>CP136055.1:506150043-511011293 GCA_032464435.1 Aegilops umbellulata
TGGGGTTTTCATCATATTGCTTGAGTCTATCCCGCTACATCATGTCATCTAACTTAATGTGTTACTCTGTTCTATGAACTTAATACTCTAGATGTAGGCAGGAGCCGGTCGATGTGTGGAGTAATAGTAGTAGATGCAGACAGGAGTCGGTCTACTTGATATGGACATGATGCCTATATTCATGATCATTGCCTTAGATATCGTCATAACTTTGCGCTCTTCTATCAATTGTTTGACAGTAATACGTTCACCCACCATAATATTTTCTATCTTGAGAGAAGCCTCTAGTGAAACCTATGCCCCCCGGGTCTATTTTCCATCATATAAGTTTCTGATCTACAGTTTTAGTTTCCTATTTACTTTCTTTGCAATTTTTTTACTTTCCATTCCATAAACCAAAAATACCAAAAATATTACTTTACCGTTTATCCATCTCTATCAGATCTCACTTTGCAAATAACCGTGAAGGGATTGACAACCCCTTTGTCGCGTTGGGTGCAAGTTGGTGTTTGTTTGTGCAGGTATTCGGTGGCTTGAACGTTGTATCCTACTGGATTGATACCTTGGTTCTCAAAAGCTGAGGGAAATACTTACTCTACTTTGCTGCATCACCCTTTCCTCTTCTAGGGAAAAACCAACGCAAGCTCAAGAAGTAGCACCCTTCCTTAGTGCAACTTGAAATTAATATTGCCTTCTTTCATATCAATCACGGTACCAATAGTACATAAAACCGGTCTACCAAGAATAATTGGACAAGACGGATTGCAATCAATGTCAAGAACAATAAAATATATGGGCACATAATTCCTATTTGCAAGAACAAGAACATCATTAATTCTTCCCATAGGCTTCTTTTTAGTAAAATCCGCCAAGTGGAAATTTAAAGAACATTCTTCGATATCAGTAAGACCAAGCACATCACATAGAGATTTCGGAATTGTAGAAACTCTAGCACCCAAGTCTCATAAAGCAAAACACTCATAATTTTTAATCTTGACATTGATGGTAGGTTCCCATTCATCATGTAAGTTTCTAGGAATTGAAACTTCTAATTCCAATTTTTCTTCCAAAGCTTTCATCATAGCATCAACAATATGTTTAGTAAAAGCTTTATTTTGTTCATAAGCATGGGGTGAATTTATCATGGATTGCAACAAAAAAATACAATCAATCAAAGAGCAACTATCATAATTAATGTCTTTGTAATCCAAAAGAGTAGGCACATCACTAGTTAAAGTTTTGACCTCTTCAAACCCACTTGTATCAATTTTCTCAATAACATTTTCACCCTCCGAATTATCAGGACGTCTTCTAGCTAAAGTTGACTCTTCTCCAGTCCCTTTATCATCAATATTAATTTTACTAAACAAAGAAGCAATAGGAGAAACACCAATCATTTTAAGATCTTCATCATTTTTATGAAAGCAATCACTAGAAAACACTTTTTCTAAAAATTCTCTTCTAGCTATAAGCATAGCGGTTCTTTTCTTACTTTCATCCATAGAAACATAAAGAGCTTTAATTTATTCTTCAACCTTATGCACACAAATTTTTATCTTGAGATTTTCTATATCATGAGAAATTATATCAATACTTCTAAACAAATCATCGATCTTATTCAACTTTTCTTCCATTGTAGCATTGAAAACTTTTTGAGTATTGATAAATTCCTTAATATTATTCTCAAGATCAGAGGTGTTTCTATTATTATTGTAAGAGGGATTACCATAGGAATTATCATAATTATTAGAGGAATTACTAAGAAAAGGCATAGGGTTTAAATTACCTCTATAAGCATTATTATTGAAATTGTTTCGCGAGATAAAATTGACATCTATGGCATCACTATTTTGCTCAGTCAAAGTAGACAAAGGCACATCATTAAAATCAATAGGAGCACTTTTATTAGCAGCCAATTTCATAAGAGCATCAACTTTTTCACTCAAATAAGAAATTTCTTCAATCGAATTAACTTTTTACTAGTAGGAGCTCTTTCGGTATGCCATTGTGAATAATTTGCCATAATATTATTAAGCAATTTGGTGGCTTCACCCAAAGTAATTTCCATAAAAGTACCCCCCACGGCGGAATCTAAAAGATTACGAGAAAGAAAAGTCAACCCCGCATAAATTTTTGTATGATCATCCAAAGATTTAACCCATGAGTTGGGCAATTGCTTAGCATCAATTTCATCCTTTCCCAAGATTGTGCAACATGCTCATGTTCAAGTTTCTTGAAATTCACGATCTGGGTTCTAAGGGAAATAATTTTGCACGTTCTCAGTAATAAAAGCATCCTTGCACTTATCCCAAGAATCGATACTATTGCGAGGCAAAGAAGAAAACCAAAATTTTGCATGATCTTGCAAAGAAAACGGAAATAATTCCAACTTCACAACATCATTGTCCACACTTTTTTCTTTTGCATATCACATAATTCCACGAATGTGTTAAGATGGGACGCGATATCCTCATTAGGAGTACCAGAAAAAATGATCTTGCATGAAAGATTCAGCAAAGTGGTATTAATATCACAAGACTCCGCACTAGTGGTGGGTGGAGCAATCAGAGTGCTAATAAAATCATTGTTTGTCGCAGGATATCCGCGGCCACCTATGGGACCGGGTGGCCCCTTGCTGATTTGGCGGGGGGACGTCGTGTTGCACAAAGAGCAGATCAGCGTGCGGCAGCACGGCGGGGAGCACACAAGCAATTTACCCAGGTTCAGGCCGCCGCGAGGCGTAAGACCCTACTCCTGCTTTGGTGGATTGATGGTGGAATAAGCATGGTGACGCGCAGTACACTTGCCTGGCAGAGTTTGCCTCGGGACTGCGGTGACTACGTGCGTATGGTGGCTTGGGTTCATCCACTCTCTAACCCCTTCTACGAGTGCATGCCTCTATAGATTAAGTCACCACAGTGGCAGTGGTCATATCACTGATATGATAGCCCAACAGTGCTATCATACTACTCTGCGGGATGACATGTGCATAAATGTGCGCTTAGTGTCACATCGCTGGTGCCGCAAGGCCTGCCGCTATCTGCAGCTCCGCACTGTCTCTTGACATGTCCATAGACGTGTCATCCTGCGGTTCTTCTATAGATGCTGCCATGTGCGATGCCTGCCAACTATCATCTGCGCTGACCACGCACCTGATGACACTGTCGTGCTTGAGTGGTGTGTGGTCCAGCGCGAGCTCGCAGCCTCTGTCGAGCCTTGATTGCATGCTTCTACTGTGCTTCCCCGCCTGCGGCTCGCCTGCCCGGCAGAGCCCTCTCTGCCGATATCTGCTCCTCTGGCTGATCTTGTCTCCTAGCTGCATGTTGTTCTCAAATCTCTGTCTAGCACCTCTAGCTGTCCTTTGTGACGCCCCGATTCAATCGTACACTATCATGCACGCATGTGTACCCGATCAGATCAGACTCACGAGATATCACCCCAAGACATTCTACATAAATAGTCATACAGCATCATATACAGCAGGGGCCTCGAGCTCCCGATACAGTGGCTCCCCAATCATAGACGAGTCAGCCGAGCCCCCAACATATCTGAAAAGGTACAGGACATAGTTACAAGGGTGCATAGATTTGCTTAGCACACTGGGATACATTTTTCGAGAAAAAGGCGCAGGCTTCCTGCCTTGATCTCCTACTTTTAAACTCTGTCGTTCGTTTCAGCGCTGCACGTAGTAGGCACCTCCAGGTTTGGTAGTAGAAGTTCGTCGTCGACCGTGCGTTTCTGCTCTGACCCCTTCATTCGTCTGTCGCAAGCATCGGATTAGAGAAAGGGGGAAAGACAGCACCGTGAGTTACTCATCAGTACTCGCAAGCCAAGAAAGCTACACTTACAAATATGCATGTATATGTTTGTAGCATATTTCAAGTTGACTTTGAACTTGCCAAGATACAGATAAGAGGATAGCCCTATCTGTCGAGACTACGCTTTTCCCTGCAGCTCCGGTCCTTACAGCATAAATTTAGAAGAGAGTAGACCCCTGAAGTTCTCCAAGGGTAGCATCCGTTTATTAGCATATCTAACGCGGGGATCTCTCGAAAATTTTGCTGTAGGAGGAGCGGGAAAATCAACCCGTGTAATCTGGCACTTGGAGGGTGGGTGTATTAGGTATCAGTCTAGGTTGTCATAGGTCGAAGCTTACAACTCCGTCGTCTAACGAAGGGACACGGCTAATTCGATAGATAACTCTGCAGTGCACACATAGCACCACGCTGATCATGGCCGGACACACTATCTGTCAAATGCCGGCTCGAAGATCACACCGTCGCAGCCACTAGCACAACAAAGAGCGTCAGCACCGCCCCGTCCTAAACCTAGCGCGCAAGTCTTGCATCGGCTGAAAGCAAACACCTGCACCGTGCGGTTTTACGCCCGCGGAAGAGGCAGACAGCAAACTTTCATCAGAGTCACATACGCGTCCACGCGCGCGGCGGCTCAGTCGCTGACGTCACGAGTGGCTCGGGCTGGATACACGACGTCGATACATACTACTCCCGCGTAGGTGTAGTGGGCGGGTATAGGACATGGCAGACTCAGGATCATACAAAGGATCTCGTAAGCCGTGTTAGTATTCGCGACGCGACTAGCAGCACTCTTTCTCTAAGTGGTCTGAACCTGGCTGTTCGCTTCGGGCACAGTACAGTCGCGTTCGACAGCACTTTCTACCCGGATGAAGCAAACCTGCTCCAGCAAAATCCTCCGACAGTATCACATGTATGTAACAGTGTAAGTATATAGTATGCGTGGATCACCTTCGAGGTTGATTCACGGACAGTAAGTATTAGGCCCATTGCAAGACGGACCAGGAGTGGTAGACAACTGATGACACTAGCCAAAATCCCCTATTACCTAAGCATTGGTAGATGCCAAGGTAAAGTATCACCAAGCAAGTATTTTCAGAACAGCCTATGGCCATCAGATAGATACGAGGCAGTTAAAACAGGCTTAAACAACCTTAACTCTTATGCAGCCAGGTATAGGGAAGAGAGGTAGCGATATCTGGTGATTCAAGCTGGCCTTTGTGCTTCTGCAGAGAAAGAGATCCGTTCACCTCGTTAGTCGGACGCAGCAGGCAGCCCAATCGTTCCCGTGTCTTTAGCCCCCCCCCCCCCGGAGAGAGAAAGAAAGAACATTTATATAAGCCAGGCCCAAGATGCAAAAATAGTGAATGCATGACATGACAATACGCGTTAAGAGTGCTAACGCGGTATGATGAATTACGGTGAAGACATCGAGTCCTGGTCGCGTGAGCACAGAGCGAGAGTACTTGCCGGCGTATGCACTATTCGTTGGCTGGTGTGTGCATGGAAGGTTCCCGTGCCCCACATGCAAGGGAGCTCATAAACAACCTATTTCACCTACGTTAGCTCATAAACGACCTATTTCACCTAGGTTAGCTCATAAACGACCCATTTCACATAGGTTAGCTCATAAACGATCCATTTCACCTAGGTTAGCTCATAAACTACCCATTTCACCTAGGTTTGCTCATAAACGACCCATTTCACCTAGGTTTGCTCATAAACGACCCATTTCACCTAGGTTAGCTCATAAACGACCCATTTCACCTAACTTAGCTCCAAAATGATCCATTTCACCTAGGATAGCTCATAAACTACCCATTTCACCTAGGTTAGCTCATAAACGATACATTTCACCTAAGTTAGCTAATAAATGGCATATACTTCTTCTTTTAGTCTTCTTCTTCTATTCTTTTTCTTCTAGTCTAATTCTTCTTCTAGTCTTATTTTTCTAACTTTCTTATTTGTCATTTTGCAGGTTTCATTCACTTCCCGGAAGCCAGCTTCCTATGATGGATTGCTTGGTTTTTCCTGTTTTTTCCTTTGATGCACTTCTTGTATTCTGCTCGCTTGCTATGATGAAAATTTGCATATTGTAATATGTATGGATCGATGGAACTATGTGCAACCTACTATGTATGGATGGATGGATATATATGTGCTGGATATTTATTATGTTGGATATATATGTGCTGGATATTTATGTGATGGATATATATGTGTTGTGATATATTTGTTGTGATAATTGTTGGATATAAGAAAAACGGAATAAAAAAG
The DNA here is from genome assembly GCA_032464435.1 of Aegilops umbellulata. NCBI lineage: Eukaryota > Viridiplantae > Streptophyta > Magnoliopsida > Poales > Poaceae > Aegilops > Aegilops umbellulata. The sequence goes on from CP136055.1 coordinate 506,156,136, forward strand.
AGGCAGTGCAGGCTCTTTGCCGTCCGCGGCAGACGGCAAAGACCCCTTTGCCGTCAGTGGCAGACGGCAAAGGGGTCACGTGGCGCCCACCTGTGCTTCCTGGGGGATGGACCATTTGGCCAATTTGCCTACCGTGGCGGACGGCAAAGCTAAGCTGATGGCAAAGACTTTGCCTTTGCCGTCCGCCGGGCGGACGGCAAAAAAAAACGGGCGCTGACGTATTGCTGACGTCATCTGGCAGACGGCAAAGAGGTGCTCAAATTTGCCGTCTGCTGGCGGACGGCAAAGGCCGCCGTTAGCCGCCTAACGGAGTAACGCTGGCGGACGTGCAACATTTTGCCGTCCCCCTCTTTGCCGTCCGCTGCTGTAGGCAAAGGGCTCTTTGCCGTCCGCTGCTGTAGGCAAAGGGCTCTTTGCCGTCCGCCATAAAAAGCTGACGGCAAAGGACCTGTTTGCCGACCCTATCTTTGCCGTCACTGTTTGCCGTCCGCCGCGGACGGCAAAGTGCTTTGCCGTCAGCCGTCCGTGCCTTTGCCGTCCACCATGGCAGACGGCAAAGTACTGGATTCCTGTAGTGTTACTTGGCTCAAACACTAATTAAAACATAAAAGCACATCTAACCAAAGGCTAGATGAAAAAATTTATTGAAAAGCAGAACCAAAAGAATAAGAACAAAAATAAAATTGGGTTGCCTCCCAACAAGCGATATTGTTTAACGCCCCTAGCTAGGCATAAATTATAGATCTAGGTATTGGCGTAATAGTAAGGGAGATCATCCAAGCTCATCTCATACTCCCTTCTTTCAGCAGCTGTGGTAAGCAAAAATAATCAAAAGGGCTAAATTTAATAGGATAAGGATCCCTAAGATCGAGTGTGGGAGGAATAGGTTGCTCCTTTGGCCCCTTATAGTTCATAATCAACCCATCATTATAAGATTTCCTTTGGTGAAACGTCATAACCTTATCTCCTAACACGAACCCTAGTCCGTTGTTTTGTATAGCAAAAATTATCATTAAGTTCAGACATCTTATCAACCAAAACCTCAGTAGGGATTCCTTTTCTCAAATTTTTCATTATAGGCAACAAAATCAGGAGATTGCAATCTCATTATTTCCTCTTGATTAAAAAGGATCTCCTCTATGGGAGGACAACCACCATTTATTTTATAATGAGCAAAAATTTCGCTAGCTTTTTTCATGATAAATCTAAACTCGTGAGCTAAAAATATAGTGGCGGCATGCTTAACGGGAGCATGCTGAATATTAGGAAACTCTAGGAAAAACCTTTGTATGCAAGGATGCATATGAACGAATGGTCTTTCAAGTTCAATTATGAGCAAAGTTATAGCATCAGCAAGACTATTAGTTTTATTGAGAATAGATCCTCCTAACATAGGTAGCGTGCCAGCACAAGTAAAGAAATCTTGAACAACATCTTTCCCAATAATATTACCGCTACCTATGCGGATTTTTTTTGTATGCATGATAGTAGGTTCTTCTGAAATCGTTTTAGAAGTGAGGGAGAGGAAAACCAGAGGCAAATGGAAATAATCTAACACAAGAGATGAGAGTTTATGACGGGTACTTGGTAAGCTTGAGGTAGATCTCCTCGGCAACGGCGCCAGAAATTCTTCCTGCTACTTCTTGAGCTTGCGTTGGTTTTTCCCTTGAAGAGAAAAGGGTGATGCAGAAAAGTAGAGATAAGTATTTCCCTCAGTTGAGAACCAAGGTATCAATCCAATAGGAGAAACACGCAAGTCCCCAATATATGCACCTACACAAACAATCAAACACATGCACCCAACGCTAAAAAGGGGTTGTCAATCCTTTCACGGGCACTTACAAAGGTGAGATCTGATAGAGATAGATATAAAAGATTACAGAAACATAAAATTAAATAAATTGCAGCAAGGTATGTTTGGTTTTTTTATATATAGATTAGAAAATATATAAAGGAAAATAGACCCGAGGCCATAGGTTTCACTAGAGGCTTCTCTCTTGAAGGCAAATAATACGGTGGGTGAACAAATTACTGTCGAGCAATTGATAGGAAAGTGGAAAGTTATGACGATATCCAAGGTAATAATTATGAATATAGGTATCACATCTGTGCCAAGTAGACCGACTCCTGCCTGCATCTACTACTATTACTCCACACATCGACCACTATCCAACATGCATCTAGAGTATTAAGTTCATAAAGAACGGAGTAACGCCTTAAGTAAGATGACATGATGTAGAGGGAAAATCAAGCAATATGATGAAAACCCCATCTTTTTCTTCTTGATGGCAACAATGCAATACGTGTCTCGCCACCCCTACTTTGTCACTGGGTGAAATCACGCAAGATTGAACCAAAAATTAAGCACCTCTCCCATTGCAAGAAAAACCAATCTAGTTGGCTAAACCAAACTGATAGTTCGAAGAGAAATACAAAGATATTAAATCATGCATATAAGAATTTATATAATATTCATAGATAAGATGATCATAAATCCACAATTCATCGGATCTCGACAAACACACTGCGAAAGAAGATTACATCGGATAGATCTCCAAGAACATCGAGGAGAACATGGTATTGAGAATCAAAGAGAGAGAAGAAGTCATCTAGCTACTAGCTATGGACCCATAGGTGTGGTAAACTACTCACGCTTCATCGGAAGGGCAATAGGGTAGATGTAGATGCCCTCCACGATCGAATCCCCCTCTATTAGGAAGCCGGAAAAGGCCCCAAGATGGGATCTCACGGGAACAGAAGGTTACAGCGGCGGAAAAGTTTTTTGGTGGACGCTTCTGGTGGTTCGGGGATATTTGAGAATTTATAGGCCAAAGAATAGGGTTAGGAGAGCTCCGAGGGACCCGCAAGGCAGCCCCCCCCCCCCCCGGGCGCGCCCTGCACCCTTGTCGTCGCCTCGGGACTCTTCTGACTTGGTTCCCAAGTCCTACTGTGTCTTCTGGTCCAAGAAAAATTATCGTGAAGTTTTATTCCGTTTGAACTCCGTTTGATATCCCTTTTCTGCGAAACTCAAAAATAAGAAAAAACAAAAACTGGCACTGGGCTCTCAGTTAATAAGTTAGTCCCAAAAATAAAATAAAACATCATATTAATGCATATATAAAACATCCAAAACAGATAATATAATAGTATGGAACAATAAAAAATTATAGATACGTTGGAGACGTATCAACCGTCACCTTTATCATCATGGCAACATGCCCCCAAACGCCACCCCGATTTAGCCTGCCGGGCGCCGGCACCACCACGGTTCCTAGCTGTCGGCGCCGTCAGGCACCACCGCACCAGCCTGCAGTCATGTACCAGAGCCGTCGACCCGCCCAAGCCCGTCTATGTCGCCAGACATCGGTGCTCACGTCCGCAACAACAGGGGTGTCGCCGCGGAGCAACCGCGTATCCATTGTCAACATCGGCTCGCGCTCTGCTTCGAGATCCCGTTGGTCCACGCAGCTGGATCACCACAAAATCACGAGATGCCACCGTCAGATGAGTACGGCGCCGCTACACGCGGGAGAAGGCCGACATCTCGCCCCACCTGGCCCGTGGTCACCGCGTGCTAGATCTGATCCGGCGGCAGCGAGATCGGCCGGCGCCCAAAAATGGTGGCCTTCGTCCAGCCTCCGTGCAAGGGACCAAGAGGCAACAGATCCCCGTCGCCCCCTTCACCGACGATGCCCGGCTTTATCCGGCGGCAGCCTCGGGGGACAATGAGGGGCGGTAGCAGGGGACGTGGCGGCGGCTGGGCGAATAGGGTTTCGGCCCCCAATCGCCTGGAGGGGGCGATGCGAGGAGCAAGGTGTGTAGGTCTGTTCGTTAGATCAAGCTCCTTTCTTCTACCCCTCTTACTGTTAGATTTAGCACCACGACAGCTAGCATATGAACCATTCTAATCTTCAAAGTTGAAGGCAAAGTGTCTTTCACCCTTTCATCGAATGACGGGTCTGTCAAGATACTTGTTCCGTCTATTTGATATGAATGGTATTTCTGTCACTGTATATATATCATCGTGCAAGACTCAACGAGCGCATACAAGTCTGTCTACAACGACTCAACGAGCGCATACAAGTCTATCTATTTGACCCAAGAAAACGGTTCCAAAAGCATGCATGATAAGCACGACGGCTTGGACTAGTAAGCCGTTACACATGTGGCCCGTAAAAGGAGTAGATTCGATAAATCCGGGAGGATTCGATTCGATGGAGGCTGGACATGCATACTGCAACAATACTGTCCAGCTCAAGCAGGAGCCATAGACAGCAGCGGCAGGAGAAAAGTAGCTGGAGTGGAAAGTTCCGGTCACCCAGTAGTCCAGGTCAAGCTAGGATAAGGCGTGAGTTCTCCAGACAGTACGGTGTGTGGCGCAAACCTGCGGTAAAAAAATGCATTTAAACCGCTGGGGCCTCAGCCAACCCAGCATTCAGATGTAAGTACAAACCAACCTACCGGCAAAGCCAAGCCTTAGGGCATCTCGAGCCGCGCCCCAGGAAGACCTTCCCAGGCGGCTTTTTTTTTTTGCGCCGGCGCCGAAAAATCGACCCAGTCGCGCCTTCAGAAGCCCGATTTTCGCCGGCCTGGGCCGAAAACAGCGCCGGCGGACCCAGGCCGAACCCGGCGCGCTTGGGGGCGCCCGGGGGCGCCGGGCGAACTTTTTTGGCGCGAAAAAGTAGCAGGCCTGCCGCGTCAGCGACACGGCTCTCTTCTCGGCCCTTCGTCGTCCTCATCGCCTCGTTTCCCGTGGCGAATCAATGCCAAAGTTGCCGCGCCGGTCAGCCTGCGCCATTGATGCCTCACGGGCAGCGTAGTGAAGGCCGGATGACGCGCGTCCCTCGCCCTCCCTCGCCCGCCACGCGTACACACGGCGGGCACGCGTATGGGCGGCGCCTCGGTCTATATAAGACGCGCCCCAGCGAGCTCAGTGATTTCACGCTCTCTCGCCGCCATCGTTCCCCCTCTCCTCTCTCTCGCCGTCTCCAGTTCATCACACCCATGGCCGAGCGCTTCCCAGGCGACGGCGCGGCAACGAACGGATTCGGCCGCCGCCATCTTCACGAGGACGAGGCTCGCCTCCTTTTCGAGGTCGAGTACCCGGTCCCGCCGGACATGCGGGTTCCCGGGGAGTGGAGGATCAGCGCCGGCGGCGTGCCGGTGCCCCCGGTACCCACCGGCGCGGCGTGGCGTGCGGAGATCGCATGCATCCGCTCGAACTTGCCGCGTGAGGCGAGGGAGGGGCCACGATACGTCCCCGACTCCCCGCTCTGGGAGCCTTACTTCCGCCACCGTCACGCCCAGCAGCTCGAGGCCACCAACGGCGTCGTGCCCTCCGGCAGGCTCAACGCCATCGGACGTCGTCGGTGGTGGGGCGTGCCCGGGCGCACGTTGGAGGCCATCCTCGAGTACATCGAGGGCGGCAACATGCCGCGCCTCGAGTACCCCGCTCCCCCGTCCTTCTCATGCCGCCGGGGAAGCTCCTGGACCCCGAGGCGCATGGAGACCGGGGGGTCCTCCTCCTCGTCCGGCGGCTCGCCCTGCCTCCGCCCCGTCAAGCCGGAGCCCCAGGGCACGCCGGTCAGCGCGCGCACCCGCAGCTCTGGTGTCCGCATCGGCGCCAACGCCTCCCCACCCACCGGCCGCTTCGTCCTCGTCGAGCCCAAGCCGGAGCCCGTCCTCCCCGCGGAGTACGAGGAGATAGCCCGGTGCGGCTTCTCCGACGAGGACGCTCTGCGGTGGGCGCGGGACGACTACCTCCGCGACGAGATGGTCCGGCAGTGCCGGGCCCTGGAGGAGATCGCCGCCCTCAAGCGTGGGCGCGAGGACGAGCACGGCGTCGTGGTCCTCGACAGCGACGACGATGACGACGCCCCCGGACCGTCCGACCCGCCGCGCCAACCGGGGGAGGGATGCAACAGGGACGGCGAAGGCGTAGGAGGGGGCGGCGGCGACGACGACGACGACAACGACGGCGGTGACTACACGCGGTTCTACATGGACGGGCGGCGAGGGAGACGGCGGGGGTAGCCCGCGGTAGTTTTGTTTTGTAAAATATGTTTAAGTTTGAACGAACTCGCTGATGTTTGCGTTAAATTTGAGTCATGTTTGCGCCGTTTTTGATTTTTTTGACTAATCGTGGGCGCCGCGACTGGGGAGCATCACGCCGCCAGTGCGCGGTTTAGCGCCGGTGCGCCCTAGGGGGCGATTTTTTGCCCCTCCCGGGGGGCAACGGCTGGAGATGCCCTTAGCCAAGCTGCCGTTTTGTGTGCTGCTGCCGACGTGCAGAGGTACGCCACTGTCTCTCTTCTTGATTGCTTCTTGCTGTGAAAAGTTATATAATCTTGTATTTCAGAGCTTGTATTAGAGCCTTGAGTAACTGTAGTTGTGAGCACACGTAGCACTTATGTTTTGTATAAGTGGTTTGTGTCACGGACGCCCTTGTAACTAGCTCCGCCGGGCGCCGGTGAACATTACTCTGTTTTTTTGCAGGTAACTGGGTTATTCTACCGGCGTTTCTGCTGCTGCTGTTCTATGGAGCTGGCAACATCAATTGCTCAACAGTCAACCACGTGCACAGTACAGACATGCTCTCGTTGCTGGCTTTTAAAGCCGCTACCAACGACCCAACAGGTGCCCTGAGATCCTGGGACAAAAGCGTCCACTACTGCAACTGGACGGGTGGGAGATGCAGCCCAGGGAATCCAGGGCGCATCGCCGCTCTGGAACTCGACGGCAAAAGCTTGTCAGGCGAGATCAGTCCCTCTCTTGGGAACCTGACCTTCCTTCAGACACTTAATTTGTCCGTCAATTGCTTTTCCGGCCAGTTACCTTCCCTGAACCAGCTCCAGGAGCTGTTCCTCCTTGACCTGAGATCCAATTCGTTCCAGGGGATAATTCCTGACTCACTCACAAACTGTTCAAAACTACAGATTATTGATCTTTCTATAAACATGCTAGAAGGACCAATCCCCACAAAAATTGGTTTGCTCAATCTAATTGTTAGAATAAATCCGAGGCATACCGTTGATCATTCGAGGACCAAGCAATCATACAAGCACGACACCGAGATTTGTTAACGAGGTTCACCGATATGGCTACATCCCCGGGGCTTGACTACGGGCGCTCCTCCCCGTGACACCGTCACAATACCGCACACCGGTCACCCGGGCGCCGGCACACGCCGCCGGCTCCCCCTTGCGTGCCTGTGCTATTATGTTGGCATAGATTACATCGTGTGTCTACCCCCGCTATATATGAAAAGCCTAGGATACAAGTGTCCTATTAGGACACAACTTCATATCCTATCTAAACACAATACAACTCAGACTCCAACTGTAACCTATCTTGTACACTATATTCGACACAAATCCAACAAACTACACCTTGACGAATATTCTCCACCACCTTCAGTTCGTCAATGCATCAAACTTCCATGTACATTGGACTTGAGCTTATCCCATGAGCACCGCTGCTACTTCAAGACTCCACGTGACTCCACCTGCAACTTGTAGTCCCTTCTTTTCTTGACCACAGTCAACACTCGAGCAAAATTAAGTTCCTTGTTACTCTAGTTTGTGCTCCCAACTTCCAGAGTATCAGTCCAACGCCATCACACACTGATCACTGACCTGCGTGAAAGTGAACAACTCATATATTTGGTGTCACACATAAAAATTACCTGAACTCAACATCACCGCTCCTTTCTTGACTGCTTGTCTGAAACTTGAAAGAATTTCACCATTGCTTGTAGTCATCCCGAGTCAAATTCGCAGTTGTCTCACCACATGTATGACCACCAGAGCCCTGGCCCGTCTCCATGCCCGTGCGTACCGCACACCTCGCCGCTATTACCGCGTCGAGCCTCTGCTGTCCCGGTCAAGTCTCAAGGGTCGCGAAACCACACCACTCAATCCCCACTGCAGAGTACCACCGATCATCACCGACAGATGACGAGTTTCACGCTTCCATCAGACCACTGGGCTCCAGTCCGAACTACGTGTCCCTCGCTTTTCCCGCTGAATAGGCTCCGACTCTATGTGCACTTACGCCGTAACCCCTCAATCAGCATCGAGTGAAGTCCTCTAGACCCCAGCTCCACCTTCAACATGACTGCATGGTAGATGATCAGCCCACCCCTGCGCCTCATTGACTTCAAGCTCCGTGTATACACCACCTTGAATCAATCCCGCTACATAGTCTTGTCGAAGCCGCACAAGCCCTCGGGCCTGCGCCACGTGTTTCCACGCCCCAGAAGTCGGTCACCATCACCAACACGCTCCAATGTCGTCATCGCCGATCCCACCACCGTTTTCTGTACCAACCGAGTTGCGTCGATCTGTCAAACTGTCCAGGCCAACTGCCATATGTGTCTGACCTGAGCCGAACTTCCGCAACCATCTGCAACTCCTCACAACACTCATCGTCCATCTTAACTGGCTTGACATCTCGCAACGCCTTTCAAGCATTCATGTTGTGCCAACAAATTTTTCACCCTTGCCTGCCATAACCCAAGGCTTTCAGTTCCGTCGAACTTATCCGCCTCAAACCTAGAACCCATTGGTGCCAAAATACTTTGTACGGCTGACACTCTGAAAAATTAACCAAGCTTCGCATAGATGCCCAAGTACACAATCGTGTGTACTACTAGTAGGAAATTTAACTCTTCACGTCAAAGCTCCTGTCTTGGCTCAACTTCTTCGACGCTAGCTATTGCGTTTTCTGCCAATGTCATGCTACCTCTGCTGGATGGGTTGCTTTTGCTGCACATCTCTGGCTCCTCTAGGGACTCGGTCCCTCTTTTTTTCCTAAACAAATCTCTGACTGCCTTCCACAAGTACGGGCTAGCTGCACCTGTACGCCTCGGCCATACCTTTTGCCAAAGCCCCTGAGTGTCTCGGCCTGCTCGCGGACCGCACGCAGGCACACCGCACCAACCCCTTGAGCTTATCGCTCGGGGCCGTGGGCTGCCAGGTGCCAACGATCTCAGCACGCGCCTCCAGTACGCTCGCCCGGTTGATCCATCAATCCACCGCCGCACGACCCGCCTGGCGCCACCGTTTCCAGTGGCATCTCGCCGAGACTCAGACAAATCCGCCAGCTTGCTACGCCCCGCTACTTGCATCCATTGCTTTGACCGCCGCTTCCATCCATTGATACACGATCGTCTCCATGACGAACTAAATCAACGAACCAACTCGGCCTCCCCTGAATCAATTTTCGAAACCTTCAAACAACCTAGCTCTGATACCATTTGTTAGAATAAATCCGAGGCATACCGTTGATCATCCGAGGACCAAGCAATCACACGAGCACGACACTGAGATTTGTTAACGAGGTTCACCGATATGGATACATCCCTGGGGCTTGACTACGGGCGCTCCTCCTCGTGACATAGTCACAATACCGCACACCGGCCACCCGGGCGCCGGCACACGCCGCCGGCTCCCCCTTGCGTGCCTGTGCTATTATGTTGGCATAGATTACATCGTGTGTCTACCCCGCTATATATGAAAAGCCTAGGATACAAGTGTCCTATTAGGACACAACTCCATATCCTATCTAAACACAATACAACTCAGAGTCCAACTGTAACCTATCTTGTACACTATATTCGACACAACTCCAACACTAATTGTTATGGATCTTTCTAAGAATAATCTCACCGGGGTCATCCCACCAAGCATCAGCAACGCCACCCAGCTATTAGGACTTGGCCTTCAGGATAACCAACTAGGGGGGAGCATACCTGGTGAACTTGCGCGATTGTCCGACATGATCATCTTGGCCTTTGGTGGTAATAGGCTGTCAGGTCCAATACCACCATCTATCTTCAATCTGACCTCGCTTGCAGTGTTAGACGGGTATTCCAATATGCTAGGAATGGCATTGCCACTTGACAGTGGTGATACCCTCCCTAACCTCGAAAGTCTTACCTTTGGCAGTAGCATGCTTCATGGTCATATCCCAGCTTCACTAAGCAATGCAACAATGCTACAGCTTATCGATTTATCAAATAACAGTTTTGTTGGAGAAATCCCTAGTTTTGGAAAGCTACTAAACCTATCAGTACTAAACCTTGAGTATAATAAGCTTGAGTTAGGGGACAACCAAAGTTGGGTATCCCTGTATGGACTAACAAACTGTAGTTAACTGTCTATGCTCTTATTAGATAATAATCAGCTGCAAGGAGCCATACCGGATTCGGTCGGCAAGTTGTCCACTAAACTCACACATCTATACCTGAGTGGAAACAAACTATCAGGAATAGTTCCTTTAAGTATAGGAAACCTGAGTAGCATAATCGACTTGAATCTTAGCAGAAACAGTTTAACTGGTACAATTGAAGGATGGTTAGGAAGTCTAACAAAACTACAATCTTTAGATCTTCATGGAAATAATTTTGTTGGGTCCATTCCACCCTCTTTTGGCAATCTTTTAGTACTAACATTACTTTCTTTAGCAAAAAATGGATTTGAAGGTTCCATACCTCCCATATTAGGAAAACTTTCACAACTCTTAAGGCTAGACCTTAGCTATAATAATCTTCAAGGTGACATACCTCTAGAAATTAGTGAGCTTAAACAACTCATTGCACTATATCTCTCTTCTAGCAGACTTTCTGAAAAAATTCATGATGATCTGGGCAAGTGTCAGGGCCTCGTAACCATCCAAATGGACCACAATAATCTGACAGGCGTCATTCCAACCTCTTTAGGCAACCTTTTGAGCTTGGACATGCTCAACCTGTCCTATAATGATTTATCAGCTGCCATCCCAATAGTTCTAAGTGGCCTTCAACTTCTTAGCAAGTTATACCTATCTTATAATCGTCTTTGTGGAGCAATCCCAAGAAATGGAGTGTTTGAGCACCCCACAAATGTTTCACTTAATGGCAACCAGGGACTTTGTGGACGGGCAACCGGTTTCCATGTGTCGTCATGCCCAGATGCCTCGTCGAGAACAAGAAGACACTATTGTTCGATTACGGTGTTGATCCCAATAATTGGCTTCCTGTCGCTGGCACTGTTGACTTGCTTTATAATCCATGAGAAGATACCACAAGCAACATTTTCATTGTTGCCTTCTCTCGGGGAGAAATTCCCTAGAGTTTCCTACTGGGATCTAGCTCAAGCGACAGGCAACTTCTCTGAGACTAACTTGATTGGCGAAGGACGTTACAGTTCAGTGTACAAAGGAAAGTTGAGCCAAGTCAAAACGGAAATAGCAGTCAAGATACATGACCTTGAGATTCCGGGCGCTGAAGGAAGTTTTGCATTAGAATGCAAAGCACTGAGAGGCATTCGTCATAGAAACATTGTTCCTCTCATAACTGAATGCTCCACGATTGACAACAAAGGCAATGCTTTTAGAGCTCTAATCTATGCTTTCATGCCCAATGGGAACTTGGACACTTGGTTGCATCATCAAGAGAATCAGGCAGCCGGAAGGCATTTAGGCCTAGCTCAAAGAATAAGCATAGCTACTAACATAGCCGATGCATTGGACTATCTCCACCTTGATACTGGGATGCCCATATCCATTGTGATTTCAAGCCGAGTAACATACTCCTAGACATTCATATAAATGCTTGTCTGGGAGACTTTGGCATCGCAAGGTCCTACATTGATCTTAAACTGAGAACAGTCGGAGATGTTAAACATGATCGATGGCTGGCTATGTGTGGCCTTGTGCGCCAAGGCTTCTGTAGGGTAGTTTAGTTAGTGTTTATCCCTATCCCTTTATATCCCTTTAAACCTCCACTACAGGAATCAGGCACGACAAAGGCATGGATGGCTGACGGCACAGACCTTTGCCGTCAGCCAGCAGACGGCAATAGGTCCGGCTGAATAGGCTATGGCAAAGGCCTCTTTGCCGTCCGCTGGCTGACGGCTAAGCAGCAAAGGTCTTTGTTGTCCGCTGACCGATGGTAAAGAGCCTGGACGGCACACGTGACAGTTCAGGTCCTTTAAGTGGTTAACGGCGTGCTTTGCCATCAGCCAGCGGACGGCAAAGGTCTTTGCATCGTTGCCGTCAGCCAGCTGACGGCAAAGATGTAAAGGCCTTTGCCGTCTGTTGGCTGACGGCAAATCTGCCAAATAGGCCAGCCCCCTACACCCCAGGTTGCACAGGTAGCTGCCACGTGGCCACTTTGTCGTCTGCTCACGGATGGCAAAGAGCTTTGCGGTCAGCCAGCGGACAGCAAAGTGGCTATATAGCCCCTGTTTTTCTTGTTTTTTTCTTAAATTCATTCAATTTGACAGAATTTCACATATATATATATACACACATTTGAACATAATTTCAACAATCATACGAACAATACGTTTCCAATAACATATACACGTTTCCAACAACATGAACATATATATACAAGTTTCCAACAACATTTCCATCAAGTTTGCAACAAGTTTCCATAAATAAAAAGGAAGCACAAGTAAAAGTTTGCAACAAGTTTCCATCGATTCTTCTTCTTCTTCTTCTTCTTCTTCTTCTTCTTCTTCTTCTTCTTCTTCTAACTAAGGTAGGTAAAAATGCCATTTTTTAGCTAAGGTAGGAAGATAAACTAATTATATGATAGTTTGGAGAAAAACCAAGGTTATTATGCCATTTTTACCTAAGTGCGCTATTTATGTCAAAAATGAAGTAGCTAAGCTAATTATAGATCATTATTGAGCTATCCTAGGTTGTTATGCCATTTTTTACCTAAGTGCGCTATTTATGTCAAAAATAAAGTAGCTAAGCTAATTATAGATCATTATTAAGGTATCCTAGGTTGTTATGCCATTTTGACCTAAGTGTGCTAATTATGTCATAAATGAAGTAGCTAAACTAATTATAGATCATTATTGAGCTATCCTAGGTTGTTATGCCATTTTTTACCTAAGCGAGCTAATTATTTCATAAATGAACTAGCTAAACTAGCTATACACTACAAGAAATATGTCAACTTGTGACCACCACTATTGGTCACTGAAAGGTCACAAATTTCCATTTGTGACCTTTTTGTGACAAAAAACAGAAGGTCAAAAGCTCGCGGTCGTAAACTGACTATAGCGACCTTCTCTGTGAGAAGGTCGTGGACGTTTACGACCAAAATATTCCTACTGTGGCGTTTTGGTCACTAGCAACCTCCCCAGGCCACGTAGGCATCCAGCGTGGCAAGCTGATGTGGCACAAGATTCAGCCCGGTCCGATTCGGCGTTTCACATGGGCCGAGCCCAACAATTCGGCCTTTCTATATATTTTTTGCCTGTCAATTTTTGGTCAGACTTCATGGGCCAAGCCCAACAATTCGGCCTTTTTATTTCATGGGTCATGGCCTTTTTGTACAACAGATTTAGTTTTTTTTATAAAATGGGTCCACTAGTCAAACAGGTCCCACTTGTCAGGTTCTGATAAGTGGGTCCTAGCTATTAGGCCCGGATTCTTCATATTTCAATTTGACAATAAGAAAATAACCAGCAGTTAAATTGGCAAGCAAAAAACACCCATGATACTTCAAATAACAATAGCCAGATTCAATAGAAGCTCTACAAATGACACGTCCTACAAGCTGTAGCATATACAAGCTTATTTACAAGCTCTACAAATGACACATCCTACAAGCTGTAGCATTTACAAGTTCTAAAAGTTACACGTAATACAAGCTTAGTTGATACAAGCTCTACAACTATGGGAATCAGTTACAAGCTCTACAAGTGGTTTCTTCTTCTACATGTAGCTCCTTCAATAGCGATCAAATGCCGGACTCACTGGAGAGTCAGGACTGGGCCTTCCACGGACGCCCTGTTACATGAATCAGCTGATAAAAATTAGAAAAACTGGAGCCAATATAGTATGAACATTCCATTCAAAAAAGGAGTAAATGACATTCTTTGTTTCATCACGTTACAAAGGAGCAGCACAAACCACAACTTTACTCGACACACACACACATACACACATGAATATTAAGCTCAGTTCCAGCAACTATATCATGGTTTAACAGCTGGACTCAGCATCATCAAACCACCATGCTTATGATCATAATCTAAGCATATCATCAAAAAAAACCTACACAGATAAAGATCACGACACATCAAGCCACAGGCGCACCAGCGCTGGCATGAGATTCAACGCAACAGCAATGGGGCTACCACAACAGCATGAAAAACCTAAGCATACTAGAGAAAATAGATAGTTGGTGCTGGAGGGACTGGTGAATTACCTCAATGGCGTACTTGATGGGTGATGCATACTAGAGAAAATAGATAGTTGGTGCTGGACGGACTGGTGAATTACCTTAATGGTGTACTTAATGGGTGATGATGGTCCTTCTCAAGTAGTTGTCGTCCACAGTTAAGAGGTTTCATACATCTGTCTACAACAATCAGCAAACCAGAAATCAGAACGAATACTTCAATCTCATAAGAAGTTTAAAAAAGACTATAGCAGGACAGAAATATGTGGACTACTTCTAAAATGGTACATAGAGCACATGCCCAAACAAATATGTGATTTCAATGTTGAAAGCTTTAACATAGAACGCTGAATACATCGTTGCCCAAAACGTGCTATATATACACCAAGTGATGGGAAACTTAACAGAATACTCCACTGAATATTACAGTAGTTAACAACAAGTGAAATGATTGTGATGTGCAAAATTTACAGTAAATACTCCACTGAATATTACTAAAACTTAACAGAAGTTAACTAAGCTTTTTCAATTTCAGAATATACAAGTCAGAAAATAAGCTTGCAAGCAAGTTTATGCAAGTAATGCACACTGGAGTACAATACTTCTATGGATTTCTGCAACTAATTCATGATTTTCTAACTAATCCAAGATGTCCATTTAATTAACTGGAAAAGTAAGTTAAATCTTGCTAAATCTTGTTGAGCTGCAGAAATATGCACAATTAATCCTCTTGAAGCCACCCACAAAAGAAAGAATTTTACTCCAGCCACTTAGTGTTGCTTCCTTCATATGTGTAGTATACATACTAGAGAGAAACAGAGAGAAAGAGCTACTTGTAAACCTTCTGTAATCCAGCAACTACTAGACTGGACTTGAACTGGATGACGCTCGGCTCAGCTCAGCTCAGCTTGAGATGGTCGACGCGTCGTCACGGTACAAATGCCACTTGTCATATCTCTGGTGCCCCAGCCGTAGCCATGGAGCGCCTCTGCACTCCGAGCAGCAGCAGCCCCTCAGCTCCTCCAAGCACCCACCGCAGCACCTGCACCACCAGTTCACTTCACTTCAGTACATTCCACACTTCACTTAAAAGTTAAAACGACCTGCAGCTCAATCTATCTAACATAGTATCTAATGCAATCTACATAGGAAGGATCAAAACGCATACAGGTAGAGCCTGTTGCAGTCGATGCTGGATACAGGAACATACTCCGGCAGGAAGCTTCGCTGCCCGAACTCTGAAAGTCGTCGCTCTTGGTGAGCACCTACCGCTGGCAGCATTCTTCTGTCCGCGGAGGGCCTGGACTGCCAGTAGAGATGGTGCGTGAACCATGGAGGTCACTGCCATTGTTGTACACTGATTAACCACGGTACTACAAGGAGTTTGGCAAGGGAGGAAGAGGAGCAGGCTGAGGCTGCAACGCAACAGCTCAGAGGTAGCGAGAGGACACGAGAGGGGGCTGGTGAACGAGCGGTCGAGAGTGGCGGCCGAGCATGGGGGCTCCTCGCCCAGCGCGGCCCTTGCGCAGATCCGTCGCGGCCAGGCGAAGTTGTGCTTCTGGACCACGGCCGTTGACGAGCAGACGCCGCCGACGACGGGGCGGAGTTGGCGCGTCGCGGATCTGCCTCCAGAAGCATGCGCCGGCCAAGGAAAGAGAGAGAGAGAAGGTTGGTGCGGGCGGCGTCGATGGGGGAGATGGGCATCGAGGTCGTTGGTGGGGAAGCATGCGCCTCAACTCGCTGGAATCAAGTGGAGCAGAGGAGTCGCGGGAGGTAGAGAGAGAGGGCTCGCGGGGGAGAAGGGTGTGGGGGAGGCCATGGACGGCGGGGAGGTGGAGGTGGCGATCTAGAAAGGAGGAGGTGGCGGCTGCGATCTGGAAGGGAGGAGGTGGTGTGCGGGGGAGAGAGGGGCTAGGGTTCGCTGCACGGGGGAGACGGGAGAGGATCTGAGGGGGAGGGAGAGAAAGAAAGAAAGAATGGAGGCGGGGGGTGGGTGGAAAATGTCCAT
Organism: Aegilops umbellulata; assembly: GCA_032464435.1. NCBI lineage: Eukaryota > Viridiplantae > Streptophyta > Magnoliopsida > Poales > Poaceae > Aegilops > Aegilops umbellulata. Next base: position 506,172,329 of record CP136055.1, read on the forward strand.
GAGGATAGACCTAGGGTTTCGGCTCGGGTGGGTTTGGGCCGTTGGATCCGGAAGCATCCGACGGTGGTTGATGCGTGATCCGCATGATATGCTCATGGTCCAATCAGAACGCAACAAACCATTTGATGACCTTATGACCATATAAATTGGTCGTGATCGATTTAAGATAAAAAATTCATTTCATTTTCCAGTGCTCAAAATGAATATTTTTGTGAAAGTCCTATCAAATATTTGTTCAAATGATATCATATTTTGCACAAGTTTACATCATGGATTTGCAAACAATATTGACAAAGGGTGTTTTTATTTCCTTTGCACGAAAAATCAATTTTCCATTTTTCGAGTGCCCAAAATAAGTTTTTTGTGAAGGACCTATAATATATTTGTTGCAAAATTGGACCAAATCATTTTTATAAAATACTAGGCCATATTTAATGCAAAATTGACCAAATGGTTGGGTGTAAAATGTTTTGATCAACCTCTCATGAAAAAGACAAATTTCCGCCGATTCAGCTGGAAGCGGGTCAAATTTGAACTGTAGCTGCCTTGTAGTTTGCTCTTTATTTTTTCCAAAAATCATTTCTAGGTGCATAAGTATCTATTTAATCAGAGAAACACCAAAAAATTTCAAGATTCAACCACTAGCTAGAAACGGTAATTCCCGCCATTTTGACCGCATTTTGAAACGGGCATAAAAAATTCAAAAAAAAAAAAAAAGTGGGAAACCTTCGCATTGTGTCATTATATGTGGCCAAGTTCCCAGGAAAAATAACAAACTTGTAATACGGCAATTATTTTAAAAAAGTGTTCTCAGAAACAAGCTATCACGTGTGGAGATCAATGGCTTTCAAGCCAAATGATCAATCTTATGGCCACATTCATGGCATAGTTTGTTCAAATGATCTCATATTGTGTACAAGGGTGCATATTGGAATGGAAAACAATGTTTCCTAAGGAAGTTTTCATTTTCTTTGGATGAAAAAACCATTTTCCATTTTTCGAGTGCCCAAAAGGAGGTTTTTTTGTCAAGGACCTCCCAAATATTTGTTGCAAAATTGGACCAAATCATTTTTATAAAATACTAGGCCATATTTAATACACAATTGATCAAATGGTTGGGTGTAAAAAGTTTTGATCAACCTCTCGTGAAAAAGACAAATTTCCGCCGATTCAGCTGGAAGCGGGTCAAATTTGAACTGTAGCTGCCTTGTAGTTTGCTCTTTATTTTTTCCAAAAATCATTTATAGGTGAATAAGTATCTATTTAATCAGAGAAACACCAAAAAAATTCCAAGATTCAACCACTAGCTAGAAACAGTAATTCCTGTCGTTTTGATCGCATTTTGAAACGGACATAAAAAATTCATAAAAATCAAAAAATTGGGAAACCTTCGCATTGTGTCATTATATGTGGCCAAGTTCCTAGGAAAAATAGCAAACTTGTAATACGGCAATTATTTTAAAAAAGTGTTCTCAGAAACAAGCTATCACGTGTGGAGATCAATGGCTTTCAAGCCAAATGATCAATCTTATGGCCACATTCATGGCATAGTTTGTTCAAATGATCTCATATTGTGCACAAGGGTGCATATTGGAATGGCAAACAATGTTTCCTAAGGAAGTTTTTATTTTCTTTGGATGAAAAAACCATTTTCCATTTTTCGAGTGCCCAAAAGGAGGTTTTTTGTGAAGGACCTCCCAAATATTTGTTGCAAAATTGGACCAAATCATTTTTATAAAATATTAGGCCATATTTAACACACAATTAACCAAATGGTTGGGTGTAAAAAGTTTTGATCAACCTCTCGTGAAAAACACAAATTTCCACCGATTCAGTTGGAAGCGGGTCAAATTTGAACTGTAGCTTCCTTGTAGTTTGCTCTTTATTTTTTTCAAAAATCATTTCTAGGTGAATAAGTATCTATTTAATCAGAGAAACACCAAAAAGATTCCAAGATTCAACCACTAGCTAGAAACGGTAATTCCCGCCGTTTTGACCACATTTTAAAACGGGCATAAAAAATTCAAAAAAAATCAAAAAATTAGGAAACCTTCGCATTGTGTCATTATATGTGGCGAAGTTCCCAGGAAAAATAACAAACTTGTAATACGGCAATTATTTTAAAAAAGTGTTCTCAGAAACGAGCTATCACGTGTGGAGATCAATGGCTTTCAAGCCAAATGATCAATCTTATGGCCACATTCATGGCATAGTTTGTTCAAATGATCTCATATTGTGCACAAGGGTGCATATTGGAATGGCAAACAATGTTGCCTAAGGAAGTTTTCATTTTCTTTGGACGAAAAAACCATTTTTTATTTTTCGAGTGCCCAAAAGGATGGTTTTTTGTGAAGGACCTCCCAAATAATTGTTGCAAAATTGGACCAAATCAATTTTATAAAATACTAGGACATATTTAATGCACAATTGACCAAATGGTTGGGTGTCAAAAGTTTTGGTCCACCTCTGGTGAAAAAGACAAACTTCCGTCGATTCAGCTGGAAGTGGGTCAAATTTGAACTGTAGCTGCCTTGTAGTTTGCTCTTTATTTCTTCCAAAAACCATTTCTAGGTACATAAGTATCTATTTAATCAGAGAAACACCAAAAAAATTCCAAGATTCAACCACTATCTAGGAACGGTCATTCCCTCCGTTTTGACCGCATTATGAAACGGGCATAAAAAATTCAAAAAAATCAAAAAATTGGAAAACCTTCGCATTGTGTCATTATATATGACCAAGTTACCAGGAAAAATAATAAACTTGTAATACGGCAATTCTTTTAAAAAAGTGTTATCAGAAATGAGCTATCATGCGTGAATATTCATGGCTTTCAAGCCAAATGATCAATCCTATGCCCACATTCATGGCATAGATTGTTCAAATGATCTCCTATTGTGCACAAGGGTGCATATTGAAATGGCAAACAATGTTGCCTAAGGAAGTTTTCATTTTCTTTGGACGAAAAAACCATTTTCCATTTTCCGAGTGCGTGAAATGAGTTTTTTTTTGTGAAGGACCTACCATATATTTGTTGCAAAATTGGACCTAATCAATTTTATAAAATACTAGGCCATATTTAATGCACAATTGACAAAATGGTTGGGTGTCAAAAATTTTGATCCACCTCTGGTGAAAAAGACAAATTCCCGTCGATTCAGCTCGAAGCGGGTCAAATTTGAACTTCAGCTGCATCATAGTTTGCTTTTTATTTTTTTCAAAAATCATTTCTAGGTAAATAAGTATCTATTTAATCAGAAATACATGGTTTGATGGAGATACATCGAGGTTTGGACGGTGGCCGAGGGCCCCAACTCTAGAGCGCGTAAGCTCGCATGCCCGCCGCGTGGTCACCGCGTGACCGTGGCGTTGCCATGTGTTCTGGGCGGCCTAGGCATGTCTAGTGGGTTGGGCACTCCCCAGGTAGGTGCTAGGAAGAAAATCACAACATAAGATTCTCACGAGGAGTCCGATCGATGCTCAAACATGAATAAGCAGCCAAGTGTTTGATTAGTGGTACGGCAAATGTACATGGCTAATGGGCGTGAGTTTTGGCTGAGGATAATCAGTTACTAAGAAGACCGTCTTCACAAATTTTCAGCTCAAAAGGAGGAGCCTAGGTGGTACTTGCTTTGCAAACCACCACACTGGACATAAATACGAATGTTGAAGCTCGGCCCAAAATAATGAATGGATTGAGCTGGCATTTGGTGGAGGATGGTTATTTGGGCATAGGAAAGCACTGTAGAAAATGGATACTATTTGGACATGCCAAATTGGTACTTCCTTCACAAACTGTTACTCTGAACAAAATAGGAAAATGAATATTTTTGAATTATTTTTGAACTAGGCAAGGAAGGTTTTTACATATTTGACGAAGATATGACCCAAAGAATTTATGAGATTTTTTTGGGAATTTTGGGAATGACAGAAATATAGGTTGCTTCACAACCTAGGGCAAAAACTGCCACATGGACATGACACATAGGCAAAACTGATAAGGTGGCACCTAGTCATAGCAACCCACCACAATTTACAAGGCTATGACCATCTATATTGGTCGTTAACAACTAGAAATAAGGCAGCGGACTAGCGCTGTTTGCTTTATGACCATTTCGTGTAAGGAAATTACGACCTTTCTGACCAAAATGGTCGCAATGGTTTAGGGTTTGGAGCCCCCCGAACAGCTTTTGACCAATTTGTCTGAAATGGTCATAGATCTATGACCAATTCTTCCAGGGTCACTGACAGAAGGTCACAAGTTGACATATTTCTTGTAGTGATAGATCATTATTGAGCTATCCTAGGTTGTTATGCCATGTTCTAGCTAACAAAGCATTTGTTCAGAAAAACACTTGGGAAAACTTACCATAATCCGGGAGGTGAAGGACCGGTCGGGGTTGCGCCACCGCGAGACGGAGAAGGATCGGTCGATCCTTTGTGGGAGGTGTGCTGCACGAAAGATCATTTGCAATGTTTAGTTAGCATGATGCAACTGAAATGTGAATACTAGTAACTAATGACCATTCAAATGAAACTCACCGTGTCCGCTGTAGCAATCTGGGGCATCGGCGGAGGGGTCTCGCCGGTTTTCTCGCACACGGACTGCACATTTTGTTTTCACTAGTCAGTCATATTAGTTAGTAATGAAACGAACATCACGTGCATGATTTGGCTAGTATGCGGGAGAAACTTACCACGAGGAGCTCGTATAGGGCCCGGTGACCTGCGTCGTTCCGGTTCCTCTCTGCCTCCAACAGAATAGCCGTCCTCTCCTCCATCTCCCTCACCTTCTCCTCCGCCTGCCTACTTGCCTCCGCCACAAGCTCCTTGGCCCTAGCCTCGACAACGAGCTCCATTGGCCGTGGTCGAGGCCTCATCTCGGGAAGAGACTTCGTCTGGCGCTTCTTGATCTCCGGGAGACTTCTAGGACAACATATGAGTCCATCCCCAATGGCTAGTGATCCATGTCTCCTCCCATCACCAGATAGCATCATGAGCTCAGGATCAAAAGCACTCTGGCTCGGGTTGAACTCCTAACCTTTCATCTTCTTCCCCCAGTCTCTGTACCTCACAAGCTTGTCGTGGGAGGAGATGTTAGTGAAGCTCTCTGGATGATCGAGGTCATCCTCCGAGAATGCATTGGCCTTCTTGTACGGGGCACTATGGGCCATGGCATAGAGGTCGTACAGCGGCGGCACCTCCTTCTTGTTGTGTCGCGCCTAAAAGAGAGGAACAGGGTAAATTAGTAATTAAAGCTATCATGAAGAATGAAATTGCATGAATCGTTAAGGGCTCGAACCACATACCCAGTGATCCCCGTACTCAAACAGGTTGGAGCTCCCTTGATGATGCGGCACACCTTGCATCTGTGCGCGCCTGTCCCTGTTCTTCTTGTGGACGGCTAGCCATTGGGCAGAGCACCACTCATCCACCAACCTATCCCAACAGTCCATCTTATCCGCACACCATCTCGGGGATGCCTAAGTTAGACAAAGATAAATTCCAGTGCTACGCCTATGAATCAAATCAATGAAACTAGTACAAGGCCTTAAGAATAGGTAATTACATTCATGTACTTGCCCTTACTCAGATACTTGGCGCGACACTTCTTCTTCTCCCTCCTTATGTTAGTCGAGGCGTAGTAGTCTCGAACACACTGCACCCGAGCCTCGTGTCGTAGGTTCTGAAGTAGGCGCTTGCTCTCGGCTTCGAGAACAATAGCCGCGCCCGCTTCGTGTTCAACTGAAGAAGGTGTGCAATAAAACAAGGCAACACTGATTAGTACAATCACTAGGTACTATTGATTTTTAATTCTGTAAAGGAGAAATTACCCAAAACCGCCGTCTCAGAATGTCGGCCACCGTCTCGCACACAACACCGTCGACCATCTCCCCCGGCGGGGCCGGGGCAGCCTCGTACAGCTCCCAGGTCAGTGATAGATGTGGAAGCTCACCCTCACCGGGCAACGTGACCCACCCCGGGAAGTGGTGCCGGACTAGAGTACCAAGGACCTGGTTGGGCCTGCGGACCTTATCTGCGTGTATCCAACCCCTGCAGTATGACAAGGCCAACACATTAGATATTAATTTGAACAAACATGAAGGCAAAAGGTTAAAAAAGACTAAACACACTTACTTCTCCCCGTTAGGCTGAATCAACCACCTCTGATCGCGGGACGCCGGCATGGACGGTAGCTTAGTACCACCATGCTGGTAGACCTTCTTGCCCTCCTCAAACAACTCACCCTCGCTGTAGCTATCCTCAGATAAGGTCTCCTCGACACCATCACCATGGTCGCTAGTCTCCGGAGTCACGTGTGACGAAGACTCTGGGACCGGAGTCTCCTGGGAGGAACACTGTGGGACCCAAGTGTCCTGGGAGGAAGACACTGGGACCCGAGGCTCGGCGACCATTGGCCCATCGACCAGAGGCTCGGAGACCAGAGGCTCAGAGACCCGAGGCTCATGGACCGGAGTCTGACACGGGTCCAGGTCAAACGGGTCCACATGAGACGGAGCACTCCGGTGGTCCGGAGACTCAGCGGGGGGTGGCGGCGAGGAAGGCAGAACAATCTTCCTACCTCTCCCAGCGCCCCGTCCACCTCTACCTCCACCCCTCTTCTTCCCCCGACCTCCTCTCTCGGCTGAAGAAGAAGCGCCCGCCGAAGGTGCTGGGGGTGTATGCATTCTGTCTACCAGCACTCTCCGAAGGTTCTGGGGTGGAATAACAACACCCCTCCCGCGCGCCGAGGTAGGAGGCTCAGAGCGCTCTCGACCCAAGCCCACCATCTGTCAACACCTGCAATGACAAAGATTAAACAAAATTAGTACAACATAAACATAATAAAAAAATTAGTGTGTATCATCATCATGAGCATAATAAAAATTTAAATACCTAATAACATTAACTAATTAATATCGGGGTGCCGGTGTTGGGGGTGCCGTGTCAGGATCTCGGGTTGTCATGTCGGGGGTCGGGGTGCCGCTGGTGTCGTGTCAGGGTGCTGTCTCGGGGTCGGGGTGCCCCTCGGCAACCCTCGGGGGTCAGGGTGTTGGTGGTGTCGTGTCAACGGTCGAGGGGTCGGGGTGTCGGGGTGTTAGGGTGTCGTGTCAAGGGTCAAGGGGTCGGGGTGTCGTGGTCGGGATGGCAAATCCTCGACCCCTCGGCGACCCTCGACCCCTTGACCCTCGACACGACACCCCGACCCCTCGACCCTCGACACGACACCCCGACACCTCTTCTTCTTTTACTTCTTTTTCTTCATCTTTCTTGTTTATTCTTAAAAAAACTACCTAAACTAACAAAACTAAACAACCTAAACTAATTAAACCTAAACCAACTAAACTCAAAAACCTAAACTAATTAAACTAAATAACCTAGACTAATTAAACCTAAACTAACTAAACTAGAAAACCTAAACCAATTAAACCTAAACTAACTAAACTAAACAACCTAAACTAATTAAACTAAATAACCTAAACAAATTAAACCTAAACCTAAACTAAAAAACATAAACTGATTAAACTTAAACTAACTAAACTAAAAAAACATAAACTAATTAAACCTAAACTAAATAACCTAAACCTAAACTAAAAAACAGTAGAAAAAGCAGGAAAAAAAGGAGACGGGGTGGCAGGGGCTCACCGTGGGAGAGGGGCGGTGGCGATGGGTCAGGGAGGGGGCGGCGACGGGGCGTGGTGGCGACGGGCAGGGAGGGGGCTGCAACTGCGGCTGTGGCGGGAAGGCTCGGGAGGGGAGTGGGGAGGCAGGGAGGGGGCGGCGACCGGGTGGGAGGCGGCGACGGAGAGGTGGTGGGCCGTAGGGGCGGCAGGGCCGTGCGGCGACGGGGCGGCGGCGGTTCTCATCGGGCGGAGAGGAGAGGAGAGGAGAAAAAGATAGGGCGACGACGGGGGCGCGGGCCATTAAGTTATTTTGAAGATTTGTCGTCCGTGTCGCCTTTGCCATCCGCTAGCTGAGGGCAACGGATGCTTTGCAGTCTGCTGACGGACGGCAAAGAGGGGGCCCGTTAGGGCTTACCAGCAAGTGGGCCCAACACCCTCTTTGCCGTCAGCTAGCGGACGGCAAAGAAGCTTTGCCGCTAGCTGACGGCAAAATGCTGGCTGGTGGCAAAGCCATCCTTTGTCGTGGTGCCTCTTTGCTGTCGGCTTTCCTCTAGCTGATGGAAAAGCCATTCTTTGTCGTCAGCTAGCTGACGGCAAAGATGGGGCGGACGGCAAATCTTCTGATTCTAGTAGTGCTCCCTGTAATATGTCTGTGGTAGTCCAACTATCGTATCTTGTAACCTACCGAGAGATGGGTCTCTCCACAAATCAATAGACGTACAGGCGGTTCCCTGTATGGGAGTATAGACGCTTCAACCTATTTTCACATGGTAATCAGAGCCTCCCTCTTCGGCCACATCTAGCAAGCCCCGATCATCTTCCTCTCGCTGCAAACCCTGATCATCTTCTCCACCAAACCAAGCCATGTCACCCTCCAACCACGCCCCATCCATTGGCCTGACAACCACCACATCTGAGCCTCTCACAAGAACCAATTACATACTATGAAAAGCCCAAGCCCGCTCCCAGATCATGGGTTCCGGACTATATGGCTACATAGATGAAACCATACCCGAGCCAACCAGGACCATCATCACCAAAAATTCAAAAGGAAAGGAATCCATCGTTCCAAATCCTGCCTACAACCCATGGCTGGTCCAGGACCAGCAGATCATAGCTTTCCTTCTTAGAAACCTATTGAAGGAGGTACTAGTCCAGGTCGCATCTTTAGAAACCTCTCGCGCCATATGGACTGCCCTAGCCAACATGTTTGCTGCTCAATCCCTCTTGCGTGCAAACAACTGCTGCATAGCCCTCTCCAATGCATAGAAAGGTTCCCAGAGTGCCACCACATATTTCGGTCAGATGAGAGCCCTCTCAGATGAACTAGCTACAGCGAGGAAACCCATAACAAAATGAGATCTTCTTTCCTTTATTATTGCAGGACTCGATATGGATTACCAGCCCCTGATTTCGGTGCTGGACGTACGCACTGAACCCCTCTTGGTGGATGATCTCTTTGGCATGGTCGCCAACTTCGACCAGCGCATTGAGATGTTCCACTGGACAGGGGCAGGCGCCTTCAAATCATCCGCCAATGCTGCATCTCGAGGCCGCGGAAACAACAACAGTTGCTACCGCAACAACTCCAACAGAAGCGGTGGCAGCGGTGGATCCCGTGGAAACAACGGTGGTGGTGGTGGTGGCGGCGGCCACTACAATAACAGCGGCGGCAGCAGCAGCAGCAGCTACTACAACAACTCCAATAATGGTGGCGGTGGTGGCCACTACAACTCCTACAACAACAGCGGTAGTGGTGGCGGCGGCCACTACCAAAACAGCGGCGGTGGTGGCAGCGGCCACTACCAGAACGGCGGCGGCAACAACAGGCGCCCCTACTACAACAACCACAGGGGGCGCCCCTTCCAAGGGTATGAGGAGTATGAGAACAAGTGTCAAATTTGCAAGAAAAATAACCATATAGCCAAGGATTGTGATTGGCGCTATGCCGATAGCAACTCCAATAAGAAGGTTGCAGCAGTTGCAGATGCATCATATGGAGTTGATACCAACTGGTATGTTGACTCCGGAGCCACAAACCACATCACCAACGAGCTAGAGAAGGTGACGACGAGCGAGAAGTACCATGGCATGATCGGATCCACAACGCAAATGGTGAAGGTATGAACATTGATCATATTGGTCATGCAATTGTCAAAACCCCAAATCATGACATTCATCTTAGAAATATCTTGCATGTTCCAGAAACATCAAAAAATCTTCTTTCTGTTCATCGTATTACTATTGATAATAAGGTGTTTTTGGAGTTTCACCCTTATTTCTTTTTGATCTGAGATCAGGTCACGAGGGAAGTTCTCTACCGAGGTCACACCAACAGAATGTCTCCGCAGAACGCAAACATAGGCACATTGTTGAGGTGGGCCTAGCTTTACTTGCCAGTGCCTCCATGCCTCTCAAATTTTGGGATGAGGCCTTCCTTACCGCGGTCCATCTCATTAACATGCTTCCTAGTCGTGTCATTCAAAATGATACACTCATGCATAAACTCTTCAATACATGACCAGATTACACCTCTCTTCGTGTCTTCGGTTGCGCTTGTTGGCCAAACTTACACCCTTACAACAACCATAAGTTCATGTTCCGCTCAAAACAGTGTGTTTTCCTCGGCTATAGTGCTAAACACAAAGGAGTCAAATGTCTAGATGTACCCACTAGATGTGTATACCTATCTCGTGGTGTCGTTTTTGATTAAACTGTTTTCCCCTTTGCTCATCTACATCCTAATGTCGGTGCCTTGCTTCGAAAAGAAATACTCCTATTACCCTCTCATTTGACCGGTTTTCAGCAAGGGGATGAAAATTGTATTGATCATATGACTAATGCTTCTAACCATGGAAATGAGTCTTCTGGTGCTGCAGGATCAGATACGGAAGCAGCAGGCGAAAATATGGTGAAAAATAGTGCAGAAATCAATCAAAGCAGCCTTCATTTTATGTGCCCGCAACGTGACAACGGCGAGGCAGGATCTGATACGTCTCCGTCATATCTACTTTTCCAAAAACTTTTGCCCTTGTTTTGGACTCTAACTTGCATGATTTGAATGGAACTAACCCGGACTGGCGATGTTTTCAGCAGACTTTCCATGGTGTTATTTATGTGCAGAAACAAAAGTTCTCGGAATGACCTGAAACTCCACGGAACATCTTTTTGGAAAATATTAAAAATACTGGAAGAAAAATCCACGTCAGGGGGGCCACACCCTGTCCACGAGGGTGGGGGGCACGCCTGCCCCTGGGCACGCCCCCTACCTCGTGAGCCCCCTGATGCTCCACCGACCTCAACTCCAACTACATATATTCACTTCCGGGGAGAAAAAAAATCAGAGAGAAGGATTCATCACGTTTTATGATACGGAGCCGCCGCCAAGCCCTAAAATCTCTCGGGAGAAATGATCTGGAGTCCGTTCGGGGCTCCGGAGAGGGGGATTCGTCGCCGTCGTCATCATCAACCATCCTCCATCACCAATTTCATGATGCTCACCGTCGTGCATGAGTAATTCCATCCTAGGCTTGCTGGACGGTGATGGGTTGGATGAGATCTATCATGTCATCGAGTTAGTTTTGTTAGGGTTTGATCCCTAGTATCCACTATGTTCTGAGATTGATGTTGCTGTGACTTTGCTATGCTTAATGCTTGTCACTAGGGCCCCAGTGCCATGATTTCATATCTGAACCTATTACGTTTTCATGAATATATGTGAGTTCTTGATCCTATCTTGCAAGTCTATAGTCACCTACTATGTGTTATGATCCGGCAACCCCGAAGTGATAATAATCGGGACCACTCCCGGTGATGACCGTAGTTTGAGGAGTCCATGTATTCACTATGTGTTAATGCTTTGGTCCGATACTCTATTAAAAGGAGGCCTTAATATCCCTTAGTTTCCATTAGGACCCCGCTGCCATGGGAGGGTAGGACAAAAGATGGCATGCAAGTTCTTTTCCATAAGCACGTATGACTATATTCGGAATACATGCCTACATTACATTAATGAATTGGAGCTAGTTCTGTGTCACCCTATGTTATGATTGTTACATGATGAACCGCATCCGGCATAATTCTCCATCACCGATCCAATGCCTACGAGCTTTTCACATATTGTTCTTCGCTTATTTACTTTTCCGTTGCTACTGTTACAATCACTACAAAACCCAAAAATATTACTTTTGCTACCGTTACCGTTAATTCCACATTACTTTGCTACTAAATACTTTGCTGCAGATACTAAGTTATCCAGTTGTGGTTGAATTGACAACTCAACTGCTAATACTTGAGAATATTCTTTGGCTCCCCTCGTGTCGAATAAATAAATTTGGGTTGAATACTCTACCCTCGAAAACTGTTGTGATCCCCTATACTTCTAGGTTATCAGGATCCGCCTCGGGGTCCGCAGCGCCAGATCTGGCACAATCCCCTACGGGATCGGAGCCGAACCAACAGCGCAGGATCCCCGTCGCCGAAACTCCTTCACGTGCCACTCGCCAACCCTTGTCCGACACGCGGCGGGGCATGGGCCAGGAGCCCCACACGCGCGCGTCGCCATCCGCGGATCAACTGACCGACCAGTTCGGTGCGGCCCCACGGGTCTACATCAGGCTAGCAACTCACCAATCAGCCTCGGGCGCACTCCTCCACCCGGATACGGAGACGCGTGGGGCTGGTGCATTGTCGGGCGCGGCTGGATCTTCTGCGCCGGCTACTGCTGCATCATCTCCAACTTCGGCCATAGAAGATCCTGCTGGTGAAAACAGTACCTCGAGATTCATCTCAGCGGATCTATCTCCTGGATCCTCTGTGCCAGTTTCAGCTGTGGCACCTCAGGCAGCACAAACTCCACCGCGTACAAGGTTACGAGCAGGGGTAATTCAACCTATTAATTATAAGATCAAGTTTGGTCTAACTTGTTCCGCAGGAGAACCTAGTATGTTCCAAGAAGCATGCAAAGATTCAAGGTGGAAGAAAGCCATGGAAGAAGAGTTCCAAGCACTTCAGAGCAGAACATGGCACTTGGTCCCGCCTCATCAAGGTAAAAATTTGATTGACTGTAAATGGGTGTTCAGAATAAAGAAAAAGTCAGATGGCACCATAGATCGCTACAAGGCTAGACTTGTTGCAAAAGGATTCAAACAAAGGTATGGCATAGACCATGAGGACACATTTAGTCATGTTGTTAAAGCCGCCACCATACGTCTTGTTTTGTCCATTGTTGTATCCAGAGGATGGAGTCTCAGACAGCTAGATGTGCAGAACATGTTCCTTCATGGTGTTCTGGAAGAGGAAGTATACATGAAGCAACCTCCTGGTTTTGAAGATAGAAATAAACCCTCCTTTGTATGCAGGCTTGATAAATCCCTCTATGGATTGAAGCAAGCTCCTAGGGCATGGTACTCTAGGCTGAGTTCCAAGTTACAAGCACTTGGTTTTTCTCCTTCAAAATTTGATACATCCTTGTTTATTTACAATAAGTCACATACGTCAATATTTGTGCTTATATATGTTGATGATATTATTGTTACAAGCTCATCAAGTGAGGCAGTTACAGCTCTACAGAAGGATTTAAAGTCAGAGTTTGCTCTCAAGGACCTAGGAGACTTGCATTTCTTTCTTGGTATGGAGGTCAAGAGAAACAGGGAAGGTGGTCTTCATCTTTCTCAGGAAAAGTATGCCACTGATTTTTTAAGTAGAGTTGGAATGCAGGGTCGCAAACCGTCACCAACACCATTGTCCAGCACGGAAAAACTGTCTCTTGTAGAAGGTGAGCCCTTGAGTCAAGAGGATGGTACTAGGTACAGAAGCTTGCGGGGTGCACTACAGGATTTGACTCTTACAAGGCGTGATATTTCCTTTGCTGTTAACAAAGTTTGTCAATTTCTTCATGCACCTACTACTGCGCATTGGACTGCAGCAAAACGCATACTAAGATATGTGAAGGATACGTTAAGTGTTGGGTTGACATTTAACAAGTCACCATCCACTCTTGTTAGTGCTTTCTCTGACTCGGATTGGGGAGGATGCCCAGATGACAGACGCTCAACTGGTGGTTTTGCTGTGTTCTTTGGACCTAACCTAATCTCATGGCATGCAAGGAAACAAGCCACAGCTTCGAGGTCAAGCACTGAAGCAGAGTACAAGGCACTAGCAGATGCAACTTCAGAGATCATTTGGGTGAAGTCCATGCTGAGAGAACTTGGGATACGTCACACTCCAACTCCTTGTCTTTGGTATGACATGAAGGAAATATGCCCTAGAGGCAATAATAAAGTTATTATTTATTTCCTTATTTCATGATAAATGTTTATTATTCATGCTAGAATTGCATTAACCGGAAACATAATACTTGTATGAATACATAGACAAACAGAGTGTCACTAGTATGCCTCTACTTGACTAGCTCGTTGATGAAAGATGGTTATGTTTCCTAGCCATAGACATGAATTGTCATTTGATTAACAGGATCACATCATTAGGAGAATGATGTGATTGACTTGACCCATTCCGTTAGCTTAGCACCCGATCGTTTAGTATGTTGCTATTGCTTTCTTCATGACTTATACATGTTCCTATGACTATGAGATTATGCAACTCCCGTTTACCGGAGGAACACTTTGTGTGCTACCAAATGTCACAACGTAACTGGGTGATTATAAAGGTGCCCTACACGTGTCTCCGAAGGTATTTGTTGGGTTGGCGTATTTCGAGATTAGGATTTGTCACTCCGATTGTCGGAGAGGTATCTCTGGGCCCTCTCGGTAATGCAAATCACTTAAGCCTTGCAAGCATTGCAACTAATGAGTTAGTTGCGGGATGATGTATTACGGAACGAGTAAAGAGACTTGCCGGTAACGAGATTGAACTAGGTATTGGGATACCGACGATCGAATCTCGGGCAAGTAACATAACGATGACAAAGGGAACAACGTATGTTGTTATGCGGTTTGACCGATAAAGATCTTCGTAGAATATGTGGGAGCCAATATGAGCATCCAGGTTCCGCTATTGGTTATTGACCGGAGACGTGTCTCGGTCATGTCTATATAGTTCTCGAACCCGTAGGGTCCGCACGCTTAAAGTTTCGATGACGGTTATATTATGAGTTTATGTGTTTTGATGTACCGAAGGAGTTCGGAGTCCCGGATGAGATTGGGGACATGACGAGGAGTCTCGAAATGGTCGAGACGTAAAGATATATACATTGGACGACTATATTCGGACATCGGAAAGGTTCCGAGTGATTCAGGCATTTTCGGGAGTACCAGGGAGTTACGGAAATTCGTATTGGGCCTTAATGGGCCATACGGGAAAGGAGAGAAAGGCCTCAAAGGGTGGCCGCACCCCTTCCCATGGGCTGGTCCGAATTGGACTAGGGAGGGGGGCGCCCCCTTCCTTCCTTCTCCTTTTCCCTTCACTTTCCTTCCCTCCTACTCCTACTACTTGGAAGGGCTCCTAGTTCTACTAGGAAAGGGGGAATCCTACTCCCGGTGGGAGTAGGACTCCCCAAGGGTGCGCCATAGAGAGGGCCGGCCCTCCCCCTCCTCCACTCCTTTATATACGGGGGCAGGGGGCACCCCATAGACACAACAATTGATCAAGTTGATCTTTTAGCCGTGTGCGGTGCCCCCCTCCACCATAGTCCACCTCTATAATACTGTAGTGGTGCTTAGGCGAAGCCCTGCGTCGGTAGAACATCAACATGGTCACCACGCCGGCGTGCTGACAAAACTCTCCCACAACACTTGGCTGGATCAGAGTTCGAGGGACGTCATCGGGCTGAACGTGTGCTGAACTCGGAGGTGCCGTACATTCGGTACTTGATCGGTCGGATCGTGAATACGTACGACTACATCAACCGCGTTGTGCTAACGCTTCCGCTTTCGGTCTACGAGGGTACGTAGACAACACTCTCCCCTCTCGTTGCTATGCATCACCATGATCTTGCGTGTGCGTAGGAAATTTTTTGAAATTACTACGTTCCCCAACAGTGGCATCCAAGTCAGGTTTTATGCGTAGATGTTATATGCACGAGTAGAACACAAGTGAGTTGTGGGCGATATAAGTCATACTGCTTACCAGCATGTCATACTTTGGTTCGGCGGTATTGTTGGATGAAGCGGCCCGGACCGACATTACGCGTACGCTTACGCGAGACTGGTTCTACCGACGTGCTTTGCACACAGGTGGCTGGCGGGTGTCAATTTCTCCAACTTTAGTTGAACCGAGTGTGGCTACGCCCGGTCCTTGAGAAGGTTAAAACAGCACTAACTTGACAAACTATCGTTGTGGTTTTGATGCGTAGGTAAGAACGGTTCTTGCTCAGCCCGTAGCAGCCACGTAAAACTTGCAACAACAAAGTAGAGGATGTCTAACTTGTTTTTGCAGGGCATGTTGTGATGTGATATGGTCAAGACGTGATGAGATATAAGTTGTTGTATAAGATGATCATGTTTTGTTGAAGTTATCGGCAACTGGCAGAAGCCTTATGGTTGTCTCTTTATTGCATAAGATGCAAGCGCCAAATAATTGCTTTACTTTATCGCTATGCGATAGCAATAGTTGCAAGAGCAATAGTTGGCAAGAAGACCATGTGACGACACATTGATATAGATCAAGATGATGGAGATCATGGTGTCATGCCGGTGATGATGGAAATCATGACGATGCTTTGGAGATGGAGATCAAAGGCGCAAGATGATCATGGCCATATCATGTCACATATTTTGATTGCATGTGATGTTTATCTTTTATACATCTTATCTTGCTTTGATAGACGGTAGCATTATAAGATGATCTCTCACTAAATTATCAAGGTACAGGTGTTCTCCCTCAGTATGCACCGTTGCGAAAGTTCTTCGTGCTGAGACACCACGTGATGATCGGGTGTGAGAGGCTCTATGTTCAAATACAACGGGTGCAAAACAGTTGCACACGCGGAATACTAAGGTTAAACTTGACGAGCCTAGCATATAACAGATATGGCCTCGGAACACGGAGACCGAAAGGTCGAGCGTGAATCATATAGTAGATATGATCAACATAGTGATGTTCACCATTGAAACTACTCGATCTCACGTGATGATCGGACATGGTTTAGTTGATTTGGATCACGTGATCACTTAGAGGATTAGAGGGATGTCTATCTAAGTGGGAGTTCTTAAGTAATATGATTGATTGAACTTTAATTTATCATGAACTTAGTCTTGGTAGTATTAGCATATCTATGTTGTAGATCAATAGCTCGCGTTGTTGCTTCCCTACATTTAATTTTTATATGTTCCTAGAGAAAACTAAGTTGAAACATGTTAGTAGCAATGATGCAGATTGGATCCGTGATCTGAGGTTTATCCTCATTGCTGCACGGAAGAATTATGTCCTTGATGCACCACTAGGTGACAGACCTATTGCAGGAGCAAATTCAGACGTTATGAATGTTTGGCTAGCTCAATATGATGACTACTTGATAGTTTAGTGCACCATGCTTAATGGCTTAGAATCGGGACTTCAAAGGCGTTATGAACGTCATGGACCATATGAGATGTTCCAGGAGCTGAAGTTAATATTTCAAGCAAATACCCGAGTTGAGAGATATGAAGTCTCCAACAAGTTCTATAGCTAAAAGATGGAGGAGAATAGCTCAAGCATTGAGCATGTGCTCAAATTGTCTGGGTACTGCAATCGCTTGAATCAAGTGGGAGTTAATCTTCCATATAAAATAGTGATTGACAGAATTCTCTTGTCACCATCAACAAGTTAGTAGAACTTTGTGATGAACTATAGTATGCAAGGGATGACGAAAACAACTCCCAAGCTCTTCGCAATGCTAAAATCGGCGAAGGTAGAAATCAAGAAAAACATCAAGTGTTGATGGTTGACAAGACCACTAGTTTCAAGAAAAGGGCAAAGGGAAGAAGGGGAAATTCAAGAAGAATGGCAAGCAAGTTGCTGCTCAAGTGAAGAAGCCCAAGTCTGGACCTAAGCCTGAGACTAAGTGCTTCTATGCAAAGGGACTAGTCACTGGAAGCGGAACTGCCCCAAGTATTTGGCGGATAAGAAGGATGGCAAAGTGAACAAAGGTATATTTGATATACATGTTATTGCTGTGTACTTTACTAGTGTTTATAGCAACCCCGCGGTATTTGATACTGGTTCAGTTGCTAAGAGCAGTAACTCGAAACGGGAGTTGCAGAATGAACAGAGACTAGTTAAGGGTGAAGTGACGATGTGTATTGGAAGTGGTTCCAAGATTGATATGATCATCATCGCACACTCCCTATACTTTCGGGATTAGTGTTGAACCTAAAATAAATATTATTTAGTGTTTGCGTTGAGCATGAATATGATTGGATCATGTTTATTGCAATACGGTTATTCATGTAAGTTAGAGAATAATTGTTGTTTTGTTTACATGAATAAAAAACCTTCTATGGCCATACACCCAATGAAAATGGTTTGTTGGATCTCGATCGTGGTGATACACATTTTCATAATATTGAAGCCAAAAGATGCAAAGTTAATAATGATAGTGCAACTTATTTGTGGCACTGCCGTTTAGGTCATATTGGTGTAAAGCGCATCAAGAAACTCCATGTTGATGGACTTTTGGGATCACTTGATTAGGAATCACTTGATGCTTGCGAACCATGCCTCATGGGCAAGATGACTAAGACTTCGTTCTCCGGAACAATGGAGCGAGCAACTGACTTATTGGAAATAATACATACTGATGTATGCGGTCCGATGAGTGTTAAGGCTCACAGCAAGTATCATTATTTTCTGACCTTCATAGATGATTTGAGCAGATATGGGTATATCTACTTGATGAAACACAAGTCTGAAACATTTGAAAAGTTCAAAGAATTTCATAGTGAAGTGGAGAATCATCATAACAAGAAAATAAAAGTTTCTATGATATGATCGCAGAGGTAAAATATTTGAGTTACGAGTTTGGCCTTCAGTTAAAACAATGTGAAATAGTTTCACTACTCACGCCACCTGGAACACCACAGTGTAATGGTGTGTCCGAACGTCATAACCGTACTTTATTAGATATGGTGTGATCTATGATGTCTCTTACCGATCTACCACTATCGTTTTGGGGTTATGCATTAGAGACAGCTGCATTCACGTTAAATAGGGCACCATCTAAATCCGTTGAGACGACGTCGTATGAACTGTGGTTTGGCAAGAAACCAAAGTTGTCGTTTCTTAATGTTTGGGGCTACGATGCTTATGTGAAAAAGTTTCATCCTGATAAGCTCAAACCCAAATCGGAGAAATGTGTCTTCATAGGATACCCAAAGGAGACAGTTGGGTACACCTTCTATCACAGATCCGAAGGCAAGACATTCGTTGCTTAGAATGGATCCTTTCTAGAGAAGGAGTTTCTCTCGATGGAAGTGAGTGGGAGGAAAGTAGAACTTGATGAGGTAACTATATCTGCTCCCTTATAGGAAAGTAGTTCATCACAGAAATTTGTTCCTGTGACTACTACACCAATTAGTGAGGAAGCTAATGATGATGATCATGTAACTTCAGATCAAGTTACTACCGAACCTCGTAGGTAAACCAGAGTGAGATCCGCACCAGAGTGGTACGGTAATCCTGTTCTGGAGATCATGTTACTTGACCATGACGAACCTACGAACTATGAAGAAGCGATGGTGAGCCCAGATTCCGCAAAATGGCTTGAGGCCATGAAATCTGAGATGGGATCCATGTATGAGAACAAAGTATGGACTTTGATTGACTTGCCCAAATGATCGGCGAGCCATTGAGATTAAATGGATCTTCAAGAGGAAGACGGACGCTGATAGTAGTGTTACTATCTATAAAGCTAGAATTGTCACAAAAGGTTTTCGACAAGTTCAAGGTGTTGACTATGATGAGAGTTTCTCACTCGTATCTATGCTTAAGTCTGTCTAAATCATGTTAGCAATTGCCGCATTTTATGAAATCTGGCAAATGGATAAACAAAACTGCATTCCTCAATGGATTTATTAAAGAAGAGTTGTATATGATGCAACCAGAAGGTTTTGTGGATCCTAAAGGTGTTAACAAAATGTGCAAGCTCCAGTGATCCATCTATGGACTGGTGCAAGCATCTCGGAGTTGGAATATGCGCTTTGATGAGTTGATCAAAGCATATAGTTTTATACAGACTTGCGGTGAAGCTTGTATTTACAAGAAAGTGAGTGGGATCACTACAACATTTCTGATAAGTATATGTGAATGACATATTGTTGATTGGAACTAATGTAGAATTATTCTACAAAGCATAAAGGAGTGTTTGAAAAGGAGTTTTTCAAAGAAAGACCTCGGTGAAGCTGCTTACATATTGAGCATCAAGATCTATAGAGATAGATCAAGACGCTTGATAAGTTTTTTCAATGAGTACATACCTTGACAAGATTTTGAAGTAGTTCAAAATGGAACAGTCAAAGAAAGAGTTCTTGCCTGTGTTACAAGGTGTGAAATTGAGTAAGACTCAAAGCCCGACCACGGCAGAAGATAGAAAGAGAATGAAAGTCATTCCCTATGCCTTAGTTATGGGTTCTATAAAGTATGCCATGCTACGTACCAGATCTATTGTATACCCTACACTGATTTTGGCAAGGGAATACAATAGTGATCTAGGAGTAGATCACTGGACAGCGGTCAAAATTATCCTTAGTGGAATAAGGATATGTTTCTCGATTACGGAGGTGACAAAAGGTTCATCGTAAAGGGTTACGTCGATGCAAGTTTTGACATTGATCTAGATGTGAACTATTGATGTTAAATCACATGGCGATGTGATCTAGATTATTGACTCTAGTGCAAGTGGGAGACTGAAGGAAATATGCCCTAGAGGCAATAATAATGTTATTATTTATTTCCTTATTTCATGATAAATGTTTATTATTCATGCTAGAATTGTATTAACCGGAAACATAATATTTGTGTGAATACATAGACAAACAGAGTGTCAGTAGTATGCCTCTACTTGACTAGCTCGTTGATCAAAGATGGTTATGTTTCCTAGCCATAGACATGAGTTGTCATTTGATTAACGGGATCACATCATTAGGAGAATGATGTGATTGACTTGACCCATTCCGTTAGCTTAGCACTTGATCGTTTAGTATGTTGTTATTGCTTTCTTCATGACTTATACGTGTTCCCATGACTATGAGATTATGCAACTCCCGTTTATCGGAGGAACACTTTGTGTGCCATCAAACGTCACAACGTAACTGAGTGATTATAAAGGTGCCCTACACGTGTCTCCGAAGGTACTTGTTGGGTTGGCGTATTTCGAGATTAGGATTTGTCACTCCGATTGTCGGAGAGGTATCTCTGGGCCCTCTCGGTAATGCACATCACTTAAGCCTTGCAAGCATTGCAACTAATGAGTTAGTTGCGAGATGATGTATTACGGAACGAGTAAAGAGACTTGCCGGTAACGAGATTTAACTAGGTATTGAGATACCGACGATCGAATCTCGGGCAAGTAACATACCGATGACAAAGGGAACAACGTATGTTGTTATGCGGTTTGACCGATAAAGATCTTCGTAGAATATGTGGGAGCCAATATGAGCATCCAGGTTCCGCTATTGGTTATTGAACGGAGACGTGTCTCGGTCATGTCTACATAGTTCTCGAACCCGTAGGGTCCACACGCTTAAAGTTTCGATGACGGTTATATTATGAGTATATGTGTTTTGATGTACCGGAAGGAGTTCAGAGTCCCGGATGAGATCGGGGACATGACGAGGAGTCTCGAAATGGTCGAGACATAAAGATTGATATATTGGACGACTAGATTCGGACATCGGAAAGGTTTCCGAGTGATTCAGATATTTTTGGGAGTACCGGGGAGTTACGGGAATTCGTATTGGGCCTTAATGGGCCATACGGGAAAGGAGAGAAAGGCCTCAAAGGGTGGCCGCACCCCTCCTCATGGGCTGGTCCGAATTGGACTAGGGAGGGGGGCGCCCCCTTCCTTCCTTCTCCTTTTTCCTTCCCTTTCCTTCCCTCCTACTCCTACTTCTTGGAAGGGCTCCTAGTTCTACTAGGAAAGGGGGAATCCTACTCCCGATGAGAGTAGGACTCCCCTAGGGCGCGCCATAGTGAGGGGCGGCCCTCCCCCTCCTCCACTCCTTTATATACGGGGGTAGGGGGCACCCCATAGACACAACAATTGATCAAGTTGATCTTTTAGCCGTGTGTGGTGCCCCCCTCCACCATAGTCCACCTCGATAATACTGTAGCGGTGCTTAGGCAAAGTCCTACGTCGGTAGAACATCAACATCGTCACCATGCCGTCGTGCTGATGAAACTCTCCCTCAACACTCAGCTGGATCGGATTTCGAGGGACGTCATCGGGATGAACGTGTGCTGAACTCGGAGGTGCCGTACGTTCGTTACTTGATCGGTCGGATCGTGAAGACGTACGACAACATCAACCGCGTTGTGCTAACTCTTCCGCTTTCGGTCTACGAGGGTACGTAGACAACACTTCCCCTCTCGTTGCTATGCATCACCATGATCTTGCGTGTGCGTAGGAAATTTTTTGAAATTACTATGTTCCCCAACATGACAATCTTGGTGCCACGTATCTATCTATCTGCTAACCCTGTTTTTCATGCAAGGACTAAACATATTGAGATTGATTATCACTTTGTGAGAGAAAGAGTTGCCAACAATGAGTTGGATATCCGGTTTGTGCATTCAAGAGATCAAGTTCATGATGGGTTTACAAAAGCGCTGCCTACAAGACTCTTTGAAGAATGTCTTTGGTGTGACAATCTTGGTGCCACGTATTTATCTACTAACCCTGTTTTTCATGCAAGGACTAAACATATTGAGATTGATCACTTTGTGAGAGAAAGAGTTGCCAACAAAGAGTTGGATATCCGGTTTGTGCATTCAAGAGATCAAGTTGATGATGGGTTTAGAAAAGCGCTGCCTACAAGACTCTTTGAAGAATTCAAGTGTAATCTTAACTTAGTTAAGTTTTGATTAAGAGAAGGTGTTAAACATGATCGATGCCTGGATATGTGTGGCCTTGTGCGCCAAGGCTTCTGTAGGTTAGTTTAGTTAGAGTTTATCTCTATCTCTTTATATCCCTTTAAACCTCCCTGTAATATCTCTGTGGTAGTCCAACTACCATATCTTGTAACCTACCGAGAGATGGGTCTCTCCACAAATCAATATAAGTACACGCGGCTCCCTGTATGGGAGTAGAGTAGCTTCAACTATTTTCACAGGAGATTCAAATTCAGTTACTGTAAACGGAACTCTGGGATATATGGCTCCAGGTATAGTTGTTTGGCATAAAATTATTTTTTCAAAGTGTGTTGCATATAATTATTTACCACTTCCATGATTATTGATCTGGTCTCTGTTTTTAGAGTATGCTGAAAGCGGTCATGCATCTACTTGTGGGGACGTATATAGTTTTAGAATAGTACTTTTGTAGATGCTGACGGGAAGAAGACCAACGGATGATATGTTCAGGAATGAACTCACCATTGTCAGATTTGTGGAAACTAATTTTCCTGATCACACATTAAATTTTCTGCATTCTCGTCTGGTAAATGAATGCAATGATGTCGTCGACCAAGTAGTAGCAGGAACGGAAAATCCGCCGATCTTTTTTTTTTAGAACGAAGACGCATGATGCGTCCGGTTTTAAATTAATAAAGCCCACCACGGGCAGCATCCAACAAGAGGAACAGAGAGTTCAACAGAAATAAAAAGGGGTCAAAAGCCCAAAGTACGGAACATGCAACCGGCCTCAGCCTGATAAGAAATATGGCAACTAAAGGAACGAGGCGGCCAGTCCAAAAGCGCCATGAGCGGGGACTTACCGTCGGGCTTCAATCTGAATCATGCGAATCCGCTCCATGGCCTCCATCATCCGGTCTGCATCACGCCGTTTCCCCAACGGTGTCCATGTCTGGAGAAACAAGTGGCATTTGAAAATAATATCAGCAGGGTGAGCAGGGAACTTGTGTTCGATAGTCATCTTATTACGGGTGGTCCATAGTGACCAGCACAGCGCCCCTACGCATCGCCACAGCACGCGCCCGAAGCTACCTTTGTGAGCGAGAAGTATCCCACGTAGGTCCGAAGCCGTTTGGGGATTCCAGTTTTGCGCAAAAGCCTCACGGACGGCACTCCAAGCAAACCGTGCTAGGTGACATTGAAAGAAGATGGGGTTCGCATCTTCGTGCGCTCCACATAGCGCACATGACCCATCCGATGGGCCGTGTCGAATGGCAATGTTGTTAGACGAAGGTAGGCGGTCATGGAATAATTGCCAAAGGAACACTTTGATCTTTAGAGGAATAGATCCCTAGGTATGTCGAGGGTCGGTCCCTCAGTCAGCTTGTTGTAAAGCGATTGGACCGTGAATTTGCCGGATCTCGAGAGGGACCAGGAGACCGTGTCAGCCTCAGGGCAGAGAGAGACACCCTGCAAGGCAGTTAGGAGCCCATCCCAACTTGACCGTTCATGGGCGAGGAGAGGTCTTTTGAAAGCTATGGCAGGAGGGTTAGTTCTAAGCGCATCGGCCACCAAGATTTCAACGTCTGTAACTAGTTGGTAGATGTCAAAGTGACTTCGCCATAAAGTTTCCGCCCCAAGCCAGTGGTCGAGCCAGAGTCTCGTGGATTTCCCATTCTTAACGCAGAACTTGGCCCCAAGCATGAAGGCCGGCTTAACCGCCTGAATCCCATTCCAGAAAGGCGATCCCTTCGCCTTTGAGGTGAGGAAGTTCCCATCGGAGAAGTATTTGGCGCGCAGAATATCAACCCAAAGCCCTTGTTCGTTCTGGGAGAGTTTCCATATCCACTTGACAAGGAGGGCTACATTCATGAGTTTGGAGTTGAGGATCCCAAGGCCACCGAATTTCTTGGGGCGGCAAAGCGCCGCCCACTTGATCAGGTGATATTTCTTTTTTGTCCTAGTTCCTTCCCAAAAGAACTTAGATCTAGGGGTGTCGAGCTTGGCGTGAACTCCGTCAGCCAGCAGGAACAATCCCATGGTAAACAAGGGCAGGGAGGACAGACTAGAGTTCGCCAGGATCAGCCTAGCCGCAGATGAAAAGAATCTGCCGCGCCAGGGGCTGACCCGGTTCGCCACCTTGCCATATAGTGGTTCCCATTCGAGAATCGAAATGTGTTTGTCCGAAATGGGCAGACCTAGGTACTTAATTGGGAAACTCCCTAGTTTGCAATTAAGTAGGTTAGCAATGAGGGAGGCGTTGGGATTGTCCATCCCAATGGCAATCACCTCGCTCTTCAGAAAATTAATCTTCAAGCCGGAAATGATCTCGAAAGCGTGGAGGATGAGCTTAATCGAGGCTATGCTATGGTCATCGGGCTCGAAGAGCAGCAGAGTGTCGTCCGCATATTGTAAGTGGGTGATCCCTCCAGGGCACAGGTGAGGCACCACACCTCGAATATGGCCTGCGACCTTGGCCTTGTTCACCATGGCAAGAGAGAGCGTCGGCAACAAAGTTGAAAATCAAAGGCGAGGAGGGGTCTCCTTGTCTGAGACCGTGTTTGTTGCGGAAGAAGTTCCCCACTTCTCCGTTGGTTGCAATCGCAGTCTGTCCCCCCGAGACCAGTTGCATAATGCGATGAATGAAACCCGACTCGAATCCCTTCCGAGTCAGCACCTCACGGATGAACTCCCAGTTCACTCGGTCGTAGGCTTTCTCGAAATCGAGCTTGAAGAGCATGGCCGGCTGACGCGTGCGCTTAAGCTCGTGAACGATCTCTTGCAAAACTACCAGACCTTCTAGGATGTTACGGCCTTTGAGGAAACCCGACTGGTTACGGTCGATCACACGTTGTGCAACCGGGGCAAGTCTCGTAGTTTAAGCTTTGGAGCATAATTTGAAAGGCACGTTAATAAGGGTGATGGGGCGGTATTGCTTGATCGAGTCCGCCCCCTTGAATTTAGGGATGAGGCTAATGACACCAAAATTGAGGCGTGAAATGTCTATTGTGCCTAGCGCAAACCCATTGATAATATCATAGAAAATGTCCTTGAGCGCCGGCCAAAACTGCCGGAAGAAAGACACCGGCCAGCCGTCCGGCCCTGGCGCGGTATCGGTCTTCATCGAGCCAAGCGCCTCATCGATCTCCCCCGTGGAGAAGGATAGGGCCAGGCCATCGTTCTCGGCTTGCGACACACGAGATTCTTCCCCCAGAAGTCTGCATGGAGGCGCAGTGGCTTTTCTTCCGCTGTTCCCAACAGGTTAAGGAAGAAGTCGTAGATGTGCCGCGAGATTTCAGCTTGACTGACTAGTAGCCCCTGGTCCGATTGCAATCTCAGAATCGAACATTTCCTCTTGCGGCCGTTGGCGAAGGCATGGAAATAGCCCGTGTTAGCGTCCCCCTTGGTAATCCACTTGACGCCACCCCTCCGGCGCCAATATTCCTCCTCTTCCCTGAGGATGGCAAGCACTTGGTTTTCAAGGGCGTAACGGTTAGCCCACTCTGCTTCCGAGAAGGAACGAGTGTCGGCCTGGGTGTCAAGTGCCTTGATTTCCTCGACAAGAGCTTCCCTAGCTCGTTTAGCGTCACTGCCATGGTTTGCCCCCCCACCCTCGAAGGAAACCACGCAGGGTCCCGGCCGCATTCACCAAAATGTCCAGGGGACCTCTGGAGCGCCCAGCCGCAGCTCTAGCTTGTTCCCAACGCGCAAGGAGCATAGGAATGAAACCCTCTACCTCGAACCACCCTGTTTCGAAATAGAAGCGTGGGCTACGCTTGATCCTATCCTCCCCAGAGGCCAGGATCAAAGGAACATGATCTGAACCAATGCGTGTTTCAGCAACCAGCGTGCACATGGGAAAAATCATCTCCCAATCAGACGTAGCGAAAACACGGTCCAGGACGCTCCGAACCGGGTTGAGTTGTTTGTTAGTCCACATGTATCTAGCCCCTGTCCTAGCAATTTCCCGAAGAGCGCAAGCCGCAATGGCATTGTTAAAAAGGGAAACCCTAGGCCAGTCAATGTTGCGGTTAATTTTGTCCGCAACTGATCGGATAAGGTTAAAATCGCCCCCAAGGACAATGGGGATGTTAGCGGCTTGCTTGGCCCTGACCAAGACTTGGATTTCACCGAGGAAATAAGCCGCGCGGGAGTGATCGGCCGGCCCGTAAACACAAACGATCGCCCAGGAGGCGAGAGAGACTCTATGTTTAATGGTGACTGAAATGAAGAACGCACCCACATCCCAGGTTACAACATCACATACATCAGAATTACATCCCAGAAGAAGACCGCCCGAATGGCCAGCGGAAGGGACCCAGCCCCACACGAAACAGTGGAGAGGGTCATAGGCCGCCAGATCGCGATACGTAAAATCCGGTTTGATCGTTTCTTGAAGAGCTACAACGTCAATCCTCTCGCGCGCGATATACTCCCTAAGTTGCGTGCGACGACCCGAGTGCCCGCAACCTCTTATATTCCAAAAGATGTAGCGCATCAGATGATACGATTGCGAAGGCGAACCCCTCTAGAGGTCACCGGTTTTGCCACTCACTTCTTAGCCTGGGCGTGGCTTGTCGACGGAGCTGTGGCAACCTCCCTGGTTGCGGCAGCCCCCTCGGACAGGACAAGCGTGGCGGGGATACCCGAAGCCTCTGGGTTAGCAGAGACCGCCAATGTCGTGGATTTGGCCTCCCTGGCCTTGGCCGCAGCAGCGGCCTCTGCCAAAGCCGCATCTTTCAGTCCTTGTTATCGTTGCTACGAGTAGCACTTCTTTGTACACGCCAATCCCCAACTGAACGGCTTAACATGAGAGAAGTAGCTACCCAAATGCGCAAAATCAACATGGTGAACGCGGGAGGGAGTGTGAGGAGCTCAACTTCTTTTAAGAGACTGGTCAGCTCGGCTTCTCAAAGGAGCTAAAGAAGGAAAGGAGTTGCAGTTAGAGTGTGTTGATAAAGTGATCCCTTTGTATTGTCATACACTTTATAACCTTTCTGGGTTAATATCTGTTCTGGTTACAACCATTGTCTTCTATTATGTGCAAGCCAAAAGCCATATGGAAAAGCCAAACTGCCCTGGCATCGTTGTGGTGGCTGTGGCCTGGATGCTATAATCTTGTGCTACTATAGGGACGATGTCGGTTGCGGGGTTGCGTGGGATCGCAACCTACTAGCAGGCAACTGATGTGTGTGCACAGAGGCAGTCCCGCACCCCACGACGGGCAGACCACATCGGGTGTTACCTCTCGCAACATGCGCAGTGAAAGTCAAGCACTGTTTTTTATAATTTGTTAACACATTTCAATTTAGTTCTCGAATTTTATGGACTAAATGTGCTCCCCAGAGCAGACTCCACTGTCTATTTTCCATATATATAATGAAAACAGAATATATAGGTTGAAGTGACACTCGTCAAAGGTGACATTTGACATCATGTCATGGTTGCACCATTTGACAGTCCATGAAGACGGGAGGGCACTTGCTATCAACATAGAACTATCAACTGCCCGTCTCATGCCCCTGATGTTAACTGCAAACGTGCCAATAACCATTTGTTAACAAAATTCGGTGTAGTCTGCACTCCCTCAGATACTAGTTTCATTCAACGTTTAAATTCGGTGTTCACTGCCTGTCTGCTTAAAACAGTACTGGTAGAAATGGCAAAAGGGGGAAATGTTAAGGATGGTTTGCCCAGTTTAAACTTGTGAGGAATCCTAAAATGGAAAAATAAAGTGGGCAAGTGCAGGAAATAATAGTATGTAGTATCTAAAAGTAAATGACGTGCATTCTGTTTCACGTTCCAGAGAAAAATGATTACTCTAAAAATTAGCTTTTGCTGCAATCTGAATAAACCTAACTAGTTGATATTTTCCGAAAGGAAAAATTAAGAAAGTTACCATTTCAGTTATTATGCAACAGAGGATGACCACACACCTTTATTTATATGATCTTCAAACTCGCTCACAAATAAAATGCACTTCTAAAACAACAAGGAAAGATTTAATACCAAGCTGACTAAAGCTTAAAACACCATCGATTAGGAATAGAGATAAAGAATCACCAGTTTGGGACTTGTACCTTTCTAGGTACAAGTCATCTCTAAAACGACGCATAGTACATGAAACTGAAGACTAGGACTCCTGCCAACCAGTCATATGAATACTGATAATGGTTTATTCAGCTAACATCATCACAGCATCTAAAAGCTAAAGTACCAACGCAACAAAAACTCACTTAGTCCTGATAGATAGGCTTATTCAGCTAGTGCAGAAAGCTCTCCATAACTTCCTCTTGCACATTTTCCACCAGTTCTCTGTTTTGATCTTCTGTCTGTAGAATTCAGAGTCTGCACCCACCCTCAAGGCACGATCTCTCACAGTTATTAACAGTTCATCTAAAGCAATGATTTTCCTCACAAGAGAGTTCTTCTCATCCTCAATGTCAATACAAAGCGAGAAGGCCTCTATCTCTGCAACATTTGTGTCACCATCCTTAATCAAAGCTTCTTTATATGATTGTAATGCTTTTATAAGGATAGATGAATCCTTTTCTGTGCCCTCAGAACCAACATCTTCAACACTGTTTCCAGTAACCTCAGATATTGAATCCTCCTATGACAAAATGGAAATTCAGTGTAAATAAGAATTCAAGTGTTTATGCAGACAAATTTGTGCAAGGGAATACAATCTAGCGATTCTGATCATTTTGTCTAGCTTTTACGGAGACAATGAAAATGAAATAAATTACTGATACACCACTGCCATCTAAATCTACTATATCATTGTATAATACAAAAGCAATTGAAAGATAACAGTTCATACTTGATGAAACTAACGAACGGTTAAATTTAATTAGATTTGAGTGCCTCATTAACTATAGAAACAAACCAATATGTAGGCTAAAAAAATGTGAAGATTTTACGGACTTAATGGATGGCAAATATATATGCACCTATAGCTAGAAAGCACAGATATATGTTGTGCGCCTCCAAAAACATGGAAGATGTTAGATACTGCCATTGGGATAATCATGTCCACATATATATATAGTAGTTGAAATCAAAGATTGAATCTTGTTGCGTATGAATGAATATATTGCCAAATGTTCAGTTCTCACTGACATCAATTTATGAAGGACATATTTCTTAAATAAGACATAAATTTGAAACCGATGTAGAAGACCAAACAATTTTAAAAGGAGAAAGAAAACCTAACTTATCATTGGGCATAACTTCTCATATCTGAATGCTTAAACACTACTGCAAAAACTAGCTATTCATATCATAATTGATTCATATGCTAGTTATTGATTATGTATGTGGAGCTTTATTATAATGCTATCATATAATCTGTAGAAATCCTCCAAATATTTAAACACTTCTAATAAATCTAGGCTATTCATGTACTAATTAAAGATTCTGTATGTGGAGCTTTATATCTCAATGCTACTGCTATCATACAACCTGCATAAACCCTCTTATAGTAATGTACAAGTAGTCGAGGTTGTCTACTTCAACCTCGGTCTCAAATTACTTGTCTTAGATTTGTCTAGATTTGGAGTTTTTTTTTTTTAAGGAATGGGAATAGCACTGCGAGCTCCTCTACGAGTTATTCAAAGACATGTCACTTTGACTAAAACTGATAGCATATCTTCATATATAGCAAAACAATCGCCTTAGGAAACATCATTGCATAATATTTATGGACCAAACACAAAAAGGAATCCTTAGCACCATGGTCACATTGCTTACCGAGATGTATACCATAGAAGGAGGCCAGACCGAGTAGGGATGGACGGGGAAGATAGGTTGCTTTCTATTCTTCAGATGCTGCTTCAGCTCCGCTGTTTCCAGAGACATGGACATGAACCACTCAGGGGATTTGTACTGATCCATGTAATTCCTCCATGGGCAAAGTGCAAAGTACACAAAACCATTGTAAACCGTTATAAGCCGCACTGAGATTGTATCTTTCACTGAACAGCTGGTGACCTCCATAAAGCTAGCGTGCAACGGGAACATCTTGTCCAGCACAAATCTCTCGATGCCGTCATCACCGGCTGTCGAGATCCAAATACTAAATGTGCATTCCTTCTCATTCACAATACAGAGCCTCCCATCATTGGTCTGACCAATCTTAAATGTTTGGGGTACCATTCTCAAGGGCGGCGGCAGATCCATTCGGTAGAACTGAAATGTGTCTGTGTTGAGCACGAAAATGTACTCGCTGACAAAAATCCCGCTCATGGACACGCATTGCCAACATATAAACCCATCCATCACGGTGCAGGCTGTGCTCCTGAAGCCATGAGGCAGCGGCGTCGCAGTCTCCGGGAAGATTTGCCACTCCATGGTGTCCGATGAGAAGACAGCGACCCGTGCACAAGGCCGTGAGTAGTCGTGACGGACACATACCACACGGGACGGCATCTGATCCTCTTCGCACGAGAAAGTGTGGAACCCAAGGGTGGTGCCGTCGGGCATGTCATGACGATCCTTGGGGCAGAGAAACAGGGCCATCGTTTGAGGGTTGTACCAAACTCTCCGTTGCTTGACGCTCCGGTGCTTGATGGCGATGCAGCCACCCTTGTATTTGTAGGGAAGCGAAGGATCATAGAAATCGACCCGCCAGTCGGAAGTGTCGTCGTCTTGGAGGGGGCTGGATCCGGCGGAGGGTTGCCGTGAGGCGGGGAACGGAGCTACCGTGTGTGCGAGGAAGCGAGGGAGGAGCGGGGGTGCGTGGAGCGCGCGGAAGCGGCGGCGGAAGGCGCGGGACGAACGAACGGCGCCGAGGAAGCCGCGGCAGGTGAAGGCGGCAGAGGCGAGGCTGCGGAGGTCCGGGAGGCGGAGGAAGATCTCTCGGAGCTGGTCGTCGCCGAGGTCACTTATGGTGGTGGGAGCGGGTGGTGTGCGGTGTTCCGGCGGCGGCGACGGGTGCGAAGCCATGGCTGGTTGGCTGCCCGCACTGGAGACGAGCGAGGAGTCAACAACAGAAGGGATTAAGCGAGATAGAGGGAAGGATAAGTTGCGGTTTCCACGTCTAACAGCTTCCTCCCTCTTCTCTAGCGATGTATATCCTCTCTCAGCTGAATAGCTCGGTTTGTTAGGCTGTGATAATTTTACGTTCCCTTCTGCTTCAGTGTGCACAACCTGCGTTTGGATGCAAAGTATTTTTGCAGTTTTTTGGGAATACCGTGGTTTCAGAAAAATATCCTGATATTAAATACTTTGACGTGTTTGGATGAAAGAAATACTGTAGTTTAAGATACCGTGGTATTTCTAATACCGTGGTTTTTTTGCAGTATCTAAAAAAGAGGTCCCGA
This sequence comes from Aegilops umbellulata, assembly GCA_032464435.1. Taxonomy (NCBI): domain Eukaryota; kingdom Viridiplantae; phylum Streptophyta; class Magnoliopsida; order Poales; family Poaceae; genus Aegilops; species Aegilops umbellulata. The sequence continues at coordinate 506,204,283 of CP136055.1, forward strand.
CCTCTTTTTTAAAAACTGAACCGAGAGAAAAGTCAGTCCCTCCAACTCCTCGTCATTATCTGCTAATCGTAGTGTAATTTATATCTTGATTATTGGACAATTTTTTGTTAGGTGATTAACTTGTGTTCCGTTGGTCTCTTGAGTCCATGTTCTTCTGGCCGTCGTTGCCAGCGATTTCTCCGTCCGATCAGGGATCTAGCATGCATCTAGTGAGTCCCGCTAGCATCTAGAAGTGGCCGAGAGGACTTGGCTTGCATGGCATGGCTGCATGCATTGGACGACCTCTTTTACATGCTGATCAGCTAGCTTAAGTGTAGTTGAGTTAGTTGTAGTCAGCCAAAAATTACAAGAAAACAGCATTTGCCAAACGAATAAGTGGTTTTCGCAAAACAGAGAAAAAGCATGGTTTAGACAAACCGAGGTATTGATTGCCCTTGGGTTGAGAAACTGAGGTTTTGGATTACCACAGTTTTAAAAAGACATTGCTGCCAAACTAGGCCCTTCACAAAAAACAGTAGGATGGTCTTATTTTAGAAAGTCATTGCCCGTCCGTCCTCGCCGGTACACGCGTTGTGTACACGTGCGCACCACCGGCCGTACATATGCCCAAGTGGCCCTATCTGACAAGATGAAGTGTGCAGTCAGCGGGTCGACCATGTTGCCCGACGTGGCGTGGCGAAGTGGGCGACCGTTGACGTGTGGACAAGTCGTCGTTGTGGATTACGAGGCGGCCGGTTGGACGCTGCGAGACGTGTCTGGCTGGCTCCCGAGGCGGCGGGGGTTCCCAAAGCGCCCCATTGATGGCGGCGTTACTATGGCCACTAGCACCCACCGGCCTCCCCTGCTATGAAAAAACCCTCATGCCCCCCGTTCACCGGCGCATTCCCCTGTCCACCAGTCGCATCCAAACCGGCGATGAAAATGGATTGTTCTGCCTCTGTCAAATGCAGTTGAATCTTTTAGAGCAATTAAGAACATTGTATCTACAAAAGATCAGAGGTGTCAACAATTCTATTTCCAAGAAAGAATTGCCCTACTAAAATTATATCTCCATAGTTCTTTTGTTTATTTGAATTGATGAATGGTTGATCAAGCGCAAAAGCCTAGAGTATGTTTCAGTGAGGCACAGTTTTCATTCTGAAAAGAGTATCAAACTGCACACATATATGCTCTGATGAAGGATTTGATTTTTTTAAAATAATCTGCAGTTATCACCATTGCATAAATAGTTTGAATTTGAGTTTAAACGTCTACATGCGTCTTATTTTTCTTCTCCCCATGGCATGTTATGCTCTAATGTACGTGTCATAGGAGAATGAATCACCGCAAGATTATATTTATAGTAAAATCAAGACACAATGCTTTCTGCAAGAAGGCAACATAAGAGCTTGCACAAAATTCTGACGGGATTCGCCATGGGCGCGGCGTGCACCGCGCTTTTTGTACGCCCGTAAAACGCCTCACAAGATTCATTGATGCGGATGTCAATGAATTTTGGATGAACCTCGGTTGAAGAAACACCCAAACTAGTGTCCCGGAACATCACAAGTCCTCCACGTCTTCCACTCTTCCATCACTGTCCGCCACCTCCATCCTCTCAAAGCCGAACCTCCTCCTTAGTTTTTCTACCTTACCTCTGGTTAAATGTGTCTCAGACACAAACAATACATCTGATCTCACCCACCCTTGGATCCCCAATAGCGCTCGAACCACCACGGGCTTCCTCATCCCATGACAGGACAGTTCTAACATAATAGTTTCATTGCGACCGGTCGAGACCCAGCTCGGGACTCGCTGATAATTTGTGGTTGCCATCCATCACAATTGTATCATCCGTCTTTGACATCTTGGAATCCTGTAAAGTAGACTCCTCGCTTCCTCTTCACCATCTATCAAACTGGTGTTGTTCTGGAGCTCCATGGCATTCCCTCCCTCGACACCCAGCAGGGCATAATTAAGTTTTGCAGTGGCTGGCTCAAAGGTGTATCTGAAATTCGCCCAGTTTCCTCGCCAATCATCCACCGAAGTTGGCTTCTTTTCATTTATCTCTGAATTTGCTGCCCTGGTCCCTTCTTCACTAAGCAAATCGTGCCACGACAATGGTAGGGGGCAACACTCCGAGAGAAAAGTAGGAGTGGAAGGTTCAATCCCGTTGACCCGGTAGTCCAGGTCAAGCTAAGATAAGTCGTGAGTGCCGACACCTGTCAGTATGGTGTGTGGTGCAAAGCTGTTGCGAAAAGTGCATTTAAGTCGCTGGGACCTGAGCTAGCTGAGCATTTGAAACGGAAGCACAGACTTGCCTGCTCCCTGCGCGTGCGCCCATCCGTGTTCCCGCATACGTGGCTTGATTTGATTGGAACAAAATAAGGCCCGGCCCCACCCCCTTAAAATCAGGGGGAGATGATTAGATTAGAAAAAAAGGAAAAAAAAGAGACAACCGTAGGATGAAGTGGGAGCATGGGAAGGGAGCAGGCACGCCGGATCCACCGGCAAAGCCAAGCTGTGGAAGCCCCCGCGTCGCCTCTGCTCTGGCGACACGGGGGAACCCCCACCGGCGCCGCCACCTATCCCCTCCTCCCCTCCTCCCGTCTCGCCGCCGCCTGAGGAGCCAGCCGGCGAAGCTCGGGCGGGCTCTAGGGAGGGTGGCGGCGGGGCATCTCGCTGGATGGCGTGGCGCGCGAATCTCGGCCGCTCGAGTGCGATTCGGCGTTGGCAGGCGTCGCGGAGGCCGCTCCGGGTGTTCGGCAGTGTCGGTCGTCAGTGTGGGTCCCTTGCTCCGGTGCTGGCGGAGGGACACGGCAAAGGGACGGCAGAAGGTGCGTGGCGGCCGGATTCGTCCGGCCTTGGTCGGATCTGGCGTGGCTACGGCTGGGCGCGTCGTCGGAGGTGGCTGGCGGGGTGTGGGGCGATCTGCGGTGGACGCGGTGGTGCGGGTGCTGGCGGCACAGCTGTGCCTCGCCGGAGCAGCATGCCGGGGCGGCGGCTTCCTCTAGCGGGGTCGGCCGGTTGGTGGAGACGGCGGTGTGCGCCCAGGACCCGGCAGCACGTCTGCTGCTGGCCGGGGGGTCGCGCGGGACGGCCTCAGCTGGGACGGGCGCGGGCGCTGGCGGGAGCTTCCCCTCGGTGCTCTGCGGTGCTGGTTTGGTGGCGGTTGGTGGCCGGCTGGTTCGGGCTTGCGGTGGTTGAGCATCTCCGGGAGAAATCCTTCTTCGGCCCCTGCTGGATCCGGCGACGGCGGCGCCCCGCGGGCACCACACTCTTTCTTGGAACTGTCGTTTTGGTGTGGTGCTTCTCCCTGCAGCCTTGGCTCCAGAGGGAATCCTCAGATCTGTGGGATCGGGTGATGAAGGCGTCTCCACGTCTTCTTCCTCCTTGGGGCATCGTCTCGGAGCCGGCTACAACTGGAGACCGGTGGAAGGCGGCATCTTCGCCGTGGTGGATGGCGGTATCTTCGCCCCGTGGTTGCTGAGGCGGCCGTTTGGGGGGCGCTGATTTCTGTTTGGCAACGATGATGGCGTCGAGAGGAGCTTGGGTCGCCGCTCGAGCTTCGGTAGTCGGATCTTCCCGATGTGTCCGAGGTGCTCTTTCGTGGGTTGCCTTGTTGCTCGGAAGTCGAAGCTGCGGTGGAGCGAGTCCAGGTGGTAACGATGACAGGCGCTCGATGGTTGTTTGCGGCGGGCACGATCGGTGCAAGTCCTGCATATTTCCCGGGCGATGATCGTCATCAAAGTCGGAGCTGTCAGTTGTTCGTGCGTGTGGCCATCTGTTGGCATGTGCCGTCTTGGAGTCTATTCCATGTCGGTGGCCAGGTTGGCCGGTGGTGCCCATGTGTTTATGGGTTGGGTTGTTTCGGTTTTAGCCCGGTTTCCGTCAATTAACCGGGCAATTCTCACTTCTTCTTGATCAATGAAAATGGGAAGTCTTTTGCCTCGTTTAAAAAAACTGTGGAAGTTGTCGTTCGACGAGCAGAGGTACGCTACTCTTTATTTTATTTTTCCAGTTTCGCTCGATGTAAGTCACCTAAATTTTGAATTTAGATCAATCGATTCAGTGGAGAAGGAAGTAGAAGCTACAGAGCACACCGGCGGCAGTTTGATCTTGTCTACCTTAGGGTTGAGGGGGGAGGGGGAGCAACCTCCTTGTCTATCTTAGGGGTGCGTCAGGGTGCATGTTCACCGGAGAAATCGGTAGCTCGCCAGTTGTAGAGGTATGGCCGGGGGTGGCGGTGGGGGAGGTCGAGGCGATCGCGGGAGCGCTGCAGGCAGAGGAGGTAAGCGGTCCGGCTAGGGCCGGTCCTGACTTTTCAGAGGCCCGGGGCGGACTGAAAAAATGGGCCCGGTAACTATTCTAGAGTGAAAATATTCACACAAAATTTCATTTGATTTAAAACATTTAACTAAACAGTGGTAGTAAGAAACTTAATTGGCAAATAAGAATTTTCATAATGCACCATCGATATGCACGGGTGCAACAACAAAAAGGTCTTAATTCCGATCCCATGGAAGAACTTCTAACTATGCTAAAAAGAAATTGAAAAATCATATGTGTCCCCACAGAAGCACTTCAACAATGATCAAGAGAGGAGTACTCTTGCTGAGAAATATAAAGGATAAACTTCTAGTTCATTGACATCTGGTTCCAGAATTGAAAGTATTTTCGTGTTCACCTGAATTTGTAATACCCTAATTAGGATATTTTTCAGAATCTAATATTTTAACATGTTGTTCTTGTTATCACTAAGAACATCTAATTCCACAAAATTCTCACCGATGGCATTCCTAAAAACAAATGTGTGCATAATACCCTTTACATATTTAATGAACGTATCTGCTAGTTTCATTTTCTTGTCTTTTCTGTGAGAAGAAAACCAGACAAATAGTTTGAGGTAGTAACATTTTTACATCAAAGGAGTAGAAACACCTGAATTTGTTGGGTTAAAATTATTCAAGCATCTCGGGTCTGGCTATGGTCCTCGCCCCATCCTATGTTTCTCTTCTCCTCCAAAAATACAACCTGTGTTAACTAGAAAAAACCTTACAAAGATTACAATCAAAGCCTTGAAGGTAATTGATTAAGAAATTACATGGATTGAACCCTTGATCCAGTACTAGCTTGTGTTTTGGCCATTACAAACTGAGCCGCCGCAGATACCCTCCATTGCACTTCTTGCCCCTGCCCAGGGCCAGCCCTGGGTCCGGCCAGCGGTTGTGGGCGGTTCAGATCGAGATGGGGAGGAGGAAGACGATGAACAGAGTTTCTAGGAGGTAGAAGAAGGAGATATGCCCATTGCTTTTGCATCCAACGGCTGGAAACAAATCGTTCGGACACCAAAAACAAATTCAGTCGACTGGTCCCTAGCCATTTCCTTATTTTTTTCTTCTTCCTCTTTGAACAGGCGCTACTCTGGATCTCTTTTCATGGTTGCCTCTTGCTGTGAGAAACTTACGTGATCTTGTTTTTGCACAGCTAACAGAGCCTTCCGTAACTTTTGTGGTTGTGAGAACGCTTGACGATGCCCGGATCGCTATCGAATTCGTAGTAGTAACAGTAATTAAGTTTTGCAGTGGTTTATCGTGGACTCCCATGTAACTAGGTCTGCCCGTGAACATGATGAATAAGCTGCCATGTCTGTGCTCCACATATTTTGCAGGCAACACTAGTGACGCGGGTCATGCCTGACGGGGCACTCCCTGAAGAACTCGACATGGCTACTCTACTGGCGTTTCTGCTGCTGATGTCTTATGGAGCTGGCAACATCCATGGCTCAACAACGGTTAACCACGGGGACAACACAGACATGCTCTCCTTGCTCGACTTCAAAGCGGCTACCAACGACCCAACAGGCGTCCTGAGATCATGGAACAGAAGCGTCCACCACTGCGACTGGACGGTGTCATTTGCAGCTCGCCGAATTCAGGGCGCGTCGTCGCCCTGAGAATCCCTGGCCAAAGCTTGTCAGGCGAGATCACCCCCTCGCTTGGAAACTTGACGTTCCTTCGGGTCATCAGCTTGCGCAACAATGGCTTCTCCGGCCAGTTACCTCCCCTGAATCAGCTCCACGACCTTCGCGTCCTTGACCTGAAATCCAATTCATTCCAGGGGATAATCCCTGACTCAATCATGAATTGTTCAAACCTACGTGTTCTAGATCTTTCTAGAAACATGCTAGATGGCCCAATCCCCAAAAAAATTGGCTCGCTCCACAATTTACTAAGTATAGATCTTTCCAGGAATAATCTCACAGGAGTCATCCCATCAAGCATCAGCAACGCCACCAAGCTTCGACAGCTCAATCTTCGAGCAAATGAACTAGGCGGGGGGGGGGGGGGGGGACATTCCTGTATCCTGATGTGTTTGGGCAACTTTCACAACTCTCAAGGCTAGACCTTAGCCATAATAATCTCCAAGGTGTCGTACCTCCATAGATTAGTGAGCTTAAACACCTGAATGAATTAACATCAGGGCCTAGTGACCAATCCCAAAATGAATCGCTTACATGAGAGAGGTAGACTCAGCATGGTGAACACATGATGGGAAGTTAATTAGGGGCTCAACTTCTTCCAGGAGACTTGTAAGTTGGGCTTCTCAAAGGAGCTAAAGAAGAAGAGAGATGTAATTAGAGTCTTTGACAAAATGCTCCATCTTTGATAAGGCTTTGATCATTGTACCCCTTCTAAGAATGTAATGTAATACAGTGCAATACCTTTCTGGTTACAATGATCGTCCTTTGTTATGTTATGTGCAATGCAACCCCGTCACTCATCGGTGTGGCGGTCGTGGCCTGGATGTGATAATTGCGTGCTGCTAAGGACATCGGTTGCGGGGTTGTGCGGCATCGCAGCCTACTGGCAGGCAAGCGATGTGCATACACCCAGGCAATCCCGCGCCCCACGACAGGCAGACCACATCCGGTGTGACCTCTCCTAAGATGGGCAATGAAAGTCATGCACTGTTTTGTAAATATATTTTGGCATATGTTGTGAACCACCGAATCAAAGCCGGATGGATGAAGTGGCGCCAAGCTTCTGGCATCCTCTGTGACAAGAGAGTGCCACAAAAGCTAAAAGGCAAGTTCTATAGGACAGCGGTTTGACCCGCAATGTTGTATGGCGCTGAGTGTTGGCTGACTAAAAGGTGACATGTTTAACAGTTAGGTGTGGCGGAGATGCGTATGTTGAGATGGATGTGTGGCCACACGAGGAAGGATCGAGTCGGAATGATGATATACGAGATAGAGTTGAGGTAGCACCAACTAAAGAGAAGCTTGTCCAACATCGTCTGAGATGGTTTGGGCATATTCAACGCAGGCCTCCAGAAGCTCCAGTGCATAGCAGACGGCTAAAGCGTGCAGAGAATGTCAAGGGAGGTCGGGTAGACCGAATTTGACATGGGAAGAGTCCATTAAGAGAGACCTGAAGGATTGGAGTATCACCAAAGAACTAGTTATGGACAGGGATGCGTGGAAGCTTACTATCCAGGTGCCAAAGCCATGAGTTGGCCGCAAGATCTTACGGGTTTCACCTCTAACCTCTATATATATATATATATATATATATATATATATATATATATATAGAGAGAGAGAGAGAGAGAGAGAAACTACTCCCTCCGTCCCATAGTATAAGAACGTTCTTATATTATGGGACGGAGGGAGTAAGCATTTGTTGCTCAGCCAATGGTTCAGGTTTTTCGTTGTGCTGAAGCATGATGTGTGTGGTGCATCATGTGAACACATATATTGTCTTGAATTTTTATTTGGTTGTTCCAGTTTATTTTTCCAGACTTTTCTGTGTACAATGATTTGGAATAAACTGAAACAACGTTCTTCCCAAATCTTAATTTGAAAAATAAGGCAACACCCGGGGTGTGCTTAAGGTTCAGGTCATGGCATGTTAGATGCCTTTGGTGCCCGTGCAAGACTCCATGGAAACAGAGAGCACTTCCTATCAGCATAGTGCCTCCCGATGTCTCCTTTCTAAAAAGAAAAACTTGCTATCAGCATAGAACTGTCTACTGCTCCCAATGTTAACTGCAAACGTGCGATAACCGTTTGTTCACAAAATTCAGTGTTGTTTGCGCTCCCTCGGATACTAGTTTCATTTGACGTAAATTAGATGGACAGCCTGCCTGCTTAAAATTGTAGTAGAAAAAGGCGAAAAGGGGGGGGGGGGGGGGGGTAAAGAATGTTTTGAACAAATTTCCTTACAATAAACTTGTGAGCTAGCATACAATGTAAAATAAAGTGGCCAAACGCAGGAAATAATAATCTGTATCTAAAAGTCGTAATACAAACTGACATGCATTTGGTGCACACTCCAGAGTAAAAAATCTCTGTGAAAAAAAAAGCCCTTGCAGCAACCTGGATAAACCTAACCATTTAATGTTTTGGTCATTTCAAATAAAAATAGCAGCGCAGTTATGATTTCACACTACAAGCATCTTGGCGAAAGGAAAAAGCTAAACAGCTACTCCCTCCGTCCCATAATGTAAGTATAGTGTCAAAAAACTTCTTACATTATGGGACGGAGGGAGTACCATTTTAGTTACTATATGCAGCAGAGAATGGTCACACGCCTTTACTTATATGACCTTCAAATTCTCTCGCACTTATATGTACTTCTACAACAAAAAGTAAATATTTAATACCAAGCTGACAAAAGGTTGCACATCATTGATTAGAAAAAGAGAAGAAGAAGCACCAGTCTGGGACTCGTATGTTTGTAGGTACGGGCCATCTCTAAAACGACGCACCAGTAGATGAAACTGAAGACTTGATTATGGTTACAATCATCACTGTTTCAACTAACATACATTAAACTTGGCACATACCGTCATCACAGAATCTAAAAACTAAAGTACCAACGCATTTCAACAAAAGCTCACTTACCTGTGTGGTTGCTACCCTGAGCTCTGTGCCTGACAAACAGTATCGCCGGAATGTAGCCTGATATTCATACGAATTTCGCCTGAGAAAACATGAAGTTTTAAGACCTATTTTTTAGATGGCATCGGTATCCACCCTTGACTAAACTCCTTGCTAACTCCAGCTGCCTCAACCAGGATAACAACACAGCATGCTAGCTCAAGCCAAGCACTCAGGACGCCAACCAAACCCCGCATAGGTACTTATCAAGCCAGGCAAGTTCCATCAAGCCTCCAACAAAACAGGCCTTGACTCCTGATAGACTTATTCAGCTAGCGAAGAAAGCTCTCCATAACTTCCCCTTGCACATTTGCCACCAGCTCTCTGTTTCTGTCTTCTGTCTGCAGAATTCAGAATCTGCACCTGCTCTCAAGACACGATCTCTCACGGTTATCAATAATTCATCTAAAGCAATTATTTTCCTCACAAGAGAGTTCTTCTCATCATTGACATCAATGCAAAGTAAGAAGGCCTCAATCTCAGCAACATTTGCGTCATCATCCTTAATCAAAGCTTCTTTTGAATGATCGTAATGTTTTTATAAGAAAAGATGAACCCTTTTCTGGGCTCTCAGGACCAACCCTTCCAACACTGTTTCCAGTAACTTCATATTCTGAATCCACCTGTAATAAAAAGGAAATTCAGTGTAAACAGGAATACAAGTGTTTGTGTAGACAAATACAGTATGTGCAAGGCAATAGATTCTAGTGATACAGATCATTTTATCTAGCTTTTACAGAAGCGATGAAAGTGAAATAAGATACTGATACACCACTGCCATCTAGAACTTTTTAAATCTACTATAGTTATAATATGAAAGCAATTGAAAGATAACAGTTAAGATTTGATGGATGAAGAACGGTTAAAATTTAATTAGATTTGAGTGTCTTAACTATAGGAATCAGAGTGACAAACCAGTATCTGGAATAGAAAAGAAATGTTAAGATTTTACAGAGTTAACTTTGGTTGATATTTAATTGGCTTTAACAGCCCTAGTTAGAAACCAAATAAATATTTATAGGATACAAACTCCTCTATCCAATTGGAATCTATCTAACTATTATTTTTACTTTATAAAACACTTAAGATTTAAGAAAAAAATTAACGGTTAAGATTTGATGATTAAAAACACACCCATACTTGGGTTCAAGAGAAAAAGAAACAGAGTTGAATATGTTTTCTGTTTTGGAAACAGATAGGAAGATGTTGACTATTCTTGTACAGTCTTTTTCTAAAGAATGTGGCCTATTCAAACTCTAGATTGATTAACTACTATAAGAGATAAATATGCACCTAGAAGACAAATATATGTACCGTCCCTCCGAAAACATGGAAGAGGCTAGAGAGTTCCACGGGGATAATCATGTGTACTACTATCTAACAGTTGAATGCAAAGGTTGGATCATGTTGCCTACGAATATGTTGGCAGACGCTCAGTTCTATCTGGCATGAAATTATGGAACACATATTCATTAAATAACATGTAAATTTAAAACTGATGCAGAAGACAAGAAAAATGTAAAGGGAGAAAGAAAACGTAACTTACCATTGAGCATATAATGTATCCATATCCGAATACTTAAACAATACTGACAAATCCAGCTATTCATACACTACTTAGTAGTTATAGATTATGTATGTGGAACTTTATACTAATGCTATCTCTTAATCTGCAGAAACCATCTAAATATTTAGACAATGAAAATAGGGCAGCATGGTGCACGTAGCTCCTGCTTGCACAGGGTCCGGGGAAGGGTCCGATCACTTTGGGTCTTTTGTATGCAGCCTTTCCTTGCATTTCTAAAAGAGTTTGTTTCCAGAACTTGAACACTATTGACAAATCTAGCTTTTCATATACTAGTTAGGGCATCTCCAGCCGTTGGGCCCCCAGGGGGCGCCTAAAATCGCCGCCTGGGGGTGAGCCGGCGCAAAAATTGGGCCTGGGGGCGAGTTGGTCCCCAGCCACCGGCCCCAGGGCCGCCCCAGGCACGTTTTAAAATAAAAGAAATTCGGCACAGTTCGGCGAAGTTCGGCTTAAACACAATAAATTTCGGCCAAACACGATAAATTTCGGCACATTTCGGCGAAATTCGCGGATTTTCATTACATAGCACATATATATAAACTAAACTAAAGAAAAAATTGACTGAAGTCGCCGCCGTCGCCGCCATCTTCGTCGTCGGCCTTCTCCTCCTTAACGCGGGCGCCCCTGCTGGACCCCTGCCCGGCGTCGCCATGGCGGACTGGTGGCGGAGAATCGTCGTTGTCGCAGATGACGACGACTCCGCCTTCGTCGCGGCCGCGTTGACGCTCCGCGAAGCGAAGCAGGGCGGCGCACTGGCGCTCCTTCTCCATCGCTATGGAGTCCCTGCGCGCCCATTCCAGGGCCGCGTCGTCGTCGTCGAGCTCCGTCGTCTTCACCGGCGCGGCCGGCTCCTTCTTCACCGGCGCGAGCCCCGGCTCCGTCTTTGGCTTGACGAAGCGCGGAGGAGGAGCCGACGAGTAGGCGCGCCGGCCGCCCTCGTTGATGATGATGCCGGCGCTGCGAGTGCGCCGGCCGAGCGGCGTCTCCGCCACGGGCTCGGCCTTGACGCCGAGCAGGGCCGGAGTACCGGAGGAGTGCGACGAAGATCGGGAGGAAGAAGAGGAGGAGGACCCGAACCTCCTTGGCGCCCATGGCCCGGCGCGTCGGTGCTGCGCCGGGGCGGCCACCCTCGCCGGGTACGCCAACGGCGGGTCGTTGCCGCCCTCGAGGTACGTCAGCACGCCCTCGAGTGTGCGGCCGGGGACGCCCCACCACAGGTGGCGCCCCTCGCTGTTCTGCCGGCCGCCGACCACCGGCGCGCCGTTGGTGGACGCCATGCGCTGCTGCTGGCGGTGCTCGAAGTACTCCGCCCAAGCCGCGTGGTTGTCGGCGGCGTACTGGGGAAGGGAGAGTTGGGCGTCGGTGAGGGAGGCGCGCACGACCTCGACTTCCTCGGCGAAGTATTTCGGCTTCGCCACGGCGTCGGGCAACGGGGGAATGGGCACTCCCCCGGCGCTGAGTCTCCACCCAGTCGGCCCCTCGTGCATGTCCGGCGGCGCCGGGATGTTCGCCTGGAACAGGAGCCAGGACTCCTGTTCGCGGAGCGAACGCCGGCCGAAGCCGTTGGCCGCCGCCTCGTCTCCGGGGAAGCGTTCTGCCATGGCGACGGGCTCGGGAGAGGTAGAGAGGGAGAGGGAGGGGCTGGGCGCCGGCGCTCGGGAGAGGTAGGGGTTGGGCGGCGGCGAGGGGCGGGGCTGGTGTGGGCACAGGCGAGTGTGGCCACCGGCTATATGGCCGCGCCACGCCCGTGTGTACGCGTGCGAGGGAGGGGAGGCGTCGGGGCGCCGTCCCGTGACGCGCCGCCCGTGAATCAATGGCAAGGCTGACCGGCGGCAGCCTTGGCATTGATTCCCCGCGGGAACCGAGGCCGTTGGGGGAAGACGAGGCGTCGTGTCGCTGACGCGGCTGGCCCGCGGCTTTTTCGCGCCAAAACAGCTCGCCCCGGCGCCCCCAGCGCGCCGGGTTCGGCCTGGGTCCGCCGGCGTTGTTTTCGGCCCAGGCCGGCGAAAATCGGGCTCCTGGGGGCGTGACTGGGCCGTTTTTTCGGCGCCGGCGCGAAAAAATCGCCTGGGGAGGACTTCCTGGGGGCGCGGCTGGAGATGCCCTTAGTAGTTATATATTATGTATGTGGAGCTTTATAATAATGCTATCATATAATCTAAACCCTCCAAACATTTAAACACCACTGACAAATCTAGCTATTCATATAGTCCCTCCGGCCAAAATAAGTGTCGCAGTTTTGAACTGGGGTTAGTTCAAAACTGCGACACTTATTATGGATCGGAGGTAGTACTAGTTATAGATTATGTATGTGGATATTTGTATCAAAACACTATCATATAACCTGCAGAAACCCTTGACAATTTGCATCCTTGCAGCAATGTACAAGTAGTTGACGTCGCCTACTATTTTGTGTAAGGAACAGGAACATCACTATCAGCTCCTCTACTATAAGTTATGCAAATAAGACATATAACCTTGACAAAAGATCGATAGCATATCTTCACAGTAATACATCAATCCAATCCTCTCAGGAAACCTCATAGCATACAATCTACAGACCAAACATAAAAGGGAATCCTTAGCCACCATGGTCAGACACAAGAATAGGCTCACCGTGTTGTCTACCAAAGGAGGCCAGGCCAAATAGGGATGGACAGGGCAGCCAATTCGCTTTCTGTTCTTAAAATGCTGGTTCAGCTCCGCTGTTTCCAGAGAGAAGGACATGAACCACTCAGGGGATCTGTACTTATCCCTGAAATTCTTCCAGGGGCAAATAGAAAGGTACACAAAGCCATTGAAGACCGTCATAAGCTGCACTGAGAATCGATCTTCCACTGAACGGCTGGTGACCTCCATAAATCTAGCGTGCAACGGGAACGTACTGTGCAGCGCAAATCTCTGGACGCCATCATCACCGGCTGTGCAGATCCAAAGAAAAAGCATGCAATCCTTCTCAATGACGATGCAGAGGTTCCGATCCTTGGTCTGACCAATCTTAAATTTTGGGTATACCACTCTCAAGGGCGGAGGCAGATCAATTCGAGAGAACTGAAAGGTATCTGTGTTGAGCACCAAAATGTACTCGCTGAGAGACACCTCGTTCAGGGACACGAATTCCCAACAGATAAACCCATCCACCACCGTGCTGTCTGCGTGCCTGGAGCCCCTCGGGCAGCGGCGTCGCAGTCTCCGGGAACATCTGCCACTCCATGGTGTCGGATGAGAGGACTGCGACGCGTACCCAAGCCCACGAGTAGTCGTGACGGACACAGACCACACGGGACGGCCTCTGATCCTCTTCGGGAGGGAGTGTGTGGAACTCAAGGGAGCTGCCGTAGGGCATGTCGTGGTCCTCCTTGGGGCGGAGAATCAGGGCAGCTGTTTGGGGATTGTACAAAGCTTGCTGCTTGGTGGTCCGGTTTTCGATGCAGATGAAGCCGTCGTCATAGGCAATGTCGCGGAAATCGAGTCCCCACTCGGAATCGGAAGCGGCGGCGTGGTCTCGGAGGGGACTGAATCCGGCGGAGGGGCGCCGTGAGGAGGGGAAGGCTGGTACCATGTGCATGCAGGGTGTGAGGAAGAGAGCGATCAGAGGGGGCGCGTGGAGCTCGCGGAAGCGGCGGCGGAAGGCGCGCGACGAGCGGACGGCGCCGAGAAAGGCGCGGCAGGTGAAGGCGGCATAGCCGAGGCTGCGGAGATCCGGGAGGCGGAGGAAGATCTCTCGGAGCTGGTCGTCGCCAAGGGCGCTTATGGTGGTTTGAGCGGGTGGTCTAGGGTATTCCGGCGGCGGCGGCGGCGGCGGCGGCGGCGGGTGGGAAGCCATGGCTGTCGAGCTCGAGCTGAACGAAATGGAGACCTAACCGCTGGCCTCTGCTATGGATGCTCACTCCGCTCCAACCGTACTAGGCGACTTACGGGCCTGGCGCACACGGGCCGACGGGCGACTTACGTTCCTTTTTCTGTCATTCTTTGGATTTTCTTCACTTTGTTTTTTATTTCGGTAGGTTTTATTTTAATTGTTCAAAAGTTAATGAATATAAAAAATCACTAAATTATATTATTATTATTTTACTAACATGAACAATGTTCAAAATTTTGTAATTTTTTTCACAAGTTTAGAAAATGTTGGCAAATTCAAAACATGTTCGGAAATTTCAAAAAATGTTCACGAATTGAAATATTTCCACGGACCAAAAATTCGCCAATTTAAAAAAAATCATGAAATCAAAAAATGTCCACTAATTGAGAAATGTCTGTGAGTTCAAATTTTTTTATAATTCAAAAAATATTCACGAAATTAAAAATCTTAGTTAATTTTAAAAAGTTTTACTTGTTTCAAAAAATGTTCATGAAATGAAAAATGTCCTTGGATTCAAAAAAACATTCCAAAATTTCGAAAAATATTTGTGAATTTTAAAAGAAAAATACAAAATCAAAACATGTACGTGAGTTTGACATATCTTCACTAATTAAAAAGGAAAAATAATAATGATATCTAAAAAGGAAAAGAAAGAGAAAACAAAAACACGGTGAACAAGACATTCTAGAATCTTCCACAATCAGGTAGAAGGTTCTAGAACCTTCCGAAGATCAGTCAAAATGTCACCGATGTCTCCGATGTGTGATTTTTGTATATTCATATTCAAAAGGAGTTCGGAATGAAATTGGCGGTTTAGAATTCAAGGCCCGGGAAGAGGAGTTGACCATTGAAAGGATTAGAAGAAAAGGTCAGCCCGCAAAGCAGGAGCATCTCGACAACGGGCGATGAAATCAACAAAGCCAAACTCAAGAGACAGGAACGTCGTCTAAAGAAGAAGAAAAAGCTCTGATGGTTAGCGGTTAGTTTGGGTGTTGTCTTCCGTCGTAAACGTAGCATGCAGTTGACCATTTTGATGTGGATCACAACTAAGTACACATGGTGGCAAACAAAAGTATTTTTTTTGCACACTGACACCCCAGTGTGGATTTTTCTTGCTTTAACGACCCCGAAGCTGAATTCCACTATTCTTCTACTCCAACTATATTGTCCATTCGATCACGATATGGGTATAACTTAGTATTCATCGGTTCTAGTTCAATAGATAAATAATGGAAAATGCACGGATATGAAATTCTACCCAATGGGTATCGATTGGATCCCCAAAACATATGATTTGTAGGCCCCCAAAAGTAACCACTTAATCCCACTGCATGGGGTACCCCCACCCCCACCCCCCACCCCGACAGCTCATGGCTACGTAGTGGTTCCCCCGATTTAAAATTTCACGGTCATAATTTTTGATGAAAACGGTATTTTTTCTGCAGAGTCTACAAACATGCAGGAAAAACAACCATCGCTTGTCACTGCATTAATAGGTTAGTCCAATAAAATGTTATAAGGTGCCAACACTATGTAATAATGGTATAAAAGTAGCATGAACATAGCAAAATTATAAATGTCTTTTGAGTATTAGTATGTAGAGATGAAGGTCGGGACACGACCACGCAAGGCACCTCCACCATGCCCAGCATGCCGCGGAGATCAGTTTTGAACAAGCTCTGGCAAGCATGGAGGGAAATGTGCGACCACATGTTGAACATTGTCCGGGTAAATCGTGCATCAATGTCGGCATCAGCACTTTTTGAATTTATTCATAACTCAACTTTATTAACAATGATGATGAACATAATATAGAAACTTTATATGAATGCCTCTGATATTGTGTCAGTATATGCAATGATAAAAGCATGGTGTATATGGAAATGAATAACAATGAATGTGACATAAATATCATGTCAACTCGGGCGGGATCTAAAACCCTAGCCGCCGGGGGTCCCTAGCCGTCCTCCCCTCCCTCCGCCGCCGTCGAAGGACGCCGCCGGCTATAGCCCGGGGCTGATGGCGGTGGCGGGGGTCTTTCCTCTTGCCTGCGACGTGCGGGCGGTGCGGAGCCCCGCGGCGTGGGTGGCACGGCCGATCTGGCCTGGCGGCGCGGCTGCCTCGGCCAAGGGCGGCGATGGTGGGGTGCGGCAGCCGGCCCTGCCTCGGGCTGCGTGGCGGCGTTTGGCGGTGGCGGCCGGATCTGCGGCGACACACCATGTGACCTCGGATCGACGGTGGCGGCATGGAGGGCTTGGTGGTTGGGTCGGCACCATGCGGGTTGTGCCCTCCGGACAGATCTGATCTGGCCGGTGCGGCCTGCGCCATGTGCGGCGGCTCAGATCGGCAGCGACCCGTGTGCACAATACGTGATGGAGGTTTTTCGACCGGATCCGGGTGAAAACCTTGTGCTCGGCTTGATGCCAAGACCGGCGTTGGTGGCACCCTGTGGTGTCATTACCTTCTTGAAGGCATCGCCGTGGAGAAGCTCTAGACCTCTATTCGCTACCTCCAGGGGAAACCCTAGATCAGTTGATCGGATGACGGCGGCGCGTTGGTGCCGTTTCCTTCTTGGGGGCGTACATGGGATCGAGGGACCAGCGGGCGCCTTTTTTGGTGGAGCGGTACTTCATCCTTCACATTGATGACAGCGGATCTCGACGGCGTGGTGCAGTGGAGACTCGGCGCCCGATGCGCGGTGATGGACTCGCGCAGGTGGAGGTAGTTGGTTGGCGTCAAGGTGGCGTCGATGACGGAGTGGCCTGACAAGGTAGAAGCCTCAATATCTGCTCTGAAGACGGACCTATGGAAGATGGCGGCGACGACACATGTGAGTGCGTCAGACCAGTTTATGCCCCAGACCCGGTATGTGGCTCGGCTGGGGCTTCTAGCTTTTGATGATAGGCTCAGGTGAGTAGACCGGATATGTGGCCCAGGTAGCACCCCTTCATCATATGGATAGGAGGAGTGGCATATGTTGCCGAGATGGCGGATTCAGGCATATTGTTATAATACTTTGTAAGGTCCTCGAGAATAATCAATAAAGTGGCCGTATGCATCTCCCAGATGCAGAGGCCGGGGGTCATCCTCCTTTTCTAAAAAAAATATCATGTCAACTATATATAATCATGCAAAGCAAAATTATTTTAAAGCACCAAATCCCTACTCATGTAATGACCCACCGCGTGAGGGCTAGGGGCCCCTCGGTTGTGGCTCCTGTTGATTTCCCAAATGATCATATTTTATATTACTGTCCCTGAACCGATATTTTCTACAAAGTGTAAAAACACAAAGAACAATAGCAGCCGACAATTGACATTGAATTAATGGTAAATCTAAAAAAAAGTATAGAAAGGTACCAAACTAAGTAATAGTCATATAAGTAACATGGACGTGGCAAAAATTTATAGGGGTACATTTAAGACTTATCAGTATGCGGCCGCGGAGGTCGGGCCGAGACGTCGTGGATGGTCTGCACGAACAGAGTCAATTGCAAGAAACCACCACATTTGTGGCTAGGTTTGCAGGAAACTACCAAGTCGTTAATCTGTTGCAAAAAACACCGTAAAATCTCTTAACCCGTTGCAAAAAGCACTGAACAGCCGTTTAGCCTCGTTTGATCTCTTTTCCGACAGGTGGGCCCCGAAAACGCGGACGTGGCTTGACGGACAGGCAAACGGCGCCGTTAGGAACAAAACGGTCAAGACGTCGCGCCGGTCGGTCCTTGTCAGACAGCCCCCCCCCCCCCCGCGCGCGCGCCCCTGTCCTCTCTCTCGCCCCGCTCCCCTCTCCTCTCTCGCCCCGCTCTCCTCTCCTCTCTCGCCCTTGCTCGCCGCCGGTGATGGCCACCTCGCGTGGCGGTGATGATGGCGGTGGCGGTGGTGCTGGCGATGCATCTGGTGGCAGTGGTGCTCCTGCAGATCCAACAGAGGTTTGCGGCAGTTCAAACCCATCTCAGGCTCCGCCTCTTCCACAGCCGCCGTCGCCGTCTTACTATGTTGAGTACGCGGCGGCGAGGGCGTTCGCCAAGGCCGTGAAGGAAGATCCAGAGGGGAGCCATAACTACGCATCCTCCTTCGGCGGTGTCTCGTAAGTTTTCTCTTTCCGTACCCGGATTTGGTTTCTAGGGTTAGGGTTCTAGGGTTAGGGTTCTAAGTGTTTGTGATTCTAGTGTTATAGGATTATTGTTGTAGGTTTTTTATGTGGTCAGACATGTAAGTGAAGTGCTTATGTAGTTCTAGGGTTCTAAGTGTATGTAGTAGGCACCTAAACATTAACTAAAATTACTGAATGTTAAACTCAATTTGAACCTACTCAATTACATGAAATTACTGAATGTTAAACTCAATTTCAACCTACTCAATTTACAACTGAATATTTAAATGAAAATGTTACTGAATTTATAACTGAATCCTGTACTTAAACTGTATTTTTAACTAAAACTTTAGTTAAATCTTTAAGTGAAACATTAACTAAATTGTTTGTACTAACTGAATATATAACTGAATCTTTAACTTTTAACTGAATTTTTAACTAAAACTGTAATTTTAACTTAAACTGTATTTTTAACTAAAACTTTAGTTAAATCTTTAAGTGAAACATTAACTGAATTGTTTCTACTAACTGAATATATAACTGAATCTTTAACTTTTAACTGAAACTGTAATTTTCATTTTTAACTGAATTGTTTACTTGAAGTGAATTGCTTTACTTGAACTGTAGATTGAATGATGAAGTGTGGGAAGTCAGATTCCATTTCCATGACAGAGATAATCTTGAAAGAAGCCTAAATGTGGATGATATCACATTTTACAATCTGATTGCACTAATAGAGCTTGAAGGTTATGGGATGACAGACTTTATGTATTATGTCAGAGATCCAGGTGTTGGGGTTTCAGGTAAGGAAGAACTGACAGATGATGATAAGGTGGAGGAAATGTTGGATGACCTAGTTATCAAAGGTCAGAAGGTGGTGAACATAACAGTCATCAGAAGTGATGCTCCAAGACCTAGTGATTTGAACATTGGACCAGTTTGTGAGGAGCAGGTTCCATTATCTGGAATAGGTGTGCCAGTGGTGGATGAGATAGATACAGCAGAAGTACTGTTTCCTAGCCCAACAAAGCCACAACCAGTGCCAGTGCAGGTCATTAACACACAAGAGAGTTCATTTTTGAAGCAGAAGTGTGCACCAGTACCAGAATTTGCAATGGAGATTGGTGAAGAGAGGCATGAGTATTTCATGGAGCAAGACCCAGATCAAGAGCAAATTGAGCAACTGATGGAGCAGAAGAGGAATGAAGAGATTGAGAAGTTCAGGAAAAAGGGGAAAGAAAAAGAGAAATACAATGCAGCTAAAAGAAAACTTCCAGAGCTAATGGCTGAAGATTTCACTGATAGTGACAGTGACACAGATTTACTAGCAGATGAGGATATAATTGCTAGGCTTGAGGCAATGAAGAAGCATAGAGATGATCCACTTCATCATATTGAAGGGGACACTGATATGGATGAGCCATATGAAGCAGATGAGGAGGAGGAGAAGGAGGAGAAGGCACCAGAGGAGGAGGAGGAGGAGGAGGAGGAAGGGAGCAGCATAGGAGGAAGTAGCAGAGGAAGTAAAAGAAAGGGGCCAACTACAAGATCTCATGCTAGTTTGGATGAGATTATTGAGGAAGATTGGTTTCCTTCATCTGATGAGGAGAGCAACCCTGGTGACCTAAGTCAGGAGGATAATGATGGGGCTCAAATACCATGTGTGAAGCTTCCAGCTGATAGGAAGAGCAGGGCTAAAAAGAAGAAGCCCAGAGTTTGGTATGATGAGCAAAGGGAGAACCCAGAAGAGCAATTTATGAAGAAGCTTTGTTTCCTAGATGTGACCCAGTTCAGGAGGGCACTTCTTAATTTTCACATCTCACAAAATAGGAACCACGCCTTCCACAGGAACTGTCCAGACAGGATTATAGCTGTCTGCAAATTTAAGAATTGTCCATTTTTCATTGCAGCTTCTCAGATAGCACATGAGAAGACATTCTGTATAAAGAAACTGAACTTGCACCACAGCTGCCCAGTAGTAGGAGAGAGCACAAAAGTTACTGCTAAGTGGTTGGCACATGAATGTGAGCAACAGTTGAGGACAGACCCCAACACACCTGTCCAGACTATAATTTCAAACTTGAAGCAAAAGCATGGAATAGAGGTATCTATACATATGGCCTATAGGGCAAGAAAGCTAGCCAAAAATGTAGTCCTAGGAGATCAGAAGGCACAATATCATAGGATAAGGGATTACCTAGAAGCTGTGCTAGAAACCAATCCAGGAAGTAGATGCATTGTCACCACAAAGTATCTGAAACTACATCCAAGCAAAAACCCAAGATTCCATGGCTTGTTCATCTGCCTCAATGCTTGCAAAGAGGGTTTCCTTAATGGTTGCAGACCATTCATAGGTATGTGCACACCTACTAATTAACTAGTGACTCTACATTTATATGTGCACACCCAATAATTTGTTGGTAATCTACTTGTGATCTTGTATGATAGGTGTGGATGGTTGCTTCATAAAGTTGACCACAGGGCAGCAAATCTTGGCTGCCACTGGAAGAGATGGAAACAATAACATATTTCCCATTGCTTTTGCAATAGTGGAGAAGGAAAACACAGCAAGCTGGTCTTGGTTTCTTACTCAATTAAAATATGCCATTGGTGGTGAGTCAGGCAAGTTTGGGTACTACACTATTATATCTGACGGGCAAAAGGTACTACTATCTCTACTCCAATCATTGCTTGCATTGCTTATTAATTGTCTTTGTTTATTAATTTCATACATGGCATTGTTGTAGTATTCTCAAACTGTAGTTCATTCAAACAGGGCCTTCTTACAGCCATAAACAATGTATTCCCCAATTGCAAACAAAGATTCTGCCTTAGACATATTTATCAGAACTTTCAAACAGCTGGTTTTAGAGGGGAAGAGTTGAAGAAATACATGTATCAGGCAAGTTATTCCTATACTGAGCATGGTTATGTAACAGCAATGGAAGGCATGAAAAAGGAGTGTGAGCCATCTTGGAAATGGCTATCTAGGATACCAAAACATACATGGGCTAGGCATGCCATGGACAACACTTGCAAAACTGACTTGGTAGTTAACAATATAAGTGAAGTTTTTAACAAGATGATTCTTGATGTCAGAGCCAAACCCATTAGAACCATGGTAGATGGGATCAGGACAAAGTTGTTAGTGAAGTTCAATGCAAATAGGACAAAGACTGAGACTGCTAAGTGGCACATATGCCCAACATATGCTGAGAAGCTAGAGGAAGCAAAACATCATTCTAGGTTTTGTCAGTCTATCAAAGCTGGACCTGATCTCTTCCAGGTGACAAGTGGTGAAAGCACATATGCAGTTAACTTGTTGCATCATACATGTGGTTGTAGGAAGTGGGACATGTGTGGAGTACCTTGCAATCATGCTGTTTCTGCAATCAACAAGGCAAAACTTGTGCCAGAAGATTTTGTTCATGATTTCTTCAAGAAACCAATGTATAAGGCAGCTTATAGTCCAATAGTTTTCCCTGTTCTTGGGCCTGATTTGTGGCCAGAGACTAGAACCCCTGACATTGAACCACCAGTGTTCAAAGAAAAGCCACGAAACAAAGAGACAAAGAGGAGAAAGAGCAAGTTTGAAAAGCCAGCTCCAAAGGATACATCTAGGATGGCAACTATCACTTGTAGCAATTGCAATAGGACTGGGCATAGATACACTAGTTGCAAGCAGGCTCTGAAACCAGCCCTAGCTATGAGAATGAACCAGCATCAGGTAACTATTGTAGTAGGTTTTTGCACAATTTCACACACCAGTTTCTAACATTTGTATGCTGTAATTTCAGGAAAACAGGAGAGATGATACACCCACAATTGTATCTGCTCCTACTGCTGCTCAAACTGCAGCTCCAGCACCACCAGCTCCAAGGGCTCCAAGGGTAGCAAGGAGAGCTCCTTCTGCTCCTGCTTCAGCTCCCAGTGCACCAAGGAGAGCTCCTTCTGCTCCTGCTGCAGCTGCTGCTCCTCCTGCTACAAGGGCAACAAAGAAAGCTAAAACTACAAGGACTGCAACTTCTACTGCTGGCGCTGGTCCAAGTTCTTCTATTGCTGGTGTTGGTCCTGTTGGAAATATGCCCTAGAGGCAATAATAAAAGCATTATTATTATATTTCCTTATTCATGATAATTGTCTTTATTCGTGCTATAATTGTGTTATCCGGAAATCGTAATACATGTGTGAATAACAGACAACAACATGTCCCTAGTAAGCCTCTAGTTGACTAGCTCGTTGATCGATAGATAGTCATGGTTTCCTGACATGGACATTGGATGTCATTGATAACGAGATCACATCATTAGGAGAATGATGTGATGGACAAGACCCAATCCTAAACATAGCATAAGATCGCATAGTTCGTTTGCTAGAGTTTTCCAATGTCAAGTATCCTTTCCTTAGACCATGAGATCGTGTAACTCCCAGATACCGTAGGAGTGCTTTGGGTGTGCCAAACGTCACAACGTAACTGGGTGACTCTAAAGGTATACTACGGGTATCTCCGAAAGTGTCTGTTGGGTTGACACAAATCGAGACTGGGATTTGTCACTCCGCTTGACGGAGAGGTATCACCGGGCCCTCTCGGTAATGCATCATCATAATGAGCTCAATGTGATCAAAGTGTTTGATCACGGGATCATGCATTACGGTACGAGAAAAGTGACTTGCCGGTAACGAGATTGAACGAGGTATTGGGATACCGACGATCGAATCTCGGGCAAGTAAAATACCGATTGACAAAGGGAATCGTATACGGGATTAATTGAATCCTTGACATCGTGGTTCATCCGATGAGATCATCGTGGAACATGTGGGAGCCAACATGGGTATCCAGATCCCGCTGTTGGTTATTGCCCGAGAGCCGCCTCGGTCATGTCTGCATGTCTCCCGAACCCGTAGGGTCTACACACTTAAGGTTCGGTGACGCTAGGGTTGTGAAGATATGTATATGCAGTAACCCGAATGTTGTTCGGAGTCCCGGATGAGATCCCGGACGTCACGAGGAGTTTCGGAATGCTCTGGAGGTAAAGAATTATATATAGGAAGTGCTGTTTTGGCCATCGGGACAAGTTTCGGGGTTATCGGTATTGTACCGGGACCACCGGAGGGTCCCGGGGGGTCCACCGGGTGGGGCCACCTGCCTCGGGGGGCCACATGGGCTCTAGGGGGTGCGCCTTGGCCTACATGGGCCAAGGGGAACCAGCCCCAAGAGGCCCATGCGCCTAGGGTTACAAAGGGAAGGAGTCCCACAAGGGGAAGGCACCTCCTAGGTGCCTTGGGGGGGGAGGGAAACCTCCCCTTGGCCGCCGCCCCAAGGAGATTGGATCTCCTAGGGCCGGCGCCCCCCCTTGGCACTCCTATATAAAGGGGGGGAGGGGGCAGCCGCACCCCTGGTCATTGGCGCCTCCCTCTCCCTCTCCAACACCTCCTCCTCCTCCATTGAGCACGGCGAAGCCCTGCCGGAGTACTGTAGTTCCACCATCACCACGCCGTCGTGCTGCTGCTGGAGCCATCTTCCCCAACCTCTCCTTTGCCTTGCTGGATCAAGAAGAAGGAGACGTTACGCTGACCGTACGTGTGTTGAACGCGGAGGTGCCGTGCTTTCGGTACTAGGATCTCCGGTGATTTGGATCACGGTGTGTACGACTACTTCATCCCCGTTCGTTGAATGCTTCCGCTCGTGATCTGCAAAGTGGTATGTAGATGCAATCTCTCTCTCCCATGACTCGTTGCTAGATGAACTCATAGATGGATCTTGGTGAAACCGTAGGAAAAAATTTAATTTTCTGCAACGTTCCCCAACAGTGGCATCATGAGCTAGGTCTATGCGTAGTTCTCTATTGCACGAGTAGAACACAATTTGTTGTGGGCGTAGATTTGTCAACTTTTCTTGCCACTACTAGTCTTATCTTGCTTCAGCGGTATTGTGGGATGAAGCGGCCCGGACCAACCTTACACGTACTCTTACGTGAGACCGGTTCCACCGACTAACATGCACTAGTTGCATAAGGTGGCTGGCGGGTGTCTGTCTCTCCCACTTTAGTTGGAGCGGATTCGATGAAAAGGGTCCTTATGAAGGGTAAATAGAAGTTGACAAATCACGTTGTGGTTTTCACGTAGGTAAGAAAACGTTCTTGCTAGAACCCTAATTCAGCCACGTAAAAACTTGCAACAACAATTAGAGGACGTCTAACTTGTTTTTGCAGCAAGTGCTTTGTGATATGATATGGCCAAAGTTGTGATGAATGATGAATGATCTATATGTGATGTATGAGATGTTCATGCTATTGTAATAGGAATCACGACTTGCATGTCGATGAGTATGACAACCGGCAGGAGCCATAGGAGTTGTCTTTATTTTTGTATGACCTGCGTGTCATTGAGTAACGCCATGTAAATTACTTTACTTTATTGCTAAACGCGTTAGCCATAGTAGTAGAAGTAATAGTTGGCGAGCAACTTCATGGAGACACGATGATGGAGATCATGATGATGGAGATCATGGTGTCAAGCCGGTGACAAGATGATCATGGAGCTCCAAGATGGAGATCAAAGGAGCTATGTGATATTGGCCATATCATGCCACGTTTATTATTTGATTGCATGTGATGTTTATCATGTTTTGCATCTTGTTTACTTAGAACGACGGTAGTAAATAAGATGATCCCTCATAATAATTTCAAGAAAGTGTTCCCCCTAACTGTGCACCGTTGCGACAGTTCGTTGTTTCGAAGCACCACGTGATGATCGGGTGTGATAGATTCTAACGTTCACATACAACGGGTGTAAGACAGATTTACACACGCAAAACACTTAGGTTGACTTGACGAGCCTAGCATGTACAGACATGGCCTCGGAACACAGAAGACCGAAAGGTCGAGCATGAGTCGTATACAAGATACGATCAACATGAAGATGTTCACCGATGTTGACTAGTCCGTCTCACGTGATGATCGGACACGGCCTAGTTGACTCGGATCATGTAATACTTAGATGACTAGAAGAGGGATGTCTATCTAAGTGGGAGTTCATTAAATAATTTGATTAAATGAACTTTATTATCATGAACTTAGTCTAAAATTTTTACAATATGTCTTGTAGATCAAATGGCCAACGTAGTCCTCAACTTCAACGCGTTCCTAGAGAAAACCAAGCTGAAAGACGATGGCAGCAACTATACGGACTGGGTCCGGAACCTGAGGATCATCCTCATAGCTGCCAAGAAAGATTATGTCCTACGAGCACCGCTGGGTGACGCACCTGTTCTCCCTGCAGAACAAGACGTTATGAACGCTTGGCAGTCACGTTCCGATGATTACTCCCTCGTTCAGTGCGGCATGCTTTACAGCTTAGAGCCGGGGCTCCAAAAGCGTTTTGAGAGACATGGAGCATATGAGATGTTCGAAGAGCTGAAAATGGTTTTCCAAGCTCATGCCCGGGTCGAGAGATATGAAGTCTCCGACAAATTCTTTAGCTGTAAGATGGAGGAAAATAGCTCTGTCAGTGAACACATACTCAAGATGTCTGGGTTGCACAACCGCTTGACTCAACTGGAAGTTAATCTCCCGGATGAAGCGGTCATTGACAGAATCCTCCAGTCGCTTCCACCTAGCTACAAGAGCTTTGTGATGAACTACAATATGCAGGGGATGGTAAAGACCATTCCTGAGGTATATGCTATGCTGAAATCAGCAGAGGTGGAAATCAAGAAGGAGCATCAAGTGTTGATGGTGACTAAAACCACTAAAGTTCAAGAAGGGCAAGGGTAAAAAGAACTTCAAGAAAGACGGCAAGGAAGTTGCCGCACCCGGTAAGCAAGTTGCCGGGAGAAGCCAAAGAATGGACCCAAGCCCGAGACTGAGTGTTTTTATTGCAAGGGAAGTGGTCACTGGAAGCGGAACTGCCCCAAATACTTAGCGGACAAGAAGGCCGGCAAAACAAAAGGTATATGTGATATACATGTAATTGATGTGTACCTTACCAGTACTCGTAGTAGCTCTTGGGTATTTGATACCGGTGCAGTTGCTCACATTTGTAACTCAAAACAGGAGCTGCGGAATAAACGGAGACTGGCGAAGGACGAGGTGACGATGCGCGTCGGGAATGGTTCCAAGGTCGATGTGATCGCCGTCGGCACGCTGCCTCTACATTTACCTACGGAATTAGTTTTAAACCTCAATAATTGTTATTTAGTGCCAAGTTTGAGCATGAACATTGTATCTAGATCTCGTTTAATTCGAGATGGCTACTCATTTAAATCCGAGAATAATGGTTGTTCTATTTATATGAGAGATATGTTTTATGGTCATGCTCCGATGGTTAATGGTTTATTCTTAATGAATCTCGTATGTGATGATACACATATTCATAGTGTGAATACCAAAAGAGTTAAAGTTGATAACAATAGTCCCACATATTTGTGGCACTGCCGCCTTGGTCACATAGGTGTCAAACGCATGAAGAAGCTCCATGCAGATGGACTTTTAGAGTCTCTTGATTATGAATCATTTGACACGTGCGAACCATGCCTCATGGGTAAAATGACCAAGACTCCGTTCTCAGGAACAATGGAGCGAGCAACCAACTTATTGGAAATCATACATACCGATGTGTGCGGTCCAATGAGTGTTGAGGCTCGCGGTGGCTATCGTTATGTTCTCACCCTCACTGATGACTTGAGTAGATATGGGTATGTCTACTTAATGAAACACAAGTCTGAGACCTTTGAAAAGTTCAAGAAATTTTAGAGTGAGGTTGAAAATCAACGTGATAGAAAGATCAAGTTTCTACGATCAGATCGTGGAGGAGAATACTTGAGTCACGAATTTGGCACGCACTTAAGAAAATGTGGAATAGTTTCACAACTCACGCCGCCTGGAACACCTCAGCGTAATGGTGTGTCCGAACGTCGTAATCGCACTCTTTTAGATATGGTGCGATCTATGATGTCTCTTACCGAATTACCGCTATCTTTTTGGGGCTATGCTTTAGAGACTGCCGCATTCACTTTAAATAGGGCTCCGTCGAAATCCGTTGAGACGACACCGTATGAATTATGGTTTGGGAAGAAACCTAAGCTGTCGTTTCTAAAAATTTGGGGATGCGATGCTTATGTGAAGAAACTTCAACCTGAAAAGCTCGAACCCAAGTCGGAAAAATGCGTCTTCATAGGATACCCTAAAGAAACTGTTGGGTATACCTTCTACCTCAGATCCGAAGGCAAGATCTTTGTTGCCAAGAATGGATCCTTTCTAGAGAAAGAGTTTCTCTCGAAAGAAGTAAGTGGGAGGAAAGTAGAACTTGACGAAGTGTTACCTCTTGAACCGGAAAATGGCGAAACTCAAGAAAACGTTTCTGAGGTGCCTGCACCGACTAGAGAGGAAATTAATGATGATGATCAAGATACTTCTAATCAAGCTCCTACTGAAATTCGAAGGTCCACAAGGACACGTTTCGCACCAGAGTGGTACGGCAACCCTGTCTTGGAAATCATGTTGTTAGACAACGGTGAACCTTCGAACTATGAGGAAGCAATGGCGGGCCCGGATTCCGACAAATGGCTGGAAGCCATGAAATCCGAGATAGGATCCATGTATGAAAACGAAGTATGGACTTTGACTGACTTGCCCGTTGAACGGCGAGCCATAGAAAATAAATGGATCTTTAAGAAGAAGACAGACACGGATGGTAATGTGACCATCTATAAAGCTCGGCTTGTCGTTAAGGGTTATCGACAAGTTCAAGGAATTGACTACGATGAGACTTTCTCACCGGTAGCGAAGCTGAAGTCCGTCCGAATCATGTTAGCAATTGCCGCATTCTACGATTATGAAATATGGCAAATGGACGTCAAAACGGCATTCCTTAATGGTTTCCTTAAGGAAGAATTGTATATGATGCAGCCGGAAGGTTTTGTCAATCCTAAGAATGCTGACAAGGTGTGCAAGCTCCAACGCTCGATTTATGGGTTGGTGCAAGCATCTCGGAGTTGGAACATTCGCTTTGATGAGATGATCAAAGCGTTTGGGTTTACGCAGACTTATGGAGAAGCCTGCGTTTACAAGAAAGTGAGTGGGAGCGCTGTAGCATTTCTCATATTATATGTAGACGACATACTTTTGATGGGAAATGATATAGAACTCTTGGACAGCATTAAGGCCTACTTGAATAAGAGTTTTTCAATGAAGGACCTTGGAGAAGCTGCTTATATATTAGGCATCAAGATCTATAGAGATAGATCGAGACGCCTCATAGGTCTTTCACAAAGCACATACCTTGATAAAATATTGAAGAAGTTCAATATGGATCAATCTAAGAAAGGGTTCTTACCTGTGTTACAAGGTGTGAAATTGAGCTCAGCTCAATGTCCGACCACGGCAGAAGATATAGAAGAGATGAGCGTCATCCCCTATGCCTCAGCCATAGGTTCTATTATGTATGCCATGCTATGTACCAGACCTGATGTAAACCTTGCCGTAAGTTTGGTAGGAAGGTACCAAAGTAATGCCGGCAAGGAACACTGGACAGCGGTCAAGAATATCCTGAAGTACCTGAAAAGGACTAAGGAAATGTTTCTCGTTTATGGAGGTGACGAAGAGCTCGTCGTAAAGGGTTACGTCGACGCTAGCTTTGACACAGATCTAGATGACTCTAGGTCACAAACCGGATACGTGTATATTTTGAATGGTGGGGCAGTAAGCTGGTGCAGTTGCAAGCAAAGCGTCGTGGCGGGATCTACATGTGAAGCGGAGTACATGGCAACCTCGGAGGCAGCACATGAAGCAATTTGGGTGAAGGAGTTCATCACCGACCTCGGAGTCATACCCAATGCGTCGGGGTCAATCAAACTCTTCTGTGACAACACTGGAGCTATTGCACTTGCAAAGGAGCCCAGGTTTCACAAGAAGACCAGGCACATCAAGCGTCGCTTCAACTCCATTCGTGAAAATGATCAAGATGGAGACATAGAAATTTGTAAAGTGCACACGGATCTGAATGTCGCAGATCCGTTGACTAAACCTCTCCCTAAGGCAAAACATGATCAGCACCAGAACTCTATGGGTGTTCGATTCATCACAATGTAACTAGATTATTGACTCTAGTGCAAGTGGGAGACTGTTGGAAATATGCCCTAGAGGCAATAATAAAAGCATTATTATTATATTTCCTTATTCATGATAATTGTCTTTATTCGTGCTATAATTGTGTTATCCGGAAATCGTAATACATGTGTGAATAACAGACAACAACATGTCCCTAGTAAGCCTCTAGTTGACTAGCTCGTTGATCGATAGATAGTCATGGTTTCCTGACTATGGACATTGGATGTCATTGATAACGAGATCACATCATTAGGAGAATGATGTGATGGACAAGTCCCAATCCTAAACATAGCATAAGATCGCATAGTTCGTTTGCTAGAGTTTTCCAATGTCAAGTATCCTTTCCTTAGACCATGAGATTGTGTAACTCCCGGATACCGTAGGAGTGCTTTGGGTGTGCCAAACGTCACAACGTAACTGGGTGACTATAAAGGTATACTACGGGTATCTCTGAAAGTGTCTGTTGGGTTGACATGGATCAAGACTGGGATTTGTCACTCCGCTTGACAGAGAGGTATCACCGGGCCCTCTCGGTAATGCATCATCATAATGAGCTCAATGTGATCAAAGTGTTTGATCACGGTATCATGCATTACGGTACGAGAAAAGTGACTTGCCGGTAACGAGATTGAACGAGGTATTGGGATACCGACGATCGAATCTCGGGCAAGTAAAATACCGATTGACAAAGGGAATCGTATATGGGATTAATTGAATCCTTGACATCGTGGTTCATCCGATGAGATCATCGTGGAACATGTGGGAGCCAACATGGGTATCCAGATCCCGCTGTTGGTTATTGCCCGAGAGCCGTCTCGGTCATGTCTGCATGTCTCCCGAACCCGTAGGGTCTACACACTTAAGGTTCGGTGACGCTAGGGTTGTGAAGATATGTATATGCAGTAACCCGAATGTTGTTCGGAGTCCCGGATGAAATCCCGGACATCACGAGGAGTTTCGGAATGGTCCGGAGGTAAAGAATTATATATAGGAAGTGCTGTTTTGGCCATCGGGACAAGTTTCGAGGTTATCGGTATTGTACCGGGACCACCGGAGGGTCCCGGGGGGTCCACCGGGTGGGGCCACCTGCCTCGGGGGGCCACATGGGCTCTAGGGGGTGCGCCTTGCCCTACATGGGCCAAGGGGAACCAGCCCCAAGAGGCCCATGCGCCTAGGGTTACAAAGGGAAGGAGTCCCACAAGGGGAAGGCACCTCCTAGGTGCCTTGGGGGGAGGGAAACCTCCCCTTGGCCGCCGCCCCAAGGAGATTGGATCTCCTAGGGCCGGCGCCCCCCTTGGAACTCCTATATAAAGGGGGGAAGGGGGCAGCCGCACCCCTGGTCATTGGCGCCTCCTTCTCCCTCTCCAACACCTCCTCCTCCTCCATTGAGCACGGCGAAGCCCTGCTGGAGTACTGTAGTTCCACCATCACCACGCCGTCGTGCTACTACTGGAGCCATCTTCCCCAACCTCTCCTTTGCCTTGCTGGATCAAGAAGAAGGAGACGTTACGCTGACCGTACGTGTGTTGAACGCGGAGGTGCCGTGCTTTCGGTACTAGGATCTCCGGTGATTTGGATCACGGTGTGTACGACTACTTCATCCCCGTTCGTTGAACGCTTCCGCTCGCGATCTGCAAAGTGGTATGTAGATGCAATCTCTCTCTCCCATGACTCGTTGCTAGATGAACTCATAGATGGATCTTGGTGAAACCATAGGAAAAATTTTAATTTTCTGCAACGTTCCCCAACAGGTCCAAGTTCCTCTACTTCTGCTGGGCCAAGAGGAAGAAACAAGTTCATCCCCCCAAGAGTTGCAGGTAGTGGAAGAGTGAGGAAGCCATCCTTTAAGATGTATGAGTGGTTCAACTGTTCTCAAGGGAGCAACTGAAGTTGTGTTGAGCTGATGATGTTCAAAACATCTGCATTTTGGTTGTGATGTTCTAAACTTGTCATGAGTACTTTATTCTGGTTGGGCTGTGATGAAAACTTGTGTTGCTTCTGGTTAGCTGTTGATGTTCAAAACATCTTTATTCTGGTTGTCATGAGTACTTTCATGTAAGGTACCTAGTGGAATTGTTGGGCTGTGATGAAAACTTGTGTTGCTTCTGGTTAGCTGTTGATGTTCCAAAGTTGGTGTTGCTTCTGGTTAGTTGTGGCTCCTAATTTTCTTATTGTTTGCTAATAAGTGTGATGAATGTGGCTACTAGTGTGATCCAAGATAACCTAATATGATCATCTATGGTGCCTCGACGTCGACGGCATCCAAGATAACCTAATATGATCATCTAGGGTGCCTCGACGTCGACGGCATCCAAGATAACCTAACATGATCATCTAGGGTGCCTCGACGTCGACGCATCCAAGATAACCTAATTTGATCATCTACGGTGCCTCGACGTCGACGGCATCCAA
This sequence comes from Aegilops umbellulata, assembly GCA_032464435.1. Classification (NCBI taxonomy): domain Eukaryota; kingdom Viridiplantae; phylum Streptophyta; class Magnoliopsida; order Poales; family Poaceae; genus Aegilops; species Aegilops umbellulata. Next base: position 506,236,268 of record CP136055.1, read on the forward strand.
GATAACCTAATTTGATCATCTAGGGTGCCTCGACGTCGACGGCATCCAAGATAACCTAATTTGATCATCTAGGGTGCCTCGACGTCGACGGCATCCAAGATAACCTAGTTTGATCATCTAGGGTGCCTCGACGTCGACGGCATCCAAGATAACCTAATTTGATCATCTACGGTGCCTCGACGTCGACGGCATCCAAGATAACCTAGTTTGATCATCTACGGTGCCTCGACGTCGACGGCATCCAAGATAACCTAATTTGATCATCTACGGTGCCTCGACGTCGACGGCATCCAAGATAACCTAATTTGATCATCTACGGTGCCTCGACGTCGACGGCATCCAAGATAACCTAATTTGATCATCTACGGTGCCTCGACGTCGACGGCATCCAAGATAACCTAGTTTGATCATCTACGATGCCTCGACGTCGACGGCATCCAAGATAACCTAATTTGATCATCTACGGTGCCTCGACGTCGACGGCATCCAAGATAACCTAATTTGATCATCTAGGGTGCCTCAACGTCGACGGCATCCAAGATAACCTAATTTGATCATCTACGGTGCCTCGACGTGGACGGCATCCAAGATAACCTAATTTGATCATCTAGGGTGCCTCGACGTCGACGGCATCCAAGATAACCTAGTTTGATCATCTACGATGCCTCGACGTCGACGGCATCCAAGATAACCTAATTTGATCATCTACGGTGCCTCGACGTCGACGGCATCCAAGATAACCTAATTTGATCATCTAGGGTGCCTCAACGTCGACGGCATCCAAGATAACCTAATTTGATCATCTACGGTGCCTCGACGTGGACGGCATCCAAGATAACCTAATTTGATCATCTAGGGTGCCTCGACGTCGACGGCATCCAAGATAACCTAGTTTGATCATCTAGGGTGCCTCGACGGCATCCAAGATAACCTAATTTGATCATCTAGGGTGCCTCGACGTCGACGATATCCAACATATCCTCATTCCATCATCTAGGGTGCCATAGTTAACATCAATGACATATTTAACATCATACTTAACAACTCTAGTCACTAACATAGTTAAGATCATACTTAACAACTCTAGTCACTAACATAGTTAACATCATGACACCATAGTTAACATCATACTTAACAACTCTAGTCAACAACATAGTTAGCATCATGACACCATAGTTCAAAGCTTACAAGACATAGTTCAAGGCTACAGCCTACTTCAAATACTGCAAACTGCCACTAGTTCACACATTACAAGCCATAGTTCAATGCTTGAAACTTAAGATAATGACCCACATGGTCAGATTACAAATCACTCTTCATCACAAATACCCTTGATGTCCTTCAGCTTTCTCTTGTTCTTGTCACTAGCTTTGACAAGATCAGCAATGTGAAACTCCAAATTCCTCCTCTCAGTGCTCAACTTTCCCTTCTCCTTCAAATGAGCAAACTTTAGATTCCTAATCACATTACCTTGGGCAACCTGAATGCTCCTCAACTGGTCAACCTTTTGCTTCAGTTCTTTGTTCTCAGCATCCATTGCACCCAGCTATTCCTTCAAAGCTGAAATATTGTTGTCCAAAGGAGGAGTGATCTCCTCATGTTCACCTTGTTGGACTTCACTTTCATTGGGAATATTGTCCTGGGTATCCTGGGTATCAAGTAGGTTGTTCACATCCTCAACAAGCTTCTCATAAGTCTCCTGTAGCTTGTTCTTCTGTGATGTGAGATTGTGGACAAGTGATGCATGTTCCAGACATGCCATCCTATTAGCACGCTGGCAATCCTCATACAAAAGCCATAGTTTGTGAAGAGCATTCTGCAGATGCTCTGGCCACTCCTCATCTACCCACTGAACAACACCACAGCTGCTTGCTTCCTGCAAAACAACAAGTACAAATGCATTTACTTCCTTTTTCACTTCACTTTTATTCAGTCCAATTCAAAACAAATATTGTATACTGCACATGCACAATTCTGCATTTATATCTGAATTTTTAACAGCATACTACACTGAATTTACTTCATTTATACCTTAATTCATTTAACAGCACAATACAATTCACTTCAATTCATTTATACCTTAATTCATTTACTTCATTTATATCTATGAACAATGCACTGTGATACTTTTTAACAACACAATTTACTTCACTCAGTCACTATGGATACCTTAATTTTATATCTATGTACTTAATTTTTAACAGCACAATTTAATTCATTTAGTTCATTTATATCACTGTGGTGTTGTTCATTTATATGTATGAACAATTCATTTATTTCACTCACTCACTATGGCATGGTACATGACAGTACCTTTAACTAAACTACTAGGTGAACAGTGAACATGAACAATGAACAGTGAACATGAACAATGAACAGTGCATATGAACAATTTGTAGTTTCTTAACAAAATAAGCAAACTACAGATTTTTGCTAGCACTCACATCATGTCCATAGGCAAGGAACCTCCTCCCAGTGCTAATGCCTGAGAAGCAAACATGCCTCTTTGCTGGCTGGCCATGCTCACACATCACCATCACCTCATCGTCAACACCAGAGTAGTTCAGGTCCTCGATTGTAGCCGGGATCTACATCAACAAAAGAAACGCACAAAATCCATCTCACGGGTTCAAAATGAGAAGCAAAAACAAAATCCCCAAACCGAAACCCTAGCTCAGAGATCCCTAGCTACGAGTACACATCACTGACCTTGATAGGGGAGCCGCCTGAAGAGTACTGGTAGCCGGATTCCTCGTTGTCGTCGCTCCACGAAACCATGGCGGACGGCGGCGAGCTGGCTTCTCACCGACGGCGACCAGAGCCAGAGAGAGGAGACAGAGGAGAGGGGCGAGAGAGAGAGAGGGGGCGCGGGGGATCTGTCTGGCGAGCACCGACAGGACCGACCGGCGCGACGTCTTGACCGTTTTGTTCCTAATGGCGCCGTTTGCCTGTCCGTCAAGCCACGTCCGCGTTTTCGGGGCCCACCTGTCGGAAAAGAGATCAAACGAGGCTAAATGGTTGTTCAGTGCTTTTTGCAACGGGTTAAGAGATTTTACGGTGTTTTTTGCAACAGATTAATAACTTGGTAGTTTCCTGCAAAACTAGCCACAAATGTGGTGGTTTCTTGCAATTGACTCGCGCGAACATGCAAGACGGTTGCACCATGCCCAACACGTCGCGAAGGTCTATCTTTTGGACGTCCTCTAAGAGAAGGGAAATGTACAGCCGCATGCTGAAGTACCGAAACAAACTCATTCCATTCCATCGAATTATCAATACCAAACATAGGAACAGAACCGGGCCCTGCTAACTAAATGGAACCATGGCGTTTTATTTCACTTTGTTTTGGAACTAAACACACCCTTACTGCCTATATGTAATAATACTTACAAAGTAGCATAATATACGATATACATCTTTTTATACTAATGTATGGGCAGCTTTGCCTTATATCCAAAAGTAAAGCATGCAGCCAATGCATGTGTTTCTTTTGGCCACCGCCCAGAGAATTAATAGGAGGATGGGGCCGAGAATTAACAGCTTGCGTGATGTCGTGGTCACGTCCGGACTCCTCAAACGCCCTCATACATTGGGTTGGACAGCTTGGTCATTGACCGGTCACAATATTATGATTCAATGGCACCCCTCATATCGACCCTATACATCCAGCCTGACTGACACCGCTCATATCCAGCCCATATCCGGGGCGGATATGGGGAGGTGCAGATGCGCCTGAACGCATCCGCCATGACTGATTTGGCCCATGTTGGTCCACCGTGACCCACATATGTTCGTCCCTATCCACATCCCAGATGAAATTCTAGCCACTCCACTCCGCCCCAAACTCCTTTCCGGCAATCTTCGGCCTTTTCTAACATGGCAGGCAATGGATCCGACTCTGAGATCTCCCGATCCGTTGACTGGGACCTCGTCCCATGCAGAGATGAGGAGATAGTCGTCCGCATGACTATCCAGCATTCATGGGAGGAGTGTGTCGGGCTGCTATTGGAGTCAATTCGATGGGAATCCATTGCGTCTGTGTGAATGGTGTTTGGATCTGTCGTTGCTGGTGGCTCGAGGCGTATGACTGCGGCCTTGCCGGATGCGGCAACCCCTGGCTGGCTCCGCAACTCCGGGGTGATGGCGCAACCCCTTCGATGGCGCCTCATTTGTGCAGCCTCAGTCTCCAGGTTGGAGGTCAACGCCGGCATGCCTCACGGACCATCCACTGCGTGTGGCTTGCATGAAGTAGTTTGATGGCATGCTAATGAAGTGGTCGGATGCTATGTGTGGGATCCATATGCATGACATGAGTTAGTTTACATTGCATGTGATTGTATGGATTTAAAGATTTGCTAATGAGGTCGAGTTGTGGATGTGGACATTGAAGAGGTGATCTGACGCGTCGATATTTAGGGGACCAGATTAGCTAGGCCCGGCTGTAGATGCTCTTACCATTTTTCAGGAAATACATGCGGAGGCGTCTTTGTCCGGGTTTAGGCCAGGGTAGGGGCGCCTTAAACCGGACAGAGGTAGTATTAGTGCATGATTCATCGAAGAGAGAAGTCAAAAATAAATCTTTGAATTCACAGATCGAGTATGAATCCAACTTTGAACTCTCAACGCCTGAAACTGGCATCATAAACTTACTGATTCCGGTCAATGGTAACCCTAGACCTATTCGTTGCACCGGGGAAAGAATAACCCCATCTGGGATCACTCACTTGCCTAAGTGACTACATGGCCACATGTCATCTTCATCTTCTTTGCGCATGCACACGAACATCCCTGGCCTGCTGCCTCTCCATGGGCACGAACAGAGAATGAGAGCCCGGCCGCTCGGGAGCCAACACCTGGGGCGGCACGGTGTCGGCCAGGCGGGCCCAGCCGCCGTACGGGACTCCCTGGCGATGCCGCCGCGCGCAGGTCTCGGCGCCCGTCCACGTGCCCCGGGCGGCCGGCCGACAGTTCCAAACTCCCCACTCCCGCCGTACGTGCCGACATCGCCGGGATTATGATTACCCCATGCGCCCACGCCTTGCAAGAGCCAATGCCACGTGGGCCCGTGCCGTTCCGGCGGCAGTCGTTTCCATCGTGTCTGGCCATGCCCGGACGGACGGCGACAGCTCGGAAGTCCTAAGAATAAATTACCGGCTAATCTTTGCTTGCGCGGTGATTCGACAGAGAGAGAGCGTCAGCAGCTGGAGCTCTGCTTAAAAACAGCGACGGGGAGCTGTCAAACTAACAATCCAAAAAAGATTACCCGCCCGTCGTTACTTGCTTGTGCGTGCCCGCGCATGCAAAACACACACACACGTTCTATCCATTCTACTATTTTTATTCTAAAAAATGTTTAGGATGTGGATAGATCTCGGTCGACATTTTCGGTTAAGTGACAGAATGTATAATAAAAAAAATACTTTGAAAATTAGACGAACCTGATCTCAAGAATATAGCAATGCACTGAGACTTATTAAATCTTTGATTTGCAATCTTGAATTGCTTAACGATCAGCTGCACTCTTCTACTCTCTTTTGCAGCTTCTGGGCTCCTACGTGGAGCGAGCCGAGTCGATTTCCATATTGCAAATTGCAACATCTTCTGCCCCCCACCCTCCTCACAAAATAACAATTTTGTATCCGCTCGATTCCCCAGCTAATCGAGACAGCAAATCTTGCTATCTGAAAAAAAGAGAAGAAGCTGTGAAGCACATAAACCAACGCCATGATTTTAAAAAGCTGCCGCCCGCACAGTGCAGCACTATGCAATCATGATATGGGCGAATTAGCTGGGAATTTTCAAAACTGGGCCTTAGTTAAGTGACAGAACATATAACATTTTTTTTTTAAGAATTTCCACGCAAGATCTCACGAATATATTATAGACTGAGATTTATTAAAAGGTGTGGCTAAGACTTTTTTTTTAATACACTCTGTTGGCTGAGACTTAACAAGTCTATGAATTTTCGTATAAATCCCCATGCAAGATCAAAAAATACATTATAGTCTCAATCGACTAAGACTTAACAAAATTATCAATTAAATCTTAATCGACTAAGACTTATCAGATCTCTGTCTCCCGCTGGCTCTGTCGCCGGTCCGCCCCGTCTCGATGGCCTTAGTGCCATGACTGCGCGGTGGATTCCGATCCTTACCGGCGGAAAGGCTCCGTGCTTAGATGTCCTTTAAGTTTTGTTAGGATTTGTGTTCTGTCCAGGAAGACGAGACGGCAGCGGCTTTCTGAAGATGAAATAAGGTTTTCCCAACCTAGTCCCTGTTCCAGGTGCATCTAGCATCATCGATGGGTGTGTGAAGGTGTGTCTTCGGTGGATTTGCTCGGATCTTGTCGTTGTTCGACTATGTTCGCGTGTCTTCAGGTTGGATCCTTCTGATCTATACTACTCTTCAACGGCGGCGCTTACTGTTCTGATGCGCTTGTCCTATAAGGCCTTAGCACGACAATTTTCCGATTGTCTACTACAATAAGTTTTGCCCGCTTCAGCGACGGAGGGACGATGACGGGGGCGCGCCTTCAGCTTGCTTCAGTGTTTGTAGTCGTCGCTAGGTGGTTTACGAATCTGAATGTATTTTTTATTATTTTTAATGTTCATTGTACTACGGTGTTTGAAGATGAATATATATGAAGTTTTTTTTATTTTATTTTCCAAAATGCTTAACGATCAACTGCACTCCTCTACTCTTTGCAGCTTTCTGGGCTCCTACGTGGAGCCCAGTCGATTTCCACATTACAAATTGCAACATCTTCTGCCCCCACCCCCGTAACAAAATAACAATTTTGTATCTGCTCGATTCCCAGCTAATCGAGACAGCAAATCTTATTATCCGAAGCACATAAACCAACGCCATGATTTAAAAAAGCTGCCGCCCGCCCGCACAGTGCAGCACTATGCAATCATGATATTGGCGCGTTGCCTTGCCGCCGTCCGTCCGGAAGCTGCCGCCCACCGTAACCAGATTCGTACGCGCCACCATCGGCGAACCGCCGCGCGCCACCAGCCCGAGCCCTATCCATGGCCGGTCCGTCCACGCTTGCTTGAGCCAGCACGTGTACCGTCGTCCCTATAAATAGTTCGTCCTCCAATTCTTGGCCGCCGCGAGAAGAGAAGAGAGCGACCCCGCTTCTCAATCCTCACAGATTTTGTGTCTGGTGCGTCGCGTTCCCTCCAAATCCAATTGCCATCCGCGACATGCCGCCGCACGACCGCAAGGCGGCGCCGGGCCGCCGGATGCTGGCGCTGCCGACGGTGTGCCCGTGCGAGGCCATCGCCCCCGGGACGCTGCTGGCGTCGCTCGTCGCCCTCGTGGCCGAGGTCGCCCGCCACGACGCCGCCGCGCTCCCCGTGCTCCGCCGAGGGGCCGGCGAGGCCCTGCGCGTCACCCGCGTCCTCCTCGCCTTCCTCGAGGAGGTCCGCGAGGCGGCGGCGCCCCTGCCGGATGCGTCGGTGCTCGGCCTGTCTGAGCTCCACGTGGCCATGCAGAAGCTCCGGTTCCTGCTCGCGGACTGCTCCAGGAGAGGGGCGAGGCTGTGGGTGCTCATGAACGCCGACCTCGTCGGCTCCGAGCTCCGGTTCGTCCTCGGCTCGGTTGCCACGGCCTTGGACGTGCTGCCGGCGGACGTGGCCGGGGCGTCCGTCGAGGCCGGAGAGCTCGCGAGGCTCCTGTCTCAGCAGGCGTGGCGCGCGCCGGTGTGGCCGGACGAGGACGACGGGCGCGCGACCCGGAGCGTGCGCTCCATGCTCGCGCTGTTCAGGGGGAGGGCCACGCCGCACGCGGAGGACGCGATGATGGTGCTCGGCCGCGTCGGCATCACCAGCTGGTGCGACTGCGCCGAGGAGGCCGCTTTCCTCGAGGCCGAGCTGTTGGACCGCCTGGAGGACGGCCGCGAGAACGACAACGACCTCGTGCTCATCAGCGGCCTCATGGCGTTCCTCGTCTACTGTCGCGTCGTCTTGTTTGACAGCGTTGATGCCAAGAAAGTTGACGCGGCAGCGCCCGGGCCGAGGCCGGCAGCGAGCTGCGCGGCGTGGACCAGCCAGGAGGCGCTGCAATGCCCGATCAGTCTGGAGCTGATGACTGACCCGGTGACCGTCACCACCGGCCAAACTTACGACCGGACGTCCATCAAGCGGTGGATCAAGAGCGGCTGCCGGACGTGCCCTGTCACCGGCGAGAAGCTCCGCAGCGCCCAGTTCGTGCCCAACGTAGCCGTGCGCGGCATTGTCGAGCAGCTGCTCCTCGCCAATGGGACGCCGCTCCACGAGCAGGAAAGGAGCAAGCACCGGTGCGCGGTCGATAAGACCGCCTCGGCGTTCGGCCCGGCCGCGGCCGGCTGCGTGCGCCTCGCCGTGGCCTTCCTTATCGCCAGGCTCTCCAGGGGCACGCCCGAGGAGCAGAAGAAGGCGGCCTTCGAGGTGCGGAAGCTGGCGAAGCGCAACGTGTACCACCGCGCGTGCCTCGTGGAGGCCGACGCCGTGCCGTGGCTCCTCCACCTCGTCTCCTCGGCGGACGCGTCCGTCCAGGACAACGCCATCGCCAGCCTGCTCAACCTCTCGAAGCACGCGGGCGGGCGGAGGGCGCTCGTGGAGGCGGGCGGGCTCGGGCTCGTCGTCGACGCCGTCAACGTCGCGGCCAAGGTGGAGGCGCGGCAGAACGCGGCGGCCGTCCTGTTCTACCTCTCGCCGAACAGTGAGTACTGCCAGGAGATCGGCCGCATCCCGGAGGCCATCCCGACGCTGGTGCGCCTCATGAGGGACGGCACCTACCGCGGCCGCAAGAACGCGCTGGTGAGCCTCCACGGGGTGCTCCACGGCGCGAGCAGCATCGGGAAGGCGGTGGCCGCCGGCGCCGTGGGCGTGCTCGCCAGCCTCCTGCCCGGCGACCGCGAGGACCTGGCGAACGACTCCGTCGCCCTGCTCGCGAGGATCGCCGAGCAGCCGGCCGGCGCGACGGCCATCCTGGCCAGCTCAGAGCTCGTCGCGAGCCTCGTCGACTTCCTCGGCGCGTCGGCGTCTCGGTCGGGGAAGGACCACTGCGTGGCGCTGCTGGCCTCGCTGTGCCTGCACGGAGGGGACAAGGTCGTCGCCCTGATGGGCAAGATGACTGCGCTGATGCCCGCGCTGTACGCGCTCATCGCGGACGGCAGCCCTCTGGCGAACAAGAAGGCGAGGTGGCTCATTAACGAGATCCACCGGGTCTACGAGCAGCGCCAGCCGCTGCCGGTCGCCCCGCCGGCCGGTGACCGTGTCATTCGAGTATAGCTATAGCCCACGAATTTGGGTGTGATGACTGATGAGGTGTACAGATGATTCCTGTAATTTGTCTTTTTTTTTTCCGGTGGCGAGTTCTCTTTCCTCTGTCCTGCTCGCGTTTTTTAAGAGCAGGGATGGACATCACACAATGTAAAATTGTACATATGAGAGTGTCTATGTAAAAAGAGAGCCAAACTTTCGCCCCCCTTTATAAATACAACGCAAACGATGAATGAAACTGCTACGTGCATGATACCTGTGCCCAAACTATGCAGGATATGTAAATCCAGCGGCTCGTGATCTTTCTGATCATACGCATGTCCGGCTAAATTTAATCATGTATGAGTCGTTCGAATTTAATCATTTTTAATACAATATCGACGCAATTTTGAAATAAATTTAGGAATAATGTGAGGACCAGGACTTGAAACTTGGTCGGTTGAGGATACCACTGTCCCTCCAACCATCCAACCACATGTTGGTTCGCGAATTTAATCATTTGAATCAATACATAATGGTGAAGAAACCCTACTACAAATCCAAAAAAGACACCCAAGTAAATAGTGTAAACTCCATTAACTCAAAGCATATACTCGAAAAAACCACCTCAAAACAAGAATCACCCGATACCACCGACCAGGAACAAATAAGCGTCTCCTTGGGGAACCATCGAACGCCAATGCTTTGAACACATCAAGATGTTGCCGAGGAGGGTCGCCATGCTCTCTCGTTCTGGGCTATAGAGCATCGATCCTGTTCGCGGACAACAAGACCAAGAACGGTGACCACAAGGTGACGTGCAAAATGTAGGAGCAAACAAGACCACTCCATGCTCTGGACCAAGACATTTCATGCCATGGATAGAGCCTGCCGCCTGAGATCCACAAAGACGCCCCAAGAGGGTAGCAATGTGATCTGCCACCATCATCGAGCCTGAAAGAACGAACTAGGGCTTCCACCAGGAGCACTGGCAAGGGGAGGGGACCCACACAATGATGCCCCCAAGAGGGAAGCAACATCCACGAGCCTTGTCGGTGACGGTGCCAGAGCACGAACTTTTGGTTGGAGCCTCAACGACGTCACGCGAGGTACCAACTTCACTAGTCCAGCCAAAAGAGAGGACCGGGCTCGAGACGTTCAGATCAAGACTAGAGAGCCGCCACTGATGAAGCTATGTATTTAGGGTAGGGTCATAGACCTGACCTAGACACCCTCCCCAAGGACATCACCCTAAAGTCAGAAGCATTTGAAGGGTACCATCGTTCACTCGACCAAAAACATTCCATTCGGAAGAATCAATATCACTCGACTGTAACAGAAACCACTCGACATACAGAAGATCTAAGGTCACTCTGCACAACAACGGTCGGACGTTTACTCGTAGACTTAATGATCATTTATAGCACTTTATTACGGACGTTACCTGTAACGCTCGTTCTTTATGTACATTGAACTTCTTGTAATGTGGGCTGGCTGGGGTCCTGGCGCACTCTATATAAGCCACCCCCCTCCACTAAGACAAGGGTTCGGACCCCAGTAACACACACACACACACACACACACACACACACACACACACACACACACACACACACACACACACACAAACACGCACGCATAATCCAGTCGACCGCCTCCGGGCACCGAAACGTAGGGCTATTACTTCATCCGCGAAGGGCTTGAACTCGTAAAACTCGTGTGTACAACTTCGCCATAGCTAGGATCTTGCCTCTACATACCTAGCCCCCATTCTACTGTCAGTCTTAGATCCACGACAGTTGGCGCCCACCTTGGGGCAGGTGTCTTAGCGACTTGTTGGTGAAGTTGTGATCTTTTTATTCCCATCATCATGGTTTCCGGCGGTGGATCGGCTGAGGGCCGTGAGATCCGTCTCGGCGCACTCGTCTTCGTCGCCGACGACTCCGCCTGGCTCCAAGAGGCTCGACTCGACGTCGAGGCGCTCCCCGTCCGCGGGGCGACGCACTTTCACGCGTGCGTCCGTGGCGTCCTTCTTCGGCAGCCGTCGACTCAGTATCGGTCGGCTCCTGTGGCGTCCTCGCTCCCCGCTGTTCGCCGGCGCAAGCGTTCCGGCCGATTGCGGCTCCAGCGGTGGGTGAGGCACGCAGTGGCCCGCTAGTCAGCCACCTCGCAAGTCGCGGCAATCGAGCCCGACGAAACTCTCTACGGCTTGTTCGACTGGCTCCATCGAGACCGCATCCGAGTGCGACAGCAGTGACCCTGCGGCAGAAGTCTTGATGGTCAATAGACCACGCAGTCCTCCTAGCTTCCCCCGCGATGACGGTGGCGATGGCGGTGGCGATCCGTCGCGTGCTCACAAAGAGTACCGCCCCGAGCCTCTTTCTTCGCAGCAGAGGGAAGAGCTCCGCCGCCGCAATATGGATGCACTTCACACTCCTATCGTTGGAGAAACCCCCAAGGCCCTGGCCATGGAGGAGGTCCGGCTGGCCAACTTGGCTGAGCGCACTCGACTGGAGAACCTCCAGCACGCACTCGATGAGCGTGCTCGGCAGCGGATTCTGAATCCAGTCGACGACAGCTTTTTCCGCCTCCAACTCAGGTATACCGAACTCCGATTCAGAATCTCACAGCTGCAGCCCGAATAGCAGAGTCGATTCAGCCTTCCTAGTCGGAAGCTGGTAGAGGTTTGATGCAGATACGGGCTTTACTCCGGGCAGCGGGAGAGCAGAACACAATAGTATCCACTACAAAAAAATACACTTCCGTGATGATACGTGTTTGTCACAGTAGGTCGCGTTTTCTATCATGCATGTACATCCATGAAGATTTTATGACAAAATCAAGATAGTCATACATGTGTTGTCGTAGAAGTGTTTCATGACATTACCAAAATTATCATCACGGAAGCGTCCACTTTCATGACGATAAATCGCGCGTCACAGAAGTGCTTTTGTCAAGAGTGACCGACACGTGGCATCCGTTGTAACGGAACGTCGTTAAGCTATCGGGTCGGGTTTTGGATCCGATAACCCGTTAACAGCCCCGACCAATGGGGATTTTTGCATGTGTAAAATCATCATTGGCTGGAGGAAACACATGTCGGCTCATCGCTGGGACAGATGTCATCCACTCATTGGACAGAAGGCGCCTATGATACGTCGACACGTGGCACAGCCCAACAGAGGCCCATTCCTATGAAAAGGCCGGCCCGTTTGACTTGGTCAAAAGGTGGCGGGCCGGCCCATGGAAAGCCTGTTAACGGCCTGTTCGCATATAGCCCATTTACAGCCCGCTAACCCAAGGCCCGTTACGCCCTATTCAAATTAGGCCCAGTAGAGTCATCTGGGCCATCCAATATGATTCCAGCCCATTTCCACTTCTGGCCCATGTATGGCCCATGACGTCTTTCGGCCCATATGAGGCCCTATTTAACTCTTGGCCTATTAACGGCCCGTGGTGAAACTGGACCGTAATGAACAGTGCATCACTTTACACCCATTAACGGCCCGTGGTGAAACTAGCCCATAAAGAACAGTGTATCACTTTATACCCATTAACGACCCGTTATTCCGTTGGGCCGTTTCCAGCCCATGTTATCTTTCGGCCTTCTGAGAGCCCATTTATTCTTGGGCTATTTTCCAGCATTCGTTTACTTATGGTTCGTTACTGTCATTTTCTGCTTGTGGGCCAAATTCAGCCCGTGGTTACAGTCGGCCCGTTTGTGGTCCGTTAATACGTTGGGCCGTTTTCATAGCGTCATCAAATACGGCCTATTAACGATGGCCCGTTATGGTCGGCCCATGAACGGACGATTCCAACTCTAGCCCGTTTGCGGCCAGAATGCGGTCTGTTTGGCCCATGTTTGGCCAATCGATCATACGGCCCGTATAAGGCCCATTGATGATACGACCCGTAGAAGGCCCATTGTTTCTACGGCCCATAGAAGGCCCATTGTTTCTACGACCCATAGAAGGCCCACTGTTTCTACGGCCCGTAGAAGGCCCACTGTTTATACGGCCCGTAGAAGGCCCACTGTTTCTACGGCCCGTAGGAGGCCCAGTGTCACTACAGTAAATATTAGCCCATGGTTATTGTGGCCTAGTTTTAAAAAATAGGTTATTGCAGCCACTAGCAAACCGCAGAAAAAGAACTGCACTGACTACAAGCAAACAAATAAACAAGACAACAAGGAAACAAATAAGTAAGCAACTTACACTAGGTTATCATGGCTATTACACATATTACATCCACTGGGCATCAAAGTTCGCCACCAGTGCAAATATAGGGAACACAACAACATATAAACGCCACAGCAAAACAAGTCCAGAACTAAAACCACTTCAGAAGAGCTCAAGAAACAATATCCTGGGTACCCATACTGCTGGCAAGATGCTTAGCAAGCTTATTAACTTTCTCTTGTTTGGCGCTTAAGTCCTCCAGCGCTTGCTGTTGCACCAGAAAGTATGCATCTGAATTCTGCAGGGACTTCCTCAGTCCTTCGGCTTCCTGTGGCATAACATCTGATCGATGTCTTTCAACTTGAAGTTGAGACTCAAGAAGCCAAACTGATTCAGGCAACGAGTTCGAAGAGCTGGTGCCAGCAGTGGTAGCCAGTAACTCAAACACTACATCAAGACAGGACTTTGGGGTTGTCTTAGTGTCTTCAATATAGTTTTTATCAGCTTTCTCGGAGACCAACAGGGATGTCTCACTATCTTGAACCTTATATGCATTACTTCCTTTACCATTGCATAACATGGTACTCTTCTCCAATATTTTATCCGCGTTCTAAAAGAGAAACAAACAAACACATCTCAGGTTTACAATGTAGTATATGAAACTCATTTTGGTAAACCAGTTCAGTAGTAAGGTGGGCAGGATAACAACATGAAACAAGCATATATCTATGTAGTATGGTCACTGTATGGTCTATATCATTCTAGTTTATGTTGCCAAATCAAGATAGATACAGTTCGAATCATATCTATTTAAGACAAAGCAGCATAGACAGAATATAAGTATGGGAAACTACACAGCAATAACAACACTTGTAATGTGCATGGCATGAGAACATAACTGTTTATTCAATTGAAACTGAAATCAACATAGAGCAAGTTACAACAGCAAACATCCAAACACGTTGATGAAACAGGTTCAAAACATACCTGTTGCGCCATTGGAGTTTCAATTGCATCCTTCAAATTTGAAATTAGTTGGTATCAGTAAATACAGTGATGCAAGAGCAAAGTAGTATGAACCATAGCTACGGAACCTGACCTGAGAACAATTCTTCTTCTGCTTTAAACGTTGACTTCGGGTTCGGAGTGGTGGTCCTCGTGATTTGGGCACTGCAGTTGCCTTACTAACTGCTCGTGTTTGGGTGCTCTGTGGTGGAGACGGTGCTGTGTCAACGGGAACTGGGTGTCTATCTGCTGGGGTTGGGGTTAGAAGGGGTGTAGCTGGTTCTCTGTCCAACAGGGTAGGGGTACAATCTGCATGAGTGTGGGTTATGTGTGGTGGGGCTGGTTCTTGGGCAAGTACAACTGTGGTTCTATCTGCATCGACAGGTAGTACGATCTTTTCTGAAGACCGTGTTTTTACTCCCACAAATACTGCCATCACTCCCTCCAATTGAAATGGCTGATAAACAAGAAAAGTAATTGAATGTACAGACATTGTAAGATAGACAGGTGCAATGGATAGTAGGGAAGAAAACAGGGCATGAAATAATTCACATTTATGTTGTCTAAGCAAACAGAATAGCAGGACATAATTTCACATATATGATGGCTAATTAAACAGGATAGCATGACACAATTTCACATGTATGATGGCTAACTAAACATGATAGAATGACATACTTCAAAATATGATGACTATGTAAACAAGATGACATGATATAACTATACGATGTGTCTATTAAAGTGGTTGGCATGCCATAAATCACAAACATGCCATCGATGGAAACATGATGGCATGATATAATTCACGGATAGAATGACATAATTTAAAATATGATGACTATGTAAACAGGATGAGATGATATAAATATATTATGTCTTTAGAAAATGGGTTGGCATGCCATAATTCAGATACATGTTGTCTATGTAAACATCATGGCATGACATAATTCAAATATATGATTTATATACTAAGGAAGTGAGCAGAGGGCAATCACATATATGATGTGTCAACTAAGGAGATGGCATTCAATATTGTGTATATGATGTAAAAACTAAGCATTGCAATACAACATATGCATTATATGAGTAATATAACCCTGCCAAGTTTGAGCATACACCTCAGGGGGATAATAGGACTGGTCATCTGCCTCCGAATCCTCCTCTGAAGAGCTATCTGTAACCAGCAAGATATCTGCTTCAGCAGGTAGCATTGTCTACTCCGAAGACCTTGTTTTCACTCCAGATTTCTCCATCACCAATTTAATTGGCTGATGCACAGGAAGAGCAGTTGAATATACAAACATTGTCCAATTATGCAATGACATCTTGTTGCAAGGACGGCATGATATAATTCACATATATGACGCTTGCCTAAATAGCATGGCATTGCATAATTCACATACATAATGCCTTGCAACAAGATAACATTGCATAATCACATATATAATGTCTTGCAACAAGATGTCATTGCATAATTCACATATATGGTAATTAGACACTAAACAGGTGGCATTCACAAAAAGCATGTCTAAACTAAACAAATGACATAGCAATGCAAGATACCATACGCATGATATGAGCAACATAACCCTGCCAAGTTAGGGCATGCACCTCGGGGGGGGGGGGGGAATATGACCGGTCATCTGTCTCTGAATCCTCCTTTTAGGAGCTATCGATAACCAGCAAGGCATGCGCTTCGTCAGATAGCATTGTCTGCTCTGAATACCTTGTTTCCACTCCAGATTCTTCCATGACCGTGTCGAATGGCTGATGCACAAGAAGAGTAATTGAATGTACTTAAATTGTTGACAAAGTTAACACGTAATAAAAAATGATGGCATGATATAATTCACATATAAGATGACTGGATAACCAGGGTGGCATTGCAAAATTCACAGATATGATGCCTGGCTAGACAAGATGGCATTGCATGATTCACATATACGATAAAGAAACTAAACAGATGGCACTGACACAAAGCATGTCTAAACTAAGCAGATGACATTTTTAATGTATACAGTAAGCAATGCAAGGCACCATATGCATGATATTACCAACATCAGCATACCAAGTTAGAGCGAAGACCTCATGGGGTAAATAGGAGTGGTCTTCTCCTTGTGAATCCCCCTCAGAACAGTTATCTTCCTCTTGATTACGATCCGAAATGGGTGGAGGGGGGCTGCCTTTGTGCCCACCATGGAACGACGTCTGCATGAAATTTTATTGCCACGCAAGGTTCGTCTCTTTTGCTCTACATGATCAGTTCCATTGTGTACAATAACTGGCATGCATAGGAATAAAACATAATGAGATTATGTAAGGAGTGCATGCACAAATCCAGAGTGATGGTAGAAAACTATGGATAGACCCAAAACCAATGATATCACGCAGATAATAGCTTTAGTTAAAAAAAATACAGATGGCTCCTTTAATGTTTGTTTGCACCCAACATGAAACTCATAGTAGAACCGGAGATTAACCAGATAGTAGACAGATAGTACTGATTGCTGCCCCAATATGTACCCCACAACCATTTAAAAACTCAAGTTTCAGCATTAGTTTGGACCTGACTCGGAGTCTAATAGGTGAACACGACAATAATGTAGCATGTCATCATATTAAACGATGCATGACGTAAGCAGACACGGAAGAGTGCGACCTCTCTTGCGGACCCATGTAGTCCTCAAGGTCATCTGCTCAGTTGATGATGGTAATGCAGTTGCCGTGGCTGCCGGCGGCGGGGAAGAAGATCTGAGGCGGCGAAAGACAGTCTGGAGAGCGGATCCATGCTGTGGTGAACCCTTCCGTCGTTGGAGCAGCTGAGCTGGGGTGGAACACAACGCCGCAGGAGCAGGACAAACCACACAAGGTTTTCTTTGACACATATCTGTAACAGAAGTAATTGAGTAAGGGCTTGTTTGAATTTGAGGATTCTAACAATTCAGGGATAGGAAATAGACAGGAATAGGATAGGAATGCACGTGCAAAACAAAGAATTTAAAAACACAGGATTTCTGCCAATCTGGGTGTTTGATTCACAACAATTGGAAGATCACAGGATGCAAAAAAGCATGGTGAGATTAAGTCAAACCACAAGAAAATGTACGGTAATAATGCTATTATGCTACTATCTCTTAGTCTTGTGCTTGATGAATAGGAATATGAAAAGGAGGAGAAGTGGAAATTAGAATTCCTACGTTTTTTCTTTCAAGGAGACACTAAAGGAACAAATCCTACAGTTTTCCTTTGCTCCATTCCTTTACACCAAATTCATGAAAAGTAGTACCATAGGAAACTTTCCAATTCCGATGTTTTTCATTCACTTTTCCTTTCAAGCACTGGCGATTCTAGTAGGCAGGCTTGAGCAAGGAAAATCCTACACTAAAAATATGTTTTTGTGCTACTTCTATTACTTTGGACCCAGGCCACTGCCATACTAGCTCAACTCCCAGGCCCATCGACATATGCACAGCTCAAACGCGCAGAGATAAATAATGATGGCGTTCAAGAGAGTCGATCACGAATAGCTAAGTTGCCTGGTACCTCACTGCTTGTCATATAGTAGGATAAAATAATCGTATTTCCCGTTACTATGAGTGCTCAGTGGACAATATATATAACATGTAGAGTAAAAAAGAGATGCAACAAGTGTACAACCTCTTTGGCGAAGCCATGTCGATCTCAGCGTGATTGGGTTGGCCGATGAGGATGCTCCGGCTAACTTTGCTGTCGGAGGAGGGGAAGAAGATTTTAGGCGTCTGGAGATGGAGCCCGAGGTACTGCTCTGCTGTGATGGAGGGTTTCGTCGTTGGAGCAGCTTCGGTGAGTTGTACGACGCCGAGGCTGAAGCAGGACAAGAGAGACAACGAACAACGTTAACCTGAGTGGAATTCTAATAGCATCTCCAATACATGACGTAAAATACATAACCACAAAGTGCTAGATGTAAAATACATCAGCCGCTCATCTCTGAACTTAACTGTCGAAACAGAACTTAACTGTTGAAATTGAACTTAACTGTCGAAACTGAATTTTGCTGTCGAAACTGAATTTTGCTGTCGAAACTGAATTTTGCTGTCGAAACTAAACGCACTAGCAAGGTGAGGCTACACGTCGGTCGACTGACTTTTTCATCTCTGGTCAGTCGATTTTGCAGCCGTTGGATACGAAATCAAGGGCCTGCGGTTCATCTTCAACCTCCACCCCCTTGAGCCGCCAGCCACCACCGGACAAACAGCAGCCCCCCCGCCCGCGGCCGGCGGTGCGCCGCACCGCCCGTCCCGAAAACACTCCCCACCGCCGGTCCGCCGCCGCCCCAGCCATCCCTCTAGGCCCCCCCGTACCGAGCTTTTTCTCCGGCGATCCCCACGCCACCGCCCCGCCAACGCCCCGCCACCGCCGGCGACCACCACCCCCATCCTGAACCCTAAGATAGATAGTGGGGTACCTCTCCGGCGAGCCCCCCTCCCCGTTGCGGCTGGTTCTTCCTTCACCCCGGCGAGCCCCCCACCCCCTGAAAATCGACTGACCCAAAAGTCGATTCAGTCGACTGAAGTGTAGCTAAATCGGAGCAGCATCGCAAGCAAGAGCAAGAGCGAGAGCAGCAGCACGAGCAAGAGCAATAGCAAGAGCAGACCAGATAGGGGACTGAGAGCAAGAGCAGAGCAGCAACGCGAGCAAGAGCTAAAGCAACAGCAGCTCCTACTGACGTGGACGTCGACGCCGAGGGAGCGACGCCGTGGAGGAAGTGGCCGGCGACGCCGCCGTGGATGGAGCCGTGCCGTGTCGGCTCGGGACCGAGCGCCGACATCACCGTGAGATCGAATCAAGAAGAAAATGCAGCGATTAGTGTACAACCTCTTTGGTGGCGCCGATTAGGCCGCAACTCATCCGAGGAAACGGTGATGATGATGCTCTTCTGGTGGTGCAGGTGAAGACGGCGGTGTGGGAATGGAGGTGGCGCGAAAGACGAGGGGAACGTCGGGGCAGCTCGGAGGTGGAGGACGGGGCGGCTGAACCGGCGGGATGATGAGATCGACGACGGATCCTCATCCGGTACGGTTGATGAGGGACATCGAGGTGTTGATGTAGACGACGTCGTCAAGGAAGAGGCTCCGGCTGGGTGGCGGATGGAGCAGGGTGTGGGGTTTCGTCGCGGGTTTTCGCGGCCTCGGTGTACGAATGGGTGGGCGGATGGGATGGCAGTGGGGAACCATGGCTTAGAGACGCGCTTGTCCGAAATGTGGGGTAATTTACGAAAGTAACCCCACCGATTTGAGGCGGTTCTTTCGGTTCAGGGGTACCACGGGCATTTCGCGTGTCGGGATTTCATAGGAGGTGGGAGTTTTCGCGCGCGTTGTAATTGCGGAATAGCAAGGCGCGGGTTGAGATGGAGGGAGTTGTCGGAGCACAACGAGACAAAGATATATCTTAAATATTTCGGGCTGACAAGGCGCAGGTTGAAGAGGCGGGAGTTTCGCAGCACGATAGACAGAGACGCTAGCTTGAATTTTCGGCATAACAAGGCGCGGCTTGAAATTTCGGAAGAACAAGCTTAACGTGTACAAAAAAAGACAATTTGCACCTCAGCACGCACAACACACACACAAACACCATTTAGACTAGAGTAAGGTACACGTGCATTGCACGCATGAGATTTGGCAACCAAATTATGAATAAATACCACATTATAGCATGCAAGCTTTGAGTCATATATGCATGATGTAGATGTTCGTTTAATTCTTATAGTTCATTTCATTCAAAATCATCTAGTTTTTATAAGAAAGCTAATCTATTTTAAGATTCATGGAATTGTGCGTCGTAAGACATAAAGTAAAAACAAATAATGGAAAATCATGTAGAAAAATATTTGGGCAATTCTGATACGGAAGATTCTAGAACAAATAAGAAGTGCTTGTGTTTTTATGTTTGTGCATTATGCTTAAGTTCAACCATGGAGTCTTCTAGATTATACATGTGGCGAAATCTGGTGGTATCTAGATGATATCCAACGGCCAGTAGTGCTCAAATTTGCCATCTTTGGACCATCGGATTTGCCTCATCCAACGACCATCTTTCAAAGTTAAAGTTACCCGCACACAATAAAAAAATATAATATATATATATATATATATATATATATATATATATATATATATAGGGGTATAGATATAGATATGTGATGCGAAAGCCGCCCATCATCTCCAATTATAATAGTGTGTCCATGCACGGATGCGACGTGGCCAAATGATGTCTGCCATCGGTATCTCAAATTCAAATCAGTCCGACCTTGTTCAATGTGTATACATTACAACATGCTCGTTTCCAAACCACACCGCGCAGATCTCCGTTATATTCATGCATGCATGGGTTTCAAACGTCAGGATCTCTTATTCAAATATTTGAATTCACCTATTCTTTTACACCCACATAGTAGTCTTCTCTTTATAATTGTACCACTAACTTTCTCTCGTGCATGCATGCACACACACTACCAGTCGGCATTATCCATCGCACGCATGCAATCTTTTTCTTCAGGTCGGTCTCCCATGAAGGCACACACCCACACACACCCCCTCTCCATCATATCGGGCATTCTTTATCTCTCACGCGTGCATGCACAACGATCGATGTTCCTCTATGTATGTGTGTATATAGCTAGGTCTTTCATAGTTTTCCACACAAACCGATCAATCGATATATCCAGTGAGGTCTCACCCTCTTTCCCACGTCCACATCGATCAATCTATACCTCTCTATATAGGATTAACATATATAGCTAATACACTTACATTAATTATATATCCAACATCTCCCTCTCATCATCCATGCCTTCCGCTTCATCTCTCAGACGCGTGTACAATGGCGAAGACAGGGGGCAGTAAGGGCCCTGCCCCCCTCCCCCCTAACATCACTATATATCGAGGCTAATATGAATGTGATCATTAGAAAATTGCTGCTAAAAATGGTTTAAGTTCATGAATTGACCCTCCTCGTAAAGGATTAGCAATGCTTGGCCCCCTAGCTCATTTATTTTTCATGGCTCCGCCACTGCGCGCAACAGCGCACGTGTTCGCCCCCTCTCTCTAAATATCGATCTCGCACTTGTGCATTCCTTCATAGTCTCCCTCCACTCGGCCCCTCGCACCATCTTCTAGCCCCCCACCGGATTTTGCCACATGTACAATCTAGCAGACTCCATGGTTGAACTTAAGCATAATGCACAAACCTCAAAACAACAATGGTTCTCTTTTGTTCTAGAATCTTCCGTATCATAACTGCCCAAACTTTTTTTCTAGTTTATTTTCCATTATTTGTTTTGTACTTTATACTTTACAACGCACAATTACATGAATCATAAAATAGATTAAGGGCTTCTCTGATTCAAAGGATTCTCAAAGGAATTTTGGAGGATTCTAATCATTAGGAATTTTTCCTATCTTGGTTGTTTGATTCGTAGGATTGTAAACCATAGGAATTTTTCCATATGATTCATTTGCACTAGATTTCATAGGAAACATCCCATCCACTCAAACCTCTTTGAAAGAATTATGAGTTTTTTCTATGCACAATCAAACACTCGTACAATCATGTAGGATTCAAGACGACATTCCACTATAATCCCATGTTTTTCCTATTCCCGCGTTCTTAGCTTTTTTATAAAAACTAATTGATTTTGAATGAGATGAACTATAAGAATTAAACGAAGGGCTACATCAGGCATATATGACTCAGAGCTTACATGCTATAGTGTGGTATTTATTCATAATTTGGCTGCAAAATCTGATGCGTGCAATGCACGTGTACCTTACTAGTACTTCGAGTATGTGCAAAACGCGTAAATTAGAATACCAATGGCACGCTACACAGTGTCTCTCTTACAGTTCATGAAGCCACGTGGAACATGTGGAGGCGTTGTTGCGACCTCCTTGCGTGGATTGATCACAGTGACGTGCTGTTGGTTCAAGAAGAATGTACTCATCCTCCCTGAGCCATACTGGCGGTACATGCACAAAGCGAAGATGTGCACGCACGCCACGCACACACTCATTCCCTCGCACGCACATGCGGGTACACGGGCGGACGAAATTTTGTACCAAGATCCACCCCATGTGATAATTTGACGCGTGTAAGGTCGTTCACTTCATTGATGGTCAATTAATACAGCCCATGCAAATTGAGTGGACGTGAGGGCGGAAGAAAGACATTATTACTCCACTGTGCGCATGCGAGTAGTTAAATCATGGGTTGCTAGTAGTACTTCCATTGGTCTCCTTCATATTTTGTGCCAATTTTTGACAGTAACATAATATTTACGCATCTGAGCAGTGTAGTACTTGAAATTTATGTTCCGCTAAACTCATCGGGAGCCGTTTCCACTACAAGAAAAGACACATCCGTGACATTTTGGGCCGAACGATTTTTTTTCTGTCATACATATGACACTTCTATGACGATAATTGTGACAAAACCTGGTATCATCATAGATGTGGTGGGCTCCTACTTCTATGACAAAAAATGGGCTTTTCGTCCTAGGTGGGCCGGAGACGCAGCTGCATGACATTCTTTGGGCCGTCCATGACGAAAAAACCGTGGTAGAAACGAGGGGGAGGAAACTTTCGGGGAGTTCCCGGTTACTGTGGGAGGTCGGGGGCCGAGCGATGCGCATTTCTCTCGTACACGTACGTGCGTGTGTGCGAGGCATTGGCTCTAACTGAACCTGAGCGAGGCGTTGGGCTCTAACTGAACCCGAGCGATTGCACTGCAGGCTACGCGTTACTGAACCCGAATGATCGATCGATGGCTGTTAACTGAACCCGATCGAGCGATTCCTTGGCTACTGCTGCTAACTGAAGCCGGTCGATGGGATGAACAGTGAGCGTCGCGGGGGGGGGGGGGGGGGGGGGTTGGATGAACAGTGAGCGATGGCATTGCCTCTGGATGAACAGGACCCCGTGGTGTGGTGGAGGGCTGGATGAACAGTAGATGGTGGAGGAGTGACTGTGGAGGGGTGGATGAACAGGACCCCGTGGTGTGGAGGGCAGGATGAATAGTAGACGGTGGAGGGGTGGTTGAACAGTAGCCGGTGGAGTAGTGCGCGGTGGAGGCTGGATGAACAGGAGCCCGTGGAGGCTGGAGGAGGTCGACGGTGGATGAACAGTAGCTCGTGGAGGCTGGAGGGGGTCGACGGTGGAGATGAACAGTATCCCGTGGAGTCCCGTTTTGCGGTACGCCACACCCCTCCCGATGAACAGGACCCCCGTTTCGACCATAGGAGGCCCGTTTCCTCCGTTTTGTGGTACGCCACACCCCTCCCGATCAACAGGACCCCCGTTTCGACCGTAGGAGGTCCGTTTCGTCCGTTTTGCGGTACGCCAGACCCCTCCCGATCAACAGGACCCCGTTCCGAACGTAGGAGGTCTGTTTCCTCCATTGTGCGGTACGCCAGGCCTCGTTTCCATCGTCTGTTTCGTCCAAGCCCTCCCGATGAACACGACGCATTCCGTTGCCTCCCCATGAACACGATGACGACCCTGTTTCTCCGTTTCGACCTAGCCATGTACACGAGCCCTCGCCGTACGTATGCACGAGTAGGCGTTCGAGACCCCGCCCGTATGTACACATACGTAGCCGTATTTTCTTTCTTGCACCCTGACCGCTGTATGTACGTGTACATGCTACGTGCGCACCTCTACATCGACCAGTATATATGTACGTACACGTTCGCGACCAGAATGACAAGGATACGTACGCTTTGACCAGGTGGGTCCCGACTGTCAGGCACTTCCTTGCGTGTGAAGATGTAGCTGGTGGGTCCCAACAGTCAGGGGCAAACGTTTTTTTCGCGAAATACGGTGGCCCGTCCGGTGGGTCCCCACTGTCAGGTGGAGGAATAATTATTTTGCACGTAATAAGGAGGCACTTCCTTGCTGTGGCCGTGGACCCAGCTGTCAGCCTCTCCACGTACAATCCACGTCCGATGGAAGTCGTTCCTTGACCACGTTGACCACGCCGCGCCGAGAGCACCAGGGCGGTGGACGACGGCGAGGCCTAGGAAGGGGACGACGGGGAGCCGGGGAAGACGTGGCAGTGGAAGCCGCGCGAAGAGGAGTACAAGGGTTCACTGGTTCGGCTGCGCTGTGAGGCTGCCGTCGCTGCAAGGCCTGGCCAGCGGTGGGAATAGTAGGGTGCGGTGAGGCCTCTGCGGCAGCACAGCTGGCCACGGGAGGCAGGAGCATGCGGCACGACCGGCGCTGCTTTGGGCGGCTGGAGCAAGAAGACCAGAGGTTGAAGAAGCACTACGGCCATTGGATGGACATCGTACGGTCACTGGAGCTAGAATCGTTCATATTGACTAAAGTTGACAAAGGCCCCCGTCCCAGTCAACTTAGTAGGCCCACAAGTCAGCCTCCCACCATGGTGGGTCCCAGCTAGCAGGGGGAGTATTCATTTTTTTGTGCGTAATAAGGAGGCACTTCCGGTGGATCCGAGCTGACAGCGGGGGGAACGTTTTTTCGTGAAATACGCTGGCCCGTCCGGTGGGTCCGAGCAGTCAGGGGGAAATGTTTTTTTTGCAAAATAAGGTGGCCCGTCCGGTGGGTCCCTACTGTAAGGTGGAGGAATAATTATTTTGCGTGTAATAAGGAGGCACTTCCTTGCGGCCGCCTGGACCCAGCTGTCAGCCTCTCAACGTACAGTACTCTTCCGGTGGAAGTCGGTCGTTGACCACGTTGACCACGCTGAGAGCACCAGGGCGGTGGTCTGGACGACGGCGAGGCCTAGGAAGGGGACGACGCGGAGCCGGGGAAGACGCGGCAGTGGAAGCCCGCGCGGAGAGGAGTACGAGGGTTCACTGGTTCGGTTGCGGTGTGAGGCTGCCATCGCCGCAGAATAACAGGGGGTGTGGGTGAGTAGAGGGATGGCCTGGCCAGCGGTGGGAGTAGTAGGGGGCGATGAGGCCTCCGCCGCATCGCAGCCGGCCATGGGAGGCAGGAGCACGAGGCACGACCGGCGCTGGTTTGGGCGGCTGGAGCAAGAAGACCAGAGGTTGAAGAAGCACTACGGTCGTTGGATGGACATCGTACGGTCACTGGAGCTAGAATCGTGCATTTTGATTAAGTTGACAAAGCCCTCCGTCCCCGTCAACTTAGTAGGCCCACAAGTCAGCCTGTCACTATACTGGGTCCCAGCTAAAAGGGGGTATTCATTTTTTTGTGCGTAATAAGGAGGCACTTCCTTGCGTGCGAAGATATAGCTGGTGGGTCCGAGCTGTCAGCGGCGGTAACGTTTTTTTGGCGAAATAGAGAGGCCTTTACGGTGGGTCCATGATGTCAGGTGGAGGAATCATTATTTTGCACGTAATAAGGAGGCATTTCCTTGCGTGCGGCTATGGACCCAGCTGTCGGCCTCTCCACATAAAGTCCACTTCAGATGCATGTCGGTCGTTGACCACGTTTACCAGGCCGCGCCGAGAGCACCAGGGCGGTGAATGACGGCGAGGCCTAGGAAGGGAACGACACGGAGGCAGGGAAGACTCGGCAGTTGTTTCCCACGCGGAGGGGAGTACAATTGTACGAGGGTTTACTGGTTCGTCTATCGTCGCCGGAGAATAACAGGAGGTGTGGGTGAGTAGAGGGATGGCTAGGCCAGCGATGGGAGTGCGGTGGGGCGGTGAGGCCTGCACGACAGCAGAGCCGGCCACGGGGAGGAGGGAGCAGGCAGTCCCACCGGTGCCTGTTTGAGCGGCTAGAGCAGGAAGAGCAGAGATTGAAGAAGCAAGACAGCCGTTGGATGGCCATCCAACAGTCACTGCTTGTGCGTCATACGTTTTTTAGGAAAGCCTCAAATCTGTGGAAAACAGCATACATCCATCTGCCATTATTTCTAATAATTTACAGCCCATTTGCTAATTATTAAGGATATTTTGGAGCCCATATTCTTTTTGTTAGCATTACAGCCCATATTGTGGCCACGGTTAAAAAATTATACGAAATTTTGCATATTTTGGTGCGGTCCGAACTGTTTTTAATCCCGAAATTTCGACTCACATTCAAACTGATTTTAAAAATAAATGTATATCAATATAAAATCCAACAAATTCTCCACGCATAAAAATTAATGTAATTTCAAATCTCGAAATGAAAAAAAGATATTTGAAACTAATTGCCGGTTTGATGTGTTTTAAAAATGTACAACCCATTTCTCATTACTGATGGGCCATTTTCTCGGCCAGCCGAATGAAAGCTCTCCTTGTCTTGAAAGATTTGCAGCCCAACAGGCCTGACAAAGCGACTTACTTGGCAAATCACAAAAAAACTGGGCTGTGGCCGTGGACCCAGCTGTCAGCCTCTCCACGTACAGTACTCTTCCGATGGAATGTCGTTAACCACGTTGACCACGCCGCGCCGAGAGCACCAAGGCGGTGTACGACGGCGAGGCCTAGGAAGGGGATGACGCGGAGCCGGGGAAGACACGGCATTGGATGCCCACGCGGAGAGGAGTACGAGGGTTCACTGGTTCGGCTGCGGTGTGAGGCTGCCATCGCCGCAGAATAACAGGGGGAGTGGGTGAGTGGAGGGATGGCCTGGCCAGCGGTGGGAGTAGTATGGGGACGGTGAGGCCTCTGCGGCAGCACAGCCGGCCACGGGAGGCAGGAGCATGCGGCACGACCGGCGCTGCTTTGGGCGGCTGGGGCAAGAAGACCAAAGGTTGAAGAAGCACTATGCCGTTGGATGGACATCGTTGACCACGCCACGCCGAGAGCACCAGGGCGGTGGACGACGGCGAGGACTACGAAGGGAACAACACGGAGCCGGGGAAGACACGGTAGTGGCCGCCCACGCGGTGGAGAGTACGAGGGTTGACTGGTTCGACTGCCGTCGCCGGAAAATAACAGGAGATGTGGGTGAGTAGAGGGATAGACAGGCCAGGGATGCGAGTATGATGGGGCCGTGAGGCCTTCCCGGCAGCACTGCCGGCCACGGGAGGCGGGAGCAGGCAGTTCCGATGGCGCTGGTTTGGGCGGCTGGGGCAGGAGGATCCGAGACTGAAGAAGCACGATTGCCGTTAGATTGACATATAACGGTCTGACGCTGGTAGAGTCGATTGTTGACTAAGTTTCTTTTTTGAGAAACCTTGTGTACGCATGAACTTAGTAGGCCCACAAGTCAGCCTCCTAATCTGTGGCAGACAACATAAAGCCCATTTGCTATTTTTTATAATTTGCAGCCCATTTGCTAATTCTTAAGTAATTTATTACAACGCATTTTCTGCCCAGGACCACGGTTAAAAAGTCCAACCTTATTTTGCATATTTCGGTGGAGTCCGAACTGTTGTAATCCCGAAATGATAAACATTTTTTTAAGAACTTATTGATTTGCCAAAAAAATCATTTTGTTTTTGTAAGCAAATAAGACGTGGGACAAATTTAGTTGGTTTAAGGGAAAACCAGTGGTAAAAAAATCAGCACTGGGTGGGAAAAAACAACAAAAATAAGGATGTAAATATGAAAAGGGAATTTTATGTGTTTTCAATATAATGATACGTGTATATGAACTAGTAAAACTATATGTAGAGCTTAGAAAACGGATGTAGGACATGCGTTTCAAGAGGAAAATAGAACTGGGCTGTGTGTTTGATTTAGTAAAAAAACTGCATGCAGATGTTGTAAGACAAAATATAACTAACGGTGGCGGGCCAGAGGCCAGTAGATACCTGCTGGATCTTTGTGCCCCCTTGTCGTCATGGGCTGGGCCTGTTAAAAACAAAACAACCCTGGGCAATCTACAGCCCCGTTGAAACTTGCTCGACGTGAAAAAACAATATACATGCTCAATAAATGAGAGAATTCCGCAAGTACAGACTGATAACTGGGATGCAGCACGGATATTGTTTTTTATCGTGATAATAAGTGCATGCACTTGTTTCGAAAGAATTGGAGAACTGGGAATTCGAACGGCGGGTGCTTATGCTACCCATCAAATAAAAATTAGGTGCCTGGAAATTCGTTTCGAAACATATGATTCAGCTTTATATCCACGTCGACCCTCGGCATGATGTTTGGAAGCAAATGCAAGTTCATACCAAAAGATCGTTAACAACAATACCAACTTGCGGACGACAAGGTAGAACAACTACCAATACCAAACTAACTTATACTCTTTTTACTACTGGCCCTAGTGTTCGTCTGGTAGAAAATCTTGCAGAGGACTAGCTCCCGCTCCTTCTCTTGCTCCAGGTCCCCGAGGTGGTACTGGTGCATCACCCAGTTGGTCCTCTGCTGGTCGAAGTTCTTGTTGGTGTGCAGCACCAGAACCTTTTTTGCTGCCCGTCTGCCGGCCGTTGACCATCACCGGCAAGGTATTGCCGATCTTGTGCCACATCGCGTGCATGCTGCACTCCGACTGTATCTTGCGACGCGTCCACGCGCCCCTTTTGAACGCCCTGGAATTGCGCTGGAAGAAATGCTTCCTTAGGCCACTCAGTGTGATACCTGCAATATTGTGGAATACAAGTTTTAGTGTACCTAGTTGGCATTTTCATAACATCTTTGGCATGTTGCAGTCACTTGTTTCACTTTTTATTAACTGCGAAATTGTAATTGCTTCACCAGGTCTGCGTCTAAAAAGAAAAATAGAGCTATAAACAAAGAAATATGTTTGTGTGTCTTACCTGGAAGTTTCTCAGGTTGGGTGTAACATATGCCGTGCTCGTTGTCGATGGTTGGTATGAACAAATCGATGAGAGACTGAAATCTCGCACTGTCAGCACTCACTTTGGCCTCAAGGTGCTCGATCAGCTCCTGATCCGTGGGATCGAACTTGATGCCAGCCGGCAGCACGGGCCAATCCTTCTTCGGCTTGCATCGGTAATTCCAGTTATATGGTACTCAATGTATGATCAATCGACTGTTTTAAGTGAATGATGAAAGATTTCGACAGATAAGTGGTACTCCAAATCTGAAGTCCAGAATACTCGAACACGCCGCCGGGATTCTTGTGTCACCTCACGCGCAGCGTGTTGTCACGTCAATTCAATGTGTGGACATGATGAATAATTTGACCGACGTATACTAGTACTGCTACTGTACTACTTACTAGTCGTATTTAGTGTCACAATTTATACATAGGTTTAACTAACAAGTACGCACTTGAAGGCTAACTGATATATATATATATATATATATATATATATATATATATATATATATATATATATATATATATATATATATATATATATATATATATATATATATATATATATATATGGCTTCTGCACAACATCTCCATCATTATTATCAGTACATCCTACGCAGGTGAGTTAGGATGCACTTGATCCCAGGAAGGTATCTATCCTTCAAACCAGAGGAGTGCTTCAAACTAACAACATTACATAATATCCAACAAAAGAGGGTCGTGCTACAGTAGCAGAATACATGGCTGAGTCTAGATATCAGCACGAATCAAGTTGTGCATATTTACTGTTGGCATGAACCACATCGCCGCATGTCGTGTTTGCAAAAGCCATCCATCACATGGAAGCTTGATGGCTTTCACACACTGAAGATTATCTGGCAACAAGCTATGTCGACGAATCTCTGGATATGGTGATTCATGAAACCCATGGTATGATGTGTAAACACAGCCCCCCCTTGCGAATGGAAGTTGCATAGCACAATAATCATCGCCGGTGATATGATCGATGATTGGTTGGATGATCAGATAATTGAGCCCGAGGAACAAGGAGTGGTTGCCGAGGCTGTAAACCCGCCTCCAGCTGAATACGCCTGGCCCAACGGAGCTGGGATCTTTCTCGAACACGAAGCAGCCATAGCCATCAATGTCACGAACGCCCCACGCATTGTACTGCATGTGGTTTGATGTAATGGTTTGGTAAATTTGGTACGTGCGAATGAGCATCAAATGACCGCCGTCAGCTGAACGAGCGGTAAACCACCACCCATCGGCTGGTATGATTCCAGGTCCCGGAATCATGAAGGCCAGCGCATTTGCGTCTGCTGCAACAATTCAAATTGGAGACCAAAAGGACAAAAATAAACAATCATGTTCAGTGTATGTGTGGAATTAAGATTATTATAACAGTGACACATATCATAGACAGAGAATTGCAATGCCGTGGTCATAATCATACCCCAAGTTAAAAAAATAAGCCAATGGCTTTCATATTCTAGCAATATGTCATGGTTCAAACATCATGTAACAATGAGAGGAAAACAACTATGACACCGCCTACTCATATTCTACCATAGCACTTACTACTACTATTCTCATATCAACTCTAAGCAATAACATGCGTTGTTATAAAAATCTTGTAAACGAGAGTAACATATAGCAATCATGATGTTATGCTCATAATATGTATTCTAACAATCATTAGATGCCAATTGTTCTCATATCAACTCTAACAATAACATATGTGGTCATAAAAATCTAGGAAATGAGAGGAACATATAGCAATGATGTGGTTATAGACATGCTATGCATTCTAAATTTGTAACAAATGAACAGGCAGTCGTATTCATAAGGTAAAGATGAGATGAGATAGAACAATTACACGATGATAGATTCCACCAGTATAGGTAGCCAATCTGTGCGTCGACCGCGTAAACGATGCCATCGTGCACTATAGCATCAGACATAAATGTTTCCTCAACAGGATTGATGATGAGCCATAACCATGTATGGCGACCAGATTCCAGATAGACTAATCCCTTGTTGAACAAGGCAATGAGCTTGTAATCCATGTAGTCTTCTGATGGTGTGGGCACTTCGCAGATTACAACTTTCTGCAAACAGAGGTCGAGCCAAAAGCTTGACGCATCTCGTGCGTAGTAGGCAGGAGTATCCGGCGGGCCACGAGGATCGATGGCGGCGGTGTGACACCCCGATAATTGGACTACAGTAATTCCCTGCTAATGATGCCATGTCGCCTCGGTTACTGTTCATAAACCCGCATTAGTTCGAAACCGGTTCGAATTCAAATTCAAAATCAAGCAAATAATAAATTTTTTCAAACATTAAAATTAAAATGTTCGGAGTGTGCCAATTAATGCTTAGGTATTTATGGTGAAGGAAACACACTTTTACAGAGTGCCTAAGTATTATAAAACGAATTAAGACAAAAAAAGGTAATATAAATAAAAAGATAAAGGCAAAACAAAAAAATAAAACATAATTAAAAGAAAGAAGAAAAGACCCCCTCTATCCCTGGGCCGAATGGCCCAACTGGCCATCCAGGCCACTAGGCCGGCCCCCCACTCCCCATAACCCCTGGGGCGACCGAAACCCTAACCCCCCACGACCGCACACTCCCCCCCACTCCCCACATCTCTCCTCTCCCCTCCCGATCCGATCTGGATCGGGAATCAAACCGCCCCCTCTCTCGCGGTGCCTCGCCCACACTCCGTCGCTGGACTTCCCCATCCCCGCACGCCCGCGCCGTCCCGCACCCGACGCACCCATGCGCACGCCTCGGAGCCCGCCGACCTCGCCCCGCCGCGACGACCGCGCCACCTTGCCGGACCTCCCTCACCGGACTGCCACCGCCTCGACATCTCCCTCGTCGGACCACCCCGAGCCTCCCCGAGCACGCTGCCAAAACCCCTACGGCCCCTGTGAGCTCGACCTCTCCTCCTCTCTCCCGCGCGTGCACGCGCTCGCCGTGCTTGACCACGCGCCCCTCCTCGCTCCCTCTCTCGCCCGCATGCCCGCCTCACCTCCCGCGCGTGCACGCGCTTCTGGCTGCACCGCCCCGTTCCTCCCCGCCGCCGCTACCCCCCCGCCATGGACTCGCCCTAGCTCGCCGGCGCCCTGCCGTTCCTGCCCGCAACCGCCCGTGCCTCGTCACGGCCGTCTGGCTCGACCACGGCCATTCCCCCTTTGGCCCTCGGCCTTGTCTGATGGCTCACCCCCTCCGCAGCTGCTCGCCGGCCACCGCTCCGGCCGCCTGGCCGGCGCCGTCGCCACCGGTGCCCCGCATCGCTTTGTTGGGCCCGCGCCCATTCGGGCGGCGCCTGCACCCAGTACCTGGCGCCCGTTAAGGCCCCCTGGGGCCTATGACAAGGGGGCCCCGCCCACAGAACGTTTTAAAAAAAGAATTAAAAATAAATAAATAAATAAATAATAATTAAAAGAATTAAAATATTAATTAATTAATTAATTGATTAAAGAATTAATTAACTTAATTAATTTTGATTAGATTAACCTAATTACTAGTTAACTTAATTAACCTCTGATTAGCCTAATCAGTAAATGACAAACGGGACCCACAAGTCAGTTTGACTAGTCAACACCCCCGTTGACTGCTGATGTCATGCCGACATCATGCTGACGTCAGAATGCCCTGTTTTGGATAATGTTGATTTAAATAATTAAATAAATCCTAAAAACGATTTAAATCTTTTAAAATTAATATAAAATAAACCGTAGCTCGGATGGAAAAACTTTCTACATGAAAGTTGCTCAGAACGATGAGACGATTCCGGATACGCAACCTGTTCGTCCGCCACACCCCCCTAACCTATCGAACTCGCAAGTTTCCCCCTCCGGCTCCTCTGCCCGAAATCGCGAAACACCGAGGGTACTTTCTCGGTTGTTTCCCCCCTTCACCGGTATCACCCCATACCGCGTTAGGGCACGCCTAGCATCACGCTTTGCTTTGACATGCATCGTTACACGTATGTTTGCATTGTATTCATTGTTTCTTCCCCCCTCTTCTCTCGCTAGACACCGAGACCGACGCCGCTGCTACCCAGTACGACTACGGAGTTGACGACCCCTCTCTCTTGCCATGGCAACCAGGCAAGCCCCCCCCCCTTGATCACTAGATATCGCCTACTCTTCTCTATACTGCTTGCATTAGAATAGTGTAGCATGTTACTGCTTTAGGTTAATCCTATTCTGATGCATAGCCTGTCATTGTTGCTACAGTTGTTACCCTTACCTGCTATCCTACTGCTTAGTATAGGATGCTAGTGTTCCATCAGTGGCCCTACACTCTTGTCCGTCTGCTATGCTATACTACTGGGCTGTGATCACTTCGGGAAGTGATCACGGGCATATACTATATACTTTACACTATTACCTTACCTGTGATACTATTCGGAGATGGGGGCTGAAGGGGCAGGTGGTTCCACCCAGGTAGTGGTGGGCCTGGGTTCTCGACGGCCCCCGACTGTTACTTTGTGGCGGAGTGACAGGGCAGGTTCAGACCACCTAGGAGAGAGGTGGGCCTGGCCCTGGTCGGCGTTCGCGGATACTTAACACGCTTAACGAGATCTGGGTATTTGATCTGAGTCTGGCCATTTGGTCTATACGCACTAACCATCTACGCGGGAGTAGTTATGGGTATCCTGGCGTCGTGGTATCAACCGAAGCCTTCGTGATGTCAGCGACTGAGCGGCGCGCGCCAGATTGGGCCGCGTAACATAACTTCCGTTGTACTGGAGGTTGCTAGGTCTGCTTCTGGCCGCCCATGCAACGTGCAGGTGTGCTCAGGGCGATGGGCCCAGACCCCTGCGTGCTTAGGTTTAGACCGGCGTGCTGACCTGTCTGTTGTGCCTAGGTGGGGCTGCGACGTGTTGATCTTCCGAGGCCGGGCATGACCCAGGAAAGTGTGTCCGGCCAAATGGGATCAAGCGTGTCGGGTTATGTGGTGCACCCCTGCAGGGAAGTTTATCTATTCAAATAGCCGTGTCCCTCGGTAAAAGGACGACCCGGAGTTGTACCTTGACCTTATGACAACTAGAATCGGATACTTAATAAAACACACCCTTCCAAGTGCCAGATACAACCCGGTGATCGCTCTCTAACAGGGCATCGAGGAGGGGATCGCCGGGTAGGATTATGCTATGCGATGCTACTTGGAGGACTTCAGTCTACTCTCTTCTATATGCTGCAAGACGGAGGCTGCCGGAAGCGTAGTCTTCGACAGGATTAGATATCCCCCTCTTATTCTGGCATTCTGTAGTTCAGTCCACTGATATGGCTCTTTACACGTATATCCATTCATATGTAGTGTAGCTCCTTGCTTGCGAGTACTTTGGATGAGTACTCACGGTTGCCTTGTTTCCCCTTTTCCCCATCTGTCTACCCGATTGCTGCAACCAGGCGATGAAGCCCAGGATCCAGATGCCACCGTCGACGACGACTCCTTCTACATTGGAGGTGCCTACTACTACGTGCAGCCCGCTGACGACGACCAAGAGTAGTTTTGGAGGATCCCAGGTAGGAGGCCTGCGCCTCATTCGATCTGTATCCCCGTTTGTGCTAGCCTTCTTAAGGCAAACTTGTTTAACTTATGTCTGTACTCAGATATTGTTGCTTCCGCTGACTCGTCTATGATCGAGCACTTGCATTCGAGCCCTCGAGGACCCTGGCTTGTATTATGATGCTTGTATGACTTATTTTATTTGTAGAGTTGTGTTGTGATATCTTCCCGTGAGTCCCTGATCTTGATCGTACACATTTGCGTGCATGATTAGTGTACGATTGAACCGGGGGCGTCACAAGTTGGTATCATAGCCGACTGCCTGTAGGAATCCCCCTTCCATACTCCTTGGTCGAAGTCGAGTCTAGACATTGCAAAAATTTTACTAACATGGATGTGCGGCCCATGGGCCCACTTCGCCATTGGGTGGTATTAGGATCTTTTACTCCTCGATCTTTACTCCGGGATTCTGAACTCTCTTCTATTCGGGTTAAACGATTTTTACTAAAATCTAACTTTAGGTTCTTGAAAATACTTTCTCCCGGAGAGCCCCTTCAGTCCAGATGATCGCCGGCTGGACCAGAAGATTTCGAAGATACTCTCGATTGTTGTCCCGATAACTTGTGCTCATGCTTGTGCAATTCCCTTCCACCAAAATATCCCTATGGATAAATACTTACACCTGTCGTGCTTACTTTTATTCCCAGTCGATCTTCTTATTACAAGATACCCCGAGAATATTTTGTGCCTACTGCCTTGCAGTTCTTTGCCACCTGAATACCCCTAAGAATAATTTCTCGCACTTTCCGAGTATCCGCTCATCCCCAGTTGTTCAGGTGTTTCACAAAAGTCTTTGAAATACTATTCGATCCTCCGAAAATCCTTAGCAACTAATGCTCTGCAAATACTTGTATGCTTATATTATGGATGCTCCCATATCACTAGCAATATTCACTAGTATCTTTTGATGCCGTCATTTTGATCCTATTGATTCAACATGTGTGCGAATGCACACAATCATCTATCAACCCTTCTAAATTATCTTTCCGGCTCAGACATCCTTTTGAACATGAGCTGGTTCTCGACCAGTCGGATTACCATCGATTGTACCCCTAAGTCTATGCAACTTATCCATCCTTAATCAGAGTGTTTGCTTCTGATCCCTTGATCAGAAATCATAATCCTTTTGCATTTGAACTTTTAATTAGTCAGGTGTTTCTATAATCAGATCTCCTTGCATTCTTCTTCCTCTGGTTGAGTACCGATGCTCACATCATATCCCTTGTGGACCATCGGTTCCTTTGTTGGATTTTATCCGACAGTGTGCTTCATATTGAATAACCTTGCGAGCCTTTCCATGGGTATATAATGCCTTTGGTAAATTGTATCATCTGCTTTTGAACAATGCTCTACTTTCGAGCTTGTATTATTTACTCCGAAGTTTGTGGTATATGTTTCTAAGATGCCCTGATGGGTTGAACCTACGCCTTCCCTAATCCGCGTGAACCCGAAATATTACACGGGTCATACTTATCTGGTATTGCACCAGGTAAAAACTTTCAACAACTAATTTCATTTTCGTAATACGAGAGGTGAATGAAAGGTTATGCGTTGAACAAGTGGGAGTCAACCTTGAACCCTGTGTTCATGCATGCCCATGGACACGATGTATACCTTATCATGGAAGCTTCTCTTAAAATAATTATCCCCTTGTTATAAGTTCATCTTGTATCCATGGACGTGGTTCCGACCATGTTCCTCCTTGATTCCGTTTCTCGTGCAAGTTTGAGCCCTTGTCTTCTGCAGAGCAATACCCTACTCCAACCTCTACCTTGATCTGTCGTCGAGTATTACCCCCTGGTATCTCAAGATTATCACGAAAACGCACAACTTCTTATGAGTTCTTCATCAAGTGCTACATTCTCATTGATTCCAATTTTCACGGGCTCTGAGTTATTAAACACTCAAAGACACCAATAACTGACTCGAGTCCGCATCGTGATTAAGCTACTCTTGGTAACCTTCATTACTTACGAGTTTGAACTCCATCACGTCATTCCTAGCCTATTTGGCTATATCCTTGTCGTGCTAATTTTAACTGTGCTACCTGGTCCTTCTTCCCGGAGCACAACTTTTGACGATGAGCCAAGCTTACGTCGATCTTCCTCGTCTTATCATTTCTCCTTGAACATCAAGCTTGATTTCGAGTTGTGTCATACCCGTGGTTCGAATAACCTTTCGCTTCATCATTCCTTTGACTTGGTGTCATCGCCGATCGATTACATCTTCAGGTAATCTCTCGACAAATGTGTCGTGATCATGATCAACATTTGGAGCTCTTCCAGGATATCAATCAAATTCATGATGGGAAATACCATTCTTGCCCCTCAATGCTTTGTGTTATCATCGGCAACATTCTTGCCTTCCCCCAACACAAACTTGTTTATTGTTTTTTGTTGTACCTTGAGCTCCTCGCTATCTAGCTCATGATATGTTTTACCTTGGAGTATTACCATCTTTTTTTGTCAAGAATGTGGTGAGAATTTCACCACCCTTAAGAATTCTTGATATAATAATACTTCTCGCCATCTCCGTTCATTTCTTGGTCCCCGTGTTGTTTTTAAACGGAATACCGACAATTGAGCTATGACGTGTGAATTCAAAACTTCTAGCAACCCTATTGCGTTGAAGCGAATGGGCAATAGTTTCATTTGAAGTCTTTCGATAATTGAATCACCATTCTAACATTGGTCGTGCAACCCAGCCCATATCTCGGGTGCACCTTTCAACCAATGTTTAATTATGTATGTTTTCCTCGAGCATAAATCATTATATCATTTGATCTGACAAATGATATCTCCTTGTTCACATAATTGTGGAAATCCACCTTTAGGGAAATCTCGGTGAATTGTCGCTGAGTCCATCAGCTACTTCCTCATCCTCTCCTTGGTTTAATGATGAACTCTTGTTTCAAAACTCGCTTCCACAGTTCAATTCCTGAGAATCTTACAATGTCATCTTGACAATTTGTGTTGCACCTTTTCTTCTCAGGCATCCTGAGTCTAAGGTATCGTAACACCGATCAGATCTGAATCTCGGTCAGATGTGATGGTTGGAACATTTTTCCAAGAGTTATAACACTGGTCTTTTATGACCCGGTAAGGTGATGGCATGCCCAACACACCTGGCCGGATGACCTATTGTTATAGATTCCCTTTCAGCAAGGTTATCCATTCTTCCATGAGGAAATTGTAAGACTTATCCTATAAGTTGTTTCCGATGGATCCTTTGCGTTTCCAAAGTCTGACCTTTTCTTAGAGACCATGTCAACGCTATCTCGAAGCATGTATGTGGTACTCCGATTTTCAATAAGAACATTTGAAGCACAAGGCTAAAATTTCTTTATTAATTACCCCAAACACCGTTGATTGGGTAATGTCATGAACTTCCTCTCCCGTTACCTAAATGGATTTCTATGTTATATCCTGTCATGGATATCTTGATCTGCTTGTCGTTGTGAAGGATATACTCCTGAATAATGTGTTTAAACACATTTCCCTTTCCATTGTACTATTGAATCGGATGATCAACTTTTTCCTCTCCATTGTTTTTGTTTAACCTTTCTTGTGATCTATATGATCTAAGAAGCAATAACTCACTGCTTATGTAAACACCTCGATGTACACCTCTGTCAGTAAGACCCTGTTACTATTGTTGATGACATTCCGGTGACCACCGATGGACGAGAACTTTGCCTATTGGTCCGCCTCGTTCAACGAGCAGGAAAATGGTTCTCTTCGTCCCTTGCCCTTGGTATCGATGTTGTTGCCGACAAAACTAACAGGCTACCCTCCGACATGCCTTGCTATCATGACCGTGCAAGATGTCACCGTCCTCCCTACTTTAACCCACATGGTGGGCCCATAACCCACAGTTCCGCAGGATCGAAACCTGACTCTCCTGTACACCCTGTTGTCAAAGTTATTCCTCTCGCTTGACTTTGTATGTAATTCACGGGCCACCTGCCTGTTGATCTATTCAGGTATTAGATGCAATGCTTATTCACATTGCTCTAAACCCCTTCAACACTTCGTTTCAGGCATTGAACGATTGCCTGCCCGCTTGAAACTTCCCATGATACCTCTTTATTTTGCTCTCGATATTTTGTGAAGTTTCAATTCGAGAGTTACTTCCGCTATCCTTCCCCGATGATATCGACCAGATAGTCAACCTTGCAGAGGTCCGTTATTCTGGAATAACCACCCTTTATTCTTTCGTAAGTACGATGGAGTTCCTGAAGAAAGGACGCCGACTTCATCATGATGACCTGAAACAGAGAAGTGAAGACATCATTGTATTGGACAGGCCTCTTCGAGGAGAGCAACAAAAGACGAGAAGATCTGTTAGATATTCGTAACCAGAACTTACCCCCTTACACCCCTCTTAAATCTCGGGACGAGATTTCTTGTAGTGGAGGAGAATTGTGACGCCCGGATAATTAGACTACAGTAATTCACTGCTAATGATGCCACGTCGCCTCGGTTACTGTTGATAAACCCGCATTAGTTCGGAACCGGTTCGAATTCAAATTCAAAATCAAGCAAACAATAAATTTTTTCAAACATTAAAATTAAAATGTTTGGAGTGTGCCAATTAATGCTTAGGTATTTATGGTGAAGGAAACACACTTTTACAGAGTGCCTAAGTATTTTAAAATGAATTAAGACAAAAAAGGTAATATAAATAAAAAGATAAAGGCAAAACAAAAAATAAAACAAAATTAAAAGAAAGAAGAAAAGACCCCTCTCTCCCTGGGCCGAATGGCCCAACTAGCCATCCAGGCCACTAGGCCGCCCCCCCACTCCCCATAACCCCTGGGGCGACCGAAACCCTAACCCCCCACGACCGCACAATCCACCACTCCCCACATCTCTCCTCTCTCCTCCCGATCCGATCTGGATCGGGAATGAAACCGCGCCCCTCTCTCGCGGTGCCTCGCCCACACTCCGTTGCTGGACTTCCCCATCACCGCACGCCCGCGCCGTCCCGCACCCGACGCACCCACGCGCATGCCTCGGAGCCCGCCGACCCTGCCCCGCCGCGACGACCGCGCCACCTCGCCGGACCTCCCTCACCGGACTACCGCCGCCTCGACATCTCCCTCGTCGGACCACCCCGAGCCTCCCCGAGCACGCTGCCAAAACCCCTACGGCCCGTGTGAGCTCTCCCTCTCCTCCTCTCTCCCGCGCGTGCACGCGCTCGCCGTGCTTGACCGCGCGCCCCTCC
Source organism: Aegilops umbellulata (assembly GCA_032464435.1). Taxonomy (NCBI): domain Eukaryota; kingdom Viridiplantae; phylum Streptophyta; class Magnoliopsida; order Poales; family Poaceae; genus Aegilops; species Aegilops umbellulata. Next base: position 506,276,213 of record CP136055.1, read on the forward strand.
TCGCTCTCTCTCTCGCTCGCGTGCCCGCCTCACCACGCGCGCACACGTCGCCGCGCCCCTGCGCCTGGACGCGCATGCCCGCGCTCGCGCGCCCCGGAGCCGCGACACCCTCCCCCGCGCCGCTCCTGGGCCGCAAGCCCCGCCCGTCCTGCTCCTTGCTAGCCGCGGCGCACCTGTCGTTGCCCGCGGCGCCAGCTTCTGGCCGCGCTGCCCCGTTCCTCCCCGTCGCCGCTACCCCCCCGCCGTGGACTCGCCCTAGCTCGCCGGCGCCCTGCCGTTCCTGCCCGCAACCGCCCGTGCCTCGTCACGGCCGTCTGGCTCGACCACAGCCATTCCCCCTTTGGCTCTCGGCCTGGTCTGATGGCTCACCCCCTCCGAAGCTGCTCGCCGGCCACCGCTCCGGCCGCCTGGCCGGCGCCGTCGCCACCGGCGCCCCGCATCGCTCTGTTGGGCTGCGCCCGCAGCGCCTAGCGCCCGCGCCCGTTCGGGCGGCGCCTGCACCCAGTACCCGGCGCCCGTTAAGGCCCCCTGGGGCCTATGACAAGGGGGCCCCGCCCACAGAACGTTTTAAAAAAAGAATTAAAAATAAATAAATAAATAAATAATAATTAAAAGAATTAAAATATCAATTAATTAATTAATTGATTAAATAATTAATTAACTTAATTAATTTTGATTAGATTAACCTAATTACTAGTTAACTTAATTAACCTCTGATTAGCCTAATCAGTCAATGACAAACGGGACCCACACGTCAGTTTGACTAGTCAACACCCCCGTTGGCTGCTGATGTCATGCTGACGTCAGAATGCCCTGTTTTGGATAATGTTGATTTAAATAATTAAATAAATCCTAAAAATGATTTAAATTTTTTAAAATTAATATAAAATAAACCGTAGCTCGGATGGAAAAACTTTCTAAATGAAAGTTGCTCAAAACGACGAGACGATTCCGGATACGCAATCCATTCGCCTGCCACACCCTCCTAACCTATCGAACTCGCAACTTTCCCACTCCGGCTCCTCTGCCCGAAAACGCGAAACACCGGGGATAGTTTCCCGGTTGTTTCCCCCCTTCACCGGTATCACCCCATACCGCGTTAGGGCATGCCTAGCATCACGCTTTGCTTTGACATGCATCGTTACACATATGTTTGCATTGTATTCATTGTTTCTTCCGCCCTCTTCTCTCGCTAGACACCGAGACCGACGCAGCTGCTACCCAGTACAACTACGGAGTTGACGACCCCTCTCTCTTGCCAGAGCAACCAGGCAAGCCCCCCTTGATCACTAGATATCGCCTATTCTTCTCTATACTGCTTGCATTAGAATAGTGTAGCATGTTACTCCTTTAGGTTAATCCTATTCTGATGCATAGCCTGTCATTGTTGCTACAGTTGTTACCCTTACCTGCTATCCTACTGCTTAGTATAGGATGCTAGTTATCCATCAGTGGCCCTACACTCTTGTATGTCTGCTATGCTATACTACTGGGCTGTGATCACTTCGGGAAGTGATCACGGGCATATACTATATACTTTACACTGTTACCTTACCTGTGATACTGTTCGGAGATGGGGGCTGAAGGGGCAGGTGGTTCCACCCAGGTAGTGGTGGGCCTGGGTTCCCGACGGCCCCCGACTATTACTTTGTGGCGGAGCGATATGGCAGGTTCAGACCACCTAGGAGAGAGGTGGGCCTGGCCCTGGTCGGCGTTCGTGGATACTTAACACGCTTAACGAGATCTGGGTATTTGATCTGAGTCTGGCCATTTGGTCTATACGCACTAACCATCTACACGGGAGTAGTTATGGGTATCCCGGCATCGTGGTATCAGTCGAAGCCTTCGTGACGTCAGCGACTGAGCGGCGCGCGCCAGATTGGGCCGCGTAACGTAACTTCCATTGTACTGGAGGTTGCTAGGTCTGCTTCTGGCCGCCCACGCAACGTGCAGGTGTGCTCTGGGCGATGGGCCCAGACCCCTGCGCGCTTAGGTTTAGACCGGCGTGCTGACCTGTCTGTTGTGCCTAGGTAGGGCTGCGACGTGTTGATCTTCCGAGGCCGGGCAGGACCCAGGAAAGTGTGTCCGGCCAAATGGGATCAAGCGTGTTGGGTTATGTGGTGCACCCCTGCAGGGAAGTTTATCTATTCGAATAGCCGTGTCCCTCGGTAAAAGGACGACCCAGAGTTGTACCTTGACCTTATGACAACTAGAACCAGATACTTAATAAAACACACCCTTCCAAGTGCCAGATACAACCCGATGATCGCTCTCTAACAGGGCATCGAGGAGGGGATCCCCGGGTAGGATTATGCTATGCGATGCTACTTGGAGGACTTCAGTCTACTCTCTTCTATATGCTGCAAGACGGAGGCTGCCGGAAGCGTAGTCTTCGACAGGATTAGATATCCCCCTCTTATTCTGGCATTCTGCAGTTCAGTCCACTGATATGGCCCTTTACACATATATCCATGCATATGTAGTGTAGCTCCTTGCTTGCGAGTACTTTGGATGAGTACTCACGGTTGCCTTGTTTCCCCTTTTCCCCATCTCTCTACCCGATTGCTGCAACCAGGCGATGGAGCCCAGGATCCAGATGCCACCGTCGACGACGACTCCTTCTACACTGGAGGTGCCTACTACTACGTGCAACCCGCTGACGATGACCAAGAGTAGTTTAGGAGGATCCCAGGCAGGAGGCATGCGCCTCGTTCGATCTGTATCCCCGTTTGTGCTAGCCTTCTTAAGGCAAACTTGTTTAACTTATGTTTGTACTCAAATATTGTTGCTTTCACTGACTCGTCTATGATCGAGCACTTGTATTCGAGCCCTCGAGGCCCCTGGCTTGTATTATGATGCTTGTATGACTTATTTTATTTGTAGAGTTGTGTTGTGATATCTTCCCGTGAGTCCCTGATCTTGATCGTACACATTTGCGTGCATGATTAGTGTACGATTGAATCGGGGGCGTGACAGGCGGTATCCAAAGATGGAAGGGTGATCTCTCGCTGGGTGTAGATATCCACGAGACGCCATGGACTACCAGATTGGTGGATGAGGACGATCCAGTTGGCCTTCATGCCCGCCCAGTAGTGGCCGCGCATGAAGGGCAGGTGGACGGGTAGTGGTAGCATGTCGAGGGGCACCACGGCAACCTCCGTAGGATCGTCAAGTCGATTTCTGGGCCACCTGCGAGGATCGGGCATCAGCAAGCAGGGTGTCTTGAAAAGAGCCGGCCGGTTGCAGACGAGTAGACGGTACAAAGACACCGAGCATGCGGCCAGACGGACGGTGCTGAGTAGGTCCATACGACTACAGATCTGCTCCAAGAGAACATCGGGGAGGGAATTCCAATCACGGCTCTGCGTGTCAGTCAGTTCTGCCATTGGGATTTTCGGTGCCTGCGAGCCAGTGGGGAAGTGGATTCAGGCGGGCGAGCGAAGAAGCTTCTCCTTGTTTGGCCGAGCAGTGAGCGGGGGGATATGGTACACGCGAGCTACCAAGGAAGATGGCGCGGGCGGTCGAGCATTGAGCGGGGGTAAATGGTGTGCGGCCGATGATGGGGAAGAGAGGAGGAAGAAGAAGAGAGGAGGAAGAAGAGTGGAACATGGGGAAGAAAGTGCATTCAATCTCAATTCTACTAGTACTACTACCAGGATATACCGTCCTTCGGAGTGTAAATATTTACACCGATGACATGTGGGTCTACCACAACAGGGCCCATATGTCAGTTAATGGAGGACAGAGGTGCGTAGGCGTATTTGCGGAAGCGTGCTCTACTGGCAAACATGATGGCAGTACTGGGTAAGGCTGATTTAGTAATACCAACACGCTGGTTCAGCTTATTAATTACGTGTCCCATCTGCTGCAGCGTGTATTGTCACTTCACTGCGAAGACTAGTTGAATAGTTCTCTCTGACCGAGATGGGGAATAAATGGATCGTGAGGACTTCGTTTCTACAGTATCCCTATGCCTCTACGCTCACTTCACTCATTTTGCTCCGTACCTAGTCACTTGTTGAAATCTGTAGAAAGACAAATACTCCGTATTTGAGAACAGAGGGAGGACTTTACTCCGTACTACTCCCTCCGTTCCAAAATAGATGACTCAACTTTGTACTATATTTGGGAATGGAGGGAGTATCACCATATGGAGGGAACAGAGGAAGCTTGAAATATGAACATGTCAATGGGAGGGAGTAAGCCCCATGCATGCATGCAACATGCAACACTCACACGTACACATGGACGCACGCAACACTCACACACCCATGCGGCACACAGCACACGACACAACACACACGCTCACGCTCAAGTGCTCAACCTACTCCCTACGTCCGTGAAAGACTGCACATTTAGAGATTTACACATTGGCCAGGGCATAATTAACGCCCAAAAGTAGTAGACTTATGTGTGCATGCGACCATTGAGATAAGAAGATTAAATGGAGGCCATTGCATGCTGTAATTAAGGATAGACATGTAGCCTATACCTACAGCACAAGTTGGTGCACTAGTCAATCAATATCGATTTAGTAGATTAAAGGCTAAATGCATTGGAAGTGTAGATGTACATCATGTAGTACACTCTTTGTTGGAAGACCGAGGGAGGACACGTGCATGCACTCACATACACAGCCAGGGCGGTTCGCGCGCAAGGGTTGTACTCGTGTCGCGCCTGCGTAAAGTTTTGTTTAACTAATTTCTTTGCTCTGCCAACTGATAGGTGGGACCTAGAAACCAGGTGGCAATTTAACCAGTCAACAAAGTGCCACGTCGACTATGTGGCCGGTCAGTAGGGTGCAATACGGTGCTCTACGATGAGCTAGTGATTGCATAATCGCCGCAAAACTATATATAGTGACCGTAAAGAGCGTACTGTTACATACGTTGACCGCCAATGTATTTTTCTCGTTTCAAATTAAGCAATATTAATCGGAAAGGACGCAGTATGGACTACTACTACTAGTACTACTACTGCTTTGATGTGTCCCGTCAACTCACTGAACGAGGAGAAGCTTGCTTACTACGCCTCTCCCTCGCCCATGTGCGCGGTGGTTCGCAGGACGAGGAGAGGGTTTTGACTACAGCGCCCTCTCCCTCTCCCTCTCTCTAGCCCTCGCCCATGCGCGCGGTGGATCGCAGAACGAGGAGAGGGTTTTGACTACAGCGCCCTCTCCCTCTCCCTCGCCCTCGCGGTGGACGTGCAACAGTTCAATCGGTGTCATATTGCCAGAAGCATATTGTACTGTAGTATCATCATTGTTGGACCTTCCGAAGAGGCGAAGAGCCAAGTGCAAGGTTCACTTAAGTACGAACTGTTGAACCTCCCGAAGAGGCAAAGAGCCAAGCACAAGGTTTTATAGGAGTTGTCGTCCTAGTAGGAGTGTACTAGTACAACTATAGCGAACGATGCTACTGTATGATGCCGCCACGTCACGTATATCCAAAGCTGTGCCACCTTTTTTTCTCAACTAGCATGTTGGAGCCCGTGCAACAACCACACAAGTTGCACGTACACATAACACATTTACTAGTAATAAATTCTAAAGGACAAATGCAAGTATGCCACACAAGTTCATCTCCAACTCATGTGATAAATTTGTGCACGACTAGTCTACATATATTCACAGCGCTACCGTTCACAATTACCGTACTCCACTTACACGTTATAGATGGGCTACATGTCCTCCTCCAGGTTCCAGTCCCAGGTGTTCTTCATGGATGGCACGATCCATAGCAGTGGGCAACGGGAATCATTGTCGCAGCTTTCTAGTACGGTTCCACACGATGGAGACTCATCCAAGCTGAAGCGGCATAAATCAGGGATAGTGTGTCCCAACATGTCGTTCATCTGGCGGTGCGCACTGAAGACACAACCATGCTTCATGAACGGCAGGCCTTCCGTGTCGTGCATGGAAGGTGGCATCCTCTTCACAGTGGGGTAGTTGTCCCCGATGAAAAGCGAGTACTCTCCAAGAGTGTTCCTTGGCACCCACATAGCATCACGGGGGTCAAACTCGGCGCCGTTCATCTGGTACACACGGCATCCCAGATCTGGACACATGGTGACGTACATAGTCAAGGTCCATGCATAATAATGTTGTGCTCAAATGTGGCGGTCAATAATACTGTGCAGCAAATAGTACTACTCCGGTATAGAGGAAGTAAAATAACCGTCTTATTATATATAGCCACTCTTGGCTACATGGATGGGATAGTAAGACATGGAAAAACAAAAATGGTGGCAGCTAGTGGGTTCAAGTCTTCAAGGGCCTAACTAGCTATACGCGTCCTCCAAGGTAAAAAGTACTCCTACTGGTACTACAAAGTATACTACTAGTACAACAATGAAAGTGAAGGCGAGAGGGTTAAAAAATGGAATACCTGGGTAGATGGTGACGGTCCGATCGTCGTAGATTATGTGACCATGTTGCACATCAGTGGTACCATGGGTAACGACTGCTAAGATAGTTGATCCCAATATGCCAAAGTCAGCTACAAGGTTCCAGGTTAGACCGAATCGCGGATGCAAATGCTCATCCAGGATCGGCGATCTTATTTTCATCAGGGGATGACTGGTCCCTGCAAAATAATGGAGTACTGTTAGGGATGCAAATGATGGTTTGTGCATTTCGTTTGTAATCTCCCGTATCGTAGGATGTCAACCAGATGAAACAAGTCCCCTGGCTTGTCACCGGGAAGATGCGACCTAGATGGTGCACGGCGTCTTCGAACGTGTAGGGGTACAAATCTACCGCCGCCAACATGCGCTAGCCTCTGCCGTTACTGCCTCCTGCATTGATGGCAATCCTTATGTCGAACACCGCGATGAGATAGTAATCGTTGTAGCCGCGTCGCTTTGTCGGCGGGTCCGCAATTGCTATCTTCTTCAATCTCATGTAGGCATCATCATACGTATTCTTGCCCATCCAGTCCGGAAGGCCGATCCCAATGGTGGAGAAGGGGTCTACCGGAACGGCCGCACTGCTGCGGATGTTGTGCAAAATCATGGTGGTATCCGGCCGGAGGTATGCAAGCCAATCTTCGTTGGCACATGATCAAACTCAGACCTATATATAAGACGGTGGGCAGCGGAGAAATTGCGGGATGGAAATGGAATAACTAAGTACTACATGATCAAACTCCATTACTGACCTGCTCATCGGACAAAATCCGGCTACCTCTCAACGTCGTCAACTCTAGCGGAGTCAATGTGCAACCATGGCCAGGGAGCGGTGGACTATTCGAAGAATTGTCCCATAGAAGAACCTTCTCCTCGAGGACGCATGGAAGACCAACAAGCATGGCCTTTTCCCAAGCCTGTTTAAGCAGCGTCTTGAAAAAGTTGGTGCAGGAAGCACCGAGTCTTGCAGCGGTGAGGACGTCGGAGCGGCGTGCGATTTCTCCCAGAGAATCATCGTCCAAGGTCTCCCAGCCCCGATGAGGAGGAGAACCGCCTTGCGAATCCATGGGAGCAGCGACGAACTGCCTTCTCTTTGGGGGGAGGGGAACTGGCAAGGAGGAGATAAGAGCGTAGTAACCGCAGGGCCTCGTCCCTTCCAACTGTAGATCGTTCCTCAGCGAAGGGGTGAGGCTATTATTTACTACTCTAAATAATAGCACTAGTAAGAAATATTTGGCACTAGTAGTAGTTTTTGGTACCATGGAGTACTAGTACTAGCATTATGGAACGTTATGGGATTGCATTATATTGTAAATAATAGCACTAGTAAGAAATTTTTGGCACTAGGTAGTAGTTTTTGGTGTGGATTAAGAAATTTTGGGTATGTTTTTGCCATTTTTTGTACACGCCAACTAGTGTCAAAAAACGTCGTACATTATGTGACGGAGGAGTACCTACTCGTACTGTAGCAGTACTAGTACTACTTTTCTCAACTAGTAGTGCATGTACTGTACTTCTAGTCTAGTCTTGTATAGTGCACCAGTTTTGAACTCTTGAATCTCAGGGCCAAGGAGCTACAGTTGGAAGTGGAGGGTACGACTGTTCTCTAGAACCATCGTGTACTATCAATGCAGGGGAAGTACACCTGCGTAGTGGCCTAGTGGGTACTCTCGGTGCTCTATTTAGCCGCTCCTCTCACGTAGCTGGCCTACTCAGCCGCTCCTCTCACGCACACACTAGCAGCCTGTTTATCAGTGACGGTTACTGCGGGGGCAGAACATTTGAGTTATTTGATACAGCGAGACTAGGCTTTTCGCTTCCATTTGTGGAGGTGTAATGGATCTCATCGAACTTTGTTAGTAGTTCCTTCTTTATGAATGAGATGAAGCAAAGCTTTTACCTCCGTTTCAAAAAAACACGTCAATAGGAATTTCTTTTATAGTAGAGCCGATAATGGAGTGAAGTCCATGCATGCAACGCCACAAGCTACAGAGTAGTAGTAGAGCACTTTACGTACACAGCCATATTGCACAGTTACCAATGCCCCGCCAGGCTTTTCCGGCTCCTCGGGCTTAATTGGGAGGCGCTAGTTTAAATATGCTACTAGCTAGAAGCTGCAAGCGAGGTGCGGCTAGGGCGAGCACGCGAGCCACGTGATGCTGGGAAGGAAAACCCGTTCACATGGCTAGGCTGTCCAGTGCACCCAAATTGTGGGGCCGCACGTCCGTTTGACTTCAAAACTCAAACTACCCGTGTAAAATATTGGCTCGCAGCGAAGTGTAGTACTCCCTCCGTTCCGAATTACTTGTCGCAGGTATGGATGTATCTAGATGTATTTTAGTTTTAGTTCTAGATACATCCATTTCTGCAATGTATCTAGATAGTATACTATTTAAAAAAGGCCGTCGTGCGTTCGGGCGGGATCGAACCCACAAAACGAGGTATACACTCCCGCGACCACTAGTAGTACTCGCTGGAGTACAACGCAACCTAGAATCGCCTTTTGTCGCTAGTAGTACGTACATTGTTCCTTACAAGATACCCCTAAGAGCATGGTTAATAGTATAGCCACCTGCTGGCTATAAGCCAGTGCCATGTCATATACAGCCCATCTTATAGCCAACATGTAGTAGTTTATTTCTTATAGCCCGCTGACTCGGCTCTATTGTACTTGCTCTAATAATGCAAGAAACCACTAAAATGCCAAGAAACTACTACCACTTGCATACGTGGCAGACTTAAGATAAGACTACCTTATCAACCATTGTACATGCTCTTACCAACAAAAATCCTGGAGTGACCTCCTACCTCCGGCCCGTCCACCTAGTCATCCTCGGCCATGGGATGCAGCTACCGCCGTCGGCAGAAGGCGAGGTCCAAACCGCCGGTGGTGTAGAGCCCATGTTGCGGCAGCCCGGATGCCAGCCCCGTTCGGCGCTCGCGGCCGCTAGCTAGACAAGATAGCTCCGTCCAGCTGCTTGTCTGCAAGGTTTGCTAGCTAGATTGGCACGGCAGCGCGGCGGCTTGCTCGCGCGCGCTGCGCTAAGGCCAGCCATCTGGCTCGAGCGAAGGCCAGCGCGGCGGCTTGCTCGCTCGTGAGTCACGCTCGGGCCAGCCTGCCAACTCGTGCGGAGGCCAGCGCGGCGTCCCGCCTGTCCGGCGGAGCGGCAGCCAACTCGCTCATCACCGGCGCCACCGACGAACACGCATCAGTACTGTTTGAAATAATGTTCAGGAAAAATAATGATTTGAGGGGGAATAGCAGGATAGAAGGTCAGATGTGGGTCCATCGTGTCAGCGGTCAAACAAAATGTGTTGGTTTAAGATGCCTCGTCAGCACGGACATGTGGGCCAACCCTGTCATAATGGGTTTAAACGAACCTAATCGGTAGGAGTACTAGGTAGTTTTTGGTGTGGATTAAGAAATTTTGGGTATGTTTTTGCTATTTTTTGTACAATAGATTCCTCCTAGGGCTGGTTGAAAGTGGTAGTTTTTTGTTAAATACTCTACATATTGTAAGTAGGAGTGAAAGTTAAGCTTTGGAGGCCAATAAGCAAGGCTAGTTACATAGTGCATATGTGTACATGATTGAAAGTAAATATCAACCATGAGTGACTAATATCTTGATGGAAAACTCGAAACTATGGAATACTAGGAAAAGAAATGCATGGTTGGAAATACTAGCAATGTTCATGTCCGTTGCAACGAATCATAATTAGAATAATACTTATTCACAAACTTGGTACAAAACACTCTAATTTGATATATATATGTCACTAGAGATATATTATGTTTCAATTAGAATATATTCCTTGGGCTGTTTTGGTGAGGTCAGGGAGGGATGTGGTTGGTTTTAAGATACTAATTATGGGTTTTTCTGCAAACTGGTAGACAAGTGGGATGTTGGTGAGAAAAGGCAACAACTTACCTCACAACCATTAGATGTAGATCTAATGGTCAGAAACGACGGATGGCAGACACACCAGCATCACCAACTTAGTCTTGTGTAGGAGTACTAGCAAGATCCATGCATTGCGCGAAACATCAAGATGCATTTTTTTATAAAACACTTGTTGTGATTGACCCTTGCGGGAGTAATCCCATGCGTAAAAACTAATGATATCTCGAGTTAAGGTGAAGAGGAGTGGGGTGTGGTGGTGGTTGGTGGTCGGACTGAGCGGAGGCGTGGGGATTGACGACGCCGGCAGCGGCCACCAGGCCAGTTTTTTCCAGAGGCTTCCTTTATTAATTGCTCAACAATGAGGTTTGTTGGAGATAAGGATGAACGAGGGAAGGCCTTGTCTGCAAATGTGGAGAGGGGTGCGGGTATCTTTTAGTTCAATTTCCATCCATCAGATATAGATCGGACGGTCTATATTGCAAGATGGCACACGTACCATCATCACCAACTCAGTTTTTATAACAGAAGAAATATAAGTATGGAGATACAAACGTATTATCGATACTTGCTTCCGTAAACTAGCATCTACATTCTATTCAATGCCTCGGCATGTGGGGCCTTAGCATAATGACTTCTCGACTGTGTAAAACAAAGATTTTCCCGTCGCCGACAAGGAGGGGGTGACGGCGGCGCGCTTTTTGGCTTGCTCTAGTCCTAGTAGTCATACTAGGTGGTCTAAGCACGTGTAGATTTATTCTTTTTCACGTCTCGTGTTCGCCGTACTGCCACGACTGTTCATGAATAGCCGATAAGTTATTCACGGGGAAACCCTTGTTGAGCGTGTTTGTGTGTGTGTGAGAGAGTGTGCGTGTGTGATATGTTAGAGACTGAGACAATGATAACAGATTCTTTGTGTCTATGTGTGTGGAGGATAGAGAGAGACATGTACATGGGGCTTTGTGTTGTGCAACGTGGAGATACATATACATAATTAGAGAGTGAGTGTGTGAGATACACATGCGGACATGAGGAGAGATGAGGATCCAGGTAAATTGGTTTTTATGCGTGTCTCTGTGTGTTTGTGCACGCGTTTGTGTGTGAGAGGCAGAGAGTGTATGTGGAGTAGAGAGACCACTGATGATATAAACCTAGTATAAGGGAAGGGGGAATGGTGTGACATGTGTAGTAGCGAGATAGCACGGGTGCGGGCGGGGGGGGGGGGGGAGCAGACTATTTGGAAGAGACATCGAGTGTGTGTGTGGGAGTTGGGTGTGAGAGCGAGAGAAAGAGAGAGCTAGCGACGGAGAGAGAGAGAGAGAGAGAGAGAGAGAGAGAGAGAGAGAGAGGAAGAGAGGGGGCGATAGGGGTCGTTTGTGTCCATAAATGGCGTATAGATAGGGAGACAATGTTGATGTTGTCCGAAATTGTCCTATGAACGGGGACGCAAGGGAAGCAAGTCATCGTGTGTGTGATAGGGACTTCATGAGAGATCTAGAATAGATGGTGTAGAGAACAATGTGCGAAATCGAGAACGATTATACATTAGGGAGCTATGCAAAGAGTCACGACATATATGTATACAGGGAAAGAGCTGGGGCGTGTCCGCATGTGGGAGAGATAGAAAGAGGAGAGTGGTGCACAAGGAGACAAAGTGTGCTTGTTTGCAGTGGGGGTGGTGTGTGAGGTGAGTGCGCGAGAACCACATAACTAGGGAGATAGACGTTTGGGGGTGACGTTTTGTGTGTATGGGAAATATACACTCTACATAGTGCATGTGCTTGGGTAAGAGAGATAGCGGGAGACATAGAGAGTGAGGGAAGAGATGTGTGCATGCCCGAGAGACAAAGTGATAGAGACCTATGTTGGGGTCCGGACTTTACAAGAGAGAGGGGTGTTAATGTGCTCATGTGTTGGTGTTTGGGGGAGAGAACGACTTCTCTCTCTGTGTGTGTGTGTTCGTGTGTGTGGTGGTGGGGGGGTTGACTTCAGATAAAGAGTGAGGTGTCTATATTTGAGGGACTTTAGCGTAATTGAGATATTGTGCACTCATGGTTGATCAATTTGTTTCACAGTTTGTACTATGAGATAACGATACTTTTGAACATGCGTGATCTACCTTGATGTACCAGAATTACAAACCTAAGATTGCAATTTTGGAATCCGACTCCATCATTAGCTTTTGTAATTCATTTAAATGGAGGTACATTTTTAAGCCAGGATTTCATGATTTCAAATTCATATATCAAACCTAGAGATATACACATACGGGCATGTTCAAACTTTATAATCATCCACTTTATTCATACACATACACATTTTTGCTTTTGTCATCATATTTAGGATAAACACATTTGGAATTTCATTTGAATTGGACCGTATGATGCTATTTGCTTGTAGTAGCTCAATGATCCATATTTTAATTGAATGGACAATCTAAGTTTCGAGTTGGAGACATTGATTTTCAAAACTTGCACATTTTTTTGCGTGCAAAACAAACAAATTGTCGTCCATGATATCATAGTTGGCCGTACGAGAGCAGAATACTTATAATTTTAGGCGCCAAAAGCTTTCAAACTTCCCGCTCACATCGAAATATCACGTGCCCGAAATTTTAGCCCTGCGATATTCCTGTTTTACCCCTGCCACATGAACGGAAAAGGGCTGCTTTGGTAACTCCATTGTTTTCCCCTCTTTGCCCCCAACATTCTTCCCCAGAGCCCCTCCCCTTCCCCTCCCCGACCCCCAACCACGACAAGCCGCCGAATCTAGTCCTCCGCCGCAGCGGTGGACCTCACACCCCACCGGATCTACCTTCCGCACCTTGGAACCCCCAACTGCGAACTCACCACTTCACCGGAGCCGCTTCGGCGACTGGCTTGTCCACCGCTCCAGATCTCCTTGACCGCCATCATGGTCCACCGCATCGGATCTGCTTAACCGGCGCCCTCGTCCACCACAGTGTAGGCCCTTCACTGACTCCCTCGTCCGCCCCTTCGCTGGCCCTTCATACAAGCCCTTGTCCGCCGCAACAGATCCGACTCACCGAAAGCACTGTACAACGCGCCCGCCGAAGCCTTCGTCCACTGCACCGGACCCGCTCCACGGACACCATATTCAACTCCACCGGCCCTGCTTTACCAACGCCGCAACCTCATCAGGTTATTTCGATTTGTACTCCTTCGGGTTTTCTCTTTATCGTGCAACTGTTCACTTACCACAGATGAGCTTTCTTGTATGTTGACAGGCACCGCAACCGTAGCACCAGAGCCGCTTCAGCGACGGCCACAGCCGGCCCAAACTCAACCGCAACACGAGCACCATCAACGATCCTTAGCTATCAAGTATGACAACGATGCTAGCTATTACATCACTGCTCCGAGCCTCTGTTCATTACTTGTTTGTGTGTTCTTGATCTTCCCAAGTTGCATGACTAATTTGATGCTTCTATTAATTATGGAGCTCCCAACCCCATCAAGCAAAATATTTGTTCTTTTGGGGCTGGCACCTCTAACAAGCATAAAAATAGAGGGAAGCAGATATACTCCCTCCGGTTCTATTTACTCTGCGCATAACTCTTGACCCGCATACCAAGGAGGGCACTGGTTTAATTTTTCTGGACTAATTTTCCAATTAATTAGGGCAGAGGCAGATGGGGCAGGGCACAAAAGGAAACCAGCGCTAGGAATCGGCAACGCGCAGACTAATACGAGAAAACTGAGAAAAAGTTATACGCAAAGTAAAAAGAATCGGAGGGACTATTGTCGTGTATGCACACACCCTTCTTTCATTAGTTCAGATGAACCATTGATGATCAATTCGGACCAGTGCATGTGATTAAAATTAATTTTACCTAAATAGATGGTGCAGAATAAACTACAACAACTAGATTTGCAACCACGGGATGCTGACGATATCTTCAACGGACATTGCAACAGCAGCTAGGCTTCACGGCAACATCTGGTAAGCCAGTGTGTTTTAGTACATGTGAAATGTAATGTGAGTGGGCTGCTTTCTTGGCTTGTGCCCTCAACGTGTAATCCTACCGAATTACAAATAGTTCAGTTGTCTGCTTTGCTGTATTGCTTTATTCGAATGCTTATTTGTTGTTACGCTATACCTGAGTTGGCCAATATGTCAGCAGTGCCTGCTGTACTATCGTAAAGAAATGCATGCCTATTTCATTTGAGTCCTTAACTTTTCCTCGCAACTTCATCACAAGACTGTCTTCGTAGTTTATATGAGGCCACACTGTTAAGTGCTTTCTCAGATTATTTCAACTGCTCAGATGCCTTGGAAACTTAAATATAGCGGTTTTACACTCCCTTTCAACTAGGGATGTCAACTGGGTCCAGTTTAATCCCTATTAAAGTCCACTAGTGGTATGATAGTTCAAAAGAGTTTTTGTTTTTTTGAGGAAAATGAACTAGGGAGGTAGCAAAAACTAACTAGATGGGACTGGCGGATTTCGTTTATTTGCCACTTACATACCTAGTTTCATCTTACCATTTTAATTTCTTTTCGGCTGATGCTGCTTCGAACCATTTAAATATAGTTTGCCATGCTCGGCAGTAATTCGTCCGTCGTTTACCATGTAAGCTTACTGCCTGGATCATACGATAACTATTTCTTACTGATGTCCGGCGGAAACCTATCAGGATGCCGTTCACACTAGGACACAATGTACAACCCCAGAATCTATTTGTGGAAGCAGTGCACCATCCATGTTACCAGATGGTAGCAGTTCAGAGGCAACACCGCCGGAGAGCAGTCTGAGCACAGATATTATAGTGCTTGAGGCTCTACTAGAGGCAGAAAGAGATGGTGTGGCTGCCATGAATGAGGTAATCTTTATCTTGAAGCTGGAAATTACGGAATTAGCGGCACACATTATGCAAGCAACCCAAGAATTGGAGGAAGTAAGAATGTTGCATTTGAAGACGGAGGAGGTCCTGTTGTTTCTCCTATCTGAAGCCCAAGATAATCCCGGTTATTCTTTAGATACCAGTTGAAATTTTCATTAGATTATTGTACTTGCATGTTGTGTCATGTCTCTGAATGGATTATGTTGCAAGACCCCCTATGTTGTCCATGTGTTGTAATGATCTGAATTTTTTAGGCGAGGTAATCCTCAGTACTTGTATGATTGACATAAGGTGAACTGTTTTTCGTGTGAGCATATTGTATTGGATGAAATAATTGTTTGACTCAGAGTGTATCCAACCTACTGAATTCGAAGATCATGGAATTTCTAAATCATAGTCATATATAAAGGTGGAATAAATCTTTGTTGTGGTTTTGAAGAAATAAATAACAAAACGTATAATTATCTTGGATATTCGTAATCGAATACAAATTGGATTTGAATTTAGTTTGCCAGGTCCCAGGGCAAACGTGAATGCTAATTCTCCCAGTTTTGAACGAAGCGGCTAAACACCCACTATAATTTGTGGGCTGCCCGAAGCAAGTGTTTGCGAGATGGAAATTACTGTCTAACCCTGACACTTGACATCCTTATCGACAGGATTTCCACTGGTGTCGATAGGGGTAGACTAGTAACTTCAATCAGACGTGACACGACGGCCTCTGAGCCTATTCAGACACGGTGGGCGCCAAATGTGGGTGGTAAAACTCATTTGATTCAAGCTCGTCCGAAAGACCTCTGTTTCTCCCTCCATTCCCCATTCATACACGGTGGGCGGCAAAACAAACTCTCCTCGTCTGAAATAGATGTAAACTAATATTTTAAATACGGGCAGATGTGTAACTTCCATCAGACGTGACACAACCGCCCTACCTGTCAGCCCCGTTCATACATCGTGGGTGCCAACCGTGGGTGGCAAAACACCCTCTCCTCGCCCGAAATAGTTACCGGCAAATATTTGGGAGATGCGAGATTACCGTCCTATCCCCAACCGACGCGATGTCCGAAATTTTAAATGGGGGATAAGTTCGTAACTTTCCCCCATTTCAGAGAAGCGCGTCCCAAAGTTTGAGATCCCCCTCCCCTCCATTTCCCCATTCATACACCGTCGGCGGCGCGACAACCTCCGCACTGCGGCTAGCCTCCTCCGTCCGCCACCCCATCCTCCACCTTGCCGGAGCTGCTACCCCTACCCCGTCGTCCACTGCAAGAGATGGACGTCTCTCATCCACGACGCTGGACCAGCATCCTTTCATCGCCTCCTCTCGCTTCATCGACGCCGTCGTCCACCTTGCCGTTGCAGCTCCTACGACCGCCTCATCCACGATAACAGGATATATCCCCCGACCCGGCCGTCTGCCGTCTAAAGTCTTTTTCCCCGCCGCCGACAGCCATCGCACCCGCATCACCCTCAAAGTATCAGCATAGGCCTACACGGTGTCGCAAGAGAGCTGGTACTCTTCCATATGTGCTTAAGTTATTGATCTCACCCGGAAAATAGATCGTAATTTGTTTACTGTACTTTTCTTGTCCGTACCAAATCGTAGTGGCTAGTTGAAAGCAAACATTGGTTGCAAAGTAGCTTTGTCCGGTTTGCACCTTCAGATCCGCCATGGCACGAGCACTATACTCGTAAAGCTTATGGTTTCCCCCCTTTATATTCACTACCATCATCGTAGGTGCTTCGTGTCGTGCTAGCACTGCTCCTCAAGACCTCAACCCAAAGCTTATGTGTTGAAATACGAATCTGATATGATGCTCATATCACTAAAACAGAGAACGTTTAATTGGTCACCTAATGTTCCTATATTCGTTTCGACAAGCATGTGCGCCACCCACTGGTCCAGCTAGTTCCACTTTCCTGTTTTTTCTCTTGATGCTTAGGGTTTTCCCATTTTATCTACTCTACTATGATCTGCGTAGGTGCTTTTTGTCGTACTAGCATTACTCCACCCTTCAAGCTAAACAACACAACACTCAGAATTCGAAAGCTTAGTTGTTCAGATATGACTGTGATATGATACTGGTAATAGTTAACCGACACATTTAATTGGTTAGCTAAAGGTCCCACTTGAGTTTCCAAATGCATGTCACGACATATAGAGACAACATAATTGCATTTCTTTTCACTTGTTAACCGTACTTTCTTGTCCATACCAAAGCTTAGTTGTTATTTCAAAGTAAACATCGGTTGCTAACTACCCTTTGCACGGTTTGCAGCTTCAGATCTGCCATCCCACTGCCACGGTCAACACTATACTCATCATGCTTATGTTTTCCCCATTTTATGATGACCACAATCAGCCTACATGGCTCGTGTCGTAATAGCACTGCTCCACCCATCAAGCTAAACAAGCTTAGTTGTACAAATTGATATATGATATTATTGCTGATATTAGTAAAACTGAGAGATGTTTAATTGGTTAGCTAAATGTTCCTACTTTAGTTTCGAAATGCATGTGAGCCACATATGGAGAGACCGGAAAGAATAGTATTTCTCTGTGAGCTCTGGTTCATCATGGGTGGCCAACCGACATTGTATTGAAAAACTTGTAATATCTTCAATCTGCTTGCTCTTCTGCTCTTCTTTAAGATGATACTCTTCTCTTGCGGTTGACTGGTCAGGTCGAGTTGTTCTCCCGTAGTATATTTTGAATCTGTCAGGTCAGGTCGACTTGTTCTTCTTTACTATATGTTGAAGCTATCATCTGCGAAGTGTCATCACTTCTGGAGCTCTCATATTTTGAGTAGTAGGCCACATTATATTAATGCACACAAAAAATTACAGCATGCATGGCATCTTTTAAAAGAATTGCAGAGATAACACAAAGGGGTTTACAGGGAGGCAGTATTGCATTAGAATCACTTCTGCATTACAAAGAAAATCTCACTTGTTTTTATGTTTTCATGCATGTCAGATATTGAACATTATCAAAATGAATATGAGAATGGGCGCACGAGAGGAGTATTGCGGAACGATCCACTGCCTAACAAACTTGGCATGGTGGAGGATGGCCTATCTTATTCACCCATCAAGGTGCTTTCTCTAACTTTGCAAAGTTGTATTGGTCGCACATATTTTGCTTCTGTCCTCTTGCATTACTTCTACTTTGTTACACCATCTGCTTAGTTTAAGCATCATATATGAGTATATGACATACCTATCCATTTTCTGTACCTATTCCATGTGTCGTCACACTATCTTTTTCCAGTCAAATGTTGTTCTTTCGTAATAGGTGTCCAAAAGGAAGAGGGTGAGTGCAAGTCGTCAAGGAGTACAAACTAGGTATTTGGAAAAGGTAGTGATACCTGTTAAATCAGATAGATCAGCGGCCACAGAAAACACAGGCCCAACTGTACCACACTTTACCCCTACTCCAGTGGCCAAACCCCTATTAGAACTGCTGGGAGCCCAGCGTCAGGTACTGTCTATGATATCAATTCAAAATTTGAACTCCTAAATTTCTGCTTGTGCCTTACCTTATCTCTTGTATGAAAACTAATTTCAGATGAATCTCCTTGCTCAAAGGATCATACGATCTCAAAACAATAATGGGCTCTGCATTGCTCTTGTCAGTACCTCTCTCCCTTTTTCCTTGTAACTTTGTACTTAATTAATTGCTATTTGATTATGTATCATCAGTCTGCACATGAGCTTCATTATCCTCTGTTTCTTCCAATATTATTTGATCTATATTTACTCTTTGCAAAATGTAGAATAATGGCAACGCTTATAAAGAATTTTCTTTGGGGAATTTATTGAATTATCCTTCCATCAACATGGAGAAGGGCTTTGTCCAGCCCGTGTTAACATGTAATGCAAGATCATCCTTCTCAAGCCTTCAAACTTTGTTCTAGTATAGATTAGGATAGGCATCATTTCCTCCACTGCTGTTTGCTTTGCTGTTTACATCTGATTGGATGTTTGCAACAACTACCAGTTTCAAATTGTAGTTGTAAAAACATGTTCCTTATGCAGAACAGATCCATTTATTTGCTTATATAATTGTGAAACCTGTTACGTGTCTCCTTGTTTCTCTTTCAGACTTGTATCTCTTACGCCAGGTAGAACTTTGGGGAAGATAGTGAGCCAAACCATCTTGAGGACAGCGAGATGACCCCAAGGTCCTCTCTTGATGAAGACAGTGAGTTGAAGCTACTCACCAGCAGGTGTGAGACAACCTCTGTGCAGTCGATGCCTCAATTAGTTCGACTTCTTCAGTCTCAACTTAAAGCGGAAAGGCTTGCTTCAGCTCAGCTCCGTCTTGAAGTCAAAGATGCAATGAAGATGTCAGAGGACTGCCCTGTGCACCATCATGCCTTAAATCTAGTGTTGATGCATCTATCGTTGACACAACTGAGGTCTACTCAGCTTCTTCAGCTGTTTGGGGGAGGGGGCGACCTGGCCAGGCCTAGTGCCTTCTGAAGTGCTCTCAGTTTTGTATATTCTTTTGTCGGCGCGTTTATTTGCACTAGTGGCGAACTTTGATGCCTAGTGGATGTAATATGTGTGATAGCCGTGATAGCCTAGCGTAAGTTGCTTGCTTATTTATTTCCTTGTTGTCTTGTTTATTTGTTTGCTTCTAGTCATTGCAGTTCTTTTTCCGTGGTTTGCTAGTGGCTGCATTAACCTATTTTCTAAAACTAGGCCACAATAACCATGGGCTAATATTTACTGTAGTGACAGTGGGCCTCCTACAGGCCGTAGAAACAGTGGGTCTTCTACGGGCCATAGAAACAATGGGCCTTCCACGGGCCGTATCATCAATGGGCCTTATACGGGCAGTATGATCGATGGCCAAACATGGGCCAATAACAGGCCGCATTATGGCCGTAAACGGGCTAGAGTTGGAATCATCCGTTCATGGGCCGACCATAACGGGCCATCGTTAATAGGCCGTATGTGATGACGCTATGAAAACGGCCCAACGTATTAACGGACAACAAACGGGCCGACTGTAACCACGTGCTGAATTTGGCCCACAAGCAGAAAATGACAGTAACGGGCCGTAAGTAAACGAATGCTGGAAATGAGCCCAAGAATAAATGGGCTCTGAGAAGGCCGAAAGATAACATGGGCTGGAAACGGCCCAATGGAATAACGGGTCGTTAATGGGTATAAAGTGATACACTTTTCATCACGGGCCAGTTTCACCACGGGCCGTTAATGGGTGTAAAGTGATACACTGTTCATTACGGGTCAGTTTCACCACGGGCCGTTAGTAGGCCAAGAGTTACATAGGGCCTCATATGGGCCGAAAGACGTCATGGGCCATACATGGGCCAGAAGTGAAAACGGGCCGGAATCATATTGGATGGCCAGATGACGCTACTGGGCCTAATTCGGATAGGGCGTAACGAGCCTTGGGTTAGCGGGCTGTAAATGGGCTATATTCGAACAGGCCGTTAACAAGCTTTCCATGGGCCGACCCGCCAGCTTTTGACCAAGTCAAACGGGCCGGCCTTTACACAGGAATGGGCCTCTGTTGGGCCGTGCCACGTGTCGACGTATCATAGGCGCCTATCTGACCCACTAACGAGATGACACGTGTTTCGTCCGGCCAATAAGAATTTTACACGTGGAAATTTCCCATTGGTCGGGGCTGTTCACGGGTTATCGGATCCAAAACCCGACCCGATAGCTTAACGACGTTCCGTCACGGTGGATGCCACGTGTCGGTCACCCTTGACGAAAGCACTTCTGTGACGCGCGATTTATCGTCATGGAAGTGGACACTTCCGTGATGATAATTTTGGTGATGTCATGGAACACTTCTACGACAGCACACGTATGACCATCTTGATTCTGTCATAAATTTGTCATGGATGTACAGGCATGACAAAAAAGCGACCTACTGTTACAAACACGTATCATCACGGAAGTGTATTTTTTTGTAGTGTTCGGACCTCGAAACCAAAACCATCAATTAATCTTTACCTTGTTCCCATCACATTCGAAAGCCTGCTCACACCTACTAGTACGTACCAAACCTGAACGTGTTCCCACTATGCAGGTATTAGTACTAGTGCTAGTACTTAGGTTATAAAAAGGGGAACTACCTAACCAAAAATTACTCTAGCTTTCCTCCTCATAAGTGCTTCTTCTTCGTCCGTCGTTGCCATGGCCAGTGAGAAGAGCTCTAGGTTGAGAACTACTCGTAGCAAGGGAGCGGCAACCAAGGCTGCGGTAAAAAAGATGGCTCGCCGCCACGCAGAGACCTCGAAAGATCTCTCATGGGCAGGCGATGGCTCCCAGGAGCGCCCTAGCCGTGGAGGCGAACATGCCGAGCCGGCGGAGCTGGAGTCGTTATCCCTCGACGACATGCCCGATCAACTCAATAAGCAGAAGGAGTTCATCCAAGGCTTGATGGAGTTCTGAAGGAGAGCCTTGAAGACATGCCCGCTGAGCTCAATCAGCAAGGGGAGTTGACCGCCGGCTTGGTGATGCTGCTGAAGAAGAGCATTGCCTCAAAGAAGAAGGCGACCGGCGAAATCCTGCGACTTCAGGAGGGCAATGCGAAGCTCTGCCACGAGATCGACCTATTGAAGGAGAATAACGCCGGCTGGAAGATGCTGCAGGCCCTCGTCATGGAATAGAAGGAGGAGTTGGTGAAGCTTCGCATCGAGCACCTGGCTGCTGTCAAGGTACGTAATGCGGCCGTGGAACAGATGATGAAAGCTCACGTCGAGAAATCCCGCGTCATGGACAGAATGAAGAAGATGGCAGAGGAGACACGCAAGGAGATGGAGGTCGTGGAGGCGATGAAGAAGTAGTTACGACTTCGCGGCGAATTAGATCATTAGGGGTGATAATCTTCCTTCTTCTTTTGCTCCTGTGTTTCATCTTTTGCTTTGGGTGTTTCCCCGCACGTGTCACATTCTCTGCGAGGCATGAATAGAGCAATGGCTTTTTGAGGGAATGAATAGAACAATGCTAACAATGAGATGACTAGCAAATTAGATCATTTTTTATCGCCATATGGCACTGGGCTGCCGTGTTTCGTGCTCCTCCGTCGCAGTACTACTCCAGTGGAAAACTTGAGTATACCGCACGGTTCTGTGCTCCTCCTCGATCAGGTCGTCGGCACATTTATACAAGCAGTCAAATCACAAGGCCTTGCCTTCCAGCAGTAATGAGCCGTCAAATCACAAAGGTCCTCGCCTCTCGTGAAACCGACCAAGCTAGACTGCCCCGCCCGCTAGCCTTTTAAAAAATGTATACTTTTGTACAGCGGTAGTATCGATGGATTGCGCCATGGAGCAAAACGTGAAATTAAAAAAAAGGTGGTACATATAGAGAGCGTTCGTTGCCAAATTATGCATATAGTACTATTAAAAAGGCTAGTCACAATAATGGTGTCCAGCACAACCCACCCCTCCAATAAAACTAAGAGGGTGCTTGGATATGTTTTAGTCCTTGGACTAAAAGTAGTGGGACTAAAACATGCTAGCCTCACCCATGCTTGGATCGAAATACTAAAAAGGCTAAAATCAAGTTAATGAGCATTTATTATCCTCCAAACCCTCCAATCCAGAACTCGCCTGTGTTAAAGGAGAGGAGTTAAATGAGTAGAGAGAGGACTAATCCACATTTTAGTAGGGGTACCCCTGACTAAAAAATTTTAGTCTCAAGACTAGTTTTAGCCCCTCTTTAGTCAGGGGTGCTTGGAACTTTAGCCTATTAAAGAGACTATTTTTAGTTAGACTAAAATAAGTCCCTTGGATCCAAGCACCCATCTAAGCATCCTAGAATTCTTTGACAAAACTAAGCACCCTGAAATTCTTTGACAACTAAACTGCTAGCTATATGATGTTGGCCATATATATATTGTACGTATATAATGTGAAGAAACGAGTGGGATACTATACCAACTAAAAGATGAAATGTAAGAAATACTAGTATGTACATACAGAAGAGTTAAAGTAACGAGAAGAAACATCACATAGTTCTGCTGGGGGCTCAGCACAACACACCCCTCAAATTAAATTAAGCACACCTGAAATTAAACTTTGCAACTATTCCGGTAGACACTGCATTAGAACCACCATGAGCAACGACACTGCCACCTTACTCGGAGTCCTCGTCCATGTCCTCGACTTCGTCCTTGTCCCTCTTCCTCTTGGCCGATACTTCTTTGCTTGAACCGCACACTTGGTTGTTGCTCTTCATTTAACCCTTGTAGATATTGAAGCAAAGGTAGCCATCCATTGCAGCGTAGTGGATGTGGTCTATATCTAGTACATTCCGCTGCCATGCATGACGATGAAGCGTGTATGGAGATTTCTCCAGTTTACCGTACGAAGGATGAACCATGGCTCCTGCCAGGGTCAGCATTGAAGGCTGACGAGAGGACACCAGCCGATTCTTCTGGAGGTCGAAGGTGTTGCCTACAACGAGGCCTATCTGGCGCATGACTTCTTTGTCGTTACCAAAGTCTACAGTAACGAATTTGACTAGGTTGCTCTTGAGGAAGTCCTTAAAATCCTGGCACTCAACGTCGGCATGGCATATGTGGTAGACCAAGCATAAGTCATGCACGCAAACCTGGATCACGGCGGGCTTCTTCCTCTCTTCGTCCATTAGATCCTTCTCTCGTCCCAGGACTGTGGTGTACTCAACATCTAGCCCAGCGACCCACTCACCATCTGAGTCTTGGAACATGCGTCTGAAGCGAGAAAGGCATCCTTTCACCGTCGCGGAAGAACGGGTGTAGATGACGTCAAACTCATCGCCGGTGATGGTTCTAACCTTGTACTCACCGCTGATCGGGGAGATTTGGGACGCCATGGATTTGGTAGGAGGGTTAGGATTAGTGGAACTGCCGTAATGTGAATGGACGAGACGACTAGGAGTGAACCGCCTTAGTATTGAAGGACGTGCGAGGATGAGTAGGAGCAAACTACCAGCGTGCGAACGGCAGGGTAGTGGCTTTCCATTCTCCCATGATACGGGCTTCCGAGAGCCCTGGGATCTGAGATCGAACGGTTGCATGGCGTGATTCTAGACCTATGGGTGAATATCCTATCCTAGAGGGTTATTCTGCAAATTTTCAGCAACTTAGCATGCGACCGTTTGATCTTAGATCCAAGGGCTGCTAGCAGCCCGTATCATGGTCGCGCCTACTGTGACCATCACATCGCTCGTGCGGTCGTGCCTTTGGAGATTTAACACGGTGCGTTAGGCTATCTGATGTTGGCATGTCATACATAGTCATCACTTAGTCACTCATACTACAACAAGGTTTTGGCTATATGGTTGGCTATGAGTGTATTTACTTTTTTACTTCTCTCTATCTCTTTCTTCGTACTCCCTCCGTCCCATAATATAAGCACGTTGTTCACACTAGTGTAGTGCCAAAAACGTTCTTATATTATAGGACACAGGGAGTACTAGTGTTTATTGCATTTGCCAAGGAGTGGCCTCTTCCAATGAAATTGTGTTGCTAAGTTTGGTTCATTTAATTAGCTATAGACTCAAAATTGTCTTTTCACCTAGGTACACGCGCTTAGTACCGTTTCTTCCTTGGGTCACCAAACTAGTCTCTCTCTTCTTGATTAACTTGCCAGATCAGACTTTATGCCTATGTGGCAAGCTTAAGCACCTGTAGGAGCAAGTAAAAGTAAGTACAATAGTGTGCTTTACATGGCATTTTTGCATATGTGGAGGAAAGAGAGGCAAGGAAAAAATGGAGAAGTGGGCTCTCATGCAAGATCCAGCCTCTACTACATGGTGGAGCATTGGGAGAGGCACTTGTATGGAGGTGGTCAGGAATCAGGAGACTCACGCCGGTCGTAGTGCCGCAGTTAAAATGATAATGGCAAGTCAAATCATGGGGCCCCACCTGTCCAGCAGTAACTCGCTGTCAAATCACACAGCCCTACATTTACAGCAGCCTACTCCCTCGCCTTCTCGCATCTTTGTCGAACCGACTAGGCGAAACTGCCCCGCCGCCTACCGCGCAGGAAAAGCCCCGCCCTCGACTTTTAAATAGTATACAGTATACTAATTTTGTATCCATGGATTGCATCCGCGCCATGGAGCAAAGCGTCTAGAAAACGGCGGTACACATGTACGGAGTATACAGCACGCCTGTCGCGTTCGCGTCGCACCCCAGACGGTCGGTCGGTCTGGCACGCTGCTCTCCGAATGGAACGCACGTCATATCGCGTTTGCACACACATGTGGGACGACAATTGAGAACCGACCATAGGCACACTCCCCGGCCCCGCCAGTTGGGTGACATAATAGAAGAGGGAGACGAGCGATAGTACTAGAGAAGTGTTGTACTATGTTGGTGCCTGGACGATCCCTGCAAGACACGGAAGATCAGTTCATCCATGCATGTGACCAGACTCCAGCAGACACGCCTGGATTGGCTATCGTCTACATACCGTGCAGGCTGTGTTGTACATGGCTGTAGTTGTGGTGAGAAATCTAAAAAAGGTTTCTTGTCATCTCGCGAAATTAGGTGTCATGTGCTTCGGATCACTGCGAGGGTTAAGCAGCGAAAACTGAGTTGGGCTAGTCATTGGGGGCACATGCATGAACAGTGACTACTCGGCTGCCATCTAGGTCAAGACGGCTATGTTAATTAGGACATCTATCGACGGACCCCTTTTCTACGAGTTTATCTTTAATTTGAGCTTTGTTCCTCGTCTAGTTTGTCCGTCGGGATTCATGTTGTCTCCTTTGTGCAGTGAGGTTATGATTTCTTGTCATGTGGCATTTTTTCGTGTTATATGTTATAATCTGGCGCTTTAGTTCAAAATGACGACAACTACACCTCCGGGCCACGTGCATGAAGACTTCTCGACAGTCATTGACGAGGTCAAGCCGGCTCCGGTAGACAAAAGAAAACTAGTACTACTCCACTATATAGGCAGGAGCCTCCGCGCTTGCTTGCTAGTGTTGCTCTCTTCACACTGTCTCGGCCTCTCCAGATCTAAACACGACAGCGGTGGCCACACACTCTCTCTCTGTTCACCGTTGGTCACAGATCTAGCTGGATCCTCTCCACCGGGGAAGGTGAGAAGGTGCAACGTTCACACGGTCGTCCTCGGCGACGGCTCTTACCCACTGCTGGGCGCGTCCCGATCAGCCTGCCTTGCCGTTCTCTCCCAAGCACCGCTGGCGAGGGAGGCCCTCCGACCCCTTCTTCCTCGCTGCCATAGTGTGGGCAGATCCGGCCTCCCGCCGCCCACCTAGCGATATCCCGGCGACCATCAGGTATAACTTCCTTCGAAACCGGCCTTGCTATACTTCCCGAGCTCCTGACGTCGCTTCATTTGTATCTTTTACTATTTCTCAGGCCCCCTCGTAGATAGGATCGATCGGCTGTTCGAAAACCACCTAATTTTTTTACGTTTAAGAGGTAAAACTAGTTCATGCACTCGAATCTAGTACTACTTGGTTCAAACAAGGAAGAAAGGGGGCGGGGGAGGATTTGTTACCTGAATCTAGGACTTGGTCGAAAGAGGAAATAGTGGGGGAGAAAAGTAGCAGAGACTGGCTATCCAACTGGTCTCTAGGTCTAATAGGGAAATAAAGGGAAACGCAGTACAAACTCAATATAAACCCGATCTATTGGTTGAAAAAGGAAAGAAAGTGGGGACTGGGGGACAAGTCAACAGAGTAAGTCTAGCACTAGATTTTCTAGCCTCACACAATATAAGGTGGCTATACCGAACAAAAATGGGACCAACCTAGATATCCTGTTCTGATGTTTGTTGCCCCTAGCCACTCTTATGTAATGCCACTGGTAAAATGTAGCAGTCACACTGTTAAAAGTAAGGACACGTTAAACCAATGTTGTTTTCAATGTAATGCCTCCAGTAATATGAATCAATGGCACTTCTTTACATGTCCTGCTAAAATTTCCCATTAAGATAAGTTGGTTCTTTTTGTTAGAAATGCAACTGTCCTGGTCCGCCTACTCTGCCGTGCCCAAAGTAATGTCGTATTTAACGGTTGTCATAGTTAATCCTAATGCCCACACTAATATCTAGCAATGCCAGTGCTTTAGAAATTGCTACTGTCCTTGTAGGATTGCCATTCAGATAAGGAACATTCTTCTTTTCATTCGATGCACGTTTCATCACTTGTTAGTGGCCCTCCTTTCCTCCTTTTTTGTGCAAACAGAGATATACATTTCACGCTCGATCTTAGTTGAACTACAGAAACGATATCCAAATTATAGTTGAGCATTCCAGGAGCTTCACAACCAACCTTGATGTTGCTCAATTTTATTGCAACTAATGAAGAAGAAGCTTTGTGGGTTTTGTTTTCTGATGGAAATGGAACCGGGGCTGGAGCCCTTTTCTTAAATTTTTTTTGAAGAAGAAGCTGCTAGCTCACGGGACATTGCTTCATTTTAGGTGAATTGCACCAAAAGGTCCCATGAATTGAATCATCCATGTTGGTGATAGAAAGAGCCAGCTTCAGCATCCCAGTCTAAGCACCCCCGGCCTCCATCCTTGCGACACACGGTACACCTCGCTTGCCACCTGCTCGACCCTAGTGTCACTGATAAAATGAAGTAATAATACAGTTAAAATAGAGCGAGTGTCATCTCTATCATTTCATTTCCAATGTAGATAAAGCAAGTGCTTCTCTTTGTTAATGTATGTTTCACCAACTAGTCCCATTGTTAATGTTTAAGTGTTTCTGCAAACTGGAGTGCTTAATTTTAGTTGACATGTACAAAAATAGAGATTTGAATGTCTCAAGGCGCCTCCTTGTACTACCGCTGTACACTGATGTACATCACTGGCAGAAGGTGTATCTGGGAGACTTGGGACGATGTCCAGTATGAGGCGTACCATATGAGGCGTCGCATGGCCCAGCTCGCCCTCGCAGCATGGCATACTATGATACTATCGCAATATTTTCTTCTATTTATTTTGTGTGTTTCATCAACTAGTGCCACTATAATGTAATCACGCTTTTTTCATTATCTATGCAAACAGGGTTATTCAGCTGCATTTTGGTGGAACTGCACAAATGTACGTATGGAACCGGCATATATGCAGAGTGTGAGGTGTGCCAAGTAAAAAATTACCGACACCAACCATGCTGCATGCACGCATTGGCATCCACCACCACTAGTGGGATGTGTGGCGCTCTCTGTGGACGGATCTTTCTCGGCAGCAAATCATCTAACCAAATACTAGTAGCTTATATTGGCAGTTTTCTAGGGAGTACTCTTTTCTGAAAGAAGCACCAATCTATTTTTCTTTATTTGTACATTGTGTCACAACTTTGACCCAAAGGTCTAGAGCTATTTTAGGGTGATTGGCGTAGTACTCGGAGACTGACTGTAAGCATGATTTTCATTAGCTGTCACACTGATTGTAAGCATGAGCAGGTGGAAGATTAGGTTAGTGCGAAGCTTACCTTAAACCCTACCACCGCCGTTGAAACGAGGCGAGCGTCGAGGGGACCATGGAGAACGGCAGGGAAGCGACGTAGCGCCATCCGGCCTCCTCTTGTGGTGGGAGAATGAATACTCCCGTGGCTCTGGCTGGCTCTGCACCCTCATGAACGGCACACCATACTCAATCGATTCGTTATCCTCTGGGTGCTCGACCTTCAACTTGTACGCCCACCACCTCCGCCTGACTGTCGCCTCAGGCGAATCTGTCTGCTCCATCGCCCAGAGGAGATACTCGATGAACTCGGAGGACTGTGGCGTGACTGCTGCAGAGGAGTACATGTACATCGCCATCCTCATAGCCGCCGTCTCGCTCTTTCGCATACATTGCCACATGGCCCGCATCGTCCATGAAATCTCCCACTCATTGTCAAACCAACTAAGGATCTCCTTCAACCTGGCTAACTTTGCCTGGTCGCCACCGGCGATCTGCCTGATTCGCTGCTGCATCCGCTCCATAGATGTCCTTCTGAGTGGTCCGGTGCTAGTTTTGGAAGATGGGAGGAGAGACGGTGGTCTTGCAATAGAGAAGAGGGAGAGGCGAGACGGTGGTTTTGGAATGTAGATGATGGAGAGGAGAGGAGGTGGTTTTGCAATGGAGAAGATCAGAAGAGGGAGAGGCGAGACGGTGGTTTTGGAATGGAGATGATGGAGAGGAGAGGAGGTGGTTTTGCAATGGAGAGGAGGGAGAGGAGCGTGCGGCAGCGATTTAGGATTGGACGAGAGGGCCGGCGCGCTGTGACTGGATCAAAATCAAAATCAATTTACCCTTCAATTAAGAAAGCGACCCCACATTAACTAGTCTCCCTTTTATTCTGGGTCATAATTGACCATGATTTTCGCACATAAAATATATGTTATATGTTGCAAAAATAATATAATTTGAAAGTACATTCAGATACGAACCAAACGATACAATTTTTGGTGACATGCATTCACATTTTGCTTGTCAAATACAGTACGTGGTCAAACTTTGACCCAAAACACGCAAAACAACAAAAAAATACTTCCAAGACCAGCGCCGCTCTTCCGCTCTTCTCCTCTTAAACCACCGCCGCTCCTCTCCTGTTCCAATCTAAATGCAGCGCCGCTCCTCTCCTCTTCCATTTCAAAACCACCGCCCCTCCTCTCCTGTTCCAGTCCAAAACCAGCGTCGCTCCTCTCCCGTTCTAATCCAAAACCAACGCTGCTCCTCTCCTCTTCCATTCAAAAACCACCGCCGGTGAGTGAAGGTGCTGTGGAGAAGTAGATCGATGGAGGAGTACAACCAATATGTGAGGATCGCAGACGGCGACCCTGTGAAGCTAGCTAGGATGTTGGAGATACAGTCTTGATTTGACAACAAGGACCAACTAGCGGCGACGGCGACATCCATGGCCAAATATCTGCAACAGAGCAAAAAGGCGGCGATACTCCCGGAGGGAGTCGCGCTAGAGTACATAGAGCTGCTTCTCTGGGCCATGGAGCAAACAGATTCACCGAATCCGATTGTGAGGGAGTAGTGGTGGGAGTATTGATCCAAGATGGAGCATCCACCAGAGATTGAAGGATCGAGCATCTACAGGGTGTCGTTTGTGAGGGTGTCCTGCCAGAGCGAGCCGGTGGAGTCTTCGTCGACTGAACCCAACTGCAAGAGGAGAAAAGCAGTTGGCCCGACGACGCTTCCCCGCCATCGTCTTCCTCGCCGTTCACATCGTCTCACGGGGCGGCTGTCTGCTGCCGAGGAATAGGAGGGGGCTGCCCCCCCCAGCCCAATAGTCGGGCAGGTTGTGAATTGTCAGGAGGAGCTTAGGGTTGTCAGTATTTGCAGGTTGTGAATTGTGTTTTGTGTTGTGTATTTTGAGAGTACTTTCAGATATGAATGTCTTTTGAATTTTAGATGTGCAGTATTGAGCATATGAAGTATTTTATGAACTCTAGAGATCTATTTTTAGCACTTAAAAAATGTAATTTCATAGGCGTATAAAACTGCAGACAATGTGATTCTCAGAGAAGAAACTGCAAGTTTTAGTTTCAGATAAGAAACTGCAAGTTCAGTTTCAGATAAGAAACTGCAACTTTCAGAGGCAGAGCATTTATATTAACACGGCCTTTTCAAACAGGGTTAACATCATGTTGGAAGTTTTATTCATGGTCGAAAAGGGAACTACCAGCCAGTTAACATCATGCTGATCATCATTCATACATAGCACATCTTCATATGATGCACAGTCAAAATGCCCACACAATGTCAAGTTTGCGAAACACAGAGAAAATGAGGGACAAAGTTTTGGCAAGTGTTGGACGTGGTTTTGGGCTGCCCCGTCTAGGCTTTCATTTTTAACATGCGCAACCCACGACCTCGGATGGGAGGTCCATAGGCCTGTTTGTATTTTCTTAGGGCCGTCATGTATCGACCGGCCTATGGACCTCCCATCCTAGGTTTTATTTTTGGCAGCCCAATTTATGTATTTTTTTGCAGAAAACGCAGAGGTCTGTTCTATTTTTCTATATAAGAATAGGAACGCCATGTCCAACTTATGTTTCCCTTCTAACTATATTATATATATTTAAATTATTTTATATTTTATTATATATTATTTTTATTGTCATCATATATTTAACAGATACTTACATATGTAAGAAAACAATATCCCACATCTTATTAACTTATAAAAATAATTTCTTAACAAATAAATTCCTGGATTGTTTTGGCACGAAAATCCTAGTGATTGTGTACAAAAGCTTGGTGAGATTTAAGGAAGAATGTAATAATATCACTTATTATTTAAATCTATTTATAACAAAATGCTCAACCCCTTTTTATTTTTTGATAACATTGCTGGCCCAACCCAACATTATAATTAGAATCAGCCCAGCAAAATCGTGTATTTCGAGAAAGTGCAAATGGCTTATAATTTTTTAGGAAATAAAATAAATGGGCTGCATGGACGCTACATTATTTGTTCACCCAGCCCAGCTAATGGCTGTAATTCAAAAAAAAAGATCAAATTGACTGTAAATTCTACCACGCAAAAAAAGAGTGTAAATTCTGAAAAAAAATGGGTTGAATACGTGCCATATTTTTAGAGGCTGAAATGTGGGCCAATAGGTCGAGGCCAACGCAAGTCGTTGTCAATTTAGTCAACAAATGATTCTGACATGTTAGCCGTTGGATTTACATCCAACGACCGGCATCCATCTTCAATCTCTCGTCTTCTTCCTCCAGCGCCGCCGGGACCACCTCCTGCCTCCTGCTGCTAGCAGCTCTGCTTATCACGCTTCGCTATGAAGCGCTACTCCACCGTTGGCCAGGCCATCCCTCCACCCCTCCATCCCTCCTGTTGTTCTCCACCGGCTGCTGAACCACACCGCACTAGAACTAGTTAACCCTCGTACACCTCTCCGTCTGCGACTCTACTCCTGTGTCTTCCCATCTCCGGCTTGTTGCTGTCCGGGGCCTCGCCGTCGTCCACCACCTTGGATGCGCTCGGTGCGGTGTGGTCAACGTGGTCAACGAACGACACCATCGGAAGTAGACTGTGCGTGGAGAGGCTGACAGCTGGGTCCACGGCCGCACACAAGGAAATGCCTCCTTATTACGCGCAAAATAATGATTCCTCCACCTGACATCTGGGACCCACCGGAAGGGCCTTTGTATTTCGCGAAAATAACGTGCCCCCGCTGACATGTCGGACCCACCAGCTATCTTCGCATGCAAGGAAGTGCCTCCTTATTACGCACAAAAAAATGAATATTCCCCCTGCCAGCTGGCACCCAGCATAGTGGGAGGCTGACTTGTGGGCCTACCAAGTTGACGGGGACGGAGGGCTTTGTCAACTTAGTCAACATGAACGATTCTAGCTCCTTTTACCGTATGATGTTCATCCAACGGCTGTAGTGCTTCTTCAACCTCTGGTCTTCTTGCTCCATCCGCCCAAACCAGCGCCGGTCGAGCCGCGTGCTCCTGCCTCCCGTGGCCGGTTGTGATGCCGCGGAGGCCTCACCGCCCCCTACTACTCCCACCGCTGGACATGCCATCCCTCTACTCACCCACACCCCCTGTTATTCTGCGGCGACAGCAGCCTCACACCGCAGCCGAACCAGTGAACCCTCGTACTCCTCTTCGCGCGGGCATCCACTGCTGCGTCTTCCCCGGCTCCGAGTCGTCCCCTTCCTAGTCCTCGCCGTCGTCCACCGCCATGGTACTCTCGGCGTGGCGTGGTCAACGTGGTCAAGGAACGACTTCCATCGGACATGGACTGTACATGGAGAGGCTGACAGCTGGGTCCACGGCCGCAGCAAGGAAGTGCCTCCTTATTACGCGCAAAATAATGATTCCTCCACCTGACAGCGGGGACCCACCGGACGGGCCACCATATTACGTGAAAAAAAACATTTCCCCCTGACTGCTGGGACCCATCAGCTACATCTTCGCACGCAAGGAAGTGCGTCTGGGCAAAAAAATGATTCCCCCCTGACCGCTGGGACCCACCAGCTACATCTTCGCACGCAAGGAAGTGCGTCTGCGCAAAAAAACGATTTCCCCCCTGACTGCTGGGAACCACCAGGTACATCTTCGCACGCAATGAAGTGCCTGACAGTCAGGACCCACCTGGTCGAAGCGTACGTAGCGTTGTCATTTTGGTCGTGAACGTGTACGTACATATATACTGGTGGATGTAGAGGCGCGCACGTGTCGTAGTAGAGGCGCGTACGTGTCGTAGTAGAGGCGCGCACGTAGCATGTACACGTACGTACAGCGGCCAGGGTGCAAGAAAGAAAATACGACCACGTATGAGTACATACGGGCGGGGTCTCGAACGCCTACTCGCGCATACGTACGGCCAGGGCTCGTGCACATGGCTGGGTCGGAACGGAGAAACAGTGTCGTCATCGTGTTCATGGGGAGGCAACGAAATGCGTCATGTTCATGGGGAGGTAACGAAATGTGTCGTGTTCATGGGGAGGCAACGGAATGCGTCGTGTTCATCGGGAGGCAACGGAACGCGTGGGAGCCAACCGGCTGGGTCGGAACGGAATGCGTGGTCGTGTTCATCGAGAGGGCTTGGACGGAATAGGCAATGGAAACGAGGCCTGCCGTACCGCAAAATGGAGGAAACAAACCTCCTACGTTCGGAACGAGGTCCTGTTGATCGGGAGGGGTGTGGCGTACCACAAAACGGAGGAAATGGACCTCCTACGGTCAACACGGGGGTCCTGTTGATCGGGAGGGGTGTGGCGTACCGCAAAGCGGACGAAATGGACCTTCTACGGTCGAAACGGGGGTCCTGTTGATCGGGAGGGGTGTGGCGTACCGCAAAACGGACGAAACGGACCTCCTACAGTCGAAACGGGGGTCCTGTTGATCGGGAGGGGTGTGGTGTACCGCAAAACGGACAAAACGGACCTCCTACGGTCGAAACGGGGGTCCTGTTCACCGGGAGGGGTGTGGCGTACCGCAAAACGGGACTCCACGGGATACTGTTCATCTCCACCGTCGACCTCCTCCAGCCTCCACGGGCTACCGTCGACCTCCTCCAGCCTCCACGGGCTACCGTCAACCTCCTCCAGCTTCCACGGGCTCCTGTTCATGCATCCTCCACCGCGCGCTACTCCACCGGCTACTGTTCAACCACCCCCACGGGCACCCCTCCATCTTCTATTGTTCATCTATCCCAGCACACCACGGGGTCCTGTTCAACCACCCCTCCTCGGGCACACCTCCACCTTCTACTGTTCATCCAGCCCTCCACACCACGGGGTCCTGTTCATCTAGAGGCAACGCCATCGCTCACTGTTCATCGAACCCCCCCCCCCCCCCCGCAACGCTCACTGTTCATCCAATCGATCGGCTTCAGTTAGCAGCAGTAGTGAAGGAATCGCTCAATCGGGTTCAGTTAACAGCCATCAATCGATCGCTCGGGTTCAGTAACGCGTAGCCTACAGTGCAATCGCTCGGGTTTAGTTAGAGCCCAACGCCTCGCTCAGGTTCAGTTAGAGCCAACGCCTCGCACACACGCGCGTACATGTACGAGAGAAACACGCATCGCTCGGCCCCGACCTCCCACCGTAACCGGGAACTCCCCAAAATTTTCCTCCCCCTCGCTTCTACCATGGTTTTTTCCGTCATGGACGGCCCAAAGAATGTCATGCAGCTGCATCTCCGGCCCGCCCAGGACGAAAAGCCCATTTTATGTCATGATTTTTTGTCATAGAAGTAGGAGCCCACCACATATATGATGATACCGGGTTTTGTCACAATTATCGTCATAGAAGTGTCATATGTATGACAGGAAAAAAATTCGTTCGGCCCAAAATGTCACGGACGTGTCTTTTTTTTGTAGTGATCTCAGTCGCGGAATAGGATTCATAGCAGATCTGTGATGGCAGACACTGTTCAGTCGGCTCATAGCCCAAGATCACCTCTGAGGCGTGAGGGATGTGGAGACCGACGAGATCAGTACAGAAACCGTGAGCAATATGATCACCGACTCGACCACGATGACCGTCGTCGAGTGCCCACGCCTCCCCCGAGGAGTGGGTCATATGTGCCTTAGCAGCACGGTGACAGACGCCCTCACAATGGCGGACGAAGAATTCCAGTTGACCCCAGAGAGCCGGGCTTTGATGCGAGATCTATTCTCGTTCAAGGTCTGGTTGACAGGAACAGAGCACGCAGAGAAGGCCATGACAGAGATTATCCGACTGGCAGCAGAGTGCATGCTTCAGATCCAGAGTGCTTTAGCAGAGCCATCAGGGCAGCAGTGATTCCTCCCAACTTCAGGTTGGCGACTGGAGTCAGCAAGTTCACTGGTGAGTCCAAGCATGACACTAGGGCTTAAGAACTACCGAGTGGCTGTTCATATCGGTGGCGGCAATGATGAAGTGGCCATGAAGCACCACCCTCTAATGTTGGAAGGCTCGGCCAGAGCATGGTTGAATCAGTTAGCACCTGGCAGCATATATAGTTGGGAGGAACTTGCCCAAGTGTTTGCTAGAACCTTTGAAGGTACATGCAAACGGCCAGCAGGGTTAACAGAGTTGCAATCCTGTGTGCAGAAACCGAATGAGACCTTGATAAATTATATCCAGAGATGGATCACGTTGCACCACATAGTGGAGAATGTGTCAGATCATCAAGCAGTTTGTGCCTTCAAGGAGGGTGTTAAGTATCGAGAATTGAACCTCAAGTTCGGTCGGACTGGGGATATGTCCGTGAGTAGGATGATGGAGATCGCCACCAAGTACGCTAATGGTGAAGAGGAAGGCCGACTCCGGAGTGGCAAGCACAAAACAGTCGCCCAAGAAACCGGAGGAGGGAATTCCAATCGGAAGCAGAAACGCAAGGCCGAACCAACGGCTCATGGTGAAGGTTTAGTTGTGGCTCAAGGAAAGTTCAAGGGGAAGCCCAAAGGGCCATGGAACCCCAAGAAAGTGAAAGATCAAGATGGAAATGATGTGTTGGATTTACCATGCCACATTCACACCAAAAAAGATGAAGAGGATAATCTCATTTATCCTAAACACACCACTCGACAATGTCGGCTCCTGATCCAGCAGATCCGAGAGAAACAACCCAAGGAGAAGGAAAAAGATTCGGACAAGGGTGAGGATATGGAAGAAGATGATGATGATTTTCCCAACGTCAATTCCACTATGATGATTTTTGCTAATGTTGAAAGCAAAAGTCGACTGAAAGTTATCAACAGAGAGGTGAACATGGTTGCTCCGGCAACACCAAGTTATTTGAAGTGGTCCCAGACCGCCATCACATTCGACCAGACTGACCATCCGACACATATAGCCACCCCTGGGAGGCAAGCGTTGGTGGTCGACCCAGTTGTTGAAGGCACTCGACTGACTAAAGTGTTGATGGATGGTGGTAGTGGCCTGAATATCCTGTATGCTGAGACCTTAAAGGGAATGGGCATTCTGATGTCCAAGCTTAGTGAAAGCAATATGAGTTTCCATGGTGTCATACCTGGCAAGAAGGCTGAATCACTCGGCCAGATTGCCCTTGATGTGGTTTTCGGTGATTCCAAGAATTACCGCAAAGAAAAGTTGACATTTGAAGTGTTAGATTTCTAGAGTGCTTGTCATGCTATTCTGGGTAGGCCTGCCTATGCACGATTCATGGCTCGACCATGTTACGTGTACCTCAAGTTGAAAATGCCTGGTCCCAGGGGAGTGATCACTATCACTGGCAATCGGCAGAAGGTAGAAGAGTGCTTCCAGAAGGGATCAAAAATCGCCGATGCACAAATGACAACAGTCGAAATGCAAGAATACCGGAAGAATGCAAATCCGAGTGATTTGCTGCACTCCAAGAAGCCTGCTACTGATTCTACATTTCAGTCGTCCGGTGAAACCAAGCCGATTCACATTCACCCGACCGATCCTAATGCTGATCCTACTCATATTTCAACTTCACTCGACAGCAAATAGGAAGAAGCGCTCATCCAGTTCCTCCATGAGAACTGGGACATCTTCGCATGGAAACTTCTGACATGCCGGGTGTACCCAGGGGACTGGCTGAGCATCGTTTGCGAGTCGACCCGAAAGTAAAACCAGTCAAGGAACATCTTCGATGGTCTGTCGTACAGAAGAGAAAAGCAATTGGTGAGGAAGTGGCTCGGCTCCTTGAAGTTGAGTTCATCCGAGTGGCTCGCCAATGTTGTCATGGTCCCCAAGAAGGACGATTCACTTTGCATGTGCATTGACTTCAAGCATATCAATTGGGCCTGCCCGAAAGATCATTTTCCTCTCCTCCGCATCGACCAAATCGTCGACTCGACTACGGGTGTGAGCAATTGTCTTTTCTGGACGCCTATTCCGGGTATCATCAGATCCGACTGTATGGACCCGATGAGATAAAAACGGCTTTCATCACTCCATTCGGATGCTTCTGTTATGGCACCATGCCATTCGGCCTGAAGAACGCTGCAGCCACATTCATGAGGATGATTCGAAAGTGTTTGCTCACTCAAATCAGTCGGAATGTGGAAGCATACATGGATGACATTGTGGTCAAGTCACGTAAGGGTTCCGACCTGCTGGCTGACCTTGCTGAAATTTTTGCCAACCTCAGGAGGTATGATATCAAGCTTAATCCATCAAAGAGCACATTCGGAGTTCCTGGCGGAAAGTTACTCGGTTTCCTCGTTTCCGAACGAGGGATCGACGCTAACACAGAGAAAGTTGGTGATATACTCCGGATGAAACGCCCTGTGCGTGGGCACGATGTCCAGAAGCTTACTGGTTGTTTGGCCGCATTGAGTCGATTCATTTACCGATTGATGAAGAAGTCTGATAAGTTCGAGTGGACTCCCGAAGCTGATGCAGCATTTGCAGAGCTCAAAGCCCTGCTTTCCACCCAGCCGGTGCTCGCTGCCCCAATCAGCAAAGAGCCTTTACTGCTTTACATTGCAGCCACTGGACAAGTTGTCAGTACAGTACTCATGGTCGAGCGGGAAGAAGAAGGAAAAGCCTATAAAATTCAGCGCCCAGTATATTGTGTTTCTGAAGTTCTGACTCCATCAAAGCAAAGATATCCACCTTATCAGAAGCTTGTTTATGGGATTTACATGACCACGAAGAAGGTTGCACACTATTTCTCTGATCACTCCATTACAGTCGTCAGCGACGCACCATTATCAGAGATTTTGAACAACAGAGATGCAACTGGTCGAGTGGCAAAGTGAGCGATTGAACTCCTTCCCTTGGATATTAAGTTTGAGGCAAAGAAAGCTATCAAGTCCCAAGCAATAGCAGATTTTCTCGCCGAGTGGATCGAACAGCAACCTCCAACTCAAATTCACTCGGAGCATTGGACCATTTTCTTCGACGGATCCAAGATGCTGAATGGTTCTCGTGCTGGGGTGGTATTGGTATCCCCCCGAGGTGACGAACTCAGTTATGTTCTCCAGATTCACTTTGACTCCTCCAACAATGAAGCTGAATATGAAGCACTTCTGTACGGATTGCGTATGGCCATTTCAGTCGGCGTGCGTCGCCTCATGGTCTATGGCGACTCGGATTTAGTGGTCAATCAAGTGATGAAGGAGTGGGACGTCAGAAGCCCAGCTATGAATGGCTATTGTAATGTAGTGAGAAAGTTAGAAAAGAAGTTTGAGGGGTTAGAGCTCCATCACATACCCCGACTAAAAAATCAGGCAGCTGATGACCTGGCAAAGATAGGTTCCAAGAGGGAAGCCATTCCCAGCAATGTGTTCTTGGATCATCTTCATTCACCTTCAATTCAAGAAGATCCTTTCACTGAAGAGCCCCCGCAACCAAAGAGTGTCACGGATCCGACTGAAGTCGAAGTCCTAGTCGTGGTTGACTTGATCATGGAGGTTTTGGTCATGACACCCGACTGGACAGTGCCGCACATTTCATACATTCTCAGGAGGGAACTCCCGGAGGATGAAGAAGAGGCTCGACAGATCGTCCATCGATCCAAAGCCTTCACTGTGATAAGAGGATAGTTGTTCAGACAAAGTGTGACTGGAGTCTGCCAGAAATGCATAACACCAGAAGAAGGTCGAGTGATCCTTAATGACATCCACTCGGGGACCTGTGGTCACCGTGCGTCCTCTCGGACCATCGTGGCCAAACCATACCGAGCAGGATTTTATTGGCCACGAACAAATGAGATGGCAAAAGAAATAGTCGACAAATGTGAAGGTTGCCAGTTTTACTCCAACATGTCTCACAAGCCTGCATCAGCCCTGAAGACCATTCCACTTGTCTGGCCCTTTGCTGTTTGGGGATTGGATATGGTTGGGCCTCTAAGGACTGGTAGGAGCGGCTTCACTCATGTGCTCGTGGCAATTGACAAGTTCACCAAATGGATCGAAACCAAGCCTATCAAAATCCTTGAAGCCAGTACTGCTGTCAGTTTCATCAAAGAGTTAACATTCATATATGGTGTTCCCCACAGCATCATCACTGACAATGGGTCGAACTTCAATTCCGATGAGTTCAGAGCCTTCTGTGCTTCCCAAGGTACTCGAGTCGACTATGCTTCAATCGCCCACCCCCACTCGAATGGACAAGTTGAAAGAGCAAGCGGATTGATTCTCAAAGGACTGAAACCTCGACTGATGCGTGATCTCAAGCACGCAGGAGGCGCCTGGGTCGATGAACTTCCATCAATGCTTTGGGGATTGAGGACAACTCCCAATCGGTCGATTGGCCGAACTCCACTCTTCTTGGTTTATGGAGCTGAAGCTGTACTTCCGAATGACTTGCTCCACAATGCACCCCAAGTCGAGCTTTTCTCAGAAGATGAAGCAGAACAGGCACGACAAGATGCGGTTGATCTCCTGGAAGAGGAAAGAGAGATGGCCCTGATTCGTTCGACCATCTATCAGCAAAACCTGTGTCGATTCCACGCCAGAAACGTGAGGGGTCGGGCATTTCAGGAGGGAGACTTGGTTCTCCGAGTGGATCAGCAGAAACCACACAAGCTTGCTCCTGCCTGGGAAGGCCCCTTCATTGTCACCAGAGTACTTCACAATGAAGCGTACCACCTTTACAATGTCGAGCACAAGAAAGACGAGCCGTGCGCTTGGAATGCGGAGCTGCTCCGCCCCTTTTATACTTAAGCACTCAGTCTGTTGAGATGTAATAAGAAATACATTTGTAGTTTGTTTATCAAAGACAAGAGTTTTACAGTCTTCTAAAAAGATTGTCGTTGCTTATATTTGTGTCTGAAATCCCCCAGTGGGTGACTTAGCCGCGAATCCGTTTCGCCTAAGTTTATAAAATCCTACCGAGTAGTGAGCAAGCCTCTCACTCGGGGGCTTAACTGCGAATCCGTTTTGCCTAAGTTTGAAAAATCCCACCGAGTGGTGAGCAATCCTCCCACTTGGTGGCTTAGCTGCAGTCTAGTACTCGCCTAAGCTTGAAAAATCCTACCGAGTGGTGAGCAATCCTCCCACTCGGGGGCTTAGCTACAGTCCAGTACTCGCCTAAGTTTTAAAAATCCTACCGAGTGGTGAGCAATCCTCCCACTCGGGGGCTTAGATGCAGTCCAGTACTCGCCTAAGTTTTAAAAATCCTACCGAGTGGTGAGCAATCCTCCCACTCGGGGGCTTAGCTGCAGTCCAGTACTCGCCTAAGTTTTAAAAATCCTACCGAGTGGTGAGAAATCCTCCCACTCGGGGGCTTAGCTACAATCCAGTACTCGCCTAAGTTTTAAAAATCCTACCGAGTGGTGAGCAATCCTCCCACTCGAGGGCTTAGCTGCAATCCAGTACTCGCCTAAGTTTTAAAAATCCTACCGAGTGGTGAGCAATCCTCCCACTCGGGGGCTTAGCTGCAGTCCAGTACTCGCCTAAGTTTTAAAAATCCTACCGACTGGTGAGCAATCCTCCCACTCGTGGTCTTAGCTGCAGTTGAGTACTCACATAAGTTTTAAAAATCCTACCAAGTGGTGAGCAACCCTCCCACTCGGGGGCTTAGCTACAGTCCAGTACTCGCCTAAGTTTTAAAAATCCTACCGAGTGGTGAGCAATCCTCCCACTCGGGGGCTTAGCTGCAGTTCAGTACTTGCCTAAGTTTGAAAAATCCTACCGAGTGGCGAACAATCCTCCCACTCAGGGTCTTAGCTGCTGTCCAGTACTCGCCTAAGTTTGCAACACATCCCTATCCGCAAGGACGACGAGGTACAGGTCGATGATAAGTCTCCAAGTATCTATAATTTTTGATTGCTCCATGCTATATTATCTACTGTTTTGGACATTATTGCGCTTTATTATTCACTTTTATATTATTTTTGGGACTAACCTATTAACCGGAGGCCCAGCCCACAATTGTTGTTTTTTTGCCTATTTCAGAGTTTCGCAGAAAAGGAATATCAAACAGAGTCCAATTGGAATGAAACCTTCAGGAACGTGATTTTTAGTAAGAATATGATCCAGGAGACTTGGACCCTACGTCAAGAAACAAAATAGGAGGCCACAAGGTAGGGGCGCGCCTACCCCCCAGGGCGCGCCCTCCACCCTTGTGGACCCCCTGTTGCTCCACTGACGCACTCCTTCCTCCTATATATATGTACGTACCCCCAAACGATTAGATACGGAGCCAAAAACCTAATTCCACCGCCACAACCTTCTGTACCCATGAGATCCCATCTTGGGGCCTTTTCCGGAGCTTTGCCGGAGGGGGCATCCATCACGGAGGGCTTCTACATCATCACCATAGCCTCTCCGATGAAGTGTGAGTAGTTTACCTCAGACCTTCGGGTCCATAGTTAGGAGCTAGATGGCTTATTCTCTCTTTTTGGATCTCAATACAATGTTCTCCCCCTCTCTCGTGGAGATCTACTCGATGTAACCTTCTTTTGCGGTGTGTTTGTTGAGACCGATGAATTGTGGGTTTATGATCAAGTTTATCTATGAACAATATTTGAATCTTCTGAATTCTTTTATGTATGATTGGTTATCTTTGCAAGTCTCTTCGAGTTATCAGTTTGGTTTGGCCTACTAGATTGATCTTTCTTGCAATGGGAGAAGTGCCTAGCTTTGGGTTCAATCTTGCGGTGTCCTTTCCCAGTGACAGTAGGGGCAACAAGACACGTATTGTATTGTTGCCATCGAGGATAACAAGATGGTTTTTTTATCATATTGAATGAATTTATCCCTCTACATCATGTCATCTTGCTTAAGGCGTTACTCTGTTTTCATGAACTTAATACTCTAGATGCATGCTGGATAGCGGTCGGTGAGTGGAGTAATAGTAGTAGATGCAGGCAGGAGTCGGTCTACTTGTCTCAGATGTGATGCCTATATACATGATCATACCTAGATATTCTCATAACTATGTGTCGGGGATATACCCCGCAGTGTAAACCGGCCGGAAGTTAACCCGGTCGGACTTGGCAGTTTATCTGAAGACCCCGCTGACACTTGGCGAGTTACTGGTGACCCACCCTAACCTGGCGGTTTAACAAGCAACCCACCTGGTCATTATGACTCACTGGTGATCCGGCATGCGGGACAGACGGATGACAAGGCCCAAGGCCCAGAAGACCGGTTCACGTTTAACGGTGGGCCGGTTTAAGAGGAAAGGCATGAGGAATATTTACCTTACAAGGAATTAAGACCAGGACTTGTATCCGGTTTGTATTAGAGATAGACTAGTCCTAATCCTAATAGGACTCCACATGTAACCCGCCCCTTCAACATATATAAGGAGGGGCAGGGCTCCCCAAAGAGGGACAAGCTACAAGCAAGAAACAATCTCTAGGGCTAGACACAAAGAGCCGATTTACGACGTCTCCCTCGTGATGATAATGAGACCTAGCCACAAACAACATGTAGGGCTATTCCGGATGATGTTTCCCGGGGCCCGAAGCTGTCTAAATCCTTGTCTTGTGTGTTGATCCGCCCTGCGTCTCTCATCCCGATCAACCCCTTTCAAGCTACCACAGAGATGCGTTGGCCTCACGACTAAGTCCTGACACTAAGGACATCTGCCGTGACAATACCACGACAGTTGGCGCCCACTGTGGGGCCAGGCGCACGGTGGTGTTGAGTTCTTGGAAGGAGCTTTTCTAGGGTTCGAGAAGACCACAATTGGCCAGATGACAAAAAGAGGGCGCGGAAGGATCTACGTCCACTTAAACTTCATCAGATGAGATTGAAAAAGAAATCAGTCGCAGCACAAATCAGATCAGCGGCGGAGTACATCAGATGAATCCTATCTACCAAGAAATTTACTTCTGAAGGCGTGCAAGGCCTAGACGAAATCAATTTGACCAAGAAGGAAGCCGCAATAGTCCG
Organism: Aegilops umbellulata; assembly: GCA_032464435.1. NCBI lineage: Eukaryota > Viridiplantae > Streptophyta > Magnoliopsida > Poales > Poaceae > Aegilops > Aegilops umbellulata. The sequence continues at coordinate 506,319,642 of CP136055.1, forward strand.
TGAGCTAGTCTGTTGCTAAATTCCTTGTTCACGTGATCCGAGACAACGGCTGCTGGCTTGCTACCTAATACTGCGAGCCATCTACTATGGCATGCATATCAACGGAGACCCATGGAGCTGAGCTACATGTTTGCAACAATAAGATTAACACGGACTCAAATCTGCTGCCAAATATTATACTTCTATGGCAGTCCAATCAGAGAGTTTTCTGTGTACAACCTCAAGAGTTAAAAGATACTACTGTGAGCCGGTGGCGTGGGAAGCCATTGGAAGACCATGGGACAAAAGTACTAGTTTAGTGTTTTGTTATGTCACAATCAATATACAACTCCATCAGGCAAGCGAACGTGTCGAGAAGGGCCGTACTGACATCAAGTTGATCAGTTATGAGAACGGACATGTGTGGCAGTGGCAAAAAGCTACGACAGATATTGTACGGTGCCAGGTTGCCTGATAAGCCGACGGACAAGAAACAAAATCGGAAACAGCCCGAACGTCGGTCAGCATAAAAAAATCCACAATTCAGAGAAGGACTTGGCCATCGCTCGTGAGCGCCTTTGCCGCCAGTAGCAGCAGACTGGACCGGCACCCTGCCTTGTCAGCCATTACCCACGCCTCCCACGCAGGTGTCTCCCCCGCCCTTTGCCTCCGTGCCTCCACTGCTGCTGCAGCCGCGTTCATCTGGCAAAAACAAAACCAGGGACGCACGCTTACATCACTATTGCGCTAGCAATTATCCATGCCGTGCTGCCGGACGAATACGTGCGCAAGTCATCATCTCTGTGGCCCGGTTTACATACACTTGTCGGGACCGCGTCCGCGATTGACTCGCCGTCCGCACGGTTTACCGCCCCGCAATTAACTCGCCCGACCGTATGGAGCATTACTATCATCTATCGTTCACAAACATCAGGTGATATCCGTCCGGTTTTGTTTTCATAGCATATAGTATTTTTTGTGTGAACAATTACTTTGGCATGCGGTATTTTTTGATGCAGGATAATTGTTCATTACAAAGGAGGCGTCATATTACAGGCACGGAGCGCACGCTAGCATCGGCGTTTCGTCCATGTCATACCACCCGGTGAATGAACATGCGCAAGTCGCCGTCCCCGTGGCCCGGTTTACATCAACGCGCTGGTCGGCTCGCCCGTCCGCACCACCTTACAACACCACGGACGACTCGCCCATCCGACCTCGCGGCCGGTTCACGTGTCCGCACCGGCTTACAAACGTCGCGGCCGACTCACCCGTCCGCACCGGTTTATCACGCCGCGGCCGGTTCACCCGTGAGCGATTTCAATTTCACCTAGTGATCATCAATTTCATGGCGGATTATTTCCGGCCTGGCATATCAGATGATATCTATCTAAAATATATTTTATTGGCACATATTATTTTGTCAAAGAGCAGTTTATCTTTGCCTTGGTATGCAATATTGTTGATGCAGGACAATTGTTCACTACATCAACACACGCGATTGACTTATTGTCTGCCCCTGCGGCCGATTCTCCCGCCCGCGCCAGTTTACAAATCTGCGGCCGATTCATCTGTCTGCCTTGCCTCTGAAGCCGCGGTCGTCTTTTGCGGCCTGGTCTACATCAACACACCGGGCCGCACCTGTCTGCATGAGCTGTTTATTGAGTATGAGCAAGTCACAGCTTGGGTAGCCGGTTTTTCTTCCAATACATTTCGAGGCAAATTATCATTCAGCCGCCGTCTGCACTGGATGGTTCAATGAGCAGGCACACAAGTCGCCGCCACTACAGTTTGGGTAACTTCAAATAGCCAGTTGGAAGGAACCATTGGCCGAGTTGCTGACACGGCTCATACGAGATCATTTGTAACTCGCCGCAGTCACCTCAACCTTCGGTGGGTTCACATCGTGCTATTAACACCAATGATATACAAGTTATGCCGGTTTATATTACGGTCAAATATGGAGAATCTCAAGCCAACTCTTCGAGTCACCTTGAGACTCGGGGGCTACAATGATATGACTAAGCAAAGGTTGCCAGTTTTTCAATAAAGTCAAGAACCCCAGGACGCTGGAGGGAAAGATAACCCGGTCCCGGAGGCTACTACCATATGGATGAAAATTTAAGGGCCGTCAGAAAATTTCTGGTTCAAAATGAAGAATGCCGGTTTAATATCCGGTTCAAGAGAAATCTATTCTCCCACAAAGCTCTGAAGCGCTCAGATCTGGTTTAACAATGTCCGGTTCAAAAAGGAATTAATTTCTCAGAAGTTCGAGTTTCAAGACCGTTAGAAAATTTCCGGCTGAAAATGAAGATTCCGGTTTAAAATTAGGTTCAAGGGAAGGATGTCTCCCACAAAGCTTTGAAGCTCTCAATATCCGGTTTAACATCCGGTTCAAGAAGGATTTATCTCTTGCAAAAAGTTAAGGGGTGCCAAAGAGGACCTGCTTCCATGATGCGCGGTTCAAACATAGGTATCATGCCTTATTGGCTTATCATATTATTGATTACTTGGGGGCTTAGTCGTATCCGAACCATAGCTACAACTCTTGATCGGCTCAATTCCACAACGTCACTTGGGGGCTTGGTCGTATCCGAACCAATGCAACACCTTTTGATAGGCGAAAGCCTCCAGATCATTTGGGGACATGGTCAAGTCTGAACCAGTCACGCCTCTTGATCGGCGTAAAGCCACAGCATCACTTGGGGGCTTTGGTCGAACCCGAACCATTGTCACCCCTCTTGATCGGCATAAAGCCATAGCATCACCTGGGGACTTGTGGTCATGTCTGAACCATAGTCACGCCTCTTGATCGGCCTAAGGCCACAGAATCACTTGGGGGCTTGGTCGAACCCGAACCATCGCCACGCCTCTTGATCGGCATAATGCCACTGATTCATTTGGGGACCTGGCTGACTTGAACCATAGCCACGCCTATCGGGGGCTTGGTCATGTTCGACCATGGTAATGCCACTTGATCGGCTCAATAGCCTCTTTATGCAAATGGTTTTATCATTGCCTTTGCTTGAAATTTTGTTTTGATAAATATTTCTTTCATTGCGTTTTTAAATAGACAATTCTTAAACCGGTTCGACGGCCAGATTACAAATTGACGGAACACGGTCAAATCTTAATCCGAAGGCTATCTGCCCGGTTTGATGTTCTCTTACCATCCTATTATGGAGTAAACCGGTCTTTATCAACCCGGCTCGGCCTTCAACTACAAGTTGTCAGTACACGATCAAGTTATAATCCGAAGACTATCAGCCCGGTCTGGTTTGACTACAAGTCACCAGTATTATATATTGTTAATCCAGTGTTTATCACAAACCCGGTACGGTTTTATCGTAAACCAGCACAATATGAAAGGAGTTATCATTACTCAAAGATTGGGGTTATCACTCTTACTACAAAAAGTTGGTAAACCAACGATGTGATTCAATGTCACAGGTATGATATATTTCATATTTTTGAGTGCAGCCTTGGTTATAAACCCAAGTTATATGTTGGGCATTATGACCCGTCCGGCGGTAAACCGCCAGGACAGTTTAAACTTGTTGTATGCAGAAACAGGTTGAATAAAGCATGATTATAAATCACCGGTGTTTATTAAACTGGCCTGGCTTTAAGACGATAAGTTGCCAGTATGATGATAAGTTATCCGGTGTTTGTTAAACCGGCCTGGCTTTAAGACGATAAGTTGCCAGTATATGATGAGAAATTATCCGGTGTTTATTAAACCGGCCTGGCTTGGGACTATAAGTCGCCAATATTTGGATTGCGCCATTGAAATCATGCGCTTATAAATCTTTGGGTTATATTATCCAAATAGCCAAACTTGGCTGAATTTTCATTATGATATTGAATGAATAAGGTTTTCATACCGGATTATATTATCTTGAATAGCCAACATGGCTGAATTTTATTATGGTTATTAATAACCGGTATTATTGAGGTTTTCAAAGTCGCTTTAGCGCAATGGCTATTATTTTATCAAAGGATATGATTTATTCTACAATGGAAGAAATAGTTCCGAGTCGCTGCAGGCTTACGACCCGGCTCTTGGGGGCTACATTATTCAGATTGGGATTATATCAAATATGCAAGTCTCATGTTGCTGCAAGCATGCACCATGACACTTGGGGGCTAATGCAAAGTCATTTTTTTTGCTCATCTTATGGAAGACCCGACTCATCATATCATAATGAGCCGGCCCTTGGGGGCTACCAATTGCTCCTGTCAACAATTCAAGGTACACAAGTCGTAATCCATTATATTGAAGGTTTTATGCTCAGTTGGTAAAGCACAAAGCTCTTAACCTTATGGACGTGGGTTCAAGCCCCATGATGGGGTTTATTTCATATGATGTTATTCTCAATGAAGTATATATAAAGTCTCAGCTCAATATTATTTTACTGAGCTGGCCCTTGAGGGCTACGTTGGTTGAAGTTTTATGAGTATAAGGCAATTACAAGTCCCAAGTTGCTGCAAGCATGACAACCCGGCACTTGGGGGCTACATATATGGAGTATTTAGTTTTTACTAGTGACTGAGATGAACAACATGGATTTCTTCAAAGTGGCAGTAATTATATGGAAACAAGTCTCAAATCATCACTTTGTTCTGTTCAAGACTTGGGGCCTATAAGGGAGAAACATCTTCCGATTTTCAGTTTTGAGCAAACCAGATTGACCCGGCATCACCAATCATCATGAACCGGCTTTGGCAGCAATCATGAACCGACATTAGAAACAATCATGACCCGGAATTATCAGTTTTTATAACCCGGTAGTTTTGGCAATGATAAACCGGGAAGTTTTACATCCTCAAACCGGCTGAATATCAGATGAGTATTTCAAGACCCATATTTCTTAAACCGACACTTTGGAAGCCGACTCAAGTGGATTATTCTTCACAATATTTTTCTGTTAGAAACCAACGTCAGTAATTCAGAGTATGAAGCTGGTTATTGATCCGAATTTTCTAGGAGGAAATGACAAGGACTTAAGGACGACCAGATGCCGGTCTACAAGAATTCTTAACCCGGAGCACAAACCTGTCAAATTTGTTCTTGTGTTTATTTTGCAGCATAAGTTTACCATGGATAAATCCAAGCTAAACTTGGGGGCTAATGTCGGGGATATACCCCGCGGTGTAAACCGGCCGGAAGTTAACCCGACCGGACTTGGCGGTTTATCTGAAGACCGCACTGACACTTGGCGAGCTATTGGTGATCCGCCCTAACCTGGCGGTTTAACAAGCAACCCACCTGGTCATTATGACTCACTGGTGATCTGGCGTGCGGGACAGACGGATGACAAGGCCCAAGGCCCAGAAGACCAGTTCACGTTTAACGGTGGGCCGGTTTAAGAGGAAAGGCACGAGGAATATTTACCTTACAAGGAATTAAGACCAGGACTTGTATCCGGTTTGTATTAGAGATAGACTAGTCCTAATCCTAATAGGACTCCACATGTAACCCGCCCCTTCAACATATATAAGGAGGGGCAGGGCTCCCCAAAGAGGGACAAGCTACAAGCAAGAAACAATCTCTAGGGCTAGACACAAAGAGCCGATTTACGGCATCTCCCTCGTGATGATAATGAGAACTAGCCACAAACAGCATGTAGGGCTATTTCGGATGATGTTTCCCGGGGCCCGAAGCTGTCTAAATCCTTGTCTTGTGTGTTGATCCGCCCTGCGTCTCTCATCCCGATCAACCCCTTTCAAGCTACCACATAGATGCATTGGCCTCACGACTAAGTCCTGACACTAAGGACATCTGTCGTGACAATACCACGACACTATGCTCAATTCTGTCAATTGCTCAATAGTAATTTGTTCACCCATCGTAAAATACATATGCTCTTGAGAGAAGCCACTAGTGAAACCTATGGCCCCCGGGTCTATCTTCATCATATTAATCTTCCAACACTTAGTTATTTCCTTTACTTTTTTACTTTGCTTTTATTTTACATTGCATCTTTATCACAAAAATACCAAAAATATTATCCTATCATATCTATCAGATCTCACTCTCGTAAGTGACCGTGAAGGGATTGACAACCCCTTATCGCGTTGGTTGCGAGGATTTTTTTTTTGTGTAGGTGCGAGGGACTCGCGCGTAGCCTCCTACTGGATTGATACCTTGGTTCTCAAAAACTGAGGGAAATACTTACGCTACTTTGCTGCATCACACTTTCCTCTTCAAGGGAAAACCAACGCTGTGCTCAAGAGGTAGCAAGAAGGATTTCTGGCGCCGTTGTCGGGGAGTCTATGCAAAAGTCAACATACCAAGTACCCATCACAATCCCTTATCTCTCGCATTACATTATTTGCCATTTGCCTCTCGTTTTCTTCACCCCCACTTCACCCTTGCCGTTTTATTCGCCCTCTCTTTTCCGTCCGCCTCTTTTTCGCTTGCTCGTGTGTTGGATTGCTTGTTTGTCACGATGGCTCAAGATAACACCAAATTATGTGACTTTACCAATACCAACAATAATGATTTCCTTAGCACTCCGATTGCTCCTCTTACCAATACTGAATCTTGTGAAATCAATGCCGCTTTGTTGAATCTTGTCATGAAAGATCAATTTGCCGGCCTTCCTAGTGAAGATGCCGCTACTCATCTAAATAGCTTTGTTGATTTGTGTGATAAGCAAAATAAGAAAGATGTTGATAATGATATTGTTAAATTAAAGCTATTTCCTTTTTCTCTTAGAGATCGTGCTAAAGCTTGGTTTCCGTCTTTGCCTAAAAATAGTATTGATTCTTGGAATAAGTGCAAAGATGCTTTTATCTCTAAGTATTTTCCTCCCGCTAAGATCATCTCTCTTAGAAATGATATTATGAATTTTAAGCAACTTGATCATGAACATGTTGCCCAAGCTTGGGAGAGGATGAAATTAATGATACGTAATTGCCCTACTCATGGTTTGAATTTGTGGATGATTATACAAAAAATTTATGCCGGATTGAATTTTGCTTCTAGAAATCTTTTAGATTCGGCCGCGGGAGGCACTTTGATGTAAATCACTTCAGGAGAAGCTACTAAATTCCTAGATATTATTATGGTTAATTATTCTCAATGGCACACTGAAAGATCTACTCATAAAAAAGTGCATGCGATAGAAGAAATTAATGTTTTGAGTGGAAAGATGGATGAACTTATGAAATTATTTGCTACTAAGAGTGTTTCTTCTGATCCTAATGATATGCCTTTGTCTACTTTGATTGAGAATAATAATGAATCTATGGATGTGAATTTTGTTGGTAGGAATAATTTTGGTACCAACGCGTATAGAGGAAACTTTAATCCTAGGCCTTATCCTAGCAATTCCTCTAATAATTATGGCAATTCCTACAATAACTCTTATGGAAATTTTAATAATATGACATCTGAATTTGAGACTAGTGTTAAAGAGTTTATGAATTCGCAAAAGAATTTCAATGCTTTGCTTGAAGAGAAATTGCTTAAAGTTGATGATTTGGCTAGGAACGTTGATAGAATTTCTCTTGATGTTGATTCTTTAAAACTTAGATCTATTCCTCCTAAGCATGATATCAATGAGTCTCTCAAAGCCATTAGAATTTCCGTTGATGAGTGCAAAGAAAGAACCGCTAGGATGCGTGCTAAGAAAGATTGCTTTATAAGAGCGTGTTCCTCTAGTTCCTATGAAAATAAAGATGAAGATCTAAAAGTTATTGATGTGTCCCCTGTTAAATATTTGTTTTGCAATATGAATCTTGATAATGATGGGACTGAATATGATCCACCTTTACCTAGAAGGCATTCCAAAAATTTGGAGTTTTTAGATCTTGATGCTAAAATTGATAAAAGTGGGATTGAAGAGATCAAAACTCTAGATGTTAATGAACCCACTATTTTGGATTTCAAGGAATTTAATTATGAAAATTGCTCTTTGATAGATTGTATTTCCCTGTTGCAATCCGTGCTAAATTCTCCTCATGCTTATAGTTAAAATAAAGCTTTTACCAAACATATCTTTGATGTTTTGATGCAATCTTATGAAGAAAAACTTGAGTTGGAAGTTTCTATCCCTAGAAAACTTTATTATGAGTGGGAACCTACTATTAAAATTAATATTAAGAATCATGACTTCTATGCTTTATGTGATTTGGGTGCTAGTGTTTCCACTATCCCCAAAACTTTGTGCGATTTGCTAGATTTCCGTGATTTTGATGATTGCTCTTTAAACTTGCACCTTGCGGATTCCACTATTAAGAAACCTATAGGAAGAATTAATGATATTCTTATTGTTGCAAATAGGAACTATGTGCCTGTAGATTTTATCGCTCTTGATATAGGTTGCAATCCTTCATGTCCTATTATTCTTGGTAGACCTTTCCTTAGAACGATTGGTGCAATTATTGATATGAAGGAAGCGAATATTAGATTCCAATTTCCATTAAATAAAGGCATGGAACACTTCCCTAGGAAGAAAATAAAATTACCATATGAATCTATCATGAGATCCACTTATGGATTGCCTACCAAAGATGGCAATACCTAGATATATCCTTGCTTTTATGCCTAACTAGGGGCGTTAAACGACAGCGCTTGTTGGGAGGCAACCCAATTTTATTTTTATTTTTTTGCTTTTTGTTTCTGTTTAGGAATAAATATTTGTTCTAGCCTCTGGTTAGATGTGTTTTTATGTTTTAATTAGTGTTTGTGCCAAGTTAAACCTATAGGATCTTCTTGGATGATAGTTATTTGATCTTGCTGTAATTTCCAGAAACTTTATGTTCACGAAAATAATTGTTAAAAATCACCAGAACGTGATAAAATAGTGATTCCAATTTCTTATGATCAATAAAAAGTTGTCTAGGTCTTCCTATTTTGGCTGATTTTTTGGAGTTCCAGAAGTTTGAGTTAGTTACAGATTACTACACACTGTTCAGTTTTTGAGAGATTCTGTTTTTCGTGTGTTGTTTGCTTATTTTGATGAATCTATGGCTAGTAAAATAGTTTATAAACCATAGAGAAGTTGGAATACAGTAGGTTTAATACCAATATAAACAAAGAATGATTTCATTACAGTACCTTGAAGTGATCTTTTGTTTTCTTTCGCTAACGGAGCTCACGAGATTTTCTGTTGAGTTTTGTGTTGTGAAGTTTTCAAGTTTTGGTTGAAAGATTTTGATGGATTATGGAACAAGTAGTGGAAAGAGCCTAAGCTTGGGGATGCCCATGGCACCCCCAAGATAATCTAAGGACACCATAAAGCCAAATCTTGGGCATGCCCCGGAAGGCATCCCCTCTTTCGTCTACTTCCATCGGTAACTTTACTTGGAGCTATATTTTTATTCACCACATAATATGTGTTTTGCTTGGAGCGTCTTGTTTGATTTGAGTATTTGCTTTTTAGTTTACCACAATCATCCTTGCTGTACACACCTTTTGAGAGAGCCATACATGATTTGGAATTTGTTAGAATACTCTATGTGCGTCGCTTATGTCTTTTGAGTTATATAGTTTTGCTCTAGTACTTCACTTATATCTTTTAGAGCATGGTGGTGGATTTTTTTATAGAAACTATTGATCTCTCATGCTTTAATTAGATTATTTTGATAGTCTTAAATAGCATGGTAATTTTCTTAAATAATCCTAATATGCTTGGTATTCGAGATTAGTAAAAACTTTCTTATGAGCGTGTTGAATGCTAAGAAAAGTTTGATGCTTGATAATTGTTTTGAGATATAAAGATGGTGATATTAGAGTCATGCTAGTTGAGTAGTTGTGAATTTGAGAGATACTTGTGTGAAAGTTTGTGATTCTCGTAGCATGCACGTATGGTGAACCGTTATGTGATGAAGTCAGAGCATGATTTATTTATTGATTGTCTTCCTTATGAGTGGCGGTCAGGGATGAGCGATGGTATTTTCCTACCAATCTATACCCCTAGGAGCATGCGCATAATACTTTGCTTTGATTACTTGTAGATTTTTGCAATAAATATATGAGTTCTTTATGACTAATGTTGAGCCCATGGATTATACGCACTTTTCTTCCTTCCACCATTGGTAGCCTCTCTAATACCGCGCACTTTTCACCGGTATCATACACCCACCATATACCTTCCTCAAAACAGCCACCATACCTACCTATAATGGCATTTCCATAGCCATTCCGAGATATATTGCCATGCAACTTACCACCGTTCCGTTTATTATGACACGCTCCATCATTGTCATATTGCTTCGCCTGATCATGTAGTTGACATCGTATTTGTGGCAAAGCCACCGTTCATAATTCTTTCATACATGTCACTCTTGATTCATTGCATATCCCGGTACACCGCCAGAGGCATTCATATAGAGTCATATTTTGTTCCAAGTATCGAGTTGTAATTGTTGAGTTGTAAGAAAATAAAAGTGTGATGATCTTCATTTTTAGAGCACTGTCCCAAGTATTAAGGCATATCTCTCTAGATGTAGTTTTGCTGATTGTTGACAACATGTTTGCGGACTAATCGTGTGCTTTGAGCATTTCAGAGATTCATCCTTTGGCACGACACGATTTCTTTCCCCTCGGAGTGTCATTCAAGATGGTGTAGCTCTTTCGCTTCTATTTTGGTGGACTAGTTCCGTAGGAGTCACCGTACTATCAAGAGGGGGTCTGCTTTGGTAAGGCTAGGGTGGAATCAACACGTACACATCCTTTTCACACCCTCTAAGCCTTTCCGCTTCAGTGGAGAGCTCCTTCCCGTTTCTTTGGGCTTTGTCTGGTCCCAGCGGTAGTGCCGTGGTACCCAGCGGTAGTACCGCTTAGGGGTCATAGGCGGCAGTACCGCTCCGCAGTGGTAGTACCGCCGGTGGGTCCTCAGCTGTAGTACCGCTGCGGTACCAGGCCCCTACCGCGTCGATTCGAGGGGGTCGATTTTCGTGTCGGATTGTGCGGCACTATGCAGCGGCAGTAGAGCGGCAGTGCCGCTCATGAACGGTAGTACCGCCCTACCACCGCGGCAGTACCGCTCGGGTCCCTCTCTATCCTGCCCTCCAAACTGCACGACAGTACCGCCTGGGGGAGCGGTAGTACCGCTGTGCATAGCGGTAGTGTCGTTGCCTCCTGCGGTAGTACCGCCCTCTACGGGGCTGTTTTGGGGGGTAACGGTTGGATTGTCCCCCCCCCCCACTATATAAGGAGGTCTTCTTCCCCAAAGTTGACCTACCTCTTCCCCCAATAGCTCCATTGTTGCTCCAAGCTCCATTTTCGCCCGATCTCTCTCCCTAGCCAATCAAACTTGTTGATTTGCTCGGGATTGGTAGAGAAGGCCCCGATCTACACTTCCACCAAGAGAAATTTGTTTCCCCCCACTAATCCCTAGTGGATCTTGTTACTCTTGGGTGTTTAAGCTCCCTAGACGGTTGAGGTCACCGCGGAGCCATAGTCCATTGTGGTGAAGCTTCGTGGTATCGTTGGGAGCCTCCAATTAAGTTGTGGAGATTGTCCCAACCTTGTTTGTAAAGGTCCGGTCGCCGCCTTCAAGGGCACCAATAGTGGAATCACGGCATCTCGCATTGTGTGAGGGTGTGAGGATAATACGGTGGCCCTAGTGGCCTCTTGGGGAGCATTGTGCCTACACACCGCTCCAACGGATACGTACTTCCCCTCAAAAGGAAGGAACTTCGGTAACACATCCTCGTCTTCACCGGCTCCACTCTTGGTTATCTCGTCCCTTTACTTTCGCAAGCTTACTTGTGTTAAATCCCTTGCTTGCTTGTGTGCTTGTTGTCATTGCATCATATAGGTTGCTCACTTAGTTGCATATCTAGACAACCTACATTGATGCAAAGTTTAAATTGGTAAAGAAAAGCTAAAAATTGTTAGTTGCCTATTCACCCCCCTCTAGTCAACTATATCGATCCTTTCAATTGGTATTAGAGCCTCGTCTCTTTATTAAGGACTTTACCGTCCGAAGAGTATGGTTGACGTCGTAGACGGTGTGGAGGAGCACTCCGATGCGAATCCGGTATCATCTACAGGAGATGGGGGTACCGCGGTCTCTCGTGAGGAATTCAATATGGCGTTGGACACATTGAAAACCTCCATGACGACCGAGGTCGAAAGCATGTTTAATAAATTTCTAGAAGGGCTTAAACTATCCACCGCACCGTTGAAAGTGGGTGATCCCGCTAAAAAGGTGACGGATGCTACCTCCGACAAGGGGGAGGCTACTAGCGAGAAAGCTCCTTCTTCTAGTGGTAAAAATGGCACCGGCATCTTTGCCCATGTGGAACCTCCAGTTGTCTATGGTGGACTGCTTCCTTCCACTCATTTGAATCATGCCAGCCCGGCCCCTAAGATTGAGAAGAATGTGGAATTCGATTCTTGGGTCTATCGTTTTAAGCATCATTTAAATCATGTGAACACTAACCTTTGGAGAATCATTGAAGAAGGGTTCTGTCCGCATGACCGAAGCAACTTCACTCCTAGAGAAGCCGTGGACAATCAATTCAATGAGAATGATCTCTTCATCATCATCTAAGAAGCAATCCCACCCGAAGATCTTCCTCATGTCCGGCCCTACTCCTTGGCCAAAGATGCTTGGCACCAAGTGGTTTCCCTCTATCGGGGAAGCGCAAGCATTCAACGCTCCAACTATGAAGTGGTGCAAGATGAAGCCGATGAGTTTGCAATGAAAGAAGATGAAGAACCTTGTGAGCTTTATTGGAGGGTAACCAAACTCGTGATGTCACTCCGAGATCATGGAAGTAAGGACACGGATGACAATTGGATCAAGCGCAAATTCCTCAAGGCAATGATGCCCTACCAGAAAGCCATGTCCTCCATCATTTGTCAAAGGCCGGACTTCCATACCTTGTCCTCAAGTGATGTGTTGGATGTGTTCATTGCTATGAGCATCTTGGACAAGACCGCCGACAATGCGATACTTCGCTCCCAAAGAGTAAATAAGCCCAACCTTGCTCTAAGGGCCAAGTTTAGTATGGAGGAAGAGGATGAAGAGGAAGAAGAGGAGAGCAACCTCAAAGATACGAAGTATGCCTATCATGAACACATGGCCCTTGCTTCAAGGCAATTTTGGAGCAAGAAGAACTCAAGGCCCAACTTCAACAAGAACAATTCAAGTGGCGCAAAGGGCAAGCAATGAGTGAGGATTTGCTTCAATTGTGGCAATGTGAGCCACTTTGTTGCAGAGTTCCTTATGAGAAGAGGGAAGACAATGGTGGCAAGCTCATCCGAAAGGACGAGGCCAAGTCTTTCCCCAACAAAAGCAACTTGACCAAGAAGACTCCTCCCAAGGCTTTGGTGGTGCAAGAAGAGTACAATGTGGATGATGATGATGATGAAGATGGTGAGTCAATTGCCATGGCCTCCGTTGCCATTGCAACGATTCCACAGGTGTCTCTCTTCGACTCACCCAATGAGAGCATCACCGCCAACTGCCTCATGGCTAAAGCCACCAACAAGGTAACCCCCAACATCAAAACTACCATCATTAGTCATCCTTTTTTGACGGATAGCATTGATGAACATGAGGGAACAAATGTGGAAGAAAATGAGTTTGAGACCTTTATGAGTAAACTCAAGGGTAAGTCCAAGAAGCACTTCGTTGCTCTATTGGAACAACTTGGTGAAGCCAATGACATGATCGAGGCTCACGAAGACACCATCTCTAGGATGGGGGGGCATAGTCATGACTATGCCGATGAGATCTCGGATCTTTCTAATGCTCTTGAGGAAGAGCGTGGTCTTCATTTGGATCTTGAGGAGTCACACAACGATGATCATGCTAAGTTAAAGAAAGATCTTGATCATGCTCTTGTTGTTTCTCGTGTGCTAAACTCTGAGAAGGCAAAGCTTGGGGTTGATCTAGCTAGACTCATAGAGGAGTTTGACATTCTCGACAAGGCTCACAAAGTATTGAAGGGTGTTCATGCTAGCCTCAAGGAGTCTCATGATCAACTCCAAGTGAAGCTAACCAAGGAGAAAGCCACCTTTCCTCATACGGTGCTAATTGATAATGCAAATGCTACTAACCCTTGTTGTGAGCATGTGAATCTTGTTGAGGAGAATGCTAAGTTGAAGGAGCAACTTGAGAAAGGCCTTGTGTTATGCATACAAGGTGAGAAGAACCTCAACGACCTTTTGAGCAATCAAAAGTAAGTTGTAGCCAAGGAGAGGATTGGGTTCGCACCCAAGCCCAAGAACAAGAAGAAGAATGACAAGACCAAACGACCTCCTCCTCTCAAGCAAACTGTGAAGGAGGGATAGGTTGCTTCCAAGGAAAAGAAGAACAATGCAAAGGGTGGTGGTGTCAAGAAGGGCAATGCCACCCCTCCCAACAAATCCGACGACTTTAACCCTTCTTATGTGTTATGCCATGCTAGTGATGGGCATGTTTATGCCAAATTTGTTGGTTCTCCTCATGAGTATATTGAATGGTCTATTTGGGTTCCTAAGACCCTTGTTACTAACATCAAAGGACCCATTACAAAATGGGTACCTAAAACCAAGCATTGATCTCTTGTAGGTGTTTGCTTCCGGTGGGGGATCATGATTGCTTGATAGTGGAGCTACAAATCATATGACCGGAAGCAAGGACTTGGTGGTGGACGTGCACAAGATTTCAGCTATGCCCACCAATGTCGATTGGGGTGATGCCTCGTCTTCTAAGGTATTGGGACTTGGCAAGGTTGTCATTTCTCATGATCTCACGATCGAGAAAGTCATGCTTGTTGAGTCCCTTGCATATAATTTACTTTCCGTTCATCAACTTGCAATCATGGGCTTTGCCACTTTCTTTGATATAGATATCGTGGCCCTCTGGTGGAGCAAGACTCTTAAAGTAGCCTTTGTTGGGCATGCCGAGAACAGTCTATATGTGATTAACTTTTCTGAGCGACCCACTAAGACCGCGGCATGCCTAATGGCTAAAGTTGACGTGGGATGGCTTTGGCATCGCCATTTAGCCCATGTCAATATGAGATATTTGCAAAGTCTTATCAAGGGGGACCATGTCCGTGGACTAACGAATGTTAGTTTTGCTAAAGCCACCTCCTAAGCCATGGGTTCGGCTCGAGTCGGTTATTCGACGCATCTCGCAGGCGGTACACTCCACCAGTCAGGACTTGGTCAATTATGAAGGGACCTTCCCATTTGGGCTTGAGTTTGTCCTTTTTCTTATCCGGCAGGCGTAGAACTAGTTCGCCAACATTGTAATTTTTGGCCCGTACTTCTCTGCTTTGATATCTTCGAGCCTGCTGTTGATAAAATGCGGAACGGGCTTTAGCCACGTCGCGCTCCTCCTCTAAGGCGTCCAGGTTGTCCTGCCGATCAAGCTCGGCTTCTCTTTCTTCGTACATGCGCACTCGAGGTGAGTCATGAATTATGTCGCAGGGCAGAACTGCCTCTGCGCCGTACACCATAAAGAATGGTGTGAATCCGGTGGTACGGTTCGGCGTGGTTCGCAGCCCCCAGAGTACGGAGTCGAGCTCCTCCACCCAGTGAGTATTAGATTCCTTGAGGGACCGCACTAGTCTAGGTTTAATGCCGCTCATGATGAGACCATTTGCACGTTCGACCTGACCGTTAGTTTGTGGGTGATAGACAGAAGCATAGTCGAGCTTAATGCCCATGTTTTTGCACCACAGCTTTACTTCATCGGAGGTGAAGTTTGTGCCGTTATCGGTGATGATGCTGTGACGGACGCCGTAACGGTGTACGACCCCGGATATGAAGTCTATCACAGGTCCGGATTCGGCCGTCTTAACAGGCTTGGCTTCTATCCATTTCGTGAATTTATCCACCATGACCAATAGGTATTTTTTCTTGTGGGCTCCACCTTTAAGGGGTCCCACCATGTCAAGCCCCCAGACCACAAAAGGCCAAGTGATGGGGATAGTTCGGAGGGCGTTGGGCGGCATATGGCTTTGGTTTGCAAAGAGCTGGCAACCGACGCATCGTTTGACTAAGTCATGAGCGTCTGCTCGGGCCGTCGGCCAATAAAAGCCCGTACGGAAAGCCTTGCTTATAAGGGACCGAGCTGCGGCGTGGTGGCCACCGAGTCCGGCAT
This sequence comes from Aegilops umbellulata, assembly GCA_032464435.1. Taxonomy (NCBI): domain Eukaryota; kingdom Viridiplantae; phylum Streptophyta; class Magnoliopsida; order Poales; family Poaceae; genus Aegilops; species Aegilops umbellulata. The sequence goes on from CP136055.1 coordinate 506,335,682, forward strand.
GAATTTCAGCCAACAGACTCCGCCCTTCCTCTTCGGAGATACATCTTTGAAGGACTCCTGTAGTGCTTTTCTTATAGAGCTCTCCCTCGTGGACTTTATAGGCTTTGGATCGCCGCACTATGTAGCGTGCCTCGTTTTGGTCCTCTGGGAGTTCCTGCCTAGTAAGGTAGGCTAGGAATGGTTCTGTCCATGGGACGATGACCGCCATTATTACGTGGGCTGAAGGTGTGATTTCGGTGGCAGGGCCTCCGATTATGTCAGATTGTTCGGCGTCGGGTTATGCGGTTGTGTCCGGACTGTTATCCGAGGGTTCCCCCTCCCATGCTACAGATGGCTTGAATAATCTTTCTAAGAAGATGTTGGGGGGGACTGCATCTTGTTTTGCTCCGATGCGTGCCAGGACGTCCGCTGCCTGATTATTTTCTCGGGCTATATGGTGAAACTCCAGTCCCTCGAACCGAACTGACATTTTTAGAACGGCATTGTGATAAGCTGCCATTTTTGGGTCTTTGGCGTCGAAGTCGCCATTTATTTGGGATATCACGAGCCCCGCGTACTTCCAGGCGTTGAATGCCCATGGATACTGCCATCCGGAGACCATGTAGAAGGGCCTCGTATTCGGCTGCGTTGTTGGAGTCCGTGTACATAATTTGGAGTACGTATTGGACTGTGTCTCCTATAGGGGACGTCAAAACGACGCCAGCCCCCAGTCCGGCCAACATTTTGGAGCCGTCGAAATGCATGATCCAGTTTGAATATGTGTCGTACTCTTTAGGGAGTTCGGCCTCTGTCCATTCGGCGACGAAGTCGGCTAGGACTTGCGATTTAATGGCTCGCCGTGGTTTGTAGGTTATGTCGAACGGGAGGAGCTCTATGGCCCATTTTGCTATCCGGCCCGTTGCATCGCGGTTGTTGATAATATCGTGGAGTGGTACTTCCGAGGCTACTGTTATAAAACACTCTTGAAAGTAGTGTCGTAGCTTCCGGGATGCCATAAACACCGCGTATGCAATCTTTGAAGGGGGAGTTTGTGTCGTAGCTTCCGGTAATGCGGGTACCGTGATTTGCATGGTGTGAGGACAGTGGACACGTAGTAAACCGGCCTTTGAAGGGGGAGTTTGTGTCCATCCGTTGCCCGCTCGACGACGAGTACTGCGCTAACAACTTGATGAGTTGCGGCAATGTACAATAGCATGGGTTCGCCAATGTTCGGCGCGGCCAGGACTGGGTTTGTTGCCAAGATGGCCTTTATTTCCTCGAGTCCGGCCGTGGCAGCGTCTGTCCACTCGAAGTGTTCGGTGCACCTAAGGAGGCGGTAAAGGGGCAATGCTTTTTCTCCCAGGCGGGAGATAAAGCGGCTTAACGCCGCCACACATCCGGTGAGTTTCTGTATTTGTTTGAGGTCTTTTGGGACATCCAATTGTGACAAAGCTCGGATTTTAGCTGGATTTGCTTCAATTCCTCTACCGGATACGATGAAGCCCAGGAGCTTTCCGGCTGGAACGCCGAAAACGCATTTTTCCGGATTGAGCTTAATGTCGTATTTTCGGAGGTTGTCAAATGTAAGCCTCAAGTCGTCTACTAGAGATTCGACATGTCTTGATTTAATGACCACATCGTCTACATACGCCTCCACTGTTTTGCCGATCTAGTTTGCTAGGCATGTTTGAATCATGCGCTGATATGTTGCGTCGGTGTTTTTTAGCCCAAAGGGCATTGTGTTGAAGCAGAATGGGCCGTATGGTGTGATGAATGCTGTTGCAGCTTGGTCTGATTCTGCCATCTTGATTTGATGGTAACCGGAGTATGCGTCGAGGAAGCACTGCGAATCGTGTCCTGCAGTGGCATCGATGATTTGATCTATTCGAGGGAGGGGGAAAGGATCCCTTGGGCAAGCCTTATTAAGGTCTTTGAAATCGACACACAGGGGCCAGGATTTGTCCTTATTTGGTACCATCACCAGGTTTGTTAGCCAGTCCGGGTGTTTTATGTCTCTAATGAATCCGGCTTCCAAAAACTTGGCTAGCTCCTCTCCCATAGCCTGTCTCTTTGGTTCGGAGAAACACCGAAGGGCTTGTTTGACAGGTTTGAATCCTTTCTGGATGTTTAGGCTGTGTTCGGCCAACCTGCGTGGGATTCCTGGCATGTCTGAAGGGTGCCAAGCGAAAATGTCCCAGTTCTCTCGTAGGAACTCTCGCAGTGCGGCGCATACATCAGGGTTCAGTCTTGCCCCGATGGAGGCTGTTTTATTGGGGTCCGTTGGGTGGACCTGGAATTTGACTATTTCGTCCACTGGTTTCAAGGATGTGGATTTGGATCTCTTATCGAGTATCACATCATCCCTATTGACCGTGGATCGCAGCGCAGTCAGTTCTTCGGCCGCTAAGGTTTCGGATAGTGCCTCGAGGGCCAATGCGGCTGTCTTGTTCTCGGCGCGGAGTGCTATGTCCGGATCACTAGCGAGAGTGATAATTCCGTTTGGCCCAGGCATTTTAAGCTTCATGTACCCGTAATGGGGTATAGCTTGGAAAACTATGAAGCCTCCCGTCCTAGTATAGCGTGATATCCGCTTTTGAACGGGGCCACCTGGAACGTGATCTGTTCGGACCTGTAATTATCCGGCGTGCCGAATACCACATCTAGTGTGATCTTTCCGGTGCAGCGCGCTTCCTGACTGGGGATTATTCCTCTAAAGGTTGTGCTGCTTCGCTCAATGTTGCTCCAGTCTATTTCCATCTTTTGGAGGGTTTCCTCGTAAATGAGGTTCAATCCGCTGCCTCCGTCCATGAGTACCTTTGTGAGGCGACAGCCGTCCACTATGGGACTGAGGACTAATGCGGCTGGTGCTCGGGCTGTTTGAAATTTAGGTTTGTCACTCGTGTTGAAGGTGATAGCAGTATTACTCCATGGGTTTATTGTCGCTACTTGATAGACTTCGGTGAGGCTGCGGAGTGTTCTTTTTTGCATGTTATTTGATGCGAAAGTCTCAAAGACTGTGAGAACGGAACTAAAATTCTCGGGCTGGTTTCCTTCAACCTCTCGAGTTAGGAGGTCCTCGCCAATTTTGGCCACCTGCCGGAGTATCCAACATGCCCTGAGGCTGTGAGTTGGGGTGGCGTCCTCTGCACTGTGAATCTTGCAGGGTCCATCTAGCCACTTTTCCAGTACGGTTCCATGCCCTCTAAAGGGTTTTGATTTTTTGGTATTTAGTCCGGGTGCCTTACTATGGTGCACCCTCTTAGTTCGGACGGGATTGCTATTCAAGGCCGGATTATCCCAAAATTTTATTTCGGTTTTCCAAGCACTTTCCATCGCATAGTAATTTTGTACTATGGACGCCAAGTCATCAAAGCGTGTAATATTACGACGACTTACAGCGTTGAGTATTCCCTTGTCCGTGCAATTACTACAAAAGATTGAAATTGCGTCTCCCTCGCGGCAGTCCTTTATCCTGTTCATAACCAGGAGGAATCTGGCCCAGTAATGATGTACTGTTTCTTCGGGCATTTGCCTGATTTGGGAAAGATCGCTTAAGATCGGGCGGGCGGGTGTCGTTGAATCTGAGACCTCGCCCAGTTTGTTGTTCGGAGGCTGAAGAACTTCCGAATTCTGAGATCCGGAGTCTTGGATGTTATCCGATTTGCCTGATTTTAAGCTCATGTCTTGGATTGTATCCTCCCCTCCGCGGATATCTGGCATGGAGGGTTCGGGAATTCGGACGTAGCTAGTCCTTAAGATAGATGAAGGGTCGCCGCATTGTGTCTCCACCACAGCAACGTGGTGGGTGACTTGTGGAGAGTTAATTTCCCTTAGATCGGGTTTAAGCCCAACCTGGTCGTAATTTGTAGCGACGCCCAGTGCGGCGATGCGATCCAGGAGCTCGTTTACAAAAGAGAGCTCCATCGGATCCAATTGCTCGGCGAGCTCTGAGCTGACATGGGGATTGCTTTCGATGACCCGGGAGGTCACCGTCGGCGCAACAGCCGAACAGGCGGTTGCGAGAAATCCACCTAGCCGGATAGTTTGGCCGATAGCCAAGGCTCCTTTTTAATTGGCGCCGTCTTTAAAGACGGGAAGAGGCATCCTTCCTGATCGCGACGGCACAGAGGAACTCTCAATTAAAGCACCAATGTCGGTGTCAAAACCGGCGGATCTCGGGTAGGGGGTCCCGAACTGTGCGTCAAGGTCGGATGTTAACAGGAGACAAGGGACACTTTATTTTACCCAGGTTCAGGCCCTCTCGATGGAGGTAAAACCCTACTCCTGCTAGATTAATATTGATGATATGGGTAGTACAAGAGTAGATCTACCACGAGATCAAGGAGGCTAAACCCTAGAAGCTAGCCTATGGTATGATTGTGTATGATGATGGTTGTCCTACGGACTACAACCCTCCGGTTTATATAGACACCGGATAGGTTTAGGGTTATACAGAGTCGGTTACAATGGTAGGAGATCTTGAATATCCGCACGCCTAGCTTGCCTTCCACGCCAAGGAAAGATCCTTCCGGACACGGGACGAAGTCTTCAATCTTGTATCTTCACGGTCCTGGAGTCCGGCTGAAGGTATAGTCCGGCTATCCGAACACCCCCTAATGCAGGACTCCCTCAATCATGCTTGCAGTGCTTGTATTGAAGGAAAGCTACATGAGAAGGCTCACCCTCCCACGACTATCATTTACTCGAAGAGGCCTTTGGAGCTCCTTCATTTGGATCTCTTTGGGCCTCCATCCTTTGATAGCCTTGGGGGTAGGAAGTATTGCTTGGTGATTGTGGATGACTATTCAAGATACACTTGTGTGTACTTCTTCAAGACGAAGAGCGAGACCCAACAAATCGTCATTGACTTTGCAAATGAAGCCCAACGTCAACATAATGCAAAGATCTTGACCATAAGAAGTGACAACGGCACCGAGTACAAGAACTACACATTGGATGAGTTTCTTAGTGATGAGGGATCAAGCATCAATATTCCGCACCATACACCCCTCAACAAAATGGTGTAGCAGAGAGGAAGAACCGGACGTTGATGGATGCGTAAAGTACCATGATGGCGGAGTTCAAGTCTCCCTACAACTTTTGGGCCGAAGCCATCAACACCGCGTGTCATGCATCTAACCGACTCTACCTCCGAAAGACTTGAACAAGACTCCATATGAGATACTCACCGGCAACAAGCCAAACCTCAAGTACTTCTGGGTGTAAGTGTTTCATTCTCAAGAAAGGTGTCCGTTTGTCTAAATTTGAGGCTAGAGCTTATGAGGGCATATTTGTTGGTTATGCTACAAACTCTCATGCTTACCGTGTTCTCAATAAGTCCACGGGACTTATTGAGGAAACGTGTAATGTGGAGTTTGATGAGAATAACGGCTCCCAAGTGGAGCAAAGTGGTACTTGTGATGTAGGTGATGAAATTCCTCCCCAAGCCATAAGAATAATGGGCGTTGGTCATATCCTACCCATTGAGGAACCCCTTGTGGCTGAAGGAGAAGGACAATGTTCCACTCGAGTGGAACCATCACCAACCCAAGACCCACACGCTTCTGAAGAACATAGTAAAGGCCCTCAACCAAATGAAAAAGATCAAGGGCAAGATCACCCTCAAGATGGTGGTGAACCACCACATGGTGCCCAAGGTCAAGTTCTCACCACCGAGCAAGTACAAGATCAAGAGCAAGCTCAAGATAAAGAACAAGCTCAAGACGGCGCTCAAGATGATCAAATTTCCTCTCCTCATCTCACTTCCGAGGAGGAATTGGAGCGTCGTGCCGCCAAGATTGCTTCCAAGCTCACCACCAAAGGGCACATCATGGAGAATGTGCTTGGAAGCTTAACTAAGGGGCTAAGCACTCGTAGACAATTAGCAAACTATTGTGAACATCATGCGTTTGTCTCTTGTGTGGAACCCCAAAAGGTTTATGAAGCGCTCGAGGATCCGGATTGGCTTAATGCAATGCATGAAGAACTCAACAACTTCGAGCACAACAAGGTGTGGGGATTGGTGCCAAGGCCAACGGGGAACCATAATGTCATTGGGACCAAGTGGATATTCAAAAACAAGCAAGATGCTCATGGAACTATCATTCGCAACAAGGCTCGTTTGGTGGCACAAGGCTACTCCCAAGTCAAGGGTATCAACTACGGTGAAACCTTTGCTCCCATTGCTCGCCTTGCGTCCATTCGCATGCTAATTGCCTATGCTTCTCGTCATAACTTTAAGTTGCAACAAATGGACATAAAGAGTGCTTTTCTTAATGGTCCCATTAATGAGTTGGTCTATGTCAAACAACCCCCCGGGTTCGAGGATCCCTACTTCCCGGATCATGTGTATCAACTCAATAAGGCACTCTATGGCCTTAAACAAGCGCCACGTGCGTGGTATGACCACCTTACCGAGTTGTTACAAGATCGTGGATTTGAAGTTGGGCTAATCGACCCACTCTTTTTACTAAGAAGGTCAAAGGGGAGTTGTTTGTGTGCCGACTCTATGTTGATGATATTATCTTTGGTTCCCCTAACAAAGCTTTCAATGAGGAATTTGCCACTCTCATGACCTCAAAGTTCAAGATGTCTTCCATGGGAGAGTTGAAGTTCTTCCTCGGGTTCGAAGTGAAGCAAAGAAGAGAAGGAACCTTCATCAACCAAGCTAAATACACTCAAGACATGCTTAAGAGATTCAAGCTAAATGATGTCAAGCCAGCTTCCACTCCAATGCCCACCAAATGCCAACTTGACATTGATCCCAATGGTAAAGTGGTGGATCAAAAGGTATATCGATCCATGGTTGGCTCCTTGCTATACCTTTGTGCATCTAGACCAGATATCATGTTGAGTGTGGGAATTTGTGCACGGTTTCAAGCCGCACCTAAGGAAAGCCACTTTGTGGCGGTCAAGCGAATCTTTCGATATTTGGCTCATACCCCAAACTTTGGCTTATGGTACCCCAGAGGAGCAAACTTCAAGCTTGTAGGATATTTGGACTCCGATTGGGCGGGAGACAAAGTGGATAGGAAGTCCACTTCCGGAGGGTGCCAATTCCTTGGGTGCTCTTCGGTGAGTTTGTCTTCCAAGAAGCAAAGTTGTGTGTCTCTCTCGTCCACCGAAGCGGAGTATGTGGCCGCCGGTAGTTGTTGTGCACAACTCTTATGGATGAGGCAAACTTTAAAGGATTACAGTGTCATTTGTGACAAAGTGCCTCTTTGGTGTGACAATGAAAGTGCCATCAAGATATCTCTCAACCCGGTGCAACACTTCAAGACGAAGCATATTGAGATTCGGTATCACTTCATCCGGGATCATATTAGGCGAGGGGAGATCGAGCTCAACTATGTCAACACTCATGATAACCTTGCAGATATTTTCAAGAAGCCTTTGGATGAAGCAAGATTTCGCAAGTTAAGGCATGCATGAGCTAAATATCATTGATTCGAGCAATGTTGCTTGAACATTTGCACTCCCTACCATACTCAACTTGTTATCTTATTTAGGTGTAGGCATGGACATAGGGGGAGTGTTTGTTCTCTCAATGAACTCTCCCTCCCCCATTATGCATAAATTGATCAACTCTTTCACATTAGCCATTTTTGATGGTACGGGTGCTTCAAATACGAGTTTTGGTCATGGTTCCAAGGATAATTCTTGGCGGTGCCATACCAATTGCCTCAAACATAGGTGGCTCCGGCCACCGCCCTCTCCTTGGAGAGGTTGTGTCTTGTGGTTGGTCCTTGTTGTCTCTTGCCTTTCTTTCTCTCTGCTTAGTCTTAGTCTTGCCGTTTGTTTGTTTTCGTTCCTTTTCAGCCAAGCCTTCTTGTCTAGTAGTTGCATCTCGCTGGGCGGTACTACCGCTGGTGGTGCGCGGTACTACTGCTTATGTTGACAAGCGGTACTACCGCCCACCCGAGCGGTAATACCGTTGGGGTGCGGGACCAAGAGGTTATGTCGGGGCAGGGGGAGGTTTCGTCTCCCCCATACCCATTCGCACCGCCACCTCGTTCCTCTTCTTCTCTCCAGCGTCGCCTTGCCGCGGGAGGGCTCCGGCGGGCCGCCGTCTCCGGGCCATCCCTCTCCATTCCCTTTGGCGGAGTCGATCCCCACCCTGTACTCTTGCCATGGATGCCGGTATTGCCCCCGTTCCTCCTCTCCTTTTGTCTAGTTCTCAGATCTAGCGTCTTTGGGGCAATAGTGGTTGCATCTCTCGATTTTTGGCTAAATCTCGGCTTGAGTAGTTTGGAGAAGGCGTCTAGACTATGTGGATTAAGTTTTGGTAGGAGTATTTTTGAATTTGGCATTCCGGTAGTGCCGGATCTGACCACGGCAGTAGGAACCGTTGTTTCCCAGTCTTGAGCGGTACTACCACTCCCAGCGGTACTACCGCTTGTGCGGTACTGCCACCTATGGCCAGGGGTACTACCGCTGCTTGCCCGATTCCATCATTTTCCTACCACTATTTGATCCATGTTGTTTTGTTTGGAGGCTTATGCTCTGTCTTTCGTGTTGGTTCTTTTGTTCGTATGCTTGGTTCCAGGTGATGAACATCCTGAGCAGCAAGTCCGTCGTGTCAACCCCGGACGTGCAACATCAAAGCGCTACCGCACCTCTGAGTCGGCAGGTGCTTCCTCAAGTGCGCCACCTCCGCCTCAACTCCAGAATAAACCTGCCAACATGCCGAAGCCAAGGGGCAAGACTATGACTGAGCTGACTGCCAAGGAGTTCTGGTAAAGGCGTCGCCGCAACCCGTATGCGGAAGCCCAAGAACCCAATTTGGTCAACCACCCGTTCTGGAACCACTTTCAGTTTGGCATCTACTTTGATGTGATCAAGGCCAAGAAGAATCTCTATGTTGATGTTTGCTCCATCGACACGGATGCCATGGAAAAGGATCCTGAGTACTTTGGTGAAGATCTTCAGATGTGTTCTCAGCTAAACATTCTCAGAATCATGCAGTTCAACAAGGACTTTGATGCAGATTTGGTGGCTCAATTCTATGCTACTGTCCATCTTGGAACTGATGAAGAAAGGACTCTGACCTGGATGACAAATGGCAAGTTGCTTTCTGTCAAGTGGAAGGCCTTCATGGAGTTACTTGAGGTGGAAGATCACGGGCTTGAGACTCCTGTCCGCTTTCGCCCTCACCGCAATGCCAACTCCACTCACAAGCAAGCCCTCTGGCCCTACTGCAATGTGAAGGTTAACCCTGTGACTAAGAAGGAAACCTATGAGCTGTCTACCTTTCTGGACATCCTTCATCGTTTCTTTCGAGAGACCCTCTTCCCTCGCATCGGGAATCTAGATATGGTCCACTCCTATCTCATGGATATGCTTCTCTTCTGCCAGCATGAGAAGGAAGCAAACACTGGCGAGTCCCTAGACATTTCTCATGTTATGTGGTCTGAACTTCTTACTACCATTTCTGAGCGCAAGTGCCTGATCTATGGTCCGTTCATCATGCTACTCATTGAGAAGGCCTGGGCACGTGTCTATCCCAAGGTTATGCTGGAAATTGGAGAATTGGTTTCTCATGAGATCAAGCGTCTGAGGAAGAAGGACAATTGGGGCACCCCAGCCCCTAAATCCGGGGGTCCATCTACTGCTGCTGACATGGAGACCGAGGACGGGGCTGAGGCCGATGATGACGATGAGGACTATGAGCCTTCTGGGACATAGACCTCTTGGGCAAAGAAGCTCAAGCGCAAGATGAAGAAGCTCTTCTGCATGGAGTCTCATGGTAAGTACATGACTCATGTGGCTGAGAAGAAGGCCAGGGGCATCACAAGGAGCTGATGCGTCAGCTGGGTGCGACCGTTGTCAGTGGGTCTGAGGGCCAGATCACTGAGGAAGAGGAGTGGATTCAGCAGCACTGTCCGTGGACCGATTCTGACACCCAGCAGTTTCCGACTGAGGATGGCAGTGCAGATGACCATGCCAGGATGTGATGAGAGAGCTCCTAAGTTTGCTTTCACTTGGAGTTGTAGCATCGCTCTTTGCCCTTTTGGTGTCTCGATGCCAAAGGGGGAGAGAGCTTAGGGATTTGTGCTTTGTGGTGTCGTTGTTTCTCGTTGTTTCTTTGTCGTGTCGTTGTGTTTTCTCGCCATTTGCTTTGTTTGGTTTTGTGCCAGTGAGACCTAAGTTCCAGACATATGGTGTAAGACATATGCTACCTTATCTTTATCTATGTATCCTATGAGTTGCTTGTTTATCCTGTTATATGTCCTGCTCTCATGTATCCTATGCTTAGGTTGTTGGACTATAAAATATAGGGGGAGTGTTGATCCTAATGTGTGTGTCTTACTTTCCAAAGGCACTACTAACTAGGTGCACAAATTCAGGGGGGAGCCCGTCTATATTTTGTAGTTCTAAGTATCTTTGCTTTCATGATATATCCTTGTGCAAATCCCTGGTTGTCATCAATCTACCAAAAAGGGGGACATTGTTAGGGCATATATCTCTAGATGTAGTTTTGGTGATTGATGACAACATGTTTGCGGACTAATCGTGTTCTTTGAGCATTTCAGAGATTCATCCTTTGGCACGAGATGATTTCTTTCCCCTCGGAGTGTCATTCAAGATGGTGTAGCTCTTTGATACGTCCATTTTGCATCATGCTTTTATATCGATATTTATTGCATTATGGGCTGTTATTTCACATTATGTCACAATACTTATGGCTATTCTCTCTTATTTTACAAGGTTTACACAAGGAGGGAGAATGCCGGCAGCTGGAATTCTGGGCTGGAAAAGGAGCAAATATTAGAGACCTATTCTGCGCAGCTCCAAAAGTCCCGAAACTCCACGGAAGTGATTTTCAGAATATATAAAAAATATCCAGCGGAAGAAGTTCACCAAAGGGCGCCCCACCTGGTCATGAGGGTGGGGGGCGCGCCCCCCTACCTCGTGGGCCCCCTGTTGGCCCTCCGATGCCCATCTTCTGCTATATGAGGTCTTTCGTCGAGAAAAAATTAAGAAGCAACCTTTCGGGACGAGACTCCGCTGCCACGAGGCGGAACCTTGGCGGAACCAACCTAGGGCTCCGGCAGAGCTGTTCTGCCGGGGACACTTCCCTCCGGGAGGGGGGAAATCATCCACATCGTCATCACCGATGCTCCTCTCATCGGGAGAGGGCAATCTCCATCAACATCTTCATCAGCACCATCTCATCTCCAAACCCTAGTTCATCTCTTGTATCCAATTCTTGTCTCCAAGTCCGGGATTGGTACTAGTAGGTTGCTAGTAGTGTTGATTACTCCTTGTAGTTGATGCTAGTTGGTTTATTTGGTGGAAGATCATATGTTCAGATCCTTTATGCATATTATTACCCCTCTGATTATGAACATGAATATGCTTTGTGAGTAGTTACGTTTGTTCCTGAGGACATGGGAGAAGTCTTGCTATCAGTAGTCATGTGAATTTGGTATTCGTTCGATATTTTGATGAGATGTATGTTGTCTAGCCTCTAGTGGTGTTATGTTAACGTTGACTACATAACACTTCACCATTATTTGGGCCTAGAGGAAGGCATTGGGAAGTAATAAGTAGATGATGGGTTGCTAGAGTGACAGAAGCTTAAACCCTAGTTTATGTGTTGCTTCGTAAGGGGCTGATTTCGATCGATATGTTTCATGCTATGGTTAGGTTTACCTTAATACTTTTGTTGTAGTTGCGGATGCTTGCAATAGAGGTTAATCATAAGTGGGATGCTTGTTCAAGTAAGAACAACACCCAAGCACCGGTCCACCCACATATCAAATTATCAAAGTACCGAACGCGAATCAAATGAACGTGATGAAAACTAGCTTGACGATATTCCCATGTGTCCTCGGGAGCGCTTTTCTCATTATAAGAGTTTGTTCCGGCTTGTCCTTTGCTACGAAAAGGATTGGGCCACCTTGCTGCACTTTATTTACTTTTGTTACTTGTTGCTCGATACAAATTATCCTATCACAAAACTATCTGTTACCACTTATCTCAATACTTGCAGAGAATACCTTGCTGAAAACCGCTTATCATTTCCTTCTGCTCCTCATTGGGTTCGACACTCTTACTTATCAAAAGGACTACGATAGACCCCTTATACTTTTGGGTCAACAAGACTCTTTTCTGGCGCCGTTGCAGGGGAGTGAAGCGCCTTTGGTAGGTGGAATTTGGTAAGGAAAAATTTATATAGTGTGCTGAAATTTACTGTCACTTGTTACTATGGAAAGTAATCCTCTGAGGGGCTTGTTCGGGGTATCTTCACCCCGACCAGTAGAGCAAAGAGTTGCTCCTCAACCTACTTACTGAAAATGAAAATGTTCCCTTTGAATTTCCTTCGGGTATGATAGAAAAACTTCTAGCTAATCCTTTTACAGGAGATGGAACAAAGCATCCTGATGAGCACTTAATATATGTGGATGAAGTTTGTGGATTATTTAAGCTTGCAGGTATACCCGATGATGTTGCTAAGAAGAAGGTCTTCCCTTTATCTTTGAAGGGAGATGCATTGACACGGTATAGGCTATGTGATGATACGAGATCATGGAACTATAGAAGATTGAAATTGGAATTTCATCAAAAGTATTATCCTATGCATCTTGTTCATCATGATCGCAATTATATATATAATTTTTGGCCTCGCGAAGGAGAAAGCATCGCTCAAGCTTGGGGGAGGCTTAAATCAATGTTATACGAATGCCCCAATCATGAGCTCCCAAGAGAAACAATTATTCAAAACTTTTATGCTCGGCTTTCTGAAAACAATCGCACCATGCTCGATACTTCTTGTGCTGGCTCTTTTATGATGAAGACTATTGAATTTAAATGGGATTTATTGGATAGAATTAAACACAACTCTGAAGATTGGGATCTCTATGAAGGTAAGGAGTCAGGTATGACACCTAAGTTTGATTGTGTTAAATCTTTTATGGACACCGATATTTTCCGTAAGTTTAGCACTAAATATGGACTTGACTCCGAGATAGTAGCTTCTTTATGTGAATCATTTGCTACTTATGTTGATCTCGCCAAGGAGAAGTGGTTTAAATATCATCCTCCCATAGAATTAAAAGTATCTGCACCAACTAAAGTTGAAGAAAAGACTGTCACTTATAATGATCCTATTGTTCCTACTTCTTATGTTGAGAAACCACCTTTCCCTGTTAGAATAAAGGATCATGCTAAAGCTTCAACTGTGGTTCATAAAAGCAATATTAGAACTTATACACCTCCTGAGCAAGTTAAAGTAGAACCTAATATTGCTATTGTTAAAGATCTCTTGGCTGATAATATTGATGGGCATGTTATTTGATTCTGCGGTGAAACTGCTAGAATTGCTAAACCTTGTGCTAAAGATAAACATAGACCTGTGGTAGGTGTGCCTGTTATTTGTGTTAAAATAGGAGGTCATTGTTATCATGGCTTATGTGATATGGGTGCTAGTGCTAGTGTTATACCATATGACTTGTATAAAGAAATCAACCATGAAATTGCACCTGCTAAGTTAGAAGATATTGATGTCACAATTAAACTTGCCAATAGAGATCCTATATCAGCAATGGGAATTGTTAGAGATGTTGAAGTCTTGTGTGGGAAAACTAAATATCCTGGTGATTTTCTTGTTCTCAGTTCCCCACAAGATAGCTTTTGTCCCATTATATTTGGTAGACCCTTCTTGAACACTGTTAATGCTAAGATAGAATGCGAAAAGAATGTTGTTTCTATTGGCTTGGATGATATGATTCATGAGTTTAATTTCTCTAAATTTAGTAAACAACACCGTGAAGAAGAATTATCTAGTAAGGATGAAATTATTGGTCTTTGTTCTATTGCCGTACCTCCTAGTGATCCTTTAGAACATTATTTGCTAGACCATGAAAATGATATGTTTATGAATGAAAGAAGGGAAATAGATGAAGTATTCTTTAAACATGAACCTATTTTGAAACACAATTTGCCTGTTGAAATCCTAGGGGATCCTCCTCCACCCAAGGGTGATCCCGTGTTTGAGCTTAAACCATTGCCTGATAATCTTAAATATGCTTATCTTGATGAAAAGAAGATATATCCTGTTATTATTAGTGCTAACCTTTCAGAGCATGAAGAAGAAAGATTATTGAAAAAACTCTAAAGAAGCACCGTGCTGCTATTGGATATACTCTTGATGATCTTAAGGGCATTAGTCCCACTCTATGTCAACATAAAATAAATTTGGAAGCAGATGTCAAACCAGTTCGTGATCCTTAACAATGTCTGAATCCTAAAATGAAAGAAGTGGTAAGGAAAGAAATATTAAAGCTTCTGGAGGCAGGTATAATTTATCCCGTTGCTGATAGTCAGTGGGTAAGTCCTGTCCATTGTGTCCCTAAGAAGGGAGGCATTACTGTTGTTCCTAATGATAAAGATGAATTGATCCCGTAAAGAATTATTACAGGTTATAGGATGGTAATTGATTTCTGTAAATTAAATAAGGCTACTAAGAAAGATCATTACCCCTTACCTTTTATCGATCAAATGCTAGAAAGATTATGCAAACATACACACTACTACTTTCTAGATGGTTATTCTGGTTTCTCTCAAATACATGTGTCGGCTAAAGATCAATCAAAGACTACTTTTACATGCCCGTTTGGTACTTTTGCCTGTAGACGTATGCCTTTTGGTTTATGTAATGCACCTGCTACATTTCAAAGATGCATGATGGCTATATTCTCTGACTTTTGTGAAAAGATTTGTGAGGTTTTCATGGACAACTTTTCCGTCTATGGATCCTCTTTTGATGATTGTTTAAGCAATCTTGATCGAGTTTTGCAGAGATGTGAAGAAACTAATCTTGTCTTGAATTGGGAAAGTGCCACTTTATGGTTAATGAAGGTATTTTCTTGGGGCATAAAGTTTCTGAAAGAGGTATTGAAGTTGATAAAGCCAAGGTTGATGCTATTGAAAAGATGCCATGTCCCAAGGACATCAAAGGTATAAGAAGTTTCCTTGGTCACGCCGGATTTTATAGGAGGTTCATTAAGGAGTTCTCAAATATTTCTCGGACTCTGACTAATTTATTACAAAAAGATATACCATTTGTCTTTGATGATGATTGTGTAGAAGCATTTGAAATACCTAAGAAAGCGTTGGTCTCTGCACCTATTGTTCCGCCACCTGATTGGAATTTACCCTTTGAAATCTTGTGTGATGCTAGTTATTATGCTGTAGGTGCTGTTCTAGGGCAAAGAGTTGATAAGAAATTAAATGTTATCCATTATGCTAGTAAGACTCTAGACAATGCTCAAAGAAATTATGCTACTACTGAAAAAAGAACTCTTAGCAGTTGTATTTGCTTGTGATAAGTTCAGACCTTATATTGTTGATTCTAAAGTAACTATTCACACTGATCATGCTGCTATTAAATATCTTATGGAAAAGAAAGATGCTAAACCTAGACTTATTAGATGGGTTCTCCTGCTACAAGAATTTGACTTGCATATTGTTGATAGAAAAGGAGCTGAGAACCCCGTTGCAGACAACTTGTCTAGGTTAGAAAACGTTCTTGATGACCCACTACCTATTGATGATAGCTTTCCTGATGAACAATTAAATGTTATAAGTACCTCTCGTAGTACTCCTTGGTATGCTGATTATGCTAATTACATTGTTGCTAAATTTATACCACCTAGCTTCACATACCAGCAAAAGAAAAAGTTTTTCTATGATTTGAGACATTACTTTTGGGATGACCCACATCTCTATAAAGAAGGAGTAGGTGGTGTTATTGGACGTTGTGTACCTGAGCATGAACAGGAACAGATCCTACGCAAGTGTCACTCCGAAGCTTATGGAGGACACCACGCTGGAGATAGAACTGCACATAAGGTATTACAATCCGGTTTTTATTGGCCTACTCTCTTCAAGGATGCCCGTAAGTTTGTCTTGTCATGCGATGAATGTCAAAGAATTGGTAATATTAGTAGACGTCAAGAAATGCCTATGAATTATTCACTCGTTATTGAACCATTTGATGTTTGGGGCTTTGATTATAGGGATATTTAAATTAGTGCCCCTGGTTCCTTAGTTGTGCTCACTTTTCCCCACACTCCAACCATTTGCTCACTTTTCCCCTCTTCCTTAGCTGAAACTCTCAC
The DNA here is from genome assembly GCA_032464435.1 of Aegilops umbellulata. Classification (NCBI taxonomy): domain Eukaryota; kingdom Viridiplantae; phylum Streptophyta; class Magnoliopsida; order Poales; family Poaceae; genus Aegilops; species Aegilops umbellulata. The sequence goes on from CP136055.1 coordinate 506,351,785, forward strand.
AAATCCTCATAGCGGGCGTTTGCCGTCTTGACCGTCCATTGACCGTTAATTGCCGACGAGTGGGGCTGAGTCTTCGTCTGACTATTGCTTGCTGACGGATGGGACCGCAAGGAGACACGTATTGGGCAGCTTGTCTGAATCTGAAACAGATCTAGACAGGCCGCACTGCACCGCGCCGCCCCGCCCCCTCCGCCGGCGTCGTGCCGCGTCCACCGCAGTTGTTTCCTCCACCCTATGCCCCTATTCCGTTTGTTGGCCACGCCGTGTCTCTGCCAGATATAGCCCACCTCCCCATCTGGGATTACATAGCGATGTTTTGTGAGGACGCCCGGAATGCAGTCGACCGTGGAGAGGATTGGGTCGAATCCGCGGCAGATAATTCATGGATTAAACCTGGGTAAGTATTGTTTCCTCTCGAATTGACGTTCTAAGTCGTATTGTAGGCCGTATTTGACTTCTGTTTGCTTGAATCGTTTGAATTTGTGCTCGATTTTACCCGGCTAACTGAAGCCTTTGTTTCCTTCCCCCAACAAAATAGGATTGATCCCGCGCTGGCTTTCCGGCTGGCGATTAGAATGGAAACTAGTGTGCTGCATGGTACTAAACCGCATTTGATTTCATCATTTTTCTATCCCAAAGTGGTAGAAACCAGCATATCTTTCAAAGATTTGCGAGCTGAGCTCCAAAACACCTATCCCTGGAGTGATGCCGATGCTGTTGAACTAAATTACTTCAGAAGTGACGAGCAAAGATTTCTCCCACTAACTTGCGGCAATCATATATCGTTGCTTTTTGCTGGGATTGCTGGCTGCCGATTCGGTAAACTCCAAATCGATGTGCTTCAGCCACGCGCAGAACGGGCGAAGGGGAAGGGAGTTCAGACATCATTTATCTGTGCTAATAGCCAGCACCCCAGCACTCCTTGTAGGTCGACACCAAGGAAAGCAAGTGGTTCATGGAGCCACAACATGCCCGCTGCCAATTCTGGTTCCGATTCAGCTGCTGCTTCTCGTGTACCTTCTGCAGTTGGTGTAGAAGAAGATGCAGAACCTGACGAGGCACTGCCTACAAAGGATGATGAAGACGAGATGATGTTTCCTGAACTGGTCGATGTAGCCAGTCAGCAAGCAGTGGATGACGAATATATGGAGGAGCCCATCAGCCAAGCTAGGTTTGATGACACTGACGATGAAGAGAAGGTGGAGAATATGGACAGCTTAATCGAGGATGAATACGATGATGATGACACGCCAACAATTGAGTGGAGCAGGGAAAATCCTGAGCTTAGTGTAGGTACCATTTTCCAATCAATGGTGGACTCTCGGAATGAAGTGACAACATGGTGCATTATATCTGAAAACACCTATAAGATTAAAAGGAGTGAGCCAGCAAGGTTCACAGTTTTTTGTCCATATCCTAGGTGTAGGTGGAAGTTGCATGCATCTCGTATGAGAGAGAGCAAATATATTCAGGTAATCCAAGTTCAGTTAGTAATTTAGTTTTAGATCATTGAGTAAGGTTTCTTAACTGTTCTTTACCCTTTTATTTTGTTTCAGATAAAGAAAAACCCACACAAGCACACCTGTCCACCTGGAGGGGGAGGGGGAAGGCCAAAACCATGCTAGCAAAACCTAGGTGGGTGGCAGATGCTATATTGGATTGGCTGAGAAAAGAACCTGGACTTGGTCCAACAGCACTCCATGGGAAGCTTTTTGAGAAGTACAAGATAGAAATTCCTTACATGAGAATTTTCAATGCTAGGGAAAAGGCTCTTGACAGAATTAATGGTCAATGGAATGACAGTTTTCAGCTGCTTTGCACTTTCAAAGCTGAAGTGGAGATGGCAAGTCCAGGGAGTGCTGTAGAGATTGACAAGCATACAGTTCCATTCAAAATAAAAGGGAAGTCATTTCAGAAGGAGTGCTTCAGAAGGGCTTTTGTTTGTTTCAAGGCTTGCTGGCAGGGGTTTCTAGATGGTTGCAAGCCCTATTTAGCTATAGATGCTACATATTTGACTGGAAGATGGAGAGGATAGCTAGTAGCAGCTTCTGCAGTTGATGGACACAACTGGCTATTCCCAGTTGCATTTGGTGTGGTGGAGGCAGAGTTTGAGGAAAGTTGGGTCTGGTTTCTGCAGCAGTTGCGCAACATTATAGGCACACCCCCAGGTTTAGCTATACACACAGATGCTTGCAAGGGTTTAGAGAGTGCAGTGGAAATTGTATTCCCTGGAGTGGAGCATAGGGAATGTATGCGACACCTAGCGCATAATTTCAAAAAGAAGTTCAAAGGTAAAGTTTATGATGAGAACTTATGGCCAGCATCATACACATGCAGCAAAAGGAAGCATGAACACCATTTGAGAGTGTTGTATGCTCAAAATCCTCTTGTCAAGGAGTACATGGATGCACATCATGGCAAGGTGTGGTCAAGACGCAAATTCAACGAAATCTGCAAAGTAGATTATGTGACCAGTAACCTTGTAGAATGCTTCAATTCAAAGTTCAAGTCAGTGAAAGGGCTCTTGTTGTGGCAAGCATTTGACAAGATGAGGCAAATGATCATGATAAAGATGGCTCTTCGCAAAAGAATTGCAGAAACACAATATGTTGGTCATCAAATGCTCCCATCACTGATTAAGGCATCGCACTTGAAGGCAAGAGGACTGAAGATGAAATGTATTCGATCTGGTACATATGAGGGAGAGGTTACCTATACTGACAGTAAAAATAGGGTATGGAGGTATCCTGTGAACCTAAGTACTAGAGAATGTACTTGTAGGCAATGGCAGATCCGTGGGAAGCCATGCATACATGCCCTACATCTGATGACCGTTACCGGGGGTGCAGATGGTGAAGTTGATCAATATTGCTCTGAGTATTTCTCTGTTGCCAAATTTATGGCTGCTTATGCTGACAATGTGTCTGCACTATTGGGGAAAGATCAATGGAACATAGTAGATCCAGGGTTCAAACTCCACACTCCTGTCATTACTAGACCACCAGGAAGACCAAGGAACCAGAGGATTAGAGCAGGTGAGGAGGGTCGTCTACCAAAGAAGCGTGCTTGCAAAAAATGTGGAGTTCTGGGGCATATTGCTAGGCTTTGTAACAATGCAGTGGATGCATCATTTGGAGAGGAGGAAAGATGGACAGTAGCCAATGCTGAGGAGAATGCAGCAGCAATGGAGACTGAAGATGCAGTGGAGAATGCAGCAGCAAATGAAGCAGTGGAGAATGCAGCAGCAAATGAAGCATCTTGGTATGTGTTTGCACCCTTTGTAGAATGCAGCTACCCTTTTGTTTGCATTTCTTCTATTTTTTGCCTATGGCTTATAATTTTATTTACCAGCTCTAGGGAGAAAAGGCCAAGAGATGAAGAAACAGAAGATTTTGAAACCATGGCCTTTGATGGTTTTGAATCTATAAGAGAGGAAGAGGGGGCGTAATTTTTCCAATTGTGCCTTTAAAGATTACTGAACCCATAGATGACCGTCAAATGGTCGTCAAGTGCTCGGCGAGTGCAACTACTCCATCAGCACCTACACGAGGAAAACCCCAAGTAAAGCCCAAGATCAAAAGGAACAAGAGTCTGAAATAAAAGAGCATCTCAACTAGGGAAACCAGGAGCAAGACGGAGAAGCCAGCTGCAAACACAAGGAGCAAGTCAAAAATTTGAATTAAGTTGTTGGGAAATGTTTGTGTTGTCAATTTGAGGGCGAGTGGATCGCTTAAAACTTGGTAGATTTGTATTAAGATGTTGGCATCTTAAAACTTGGTAGATATGAGCTACTGTGAAAACTTATCAGTTGTAATAATGTTGCTTCTACTTTGGTTTCTTATTTGAGTCAGAATTCAAATTTCCATCAAAATTTGAATTTAAATCAATATTTGAATTTGGGCCAAAAATTTGGATTTGAGTTAAAGTTGAAGTTGAACATTGGAGGTTCATTGCTCTGTGCGGTGTATTTGATCGAGCATTTGAAGTCCAATATTCGTAGGTGAACAGTCCGAATGAGAAATGTGCTAAACGAGCTCGAAAGCTAGGGTAAACAGCCCCATTTGAAATAAAGTTTTTTTTGACCTTGCCTAAATGAGGCATATATATTTTATTAACACTTGTTCCATATATAGGGTAAACACGAAGTCTCACTATTTATTGATTAATATTCATATTACTAAAATTTTTTGAAAAAATATGCTTTTAATTCAAAACCGTCAAATAACACGTTTTAGATATGAAAATGAAAAAGTAAGTTCAGATCCTTCTTACTCACTCCAAAATGAAGCTATGGAGATTTTTCTAATTTTTTTTAATTATTTTGATTTTTTTTTCAAACCCTAAACCCTCTCTCCCTATTCTACGAACTCTGAAAATGTTCATAGGTTTTCTGAAAATGCTCATTTGTGTGAAGACTTTTTTCATGAAAATGACCTGCACCAAGTTTATTTGTTTTTTTCATAACCTTGTCACATATGACGGCTATGTGCGCAAGAATTACAAAATTTTGATTTTTTTTGAATTTTTTAAAAACATTTGAACTTGATTTCGACACATCACTTCAAAAAATGATTTTTCAAAAAAATGCTCCTATACCGAGTTTATATTTTTTTATGGTAACTAGGTCTCATAAACGGACGAACTACGTTTGCTTTACATTTTTGCGATTTTTTCTAATTTAGTTATGGCCATTTGAAATCTGGTCAAACCCTAATAACCCCGTTGACTCGCTCATAACCCCGCAGAAATGCTCCGAACCCTAGCCGTCGAACGTGCGCCGTCGGATCCTACCAAGCGTCAAACACCACCCGTCAGATGTGGGGCAGGCATGCGCGATCCGCGTGATGCATCCTGATTGGCTACTGCACTGTCCTTCTCAGGTTTTTTTACGATCTGCCCCACTTTACATATGAAATTGTATTTTTCGCACATGACCACCACATGTCAGTGTTAAGAGTTGGTTCAAATATTCAAAATGCAAAATACAATGTGGCAAATCGTCAATATAGCTTCCCCTTCTCCTCTTCTCCATCTCACAAACAAAGGCATCGAGCAGATCGAGCAATTCCACTATTTCTTTCCCCATCTTCTCATTCTTCTTCCTCTCGAGCAATTCCTCTATTTCTTCCTCTCGGGCGATATGTCGACCTCCTCATCAGCCCCCGTTCCACGTGGTCGGTGTATGGTCCAGTGCCGATGACTCGATGCACTGACTGCCCACGGACTGCCCCACTGAAGCGGTTGACTTCGAAGGAGGAGAAGAATGGGAACTTTAGGCGCGGGTTCGTCAAATGCGAGAGCAAGCCGGAGGGGCAGGTTAGATCTGAGTTTTCCTCGCATCCTTCATCTCTAATTTCTCAAAAATATGTCAGATTTGGATTTAGGTTACATGATTTCGTTTTCAGATCGTGAAGAAATGCCACCATTTCGAGTGGATGGATGATTACATCCAGAGGCTTCTTGGGTCGGGCTTGCTGGATTCGAGGGGGAATGCAATCCGTGAGTCCAATCTGCCCCATGACAGTGCCGCTCCGGCAGCAGCAGCGCGTCCGGAATACCCGACGGTGGTAGATGTCGAACTGAAGACGGAATTGAAGAAGATGAACAAGAACTTCAAGCAGCTGATTGAGTTGAAGAAGCAATCCAATCTGGTAGCTTTAGGAATACTTGCTCTAGGAATTTTTTACTTGATGGCCATCTCTCGTTAGAGATGTTTATCTACTATTGTTGCCACTGTTTAGCAATCCAAGTCTGTTTATCTCAAATGCAACTCTGTTTAGTGCAACTATCGATCTCTGAATGTATGCAGTTTACTGTTAAGTTTCGACACTTTCAGTTTCGGCAGAAAACAACTACCAGTTCGATGATAGGATTATTTTGTTAGCTAATAACCTCGAGTGTTGGATCATACCCTAGCTCGTCAGATGACAGTAAGTAGTACTTGAGCAGCACAAGGGATATACATCAAGTTCATCTCTTCTCTCTCGCACTTGCCAAACTTTTATCCTCGAGTTCGTCAGTTCTGCTAAAAAAACCTAGTTCGCGGGCCCAAAGAGAAAGCCCAGAAACAAGCGATGTTTCTTTTTTTGTTTAGGAAGGATTGCTTTGTTCTTTTTTGTTTCTGATTGCTTTTTTCATTAATTTCATTGCCCAATCTCTTCTATCTCATTGAGGAATTTTTTTGGCTTTCCTTTATGGGTCCCTTCATTTTTTAGAATCAAAGTATTTGCAAACCGCAGTATTATTATGCCTAGCGAACCAATACTTCATGATTAGAAAAAGAGGTCTAACCCTCTTTTTTATATACTTCAAACATAGTGTAGTTAAAACTACACTTTTGACTAAAGCCAAATATCTCTAAGTATTTGATACTTCAATATTTCTGAAAACCAAAGTATTCTTTGAATACCTAAAAAATACAGAGCTCTCAAACCAAAGCCGTGTACAAATGTACAATATGTTCTTATTTTTAGAAGGCATCTATAAACACATCATTTTTAGTTTGTTTGGTAAATATTTCCCACGCTAATTAACCGTGTCTAAACTTGGGACAAACAAAATACAAACATAACAAAGCATTAATATAACACACATAACATAACTTAGAGACGGTTGCTAGGGCAACATAAGTTCTTACATAGACACCGATAGATAATAATAATTAACCTTACATAGATAGGGTAGCTAGCTCAGGCAACACACACACCAAACTCACACTACATAGTAGATAGATAGGGTAGCTAGGGCAACACCGCCATGTCTTCACCGTCGTCTTCACCTTAACCTACGGCTTCACCGTCTTCTTCGCCGCCGGCTTCAGTACTCCTCCTCCTCAAGGCCGTTGTCGCCGAGGTAGTACGGGAGGCTGTGCATGCAGTTGCGAGCGGGGAAGACGCTCTCGAAGTCGGTGAAGATGTTATAGGTCGTGAATGCGATGAACTCGCACCCACACCAATACACCTTGCCGAGAAGGTAGTAGGCATCGAACCTGTTGGTGAAGTGGATGACGAGCCCTACCACTGGAGCGTTGGCGTGGGGACGCTGCTCCACGAGGTTGAACATGGGCGGCGAGCCCGCCGCAGGGGCGAACCCACGTATAGCTAGCCGGTGTCACAGGACACCGGGTGCAAATTCCTCGTACGTTATATGTAGCCGAGATACTGAGCTTGGACACCGGTAAATTTCTGAGCTGGACACCGGCAGGAACGGCCCATCTACCAACTCATCTAGTGATAGTTCATCCGGCGGCTTTGGATTGATTGGATTGCTAGAGCGTGCAGCCTGTTCGGCTGCTTGACTTCACAGCGACGCGGTTGTCTAGAAAAAAGGCTGTCTAAAAAAGAAAATTTACAGCGACGCGGTGTACGGTCGTCCACCGTCGCACGCTCAGCAGCCAGTCGCCAATCGCCGGCCGCCAGCCTCTCTTCCTGCCCTCGCCCAGCGCTAAATAATCAAACGAATTAGGTATGGCCACCATTCTCGCTCAATCACATGCATTTATATTATTTTTTACCTAGTTATGTTTATCCAATTTGCATGGCTAGGGTTTTTAAATTAAGGGTATTAGATTTGAGAATCGGGTTGCCGCAATTAATAAAACTCCCCTAATGATTCACATCTATTTGGATTATTTATCGACCAAGCTCGACAGCAATAAGAACGAATGGCAAGTAAATGCACAATATGTACTACTACTTGGTTTTGTTTCTTTTGTATGTAATCAAGATATACCGTTCTATGTTGCCGTTGTTGTTTTTATTGGTTGGAATTCTTATGCTTTATTGTTCAACTTTACAAAATCAAATAGTATTTCAAGAGGAACGCTTCATTTTGGCTAAAAAAAATACCGATGGACATTTTAAGTTGTTGACTGCGTTAATTTTATGTATATTATTGTTTTTTATCCACCGTGTAGTGTGTACACGTGGACACCCGGACATTTTGGTTCTGGGTCCGCCCCTGGCCCGCCGGGAGGTGGTGGAAGCCCGCACGGAGGAACCCCCGTGCAAGCTCAGTGCTTCCCCTCCGGCGGGAGAACGCCCACACGCGGAGGGATGCCTCGACGACGACGTTGGCGGGGTACCGCCGTTCAGGCACGGTGGGCGGCGCTTGGGACGTCGGCCCGTTGTACTGCATCTTGCTCGCTTTGCTGAGTGGAACGGCTTTGGCTTTTGGGGTAAGAAGAGAAGTTGGAGGCGTAGATGGATCTGTAGAAGAAGAGGCAATGAAGGGCAGTTTAAATAGCCAGGGGAGACGAAGTGGGTACACGCGCAAACGGCGTAGATCGTGACCCAGTGCGTGCGTGAACCGATGTGATCATCAATGTGTGAACGTGAATCGATGCGAGCGTGCTTTGCGTGCTCTGCATTGGCGGCTGCCTGCCACCCCCTTCTGCGTGCTCTGCATTGGCGGCTGCCTGCCTCCCATTCACGAGCGTGCGTGCAGCCTGCGGCATGAACCGATGCCTCGACATATGGACGCGACCGTGCGTGCAGCCTGCCCCTTCTGCCACCGGCACGTATGCCTGCAACGCGTGAAACGAACCTGCGGAGCGACTGAATCCACCGGCAACCATGCGGCACGGATCGATGCGTGCGTGTCGGCGTGCATGCATGCGATTAGGTCTGGGTCACTAGATGCATGCGTGGCGGTGTTCGCATGCATAGCAGGCTCCATCGATGCCAAAGCCGGGCATGCGTAGCAGGCTGCATCCATCGATAGCAGGTTTTTTTTAATTTATTACCAACAAACTAACGGGCCCGTCCTATGAACACAAACACGGCCCAACCAGCGAAGCCACAGCCACAGTCAACAGAGTCCAACGTGGCCCCACAAGTCAGTTAACGGCCAAGACGGCAAACGTCTGTTATGAACATTTGTGAGAGTTTCAGCTAAGGGAATGGGGAAAAGTGAGCCAAAGTTTGAAGCGTGGAGAAAACTGAGCACAACTAAGGAATTGGGGGACACAGATGGAATAATCCCTTGATTATATGGGACCTTTTCCTGCCTCTAATGGGTATACACATATTTTAGTTGCTGTTGATTACGTTACTAAGTGGGTAGAAGCTATTCCAACTAGTAGTGCTGATCATAACACTTCTATTAAAATGCTTAAAGAAATTATTTTTCCGAGGTTTGGAGTCCCTAGATATTTGATGACTGATGGTGGTTCACATTTTATTCATGGTGCTTTCCGTAAAATGCTTGCTAAATATGACGTTAATCATAGAATTGCATCTCCCTATCACCCGCAGTCTAGTGGTCAAGTAGAATTGAGCAACAGAGAACTCAAATTAATTTTGCAAAAGACTGTCAATAGGTCTAGGAAGAATTGGTCCAAGAAACTTGATGATGCGTTATGGGCCTATAGAACTGCATATAAAAGTCCAATGGGTATGTCTCAATATAAAATGGTTTATGGAAAAGCATGCCACTTACCTCTCGAACTAGAACATAAGGCATATTGGGCTATTAAAGAGCTCAACTATGATTTCAAACTTGCCGGTGAAAAGAGGTTATTTGATATTAGCTCACTTGATGAATGGAGAACCCAAGCTTATGAAAATGCCAAGTTGTTTAAAGAAAAAGTCCAAAGATGGCATGACAAAAGGATACAAAAGCGTGAGTTTAACGTAGGTGATTATGTATTACTATACAACTCACGTTTAAGATTTTTTGCAGGAAAACTTCTATCTAAATGGGAAGGCCCCTACTTTATCGAGGAGGTCTATCATTCTGGTGCCATAAAAATCAACAACTTCGAAGGCACAAACCCGAAGGTGGTAAACGGTCAAAGAATTAAATATTATATCTCAGGTAATCCCATAAATGTTGAAACCAATATTATTGAAACCGTAACCCCGGAGGAATACATAAGGGACACTTTCCAGAATGTTTCAGACTCCGAAAAAGAATAGGTATGTGGTACGGTAAGTGAACCGACTCCAAAACAATTTTCAAGGCAATATTTCTCAGTTTTGGAATATTTAGAAAAATAGAAAAATAAGTAGCAGTTCGGGAAGGACACGAGGGCCCCACGAAGGTGGGGGGCGCGCCCCCCTACCTCGTGAGCACCTCGTGTGCCTTCCGGACTCCGTTTTCTTGCACGATACGTATTTTGGTCGGTAAAAATTCATTATTTATTCTCCCAAAGGTTTTGACTCCCGTATCACGCAAATATCCTCTGTTCTTGTTTTGAGCTGTTCTTTGTCAGGGTTGTCAAGGCCAGGCATCATGTCGTCCCCCTCCTCCAACAATGGTGACAAAGATGCTTGGCTAATGAAGATAGAGTTGAAGAGGGAAGAACCCATGGAGATCAACAAGGATGAAGGGATCAAGAAGGCCACGGAGAACCAAGCTCCGGCAGCATAAGACATCCTTCAACTTGATCACAATTTTCTTACCCCAACTGAGAGAGAAGCTTTCAAGATAATTGAGTTAGCTCGTATTGAAAACAAGTATCTCACGAGTGAAAATATTTTGTTGAAGGAGCATATTGTTGCACTCAAGGGCATTATCCGCAAGTTGGAGGACCTCTTACGCTCGATGTGCGACTATCGATCACAACCACCTTCTTCACCAACAAAGAAGGAGACATAATCACATGGGTATGGGCACTCCCCTTGGCAACTGCCAAGCTTGGGGGAGGTGCCCCGGCATCGTATCACCATTACAACTCCTATCTTTACCATTTTTCTTAGTTCAATCCTATTAGTAGTATCTTTATCTAGTAGAATAAAGTTTATGGCATGATCTAGTTTTGAGTTTTGCTTTATGATCTCTCTATGTAATCGAGTCCATGAGCTATATATATAATAAAGATTAGTGTTGAGTCAAGGGGTTTCTTATTTTGCCATAATCTTGAGTGGATAAAAGAAAAGAGAAGAAAAAGAACAAAAAGAAACAAAGAGTTCATATTGATCTTATTGAGAGTAATGACTTCACATAGAAAGAGTATGATGATTAAAAGTTGTTGGGAGTTGGCAGACATAGCCTTGGTCATCGTAGCAATTAATAGGAAGTAATAAGGAAAGAGAGGTTTCACATATAGATATATTATCAACGACATCTTTTATGATTGCGAGCACTCATTAAAATATGACATGCTAAAGAGTTGATGTTGGACAAGGAAGACAACGTGATGAGTTGTGTTTTCTTATTTCTGAGATAAAGTATGTTGTCATGGATCCTCCGACATGTTGAGCTTGCCTTTCCACCTCATGCTAGCCAAATTCTCAGCACCAAGTAGAGATACTACTTGTGCTTCCAAATACCCTTAAACCAGTTTTGCCATGAGAGTCCACCATACCTACCTATGGATTGAGTAAGATCCTTCAAGTAAGTTGTCATCGGTGCAAAGCAATAAAAGTTGCTCTAAATATGTATGATTGATTGGTGTGGGAGAAATAAGCTTTATACGATCTTGTGATGTGGAAGTAATAAAAGCGACGGACTGCATAATAAAGGTTCATATCACAAGGGGCAATATAAAGTGATGTTCTTTCGCATTAAGATTTTGTGCATCCAACCATAAAAGCACATGGCAACCTCTGCTTCCCTCTGCGAAGGGCTTATCTTTTATTATTATCTTCTACCTTATGCAAGAGTCGTGGTGATCTTCACCTTTCCTTTTTCATTTTATCCTTTGGCTAGCACAGTATGTTGGAAAGATCCTGATATATGTACCTAATTTGATGTAGGGGAGCATGAGTTATTATTGTTGACATTACCCTTGAGGTAAAAGGTTGTGGGGCGAAACTATAAGCCCCTATCTTTCTCTGTGTCCGATTAAAACTCCGTAATCACAAGTATTGCGTGAGTGTTAGCAATTATGAAGGACTAAATGATAGTTGAGTATGTGGACTTGCTATTAAGCTCTGACATAGACTCTTTCTGATGTTATGATAAATTGCAATTGCTTCAATGACTGACATTATAGTTTGTTGGTTCTCAATAAAGTTTCTGATTCATACTTTTGCATTGTGAATAGATCATCACTTGAACATAAGTAATCATATGACAATATCTATATATGTTGCTGTTATGAGAAAAATCATGATGCCTTCATGTCCATATTTTATTTTTATCGACGCCTCTACCTCTAAACATGGGGACATATTTATCGTTATCGGCTTTCGCTTGAGGACAAGCGAGGTCTAAGCTTGGGGGAGTTGATACGTCCATTTTGCATCATGCTTTTATATCGATATTTATTGCGTTATGGGTTGTTATTTCACATTATGTCACAATACTTATGGCTATTATCTCTTATTTTACAAGGTTTACATAAGGAGGGAGAATGTCGGCAGCTGGAATTCTGGGCTAGAAAAGGAGCAAATATTAGAGACCTATTCTGCGCAACTCCAAAAGTCCTGAAACTCCACGGAAGTGATTTTCAGAATATATAAAAAATATTCAGCGGAAGAAGTTCACCAGAGGGGGCCCCACCTGGTCATGAGGGTGGGAGCGCGCCCCCCTACCTCGTGGGCCCTTGTTGGCCCTCTAATGCCCATCTTCTGCTATATGAGGTCTTTTGTCGAGAAAAAATCAAGAAGCAACCTTTCAGGACGAGACTCCGTTGCCACGAGGCGAAACCTTGGAGGAACCAATCTAGGGCTCCGGCAGAGCTGTTCTGCCGGGGGCACTTCCCTCCGGGAGGGGGAAATCATCGCCATCGTCATCACCAACGCTCCTCTCATCGGGAGAGGGCAATCTCCATCCACATCTTCATCAGCACCATCTCATCTCCAAACCCTAGTTCATCTTTTGTATCCAATTCTTGTCTCCAAGTCCGGGATTGGTACTAGTAGGTTGCTAGTAGTGTTGATTACTCCTTGTAGTTGATACTAGTTGGTTTATTTGGTGGAAGATCATATGTTCAGATCCTTTATGCATATTATTACCCCTCTGATTATGAACATGAATTTGCTTTGTGAGTAGTTACGTTTGTTCCTGAGGACATGGGAGAAGTCTTGCTATTAGTATTCATGTGAATTTGGTATTCGTTCGATATTTTGATGAGATGTATGTTGTCTAGCCTCTAGTGGTGTTATGTGAATTTCGACTACATAACACTTCACCATTATTTGGGCTTAGAGGAAGGCATTGGGAAGTAATAAGTAGATGATGGGTTGCTAGAGTGACAGAAGCTTAAACCCTAGTTTATGTGTTGCTTCGTAAGGGACTGATTTGGATCCATATGTTTCATGCTATGGTTAGGTTTACCTTAATACTTTTGTTGTAGTTGCGGATGCTTGCAATAGAGGTTAATCATAAGTGGGATGCTTGTTCAAGTAAGAACAGCACCCAAGCACCGGTCCACCCACATATCAAATTATCAAAGTACCAAATGCGAATCATATGAACGTGATGAAAACTAGCTTGACGATATTCCCATGTGTCCTCGGGAGCGCTTTTCTCATTATAAGAGTTTGTTTCGGCTTGTACTTTGCTACAAAAAGGATTGGGCCACCTTGCTGCACTTTATTTACTTTTGTTACTTGTTGCTCGATACAAATTATCATATCACAAAACTATTTGTTACCACTTATTTCAGTACTTGTAGAGAGTACCTTGCTGAAAACCGCTTGTCATTTCCTTTTGCTCCTCGTTGGGTTCGACACTCTTACTTATTGAAAGGACTGTGATAGATCCCCTGTACTTGTGGGTCATCACTCTTTTGCTTCTATTTTGGTGGACTAGTTCCGCAGGAGTCACCGTACTATCAAGAGGGGGTCCGCTTTGGTAAGGCTAGGGTGGAATCAACACGTACACATCCTTTTCACACCCTCTGAGCCTTTCCGCTTCAATGGAGAGCTCCTTCCCGTTTCTTTGGGCTTTGTCTTGTCCCAGCGGTAGTACCGCTGCGGTACTAGGACCCTACCGCGTCGATTCGAGGGGGTCGATTTTCGTGTCGAATTGTGCGGTAGTAGAGCGGCAGTGCCGCTCATGAGCGGTAGTACCTCCCTACCACCGCGGTAGTACCGCTCGGGTCCCTCTCTTTCCTGCTCTCCAAACTGCATGGCAGTACCGCCTGGGGGAGCGGTAGTACCGCTGTGCACAGCGGTAGTGCCGTTGCCTCCTGCGGTAGTACCGCCCTCTACGGGGCTGTTTTGGGGGCAACGGTTGGATTGTTCCCCCCACTATATAAGGAGGTCTTCTTCCCCAAAGTTGACCTACCTCTTCCCCCAAAAGCTCCATTGTTGCTCCAAGCTCCATTTTCACCCGATCTCTCTCCCTAGCCAATAAAACTTGTTGATTTGCTCGGGATTGGTTGAGAAGGCCCCGATCTACACTTCCACCAAGAGAAATTTGATTCCCCCCACCCTAGACGGTTGAGGTCACCGCGGAGCCATAGTCCATTGTGGTGAAGCTTCGTGGTATCGTTGGGAGCCTCCAATTAAGTTGTGGAGATTGCCCCAACCTTGTTTGTAAAGGTCCGGTCGCCGCCTTCAAGGGCACCAATAGTGGAATCACGGCATCTCGCATTGTGTGAGGGTGTGAGGAGAATACGGTGGCCCTAGTGGCCTCTAGGGGAGCATTGTGCCTCCACACCGCTCCAACAGAGACGTACTTCCCCTCAAAAGGAAGGAACTTCGGTAACACATCCTCGTCGTCACCGGCTCTACTCTTTGTTATCTCGTCCCTTTACTTTCGCAAGCTTACTTGTGTTAAATCCCTTGCTTTCTTGTGTTCTTGTTGTCATTGCACCATATAGGTTGCTCACTTAGTTGCATATCTAGACAACCTACATTGATGCAAAGTTTAAATTGGTAAAGAAAAGCTAAAAATTGTTAGTTGCCTATTCACCCCCCGCCCCTCTAGTCAACTATATCGATCCTTTCACCAAGTGAGGAAAAGGATGATGGAGACAATGATTCCCCCACAAGTCGGGATGAGACTCCGGACTAAAAAAAGATGCCATAAAAAATAGAGAAAAGGCCCAAATAAAAAAATGAGAGAGAAAGAGAGAAGGGACAATGTTACTATCCTTTTACCACACTTGTGCTTCAAAGTATCACCATGATCTTCATGATAGAGAGTCTCTCATTTTGTCACTTTCATATACTAGTGGAAATTTTTCATTATAGAACTTGGCTTGTATATTCCAATGATGGGCATCCTCAAAATGCCCTAAGGTCTTCGTGAGCAAGCGAGTTGGATGCACACCCACTTAGTTTCTTTTGTTGAGCTTTCATATACTTATAGCTCTAGTGCATCCATTGGATGGCAATCCCTACTCACTCACATTGATATCTATTGATGGGCATCTCCATAACCCGTTGATACGCCTAGTTGATGTGAGACTATCTTCTCCTTTTTGTCTTCTCCACAACCACCATTCTATTCCACATATAGTGTTATGTCCATGGATCACGCTCATGTATTGCGTGAAGATTGAAAAGTTTGAAAACGTCAAAAATATGAAACAATTGATTGGCTTGTCATCGGGGTTGTGCATGACTTAAATACTTTGTGTGGTGAAGATAGAGCATAGCCAGACTATATGATTTTGTAGGGATAACTTTCTTTGGCCATGTTATTTTGAGAAGACATGATTGCTTAGTTAGTATGCTTGAAGTATTATTATTTTTATGTCAATATTAAACTTTTGTCTTGAATCTTTCGGATCTGAATATTCATACCACAATTAAGAAGAATTACATTGAAATTATGCCAAGTAGCACTCCACATCAAAAAAAATTATCATTTAACTACTCGAGGACGAGCAGGAATTAAGCTTGGGGATGCCTGATACGTCTCCAACGTATCTATAATTTTTGATTGCTCCATGCTATATAATCTACTGTTTTGGACATTATTGGGCTTTATTATTCACTTTTATATTATTTTGGGACTAACCTATTAACCGGAGGCCCAGCCCAGAATTGCTGTTTTTTCTATTTCAAAGTTTCACAGAAAAGGAATATCAAACGAAGTCCAAACGGAATGAAACCTTCGGAAACGTGATTTTTAGGAAGAATGTGATCCAGGAGACTTGGACCCTACACTACAAAAAAATACACTTCCGTGATGATACGTGTTTGTCACAGTAGGTCGCGTTTTTTGTCATGCATGTACATCCATGACAAATTTATGACAGAATCAAGATAGTCATACCTGTGCTGTCGTAGAAGTGTTCCATGGCATTACCAAAATTATCATCACGGAAGTGTCCGCTTCCATGACAATAAATCGCGCGTCACAGAAGTGCTTTCATCAAGGGTGACCGACACGTGGCATCCACCGTAACAGAACGTCGTTAAGCTATCGGGTCGGGTTTTGGATCCGATAAGCCGTTAATAGACCCGACCAATGGGGATTTTCCGCGTGTAAAATCATCATTGGCTGGAGGAAACACGTGTTGGCTCATCGTTGGGACAGATGTCATCCACTCATTGGACGGAAGGCGCCTATGATACGTCGACACGTGGCACGGCCCAACAGAGGCCCATCCCTGTGAAAAGGCCGGCTCGTTTGCCTTGGTCAAAAGGTGGCGGGCCGGCCCATGGAAAGCCTGTTAACGGCATGTTCACATATCGCCCATTTACAGCCCATTAACCCAAGGCATGTTACGCCCTATCCGAATTAGGCCCAGTAGCGTCATCTAGGCCACCCAATATGATTCCAGCCCGTTCTCACTTCTGGCCCATGTATGGCCCATGACGTCTTTCGGCCCATATGAGGCCCTATGTAACTCTTGGCCTATTAACGGCCCGTGGTGAAACTGGCCCGTAATGAACAGTGTATCACTTTACACCCATTAACGGCCCGTGGTGAAACTGGCCCGTAATGAACAGTGTATTACTTTATACCCATTAACGGCCCGTTATTCCGTTGGGCCATTTCCAGCCCATGTTATCTTTCGGCCTTCTCAGAGCCCATTTAATCTTGGGCTCATTTCCAGCATTCATTTACTTACGACCCGTTACTGTCATTTTCTGCTTGTGGGCCAAATTCAGCCCGTGGTTACAGTCGGCCCGTTTGTGGTCCGTTAATACGTTGGGCCGTTTTCATAGCGTCATCAAATACGGCCTATTAACAATGGCCCGTTATGGTCGGCCCATGAACGGATGATTCCAACTCTAGCCCGTTTACGGCCATAATGCGGTCTGTTTGGCCCATGTTTGGCCAATCGATCATACGGCCCGTATAAGGCCCATTGATGATACGGCCCGCAGGAGGCCCATTGTTTCTACGGCCCGTAGAAGGCCCATTGTTTCTACGTCCCATAGAAGGCCCACTGTTTCTACGACCAGTAGGAGGCCCAGTGTCACTACAGTAAATATTAGCCCATGGTTATTATGGCCTAGTTTTAAAAAATAGGTTATTGCAACCACTAGCTAACGGCGGAAAAAGAACTGCAATGACTACAAGAAAACAAATAAACAAGACAACAAGGAAATCAATAAGCAAGCAACTAACGTTAGGCTATCACGGCTATTACACATATTAATTACATCCACTGGGCATCAAAGTTCGCCACTAGTGCAAATATAGGGAACACAGCAGCATATAAACGCCGCAGCAAAACAAGTCCAGAACTAAAACCACTTCAGAAGAGCTCAAGAAACAATATCCTGGGTACCCATAATGCTGGCAAGATGCTTAGCAAGCTTATTAACTTTCTCTTGTTTGGCGCTTAAGTCCTTCAGCGCTTGTTGTTGCACCAGAAATTATGCATCTGAATTCTGCAGGGACTTCCTCAGTCCATCAGCTTCCTGCCGCATAACATCTGATCGATGTCTTTCAACTTGAAGTTGAGACTCAAGAAGTCGAACTGATTCAGGCAACGAGTTCGAAGAGCTGGTGCCAGCAGTGGTAGCCAGTAGTAACTCAAACACTACATCAAGACAGGACTTTGGGGTTGTCTCAGTGTCTTCAATATAGTTTTTATCAGCTTTCTTGGAGACCAGCAGGGATGTATCACTATCTTGAACCTTATCTGCATTACTTCCTTTACCATTGCATAACAGGGTACTCTTCTCCAATATTTTATACGCGTTCTAAAAGAGAAACAAACAAACACATCTCAGGTTTACAATGTAGTATATGAAACTCATTTTGGTAAACCAGTTCAGTAGTAAGGTGGACAGGATAACAGCATGAAACAAACATATATCTATGTAGTATGGTCACTGTATGGTCTATATCATTCTAGTTTATGTTGCCAAATCAAGATAGATACAGTTCGAATCATATCTATTTAAGACAAAGCAGCATAGACAGAATCTAAGTGTGGGAAACTACACAGCAATAACAACACTTGTAATGTGCATGGCATGAGAACATAACTGTTTATTCAATTGAAACTGAAATCAACATAGAGCATGTTACAATAGCAAACAACCAAACACGTTGAAGAAACAGGTTTAAAACATACCTGTTGCGCCATTGGAGTTTCAATTGCATCCTTCAAATTTGAAATTAGTTGGTATCAGTAAATACATTGATGCAAGAGCAAAGTAGTATGAACCATAGCTACGGAACCTGACCTGAGAACAATTCTTCTTTTGCTTTAAGTGTTGACTTCGGGTTCGGAGTGGTGGTCCTCTTGATTTGGGCACTGCAGTTGCCTTACTAACTGCTCGAGTTTGGGTGCTCTGTGGTGGAGACGGTGTTGTGTCAATGGGAACTGGGTATCTATCTGCTGGGGTTGGGGTTAGAAGGGGTGTAGCTGGTTCTCTGTCCAACTGGGTAGGGGTACAATCTGCATGAGTGTGGGTTATGTGTTGTGGGGCTGGTTCTTGGGCAAGTACAATCGTGGTTCTATCTGCATCGACAGGTAGCACGATCTTTTCTAAAGACCGTGTTTTTACTCCCACAGATACTGCCATCACTCCCTCCAATTGAAATGGCTGATAAATAAGAAAAGTAATTGAATGTACAGACATTTTAGATAGATAGGTGCAATGGATAGTAGGGAAGAAAACAGGGCATGAAATAATTCACATTCATGTTGTCTAAGCAAACATAATAGCAGGACATAATTTCACATATATGATGGCTAATTAAACAGGATAGCATGACACAATTTCACATGTATGATGGCTAACTAAACAGGATAGAATGACATACTTCAAAATATGATGACTATGTAAACAGGATGACATGATATAACTATACGATGTGTCTATTAAAGTGGTTGGCATGCCATAAATCACAAACATGTCGTCGATGGAAACATGATGGCATGATATAATTCATGGATAGAATGACATAATTTAAAATATGATGACTATGTAAACAGGATGAGATGATATAACTATATTATGTCTTTAGAAAATGGGTTGGCATGCCATAATTCAGATACATGCTGTCTATGTAAACATCATGGCATGGCATAATTCAAATATATTATTTTATACTAAGGAAGTGAGCAGAGGGCAATCGCATATATTATGTGTCAACTAAGGAGATGGCATTCAATATTGTGTATATGATGTAAGAACTAAGCATTGCAAAGCAACATATGCATTATATGAGTAATATAACCCTGCCAAGTTTGAGCATACACCTCAGGGGGATAATAGGCCAGCTCATCTCCTTCATCAACCCAGAGAGGGAGGAACCGGCGCCCAAGCTCAACGACAAGGATGGCAAGCCTACTGATGTGCCCAACCCGGCGTATGAGATCGCCAAGGCCCGGGATTCACAGGTTCTGAGTTTTATGTTCAATTCAGTCTCACCTGTTGTGATGATTCAGATCGCCCACTGTGCCTCGGCATCGGCAGCATGGACTGCCATCACAGAGATGTTTATCTCCCAAACCCAGGCGCACGTGGTGAACACGAGGATTGCCCTGTCAACAACCAAGAAGGGGACCTCGACGGTTGCCGAGTACATCGCCCGCATGAAGGTGCTCGGAGACGAGTTGGCTTCTGTTGGGAAGCCCCCCCCACCGACGATGACATCGTGTCATACATCCTCACCGGCCTCAACTTCGACTACATGGGCTTCGTCTCCTCCCTGTGCGCCAGGGCCGATCCAATCAAGGTGAACGAGCTCTACTCCCTCCTTGTCGGCTTCGAGAACAGGCTCGCCGTGTTCGATGGTGGGCATCAATCCTCTCACTCCCCTGCCAACGACGTCTTCCGTGGCGGCGACCGCGGCGGACGTGGCGGCAGCCGCAGAGGTGGCGGTGGCCGCGGACAAGGCCGAGTAGGTCACGGCCATGGAGAAGGCCGCAACTATCTCCCTGAGGTCGTCTGTCAGATCTGCTCCAAGCTGAATCACGTCGCATGGTGTGCTATCGCCGCTTTGACATTGCGTTCACCAAGGAGAAGAGCGCAGCGGCCATCAACACCAACACCAGCTCCTATGGAGTCGACACCAACTAGTACGTTGACACCGGGGCGACAGACCACATCACCAGCGAGTTGGACAAGCTCACCAGGAGGGAGAAGTACTCCGGTCAGGATCAAGTGAACATGCCAAACGGCGCAGGTATGAAAATTAGCCATGTTGGTCAAGCCTACATTCATACCCCTACTCGCAATCTCCATCTCAAAGACATATTGCATGTTCCTAAAGCAACCAAAAACTTGATCTCTGCTCATCGTTTATCACATGATAGTCATTCTTTTCTCAAAACTCATCCACATTACTTCTTTGTCAAGGACAAGGCAATGAAGAAAACCCTCCTCCAAGGCAGATGTAGGGGTGGCCTCTATCCCCTCTCATCTGTGCCTTTGAGCTCGGGCAGGCAGGCGTTTGGTGCCACCAAGGTCTCTCCATCGAGATGGCACAGTCAATTAGGTCATCCTTTGTCAACAATCGTTCAGCATGTTCTTAGGAAGAATAAAATTTGTTTTTCCAATAGTGAGTTGAATAAAGAGAGTGTACGTGATGCTTGCCAAAAAGGCAAAAGTCACCAACTCCCCTATCCGAATTCCACTAGTGTTTCCAATGCTCCTTTAGAGCTAGTCTTTTCTGATGTATGGGTGGCCGTGATTCCATCAATAGAAAGAATTATTATGTGAGTTTCATTGACGACTGCAGCAAGTTTACCTGGATCTACATTCTTAAGCATAAGTATGAAGTGTTCAAATTATTTCATGAATTCCAAGCTCTTGTTGAAAGACGCTTTAATCGCAAAATCATCATCATGCAGACCGATTGGGGTGGTGAATACGAGCGCTTGAATTCCTTCTTTCAAAAAATTGGCATCACTCACCACGTCTCATGTCCTCACGCACACCAGCAAAACGGGCCGGCCGAGTGAAAACACCGACATCTTGTGGAAGTTGGACTTTCACTTCTAGCCCATGCCTCCATGCCCTTAAAATTTTGGGATGAGGCCTTTATAGCTGCCACGTATCTTATCAACAGAACTCCTAGCAAAGTGATTAACCTTGAAACTCCTCTTGAACGATTGTTTCTGGAAAAACCAAACTATCATGCTCTTCGCATCTTTGGTTGTGCATGTTGGCCGAATCTTTGCCCATTCAACTCTAAGAAACTTGAGTTACGCTCCAAAAGATGTTTCTTTCTTGGTTATAGCAATCTTCACAAAGGGTTTAAGTGTCTTGATGTAGCCACTGGACGTGTATACATATCTCGTGACGTCGTGTTTGATGAAACTGTGCTTCTGTTCGCCTCACTTAACCCCAACGCCGGTGCTCTCCTTAGATCAGAAGTTCTCCTTCTCTCCTAAAATTTCACCACCGAACCTCTTGATCATGGGGATGACATTAGTGCTAATCCATCGGTTAATTTTCATGCAAATCCTGCTGTCAATTTTGGAGGAAATCCTGTTTTGCGTCATGATTTTATGCAGCAACAGACAAACGCGGAACACGAGGTGGACCCAGGTGCTGGCATGACTGAAGGTGACAGCGCTGCAAGCGGCAATCCCGGAGAAAAATCTCTCGTACGCCATGCCCCCAGACGGAGACAGCGACCCTTCCACGCGCTCGCCCCCGCATGCTGACGCTGACAGCGGGCCCGGTGGAAGCAGCCCCGCAGCGCACTCCGCACCAGGTGGGTCCGGGAGCGGTACGATGGCCTCTCCGAGCCGCCAAGTGGGGCGCTCCTTGCCGCGGACCAGCGGGCCTCTCTCCAAGCGCCAGGTGGCTCAATCGGCACCACGAACCGACGCGGGAGAGCGGCGGGTCCCCGACAACATCTCTAGGTCTGCTGTTGTTGCTGATACTGTCAGGATCCGCCTTGGATCAGGTGCGCCTGGTGCGCCTGCTGCGGACCCTGCGAGATCTTCTGCGCCGGCTGCGGGATCTTCTGCACTGCCTTCAACTTCAGTTGTGCCCAAACCAACTTGGCGTACAAGGTCCCAGCATGGTATTGCTAAACCACCGGTGGAGCTTCTGTCATCTGGACAGCCTGCCCAATCTGCATCTGAAAAGGCACTTACCAGAGTAGAGGTTAACTTGGAAAACTTGAGTCCAGTACTCATGGTTCCTCTGAGATATCTGAGAATTCTCTTCACTGCAGTCCAATGTTCAAGTGTAGGAGAATGCAAGAATTGACATACTTTGTTGACAGAGAAAGGTATATCAGGCCTTTTCAAAGTTAAATACTGCAATGCGCCTACCACACTTATGTAATTTGTGGAGTCATCAGCTCCCAATGGTTCACCATTTTCTTTAGAGAGTTCTTCCAATGTGGACAGGGGCATGTTTGACACTTTGTAATTCATCACACCAGCACGTTTTAACACATCTCATACATACTTCTCTTGAGTTAGAAGTATACCGTCTTTTACTTTCTTCACCTCTATTCCCAAGAAATAATGCAAGTCACCAAGATCTTTCAAGACAAAGTCCTTTCTGAGGTGTTCCAACAATGATGTAGTTCCCTCTTGTGAAGAGCTAGCCACAATAATGTCATCGACACACACAAGCATAAAGATGGTGATCTTGCCTTTGTTATAAAAGAATAATGAAGTGTCATCTTTTGATGGTTTGAAGCCAAGCCTCTGAATTTTTTCACTTAACCTGGAGTACCATGCTCGAGGTGGTTGCTTCAACCCATATAAAGACTTGTCAAGCTTACATACATAATGTTGCTTGTTTTTCACTTCATACCCAGGAGGTTGTTTCATATACACTTCTTCCTCTAGAACACCATGAAGGAATGCATTCTGCACATCCAATTGATGAAGGTTCCAACCTTTTGATAATGCAATAGATAGAACAAGTCTGACAGTAGCTGCTTTAACAACCGGACTAAAGGTGTCCTCATAGTCAATGCCATATCATTGCTTAAAGCCTTTTGCAACTAACCTAGCCTTGTATCTATCTATTTCTTGAGTAGCCTTTCTTTTAATTCCGTAAACCCATTTACAATCAATGATGTTTCTACCCTTGGCCGGAGGAACTAAATGCCAAGTTTTATTTTTAATGAGTGCACCATATTCCTCATCCATTGCATTTTCCCATTTTTTACTCTCAAAAGCCTCATATAGGTTGTTTGGTTCTTCTGTAGTAGCAAGACCAGCAAACTTGGTTTTACCATACCTGACCGTGCCGTCTGTACCGGAGGAACTAAAGAGAATTCTCAGATATCTTAGAGGAACCATGAGTACTGGACTCAAGTTTTCCAGGTCAACCTCTACTCTGGTAAGTGCCTTTTTAGATGCAGATTGGGCAGGCTGTCCAGATGACAGAAGGTCCACTAGTGGTTTTGTTGTCTTCTTTGGGCCAAACTTGATATCTTGGAGTGCATGCAAATAAGCAACAGTATCAAGGTCCAGTATTGATGCCGAATACATAGCCTTAGCAAATGCCACGGCTGAAATTATATGGGTTCAAAGTCTGTTGAATGAGCTAGGTGTGATACACTCACCAGTTGCATGTCTTTGGTGTGATAACACTGGTGCCACTTATCTTTCAGCAAATCCAGTGTTCCATGCAAGAACAAAACATATCGAAGTTGACTATCATTTTGTACGAGAAAGAGTAGCCAAGAAGCTACTGGACATTTGTTTCATTCCCACCAATGATCAAGTTGCAGATGACTTTACCAAAGCCTTATCATGGCGCAAATTGGAAGATTTCAAGAGCAATCTCAACTTGGTAAGTTATGATTGAGGGGGAGTGTTAGACAATGTAACGTGTACATGGTACAGATATAAACCGTGTACGCGTATAGGTCCGGGGTAGCATTGTGTGCGTTGTACTCTAGGTAGTTTAGGTTAGTTGAGATCGATCCTTATCTTGTAAAGATCGTTAGCTTGAGGATCAATCCGACAACAACCTGAACCACCTCCCTTGTAATCTACTGCCCTATATAAACACACAATGCGTCCCTGTGAAAGCATACGCTTCAACCGATTTTACATTCTCGACGAATTCCAGGATGCCGAGTCTGGGGCTCGCCTGAATGAAGGTATTCTCGTGGACACCAAATCTGGCTGCTTGGGTCATGTCCTCTTTCTTCCGAATGGTAACCTTTGTCCCCACGCCATCAGTTGCGTTGAGGCAGTGGAGGAACGCCGACGCATAGCCGGCGTTCTCCTCATTCTTTCCATCTGGGTAGAACCTGATGCACCAGTTGTAGCCGTCGGCACTGAACGTGCTGGAGCTCATGTACTTTCCGATGCCCAGGCCATCCAGCAGCGGGTAGTTGTGCACCTCGAAGTCGTGCGTCGTGGTGACGATGTTCGTCACGCATCTCAACCATGTCTTGGCATGGAAGTTGCTTGGGATGTTGCCCATGGCGAAGGCGAAAACAATAACGGGTGATTCCCCCGCGGGAGAGAATCACCGATATTTTTAGAATGAAGGCTCAAGTCGAGCCCGACTTTGAATTAACAAAGCCATCAACCGGCCAGGAGTACAACTGCCAACAACTAACAAGAACGAAACAGAAAAAAGGAAAAGCCACACGGCTGATACAAGGTGCACAGATGACATAGCTCGAAGGCCCCGGCATAAGCGATCAGAAGCATCATTACGCCATGGCCATCGCCCTATGGTACAACCTACGCCAGCAGAACAGACTAAGGACTACTGAGGAATGCACCGCAGCGCTTGAAATGATGTCGCAACCACCCTCGAATGACCAAACATGGACATGGCCACCATCTGGATCCGTCGTCGCAGAAGGCCCCTACCCTCTCGCCCTAGTTCGAAGGGTGCCGCATGGATAGACGACAGATCGGTTCTCCCTAGAACCCAGATAGCTGGCACCCAAGTTGCCAATGAGGCGAAACTGAAACAGAACCTGCAAGCCCAGACCACAATACTCAGGAGCACACTCGTCGTCTCCGGCTCAGTCAGACACTCGGACGAGAGCTGTCGGCCGAAGTTACATAAGCATTGGGACCTGCATGCATTAAGAGATAGCACAACACAGAGGCCAATAGCAAGACTCGTCGGAGCACACGGCTCCCACCAAACTGGCGTACCATTGTCGCCGCAGAGGGGAACCCGGTCCCCTCTCGCCTAGGAACGAGGGCGCCGATCCACCGGCGACCTTGGCAGGGACCCTCCATACTAGCAGCTCATATATGATGGCTAATTAAACAGGATAGCATGACACAATTTCACATGTATGATGGCTAACTAAACAAGATAGAATGACATACTTCAAAATATGATGACTATGTAAACGGGATGACATGGTATAACTATACAATGTGTCTATTAAAGTGGTTGGCATGCCATAAATCACAAACATGCCGTCGATGGAAACATGATGGCATGATATAATTCACGGATAGAATGACATAATTTAAAATATGATGACTATGTAAACAGGATGAGATGATATAACTATATTATGTCTTTAGAAAATGGGTTGGCATGCCATAATTCAGATACATGTTGTCTATGTAAACATCATGGCATGACATAATTCAAATATATTATTTCATACTAAGGGCAATCGCATATATTATGTGTCAACTAAGGAGATGGCATTCAATATTGTGTATATGATGTAAGAACTAAGCATTGCAATGCAACATATGCATTATATGAGTAATATAACCCTACCAAGTTTGAGCATACACCTCAGGGGGATAATAGGACTGGTCATCTGCCTCTGAATCCTCCTCGGAAGAGCTATCTGTAACCAGCAAGATATCTGCTTCAGCAGGTAGCATTGTCTGCTCTAAAGACCTTGTTTTCACTCCAGATTTCTCCATCACCAATTCAAATGGCTGATGCACAGGAAGAGTAGTTGAATATACAAACATTGTCGACAAAAGCAATGAGAAATACAAAAAAAGGACGGCATGATATAATTCACATATATGACGCTTGCCTAAACAGCATGGCATTGCATAATTCACATACATAATGCCTTGCAACAAGATAACATTGCATAATTCACATATATTATGTCTTGCAACAAGATGGCATTGCATAATTCACATGTATGGTAATTAGACACTAAACAGGTGGCATTCACACAAAGCGTGTCTAAACTAAGCAAATGACATAGCAATGCAAGATACCATACGCACGATATGAGCAACATAACCCTGCCAAGTTAGGGCATGCACCTCGGGGGGGGGATATGACTGGTCATCTGTCTCTGAATCCTCCTCTGAGGAGCTATCGGTAACCAGCAAGACACGCGCTTCGTCAGATAGCATTGTCTGCTCTGAAGACCTTGTTTCCACTCTAGACTTTTCCATGACCGTGCCGAATGGCTGATGCACAGGAAGAGTAATTGAATGTACTAAAATTGTTGACAAATTTAACACGTAATAAAAAATGATGGCATGATATAATTCGCATATAAGATGACTGGCTAACCAGGGTGGCATTGCAAAATTCACATATATGATGCCTGTCTAGACAAGATGGCATTGCATGATTCACATATATGATAAAGAAACTAAACAGATGGCATTGACACAAAGCATGTCTAAACTAAGCAGATGACATCTTTAATGTATACAGTAAGCAATGCAAGGCACCATATGCATGATATTACCAACATCAGCATGCCAAGTTAGAGCGAAGACCTCATGGGGTAAATAGGAGTGGTCTTCTCCTTCTGAATCCCCCTCATAACAGTTATCTTCCTCTTGATTACGATCCGAAATGGGTGGAGGGGGCTGCCTTTGCGCCCACCATGGAACGACGTCTGCATGAAATTTTATTGCCACGCAAGGCTTGTCTCTTTTGCTCTACATGATCAGTTCCATTGTGTACAATAACTGGCATGCATAGGAATAAAACATAGTGAGATTATGTAAGGAGTGCATGCACAAATCCAGAGTGATGGTAGCAAACTGTGGATAGACCCAAAACCAATGATCGGAGGCAGATAATAGCTTTAGTTAAAAATACAGATAATGGCTCCTTTAATGTTTGTTTGCACCCAACATGAAACTCATAGTAGACACCAAAGATTAACCAGATAGTAGACAGATAGTACTGATTGCTGCCCTAATATGTACCCCACAACCATTTAAAAACTCAAGTTTCAGCATTAGTTTGGACCTGACTCGGAGTCTAATACGTGAACACGACGATAATGTAGCATGTCATCATATTAAGCGACGCATAACGTAAGCAGACACGGAAGAGTGCGACCTCTCTTGCGGACCCGTAGGTCATCTGCTTAGTTGATGATGGTAATGCAGTTGTCGTGGCTGCCGGTGGCGGGGAAGAAGATCTGAGGTGGCGAAAGACAGTCTGGAGAGCGGATCCCTACTGTGGTGAACTCTTCCATCGGAGCAGCTGAGCTGGGGTGGAACACAGCGCCGCAGGAGCAGGACAAACCACACAAGGTTTTCTTTGACACATATCTGTAATAGAAGTAACTGAGTAAGGGCTTGTTTGAATTTGAGAATTCTAACAATGCAGGGATAGGATAGGAATGCATGTGCAAAACAGAGAATTTAAAAACACAGGATTTCTGCCAATCTGGGTGTTTGATTCACAACAATTGGAAGATCACAGGATGCAAAAAAGCATGGTGAAATTAAGTCAAACCACAAGAAAATGTACGGTTATAATGCTATTATGCTACTATCTCTTAGTCTTGTGCTTGATGAATAGGAATATGAAAAGGAGGAGAAGTGGAAATTAGAATTCCTATGGTTTTTCTTTCAAGGAGACACTAAAGGAACAAATCCTACAGTTTTCCTTTGCTCCATTCCTTTGCACCAAGTTCATGAAAAGTAGTGCCATAGGAAACTTTCCAATTCCCATGTTTTTCATTCACTTTTCCTTTTAAGCACTGGCGATTCTAGTAGGCAGGCTTGAGCAAGGAAAATCCTACACTAAAAAATGTTTTTGTGCTACTTCTATTACTTTGGACCCAAGCCACTGCCATACTAGTTCAACTCCCAGACCCATCGACAAATGCACAGCTCAAACGCGCAGAGATAAATAATGATGGCGTTCAAGAGAGTCCATCACGGATAGCTAAGTTGCCTGGTACCTTACTGCTTGTCATATAGTAGGATAAAATAATCGTATTTCCCGTTACTACGAGTGCTCAGTGGACAATATATATAACATGTAGAGTAAAAAAGTGATGCAACAAGTGTACAACCTCTTTGGCGAAGCCATGTCGATCTCAGCGTGATTGGGTTGGCCGGTGAGGATGCCCCGACTGACTTGGCTGTCGGAGGAGGGGAAGAAGATCTTAGGCGTCTGGAGATGGAGCCCGAGGTACTGCTCCGCCGTGATGGAGGGTTTCGTCGTTGGAGCAGCTCCGGTGAGTTGTATGACGCCGAGGCTGAAGCAGGACAAGAGAGACAATGAACAACGTTAACCTGGGTGGAATTCTAATAGCATCTCCAATACATGACGTAAAATACGTAACCACAAAGTGCTAGATGTAAAATACATCAGCCGCTCATCTTTGAACTTAACTGTCAAAACTGAATTTAACTGTCGAAACTGAACTTAACTGTCGAAACTGAACTTAACTGTCGAAACTGAATTTGCTATTGAAACTGAACGCACTAGCAAGGTGAGGCTACACGTCGGTCGACTGACTTTTTCATCTCTGGTCAGTCGATTTTGCAGCCGTTGGATGCAAAATCAAGGGCCTGCGGTTCATCTTCAACCTCCACCCCCCTGAGCCGCCAGCCACCACCGGCCAAACAGCAGCCCCCTGCCGCCCCGCCCGCCCCGAAAACACTCCCCACCGCCGGTCCGCCGCCGCCCCGGCCATCCCTCTAGCCCCCCCCCCCCCCCCCGTGTCGAGCTTTTTCTCCGGCGATCCCCACGCCACCGCCCCGCCAACGCCCCGCCACCGCCGGCGACCACCGCCCCCATCCTGAACCCTAAGATAGATAGTGGGGTACCTCTCCGGCGAGCCCCCCTTCCCGCTGCGGCTGGTTCTTCCTTCACCCCGGCTAGCCCCCCCCCCCCCCCATGAAAATCGACTGATCCAAAAGTCGATTCAGTCGACTGAAGTGTAGCTAAATCGGAGCAGCATCGCAAGCAAGAGCAAGAGCGAGAGCAGCAGCGCGAGCAAGAGCAATAGCAAGAGCAGACCAGGCAGGTGACCGAGAGCAAGAGCAGAGCAGCAGCGTGAGCGAGAGCTAAAGTAGCAGCAGCTCCTACTGATGTGGACGTCGCCGCCGAGGGAGCGACGCCATGGAGGAAGTGGCCGGCGACGCCGCTGTGGATGGAGCCACGCCGTGTCAGCTCGGGACCGAGCACCGGCAGCACCGTGAGATCGAATCAAGAAGAAAATGCGGCGATTAGTGTACAACCTCTTTGGTGGCACCGATTAGGCCGTAGCTTCATCCGAGGAAACGGTGATGATGATGCTCTTCCGGTGGTGCAGGTGAAGACGGCGGTGTGGGAATGGAGGTGGCGCGAAAGACGAGGGGAACGTCGAGGCAGCTCCTTGGAGG
Organism: Aegilops umbellulata; assembly: GCA_032464435.1. Classification (NCBI taxonomy): domain Eukaryota; kingdom Viridiplantae; phylum Streptophyta; class Magnoliopsida; order Poales; family Poaceae; genus Aegilops; species Aegilops umbellulata. The sequence goes on from CP136055.1 coordinate 506,381,579, forward strand.
TGGAGGACGGGGTGGCTGAACCGGCGGGGCGATGAGATCAACGACGGATCCTCATCCAGTACGGTGGATGAGGGACGTTGAGGTGTTGCTGTGGACGACGTCATCGGGGAAGAGGCTCCGGCTGGGTGGCAGACGGAGCAGGGTGTGGGGTTTCGTCACGGGTTTTCACGGCCTCGGTGTACGAGTGGGTGGGCAGATGGGATGGCAGTGGGGAACCATGGCTTAGAGACGCGCTTGTCCGAAATGTGGGGTAAGTTACGAAAGTACCCCCACCAATTTGAGGCGGTTCTTTCGGTTCAGGGGTACCACGGGCATTTCGCGTGTCGGGATTTCACAGGAGGTGGGAGTTTTCGCGCGCGTTGTAATTTCGGAATAGCAAGGCGCGGGTTGAGATGGAGGGAGTTGTCGGAGCACAATGAGGCAAAGATATATCTTAAATATTTCGGGCTAACAAGGCGCAGGTTGAAGAGGCGGGAGTTTCGCAGCACGATAGACAAAGACGCTAGCTTGAATTTTCGGCATAACAAGGCGCGGCTTGAAATTTTAGAAGAACAAGCTTAACGTGTACCCAGAAAAAAGACAATTTGCACCTCAACACGCACAACACACACACACACACACCATTTAGACTAGAGTAAGGTGCACGTGCATTGCACGCATGAGATTTGGCAACCAAATTATGAATAAATACCACATTATAGAATGCAAGCTTTGAGTCATATATGCATGATGTAGATGTTCGTTTAATTCCTCTAGTTCATTTCATTCAATATCATCTAGTTTTTATAAGAAAGCTAATCTATTTTAAGATTCATGGAATTGTGGGTCGTAAGACATAAACTAAAAACAAATAATGGCAAATCATGTAGAAAAACATTTGGGCAATTCTGATACGGAAGATTCTAGAACAAATAAGAAGTGCTTGTGTTTTGATGTTTGTGCATTATGCTTAAGTTCAACCATGGAGTCTTCTAGATTATACATGTGGCGAAATCTGGTGGTATCTAGATGATATCCAATGGCCAGTAGTGCTCAAATTTGCCATCTTTGGACCATTGGATTCGCGTCATCCAACGACCATCTTTCAAGGTTAAAGTTACCCGCACATAATATAAAAAAATATAATATATAATATATATAGGGGTATAGATATAGATATGTGATGCGAAAGCCGCCCATCATCTCCAATTAGAATAGTGTGTCCATGCATGGATGCGACGTGGCCAAATGATGTCTACCATCGGTATCTCAAATTCAAATCAGTCTGACCTTGTTCAATGTGTATACATTACAACATGCTTGTTTCCAAACCACACCGCGCAGATCTCCATTATATTCATGCATGCATGGGTTTCAAACATCAGGATCTCTTATTCAAATATTTGAATTCAACTTTACATTGATTATGACCTCACCTATTCTTTTACACCCACACAGTAGTCTTCTCTTTATAATTGTACCACTAACTTTCTCTCGTGCATGCATGCACACACACTACCAGTCGGCATTATCCATCGCACGCATGCAATCTTTTTCTTCAGGTCGGTCTCCCATGAAGGCACACACCCACACACATCCCCCTCTCCATCATATCGGGCATTCTTTATCTCTCACGCGTGCATGCGCAACGATCGATGTTCCTCTATGTATGTGTGTATATAGCTAGGTCTTTCATAGTTTTCCACACAAACCGATCAATCGATATATCCAGTGAGGTCTCACCCTCTTTCCCACGTCCACATCGATCAATCTATACCTCTCTATATAGGATTAACATATATAGCTAATACACCCACATTAATTATATATCCAACGTCCCCCTCTCATCATCCATGCCTTCCGCTTCATCTCTCAGATGCGTGCACAATGGCGAAGACAGGGGCAGTAAGGGCCATGCCCCCCTCCCCCCCCCCTAACATCACTATATATCGAGGCTAATATGAATATGATCATTAGACAATTGCTGCTAAAAATGGTTTAAGTTCATGAATTGACCCTCCTCGTAAAGGATTAGCAATGCTTGTCCCCCTAGCTCATTTATTTTTCATGGCTCCGCCACTGCACGCAACAGCGCACGTGTTCGCCCCCTCTCTCTAAATATCGATCTCGCACTTGTGCATTCCTTCATAGTATCCCTCCACTCGGCCCCACGCACCATCTTCTAGCCCCCCACCAGATTTTGCCACATGTACAATCTAGCAGACTCCATGGTTGAACTTAAGCATAATGCACAAACCTCAAAACAACACTGGTTCTATTTTGTTCTACAATCTTTCGTATCATAACTGCCCAAACTTTTTTTCTAGTTGAATTGCCATTATTTGTTTTTACTTCATGCTTTACAACGCACAATTCCATGAATCATAAAATAGATTAAGGGCTTCTTTGATTCAAAGGATTCTCAAAGGAATTTTGGAGGATTCTAATCATTCGGAATTTTTCCTATCTTGGTTGTTTGATTCGTAGGATTGTAAACCATAGGAATTTTTCCATATGATTCATTTGCACTAGATTTCATAGGAAACATCCCATCCACTCAAACCTCTTTGAAAGAATTCTGCATTTTTTCTATGCACAATCAAACACTCGTACAATCCTGTAGGATTCAAGACGACGTTCCACTATAATCCCATGTTTTTCCTATTCCCGCGTTCTTAGATTTTTTATAAAAACTAATTGATTTTGAATGAGATGAACTATAAGAATTAAACGAAGGGCTACATCATGCATATATGACTCAGAGCTTACATGCTATAGTGTGGTATTTATTCATAATTTGGTTGCAAAATCTGATGAGTGCAATGCACGTGTACCTTACTAGTACTTCGAGTATGTGCAAAACACGTAAATTAGAATACCAATGGCACACTACACAGTGTCTCTCTTACAGTTCATGAAGCCACGTGGCACATGTGGAGGCGTTGTCGCGACCTCCTTGCGTGGATTGATCACAGTGGCGCGTTGTTGGTTCCAGAAGAATGTACTCGTCCTCCCTGAGCCATACTGGCGGTACATGCATGAAGCGAAGATGTGCATGCATGCCACGCACGCACTCATTCCCTCGCATGCACACGCGGGTACACGGGCGGACGCAATTTTGTACCAAGATCCACCCCATGTGATAATTTGACGCATGTAAAGTCGTTCACTTCATTGATGGTCAATTAATACAGCGCATGCAGATTGAGTGGACGTGAGGGCGGAAGAAAGACATTATTACTCCACTGCGCGCATGCGAGTAGTTAAATCGTGGGTTGCTAGTAGTACTTCCATTGGTCTCCTTCGTATTTTGTGCCAATTTTTGATAGTAACATAATATTTACGCATTTGAGCAGTGTAGTACTTGAAATTTATGTTCCGCTAGACTCATCGGGAGCCGTTTCGGGCCTCGAAACCAAAACCATCAATTAATCTTTACCTTGTTCCCATCACATTCGAAAGCCTGCTCACACCTACTAGTACGTATCAAACCTGAACATGTTCCCACTATGCAGGTATTAGTACTAGTGCTAGTACTTAGGTTATAAAAAGGGGAACTACCTAACCGAAAATTACTCTACCTTTCCTCCTCATAAGTGCTTCTTCTTCATCCGTCGTTGCCATGGCCGGTGAGCAGAGCTCTAGGTCGAGAACTACTCGTAACAAGAGAGCGGCAACCAAGGCTGCGGAAAACGAAGAGGGCTCACCGCCATGCAGATACCTCGAAAGATCTCTCATGGGCAGGCGATGGCTCCTAGGAGCGCCCTAGCCGCGGAGACGAACATGCCGAGCCGGCGGAACTAGAGTCGTTATCCCTCGACGGCATGCCCGATCAGCTCAATAAGCACCTCAATAAGCAGAAGGAGTTCATCCAAGGCTTGATGGAGTTGCTGAAGGAGAGCCTCGACGACATGCCCGCTGAGCTCAATCAGCGGGGGGAGTTGACCGCCGGCTTGGTGATGCTGCTGAAGAAGAGCATTGCCTCGGAGAAGAAGGCGAGCGGTGAAATCCTATGACTTCGGGAGGACAATGCGAAGCTCTGCCACGAGATCGACCTGTTGAAGGAGAAGAAAGCCGGCTGGAAGAAGCTGCATGAGAATAGTAGTTCCTCGATCAAGATGTTGCAGGCCCTCGTCATGGAACAGAAGGGGGAGTTGGCGAAGCTCCGCATCGAGCACTCGGCTACTGTCAAGGTACGTAATACGGCCGTGGAACAGATGATGAAGGCTCGCATCGAGAAATCCCGCATCATGGACAGAATGAAGATGATGGCGGAGGAGACGCGCAAGGAGATGGAGGTCATGGAGGCGATGAAGAAGAAGTTACGACTCTGCGGCGAATTAGATCATTTGGGGTGATAATCTTCCTTCTTCTTTTGCTCCTGTGTTTCATCTTTTGCTTCGGGTGTTTCACCGCACGTGTCACGTTCTCTGCGAGGCATGAACAGAACAATGGTTTTTTAGGGAATGAATAGAACAATGCTAACAATGAGATGACTAGCAAATTAGATCATTTTTTATCGCCATATGACACTGGGCTGCCGTGTTTCGTGCTCCTCCATCGCAGTACTACTCTAGTGGAAAACTTGAGTATACCGCACGGTTCTTTGCTCCTCCTCGATCAGGTCGTCGGCGCATTTATACGAGAAGTCAAATCACCAGGCCCCGCCTTCCAGCGGTAATGAGCCGTCAAATCACAAAGGCCCTCGCCTCTTGTGAAACCGACCAAGCTAAAGTGCCCCCCCCCCTCTAGCCTTCTAAAAAATGTATACTTTTGTACAGCAGTAGTATCGATGGATTGCGCCATGGAGCAAAACTTGAAATTGAAAAAAAGGTGGTGCATATAGAGAGCGCTCGTCGCCAAATTATGCATATAGTACTATTAAAAAGGCTAGTCACAATAGAGGGTGCTTGGATACGTTTTAGTCCCATGACTAAAAGTAGTGGGACTAAAACATGCTAGCCTCACCCATGCTTGGATCCAAATACTAAAAAGGCTAAAATCAAGTTAATGAGCATTTATTATCTTCCAAACCCTCCAATCCAGAACTCGCCTGTGTTAAATGAGAGGAGTTCAATGAGTAGAGAGAGGACTAATCCACATTTTAGTAGGGGTACCCCTGAGAAAAAAAATAGTCTCAAGAATAGTTTTAGCCCCTCTTTAGCCAGGGGTGCTTGGAACTTTAGCCTCTTAAAGAGACTATTTTTAGTCAGACTAAAATAAGTCCCTTGGATCCAAGCACCCTCTAAGCATCCTGGAATTCTTTGACAAAACTAAGCACCCTGAAATTCTTTGACAACTAAACTACTGGCTATATCATGTTGGCCATATATATTGTACGTATATAATGTGAAGAAACAAGTGGTAGTACTATACCAACTAAAAGATGAAATGTAAGAAATACTAGTATGTACGTACTAAAGAGTTAAAGTAACGAGAAGAAACATAACATAGTTCTATTGGGGGCTCAGCACAACACACCCCTCAAATTAAATTAAGCACACCTGAAATTAAACTTTGCAACTATTCCGGTAGACATTGCATTAGAACCACCATGAGCAACGACACTGCCACCTTACTCGGAGTCCTCGTCCACGTCCTCGACTTTGTCCTTGTCCCTCTTCCTCTTGGCTGATACTTCTTTGCTTGAACCGCACACTTGGCTATTGCTCTTCATCCAACCCTTGTAGATATTGAAGCAAAGGTAGCCATTCATTGCAACATAGTGGATGTGGTCTATATCTAGTACATTCTGCTGCCATGCATGATGATGAAACATGTGTGGAGGTTTCTCCAGTTTACCGTACGAAGGATGAACCATGGCTCCTGCCAGGGTCAGCATTGAAGGCTGAAGAGAGGACACCAGCCGATTCTTCTGGAGGTCGATGGTGTTGCCTACAATGAGGCCTATCCGACGCAGGACTTCTTTGTCGTTACCAAAGTCTACAGTAACGAATTTGACTAGGTTGCTCCCGAGGAAGTCCTTAAAATCCTGGCACTCAACGTCGGCATGGCATATGTGGTAGACCAAGCATAAGTCATGCACGCAAACCTGGATCACGGCGGGCTTCTTCCTCTCTTCGTCCTTTAGATCCTTCTCTCGTCCCAGGACTGTGGTGTACTCAACATCTAGCCCAGCGACCCACTCATCATCTGAGTTTTCGAACATGCGTCTGAAGCGAGAAAGGCATCCTTTCACCATCGCGGAAGAACGGGTGTAGATGACGTCGAACTCATCGCCGGTGATGGTTCTAACCTTGTACTCACCGCCGATCGTGGAGATTTGGGACACCATGGATTTGGGAGGAGGGTTAGGATTAGTGGAACTGCCGTAATGTGAATGGACGGGATGACTAGGAGCGAACCGCCGTAGTATTGAAGGACGTGCGGGGACGAGTAGGAGCAAACTCCCAGCGTGCGAACAGCAGGGTAATGGCTTTCCATTCTCCCATGATACGGGCTTCCGAGAGCCCTTGGATCTGAGATCGAACGGTTGCATGACGTGATTCTAGACCAATGGGTGAATATCCTATCCTGGAGGGTTATTCCGCAAATTTTCAGCAACTTAGGATGCGACCGTTTGATCTCAGATCCAAGGGCTGCCAGCAGCCCGTATCATGGTCGCGCCTACCACGACTGCTGTGTCGCTCGCGCAGTCGTGCCCTTGGAGATTTAACACTGTGCGTTAGGCTATCTGATGTTGGCATGTCATACATAGTCATCACTTAGTCACTCATACTACAACAAGGTTGGCTATAAGGTTGGCTATAAGTGTATTTTTTTTACTCCTCTCTATCTCTTTCCTCGTACTACTAGTATTTATTGCATTTGCCAAGGAGTGACCTCTTCCAATGAAATGGTGTTGCTAAGTTTGCTTCATTTAATTAGCTATAGAATCAAAATTTTCTTTTCACCTAGGTACACGCGCTTAGCACCATTTCTTCCTTGGGTCACCAAACTAGTCTCTCTCTTCTTGATTAACTTGCCACATTAGACTTTATGCCTATGTGGCAAGCTTAAGCACCTGTAGGAGCAAGTAAAAGTAAGTAGTACAATAGTGCGCTTTACATGGCATTTTTGCATATGTGGAGGAAAGAGTGGCAAGGAAAAAGTGGAGAAGTGGGCTCTCATGCAAGAGCCAACCTCTACTACATGCTGGAGCATTGGGAGAGGCGGTGTGGTCAGGAATCAGTAGCGCCGCAGTTAAAATGATAATGGCAAGTCAAATCACGGGGCCCCACCTGTCCAGCAGTAACTCGCTGTCAAATCACACAGCCCTACGTTTGCAGCAGCCTACTCCCTCGTCTTCTCGTGTCTCTATCGAACCGACTAGGCGGAACTGCCCCGCCGCCTACCGCGCAGGAAAAGCCCCGCCCTCGACTTTTAAATAGTATACAGTATACTAATTTTGTATCCATGGATTGCGCCCGCGCCATGGAGCAAAGCTTCTAGAAAACGGCGGTACACATGTACGGAGTATACAGCACGCCCGTCGCGTTCGCGTCGCACCCGAGACGGTCGGTCGGTCCGGCACGCTGCTCTCCGAATGGAACGCGCGTCATATTGTGTTTGCACAAACATGTGGGACAGCAATTGAGAACCGACCATAGGCACGCCCATCGCGTTCGCGTCGCACCCCAGACGAGAGGGCCGGCGCGCTGTGACTGGATCAAAATCAAAAGCAATTTACCCTTCAATTAAGAAAGCGAACCCACATTAACTAGTCTCCCTTTTATTCTGGGTCATAATTGACCATGATTTTCGCACATAAAATATATGTTATACGTTGTAAAAATAATACTCCCTCCATTTTTGTATACAAGGCCACTATCAAAATTACAATTTGCAACTATACAAGGCCACTAACATTAATCGAGGCAAAATTGATGGCTTTTGCCTCGTACTAGCACCCGAGGACATTAATATCCCTTGTGTGCATGCGGGAGTGAGAAGGTTAGCTTGCATTCCCAACATTAATCAACCAATGAGTAACAGGGTTGGCTTGTTGTGCTTGGGAGAGAAAAACCACATTAATTAACACGACAATCAAGGTGACAAGCTAGCTTGCAACATTGACTTAAACATAGCATTGATTTTTACCTTGGTACCTGTAATATGAGTTTGTGGCCTTGTATACAAAAATGGAGGGAGTATAATTTGAAAGTACATTCAGATACGAACCAAACGATACAATTTTTGGTGACATGCATTCACATTTTGCTTGTCAAATATAATATGTGGTCAAACTTTGACCCAAAATACGCAAAACAACAAAAAAATACTTCCAGGACCAGCGCCGCTCTTCCGCTCTTCTCCTCTTAAACCACCGCCGCTCCTCTCCTGTTCCAATCTAAATGCAGCGCTGCTCCTCTCCTCTTCCATTTCAAAACCACCGCCCCTCCTCTCATGTTCCAGTCCAAAACCAGCATCGCTCCTCTCCCGTTCTAATCCAAAACCAGCGCTGCTCCTCTCCTCTTCCATTCAAAAACCACCGTCGGCGAGTGAAGGTGCTGTGGAGAAGTAGATCGATGGAGGAGTACAACCGATACGTGAGGATCGCAGACGGCGACCCTGTGAAGCTAGCTAGGATGTTGGAGATACAGTCTTCGTTTGACAACAAGGACCAACTAGCGGCGACAGTGACATCCATGGCCAAATATCTGCAACAGAGCGAAAAGGCGGTGATACTCCTGGAGGGAGTCGCGCCGGAGTACATAGAGCTGCTCCTCTGGGCCATGGAGCAAATAGATTCACCAAATCCGATCGTGAGGGAGCGGTGGTGGGAGTATCGATCCCAGATGGAGCATCCACCAGAGATTGAAGGATCGAGCATCTACAGGGTGTCGTTTGTGAGGGTGTCCTGCCAGAGTGAGCCGGTGGAGTCTTCGTCGACCGAACCCAACTGCAAGAGGAGAAAAGTAGTTGGCCCGACGACGCTTCCCCGCCATCATCTCCCTCGCCGTTCACATCGTCTCACGGGGCGGTTGTCTGCCGCCGAGGAATAGGAGGGGGCTGCCCCCCCCCCAGCCCAATAGTCGGGCAGGTTGTGAATTGTCAGGAGGAGCTTAGGGTTGTCAGTATTTGCAGGTTGTGAATCGTGTTTTGTGTTGTGTATTTTGAGAGTACTTTTAGATATGAATGTCTTTTGAATTTCAGATTTGTAGTATTGAGCATATGAAGTATTTTATGAATTCTAGAGATCTATTTTTAGCACTTAAAAAAATATAGTTTCATAAGAGCATAAAAGTGCAGACAATGTGATTCTCATAGAAGAAACTGCAAGTTTCAGTTTCAAATAAGAAACTGCAAGTTCAGTTTCAGATAAGAAACTGCAACTTTCAGAGGCAGAGCATTTATATTAACACGGCCTTTTCAAACAGGGTTAACATCATGTTGGAAGTTTTATTCATAGTCGAAAATGGAACTACCAGCCAGTTAACATCATGCTGATCAACATTCATGCATAGCACATCTCCATATGATGCACAGTCAAAATGCCCACACAATGTCGAGTGTGCGAAACACAGAGAAAACGAGGGACGGAGTTTTGGCAAGTGTTGGACGTGGTTTTGGGCTGCCCTGTCTAGGCTTTCATTTTTAACATGCGCAGCCCACGACCTCGGATGGGAGGTCCATAGGCCTGTTTGTATTTTCTGAGGGCTGTCATGTATCGACCGGCCTATGGACCTCCCATCCAAGGTTTTATTTTTGGCAGCCCAATTTATGTATTTTTCTGAAGAAAACGCAGAGGTCTATTCAATTTTTCTATATAAGTATAGGAACGCTAGGTCCAACTTATGTTTCCCTTCTAACTATATTATATATATTTAAATTATTTTATATGTTGACTGTTTAGTTCACATAATTGGAAAATAGATGACCGCTCTCCCGATCCCCTTCGCCCCCGCCACCACCTCCACCCCTCGCTGCCGCCCCCGCCACTACCTCCACCCTCGCCGCCGCCATAGATCTTGCCGCCACCCCCCGCCTCCTGACTCCAGGCGCGCCTGCCCCCCTCAGCAAGTCCGCTCGCGCGCCCCATGGAGTCGCAGGCCATGGGGGAATGGCTGGAAGACAGGCAGATGTATAAGATGCATCCCCCACATGTCTACATAGCCTTCCCGCGGATGCTCCAGCCGCTCAACTCCGTCGCGCCGGCGGTGCTGTGGGAGACTCGAGGGAGGAGATGGAGGGAGCGGGCGATGCGGATCCGCGACGACGCTCTCTCCTGGACCCAGTGCACGCGCGAATGGAGGGAAGCAGAGGAGGAAGCTGCGAGGGAGGAAGCCGAGGAGGGACCAAATCCGTTCTCTCACTCGCGCAGGTATGCTCGGATGTGCAAGGATCATGTGGATTCGGAGCTGCTGAATCTAGCCTTGCGGATCTACTTCGAAGGAGATTTCTCAAAGAAGCACAGGATGCCCCACCCCAGTGAGCCGCCGATTGCGTTCGTTTGATGGGCGAAAGGAGAAGTGAATTCAGGAGATCCATGTCGTGCTGCGAGATGGGAATGCTTGACTGGACTCATGCCCACCAGCACGCCACCGGAGTCGGAGCAGGTGGATCCCCTACCTTACCTCTCCCCCAAACCTGCAGAGGATTGAAATTAGGCTTGCAATCTGCTTCAATCGAGTTGTCTGGTGGTTATTTCTGCTTCCTGAGAGACAACATCTGGCTGGAGGATGAGAAGGAACTAGGAACTCCGATGAATTTCCCCTATCACAATGGGGGGGAGTGCCGGTTGGGCAGCGGTACGGCCCACCTCCGCCCCAAATGGGGGCACAATCTGGTCAGGCTCCTGTAATTGCCCAAGATCAATCTGCTGGTGGTTCTGACTCTCAGATCAGTGGGAAATATCAAGGCAAGAATCAGCAAAAGAAGAGATAGGACATCTAGAAAACTGCTCCTGCCCCTGCTTCGGGCCTTATGACATACTCTGAGGTGATCTGCTACAACTGTGGGGAACCAGGGCATCATTTGGATAAATGTGTCAAGCCCAAGAGTTGTTTTATCTGCAAAATGGTTACCCATAAAGTTAAGAATTGCCCTGTCAGAAGGAAAACCCACAGTTCTGCTAGATATGTTGGAAGTGCTGCTCCAGGATTATGTCCACCATTGATAGAATTTTCTATGACACCGAATTAGATAGTTTCTTTCCCCTTTCTAGTTGTAGAGCTCTGCCCAGATGTGGTAGTGACCACACTCCTTTGCTCTGGGCCTCTGGTCTTAACCAAACTCCAAAGAGCAATAGTTTTAAATTTGAAAAGTGGTGGTTGCTTAGAGAAGATTTTACTGAGCTAGTCAGGAAAATATGGAATGAGCCTACTGGGAGCAGCTGCCCCCTAGAAAATTGGCAGATCAAAATCAGGAGATTGAGAAGAACTACCAAAGGGTGGAACTCCAATGAGGAAGCTAATCTTAGAAGATACAAAAGGCTTCTCCTCCTTGAGTTGGATTCTCTAGATATTAAGGCAGGAACCACTGACCTCTCTAAGGCTGAGACTAATAGATTAAACTTTGTCCATGGAGAGCTCAAGAAAATTTGGCTTCAATAAGAAATCAAAGCCAACAAAGGTCTAGAGATAGGAACATTAAGGAGGGTGATAGAAATACTGCTTACTTCAATGCAGTAGCTAACCAGAGGAGGAGGAAAACCCTCATTCCTTCCCTTGATGGCCCTAATGGCCCTGTTACTGAGGTAGATGAGATGCTGAAAGTGGCTAGTGACTTCTACAAAGACATGTTTAAGAAAGAAAACCCTTCTGGGTTCTCTCTACAAAACAATTTTTTCTCTGCTTCTGAAAAAGTCTCTCCTGCTGAAAATGAGCTGCTAGAAGCCCCTTTTTCAGAGACAGAGGTGAAGGAAGCCATTTTTAGCTCTTATCCTGACGGGGCTCCTGGTCCTGATGTGATTTCCTTCTTGTTTTACCAACATTTTTGGGACTTGGTGAAAAATGATCTCTTAGATCTTTTCCAAGCCTTTCATAGAGGAGAGTTGGATCCAACAACTTACTCATGGGGGGTCTGTTGGGGTCAAGTTAAATAACTGTGAAAGTGATTTTTTCCTTGCTAGTAAAGGCCTTAGGCAAGGTGACCCCATCTCCCCGCTTTTGTTTAATTTAGTAGTGGATGTTCTTACTAAAATGCTAAGCAAAGCTGCTGATCATAGTCCGATTGCAGGGCTCTGTCCTGAGGTCTGCCCTGGTGGCATCTTCTGCCTTCAATATGCAGATGATACCATCCTTTTCTTAGACAATGACTCCACACATGCTAGCAATCTGGAAACTGTTCTAACCTGTTTTGAACAAGTCTCAGGCATGAGAATCAACTACTCTAAAAGTGAACTCATCCCTATCAACATGGATGATCAGGAGTTAGCTGACTTTCTCTCTATTCTAGTCTGTAATAAAGGTAACTTCCCCATTAAGTACCTAGGTATCCCTTTCCACTATGATAAACTGAGGAGAGAGGATATCCAACCCCTTCTGGATAAGATCATTAAAAGGATTGCTGGGTTGAGGGGCAAACTTCTCTCTTACAGAGGTAGATTGATCCTCATACAAGCTTGTTTGGCTAGCATTCCAGTGTATCTCCTATCCTTCTTCAAGTTCCCTAAATGGGCAGTGAACCTCATCAATTCTCAGATGTCTCATTGCTTGTGGAATGATTTTGAGGGAAATAGGAAGCTACACCTTGCTAGTTGGGCCCTAGTCTCTATGAAAAAAGATTTTGGAGGCCTAGGCATACCTAACCTCCAAGAAATTAACATCTGTCTTCTAGGGTCTTGGATTAAAAGATTCTATGAGGAAGACCTGAAACCCTGGAAGCTTCTTATTGCCCATAAATACCTAGGAAATAAACCTAATATTTTTGTCCCTTCCTCCAACCCTAAGACCTCTAGATTCTGGAAAGGATTAAAATCTATTATGCATGCTGTGAAATTTGGCTACAGATGGAACATAGGGGATGGGAGCAGAACCAGGTTCTGGGAAGGTACTTGGTTTGGCACATCCCCCTTAGCAATCCAATTTTGGCCTATTTACTCTGTCTGCAATGAGCTTAACAAAAGTTTCAATGAAGTTTGGGACGGTCAATGCCTAAAACTCTCTTTTAGAAGGAACTTTAGTGATAGTCTCATGGAATAATGGTTCCAGTTGGAGGAAATTGCCAAAAGCATTACCTTTACTGCCGATCCGGATGCCCCCATTTGGCAGCTGGACAATAAGGGGAAGTATTCATCCAGCTCCATCTATCATGTTATCAACTTTAGAGGGGTTCAACCCGTGTTTATCCCTGTTGTCTAGAAATTGAGAGTTCCCCCTAAAATTCATGTATTTCTCTGGCTTCTCTCCAAAAACAAATTGATGGCTAGGGATAACCTTAGGAAGAGACACATCATCAAACCCCTTGATTGTATTTACTGCTTGGAACAAGAGTCTTATGATCTCTGATGAAGATGATGGGCACCTGGTGCCGAAAAAGAGGGACATCCACAATGCTACGCCTTCCAGCCCGGTGTCTCCGCTTGCTTACTGGTCGCCGCAGGCTGACACGGCCCCTTGGCTGAAGACCGTGAAGGCTTCGCTGGACCCTTCTTGTGTCATTTGAGTGCTCTATCCGCTCTGCCTTTGGCACCGCTCGGGTGATTTGTGTTATTCACAAAACTTGTTCATCCACCCCCCCCCCTAGTTTGTAGCTTTTCTACCTTTTGTTTCGAACTGCTCTTTGAGCTGCTGTATCAAAATATGTTATGGTTTCGTTCTCAGCAATGGAACCGGGGAGATGCTCCCTGTTTTTCTAACAAAAATATTGTATATGTTATTATATATTATTTTTATTGTCATCATATATTTAACAGATACTTACATATATAAGAAAACAATATCCCACATCTTATTAACTTATAAAAATAATTTCTTAACAAATAAAATCCTGGATTGTTTTGGCACGAAAATCCTAGTGATTGTGTATAAAAGCTTGGTAAGTTTTAAGGACGAACGTAATAATATCACTTATTATTTAAATATATTTATAACAAAATGCTCAACCCCTTTTTATTTTTTTGATAACATTGGTGGCCCAACCCAACATTATAATTAGAATCAGCCCAGCAAAATCGTGTATTTCGAGAAAGTGCAAATGGCCTGTAATTTTTTAGGAAGTAAAATAAACGGGCCGCAAGGACACTACATTATTTGTTCACCCAGACCAGCTAATGGTTGTAATTCAAAAAAAAGATCAAATTGACTGTAAATTCTACTGCGCAAAAAAAGAGTGTAAATTCTGAAAAAATGGGTTGAATATGTGCCACATTTTTGGAGGCTGAAATGTGGGCCAATAGGTCGAAGCCAACGCAAGTCGTTGTCAATTTAGTCAACAAATGATTCTGACATGTTAGCCATTGGATTTACATCCAACGACCGGCATCCATCTTCAATCTCTCGTCTTCTTCCTCCAGCACCGCCGGGACCACCTCCCGCCTCCTGCTGCTAGCAGCTCTGCTTAGCACGCTTCGCTATGAAGCGCTACTCCACCGTTGGCCAGGCCATCCCTCCACCCCTCCACACCTCATGTTCTTCTCCACCGATTGCCGAACCACACCGCACTAGAACCAGTTAACCCTCGTACACCTCTTCGTCTGCGACTCTACTCCCGCGTCTTCCCATCTCTGGCGCGTTGCTGTCTGGGGCCTCGCCGTCGTCCACCATGTTGGATGCGCTCGGTGCGGCGTGGTCAATGTGGTCAACGAATGACACTATCGGAAGTAGACTGTGCGTGGAGAGGCTGACAGCTGGGTCCACGACCGCACACAAGGAAATGCCTCCTTATTACGCGCAAAATAATGATTCCTCCACCTGACATCTGGGACCCACCGGAAGGGCCTCTGTATTTCGCGAAAATAACGTGCTCCCCACTGACATGTCGGACCCACCAGCTATCTTCGCACGCAAGGAAGTGCCTCCTTATTACGCACAAAAAAATGAATATTCCCCCTGCCAGCTGGAACCCAGCACAGTGGGAGGCTGACTTGTGGGCCTACCAAGTGGACGGGGACGGAGGGCTTTGTCAACTTAGTCAATATGAACGATTCTAGCTCCTATTACCGTATGATGTTCATCCAACGGCCATAGTGCTTCTTCAACCTCTGGTCTTCTTGCTCTAGCCACCCAAACCAGTGAAGGAAATATGCCCTAGAGGCAATAGTAAAGTTATTATTTATTTCCTTATATCATGATAAATGTTTATTATTCATGCTAGAATTGTATTAGCCAGAAACATAATACTTGTGTGAATACATATACAAACAGAGTGTCACTAGTATGCCTCTACTTGACTAGCTCGTTGATCAAAGATGGTTATGTTTCCTAACCATAGACATGTGTTGTCATTTGGTTAACGGGATCACATCATTAGGAGAATGATGTGATTGACATGACCCATTCCATTAGCTTAGCACCCGATCGTTTTAGTATGCTGCTATTGCTTTCTTCATAACTTATACATGTTCCTATGACTATGAGATTATGCAACTCCCGTTTGCCAGAGGAACAGTTTGTGTGCTACCAAACGTCACAACGTAACTGGGTGATTATAAAGGAGCTCTACAGGTGTCTCCGAAGGTACATGTTGGGTTGGCGTATTTCGAGATTAGGATTTGTCACTGCGATTGTCGGAGAGGTATCTCTGGGCCCTCTCGGTAATGCACATCACATAAGCCTTGCAAGCATTTCAACTAATGAGTTAGTTGTGAGATGATGTATTATGAAACGAGTAAAGAGACTTGCCGGTAATGAGATTGAACTAGGTATTGAGATACCGACGATCGAATCTCGGGCAAGTAACATACCGTTGACAAAGGGAACAACGTATGTTGTTATGCGGTCTGACCGATAAAGATCTTCGTAGAATATGTAGGAGCCAATATGAGCATCCAGGTTCCGCTATTGGTTATTGGCCGGAGACGTGTCTCGGTCATGTCTACATTGTTCTCGAAACCGTAGGGTCCGCACGCTTAACGTTACGATGACAGATTCATTATGAGTTTATATGTTTTGATGTACCGAAGGTTGTTCGGAGTCCCGGATGTGATCACGGACATGACGAGGAGTCTCGAAATGGTTGAGACATAAAGATTGATATATTGGACGACTATATTTGGACACCGGAAATGTTCTGGGTGATTTCGGAGAAAACCGGAGTGCCGGAGGGTTACCGGAACCCCCCGGGAGAAGTAATGGGCCTTATGGGCCTTAGTGGAGAGAGAGAGGGGCAGCCAGGGTGGGCCGCGCGCCCCCTCCCCCTATGGTCCGAATTGGACTAGGAGAGGGGGGCGGCGCCCCCCTTTCCTTCTCCCTCTCCTACTCCTACTAGGAGGAGGACTCCTCTTCCTCGCGCGCCTAGCAAGGGCCGGCCGGCCTCCCCCTTGCTCCTTTATATACGGGGGCAGGGGGCACCCCATAGACACAACGATTGATCATTGATCTCTTAGCCGTGTGCGGTGCCCCCCTCCACCATAATCCTCGATAATATTGTAGCGGTGCTTAGGCGAAGCCTTGTGACGGTAGAACATCAAGATCGTCACCACGCCATCGTGCTGACGGAATTCATCCCCGACACTTTGCTGGATCGGAGTCCGGGGATCGTCATCGAGCTGAACATGTGCTAGAACTCGAAGGTGCCGTAGTTTCGGTGCTTGATCGGTCGGGCCGTGAATACGTACGACTACATCAACCGTGTTGTTATCACGCTTCCGCTTTTGGTCTACGAGGGTACATGGACAACACTCTCCCCTCTCGTTGCTATGCATCACCATGATCTTGCGTGTGCATTGGAAATTTTTCGAAATTACTACGTTGCCCAACAGTGGCATCCGAGCCAGGTTTTATGCATTGATGTTATATGCACGAGTAGACCACAAGTGAGTTGTGGGCGATATAAGTCATACTGCTTACCAGCATGTCATACTTTGGTTCGGCGGTATTGTTGGATGAAGCGGCCCGGACCGACATTACGCGTCCGCTTACGCAAGACTGGTTCTACCGACGTGCTTTGCACACAGGTGGCTGGCGGGTGTCAGTTTCTCCAACTTTAGTGAACCGAGTGCGGCTACGCCCGGTCCTTGCGAACGTTAAAACAGCACCAACTTGACAAACTATCGTTGTGTATTTGATGCGTAGGGAAGAACGGTTCTTGCTAAGCCCGTAGCAGCCACGTAAAACTTGCAACAACAAAGTACAGGACGTCTAACTTGTTTTTCCAGGGCATGTTGTGATGTGACATGGTCAAGACATGATGCTAACTTTTATTGTATGAGATGATCATGTTTTGTAACCGAGTTATCGGCAACTGGCAGGAGCCATATGGTTGTCGCTTTATTGTATGCAATGCAATCGCCCTGTAATGCTTTACTTTATCACTAAGCGGTAGCGATAGTCGTAGAAGCATAAGATTGGCGAGATGACAACGATGCTACGATGGAGATCAAGGTGTCGCGCCGGTGACGATGGTGATCATGACATTGCTTCGGAGATGGAGATCACAAGCACAAGATGATGATGGCCATATCATATCACTTATATTGATTGCATGTGATGTTTATCTTTTATGCATCTTATCTTGCTTTGATTGACGGTAACATTATAAGATGATCCCTCACTAAATTATCAAAGTATAAGTGTTCTCCCTGAGTATGCACCGTTGCGAAAGTTCTTCATGCTGAGACACCACATGATGTTCGGGTGTGATAGGCTCTACGTTCAAATACAACGGGTGCAAAACAATTGCACACGCAGAATACTCAGGTTAAACTTGACGAGCTTAGCATATAACAGATATGGCCTCGGAACACGGAGACCGAAAGGTCGAGCGTGAATCATATAGTAGATATGATCAACATATTGATGTTCACCGTTGAAACTACTCCATCTCACGTGATGATCGGACATGGTGTAGTTGATATGGATCACGTGATCACTTAGAAGGATTAGAGGGATGCTATCTAAGTGGGAGTTCTTTAGTAATATGATTAATTGAACTTAAATTTATCATGAACTTAGTACCTGATAGTATCTTGCTTGTCTATGTTTGGTTGTAGATAGATGGCCCGTGTTGTTGTTCCATTGAATTTTAATGCGTTCCTTGAGAAAGCAAAGTTGAAAGATGATGGTAGCAATTACACGGACTGGGTCCGTAACTTGAGGATTATCCTCATTGCTGCACAGAAGAATTACGTCCTGGAAGCAACGCTGGGTGCCAGGCCTGCTGCTGATGCAACTGACGACGTTAAGAACGTCTGGCAGAGCAAAGCTAATGACTACTCGATAGTTCAATGTGCCATGCTTTACGGCTTAGAACCGGGACTTCAACGACGTTGGAGCATATGAGATGTTCCAAGAGTTGAAGTTAATATTTCAAGAAAATGCCCGGATTGAGAGATATGAAGTCTCCAATAAGTTCTATAGCTGCAAGATGGAGGAGAACAGTTCTATCAGTGAGCATATACTCAAAATGTCTGGGTATAATAATCACTTGATTCAACTGGGAGTTAATCTTCTGGATGATTGCGTCATTGACAGAATTCTCCAATCACTGCCACCAAGCTACAAGAGCTTCGTGATGAACTATAACATGCAAGGGATGGATAAAATGATTCCCGAGCTCTTCGCAATGCTAAAAGCTGCGGAGGTAGAAATCAAGAAGGAGCATCAAGTGTTGATGGTCAACAAGACCACTAGTTTCAAGAAAAAGGGCAAAGGGAAGAAGAAAGGGAACTTCAAGAAGAACAGCAAGCAAGTTGTTGCTCAGGAGAAGAAACCCAAGTCTGGACCTAAGCCTGAAACATAGTGCTTCTACTGCAAGTAGACTGGTCACTGGAAGCGGAACTGCCCCAAGTATATGGCGGATAAGAAGGATGGCAAGGTGAACAAAGGTATATGTGATATACATGTTATTGATGTGTACCTTACTAATTCTCGTAGTAGCACCTGGGTATTTGATACTGGTTCTGTTGCTAATATTTGCAACTTGAAACAGGGACTACGGATTAAACGAAGATTTGCAAAGGACGAGGTGACGATGCGCGTAGGAAATGGTTCCAAAGTCGATGTGATCGCGGTCGGCACGCTACCTCTACATCTACCTTCGGGATTAGTTTTAGACCTAAATAATTGTTATTTGGTGCCAGCGTTGAGCATGAACATTATATCTGGATCTTGTTTGATGCGAGACGGGTATTCATTTAAATCAGAGAATAATGGTTGTTCTATTTATATGAGTAATATCTTTTATGGTCATGCACCCTTGAAGAATGGTCTATTTTTGTTGAATCTCGATAGTAGTGATACACATATTCATAATGTTGAAGCCAAAAGATGCAGAGTTGATAATGATAGTGCAACTTATTTGTGGCACTGCCGTTTAGGTCATATCAGTGTAAAGCGCATGAAGAAACTCCATACTGATGGACTTTTGGAACCACTTGATTATGAATCACTTGGTACTTGCGAACCGTGTCTCATGGGCAAGATGACTAAAACGCCGTTCTCCGGTACTATGGAGAGAGCAACAGATTTGTTGGAAATCATACATACAGATGTATGTGGTCCGATGAATGTTGAGGCTCGTGGTGGATATCGTTATTTTCTCACCTTCACAGATGATTTAAGCACATATGGGTATATCTACTTAATCAAGCATAAGTATGAAACATTTGAAAGTTCAAAGAATTTCAGAGTGAAGTTGAAAATCATCGTAACAAGAAAATAAAGTTTCAACGATCTGATCGTGGAGGAGAATATTTGAGTTATGAGTTTGGTCTACATTTGAAACAATGCGGAATAGTTTCGCAACTCACGCCACCCGGAACACCACAGCGTAATGGTGTGTCCGAACGTCGTAATCGTACTTTACTAGATATGGTGCGATCTATGATGTCTCTTACTGATTTACCGCTATCGTTTTGGGGTTATGCTTTAGAGACAGCCGCATTCACGTTAAATAGGGCACCATCAAAATCCGTTGAGACGACGCCTTATGAACTGTGGTTTGGCAAGAAACCAAAGTTGTTGTTTCTGAAAGTTTGGGGATGCGATGCTTATGTGAATAAGTTTCAACCTGATAAGCTCGAACCCAAATTAGAGAAATGTATCTTCATAGGATATCCAAAGGAGACTATTGGATACACCTTCTATCACAGATCCGAAGGCAAGAGTTTTGTTGCTAAATTTGGAAACTTTCTAGAGAAGGAGTGTCGGTGTCAAAACCGGCGGATCTCGGGTAGGGGGTCCCGAACTGTGCGTCAAGGCCGGATGGTAACAGGAGATAAGGGACACGATGTTTACCTAGGTTCAGGCCCTCTCGATGGAGGTAAAACCCTACTCCTGCTTGATTAATATTGATGATATGTGTAGTACAAGAGTAGATCTACCACGAGATCAAGGAGGCTAAACCCTAGAAGCTAGCCTATGGTATGATTGTGTATGATTATTGTTCTGTCCTACGGACTACAACCCTCCGGTTTATATAGACACCGGATAGGGTTAGGGTTACACAGAGTCGGTTACAATGGTAGGAGATCTTGAGTATCCGCATCGCCTAGCTTGCCTTCCACGCCAAGGAAAGTCCCATCTGGACACGGGATGAAGTCTTCAATCTTGTATCTTCATAGTCCAGGAGTCCGGCGAAGGTATAGTCCGGCTACCCGAACACCCCCTAATCCAGGACTCCCTCAGTAGCCCCTGAACCAGGCTTCAATGACGACGAGTCCGGCGCGCAGATTGTCTTCGGCATTGCAAGGCGGGTTCCTCCTCCAAGTCCTTCATAGAAGATTTGTAATCACCAAAAATAGTGTCCGGCCCTGCAAAATAAGTTTCCACATATTGCCATAGAGAGAATAATATTAACACAAATCAAATCTGCTGACGTATTCCGCAGTGCGTCAACACACTGCGGCCAAGCTCTTTATACAAATTGTTTTCACTTTTCTACCTCAGTGCGTTTAGCGAGGCGGTTTCCTTGGCACGTCTTGTCAAAGCAGAGATCGTGTGCCCCTTTTAACGGGATTCTCATCAATACGGACGTGGGTAACCCAACCGCTCCATTTACCACGGCGCTTGGGAGCAAGCGAGTTTTATTAGGTAGGTGGGGACGCATAACCGCATCCGCCCATATAAGGGGATAAGGATCCACCTTTTTTTACCTACGCCTTCTTTCTCCTTTGCCAATCCATCTCTCGCGCACTCAAGATCCAGCGCCCAAGCCCGCTCTTCCCACCTCAACCTTCTCCAGCAATGTCCGGAGCGGGAGGCAAGTGGATGGTCTCCTCCGTTACGGAGGTTCAAGTAAAAAAGCTAAGGAAAGCCGGATACCTGTCCAAGGACATCCCGCACCGGCTTCCTGAGGAGGGGCAGCTTCTCCCCACCCCAAGGCCCCATGAGAGGGTAGTTTTCCTTCCCCACTTCCTCCGCGGACTGGGCTTTCCACTTCACCCATTTGTCCGGGGACTCATGTTCTACTATGGCCTAGATTTCCACGATCTGTCCCCGAACTTCATCCTCAACATCTCGGCGTTTATCGTCGTGTGTGAGGCCTTCCTCCGCGTCCGCCCCCATTTCGACCTTTGGCTCAAGACCTTCAACGTCAAGCCCAAGGTGGTGCGCGGCAGCCAAGCGGAGTGCGGAGGTGCTATGGCTGGCAAGATAGCCAACGTCCTCTGGTTCGAGGGCTCCTTTGTGGAGACCCTAAAGGGGTGGCAAGCCGGGTGGTTTTACATCACCGAGCCCCGCGATCCGAAATGGGTTGCAGCCCCTGAATTCAGATCTGGACCCCCCATGCAGCTTGTGTCCTGGAAAAAGACGGGCCTGTCGTGGGGCAATGAGGAAGAGGTGCCAGACTGAAGACATGTATCAAGTCCCTGGTACACAAGCCAATCCGGCTAGTCAATATAGTCCAGGTCATGCTCGTTCGTCTGATCCTCCCGTGCCAACAACGGGATTTCAATTTGTGGGAGTTCGACCCGGCGCAGCACCGAACCCTCAACAGGCTCTTTGACACGTCGTATGAAGACATCTGGAAGGTGCTAATCAAAGGCGCTGAAGCCCCCGCATCCGCTTCCGAGGACCGCGGATACAGCACGCAGCGTCACGCTAGCGAGGTAAGCTATCTATGCCTTTGACAGGATTATTAAGCTCTTTTTCATAGATTAACTCTATGCGGGATCTAAACTCCCTTACCTTTGACAGGCTTGAGAGGCGATATCCGGACCAATTAACTGTCCAGCTCCCCTGCCCGAAGACCCAGCCCCAGCTCTCCTGGTGCAGCTGCTGACTCCGGCACCTTACGTGGTGCCGGAGAAGAAGGTTAAGAAGAAGAAGACCACCGGGACTCGAAAGAGTGCCCGTAACTTGGTGGTGTCGGACTCGTCGTCTGACGAGTCCGAGGCGCCCTCCTCTCGTGGAAACGAGGAGGAGGAAGAAAAAAGCTCCCCCCCAGTGGGGGGAGAAAAGAAGAAGAAGGCCGCCCCATCGGGGGAGGCCGAGGGGTCTAGGAAGAGGAAGACCCCTCCGCCGGACTACTCCCACGATGCCGCAGAGAGCGGAGAGGAGTGGCCAGACAGGGCCAAGCGTCCGGCGAAATCGTAAGTATTCGTATACCAGAGTAACTCATGATATTCCTTTAATGCGCAGCTTTCCCTAATGTCGAATGTGATTTATGCAGCCCGCCCCGGGCCGAACTCGACGATTCGTCGAGCGACTCCTTGGATATGTCGGACGTGAACTCAGTTCCGTCCGCTGTCTCCCCCCACACTGCAGACGACGCCGAAGTGGCATCGCAACAACCTCCGAGGCAGGAGGAGGTGGTCCTGGAGGAGCCGAAAGGCGACCTCCCGGACCCCAGGAATAAAGGGGACGAGACCCCCATGGGCTCCGAGTTCGGCTTTGTGCCGGACGCCGCGCCGGACTTTTCAACACTTCCGGTTCGCGGTAGGCGAACTCCTTCCAAGAGGAGCAAGCCTTCTGAGCCGGCAGCCTCCGTCCAACCGGAGGTGCCGGACAATCTGCTGGAGGTGCTTGACGGCGCCTCCATCGACGAGGAACACCGTACTATTATGAGTACGGTGATCCGAAGGGTTCAGTCTGCCAAGAGCGGACTGACTGAAGCTTGCGTTAGCCTTCTGACAGGCTTCGAGGTAAGTAGAAATATGTCAAAATATGAACGCATAGACAGTAGCCCCTGATGCTCTGTTCGGCGTTCGAAAAGAAAAGCCGAATAGAGGATCTATTAGTTTTCGCAGGAGTCTAACAATAAAGAGTCAATATGCGTATGTAGGCTTCGCTGCTATCCACCGCCGCACTGACTGCACAGGTGGAAGTCCTAAAAAAGGACCTCGGGCGGACCGAGCAAGAGCTCGGCCTTGCCAAACGGCGGCTCGAGGAAAAAGAAGGTAAGAAATACCCTACAAAGAAAAAAGTTGCCTATGGAGAGGCGTGATTGCAAAAAATAACAGGATCGTACTGCTTATTGTAGGGGCCACAAATGAGGTGGCGACCCTCAAGCAGGCGCTACCTGAGGCCGGAAAGAAAACGGCCGAGGAGCGCACCGAGCGAGAAAGACTTGGGTCTCAGGTTGGCGAGGTGCAGCAAGAGCTGCAGGCTCTCATGGAAAAACATGAGAGCCTGGAGCTTGAGTCAAAGGCGCAAGCATCCGAGCTCGCGTCGGCCCTTGAGTCCGCCAAGGGTGCCAAGGCCGAAGCCCAAAAGGCCCTCCAAGAGTTGGAGGAGATTAAAAAGATAGCAGCGGGTAAGGCATTCTTAATGCAAAGTAGGAATATAAAAGTCAACTACTTGTCACTTACCCGAATCCGGAGTTCTCCAAGGGCGTTCGCAGATCTTCCCCGCAGCGTATCCGCCGCCGCCGCATTCTACCGAGATGAAGAGGGCAGCTCGACGGAGAGTGTGTTCTGGTCTCAGTATTCTAAGGTCGGACACTCTGTGCCTTTGAGCGATCAGCTGAAACAGCTGGTCGAGCTCCACAAGGCGGCCGAACAAGCCATGAAGGGCTTCCTAGTTCGGTTGTGGCCCGGAGAGGCCCTGCCTGGGAGCTACTTTGGGCTGGTGCGGCGGCTGGTGGAGGCCTGTCCACGGGTTGAGGTCATCAAGCGTTCCGCCTGCATCGAAGGTGCCCGGAGGGCCCTTGCCCGTGCAAAGGTGCACTGGGGTAAGCTTGACGGAGAGAAGCTGGTGAAGGACGGGCCGCCGCAGGGGAAGGAGCATCGCAAGCCCGAGAACTACTACAAGGATGTTCTTGCCGGTGCCTGCCTTATTGCGGATGAATGTACTAGAGATGTAATATATGAATGAACTCGCGCGTGTTTATCCTGTGCGCTGAAAACTTGTTCATATGCGCTAAGCAATGCTTATGGAATTTAAAATATTATTTTCTATGCGGCCGTTTATCAAAAATTGAGAGATGGCCAGTCGTCGGCTTCTGCCCCCATGCCGCTAGTGCTGGGGTGTTTGGGATAAACCTGAGCGCTCTTTTTCCCATGGTTGGGTCCTTCGAGGGAGGCGCTCAGCACAACGAACCAGGCAATCGGAATATAATGCTTGAACACTCTCACTTATCCATAGAACTTTATAATTTTAAATTTTAGCGAAGCCCCTAGTTCGGAAGACCGAATTCGGGGCGCTATCCACGCCTTTGGCCGGACAGAGCCAGCTCCTTGCTCGAAGCGGCATAAGTCTTTAGGGACTCGAAAAACCTCTCGAACAGCGACCGGTCTCACGCCTTATCATGACAGTCAGTTTTAGCTTTCTCCACTGAGGTGCTTAACCCAGCTGAACCGGGGCACAATCACAGTGGTTCTCCTAGTGCTACCTTAGCCGATATAGCGGAACGTAAGGCACCAAAACATAGGAGCCGGGCAAACCCAACTATTGACCCAAATCATGATTCGGAGCAGATGCATATAGTGATATAAGTTCGGGGTGCCGCACTTGTGAAAGTGTACGGACTTCTCACACCAGATCGAAGGGTAATGAAGCCCCTGGCGTGTGTGCCGTACCATGGTCTACGGGTGCGATCATGTTATTTAATAAACATATATATTAAAAGAGAATAATGCAAAAAATAGGCAAAAAGCTATGCATTGTTTATAAAGAGGCTATTTATCAAAGCCGAACGATACAAGTAGTGCGATAAGCAAAAAGATATTAGACTATTTAACATGTCCTCACCAGGGGCAGGCCGCGGAATTGTGTTTGAAACAGATATACCGCTCGTAATAGAGACCACCTGAGAGTTCCATAATGCGGCGTAGCTTTGTCTACTTCCCTGGATCTTGCATCGTTTGTGCGGCAGCCGAATTGCCGAACCGGTCGTCCAAAGTGGGGAGTCCTGAGCCCCTAGTATGTTTTAAGCCATATTGCGGGCATGCCGTTACTGTGCCCCTTCCCCTGTGCCCATGGTATTTCAAGGGCGTAATTATGTACGCGAGGTACTAGCTCCGCTATGTCGCAATTGCTGGGGTTGGGGCCACATTGCTACGCCTGCTCAGAACGTGCCATGAGGTCTTGTTGTAGGTTACTCCGGGCGCGCTTGGCATTGTCTGGCTTTTTAACGGCCGGACTGGAGAGTTGCCTAAAAAGGCTGCTTTGTACTTCTACTGCGAGAGCCGTCGTGTGCTCCTCCGTACGGAGGGAGCGTTCGGTGTTTCGGTTGACCGTGATTACTCATCAAGGGCCTGGCATTTTGAGCTTGAGGTATGCATAGTGTGGCACCGCATTGAATTTCGAAAATGCGGTTTGTCCGAGCAGGGCGTGATAGCCACTGCAGAACGGGACTATGTCGAAGATTAACTCTTCGCTTCGGAAGTTATCCGGAGATCCGAAGACCACATCAAGTGTTATGGAGCCTGTACAGTTGGCTTCTACACCTGGTATAACGCCTTTAAAGGTCGTCCTTGTGGGCTTAATCGTTGATGGATCTATGCCCATTTTCCGCACTGTATCCTGATAAAGCAGGTTCAGGCTACTGCCGCCGTCCATGAGGACTCTTGTGAGATGAAATCCGTCGATGATTGGGTTGAGAACCAATGCGGCAAAGCCGCCATGACGGATGCTAGTGGGGTGGTCCCTTCGATCAAAAGTGGTCGGGCAAGAGGACCATGGGTTGAACTTTGCGGTGACTGGCTCCATCGCGTATACGTCCCGTAGCGCACGCTTCTGCTCCTTCTTGGGAATGTGGGTTGCGTATATCATGTTCACCGTCCGCACTTGTGGGGGAAACCCCTTCTGTCCATTGTTGTTCGGCGTCCTGGGCTCCTCCTCGTCATCGCTATGCAGCCCCTTGTCTTTGTTTTCGGCTCTTAACTTGCCTGCC
Source organism: Aegilops umbellulata (assembly GCA_032464435.1). Classification (NCBI taxonomy): domain Eukaryota; kingdom Viridiplantae; phylum Streptophyta; class Magnoliopsida; order Poales; family Poaceae; genus Aegilops; species Aegilops umbellulata. Next base: position 506,407,934 of record CP136055.1, read on the forward strand.
TGCTTGAACACCCAACAATCCCTGTTGGTGTGATTGGCTAGCCTTTCGGGGGTGCCATGGATCTGGCACAAGCGGTCGAGCATTCGGTCCAAACTGGACAGGCCCTGAGTATTCTTTTTAAATGGCTTTTTTCGCTGACCAGATTTATAGCCTCTGAATCCGGTGTTTACTGATGTATCTTCATTGCTGTCGCTGCTACCGCGGCGCTTTTGCTTATTTCGACGTGTCCTGCCACTTTTGTCCTTGGTATCCGAATTACCAGGGTTCTTTGATAAGTTGTTGCTGCGAGCTAGCCGGCTATCTTCGCCCGCGCAAAAGCGGGTCATGAGTGTCGTGAGGGCTGCCATAGATTTCGGCTTTTCCTATCCCAGGTGCCGGGCAAGCCACTCATCGCGGATGTTATGCTTGAAGGCTGCTAGGGCCTCTACGTCCGGACAGTCGACTATCTGGTTTTTCTTTGTTAGGAACCATGTCCAGAATTGCCTGGCCGATTCCTCTGGCTGCTGAATTATGTGGCTTAGGTCATCGGCACCCGGTGGTCGCACGTAAGTGCCCTGGAAGTTGTCAAGGAATGCGGCTTCAGGTCCTCCCAAGAACCGATTGAGTCCGCTGGCAGGCTGTTAAGCCAGTGCCGGGCCGGTCCTTTGAGTTTGAGAGGGAGGTATTTGATGGCGTGTAAATCATCGCCACTTGCCATGTGGATGTGAAGGAGATAATCCTCGATCCATACCGTCGGGTCTGTAGTGCCATCGTATGATTCGATGTTTACGGGTTTGAAACCCTCCGGGATTTTATGATCCATTACTTCATCTGTGAAGCATAGTGGGTGTGCGGCGCCCCTGTACTGGGCTATGTCACGACGCAGCTCGGAAGAGCTATGTCTGTTGTGTTCGGCCCGTTCGGATTTATTGTGTCCGGAGTGAAGATCATCGTCACGTGTCGTCGGGCGCCTGCGCGATCCGTAGATCGATCTTGTTTGCCTTGCTTTATCCTCCAGTACATCTCGCAGGTCTGGCGCATTTTCCCGTGCCTTGGTTGAGCGGCGTCGGGGCATGGCTTGGGTGGAGGTTCGACAGGCCTCTCTGTCGCGGCCGCGAGGTGGCCGGTCTGCCATGTCGTGCGTAGGCGCTTCCTCCTCTGATCGGGGTAGCGGCCTGCGCTTAGGATAATTCTTGGAGGGGCGCTCGAGTTCGTACTCTTCGGTCGCAAGGACTTCAGTCCATATGTCAGCTAGCAAGCCTTGATCAGCTCTAAGTTGTTGCTGCTTTTTCTTTAGGCTGTTCGCCGTGGCTAAAAGCCTGCATTTGGAATGCTCTTGTTCGGCGGGGTCTGATGGTACGACGAATTCGTCGTCATCGAGGCTTGCCTCGTCTTCGGAGGGAGGCATATAGTTATCATCCTCAACCTCTCGTTCTGCCGCCCTCTCATGAGGGCTGGTTTCTACATCCTCCTGTGCTGAATCTTGCTGGGTTGGGTGTTCTTTGGCGCTATCCGGGGTAGTATTATCTCCCGTGCCGGAATCACCGTTTTTGCTTTGGCGGGATTTAGAGCGGCGCCGCTGACGTCGGCGCTTTGGCTGTTTCTTGGAGGTGTCATCCCCCGCTGTTCCATCGCCATCTCCATCTTCTGGAGTATCCACCATATAAACGTCATATGACGAGGTGGCCGTCCAGCGCCCTACAGGTGCTGGTTCCTGTTCGTCTCCTACTTCGTCGTCCATACCGTCGAAGTCTTCGGAGCCGAAGTCAAGCATGTCGGTGAAATCGTCGACAGTGGCTACCAAGTGGGTGGTGGGAGGGCTTTGAATTTCTTCATCGTCCGTATCCCATCCTCGATGACCGTAGTCCGGCCAGGGCTCTCCTGATAAAGAGAGAGACTTGAAAGAATTCAGGATGTCGCCAAAAGGCGAGTGCTGGAAGATGTCCGCGGCGGTGAACTCCATTATCGGCGCCTAATCGGCTTCGACTGGCAGGGGCGCGGGGGGTTTGGAGTTCGGGGAGGAATCCGGACCCTCGGGATCATGGGTCACGCGGAGTGCGGGGCTGGCGTTCGGCTCGATCGCCTTTGAGATCGTAGCCCCCAAGGTGACGTCCAACCACTCATCCTCAATTGGCGCAATAGGCTCCGAGTTAAGGGTCGGAACCGGTGCGTGTGCGGCCTCCAGGACACTGTTCGGAGGCAGAGCTAGATCATGCCCCTCGAGATAGTACGGCGCGCTTGGCTGTGGCTCGAACCCGTCGAAGATCAAGTCTCCACGGATATCCGCCGTGTATTTTAAGCTTCCAAACCTGACTTGATGGCCAGGGGCGTAGCTTTCGATCTGCTCCATATGACCAAGCGAATTGGCCCGCAGAGCGAAGCCGCCGAAGACGAAGATCTGTCCGGGGAGAAAAGTCTCACCCTGGACCTCATCGTTGTTGATGATCAGAGGAGCCATCGGGCCTAAAGGCGACGACACAGAGGAACTCTCAATGAAAGCACCAATGTCGGTGTCAAAACCGGCGGATCTCGGGTAGGGGGTCCCGAACTGTGCGTCAAGGCCGGATGGTAACAGGAGATAAGGGACACGATGTTTACCCAGGTTCGGGCCCTCTCGATGGAGGTAAAACCCTACTCCTGCTTGATTAGTATTGATGATATGGGTAGTACAAGAGTAGATCTACCACGAGATCAAGGAGGCTAAACCCTAGAAGCTAGCCTATGGTATGATTGTGTATGATGATTGTTTTGTCCTACGGACTACAACCCTCCGGTTTATATAGACACCGGATAGGGTTAGGGTTACACAGAGTCGGTTACAATGGTAGGAGATCTTGAGTATCCGCATCGCCTAGCTTGCCTTCCACGCCAAGGAAAGTCCCATCCGGACACGGGACGAAGTCTTGAATCTTGTATCTTCATAGTCCAGGAGTCCGGCGAAGGTATAGTCCGGCTACCCGAACACCCCCTAATCTAGGACTCCCTCAAGGAGTTTCTCTCGAAAGAAGTGAGTGGGAGAAAAGTAGAACTTGATGAGGTAATTGTACCTGCTCCCTTGTTGGAAAGTAGTTCATCACAGAAACCGGTTTCTGTGACACCTACACCAATTAGTGAGGAAGCTAATGATGATGATCATGAAACTTCAGATCAAGTTACTACCGAACCTCGTAGATCAACCATAGTAAGATCCGCACCAGAGTGGTACGGTAATCCTGTTCTGGAAGTCATGCTACTAGATCATGGTGAACCTACGAACTATGAAGAAGCAATGGTGAGCCCAGATTCCGCAAACTGGCTTGAAGCCATGAAATCTGAGATGGGATCCATGTATGAGAACAAAGTGTGGACGTTGGTTGACTTGCCCGATGATCGGCAAGCAATTGAGAATAAATGGATCTTTAAGAAGAAGACAGACGCTGACGGTAATGTTACTGTCTACAAAGCTCAACTTGTCGCAAAAGGTTTTCGACAAGTTCAAGGGATTGACTACGATGAGACCTTCTCACCCGTAGCGATGCTTAAGTCTGTCCGAATCATGTTAGCAATTGCCGCATTTTATGATTATGAAATTTGGCAGATGGATGTCAAAACTACATTCCTGAATGGATTTCTGGAAGAAGAGTTGTATATGATGCAACCGGAAGGTTTTGTCGATCCAAAGGGAGCTAACAAAGTGTGCAAGCTCCAGCGATCCATTTATGGACTGGTGCAAGCCTCTCGGAGTTGGAATAAATGCTTTGATAGTGTGATCAAAGCATTTGGTTTTATACAAACTTTTGGAGAAACCTGTATTTACAAGAAAGTGAGTGGGAGCTCTGTAGCATTTCCGATATTATATGTGGATGACATATTACTGATCAGAAATGATATAGAATTTCTGAATAGCATAAAGGGATACTTGAATAAGAATTTTTCAACGAAATACCTCGGTGAAGCTGCTTACATATTGGGCATTAAGATCTATAGAGATAGATCAAGACGCTTAATTGGAATTTCACAAAGCACATACCTTGACAAAGTTTTGAAGAAGTTCAAAATGGATCAGGCAAAGAAAGGATTCTTGCCTGTGTTACAAGGTGTGAAGTTGAGTAAGACTCAATGCCCGACCACTGCAGAAGATAGAGAGAAAATGAAAGATGTTCCCTATGCTTCAGCCATAGGCTCTATCATGTATGCAATGCTGTGTACCAGACCTGATGTGTGCCTTGCTATAAGTATGGCAGGGAGGTACCAAAGTAATCCAGGAATGGATCACTGGACAGCGGTCAAGAACATCCTGAATTACCTGAAAAGGACTAAGGATATGTTTCTCGTATATGGAGGTGACAAAGAGCTCATCATAAATGGTTATGTTGATGCAAGCTTTGACACTGATCCGGACGATTCTAAATCGCAAACCGGATACATGTTTACATTAAACGGTGGAGCTGTCAGTTGGTGCAGTTCTAAACAAAGCGTCGTGGCAGGATCTACATGTGAAGCGGAGTACATAGCTGCTTCGGAAGCAGCAAACGAAGGAGTCTGGATGAAGGGGTTCATATCCGATCTAGGTGTCATACCTGTTGGAAATATGCCCTAGAGGCAATAATAAAAGCATTATTATTATATTTCCTTGTTCATGATAATTGTCTTTATTCATGCTATAATTGTGTTATCCGGAAATCGTAATACATGTGTGAATGATAGACACCAACATGTCCCTAGTGAGCCTCTAGTTGACTAGATCGTTGATCAACAGATAGTCATGGTTTCCTGACTATGGACATTGGATGTCATTGATAACGAGATCACATCATTAGGAGAATGATGTGATGGACAAGACCCAATCCTAAACATAGCACAAGGTCGTATAGTTCGTTTGCTAGAGTTTTCCAGTGTCAAGTATCCTTTCCTTAGACCATGAGATCGTGTAACTCCCGGATACCGTAGGAGTGCTTTGGGTGTGCCAAACGTCACAACGTAACTGGGTCACTATAAAGGTATACTACGGGTATCTCCGAAAGTGTCTGTTGGGTTGACACGGATCGAGACTGGGATTTGTCACTCCGCTTGACGGAGAGGTATCACCGGGCCCACTCAGTAATGCATCATCATAATGAACTCAATGTGATCAAAGTGCTTGATCACGGGATCATGCATTACGGTACGAGTAAAGTGACTTGCCGGTAACGAGATTGAACGAGGTATTGGGATACCGACGATCGAATCTCGGGCAAGTAAAATACCGATTGACAAAGGGAATCGTATACGGGATTAATTGAATCCTCGACATCGTGGTTCATCCGATGAGATCATCGTGGAGCATGTGGGAGCCAACATGGGTATCCAGATCCCGCTGTTGGTTATTGCCCGAGAGCCGTCTCGGTCATGTCTGCATGTCTCCCGAACCCGTAGGGTCTACACACTTAAGGTTCGGTGACGCTAGGATTGTGAAGATATGTATATGCAGTAACCCGAATGTTGTTCGGAGTCCCGGATGAGATCCCGGACGTCACGAGGAGTTCTGGATTGGTCCGGAGGTGAAGAATTATATATAGGAAGTGCAGTTTCGGCCATCGGGAATGATCTGGGGGGTCACCGGTATTGTACCGGGACCACCAGATGGGTCCCGGGGGTCCACCGGGTGGGGCCACCTATCCCGGAGGGCCCCATGGGCTGAAGTAGGAAAGGATCCAGCCCAAAGTGGGCTGGGGCGCCACTTCCCCAGGGCCCATGCGCGCCTAGGGTGAGGGAAACCCTAAAGGGGGGCGCCCCCTTGCTTGGGGGGCAAGCCCCCCACCCCTTGGTCGGCGCCCCCCTAGGAGATTGCATCTCCTAGGGCCGGCGCCCCCCCTAGGGGGCTATATATATGAGGGGAGGGGAGGGGGCAGCCGCACCCTTGCTCTTGGCGCCTCCCTCTCCCTCTCCAACACCTCCTCCTCCTCCATAGAGCTCGGCAAAGCCCTGCCGGAGTACTGCAGCTCCATCACCACCACGCCGTCGTGCTGCTGCTGGAGCCATCTTCCTCAACCTCTCCTCTCCCCTTGCTGGATCAAGAAGGAGGAGACGTTACGCTGACCGTACGTGTGTTGAACGCGGAGGTGTCGTCCGTTCGGTGCTAGGATCTTCGGTGATTTGGATCACGTCGTGTACGACTACTTCAACCCCGTTCTTTTGAACGCTTCCGCTCGCGATCTACAAAGGTATGTAGATGCATCCGATCACTCGTTGCTAGATGAACTCATAGATGGATCTTGGTGAAACCGTAGGAAATTTTTTGTTTTCTGCAACGTTCCCCAACAATACCTAGTGCACCGGGTCCAATGAAAATCTTTTGTGACAATACTGGTGCAATTGCCTTGACAAAGGAATCCAGATTTCACAAGAGAACCAAGCACATCAAGAGATGCTTCAATTCCATTTGGGATCTAGTCCAGGTGGGAGACATAGAGATTTGCAAGATACATACGGATCTGAATGTTGCAGACCCATTGACTAAGCCTCTTCCACGATCAAAACATGATCAGCACCAAGGCTCCATGGGTGTTAGAATCATTACTATGTAATCTAGATTATTGAATCTAGTGCAAGTGGGAGACTGAAGAAATATGCCCTAGAAGCAATAATAAAGTTATTATTTATTTCCTTATATCATGATAAATGTTTATTATTCATGCTAGAATTGTATTAGCCGGAAACATACTACTTGTGTGAATACATAGACAAACAGAGTGTCACTAGTATGCCTCTACTTGACTAGCTCGTTGAATCAAAGATGGTTATGTTTCCTAACCATAGACATGAGTTGTCATTTGATTAACGGGATCACATCATTAGAGAATGATGTGATTGACTTGACCCATTCCGTTAGCTTAGCATTTGATCGTTTAGTATATTGCTATTGCTTTCTTCATGACTTATACAAGTGTCCGATGGTTCTTTTCGAGTTTCGTTGTTCCTAGTGAAGTCGGAGCTGAAGGAAATATGCCTTAGAGGCAATAATAAAGTTGTTATTTATATTTCCTTATATCATGATAAATGTTAATTATTCATGCTAGAATTGTATTACCGGACACTTAGCACATGTGTGAATACATAGACAAACAAGGTGTCACTAGTATGCCTCTACTTGACTAGCTCATTGAATCAAAGATGGTTATGTTTCCTAACCATAGACATGTGTTGTCATTTTATTAACGGGATCACATCATTAGGAGAATGATGTGATTGACATGACCCATTCCATTAGCTTAGCACCCAATCGTTTTAGTATGTTGCTATTGCTTTCTTCATAACTTATACATGTTCCTATGACTATGAGATTATGCAACTCCCGTTTGCCAGAGGAACACTTTGTGTGCTACCAAACGTCACAACGTAACTGGGTGATTATAAAGGAGCTCTATAGGTGTCTCCGAAGGTACATGTTGGGTTGGCGTATTTCGAGATTAGGATTTGTCACTCCGATTGTCGCAGAGGTATCTCTGGGCCCTCTCGGTAATGCACATCACATAAGACTTGCAAGCATTTCAACTAATGAGTTAGTTGTGAGATGATGTATTACGGAACGAGTAAAGAGACTTGCCGGTAACGATATTGAACTAGGTATTGAGATACCGACGATCGAATCTCGGGCAAGTAGCATACCGATGACAAAGGGAACAATGTATGTTGTTATGCGGTCTGACCGATAAAGATCTTCGTAGAATATGCAGGAGCCAATATGAGCATCCAGGTTCCGCTATTGGTTATTGGCCGGAGACGTGTCTCGGTCATGTCTACATTGTTCTCGAACCCGTAGGGTCCCCACGCTTAACGTTACAATGACAGTTTCATTATGAGTTTATATGTTTTGATGTACCAAAGGTTGTTCGAAGTCCCGGATGTGATCACGGACATGATGAGGAGTCTCGAAATGGTCGAGACATAAGGATTGATATACTGACGACTATATTCGGACACCGGAAATGTTCTGGGTGATTTCGGAGAAAACCGGAGCGTCAGAGGGTTACCGGAACCCCCCGGGAGAAGTAATGGGCCTTATGGGCCTTGGTGGAGAGAGAGAGAGGGGCAGCCAGGGTGGGCCGCGCCCCCCTCCCCCTCTAGTCCGAATTGGACTAGGAGAGGGGGGCGGCGCCCCCCTTTCCTTCTCCCTCTCCCCCTTCCTTTCCCCATCCTAGTAGGAGTAGGAAAGAGGGGAGTCCTACTCCTACTAGGAGGAGGACTCCTCCTCCTGGCGCGCCTAGCAAGGGCCGGCCAGCCTCCCCCTTGCTCCTTTATATACGGGGGCAGGGGGCACCCCATAGACACAACAATTGATCATTGATCTCTTAGCCGTGTGCGGTGCCCCCCTCCACCATAATCCTCGATAATATTGTAGCGGTGCTTAGGCGAAGCCCTGCGACGGTAGAACATCAAGATCGTCACCACGCCGTCGTGCTGACGGAATTCATCCCCGACACTTTGCTGGATCGGAGTCCGGGGATCGTCATCGAGCTGAACATGTGCTAGAACTCGGAGGTGCCGTAGTTTCGGTGCTTGATCGGTCGGGCCGTGAAGACGTACGACTACATCAACCGCGTTGTTATAACGCTTCCGCTTTCGGTCTATGAGGGTACGTGGACAACACTCTCCCCTCTCGTTGCTATGCATCACCATGATCTTGCGTGTGCGTAGGAATTTTTTTGAAATTACTACGTTCCCCAACAACTAGCGCCGGTCGTGTCGTGTGCTCCTGCCTCTCGTGGCCGGCTGTGATGCCGCGGAGGCCTCACCGCCCCCTACTACTCCCACCGCTGGCCAGGCCATCCCTCTACTCACCTACACCCCCTGTTATTTTGCGGCGACAGCAGCCTCACACCGCAGCCGAACCAGTGAACCCTCGTACTCCTCTTCGCGTGGGCATCCACTGTTGCGTCTTCCCCGGCTCCAAGTCGTCCCCTTCCTAGTCCTCACTGTCGTCCACCGCCGTGGTGCTCTCGGCGCGGCATGGTCAACATGGTCAAGGAACGACTTCCATCGGACGTGGACTGTACGTGGAGAGGCTGACAGCTGGGTCCATGGCCGCAGCAAGGAAGTGCCTCCTTATCGCGCGCAAAATAATGATTCCTCCACCTGACAGCGGGGACCCACCGGACGGGCCACCGTATTTCACGAAAAAAAACGTTTCCCCTTGACTGTTGGGACCCACCAGCTACATCTTCGCACGCAAGGAAGTGCGTCCGAAAAAAACGATTCGCCCCCCTGACTGCTGGGACCCACCAGCTACATCTTCACACGCAAGGAAGTGCCTGACAGTCGGGACCCACCTGGTCGAAGTGTATGTAGCATTGTCATTCTGGTCACGAACGTGTACGTACATATATACTGGTCGATGTAGAGGTGCGCACGTGTCGTAGTAGAGGCGCGCCCATAGCATGTACACGTACGTATAGCGGCCAGGGTGCAAGAAAGAAAATACGGCCACGTGTGTGTACATACGGGCGGGGTCTCGAACGCCTACTCGCGCATACGTACGGCCAGGGCTCGTGTACATGGCTGGGTCGGAACGGAGAAACAGCGTCGTCGTCGTGTTCATGGGGAGGCAACGAAATGCGTCATGTTCATGGGGAGGCAACGGAATGCTTCATGTTCATGGGGAGGCAACGGAATGCGTCTTGTTCATCGGGAGGCAACGGAACGCGTGGGAGCCAACCGGTTGGGTCGGAACGGAATGCGTGGTCGTGTTCATCGAGAGGGCTTGGACGGAACAGGCGATGGAAACGAGGCCTGGCGTACCGCACAACAGAGTAAACGGACCTCCTACGTTCGGAACGGGGTCCTGTTGATCGGGACGGGTGTGGCTTACCGCAAAACGGAGGAAACGGACCTCCTACGGTCGAAACGGGGGTCATGTTGATCGGGAGGGGTGTGGCGTACCGCAAAACGGACCTTCTACGGTCGAAACGGGGGTCATGTTCATCGGGAGGGGTGTGGCGTACCGCAAAACGGGACTCCACGGGATACTGTTCATCTCCACCGTCGACCTCCTCCAGCCTCCACGGGCTCCTGTTCATCCAGCCCCCACCGCGCGCTACTCCACCGGCTACTGTTCAACCGCCCCTCCACCATCTACTGTTCATCCAGCCCTACACACCATGGGGTCCTGTTCAACCACCCCTCCACGGGCACCCCTCCACCGTCTACTATTCATCCAGCCCTCCACACCACGGGGTCATGTTCAACCACCCCTCCACGGGCACCCCTCCACCGTCTACTGTTCATCCAGGCCTCCACCACACCACGGGGTCCTGTTCATCCAGAGGCAACGCCACCGCTCACTGTTCATCCAACCCCCCCCCCCCCCCCGCAACACTCACTGTTCATCCCATCGATCGGCTTCAGTTAGCAGCAGTAGCGAAGGAATCACTCGATCGGGTTCAGTTAACAGCCATCGATCGATCGCTCGGGTTCAGTAACGCGTAGCCTGCAGTGCAATCGCTCGGGTTCAGTTAGAGCCCAACGCCTCGCTCGGGTTCAGTTAGAGCCAACGCCTCGCACACACACGCGTACGTGTACGAGAGAAACGTGCATCGCTCGGCCCCCGACCTCCCACCATAACCGGGAACTTCCCGAAATTTTCCTCCCCCTCGCTTCTACCATGGTTTTTTCCGTCATGGACGGCCTAAAGAATGTCATGCAGCTGCATCTCCGGCCCGCCAAGGACGAAAAGCCCATTTTCTATCATGATTTTTTGTCATAGAAGTAGGAGCCCACCACATCTATGATGATACCAGGTTTTGTCACAATTATCGTCATAGAAGTGTCATATGTATGACAGAAAAAAAATTCGTTCGGCCCAAAATGTCACGGATGTGTCTTTTTTTTGTAGTGTTATGTCAAGAAACAAAAGAGGAGGCCACGAGGTAGGGGGCGCGCCTACCCCCCCCCCCCCCCCCCCAAGGCGCGCCCTCCACCCTCGTGGGCCCCCTGTTGCTCCACCGACGTACTCCTTCCTCCTATATATACCTACATACCCCCAAACGACCAGATACGGAGCCAAAAACCTGATTCCACCGCCGCAACCTTCTGTACCCATGAGATCCCATCTTGGGGCCTGTTCCGGAGCTCCGCCGGAGGGGGCATCCATCACGGAGGTCTTCTACATCATCACCATAGCCTCTCCAATGAAGTGTGAGTAGTTTACCTCAGACCTTCGTGTCCATAGTTAGTAGCTAGATGGCTTCTTCTCTCTTTTCGGATCTCAATACAATGTTCTCCCCCTCTCTCGTGGAGATCTATTTGATGTAATCTTCTTTTGCGGTGTGTTTGTTGAGACCAATGAATTGTGGGTTTATGATCAAGTTTATCTATGAACAATATTTGAATCTTCTAAATTCTTTTATGTATGATTGGTTATCTTTGCAAGTCTCTTTGAATTATCAGTTTGGTTTGGCCTACTAGATTGATCTTTCTTGCAATGGGAGAAGTGCTTAGCTTTGGGTTCAATCTTGTGATGTCCTTTCCCAGTGACAGTAGGGGCAGCAAGGCATGTATTGTATGATAACAAGATGGGGTTTTTATCATATTGCATGAATTTATCCCTCTACATCATGTCATCTTGCTTAAGGCGTTACTCTATTTTCATGAACTTAATACTCTAGATGCATGCTGGATAGCGGTCGATGAGTGGAGTAATAGTAGTAGATGCAGGCAGGAGTCGGTCTACTTGTCTCGGACATGATGCCTATATACATGATCATACCTAGATATTCTCATAACTATGCTCAATTCTGTCAATTGCTCAACAGTAATTCGTTCACCCACCGTAAAATACTTATGCTCTTGAGAGAAGCCACTGGTGAAACCTATGGCCCCCGGGTCTATCTTCATCATATTAATCTTCCAACACTTAGTTATTTCCTTTACTTTTTTACTTTGCTTTTATTTTACTTTGCATCTTTATCACAAAAATACCAAAAATATTATCCTATCATATCTATCAGATCTCACTCTCGTAAGTGATCGTGAAGGGATTGACAACCCCTTATCGTGTTGGTTGCGAGGATTTATTTGTTTTGTGTAGGTGCGAGGGACTCGCGCGTAGCCTCCTACCGGATTGATACCTTGGTTCTCAAAAACTGAGGTAAATACTTACGCTACTTTGCTGCATCACCCTTTCCTCTTCAAGGGAAAACCAACGCAGTGCTCAAGAGGTAGCAGTCGACTGCAACCTTCTCCTCGGAGCTACGCCACAAGTACAACGTACGCTCCATCCCTATTTGCAAGGACGACGAGGTGCAGGTCGACTACAACCTTCTCCTCGGAGCTACGCCACAAGTATAACGTACACTCCATCCCTATCCGCAAGGACGGCGAGGTGCAGGTCGACTGCAGCCTTCTCCTCGGAGCTATGCCACAAGTATAACATACGCTCCATCCCTATCCGCAAGGACGACGAGGTGCAGGTCGACCGCAGCCTTCTCCTTAGAGCTGCATCTCAAGTACAAAGGTTATTTCGAGTGAAGGACAAGTTCCACTCGGCAGCAAACACAAGCATATTCGGAGATAAACCAAGTTCAGATAAATCCTAAGGTTCCGGACCATGGATCAAAGTACTCGGGCATCAAGCCCAAAGGAGTTTAACGGTTACAAAATCACTCGGCATTCCGAGGAAAATTTAAGGTGAGGCATAAAAGTTTGTTCACTCCGCAGGAGGAGGGCTGGCAGGCTTGACGAATTCGTCCAGGTCGATTTCGTCGGCAGTCCAAGTGGTAGTAGCAATGAAGGTCTCCATGAAAGATTGGAAGTCGTGCTTCTTGGTATTGGCAACCTTGATCGCTGCCAGCTTCTCTTCTCGCGCTTCCTTGCAGTGGACACGAAACACGGACAGAGCCACGTCAGCGCTGCACCGGGCAGAAGACTTCTTCCATTCTTGCACTTAACCGAGAACCTCATTAAGCCGAGTCATCAGAGACTCGAGGTCATTCTGGAGCGTCGCCCTTGGCCAGAGAGTTGTGTCGATCCGCGACATTGCGACTTTCAGTTGAGCAAGATAGTCGACAACACCAGCAACGCGAGATTCCAGTCGGAGTACGTTCATGGCAGCTTCGTCCTTCACTGGAGAGTGGACGGGGTCCAAGCTTGTCTCAACTCGCCCATTCTCTTCCTCGAAGTTCTGGCAAAATTCTATACGCACAATTCAAAGATGAGTGAGTGATTGAATGTCGAGTCGACAGTAACAAGTTCGTCGGGTCGAAGAGAATACCTTCAAGCATGACGAACAGCTTCTTAGCAAGACCTCCCAGATAGTTCTCCAGATCGTCCCTCTTGCGAGCAATGCCTTCCATATTCTTGTTCAGATTGTTCCTGTCCTTCTTCAGGCGAGTCGCTTCCTTATTAGCTTCATCAAGGGCAGTTTTTAGCTTGGTGTTTTCTTCCTCCAGTTTGCCGACTGAAGCTAGCTTCTTTTCAGCGAGTGCAGTTTTCTCATTAGTTGTTTTCTGCGCGGCCGCAAGATCTTGGTCCTTTTTCGCCAGAGCTTGGTTTAGTTTCTCTGAAAGAAACAACGCTCGGTTCAGGAAAAGCAAAATAAAATCCGGTTCAGAGATAAATCAGTCGACATGCTTCTTCTTACCAGCGGCTTCATCCTTGGCTTTCTGCAGATTTGTCTTGGCCAGCCCCAGATCGAGGTTGAGTTGAATCTGCTTCTTCTCCAGGTCAGCAAAATGAGCTCCAAGTTCACAAGATTTCTGCAATCAAAGGATAGTCAATCGACAGATGGAAAGATTGGTTACTTCAGAGCAATAGTCTGATAAATTCAGCAAGTTCTAAGACTACTGTCGAATCAAACATCCAACAGTAGTCTCGGGGACTACACCCAGTGGGTGCACTTAGCGTGCCCCCACTGGTCCAGTTTCCACTCGACGTGGTCTGTCCAGGCCGAGTGTAAAAAAAAGAGGCAAGTTGTTCTCAAACCGTCGCCAACTGCCCGCAGTCGACCATGGTCTCAGGGACTACACCCAGTGGGTGCACTAAGTGTGCCCCCACTGGTCCAGATTCCATTCGACATGGTCCGATCAGGCCGAGTGAGAAAAATCTAATTCTAATTCTAAGACTACAGTGGACTGCCCGCAGTCAACTATAGTCTCGGGGACTACACCCAGTGGGTGCACTCAGAGTGCCCCCACTAGTTAAAAGATCCAATCGACACAACCTAGTCGACTCAAGATACAAATTTGCTCAGTGTCAAGCCAAAACACTCAGTGGGTGTACAAATGCGAAACGCAGACAGATGCAAAGATTTTTCAAAGGAAGGTTTCAGGTACCATATCCTAACAAAACAAGCGGCAAGTTAAAGAGTCAGTCGGTGATCAACCAACCTGGACGTTGCTCTGAAGGGCCGAGCTAGCGTCGTAAGCCGCTCGGCTGGCTTCCCAGACCATCTTCATCTGCTCCATCATGATGCCCGCCTGGCGTATGGCTTCCTTGGCAGCACCCACTTGGTCCTCTGGGACGTGATGTGCGGTAAAGAGCGAAGATGGATCGGTTGGTGTCTGAGCAGTCGACGCCAAAGGTTGAGCACTCGTCAGTGGTACGGCGAAAGTTATGGAAGTCCGATTGGTGTTGCCACCTTCCTGGATCGCTGTTTCGGTCGCCAACGCAGACTGAGGTGTATTTCCAGCTGACGCCTTCCTGTTTCTTCTCCCCTGGGATCTCAGTGGCACGTCTTCGTCATCATCTGGAAGATCAATGACATGGGGAGGAACTGCAAAAGAATCAATTGCTAGAAATTCAATCGACCAATAAAACGACCGAGTAAATAAGGATAGGATTATGAGAATCATACCTGGATTAGAGGTGACAGCATCTTCCATTTCTTCGTCTTGATTCTTGTAAGCGGAAGTCTCGGAGGTAGCGGCACTTCAGATTTCAAGATTCAGTCGGTCATAACAGTGAGTCGACCAAGACCCAATTCATACTAAACAAGGAATTCAAGTCCAAGTATTACCCGGAAATAGTAGGGATGGTCACTTTGATCTTGGGCAAGGCTTTCGGCGGTTTTGACGGCGCAGCTTTCGGCTGCTTCGGTGCCTTTTCAGTCGGCGCTGGAGAAGACGTTTGAGGGCACTTTGATGACTGCCCGGTTTGCGCGGTCGCTTTGCCGCGGGCGCTTGCTGGATCGTGGGTGAGCTTGGGTCGCCTTTCCCTACGGGGAGGTGAGTTGACCTCTTCTTCATCACTCGGGTCGTCGCTATCCTCATCCTCTTCACCATCAGAATGCCACTCGCCGCTCTCGCCTCTGCTCGCCTCCCCCTCCGGGTCCTGCTCCTGCTCTCCATTAGGCATCGAATACATCTCAGTAAGGGCCTAGAAGGCAACAAGCAAGACAAAAGTCAGTCGGTTGATTACAAGCAGTTGCATGATGAATCAAGATAACACTCGGCAATTCAGAGTTGGACCTTGTCTGTTTCGTATGAGTTGTCGAGTGGAGGGACTCTCCTGGCCCCCCTGGGGTTATGTTTGTTGCCAGTGATACCCCTCAACCACTTCTCCATCGTATCCTCATCAATGTCTTCTGGATGGATCCGAGTGGAATCGTCAGTGCCCGAGTACATCCACATTGGATGGTCACGGGCTTGAAGCGGTTGAATGTGGCGCCTGAGGAAGACTTCCAACAGATCCATGTCGGTCACGCCATCACGGATGAGCTGGACCACTCGCTCAACCAGCACCTTCACCTCCGCTTTCTTCCCCGGAGTCACTTTCAAGGCGGAGGGCTTCTCTACTCAAGGCATGGAAAAGGGGGGAAGTCCAGTCGACTAGCCTGGAGTCGACTGGTCGATGCAGTAAAACCAAGTCGACGGCCACACTCGGACTGACTCAGGAAGGATTATGGCTGGAAAAGAGCTCTTAGCCCTCATCTGAATCCCAAGACCCCCACACATCTGGATCACTTTTGTCCTATCATCACTCGGATTAGCTTTTTTGACCGACTGAGAGCGACACGTGAAAATGTGCTTGAAGAGGCCCCAGTGCGGTCGACAACCCAAGAAATTCTTGCACATAGACACGAAAGCGGCAAGATAGATGATGGTGTTGGGGGAAAAGTGATGAAGTTGTGCTCCAAAGAAGTTCAAGAAAGCTCGGAAAAAAGGATGAGGCGACAAAGAAAACCCGCGGTCGACGTGAGTGGCGAGGAGGACACACTCACCCTCCTGCAGTCGGGGCTCGGTCTCATCCTCCGGGAGCCGCGCGGATCCGTGGGGGAACAATCCCTCCTCGGCCAGATCGTCGATGTTGTCCTAACGAATCGTCGACCGGATCCAGTCGCCCTGGATCCAGCCGCGCGGCAGACCGGACCTTAACGAAGATCCGCCCCGACTGGACTTCTTCCCCTTCGCCTTTGTTGTCGCCTTCTTCGCATGCTCCAAAGTCACCATCTTCTCCTTCCCCATCGCAGCGGGCGGAGCTCAAACAGAGCGGCGGCGCTGGGGCAGGAGCGGATGCAGTGGAGAAAACAGAGAAGGAAGAGGAAGAATGAGAATGCACTGTTCAAAAAACCCCGTCCGACGCCTTATATGAGGTTGCTTCCGAGTGACTGACCTGTGGACCCGGGCGATCTTATCAAATCCCGCAACAGTCGTGCGCGCTATACGTGGTGAAAAAGGTGGCACGAAAATTGAGGCAGCCCTGCCTAATCCAGCCCGATTGCTGCGGCTTCCTCCGCCCCGCGCGCTTCCCAAAATTCGAATCCCGCGAGATCCGCGGGCAACAGAGCAACCTGTCAGACGGAAGATTTTCTCCATATCAACGCTCGAGGCTTTTCAGTAAAAGTTCACTCGACAAAATCAAGAATGGATCAAGGCGACTAAAAAACAAGTTGGTGTCACCGTTTTGATTCATCAATCCCAACAAGACACTTCCGAAGCGCGAAAGTTGAATCGGGGGTATTTTCAACTCCTTCTTCACTCAAACCCTGAACCATTCGGGGGCTAATGATGAAGCTATGTACCTAGGGTAGGGTCATAGGCCTGACCTAGACACCCTCCCCAAGGACATCACTCTAAAGTAAGAAGCATTCGAAGGGTACCATCGTTCACTCGACCAGAAACATTCCACTCGGAAGAATCAATATCACTCGACTGTAACAGAAACCACTCGACATACACAAGATCTAAGGTCACTCTGCACAGCAACGGTCGGGCGTTTACTCATAGACTTAATGATCATTTATAGCACTTTATTACGGACGTTACCTGTAACGCTCCTTCTTTATGTACATTGAACTTCTTGTAACGTGGGTTGGCTGGGGTCCTGGCGCACTCTATATAAGCCACCCCCTCCACTAAGACAAGGGTTCGGCCCCCCTGTAACACACACACACGCATAATCCAGTCGACCGCCTCCGGGCACCGAGACGTAGGGCTATTACTTTCTCCGCGAAGGGCCTGAACTCGTAAAACTCGTGTGTACAATTTCGCCATAGCTAGGATCTTGCCTCTACATACCTACCCCCCATTCTACTGCCAGTCTTAGATCCACAACAGCCACCGCTGAAGCCATGACAACACCAGGACCACCCGTAACTCTGCTACTCGCCATCCACGTAGCGAAGGAGGAAGCCACCATTGTTCCATCGTTACTTGCCGAAAAGTCATCCACACAAGTTGCAGTGCACATGTAGAAAGTGATTTGCTTGTGGGGTTTAGTTGTTTCCCTTTGTGCATAAGAGAGTGCCAAATTACTAGGCTGCAATGCAGAGTACCAATCTGTGGTTAGATGGTTAGGAGGGTGGTTGTATCCTCAGCCCACCAGGAATCAAACCTCAAGTTTGACACACATGTGTCTTATAAAGGCAATATATTCTATTAGTGAGAGATGATGTCCACATCGACAGTGGGATGTTTATGGTGTCTTCTTTAATTTTAAAATCTGTCTATTCAATCTCTCGAAGGTGCTTACAAGGGTGAGTGTATGTGCATGTTTGTATTTTTTAAAGAAAAACTAGGTTACGGCGCATGTTTTTTCTTCCGAAAAATTGACCGTGCATGTTGGGAGACTTGAATAAACGGAAGTCATTATGTTTTTAAATTTACATTACATAAGAGTGTACAAATTCATATATCAAGTATAACCAACACGCAAGAATATGATTTTCGCCAAGCGACCCGCCTAGAAACAACTCCCTTTCCAGGATACAAAAAATACTTCAAATCTGACGTAGGTATCCAATCCCGCCACCGGGATGTGCAGCGAATTCTGGGGCCTTGACAAATTGCCGATCACTTGATGGCAACAATTGACTCTGTGGAGGAGCAACCGGTTTTCATGTGCCCACATGCCGAGATGACTCTTTGAGAATAGGAGAACACCATCATTTGATTACACTGTTGATCCCAATAAGTTCACTTCCAATGCATTGATGCTTAGACTAGCCACAATGGGTAGTGACATAGACTATTAACATGAGCATGTTACTAGTCTATGTTACTACCGCTATAGTGGGGAGTAACATATGTGTGGTAACATGCAACACTTTATTTATTAGGCTATAGACATATCTTACCTTAATTTGTGTGATGTTACTCATACTACTAGTAATTAGCTATGTTACATTTTTCCTCTCTTTCTTCATTCATTGCTTGCCACATCATATATTTTATCTACATATGTATGATGTTACTACCTACTATGGGTAGTCTTACATGAGGTGTTAAGAGCATTAAAACTCTTAGCCCCTCCCAATGCTCCACCTTATATAGGTGCTAAGCCTGTCATGTAAGCAAAAAATCTGATGTGGCAAGTTAATTAAGAGGAGAAAGATGAGTGTGATGACCCCAAGAGGAAATAATGCCAAGCGTGTGATCCTAGGCAACATTTAAATGAAAAAATCCCACCAATGCATGAAAAAATTTAGTTGCTAAAGCATTACAAGAATGAAGGTTAGCTACAAGAAGCTAAGCACCTGTGCATTGGGGAGTATAGTTGCTAAGCTATTTAATGTGCTTAGCACCTCATCTAAGCACCGATGCATTGGCAACAGCCTTAGCAACACTAGTCTCCCCAATGCATAGGTGCTTAGCTTTTTTAAAGTAGCTAAGCTTTCGTCATTAAATTATTTAACAATTAAACTCCTTCATGCATTGGTTGGTAGTCATTTTGCATAGGTTCACACGTTTATCACTGTTTCCTCCCTGAGGTCACTATAATGTTCTCTCTCCTCTTTAATTGCTTTGTCACCTCATTTTCTTGCCTATGTGGCGCCCTTAGCACCTGTACATCATGGAGCATTGGGAAGGGCCTAATTGGTTGTGTGTCATTGGCATTGTAGACTTGCTTTGTAAACCGTGCGAGGACACAAAAACTACACTTTCATTATTGCCTTATTTATGGGATTCCCTAGAGTTTCTTATTGTGGACTTCTCTAAGATAAACTTAATTGGCTGAGGAAGTTACAGTTTAGTGTGCAGATGCAACTTGAGGCAAGTCAAAATAGAAGTGGTGGTCTAAGATACATCACCTTGAGATTCGAGGCGCCAAGGGAAGTTTCACGTTCAAGTGCAAAGCGTTGAGAGGCATTTGTCATGTAACATTTTTCCTCTCAAAATTGAATGCTCCACAGGACAACAAATGCAATTCTTTTATATCCCTAATTTATGCTTTAGTTCCCAGTGGGAACTTGGACACTTTTGCATCACCAAGGGAATCAGACAGCTAGAAGGCATTTAGGCTTAGCTCAAAGCATAAGCATGTACTAACATAGCCTATGTGTTGGATTATTTACACAATGATAGTGGGAGGACCATCATCCATTGTGATTTGAGGCCTATTAATACACTCTTGTACATGCATATGAATACTCATATGAATACTCCCACCATTACGGTTTACACGACGCGCTAGAGTGATCTCTAGGACCTAGGAGATACGCTATTGGACTAAAAAAATAGCATCGGTGTTATACCACGATGCCTAATTATTGGAGTATTTGTTTGGGAGATTTTGGCATAGCGAGGTTCTACACTGATTCTAAACTAAGAACACTCGAAGATTCAAGCTCATTTATTGCAAATGGAACTGTGGGATATCTGACTCTATGATTCTAGGTATAGTTGTTTGGTACTCCACGACAATAATTACGGAACTGAGGGAGTATATAATTATTACTTTATTATAGAACTGAGGGAGTGTATAATTATTATTTTTGAAAGTGGCTGGCATATAATTATTTATTGCTATATGATTATTGATCTAGTATATTTTTAGAAAATTGGAGGCGGTCATACATTAACTTGTGGGGTTGTATTAAGTTTTGGAATGATACTTCTCGATATGTTGACCAACACATCATTTTTTCTCCGCGATGAATTCAGCATCATAAGATTTGTGGAAATGAACTTTCATGATCATACATTAATTTTTGTTGATACCCATATGCTAGATGAATGTAATGTCATCAATTGAGTGAACAGAAAAAATAACGATATTTCCAGTGTTTGTGGTCTTTGCTATGAGCGGCACTTCTTTTTAAACGCCAATCAACACACAAGTTCTCACGGACTCTTCATCCAAGACTCACATTATGGGATCAATCAAATCATCAACATTCTAAATAATGGCACCACCCCTCCTTGTCATCACCACCCTATTCAGACTAGTTGTGATCCATGGGCATGTCCAAATATACACATTGTTACCATCACCGGTCCCCTGAATATACCCCTACCTAGTTGGAAGTTTGAAAATCGTAGAGGATTCTTTGCCAACTGAAAGATGATTTTTCTAGGCATGCCACTAAAAATATGAGTATTAGGGGAATGTTTTGCTTTGAGCACACTCACACATAAATATTTTGGACCTTGGATTAGTTTCCAACATTGCTTGCCAACATCACTAAGCTAAACGAACTGAAATCATGGACCTCAATCTGCCTATCTTCTTTGAGAAATAGAATTTCCACAGAGCAAACCAGCCCATCCTTTTGTTCTTGTTCATCGTTAAAGCACCAAATTTTAGTTGTGCAAACCTCTTATGTATCTTAAAAATAGACATGGCGTCAACGAGAGTTTTCTATTCCCTCCTCTCCCATACAAACACTTCCCCTTGCCCAAGCGATGCTGCTTTGTGGGCACACCTTTCCTCGTAACCTCTTCTCTCAATGAGCCCCTCTTGGGCCAATAAATACCATCTCACAGACTACGTGTGGAAAAACCACAACTTTCATTCCTAACTCTTTCAAGAGTATGTGAGAAACGAGCTCATCGTCAATGGTGTTCGCAAAAGGAGCTACGACGCCTGTCAATGGCGCTCGATTGTCTGCCTCCACTACCTGGCTATTGATTCTTTTGGCCAAAGGGCGTCCGCCTGTCTTCCTCCGGATTGAAAGCTAAACGAAGGCGGATCATCTTCGGCTCAGAGTCCATGGCTTCTACTTCCCAAGTGGTCTCGACCTAGCGACGGCGTAACCGCGTAAGTAGATCCGTTGGGCCTGATTTGGACCTGATTGCATTTTTGCATTCTCTCTTTGGAGTCCTGCTTGTAAAAATCAAAGAGCGGTCTGTGAACCTTTATTTCATTTGGGTCCTGCTGTAAACTATAGCTGGCCAAATGGGCCGGTTTTTTTGGGCCGGCCCGTGAGCACGCCGGCACGGCACGATCTAAATGGGCCGGGCCCGGCACGCGGCATGCCCTGGGCCGTGCCTGGGCCTGGAGGCTGGGCACGCGGGCCGGCACGGCACGGCCCGATTACATTTTTTATTTTTTTATACATCTATATATGGCCCAACATGTAAAAATAGGCTAAAAACGCTTAGAGCGTCAAATAACAGGCTAAAAAACACGGCCCACCGTGCTAAACGGGCCAACGTGCCGGCCCGTTTACTAACTGGGCCGTGCCTGGGCCTGGGGGCGCATCACGCGGGCCGGCACGGCACGGCCCGTATAGTAATCGTGCCCTGGCGGGCCGTGCCGGGCCAGGCACGATTGCGATGGGCTGGGCCGTGCCGTGCCGGGCCGGCCCGTTTGGCCAGGTATGCTGTAAACTGCACCGTGTCAGTGTCACCGCTCCACGTTTAATGCAGCTCTGGTTATTTGGGACGCTTCTCCCGTTCGAAAAAAAAAGGAAAAGCACACTTCCAAGCGGCTAGGTCTCCCAAATCCGTGGCCGCTTGAACTCGGCAGCCAAGCAGCCATGGCTTCCCACCCGTCGTCGCCGCCGCCGCCGGAGCATCATATACCACCCACTCCCACCACCATTAGTGCCCTCGCCGACGACCAGCTCCGAGAGATCTTCCTCCGCCTCCCGGACCTCCCCAGCCTCGCCTCCGCCGCCTTCACCTGCCGCGCCTCCCTCGGCGCCGTCCGTTCGTCCCGCGCCTTTCGCCGCAGCTTCCGTGCGCTCCACGCGCCCCCGCTCCTCGCTCTCTTCCTCACACCCTACATGGACACGGTGCCTACCTTCCCCTCCTCACGGCGCCCCTCCGCCGAATTCATTCCCCTCCAAGACGACCCCGCTTCCGAGTGGGGGATCGATTTGTCCACTCTTTCGATTGCCTACGACGAAGGCTTCATCTTCCTCCAACACCGGAGCACCAAGCAGGACGCTGGCTACAACCCCCAAACGATGGCTCTGTTTCTCCACCCCAAGGAGCACCATGACATGCCCGACGGCACCACCCTTGAGTTCCACACTCTCTCCCCCGGAGAGGATCAGAGGCCGCCCCGTGTGGTATCTGTCCGTCATGACTACTCGTGGCCTTGGGCTCGCGTCGCCGTCTTCTCACCGGACACCATGGAGTGGCAGATTTTCCCGGAGACGGCTGCGCTGCTGCCTGAGGGATTCAGGCGCACAACCCGCATGATGGTGGATGGGTTTATCTGTTGGCAATGCGAGTCTGTGGGCGAGGTATCTCTCAGCGAGTACATTTTGGTACTCAACACAGATAACTTTCAGTTCTCTCTAATAGATCTGCCGCCGCCCTTGAGAGTGGTATACCCAGAATTTAAGATTGGTCAGACCAAGAATGGGAGCCTCTGTATTGTAAATGAGAAGGAATACACACTTTCTGTTTGGATCTTGACTGACGGCGATGACGGCGTCCAGCGATTTGTGCTGCACAATACGTTTCCGTTGCACTCTAGCTTTATGAAGGTCACCAACTGTTCAGTGGAAGATACAATCTCAGTGCGGCTTATGACGGTTTTCAATGGTTTTGTCTACCTTTCTATTTCCCCCTGGAAGAATTCCATGGACCAGTACAAATCCCCTGAGTGGTTCCTGTCCTTCTCTCTGGAAACAGCGGAGCTGAACCAGCATTTTAAGAATAGAGAGCAACTTCCATGCCCTGTCCATCCCTACTTGGCTTGGCCTCCTTTGGTATGCAGCATGGTGAGCCTATTCTTGTGTGACCGTGGTGCTAACTGCTAAGTACTCCTTTTTATGTTTGGTCCATTGATTGCATGGAATGAAGTTTCCTGAGAGGATTGGATTGTTTTAATGCTGTAAATATAGGGGAAGTAGTGGCTGCACCCACTCTCGGTGCACCCACGGTGCACCCACGCAAGAAAACATATCAAAACATTTCGAAAAAATCTGAAACTTCGTGGAAATGATCATCAACAAATGTTATGAGGGCTTGCAAAGTTTGGTGGTCAAATAACATTCGAGAAGCGCTCTACAAAAAAGACAAATTTGCAAAATCTGCTCAAACAGTGCACGTACATTTTGACTAATTTTCAGTGATTTTGTCTTTTTTGTAGAGAGCTCCTCGAATGTTATTTGACCACCAAATTTTGCAAGCCCCCATAACATTTGTTGATGATCATTTCCACGAAGTTTCAGATTTTTTCGAAATGTTTTGATATGTTTTCTTGCGTGGGTGCACCGTGGGTGCACCGAGAGTGGGTGTAGAAGAACCACTCTCGTAAATATATGCTATCAGTTTTAGTCCAAGTAACATGCCTTATTTACCTAACTCGTAGTAGCAGAGCTGGCAACGCTATTCCCATTCCTTCAAAAAAAATAGCAGACAGCCTCAACTACTTGTACATTACTACATGGATGCAAAATTGTCAACTTGTAGCATGAGGGTTTCTGTATTATAGTATAGCATTATGATATAAAGCTCCACAAACATAATGTGTAACTAGTATATGAATAGAATAGCTAGATTCGTCAGTTGTGTTCAAATATTTGGAGGGTTTCTGCAGATTATATGATAGCATAATCATAAAGCTATCATATCAATAGCTAGAATTTTCAATAATGTTTAAATATTTGGTTATCCCTCTTAGCGACGCGCCATACCGGAACCCAGGTGTGGTGTTAAATGGGCAATGGTTGGGCTGTCGCCTCCTTGGTGGCGTGTCGTATCTTAGATCTGGATACGGTGATAAGTGAGCTAGGATCGGGTCGTCGCATCCTTAATGGTGCGCTACATTGATGCCCGAGTGTAGTGAAAAGTTAGTAAGGGTCTTTGCATTTGACTCAACGAGTGCGAAGGGTAGGAACTAGCAGAGCCAATTAGGATCCGCTTAGGTAGCTGGAACATAGGGTCCTTGACAGATAAGTTACGTGAGCTAGTTGATTCAGTGGCGAGGAGAGGTGTTGATATCCTATGCGTCCAAGAAACCAAATGGAAGGGACAGAAAGTGGAAGTGGAGCATATTGGCTTCAAGTTATGGTATACGGGGACAACTACAAACAGGAATGGAGTAGGCATCTTCATCAACAAGAGCCTCAGGTGTGGAGTGGTAGGTGTCAAGAGGCAAGGGGACCGGATTTATCCTAGTCAAGCTGGTAGTTGGGGACTTAGTTCTCAATGTTATCAACACGTATGCTTCCTACTGAAGGGGGAGTTATGAGAAGGCCTGGAGACATGGTTAGGAGTGTACCTATTGGCAAGAAGCTCTACATAGGAGACCTCAATAGCCACATGGGTGCATCTACTAGATGTTTTGAAGGGGTGCATGTGGCTTTGGCTATGGTAGCAGGAATCAAGAAGGAGAGTTCGCTCTTGCCTACAACATGACCATAGCTAACACCCTCTTTCAAAAGGGAGAATCCTATCTAGTGACTTTTAGTAGTGGTCAACACTCTAGCCAGATTGATTTCATCCTCTAGAGAAGAGAAGACAAACGTGCTTGCCTAGATTTTAAGGTGATACATAGAGAGTGTGTTGTCCCTCAACATAAGCTTGTGGCGGCTGATTTCTACTTTCGTATTCATGTCCAGCGGGATAAACGCGCCAAAGTGACTAGAACAAAGTGGTGGAAGCTCAAGGGGGAGGCATCTCAGGCTTTCGAGAGGGTTATTAAGGAGCTTCCCTTGGGAGGAAGGAGGTGATGCAAACAATATGTGGATGAAGATGGCAACTTGCTTTCGCAAAGTGACTTCAAAGGAGTTTGGGGTGACCATGGGAAGTAGAAGCTAAGCTAAATTCAATATACTTGGTGGTGGAATGATGAAGTCCAGAAGGCTATTAAGGAGAAGAAAGAATGTTTCAGACGCCTAAACTTGGAATAGGAGTGCTGATAAGTGACAACATAGAGAAATATAAGGTGACAAAGAAGACTGCAAAGCGAGCTGTGAGTGAAGCAAGGGGTCAGACGTATGATGACCTCTATCGGTGTTTAGACATGAAGGAAGGTGAAAGGGACATCTATAAGATGACCAAGATCCGAGACAGGAAGACGAGGGATGGCAACCAAGTCAAATGCATCAAGGATGGAGCAGATCGACTTCGGGTAAAGAACAAGGAGATCAAGCATAGATGGCGGGAGTACCTCGACAAGCTTTCAATGGAGAAAATGAGAGCTCTATCATTGAGTTGGATGACTCCCCTGATGATACAAACATGCGTTTTGTGCGACGAATCCAGGAGTCTGAGGTCAGGAAGGCTTTAAAAAGGATGAAAGGAGGCAAGGCGATGGGCCGATTGTATCCTCATTGAGGTGTGGAGAGGCCTCAGGACATAGCAATAGTATGGCTAACTAAGCTCTTGAACCTCAATTTTCGGGCTAACAAGATGACGGAAGAATGGAGGTGGAGTATATTAGTACCAATCTTTAAGAACAAGGGGGGTGTTCAAAGTTGTGCTAATTACCATGGAATTAAGCTGATGAGGCATACAATGAAGCTATGGGAGAGAGTCATTGAGTATCGATTATGAAAAATGACAAGCGTGACAAAAAATCAGTCTGGTTTCATGCCTGGGAGGTCGACCATGGAAACCATTTTCTTGGTAGGAGTACTTATGTTGAGATACAGGGAGCAAAAGAAGGACCTGCGTATGGTGTTCATTGACTTGGAGAAGGCCTACGATAAGATACCGTGGAATGTAATGTGGTGGGCCTTGAAGAAACATGAAGTCCCAACAAAGTACATTACCCTCATCAAGGACATGTATGATAATGTTGTGACAAGTGTTCGAACAATTGATGGCGACACTGATGACTTTTTTATTAAAATAGGACTGCGCCAAGGATCAACATTGAGCCCTTATCTTTTTGTTGTGGTGATGGATGAGGTCACAAAGAGATATCCCATGGTGTATGCTCTTTGCGAATGATGTGGTGCTAGTCGAGATAGTCAGATTGGGGTTAAGAGAAAGTTATCTATGGAGACAAACTTTGGAATCAAAAGGTTTTAGGCATAGTATACTAAAACTTAGTACATGAGGTGCGGTTTCAGTACTACTAGGCACGAGGAGGAGGAGGTTAGCCTTGGTGGGCAGGTGGTACCTTAGAAGGACACCTTACGATATTTGGGGTCAATGTTGCAGAAGAATGGTGATATCGATGAAGATATGAGCCATCGAATCAAACCCAAATGGATGAAGTGGCGCCAAGCTTCTGGCGTTCTTCATGACAAGAAAGTGCGGCAAAAGATAAAAGGCAGGTTATATAGGACGGCGGTTCGACCTGTGATGTTGTATGGCGCGGAATGTTGGCCAACTAAAAGGCAACATGTCCAATAGTTTGGTGTAGCAAAATACGCATGTTGAGATGGATGTGTGGTCACACAAGAAAGGATCGGGTCTGGAATGATGATATACGTGATAGAGTTGGGGTAGCACCGATTGAAGAGAAACTTGTCCAACATCGTCTGAGATGGTTTGAGCATATATAGCGCAAGCCTATAGCGCCAGTGCATAGCCGACGGTTTGTGTGCTAATAACCTCAAGAGAGGTCTGGATAGACCAAACTTGACATGAGAGGAGTCCATATGGAGAGACCTGAAGGATTGGAATATCATCATAGAACTAGCCATGGATAGGGGTACATGGAAGTTAGCTATCCACGTGCCAGAGCCATGAGTTGGTTTCGAGAGCTTATGGGTTTCAACTCTAGCCTACCCCAACTTGTTTGGGACTTAAAGGCTTTGTTGTTGTTCTTGTTTAAATATTTGGATATACATAAGTAATATTTTCAATCGTAAGTTATGTTTTCTTTCTTTTTATACATTTTCATTCTCCTTATGCATTTTGCTGCCTCTTTAAATTTATATCTTATTTAATGAATATGTGTTGAATAATTTGATGCCAGTGAAAACTGAGGTCATTCAAGCTTTGACTTCGACTGTTGGATAGTACACACGATTATCCCTATGGCACTATCTAACCTCTTGCATGTTTTTGGAGGGATGCAAAGTATATGTGTTCTCTAAATGCAAATTTATCTCTTATACTAGTTAATCCAGCTAGAGTCCAAATAGGCCACATTCTTTTAAAAAGAAGGGTCCAAAAATAGTCAGCATCTTCCAATATGTTTCCAAACAGCAAAAATATTCAACTTTGTTTCTTTTTCTCGTGAACCCAGTTCCGGATGTGTTTTTTTATCATTGAATCGTAATTGATCATTTTTTCTCTTAGATCGTAACCGTTTTTCTATTGTTCACTAAAATAAAAATAATAACTAGATAAATTCCAATTGGATAGATGAGTTTGTTATCCTATATATATTTGTTTGGTTTCTAATTAGGGGTGTAAAAGCCAATTAAACATGGACCTCTCACTATAACCCCCTAAAACCTTAGCATTTTCTTTTTTATTCCAGATATTAGTTTGATCTATAGTTAAGCCACTCAACTATAATAAAAATTTAACCATCGTTAATTCCATCAAATCTTAGCTGTTACTATTTCAATTGCTTTCATATCATCATAATAATTGTAGATTTAAAGTTTTCTAAATGGCAGTGACGTAGTATCTTATTTCACCTTCATTGCTTCTGCAAAAGCTAGATAAAATTATCTGTATCGCTAGAATCTATTGCCTTGCACATATTTGTCTATACAAACACTCAAATTCCTTTTTACACTGAATTCCCTTTTTCCACAGGAGGATTCAGAATCTGAAGTTACTGGAAACATTTTGGGGGATGGTGGTCCTGAGGGCACAGAAAAGGCTTCATCTGTCCTCATAACAGCATTACGTTCATTCAAAGAAGCTTTGATTAAGGATGGTGAAGCAAATGTTGCAGAGATAGATGCCTTCCTACTTTGTGTTGACGCTGAGGATGAGAAGAACTCTCTTGTGAGTAAAATCACTGCTTTAGATGAACTGTTGATAACTGTGAGAGATCGTGTCTTGAGGGTAGGTGCAGACTCTGAATTCTACGGACAGAAGACAGAAACAGAGAGCTGGTGGGAAATGTGCAAGGGGAAGTTACGGAGAGCTTTCTTCGCTAGCTGAATAAGACTATCAGGAGTAAGTGGGCTCTTGCTGTAATGCTTTGGTACTTTAGTTTTTAGATGCTGCGATGACGGTATGCGCTAAGTTTCATGTATGTTAGTGGAACCTTGCTGTAACGCTATGGTACTTTAGTTTTTAGATGCTGCGATGACGGTATGCGCTAAGTTTCATGTATGCTAATTGAACCGGTAATGATTGTAACATCATCAGTAGTTCCATGTATGTTAATTGAACCGATAATGACTGTAACATCATCAGTATTCAGTATGGCTGTTGATGGGAGACTAAGCCTCGAGTTCCATCTACTGATGTGTGATTTCACAGATGACCTGTACCTAGAAACTGTACGTGCAGAAGGTCCCAAACAGGTGCTTTATATTTGTGTCTTTGTCTAATTGATCATGTGCACCTTTTTACTAGTTTGGTTTTTTCACTTAGAAGTGCATTTATGTGCGAGCGAGTTTGAAGATCATATATATAGTATATAAATGCGTGTGGATGTTCTCAGTTGCATAATAAGTAACATGGTAACTTGCTAACATGGTAACTTTTTTAGCCTTTTTTAATGTTAAGGTCATAGCTGTGCGAAAATTCATTGCTATTTTATGCAAAATCACCAAATGACTAAATGGTTAGGTTTAGAGGATGCTTGGATACGCTTTAGTCTCATGACTAAAAGTAATGGGACTAAAACTTGCTAGCCTCACACATGCTTGGATCCAAATACTAAAGAGACTAAAATCAAGTTATTGAGCATTTATTATCCTCCAAACCATCCAATCCGGAACTCGCATGTGTTAAAGTAGAGGACTTAAATGAGGAGAGAGAAGGCTAATACACATTTTAGTAGGTTTCCTATGACTAAAAAGTTTTAGCCTCAAGACTAGTCCTAGCCTCTCTTTAGTCAGAGGTGCTTGGAACTTTAGCCTCTAAAAGAGACTATTTTTAGTCAGACTAAAAATAGTCCCTTGGATCCAAGCACCCTCTTACTCAGGTTGCAGCAAAAGCTGTTTTTTGGAGAGTTGTTTTTTCTCTGGAACGTGCACCAAATGCATGACATTTTGTACTGAGAGTTTTAATGCAGATTATTGGTTTCTGCATTTTGCCCACTTTTGTTTTCTACCCCCTCTGTTCTTAAATATAAGTCCTTTTAGAGATTTCAAATAGACTATAACATACGGATGTATATAGACA
Organism: Aegilops umbellulata; assembly: GCA_032464435.1. Lineage (NCBI taxonomy): Eukaryota > Viridiplantae > Streptophyta > Magnoliopsida > Poales > Poaceae > Aegilops > Aegilops umbellulata. The sequence goes on from CP136055.1 coordinate 506,437,759, forward strand.
TATTTTAGAGTGAAGATTCACTCATTTTGCTTCATATGTATTTGTTTGTTTGAATCTCTAAAAAGACTTACATTTGGAAACAAAGGGAGTACTATACTATTTTAACACAGGTATTTCGTCTAACTCTAATGAAACTAGTACCCGAGTGAGCGCAGAGTGCACCGAATTTTGGTGTCGACGTGTCTGCGGTTAACATTGGGAGCAGTATACAGTTCTATGCAGATAGCGTATGTCATCGCCTTTCAGGAATATCTGTGTTTGCCACCTCTGCTCGACACGAGTGCACAGCTTCTGCTGCTTGGCTCAGCTGGCCAGTCCCCATCCCCAGCGGTTTAAATGCAGTTTTTTTTCTACCGCCGGCACTTTACTGTCGGTGCCCACGGCTTGCTCCAAAATGGATTATGATCGACCAAGGTATAAGCAGTCACGCTAGCCTCGGTGCTTCATGCGTCAGAGATATTTACTCTCGTGGTTAAAGAAATGTATATTTCGCGCACTTGGTCGCTCAACCATTCAGGTGTCGTTGTGGCAGTGCATAAAGCCTTAATCTCATCCTTATCTGGCCACTCTTGAACATGGGACTGAAAAATGTATTGTCCACCACCAAAAGGAATTGTCATGTCTCTTTCAGCGGTGCATACGGTTTCATCCATCCACAATTTCCTCACCTGGCTGGCCACAATTGCAATACACCACTTACGAACTTAATTACAAAGTGATCTGGAGAACTTCTCCACTTATCATCACCAATATGCACAAGTCAAGTAGGATTACAATTTTACTAGCCAAGGGACGAAATTATCTGTCCCAAACTCCCAATAGAAGCAAGCTAACACAAACATCAGCTCGGGGATGGCGCACGCACGCACGCACGCTATACCGGGCTCTCCGGGTCCGGCTCCCGTCCGGCGGTCTCCGCCGTCCTGGAGCCGTCCTTGGCTGCCGGAACCGGGAGGGCAGGGCGCGCGCGGCAGACGGGGCAGGTGGCGTGCGCGCCCAGCCAGACGTCGACGCAGCCGGCGTGGAACGCGTGGCTGCACCCGGGCAGGGCGCGCACCGCGTCGCCGTCCTGCATGGCGCCCAGGCACACGGCGCACTCCTCGCCGCCGCCGCCGGCCCCGCGCGGCCCCGCCTTGAACCTGAACACCGGCATGGCCGCCAGCGCCGCCTCGTCGAGCCCTCCTCCGCCGTCCCTCTTCCTCGTCGCCGGCCCGGCCTCGGGGCCGGACCCCGTCCGGTGCGCGCCGTCCCGCCCGCTCCACCGCACGTACAGATAGTTGAGGTACAGCACCGCCCCGTACAGCGCGAGGCACACCGCCGTGAACGCCGCCACGAGCTCCACCGTCCCGCCGAGGCTCCACAGCCCCCGGTGCGGCGGCGGCTGCTGCGGTTGCTGCTGCTGCTCCGACGCCGTCGACATGCCGATCGATGGATGTCAGTCACTCCACTGGCAGAGTGTCGTGCCGTGCGGTTCTTGCTTTGCTCTCTCTGTTGGCTTGGTGCGAGCAATGCTGGTTTTGTTGGTGTGTCATGTAAGGGCCTGTGGTGCTGAAGCAAGAGTTAAGTTATTTTACTACAATGTTCTGTCAGTGAATAGATTAGCCAATGTTCCAAGAGCATTTACTAGGAATCTACCCAGTGGCCAACTCCACACTCCGGTCTTCTTCCAGGTGGCAGCACTTCCCTCTCAAAAAAAAAATGTTTGTTTATAATTTAATGGTGAAAGTAGAATCTTCAAACTCATATCCATGTCATAAGTGCTAGTTCGGGTAATGTTGCACTAGCCTAGAGAAATTCTTCTGAAAAGGCACTTGACAGTTGACACAAACCTAACATATACCTGATTTGACATCATAGGGCTTAAAACTATGCGTGGAAAATATGTATTTTAATGGAGATATACTGGAAGATTCTGTATAAAAAATTTACAGAAGGATTACTTGTTCCAGCTAAATGATACTAGAATAGAGATAAGAATTTGGAATTTTACATCTTTGCAACACATAGTTTTCGAAAAATTGTTTTGCATGTGTTGTACAGCCCTGGGAGTAACACTACGCCTATAGAAGGTTTTCCTACTGATTGAACCTACAAGTTGACATGGAGCCCCACGGAGAAATCTCCGTGGGGAGGGTGTGTGTGTGTTAGTTAGAAGGTTTTGGATTACTACAATTCATGCAGGAGATATGTATGTAGATGAAAGTACATAAGTGTTTTTTCATAGGTCTACGATATTCCCCGTAGGTTCAACTAGTGAGAAAAATCTTCCGTAGGTGTCTACGCCGGAAATAAGTCAACATGACCCCCCTCGGGTTTCATGAACCGATCAAATAACCCCTGGGACCTCTAGATAGTGCTTTTCAAGGTGGTTTTATCAGCATGTTGTTGACGTGGTAGATAGCTCAGCAAATAAAACATAATGTAAAACGACCCACTTGTCAATGGGTAGTGCCCGTTATTATTCATGTTCGTCTCCTTCGTCGAGCACCTCTCCTCCTCATGTTCAACTCCAACAAAGAGCTAGAAAAGAACAAGCACATGTCTTCTACCCCCTGTGTGGACTGCATCGTCAAGGCCTCTATCGAACAAGGATTGCATCACTGTGAACATGGCATTGCAACAATCCTGGCTCTGCTCTGCCCGCAATCATCTCGCCTTCGGCGAGAAGGAGGGCGACAAAGACAGGAGGAACATCGAGATCTTCGATCGAGAGCACCGAACTCCCCTTGCCTACCCCCCCCCCCCCAGCCAGCATGTCCTTCCCTAATGAGCAAGCAATAAACTAACAATCTTGGATGGATTTAGTGCTATGATTGAGAGGGAAGTGCCAAAGAGGGAATCTTGTTTGTGTATTAGGAGCGCAAATGTGCTTCGTGATGATGTACAAGTACACGCACAACTCATGCGCATATCTCGATGGCAAGACCGACCAGGAAACTATAAAAGTTATGGTTTGTATAACATAATGTCAGCACTATTACGCGTATCTCAATTCCCATGGGGAAATAGATATCATTTGATGCATAGGATAAGAATTTTTTCATTGAGAAACATGAATAATTGATTCATATCCTACATAGGAATAAAAATCCATTACTACAAGTGCCGCGCTGCGCGTCGGCCGGCGGATAGGTGGAAAACATCCGCCGCCTGGCGGCCATTGGATGGGCACGGGGATGGCCGTCCGATCTACCTATCCATGTGCGCCACCTCCCTTGTAACAAGAGCGGTGTTGCAGAAACATTTATAACATAGGTAGAGTTGCAGAAATCCTTGCAGCAGAGATGATGTTGTAGAAATTTTTGCAACAGAGATCATGTTACAGAAACGCCTTCATAAATTTTTGTAACAGAGCTAATGTTGCAGAATTCTTTTTCTTGAACTTTATATATGTGTTTCAGAAGAAACTTTGCAACATCACTCATGTTTTCTTGCAACAGGGAAGATGTTGCAAGAAAAAAAAATTACAGTTGGCCGTTCGCCGCGAGCTTCCGTTGGTTGAGGGGAAGTATTTCCCTTACTAACCACAGGGCTCCAAACAAAAGTTCCTTACAAAACTTGTACAATATTATTTTGAATTCCTAAGAAATCCTGTAAATCAAAGGAGACCATAGAATTCCTATAAAATTCCGCTAAACCAAAACTTGTACGTGCTGGAGTTGCTCTCTTTGTCGAGGGTTCAAAGTGCAAGATGTTCGGTCAAGTCTAACCAGTGCTTGATCTGTACCACGCGTTCACGATCCAACGGTCCTGATGCCTGGATCGCACGATCGCGCCCGGAGTACTGATCCGCATCGCCCTCGCCTCTCCGCCTCCGAGCCCGGCCCTGCCCTGCCCAGCCTCTCTCGCAGTCTCGTGTTAAAAAAAGCCCGACCCTGCCTCCAGCGGACACCAAACCCTAGCCATGGCGACCGTAGCAAACCCTCCCGCGGCCCTCCCGTCGGCGCCCCCGCCCTCCTACCCGGCCACCGCCGCCCACTGCGCCTCCTCCTCCTCCGCCGCGGCGGAGGACGACGACGACCTCTACGGCCGCCTCAAATCGCTGCAGCGCCACATGGAGTTCGTCGAGATCCAGGAGGAGTACGTCAAGGACGAGCAGAAGAACCTGAAGCGCGAGCTGCTGCGCGCGCAGGAGGAGGTCAAGCGGATCCAGTCCGTGCCCCTCGTCATCGGCCAGTTCATGGAGATGGTCGACGGCAACAACGGCATCGTCGGGTCCACCACCGGCAGCAACTACTACGTGCGGATCCTCAGCACCATCAACCGCGAGCTGCTCAAGCCGTCGGCGTCGGTCGCCCTGCACCGCCACTCCAACGCGCTCGTCGACGTGCTGCCGCCCGAGGCCGACTCCAGCATCTCGCTGCTCGCTTCGTCGGAGAAGCCCAACGTCCTGTACTCGGTGAGTTTTCTCAGATCCGTATGTATCCCAAGGAATTTTGTTTACCTTGTCTGTCTCAGTCCCCGTGGAGGATAATTTTGCAACAGTTTGACTAATTCACATCTAGATGTTTTTTAAGGATGTAACATCTAAGCTCCCACAAGTATATAATGCAGTAACAAGAAACAAAAAAAACTAAGACAAAAAAAATAAACTACAAACAGAGTGGACATCAGTTTAGATGTGACATAATTATGTCACATCTAGATGTGTCTTAGACAGACCCATTTTGCAATTCCAGATTTTAGGGATCTAGTATTAGTCCCCCATAGCGATTGTTGTACCATCGCGGTATCTGAAATCGGTGTATATTGTTGTTAGTATAAACATTTTATTTTCTCCGCACGGTGTCGTGGGAATTTATCTAGTATTTTCAAGTTCTCAGTCCACCCCACACATCACATAACCAGCGATCCAGAGAGAAGAAGAGCGTTAACAGTAGTGAGTGGCAGAGAGAGAACACGCAAAGCCAGCCTGGGATACACATGTCAGATTATCTGGAAGGGGCTGTGCTTTATTGTGGACCATGTTACACAGTAGAGCCGAGTAGGTTTAAGTACATTCTATGCTTGTATTGCTTAATACAGCATAAAATTAGTAAAAGCAAAGAAACGTCAGAAACAGACAAACTTCATCCTCAGTAGAAGCTCAGCCAGTCAGTCTTGAGGTTTTCTTACTTCATCATCTGTATGTCCGTGCAGTGATTTGATCATATGTCTTATTTTCCTATCCTTAATGTTAACCAAGATTGAACAAAGGACAGACCCAGTGCATAGAAGCTCCCACGCAAGGTGGTGTCTGGTGAGGGATTATAGGAACCTAGTCTTACCCCTGCAAAGTGCAATGCAGAGAGGCTGGTTCGAACCCAGGACCTCTTGGCACAAGCGGGGAGGACTTCACCACTGCACCAGGCCTGCCCTCTATTAAAATGTTTGCTGAGAATTGTGTGCATAACATGACCTGAACTTTTCATTTTATTATGTAGTTTGTATCTTTGTTACTTACTGCAGTTATTTCATAAAGCAAATAAAAGAAATTCATTAACAATTTGTTATGTTGTGATTATGTCCAGGACATTGGAGGATGTGATATTCAAAAACAAGAAATTCGGGAGGCAGTTGAGCTGCCATTGACACACCATGAGTTGTACAAGCAGATTGGTATTGATCCTCCAAGAGGGGTGCTTCTCTATGGTCCTCCAGGCACTGGCAAGACCATGCTTGCTAAAGCTGTGGCACATCACACTACTGCTGCTTTTATCAGAGTGGTTGGTTCAGAGTTCGTGCAGAAGTACTTGGGGGAGGTAAGATGCGGATAGTTGTAACATTTATTTATTAACCCTGTTTCTCCATTTGGTTGTCCTTTTGTTGTTACAAAAATTATTGCTCGTGTTAAGCTCTGACAATGTAATAGATGCCTAGATTGTTAGGTTTCCTTGTTATACGCTCAAGATTCCCAGTTTGCAAAAAAAAAATCGCACTTGTTTTTAACTTAAGTTTTTTTTGTGGGAGATCTGTTAACACAAGGAGATAAGAATAAAACTACCTAAGCAGTGCCTGTGAACATCTGATACAACCTCCTTTTTGTTTGTATTCTGTATATATATTACATGCAAATTATATTATTACTCTATGCATTACCAAGGCAAGTAAACTAATGTGAATATAGCCTACAATTCATGCTGTTAGTGATATTAGTATGCTTCTGAATGTTTCTGCCTTTCTGGTATCAAGTTGTTCATACATCCTTATTAGGGTTTACACAAGAATTTGGTGTGTGAAGCTTTTCTTCCGTTTTCTACTTATCAGTTCTTTTGTTGGCGCATTGTATCATTTATCTCATCTTAGGGCCCAAGGATGGTTCGGGATGTATTCCGCTTAGCTAAAGAGAATGCCCCGGCTATAATATTCATTGATGAGGTTGACGCTATAGCAACTGCCCGATTCGATGCTCAGACTGGAGCTGACCGAGAAGTTCAGCGTATTTTGATGGAGCTGCTCAATCAGGTAAAGTTGCTAGCTGTAATAAATTTACCGGAACTCAAGTTATTTGCCACTTCTAATCCTTGAAAAAAATGCATTTGGAACATGCATGTAGATGTAAAAGAAGAAAAAGACACTGACTTACATTGCAAAGCTCAGTTGTTCAATTCCGACGATTTTACAAAATCTATACATGCTCTTGGAATTAATATCTGTCGGTTTTTAAGGATAGGAAGTAACTTCCTGAAAAGGCTATTGTTAAGACTATTACATGCAACTTTCTCATGCCTTGAGGTGTAGTATCTCATTGTCAATTTTGTATGCAATGCAGATGGACGGATTTGATCAGACAGTGAATGTGAAGGTTATAATGGCGACCAATCGGGCAGATACTCTAGATCCTGCTCTGCTGCGTCCAGGAAGACTGGACAGGAAAATTGAGTTCCCTCTGCCAGACCGGAGGCAGAAGAGGCTTGTTTTCCAAGTAAGTTTCTTTGTAAATGCTTATTTGGTATGCTTTTCAAAGATGTTGCTGATACTTCTTGTTTGGGAAATCTTCTCTATATTACATAATAATTTGAATGTAGTAGTTTCTATTGATGGTCTTGTATTTCATAGTTGCACTTGCAGTCATTATCTTTAGAGCTTTAAATGGTTCTCAAACATTTATCTTTAAAAAATGTTGCTTAGCCAGGCACATCTTTTGGTTGCACTGGTGATTTTCTGTACCATAGTTATTATGGATAAATTGACCTAGAGCTCTGACTATTAACTAATTAGTTACGAGCTTGCATTTTACAAACAATAGTTACCTATTGAAAATCTTAATTTCTTGGTCTTTTCTATGATTATATGTTTGCCTGTGCATTTGGTAATTATGATGGCCTCCTTCCTTCCTTTCAGGTTTGTACTTCTAAAATGAATTTGAGTGACGAGGTTGATTTGGAAGATTATGTCTCCAGACCAGATAAAATCAGCGCTGCAGATGTGAGTACCTTTTCATTATGTTGAAGAGTCTTTAGATCTTGACTTGGTCTAGTGCATCATAAGAAATTTCATTCCCTCTGATTAATTAGGTCATGATAACAAACATTTAAATCCTTTACCCTTCAAGTTTATCATAGTAAATGTACCTTGTGCCTGCCTTAGATTCGATTTATATCGACACCTATAATAGCAGTAGTAACGCCTTATTATACATGTTATATGTAATTGCTGGAATCCTGTTTAATATTCATCGTGTCGTTCTTTTTCAGATAACCGCAATTTGTCAGGAAGCTGGCATGCATGCTGTTCGGAAAAATCGGTATGTTATTCTCCCCAAGGACTTCGAGAAGGGTTACCGAACCAACGTCAAGAAGCCTGATACAGATTTTGACTTCTACAAGTGAGGCAATGAATGGTTAGAGATGAATTTGTGGATAGACAGCCTCTATGTGACATTATCCGTGTATCCTGCATGCCCCTAATCTATTTGATCAGATTCAACAACTATTTTATTTTGTGTTTCTAGTTGGAAAAGTATAAAGGGCGTGCACGTTCAATCTCACGAGTGTTGTAAGCTACTTGTCTGTCAAGTTTCGCGTTACCATTGCGCGCTTGTGGTCGATGTTGTGATTGTCTTCCCCAGGAAAATTGCTAACACTATTTTTAAAATTTAACTTTTCCATGTTGGACCAACTTCATAGAAAAATATATTGGCATTTGCTCCCTTGTCGCTGACTTGGTATAAAGGAGTATAAGACGTTGAAAGGAAAGGAGGGGGGCCAGGGCTGGGCGGCGGCCGATGAAGGAAGTCTATTGGGGTGAGTGCGCCGGCGATGGTGATGGGGGGAAGGGTGAGTGAGGTGGTGCTGATGGAGGGAATGTGGTTTATATACCTGAGGTAGAGCGCTTCGATGGGAAACAATGGCTGATTTGCAACGTGCATGTGGGAAACGCAATGACGGCAGTTAATTGGCTTTCTTCTTGGTGGAATAGCGGATATTACATTGACAAGGTCTCTCCCTTGCGATCGGTTGCGGATGGAGGTCGCTTGATTTTTTTTTTTGACGGGATGGAGGCCGCTTGATATTAACAGTTTGTTTAATTCACATCTAGATGTTTTTTAAGGATGTCACATCTAAGCTCCCATAAATATATAATGCAACAACAAGAAAAAAAACTAGGAAGAAAAAATAGACCATAAACATAATGGACATCAGCTTAAATGTGACATAACCATGTCACATCTAGATGTGTGGTATAAAAAGCAAACAATGCAACTGCTACACATGAACAATATCGTGGATCATGATATTGAAAAAGGAGACGCCGACGACAATGATCGGTTTTTCCTACTTGCTAGTGATGGAGGCGTGCGGTGCTAGCGGTTGCGAGTGTGTTGTGGAACCAATGACGATCCCACACGATTTTATAAGCCCGCCGTGTGGAGCCCTTCAGTGCATCGATCATCAATTAGGTGCTGGGTGGATTTACGTTTTGCAGGGGCAGCTAGGTCTTTCATTCGTCTGCTACATATTTATTGTGCTGCCGGCCCGATGAATTATTGCCTGTGCGAAGCATGAGGTGGGTGCGGGGTGTGGTTTTGACTTAAGTACATTTGTGACACACCATGCGGTCCGTCGGGCTTAATTAACAACATGCTCGCAAACAATTACCGTTTAATGCATCTAAACCGGCATACAGGCACGGTGCATACGTGATACAACTGAATGCATACAAGAGAACTACTGAATGCTGGAACTACATCTAATACAGTACAAAAGCTGGAACTACCGTATCCAGTACAAATGCTAGAACTATATCTAATATAGTACAAAAGCTGGAACCATCGGGGACGCCCGCCAGCAATTTAAATGCTTACGCTGCCTTGTGGGGCATATACAGGATGTGTCAGCGACAATACTGCATGAATACTGAGGGCTATACAAATAAGTGAACTGATTATACAGCCGAAGCGTATTAATGTTGCACGAATCTCGTGGCGTCGTGCGGTATGGATATCGGCAGCGCGTGATGGCATGTCCATCCACGATTTATCGAACAAATTCCTCTTTATTCTAAAACCTACACATAATGCATCCAAACCGACTCTTAATGTGACATCCATGTTAAAGATCTTAGTTGGTACAATCTCATATCTTTGTTACAAGACACACCTTCTGGTGAAAGGATGCCTCTTTGTTGAAGTACATGTTCTTTAGTGGAAAAGAAAATGTTTGATCATGTTTCGTCATAGAAAGACATACTCCTTGGTGGGAGTAAGTCCATTAAACGGCATAAAAAGAGTGAAAAGAAGCATACTAATTTTTTGGTTAACAAATTGTAAAATTCAATTTCTAACTTCCAGAAAAACCAACCATTGAGATTACATTGCCTGTGCCGGAAAACTAATGTACGAAAATCCGACACTTCAGTTTATCTATATGCATTTCAATTGAACTTTGCAACTCTATGCTTAAACAATACAAATCTTACACCCAACTCAGCCATTTAAAATAAACAAACTTAATAAAAACATCTAACCATACACGCAGTAAAACACGGTGGTTCTTAAACAAACATCCTACTCAACACACGAAGCGCGTGGAACACATCGAACGGCCTCGGCCTCGGGCCGGACCGATCACCACCTGAACGGCGCCAGTGCGGCGGCTTCGGTACACCAGGCGCCGGGGGCCGCGACGGCTTGCGCGACCCACCAACCCCGGGCACGGGACCCCACCTCCCAGCCGGCTGACGATAGCGCGCCGTGTTGCGCTCCTGTGGCAGCGGCGGCGGCGGCGCTGCTGACCGGCGCAACTCATAATCCGCCGGCCTTGCTGGGGCGACTCCCTCCTCGCCGTCGTCACCGCTCCTCCGTCCCGGTTCATAGCTCACCAGAGCCGCCTCTCCGGCCTCCTCTGCTGCTCCCGGGCGAGGCAGCGGAGAGAGGCGCAGATGTTCTTCCTTGCCCGCGATAGGGATGTTCCTTTGCTGTTCCTCGGAATTGAGATGGTAATGGCGAGAGGGATGCGCACCAAGGCCAAGCGGTCTGGCCTCGAACGGTGGAATGTTGAGGAAGAAGATGACCACAAGCGTGAGAGCAAGTGAGAGCTTCATGGCTTGATGCTGCGTGCACCAGGTAGAGAGGAGTGAGAGAGCAAGGCCAGAGCTACATGCTTACATATAACCCCATACGTACCGGCGGCTGAGACTGGGCTGGGATTACAGAAAGACTGACCTTATGACAATGTGAGAATTGAGCAGTCCTGCCTCCTGGTTGGGTGAGTTAAACCGCCGCGTAGTTTGATCGATCCTTTGTCTGCATTATACCGCCAGAACAAGGGAATCGAGGGCTCCTTGGTTGTTCGGATGCCGCGCTCTCTGTCGCTAGCGACCAGACACAATATGCCTTCTTCTTTCCTCGATGTTGACTCCGCCAATCATTCTAGCATTGCACACGATTGAAACGCATAGCTGCACCTGCACGGAGATTTTATTTCATCAGTACTAATAATAAGTAGCAGGTGACCAGCTCCATGATTATGGTGGATTACACCTTACTTTGTGCAAATTGGTTGGAAAGCTAGTGGAGTAGCGGTTAATTACTGTAGTTTTTTTCTAGGAAGTTCGTAGTCTTTCCTAAGGGCATCTCTAGCCCATCCGCAAAAGTTTTTTTTTGAGGGTTAGCCCATCCGCAAAAGTTTAATATGAGGCAAAAGAAATTTTGTTTGGGGACTTAACATCCATCTTCCCGCAAAAAAAGTAAATAATTAATTTTTCAAAAATAGCTTTTCATTCCCCATATTTTCCTCCTCTGTCTGCCGCACGCAATGGCGGAGCTATGTTGATTGCTGGGGGGGGGGGGGGCTATGCCCCCCAACATTGAACCAACTTGTGAAGGAAAAAAATATTGAGGGCTTAGATTAAAAAGTTTTTTAGCTTTTGCTCCCCCCCCCCCCAACTCTCGTATTTTAACTGTCAGGCACCCCGCGGTCTGTGGCGCCTCAGCTAGGCCTGGGCATTTGGTATAAACCGAAATTTCGGTTTCTACCGTTCGGTTATTTTGTCAATTCCGTTAGCAAAGATGAAAACCGAAATTGACATCCGAAAATGGGAAGCCGAAAATTCGGTTAACCGAGCATTTCGGTTTGTAATCGGTTTATAGCGTAGTATTAACCAAATGTGCCCACGAATCAGTTGTGTGTCTAGGTAGCTTTCCACCTTTGCTCTATATAGACTCGCTATCTACCTCATTGTGCGTGGCTGGCTGAGGTGGGACTAAACAACAATCCACCAGCGCTATTAGGTCATTCTTATTCATTCAACAACCATCAATATTACCTCGTCTTATTTGATGTCCATCAGCTCACTCTTGGACTCGGAGCTCAAATTTGATGTTGAATCATAAAAAACATTAACTCCAGCATAGGATCCATCTACACATATTGTGAATCATATGTCATCTACACGAATCTATGAGTCACTAAACTAGATCTAGAAGAAAAGGAAGGAGAAATGTACATTGAGGTCACACGATGGAAGTGGTGTCATGGCTGGACGACGGGAGGAAGGCGCAGAGTTGCAACAAAGCGTACGTGGGAGATCCGGGAACGGTTTTAGTGAAGGTGACGTGGGACCAAATCATGGCGGGCTGAGCGGTGGTGGTGGCACCAAACGAAGGGGGCGTACGGATCTGGGCTACAAGAGAAGGGAGCATGCATCGTGAAATGTCTATGACGCCAATATTTGGATGGATGAAGAGGCCACACCAAATCGCCTTGCCCAATCTCCAAATATGGACTCTTGTAGGCTTGATTTGGAGTGCGCTCCAAAGATTATGCGATCGATGGCCGTATCGCATTTTTGGTAAAGAGGCCTTTTTTGCCACAGTTGTCAAATCGACGGTTATTAGGACGATCGAGCGATGACTCTGCTATGGTTGAGCCAAAAATTATGACGATCGAGAGCCGTATGGCTAGAGTTGTTCTAACTCATACTTAGCATCTCTAAATATACTAAGCCAACCTAACCTTTTAATTCAAAAATAGGCCGCACCGACCGTGACCCATTTAAGCGCCGCACGGCCGATCGCGTGCTTCCCGCTCTAGTGAAAATTTCTATTTGATGCATGTTGCAGCAAATAGTCGATCCTCCACACATGTGCGAATCAGCGGTCGATGATATATTGGGTCGGCCAGTTTAAGCAAGTTTTCTTGTTCGGTTTTATCAGTTTTGGGAACCTTTGTTCCTAAACAAGTGATTTTCTGTTAGTTCTCTGTTAGGGTTTTTGGTTTCCTTTTTGGTTTTTATTCTGCGTTTATTTTTTTCTTCAAAATTCACAAATTTCAAAACTCTTTTGAAATTTGAATTTTTTTGGAAGTTTAAAAATTGATTCCATTTAAAAAAATGCTTGGAATTTAAAAAATGCTGCCTGTTTTTTCAAAAGCTGTTCATTTTTTGTTTTTTCTGATTTAAAAAGTGTTTGGATTAAAAAAGCTTGTTCAAAACTTTTAGGTATTCTTCATTTTTTTAAAGGTTAGAATTTCAAAATTTGGTCACACTTATAAAAAAGTGTTCAAATTTTAAGAATCAGTTCTTTTTTTGCGAAATATGTTCTAAATTTCATTTTCTCCAAAAATTTCCAAAAATGTTCATAAACTTGAAAATTAGTATGTTGTGAAGCTACAGTAATCATACAGTAGCACCGGGACAACAATAGTTGCTATAGTGCTCTCGCTGCACTGAACATCGATCGTTACAGTCAGTGATTGTTTGATACAGCGCTAATGGGCCGGCGGCCCAGCCGTGCTGCCCCTGGACGCAATTAGCGTCGTATAGGAGCAGTGGCCCTCACTCCTCGTCCTGGCGATTGCCGCCGCCGCCGCCGCCTAGGAGACCGGAATCTCGATTAGCCCTGCCGGCCATCGCCTTCATGCTAGCCACCATCAACACCAACACCGCAACCTGAGAGCTTGGGCATGCCATGGGCATGGATCGGAGCCTCAGCAATGCCGCTGTCCCTGCCTGCGCCGTCGCCATTGACGGATTGACCAACCCAGGCGGCCGGAGCTCCCACGAGGGGATACACATGCTCTGGTAGACTGAGCTCTTCCTAGCCTGGGCGCAAAGCTGTTCTATTCCACATCTCGGAGGGGAAGAACCGCGCGCGACAATGGCCAGGGCCGCGGACTACTACTCTCTCCTCCAGAGCTGCATGGGCTGCTTCCGGCAGGGCAGGTCCGTCCACCACAGGCTCGTCGCGTCCGCCTCCCCCCCGGACCTGCACCTCAGCACCAAGCTCGTGCTCTTCTACGCCAAGCACGGCGACGTGGCCGCCGCCCGCAGGGTGTTCGACGGAATGCCGCACCGGAGTGTCGTGTCCTGGACGGCCATGGTCTCGGGCTACTCCAGGAACGGCCGCCCCCGGGAGGCGCTGGAGCTGTTCTCCCTCATGCGCGCTTCCGGTGACGCCAGGCCGAACCAGTTCACGTATGGCAGCGTGGCCTGTGCGTGCGCGGCGGTTGGGTGCGTGAGGAGCGGGGAGCAGGTGCACGCGTGCGCGGCCAAGGGGAGGTTTGCTGGGGACATGTTCGTGCAGAGCGCTCTCATGGACATGTACCTGAGGTGTGGGTCGGTGGAGAATGCAAGGAGGATGTTTGCGGCAATGGAGAGAAAGGATGTGGTTTCGTGGAATGCCTTGCTCAGGGGTTTTGTGGAGCGTGGGCATTGCAGTGACGCGCTTGGGTTGTTATCCTCAATGCTGAGAGAAGGTATGTGCTGGCAACCGAATCTGCTACTCATTGCACTGCCTTGAAAATGTGCGGTCCCGCTCACATACTGCTCCGAACACCTCAAATCCATGCTCTTCATTGTAATTGTAACGTGTCATGCATGCCGTATTTGATTTTAGTTAAAACAATAATATGCTATGCAAAATTTGGGACTCTCTGAATGTATAATTTTTCTCATAGAAATGTACCAGACAGGGTAACTAAAATTGTTACTCATTTCTGTGGTAACGTTGACATAAAATTAGCACTTTCAATGAAAAAAAAATCCACTGTTCAATTTCTGTTTGTCTTTTAGCCTTGTTAGTTTAAATTTCTGTCATACTGTCGTTTGAATGTTCAAAGTGCATTTTTCCTTGATTGTTAACCATTGACATAAAAAAAACTTGACAGAAATGCTGCCGGACCATTTCACGTTTGGAAGTGCTCTAAAAGCTTGTGGAGCAGTCAGTGTGCTCACTAACACAGAGCTGATTCACACTTGCATAATAAAGTTGGGCTACTGGGGTGAAAAGGTTGTTATTGGATCACTTATTGATGCTTATGCAAAATGTCGGAGCATGAGAAGTGCACGAGTGATATATCACTCCATATGTGAACCAGACCTTGTGTCGTCTACTGCACTGATCAGTGGGTACTCCATGGATAAAAACCATACTGAAGATGCAATGGAGCTCTTCTGCAAGATTTATCGTAGGGGTTTGAGGATTGATGGTGTTCTGTTAAGCTCCTTGCTTGGCATTTGTGCTAATGTGTCATGTCTCAGATTTGGGACACAAATTCATGCTTACATGTGCAAAAAGCAGCCAATGGGAGACGTGGCATTGGACAACGCTCTAGTTGATATGTATGCAAAGGCAGGCGAATTTTTAGATGCCAGGCGTGCTTTTGATGAAATGCCCTGCCGAAATGTCGTTTCATGGACTTCACTCATTACTGCCTGTGGGAAAAATGGTTTTGGGGGAGATGCTGTGAGCCTTTTTGAGAGGATGGTGGAGGATGGTGTGAAGCCAAACGACGTGACATTCCTTTCTCTTCTGTCTGCTTGTGGTCATTCTGGTCTGATGAGCAAAGGGATGGAGTATTTCACTTCCATGATGAGCAAGTATGGTATTGATCCAAGAGCTGAGCATTTCAGTTCTGCTATCGACCTTCTTGGCCGTGGGGGTCAGTTAGAGGATGCGTGGAAGCTAGTGGAGAATGTGGATACTAAACCCAACTCGTCAATATTGGGCGCTATGCTTGGAGCTTGTAAAACGCATGGAAACATGCCTCTCGGAGAAACTGCAGCCAAGAATCTTATCAGTAAAGGTGCTGAGAGTTCTGTACACTATACTGTGCTTGCAAACATGTATGCAGAATCTAATTTATGGGAGGATGCTCAAAGTACAAGGAAATTAATGGCTGAAACATCTGGTGGCAAGGAAGCTGGTTGTAGTGTTCTCTGAAGATTACTAATAAAGTTCTGCTTTCCAAGATATTCAGATAATGGTCATTTGCCCTGATAAATGCACCAAATGCATCTGGATTACCCTCAGACCTTTGTCCACAATGAACCTGACCGATCCAACATGTAGAGCCTCCAGATCTTTGTAAACTCTAACCGACTTCATAATCTTGCCCGTTTGATTAAGCAGTGAGAATCTAATGACTTATCAGCAGCCATCATGTTCGTTCAGGGTAAGTGCTCATTGTGCTTAATATTAAAAACATAAACTTTTGTATAGTTTGTTCATTTGGATAATGTGTTGGGTTACATTCCCTGTGAATGCATATCTTGCAACTTTTATTAACTGTAGAAGATTTGCGGATGCATGTTTGACTCATAATGTCTTGTCAGTATTCTCAATTATGTCCGCTGTATTGATTGTACAGTCACAGGTTTATGGTCTTAATCCTTTTTGTTACTTCAAAGTTGTCCCTATCTGATACCTATAAGAATACTGTAAGAACATGCAGTGGATAAACCAGTTTGTTATTCCCTTCTGTACATGACTATAGGGCGATACCCTGTTTTTCCACTCTATGCTATCCATTTCTCTTTTGATATGGGTACAAATGTTGAGTATTTTTTCAAATAGGTGGATACATGATTTATGACTAATCTGTGATCCTTCCTTTATATGTTGAATCTGACAGTGCCAATATCAGGCCTTGATCTATTGCATACCCTGTGTCGGTGTCGAGTGAAGCAGATCTTAAACTTTTAAGTCTCGAGAAACCAAAAGCCACCACGTTTCAGCTACTCAGTGAATAATTGAATATGTTATCGAACCCATGTGCTGTTGACTTAAGTTTTGTTTGTTGAGTTGGTTTACCTAGTAAAATATGTTAATCACTACTTTTTATCTGAACTGCAAAAATATTTTTTATGTAACATTGTAGAAGATCTTATATTTGTTGAAAATGGCATACATTTTTTTCAGTACTGTATCATATTGTAGTATAGTCCTGACTGATACATCAAGCTTGCTCGTCAGCTCGATCATGGGGAATCATAGAACTGAAACGTCTTCTTTTTTTAGCTTGCATGCATTTGACGAGTGGTTGCTGCTCTATGAACTACCATAATACAGTTATTCTTCTTTCAAATTGCATCTGAGGATAATTACTACCAGAATGATTCGTTCCCTAAATAATATTAAAATAGGGGATGATAACAGCTAGCAACTTACAGTTCAAGTATTTGATTTGGCACTTTTTGGGAACATGCCGTAGTCACATCTTAAAAGTGTCGGTTACACAATTGCATGTGCCACAATGGATGGTCATCATTCATCCAATGCCTGTTGGCTAAAATAGCTCGTAACTGGTTGATTACAGATCCTTAACTTCTGGAACACTTGCTATGCCATCATACTCCCTAGATGCCTCATCCGAGACTATTCTTCACTTCTTGTACATCCACGCTAACCAAAGGATTCCTGAAATACAGATATTCAATCATATGCCGAAGTCTTAGGCCATCTACTAGCTGCGTGATATAAGAAGTAGTACAGCTGTAAGGGCGTGGAGGCTTCTAGAGCCACTATACTAATATTGAGCAAAATGGCTTGCTTACTATCACTTATGTGCAAGCTAAGCAACTGAACTATATAAAGCAGGCTGTGAGCTCTAGTTCACCTAAAAAATCAGCAAGGACATTCACAACATGGTTTACAGACTCCTCTTTGGATTTCTCCTTCCTCTTGTCTTACAACCATCCTTAGTGTTATGCAATCCACCAGAGCTAAAGGTTGGCTTTTACCAATACACATGCCCGTATGCAGAGGTCATTGTTCGCGATGAGATAGCCAGGATCATCTCCCACGTCCCAAGCCTCGCTGGTCCTCTGCTTCGCATGCACTTCCACGACTGTTTTGTGAACGTGTGCACACACCTTAGTCTCTTCTTAGCTGATTCAGTTGAATTTAGAGATGTACTGAACTGTTTGTGCTGTGCAGGGTTGCGATGGTTCTATTCTGCTTGATAGCATACCAGGATTACCATCCGAAAAGGAATCGGAACCGAACCTCAGCCTGCGAGGCTTCGGCACAATTGACCTTGTCAAGGCTAAACTGGAGCAAGCCTGCCCTGGAGTGGTCTCATGCGCTGATGTCCTAGCTCTCGTGGCAAGGGATGTTGTACTACTGGTAAGAGCTAGCAGTTCTGTTCATTAATTTTGATTTTATTCTTCGTGTAAGAGAAGTGACATAGTTCAGAAAAATGGCGGGGATAGAACGATTTAGGCCAACTGTGGTGGCAAAACCCACACAGTTTTGACCGGCTTTGCTGAGTTTGATCATCTTTTATGTATTTATTACTGGACAGTACCTATTCTCTTGGTAACCCAGCTTCCATTTTCACTACGCAACAGACCCATGGGCCTTACTGGAATGTTCCAACTGGGCGGCGAGATGGGTTGAGATCGGTTAAGGATGAAGCTTTGAACAACCTACCTCCACCTTTTTTTGATGCCACTCGTAATCTGAACCAGTTCTTCGTCCCGAAGGGTCTTGATGCGAAGGATCAGGTGGTTCTGCTAGGTATATACTATTCTTCAGGAGCTAAACTCAATGCATGATCTAATAAACTAGTGCATCTTCTCTCCTAGTTTTGTGTAGCCTATGCTCTTCTGATTCTTCTCTGTTTTAATTTACTTGAACTTTGCTGATCCCAACAAATCTCTAGTAGCATTCCCCAATAAGGCTAGTCATAGTGGGGAGTAACTTAGACTAGTAACATACATATGTTACTAGTCCATGTTACCACCTTCATAGTGGGAAGTGTCATAGGTGTAGTAACATACATATCTTCATTTATTGCTTTGTAGACTCATTTTACATTGGAAACCGCTAGGTGATGGTAACATATTATGTTACTCTATTTGTCTCTCTCCTCTTTAATTACATGACACATCATCTTTTTTGCTTACGTGGCATCTATGTTACTACTTATGTTACTCCCACTATGACTAGCCTAAAGGTGCTCGTTTGCATGCACAACTAAGCAATGGGTTAATCAAGCAAGGCCGTATGCTGTATGCACGTGCCAAGTCAACATAGACGGGAAAACTAAACTTTGTCGGTTCTTGTAGTTAAACTGCATGATGCAAAACCAAGATTGACTTTGTTCTGGTAGAAAAACAAAGTATAACTCCTTACTCGAAAACTAGTACTCCTTCCATCCCAAAATGTAAGACGTTTTTTAACACTATCAGTAAGGCGTTTTTTTTACACTAAAACGCCTTACATTTTGGGACGGAGGGAGTACTACATTATTTGCTGTTGCACGCGCAGAAGAAATGGGGTAGAAAACCTCTGTAGTTCACGATAAACTAGTAATGCGTTGCAATTTTATTTCTGATTGTTGCAAATATTGCAGTTCAAGCTCTGTAGGAAACCCTGGAAACTGACGCATTCTAACTTGTTCATGCATTTTGACAGGGGGGCATACCCTCGGTACCTCCCACTGCTCGTCCTTCTCGGACCGTCTGTACAACTTCAGCGGCACGCAGATGCCGGACCCGGCGCTGGACAGGCGGTACGTGCCGCGCCTGAAGAGCAAGTGCAGGCCCGGCGACACGACGACGCTGGTGGAGATGGACCCGGGGAGCTTCCGGACGTTCGACGCGAGCTACTACCGTCACGTCGCCAGGGGTAGGGCGCTCTTCACCTCTGACGAGACGCTCATGCTGGACCCCTTCACCCGGGACTACGTCCTGCGCCAGGCGGCCGTCGCCGCTGCTGGCGGCTACCCCGCGGAGTTCTTCGCGGACTTCACGGCGTCCATGGTGAAGATGGGGAACATTCAGGTGCTCACCGGCGCCCAGGGCGAGGTCAGGCGGCGCTGCGGCGCCGTGAACCCGATGGGCATGTAGGCCGCCGGTGGTGTCCGTGATCATCGGCCCGTAAATTATCGAAAGTGTGTGGGTATTGTATAATTGATGTGTATTACGCGTGTACATTGTGTGCATCATTGTCTGTCTTCATTTGCATTGTTTGTTTGTACGATGTATTCGTATTCAAATAAAATGTTTGCTTGATTGATTCAGTGAAATAATGTGCTTTGCCAACCTCGATGAACACACTACGACAGAGAGAATTGGAGTTGTATTTTCCGACTAGGTCTGTCTAGGACATATCTGTTTGTGGTCTAATTTTTTTGTTTCTTATTGTTGCATTATATATTTATGAGAGCTTAGATGTGACATTTTTAAAAAGAATGTAGACAAACTGTTTCCGATTATTCTCCGCTGCGTACACGGTACATCGGGTACAGGAAACTTGAGGCTGGGATGTGCTTTCTGGCAGAAGAGTTTACTTGGTGCACTGGATATTCTATTTCCGTAGGCCGTAGCTAGCTAGCTAACGGATTAAGGCATAACAGTGAATTAAGCAAGCTCCACATGGGTGGACGTGGACCACGCCATCCACTCGTCAACTATTCGAGCTTGTCTCGCACTCCTTGTACACTCTCTTTCCAACCTTTTGATCATGTTAAGGCCAGTTGTGAATAGTAAAAGGCAGACAATTTTTTTTTTGTGAAATGTAAAAAGCAGACAATTACTTTAACAGTCTTGGTAAGTCTCAATCGACTGAGACTTCGTTAAGTCTCAGTCGATGCTATATCTGTGAGATCTTATATTGAGATCTGTGAAAATTTTTCTTCTCAGTTTTTTCTTTTCTCTTTAGAGCATCTCCAAAAGGCGCCCAACGCGCCGCGCGGTAAAAACGGATTTCGTGCGCGCCCAACGCCTGGTTTGGCGCGGCGCGCAGCGTTTGCTCCAGCAGCCCCGCTGAAAATCCGCGCGCGCGCGCAGCTCCAGCAGACGCGGTAAAATGCAGCGCGCGCTCATTCTACAAATATTTTTTTAATTAAAATTACATAGATAAAAAAAAGATATAAAGATATTTTACATCGGTGCAACGGCATAGATAGATAGATAGTTCGACATACATAGATAGATAGATAGATAGAAAGTACTATGGCATACATAGATAAAAAACTACTCCAAATCGCTATCATCATCACCATTATTCTCGTCGGCGGTGTCGTCTGAGGTATCCAACCAGATGTCTAACCACCGATCATTGTCCGGCGTGAAGATGGACTGGCCACCTGCTGCGACGAGATCGGACTGCGCGTTCGCCAACGCCTTGCGCCGACGCCTGTCCAACCGCGCCTCGCGACGCCTTGCCCAGTAGGTCTGCTCGTAGGCGACGTCCTCCGGGTGATGGGCGCGCCACTCCGCCATGACCCGCTCGTCCTCATGAGCGACGAGGAGGCGGCGCTACCGCTCGGCGTGCTCCGCACGGTCTTGTATCGAGTTCAGACGCAGCGGCGGGGCACGGTCGGGCGCTTGCTGGAGCGTGTAGACGTCCTGAAAGTTCATCTGGCCGCGCGGCCGGCCTAGGCGCCACGCCGCCGCGTCGTACGCGCGGGCGGCCTCGCGCGCCGCCCCGTACGTGCCGAGGCCGAGCCGGAGATCGCCGGAGCGTATCTCCGCGGTGTACCAGCCGTTGGGGCGCAGGCGGATGCCGCGGTAGCCGAACTCTCCTCGGCGGCGCAGCGGCATGGCGTGGCGCGGGGGCGGCGGAGGCGCGTCGGTGGCGGGGCGCTGGAGCGGCGCGTGGCACAGAGAGAGCGAGAGAAGAAGAGAAGAGGAGGCGTGGAGAGGCGCGTGGCGCGCGCTGGATTTTATAGGCGCGCCGGAAGCGGCGCCCAAAATATGGCGCGCGAGCTGGCGCCTTTTCGCGCGCGCGCAAGCGGTTCCCGCGTGCGTGGTTTTCCCGCCGCCGCTGGAGCGCGGCAAAACGCTCGGCGCGCGCTAAAGTGTCTGTTTACCGCGCGCGCGCACCGTTTCGTGCGCCTGTTGGAGATGCTCTTAGGCCCTGTATAATGGAAGGTGCTTAAAAAAATAAACCGAGTTTTTCTGAAGCACCGGTGCCTATTTCTACAGGAGAGACGCTTAGTTAAGCGTCTACCCTATACAAATAAGCACCGATGCTTAAAGAAAGCTTGGTTTATTTCTATAAGCATCTCCCCTAAGCACCTTCCATTGTACAACACTACCGGACTCGCGGGCTATGCCTACGGCCACGGGCCGTCGGCATAGGCCCCCAGGCCGTCGGCATAGATCTCGGTCGACTAAGATCTAGCCACACCCTTGCTTTAATAATTTTACGAGACCAGATTTACAATAATTTCAGACAGCTAATAATCAGCAATATTTTTTTTTGCTCGAAATCCTTTTGTACACACCACCTTTCTTTGCTCGTCCAATGATATCACCCCAAGTTCCCAACCAAAAGACGAGGAATCAGAATGTAATACCGTACACTAAAGCTCGAAGAAACCTAGCTGGGTTAGCCAGCTAGCTTTGGCATCTTCATCGCTTTCTGTTCCTTGCTCTTTCTTCAAAGAATCACCACGGGCCAGTATAACACCCTAAACAACGTCGTAATCAAACCCGTACATGCACGCCAATGCGCGCGCACGCGCACACGTAGGGCGAGCAGAGACCGAGCAAGGGGGCACGCGCGCGCGCCGCCATGCAGCCGGCGCCGACCGCCCGGACCGCCGGCTGGATCCACCGCCCGCTCCCGAGAGAGCGGCCGCACCTGACCCGCTGCACCAAGATCGTCTGCTCGGTGTTCCTCACCCTGCTCCTCGTCGCCGGCGTGCTCCTCTTCGTCGCCTACCTCGCCCTGCGCCCGCACCGGCCGCGCTTCCACGTCGTCGCCTTCTCTGCCGCCCGCATCCAGCCGGCCGGTGGCGCCAACGCCGGCGTGGTCTTTTCCGGGCAGCTCTCCATCCGCAACCCGAACCAGGACGTGGCCTTCTTCTACGACCGGCTCTACATGTCCGTGCTCTACCGCCAGTACGGCGCCGTCGTCAAGGACCACGACCTGGCCGGCGGGGCGCCCATGTACCAGCCGCCCAAGACCACGACGCCCCTCGCGTTCGAGGGCGTCGCCGTGCCGGCGGGCCCCGCCACCGCCGACATGGCCAGGGCCGCGGGGGAGGGAGGTGGCGCGGTGGAGTTCACGGTGAGGGTCCGGTCGAGGATCCGGGCCAAGGTGGCGGTGTGGGGGTTCCACTGGCACCCGCTCCACGTGGACTGCGACGTGGCCGTGGGACCCGACGGGCAGCTGCTGCCGGAGGCCCGGCAGAAGCGCTGCGACATAGACTTCTTGTAGGTGTAATCCGCCTGCATGATCGAGTACATAACAAGCGTTTAGTAACATCCCAATGTAATCTGCCGGCAAGTAATTAACATCGTCATGATAGTGCCCTAAATTATGGAGGCCGGCCTAGCAGCAGAAAAATTGTTGCCTTGGCGATGTTCACAACACGATAGGTTAATTAAAACAGACCAAAACCTTGATTGTGGGGCCCATTACCTGTTGCTTCTCTGTATAATTGCATTGCCTCCTCCATGACTTTGGGTTGTGATAAAAGCCATGCTCTTCTCCTCATTGATGGATGAGTTCTGAATAAGAATAAAGAGAGCAAATCTGCCAACGCCGACTCCCCGTTCATCCTTCCTGCCTTGTCAAAGAACGAAGGGGCAGCGTGGGGATCGAAACCAGCAGCAGCCAGTAGCATCATTCCAATGTAATCCGCCTCTAGCTCATTCCTACGATGCCGAGTATACGTAGTTAACATCATATCATACATTCATACTCTTACGAAACAACATCTTCTAATTAACACCAAGTAAATACTTGCATGCATACAAATACTGGGTTAGCTTAATGTTTTTGTAAGTTTTTCTTTATATGTTTGTTTCTAGTTGGTTTCAGCTACTCTGGATCGTCCATAGTTTTTGAAAACCCTAAGTTTTGCCCCTATTTCATTTGGTGCCCAACCGAAATCCCATTCTGCCAATTTTTGTTAGCGCCCATGGACCATCACATTCACGTACTCCCTCCGTCCGGAATTACTTGTCATAGAAATGGATGTATCTAGACATTTTTTAGTTCTAGATACATTCATTTCTGCGACAAGTAATTCGGGACGGAGGGAGTAGGTTATAGGTTCCTTTTCTTGTTTAGCAGCACCTCACAAGTGAGACCCAGTTGGCACTGTCCCGTAGCCGAGGGACATAGGTGTCCAACGGTCAACGGACATGAACGTGACAGTGGGCGCTGACCGAAAAAAAAAAACAAGTCAAATGGGGATATTTAGGGACACCAAAGGAAGTGGGGCAAACTAAGAGTTTCCAAAAACTAGGGATAACCCTAAGTAGCTGGAAGCAACTAGGGACAAAAGCACACACAAACACATTGTTAAGATGCATGTATGAACAAGGTGGGGCTAAAAGAAGTGATGAACTTAATATACCTTCGTAGCAATGGCGCCAAGAGGAAGTGGGTTGGGAACCACAACCTGAATATTTGGGTCATCTCAGACGCGTGCCTCGCAATAACATGCCCAACCTACATATATATAGAAACCAATAAACAATACTATCGTCTTTGAAAACTAACAACCTCGGTAATCCAAAACGAACGAACAAACAAGCATATGTATGTACCTCATGCGCGATGACGGCGGCAATCTCAGCATCCGTGCTGAAATGATCAAATAATCTCGTGAAGACTATAATCTTACCACCACCGTCAAAGCAATGTGCTTTCTTGACGTTGTGTTCGGCAACTATCACCTCCCAATTGAGCTCGTCGATCCAATCCAGACACGTCGCCATGTGTGGTGGTTCCCGTCCTCGTTGTTCTATCTTGCCCTTGATGGACAAGCCACGGCGGATAGCGCGGATGATCTTCGAGCCAATGGCGCGGACACGGACACTCTGGTGGTGGTGCGGGTCTACGATCTCGGAGGCATGCTCCTTCTTGAAATCGGCAAAGCGGATCTCTCCGCTCGCGCGCGCTGTCCTAGTAGAGAAGATGACCTTGTGAGTGCGGTTGGCGTAAGGCACAGTCTCGACAACATATTCACGGTTGATGATCTTCCTTGCGCCTTTGCGAAAGATTCGGGGCGGCACAATTGCCGTCATGGCCCTCCGCAGCGTGTGGGAGTACCCGCGAAGAGCCAAGTGACTGGTCACCGACCTCGAGAGGGAAGTACAATGGTCCGGAGAAACACGCAATGCCATAGGCATAGGTTGACGGAAGGGTTGCAGGGGACGGAAGGCTTCAATGAGGAGGGAGCGCAAGCTCATCAGGCACGAGCTCATGATTTCTTGGTGTGTTTCTCTATACATAGGCGGCTTATCTCTGTTTTCTCGAGACAAATACAACAACCTCCTACGTGCGTGTGTAAACTCGTACGTGCGCGCGAGGCTCTATTATTTGGCCGCTGCCCATCGCCGTAGAGCACGAGTCGGATACTTAACGCCCTTCTGTTTCGGGAACCATACGTGCTTTATTTCTCAGATCTCAGATTAGGCTGGTATACGGAGTACATCCCTCACAAATTATAATTATCTTAATTGTCTTATATAGACCGAAACTAAAACGTGTAGATAAATACAGTTAATACGGGATGAAAGGAGTATTAGTTACTAAAAAAAGTTACTGATGGACCGCACATGCCACTCCCGCGCGCAATTCTGCTCTCCATTTTCAAAAAGAATCGCGTGACGATACTGATGAAATTCTTACGTTGAGATACATACACCACTGTTCCCTGCCTCAAAAAAAGAAATACACCAATGTTCGTTCTGTCCCATGAAGAGTTAGGGTTCCTCTGTGTCCCACCGGCGCCGGCGCCGGTCCGTCTTGTCTCCGGTGGCCTTAGGGATCCCGGCCTTTGCCGGCGGAAGGGCTTCGTTTTCACATGTTTCTTTAAGTTTTGTTAGGATTTGTGTCCTGCTCAGCAAGGTGAGACGACAACGGCTCTTTGAAGATGGAATAATGTTCTCCCCACCTAGCCCCCGTCTCGGTGGTGCGTCTAGCATCTCCGGTGGGCGTGTGGAGGTATGTGTCTGGTGGATCTGTCTTTGGTGGATTTGCTCGGATCTGGTCGTCGTTCGTCTACGTCCGTGTGTCTTCAGGTTTGATCCTTTTGATCTATGTGCTCTTCATCAACGGCGGTTGCTGTTTTAGTGCGCTGGTCCTATGGTCTTTTAGCACGACGACTTTCCAACTGTCTACTACAAAAAGGTTTGCCCAGCTCCGGCGAGTGAGGGGTGACGACGGCGCCACGCCTTCGGCTCGCTTCAGTGCTTGTAGCCATCGCTAGGTGGTCTACGGATTTGGATGTAATTTTTATTATTTGTAGTTTTCGTTGTACTGCCATGATCGAAGATGAATAGATCGAAAAAAATTCGCAAAAAAAACTCACAACTCCAAGTTGTTGCACGGGCCCTGAGGCGTCTAGGAGTATCTACAGCTGGACCCCTTATATTTCCTGAATGTATACATTCGGCAGACGGCCCGATCAATGACCTGTCAAGAAATTTTGACCCAACCACACCCCTCAGTACTGACTTTATATATCTGGGATGGATATAGGGAGGCCGGACACGCACGGACACGCCCGCCGCGTCGGATTCGACCCACGCAGGCCCACCCTGACCGCATAAATATCTCCACCCTATTCATATCCGGACATTGCCACTGCACTCCACTCCACTTTGAATTCGCGTAACTCCGCCTCCGGCTCCTTTCTCGCGAGCTCTAGTCTCCTCCGACGTTGCGGGCAGCAAATCCAACTTTGTCGATGGGGACATCGTCCCATACGGGAACGAGGAGGAGATTGCCGTCCGCCTAGCTCTCTGTCGCTCCTAGGAGGAATCCGTCTGACCACGGACCGAGTCGATCCAGCTGGAATCCATTGCGTCTGCGCAAGCGGTGCTTAGATCCGTCCGCACCGGTAGCTTGAGGCGCGTGACTGTGGTGGATGGCCCAGTGCTGGTGGCACAACCCCTGCGGTGGAGCCTCATCCCTGTTTTTTTAGCGGTAAGAAATTGCTTTATTGATCAAAGGGGATGTTCAAAGGAATACAAATGGGATCATGCGGGTACCCTAGCCACAAATGGCGACCCGTACTAAGCGAAACTGAAAATTTTACCGAACTATGAGCTTCTTTGTTCGTGTCTCTGCCTTCAAATATAATATTACAAGCCTGAAAAAGCATTTTGTTCTCCCTGATCTCACGAGCCTCATTTTTTATGTCGTCCACTACCCCTTTGCTGTCGCATGAAATAATGACTTTTCCTAGATTCAAATCCAAGGCTAGTGCTTGAGCTTCTCGACATGCTAAGGCCTCCAAACAGGCAGGGTCTGTAACTCCAGGAAACACCATTGACGAGGATCCTAGAAACCGGCCTTCGTCATCCCTGCAAACAGCGGCAGAAGCACCAGTGGCGCGGGATGGCCCTCCGTCGACATTGATTTTGACCATACCTGCTACTGGAGGTTTCCACCTCTGGGGGTGCCTAGCCGGCGCCACACAAACAGTGTTATTCAGAACTTTTTTGATTGCCTCCAACTCTGATATGAACCGCTGCACAAAGATATGAGCCTCATCCCTGTGACGTCGGGCTTCGAGTTAGAGGTAAATGTCAGTAGGATGGCCCAACCGTGGATGCATCGAGGAGCACTGTGACATTTCGGCTTAATAGGAATGGTAGACTACTGATACAACAAGGTGCTTAGCTTGGAGCAATTTGAGGATGGGTGATGACCCGGTAAGTTGATCTGGGTGCGGACCAATGAGGATAAAGTGTGCAGGAAAGACTATTGTTGGTCTGTGGCACCTGTCTTTAAATCCTAGGTGGCAACCAGTCACAACGGTCAGAAACTGATGGGTGAACCTTGTGGGGGCATTACAATTGTTATCAGAGTTGACCCTTGCGGTTACACGGGCGTGTGTGGGTCAGGTGCATGGGCATGTGGCGTATGGCGTGTGTGCCCGTCGTGACACACGACATGGAAAAATATATCAGACTAGATGCATAGACGTGTTCAGGAGGGAACGTTCCTGTTGGGCTGACGAGGATGTTGGTTCCTGTGAGTGGGGACGTATGTGACATCTCGACTTAACAGGGAAGAAACAACCAGGAACCGATGGGTTTGGCCGGGGCGTTATAAGCGGCATGCCCGCTAGACGAGAGAGAGGGCGTCACAAACAACAGAGACAGAGTCGCACACCGGGTCGGACACCGTGGATGCAGTTCGCCAGCATCCTCGCCAACCAGCAACCCCAGATGGTCGTGTCCTCTAAAAGGAGCAAACCCGGGAGGTTATGCTCTCGCCGGATGATACGTCTCAACGTATCTATAATTTTTGATTGTTTCATGGTATTATATTATCATTATATATATATATATTATTATAATTTATTATTTTTTCAGACTAACCTATTAATTTATTGCCCAATGACAGTTTCTGTTTTATGCATGTTTTAGTTTAGTGGGAAATCAATATGTATGGAGGTCAAAATACGTTGCCGATTTAACATGATTTTTTTGGGCAACAAAAACACGGGAAGCTTCGGGAGAGATCGAGAGGAGCTGTCAGGGGCCCACACGGGGGCCCGACACAACCAGGGGGTAGGACGCACCCCTACCCATGTGGGGCTTCTACTTACCACCTTGACCTGATTCCACCGCCACAATTCCCTATAAATACTGAAACTATTTGTCGTACCTCCAGAGGAATTTTATAGCCACCGTAAGCTACTATTCCAAGGAGATCCCATCTGGAGATCTGTTCCAAAGCCTCGACGGAGGGGGAAGCCATTGTCGGAGCCATCTTCATCAACCTTATTGTCTTCATGACCATGTGTGAGTAGTTCCATCAGGACCTATGTGTCCATAGTAGTAGCTAGATGGGTCTCTTTGTTTCTGGATCTTCAATACCATGTTCTCGTTCTTGATCGAGATCAATCCAATGTAATTTTATGGTGTGTTTGTTTGTACATGATGAATTGTCACTTTATAATCAGATTGTTTATTGAAATTGAATCTTTTGAGGTTTTGTTGTTGCATAATTAAATAGCTTTGTATACTCTTCGATCTATCTCTATCTTGTTTGTCCAAGTTCGATTGGTTTTTCTTCAAAGGGAGTTATGCTTTGTAGTGGGTTCAATCTTGTGATGCTCTTACCCAGTAACAATAAGGGCCGAGACACGTATTCTATTGTTTCCACTAAGGACAAAACGACGAAGTTTTGTCATATTGATTGACTTCTTCCTGTCTACATTATGTCATCTTGCTTATTGTGATACTATATTTCTTGCAAACTTAATACCTTGAGATGCTTGCTGGATAGCTGTTTTGGAGTGAAGTATTAGTAATAGATGCAATTGAATTAATGGTCTACTTATCATGGACGTAATGCCTATATGACATTGTGCAATAAATGATCATAGTTATGAATATTGCAATCCGGTCAATCTCAGCCAAAAGAACCAAGGCCCCACCTGTAATCCAAACATATTTAACACATATTTCACCTAATTCATGAATTGGGGAAGCATGGGGATGTAAAGATATGCAAGATACACACAGACCGGAATGTATTAGATCCATTGACGAAGCCTCTACCACAAGAAAAGCATGAGCAACACCAGAATGTCATAGATGTTAGGAGCTTATGTATTGATTAGATTATTGACTCTAGTGAAAGTAAGAGTCTCTTGGAAATACACCCGAAATGCAATAATAAAGTTGATATTATTCTATTCCTATGTTCATAATTAAGTTTATCTTCTGTTCTACAATTGCCATCATTCTTGAATAGGAGATTCGAAGGAAGACCTATTTGCATGTGTGCAAACATAAACACCAGTCAGGCCTCTGCACTAGCTCATGTATGTTGATTGTTCTTTTTTTTAACCATAAGCTTTGTTAATGTAACAAGGATGCTAACCATAATGAGAATGCATTGTTAGAGTAACAATGGCGTTGGATATACCTAGCTTATGAAATACCGCGAGATCACGTCTTCAATATGTTGTCAGTATTTTCGTATGTCTTAATTTTTACTTACATCCTTAGCCAATGGATAACAGGAGTATGGGCTCCGAAATAATTTAGATGATCCAGAAAGTATTTCGGGAGGTCCCAGGAGTGTCGCGGTGATCTCGGGAATGTCCCAAAAATTACTGGAAAGTCACGGAAGCATCCATAAGGTTTCAGAACCTTCTGAAACGTTATAGAAGGGTCCTAGTGGGTTAGCCCCCCTTTTCCCTAGGGAAGGGGTGTTGGAAATATGCCCTAGAGGCAATAATAAAAGCATTATTATTATATTTCCTTGTTCATGATAATTGTCTTTATTCGTGCTATAATTGTGTTATCCAGAAATCGTAATACATGTGTGAATAATAGACAACAATATGTGCCCTAGTAAGCCTCTAGTTGACTAGCTCGTTAATCGACAGATAGTCATGGTTTCCTGACTATGGACATTGGATGTCATTGATAACGAGATCACATCATTAGGAGAATGATGTGATGGACGAGACCCAATCCTAAACATAGCATAAGATCGCATAGTTCGTTTGCTAGAGTTTTCCAATGTCAAGTATCCTTTCCTTAGACCATGAGATCGTGTAAATTCCGGATACCGTAGGAGTGCTTTGGGTGTGCCAAACGTCACAACGTAACTGGGTGACTATAAAGGTATACTACGGGTATCTCCGAAAGTATCTGTTGGGTTGACACGGATCGAGACTGGGATTTGTCACTCCGCTTGACGGAGAGGTATCACCGGGCCCTCTCGGTAATGCATCATCATAATGAGCTCAATGTGATCAAAGTGTTTGATCACGGGATCATGCATTACGGTACGAGTAAAGTGACTTGCCGGTAACGAGATTGAACGAGGTATTGGGATACCGACGATCGAATCTCGGGCAAGTAAAATACCGATTGACAAAGGGAATCGTATACGGGATTAATTGAATCCTCGACATCGTGGTTCATCCGATGAGATCATCGTGGAGCATGTGGGAGCTGTTGGAAATATGCCCTAGAGGCAATAATAAAAGCATTATTATTATATTTCCTTATTCATGATAATTGTCTTTATTCGTGCTATAATTGTGTTATCCGGAAATTGTAATACATGTGTGAATAACAGACAACAAACATGTCCCTAGTGAGCCTCTAGTTGACTAGCTCGTTGATCGACAGATAGTCATGGTTTCCTGACTATGGACATTGGATGTCATCGATAACGGGATCACATGATTAGGAGAATGATGTGATGGACAAGACCCAATCCTAAACATAGCATAAGATCGCATAGTTCGTTTGCTAGAGTTATCCAATGTCAAGTATCCTTTTCTTAGACCATGAGATCGTGTAACTCCCGGATACCGTAGGAGTGCTTTGGGTGTGCCAAACGTCACAACGTAACTGGGTGACTATAAAGGTATACTACGGGTATCTCTGAAAGTGTCTGTTGGGTTGACACGGATCGAGACTGGGATTTGTCACTCCGCTTGACGGAGAGGTATCACCGGGCCCTCTCGGTAATGCATCATCACAATGAGCTCAATGTGATCAAAGTGTTTGATCACGGGATCATGCATTACGGAACGAGAAAAGTGACTTGCCTGTAACGAGATTGAACGAGGTATTGGTATACCGACGATCGAATCTCGGGCAAGTAAAATACCGATTGACAAAGGGAATCGTATACGGGATTAATTGAATCCTCGACATCGTGGTTCATCCGATGAGATCATCGTGGAGCATGTGGGAGCCAACATGGGTATCCAGATCCCGCTGTTGGTTATTGCCCGAGAACCGTCTCGGTCATGTCTGCATGTCTCCCGAACCCGTAGGGTCTACACACTTAAGGTTCGGTGACGCTAGGGTTGTGAAGATATGTATATGCAGTAACCCGAATGTTGTTCGGAGTCTCGGATGAGATCCCGGACGTCACGAGGAGTTCCGGAATGGTCCGGAGGTAAAGAATTATATATAGGAAGTGCTATTTTGGCCATCGGGACAAGTTTCGGTGTTATCGGTATTGTACCGGGACCACCGGAGGGGTCCCGGGGGTCCACCGGGGGGTCCACCTGCCCCGGGGGGCCACATGGGCTATAGGGGGTGCGCCTTGGCCTACATGGGCCAAGGGCACCAGCCCCAAGGGCCCATGCGCCAAGAAGACTTGGAGAGGGAAGAGTCCAAAGAGGGGAAGGCACCTCCGAGGTGCCTTGGGGAGGATGGACTCCTCCCCCCCTTTGGCCGCACCCCTTCCTTGGAGGAAGGGGCAAGGGTGCGCCCTCCCCCCTCTCATGTGCCTATATAAAGGGGGGAAGGGGAGGGGGGCAAGGCACCATATGCCCTGGCTCCTCCCTCCTCCCTGCAACACCTCCTCCTCCTCCCGTAGTTGCTTAGCGAAGCCCTGCCGGAATTCTGCTGCATCCACCACCACACCGTCGTGCTGGATCTTCCTCAACCTCTCCTCCCCCTTGCTGGATCAAGAAGGAGGAGACGTCTCCCGTCCCGTACGTGTGTTGAACGCGGAGGTGCCGTCCGTTCGGTACTAGATCATCGGTGAATTGGATCACGGCAAGTACGACTACCTCATCCACGTTCACTCGAACGCTTCCGTTGCGATCTACAAAGTGGTATGTAGATGCTATCTAATCTGAATACTCGTTGCTAGATGAACTCATAGATGGATCTTGGTGAAACCGTAGGAAAAATTTTAATTTTCTGCAACGTTCCCCAACAGTGGCATCATGAGCTAGGTCTATGCGTAGTTCTTCTTGCGCGAGTAGAACACAATTTGTTGTGGGCGTAGATGTTGTCAACTCTTCTTGCCGCTACTAGTCTTATCTTGCTTCAGCGGTATTGTGGGATGAAGCGGCCCGGACCAACCTTACACATACGCTTACGTGAGACCGGTTCCACCGACTAACATGCACTAGTTGCATAAGGTGGCTGGCGGGTGTCTGTCTCTCCCACTTTAGTTGGAGCGGATTCGATGAAAAGGGTCCTTATGAAGGGTAAATAGAGATTGACAATTCACGTTGTGGTTATTACGTAGGTAAGAAAACGTTCTTGCTAGCAACCTATAACAGCCACGTAAAACTTGCAACAACAATTAGAGGACGTCTAACTTGTTTTTGCAGCAAGTGCTTCGTGATATGATATGGCCAAAGTTGTGATGAATGATGAATGATCTATATGTGATGTATGAGATGTTCATGCTATTGTAATAGGAATCACGACTTGCATGTCGATGAGTATGACAACCGGCAGGAGCCATAGGAGTTGTCTTTATTTTTTGTATGACCTGCGTGTCATTGAGAATCGCCATGTAAATTACTTTACTTTATTGCTAAACGCGTTAGCCATAGTAGTAGAAGTAATAGTTGGCGAGTAACTTCATGGAGACACGATGATGAAGATCATGATGATGAAGATCATGGTGTCAAGCCGGTGACAAGATGATCATGGAGCCCCAAGATGGAGATCAAAGGAGCTATGTGATATTGGCCATATCATGTCACGTTTATTATTTGATTGCATGAGATGTTTATCATGTTTTGCATCTTGTTTACTTAGAACGACGGTAGTAAATAAGATGATCCCTCATAATAATTTCAAGAAAGTGTTCTCCCTAACTGTGCACCGTTGCTAAGGTTCGTCGTTCCGAAGCACCACGTGATGATCGGGTGTGATAGGTCGTTACGTTCGCATACAACGAGTATCAGACAGATTTACACACGCAAAACACTTAGGTTGACTTGACGAGCCTAGCATGTACAGACATGGCCTCGGAACACAGAAGACCGAAAGGTCGAGCATGAGTCGTATAGAAGATACGATCAACATGAAGATGTTCACCAATGTTGGCTAGTCCGTCTCACGTGATGATCGGACACGGCCTAGTTGACTCGGATCATGTAATACTTAGATGACTAGAAGAGGGATGCCAATCTAAGTGGGAGTTCATTAAATAATTTGATTAAATGAACTTTATTATCATGAACTTAGTCTAAATTTTTTACAATATGTCTTGTAGATCAAATGGCCAACGTAGTCCTCAACTTCAACGCGTTCCTAGAGAAAACCAAGCTGAAAGACGATGGTAGCAACTATACGGACTGGGTCCAGAACCTGAGGATTATCCTCATAGCTGCCAAGAAAGATTATGTCCTAAGAGCACCGCTGGGTGACGCACCTATTCTCCCTGCAGAACAAGACGTTATGAACGCTTGGCAGTCACGCTGCGATGATTACTCCCTCGTTCAGTGCGGCATGCTTTACAGCTTAGAGCCGGGGCTCCAAAAGCGTTTTGAGAGACATGGAGCATATGAGATGTTCGAAGAGCTGAAAATGGTTTTCCAAGCTCATGCCCGGGTCGAGAGATATGAAGTCTCCGATAAATTCTTTAGCTGTAAGATGGAGAAAAATGGCTCTGCCAGTGAGCACATACTCAAAATGTCTGGGTTGCACAACCGCTTGACTCAACTGGAAGTTAATCTCCCGGATGAAGCGGTCATTGACAGAATCCTCCAGTCGCTTCCACCTAGCTACAAGAGCTTTGTGATGAACTACAATATGCAGGGGATGGTAAAGACCATTCCTGAAGTATATGCTATGCTAAAATCAGCAGAGGTAGAAATCAAGAAGGAGCATCAAGTGTTGATGGTGAATAAAACCACTAAGCTCAAGAAGGGCAAGGGTAAAAAGAACTTCAAGAAGGACGGCAAGGAAATTGCCGCGCCCGGTAAGCAAGTTGCCGGGAAGAAGCCAAAGAATGGACCCAAGCCCGAAACTGAGTGCTTTTATTGCGAGGGAAGTGGTCACTGGAAGCGGAACTGCGCCAAATACTTAGCGGACAAGAAGGCCGGCAAAACCAAAGGTATATGTGATATACATCTGATTGATGTGTACCTTACCAGTACTCGTAGTAGCTCTTGGGTATTTGATACCGGTGCAGTTGCTCACATTTGTAACTCAAAGCAGGAGCTGCGGAATAAACGGAGACTGGCGAAGGACGAGGTGACGATGCGCGTCGGGAATGGTTCCAAGGTCGATGTGATCGCCGTCGGCACGCTACCTCTACATTTACCTACGGGATTAGTTTTAAACCTCAATAATTGTTATTTAGTGCCAAGTTTGAGCATGAACATTGTGTCTGGATCTCGTTTAATTCGAGATGGCTACTCATTTAAATCCGAGAATAATGGTTGTTCTATTTATATGAGAGATATGTTTTATGGTCATGCTCCGATGGTTAATGGTTTATTCTTAATGAATCTCGTACGTGATAATACACATATTCATAGTGTGAATACCAAAAGAGTTAAAGTTGATAACAATAGTCCCACATATTTGTGGCACTGCCGCCTTGGTCACATAGGTGTCAAACGCATGAAGAAGCTCCATGCAGATGGACTTTTAGAGTCTCTTGATTATGAATCATTTGACACATGCGAACAATGCCTCATGGGTAAAATGACCAAGACTCCGTTCTCAGGAACAATGGAGCGAGCAACCAACTTATTGGAAATCATACATACCGATGTGTGCGGTCCAATGAGTGTTGAGGCTCGCGGAGGCTATCGTTATGTTCTCACCCTCACTGATGACTTGAGTAGATATGGGTATATCTACTTAATGAAACACAAGTCTGAGACCTTTGAAAAGTTCAAGGAATTTCAGAGTGAGGTTGAAAATCAACGTGATAGAAAGATCAAGTTTCTACGATCAGATCGTGGAGGAGAATACTTGAGTCACGAATTTGGCACACACTTAAGAAAATGTGGAATAGTTTCACAACTCACGCCGCCTGGAACACCTCAGCGTAATGGTGTGTCCGAACGTCGTAATCGCACTCTTTTAGATATGGTGCGATCTATGATGTCTCTTACCGACTTACCGCTATCTTTTTGGGGCTATGCTTTAGAGACTGCCGCATTCACTTTAAATAGGGCTCCGTCGAAATCCGTTGAGACGACACCGTATGAATTATGGTTTGGGAAGAAACCTAAGCTGTCGTTTCTAAAAATTTGGGGATGCGATGCTTATGTGAAGAAACTTCAACCTGAAAAGCTCGAACCCAAGTCGGAAAAATGCGTCTTCATAGGATACCCTAAAGATACTGTTGGGTATAACTTCTACCTCAGATCCGAAGGCAAGATCTTTGTTGCCAAGAATGGATCCTTTCTAGAAAAAGAGTTTCTCTCGAAAGAAGTAAGTGGGAGGAAAGTAGAACTTGATGAAGTGTTACCTCTTGAACCGGAAAATGGCGAAACTCAAGAAAACGTTTCTGAGGAGCCTGCACCGACTAGAGAGGAAATTAATGATGATGATCAAGATACTTCTGATCAAGCTCCTACTGAAATTCGAAGGTCCACAAGGACACGTTCCGCACCAGAGTGGTACGGTAACCCTGTCTTGGAAATCATGTTGTTAGACAACGGTGAACCTTCGAACTATGAGGAAGCAATGGCGGGCCCGGATTCTGACAAATGGCTGGAAGCCATGAAATCCGAGATAGGATCCATGTATGAAAACAAAGTATGGACTTTGACTGACTTGCCCGTTGAGCGGCGAGCCATAGAAAATAAATGGATCTTTAAGAAGAAGACAGACGCAAATGGTAATGTGACCATCTATAAAGCTCGGCTTGTCGCTAAGGGTTATCGACAAGTTCAAGGGGTTGACTACGATGAGACTTTCTCACCGGTAGCGAAGCTGAAGTCCGTCCGAATCATGTTAGCAATTGCCGCATACTATGATTATGAGATATGGCAAATGGACGTCAAAACGGCATTCCTTAATGGTTTCCTTAAGGAAGAATTGTATATGATGCAGCCGGAAGGTTTTGTCGATCCTAAGAATGCTGACAAGGTATGCAAGCTCCAACGCTCGATTTATGGGCTGGTGCAAGCATCTCGGAGTTGGAACATTCGCTTTGATGAGATGATCAAAGCGTTTGGGTTTACACAGACTTATGGAGAAGCCTGTGTTTACAAGAAAGTGAGTGGGAGCTCTGTAGCATTTCTCATATTATATGTAGACGACATACTTTTGATGGGAAATGATATAGAACTCTTGGACAGCATTAAGGCCTACTTGATTAAGAGTTTTTCAATGAAGGACCTTGGAGAAGCTGCTTATATATTAGGCATCAAGATCTATAGTGATAGATCGAGACGCCTCATAGGTCTTTCACAAAGCACATACCTTGACAAGATATTGAAGAAATTCAATATGGATCAATCCAAGAAAGGGTTCTTACCTGTGTTACAAGGTGTGAAATTGAGCTCAGCTCAATGTCCGACCACGGCAGAAGATATAGAAGAGATGAGCGTCATCCCCTATGCCTCAGCCATAGGTTCTATTATGTATGCCATGCTGTGTACCAGACCTGATGTAAACCTTGCCGTAAGTTTGGTAGGAAGGTACCAAAGTAATCCCGGCAAGGAACACTGGACAGCGGTCAAGAATATCCTGAAGTACCTGAAAAGGACCAAGGAAATGTTTCTCGTTTATGGAGGTGACGAAGAGCTCGTCGTAAAAGGTTACGTCGACGCTAGCTTCGACACAGATCTGGATGACTCTAAGTCACAAACCGGATACGTGTATATTTTGAATGGTGGGGCAGTAAGCTGGTGCAGTTGCAAGCAAAGCGTCGTGGCGGGATCTACATGTGAAGCGGAGTACATGGCAGCCTCGGAGGCAGCACATGAAGCAATTTGGGTGAAGGAGTTCATCACCGACCTCGGAGTCATACCCAATGCGTCGGGGCCAATCAAGCTCTTCTGTGACAACACTGGAGCTATTGCACTTGCAAAGGAGCCCAGGTTTCACAAGAAGACTAGGCACATCAAGCGTCGCTTCAACTCCATTCGTGAAAATGTTCAAGATGGAGACATAGAAATTTGTAAAGTGCACACGGATCTGAATGTCGCAGATCCGTTGACTAAACCTCTCCCTAAGGCAAAACATGATCAGCACCAGAACTCTATGGGTGTTCGATTCATCACAATGTAACTAGATTATTGACTCTAGTGCAAGTGGGAGACTGTTGGAAATATGCCCTAGAGGCAATAATAAAAGCATTATTATTATATTTCCTTATTCATGATAATTGTCTTTATTCGTGCTATAATTGTGTTATCCGGAAATCGTAATACATGTGTGAATAACAGACAACAAACATGTCCCTAGTGAGCCTCTAGTTGAATAGCTCGTTGATCGACAGATAGTCATGGTTTCCTGACTATGGACATTGGATGTCATCGATAACGGGATCACATCATTAGGAGAATGATGTGATGGACAAGACCCAATCCTAAACATAGCATAAGATCGCATAGTTCGTTTGCTAGAGTTATCCAATGTCAAGTATCCTTTCCTTAGACCATGAGATCGTGTAACTCCCAGATACCGTAGGAGTGCTTTGGGTGTGCCAAACGTCACAACGTAACTGGGTGACTATAAAGGTATACTACGGGTATCTCTGAAAGTGTCTGTTGGGTTGACACGGATCGAGACTGGGATTTGTCACTCCGCTTGACGGAGAGGTATCACCGGGCCCTCTCGGTAATGCATCATCACAATGAGCTCAATGTGATCAAAGTGTTTGATCACGGGATCATGCATTACAGGACGAGAAAAGTGACTTGCCGGTAACGAGATTGAACGAGGTATTGGTATACCGACGATCGAATCTCGGGCAAGTAAAATACCGATTGACAAAGGGAATCGTATACGGGATTAATTGAATCCTCGACATCGTGGTTCATCCGATGAGATCATCGTGGAGCATGTGGGAGCCAACATGGGTATCCAGATCCCGCTGTTGGTTATTGCCCGAGAACCGTCTCGGTCATGTCTGCATGTCTCCCGAACCCGTAGGGTCTACACACTTAAGGTTCGGTGACGCTAGGGTTGTGAAGATATGTATATGCAGTAACCCGAATGTCGTTCGGAGTCCCGGATGAGATCTCGAACGTCACGAGGAGTTCCGGAATGGTCCGGAGGTAAAGAATTATATATAGGAAGTGCTATTTTGGCCATCGGGACAAGTTTCGGTGTTATCGGTATTGTACCGGGACCACCGGAGGGGTCCCGGGGGTCCACCGGGGGGGTCCACCTGCCCCGGGGGCCCCTGGGCTCTAGGGGGTGCGCCTTGGCCTACATGGGCCAAGGGGAACCAGCCCCAAGAGGCCCATGCGCCTAGGGTGGGGAAACCCTAAGGGGGGGGGCGCCCCCTTGCTTGGGGGGCAAGTCCCCACCCCTTGGCCGCCCCCCCCCTAGGAGATTGCATCTCCTAGGGCCGCCGCCCCCCCCTAGGGGGCTATATAAAGGGGGGAGGGGAGGGGGGGCAGCCGCACCCTGGTCCTTGGCGCCTCCCTCTCCCTTTCCAACACCTCCTCCTCCTCCGTAGAGCTCGGCGAAGCCCTGCCGGAGTACTGCAGCTCCACCATCACCACGCCGTCGTGCTGCTGCTGGAGACATCTTCCCAACCTCCCCTTTGCCTTGCTAGATCAAGAAGAAAGAGACGTTACGCTGACCGTACGTGTGTTGAACGCGGAGGTGCTGTCCGTTCGGTGCTAGGATCTCCGGTGATTTGGATCACTTCGTGTACGACTACCTCATCCCCGTTTGTTGAACGCTTCCGCTCGCGATCTACAAAGTGGTATGTAGATGCAATCTCTCTCCCATGACTCGTTGCTTAGATGAACTCATAGATGGATCTTGGTGAAACCGTAGGAAAAATTTTAATTTTCTGCAACGTTCCCCAAGAAGGGGGGGGGGGGAGGCACCACATGATGCCCAAGTCGAACTGCACCCTATTGCCTTGGGTGGGCAAGCCAATCCGAAAGAGGAATCCTAGAAGGACTCCACACCTTCTAGGTCAGCCGCCCCTCTCCCACTCACCTATATATAGGTGGGAGGGGGAGCACTAGGAGGGGACACAATTTTTTCGTTGCATATCACGTTCCCCTTCACCTACCGCAGAAGTAAAATTCGGGCGTAGTCATCTTGATTCAACAGAGCATCACGAAAAATTGGATCTAACTCTTTATAATTATGTTCTTGCTGGTCATATTTAACACCAACGACAAAATTATCCACGAGCTGCTCAATCTCTTGGTTGTTTCATATCCAAGGGTTTTGGCTGTTTGCGAGTGTTTTTTTTTTAAATGAGGCCTTGGTCTCAATAACTCAATTGATTAATTAAGTAGAAGAGAGTTGCCTAGGGGAAAATCCGATGAAGACCAAAGTTACATGCACAAAGGCCGACTGACATGGAGCATGTCAATCGCCAACATGGCACCCGGCCAACCTAAATAACGACACAAACTCACATGCACCACTGAGAAAAGAACAACCGTTGAGACTGCCCATAAGCAATATCGTCATCACCCACCGCCTAGATCCAGCAACTCCGACTTCACCATGGACGACCACCGACGACGCGATCCTCACAACATATGTACGAGGACCGTATTAGCTCATGCCAAACTGTCAACAATAGACAACCACGACTTCGATAACGAGCTTCACAATAGAAATATGCAAGGCTTGCGTCTCCTGGGTCTCCCGAGATGGTCACCATTCGCATATCATTGTAACCATCAAGACAACTATGGCAGCTCTGCTGCACAAGGAATGATGAAGCTTGAAAAGACCCTTCGGATATGTCGAAAAGACCGTTAACAAAAGCATGCCGCGACTCTGTAGAAACTCGGTGTTGTCATCATCGCCAAACAACTGCCCCGCTATACAGATGCAGGGCAGCCGCCCCAGCGTCCATATCGAATGTTCCACCACCGGCTCTGACGATCGTGCCCGCTCCATGATAATGCCTTCAAGAAGGCCAATGGCAAGGAAGTCGCCGCCTTGATCTCTACATCACCGATGGAAACCTTCTGACGGGTGGTAAGACCATCTAGGATGGTGGTTTGTCCGTGAATAATCAACATAGTCTACAACCCATGGATGTAGATGCTCCCACCTGCGTCCAACTTGTGAGAAACAACCAAACTTATTTCGATAACTTATAAGGGACTAAGAGATGTCTATGTAGAGATCCGTAGGGATAATTAGAGAACACATAGCATGCACACATTTAGCACACACACAAAACTTGGAGTCATGATTTGAGTATCTTCGTATATGGGCGGGCATGTAACTTCGGTGCAACCATGCCTAGGATTAGCAAGTTCATTCTAATCTTTACATAATAATAAAGCAAATTGGGTTTCTTTCGTCCGTCATGGCATTTTTCAAAAAAGTCCCTGTCTTTTCTTGAAATCAACCCGCCGTCCGGATTTAAGTCACACCCGAACAGTTATTTTACATTTTTCAAACCCCCCCTGATGTTTTAGGTAATTCATCCGCAGATCATATGTAAGTCAAACAAAGGCTTTTTAAAATCATCCATATCTTTTAAACCGTAACTCCGATTTGAACATGTTACATATGAAATTTGATTAGAAAAATATGTAGAATATGAATATGAGATTATTTTTACCTGTTAAGTATTTTTAAATATTATTTTGAAATATATTTGAGTCAAGCCAAATGATTTTCTAAATTATCTGTATCTTTTATACCGTAACTTCGATTTTAACATATTATATATGAAATTTTATTAGAAAAATGTGTGGAATCTAAATATGATGTTAATTTTACATGTTAAATATTTTTAAAATATTGTTATGGAAGCAAACTTATAATTATTTTTTTATACCGGCGGCGATCCGGATTGCAAATAAACACCCCACTTTAACCATATATGGAAAAGAAAATATCGATAACTACACATGCATACCTCTGAAAAATGTCGCAGGAGAAAACAACAGATTTCTCATCGCGAGAGTGAGAGAAAGCGAGAGAGAGAGAGAGAGAGAGAGAGAGAGAGGAGGAGAGAGAGAGACGCCTTAGGATTAACCATATTTAACACACGTTTTTTATTGTGTGAACGCCGATGCCATCGCCGGCGAGGGTGAGAAGGAGGATCAGCGGCAACACAAATATGATGCCTCGCAAAAATAAAGGAGATGGACCTATTGTGGTCTTGAGTGATGGTTGTTGAGTTAAGAGCGTGTGTTATGTTTTCTCTCCCGTTGCAACGCAAGGTCTCTTTTGCTAGTGAATATATAGAAAGACAACCGAATTCAACGAAATTGGGTGTAAAGAGAATACAACAGAACCTAGTGTCAAGAGTGGTCAAAAGAACAGCTAGTATGTACTCAAATAATAACTCATAATAAAACATAGCCTAAAAAACTTAGAATATACTAACACACAAGCATAGTTTACGTACAGAGATGTAGCCCACTGAAAGAGTGGCCTTTTCTTTTCCCACCAGACACCAACCATGCCAATATGCCATATGCCATATGCACACCAGAATCAATAAACGTTGACGAGGAGGGCCACGAAGGGTGCCACCCATGCCAACCCGGCCTGCATCATTAAGTCTGAACTGCTGTCCCTCGTGGAAACTCGGCGACCGGCGACCTCACCAGACCCCATCCGGCACCTACCCCGCGCTCCGGGACACCTATTTATAGCTCTCGCCGCGAACGCTCTCGGCAACCAAGCAGCTACTTGCACTCGCAATACAATCGATATCCTCTGATTGAGCTCATAGCGTTCGCACCAGCCCGTCTTAACTAGTTGATCACCGCGGCAATGGCCTCCACCAACAGCTGGACCCATGAGATCGAGTCGTCGGTCGCAGCACCGCGCCTGTTCCGCGCCGGCGTGATGGACTGGCACACTCTCGCGCCCAAGCTCGCGCCACACATCGTCGCCAGCGCCCACCCCGTGGAAGGCGAAGGCGGCATCGGCAGTGTCAGGCAGTTCAACTTCACCTCAGGTACGTACGCATCACAATCACATACAATCCATGCATGTCACCTCAGCCTGGCAATCGGGCATGTTTACATCTTCAGGCGGCAGCATAACACGCTTGTTTGCTCTTGCAGCCATGCCTTTTACCCTCATGAAGGAGAGGCTCGAGTTCCTGGACGAGGAGAAGTGCGAGTGCAAGTCGACCCTCATCGAGGGCG
This sequence comes from Aegilops umbellulata, assembly GCA_032464435.1. NCBI lineage: Eukaryota > Viridiplantae > Streptophyta > Magnoliopsida > Poales > Poaceae > Aegilops > Aegilops umbellulata. The sequence goes on from CP136055.1 coordinate 506,480,415, forward strand.
GCGGCATCGGCTCGGCGATCGAGACCGCAACGTCGCACATCAAGGTGGAGCCGGCGGCCAACGGAGGGAGCTTAGTGAAGGTGGACTCGACGTACAAGCTGTTGCCAGGAGTGGAGGTGAATGACGAGATCACCAAGGCCAAGGAGTCCGTCACCGCCATCTTTAAGGCCGCCGAGGCCTACCTCATCGCCAACCCCGACGCCTACAACTGAATCAGCTGAGAGGCATCATATATGATTATGATGCCCTTAGTTTGATTTTTGTGTGTTTTCTTCCCGATGTAATAAAGCTGCTCCAATCTCTAAGCTATAGTGGTGACGCCGAGCGGCGAGAGCACCGAGCAGAGGGTGGACGTGAGAAGTTAAAAAGTTGAGTATTTGTAACTACCAAAGGGTTCTGTTGTTTGATGATACTGGTGCTTGCTTATGTGAAAGGGAAAAGCTTACCTTCTGCCGGTTGATAATCACGCGGGCGTCCGTCGCCCCCATGGATGACACGTGTCCCAGTCATCACATACACCGCTTCGTTCTTGCTGCCTTATCTTCTCCTCCGAGCACTCCCATCCACATCTTCTCTCCTTCCCCAACTCATTCAGTGTCCTCCACCACACACGCCTAGGATGGAGAGCACCCATGAAAGTAGATGCAAGCAGCAGCTAGTGACTTCAACAGCAAGCGCTCACAGGGAGCATGCGAGGTAGACGGCCGACGCGACCGGCGACAAGGTCTGGCAACGCTCGGGACGAGAGCTCGGGGTTGGATGGCCTTGCGGTTGGTGGCAGCGACGGCGGAGATGGGCAGCGCCGCCCCTTCCTGCGAGCGCACGCCGGCAGCGGCTCCGCTTCCCCTCATCGCCGTCTCGCGGGAGCTAGTTGCGAACGACAGTGGCATTTTTCTGCAACATCCAATGAGTTGCAAGAAAAATTTCTGCAACATTGGTCATGTTGCAAAAAATTTCTGCAACAAAGGTGAAGACAAAGAAAATAAATGCAACTTCACATCAGTTGCAAAGTTTTTCTACAACAATACAACTGTTGCGAAAAAAGTGAAAAGGAAAAGGACAAAAAATCTGCAACACAAACTATGTTGCAAAAAAAATCCCGCAACACAACCTATGTTGCAAAAAAAATTCCACAACACAATCTCTAAAAAAAAGTTCTGCAACATTAGCTTTGTCGCAAAAAAAATCTGCAACATTAGCTTTGGTGCAGAAAAAAATTCTGAATTTTTTTCTGCAACATCACCACAGTTGCAAAGTTTCTCTACAATGATACCATTGCTGCAAAAGTTACATCACGTCTCCGCACAAAGTCTCTGTTTTAGCAACAACCAACTTGTTGCAATTTTGTGATGCTCGCATGGGGAGATCTAACGGCGCGGGAGGTGGGCTTGTTTCTGCAACACCGCGCTTGTTGTAGAAGGAGGTGGGGAACGTGGGTTGTATATTGAACGGCCAGCAGCGCGTTCATCCAACGGCCAGCCAGGCGGCGGATGTTTCCAATTCATCCACCGGCGGACGCCTAGCAGCCCCCTATGTGAAATCTCTACCTAATAATAATAAAGCACGGTGGGTTTCGGCCGTCCGTCATCCCTATTTCCAAAAAAGTCCCTGCAGTTTGTTGAAATCAACCCGCAATCCATCTATAAGTCATACCGAACCGTATTTTTAACTTTCTCAGAAAACCCCCTGAAGTTTCAGGTAATCAACCCGCCGTCCATATTTAAGTCATACGAATCGTTTTTTTATGTTTTAATAGAAAACCCCCTAACATTTCGGTTAATCAATCCGCAGTTTATCTAAAACAAAATTATCCATATTTTTTAGACCGTAACTCCGATTTTAACATATTACATATGAAATTTGATTAGAAAAATGTGTAGAATCTAAATATGCTGTTACTTTTAGCTGTTAAATATTTCTAAACTATTAATTTGGGTGCAAACTTAATCTATAGTGCACGATCTGTTTTTCTTTCGCATCGGCGGCAATACAAATTGCAAATAAACACACATTAAAACCAGATTGAGTGGGGAAAAACATTGATAACCACGCATGCACAACTCTGAAAAACCTCGCGGGAAAAAACAACACTTTTCTCATCTTATTCTGAGCGGTTGTGTGCGTGCGAGCGCGCGCGCGTGTGTGTGTGTGAGAGAGAGACGCCTTAGGACTGACCACATTCAAATGCGTTTTCGTTGTGTGAGCATTGAGACCACCGTCGTGAACACGAATGTGATGCCATTTTAAAATAAAGAACGTCTACCTATCAGGGTCTCGAGTCGTGGTTATTGGGTTAAGAGCGTGTGCTTTTTCTGTCCCGTTGCAACGCACGAGCTCTTTTGCTAGTACCTAAACATTCTTATATGCAGCCTCCGTTCTATAATTCTTGTCGTGGTTACTTTTGACCTAAAAGCATGACAAGAATTATGAAATGGAGGGAGCGTCGTGAAGGTGGACTCGACGTACAAGCTGCCGGGCGTGGAGTTGATGGACGAGAACACCAAGGCCAAGGACTCCGTCACCGCCATCTTTAAGGCCGCCGAGGCCTACCTCATCGCCAACCCCGATGCCTACAACTGAATCAGTTGAGAGGGATCATATATGATTATGATGTCCCAAGTTTGATTTTTGTGTGCTTTCTTCTCGCGATCTAATAAAGCTGCTACAATCTCTAAGCTATAGTAGTGGCGCGGAACGCGAGAGCACCGGGCAGAGTGTGGACGTGGGAAATTTAAAAGTTGAGTATTTGTAACTACCAAAGGGTCCTGTTGTTTGATGATATTGTTGCTTGCTTATGTGAAATACCTAAACACTCTTATATACAGCCTCCGTTCTATAATTCTAGTCGTGGTTACTTTTGACCTAAAAGCATGACAAGAATTATAAAATGGAGGAAGTATTTGGATTTGGAAGTCTATTTGTCGACCTCTTACACAACTCTTATATGTATGTGAAATACCTAAACACTCTGCCGGAAAATAGAGAAACTAAACACACTTATGCGCAAAATAGAAAAAAGTTTAAATGCCGTCAAAGTCTTTTTTTAGGAATCCAAGAAAGACTTTTATTTGCTACTCCCTTTGTTCCTAAATATAAGCCGTTTTAGAGATTTCAATATCGATAACATACGGAGCAAAGTGAGCGAATCTACACTCTAAAATACATCTATATACATCCGTATGTAGTCTATATTGAAATATCTAAAAAGGTTTATATTTAGAAGCGGAGGGAGTGGAACATAATTTCGTTTTTTCTTTCCAAGTTGTAAGAGACAGTCGATCTGTCATTGTGTTTTATTTTGGCATCATTTTTCGACAAGTGCATCTATAATCTATTGGGCCCTTGTTGGCAAGTGAAACTCACGTTCTCATGTATCCCCTTTCCGAAGGTAACTTACATTTGTGTATAATAAGTAACAAAAATGCAAATTGTATTAGGAGTCCTTAAACTTTCAAGACCTTATGGCTTGCCTTTTCTTGTTTTTGTTTTGAGACTCCCTAATCTTTTATCCATTTCTCACATGACTCCTATAAACCATCAAACTAACAAATTTCGTTAGGTGGATGTTGACATGGGAAACCCGAGTGTGAGCCATGGGCGTAATGGTGGGAATATCATACGAGAAACTAAATCAGGTTTGGAGGTTGGGGGGGGGGGCATCATATCGCAGAAAATAAGAGAGCCAACTGAAAAGTTGTGATAGTACCCCCCCCCCCAACACACACACACACACACACACACACACACACACACACATTAAAGAGCATCGATAAATTAGGAAGTATCGTGCTATGAGGAATATCTAAGTTTGCAACACTAATGGAAAATTAGTCTTTTTCTCTCTTCTATTGTCTACTGGAATAGGAGGCTCTTTTCATCGCCCCTCCTAGGCTAGAGCCCCTCATTTGATTTGATACCTTCCTCCCAACTGCATATCAGACTTTGGTTGCTCGTCGTTACGATGTTGGTTTCCGTTTTGAGGTTCCAAAACATATTGGGAACTATTAAAGTCGCTACTTATCTGGCAAAGCTAGGACAAACTAAGGATAAACACACTCATTCCTCCTTCCAAAGAAAAGAACTAGGGCGATCAGGTTTCCTCCTCCACCCGCCGGCGCCATCACCGGTTCGCCCCGTCTCTAGCTAGGGCCTTTGGGTTGTGGAGGTACGGAGAACCTCGTGCCTCCGCCGGCAGGAGGGACCCCACTCTCGTTCTTGTTAGGTTTATCCTCTTGGTTGGGGTTGTATGACGGTGGCGATGTACCTCAGTAGGAATCATGTTGCTCACATTCGATCCCCGTCCCATGGTGCATCTACCATCGTCGGAGGACGTTTGGAGGTGTGTCTTCACCAGATCTCGTGGGGTTCAGTCGATGCCAGTCTTTAGAAGATCTATTTTATCTAGTATTTGTTTGGCTGTTTAGAGGTTTGATCCTTTCGATCTACGATTCTCTTCTCGGTTATGGTTGCTACTCTAGTGTGTTGGTCCTATGGGGCATTAGCACGATGACTTCTCGACTATCTACTACAACAAGATTTGTGAAACTCAAGTGAGGGAGGGGCGATGACGGTGACATGACTTTGGCTTGCTCTACTGCTTGCAGTTGTTGCTAGGTGGTATGTTTCTTGTAATTTTTGTGACCTCTAATGTTCTCTTTACTGCCATGATTGATTATGAATACATCGAAAGTTTCTCCCCCGCAGAAAATACACAATTTATTTTTTGGATGTTTGCTTATTCGATTTCGCACTTTAGCAAAGTGACTTAAATTCACATATGGATTTAGCTAAATCCAACCAAAGTTTGATGGAAATATGAATCATTGATTATATTAGTGCAACCTCTTGTTATAGTTTATGATTTTGTTCTTGCTGGCCATATCTAACACTGTCGACAAAATCCTCCATGAGCTGCTCATACTCTTGGTTGTTTCATGTCAAAGAGTCTTGGGTCTTTGTTCGCCCGTGATTTTTTTACGCAGAGGCCTTGGCCTCAATCAACTAATTAAATAGAACAGAGTTGTCATGTTAATTAGAGGAAAATCAGGCGAAAACCGAAATTACACACACAAAGGCCGATCGTCATGGAGCATGACAATTGCCAATAGGGAATCCCCGGACAATATTACTACCGACACAAACTTACAAATACACTGGTAATAATAGAACAACTGTCAAGACTGCCCATAAGCACCATGGTCATCACCAACCGCCTTCAATCCAGCTAGTCAGACTTTGCCGCAGACAATTACCAACGACACTATCCTTGCGACATCTGCATGAGCACTGTAGCGCCAACAATAGATAACTCCAACTTTGACAACAAGGTTTACAAGAGAAATATGCAAGGCTTGTGCCTCCCTAGCCCCCGATATGGGCACCTTCACGTTTCATTGTCACCAGCAAAACTGCCACGCCAGCTCCGACTTCACAAAGAACGACGAAACTCGAAAAGACCCATTTGACAAATCCAAAAGGTTGAATGCCGAAGCATGCAACGATCATGTGGAACCTCAGTGTTGTCATCGTCGCTAAACAAACCATGTTGTACGGATCCATGGTAGTCGCCTTGGCATCCACGCCGAACAATCCACCCCCGGCTTCATCATTCGAATTGTGAAGATCCATATTGACCCCTATACTCACACGAATTGACCCCTATACTCACACGAATTGTATTCGAGTGAACCTTTGGTTACCATATTCTATTCCTTTTGCTTCATGATACTTCACAAAACCCTAGGTCAGATATTTCAGCATCCCTATGAGTCAAACACATTGGCACTATATATCGGTCTCCTTGTTATCAATTTTCTTCTCTTTTCTCGTTCTCATGTTCCAGCATCCCCGTGATCAATTCACGCTATGTCTGGCCTGACGTTGATGGGTGCCATCACACCGAGAGGGCCCGAACAATATCTTTCCATCGCCTGAGGAGAAAATCTTAGTCTCGAGCTATCTAGTCGCTTGGCATACGCTTCCTATGAACATGTAAATTGTTGCTATGATCACCCTGTTATGGTTGACGTTGGACCAACCCCAAAGTGCATCTTCCAATATGAAGTGACTCGATGTTCCCATGGTCTAAGGAATTGTGCATATGTTAATTTTCCGTGTTATGGACTATAAACCTGTGACAAAATCATCTCTAAGTATAACATACAACTTGGCTCAATTCAACATGAGTGTTCTTCCAACATTGTGCCCTCGATATTGTTGACATCATAGTTACACTTAACTGTAACCATGATCAAGAAAACATAATCATCATGCAACACTTGACCTAGTCCTAACGGCAAGACTAGAAATCTTATTTTTACCGTTTATAATCCTACACGTGCATGTGATTTTTTTTCATTGAATCTCTTAGTTCTCGCAAATTCAAGAACCATAGCAATTTTAGCATAGAATATAAACATCAATCATAAATTTAGAAATAATAAAACACAATTATTATTGCCTCTAGGGCATATTTCCAACACTTGCCTCCAAGAAAGCCAACAACCTCCTTGACCCCCGCATCACCGATAGAAACCATTTGACTGGTGGTAAGACCATCGGCGACGGTGGTTTCTCCGTGAATAATCAATCTGACTAAGGGATGTCCCTTTAGAGATTCAGTGGGATAATTCGAGTGCACAAAGCATGTACACATTTAGCACACACACAAAATTTGGAGTCATCATTTAGGCACCTCCCTATATGGACGGGCATGTAACTTTAGTGCAACTACGACCGTTAGGATTCAGCAAGGTTAATCGCTGGATGTATAGAAAGATAGGGGAGGGGCGTTTTGGCTCCCGGGAGCATATGCTCCTGTGTGAATAGTAAATTCAAAAAAATGTAAAAAAATATTTTTTTGTAGATGTTTGTGTTAGGCCCATCCTAGTGCTCCAAGGTGTAATGGTGCTAAGGGTGCCACATAGGCAAACAAATGATGTGGCAGAGCAATTAAAGAGAAGAGAGAGCATTATGGTGACCCCAGAAGGAAACGATACTAAGCATGTGAAACTATGCAAGACGGCTACCAACCAATGTACGAAGGAGTTTAAGTGTTATGCAATTATATGAGAGGAGCTTAGCTACAAAATCAAATCACCTATGCATTGAGAAGATTAGTTGCTAAGGTTGTTAATGCACTTAGAATCTCACCTAAGCACCAATGCATTGGAAGAGGCCAAACATGCGTGACAAATTTCATGTGAAACAGAGCAGCAATGTTTCTTTGGTGAAAAAACAAATTTGGGGTGACATTTGGTCTTCAGTTTGTTTTTTTTTTGCACATGCCAAAATACTTAACCTTTTTGTCTCAAAATTTGCAGGTAGCATTTGTATGTGACTAAGATCACATAAAAAAATTCTTGATTTTTTTCACATTCGAAAAATTATTTTTGGGCCCGGGAGCCGAATTAATTTCCGGAAAGGTAGTCGATTTCAACGAAATTGGGTGTAAAGAAAATACAACATAACATAGTGTCAAGGATGGTCAAAATAACAGCTGGTATACTCAAATAAGTACTCATAATAAAAAGTAGTTTTAAAAACTCAGAATAAAACACGTGAGAGAGGTCAGAACTGTCTTTGACGCAATGCATGTTGGATCTTGGGCGCTCGAGGTAGGCCCGGACATGGATGATGAGATACTACAGGAGTTCCACCTTATTTGGGACAGGATGGCGACAACCATGCTCAATACTGATACACCAGACCATATATTAAGTAGGCTTGGGAGGACAACGGCCACTACGCCGCGCGCTTGGCCTACGCCTCTAAATTTTAGTGCTTGGAGGTGGCTCCATACGCTGATATGGCATGGAAGTCTAAAGCCCCATTGCAGTGCAAGTTTTTCACTTGGCTTGCCGCGCGGAATAGATGTTGGACCTCAGATCGCTTGGCACGACGCGGACTTCCCCATCAACCGGCATGCCCATTCTGCGATCAGGACATGGAGACGATCAACCACATTCTACTTTCCTGTGTCTTTGCTAGGTCAGTGTGGCATATGTTACTTGATGCCCTCGGCAAGCCACAGTGGACGCGGACGACAGAGGCGGAGCTGATACATTGGTGCAATTCTTGCAAGGCGACGGATATCAAAACCAAGGACAGCCGCACCATTTTCTCCTAGGACTGTGGGAACTATGTAAGCACCGGAACGCCACCGTCTTTGACGGAGCGACTCCATCCGCTACGGCCGTGATTGCCAACATGGAGAGGGAATGTAGAGCGTGAAGTGCAGCTGGCCTCCTCAAAGGTGATCTCACCACCTTCCTCGGAGGTCTAGCTAGGTGGGTGAGAGTGAGTATTAGCATTGTAGGTGGCCCTAAGGGTGTGGGATTCTTACATGTAATCTATTGTAAGAATATTATGCGGATGGGGCTATTTTCCCTACTGCTTCTTTAATATATGATGATACGCACACTCGTGTGTATTTAAAAAAAAAGAATAATTTATGTAAAGACATGTAGCCCATTAAAAGAGTGGCCTTTTCTTTTCCCACCAAGACACCAACCATGCCATATGCCAACCACACCTGTCACCATTATTTTCGTTTGGCATTGCAGTATTTTACTCACTGGAACACATTCTTTACACACCAGAATCAACAAACGTTGACGACGAGGGCCACGAGGGGTGCCATCCATGCCAACCATGCCTGCATAATTAAGTCTGAACTGCCGTCCCTCGTGGAAACTCGGCGACCGGCGACCTCACCAGACCCCATCCGGCACCAACCCCGCGCTCCGGGACACCTATTTATAGCTCTCGCCGCGCACACTCTCGGCAACCAAGCAGCCGCTGCAACATACTACAGTTACTTTGCACTAGCAACACAACGCTCTGACTGAGCTCATAGCGTTCGCACCTGCCCATCTTAACTAGTTGATCACCGCGGCAATGGCCTCCACCAACAGCTGGACTCACGAGATAGAGTCGTCGGTCGCGGCACCGCGCCTGTTCCGTGCCGGAGTCATGGACTGGCATACTCTGGCACCCAAGCTCGCGCCCCACATCGTCGCCAGTGCCCACCCCGTCGAGGGCGAAGGCGGCATCGGCAGCGTCAGGCAGTTCAACTTCACCTCAGGTACATATGCATCACATACAATCCATGCATGTCACCTCAGTTAGGCGGCGGCATAACACGTGATTCTTTGCTCTTGCAGCCATGCCCTTTACCCTCATGAAGGAGAGGCTGGAGTTCCTGGACGTGGAGAAGTGCGAGTGCAAGTCGACCCTCGTCGAGGGCGGTGGCATCGGCGTTGCGATCGAGACCGCGACGTCGCACATCAAGGTGGAGCCGGCGGCCAACGGCGGGAGCGTCGTGAAGGTGGACTCGACATACAAGCTGCTGCCAGGCGTGGAGGTGAAGGATGAGATCACCAAGGCCAAGGAATCCGTCACCGCCATCTTCAAGGCCGCCGAGGCCTACCTCATCGCCAACCCTGACGCCTACAACTAAATCTGCCTAGCCTAGAGGGGTCATGGAGACATAATTGCTACCATGATGTCCCTATAAATACGACGTTTGCCGGTATTTGTATGCTTTCTTTCCGATTAAAATAAAAAGGTGGTCCAAGAGTCAAGTCCTCCGAGAGGACGTACGTACACAGCGAGGTGTGGACTTCAGAAGAAGTTCAGTGGTTTAGTAACTGTCAAAAGAGTGGTTTTGTTTGAAGCCGCCTCTGTTTTGCCTATGTATATCTTGCTCATGCCGTTGCATGGGACCGGAATAAAAGTACGTAATAAGTATGTGGAGTTCTCCTTCTGAATATTTTTTACACGAATTGCATGATATACCTCGTGTGACATACTTCCTCCGTCCCATAATGTAAGACCTTTTTGACACTAGTGTACTGTCAAAAAGATCTGGGATGGAGGGAGTACGTATCAAAAGAACGCATGTGTGCATGCTTTTGCGCAATTGACGCACCAACAAATCCTATGTAGAGCTTAATTAAGAGGAACTACATCCTTCATTGTCAGGCGCATCACTGGTTGCTTTCTCTGTACAATTCCATTGCCTCCTCCATTACCTTGGGTTGCGATAAAAGTCATGATCTTTTCTTACAGAGAAAAATATAATTTTCGTTCCTCAACTTTTGGTGGAGTCTAGATTTGGTCCCTCAACTACAAAACCGGACAATTTGCAGCCCCAACTACCGAAACCGGACAAGGTTCGTCCCTGGACTCGGTTTTGACCGGTTTGGGTGCCGACTCACCCCGGTTTTGACCGGTTCTCACTCATATTCGTGTAATTTTTTTTTATATCCTTGAATTTTTTGAAATTCACATACACTTTTCAAATTTGCGTAGTTTCTTCAAGTCGCATATTTTTTTCAAAAATGAACATACTTTTTTCAAACCAGCAAACTATTTTGAAATTTGCGTAATTTTTTCAAATCTGTGATTTTTTAACATTTACGTACTTTTTCAAATCCCCGTATTTTTTCCAAGTTTGTGTAATTTTATCAAATCCAAGTATGTTTCAAAGCCATTAACTGTTTTGAAATTCGCATACTTATTTCAAATCCACATGCTTTTCAAAGTCCGCATATTTTTTTCAAATCCGTGTTCCTTTTATAATCCATGAACTTTGTTTGAAATTCACGTACTTGTTTCAAGTTGACATAATTTTTTAAATCCAATATTTTTGTGTAAAAAAAGTCCATGTCCGCTTACTATTTTCAAGTTCGCATAAAATTTTCAAATTCATGAACTCTTTCCAAAAAAATGTACTCGAATATGAAAAGGTACATCAATTTTAAAAAATTAATGAACTTGAAAAAACTACATGAACTTTAAAAAATACGCATATTTGAAAAAGTACGCAGATTTAAAAAAATTACATACATTTTAAAAAGGTTCACGTATTTGAAAAAAGTAACCGAATTTGGAAACATTACGCGGACTTGGAAAAAATAGGCAAATTTGAGTCGGAACGATCAAAACCGGGGTGGGGCAGCGCCAAAACCGGTCAAAACCGTAACCAGGGATGATTCTTGTCCGGTTTCAGAAGTTAAGGGTGCAAGTTGTTCGATTTTAGAGTTGAGGGACCAAATTTAGACTCCGCCAAGAAATGAGGGACGAAAAGTATACTTTTCTCTTTCTTATATGATGGATGAACTTTGGATGAGAAGAAAGAGAGGAAATTTGTAAATGCTGACTCCCCTTTCATCTTTCCTGCCTTTTAAGGTAAATAGGAGCAGCGTGGGGATCAAAACCAGCAGCAGCGAGTAGAAACATTCCAATGTAATCCGCCTCTAGCTCCCTCCTACAATGGAGTAGGTAATTAATATCACTCTTAAAAAACAACATCTTCTAATTAACATGACGTGAATACTTGCATACATACATATACTAGGCTAGTCTAATGAGTTTTTGTTAAGATGCATGTATGAACAAGCGGGGTAAAACAAGTGATGAAATCAATATACCTTCGTAACAATGGCCTCACGAGGAGGCGGGTCGGGAACCACAGCAGGAATATTATGGTCATCTCACAGAAATGCCTCGCAATAACATGTCCAACCAACGCAATACTACCGACTTTGAAGATTAACGGCCTCACTAATCAAAAATGAACAAACGAACATATGTGTGTACCTCATGCGTGAGGACAAAGGCAATCTCAGCATCTGTACTGAAATGATCAAGTAATCCCGTGGAGACTATTATCTTACCATTGAAAAAGCCGCGTCCTCTCCTAGCTTTTTCTTCGACAACTATCACCTCCCAATTGAGCTCGTCGATTCAATCCAGAGACATCATCATCTGTAGTGGTTTTTATCCGCGCCGTTCTATCTTGCTCTTGATGGACAAGCCACGATGGATGGCGCGAATGATCTTCTAGGCAATGTCGTGGACGCGAGCACTTTCGTGGTGGTGCGGGCCGAGGATCTTGGAGGCGTGCTTCTTCTTGAAATTGGCAAAGTCAGACTCGCCGATGACCTCGCGCGCTTCGCTGGGTGAGTATCTCGGCTCCGAAAACTTGCGGTTCTCCCCGTCAACCCTCCAGGACCTAAACAACTCACTTTTCGCCCATGAACAGTTTGTGTCAATGGATTCGTTTGATCAGAAACTTGAGATAACGGGTATGTGCCAAAAAAGGTCTCATAAGTAGTTATTAATAAAACTGAAGTTAAAGTTGGAGTTACCAAAGTTTGGGGAGTCGGTTTCGGTAGATGACTGTGTGTATGCGGCTAGTGTATGGCACAATCTCCAAGTGCGCTGCTTGAAATGCACGGTAGATGGTGTTTCTTGTGTCACCGTGGAACGTTCGTGCCATAGGAGACGTCATGACCCTCGACGGGGCATGTGGGTACCCACAAGGAGGCAAGTGACCGGTCACCGACCTCTGCAGGGATGTACTGTAATCCCAAGAAACACGCGATACCATGGACGTGGACGTTTTGTAGACGAGTCTACCTCGGACCGCGTCCACGACCTCCAAATGACGCCCGGCGTTGAGTCGCAGAACGCAGAGGGCTGCCGGGAGGAGGGAGCGCGAGCTGCTCAGGCACAAGTTCATGATTCCTTGGTGTGTTTCTCCCCCTGTACGTGGTGCACCTTTTCTTTCCTCGAGGTAGAATCAAGTTCCTACTGAGTAGGGCGTTTCGGTGCCCAGGCTTATCTGCACCCGGTTAGAAAAAAATTCATAAAAAATTTAAAATAAATTCAAAAAATTCCAAAAAAAATTTGTACGACACACAATTTGATGTGTGAGACCCTCTCCAAATTTTAAGTCATTTGGACATCTGAAGAGCTCTCAACAAAAAAGACAAATAGGACCAAAACAGTACATGAACAGTAAACATTTTTACAGACCCCCAATTTGTATTTTTTGCTGAGAGCTCCTCAGATATCCAAATGATGTGAGAATTGAAGCGGACCTCACGCATTAAACTGTCGACCACACAAAAATAAATTAAATATTTTTGAATTTTTCTAGTATTTGTTTTAAATTTTTTCGTCAGCGCGGGTGGGTGCAGAGATGGATTTTCGGTTCCTACCTGCGTTTTTTCGATGTAAACTGCTACCTAGGTGCGTGCGAGGCTGTATTTTATGCCCGCTGCCACCTGCCATTGCCGTGGTGTAGCGGTCGGATGTCCTGTCGGAAACCTACTGGGCTTCGGTTTCGGAAAGTAGATGGGCTTTAATTATCAGACTGGGCTGGGCCGTTATTAGCCATTGATAGGCCGCACACACAGCCACTCGCTTCTGCTCCCGTGACATTCTTATGCTGACATCAATACACCCATATTCCCAGTACATTCTGAAACTCACAACTCCACCCACTAGCTGCATAGGCGCTGAGGCGTCTTACAGCGACCAAATGGCACGGAGTCGATATGTACAAAAATTACACGCCGATGAACACGTCTCCACGGGAAAGGAAGCAGGGCATGTCAACAGCAGCCACCAAGCTGGTCATCATCGGCGCGGCTGGCGACCGGTCTTTGATCGAAAACGACCTACACAGATGTCTGAAACAAATCATACATCCGGCAACTTCATTGTTCAGAACTGTAGCAGCATATGGCACGGGTACATCGGGGCGAGAATTCTCCGAGCCTTCTTCATGTCGTCATAAACTCTTCACTCTTATGAGCTAGCACCAGAGCACTGATCTACTAGGCGGTATTCCAGTAAACTGGGCTTTCCATGTACAATTGCCCTGGCAATAAGCAAAGATATGATGATGAATGGAGTTGTTTCTAGTACAAAGTGCGTGCTCGGTATAGGCAACGAAACATAAAGCGTAGATGCATGAAGAGACCAAGTGCAAGGCACGATAATTGAAAGATAAGTATATTCAGTATCGTTGACCAAAAGGTTAGGTTCTATTTTAACAAAGACTGGCTTATGGTAGCTTTTAACACAGCGTGAACATGTGAAAGTCTAAACTTTTACACCTTCAGTCAGAAGGTAGTAGGTTTTCAGATTCTCCCAAATATGAAATACTATCCTATCAGCAAGTACCATGATTGATGATTCCCATACAGAAAATATAGATGTCTGGCAAACAAGAATAAACTGTCACGAGCTTAATCACAGCATCACTACCATGTCTATGATAGTAGAGAGGAGCAGTGTATAGGACCTTACCATTTTATCTCATCCAGTCTCGAGCACACACAAGTGCTTCAATAGTCTTGATGCTCAATGTGCTGTAGTGCTTTGGAATTACCGGTCCGCTGCTGCTGAATGCTGCTTCAGATTGGACAGCAGATGCTGGCATAGCTAATATATCCTGTGCCATGGCTGCTAGCGTTGGGTACTTTGCGGTATGATTCATCCACCAGTTTAGAATGTCAAACTCATCCTTTCTTGGAACTAGACCCTCTTCAAGGTAGTCATCAAGTTCTGTAGATATCTGACAACTTGCTTGTTCATTGAGATGCTGGTCCCAATCTTCCAATAAATCATTGTCCACATCCAAAGCTGCACTATTTGAAGCTGCGCTTGGCTGATCCGTAGGGTTGCAGTATTCATTGAAGAGTTCACGGACTGTTTCGCGTATGTCAGATAAGTAACTCTCAGAATTTGTGCCAAAAGCTCGCTTCAGACGAAACTCAATGAAACCGATTTTAAATCTAGGATCCAGAACAACAGGTATTGACAACCACAAGTACGAATTTTGCCAGTACCCATGGAATGTTTCCTGCATCTCCATAACCATTCTAGAAAATTCTCCATTATCATTTGATGCTTCTTCTTGCAACACTGTCCTCACTTTCCAAACCTCATTAAAGTATATATTTGCTGTGACAGAGCTAGGGCAAGATATTACTTCAATGACACGATAAAACGTCCTCAAAATCTTGCAAATAGACTCAGCAACATTCATATCTTCTGGATTCAGCACTTCTTCAGAAGGAAATGACTTCTTGAAATGCAAAAGCACTTCAAGCCTAAAATAAAATTTGTGCCACCACTTAGCATCTTCTTGTGGACACTTCAAACTCATCTGTGAAATGACTTCCAGAAGCTGTTGTTGGGCTGAAGGTGAAGATGCATGTGCCACAAAAAATTCCATTACAGCGTCACCAACAAAGCGAAGTATATCTGCTTGCCCTGCGGAAACAACACTATTTAAGATGTTGTCCAGACAAGCAATGTTGTATAGCTTGCCTCGAATAGGAAGGCACTTCTTTTCTATGAGCATTTCCTTTAGCTTAACGGTATTTGCATTGTTCCTAACATCACCAACAGAAGTCAAGCTCAAAATCTTCTGATCAAGATTCCAGTCTCTAATTGCATCCCACATGACATTGTACGATCCACTTTCAGACTCCGGGACAGAAGCCTCCTTGCAGTGTATTATCCTCTCCAAATTAGTAGGTGAGGACCAAAACATGCCGAATTTGATTATTACTCTGTGAACTTTCCAGTCATCACCAACAAAATGTGCTGTCAAACAGAGGTAATTTACTGTTGGCTCAGATCCATCAGGAGTCCAGATGCTTGCTGACAGAGACACACGTCGGGAGGAAAGTGTAAGTACATCCTTAATATTTACCTTTTCCTTCTGAAATAAAGCAGTGCAATGATCTTTCATATCATTATGAGAAACCATGCCAACCATAGGGTTGAGATTCTTTATAACTCTTCTCATTTCTTCATGCTCCACAACTGAAAAAGGATAAGCATGTAGAATTATCATTTTGGCTAGCTCTTGGTAAGATGTTTCTTGACAAAACTTTCCGGCGCTCTTGTCAGTTGAAATGTTCGTAAATGAGGTCCTCTGTTTCTTCAGGCTTGCACCATCTGAGGTTGGTGGTGGGTGTGCTGGCAGCATTTGAATGGGCTGGACTATGGGGATGGTGTCACCAGAGGTACTGGTCCTGGGGAGCTTGTTAGCGTATTCTGCAATCTGAACCTTCCCATTTGTCAAGGCAGGCGAGAGCTCATCATTCACCCTGGGGTTGAAACTAGGTGCACTCGAAGACTCAAACAAAAACTTATGCTGATTGTGCAGACTTTCAAGCCGTCCTGGACAGGTTAGGAGATGTCGACTAAGATGGCTTCTCCCTCCAAACTTATTTGCGCTGAGACGTTTTTGGCAGTGAATGCAATCTGCAGCCTGGAGTTTCCCTTCGACATAAATGGGCGTAAACTCCTTCCACACCTTCGACTTGAATCTGCTGGGAGTTGCTGAGCCGATGTCCTCAAGCGTCTCCGAAATAATCTGATTGACCGGGTCAATTGGCGACACTGGACCGTCTCCATTCACCAAAACTGTGCACAAAATGTGAGTCATTCATCAGTTGTATGCCATTGGTCAACTGTTCTGACAATGTTATATCCATGCGTGCAGATCCTAAGCTACACGCAGCATGCTACGAGTAAACACAACTCAACAAAGTGAACACACTACTAAGCAGAACCGGAGCATACCGTACGGGAAGTAGGAATCCTTCTGTTGCCCCTCCGCCGCCGCGGCCTCCGACTTGGCTGGGCAGATCTTCTGGTGCCGCCACAGGTGGCTCGTGCCGTTGGAGTCCTTGCAGCTGAGCCGGTTGTGGCAGTAGAGGCACTCAGCAAACTGGACCTTGCCGTTGAGGAAGATGGGCTTGTACTCCTCCCAGACCTTGGACCTCTTCTTGTGCTTGTACCTGAACGCGGTGCTGTGAACACCGGAACCGTACGCCACCTCCGTCTTCATGATGTTGTCCACGTCCACGTCCACCTCATGCTCCTCGGGATACTCCACGATCTGCTGCTGGATCACAGCATGCTCCATCTCCATGGCTGCACAGTAAACATGATTTATTTATTTTTAGTCTTGCCTGCTACTAGCAACCTAGCATACAGCTACATCGAACTGAACAGGCTAAACAGCTACGAAAACACAAGATCTGCGGGTAAGATGGCGCTCGGGATCCAGAAATCGGCGCAAAAATTCCCCCCAAATCCTACACATCCGGGGCGGGGAAATACTGACGGATCGCATCGATTGTGGCCTCTACTGACCCGAAATCGTCAGATTAAACGCGCACGAGTAGCCCAGATCGAGGAAAATCGAGGCGGAGGGGTCACCTGAGATGGAGATCGCCGGGGGAGCCTTGCGGGGGCCGGGGAGGGGAGATTCCGGGCGCGATTAGGGCATCGAATTGGGTCTGCGGGCGGGCGGCGGGTGGGTAGACCCAGTTCGTCGATTTGGGCTGGGTAAGGGCTCGCTCGTTCTATCAAGACGGGCTCAAGCGGGCTCGTCTATAATCGCTTTTGGTGCGGGCTGGGTAAAGGGCTCGTTAAATAAACGTGGGCTAACGTGGGCTGCTCTTGTTAACGCTTCTGGACTTGTACTGCGTATCATCTCCTTTCCTTTTGTTTCTCAAAAAAAAATCTCCTTTCGTTTTTTTCTGGCATTTTCCATTTAAAAAAGTTTCATATTTTTTCCCGGGAAAAAAATATTTTTCTGCTACAGTCCTTCAAAAATACTTAAATGTTACTTCCAAAGTAAAATGTTATCCCCGCTCAAAAAAGAGAGTAAAATGTTATCATTTGTCTGTAAAAAATGTTTACCGTTCGTCCAATCAAAAAAATTGTACTAGGAAATAGATTAACATAATTTTGTTAGAAACACTACCTCGACAAGGGTAGACCTAGAAAAAATGTCCAAGTGTCCATCTATTGGCCACACACGTCTGTTTGTATGCAGTGATTGTACATTTAGTAAAGAAATAGTGGTTGACGACGACAGCCACCATTGATCATTGCGGTCAGGATGGCGGCCCCGAGGTGCGACCGCGATAGGTAGGCGACGAGACAACGGTCACTCGCTATGATGTGGATGCTTGTTGGCAACACAACTGGGAATTTTGTCAGGTGCGAGAGTAGCGACCATTGCACAAGGAAGTTCGAGCCGCCAGCGGTAGTGTGTGAGGGTGGGGAGTAAGGGGCGCATCGGCTCTTCACCGCCGACATGTAGTAGCGGATAACGACTCCAACAATATGATGGATGCTACGGTGTGACTCACACCAGTGTGGACTGGCACAAGCAGATTCATGACGAGACATGGAGCCCCTCACAACCGTGGATGGTCTAAGATGGGAAGATGTCCATTAACCTTCTAGTGTCATTTTGGCCTGGCGTGAAGTATTGGCAGATGCGACCATTGAATGATCCATCATCTCGATGCTGATTGGAACACCGCTTCATGTTTGGGGTTGAAAACTCTTGTCATGACCTGGACGTGGATTTTTTAAGCTTGGGCTTCTGGACACCTCTTATCCTTATCTTCCAATGTTGCTTTGAGATCCGTGCTACACAAGTAACTTACTATATGAACTTTTCTCTTTTTTATTTCTTCAAAACAAAACAACGCATGAACTTCAAACTTTGAAGGACAAGAAAACATTCTTACTCCAATGTGGGAAAAAACTTTCAATTTTTTTGTGTACGACATAAATATACAAAATGAGATTTGTTTGATTAGAAAATTCTTACTTTTAGTATTTATGATGCACAAAAAAATCTGAAAGTTGTTTCCCACATTCTAGTTAGAATGTTTTGTTGTTCTGCAAAGTTTGAAGTTCATACTAGATCATCGATGGCGCACGTTGCTGCGCCCGTCTATTTTGGATTTTAGTTGTTAGGGACATGAAGTAATTCATATACATTTGTTTGCAATGCTTTGGTGTATTGTGCTTCCTTGTAGGTTGTTCTTGTCTCCAATTCATTTTCTACACAATGATATACTCTCTCCGTTCAAAATTACTCGTCGTGGTTTTAGTTCATAGTTCAAATTTGAACTAAAACCACAACGAGTAATTTGGAACGGAGGGAGTATAACTGAGGAGAGGACACAGTCGATCTACAACTATAAGTAATTGTAGAGTGGAATCCCGTTGATCTGCAAGTCAAGTCTACCGGATATAAATTAGGATGGCTGATGGAAACATGTTCTGTGATTGATCGTCTACAGTTTTGGCTCCTAAAATAATTGTACAGCAAAGAGTCACAAAAATTTGTAATACAAAGTTTGAGAATGATAGATACATCATATATACATAAATCGGTTGCAGGTGAAGCCGTCATGAGAGCAATATACAATAGTTCTAAATAGATATCTTCACATCTAGGAACATGCAAAGTCGCAAAGCATGCAGACTGGAAAACCAGAAAAAAAAAAGCATTATGCAATGATTGATTAGTGTAACCACACTCACGGTCAGTCAAACCACCTCCCAAGTGTCCAGTATATGCAGCTATATATTTCTGCAGAAAGATACTAACATGTAAAGCAACTTTCATATGATACAAGTTGTGAGGGAGAAAATAAATAATGATAATACTTGTAGGTTCCACTGAAAATGAAAAGGTACCAGATAAAAAATACCGAGAAGTGTATGACGATTAGAAATATGCAGATTATAAACACAAACTAAGATATAGTGCTGGTGTTACCATATTTAAATTTGAGGTTTTTGGAATTTTAAGGGAGAAATGTGCAGGTACAATAGTATAAGAAACAAATCCACATCAATGATGTTAACATCATGTCTTAGGCTCACATTTCTTTGGTTCCTCTTACCTGATGTTCTGCAGTGGTTCAGTTATGCAGAAAAGAGTGAATGGGGTCAGTGTGTGGTGAGCAGAAGAGCTTTATCAAGTCAGTTCTGGCCTTAACCCCTAAACTAAATAGGAAGAGGGGTACTTGAGTCGAATATTTAGTTGGCCTTAAACCCAGAAAGCTTGCTTCGGGATCAGATCATTCAACTAAAGTTGTCAGGCTGGGCAGGCTTTGTAAACAAAAAGCTATGTCCTTGTTCTTTCTGCTCAAGCTTGTAAAAAATAAAGAATCAGTTATAAACCTATCACCAACATACATTGTACACTTGGAACAACCAATTCAATCATACTGAAAATAATTCCAATAACCCCAAAGGAGAAGGTGTAGATAGAGTGCAAAAGGAAGAGACTTTTAGTTAACTGGAATGCCAGAAGCCGTTTAATTATGGTACAATCTGAAGTAACCAAAGAAGACTAAACTGGAGACTCCTTTCCTGGTCGATGTTGTGAAGACAGACCACTTTGGGAACTGCAGTGGCTCTCTGTAAACGAAGATAAGAAAAACCATCTCAGTTCTTCGTGGATGAAAGATGATAAAAATTTCTCTCCCTCTACACAGCATGTCACTGGATGGCTGGATATACAAAAAAGCACAAAGAAAGAACAAGATGAATTGAATTTCAGAAAGCACTACTTGTATATGAAACTTTTTTGATAGATTTCTTCGCAACAAAAGCAATCATATTTCAGTAATAAGCATCTAGATAGAGCTCCTAGGTGGTTCATTGCTAATCGTAGTTGGTTCACACTCCAGACACATGGCAGTTCCACTCAGATTACGAAGCAGTGGTGTGCAAGCAGATAAGCACCAACTATGCAGGCGCCAGTATTGGTAGTCTTTACGAGCAGGGTGTAGAATTTGTTATGGGGGTGTGTATTGTTGACAAGAATCGAGTGCTGCCTCTACTAAGGTTTCTCCCTAAATCACATTTGATTTACTAATAGGAGTTGAAGCCTCTTCGACCAATGGCGGAATCTTGTAGTTGTATCTAAACAACTATCGAACAAAAGAAAACAAAAAGTCCTCAATGGATCTAGGCACAAACTTATGGTCAAAAGCAGCTGATTTAGTGACACGGGCTGAGAAATCTCCACAGGAGGAATGGTGGACGCAATCCTCAACAACCAATCTACGAACTTAAGATTTACGGTGGCATCATACCTCGATTGGAGAAAAGGAAAAGGACGTCCACGGTGTAGATTCTTTCTCCAGCTGCCTCCAATGGTGGTCATTTCGTGGTGCTCGCACTGCTGGCGCCTAAAGCCGAGTTGGCGCCGAGGCACAATAGGCGAAACCACATCCCCCATCTCCATGTCTTATGCAGTGAAACTGTAATGTACCCCTACAATCAGGCACACACTGGAAGCACCAAACATTCAATAATGCTTTCTTCTTTGCAAGAACTCTACAGACATTAGATATGTCATTTTATCATATAAGAACAAACTAAGAGTGTGTAGAACAACATTATGCTTGCGTGTAAGGGTCTGCCGTCCTAAACAACCTGATGCATATATAGCAAAAATAATAGTGGTCAGTAGCATGTCATGATATTTACGAACAAATAAGAATGGAAAGTAAGTAATCATATGAACACATTGAATATGGAATAAAATATGACATTCCACTAAACTAACCTTCCAGCAGCGATTGGGATCCTCAGTTTCAGAATTTAGGAACAAAAATAACCCTAGAAACACCCTACATAGATTTGTTGAACCAATAAGGCAGAACCAGTCCCGAACACTTGGGCGACAATAACTGCAACAAATTAAAAGCAGAAATCAGCAACAGCAGGAGCCCGATCAGAGTACATATATTGAGTGTGAAGGGATTGTATTGGGGAAGTGAAATCTGCATCAAAATTGAAGATGAGGAACGATATAGTGGAGAAGCATAGCTGTGGATGCTACTGTGGTACTGCTGGAGGAAGAAGGGAGAAGAACATGGGTGACCAGACAGAGCATATGTAGGTACCTGACCTCCACCATCCGTCGTGTGGCGCACCCCTACTCCATTAATAATGCATTAATGTTCTGTAGAAACGGCTGCTCCGCGCACTGCATCCTCATCAATCTCTTTCTATGTGTGCTTAGAAACTGAAGTGTAATTGTGTGTTTGAAATCTGAGTGGAGCAGTTTCCGAAAGATGAGGCGCCATTACTCCTCTTCCTACCTCCCTCGTGGATCGCCCGACGGCTGGATCGACCGGCCCCCGATTCCCTCGCGCGTGGCTGGATCCATTCGCTGGCCGCCCGCCCGCCTCGCCTGTATCGAGCGCCCGCCGCATCCACTATGTATCAGCCTCCCCAAATTCGTTCCTCTCTCAAACGATTTGTTTTTTTACGGATACGGAGATGGGAGCTCTGTCTCGGAGAGGGTCGTTTGCTGTGTTGGGCTGAGCACGAAAATGGGCCCAATTAACCACACGGGCCCAAAAAAGCTACCGGAGTAGCTGCCCCTCGGACAGATTAGCCCATCTAGCGGAAAACATCCCATTAAGGAAGATCAAATGGCCAGGAACGGCCAGCACATGAAAACGAACGGTCAAGATGTTGAATACGTGAGAGGGCTGGGATGGTGCCCATGGTTGACGCGCGTTGCTGCGTCCGTCTGTTTTTCCAATAGAATGATTGTAATTTTTACAAAATTTTAGACATGAAAGAGCTGAATTCCTATTTCTAGTGAAAGAACTTTTGCACCATCATGCACGCAAACCAAATATTTATCATTTTACGTAATTATCTTCTATAATTTTCAGGTCATATTGGCCATCCTCTTACCTTCTTGTCTATGAAGATCTGAGTCCTTTTACTGGGTCCAGGACTAATATCTTTACGGTATGCACTTGTTATACTGATATCATGATGTTTGTGATGACTGGTAGGGATATTATTTTGCATTCTGCACACACCAGTTTATTCAATCCAAATACGCAGGAGAGAGCACATTTGTCATGCTCACTATGTGCAAGATAAAGAGCAAAACTCTTGAACAATGAGGAGCTGAGTCACATGAAAGATATGCATTCATGGATCATGGCAGTTACATATCTCAAAGAAGTTTTCTTTACCAATATCAGAGGTCAATAAGGACAAAGAGTACACCAGAACTTGACCTCATTGTGAAATAAGAAAAAGCATGGATAATATTTCCTATAGTATCCCACTACAATTGCAGACCCTATATAGCAAGCCATCCTTAATCTCTCGAACATCAGTTCCATCTGTGACAAATTCCAGCAATTACACAACAAGTTAGCTAGATGCAAACATTTGAAAAGGGAAGGCCATCAAACCTAAATTCATGTAACGACAAAAGATATAACTTGCCAAGGATAGTAATATAGGGTTACAGTACCAGTAATTAAAATAATAAAATGAGTCATATACCCTCCACCACATTCTAGGATGCATTGACCTTCTGAAATACAGAGGGCTATATGACCTAGTGGATGCTACTATAGAGGGCCATGGGCCAGATTCCAGGTGAGTTTTGTCATCGGACATTACCATGAACATGTGGAAGGATTACACATACCTAAAGCATACAGTAGGATGGCCAACTTGTCCACACTTATGCGCACAACAATTGCAGTCAAATGTGGATGTATGCAAATTCAGAGAGGCAGTCTAGCAATATGTAAGGAAACCATCAGTGATGCCTTAGATGCAAGTGTATTATTCATGATGCCTACATTTTGTCGTTGCTACGGTGCTGGTGGTAAAGTAAGATGGTATTCCAGGGAACATGAAGTGTAGGAACACAAAGTAGGCTACCATGATGATTGGCTACCATGATCCTCGCAGGTCAATGAGCCAAACTACTTTTGCAGAATAGAAGACCAAGCATAAATATATAATAAGCAATGATATGGATAATTGCTTTGCAGAATAGAAGACTGCATAAATATATAATAAGCAATAGTACGTGCAGAGGTGCTAGCTTCTCGGCAACTTTTACAAAAATAATATGGCATGGAATAGAGAAAAAAATGACTTCTAAATGGCTATGAGATCATCTAACCAGCTATGCTCATATAACCTAAATTGCAACATACAGATGACCATATAATATGTGAAATTATGCTCAAAGTTAACCTGAATTTGGGGACCATATAGTTTGATATTTCAGACGCCTTTAGACCTTTAAGATTTTAGCTTGGTGTAGAAACTCAAAACGATCTACAATGTCAGACCAGCGCTGAAACTTGGTTTGATCATCATCAAGCTAAGCACCATGAATCGACAAATAAACTTCAAAACCCTGATACTACAACAGTCCGGTTTACCTGAGAAATGAAGTATCAACCATTAATCTGGTGGTCTGCAGGGATGAAAGCAACAGTAACACTTAAACACTTGATGGATAGTATAGAGTGAAATAAAAATACATCAAGATGACAAAATATGGGATTTTATAATTTTCCATGCTTCTAGACATTTGAAGGCGTGAATGATACACATACATTCTGCACCGTAATATCTAAGCAATAGCCATGCCAAATTATAATGTAAGAGTTCCTGAACAGAATAAGATATCAGAACCACAGCCTCCAAGAATTTCCCCAAGAAATGAACAAAAATCAGGATAGAAATTGTGTTCGTCCCAAATAGAGGGATGCATGAGTACTAAGTATGTGTGGCTGTCTACCTGAGATGATAAAACTTGTATGTTTCATTTTTCTCTGGGCAACTTCAAATTCTTTCAGCGATTGGAGCAGAGAGGCGTTGAGGAAGATCTCGCGCTTGGGCAGCAGAACTGATCCGGAGCAACGGTGGCCTGGAGGCGAGGAATTAGGCGAACACAACTACTAAGCAAAAAAATTCCAGTGCGAAGCTTCAAAATTAAATCAATCGAGCACAGCTTGCATGAACATCAACTGTACGCACAATTTTCGGTATGAGAGGATATCTAATTGCTTACTGCAAAAATAATCACACATGAATTTAAAAGAAATACATGTGCTGCCGGTGTAGAGAGGATGAGCAAAGAGTGTCAGGGGCAAAAGAATATATAGACGTACCACTCGGTAGTTGAAGGATTAGCACATCAATCGCCATGAATGCGTGCTTAGAAACTGAAGTTTGATCGTGAGCAGTTTCCACGAGATGAGGCGCCGGCCATTATCACACGCGTCCCCCAGCTAGATCGGCCGGCCCCTGATTCATACGCATCCGGCGCGTCCGCTGGATTCCCACGTCGGCTGGATCGGCTTGGCTCGCAACCTCGACTTAACCGCAGCGCGCTCGCCTCCTGGCGCGCCTCGGCTCGGCTGGGATCTTGGCGCTCGATCCCCTCGCGCGAGTGGGCTGCCTCGACCACTTCCTCTGTTCCAGTCCTAGCGTCAACGAAGAGGCTGGATCGACCCAGTGGGCGATCGGAGTCGGACCTTGGTCGGTTAAATGAGGGGCGACGCCGCTTGAGGTTCCTTGCGGCGGCGGTGTCGGGAGGGCTGTTTCGATCCGGGTCCTGTGGGAGACGAGACAACGTGCGATGGCGGAGCGAGGCTGAAACAAATGGCTTTGAGTGGTAGAGGCCCAATCAACCACATGTCTTCGTTTTTTCTTCCAGAATAGCAGCCCTTTAGGACGAGAGGCCCAGTTCGCGACCAGAAGTAAATCTACGGCCAGAAATTGTTAAGACACAAGATCTGACGGCTAAAACTGCTGATGGCGTGAGAGGGCTGGGTTTAGGTGCGGTTATACTGTCCTAAATAAATAAATGTTGTTCTATATGGGAGAAACAAGAAAGAGAAAAGTACATCCATAAATCACGATGCAAAATTGGATGGCTATGTAAGGACGTTCCTAGGACCTAAGCTCCACAATATGTTTCCGGTCTTGACCTCTACTGGCCAGAATCAGGATCAGTGGACGTGCCTTGTTACCTTATTGAATTCATTGGATTGTCTCGGCAACCAAGATGAAAATCCTTATTCGGGTTGTCTCCGATTGGACGTGGCAATGATGATGCGAGGATACCTTGTTGAATGCATGTTGAGGAAAGGGTAGTCCTATGTGTTATTTTTATATCTTATAACAATTTGGTCCTGGTTGTCTTTATCTTGTACTCTGCTTAATAATTATTCAGAATGGATGTGTGCATCACAATAATACAGAAGACGAGGGTTTCAACCTCCCATTCGACAAAAACTAACAAGGAAGCATCGACACTTAGTTGAAAACTTTGTATCTCATATGTTCTTTATTGCTGAAACTTATCACATCCAAATGATGTTGTAAAATTCTTCTTTCGGTATGTATTAGACACAACAAGTGAGTTGTCCTAGTTGTTATAGTAGGTGGAAGTAATCCAAGAGGTCCATAGCTTGAATCCTACTTCATGTACCGATTTTTTGAATGTCAATAAATAAAATAAAAAATGGGCTAGGCCCAGGACGAAGGAGTGCGTTTGTGTGGCACTACTCCATGTACATCGAAAATTGAAAAAAAGTTCAATGTTTTTCAAAAGGGGAAATTAAAATATTTTGCACAATGCAAAAGAAAAGAAAAAGAAAAAAAGAATAGAAAAATTAAAACCAAACAAAACCATTTGAAAAACAAGAAAAAAGGAATAAAAGAAAAGGAAAAAAGGAAAGAGGAAAGAAGAAAAAAGAAAAAAAATGAGAAAGAGGTATGTAATCACATCAATTTACGGTGGCTGGTTGGTTACCGTGTCAAACTCTGAAGTTGCTGGTTTGATTCCTACCACACACATTTTTTTGTGGGTAAAAATCAAAAGAAAAAATGGGCCGACCCAGCTCGCTGTACAAATGTACATCGTATACGATGGAGGAAGATTTTTAAAAATATAACCATCATGCCTTTATTATGAAAATGTATGAGCTAATCGGATCCGTCCTTATGTTTAGAGGGTGTACCGAAACAGAAGTGTATATATCTATACCTAATAATAAAGCGGATATTGTTTCTCGCGGTATGTCACCGAGACTGCCCCAAGGTTGCAAAATATTACCCACCGACGGCCACCTGTAAGTGATAAAAAAGTGTGTCACACAGGGGAATCCCCGCCTGGGCTGGCCCATGCAGTAGAAACATTCTATACTACGCTCCGTGTGCTGAGAGAAGACACGGCGCGCCTGTTTGGGCTAGCCATGCCTGGGCGGCATGTTTTTTAAGTATCGTTTTTTTATTTTTATTTTTCCTTTTCCGTTTTTGTTTTTTTCTACTCTAAATAATTTGAGACTTCAAAAAAATTTAAAATTAAAAAATGAGAATTCTGAAATAAAATATTTAATAATTCATAAATGTTTGTGGATTCAGATAAATATTTGTGATTTTTTTTAAAAAAGTGCATATTCAAAAAATGTTTCCAATTTTGAAAACATTTTTTGGAAAATCAAAATATGTTCATGATTTTTTCAAAGTTCGTGTATTAAAAAATGTTAATGAAGTTGAACAGAATTTTGCCAATTCTAACATGAATTTAAAAATATCCGAAAATTCAAAAACTGTTTGTGACTTGTAAAATAGTTTATTGATTCATAAAATGTCCGCTGACTCAATAAATGATCATGCATTTCAAAAAACATTCGTTAAATCAAAAAAATGTTCGTGAATTTATAAAATTGTTCCAACAAACAATTTCCAAAAAAATGTCATCAATTCTAGAAATGTTCACCTATTCAAGAAAAGTATTTTAACAATCAAATTTTAGAAAAACAATGTTTGCAAATAGTATAGAATGCTCATGAATTTAGAAAATGTTCGTGATTTTAGAAAAAATTCGAAAATCTATAAAAAATATTCACGAATTTGAAAAATATTGAATGATTTCAGATATATTCACGAGTTTAAAAAATGCTCATGATTTTCAAAAATTGATCACGATTTCATAAAAATGAGAGTGATGGTGTATCTCGATGATGCAGCCAAATGTGATCATGATCATTGGCGGTTACGATTTTTTTTTCTCCTGTTGTAATGCACGGACCGTTTTGCTAGTGGATACCCAACTTCGTATCTCCACATACATTTCTGTTGACAATTAATGTTGGATCAAGCACCACCCAAAATATATACTCACACACTGAATTATAAGTTACTTCACACACTGAATCAATTGCAGCTTGGCATGGCCGATCTGTTTTTGGCCCCGATATCTCATGATTCAGATAAACAAGAATGAATAATGTAATGCTTTGAAAACACAAGAATAAAGAAAGATGCAGTCTCAGAGATTCAGGAACTGCATGTAGTGGTCGAAGATGTAGTCGACGATGACCTTGTAGGCCCGCTGCGTGGGGTGGTAGCTGTCAAAGAAGACATGCTCCGACACGTCGTCGCACACCGGCATGAACCTGGCGTCGCACAGCACGGCCACCTCGGACGTCCCGGTGCCGCAGCACCCCTTCGTCGTCTCGCTGAACCCGTACCGCGCCCCGTTGTCCACCAGGTCCTGGATCACGGTGTAGATGTCGATGTACACGAGGGTGGGGAACCCGGCCGGGTCCTCCTGCCCCAGCCGGCGGATCAGCTCCTGCACCCTCGCGTTGTAGAGCCGCGCGGCGGCGTTGCGCTCCGGCACGCAGCCGCGGTCGGGGCCGCCGCCCATGGTCCGCTGCGACGGCACGCACCCGATGGGCGGGAGCCCCACGAAGCCGATCCGCTTGGCGCCCCGCGCGCTCACGTTGCGGAGCAAGGACTCGACGCCGACGAGGAGCAGGTCCACGTAGGCGGGGATGTCGTAGTGGGCGCTCCGGAGCGGCGTGGTGTAGTAGGTGTTGGCGATGTCGTCCGTGCCCGCGCACACCACGAACAGCGCGCCGTCGATGATCCGCCGCGTCCCCTCCTCGCCGGCGATGCCCACCAGCTTGCCACGGTACTCGTCGAAGTAGGCCAGCTGCTGCTCCAGCGAGATCACTTTCTGGAAACCAATTAAGTAGACGGACTGATATGAGACCGATCACGAGCTCGATCGAGAGCACACGCACAGATCAGCTGACACAAAATAAATTACCACGATGACGGGGGTGAGGGGATCAAATCCGGTGGCGCCGGACGCGAAGCTGACGCCGGTGAGGAGGTCCTCGGGGGTGTGCTCCACGCCCAGGTACGGAGGAAGTAGTTGCTTCACGTTAAGGCCCTGGGCTGAAATTAATTCGGCCCATTAGAAACATGACTAAAATTGCTGCTAATTTTTTTTGCAAACATATATAGCATGGGAGCTGCTAATTTCATGGATAATAATACAACAATGCGTGTAATACAAAGGTTTTTCTTTTGCGAGTTATAATACAAAGGGTTGCAGACTAAAAACATATGTGACGACAATCCCATGGCTCAATGGCGCAACAACATACTCTCACGGCTTAATGCGCCTCTCACTCTCACCCGCCATCTGCCAAAGCTTGGCCCTATCATGAGAGCAACCCCAACTTGTTAATATTCTATTACCTAGTAGTCTAACATTCTGCTAGAAAATAATCATGAAAACTATTATATACTCCACATTTTTTGAGCTCCAATTTAAGTTTGTTTTGAGATCGATTGGTGGTTGAATTGAATTCAAATTGGTTAAGGGTCATTAGTGGTGTAATAAGATAATCATACACACTACATTGGTTGAAAAGAGGGATGCCACTACATGAAACCCACATCCACCAACACCGGTCCTCCATCGCCTTCCTCTTGTCCCACCCCCTCTCATCCCCATCCCGTCATCCCTGTTAATTACCTAGACGGTGGCAGCGCGCGCAGGGGGGAGGGGTCACCCTTGGCCGACGCATGTCGATGGTTTGAGCCCCCCCCCCCCCCCCCCGGTTGCCTCTTACATTGTTGAGGTGGCGGCTGGGGTCTTCTGACTAGAATTGAAATTGCTTTTCTATCAATAAAGTTGAGTGTTACTTGGACGCTCCTTTTGATAGTCATTGGACAATTAGCTTTTTTAGATATGCTAGGGAACAATTGACCCTGAACTAACTTTGTAAAAAGGCTTCTTCTTCCGTGGTTAGTGGTTTCTTTGATATAGACAAACATGTTGTTTCCATGACGGAAGATCAACATGTAGTTTTGAAATATTTCTTGGGTCGAATCTCATTGGGTTGAGTGGAAGGAAGCAAGCCACCAGGTCAAGGTCCAACACAAAAGTTGAATACAAAACATTAGAAAATGTGGTTACCGAGATAATTTGAGTGAAGTCTTTCCTTAAGATACTACAAGAGGGAAGAGTGATGATGGTGACGTGCCTTCAGCACTCTATAGTGTTTGTAGTCGTCATTAGGTGGTCTACGGATCAGGATGTAATTTTTTTTACTTCTTGTTATCTTTATACCTTGCCTTGACAGTTAATGAATATAACGGAAGTTTTTCCAGCAAAAAGGAAAGAAACTCCAAGCATCATAAGCATTAGTGACATGTTCGTGGTTGCCACACTTAGAAGATACATCTATACCTATTAGCTAACCCAGTTTTTTATGCTTGAAGCGAACACAATGAGATTGACTTCTAATTTTGCCAGAAAGATGATTGCCGAACATCCCTCACCTGTAATAATGGATATAATTGGTTTAGGTAGGTTTAAGAGCATCTTCAACAGACGCCCCAAACGACGCGCGCGCGCGGTAAACCCAGCTTTTAGCGCGCGCGGGGCGGTTTGCCGCGCTCCAGCGGTCGCGGGAAACAAGCACGCGCCGGAACCGTTTGCGCACGCGCGCGAAAAGGCGTCAGCTCGCGCGCAAGATTTGGCGCGCCGCTTCGCCACGCGCTTCTCCACACTTCCTCTTCCCCTCTTCCTCTCCCTCTCTGCCACACGCCGCTCCAGCGCCCCGCCACCGCCGCGCCGCCATGCCGCCGCGCCGCCGAGGAGCGTCCGGCTACCGCGGCGTCCGCCTGCGCCCCAACGGCTGCTACACCGCGGAGATACACTCCGGCGAACTCCGGCTCGGCCTCGGCACGTACGGGACGGCGCACGAGGCCGCCCGCGCGTACGACGCGGCGGCGTGGCGCCTAGGCCGGCCGCGCAGCCAGATGAACTGTACACGCTCCAGCAAGCGCTCAACCTCGCCCCTCTGCCTCGTCTGAACACGGCGGAAGACCGTGCGGAGCACGCCGAGCGGCAACGCCGCCTCCTCGTCGCCCAGGAGGACGAGCGGGTCATGGCGGAGTGGCGCCAGCGCCACCCGGAGGACGTCGCCTACGAGCAGGCCTACTGGGCAAGGCGCCGCGAGGAGGACACGCGAAGGCGCCGCGAGACGCGGTTGGAAAGGCGTGAGCGGAAGGCGTTGGCGAATGCGCAGTCCGACATCGTTGCAGCAGGTGGGCAGTCGTTCTTCGCGCCGAATGATGATCGATGGCTGGACATCTGGCTAGACACCTCGGACGACACCGCCGAGGATGATAATGGTGATGATGATAGCGACTTAGAGTAGTTTCTATCTAGTTGCGCCGTAGTTTATCTATGCTTTCGAACTATCTATCTAGTTGCACCGATGTAAGATACCTTTGTATTGTTTTTTATTTATGCAATCTATCTAGTTTTTATTTTATCTATGCGTTCGAAAATTGAAAAAATATTGTGTGTGCGCTGCTGGAGCGGTGCGCGCGCTGCATTTTAGCTCGGCTGCTGGAGCGGGCGCAACGCGCCGCGCCAAACCAGACGATGGGCGCGCGCTAAAGCTGTTTTTTGCGCGCGCCGCGTTGGGCGCCTGTTGGAGATGCTCTAAAATCCCTCATCTTTCTTGTGAACTGTAACTTCCTAGGGGTGGATACACTTCAACAATCTGTATAGACAAAACTGCAGCGAAGTTTGGCTGGATGTAGAACATACTACAACCGTTGTATGAACGATTGAGAGAGAGAAATTAAACAGGCTTGACGTACAACACGTACATACAGTGTTTAAAGGTCATCTCACTTGAAAAAAATATGGTGTACAAGCTTGTTGATGTACAAATGTTTGTCATTACTCCGTGGGAGGTTGGTTGGACATGTGCACTCAGTTTTCAGCAACGTCGGAGAAACTTTTTCAGCAACTGGGACTGTACATGTACGTGCGTGTTCACTACACAATTATAGGAGTAGTAAGTAGTAACATGACGCACGGATCAGTTAAGACTACCCATAATGGGAGTAACATAGATAGTAACATCACACATATCTAGAAGAAATGGATGATGTGGCAAGCAATAAATGAAGAAAGAGAGCAAAGTAGTAACATAGCTAGTTACTACTAGTAGTAGTAACATCACACATATTAAGGCAAAATGTGTCTATAGCCTAATAAATGAAGGGCTGCATGTTACTACACATATGTTACTCCCCACTATATAGGTAGTAACATAGACTAGTAACATGTCGATGTTACTACTCTATATTACTACCCATTGTGGCTAGTCTAACCGATTTGCAACCACACATGTTTCCAGCACCTTTTTCCAGTGTCGGCAGAAGAGTTGGCAATTCATTAATCAGGAGAAGATGCTACAGTAACCATTTTCAAGTGGCAGCAGTAGTCCCACAGGTATGGTAAGACACCAAGGTATTCGTACACTACTGCATTAAGCAATTCCATTTTCCATGTATGCCTCGAGAAGGCATGGCACATGGAGGAATTAACACCCTCCTCACATGGAGAGGGTATACAGTGCACACACTGGCTAGACTATCCTCTCACCAGCTCTGTCAGTGCAGTTGATTTGGAGTAGTGCATGTAGTGTATACGGTGAGCATGCATGCATGGAAGGTATACACATACAGAAAAGGAAAACGCATACGCACGCACGTACGTATAGATACGTACCCATGAAGTCGGTGGGTATGAGCCCGTTGGAGAAGCGGCCGGTGGGCTCGTGGTTGGCGAAGTCCTTGCCGTAGGGCGCGTGGTTCGCCTTCACCACCGTGTGGAGGCCGTTGTTGTTGCCGGGGTCCATGATGGAGTCGCCGAACACGATCACCGCCGTCACCAGCGGCCCCTTCTTCTGCTGCTGCTGGGTAGTCTTGCTCTCGCACACAGCCGGCGGCGCCAGCGCCAGCGCCACCACCACCACCGCTGCGACAAGGGCCGTCCTGCAGCTCCTCATCGCCATCGATGTATGCATGTTTCGGCTGTCTCAGTGCGTACGTGGTTTGCTTGTAGCTGCAGCTTCCTAGTTAGCTACATCTACTTATATAGGAGTATTGCTAAAGGTTATGTATGGAGCCATAGTGAAGGTGCAGTTGATGCCAGTTCCATCTCATTAACTCTCATGCACGTTCGATGATATTATAGAGTATCATTGTATGCTGTCATAAGGGCAACCCCAACGCTATTCACCAAATCACCAAAAATGTCCTGACCAAATTATCTGGACATTTTTTGCCATCTAACATTGGTCGCCAAATTTGTTCGGATCGGTTCAGATGTTCGAAGTCCCACAACCCGAAACCAAAGTAGGGGAGGTTTGAGGGCATCTGGACCTCCACCACATCGGACACCGACATGACCGGCCCAGCCAAAATACTCCATCCAGAGCACCCTCCCCCCCCCCCCCATTCTGTCCCTCTCTTCCAGCCTTCGACTATGCCGATGTTTTGCGGATCCGGCTACAACCCATTTATCCTTCTCTATGTACTGATGTCGTTCACGGTGAACACGCCCGACAAGTGTTTGGTCAAATGACATTGCCAATTTTTTTGCCGTTCTCGTTTTTTTGTTTGAAGCAAACACGATGGATTCCGATGAGGATTACTTCTACAATGAGTCATGGAGTCATCTTCGTCGGATGACGAGGAGGAATATGAGGATGAAACGGTGATGATGAGGTTGAGTCTTCCAGACAAGGTGCGTGTGAAGGAGCATGTTCTCAATTACAGGGGTTCAACAAATGGACATCACGTGTTGAACCGGAATCGGGCACAAAGGCATCTGATGTTGGGAAACGACTACTTCACCCGATACGCTATTCGAGCCCCATTTTTGCCATTATTTTTCGGATGCGGCGGCAAGTGTTTGATCGCCTCTACCATGGTGTCTGGCTTACGATGATTACTTCACCTTGAAGAAGGATGCCATTGGAACCATTGGGTTCTTTGGTTACCAGAAGTGCACCACTACAATGAGGATGCTTACCTATGACATGGTTGCATATTCATGGGACGAGTACCTCCGGATGTTTGAAAGCACATGCCTCGAAGTCATGGTCAAATTTGCTACTATAGCGGTGAAGCTGTTTGGACTGGTGTACTTGAGAGAACCAACTCCCGCAGACAGAACAAAGCTCATGGCAATTGGAGAAGCAAGAGGGCTTCCGGGCATGATCGGATCCTTGGATTGCATGCATTGGAAATGGAAGAGTTGCCCATATGCTCAACAAGGCCAATACCATGGCCATTGCAAGAGGCTACCATCATTCTTGAAGCTATTGCATCACATGACCTATGAATCTGACATTCTTTCATTGGCATGCCTAGGTATCACAAATGAAAAACATGTTGCAACAGTCTCGTACAAGTTTGTGTGCAGGTGAAGCTCCTAAGTGCAATTATACCATCGATGGCTATGAGAATAACATGAGGTACTATATTTTGTGATGGTATCTATCCTCCATGGGCGACATTGGTCAAGACCATCTCTGAACCAAGGGCTAACAAAGGATGTCACATTTCCCAAAAGCAAGAATCTGCCATAAAGGATGTCGAGAGGGCATTTCAAGCGCTCCAAGCTTCTTTCGCAATTGTTCACGGACCTACTAAATTATGGGATCTAGAGACATAGTGGGAAGTGATGATAGCTTGTGTGATAATGTACACCATGGTCGTGGAGGGCGGGGGTGATGGTTTCAAAACGTGGGTGATCCGATCCAGCTTCCAGAGCAGAGTCTGGTGACATCGAGGAACTAATGAGCAGCTACAAAATGATTTTGCTTGGGTGATTCATATCCGACTAAGATGAATTCAAACTTAAACTATTTTATTTCAAAACTTTATGTTTGGATTGTATTATTTTTATTTGAATGATTTTTGCATTGAAGTATTTATCTTTCCGTTGCTTAAGAATTGTGCTATTGGTTTTGATTGTTTGAGTAGTCCGCATATAAAAATACAACTAGGAGCGGACAATTGATGACTCCGGTCAGATCGTCTTGGCCCCTATTCATGTCCGCGGTTGTTTTCATGATCAACCTTTGGGTTGTCGTAACGGCCAGCACATGGATATCAGTTTCAGTGAAGTTCATGCACTTCGATGCTAGAAGCAGATGCGGGTGTTGCGAGTGCGGTTTGTTTCATAGGAATCGTGTACGCTGTTGAAGAGCTAGCCCATGCTCTCGTGCAGACTACCACGCAAATGGGCGCATGCATGGTACGTATGCACTCAACCGCTAGCTCCAGCCGAGAGTCATAGATAGAGGCGTTCGTACGATACAACGTTCAACCGCTGGCTGCCGCGCGCATGCATACATGTGCTTCCACTTTCACTGGAAAATATATAGCACAAGAAAGTTCGCAAGCACCGAAATGTAGCCACGAATCCCACGTCAGGACCGGACGAATTGGAAAATACGTACGTAATATCGTACGCACATGCTTCCCCAGCCGAGAACTCAAGGCCACATCCCAGCAACTACTTTTGTGGGCATTAACTAATGACCATTTCTTGCGTGATCCTTTACGTCATAAATTATTGCGACGACCGAATCAACACCTTGTCGACTGATACCGCGTGTCGGTTTTTAATTGAATTTCACGTCCTTCAACCAGTACCTTAAAATCCCTGCAAATGTTCATAATATCGTACTGTTTATAGCTGAAGGAAGAAGCTGTAAAATCCAATTAGTTTGCTTGCTTCGACATGCAATTCTAGTTTCACTGAAGTTAACTAAGGTTGTACCCACAAAAAGCAAAATTTAGAGCACTGATCGTGGCCTCTAGCTAGTTGGACCAGCTCCAGCAGCTTGGAAGAAACACACGTACATGCGAATTAAGATGCCTTTGAGCCTGCGGCCGTGTCTCTGAAGGGAAAGCGGCCTGTTCTCAGCTCCGACCGCGGGGGAGATGACAGTGTCACTGTCACTGTCACACCACACTATTGCTCTAGCTAGCTAGCACATTAATTAAACCGATAGCTAGGATGGCCTCGCACGCACGCAAGAGGCTAATTAATCAAGGACCCCTGTTTACGATTAGCTTTGCGATGCGCGCTGCGTATATATAGATCGAGATTACCTACAGGAGTGTTCATCATTAGGTATATGCCATGGAACAAACGGACTGTAATTTCCAGTGATCTGACCACAGAGGTATAGAATTTTTATATTGTTTTCTTTCGTTGTTGGGTCCCAAAGATTCAGCTCTATATAAAGGCATCCAACTTGGGTTTGATCACGACATGCAACCGCGACGTATTAATACAACTCCATGTGCATCAATAGTTTCGTTGTTGGATCAGCTTGAAAATAATATTTCCAGCTGCTCTCACTGTTCTTGTCTTATGATCTGGCCTATCTTTTCAGGCCCAAAACTGGTGGCGCTAAGAATTTCTTTATCAATTAAGGCCAGCTAGTCACTGGCTTTTTAGTGCCATGCATTGACGGGTTCGGCCCATAAAACCCTAGCGCTCACCGAGACTCGTATCATATTAAACATAACAGAATTCAAAGGCGAACCAACCTGTGGTTGGATGGTTAGAGAGACTATAGTATCCTCAGCCCACCAGGGTTCAAGCCCTGGTGCTCGCATGACTTCGTAAATTTTAAGATGATATGCCGGCTCAGTCTTTCGAAGGTGCTCATAGGAATAGGGTGTGCCTGTGTACGTTCATAGGGATGAGTGTATGCGCGTGTATATGAGCGCTTGCGTCTCTACTGTGTTCAAAAAAGAACAAGAGAAACTCAAAGACTGTACAAGAACAACCTCAAGAAAATAAAAATTGCAAATAAACCCAACTAGTGGTGGATCTGGAAAGAAAATGGAAGGAGGGCTGGGCTGTCTGTGCCGTGCGGACATGTGTTGGGCTAGGCTGACAAGTGGATGTGGGCTTGGCAATGAGACTAGTGGTAGAAAATAATTTTGCAGCGCTGGAGTGGAAATTCGAGCCTTTTAAAGCCCCCCTAGGTTCGCCACTGATCTCAACAAAGTACGCATCGTCGACCTGGAGAAGAAGTCGAACGTTGGACATGGAGTGACAAACCCAAGTTGGCATCGAAGTTCCAGCTCTCTCAGCGCCTCTCGTAAAGTTTCCCCGCTGCTCGTAGCTATAAGGCCCCTCTTCCCTTCTAGCCGCGCACAACCTCCACCATCACCGTCGCCGGACTTGGTGTCAAGGAGGATAACCACTAGTAAAAATTATACCAACTATTTGGGGAGGCACATAAGGATCTCCACAAGGATTGCCGTATGTGCCCCAAAATGGTTAGCAAAAAAATACCTTGGGGGGGGGGGGGGGAGTGAAATCGATCTCATGAGTCACCCTCGCTGCCAAAAATGATGTCGTTCTTCAAAATTATGATAAGCATTATATGGGACATCCGCGTGGACGTCAGCCTGAATGCTAATTTCAAGCATGACCTTGGGAATCGATACACCGAAGTCATCGTCGCAGTTGTCCTCGGCATCCCGTTCGTGGTCATCCAAGCCTTCACCATCGTTCTTGGGTTTAACTGAATGTTGTTGTTTTAACCGAATATGTATTGGATATTGGGGGGAAAAGGATGTCCCACTATATGGAGGCAACCATTATGACATCTCGGAAGCCTCTATATCCATATAAAGCACACTCCATATGCATTATGATCATCAACGATAAGACGAAACGTTAAAGTTGCTCTAACATGGTCCAGACCATCACAACTCTTGATCCCTACAAAACTCATCTTGATAGTCATGATATCTAGAAACAACTGGGAGTAAAAGACAGCTATAATTTATATGTCTTGCACATGTGTTTGTCAATACTTGCATCGGTTAAGTGTCTTTTGACAAAACTTTGTCACAAGGCATATAATTTATTTCAGACCTCAAATGTTGCAAGGTTTGACTAAGTTGATAGAAAAAATGATCAAGAACGCCAATACCAAATTAAGGGCATCTCTAAAGTTGTACCTCGAGCTTCTCGCAAAAGTTTGGATCATATGTACAGTTTGCCATCCAATGCAGCCCCCTAAATGTCCGCCGACCAACTTCGCATGTCCATTTCCCCCAAACCAGAAGCAAACTCCGAGGAGGGGGCGAGGCTTTGTGGGAGTACAAACACCATAAGGAGGTCCACTTGGTCCACTATGAAGGAAATATGCCCTAGAGGCAATAATAAAGTTATTATTTATTTCCTTATATCATGATAAATGTTTATTATTAATGCTAGAATTGTATTAACCGTAAACATAATACATATGTGAATACATAGACAAACAGAGTGTCACTAGTATGCCTCTACTTGACTAGCTCGTTGATCAAAGATGGTTAAGTTTCCTAGCCATTGACATGGGTCGACATTTGATTAACGGGATCACATCATTAGGAGAATGATGTGATTGACATGACCCATTCCGTTAGCTTAGCACCCGATTGTTTAGTATGTTGCTATTGCTTTCTTCATGACTTATACATGTTCCTATGACTATGAGATTATGCAACTCCCGTTTACCGGAGGAACACTTTGTGTGCTATCAAACGTCACAACGTAACTGGGTGATTATAAAGGTGCTCTACAGGTGTCTCCGAAGGTACTTGTTGGGTTGGCGTATTTCGAGATTAGGATTTGTCACTCCGATTGTCGAAGAGGTATCTCTGGGCCCTCTCGGTAATGCACATCACTTAAGCCTTGCAAGCATTGCAACAAATGAGTTAGTTGCGAGATGATGTATTACGTAACGAGTAAAGAGACTTGCCGGTAACGAGATTGAACTAGGTATTGAGATACCGATGATTGAATCTCGGGCAAGTAACATACCGATGACAAAGGGAACAACGTATGTTGTTATGCGGTCTGACCGATAAAGATCTTCGTAGAATATGTGGGAGCCAATATGAGCATCCAGGTTCTGCTATTGGTTATTGACCGGAGACGTGTCTCGGTCATGTCTACATAGTTCTAGAACCCGTAGGGTCCGCACGCTTAACGTTTAGATGACAGTTATATTATGACTTTATATGTTTTGATGTACCAAAGGTTGTTCGGAGTCCCGGATGTGATCACGGACATGACGAGGAGTCTCGAAATGGTCGAGACATGAAGATTGATATATTGTAAGCCTATGTTTGGATATCGAAAGTGTTCCGGGTGAAATAGTGATTTTACCGGAGTACCGAGGGGTTACCGGAACCCCCCGGGGACTTAATGGGCCTTAGTGGGCCTTGGTGGAAGAGAGGAGAGGCGTCTAGGGCTGGGCCGCACGCCCCTCCCCCCTAGTCTGAATAGGACAAGGAGAGGGGGGCGGCGCCCCCTTCCTTCTTCTCCTCCACCTCTTTCCCCCTCCCAAGTCCTAATCCAACTAGGAAAGGGGGGAGTCATACTCCCGGTGGGAGTAGGACTCCTCCTGGCGCGCCCTCTCCCCTGGCCGGCCGCATCCCCCTTTGCTCCTTTATATACGGGGGCAGGGGGCACCCCATAGACACAACAATTGATCGTTTGATCTTTTAGCCGTGTGCGATGCCCCCCTCCACCTTAGTCCACCTCAATAATACTGTAGCGGTGCTTAGGCGAAGCCCTGCGTCGGTAGAACATCAACATCGTCACCACGCCATCGTGCTGACGAAACTCTCCCTCAACACTCGGCTGGATCGGAATTCGAGGGACGCCATCGGGTTGAACGTATGCTGAACTCGGAGGTGCCGTGCGTTCGGTACTTGATCGGTCAGATCGTGAAGACGTACGACTACATCAACCGCATTGTGCTAACGCTTCCGCTTTCGGTCTACGAGGGTACGTGGACAACACTCTCCCCTCTCGTTGCTATGCATCACCATGATCTTGCGTGTGCGTAGGATTTTTTTTGAAATTTCTACGTTCCCAACACACTGTCAGTTGGACCACATATACTCGCATCCCATGTGCTTTTATCTGTAGGTCCGCCTGGTTGGCCCACCTCTGTTGTCTGGATTTGAT
Source organism: Aegilops umbellulata (assembly GCA_032464435.1). Lineage (NCBI taxonomy): Eukaryota > Viridiplantae > Streptophyta > Magnoliopsida > Poales > Poaceae > Aegilops > Aegilops umbellulata. The sequence goes on from CP136055.1 coordinate 506,520,031, forward strand.
GCCTATTTGAGCGACATGGTTGGGTGAACGATTCCTGTATCCTGTCTGCGACACGTCTGGACATGGTCCGTTGACGGCTAGTGTGTCTGTTTCAGGGGATAGCGTTGGGATGCCCTAATTAATACCATTATTAAATACTCCCTCCGTCCCAAAGTTGAGACACTTATTTTGGGACGGAGGGAGTATACAATAAATATAGTTTCATACCATATCTCTATTAGACCTCTTTCAATGTATGAGTAGCAACCAAACTTCCCAATACATAGGTGTTTAGTTTTTTGTTGCTAAGAGCTCCCTTCATTTAATTATGTGTAGACTCAGATTTACCTTTCCACTTAGGTATACTCGTTTGACATCGTTTCTTCTTGAGATCACCATACTACTCTCTCTCTTTTCTTAATTAATATGCCACATCAGATTTTTTTTTGCTTAGTTGACAATTTTAGCACGTATACAAGATGGAGCATTGAGAGAGGCCTTAGGCTGGTTGTAATGGAGAGTATCATATACTAATATCATGCATATAATACTAGTGTATGATACTACTCCATCTGTTCCTAAATATAAATCTTTGTAAAAATTTCAATATGGACCACATATGGATGTATATAGAATTATAGATGCATTTTAAAGTATAAATTCATTCATTTTGCTCCGTATGTAGTCCATAGTGAAATCTCAAAAAGACTTATACTCCCTCCGTTCCTAAATAATTGTCTTTCTAGAGATTTCAACAAGTGACTACATACGGAGCAAAATGAGTGAATCTACACTCTAAAACATGTCTACATACATCCGTATGTTGTAGTTCATTTGAGATGGCTAGAAAGACAATTATTTAGGAACGGAGAGGGTATTTAGGAATGGAGAGAGTATATCCGTAATGCATGGTATCATATATTGGTATCATATATGACTACATTTATTGCCATTTCCTGTAGATTTTCCGTACAAACATGATTAAATTAGGGAAGCACTAGGCATCAGACTACTGATGATCGCTTCCCATCAGACTAGTGCTAGACCATTCGATCGAATTTACCACCAACGTCCGATCTGTTAGGAAACTCCGCCGCATGATTTCCTGGATTGAAGCCTTTTTTTACGGGGTGGGCCAGTGGCAGTTCGTTTCTATATATTGCCGCTTCCAAACAATTGTTTGCTTCCTAATTAAGCTCTCCATAATTAGTTTGCTTCCAAGATTGATGCATCATTTTGTCCACATGATTTATTTCTCTATTTCACATATTCTATTTTGAGCCAACGCATATTTGCTTCCATCCACTCAATAATATGCTTCAAGTGCGTACAATCAATATTGTTTCGGTTTGATGAAAATGTCTGAATATAAATGTTTATTTTGCTTCCAACCAAGCAACAACTTATTTCCATCGACTCATAGATTTGTTACGACTGCAACTTAATTTTGCTTATATTTATATATTTGCTTCTACTCAAAATAAAATTGGTTTCCGTTATAGCTATACATTGTTTCCACAAGAAACGAAAAATTGCTTCCAAAGAATAGATATTCTACTTCCATGAAACCAAAATATTGTACAACACATATTAATTACATTACAACAAAATATGATACAAAATTCAGGCCTAATATATCAGGGAAACGTGGGTATTGTCTTGAGCTGCAGCGTCGCGATAAGGACCGAGATCTCAGTGACCTTTGTTGCTTCCACCACCTCTGTTACCTTCACCACCTCCACCACCTCTGTTGCCATCATATCGACAATGTCGGCGTCATGCGGAGAGGGTAGTACAAGGCGATTGGAAAACCAATGATGCATGGTTGGAAATGTGTGGCACAAAACATTTGTATAACAGAAACACATGAGAAAAATATGACACATTTTAATATATCACAACATAGATGCTAGTCAGTGGAGGAGTACAATTTGAGATAAAGAAAAAAAAGAGCCATTAATATAAAAACATAAAAGTAGGAAGCATAGCTTACAAGAAGGAATAGCTTGATCTATCACAGCAGACATGATAGGTTGTGGAAGCATAAAGAATTGATACGGAGAAAAAAAATCATTGCCATAGAGGCATATGCAAAACATAAAGGTAGAAATCATGGCTTATATGAAGCAATGATTTGATCTATCAAAACATTCATGATACACAGTGGAAGCATGAATGTAGCGCAGAAGAGCAATGTTTACATACGTGCGTTCAAATGTGAATGATTTAAAAAAAAATGATAAGCTGGAACTATGTGAACAAACTACCTGGAATGAAGACACATGTGATAACGAGGATATAACACAAAAATTATAGGATAAGAAGCAGGAAATACGGATGCAACCTGCATAAACCGAAGAAGCGCTTGAAGTATGATTTGGAAGCTCACGGGAAGAATGAAAATATGCTATATAAAAATGACTACATACACGTAGGAAGCATGGAGACGAGGCAAAGCTTGACACGGTAAAAAAAAAAGCAATCTATATCGACTGAAAATGCAAAAGCACAGTACGTATGTATCATGTCGGCTGATCCAGCGATGCATGGTCGTTTTTTCGTTGTGAAGAACGGACGCCCAGCCAGACAACGGCAACATCGACCTCCTCTGCAGCGTTGGTGAGGCTCCCGGTCACCTTGGTGCGCCGTTATTGAAGGCCTACACAGATGGCCAGGTTAGCATAGGCGCTGCAGCGAGATAGGGACGGAGGAGCGAAATCATGACCAGATCGAAGAGGTGCTCACCATTAGGGCCACCATGATCGCCTTTGGGAGAGGACGTCGGCGCTGTGATCCAACACGATGGGCTGCGCTACGGCGGCAGGATGGATCGCTGAGCAAGGCGAGAACAGCAGTGGAGCGACCAAGCGATTAATTATGATTCCGTTTTGATTTCCCTAACCATGGGTGCATGATTAACGGGTTGATTAATGGGCGCATGGATTGAAGAGAGGGAGAAGTCCTCGGCCATACGATGGAAAAGGAATCAATGGTATAAGATTGGTCTGACGTAGGAAAGAAATCAGACCTCTGATGAAAAGTGTTTCCCATTAAATTATGCATCGTTTGACTCCAGAGAAAACAACAGGCTTTCTTTTCGAGTACACACCATTTTTCTGAAACATTTTGCAGACCAACACTAGCCGAAAGAACGCATTGGTGTAGCCCATGGCTGACAAACCGGCCCCAGTTCCGGCGATGGGCTACATGCCTGAACATCTTCCACCTCCGCACCCAACCAAGGCCAAGGCGACCGAGCAGTCCACCTCCGCCGCCGTCGCCGGCGAATTTGACCCCACCGAGCCATGGTACGCGCGGGTGTGCACCCTGACGCGCCTCCGACGGCACCGGGAGGCCCTTGCGGTCCTACGCCATGCCGACCCTTCGCCGCCGCCGCACGCCATGGCGCTGCCATCCGCGGCCATCTGCTGCGCGGCGCTATCCCTCCCCTCCGGCGTCGCGCAGGTACACGCGCTCTCTGCCAAGCGCGGCCTCCTCCCAGCCTCCGACGCGTACCTCCTCTCCGCTCTGCTCTCTTCCTACTGCCGCCTCGGCCTCGTCCGCTGCGCCTGCCAGCTGCTCGACGAAATGCCCCCTGCGTCCACGCCTCCAGCCACTGTCCTCGCCGCCTTCAACTCTGTCATCTCCGGATGCGCACTCCACGCCCTCGCGCCCGCCTGCTTCGCCCTCTTCCGCCGCATGCGCGTGCACGTGGCTGGCGTCCGCTTCAACGCCGTCACGCTCCTGGCATTGCTCCCGACAGCTCCTACAACCGTCGTGCCGCAGCTCCATGCCCTCGCGGCTCGAGCAGGACTCGCCTCCGGGACTACCGTGGCCAACTGTCTCATATCTGTGTACGGACGCAGCAGCGCCTCTCTTGCTCGGCAGATTTTTGACGAGATGCCGCTGGCCTCCCGTGATCTTGTCTCGTGGACCGCCGTGCTCTCGGCCCACGCACAGAATGGTCTCGCTGTGGACGCCCTCGAGCTCTACCGGCGCATGCGTGACCATGGTGTGGAACCAGACGCTCTGACGCTCGTGGGCGTGCTCTCCTCCTGCGCACACCTTGATGCACGTGGTGTTGGCCTGCACGTGGATCGCTATGTGCGGGAGAGAATCCCAGGGTTTCGTGCAAATGTGCAGCTTTGCAGCGCGCTTATCAACTTCCATGCACGCTGCGGCAGCTTGCCCCAGGCACAGCAGCTGTTCGACAAAATGCCCAAGAAGAGCATCGTGTCATGGACGGCGCTGATCACCGGGTATGGCATGGATGGACATGGTGACATGGCCATTAATCTCTTCCAAAGGATGGTGTCAGAAGGCATACAGCCAGATAATGTCGCAATGGTCGCGCTCTTGTCGGCGTGCAGCCACACCGGGAAGTATGAAGAGGGACGCAAGTACTTCTTTGCAATGGAGAGCACCTACAAGCTGCGGCCTACACTGGAGCACTACGCCTGCATGGTGGACCTCCTTGGAAGAGCGGGCCGTCTCGAGGAGGCACAAGAGCTCATCTTGTCGATGCCCATGCCAGCCGACGGTTCTGTGTGGGGTGCCCTTCTTGGGGCGTGCAAGATACATAAAAATGTGGAGACAGGGGAGGAGGCTTTCAAGCATGTTATTATGCTCGAACCGAGCAATGTGGGCTACTACGTGCTCATGGCTAACATGTACACTGACAGTGGACAACAGGATGGTGTCGCGAGGGTGCGGGCGATGATGAGGGAGCGTGGGCTGAAGAAGGAGCCCGGTGTAGCTACCTCGAACACAAGGGGATAGTTCACTTGTTAATGGACGACGACCACTCGCATCCACAGGCGAAGAGAATTTACGAGCTTGTGATTGAACTTGAGCAGATGGTCAAGGAGAAGATGAATGGCACAGCAGGAATGGGGGAAAACAGAGTGCTTGACAAGAAGGTAGCTGTAGCGTTGGTTGGCACTCACAGTGAGAAGCTCGCTGTACCATTCTCTATGCTGAGCACAGTGGATGTTGAGATTGTGGTGATGAAGAACCCGAGGGCGTGTGGGGGCGGCCACTCGTTCCTGAAGATGGTCTCTGCAATTGCCTACCCGTGTTTCTCGTCAGGGATTCGAGCTGCTTTCATCGCTTCACGGGTGCAGCATGCTCCTGCAAAGATTACTGATGAATAATTGGATTTGGTCCTCACTGTGAAGGAAGGCTTAGCTGGTTGCACCCACATACTGTGATGCTCAACTATGTAAAGATCGGGCTACTATATGTTGAGTAGAACCTGAGGTTGAGATCCGAAGACTCTTGTCCTAATGCTGGCAGCGAGTCGACCAAACTGGAAGTTTCCCTACAGGCTGATCTTGTACTCCTGAGTGAATGCTTAATGCTCCATGCATGTGGTTCAATGGCTGACAACTAATTGTCGAGGATCCTGATTTCAGAGGTGTGACAAGTGCAGATTTTAACCAGAGGTGGTTCAGACTTCAGAGTACACCAGAAAACACACGAGTTCTCCAATAGATTGGCATCGTTCAGTTCAGTGGTATATCTCAACGGGTTTTTGTTGAAGAAGATGATAAACTGCAATTGCATACAGATGTTATAGAGGTGGCGGAAAGTTTCACTGAAATATGGAACTAAATGTTTTCATACTCGCGGGTGTGGGCTGATGATACCAGCTGACAGTGAATATATGTCGTGCTGCAAACTAGAAGATAAAAGACAGTATTTGTCATTGCGAGTGCAACCGTTAGGTAGGAACATTTTCTGCCATGCTAATGTACTGATGATTGCCAGGATCAGGAAGACTAGGAATGCAGCTTCACGAGCTACATCCTGTTTGGTCTTCACGAACTATCCCACTGTTGGTTGTTGCTTGAGCTCAATTTGAGTTGGGCTTCGATGCAAAAAGACAGGTCAGTGAGTAGGCGGTGTTGCAGCTGTTCACCTGTTAAGTTGCTTGCAGATCCACTCCGTTGATGTATATCACCATTGACAGTGCGATGTCCGTCTCTGTCAACCTATGTTTTTTCCCTAGAACTTGGGTTTTTTCCCCTAGAACTTGCCAACCTGCGTTATTGATTGCCATCGGAGCAGGGTCGTGCACGCGCCAGAACCAGTACTAAGAGCATCTTCAACTAGATCCGTTGATGACCCGGTCGTCCGGCAGTCAAGCAGCGGTCACTGGCGGATCTGCTCGTGGCCGACTCCTTGGACTGCTGCCTTCGACCATTAGTTCTGCAACAAAGACGACAAGGGCAAGGGTGGCCGTCGGTGAACTTCCCCTATCTAGTTTATTTATGCCATCGAACAATCTAGTCTTAGTTAAATGTTGTCTTTGTTGTAGTATGTAGTCCTTGTTGAATTTTTGGTGTCCTATGTCATCTGATGTTTGAACTATGTCCTATCTATGCTATCTATGTATATGTTGATCGATGTTCCATAACTTTGTATGGATTTGAGGGTTCGTAAATGAGACCCGAGCGGACAAATGGCGGTTGACACGCTCCTATCCACCAACGCGTGCCCGGACATACAGGGGGGCAAATTAGGTAAGTCTGGTTGGAGATGCTCTAAGCTAGGGTGATAAGGCCCCTTGGCGGGGCCTTATCTATAAGAGCCCAATCTATATATGCGTTAGAATATGTTGTGTCTGACTATATGTCTCAACAATGCACTGAGTTGTATATATAATTCCCAGTATGATGTATGTATTACAAAATTAATCCATTAATGCTCAAATATTTCCAATTTGGGAGGGTTGGGCAAGTTGGAGAAAGGCCAATTTTTTTGTATTGCTAAAGTTATTATAAAGTTTTTTTTTGCGGAATAAAGTTGTTATAGAGTTAGGCAGACACACTCTTCATTAGCTATAATCAATTTAAATTTTAGATAAACAATATCCTTCCTACATACTTATAAAATTCGACTTGGTGGTCATTTGTTCATTTACTTCTCAACATTTCTCTTTTCAACCATGACAAGTGGTGGTGGTTCCCCCAAACAATCCTCAATTCCACCGGGGTAGGGCTTGGAGAGAGATCGGACAATGCCCAGTGTGCCATGGAGCGCAACGACAACAATTGTTTGACATGCAAAGCAATACAATTTGTTGATCGATAGCTAAGCATGGGTATTTAGCTAGTAAATTCTAAGTACTCATGCATGGACTCCATGATTTTGATACAAAATACAAATTAAGCATGAACCGACGGCCACCAATTTACCCCTCAAGAACAACATTAAAACTTGGAGAAAAAGAGCACCCCCAACAATCGAGAGCAGAGTTGACACTTTATGTTGTCTAGAAATATCTATTAGTTACACCCATCTTAAAATCATGTACTCAAATATTTATGGAAGTTATTTGCTAGATATCTAAAACACTCTTCAAAGTTATGTATACATAAGGATATTATGGAAAAGAATGCATACATACACAGAGTGCATCAATAAATTTATGAGATAATGTGAAAATATTGATTTTCTCATATTTATGGTGAAATATATTGTCGTGAATGATTTTTCTCAAAACCCCAAACTGAATAATAAAAACAACTGCAACAAATACAATTCCAATTTACACAAGATACATATTTGTAATGATAAATATTATAATTACATCTCAATAGAAATGAATTTGGTACATTGTTAGTGCTACTAGTTATGAAATAGTTCCGGCATTGTAAATGGAAAGATATGTCAAAAAATCATAGATTTAGAGAAAACTAAAACATTACAAAGTAAAAAAATCTCAATATAAACTAGGTAACATACATTTTTATCTCGCAATGGCCCCATGAATCAGATGGTACGGGTTTTTGCACGCTCATCCTACTTCATCATAAAATTGAACATGACAACGCTCATAGTAAATTCTTATCCACGAGCGAGGCAATAGTCACCATAGAAATTCAGAAAGCTCATATGCCTCAAGTTCATGTATAACATCTATAAAAAAACCTCTGGAAGAGTGATGTGCCTCCCAAAGAGCAATTCTTCACATGACTGGTTATGCGAAACGTTGTTGGACGGATGACCGACTTGCAAGGCGTGGCATGCAACACGCTTCCTCATGCACGTTCTGTGACCAGATACCTGAATTCAAGAGTTTTTGATGATATAGCGCCGACTGTACAGTGGGTTGTCCAGATGGCGGTGAATGAGCACAAGCTTTGGATTTGAGCAAAGCGGAGGATGTTTAGTTGATCTTTCCCTTCCTAATGAAAATGATAGTCAACTATTGTTTCTTGTTCTTAAAAAAACATCTATAAAAACTTGCATTATTTATTTTGTACAAAACAATTTGTACATAAGAAAATTATCTGAAAGCACACAATGAATTCAAAATCAACAAAACAATACCAAAGTCACTATCCTCGTGAAATACTTCAATGTTATGAGCTACCGTAATACAAAATTGTGAAATGATGTAAATCCTTGTCCGTGTAAATGATTGGCATGTTTACAAAATAAGGACCTGTCTAAAAAAATAACCATCCATCCTTCTATCACAACTCGTGTTATGGGGCTCTATAGCACACCAGTTAATATAGTCATTTCTATTGTTTTAGCACCAAGTTTTGGTTCCCCAAACTCGGCCCGAGGACAACTCTAATCCACCCCCAAGAAAATAACTCCAATAAAACTACCATTTTGGGGGGACTAGACATATCTGACACATCCCCAAAAGTCTATAACTCCCAAAGAGTTCTTGGTCAAATCAACCCCCCTCCCAATATTATCAGGGCTAAGTGAGCTATCCAATCAATCTCCTAATCGACCAAATTCATGCAGGAGGAAACTTACATTTCTAACTGCCACACACTACCGCTACGATTCACCGCACCGGGCTTGTCTGTAACGCCCCAAGACCGACGCTCCAGAAGACTTCCATATATTTCGAGTTTCGCCGTGTGTTTCAATTGCTTTGTTGCATTCATCATGTCATCTCTTGCATTGCATCATGTCGTCATGTCATCATATCATTAATTTTTGCAACTGAACTAAACAAATCATATGGATCTTTGGTCCATTTAAATCGAGGGATGTTCACAATGGTGATTTCTCTTTATAACTTATCCTCCCAATATTAGGGAGCTATTATAAAATATTCCGTCGAGGTGGAATTAACCATAACACACTTGCAAAATATTCCATGCCTTTGTTATCTCAATTCTTGTTCTCCAAACTTTGCCCATAAATTCTTTCTTCACTTTCCGGAGTTCTATCAAAAATCTCAACATTTTGGCCACTCTTAAACCTTGTCCTAATTCAAACCATTTGAATTAAATTCAAACGAGTTTGAATTCAACTCCTCACGTGTGCCCACTTCTATTTTTCTGGGATCAAGCTCATTTTTGTGAGTCCAGGAAAATTGGCCCCATGCGCAAATTCTTTCTCTAATCCCTCTCTTTCTTTTTCTTCTCTCTAGTTCTTTTCTGCCAAAGAACATAAGGGAGAGAGAAGAGAGAGACCCCCAGTGCAGCCCGCTTAAGGCCCACCTGCGGCTTGACCTAGCCGGCCCAAGAGGCCCGCCCGATCTCCTCTTATCCACCCACTCGCTCGACCCTCTCTCCCTCGTTTCCCTCGCGCCGCCGCCCGCAACACACTCATCGCCAGGGAGAGGAGCTCCCCGCGCCCTTGCCCCGTCCCTGACCGCCACTCCCCCTGCTCCTCCACGCGGTGCCGACCGGCGACCACGACGAACGGTAACCGCACTGGAGCTCCTTCCTCTACGCCCTCTCCTGGAGCCGCTCGCTGCTGCTGCTCTTCATCGAGGCGCAAGTCCCGCCGCGGTTGCTGCTCTGCTCCTGCCCCGCCGGTCGCCTCTGCCTCGACCCTGCGCCCTCGCCTCCGGCGACCGTCGTCGCTCCGTGCACCCCGGCCATCCTCCTGCGCCCCTCGCTCCTCTGCTTCGTCCTCTGCCGCGACCATCTCCTCCCCGACGCCTTGCTGTTGCTGTTGCTGCAAGACCGCCACGGCGCCGTCATGGAGCCCCAGGTCCGAAGATGACCACGACCGCACATCTCTCCTTGTACCACTTTGGAGTTCGGGACCATCAAGTACCCCGACGCTCATCACCATGCATGACTACAACATCAAGGGAACCACTACCCTCGACTCAGGGACGCCAAGTACCCCTACTACCCATGTACGACTACGTGATTTCATCAAGTACCCCTCGGATGCGCCAAGTTCGACTACATGGACCACCAAGTTCCTCTACCGATGACCCTCCAAGTTTGTCCAGATTGTCATGTACACTGCCGTCGCGAGAACCACTACTTCCACTACCGTCGCGAGCACGACTACTTCCCACGACGACCCATGTACAACTACTTCCACATCGAACTCGATCCGCCCCGAAAATGCACGCTTCGAAGGTATAACCCCAAGACGACCGCCCGTGAACGAATGCTTGTGTGTTGTATGAGATGCTCGAGTTTGCATCGTGATCGAATTGTCTTTGTACGTTCCTCGTTTGCCATGCCACCGTCATGTGGGACACCCGGTATCCGGGATCACTCCCCATCTCTTGCATGTTCCCCACATTCGCCCACTTGCTTCTTTTGCATCGATATCTCAATGAGTTGTCGGAACCGGAATGTTGCCGTGGCACCATTTCCGTTGCCGTTGCCGTGGCACCCCTTTCGTTCCGCCATGGTGACCAAATGCTTCATAACATGCTCATGTCAACATTTTCATAAAATTGCTTAAAACTTGCATTTGTCATCCGCATCATAATAACAACATTTAAAATGTTTATATTTGTTGTTTCCATCAATTTGCTAAATGCATATGGGGATTTACCGGATTTGATGTTTGTTATATCCAGCCCCATTTAAATTGTTTAGATGGTATAGTTTTGTTATGCTTCACCTATTGCCATGTTAACCAACATTTAATATTGTTGAGTACCTAACCGGAAGTGAACTAAATAATTGATGTGGTGTTTCGTCAATATGCAACTCGTTGCATATTGTGCCCCACCTAACTTGTAGTATTGTTTGTGCACTTTGCCATGCCATGCCATGCCTCTTTAAACAGGACATGCATCATCCTTGGTTGTGCATCATGCCATGTTTATGTGATGGTTGTTTACTATGTTGTTTGCTTCTTTCCGGTTTGCTTCTCTCGTTAGCTTCAGTTTCGTTCCGGAGTTGTGAGGATTCGTTCGACTTCGTCCGTTTGTCTTCTTCATGGACTCGTTCTTCTTCCTTGCGGGATCTCAGGCAAGATGACCATACCCTCGAAATCACTTCTATCTTTGCTTGTTAGTTGCTCGCTCTTTTGCTATGCCTATACTGCGATACCTACCACTTGCTTATCATGCCTCCCATATTGTTAAACCAAGCCTCTAACCCACCTTGTCCTAGCAAACCGTTGTTTGGCTATGTTACCGCTTTGCTCAGCCCCTCTTATAGCGTTGTTAGTTGCAGGTGAAGATGAAGTTTGTTCCTTGTTGGAACATGGAGATGTTGTTCCTTGATTGGAACATGTTTACTTGTTGGGATATCACAATACCTTTTATATTATTAATGCATTTATATACTTGGTAAAGGGTGGAAGGCTCGGCCTTATGCCTGGTGTTTTGTTCCACTCTTGGCGCCCTAGTTTCCGTCATATCGATATTATGTTCCCGATTTTGCGTCCCTAACGCGGTTGGGTGATTTATGGGACCCCCTTGACAGTTCGCTTTGAATAAGACTCTTCCAGCAAGGCCCAACATTGGTTTTACATTTGCCTCAGCCTATTACCTTTTTTTCCCTTGGGAGTCGCGCATCCCAAGGGTCATCTTTATTTAGCCCCCCCGGGCCAATTCTTGTCTAAGTGTTGGTCCAAACTAGAGCACCGTGCGGGACCGTCCCTTGGCAACTTGGGTCATGTTGGTACCTGTACGCTTAGCTTATCCGGTCGTGGCCTGAGACGAGATACGCGCGGCTACTATCAGGGTGTCGGCACGCCGGGAGGTCTTGCTGGACTTGTTTTACCATTGTCGAAATGTCTTGTAGCCGGGATTCCGAGACTGATCGGGTCTTCCCGGGGAGAAGGAATATCCTTCGTTGATCGCGAGAGCTTATAATGGGCTAAGTTGGGATACCCCTGCAGGGTTTGATCTTTCGAAAGCCGCGCCCACGGTTATGTGGCAGATGGGAATTTGTTAATGTCCGGTTGTAGAAAACCTGAAGTTGATCTTATTTAAAATACATCAACCGCGTGTGTAACCGTGATGGTCTCTTCTCGGCGGAGTCCGGGAAGTGAACACGATGTTGGAGTTATGTTTGACGTAAGTAGTTCTAGGATCACTTCTTGATCATAGTTATTCGACCGTGCTTTTGCCTTCTCTTCTCGCTCTCATTTGTGTATGTTAGACACCAGATATGCTAGTCGCTTGCTGTAGCTCCACCTCACTAACCTGCCCTACCTTTAAGCTTAAATAGTCTTGATCTCGCGGGTGTGAGATTGCTGAGTCCCCGTGACTCACAGATACTTCCAAAACCAGTTTGCAGGTGCCGATGAACCGTGCAGGTGACGCACCCGAGCTCAAGGAGGAGCTCGATGAAGATCTTGTTCATTGTGTTGTTTCATTTCAGTTGATCAGTAGTGGAGCCCAGTTGGGACGATCGGGGATCTGTGTAGCATTTGGCGTAGTCTTCTTTTATTTTGGTTCCGTAGTCGGACCTTGATTGTATATGTTTGATGTAATGCTTTACTCATGTATTGCGTGAAGTGGCGATTGTAAGCCAACTATGTATCTCTTTCCCTTATGTATTACATGGGTTGTGTGAAGATTACCTCACTTGCGACATTGCTTTCAATGCGGTTATGCCTCTAAGTCGTGCTTCGACACGTGGGAGATATAGCCGCATCGAGGGCGTTACATTGTCTCTAGCCACGCCACCGGCTAACGCACCCCAATCCGCCCCACTGACCTCGCCCTGTCTTCCCTTATTGCCCGCCACAAATGGAATCACCTCCCAACCTGGTCCACAACCACTGCCTTGTCACACTATGGATCCGAGGACCAGACCGCCGATGGCCATCACTTGAGCTACATGTTGCATAATGTTCGTGCCCTACCTATAAGTAGACGTCGCCAATGCCCTCAACTTACCCTGATGTCCTCCATTGTTGTGCCGCTCTCTCCACCACCGCCTATAGACCCAAGAAATGGCAAGCTCCCATGTCGCATCGATCACGGAGCACATGATAGGGCGACAACTTCCTCCGGGTGAAACAAGCTGAGATGACTCGTCGAACAAGCCGCCACATGACCTCCTCTGTCATGCCCTCAACCTATTCGACAAGTGGTCCACAAGGTGAGTTGGCTTGTGCCAGTGGCGGAGCTTGAGCCAAAAACATGGGGGGGGGGAAACATAATTGTTTACAACTTACTTTTCGTGAGGAATATGCCTAATACAAAGGGATATAGGCTTGTTTTCTTGTGTGCTGGGGGGCATGGCCTAAGTTAGCCCCCATGAAGCTCTGCCACTGGCTTGCGCAACAGTTCTTTGACGACTCATCATCACCGGAGGAGGAAAGATGATGACGACTTTGTTATGGTATGGATGATGATCATGGAGGAAGAAGGAAGTAGTTCTCAGATCGGTCATAGGTACATTCGTCATAATAGGATTATGTACCCAAAATCATGAGATATTATTTCATGGAAAGTTTAGTGTATCGGACAAACTTGTTCACACGATGTCTCAGAATGCCGACGACGCTCTTTCTGGGACTGCGGTTGAAGTACATGATTATTTTCTCTTGCAAAAGGCGGATGCTGCAAGAAAACTTAGTGCAAGTGCAATTTAGAAGTGTTGTGCAACAATGCATGTGTTGGCATATGTAGTCCCAAGTGACTTGGCATATGAATATGTCCAAATTTGCGAAGATCTTATCATTACTTGTATGAGGAGGTTTGCAAAGCATGTGGTTGAGATGTTAGGAGAATAGTACCTAATAGCATCCAATGAAAATGGCACAACAAGGATACTGAATGTTGGTGCAATGAGAGGGTTCCTTAGGACGCCTGGGAACATCGATTGCATGCACTAGACATCGAAGAATTGTCCTACGAGATGGAGTGGGCAGTTTACTAGGAGTTTCCATGATCTAACCATCATACTCAAAGTTGTTGCCTCCGATGATCAATGGATTTGACATTGTTACTTTGGTATGCATAGATCTCACAATAAAAACAATGTCATGCAAAGAACTCATCTTTTTGTAAGGCTTGTTGCAGGGGATACTCCACCTTGCAACTTGGGAGTTACCAGCCACTAGTGTGATAAGGGATATGACCTAGCAGATGGTACCTACCCTTCATGGTCCACATTTGTCAAGACAAATTGAAGCACAGAAGGCAACAAAAGACCTCACCTTGTCTTCGCTCAAGAATCTGTGAGAAAAGATGATGGGAGGGATTTTGGTGTGTTGCATGCTTGCTTTGCCACTATTCATAGACCTCTACTTATTGGAACTAAAAAAGCACCGCAGATTATCATGACATGTTGTGTGATCTTTCACAACATGTGACGCCCGGGTAATCAAGCTACAGTAAAACACTGCTAATGATGCCATGTCACCACCGTTACTGTTCCTAATCTCGGGTTAATTCAAAACCGATCCAAATTCAAAATTTAATTGCAGGATAAACAATAAAAGTTTTCAAATATTAAAATAAAAATGTTCGGGTTGTGCTAAATATTACCTAGATAATTATGGTGTAGAAGGTACTGTTTTATAAGATGCATAAATAATTTAAATTGAATTATAACAGAAAAGAAAGAAAATACAAAAAGAAAAAGAAAAAGAAAAAAAAGACTAAACTAACAAAAAAACCAGAAGACAGAACCCCCCCTTCCCCCGTGGGCCTTGTGGCCCAGCAGGCCACCAGGCCAGCCGGCCGGCCCAACCCCGCCTCCCTTATTCCCCACCCCCCTGGCAACCCTAGCCGCCTTCCTCCCATTCCCCACTCGCGCCCCCTCTCCCCCTCACTCCCGATTGGATCGGGAGGAGATCGACGCCGCCGCCCGGAGCTCCTCCCTCGCCGGGCCGCCTCCTCCCCGTCGCCGCTCGTCCCCGTCGCCCCCCTCGACCTGCCCCGAGCAAGCTCCCGAGACCCAACCCCCCCGACGTGAGCTCCTCTCCTCCCTTCCCCCTCTGTCGCCGGCGCCGTCCGCACCCAGCCGCGGCCCCGCACGGCGGTCGCCGCGCCCTGGCCGCGCCCGTCGCCCGCCCCGACGCGCCTCGCCTGGCCAACCCCCCGCACGGGCGCCCCTCCTCCCAGCTCGCCCTCCCTCCGCGCCGACTGCGCCATGGCCTCACGCCCCTCCCTCTCCTTCCTACCCTGCTCGCCGCGCCGCCGCGCGAGGCCTTGCCCCGGCCCTCCTCTTGCCGTGCTACCTCCGCCCCCCCCCCTCGTGTGCTGCTCGCGCCCTGGCCGAGCCCTTGCCCCGCTTCGCTCGCCGCGCCCCCTGCACCTACTGCAGCCGCCACGCCTGCTGCTTGCCGCCCCGCGCCATCCAGCCATCGATGCCGCAGCCGCCCCCGCTGCTCCCCGCGCACTGCCGCGCTGCTCCCGCCCGCGCTGGCCATGGCTCGCCCGCCCCGCCTCTGCGGTCCCGTCGCCGCCGCCGGCCGGACCCCGCTCCGGCCATGGCCTCGCCATGGCCACTGACCTCCCCTGCACCGGCGCCCTGCCGGGTCCGTCGCCCCTGGGCGAGCGCCTCGCTCGTGGGCGGGCTGCGGCTTCGCCCGCAGCTGCGCCCGCACGCCTGACCCGCTATGGCCCCCTCTGGGCCACTGCCAAACGGGGCCCACGCCCCACAGAACGTTTTTTTAAAAAAAAAAGAATTAAAATTAATAAGAAAATAAAAATAAAAATAATTAATTAATTAATTAATTAATTAAGGAATTAATTAATCTAATTAATCATAATTAGATTAACCTAATGAACTAATTAGTTAAATTAAACAATAGTTAGATTAGTTAATCACTGGTTAGACTAAACAGTCTATGACAGGTGGGTCCTAGTGGACCCACACGTCAGAATTGACCAGTCAACGCCCCTGTTGACTGCTGACGTCATGCTGACGTCATGCTGACGTCAGCGTGCACTGTTTTGGATAATGTTATATTTAAATAATTAATTAAATTCCAGAAATTATTAAAATCTTTAGAAAATCATATCTTTTAATCCGTAACTCAGATTAAAATATTTTCAACATGAAAGTTGCTCAGAACGTCGAGACGCTTCCGGATACGCAACCCGTTCGTCCGCCACACCCCCCTAACCTATCGAACCCGCAACTTTCCCCCTCCGGCTCCTCTGCCCGAAAACGCGAAACACCGGGGATATTTTCCCGGATGTTTCCCCCCTTCACCGGTATCACCGTATACCGCGTTAGGGCACCACTAACGCCGTTATTTGTCATGTCATGCATCACTGTGCATCTGCTTGCTTAAATATTTATTGTTTCTTCCCCCTCTTCTCTCGATAGACCCCGAGACCGACGTTGCTGCTGCCCCGTTCGACTACGGAGTTGACGATCCCTCTCTCTTGCCAGAGCAACCAGGCAAGCCCCCCCCTTGATCACCAGATATCGCCTACTCTCCTCTATACTACTTGCATTAGAGTAGTGTAGCTTGTTAATGCTTTCGTTATTCCTATCCTGATGCATAGCCTGTTTTTGATACTGCTGTTGATACCTTTACCTGCAATCCTACTGCTTAGTATAGGATGCTAGTGTTCCATCAGTGGCCCTACACTCTTGTCTGTCTGCCATGCTATACTACTGGGGCCGTGATCACTCGGGGGTGATCACGGGCATATTATATACTATACACTGTTACATTACATGTGATACTGTTCGGAGATGGGGGCTGAAGGGGCAGGTGGCTCCATCCCGGTAGAGGTGGGCCTGGGTTCCCGACGGCCCCCGACTGTTACTTTGAGGCGGAGCGACAGGGCAGGTTCGGACCACCTAGGAGAGAGGTGGGCCTGGCCCTAGTCGGCGTTCGCGATACTTAACACGCTTAACGAGATCTGGGTATTTGATCTGAGTCTGGCCATTTGGTCTATACGCACTAACCACCTACGCGGGAGTAGTTATGGGTATCCCGACGTCGTGGTATCAGCCGAAGCACTTTATGACGTCAGCGACTGAGCGGCGCGCGCCGGGTTGGACCGCGTAACGTGACTTCCTTTGTAATGGAGGTTGCTAGGTCTGCTCTCCGGCCGCGTACGCAACGTGCAGGTGTGCTCAGGGCGATGGGCCCAGACCCCTGCGCGCTTAGGTTTAGACCGGCGTGCTGACCGCTCTGTTGTGCCTAGGTGGGGCTGCGACGTGTTGATCTTCCGAGGCCGGGCATGACCCAGGAAAGTGTGTCCGGCCAAATGGGATCAAGCGTGTTGGGCTATGTGGTGCACCCCTGCAGGGAAGTTTATCTATTCGAATAGCCGTGTCCCTCGGTAAAAGGACGACCCGGAGTTGTACCTTGACCTTATGACAACTAGAATCGGATACTTAATAAAACACACCCTTCCAAGTGCCAGATACATCCCGGTGATTGCTCTCCAACAGGGCATCGAGGAGGGGATTGCCGGGTAGGATTATGCTATACGATGCTAATTGGAGGACTTCAGTCTACTCTCTTCTATATGCTGCAAGACGGAGGCGACCAGAAGCGTAGTCTTCGATAAGACTAGCTATCCCCCTCTTATTCTGGCATTCTGCAGTT
This sequence comes from Aegilops umbellulata, assembly GCA_032464435.1. Lineage (NCBI taxonomy): Eukaryota > Viridiplantae > Streptophyta > Magnoliopsida > Poales > Poaceae > Aegilops > Aegilops umbellulata. The sequence continues at coordinate 506,537,731 of CP136055.1, forward strand.
CAGTCCACTGATATGGCCCTTTACACATATATCCATGCATATGTAGTGTAGCTCCTTGCTTGCGAGTACTTTGGATGAGTACTCACGGTTGCTTTCTTCCCCCTTTTCCCCTTTTCCTTTCTTCTGGTTGTCGCAACCAGATGTTGGAGCCCAGGATCCAGACGCCACCGTCGACGACGACTCCTACTACTCTGGAGGTGCCTACTACTACGTGCAGCCAGCTGACGACGACCAGGAGTAGTTAGGAGGATCCCAGGCAGGAGGCCTGCGCCTCGTTCGATCTGTATCCCCGTTTGTGCTAGCCTTCTTAAGGCAACCTTGTTTAACTTATGTCTGTACTCAGATATTGTTGCTTCCGCTAACTCGTCTATGATCGAGCACTTGTATTCGAGCCCTCGAGGCCCCTGGCTTGTATTATGATGCTTGTATGACTTATTTTATTTGTAGAGTTGTGTTGTGATATCTTCCCGTGAGTCCCTGATTTTGATCGTACACATTTGCGTGCATGATTAGTGTACGATTGAATCGGGGGCGTCACAAGTTGGCATCAGAGCCGACTGCCTGTAGGAATCCCCCTTCCACACTCCTTGGCCGAAGTCGAGTCTAGACATTGCAAAAACTTTTACTAACATGGCTGTGTGCCTTACGGGCCCACGTCGCCATTGGGTGGTATTAGAATCTTTTACTCCTCGATCTTTACTCTGGGACTCTGATCTCTCTTCTATTCGGGTTAAATGATTTTCTAAAAATCTAACTTTAGGTTCTCGAAAACTCTTTCTCCCGGAGAGCCCTTCAGTCCAGATGATCACCGGCTGCACCCGAAGGTTTCGAAGTTACTTTCTGATACTCTTTCGAGACTTTGTGCCATCGCTTTTGCAATTTCCCTCCATCGATAAACCTCTATGGATAACCACGTACACTTGTCATCCATACATTCATCCCCAGTTGATCTTGTTATTACAAGATACATCGAAATTCTCTCTATTGTTTCGAGAATACTTTGTGCATACTGCCTTGCAGTTCCTTGCCACCTGAATACCCCTAAGAAGAAATTCTCGCACTTTCCGAGTATCCGCTCCTCCCCAGTTGTTCAGGTGTTTCACAAAAGTCTTTGAAATACTATTCAATCCCCCGAAAATCCTTAGCAGCTTTATTGCTTTGCAAATACTTGTCTGTTTGCAATATGGATGCTTTCCATATGTGTAGCAATATTCATTAGTATCCTTTGACACCATCATTTTGATCCTATCGATTCAACATGTGTGTGAAAGCACGCACTCATCAGTTGATTCTTTTAAATTATCTTCCCGGCTCAGACGTCCTTCTAAGCATGAGCTGGTTCTTAACCAATCAATGCCTTGATCGTTTGTGCTTCTAAGTCTATTGAACTTATTCATTTTCGATCAGAACGATTTCTTCTGATCCCTTGACTTGAAAATCATAATTCCTCTGCTATAAACGTTGAATTATTCAGATGTTCTATAAACCGATGCATTTGCATTCTTTCTTCCTCTGATTGGGTATCGATACTCACATCAGCTCCTTGGTGGGTCGCCATATCCACTGTTGGATTATTATATCCGACAGTGTCCTTCATAATTAATCACCTTGTGAGTCCTTTCTCCGATACATAATGCCTTTGGTAAATTGTATCCTCTACTTTTGACAACCATGCTCTACTTTTGAGCTTGTGTTATTTACTTCTGAACCTTGTGGTATATGTTTCTAAGAAGCCCTATGGGTTGAACATATGCCTTCTCTAAACCATGTGAACCCGAAAGTTTTCACGAGTCATACTCTTCTGGTATTTTGCCAGATAAAATTTCAACAATACAACTTTATCGAACGCGAGAAGTGAATGAAAGATTATGCATTGGAGAAGTGGGAGTCGACCTTGAACTTTATGTTCATGCCCATGGACACGATGTACATCTTCTCATCGATGCTTCTGATTGAAAATTAATTATTCCTTGATATAAGTCCATCTTATATCTGGGGTCTGGCCTTTTACAATCATGGTTCCGACCATATTTTCTCTTTGATCCCATTTCTCGGACAAGTTTAATCACTTGTCATCTATGGACCAATACACCAGTCCAACCTCTACTTTGATCTGTCGTCGAGTATTACCCCCTTGGTATCTCGAGATTATCTTGGAACTGCATAACTTCTTATGAGTCTTCATCAAGTACCACATTCTCACTGATTACGGTTTTCATGGGCTGTGAGTTATTAAACCCTCAAAGACACCGATAACTGAACCGAGTCTACCATACGGTTCAACAACTCTTGATAATCTTCTTTAAGTCCGAGTTTATACTCGATCATGTCATTCCTAGCCTGATCGGCTATATCATTAACTGTGCTACCGGGTCCTTCTTCCCGGAACACAATTTTCGACGCTGAGCTAAGCTTACGTTGATTTCCTTGTCTTATCATTCCACCTCAGATAACAAGCTTGGTTTCGAGTTTGTGTCGTACCCATGGTTCCAATAACCTCTTGCTTCATCATTCTTTTGACTTGATGTGATCGCGGATCGATTACATCTTCAGGTAATCTCTCGACAAATGTGTCGTGATCATTATCAACTTTCTGAGCTATTCCAGAATAACAATCAAATTCATGATAAGAATTACCATCCTTGCCCCTCGATGATTTGTGCGTCATCGACTACTTCCTTGCCTTCTTTACAACACAAACTTGTTCGTGTTGTGGCTATACCTTGAATTCCTTGCTATCCAGGAATTGTTCTCCCTTACCTTGGAACATTAACATCTCTTACGACATCAATGTTGTGAGGATTTCACCACCGCTTAAGAATTCTTGGTATGGTGATACTTCTCACCATCACCATTCTTCTTGGGTCCTCGTGTTGATTCCATCCGGGGTACCAACAAGTGAGCGGTGCTGTTTGGATTCTGCCCTTCTAGCAATCCTATTGCTTTGAAGTTAATTGTCGGCCGTCATTCTTAGACTATTGATTATTGAATCACCATTCCGACATTGGTCGTGCAACCCAACCCGTATTTCGGGTGCACCTATCAACCAATGCTTAAACTGGGTATGTTTCCTCGAGCATATCCCCTTATATCATTTCATCTGACTAATGATATCTCCTTGTTCACATACTTGTGGAAAACCCATCTTTTGGAAGACTCGAGGAATTGTCGATGAATTCATTAGCTACCTCCTTCTCCCTTCATTGTTTTAATGATGAGCTTTTCTTTCGGAACTCGCTTCCGTAGTTAATTTCCCGAGAATCTTACAATGTCATCTCGACAATTTGTGTTGCACCTTTCTTCTCAGGCATCCTGAGTCCGAGGTATCCTGACGCCAATCAGATCTGAATCTCGGTCAGATATGATGGTTGGAACATATTTCCAAGAGTTATCACATTGGTCTTGATATGACCCGGTAAAGTGATGTCGTGCCTAGCACACCTGGTCGGAGGCCCTAATGTTATAGTTTTCCTTTTTAGCAAGGTTATCTATTCTTCCATGAGAAATGGTAAGACTTATTCTACGAGTTGTCCCTGATGAATCCTTCGTGTATCCAAAGTCCGATCTTTGCTTAAAGACCTTGTCAATGCTATCTCGAAGCATGTCTGTGGTACTCCGATTTTCAATAAGAACATTTGAAGCCCAATGCTAAATGCTTCCTGCTCTATTATCCAAACACCGTTGTATGGGTAATGTCATGAAAATTCTTCCCCTTACCTAATGAGTTTTCTACATTATATCATGTCTTGGATATTATGCTCTGCTTGTCCTTGGGAAGGATATACCCCTGATATATGTGTTTAAACACATTTTCCTTTCCATTGTTCTAATTAATTTGATAACCATATTATCCTTTCCATTGTTTGGTTTAACCTTTCTTGAGGTTTATATGATCTAAGCAGTAATATTTCCCTGCTTACGAAAACACCTCGGTGCACCACCTTATCAGTCAGACCCTGTTACTATTGTTGATGACATTTCGGTAACCACCGACGGACGGGAACCTTGCCTATTGGTCTGCCTCGTTCAACGAGCAGGAAAATGGTTCTCTGCGTCCCTCGCCCTTGGTATCGATGTTGTTGCCGACATAACTAACAGGCTACCCTCTGGCATGCCTTGCTACTGTGAACGTACAAGATGTCAATCCCCCCTTCCTACCTTTAACCCACATGGTGGGCCCATAACCCACTGTTCCACAGGATCGTAACCTGACTCTCCTGTACACCCCTTGTTCCTAGAATTATTCCTCCCGCTTGGACTCATATGTAATTCATGGGCCACCTTCCATGAGATCATCAATTCTGGCATCGGAAACAATAAATTTTCCGTTGCTTAAAACCCCTTTCACCTTATGGCTAGGCATTGAACGATTGCCTGGCTGCTTGAAACTTCTTGTCGGACCTTCCAACTTTACTCTCGATGTATTCTGTTAGTTCAACTCGAGAGGTACTCATATGCTCATTCATGGGTTAATCCCCAGGTTATTACCCTTATAGCATTCTGTCGTTTCCGATCTACCCCGTTACCTATTCGTAAATACGATGAAGATCCCGAAGAAAGGATGTCGACTTCATCATAAGGGCCTGAAGCAGAGAAATGAAGACATCAACGCTATGGATTGACCTCTTCGAGAAGAGCTACCAAGACCAAGAAGATTCGTTAGGATTTCGTACCCAGCCCTTTCCCCCTTACTCCCCTCTTAAATCTCGGGACGAGATTTCTTGTAGTGGAGGAGAATTGTGACGCCCGGGTAATCAAGCTACAGTAAAACACTGCTAATGATGCCATGTCACCACCGTTACTGTTCCTAATCTCGGGTTAATTCAAAACCGATCCAAATTCAAAATTTAATTGCAGGATAAACAATAAAAGTTTTCAAATATTAAAATAAAAATGTTCGGGTTGTGCTAAATATTACCTAGATAATTATGGTGTAGAAGGTACTGTTTTATAAAATGCATAAATAATTTAAATTGAATTATAACAGAAAAGAAAGAAAATACAAAAAGAAAAAGAAAAAGAAAAAAAAGACTAAACTAACAAAAAAACCAGAAGACAGAACCCCCCCTTCCCCCGTGGGCCTTGTGGCCCAGCAGGCCACCAGGCCAGCCGGCCGGCCCAACCCCGCCTCCCTTATTCCCCACCCCCCTGGCAACCCTAGCCGCCTTCCTCCCATTCCCCACTCGCGCCCCCTCTCCCCCTCACTCCCGATTGGATCGGGAGGAGATCGACGCCGCCGCCCGGAGCTCCTCCCTCGCCGGGCCGCCTCCTCCCCGTCGCCGCTCGTCCCCGTCGCCCCCCTCGACCTGCCCCGAGCAAGCTCCCGAGACCCAACCCCCCCGACGTGAGCTCCTCTCCTCCCTTCCCCCTCTGTCGCCGGCGCCGTCCGCACCCAGCCGCGGCCCCGCACGGCGGTCGCCGCGCCCTGGCCGCGCCCGTCGCCCGCCCCGACGCGCCTCGCCTGGCCAACCCCCCGCACGGGCGCCCCTCCTCCCAGCTCGCCCTCCCTCCGCGCCGACTGCGCCATGGCCTCACGCCCCTCCCTCTCCTTCCTACCCTGCTCGCCGCGCCGCCGCGCGAGGCCTTGCCCCGGCCCTCCTCTTGCCGTGCTACCTCCGCCGCCCCCCCTCGTGTGCTGCTCGCGCCCTGGCCGAGCCCTTGCCCCGCTTCGCTCGCCGCGCCCCCTGCACCTACTGCAGCCGCCACGCCTGCTGCTTGCCGCCCCGCGCCATCCAGCCATCGATGCCGCAGCCGCCCCCGCTGCTCCCCGCGCACTGCCGCGCTGCTCCCGCCCGCGCTGGCCATGGCTCGCCCGCCCCGCCTCTGCGGTCCCGTCGCCGCCGCCGGCCGGACCCCGCTCCGGCCATGGCCTCGCCATGGCCACTGACCTCCCCTGCACCGGCGCCCTGCCGGGTCCGTCGCCCCTGGGCGAGCGCCTCGCTCGTGGGCGGGCTGCGGCTTCGCCCGCAGCTGCGCCCGCACGCCTGACCCGCTATGGCCCCCTCTGGGCCACTGCCAAACGGGGCCCACGCCCCACAGAACGTTTTTTTTTAAAAAAAAAGAATTAAAATTAATAAGAAAATAAAAATAAAAATAATTAATTAATTAATTAATTAATTAATTAATTAAGGAATTAATTAATCTAATTAATCATAATTAGATTAACCTAATGAACTAATTAGTTAAATTAAACAATAGTTAGATTAGTTAATCACTGGTTAGACTAAACAGTCTATGACAGGTGGGTCCTAGTGGACCCACACGTCAGAATTGACCAGTCAACGCCCCTGTTGACTGCTGACGTCATGCTGACGTCATGCTGACGTCAGCGTGCACTGTTTTGGATAATGTTATATTTAAATAATTAATTAAATTCCAGAAATTATTAAAATCTTTAGAAAATCATATCTTTTAATCCGTAACTCAGATTAAAATATTTTCAACATGAAAGTTGCTCAGAACGTCGAGACGCTTCCGGATACGCAACCCGTTCGTCCGCCACACCCCCTAACCTATCGAACCCGCAACTTTCCCCCTCCGGCTCCTCTGCCCGAAAACGCGAAACACCGGGGATATTTTCCCGGATGTTTCCCCCCTTCACCGGTATCACCGTATACCGCGTTAGGGCACCACTAACGCCGTTATTTGTCATGTCATGCATCACTGTGCATCTGCTTGCTTAAATATTTATTGTTTCTTCCCCCTCTTCTCTCGATAGACCCCGAGACCGACGTTGCTGCTGCCCCGTTCGACTACGGAGTTGACGATCCCTCTCTCTTGCCAGAGCAACCAGGCAAGCCCCCCCCTTGATCACCAGATATCGCCTACTCTCCTCTATACTACTTGCATTAGAGTAGTGTAGCTTGTTAATGCTTTCGTTATTCCTATCCTGATGCATAGCCTGTTTTTGATACTGCTGTTGATACCTTTACCTGCAATCCTACTGCTTAGTATAGGATGCTAGTGTTCCATCAGTGGCCCTACACTCTTGTCTGTCTGCCATGCTATACTACTGGGGCCGTGATCACTCGGGGGTGATCACGGGCATATTATATACTATACACTGTTACATTACATGTGATACTGTTCGGAGATGGGGGCTGAAGGGGCAGGTGGCTCCATCCCGATAGAGGTGGGCCTGGGTTCCCGACGGCCCCCGACTGTTACTTTGAGGCGGAGCGACAGGGCAGGTTCGGACCACCTAGGAGAGAGGTGGGCCTGGCCCTAGTCGGCGTTCGCGATACTTAACACGCTTAACGAGATCTGGGTATTTGATCTGAGTCTGGCCATTTGGTCTATACGCACTAACCACCTACGCGGGAGTAGTTATGGGTATCCCGACGTCGTGGTATCAGCCGAAGCACTTCGTGACGTCAGCGACTGAGCGGCGCGCGCCGGGTTGGACCGCGTAACGTGACTTCCTTTGTAATGGAGGTTGCTAGGTCTGCTCTCCAGCCGCGTACGCAACGTGCAGGTGTGCTCAGGGCGATGGGCCCAGACCCCTGCACGCTTAGGTTTAGACCGGCGTGCTGACCGCTCTGTTGTGCCTAGGTGGGGCTGCGACGTGTTGATCTTCCGAGGCCGGGCATGACCCAGGAAAGTGTGTCCGGCCAAATGGGATCAAGCGTGTTGGGCTATGTGGTGCACCCCTGCAGGGAAGTTTATCTATTCGAATAGCCGTGTCCCTCGGTAAAAGGACGACCCGGAGTTGTACCTTGACCTTATGACAACTAGAACCGGATACTTAATAAAACACACCCTTCCAAGTGCCAGATACATCCCGGTGATTGCTCTCCAACAGGGCATCGAGGAGGGGATTGCCGGGTAGGATTATGCTATACGATGCTAATTGGAGGACTTCAGTCTACTCTCTTCTATATGCTGCAAGACGGAGGCGACCAGAAGCGTAGTCTTCGATAAGACTAGCTATCCCCCTCTTATTCTGGCATTCTGCAGTTCAGTCCACTGATATGGCCCTTTACACATATATCCATGCATATGTAGTGTAGCTCCTTGCTTGCGAGTACTTTGGATGAGTACTCACGGTTGCTTTCTTCCCCCTTTTCCCCTTTTCCTTTCTTCTGGTTGTCGCAACCAGATGTTGGAGCCCAGGATCCAGACGCCACCGTCGACGACGACTCCTACTACTCTGGAGGTGCCTACTACTACGTGCAGCCAGCTGACGACGACCAGGAGTAGTTAGGAGGATCCCAGGCAGGAGGCCTGCGCCTCGTTCGATCTGTATCCCCGTTTGTGCTAGCCTTCTTAAGGCAACCTTGTTTAACTTATGTCTGTACTCAGATATTGTTGCTTCCGCTAACTCGTCTATGATCGAGCACTTGTATTCGAGCCCTCGAGGCCCCTGGCTTGTATTATGATGCTTGTATGACTTATTTTATTTGTAGAGTTGTGTTGTGATATCTTCCCGTGAGTCCCTGATTTTGATCGTACACATTTGCGTGCATGATTAGTGTACGATTGAATCGGGGGCGTCACACAACATGATCATAGAAAATGAGAGAAGCCCACCACACAACTTGGATTTTGATCCCAATCAAGATCATTTCACACCTCTGTGTAATGCATCTAGACTCATAGGTTTCTTGAAGTGCATCAACAATTCAAAGATAAGCAAACTCATGTGAAACTACAGGAATACCTTATGAAGCACCACTTGCAATGTCTTGGACAATAAATCTATCATGAATCATCATGTTTATTTAGAACATTTGCTTCATTTAGACCCCATGTGTTTAAATTTGAATTTATAAGTTTGAAAACAATGATTTTGAAATATTGTTCAAATATTTGAATCATTGACATCAATGTTTGAACTTCTATGTTGTGGAAATTAGTTCAAATGGGGTCTAAAGCTTACAAAATAGATTGAGAAAAGGCAAAGAAAGTTTTATGAACTTAGTTTTGAGGACAGGTTAGATGTCACCCTCCCAATACCTAGGAATTTTTGGAGTTAAGTTTTAGGGATTGATTTTTGGGCACTAACTTCTAGGGATGGATTAGAGTTGCCCAAATGATGCTAGCTAGATGCCTAGCTTTCGTTGATGGTGGGGTGATGCGATGGCACCCATAGGTCATCGTTGTTTTTAACTGTTGGCTTCAAAGGATTCCTAGAGTATTTTAGTGGAGGTGTAGCTATTGAACCCAGAGTTCATCGTCCTCACTGGGCGATGTCGAGGTCTTGAAGTTTGCAACCCTCAATGTATTTTTTGGCACCGGAACAACTATAGAACCCCATAGAGCATCATTTTCCACTTTTGGCACCTTGGGTGGATTTGATCTTGATGAGTTTGAAACCATATTTCACAAAATTCAATGGCAAAAGCATATAGATTATTAAGACTTATGGTAGAACTACACATGGGCTTACATTCGATAGGGTTGCTTTGCTTGCACCACTCAACACTATTCACATTTAGATATGTCTTTTTTGTTTCTCTATGTGGTGATTGGATTTGGATTTGAAAATTTTAGAGATGGTAGACACATGTGAGCATTCACATTTTTTTCATTCTTTAATCTTTTGAATTTGAATTTTGTGTGTTGGTATTATGGCATCACTGGATACTCACACGAGAGCTAAGAACGGTTGACCATATACTTTCTAATATGCACATTTTCATTACACAACAAGCATATGTATGTAGTAAGAAATATTAAGATCACAACGATTGCCATGGCAACTGAGCATAAGTTTTTTTTCCTCCGTAGTTTCCTTTTGTTTTAAGCGAGATGCCATCAATTTTCCTTTTCCTTATCCACTCTCGAGAGCTTAGTCATAGATTGTTTTGGAAGTGGTGGACACCCAATCTTCATTTAGTCACGTTAAGATATATGCAAGCTAATTGAGTAATTGTGTTGTCTCTGTTGGTGAAAAAATCGGTTTCGTTAAGTTTGTTATGTTGCATTTAGTCAGTACAAAATAACTTCAGAAATGTGCTATGCTGGTCTCAAAGACGTTAGAGCATCTCCAGCCACGCCCCCAACAGGCCCCCCAGGGCGCCTTTTTACGCGCGGCGCCAAAAAAACCCCAATCGCGCCCCCAAGACGCCGAAATCCGCTCGCTCGGACCATATTTGGGTCTGGCGATCGTAGGCCAAACCCAGTGCGCTGGGGGGCGCTCGGGGGCTCCGACGGAAGGGGAAAACACGCCTGGGCCACACTGTCAAGCGAAAAGTCAAGGCAATCGTCCAGATTCACCCCCAACCCCCCACGCGCTCGGCCACCACCCTGCCGATCCTGGCGTCGCCCACCGCCCAGCACTGCTAGATAGGCCATTCCCCACCGGAAAAGAGAGAAGGTTTTGCCACGGCAGCCTCCCCACCATCGCCCAGGCTAGTTTTTCGGTGCTCCGACCGCGCAGGGCGGTATACCGGCAGGTTGCGCCTACCATGCCCGCAGGTGTTTGGTGTTTTGTCTGCTCGGCGATGGACTCGGACGACGAGGAGGCTCTCACGGCGCTGCTGCAGGAGGAAGCCGATGCCGACGTCCAGGACGAGGAACATCTCATGGTCACCGCCGCCCTCGCCGGCCTGCTCGCGAGCAATGAAAAGCCGCGGCGAGGTGGCTCGGCGCCGGGGTGGCTGAAAGCAAAGAACCAGCATCGTCTGGAAGGCTATTGCATTCTCTACTCCGACTACTTTGCCAACGCTCCACTGCTGAAAGTGCTAGTTATCGACTAGAGGGGCGGGGGGGGGGGGGTGGTGAATAGGCGATTTTTATGAAAGTCTTCAAAACATGGAAGTTTCAAAGACAAACTATAGAAATGAACCTATTGAAATGCAGCGGAAGATAAACTACACTAAGCAAGCCATAGTCAAGTGTGCGATAGCGTGAGAGTACGAAGACTAATAGCAGCTAGGTAGTAAGGATCAGGATGGAAGATGGTATGAAGCCAAACAACAATAGTAGTCAAGCAATCAAGTCAAATAGGTATGACAAACAGGCAATGACTTCTCGAAGACAAACTCTAGGTAAAGAGAGGGAGAGGATAGAACCAGTCACTTGTTGACGACACAGGATTTGTTGGACCAGTTCCAGTTGCTGTGAAAACTGTACGCCTGGTTAGGGAGGCTGAGATTCAACTCAGAAGACCGCGTCTTCACCTTATTCCCCTTGAGCTAAGGACACCCGGTCCTCGCCCAATTACTCTGGTAAGTCTTCAAGGTAGACTACCAAACCTTCACAGACTTCGTTCACCGGCGATCCACAATGACTCTTGGATGCTCAGAACGCGACGCCTAACCGGCTGGAGGATTCACAGTCCTCAAGTGTAATAAGTCTTCAGGTCACGCAGCCAGAAAGACTTCAGTGATGCCTAACACTCTTTGGCTCTGGGTGTTTGGTCTTTGTCCTCGCAAGGATTTCTCTCTCTCAAAGGCTTCGAGGTGGGTTGCTCTCAATACGACAAAAGCCGTGCACTAACTCTGAGCAGCCACCAATTTATGGTGTAGGGGGTGGGCTATTTATAGCCACTAGGCAACCCGACCTGATATGTCTGAAATGACCTTGGGTCACTAAGGAACTGACACGTGTTCCAACGGTCAGATTTCAAACACACATGGCAACTTTACTTGGGCTACAAGCAAAGCTGACTCATCCAGCTCTGGATAAGATTTGCTCTCATTGTCTTCGCTCGAAGACATAGGATTTTGGTTGATAATCACTTCAGTCACTCTGACTTTGTTCACTTGGACCCCACTTAACAGTACGGTGGTTCCTATGACTCATTAAAGAAGAAAAGGAAACAACGAAACCGCTAAGTCTTCGCGCTCCATAGTCTTCACTCAATGTCTTCTCATGTCATAGTCTTCAATATGAATATCTTCTCATACCACCATTGTCGTCAATGTCTTCATACATTTTTAGGGGTCATCTCCGGTAGGTAAACCGAATCTGTGAGGGACTACTACCTGTGTTATCCTGCAATTCTCACAAACACATTAGTCCCTCAACCAAATTTGTCGTCAATACTCCAAAACCAACTAGGGGTGGCAGTAGATGCACTTAAAATCTCCCCCTTTTTGGTGATTGATGACAAACTGGTTGAAGTTTTCAATGGGGATAAAATATGTGAAATTGTAAAGGATAGGGTGTTGTCTTCATAAGTGGCAAAGGCTCCCCCTGAAGATGTGCATATAAGTAATTTGCTTTTGGAATGCAAATGTACATGGCAGGTTGTACTTGTGGAGATCCTCTTCAACATATGAAGACAATTCATCATGCATGATAAGATATAACGAAGATAATGACATGCATAATGAAAAATGGACGTCTGCAAGATGACCTAAGTGCGGAAGTTATCATCGCACATGCGGAATTTATCATCGCATCACAGAATAGCAAATAAGTGGCAGACGACCATCAAGTTTAAGTGTTACAACTCAAAGAACCAAATGTATCAAAAACGAGAGTTGTAAACACTAGGCAGAATATAAAGCAACCGTCCATATGGACCCGCTTGAAGACTGTCAAACTCATATGCTTCTCCCCCTTTTGTCAGTAATGACCAAAAAGGTTTGAAGAGATAGAGTATCTACTCGTTCCCATGAGGAGTAGGTGAAGCAGCAGGGTCGTCGGTGTTGTGTGGCGGTGCAGACGAACTTGGTGCAGTGTCGATGCACGCAGAAGTAGGGGGCGGTGAAGTAGCATCATCTTCATCATCGATCACTCTGGCATTCACAGTTGCCGCGGAGGAAGAATAGTCAGAGTCTTCAAAGGGTGGAGTTCGACGTAGGACAGCATTCCGTGGAGGAGTGGAGTCAAACTTGAATTTTTCAGTGAAGCCATCGTCTTGAAGATCTGCTTCAGCACTGAGCAGGGTCAAACTCTTCCATGATCGACAACAGGTTTCATGAGTGACAAAAGCATTTTTGGTGGCAAGATTGCGGATGCGATTAACGTCCACCAATAGACTTTGCATCTGTCATTTGAGCCAGTCATGATGCTTATCTTGTTTCTGACGCAGTGCCACAAGAAGTTCTCGGTCATTCAACACACGAGAGCGCTTGTGAGGCCTTTGGGCAATGGTGCTATCAGTAGCTTCAGTTTGCACACGGTGAGGCAAGCGAGTAATTCCAGCCAATGGATAGACACGTGCAACAGCTTGAACTCCTTCAATGTTTTGCGTGAAGCTTTGGTGATCAGCATTTTGAAGACTAAGAGGCTCCTCGGCAGGCTCTGGGTATATGGCTTCAACAGACAGATCAACTTCTGGCAAAAAGATGATATGATTTCGTGCAGAGGGTTGATAGTTGAAGGCAGAGTGGAGCTTGATCAGACGCATGATCCAGGGAGCATAGAACTTCAGACGAAAAATGTCAGATCCTGATGCAGCAAGTTGGCGTATAAAGAAGTCTTGTGCATTGATGCTTTTGCCATGAAGAATATGAAAGACCAACGTCTTCATTGCGCCTTCCAGCTTGGCATGTGGAGAATGTCCTTTGATGGGCCAGAGAGTTCGCCTGATAATGTGATAGATGGTGCGGGGCAGATACTCAAGGTCTTCAACAAAGAACTCCTTAGGATATTCAGCATCTGGAGGAAAAGGCTTCATCATGCTAAGCATCTGACTCATATTGGGTTCAGGCTTGTGAAAGATGCTCTCCATAGCAGCACTGTGAAGCTGACAACCAGGTTCATAAAGATCACCTGGAGTGGGCAGGCCAGTAAGCTCAGTGACATCAAAGGCTTTGGCTTCATGATGAACATTGCCTGTCATCCACTCAAGGACCCATGTCTTCGGATCCCTGTTGTAGCCACGAATATGAAGAGTGGCATAGAATTGGAGCAGCAATTCTTCATTCCAGTGCTCCTTATCTGTGACAAACTGCAGCAAGCCAGGCTCTCTGAAGCAATCCAGAGCTTCTTCCAAACAGGGCAGACCAGTTATGGCTTCAGTGTCAAGACGCATATGTGGGAAAATGCGACCTTGATTGTACAGAATGCATGAGTAATAACTGCGCTGCTGGTAGCTCCAGAACCGATCAGAAGATATTCTTGCCTTGGAGTAGGGGTTCTTGGCGCTATTGAAGAAGGTGTTGTGTGCTTTGAAGCCATTGATATTGAATGATCCGGCTGCTGATGCAGTACCTGGAAACCTAGGCAGGCTTGGCATTGGCTTCTGAACCTGAGGCCTGTGCTCGACGTGATTGTAAAATTGGGGACCAGCAGCAGGCGAAGGAACAAGAAGGGGCCATTTGACAGTGATAAGCTGGCCGTAGTTGAATGCTTGCTCGATAGTGTGTGGCCTTGGTGGCGGAACAGGAGCAGTGGCATCAACAAAGGCGTCGGGCTGCACAACACAGGCTTCAGGTGCAGATGCATCATTGGCTTCATTAGCTTGTGGCTCATTGGTTGGTGCAGGCTCCACATTCGCTTCAGCCATGACAACGTCATTGGCTTCATTTGTGTTGGTGGTGGCAGCCTCAAGATTCTCAACACCCACTTGATGAGCTGGAGGGTCGGGCACAGACACGTTCACTTCAGAAACAACTTCTTCAGAGATTGGGGGAGTAGGGACACGATCTTCTTCTTGTTTTTCATCGGCTGATGCAGCCGGACTGTCTTCAGCAGCTTTAGCTTCAGACTCGGAGACATTCTCAGAAGGAATGACTTCTGGAAATACTTGACGTGCAACAGATTGGTGGGGCACCTCTCCTTCTGGAACGCTTGAAAGAGTTACTTGAGGCCTTGGTCCTTTGCGAAGCCTACGGAACGCTGGCGATGCTTTTGGAGATGGAGTTGGCTGGGCCTCAAAGTCATCCTTTTCTTCTTGCACAGGTGGTGTGACTTGTTGTTGGGGAGTACTTGGGGTTTCTTGTTGTTGTGGGTGATCAGCCCATGATGCATCCTGAGCAATTGGCGTCAGAGGACGACCAATGCTGATGAGTTCGCTGTTCGTGAGAACAGGCAATGATACCAAGTTGTGTTCGATCTGAGGAAGAACTACATCATCTTCAACATTGTCATGGTGACCAATGTCTTCAGCAGCGGTGGGGTCAACTGCTGGAATGTCTTCAGCTTTAGGAGCCTCTGTGGAAGCAGGCTCATGAACTACCATTCGTTGTTCTTGATGCGAGGAATCAGGACGAACAACTGAGATAGGTTCAACAACAAGGGGCTCTGAGGGAGCAGCCCGATCTTTCTTGGTTCTGCGCTTCTTCTTGGATGGAGCGGCATCAGAAGAATCAGGATTTTTCCGCTTTCTGGCTTCAGCCTCGGCAACCCTTGTCTTCTTCATTTCTGAAGCGGTTGACTTGACCTTTGGCTTCGAGCCGGTCATGCTGCTTGGGAAGGAAACGTGTGGCTCTTCTCGCGTAGATGGTGCAGCTTGGTCAGTCGATGGCTTCCTCTTCTTTGCAGCCATTCCGGGGTTGATTCCAGGACGACCAAGAGCCTTGCGCTTCTCAGCCTCATTGTAGGCTTGCACACACTTGTCAGCCAGACTGTTCATGCGCTCGTGAGAACCTTTAGCTTCTTCGCGTTTCTTGAGGAAGGCTTCCTTGAGTTCGTGCATCATAACTTTGAAGTTTTTGACATCTTGCACGCTAAGCTTTGCCATGTGCTTCTTGAACTAAGCTTTCTCATAGTCGATCTTGTGCTTCAGTTCAACGATTCGCTGAGCTAGAGCTAGCTCAGAAGCAATGGCGCCATTGAAAGAGACGCTAAGGCCAATGGGAAGTTGCAGATCTTCAAAGCTGAGATTGGGAGTTTCAAACCACTCATCAATGAAGTTGTGGATGATTGCCACATCAAAGAGAGGCAAATCATTGAAGATTTCTGCTTCTTCCTTGCTCTTAATCAGTTGCTCAAGAGCGTCATCTGCAAGATCTTCATCGCTGGACAGATCAATGTGCTCTTCATGCAGAATGGCAGCAGGAATCAATGCCTGATCAGTATTCTTGACATTTTTCTTTTTCATCTCCGTCTTCTTGGAGATACGAGAGAGATCTTCAGACTGCACACTATCTTCAGGAGGTGCAGTAGCCAGTGGCTTCACACCTGAAGCTTTTGTAGGAGCAGTTGACCTTGAAGCTTTAGCCTTCTTTTGCTTCTGCGGCTTTGGAGTAGGATCTGGGGCTTCATCAGTGTCGGCATCATCATCAGAATGATCCACTTTGGCACCTTGAATGGAAATGTGAGTGATGAGGCCATCAAGGTTGTAGAATGGTCCGATGATATTGGGTTCTGCATCGCGTATGCCATCAGCACGGGGAGCAGGAGGACCAGGATTGAAGTCTAACCCCAAAGAATCTTTGTTCTTCTTTGCTGAGGCTTTTGCAAACTGATAATTCCGTTTGAAAAGATCGTCATCTCGACACCACAAGAGATAAGTGGGGTCAGCGTTGGCAGGTTGAGGTCCACGAACCATACAGGGATAGAAACCCTGTGCAATAGCATCAGCTCTGTTCCTGGGTGGAAGATTTCTGTACAAAATATCCCCCCAAGGCCGCTTGATAGCGTTCTTCTCAGCGTACTCCTTGGTGAGGAAGTTGTACTTGAACTATTGCTCTGCCCAATATCTTCGAATCCATTAGATTCGGGTCTTGTGCTGATTATAATCCTCTTTTGGATCTGTCTTGTAAAGCTCTGAGAGGTCATCAGGCAAGTCTCTTGATGTTCCCCCACGACGCTGTCTGCCACCCTTCCTTACTGATTTCTCTACAGCCATGAACTTCAAACTGAATGGCTTCAACACGTTCAAAGGCTTCAAAGGCTTTCGTTTGCTAGACAAACAGGAACTGGCTTCGGGAGAGTTAATGTGATGCTGTAAGAATTCTGCAAACGAATGTAGACTATGAGAACGAAGGGATTCTCCCACGGACATGTACTCGTGACAGCATTAGAGATGCGAGGGAAGGGTAAGAGGTCATATGCATTCTTAGAAGATTTTGAAGATAAATCAGTTTGAAGATATTGACCTCATGATGCAAAGACATTCACTTATGTGTTGAGAGTTGGTTCCAGATTTGTACGAATCCGTGAATAAGTACAAGTGAGGAATCTAACTAGATATGAAGCTTAAGTGAATATACTAGGCAGTATGAGATGCAGACAGGATAGATCTAACATTGTATAGGCAGAAACCTATTTTGGTAAACAGGATGAATCTTTGAGGTTCAAAAAGACGGTAAAAATAGAGTCGTATTTACCACGCGAAGAACTGCTAGATGGGAAGAGTAGGAGACCGAGCAGTTCAATCCATCGTGCCCTAACTTGGCGACGAGGACACCTACGACGGCAGCGGAGACGACGATGTCCGCGGCCGGCGTGAGGACGACGTCGGAGAAGTCGCGGCAGCTAAGCGCTTCGTCGCCGGCGTCGCCGAGAGCTAGCGGTGGCGCTAGGGTTTTGACGAGGTGGAGAGGTGGAAGAAGGTTTTCTTTACCGCAGGGGACATGTATATATAAGGAAGTGTGCGGCACAGCGCAATTACGCAGGTGCCCCTGGCGGTTCACATCTGAGGGGCACGTGGCAAGCATGCAACAAACTCAGAGTTGTCCCACGTTCCCACGCCCGCCAGGTTTGTCGGATGGTCGTTCCGGCTTCTCCGGATTTCAGGCAATAAGGATAGAGCATTTAAAATAGACTTAATGTTTGTCTCTGTATCTTCTGCTGACAAGGACGTAGAGAAGACATTCGACAGTTTCAATAGAATGCATATGATTTGGACAGATAGAGTTTGAGATAGAAAGCATAGAGAGATTAGGGTCCGATCACATTCACTTAGTTCAAAAGATTCAACTAGGAAGACATAGCTATAAGTGAATGCTGTAGAGGATAGAACACTAGTATATATATATATCAGAAAGCAATCAAATCAACATGGTGAAGGTAATCATGAACACAGGTTGAAATTTGAAGACAAATCAAATGTGAAGACATAACAAATGTAACGCCATGAGAAGAACACTTCAAACAGAAAATTTTGGTGGTGGCATTAGCCACCGTATAGGAAGTATTAGACCCAGACACGACGCACAATTATCGTGGCGCTCCGAAGTCAAATTCCACGTTAATGTATTCACACTTAGAATGTAAGTCTTCATTGATTGAAGATATACTTTACTTTGTGTGTTGCACATCTTAGTCATCAACATGCATAAGTGTTAGGATGTGTGCCTGATCACATGACGTTTGAGGATTCCAAGATATTTAGCTCACACCGTAACTTGCAAAACCTTTTCTCATCCAAGGGCTTTGTGAAGATATCTGCCAATTGCTCTTCAGTGTTGACGTGAATGATATCAATATCTTTCTTCATAACATGGTCTCTGAGGAAGTGATGACGAATTTCAATGTGCTTTGTCTTCGAGTGCTGGACTGGGTTGTTGGCAATCTTGATGGCGCTTTCGTTGTCGCAGAAGAGAGGTACTTGTTTCAGATTGATGCCATAGTCCTTGAGAGTTTGCTTCATCCATAGAAGCTGAGCGCAGCAAGATCCAGCAGCAATGTATTCAGATTCAGCAGTGGAGAGTGATACACAGTTCTGCTTCTTTGAAGACCAAAAGACAAGTGATCGTCCCAGAAAGTGACATGTGCCTGATGTAGACTTGCGATCCACCTTGTCACCAGCATAATCAACATCCGAGAATCCAACCAGATCAAACTCTGAGCCCTTTGGATACCATAATCCTAATGTTGGGGTGTAAGCCAAATATTGAAGAATTCGCTTCACAGCTAAGTGATGCGATTCCTTTGGTGCCGCTTGGAATCGAGCACACATGCAAACACTAAGCATAATATCTGGCCTAGATGCACATAGATAAAGTAAAGAACCAATCATGGAGCGGTATACCTTTTGATCGAACTCTTTACCATTGTCGTCGGGACCCAGATGGTGTTTGGCTGGCATTGGCGTCGTGTAACCTTTGCAATCTTGAAGTCCAAACTTCTTCAGGCAATCTTTGAGGTATTTCTCTTGAGATATGAAGATGCCGTTTCTTTGCTGACGAATTTGAAGACCAAGGAAGAACTTCAACTCTCCCATCATGGACATCTGATATTGCTCTTGCATCATGTATCCAAACTCATCACTATACTTCTGGTTGGTGCAGCCGAATATAATGTCATCCACATATATTTGACACACAAACAGTTCACCATTGTCAGTGTCAAAACCGGCGGATCTCGGGTAGGGGGTCCCGAACTGTCGTCTAGGTCGGATGGTAACAGGAGACAAGGGACACGAAGTTTACCCAGGTTCGGGCCCTCTCGATGGAGGTAAAACCCTACTCCTGCTTGATTAATATTGATGATATGGGTAGTACAAGAGTAGATCTACCACGAGATCAAGGAGGCTAAACCCTAGAAGCTAGCCTATGGTATGATTGTTGTGTATGGAGTTGATTGTCCTACGAACTACAACCCTCCGGTTTATATAGACACCGGATAGGGTTAGGGTTACACAGAGTCGGTTACAACGGTAGGAGATCTTGAATATACGCATCGCCAAGCTTGCCTTCCACGCCAAGGAAAGTTCCATCCGGACACGGGACGAAGTCTTCAATCTTGTATCTTCATAGTCCAGGAGTCCGGCGAAGGTATAGTCCGGCTACCCGAACACCCCCTAATCAAGGACTCCCTCAGTAGCTCCTGAACCAGGCTTCAATGACGACGAGTCCGGCGCGCAGATTGTCTTCGGCATTGCAAGGCGGGTTCCTCCTCCAAGTCCTTCATAGAGTATTTATAAACACCAAGAATAGTGTCCGGCTCTGCAAAACAAGTTTCCACATATTGCCATAGAGAGAATAATATTAACACAAATCAAATCTGCTAACGTATTTCGCAGTGTATCATCACACTACGGCCAAGTCCTTTTACTCGAATCGTTTTCTTTTCCACCTCAGCATGTTTTGCGAGGCGGTTTCCTTGGCACGTCTTGTCAAAGCAGAGATCGTGTGCCCTTTTTACGGGATTCTCATCAATACGGACGTGGGTAACCCAACCGTGCCATTTACCATGGCGTTTGGGAGGCAAGCGAGTTTTATTAGGCAGGTGGGGACGCATAACCGCATCCGCCCATATAAGGGGATAAGGATCCACCTTTTTACCTACGCCTTCTTCCTCCTTTGCCTATCCATCTCCTGCGCACTCGAGCTCCAGCGCCCAAGCCCGCTCTTCCCACCTCAACCTTCTGCAGCAATGTCCGGAGCAGGAGGCAAGTGGATGGTCTCCTCCGTTACGGAGGGCCATGTCAAGAAGCTAAGGAAGGCCGGATACTTGTCCAAGGACATTGTGCACCGGCTTCCCGAGGAGGGGCAGCTTCTCCCCACCCCAAGGCCCCATGAGAGGGTAGTGTTCCTTCCCCACTTCCTCCGCGGACTGGGTTTTCCACTCCACCCATTCGTCCGGGGGCTCATGTTCTACTACGGCCTGGATTTCCATGATCTGGCCCCGAACTTCGTCCTCAACATCTTGACGTTTATCGTTGTGTGCGAGGCTTTCCTCCGCGTCCGCCCCCATTTCGGCCTCTGGCTCAAGACCTTCAACGTCAAGCCCAAGGTGGTACGCGGCAGCCAGGCGGAGTGCGGAGGCGCCATGGCGGGCAAGATAGCCAACGTCCTATGGCTCGAGGGCTCCTTCGTGAAGACCCTAAAGGGGTGGCAATCCGGGTGGTTTTACATTACCGAGCCACGCGATCCAAAATGGATCGCAGCCCCCGAGTTCCGATCCGGCCCCCCCACGCGGCTTATGTCCTGGAAAGAGACGGGTCTGTCAAGGGGCGACGAAAAAGAGGTGACTGGACTGCAAACATGCATCCAGTCCCCGGTGAACAAGCCGATCAAGCTCGTCAATGTGGTCCAGGTTATGCTCGTCCTCCGGATCCTCCCGTGTCAGCAACGGGATTTTACTCTGTGGGAGTTCAACCCGGCGCAGCACCAAACCCTCAACAGGCTCTTCGACACGACGTATGAAGACGTCTGGAAGGTGCTAACCAAAGGCGCCGAGGCTCCCACATCCGCCTCCGAGGATCGCGGATACAGCTCGCAGCGTCACGCTAGCGAGGTAATCTATTTTCACCTTTTACAGGATGTTTTAGTTTTTTCATAGTTTGACTCCATGCGGGATCTAAACTCCCTTACCTTTGACAGGCTTGGCAGGTGATATCCGGACCGATTAGCTGTCCGGCTCCCTTGCCCGAAGACCTAGCCCCTGCTCTCCTAGTGAAGCTGCTGGCTCCGGCGCCTTATGTGGTGCCGGAGAAGAAGGCCAAGAAGAAGAAGGCCACGGGGACTCGAAAGAGTGCCTGTAACGTGGTGGTGTCGGACTCGTCATCTGACGAGTCCGAGACGCTCTCCTCCCGTGAAAACGAGGAGGAGGAAGAAGAAAACTCTCACCCCCAGCGGGGGGAGAAAAGAAAAGGAAGGCCGCCCCAACGGGGGAGGCCGAAGGGTCCAAGAGGAGGAAGACCCCTCCGCCGGACTACTCCCCCAACGCCAACGAGGACGACGAGGAGTGGCCGGACAGGGCCAAGCGTCCGGCGAATTCGTAAGTATTCGGATACCAGAGTGACTCATGATATTCCTAGGTCGTTCAACTTTCCATAATGCTGAGCATGCTTGTGCAGCCCGCCCCGGGCCGAACTCGACGATTCGTCGAGCGGCACCCTGGATTCGTCGGACATGAACTCAGTTCCGCCCGCTGTCTCCCCCCGCACTGCGGACGACGCCGAAGTGGCGTCGCAACGAGCTCTGGGGCAGGAGGAGGTGGTCCTGGAGGGGCCGAAAGGCGACCTCCCGGATCCCAGGAATAAAGGGGACAAGACCCCCCAGGGCTCCGAGTCCGGCTTTGTGCCGGACACCACGCCGGAATCTTCAACAGTTCCGGTCCGCGGTAGACGAACTCCTTCCAAAAGGAGCAAGCCGTCTGAGCCGGCGGCCTCCGTCCAAACGGAGGGGCCGAACAATCTGCTGGAGGTGCTTGACGGCGCCTCCATCGACGAGGAGCACCGTACTATCATGAGTACGGTGATCCGGAAGGTTCAGTCTGCCAAGAGCGGACTGAACGAAGCTTGCGCTAGCCTTCTAATAGGCTTCGAGGTAAGTAAAAAATATGCAAGAATATAACCGCGTAGACAGTAGCCCCTGATGCTATTTTTGGCGTTCGGAAAGAAAAGCTGAATAGAGGATCTATTAAATTTCGCAGAAGTCTAACAAAAAAGAGTCAATATGCGTATGCAGGCTTCGCTGCTATCCACCGCCGCACTGACTGCGGAGGTGGGTGTCCTGAAACAGGACCTCGGGTGGACCAAGCAAGAGCTCGGCCTTGCCAAGCGGCAGCTCGAGGAAAAAGAAGGTAAGAAATGCCTTTCAGAAAAAGTGCCTATAAAAAGGCGTGATTGCAAAAATAACAGGATTGTACTGCTTATTGTAGGGGCCACGAATGAGGTGGCGACCCTTAAGCAGGCGCTATCTGAGGCTGAAAAGAAAACGGCCGCGGAGCGCACCGAGCGAGAGAGACTTGGGGCTCAGGTCGGCGAGGTGCAGCAAGAGCTTCAGGCTCTCATGAAAAAACATGAGAGTTTGGTGCTTGAGTCAAAGGCGCAAGCATCCGAGCTCGCGTCGGCCCTTGAGACCGCCAAGTCTGCCAAGGCCGAAGCCCAAAAGGCCCTCCAAGAGTTGGAGGATATGAGGAAGATAGCAGCGGGTAAGTCATTCTTTATGCAAAGCAGAAATATAAAAGTAAACTACTTGTTACTTACCCGAATCTGAAGCTCTCCAGGGGCATTCGCAGATCTTCCCCGCAGCGTATCCGACGTCGCCGCATTCTACCGAGCTGAAGAGGGTAGCTCGACGGAGAAGGTGTTATGGTCTCAGTATTCTGAGGCTGGACACCCTGTGCCCTTGAGCGACCAGCTGAAACAGCTGGTCGAGCTCCCCAAGGAGGTCGAACAGGCCATGAAGGGCTTCATAGTTCGGCTGTGGCCCGGAGAGGCCCTGCCTGGGAGCTATTTCGGGCTGGTGCGGCGGCTGATGGAGGCCTGTCCAAGGCTCGAGGTCATCAAGCGCTCCGTCTGCATTGAAGGTGCCCTGAGGGCCCTTGCCCGTGCAAAGGTGCACTGGGGTAAGTTGGACGGTGAGAAGCTTGTGAAGGACGGGCCGCCGCCGGGGAAGGAGCATCGCAGGCCCGAGAACTACTAGAAGGATGTTCTTGCAGGTGCCCTCCTTGTGGCGGATGAATGTACCAAGGATGTAATTTTTGAATGAGCTCGCTCGTGTTTATCCTGTGCGCTGAAAACTTGTTCATGTGCGCTATGCAATGCTTATTGGATTTAAAATATTATTTTCTATGCGGCTGTTTATCGAAAATTGAGAGATGGCCAGTCGTCGGCTTCTGCCCCTGTGCCACTAGTGCTAGGGTGTTCGGGATAAACCTGAGCGCTCTTTTTCCCATGGTTGGGTCCTTCGAGGGAGGCGCTCAGCACAACGAACCAGGCAATCGGACTATAATGCTTGAACACTCTCACTTAGCCATAGAACTTTATAATTTTAAATTTCGGCAAAGCCCCTAGTTCGGAAGACCGAATTCGGGGCGCTATCCACGCCTTGGCCGGACAAATCCAGCTCCTCGCTCGAAGCGGCATAAGTCTTTAGGGACACGAAAAACCTCTCGAACAGCGACCGGTCTCTCGCCTTATCATGACAGTCAGTTTTAGCTTTCTCCACTGAGGTGCTTAACCCAGCTGAACCGGGGCACAATCGCAGTGGTTCTCCTAGTGCTACCTTAGCCAATATAGCGGAACGTAAGGCACCAAAACATAGGAGCCGGGCAAACCCAACTATTGACCCAAATCATGATTCGGAGCCGATGCATATAGTGCTATAAGTTCGGGGTGCCACACTTGTGAAAGTGTACGGACTTCTCACACCATAATGAGGGGTACTGAAGCCCTTGGCGTGCTTGCCGTACCATGGTGTACGGGTGCAATCATGTCATTTAATAAACATATATATGAAAACAGGATAATGCAAAATATAGAAAAAAAGCTATGCATTGTTGATAGAGTGGCTGTTTATCAAAGCCGAACGATACAAATAGTGTGATAAGCAAAAAGATACTGGACTATTTAACATGTCCTGACCAGGGGCAGGCCGCAGAAAATAATTCGAAACAGGTATACTGCTCGTAACAGAGACCACCTGGGGGTTCCATAATGCGGCATGGCTTGTCTGCTTTCCTGGATCTTGCATCGTTTGTGCGGCAGTCGAATTGCCGAACAGGTCATCCGAAGTGTGGAGTCCTGAAAGTAAGAAAAAAAAGAATCCGGCAGCCCCTAGTATGTTTTAGGCCGTATTTTGGATGTGCCGTTATTGTGCCCCTTCCCCTGTGCCCATGGTATTTCAAGGGCGTAGTTATGTACGCGAGGTAATGGTTTCGCTATGTCGCGAGGGCTGGGGTTGGGGCCGCATTGCTACGCCTGCTCGGAACGTGCCAGGCGGTCTTGTTGTAGGTTACTCCGGGCGCGCTTGGCAGTGTCCGGCTTTTTAATGGCCGTACTGGAGAGTTTCCTAAGAAGGCTGCTTTGTACTTCCGCTGCTAGAGCCGCAGTGTGCTCCTCCGTACGGAGGGAGCATTCGGTGTTTCTGTTGACCGTGATTACTCCTCGAGGGCCTGGCATCTTGAGCTTGAGGTATGCGTAGTGCGGCACCGCATTGAACTTTGCAAATGCGGTTCGTCCGAGCAGGGCGTGATAGCCACTGCGAAACGGGACTATATCAAAGATTAGCTCTTCGCTTCGGAAATTATCCGGAGATCCGAAGACCACGTCAAGTGTTACTGAGCCTGTACAGTTGGCTTCTACACCTGGTATAACGCCTTTAAAGGTTGTTTTTGTGGGCTTAATCCTTGAGGGATCTATGCCCATTTTTTGCACTGTATCCTGGTAGAGCAGGTTCAGGCTACTGCCGCCGTCCATGAGGACTCTTGTGAGATGAAATCCGTCGATGATTGGGTCGAGAACCAATGCGGCGAAGCCGCCATGACGGATGCTAGTGGGATGGTCCCTTCGATCAAAGGTGATCGGGCAGGAGGACCATGGGTTGAACTTTGGGGCGACTGGCTCCATCGCATATACGTCCCGTAGCGCACGCTTCCGCTCCCTCTTGGGAATGTGGGTTGCGTATATCATGTTCACCGTCCGCACTTGTGAGGGAAAACCCTTCTGTCCATTGTTGTTCGGTGGCCTGGGCTCCTCCTCGTCGTCGCTATGCAGCCCCTTGTCTTTGTTTTCGGCTCTTAACTTGCCTGCCTACTTGAACACCCAACAATCCCTGTTGGTGTGATTGGCTGGCCTTTTGGGGGTGCCATGGATCTGGCACAAGCGGTCGAGTATTCGGTCCAAACTGGACGGGCCCTGAGTATTCTTCTTGAATGGCTTTTTCTGCTAACCGGATTTATAGCCTCTGAATCCGGCATTAACTGCCGTATCTTCATTACTGTCGCTGCTAACGCGGCATTTTTGCTTATTCCGACGTGTCTTGCCACTTTTGTCCTTGGTATCCGAATTACCAGGGTTCTTGGCTAAGTTATTACTGCGAGCTAGCCAGCTATCTTCTCCCGCGCAAAAGCGGGTCATGAGTGTCGTGAGGGCTGCCATAGATTTCGGCTTTTCCTGTCCCAGGTGCCGGGCAAGCCACTCGTCGCGGATGTTATGCTTAAAGGCTGCTAGGGCATCTACGTCCGGACAGTCGACTATCTGGTTTTTCTTTGTTAGGAACCGTGTCCAGAATTGCCTGGCCGATTCCTCTGGCTGCTGAATTATGTGGCTTAAGTCGTCGGCATCCGGTGGTGGCACGTAGGTGCCCTGGAAGTTGTCGAGGAATGCGGCTTCCAGGTCCTCCCAAGAACTGATTGAGTCTACTGGCAAGCTGTTAAGCCAATGCCGTGCCGGTCCTTTAAGTTTGAGCGGGAGGTATTTGATGGCATGTAGATCATCGCGGCGTGCCATGTGGATGTGAAGGAGATAATCCTCGATCCACACCGCCGGATCTGTTGTGCCATCGTATGATTCGATGTTAACGGGTTTGAAACCCTCCGGGATTTTATGATCCATTACTTCATCTGTGAAGCATAGGGTGTGCGGCGCCCCTGTACTGGGCTATATCACGACGCAGCTCGGAAGAGCTATGTCTGTTGTGTTCGGCCCGACCGGATTTGCTGTATCCAGAGTGAAGATCATCGTCACGTGCCGTAGGGCGCCTGCGCGATCCGTAGATCGATCTTGTTTGTCTTGCCTTATCCTCCAGTACGTCTCGCAGGTCTGGCGCGTTTTCCCGTGCCTTAGTTGAGCGGCGTCGGGGCATGGCTTGGGTGGAGGGCGGAGAGGCCTCTCTGTCGCGGCCGCGAGGTGGCTGGTCTGCCATGTCATGCACTGGTGATGTAGGCGCTTCCTCCTCTGATCGGGGTAGCGGCCTGCGCTTTGGGTAACTCTTGGAGGGGCGTTCGAGTTCATACTCTTTGGCCGCAAGGACTCCAGTCCATCTATCAGCTAGCAAATCTTGGTCGGCTCTAAGCTGTTGCTGCTTTTTCTTGAGGCTGTTTACCGTGGCTAAAAGCCTGCGTTTGAAACGCTCTTGTTCGGCGGGGTCTGATGGTACGATGAATTCATCGTCATCGAGGCTTGCCTCGTCTTCGGAGGGAGGCATATAGTTATCATCCTCAACCTCTCGGTCTACTGCTCTCTCATGAGGGCTGGCTTCTCCATCTTCCTGCACCGAATCTTGATGGGCTAGGTGTTCTTCGGCACTATCCGGGGTAGTATTATCTCCCGTGCCGGAATCACCGTTTTTGCTTTGGCGGGATTTAGAGCGGCGCCGCTGACGCCGGCGCTTTGGCTGTTTCTTGGAGGGGTCGTCCCCCGCTGTTCCATCGCCATCTCCATCTTTTGGAGTGTCCACCATGTATATGTCATATGACGAGGTGGCCTTCCAGCGCCCTACAGGTGCTGGTTCCTGTTCGTCTCCTACATCGTCGTCCATACCGTCGATGTCTTCGGAGCCGAAGTCGAGCATGTCGGTTAGATCGTCGACAGTGGCTACAAAGTGGGTGGTGGGTGGGCAGTGAATTTCTTCGTCGTCCGTATCCCATCCTTGCTGACCGTAGTCCGACCAGGGCTCTCCTGATAAAGAGAGAGACTTGAGAGAATTGAGGATATTGCCGAAAGGCGAGTGCTGAAAGATGTCTGCGGCGGTGAACTCCATTATCGGTGCCCAATCGGATTCGATTGGCAGGGGCGCGGGGGGTTCGTAGTCCAGAGAAGAGTCCGAATCCTCGGAGTGATGAGCCACGCGGAGTGCGGGGCTGGTGTTCGGCTTGATCGCCTTTGAGATCGCAGCCCCCGAGGTGACGTCCAACCGCCCATCCTCGACCGGCGCTACAGGCTCCGAGTTAAAGGTCAGAACCGGTGCGTGTGCGGCCTCCAGGACACCGTTCGGAGGCAGAGATAGATCATGCCCCTCGAGATAGTGTGGCGCGCTTGGCCGTGGCTTGAACCCGTCGAAGATCAAGTCTCCGTGGATATCAGTCGTGTATTTTAAGCTTCCAAACCTGACTTGATGGCCAGGGGCGTAGCTTTCGATCTGCTCTAGGTGGCCAAGCGAATTGGCCCGCAGAGCGAAGCCGCCGAAGATGAAGATCTGTCCGGGGAGAAAAGTCTCACCCTGGACCTCATCGTTGTTGATGATCAAAGGAGCCATCGGGCCTAAAGGCGACGACACAGAGGAACTCTCAATGAAAGCACCAATGTCGGTGTCAAAACTGGCGGATCTCGGGTAGGGGGTCCCGAACTGTGCGTCTAGGTCGGATGGTAACAGGAGACAAGGGACACGAAGTTTACCCAGGTTCGGGCCCTCTCGATGGAGGTAAAACCCTACTCCTGCTTGATTAATATTGATGATATGGGTAGTACAAGAGTAGATCTACCACGAGATCAAGGAGGCTAAACCCTAGAAGCTAGCCTATGGTATGATTGTTGTGTATGGAGTTGATTGTCCTACGAACTACAACCCTCCGGTTTATATAGACACCGGATAGGGTTAGGGTTACACAGAGTCGGTTACAATGGTAGGAGATCTTGAATATCCGCATCGCCAAGCTTGCCTTCCATGCCAAGGAAAGTTCCATCCGAACACGGGACGAAGTCTTCAATCTTGTATCTTCATAGTCCAGGAGTCCGGCGAAGGTATAGTCCGGCTACCCGAACTCCCCCTAATCCAGGACTCCCTCAACCATCATATGTCTTCGTGAAGAGTGTGGGATCGAGGGATCCAGGTTTGAAGCCTTTGCTCTTCAGGAAGTCTTTGATTGTATCATACCAGGCGCGAGGAGCTTGTTTGAGGCCATATAGTGCTTTGTTTAGCTTGTACACCATATCAGGATGTTTTGGATCTTCAAAGCCAGGTGGTTGTGCGACGTATACTTCTTATTCAATCTTGCCGTTGAGAAATGCACTCTTCACATCCATTTGGTATAGCAAGATGTTGTGATGATTTGCATAGGCTAGCAGTATCCGAATAGCTTCAAGCCTAGCCACAGGAGCAAATGTTTCATCGAACTCAATCCCTTCAACTTGAGTATATCCTTGAGCAACGAGACGTGCTTTGTTTCTGACGACTTGACCATGTTCATCTTGCTTGTTTCGATATATCCATTTTGTGCCAATTATGTTATGCTTGCGAGGGTCAGGACGCTTGACAAGTTCCCAAACATTGTTCAACTTGAACTGTTGAAGCTCTTCTTGCATAGCTTGAATCCATTCAGGTTCCATAAAGGCTTCAGCAACTTTCTTGGGTTCTGATATTGACACAAAAGAAAAGTGCCCACAAAAATTTGCTAACTGTGTTGCTCTTGAGCGAGTAAGTGGACCAGGTGCATTGATGCTATCAATTATCTTCTCAATCTGTACTTCATTTGCAACACGAGGATGAACTGGACGAAGATTTTGCTCTTGCTGATCATCATTAACATTGGAAGGATTGTCTTCGGGCTGAGCATTGTCTTCAGGTTGGTTAGTGCAGAAATGATAAGTTCCTCTTCAGGCTGTGCTTCAGAAGGCATGATTTCACCAGTTCCCATTAGCTTGATAGATTCGCTGGGTGGAGCTTCGTCTAGTGTGCTTGGCAGGAGCTCTCTTTGTGAGCCATTGGTTTCATCAAACTGTATGTCCACGGTTTCGACGATTTTGTAGAGATAGAGGTTGAAGACTCTGTAAGAGTGCGAGTCCTTTCCGTAACCGAGCATGAAGCCTTCGTGAGCTTGAGGTGCAAATTTTGACTTGTGATGGGGATCGTTGATCCAGCACCTAGCTCCAAATACTCTGAAGTAACTAACATTTGGCTTCTTGCCAGTGAGGAGCTCATAGGATGTTTTATTCAGAAGCTTATGGATGTAAACACGGTTGATGACATGACATGCTGTATCAATAGCTTCAGGCCAGAACTTTCTTGGTGTCTTGTATTCGCCGAGCATTGTTCGAGCCATCTCAATGAGGGTTCTGTTCTTGCGCTCTACGATGCCATTTTGCTGAGGTGTGTATGGAGCAGAGAACTCATGAGTGATTCCCATTGTATCCATATAAAGATCAAGTCCGGTGTTCTTGAATTCAGTGTCGTTGTCACTTCTGATATGCTTGATCTTGATGCCATAATTGTTCATGGCTCAGTTGGTGAAGCGTCTGAAGACATCTTGCACTTCAGTCTTGTAGAGAATTATGTGCACCCATGTATATCTTGAATAATCATCAACAATAACGAAGCCATAGAGACAAGCAGTTGTTGTGAGGGTAGAGTAGTGAGTAGGGCCAAATAAGTCCATGTGTAGCAGCTCGAAGGGTTGAGATGTCGTCATGATTGTCTTCGAGGGATGCTTGGCCCTAGTCATCTCTCCAGCTTCGCAGGCACCGCACAGATGATCCTTCTTGAACTTGACGCCCTTGATGCCTATGACATGCTTCTTCTTGGCGAGAGTGTGTAAGTTCCTCATGCCAGCATGCCCCAGCCTCCGATGCCATAGCCAGCACTCTGAAGCTTTTGTAAGAAGACATACGGCAAGCTGTGGTCCTGCTGAGAAATCTACCATGTACAGATCATCTTTCCGGTACCCTTCAAAGACTAGAGATTTGTCAGATTCCATAAGTACAAGGCAACGATATTTTCAAAATAGCACAATCATGTTCAAGTCTCAAAGCATTGAGACAGACATTAAGTTGAAACCAAGGGATTCAACAAGCATCACTTTATCCATATGCTGATCCCTTGAGATTGCAACTCTACCTAGACCCAATACCTTGCTTTTACCAGTGTCAGCAAATGTGATGTGACTCTTATCAGATGGACGTAAAGTTGAGTCCATGAGAAGACTTCGATCACCAGTCATGTGATTAGTGCATCCACTGTCCATAATCCATTCTGAAGCACGAGGTGTCATACCCTACAGTACAGTTAGGGGGATAGCCTTCACCAAGAGCATTGTGAAGCATAAACATTTGACGGGCAAGAGGATTATTGAAGCTCAGATCAAGATTAGGACTGATAGGATGAATGGCAAACGATTTAGGAACAAAATACATAGTAAGACCATTTGGGCATTTGATCTTGCGCCCTACAAGATGTTTTAGGTTCGCAGCAATAGCATCAGACGCCTTTGATTTCAGGCTGGAGACCTTTCCCTGCAAGAGAAAGTTAATTCTTCTTAACCACCCACATCTTCAGGGGTGGCTTAGAAGCAATGAGTCTAACTGCAGCATCTGAGAATTTTGGCTTTGGATCCCTAGCAAATAGCCTTGCAGGAGATGAAAGATACTCATATGAATAAGCAGAAAAATTCTTAGTTCTATGAACAGAGTGGTTTGAAGACACACGCTCATATTCATAAGTCTGAGTATGGTTTCCCTGCAAAACATTGGCGTTAGGGTGACTCAGGTGAGTCCTCTATCTGTATGAAGCCTTTGGACCATATGAAGCCTTAGGTCTGGGGTTTGTCTTCTTCCCAGGTGGTGTCATGATGACATTCACTCGAAGATTCTCAAGACAGCTTTTGGGAACCCAGATCTTCTTCATAGGTGGCCCATTCCTGCAGTTAGTGCCAATATACCTGGCAAACACTTCACCATTTCTGATTCTTGAACAGCTTGTAGTTTGCATCAAAGGATTCATCAATGATAATAGGGTTAGCACAGGTAAAGCCAGATAAGGTGGATGGATCCACCGAAGGTCCCTTTGCAGCAACCCATGTGGTTTTGGGATACTGCTGAAGCTTCCGGTAGGAACCATCAACATTCATTTTCCTCTCAAACCCAGCACCCTCTTTCCTAGGGTTTCGGTTCAGAATCTGCTTTTTGAGGACATCGCAAAGTGTCTGATGCCCTTTCAAACTTTTATACATTCCTGTTTCAAGCAATGTCTTCAACCTAGCATTTTCATCAGCAATAGTAGTGGTATCCTCCGCAGAGGGGTTAGTTACCACATTAGTAGTTGAAGACAATGCAACAATAGCAGCAGTGGAACATTCAGCAACAGAGGTAGCGTTATCACGCTCAAGACATTTTAGACATGGTGGTTCAAATCCATCCTGAGCGGGACTGATTTGTTGAGCGCGAAGTGACTCATTCTCTTTTTGAAGATCTTCATGAGCCGCTCTCAATTTCTCAAGCTCTTGCTTCCTTTGAAGATAATCATAGGAGAGCTTTTCATGAGTGGTTGAGAGCGTTTCATGACGACTTTCAAGTTCTTGGTACTTAGCATGAATATTTTTTATGTCTTCAACTAAGGACTGTGAACGAGTCATTTCCGCGTCCAACAGGTCATCGCTTTTGTCTAACAGTTTTTGAGTATGTTCCATAGCCTTTTGTTGTTCAGTTGCAATTTTAGCAAGTGTTTTGTAGCTGGGTTTGGATTCACAATCAGAGTCATCTTCACTAGATGTTTGAAAGTAAGCATCGCGTGATTTTACCTTGGCACCACGTGCCATGAAGTAGTAGGTGGGAGCAGGGTCGTCCTTGTCATCAGCTTCAGCGTTGGTGTGGAAGTCATTGTCTTCAGTGTCGAAGATGGACTTGGCAACGTAGGCTGTGGCTAGAGCCAGACTTGCGACGGCAGGGTCAGACTCCTCCTCAGACTCCACCTCCGCCTCCTCAGAAGCAGACTCCTCTTCTGAATCCATCTCCTTGCCAACAAAAGCACGAGCCTTGCCAGATGAGCTCTTCTTATGAGATGAAGACTTGGATGAGGACTTGGAAGGAGACTTTGAAGATTTCTTCTTCTTCTTGTCATCAGAATCATATTCCTTGCTCTTCTTATTCTTCTTCTTCTTCTTCTTCTTCTTCTCGTTGTCCAACAGTGGACACTCAGAGATATAGTGTCCAGGTTTCTTGCACTTGTGACATGTTCTCTTCTTGTAGTCATGAGTGGAAGCTTCATCATTTCTTGAGCTGGATCGTGAAGACTTTATGAAGCCCTTCTTCTTAGTGAACTTCTGGAACTTCTTCACAAGCATAGCAAGTTCCTTTCCAATGTCTTCAGGATCATCAGAACTGCAGTCAGATTCTTCTTCAGATGAGGAAACAACTTTTGACTTCAAAGCACGAGTTCGGCCATAGTTGGGACCATAGATATCTCTTTTCTCAGACATCTGGAACTCATGTGTGTTGAGCCTCTCAAGTATATCAGACGGATCGAGTGTCTTGAAGTCCGGTCGTTCTTGTATCATTAGGGCAAGGGTGTCAAAGGAGCTGTCAAGTGATCTCAGTAATGTCTTGACGATTTCATGCTTGGTAATCTCAGTAGCGCCGAGAGCACGAAGCTCATTTGTGATGTTAGTGAGGCGATCAAACGTGAGCTGGACATTTTCATTGTCGTTTCTCTTGAAGCGGTTGAAGAGGTTGCGAAGAACACTGATCCTTTGATCTCTCTGGGTTGAGACGCCTTCATTGACCTTGGATAGCCAGTCCCAGACTAGCTTCGATGTTTCCAGAGCACTGACGCGGCCATACTATCCTTTGGTCAGATGACCACAGATGATGTTCTTGGCAGTGGAGTCCAGTTGAATGAACTTCTTGACATCAGCGGGGGTGACACCTTCACCAGTCTTGGGAACGCCATTCTTGACGACATACCAGAGGTCGACATCAATGGCTTCAAGATGCATGCGCATCTTATTCTTCCAGTAGGGATATTCAGTTCCTCGAACACGGGGCAAGCAGCGGAGACTTTGATTATCCCTGCAGTCGACATAGCTAAAACTCCAGGTGGTTAAACCGAATCACACAGAACAAGGGAGTACCTTGCTCTGATACCAATTGAAAGTGCTAGTTATCGACTAGAGGGGGGGGGTGAATAGGCAATTTTTATGAAAGTCTTCAAAACATGGAAGTTTCGAAGACAAACTATAGAAATGAACCTATTGAAATGCAGCGGAAGATAAACTACACTAAGCAAGCCATAGTCAAGTGTGCGATAACGTGAGAGTACGAAGACTAATAGCAGCTAGGTAGTAAGGATCAGGATGGAAGATGGTATGAAGCCAAACAACAATAGTAGTCAACCAATCAAGTCAAATAGGTATGACAAACAGGCAATGACTTCTCGAAGACAAACTCTAGGTAAAGAGAGGGAGAGGATAGAACCAGTCACTTGTTGACGACACAGGATTTGTTGGACCAGTTCCAGTTGCTATGAAAACTTTACGTCTGGTTAGGGAGGCTGAGATTCAACTCAGAAGACCGCGTCTTCACCTTATTCCCCTTGAGCTAAGGACACCCAATCCTCGCCCAATTACTCTGGTAAGTCTTCAAGGTAGACTTCCAAACCTTCAAGACTTCGTTCACCGGCGATCCACAATGACTCTTGGATGCTCAGAACGCGACGCCTAACCGGCTGGAGGATTCACAGTCCTCAAGTGTAATAAGTCTTCAGGTCACGCAGACAGAAAGACTTCAGTGATGCCTAACACTCTTTGGCTCTGGGTGTTTGGGCTTTGTCCTCGCAAGGATTTCTCTCTCTCAAAGGCTTCGAGGTGGGTTGCTCTCAATACGACAAAAGCCGTGCACTAACTCTGAGCAGCCACCAATTTATGGTGTAGGCGGTGGGCTATTTATAGCCACTAGGCAACCCGACCTGATATGTCCGAAATGACCCTGGGTCACTAAGGAACTGGCACGTGTTCCAACGGTCAGATTTCAAACACACACGACAACTTTACTTGGGCTACAAGCAAAGCTGACTCATCCAGCTCTGGATAAGATTTGCTCTCATTGTCTTCGCTCGAAGACATAGAATTTTGGTTGAGCATCACTTCAGTCACTCTGACTTTGTTCACTTGGACCCCACTTAACAGTACGGTGGTTCCTATGACTCAACAAAAGAAAAGGAAACAACGAAACATCTAAGTCTTCGCGCTCCATAGTCTTCACTCAATGTCTTCTCATGTCATAGTCTTCAATATGAATATCTTCTCATACCACCATTGTCGTCAATGTCTTCATACATTTTTAGGGGTCATCTCCGGTAGGTAAACCGAATCAGTGAGGGACTACTACCTGTGTTATCCTGCAATTCTCACAAACACATTAGTCCCTCAACCAAATTTGTCGTCAATACTCCAAAACCAACTAGGGGTGGCACTAGATGCACTTACAACTGCACGGCGACAAAGTATTTCAGCGCTGTTATTGGATGAGCCGAAAGCTTTTCCTCAGGATTGTGAATTCCATCCAGGAGTTCGACAGCTACTTCAAGTGCAAGAAGGCTTGCATCGGCAAACTTCGATTCACCTCAATCTTGAAGTGCACGACAGCTATGAGGATGCTTGCATACGGAGCTCCCGGTGATTCACTCGACGACTATGAGCGCATGGCCGAGTCCACGCCCATTGAGTGTTTCTACAAGTTCTGCAGAGCAGTGGTGGCAGTGTTTGGACCGCAATACTTGCGATCACCCAATGCTGAAGACACTGCTCGGATCCTAGCATAGAATGCAGCAAGAGGATTTCCTGGGATTCTTGGAAGCATCATCTGCATGCATTGGAAATGGAAGAACTGTCCATTTGCTTGGCAGGGGATGTACAAAGACGCCAAAGGCGGTTGCAGTGTGGTACTTGAGGCAGTGGCCACACAGTAGCTATGGATTTGGCACTTCTTCTTTGATATGCTAGGAACTCACAATGACATCAAACATGCCACATTGCTCCCCTGTCTTTGCCAAGCTTGTTGAAGGTCATTCTCCTCTGGTGAACTTCGAGGTCAATGGGCGACACTACAACAAGGGGTACTACCTAGCTGATGGCATCTATCCGAGATGGTCTACATTTGTGAAGACTATCTCAAACACTGTGCAAGGGGCAAGAAGTCTCACTTTGCGAAGGTTCAGGAGGCTTGCAGGAAGGATGTCGAGCGGGCATTTGGTGTGCTCCAATCTCGATTGACTGTTGTCCGATATCCTGCTCAGACCTGGTCGAAGGATCAAATGTGGGAGATCATGACTTGTTGTGTCATCTTGCACAACATGATCATTGAGAGCGAGAAAGAAGAGCCAGTGTTTGACACTGGACCATATTATAGGCAGGGTCCTCTTGCACAAGTTGATCACCAGCTACCGGCAACCTGGACTGCCTTCCTCAATATGCGTCAGGAGATCCGAAACCCACAGGTGCATCAACAACTGCAGCAGGATCTGGTGGAGCACCTATGGAGGCTCAAGAGCGGCAACGCCTAGCTCGATGTGTGATGAAATATGAATATTTATTTGTTGAACTATATAATTTGTATTGAACTATTCGATTTATATTGATTTTCTGTGATGAACTATGTGATAAAAAAATTACTTATGTTGAATTCGCGTCGAACCACGACGAATATGGGCCGATTTGCGCCGGTATCAGGCCTATTTTTCGCCAAAAGTGGGCCGAAAAGCAGGCACATTTGCGTCAAAAATGGACTGATATCGGCGCCTGAGGGCGACCTGGGGCCAACGGTTGGGTACCCAATCGCCCCCAAAGTCGATTTTAGCGCCGGCTCGCCCCCAGGCAGCGATTTTTATGCCTCCTGAAAGGCCAACGGCTGGAGATGCCCTTAATAACATTTGATAAAATTGCCGGCAGCAACATGCGGGCATGAAACTAGTTTATTATTATTATTGATGACAGTGAATTTCATACAAAATAAGGCTCAACATATTACTTTATTGATGATTCGATGAGTAATCTGCTCAATCTGTAATAAGGGCAACAGATGGAAGTCCAACACATGAAGAAAACAGAACCGAACACATGCAGAAAGCAGCAACAGCTGACACCGAGTCAGCTAGCTAGCCTGTGTGATGATGCTGACAGATAACTAGTGGAGCCTGCAAAGACACACAGACAAAAGCTCAGCCATTAGTCTCGCTATTTACTTACTAATTAAAGATTAGATAGCTAATAAGTATACTAGAATATAATCGTTCAAGTTAGGATTGAAGGATGTACCTGCTGCAGTCGACGCTGGTGCTGATGGGGAAGGAGACGGACGCGCCGCACTTGCCGGGATGCTGGCGGCGTTGCCCATGCTGATGCCCTTGAAGTTCGCCGCCGGTCAGCCGCGTTGGACGCCTTGCCGCTCAGGATCTTCACCCCGCCGCAGCACTCCGCTGACGGGGCCGTCGCTTGCCCCGTCGCGTAGGACATGCACGGCGCGATGGCGACGTCACGTCTGTTGAGCATACGGTTATTAGCAAGTACTACGAGATAGAGTAGGATTTAGTCCTGCCTTATCTTATACTTCAAGTTGGTTATTATACTTCTGTATATATGCCCGCAAGGCTTAAGCAATATATCAATTATTTCATCAATCTCTCTCTACATTCTCATGGTATCAGCCTAACCGATCCAAGCCTAGCCGTCGCCCGTCCCTTCCGCTTCGTGCTGCCCCCGGTGGTCGGTCTTCGTGATCGCCGCTGGGGGCCACTGCCCGTACCTAGGGTTCGCCGCCGGTCGTGTTGACCGGCTGCCCTAAAAGGTCTTTTTCCAGAGCCCTTGCTTCGGGTTTTTCTCTCTCTCTTGCCGGTCATCTTGATCGGCGTTTTCTTTTTTGCTTTTCCGATCTAAGATTGCTTTGCGTCGCCCGCTGCCGTCGACCACCGTGTGCCTCTACTCTAACACCGGCGCGACCGACTGGCTCCTACACCGACCCGGTGGCCTCGCGTGACAGGCGGCCCTTCACGGCCGTCGTCCACGCGTCTGGCCGCCCGTTGCCCTGCACCGGCCATCGCGGCCCTGCTCCGACAGGGACCTCTCCATCGCCATCCGCCTCTGCCACGTCTACACGGCGGCCCTGTGGTCTGCCTCGCCGGCCTCGTCCCCGGCTGCGTCAACAACCCACCGTGTTTGTACTCCTGTATATATGTTTGAAAAGTAATTAAATCCACCGTGTTTGTATGAAAGTTGTCATGTTTGTATGAAATCCGGCAGTGTTTGCATGAATTTCATCTGGTTTGTTGAAAAAGAATTTGAATTGTACATGGCTAGCTTTGGGATGGCATCCTTCTACATCCGTGTCCGCGGACTGGTCCCCCCTCCCCCTCTCCCATCTGCAGACGAATGCGGGAGAAAATTTACGGGTTGCCATTGGAGATGCCCTAAGTAGGTGGACCGCCATTGGGAAATACACTTCGGAACTTGGTTGTATATACACCCTATATGGAGGAATTTTCAATAATTAAACAAAAAGCAAAAATAGTTTAGAAGTTTTTTTAGAATAAACTTGACTTTCTTTCGCACTAGTATATAAATTTTCAGAAAAAAACCAACATTGACTTCAGGGCAAAAAAGACAAAATTTATTTGCTATTATAGGTCAATATTCATACACTATTTTAGCTAAAAATTTATCTTTTTTGAAAAGAAGTCAAAGGGAGATTTTCTTTTTATGGAATTTTTCTGACAAGTACAATGAAAGGTCAAGTTTATTTCAAAAAGTATTTTCAATTTTTTTGACTTTTTATTGAATTACTAATTTTTTTCGTATAGGGTTTAGATACACCCAGAAACCAAACCTCCGCATCCGACCGTCGTTGTCAAACACAAAATGGGACGGACATTAACATGATATGAAGTAAATTATGTGTACGATCGATCTATCCACCTACCATGCCATGCATTGAGAAAAGCAAAGCTAGGATCTATGACTAATGAAGTGTACATATTAATTTCCACCGGCAAATGTACTGATCAGGCGGTGCAGAGTGATCAATGCCAGCAACATGGCTGTTTTATTTCTTGACTCCAACTAAGTGGAGTGTATATCAAGCATCTCCTATGAAGAATATCATATGAAAACAAACATATCAAGAAAACTTCATGGAAACCACCATTAAAAGTTTTGAAAAAAAATATGGGATGCTAAGAAGGTGATGTTTTATTGCTAAGCGAAATTCCAAGTTGCAAAACATAATGGAATTGGAGCTACGGAAAAATAAATTTAGCAGTGAATAGTGACGTTACTGTTTGGCACTATTCAATGGTGATTTTGTTATATTTATAGCTTACATCCAGTAATGTGTTTGAACTTTGAATAAAATATTGTTTCAACTGTTTTGATTGGGAACAAGTAAATAATAGTACGTTTAAATTTGCCTCAAAAGGCATATTCATAACATAATTCGAGTGAATTAAACTTTTTACCCGTTACTATGGCATTTTTGACACTAATTAGCCGTTCACAACTTTTTATCCAAACTAGATGACCCGTTACGTCCTTGGCGCAGAGACCAAATGCAACCAAGAAGTTAGGTGAACTATTAGATTTTTTTTGTGCTGTACATGCAAAATACGATGACCTGTTGCGTCCTTGGTGCACAAACCAACTGCAATTGAAAGTTAGGCGAACTATTTATTATTATTTTTGGCTGCCCATAAGAAGGATTGAATTGAATGTATGGCAAAATCTTAACCGTCCTGCTCAGTTTTTCAAGAAGATGCACCGAGTACACTCAATTGGGTTTGACAGACTAGCCGGTACCAAGTCTGTTGCCCTCTCAAACTTAAAGCCGCCCTCGGCCTCGAGGATGAATAACAGCCGAGCTGGCCGTTCCCAAGGAGTTAGCGCTGAGAGGGCGCAACGCCGCTTGGAGTTCCACGCGAATCTTGTGGAAATTAGTTCAAATGTGATATAAAGTTTGCAAAACGAAGTGATAAATAGTGAAGGATTTTTTTCAGAGAACTAAGTTCTTGGGATGGGTTAGATGTCAAACTCCCAATACCTATGATTTTTTGGGAATTAAGTTTGGGATCTGTTAGATGCCAATCTCCCAATGCCTATGAATTTTTGTATTAAGTTTGGGATGGGTTCTTGGCCAATAACTTTTGAGGATGAGTCACAGTTGCCGGATGCACAAAGGTCATCGTTCTTTGTAGAACCTCATAGAGCATCATCTTCTGCTTTTGTGCCTTAGGTGCACTTGATCTTGATGATTTTAAAACTACAGTTGACAGAATTGAATAGCAAACGCATATGAATTATTAAGACTTATGGTAGAGCTGCACCTGGGCGATAGAACAAATGCACCAAGACAATTGAATAAAACTCACGGAGTTGCTTTGGTTGCACCACCGGACACTATTCACGTCTAGATTTGTCTTTTCATTTGTATTTAGATAGAATTCGGATTTGGGACATTTAGAGATTGTAGATATGTTAACACTCACAATTTTTCAGATTTTTATAAACTTCCGAATTTATTATGTAGTGGGATCATGGTATCACTAATAGTGTGGTATCACAGGATGCTTTCCCCAGAGTGCAGGACGATAGACCACATACATTCCCCTTTGCACATTTTCACCCCACATACATTCCGCTCTTGGGAGCTTATCATACAAAACAAATTGGGAGGGGGGGGGGGGGGTATGAACACCACATATTCATTTGGTCTCGTATAAGAATCATATGTAAGTTAGTTATGTTCTCTTCGCCGGTCAGAAAATCATCACTGGATTCGGCAAGTTGACATCGTCAAGTTTTTTCCCCTTGTATTTAGTACTAAAAAATTACAAATGTGCCATGTCGGTATCAAAGACGTTCATAAAACTTGCTAAAATTTTCAGCAGCAACATACGGGCAAGAAACTACTCCCTCCGTAAAGAAATATAAGAGCGTTTAGATCACTAAAATAGTGATCTAAACATTCTTATATTTTTTTTACAGTGGGAATAGTTTATAATCGTTATAGATAACAGCAAATGTGATAAAACTTAAGCTCAACACATTATTTTATTGATGATTCGATCAGTAATCTGCTCGATCTGTAACAAGGGCAACAAATTGAGGTCGAACACATGCAGAAAACAACAACGAACACACGCCGAGAGCAGCAACCGTAGACACCGACTCGGCTAGCTAGCCTGCTGTGATGATGATGCTGGCAGATAACTTAGTGAAGGCTACAAACACACAGACACAAAAGCTCAACGATTAGTCTTACTGTTTATACTTACTAATTAAGATTAAATGGCCAATGAGTACTTAGAATATAATCTTTCAAGTTAGGAGTGGAGGATGTAAGTACGTGTCGCAGTTGACGTTGTTGTTGATGGGGAAAGAGACGGAGACGCCGCACTCGCCGGGGATGCTGGCGGCGTTGCCCATGCTGATGCCCTTGAACGACCCCGCCAGGTTCTTGAGGCAGCGGCACGCCGCCTGCCGGTCGGCCGAGGAGGACGCCTTGCCGTTCAGGGTCCTCACCCCGCTGCAGCACCCCGCCGAGGGTGACGACGCTTGCCCCGTCGCGTAGGACATGCACGGCGCGATGGCGGACGTCACGTCGCCGCAGGTCACCGCCCCGGACGCCATCTCCGCCGCCGCCAGTGCCGCGAGCACGGCGAACACGGCTAGCAGTGCCACGCGAGCCATCCAGGATCTAGTGCTCCGGCTTGCTTGCTAGCAACTTTGGAGCTAGGAAGGAGCCGAGAGTTTAAGAAAGGTAGCTTGATTAGCTTGTGTGGTGGTGGAGATGGAGATCCATGGCCATGGAGCGGGGGTATAAATAGCCAGCGAGCGAGAGAGATGGCAAGAAGAAATGATAGGTGTTCTTGCAGCATTGCACTGCAGGGTGGCGGACGGTGGTGCGTGCATGCACGTGTCCATGCACGTAAGTACGTCGTACGTAGCTAGTGGGGCATGCATATATGATGACGCAAAAGCTTCTGCATGCAAATAATTTCGATGTGATTTTATTCTTGTGAACACGTATGGATCTCTTTGATAAAAGCCAACCCCAATGAAGCCGTCCTGAGGGAATATCTG
This sequence comes from Aegilops umbellulata, assembly GCA_032464435.1. NCBI lineage: Eukaryota > Viridiplantae > Streptophyta > Magnoliopsida > Poales > Poaceae > Aegilops > Aegilops umbellulata. The sequence continues at coordinate 506,579,020 of CP136055.1, forward strand.
GATCTTTGGCATCGCACTGAAGCAATTATTTTAACCGGAGAACCGGATAGAATCACCTGGAAGTGGACCGCCGATCAGTGCTACTTTGCATAATCTGCATATTTGTCTCGGTTCAATGGAAGAATACATTCCTCTCTGGCCAGCATGACTTGCAAGATCAAGATCCCCCCCCCCCCCCCTCCAAGTGAAGTTTAAGTTTTTTTGCTTGGCTTGTTGTTCAGAATAAATGCCTTACTGCCGACTGTTACAATAGGTCTAGCGTGTCATGTACACGTATTATGTACGTATGTAACTTGTATATGCTGATCATTATATATAGAAAGATGTGGAGAGGCTTTGCCCCACGGGAAACCCTAAACCTATTCTCAAACTTGGTATTAGAGCCTACCTAGCCGCCGCCGCCTCTCCTCCCTCCTCCGCCGCCGCCAGCCTCTCCTCGCGGCCGCCGCGATGTCCAAATCTCCCGCCACCGATCAGTCCTCCTCATCGGCCGCCGCGATGACCACGTCCTCGGCCCTCGCCCTCACCATGTCCGCCCCCGTCATCGCTCCACCCTCGGCGTCGGCTCCCGCTCCCGTCCTTCCGCCCATCACGGTCTCTCTCGACCGCAGTAATTTCATGCTGTGGAGGGCTCTCGCCCTTCCCAACTTCGCCGACGTACGCCTCCACGGGTTCCTCGATGGCTCGGCCAAGGCGCCGGAGCTGACCGTGACGACAGGCACCGGTGATGCTGCTCGTACCATCACCAACCCCGAATACGAACAGTGGTGGACTCTTGATCAAAAGGTCCTCGGGCATCTCCTCGACTCCATTAGCATGGAGATATCCGCGTAGCTGATCGGCTGCAGGACGGATGCTGCTGCATGGGCTGCCGTGCACACCATGTTCGCCGCCGAGAACAGCGCCGGCGTGCGCAACCTTTGGCGTCATATTCAGGCGCTACACAAAGGAGATAGACCCACAGGCGAGTACATGCAGAAGGTTAAATCTCTCGCCGATTCGATGGCCGCCGCCAGTTCTCCTCTTCGCGATGACGAGATCATCGACTACATGCTGACCGGGCTCGGCTCGGCGTTCAACCCCATCGCTGCTTCGATGAACTTCGTCGGCGTGCCAGTCACTTTTCCTGCGTTCTACTCCAGCGTCCTCCACTACGAGGCCCTACAGTAGCAGCAATCGGAAGTTGAGGACTGGCAGTCCTCCGCGAACGCCGCCTCCCGGCCGGCCTACCACGATCATGCCGGTTGTGTGCAGGATTCCGGACGCCCAAGTGGCGGCCGCTCCTCCGCTGCCTCTCTTCCGCCTGGATCGGCGAGCTACGGCTCCGCCAGGGCGGTGCCCCTGGCCGTAACAACGGCAACACCGGCGGCAACGGCCGCAATGGAGGAGGCAATGGGGGTGGCCTCCGTCGCTGGCGCCCTAGGTGCCAGATATGTAAGAACTGGGGACATGAGGTGTCGGACTGTCGCAGCCGCTATGACCGCGACCACCGCGCCGCCAACTCTGCCTCCAACTCCTCCTCCACGCATGAACCGCCGCACTGGATCCTGGACACCGGTGCGATGGACCACCTGACGAGTGATCTCGATCGTCTTCACTTCCATGAGCGCTATGGCGGGAAGGATCAAGTGCAAGTGGCGAATGGCGCAGGTTTGTCTATTTCGCATATTGGTCATTCCACTATACCCGGTTCGTCCCTTCGCTTACGAAATATTCTTCGTCTTCCACATATACATCAACATCTATTGTCTGTTTATCGACTTGTTCTTGATAATGATGTGTTTGTGGAATTTCACCATTTCTTTTTCCTTGTTAAGGACACGGCCACGAAGAAAATTCTTCTTCGCGGTAGAAGTCGTGGCGGCCTCTACCCCATCCCGTTTGGTCACGCATCGTCTTCCTTCACTCGCCAAGCGTCTCTCAGTGTCAAGACCACTCCGTCCCAGTGGCATCAGCGTCTCGGTCATCCCTCGAATAATATTGTTCAAAACATTGTTAAGAGCAATGATTTAGTGTGTTCTTGTGAACGTCATCTTTCAGTGTGTGATGCTTGTCAGCGTGCTAAGAGTAGACAATTACCATATACTTTATGCACTCATGTTTCTACTATGCCTCTTGAGTTAATTCATTTTGATGTTTGGGGCCTGCCCTTGCCTCTTCCAGAGGCTATAAGTATTATGTGAGCTTTGTCGATGATTATTCACGTTTCACTTGGATATATCTTCTTAAGCACAAGTCTGACGTTGAGCAAGTATTTTATGCTTTTCAGGCTCATGTTGAGCGTCTTCTTCGCACTAAAATCATATCCATTCAGTCAGACTGGGGTGGCGAGTACCACAAATTACACCGCTATTTCCAATGCACTGGGATCTCTCATCGTGTGTCCTGCCCATACACCTCTCAGCAAAACGGGATTGCTGAACGCAAACACCGTCATCTTGTGGAAACAGGCCTGGCCTTACTGGCTCATTCGTCTCTGCCTTTGCGGTATTGGGACGAAGCTTTCCTTGCTGCATGTTACCTGATTAATCGCATGCCTACACCTATTCTCCAACAAGATACACCCTTGTACTATATCCTTAAGGTCCAACCCGATTACACCTTTCTCCGCACCTTTGGGTGCGCCTGCTGGCCTAGCTTGCGCAAATATAACGCCCACAAGCTTGCTTTCTGGTCCACTATGTGTGTGTTCTTAGGCTATAGCCAGCTGCATAAGGGGTACAAATGTCTTGACCGGTCCACGGGCCGTATCTACATCTCCCGTGATGTTGTGTTTGACGAGTCTGTATTTCCATATGCAACCCCTGGGGTCACCGTCGATATCTCCTCCTTGGCTGATGTTCTCTCGTTTCCTTCCAATGAGCCGGTTACGGGTGATCATATGCGTAAATACGACTTATCCTATCTGTCTACTGATCCGCCTGTTCCAGGCCATATTGCTACTGTGCAGGCAACCCAGGACGTCGCTCCTTCCTCCTCGGTGATCGACGTGCATGGCGCATGCACGTCGCCCGGCTCGTCGGTTGCCTCGTCGCCCGGCCCATCATCCGCGACGTGCCCGCCCTCCACGGGCCGCTCGGCTGGTCAGCCCGCTGCGGACGCGCCGACCTTCCTGGCCGCGTCACTCGGCCCGTCGGTTGCCCCGTCGCATGGCCCATCATCAGCGACCGCGCCGGCCTCCCCTGGCCCATCGCCGGCCACTTCACCGCTTGCTGTTACGCCGTCCTCGGTGCAGGAGGCTGCTGCTCCCTCCTCGCCGTCCGACCAGCTCGCGTCGCCTTCCGTTGAGGGCAGCCCTGTCCCCTCGACCGCGACGCCTCCAGCTGCTCCGGGTCACACCATGGTCACGCGTACCCGCGATCATACTCGTCGTGCGCTCGTCCCAACTGATGGAACTGTCCGCTACGACCCTCGCCGTCGTGCTTTTCACGTTGTGCCCGTCTCTCACCGCGATGCCCTCTGTGAGCATGCTTGGCGCACAACAATGATGGATGAGCTCGACGCCCTTCGTCGCAACAGGACTTGGGTTCTTGTGCCTCGTCCGCGTGGTGTTAATGTCGTTGGGAGCAAGTGGATCTTCAAGACTAAGCATCGTTCGGATGACTCCATTGATAAGTATAAAGCTCGTTTGGTCGCGCGTGGTTTCACACAGCAGCTTGTCATTGACTATGGTGATACGTTCAGTACGGTTGTCAAGCCGGCCACCGTTCGACTGGCTCTTGCTCTTGCTGTGTCTCGCGGCTGGATCCTCCGACAGATTGATGTTAGCAACGCTTTCCTTCATGGTTACTTGTCTGAGGATGTCTACATGCAGCAGCCACCAGGCTTTGAGGACGCTCGGTATCCCTCTCATGTGTGCAAGTTGCAGCGGGCTCTCTATGGACTTAAACAGTCTCCTCACGCATGGTATGCTCGGCTCAGTTCTCGTCTTCTCTAGTTGGGTTTTGTTCCCTCCCGAGCCGATGCCTCTCTGTTTTTCTTCCGCCACCGGGATGTTCAGATCTATATGCTTGTCTACGTGGATGATATTGTTATTGCTGGCTCTTCTCCACGTGCAGTTGACGGTCTTGTTCATTCACTTGCGGCCACCTTTCCTATCAAGGATCTTGGGTCGTTGGAGTATTTTCTTGGCTTGGAAGCGTCGTACAATTCAGGGGGGATGACCTTGACACAACGGAAGTATGCCATGGATCTTTTACACCGTGTGAACATGGAGAATTGTAAGCCCACTTCCACACCGCTGTCTACCTCCGACCAGCTTGCACGGGTGTCTGGACAGCCTCTTGGTGCCGATGATTCTTTCCGGTATCGCAGTGTCGTTGGTGGATTGCAGTATTTGACTCTCACTCACGCAGATATTTCATTTGCAGTGAACAAGGTATGCCAGTTTCTCTCATAGCCCACTGATGTTCATTGGGAAGTTGTTAAGCGCATCCTGCGCTATGTAAAGGGAACATTGCAAACTGGACTGAAGTTTCGGAAGGCTGTCTCCACCAGCATTAGTATTTTCACTGACGCAGACTGGGTTGGGTGTCCTGATGATCGACGATCCACTGGAGGCTTTGCCATCTTTGTTGGCCCGAATCTCATCTCCTGGAGTTCTAAGAAGCAACCGACGGTGTCGAGATCTAGTACGGAGGCCGAGTACAAAGCTTTGGTAAATGGAGCTCTTGAGGCCATTTGGGTAGAATCACTAATCAAGGAGCTTGGTGTTTCCCAGCAGCGTGTTCTTGTTCTATGGTGTGATAATTTAGGAGCCACATATCTGACTGCCAACCCAGTTTTTCATGCACGCACCAAGCACATTGAGATCGATTTCCACTTTGTGCGTGAGCGTGTTGCTTCTGGAGCTCTTGAGGTCAGGTTCATTTCTTCTAATGATCAGCTGGCTGATATATGTACCAAACCAGCCACTCGACAGATGCTAGACCGATTTCGTACCAATCTAAACCTTGTACAGAGTAGAAATTCAGATTGAGGGGGTATGTTAAAATAGGTCTAGCATGTCATGTACACGTATTATGTACGTATGTAACTTGTATATGCTGATCATTATATATAGAAAGACGTGGAGAGGCTTTGCCCCACGGGAAACCCTAAACCTATTTTCAAACTGACAACCTTGCTAAGCGCAATTGGCCTCACAACCCGGTTTGTCCTCTTTGCAATATTGGTCTCGAATCAACAACACATCTGTTTGGCGCTTGTCCATACATCGCCGGCATCTGGGGCTTCTTCTTGACAAAATTTGATTACCCATTTGGACTAAGACCGGGATTCAATGTAAATTGCCTGATTGAGTAGTGGCTAGAAGCCCTTGAATTACTTCCTGTGCAGCGCCACAAAGAGTTCTCCTCCATGTGCATGACGATTTGATGGATGACATGGAAAGAGAGAAACAGTAGGATCTTCAGCCAGAGGGCTAGTGATTTTCTGGGCACATGCAATTCAATCACCGAAGAACTTCGAACCTGGCTGCACGCAGGCATCAAAGGAGTGAAATGGATTGAGTAGTCGACATGTGAGCTACCATGTTTCTGTACATCTGTAATTAGTTCTTACTATTTTTCCTTCATTTTTATAGTTACGCCACCTGATTACGGTCCTGCCCTGTAACCTGTGGTTTCCCTCTTAATGAATGAAAAGCAGCACCTGCTGCGGTTCGTCAAAAAAAAAAAAAAAAACACGTATGGAGTCCGTGTGCGAGCTAGAACAGTGTAGTGTACGGATCTGGAAGAAGGGCCAGTGGTATAAGTAGGTGAACCATCGTTGTCAAACACAAACACAAAAAAGGAGATGGCATGAACATGATATGGAGTAAATTCAGAGTACGGTCGATATATCCATCTACCATGCCATGCATTGTTAAAAGAAAAGTTAGGAGTTATGACTAATGAAGTAGTATTAATTTCCACCGGCATATCTACTGATCAGGCGGTGGAGAGTGATCAATGCCATCAACATGTGGTGCTTTATTTCTTAACTCCAACCAAGTGGAGTGTATATCAAGCATATACTCCTACGGAAGAATATCGTTTGAAAACGGACGTTAAAAAAAACTTCGTGGAAACCATCTTTAAAAGTTTTGAAAAAAAATAGATGGGATGTTAGAGGGTGATGTTCTGCCAAAAAGATAAAACGCCAATTTTCAGGGGCAAAATACCCTATTTTTTGAATCTCAGCCATCCCCCAAAAAAATTCTTCACAAACTAGTCAAGGCTGGGGGGTTGTGGCCCCTGCAGCATTGGACATAGCTCCGCAGTGTTCTATTGCTATGCAAAATTGCAGGTTGCAAAACATTACGGGATGCGAGCTATGGAAAATCAAATTCAGCAGTGAATAAGGACGTTACGTACGACATTATTCAATGTTAATTTTGTTATTTTTATAGCCCCCATCCAGTAATATGTTTGAACTTGGAATTCCACATGTCAATAGGACGTTACCCTCTTACATTCTGTTTTTTTTAGAATTTTCCGAAACTTCAAACCATCATTTTCGCATGGTTTAATTTTCATCAGTTTTCATGAAATGTTAGTTTTCATGAGAGAATATCACATGAAAACCAACATTCAATGAAAACTCCGTAGAAACCACCTTTGAAAGTTTTGACAAAATCTGAACAAATGTTAAGAGGGTGATGTTCTATTGATATGCGAAATTTCAAGTTGAAAAACATTTGTAGTTAAGTCATGGTTTTCTTTTAATTATATATAAAAATAGGATCTATCATTTATATTTCCTTTAATTCAAAAGTAGCGTCTATGATTTATATATTTTTAATTATAGAATATTCCCTACCTATCAAACAAGTGATGTTTCCGATATGTCTTAAGTTACACTTTTAAAACATTGAATAAAATGTTTTTTCAAATGTTTTGATTGAGAACAAGTAAATCACATTACATTTAAATTTATCTCAAAACGCATATTCATAACATAATTTGAGTGCATTCAAATTTTTATTCGTTATTTGGCATTTTATACACTAATTAGCCATTCACACTTTTCATCGAAACTAGATAACCCATTACGTCCTTGGCACATAAACCAAATGCAACCAAGAAGTTAGGTGAACTATTAGATTGTTTTTGGCTGAAATACATGCAAAATATGATGATCTGTTGCGTCCTTGGTGCTCAAACAAATGCAATTGAAATGTTAGGTGAACTCTTTTCTATTAATTTTGGCTGCCCATAAGAAGGTTTGAATTGAATGTATGGCGAAATGTTAACCGTCCTACCCAGTTTTTCAAGAAGATGCGCCGAGTACACTCAACTGGGTTCAATAGATAGTCAAGTTTGACAGACTAGCCAGTACCAAGTCAGTTGCCCTTTTGAACTTAAAGCCGCCATCGGCCTTGAGGACGAATAACGACCGAGTCGGTCGTTCCCAAGGAGTAAGCGCTGAAAGGGTGCAACGCCGCATGGGGTTCCCCACGAATGTTGTGGAAAATTAGTTCAAATGTGATATAGACTTTGCAAAACGAAGTGATAAATAGGGAAGGATTTTGTTTGAGAACTAAGTTCTTGGGATGGGTTAGATGTTAACCCCCCCCCCCCCCCAATGCCTACGAATTTTTGGGAATTAAGTTTGGGATCTGTGCGATGCCAATCTCCCAATGCCTATGAATTTTGGGAATTAAGTTTGGGATGGGCTTTTGGCCACTAAGTTTTGAGGATGAATCGCAGTTGCCAGATGCCCAACATTCGTTGCTGGTGGGGGTGCTGCGATGGCACCCCATGGGTTGTCGTTCTTTGTAGAACCTCATAGAGCATCATCTTCTGCTTTTGCGCCTTTGGTGCACTTGATCTTGATAATTTTACAACTACAGTTGACAAAATTGAATAGCAAAAGCATATAAATTACCAAGACTTATGGTAGACCTGCACATGGGAGATAGAACAAATGCACCAAGACAATGGAATAAAACTCATGGGGTTGCTTTGGTTGCACCATGGGACAATATTCATGTATAGATTTATCTTTTCATTTCTATTTAGATAGAATTTGGATTTGGAATTTTTAGAGATTGTAGATACGTGAGCATTCACGATTTTTCAGATTTTTTCAAACTTCCAAATTTTAATTTTATGCAATGGGATCATGGTATCACCAATAGTATGGTATCACATGATACTCTCCCAGCCCAGAGGGCAGGACGATAGACCACACATACATTGTCCTCCGCACAATTTTCAGCCCACAACAAGCATATGTATGAGAAGTAGTAAGATCCCGATGGTTAACATCACAACCCAGAACAAGTCTCTTTTCTCCATTGTTTCCCTTTGTTTTAAGTGAGATGTCATCAATTTTCTTTTCCGTGTCCACTCTTGGGAGCCTAACCATAGATTTTTTTTGGGGGGGTAGGGGATGAACGCCACATCTTTATTTGGTCTCGTATAAGAATCATAAGTAAGTTAGTTATGTTGTCTTTGCCGGCGGTTAGAAAATCATCGCTTGATTTATCAAGTGGACATCGTCAAGTTTTTTTCCCTTGCGTTTAGTTACAAAATTACGAATATGCCGTGTTGGTATCAAACACGTGAATAACACTTGCTAAGATTTCCAGCATCAACATGCGGGCATGAAACTACTTTATAATCATTATAGATAACAGCAAATGTGATAAAACTTAAGCTCAACACATTATTTTATTGATGATTCGATCAGTAATCTGCTCGATCTGTAACAAGGGCAAAAAATTGAGGTCGATCACATGCAGAAAACAACAACAAACACACGCCGAGAGCAGCAACCGTAGACACCGACTCGGCTAGCTAGCCTGCTGTGATGATGATGCTGGCAGATAACTTAGTGAAGGCTACAAACACACAGACACAAAAGCTCAACGATTAGTCTTACTGTTTATACTTACTAATTAAGATTAAATGGCCAATGAGTACTTAGAATATAATCTTTCAAGTTAGGAGTGGAGGATGTAAGTACGTGTCGCAGTTGACGTTGTTGTTGATGGGGAAAGAGACGGAGACGCCGCACTCGCCGGGGATGCTGGCGGCGTTGCCCATGCTGATGCCCTTGAACGACCCCGCCAGGTTCTTGAGGCAGCGGCACGTCGCCTGCCGGTCGGCCGAGGAGGACGCCTTGCCGTTCAGGGTCCTCACCCCGCTGCAGCACCCCGCCGAGGGTGACGACGCTTGCCCCGTCGCGTAGGACATGCACGGCGCGATGGCGGACGTCACGTCGCCGCAGGTCACCGCCCCGGACGCCATCTCCGCCGCCGCCAGTGCCGCGAGCACGGCGAACACGGCTAGCAGTGCCACGCGAGCCATCCAGGATCTAGTGCTCCGGCTTGCTTGCTAGCAACTTTGGAGCTAGGAAGGAGCCGAGAGTTTAAGAAAGGTAGCTTGATTAGCTTGTGTGGTGGTGGAGATGGAGATCCATGGCCATGGAGCGGGGGTATAAATAGCCAGCGAGCGAGAGAGATGGCAAGAAGAAATGATAGGTGTTCTTGCAGCATTGCACTGCAGGGTGGCGGACGGTGGTGCGTGCATGCACGTGTCCATGCACGTAGTACGTCGTACTCCCTCCGTTTTTATTTACTCCGCATATTAGAGTTGACTGAAATCAAACTTCGTAAAGTTTGACCAAGTTTATAAAAAAGAATATAAGCATTTACCATAACAAATCTATATGATGTGAAAGTACATTGAATAATAAATCTAATGATATTACTTTATTATTCTAGATATTAATATTTTTTTTCTAAACTTGGTTAAAGTTAACAAAGCTTGATTTTGACCAAATTTAATATGCGAACTAAATAAAAACGGAGGGAGTACGTAGCTAGTGTGGCATGCATATATGATGATGCAAAAGCTTCTGCATGCAAATAATTTCGATGTGATTTTCTTCTTGTGAACACGTATGGAGTCCGTGTCCGAGCTAGAACAGTGTAGTGTACGGATCTGGAAGAAGGGCCAGTGGTATAAGTAGGTGAACCGCCGTTGTCAAACACAAACACCAAAAAGGAGATGGACATGAACATGATATGGAGTAAATTCAGAGTACGGTCGATATATCCAACTACCATGCCATGCATTGTTAAAAGAAAAGTTAGGAGTTATGACTAATGAAGTAGTACTAATTTCCACCGGCATATCTACTGATCAGGCGGTGCAGAGTGATCAATGCCAGCAACATGTGGTGCTTTATTTCTTAACTCCAACCAAGTGGAGTGTATATCAAGCATATACTCCTACGGCAAAATATCTTTTGAAATCGAACATTTAAAAAAAACTTCGTGGAAACCATCTTAAAACTTTTGAAAAGTATTAAAAAATAGATGGGATGTTAGAGGGTGATGTTCTACCAAAAAGATAAAACGCCAATTTTCAGGGGCAAAATACCCTACTTTTTGAATTTCGGCCATCCCCCAAAAAGATTCTTCACAAACTAGTCAAGGCTGGGGGGTTGTGGCCCCTGCAGCATTGGACATAGCTCCGCAGTGTTCTATTGCTATGCAAAATTCCAGGTTGCAAAACATTACGGGATGCGAGCTATGGAAAATCAAATTCAGCAGTGAATAGGGACGTTACGTATGACACTATTCAATGTTGATTTTTTTATTTTTATAGCCCACATCCAGTAATATGTTTGAACTTGGAATTCCACATGTCAATAGGACGTTACCCTCTTACATTCTATTTTTTTTATATTTTTCTGAAACTTCAAACCATCATTTTCGCATGGTTTAATTTTCATCAGTTTTCACCAAATGTTAGTTTCCATGAGAGAATATCACATGAAAACCAACAATCAATGAAAACTTCGTAGAAACCACCTTTGAAAGTTTTGACAAAATCTGAACAAATGGGATGTTAAGAGGGTGATGTTCTATTGATATGCGAAATTTCAAGTTGAAAAATATTTGTAGTTAAGTCATGTTTTTCTTTTAATTATATATATATAATAGGATCTATCATTTGTATTTCCTTTAATTCAAAAGTAGGGTCTATGATTTATATTTTTTTAATTATAGAATATTCCCTACCTATCAAACAAGTGATGTTTCCGATATGTCTTAAGTTACACTTTTTAAACATTGAATAAAATGTTTTTTCAAATGTTTTGATTGAGAACAAGTAAATCATATTACATTTAAATTTATCTCAAAACGCATATTCATAACATAATTTGAGTGCATTCAATTTTTTACCCGTTATTTGGCATTTTATACACTAATTAGCCATTCACACTTTTCATCCAAACTAGATGACACGTTACGTCCTTGGCACATAAACCAAATGCAACCAAGAATTTAGGTGAACTATTAGATTGTTTTTGGCTGAAATACATGCAAAATATGATGATCTGTTGCGTCCTTGGTGCTCAAACAAATGCAATTGAAATGTTAGGTGAACTCTTTTCTATTAATTTTGGCTGCCCATAATAAGGTTTGAATTGAATCTATGGCGAAATGTTAACCGTCCTGCCCAGTTTTTCAAGAAGATGCGTCGAGTACACTCAACTGGGTTCAATAGATAGTCAAGTTTGACAGACTGGCCAGTACCAAGTCAGTTGCCCTTTTGAACTTAAAGCCGCCCTCGTCCTTGAGGACGAATAACGACCGAGTCGGTCATTCCCAAGGAGTCAACCCTGAAAGGGCGCAACGCCGCATGGGGTTCCCCACGAATGTTGTGGAAAATTAGTTCAAATGTGATATAAAGTTTGCAAAACGAAGTGATAAATAGTGAAGGATTTTGTTGGAGAACTAAGTTTTTGGGATGGGTTAGATGTGAAAGAACTATGATTGTGGAAGCGTATGCTTACCGCAGGGACGCGTGCATGTTTAAATAGGCAAACATGTTTACATGATTCGGCTAGGTTGTTGTAGATTTGATCCATACTCCAAGGCTATACAAGAGAGGATCTATCTACTCTAACAACATGCCTAGATACAACACCACACACATGCATTACACAATGACACATACGTGCCATGTTACAACTTAAACAAGCCTATAATTTAACATCCTCCCTCAAACTAAACATTTCAAGGTTGAGATTGTTCTTGAAGGCTTGAAGTTGTCGAGCTTGAAGAGGCTTCGTGAAGCCATCCGCAACTTGGTCTCCTTTTGGAATAAACCTAACATCCAAGAGCTTCTTTGCAACTCTTTCACGAACAAAGTGAAAATCAATTTCGATATGCTTTGTTCTTGCATGAAACACATGATTCGTAGAGAGATAAGTGGCTCCCAAATTATCACATCACAAACAGGAGACACGTGACCTTGCAATTCCCAATTCATCTAGCAAGGTTTCCACCCACATTACCTCAGCTGTTGCGTTTGCTAGGGACTTGTATTCTGCTTCAGTGCTGGAACGTCAAACTGTAGCTTGCTTCTTTGCATTCCAGGATACAAGGTTAGAACCAAAGAACACCATTAGACCTCCTGTCATCAGGACATCCTGATCAATCTGCATCAGAGAAGGCACTTACTGTTGTTGATGGTGACTTACATATTTTCAGGCCAGTTCTAGCATTTCCTTGGATATATCTTAGTCCTCTTAACAGTTGTCCAATGCAGAGATGTAGGAGAATGCAAAAATTGACAAACCTTATTAACAAAGAAAGCTATATCAGGTCTTGGCAAGGTTAAGTATTGTAGTGCCCCAACTACACTTCTGTATTTTGTCCCTTCCTCTGGACTTAGCAATTCTCCTTCATGCAATGACAACTGTTCAGTAGTAGACAGAGGTGTACTGGAGGGTTTATAATCCTTCATCCCTACACGTTTAAGTATCTCTGTTGCATATTTTTCTTGAGTTAGCAGAATACCATCATGTATCTTTTTTACTTCAATGCCTAGGAAATAGTGCAACTTGCCTAAGTCGTTTAAGGCAAACTCACTTTTCAAATTCTTAAGCAAAGCTGTGGTAGCCTCTTGGGAGGAACTAGCAACAATTATGTCATCTACATAAATGAGCATAAAGATGATCACCTTCCCTTTCCTGAAATAGAACAAGGAGGTGACTCCCTTGGAGGGCCAAAAACCAAGTTGTTGAAGCTTTGAGTTCAACCTTGAATACCACGCCCTAGGTGCCTGTTTTAATCCATATAAGGCCTTGTCCAACCTACACACATGTTGTGTTTAGTATTATCCACAAAACCAGGTGGTTGTCGCATATAAACCTCTTCCTCGAGAACGCCATGTAAAACGCATTCTGTACATCCAATTGGCGAAGGCTCCATCCCCTGGACACAGCAATAGATAAAACCAGTCTGATAGTGGCTGCTTTAACAACTGGACTAAATGTATGCGCATAGTCAATACCATAGCGTTGCTTAAAGCCTTTAGCCACCAGTCTAGCCTTGTACCTATCTATAGTGCCATCAGATTTTCTTTTGATTTTATACACCCATTTACAATCTATAATATTTCTACCTAGTCTAGGTGCCAGGTTTTATTTTTCATGAGTGCATCATATTCTACTTCCATAGCATTTTTCCAGTTTTTATCTTGCAAAGCTTCTAGTGGATTACGAGGTTCTTGAGTGGCAGCAAAGTTTGCGACTTTGAAGTTTTTGTCATACCTGACAGTTCCATCCCTAGGAACTTTAGGCTTGAATATACCTTGTTTAGCCCGTGTATTTGGGCATTCAGAGTTTGTGGCCGCAGAAGATCCGGTGGTTGGCGTAGAAGATCCACTACCTCGTACTAGCAGAGAATCCTCCTCGGCTGTCGCTCGGTCGGGTGTAGGATCACACGCCCGTGCGCCAGGAGCTGGGTCCATCGAATCTGGCGCAGGCGACAGGCGTGTCGGGGGCGCGCCATCATTGCCCGTAGTGGAGGGCGACCCAGACCCAACCAATCGCCGCCAGCTGTTGGAGGGAGGCGCGACTGTATCGAAACTGCCGCCCCGCATGGGGGATTGGCGCTGCGTGTCGCACGTCGGCTGGCTGCCCGCTGGCCCAGTGCCTGGCGGTGTCGGGGGCGTGCCCAAGTCAGGTTCCGCGCCAGGTTCTGCGCCGCCGCCAAATCTCTCGGGATCCAGCGCCGCAGTAGGATCCGCTTTGGGTCTCGTGTCGGTCCAGTTTGGACGCATATGCTGCATAAAATGACGCTTTGGAGTGATGTTTTTTTCCCACTATTTTCATCAGCACAACCTCCATTAGTGGTAGTATTCAGGTTATTAAACACATGATCATCAGAACATTCACCCCCATGATCAGAAGGATTTAATAACTTCGGAGAGAATAGTAGAATTGGGCACGAAGACGAGCTCCGGCGTTTGGATGAAGACTAGCAAAGGGAAAAATATATTCATAAAAAATAACATCTCTGGAGATGTAAACACATCCAGTGGATATGTCAAGACATTTAAACCCTTTGTGAAGATCGCTGTACCCAAGAAAAGCACATTGCTTAGAACGGAATTGAAGTTTATGATTATTGTAGGGTCCAAGATTTGGCCAGCAAGCGCACCTAAAGATTCTAAGAATGGAATAATTGGGTTTTTCATGGAAAAGTTTTTCAAAGGTTGTCTCAAACTTGATAACTTTGCTAGGGATTTGGTTTATCAAGTAGGTTGCGGCAATGAAGGCCTCATCCCAAAATTTTAAGGGCATAGAGGCTTGAGCAAGAAGAGATAAACCTACTTTGACAATATGTCGATGTTTCCTATCAGCTGACCCATTTTGTTTGTGAGCGTGAGGACATGAAACGTGATGAGATATGCCTATCTTGGTGAAGAAGGAGTTCAACTTTTCATACTCCCCTCCCCAGTCTGCATGTAGAGCAAGGATATTATGATCAAATTGATGCTCTACTAAGTGTTGAAAGTCATGAAATTTTGAAAGACTTCGTACTTGTGTTTGATCATGTATATCCATGTGAATTTACTGAAACCGTCAATGAAACTCACATAATATTTCTTTCTTCCTACTGTTTCAACAGCAGGACCCCAAACATCAAAAAACACAAGTTCTAAAGGAAATTTTGATTCACTTATTGACTTTGGATAAGTCAACTGGTGACTTTTGCCTTTTTGGCAGGCGTCACAAACAGAATCTTTATCGAAATAATTTGCACACGGGAGATTATTCTTGCTCATGATTTTGCTAACAATAAGAGGAGATGAGTGGCCTAAACGCCGGTGCCACCTATCCGAGGATAGCTTGGTGGCACTGGGCATGTGCTTCTTAGCGTCGGATCCCATGTGCCTAACTGGGTAGAGTCCTCTTCTACCCCTGCCTCGAAGGAGCACCTTCTTCGTTCCCCGTTCCTTGACAAGAAAGAATAGGGATGAATTTCAACAAAGGAATCATTGTCAACAGCAAGGAGGCTAGCAGAGATTAGGCTTTTGTTTAGGACAAGATCTCGACCAGGAGTATGAATAGCTGAATGACCAATATGTTTGATAACCATACCTGATCCACTAGCAGTATGAATCTGTTCGTTTCTAGTGTACCGATCACGCACGGTCAGCTTCTCCAAATCTCCTGTGATGTGACCAGTGGCACCGCTGTCCAGGTACCAGTTCGTGTCCACCCCGTACTGCAGTGCAGCGAGGTTGGCCGACTTCTCCTCCACGCCTTGGTAGGATTCATCATAACGCTTCTAGCACTTCTAGGCTGGATGGCCCATCTTGCTGCAGATCTGGCATTGGACCCTAGGGGCAGAGGCATGGTTGTTGTAGTTGCCCTTGCCGCCGCCGTTGTTGCCATTGTGTCCACCGCCGCGCCCTCCTGGCTTGCAGTAGCTGCCGCGCCTGCCGCGGACACCACCATTGCCTCCTTGGCGGCGGCTGCGATCACCACCGTCACCGTCGTTTCTACGACCTCGAGTAGCGGCGTTGGTAGAGGATTGGGACCCTCCGCCCCAAAGAATGAGCCTCGTTACGAAGCTTAGCTGCTGTGAGAACAGCTCGGCCACGGTCACCGACTCCACCCAGGGACACATGGCAGACATCACCGGGTCGAAGTCTTCATCTAGCCCAGCCAGGATGTGGGAGACGATGTCGTCGTCGTCCACCCTCTTCCCTGCAGCGATCAGTTCATCGCAGAGGGACTTGATCTTCCCGACGTAGTCGGTGATGGAGGAATTGCCCTTCTGCAGGTTGGCGAGGGCGATACGGACGTTGGTGGTCTGAGAACGGGTGTGAGATGCGAGCATCCCTTCCACCGTGTTCCAGAGTTCAGCAGAGGTGTGACATGAAGCAACCTGGATGGCTATCTCACGAGGAAGTGTCGTCAGGAGATAGGAGAAGACTTGTTGATCTTGTGCATACATTGGAAATCAGGGTTCGGCGCCTTCGCCGTCGTCTTGCCATCAGACGAAGTCACATCAATCTGCATGGGCGGTGGTGCTTGCTCGACGTTGATGTACTTGGCCATCTGTGCTCCTCGGATGGCCAAGAGCACCGTCGCTCGCCAGAGAGCCTGGTTGCCCTTCGTGAGCTTCTCGGTAGCAGCGTGCGCGAATGGCGAGGATGGGAAGGAACTTGAAGACGATACCATGGATGTGCTCGAGGATGGCTCTGGTTACCATGAAAGAACTATGATTGTGGAAGCGTATGCTTACCGCAGGGACGCGTGCATGTTTAAATAGGCAAACATGTTTACATGATGTGGCTAGATTGTTGTAGACTTGATCCATACTCCAAGGCTATACAAGAGAGGATCTATCTACTCTAACAACATGCCTAGATACAACACCACATGCACGCATTACACAACGACACATACGTCACAACTTAAACAAGCCTATAATTTAACAAGATGTTAACCCCCCAATGCCTACGAATTTTTGGGAATTAAGTTTGGGATCTGTGAGATGACAATCTCCCAATGCCTATGAATTTTGTGAATTAAGTTTGGGATGGGCTTTTGGCCACTAAGTTTTGAGGATGAATCACAGTTGCCAGATGCCCAACATTTGTTGCTGGTGGGGGTGTTGCGATGGCACCCCATGGGTGGTCGTTCTTTGTAGAACCTCATAGAGCATCATCTTCTGCTTTTGCGCCTGTGGTGCACTTGATCTTGATAATTTTACAACTACAGTTGACAAAATTGAATAGCAAAAGCATATAAATTATTAAGACTTATGGTAGACATGCACATGGGAGATAGAACAAATGCACCAAGACAATGGAATAAAAACTCACGGGGTTGCTTTGGTTGCACCATTGGACACTATTCACGTCTAGATTCATCTTTTCATTTCTATTTAGATAGAATTTGGATTTGGATTTTTTAGAGATTGTAGATATGTGAGCATTCACAATTTTTCAGATTTCTTTAAACTTCCGAATTTTAGTTTTATGCAGTGGGATCATGGTATGACCAATAGTGTGGTATCACACATGATACTCTTCCCAGAGGGCAGGACGATAGACTACACACATTGTCCTCTGCAAAATTTTCACCCCACAACATGCATATGTATGAGAAGTAGTAAGATCCCGATGGTTAACATCACAACCCAGAACAAGTCTCTTTTCTCCATTGTTTCCCTTTGTTTTGAGGAGATGTCATCAATTTTCCTTTCCGCATCCACTCTTCGGAACCTAACCATAGATTTTTTTTGGAGGGGGGGGGGGGGGGAGGGGATGAACGCCACATCTTTATTTGGTCTCGTATAAGAATCATATGTAAGTTAGTTATGTTGTCTTTGGCGGCGGTTAGAAAATCATCGCTTGATTTATCAAGTGGACATCGTCAAGTTTTTTCCCCTTGCATTTAGTTACAAAATTATGAATGTGCCGTGTTGGTATCAAGCACGTGAATAACACTTGCTTCCAGCATCAACATTCAGGCATGAAACTAATTTATAATCATTATTGATAACAGCAAATGTCATAAAAACTTAAGCTCAACACATTATTTTATTGATGATTCGATCAGTAATCTGCTCGATCTGTAGTAAGGGCAACAGATGGAGGTCGAACACATGCAGAAAACAACAACGAACACACGCAGAGAACAGCAACCGTAGACACCAAGTCGGCTAGCTAGCCTGCTGTGATGATGATGCTGGCAGATAACTTAGTGAAGGCTGCAAACACACAGACACAAAAGCTTAACGATTAGTCTTACTATTTATAGTACTTAGGAACTAAGATTAAATGGCTAATGAGTACTTAAAATATAATCTTTCAAGTTAGGATTCGAGGATGTACTTGTTGGAGTTGGTTTTGGTGTTGATGGGGAAAGAGACGGAGACGCCGCACTTGCCGGGGATGTTGGCGGCGTTACCCATGCTGATGCCCGACCCCGCCAGGTTCTTGAGGCAGTTGCACGCCGTCTTCCGGTCGGCCGGGGTGGACGCCTTGGCGTTCAGGGTCCTCACCCCGCTGCAGCACGCACCCGAGGGTGCCGACGCCTTCCCCGTCGCGTAGGACATGCACGGCGCGACGGCGGACGTCACGTCGCCGTAGGTCACCGCCCCCGACGCCATCTCCGCCACCGCCAGTGCAGTGAGCACGGCGAAGACGGCGAGCAGTGCCACGCGAGCCATCGAGGATCTAGTGCTTCGGCTTGCTTGCTGGAAACCAAAGTTTTAAATCCCGGGCTAAACCGTTTAGCGGCTGGCCGTCCCAAACGCTACAGCCGCTATTGCGGGAGATAGCGGCCGCTAAGCCAACTAGCGGCAATCAGTACATGTGCACACTTGTCCGAGAAACAAAGGATTTTCAGCAAGAAACAGGGGATTTTCAGTAGAAATTCAGACATAACCAAAATAATAGAGATCTGTAAATTCACCACAAAATATTCGTTATAAATTCAGGGCCTCAAGAATCGCCAGTTCAACTTAATGTCTCAAGGTCCGCACCAGTTCAATAGAACGAAACATCACCAATTCAGCAACACCACGTCCATTAAGGTCTGCATCAGTTCAACACAACGAAGGACCACCATTTCAGCACTCAAGGTCTCAAGCAAACAGAGCACAGGGGGCTTGCCTGTACGCATACTGGGAGTTGGAGATGACATCGTGGACTTGTCAGTCGTCGCCTTGCTCCGTCAGCACCTCCGGCCTGCCGACTGGATCCTTCGTCACCGCCTTGCCGCCCGCCCGCCCGTCACTGCCTCTGACTTGCGGTGAAGCAGCCACCGGCCACCGAGCGCATCTGGGGAGAACTGCCGAGCCGCCGCAACATTTTCGGTGGGAGGGATAGAAAAAATGGGGAGAACGTGATAGGTTTCCGGGAGGAGCTGCTCTATTGGGGTATAAAGATGGGCCCAGCTCGGTTTGGGCCTCCATTTTGGCCGTTCCAGCGAAATTCCAGCGACAGCGAAGGCTTTTCGCGCCGTTTCGCGCGCGATCGCGTGGTTAGCGCCAGATCGCGGCATTAGTGGCATAGCGTCGCGGGGAGCCTCCCAGCCAGCGATTGCGCCGCGATCGCGGTAATTTCGCCCGCGATTTAAAACTTTGCTGGGAACCGTGGAGCTCGGAAGGAGCTGAGAGCTTGATTAGCTTGTGGTGATGGTGGTGGTGGTGGAGATGGAATGGAACTCCGTGGAGCGGTGTATTAATAGCCGGCTAGCCAGAGAGCTGGCAATAAGAAAAAGATAATGTGTTCCTGCAGCATTGCACTGCTGGATTGGCGGACGGTGGGGCGTGCATCCACCTTAGAGCAACTCTAGTAGACCCCGCAAAACGTACCGGCTCGCAAAATAACCGCTAAATTGCGGGTCGGGGCCAAAAAAACTGCACGACCAGACACCGCATCCGGCACCGGCCCGCAAAATTTTTTGCGGGGTGCGGCAAATCTTCTCCCCCAACCTCTATCTTCACGGGCTGGGAGGCCGACCCGAGCTCAACCCCCATCCGGTGCGAGATTTGGCGGGAGGGACATTTCCACGCGCCCTTTCCCGCTCCCCGCACCCTCCGCCACCATTGCCCCGCCTCCGAAAGCTCCGGCTGCTTCTCCCCGGCGGTCCTTCGCCGCCATGGATGACCCCATGCTGTCCCCCGTCACCGTCGAGGTCACGCACGCCCCTTCCCCTCGGGCGGATCTCGCCGCCGGCCATGTTGGCCCCGCCGGCGTCTCCCAAGCCCACGTCGCGCCTGCCCGCAAGCGGCAGGGCAACGTGGTTGTGCAGGGCGGGAATTCGGCTGCCCCCGCCGCGATGGCCCGTGCTCCGGGCGCCAATGCCGCTATGCGATCCCGGCCGGCGGCGGAGAAGGCTAGCAAGGCCGCGGGCGCAAAGCGGAGGAAGGTTCCGACTTGAAGGAAGCCATCTTCTTCAACCTCTCACTCCATCCCCCCGCAAGGAGGTGCTCCGGCGATGCTGTTCAACGGTGCCGCTCCCCCCCGCGAGCGAGGTGTTCGACGAAATGGCCGGAAGGTATATCTCTTCGGACTTCGGCCATTATCTTTCATTTTCGCCATTGTTTTCGATAGCTCGTGACTTGTTATCGTTCGCTATGGGAGTGGTTCGAACAATGCAACAACCGAGTTCGTGAACTTGTTGGACACGAACGCGGTTGACATTGATCAAACCCCTTTCAAACCTTTCGACTACAATGAAACGGAGGGCGGCATGGATGATCATGATTGTGCGGACGACCTGGCGGAGATCGAAGCGGAAGCGTTTGAGAATTCACAAGCAAAAACTGGGAAAAGCCAAAGATCGAAGAACTACACTATCTTGGAAGATCAAGCTTTGATCAAAGTATGGAGTGCGGTGTCTCTTGATGCATGCACGGGTACTAATCAAACCGCCAAGAGATACTGGCAAAGTATTGAAGATCAATACCGCTGCATTATGAAAAACTACCCCAATAAGACTCCACGCACTTTTCGGTCTCTTCAAGGTCGTTGGGACAGCATCAAGCCTATGTGCAGCCGTTGGGCAACTTGCTTGGAGCAAGTACGCAATGCACCTCCAAGTGGCACCGTGGAGTCCGACTATGTGAGTTTGCTTTGCCTTTGTTCAAGTTGTGCATCATCATAATATATCAAGAAAAATGATTGCATCACTTTGTTCACATTGTGTAGGACAAGATTGCTCAACATAGATACAAGGACACGGAAGCTTCGGAAGGCAGATTCTTCAAATTAGAGCATTGTTAGGAGTTGCTCCAAAAGTGTGACAATTGGAAGTTGATCGACAAAGAGTCCCCACCAAAGAGAGGCTCACTTACAAACATGGATGAAGATGAGTATGATGATGGCCCAAGAAATTTGAACAAGCCCGATGGCGACTAGAAGACTAGAGAGAAGATAAAGAGAGAGCAAGAAACATCGAGCTTGAGGGAGAAGATTGATGCCATGGTGCAATCAGACGAGTTGATGTTGTTGAAGTCGTTGGAGATCAAGAAAGAGTTGGCCGAAAAGAAGGCAAAAGAGAAGCAAGAAAAATGACAAATGCTCAAGGAGGAGGGGCTGCGCAGAGCTGCCATTGAGGAGAGAAAAGTACGCGCCTCTGAAAACAAATCGCTGTCATTGTTGCTCGCCGAAGAGAACAAGATCATGTCAATGAACCGCAATGACATGGACGACGTCACTGAAACATGGCATGATATGGCAAGGAGAGAGATCTTGAAGAGGAGAATGCCGACCGTACGATGTATCAACCGGTCGCGCCACTGCACGCATGTGACGCTTCTTTATTCACATCTACTACTCCTACAGTACATAGTTAAGCCCGTACTGTGTAGTGTGCAGATTTACAAAAGCTTCTGCGTGCAAATAATTTCACTGTGATTTTGCTCGTGTGAACGTGTGGAACCTGTATGGAGCCAGTAAGCCAGTACTGTGTAGTGTGCAGATTCATCACCAAAAAAGAAGTGCAGTGTGCAGATCTGAACGAAGGACCAGTGTAGGTAGGTGAAGCGTCGTCGTCGTCAAACGCAAAAAAGGGACGGACATGGACACGATATGGAGTAAATTTTGAGTACGACCGATCTACCATCTACCATGCCATGCATCGTTAAAAGCAAAGTTAGGATCTATGACTAGTCAAGTATTAATTTCCACCGATTTCGCAAAGTATATAATAATTTCCACCGGCGTCTGTACTGATCAGTCGGTGCAGAGTGATCAATGCCAGAAACATGCGGTTCTCTCTTAACTCCAACCCAGTGGAGTATACATCAATCATATACTCCTACTGTAGTGACTTCATACGGAGTACATCACGAAGATTTGTATGCAGTACGTATTATGTTCCCTCCACATCACAAACAAGTAACTTTTTCGATATGTCTTGAGTCAAACTTTAAAAACCTCAATGGAGTATTTGTAAATCATATGTTTAGATTAGTCTCGAAAGGCATATTCATGACATTATAATACGAGTGAATTTCAGTTTTTGCTCCTTACTTTGACAATTTTTTTACAGCAATTAGCCCACAACAACTTCTCATCCGGATTGCCCCATTTAACAAAAAAAATTGCCCGTTTTGTACTCCAAATATTTTAGTAATCTACCAGGTTGGTCCCATTTGTCGGTTATGTATGGCGTGCCACATCGTGTTTATTCTACTAGCGGTTTTCCCGCACAGTTTGTCTCCTTTAGCCGGACCAACACCGTGTTTAGTGACCATGTTGTAAGCCTTGTTTTTTTTCTAGAATATGCATAAGCATATGTATTATATACGCATAGAAGAAAGGGTAAGACACCCGTCCATGGAGCTACAATGGGGCACTTAGCCCACCTCACTGTAGCCCAAGTCCGCCCCTCGTCATAGATCATGCCGAGCACCACCGTGATGGAAGGAGAAGCATTGTCAAAAGATGATTGCATTGCGGCGCTTCCAGATTTCTCAGCACACGAGAAGAGTGAGAGTATGCAGGCCCTTCCTCATCAGAGGTGTTATCTGCAATGAAGCTGTCCACGACAGGAGACGATCTATTCCTTGTGGTGCCCAAGCCTTGATACCCCACGCTGCCAACACCAGATGCCAGACGACACTCGCGAGAACACAGGCAACAAACATATTATCAGTGGTTTCCGGCAGTTGAGCGCACAGCGGGCAAACATCCTGATGTGGCAGTCCTCGCCTCGCCGGCCGATCAGAGGTCCAACGCCTATTCTTGGAAGCGAGCTACGCGAACAGCTTTCAATGTAGCGGAAACCGTCCTTGCTGTAAGGTCGTGTTCCCGAACATAAAAATGACTCGCATAAGCTGACCCGGTCGAATATTTTCCAGAAGCCTCCCAAGCCCAGCGCACTACATCGTCCACATTGTGTCTAAGTTCCACGCCCAACACCAGGTGCCACAGCTGCAAGTAATCGTCAATCTCCTCAGCACTGAGATCCGACCCAATATCTCTCGGCCAAAGTCCAGTTAGGGCCTCATACACTCTCAGGGAGCTCCTAACTCTGGAACGCATGCGCTCATAAAGTCTTGGGGCGATCTCCTGAACTCTCTTGCCAGAAGTACGTCCTTCTTCCATTCCCTGCATCAACAAAAATTGCCGCTCCATAAACTGCCAAGGATTCTGCCAAAATACTGATGTCAAACTCCGCCCACGGCCTCTCTCTGTCAACCCTCCGCAGCCACAACCATATCACCCTTAATGTTGTATTCATCCAACACAAGTCAGGTAACCCTAGGCCACCAGTCCACTTAGGTGTGCAAACGATGTTCCAGGCAACCATGCACTACCCACCATTCGCCGCCGAGCTCCCCGCCCAGAAGAAGCCTCTAAATATTTTATTTATGGCGGCAAGCACCTCCGCCTTGTTGATGGGGACTTTGGAGTCAACATGTATTTTAACTAGACTTTGGAGTCAATTCATGCCATCCTCATATAAATGCATAGTTAAAACATTATTAGTATACCAAAAACCTTGCATAATTACTCAAATGAGTTCTTAAATTGGTGCTGTGAAATAAATCTGGCCTAACAATCGGCCTAGTATTTATCCTAGGCCCTCTTTGCCATAATAAACCACTTTGATTAATTGCAATTATATAGACTATTTCCGATATTTGAATAAAGTGATAATTGTTCAAATTCAAATATTGATAGAATTATAAATTATATCATTGGTGATAAGTTTAAGTTCCTTCATGAGATTTCATGAAAATAAATATTTGGGGCTTTATATGGTAGTGAGTAGTTCTAGTAAAAAATTGTCAATTTTGAGGTCATTTCACCTACTTACATTTCAAATCGAAATTTGGGGCAATACTTAGTTTGAATATTAATGACAGTCAAATACCCATTGGCTTTTTTTTGAAACTTTCACAGTAATTGGAAATAACATATATGAAACTGTGAATTTGTATTGGAGTTTTAAGCCTTGAAAATAATGTATTTAACTATTTAAAAGAGTTGAGGAATAATAAGAAAAAGGAAAAGATTAATACTTATCCAAAACCCAAACTGAGCCTAATCAGGCCAACTCTGCTTTTCTCCTCTTGAACGTTACCTAGGAAAATAAACAAGGCGACAACGACGAGAGTTTGAGACGCGACTGAGATCTCATGGGTTCCCTCACCTCTAGCCATGCGCGAGAAGGTGGGGGGTGGGGTGGGGGGATCTTGGGTCCTCCTTGGAATGTTCAGAAGTTTACGGTAGTATAGACTTTATGGTCCTTGTCGGCGATATTCACCCAGAGGGTGCAATACTGTTGAGAATAAAAGCGCTCTGGTTCTTCCTTTGATGCATCGGTGTCTTATTGAACATCGCCATAGAATGATAGATATTGTGTCTCCGCGGGTTTGGTCTTATGGGTTTTGGGTTTATGTTCTTGCAGATGCGTTCATGAGGATTTGATGAGCTTGTATTATTGTATCTTCTGCTTTTAATTTGTTGGTATGTTCTTTTGTGCCTTCTTGGAGTGCTTCTCAGGCTTTTTCATGGAGATTTTGTGTTCAACGACCTCTAATCTCGTGGATCATCCTTGGCCCAAGTACATTCAACGCTCACCAATTTCCACCTCTTTGGATGGGAAACTAAACGGGCTTTTGAAGATCTTGAAAGTTGGTCAATTTTGTGTATGTATATGGGGGTGGTGCCGCTGCTCCAGTCTGGTTGTTGTACCGTTGTAGAAGCTTTTGATAGTATCTCCCATGTTGCAGATTGTTGTTACTTTGGAGGGGATGAACACCACATGTTCATTTGGTATCGTATAAGAATCATATGTAAGTTAGTTATGTTCTCTTTGGCGGTCATAAAATCATCACTGGATTCTTGACATCGTCAAGTTTTTTCCCCTTGCATTTAGGAAAAATTTACAAATGTTGGTATCAAAGACGTTAATAAAATTAGCTAAAATTTCCAGCAGCAACATGCAGGCAAGAAACTACTCCCTCCGTAAGGAAATATAAGAGCGTTTTTTAGTGATCTAAACGCTCTTATATATTTTTAGAGATGGAGTAGTTTATAATCATCATTGATAACAGTGAATGTCATAAAACTTAAACTCAACACATTATTTTATTGATGATTCGATCGGTAATCTGCTCGATCTGTAGTAAGGGTAACAGATGGAGGTCGACACATGCAGAAAACAACAACGAACACACACAGAGAGCAGCAACCGTAGACACCGAGTCGGCTAGCTAGCCTGGTGTGATGATGATGCTGGCAGATAACTTAGTGAAGGCTGCAAACACACAGACACAAAAGCTCAACGATTAGTCTTACTATTTATAGTACTTACGAACTAAGATTAAATGGCTAATGAGTACTTCAAATATAATCTTTCAAGTTAGGATTCGAGGATGTACTTGTTGCAGTTGGTTTTGGTGTTGATGGGGAAAGAGACGGAGACGCCGCACTTGCCGGGGATGTTGGCGGCGTTACCCATGCTGATGCCCGACCCCGCCAGGTTCTTGAGGCAGTTGCACGCCGTCTTCCGGTCGGCCGGGGTGGACGCCTTGGCGTTCAGGGTCCTCACCCCGCTGCAGCACGCACCCGAGGGCGCCGACGCCTTTCCCGTCGCGTAGGACATGCACGGCGCGACGGCGGACGTCACGTCGCCGCAGGTCACCGCCCCGGACGCCATCTCCGCCACCGCCAGTGCAGTGAGCACGGCGAAGACGGCGAGCAGTGCCACGCGAGCCATCGAGGATCTAGTGCTTCGGCTTTGCTTGCTGGAAACCGTGGAGCTCGGAAGGAGCTGAGAGCTTGATTAGCTTGTGTGGTGGTGGTGGTGGTCTGGTGGAGATGGAAGTCCGTGGAGCGGGGTATAAATAGCCGGCTGGCGATAGATGGCTAGGGAGAAGAAGATAGGTGTTGCGGCATTGCATTGCAGGGTGGCGGACGGACGGTGGTGCGTGCATGCACGTGTCCATGCGCGTACGCCGTGCGTAGCTAGTGGGGCATGCCTGCATGCATGCGCATGCCGGTGGTTGGGCGCTGGGGACCGTACGATGGATCATGGATCATCGATAGGTCGCGGCCACTCCACTGCACGCATGTGACGCTTCTTTGTTCACATTACATTTTGTTTCCGAAATGTGTTCACATTACTACATTAGAACATCTTTAATGGGGCGATCCATTTCGTTCACCCGCTTCCGTTTGAATCAGTGTGGACAAAAGTGACGGTCCAACGCGCCGACTCAAACGAACGCGCGTCCGTCTGCGGGCGACCCATTCCAGGCCCAATTTTGAGCCGGATTTGCGTCGGCGCAGACACGGGACCGGCGCGCGCCTACTCCTCTTTCTGGGCCCGCCGGTCGGTGGCAGCCACCAACATTCCTCCCATTTTCCCCCAAAACACTCCCGCCCGCACGCGTCCCCGCCCCCCAACCAGCCATGGAGGACGCCATCGACCTCGACCTCGACGCGGCTGCCGGCCTCGCCACCCTCGCCTCGTCCGGCGCCGTCGCCCCCTCCGGGAAAGGCCAGCCTCGTGCCCCGCGCAAGACCGCCGCCGCGACCAAGCCGAAGAAGGCGCTGACGCCCGAACAACGGGCAAGGGAGTCGGCCAAGAGGAAGGGCCGGAGGCACGCCGCGGACGCGAGAGATGAGGCCGCCGCGTAGGCCGTCGTCGTCGCCGCCGCGCAGCAGGAGTTCACCAACGCCCGCGTCGCCGCGGCAACGAGGGAGGCGCTCTACATGCTAGGGGTAAACGCTAGCCAGCACAGCGTCCTCCAAGCCGTCGTCGCCGCGGCCAGTACCGGCTCATCGGCGTTTCCTCGAATGGTGCTGCCCGACTCACCCCGGGCATCGACTTGCAACCCGGTCCCCAACTTCCACGTCTACCCGCAGGCCTCCCGCCTCTCCTGGGAGTGCTCACCCGACGTGAACGTGGTCGCGCCTTCCACGCCCGCGCCCCCGCCCATCGACCTCAACGCCACCCCGGTGGTTGGTGGCTCGTCGTCCGGCGGCACGAGGAAACGCGCACGACAGATGATGAGGCTATGTACCTAGGGTAGGGTCATGGACCTGTCCTAACTACCCTACCCAAGGACATCCCTAGAAGATATCACCTTTTCAATCGACTTGGAGGTGTTCCACTCAACGGACTCGAAGACACTCGACCATGAAGCAACCACTCGACCAAGAATCAATCACTCGACTGCCAGGAGACCTGAAGTCACTCCGTACACAGACGGTCGGTCATTAAGTAGCTTTTATGGTCATCATAACACTTTATTAGAGGCGTTACCAGTAACGCCCAGCCTTAATGTACTTTAAACCCTGCATAACTGAGGGCCGGAGGGGTCTGGCAAACTCTATATAAGCCACCCCTTCTCAGTGTAAAGGGTTCGGACCCCTGTAATTCATACACACATAATCCAGCCGACCGCCTCCGGGCTCCGAGACGTAGGGCTGTTACTTCCTCCGAGAAGGGCCTGAACTCGTAAAACTCGTGTGCTTACTACTGCTCCATAGCTAAGATCTAGCCTCTCCATACATACCCCCCTACATTACTGTCAGAGTTAGAACCACGACAGTTGGCGCCCACCTTGGGGCCGGAGTCTTAGCGCCTAGTTGGAGAAGTAGCGATTTTTTCCGATCCCTTTGATCATGGTTTCAGGCGGAGTTTTGATGGAGGGCCGCGAGATCCGTCTCGGCGCGCTCACGTTCATCGCCGACGATTCCGCTTGGCTTCAGGAGGCTCCACTTGACGTCGATGCGCTCCTCGTCCGCGGGGCGACGCACTTTCGCGCACGTGTCCGTGGTGTCCTCCTGCAACAGCCGTCGACCCAGTATCGGTCGGCTTGTGACGTCCTCCCTCCCTGTCTCCCGCCGGCGCAAGCGCTCCGGTCGGTCGAGGCTTCAGCGGTGGGTGAGGCATGCAGTGGCCCGCCAGTCGGCCACCCCTCAAGTCGCAGCCATCGAGCCCGACGAATCTCTCTACGGCCTGTTCGACTGGCTCCGTGGAGACCGCGTCTGAGTGCGACAGCAGTGATCCGGCGGCAGAGGTTCTGATGGTCGATGGGCCACGCAGTCCTCCTGTTTTTCCCCGCACCGACGGAGGCGCGGGTGGAGGCGGCCCGTCGCATCCCCATGAAGAATACCTCCCCGAGCCTCTCACGTCGTTGCAGAGAGAAGAACTTCGTCGCCGGAACATGGACGCACTTCACACTCCTATCATTGGAGAAACCTCCGAGGCCCGTGCCTTGGAGGACGCGCGCTTGGCCAACTTTGCTGAGCGCACTCGACTAGAGAACTTCCAGCGAGCACTCGACGAGCGAGCGCGTCAGCGGGTTCCAGAATCCAGTCGATGCCAGCTCTTTCCGCCCCCGTAGGTATATCGAACTCCGATTCCGAATATAGCAGTTGCAACCCGTATAGCAGAGTCGATTCAGCCTTCCCAATCAGAGGCTGGCAGAGGCTTGCTGCAGATCAGAGTGTTGCTCCGGGCAGCAGGAGACCAGAATTCTGCCGTTTCTCAGTCGCGGAATAGAATCCACAACAGATCCATTGCTGCGGACACAGTCCAGTCGGCTCACAGCCCAAGATCGCCTCCGAGGCGTGAGGGACGTGTGGACCGACGAGATCAGTACAGGAACCGTGAGCAGTATGGTCACCGATTCGATCATGACGATCGACGTCGAGTGCCCACCCCTCCCCCGAGGAGCGGATCATACGTGCCGCGATAGCAGGACGACAGACGCCCTCATAGTCTTGGGCGGAGGATTCCAGTCGACCCCAGGGAACCAGGCTTTGATGCGAGATCCATTCTCGTTCAAGTTTTAGTCGACAGGAACAGAGCTCACCGAGAAGGTCACGACAGGGATGCACCTACCAGCAGCAGAGTGCATGTTAGGCCAGAGTGCTTTAGTAGAGCCATCAGGGCCGCAGCGATTCCTCCCAACTTCAGGTTGGCAACTGGAGTCAGTAAGTTCACTGGTGAGTCCAAGCCTGATACTTGGCTTGAAAACTAGGCTGTCCAAATTGGCGGTGGCAATGATGAAGTGGCCATGAAGCATCTGCCTCTCATGTTGGGAGGCTCGGCCAGAGCTTGGCTGAATCAGCTATCACCAAGCAGCATTTACACTTGGGAAGATCTCGCCCGAGTATTTGTCACAACATTTGAAGGAACATGCAAGCGACCAGCAGGGCTGACAGAACTGCGGTCTTGTGTGCAGAAGTCGAATGAAACTTTGAGGGATTACATCCAGAGGTGGATCACGTTGCACCACACTGTAGAAAATGTGCCAGACCACCAAGCAGTTTGTGCCTTCAAGGAAGGTGTCAGGAACAGAGAGCTGAATCTGAAATTCGGTCGAACCAGAGACGTGTCTCTGAATCGGATAATGGAGATTGCCACCAAGTACGCTAATGGTGAAGATGAGGATCGACTCCGGAGTGGCAAACTCAAGTCAGTCGCCCAAGAAACCGGAGGAGGAAATTCCAATCGGAAGCAGAAGCGGAAAGCCAAGCCAGCAGCTCCTGGGGAAACCTTGGCTGTAACCCAAGGAAAGTTCAAGGGAAAACCCAAAGGACCTTGGAACCCCAAGAAAGTTAAAGACCAAGATGGAAATGATGTATTGGATTTTCCATGTCACATCCACACAAAGAAAGATGAAGAGGGTAAACTCATTTACCCAAAACATACCACTCGACAGTGCCGGCTCTTGATCCAACAGTTCCAGGGCAAGCAGCCCAAAGACAAGGAAAAGGAGTCGGACAAAGTTGAAGAAAAGGAAGACAGGGATGATGGATACCCCCAGGTCAATTCCACCTTGATGATTTTTGCTGATGTTGAAAGCAAAAGTCGTCTGAAAGTTATAAACCATGAGGTAAATATGGTTGCTCCGGCAACACCCAGTTATCTGAAGTGGTCTCAGTCTGCCATCACATTCTACCGGTCCGATCACCCCACGCACATTGCCACCCCTGGGAGGCCAGCTTTGGTGGTCGACCCAGTTGTCGAAGGCACTCGAGTGACCAAAGTCCTGATGGATGGTGGCAGTGGTTTGAACATACTGTATGCAGAGACGTTGAAAGGAATGGGCATTTCGATGTCCAGACTTAGTACCAGCAACATGAGTTTCCATGGAGTCATTCCTGGGAAGAAAGCCGAGTCACTCGGCCAGATTGCTCTTGATGTGGTTTTCGGTGATGCAAAGAATTACCGGAAAGAAAAGTTAACATTCGAAATTGTGGATTTCCATAGTGCTTATCACGCTATTTTGGGAAGGCCATCCTATGCACGCTTCATGGCTCGACCATGTTATGTGTATCTCAAATTGAAGATGCCTGGCCCCAAAGGAGTGATCACTGTTACGGGCAATCGAAAGAAAGCTGAAGAGTGTTTTCAGAAAGGATCAAGGATTGCTGATGCTCAGATGGCGGTGGTCGAGCTGCAGGAGTATCAGAAGACTGCAGATCCGAGTGATTTGCTACGTACCAAGAAGCCCGCTTCAGAGTCAGCTTTCCAGTCGTCTGGGGAAAAGAAGCCAGTTAACATTCACCCGACCGATCCCAATGCTGCTCCGGCCCATATCTCAACAACACTCGACTCCAAATAGGAAGAAGCGCTCATCCAGTTCCTCCGTGAGAACTGGGACATCTTCGCATGGAAGCCTTCTGACATGCCGGGGGTTCCCAGGGGACTGGCTGAGCACCGTCTACGAGTCGACCCAAAGGTTAAGCCTGTCAAAGAACATCTTCGGTGGTCCGCCGTCCAGAAAAGAAAGGCCATTGGCGAGGAGGTGGCTCGGCTCCTGGCAGCAGAGTTCATCCGAGAGATTTACCACTCCGAGTGGCTCACCAATGTTGTCATGGTCCCCAAGAAAGACAGGTCACTTCGCATGTGCATTGACTTTAAACATATCAATCGGGCCTGCCCGAAAGATCATTTTCCTCTCCCCCGCATCGATCAAATAGTCGACTCGACTGCGGGATGTGAGCGACTGTCTTTTTTAGAAGCCTATTCCGGGTACCATCAGATCAAATAGTCGACTCGACTGTCAGATTTTGCACAACAGAGATGCAACTGGTCGAGTGGCAAAATGTGCGATTGAACTCCTTCCCCTAGATATCAAGTTTGAGGCAAAGAAAGCTATCAAGTCCCAAGCAATTGCAGATTTCGTCGCCGAGTGGATTGAACAGCAAATGCCGACTCAAGTTCACTCGGAGCACTGGACCATGTTTTTCGATGGGTCTAAGATGCTGAATGGTTCCGGTGCTGGGGTAGTGTTGATTTCCCCCCGAGGAGATAAGCTCAGATATATTCTCCAGATTCACTTTGATTCCTCCAATAATGAAGCAGAATACGAAGCACTTTTGTATGGGTTGCACATGGCCATCTCACTCGGCGTCCGTCGCCTCATGGTCTATGGTGACTCAGATTTGGTGGTTAATCAGGTGATGAAGGAGTGGGACGCCAGAAGTCCAGCCATGACTGGCTATTGCAATGCAGTGAGAAAGTTAGAGAAGAAATTCGAGGGGTTAGAGCTTCATCACATACCCCGACTGAAAAACCAAGCGGTAGATGATTTGGCAAAAATAGGTTCCAAGAGAGAAGCCATTCCCAGCAATGTGTTTTTGGAACACATCCACTCGCCGTTTGTACAGGAAGATCATTTTGCTGATGAAGCCCCGCAGCCAAAGAGTGCCACGGATCCGACTGAAGTCGAAATTCTAGCAGTGGTCGACCTAATTATGGAAGTCTTGGTAATCACCCCTGACTGGACAATATCGTACATCGCGTATATCCTAAGGAAAGAACTCCTGGAGGACGAAGAAGAGGCTCGACAGATCGTCCGTCGATCCAAAGCCTTTACAGTCATCAAGGGACAATTATACAGAGAAAGCGCGACTGGAGTTAGTCAGAAGTGTATAACACCGGAAGAGGGTCAGATAATCCTTGATGATATCCACTCGGGGACCTGTGGTCATCATGCGGCCTCTCGGACAATGTTGGCTAAAGCATACCGAGCGGGATTTTACTGTCCGAGAGCAAATGAAATGGCAAAAGAGATAGTCGACAAGTGTGAAGGATGCCAGTTCTACTCCAATATGTCGCACAAACCCGCGTCAGCCCTGAAGACCATTCCACTCGTCTGGCCCTTCGTTGTTTGGGGACTGGATATGGTTGGACCATTGAGAACGGGCAGGAGCGGTTTCACACATGTGCTTGTGGCAGTCGACAAGTTCACCAAATGGATTGAAGCTAAGCCTATCAAGAACCTTGATACTTGCACTGCTATCAGTTTCATCAGAGAGTTGATATTCAGATATGGAGTCCCGCACAGCATCATCACTGACAATGGATCAAACTTTGATTCAGACAAGTTCAAGGCTTTCTGCGCCTCTCAAGGCACACGAGTCGACTACGCTTCAGTCGTCGCTCACCCCCAGTCGAATGGACAAGCAGAAAGGGCAAATGGTCTGATTCTCAAAGGGCTGAAACCCCAACTGATGCGCGATCTCAAGCATGCAGCAGGTGCATGGGTCGACGAGCTCCCATCAGTTCTTTGGGGATTAAGGACCACCCCGAATCGGTCGACTGGAAGAACCCCGTTCTTTCTGGTCTATGGAGTGGAAGCAGTCTTGCCGAGTGATTTGCTTCACAATGCACCCCGAGTCGAGCTTTACTCCGATAATGAAGCAGAACAAGCCCGGCAAGACGCAGTCGACCTCCTGGAAGAAGAAAGAGAAATGGCGATGATCCGATCGACCATTTATCAACAAGACTTGTGTCGATTCCATGCCCGAAATTTGAAGAGTCAAGCCTTCCAAGAAGGAGATTTGGTCCTCCGTGTGGATCAACAGAAACCACACAAGCTCACTCCTACTGGGAAGGCCCCTTCATCGTCACCAGAGTCCTCCACAATGGAGCGTATCACCTTTACAATATCGATCGCCAGATTGATGAGCCACGAGCTTGGAATGCGGAACTGCTCCGCCTCTTTTACACTTGAGTTCTCACTCGGATGAAATGTAATAAGAAAAACTTCTGTAGCCTATTTATCAAAGACAAGAGTGTTACAATTTTTCCGATATTCGTTGTTGCTTTTGTTTGCGTGTAAAATACCCCAGTGGGTGGCTTAGCTGCGAATCCGTTTCACCTAAGTCTGTAAAAAAAACCTACTGAGTGGTGAGCCAGCCTCCCACTCGGGGGCTTAGCTGTAGTCCAGTACTCGCCTAAGTTGGAAAAATCCTACCGAGTGGAGAGCCAGCCTCCCACTCGGAGGCTTAGCTGCAGTCCAGTACTCGCTTAAGTTTGAAAAATCCTACCGAGTGGAGAGCCAGCCTCCCACTCGGGGGCTTAGCTGCAGTCAAGTACTCGCCTAAGTTTGAAAAATCCTACCAAATGGAGAGCCAGCCTCCCACTCGGAGGCTTAGCTGCCGTCTAGTACGCGCCTAAGTTTGAAAAATCCTACCGAGTGGTGAGCCAGCCTCCCAC
This sequence comes from Aegilops umbellulata, assembly GCA_032464435.1. NCBI lineage: Eukaryota > Viridiplantae > Streptophyta > Magnoliopsida > Poales > Poaceae > Aegilops > Aegilops umbellulata. The sequence continues at coordinate 506,612,767 of CP136055.1, forward strand.
TCGGGGGCTTAGCTGCAGTCCAGTACTCGCGTAAGTTTGAAAAATCCTACCGGGTGGAGAGCCAGCCTCCCACTCGGAGGCTTAGCTGCCGTCCAGTACTCGCCTAAGTTAGAAAACTCCTACAGAGTGGTGAGCCAGCCTCCCACTCGGGGGCTTAGCTGCAGTCCAGTACTCGCGTAAGTTTGAAAAATCCTACCGAGTGGAGAGCCAGCCTCCCACTCGGGGGCTTAGCTGCAGTCCAGTACTCACCTAAGTTTGAAAAATCCTACCGAGTGGAGAGCCAGCCTCCCACTCGGAGGCTTAGCTGCAGTCCAGTACTCGCCTAAGTTTGAAAAATCCTACCGAGTGGAGAGCCAGCCTCCCACTCGGAGGCTTAGCTGCAGTCCAGTACTCGCCTATGTTTGAAAAATCCTACCGAGTGGAGAGCAAACCTCCCACTCGGGGGCTTAGCTGCAGTCCAGTACTCGTCTAAGTGTTTAAAATCCTACCGAGTGGAGAGCCAGCCTTCCACTCGGGGGCTTAGCTGCAGTCCAGTACTCGCCTAAGTGTTTAAAATCCTACCGAGTGGAGAGCAAACCTCCCACTCGGGGGCTTAGCTGCAGTCCAGTACTCACTTAAGTGTTTAAAATCCTACCGAGTGGAGAGCAAACCTCCCACTCGGGGGCTTAGCTGCAGTCCAGTACTCGCCTAAGTGTTTAATATCCTACCGAGTGGAGAGCAAACCTCCCACTCGGGGGCTTAGCTGCAGTCCAGTACTCGCCTAAGTGTTTAAAATCCTACCGAGTGGAGAGAAAACCTCCCACTCGGGGGCTTAGCTGCAGTCCAGTACTCGCCTAAGTGTTTAAAATCCTACCGAGTGGAGAGAAAACCTCCCACTCGGGGGCTTAGCTGCAGTCCAATACTCGCCTAAGTGTTTAAAATCCTACCGAGTGGAGAGCAAACCTCCCACTCGGAGGCTTAGCTGCAGTCCAGTACTCACCTAAGTGTTTAAAATCCTACCGAGTGGAGAGCAAACCTCCCACTCGGGGGCTTAGCTGCAGTCCAGTACTCGCCTAAGTGCTTAAAATCCTACCCAGTGGAGAGCAAACCTCCCACTCGGGGGCTTAGCTGCAGTCCAGTACTCGCCTAAGTGCTTAAAATCCTACCAAGTGGAGAGCAAACCTCCCACTCGGGAGCTTAGCTACAATCCAGTACTCGCCTAAGTGCGGAACACGTCCCAATCCGCAAAGACGATGAGGTGCAAGTCGACTGCTACCTTCCCCTTCGGAGCTGCACCACAAATACAAAGTTGTTTCGAGTGAGGAACAAGCTCCACTCGACAAGCCATCCATGAAGATATTTAACGATAAATCGAGTTTGGATAAAACTCAAAAGTCCCAGACCACGGATCAAAGTACTCGAGCGTTCAGCTCGAAAGAGTTTAACGATTACAGAATCCACTCGGCATTCCGAGGCAAATTTAAGGTGGAGCGTAAAAGTTTTTTATTCCTCAGGCGGAGGACTGTAAGGGGCGATGAACTCGTCCAAGTCAATCCCATCAGCAATTCGAGTGGCAGCAGCAATGAAGGTCTCCATGAAGGCTTGAAAGTTGTGCTTCCTGGTGTTGGCAACTTGGATAGCAGCCAGCTTTTCCTCTCGCGCCTCCTTGCAATGAACACGGACCAGAGACAAAGCGACGTCAGCACCACACCTGGCTGAAGATTTCTTCCATTCCGTCACTCGACCTGGAACTTCATTCAGTCGAGTCATCAGAGACTCTAGGTAATTTTGAAGCGTCATTCTAGGCCAGAGCGACATGTCGATCCGTGACATCGCAACCTTCAGTCGGGCAAGGTAATCAAACACGCCAGCAACACGAGACTCCAGTCGGAGCACGTTCATGACAGCCTCATCCTTCACTGGAGAATTAATGGGGTCCAAGCCTGTCTCCACTCGACTGGTCTCTTCTTTGAAGTTTTGACAGAATTCTGTAAACACAATTCAAAGATAAGCCCGTGGCTCTACATGGGGTTAAAGACAACAAGTCAGTTGGGTAGGAAGCATTACCCTCAAGCATGACAAATAACTTCTCGGCGAATGCTCCAAGATAAGCCTCCAGGTCCTTCTTCTGCCCTGCCAGTGCACCTACCTTGTCAATCAGAGCTATCTTATCGTTCTTCAGACGGCTGGCCTCTTTGTTGGATGCGTCGAGAGCAGCTTTCAGTCTGGAGTTTTCCTCTTCAAGATTTCTGACTGAAGCCAACTTCTCTTCCGCAAGCTTCGTTTTGTCCAAGGCCGTCTTCTGCGCTTCGGCAAGGTCACGATCTTTCTTCTTCAGAGCCTCCTCCATTTTATCTGTGAAATGACAAGTGAGATCAACATCAAGAATGAGCATAAAAGAAAAGGAAAGTCGCCAAATGCTCACCAGCCATACCTTCTGCTTCATCTCTCGCCTTCTGCAAGTTTTCCTGGGCAAGCTTTAAGTCAAGGTTGAGCTGGATCTGCTTGTTTTCCAATTCAGTATAGCGAGCCACAAGCTCGCAGGATTTCTGCAAAGAATCAGTCGACAGATGTCAAAGGTAGGTTGCTTCCGAGCAACTAAGAGAAAATCGTGACGTTTCTAAGACTACATCCGAATCAAAAATATTTGACAGTAGTCTCGGGGACTACACCCAGTGGGTGCACTCAGCGTGCCCCCACTGGTTCAAAAAAAATAAGAGAAAGAGTCGACTGCCCCGCAGTCGACCATGTCCAGTGGGTGTTCTCAGCGTGCCCCCACTAGTTCCAGGATTCCATTCGACATGGCCTGACCAGACCGAGTGAAGAAGTTCAAATAAAGCAACACAATATAAAGACTACAGTCGACTGCCAACAGTCCACCGTAGTCTCGGGGACTACACCCAGTGGATGCACTCAGCGTGCCCCCACTATTCAATCGACACACCCAGTGGGTGTACAGATACAAAATCTTCGGAAAAGAGAGTTTTCAGATAACATATCTTAACAGAACAAGCAGTAGCCGACCGACCTGGACATTGCTCTGAAGGGCCGAACTCGCGTCATAAGCTGCTTGGCTGGCTTCCCGGACCACCTTCACTTGCTCCATCATGATTCCTGCCTGGCGTATAGCCTCCTTAGCGGCACCCACTTGATCCTCAGGGACATGGTGTGTGGCAAAGAGTGAAGGCGGGTCTGCAGTCGACGACTAAGGCCGGAAACTCGTCAAGGGCACAACGAAAGACACAGAAGTTCGAGTGGCATTACCACCCTCTTGAACTACGGCCTCAGGCGCTGATGTGGTTTGTGGGGTCTTGCCAGTCGATGCCTTCCTGTTCCTTCTCGCCCTCAGCGGCACTTCATCATCATCATTAGGGAGGTCAATGACATGAGGAGGAGCTATAAGAAAAGCCAAAGTTAAAAATGAAAAACCCAATCGACCAGAAGAGATCGTCAGTCGACTAAAAGCGGAACATCAGAAATTATACCAAGGTTGGAAGTAACAACATCTTCCATCTCCTGGTCATCGTCCTTGGCAGAGATCTTAGAGGTAGCAGCACTGCAAGTTTTGAAAGCCAGTCGGTTTATCCAATGAATCGACCAAGAGCCCGTCCATGTTCAACAAAAGAAAACAAGTTCTATTGTTACCCGGAAATTGTGGGAACAGTCATCTTCATCTTAGGCAAGGCCTTTGGTGGCTTGGATGGCGTCGCTCGTGGATGCTTGGGAGCTTTTTCTGTCGGCGTTGGGGAAGAAGTCCGAGGGCGCTTTGACGACTGCCCAACAGGGACAGTCGCCTTGCCACGTTCCCGCACAGGATCGTGTGTAAGCTTGGATCGCCTTTCCGAGCGCGGAGGTTCGACCTCTTCCTCCTCCTCTTCATTGGAGTCGTCGTCGTCATCCCCCCCTTCGCCCTCAGATTCCCACTCCTCTCCACTTTCGCCTTCGCTCGCCTCCCCCTCCTCAGCCTGCTCCTGTGCTCCATTGGGCGTCGAGTACATCTCAGTAATATCCTGGAAGACAGCAAACAAGACAAAAGTCAATCGACCGATTCGAAGAGAGCAAAACGAAGGAAGCAAGATTACAGTCGGAGATACGAGGTCAGACCTTGTCTACTTCATATGATTAGATGAGTGGAGGAATCCTCCTGGCTCCTCGGGGGTTGTCCTTGTTCCCTGTGATACTCGACAACCACCCTTCTAGCATCTCGTCAGTGACCTCCTCCGTACGAATCCGAGTGGTGTCTTCGAGACCCGAATAAAACCACATCGGGTGGTCGCGAGCCTGGAGCAGTTGGATACACCGCCGGAGGAAGACCTCTAACAAATCCATGCCGGTCACCCCATCGCAGACAAGCTGAACCACTTGACCGACCAGCACTTTGACTTGCGCCTTTTCTTCTGGCGTCACTTTCAAGGAGGAAGGTTTTTGTGCTCTGTTCAGGGAGAAAGGGGGAAGCCCAGTCGACTGTCCTGGGGTCGCCTGGTCCTTACAGTAGAACCAGGTCGACTGCCACCCGCTGACCGACTTAGGAAAAGTGATAGACGGAAAAGAGCTTTTCCCTCTCATTTGGATCGCCGGACCCCCGCACAACTGAATCACTTGCGTCCTCTCATCACTCGACTTGGCCTTCTTGACCGACTGGGAGCGACAAGTGAAAATGTGCTTGAAGAGCCCCCAATGGGGGCGGCAACCCAAGAAATTCTCGCACAAGGAAACAAAGCCAGCGAGATACACAATGGAGTTTGGAGTAAAGTGATGGAGCTGCGCTCCGAAGAAGTTCAAGAAACCCCGAAAGAAAGAATGAGGAGGCAGAGAGAATCCGCGATCGATGTGGGTGGTGAGGAGGACGCAGTCACCCTCGCGAGGCTGGGGTTCGACCTCGCTCCTCGGGAGACGCGCAGATCCGTGAGGAATGAATCCCCCCTCAACCAGATCATCAAGATCCTCTTGCCGAATCGCCGAGGGCATCCAGTCGCCCTGCATCCAGTCCTTGGGCAGAGCGGACCTCGAAGAAGATCCGCCCCGACCGGACTTCTTCCCTTTCCCCTGCGCCGTCGCCTTCTTCGCACGCTCCAGAGCCGCCGTCTCCTCCTTCACCATCGTCGCGGGCGAAGCTCGAACGGGCAGACTGCACCGGGGCGAGAACGAAACTGGCGGAAGATTTTGTGAAGGAAGGGGAAAAGTGAGGGCGCACTGTTCAAAAACCCTGGGCCGACAACTTATATAGGGCCGCTTCCGAGTGACTGACTTGTAGGCCCGGGCAATCCTGCCAAATCCCGCAACAGTCGCGCGCGTGATACGTGGCGACAAAGTTGGCGCGGGGATCGACGAGGCTCCGTCCCATCCCATCCGATTACTGCGGTCGCCTCCGTCCCGCGCGCTTCCCAAATTTTGAATCCCGTGAAATCCGCGGGCTGCAGAACAACTCGTCAGATGGAGGATCTCTCCCACGCAACCACTCGAGATCTTCAAGTAAAAGGATTCACTCGACTAAAGCAAACTAAGAATGGATCAAGGCGACTGAAAGAAGTTGATGACATCATCCATGGCAATTGATCCAAAATAAGACGTTCTCATAGCACGAAGAATGGGTCGGAAAGATTCCCAACTCCTTCCCCACTCAAACCTCGATCCATTCGGGGGCTAATGATGAGGCTATGTACCTAGGGTAGGGTCATGGACCTGTCCTAACTTCCCTACCCAAGGACATCCCTAGAAGATATCACCTTTTCAATCGACTTGGAGGTGTTCCACTCGATGGACTCGAAGACACTCGACCATGAAGCAACCACTCGACCAAGAATCAATCACTCGACTGCCAGGAGACCTGAAGTCACTCCTTACACAAACGGTCGGTCATTAAGTAGCTTTTATGGTCATCATAACACTTTATTAGAGGCGTTACCAGTAATGCCCAGCCTTAATGTACTTTAAACCCTGCATAACTGAGGGCCGGAGGGGTCTGGCGAACTCTATATAAGCCACCCCCTTCCTCAGTGTAAAGGCTTCGCACCCCTGTAATTCATACACACATAATCCAGTCGACCGCCTCCGGGCTCCGAGACGTAGGGCTGTTACTTCCTCCGAGAAGGGCCTGAACTCGTAAAACTCGTGTGCTTACTACTGCTCCATAGCTAAGATCTAGCCTCTCCATACATACCCCCCTACATTACTATCAGAGTTAGAACCACGACAGCAGACGCCGGCCAGCGGGCTCCCAGACGCCCGTAACCTGTTCGAGGAAATGCCGTCCGCCGTCGACGAGGACTACATGGAAAACCTCATCTTCGAGGGTGGTGCGTCGGGCGCTGGTTACAATCCCGATGAGACAGAGCCAGGACGGCCGCGGGGCGTTCACGCCGGCCGCTGGCTATGATCCCGATCATGCGGCCTTCATGCGTGATCAGGTCGGCATCGACCTGGATGGCTTCCCCCTCGACCACGAGTTCCCGGAGGACTATGGGCTAGAGGAAGGGGACGAGTGCGACATCGAAGTGGAGCCTTTGTTCGAGGACGAGCTCGCCAACCAAACCGCCGGTCCTAAGCCGAAGCGCAAGAGCAAGCGCACGAACTGGTAAGTGCGCCAGCATGAACTGTGGTATTTTCTAAAGCCGTCAATGTATGCCGGCGCTGGCATGTGCCGGCATGAGACATGGCCGCTGGCATGATCGGCCATGGGCCTTTTTTATTTAAAAGTTAGAATGCGGACATGAAATGGATCGACGCGTTGGGCGCATTACCGACCCAATTGCAAAACTAGATGGACACCGAACAGGCGGCCGGCCCAAACGAATAAAAAACGGACAAATGCACCGTCCGTTTAGGTCGGCCCGTTGAAGTTGCTCTTAGTGTGAGCAGAAGCTTCTGCAAATAATTCCGACGTGATTTTCTTCGCGTGTGAACGTATGGAACCGCTGTGCGAGCTACCACAGTCCACAGTGTAGTGTGCAGATCTGGAAGAAGGGCCAGTGGTGAGTAGGTAGACCGTCGTTGTCAAACACAAAAGAGGGACGGACATGGACACGATGTGGAGTAAATTTTGAGTACGACCGATCTATGCATCTACCATGCCATGCATCGTTAAAAGCAAAGTTAGGATCTATGACTAGTCAAGTATTAATTTCCACCGGCATCTGTACTGATCAGGCGGTGCGGTGATCAATGCCAGCAACATGTGCGGTGCTTTCTTAACTCCAACCAAGTGGACTGTATATCAAGCATATACTCCTGCCGTAGTTAAGAACAACTCCAACGAGGCTACACATTTCGTCCGCTGACGCGAGGACATAAAAGGCGGTCCAACACGCCGATTCAAACGGACGTGCGTCCGCGTGCAACCCATCCCGGCTCATTTTTGAGCCGGATTTGCGTCGGCGCGGACAAGAAACGGACGCGCGTGCGCTCGCCTTCTCTTTTTTTGGGCCCGCTGGTCGGTGGCACATTGGCCTGCCCTCATTCAACAGCAACCCTCGCCCACCTTCTTCGCCGCTGACGCCGCCGCCCATTTTTGCCGGTGACTCTGCCGGCTGTCGGCGCCTCCACATCCGTCCAGCAACGCCGCCAACTCCCACATCGCCCCCCACCGTCGTCTTGCCGTCGGGGAGCCGACTGCTTCCCACCCCCGCCCCCCCCACCCACCACCACACAGCCGCCCGCTACCAAGAAGTCGCCTTGCCGCCCTAGCCAGATCCTCATCGGCACGCTCGTCTGACGCCAGCCCACTCGTCGGACGCCGGCATGGCAGCTAGCTGGTCCGTGCGCGCCACGACTCCCTTCACCGGCCGTCTCGTTCGTCGACGCCCGCAAGCTGTTCGACAGTTTGCCAAGGTACAAAATGGACTCCGCCGACGAGTTTTTTTTTCACAATTTTCTTTGTGACTCCGACGATTCGTCGTCCGATGACGAGGAGGAGATATTGGCTGCCGTGTTGGTCCATCACCACCTCAACAGCCAGCGGCCGTTGTTTCGTGGCTCCATTCCGGGCCACCTTCCGGAGTTGAATCGCAACCGAGAGAGTAGACATTTCCTTCTTTGAAAGGACTACTTTGATACAAATTTAAACATAAAAAATTTCGCCGCTGTTTCCGTATGAGTAGGCATCTTTTCAACCGTATTAGAGAGGGGGTGGTCAGCTATGATGACTATTTCGAGTGCAAAGAGGATGCCGTGGCAAGATTGGTTTCTCCTCTTATCAAAAATGCACCGCCGCCATCCGAATGCTTGCGTACGGAGTGCCCAGTGATCTCATTGGCGAGTACGTCCGTATGAGCGAGTCTACATGCCTTGAGTCCCTGTATAAGTTCTGCAAGGCTGTTATTGTTGTGTTTGGCCCTGAGTACTTGAGAGAGGCGACTCCTGAAGATACAACCCGTTTGTTGGCGATGAATGCCAGCAGGGGCTTCCCAGGGATGCTTGAAAGTATAGACTGCATGCAGTGGGAGTGAAATAACTGCCCTTCTGCTTGGCAAGAGTGGTATAAGGGCCATGTCAGGGCTTGCACTGTCATACTAGAGGCCGTGGCGTCTCAAGATCTCTGGATCTGGCACTCTTTCTTTGGCATGGTTGGATCACACAATCATATAACGTGCTTCAACGCTCGCCGGTGTTTGCTAGGCTTGCCGAAGGCAACAACCCACCGGTGAACTTTACTATCAACGGCCACAACTACGACAAATGATACTACCTGGGTGACTGTATCTATCCTCAGTGGACCACTATTGTCAAGACAATCCCCAACTCTGTCGGAGAGAAGAGGAAAAGATTTGCCCAAGAGCAAAAGAGTGCTAGGAAGGATGTCGAGTGTGCCTTTGGTGCTTTGCAATCTCGATGGGGCATCGTTCGGTATCCTGCTAATACCTGAAGCATGCAAAAACTATGGGAGGTGATGATTGCTTGTGTGATCATGCACAATATGATCGTAGAAGACGAGCGCCCGAAATGTCTGTACGATCAAGGGTTTTAGTTTCAGGGTGAGAATGTTGTGCCTGAGCATAGAGGAGCGGCAACGTTTGAACAGTTCACCCAATTTCATCATGACATGCGTGATTGGAAAACTCACGTGCAACTGCGAAATGATTTGGTTGAGCATATATGGGCTCATGTTGGCAACCAATAGATGTATCTTCTTTTATCCGGCTTGCAAAACTATGTGAGACATTTTTATTTTTATTCGGCTTGTAAAGCTATGCTATTTTATATTCGGTTCAAACTATGTTATTTGACTATACATTTAAATGCAAATTCATCAATGCAAAATTGAGCTATTTGTTGAAATAGGGCGGCCAGTCGGCCACGCCGGCACATATGGGTCGGCACGTTGGATGCGCTGCCGATCCATATCTAAAACAGAGCGGACGCCGGGCGGGCGGCCGAACCAAACGGATAAAAAGCGGACGAAATCGCCGTCCGTTTGGGTCGTCCGATTGGAGTTGCTCTAAGTTCTATTTTCTTTTAGTTATATTATCAAGCATAAGTTGTGCCTGGAGAAATTGTAACTTTGCATAGTGTTGTTATCTGATCACTTAAATAAGTGATTAAAATTTCAAAGTGTTACTCGCTAGTTTTGATATGTTGCTTCCAGACCGAAGGGATCGATATCCACGGGGAAGATTCGTAGTTTCGAAGGGGTAAAGTGTCCGGTTTGAGACAGACATAGTAGTGCTGTTATTGTCGTGACTTAAAGCATTTGTATACATGTAATGTACACAATTCACAATTACATCTCCAATCTTGAGATTCATATGAGGTTGTTTTGCTATTTTAAAGCAATTTAATGTAATTTTGTTATTCGAAGAGTTTGAGTAAAACCAGAGGACACTAGCTTGTATTCTTTTTTTTTTGAGGGGACACTAGCTTGTATTCTTTTTCTTAGGGGACACTAGCTTGTATTCTAGCAGCGCACATGTTAGCATTTCAGAATTTCAAACATGTTTATGGGGCTTTATGTTCAAAAAAATAACATACATTTAGTTGGTTTCAATGAAAGTAATTGAAAAATTCAAGCATACCAACTATTTGATTTTGGTTTAGAATATTAATATAGTTACATCAATGGTCGTTAGCAGCGTCCCTACTCGTCGGCGCGCTGCTAGTGCTTCTACTAGCAGCTTGAGCTTGTGCGTGGATGCGGCTAGTAATATTTTAACATTTGGATTTTAAGCACAGTTATGGGATTTTTGTGTACCAAAGTTATGCTATAAAAGTTTTATATTGTATATTTAGTCGTGCTTGATGAAATTAATCAAAAATCCAAATATTTGTACAGGATTATTCAAGCACATCATTTTTTGAAATAGTTTTCTAATTTTAAAAATGTAAATGGCGTCTAGAAAAATTGAAACTTTGCATGGTGTCATTATGTGCCCACTTGAATAAGAGGTTAAAATTTCAAAGTGTTACACAAAAGTTTTCTGGTGTTGAAGGAGACATGTTAATATTGTCATTTTCGTGACCTAAAAAAATCACATACATGCATGTAATGTACATAGTTCGCAGTTACATCTCCAGTCGTGTGATTTATATGAGGTTGTTTTGCTATATAAAGGCAATTTAATATAATCTTTGTCACTAGCAGTGTTTGAGTAGACACAGGCGCTGCTAGTTTGTATGCTAGCAGCGCGCATACCATATGGGCGCACGATGCTAGTAGCATTTTAGCATTTCAGGATTTCATACATAACTATGGGTTTTTATGTTCCAAATTTTTAATATACATTTAGGTGTTTTTGATGAAAGTAATTGAATAGTGCAAACACACCAACTCTTTGAATTTTGGTTTTCATACAGCGTCCTCACTGTTTCACTTTTTTCTGAATTTTGAAAGAGCTACAACAATTCTTATTAGCAACTCCCAGCTCCCATGCACGCTGCTACTACAATACTTAGTACCACGGTGCGTTGATTGTGAGCACCGCTAGTCTATATCTATACCTACTAATACCTCTATGTCTATACCTACTAATAAAGCAAGATGCGTTTCTCCGATTTTTTCATCCTTTCCCCGTCGAATTTTTTTCCCTATTCAAGGTGGTATTAAATTTTTGTGCGTCCGTTTGCTAGAAAAGAAAAATCCATTTTCGTAGATGGGCTGTGCATGTTGTGGCCCGTCGAAGCCAACCCACTTATTCCCTGCGCACACAGCTACGGAAACCCTATTTACCGCACAAGGCCAGAAATAGTCTGACCATTGCACATGGCGCAAGGCTGTGCCAGCCTGTTTTTTTATATGTTTTATTTCTATTTTAGTTTTTATTCCTTTCTCTATTTCTTTTTTCTTTTTTACCTGCAAAAATTTTGATTTGTGTTTTTAATTTTTAGAAAATTGTAAGGGCATATTTATCCCTAAGGTGTTTTGGTGATTGATGACAATGCTTTTGCGGACTAATCGTGTGCCTTGAGTTTTTCAGATGTTTCATCGCTAGGCACAAGACGGTTTGGTACCCCTCGAAGAATATTGAAGACGGCGTTCTTTTTACGTTTCTTTTCGTTGGAATTGAGTCGTAGGAAAGCCGTACTATCAAGAGAGGGTCCGCTTCGGAAAAGTTCGGGTGGAATCATCACGTACACATTTTCTTCCTTGTCTCCACCTTTCCCCTGCGCTTTGGAGCATCCTCCGTTTATCCTCTATGCATTATGTCTTGGTTGCTGATATTGGGCTTGCGGTAGTACTGCTCCCTGGAGCGGTAGTACCGCAGGCACCTACGGTAGTACCGGACCTCGGCGCGGTAGTACCGCAGGAGCCCACGGTAGTACCGCTCCTCTGGAGCTGTAGTACCATGCCCCCCAAGCCAAATACCGCTGCAATGCGGTAGTAGGGGCGGATGTATTTTATTACATCCGCGCCTCCACGGTAGTACAGCACCTTGTGCGGGGTAGTACCGCGCGCCCTAGCCTGGCTCAGCCGCCACGCGGTAGTACCGTCGGATTTTTGCATCGACTGATTTTCAGCGGAAGTAGGCACGGAAGTATTTTTATTCATCCGCGTCCTTCCCAGGCTAGGCCATTGCTGCCTTGCGGTAGTACCGCAAGGGGGAGCGGTATTACCGCGCCTGCGGAAGTATCGCTCTGAGCCTCTGTGCTTCAGGCTTGACCTAGTTCCTGCCGTAGTAGCGGTAGTACCACGGTCACTCGCGGTAGTACCGTGTGGCCGTGCGGTAGTACCGCTTGTCAAGGGCGGTAGTACCGCAAGTCGCGGGCTGGTTAGGTGGATAACGGTTGGATTTAGTTCTCGACTATAAAAGGGGTATCTTCTTCCTCTAGTTGAACACCTCTTCCAACCCTAAGCTCCATTGTTGCTCCAAACTCCATTTTCGCCGATCTCTCTCCCTAGCCAATTAAACTTGTTGATTTGCTCGGGAGTGGTTGAGAAGGCCCCGATCTACACTTCCACCAAGAGAAATTTGATTCCCCCCACTAATCCCTTGCGGATCTTGTTACTCTTGGGTGTTTGAGCACCCTAGACGGTTGAGGTCACCGCGGAGCCATAGTCCATTGTGGTGAAGCTTCGTGGTGTCGTTGGGAGCCTCCAATTGAGTTGTGGAGATTGCCCCAACCTTGTTTGTAAAGGTTCAGTCACGGCCTCCAAGGGCACCAATAGTGGAATCACGGCATCTCACATTGTGTGAGGGCGTGAGGAGAATACGGTGGCCCTAGTGGCTTCTTGGGGAGCATTGTGCCTCCACACCACTCCAATGGAGACGTACTTCCCCTCAAAGGGAATGAACTTCGGCAACACATCCTCGTCTTCACCGGCTCCACTCTTGATTTTTTACTTGTGCAAGCTTATTTGTGTCATATCTCTTGCTTGCTTGTGTGCTTGTTGTTGTTGCTGCATCATATAGATTGCTCACCCAGTTGCATATCTAGACAACCTACTTTGATGCAAAGTTTAAATTGGTAAAGAAAAGCTAAAAATTGTTAGGTGCCTATTCACCCCCCTCTCTAGTCAACTATATCGATCCTTTCAAAAATAAATACTAATTCCAAATTTTGTTCCTATTTTAAAAAATGTTCGAAACTTATAATTTTTGTTCTCATTTCCAAAATTACCAAAAAAAATTAGAAAATATTTTTTAAATGTTTCTGTTTTAAAACAAAGTTGAGATATTCAAAATAAAATTGCATTAAAAAAATGTTCTATTTTTCTACAAAAAATGTGTTCTCCATAACAAATTGGGATTTTAAAATCAAATTGGATTTAAAATATGTTCCAGATTCTATAAGTATTCTTGTTTAGTGAAATGTTCACAAATTCAAAATAATGATTGTGGTTAAAATAAACACATTTTCAAAAAATATTATAAAAGTTCAAAACATGTTCCTGTCTTAAAAATGTCTTCCCAAATTCAAAAAATGTAGTGCTTTTTCAAAGGTTCATGTTTTCAATAAATGTTTCTGAATTTTAGAAAGTTCTCCCTTTTTCAAATGTTGTTCGTCTTTTTTCCAAAATGAACGATTTTTTCGATTTTTTTTCAGGATTTCAAATATTGCCCATGTTTTAAAAATATTTTGCAATTCATAAATATTAATTTATTTTTGGAAAATTTCCGAAATATCAAAAAATGTTTTGAATATGGTGACGCAGTATGTTCTTAAATGTTCGCACTGGTCATTGGTAAGCAAGACCTGTTTATTCGAGTGGCCAGCACCCAGTGGTCGAGTTTTTAGTTTGTGAGGTCGATCCTTCAACTTGTCATTTTTTTATTTATACTCGTGCCTTACAAACACAAGTCGTTTAGGTGCCTGCCAGATGCGAACTATTGTGCATCTCATGCACTATTTGACGATAAAAGAGTATGCTTTTTTTACTATAGTTGAAAGAAATTGTGGGGACGAGCCAATAAAACAGAATATGTTGAATCAGCTCTAATGAAAAGAACTGTAGGCACGTGACCGCTAAAATAATCAAAGAGAATAAACCCTGATAAAGAAGGGACTGCCTGGTTATGCGTGGATTATACTAATGAAACTTGATTTATGCACTGTAATTAGTAATCCATCCGGTTACATCATAATAGGAGAAAGTGGCGAAGCAACTGTGCCCTGAAGGTTGCTGCACAACCACCAAATGAGGAGGAAGGCACAACCCCGACATGAGGGCGAACCCAAAGGAAGAAAAGGCACGAGTTGGTTGGTCGTCACCACGCCGACTAACTCCACCACTATCAAGATCTCGCAGGCCAAACATGATCCAAGAGAAGACCACAACTCCTCGCTCCGTCGTCCCACTGCTCTGCAAACCATTTTTGGTACACACATTAATTATCTCCCCCGTTGCTTCTTAAAAGAATATCTCCACTGTTGCAACGCACGGCCATATGTGCTAGTACTAATAAAGTAACGTGCGTTTCTCCAATTGTTTTCATCCGTTCACCTCCGAAAAGCTTTTTTTTTCTATTCGAGGTGGTACTAAATTTTTGTGCGTTCGCTAGGTAGAAAAGAAAAACTAATTTTCATACATGGGCTGCGCGTGTTGTGGCCCGGTAAAGCCAGCCCACTTATTTTCCTGCTCACACAGCTGGAAAACCCTATTTACCGCATACGGTAGTAAATAAGTCCGAGCTTCGCATAGAGCACGCAAAACTGGGCCAGTCCATTTTCTTTTTTGCTGTGTTCTGTTTCAATTTTTTCTGTTCCATTCTCAATTATTAATTTCCATTTTTACTTCAATTTAGATTATCTTTCCTTTTTACATAAATTCTGAATTTTCAAAAAAAGTTTAGAATTTCAGTTTTTTTTACAAATTTAGGAAAAAAATCTAAATTCCAAAATTTTGTTCCCTTTTTGAAAATTGGTCGAAACTTTAGTTTTTTTCTCATTCCAAAATTTATTTAAAATTACAAATGTATTACCATTTTTTCTAAAAATGTTTCTATTTTTTAAAAAAATCAAGATTTTCAAAATAAAATTCCATTGAAAAAAACCAGGTTCTAAAATATTTTTGTTTTACTGATATGTTCACAAGTTCGAAATATTGTTCGTGGATAAAATAAACACATTTTCAAACAAAATCTAAAATTTTAAAACATGTTCCTGTTTTAAAATAATAATAATTTAAAAATATTCATGTTTTTGAAAAATATTTATCAATTTTGAAAAATAATTCTTGCTGAAATGGCGTCCCTCTTTTTCCCCAAGTGAACAGAATTTTTAAAAACCTATTCCTATTTTGGAAAACTGTTCAGAATTTTAAAAATTGTTCATGTTACGAAAAATCTTTGGCAACTCATAAATATTATTATTTTTGGAATATAAAAAACATTTTGTCTTTGGATATGACGCTGCAATACGTCTTCAATGTTTGCGCTGGCCATTGTTAACAGGACCCGTTTATTTGAGTGGCTAGCAGGCCGTGGCCGACTTTTTGAGATCATGAGTTCGATCCTTCAACTCGTCATTTTTTGGATTTATACTCGTGCCTTACAAGCATAGGTCCTTTTGGTGCTTGCCAGTGGGCTGGATGCACTATTTGACGATAACAGAGACTATACTTGTTGGCTATAACTGAAAGAAATTATGGAAACATGCCAATAAAAGCGGATATGCTGGTTTGGCTCTAATTAAAAAGAACTATGAACACGTGACCACTACAATAAAAAGGGAATAAACCCTTACAAAGAAGGGACCGCCTGGATATGTATGGATTATACTAATAAAACTAGATTTATGCGTTGCAATTAGTAATACATTCGGCAATGACATCGTAGGAGAGAGTGGTCGAATCAACCGTGCCCCGAAGGTCGCCGCGTAGCCACTAAATGAGGACGCAGTCACAACCCCGACACGGAGGCGAACCCAAAGGAAAAAAAGCACGAGTTGGATGGTCGGCACCATGCTGACTAAACCCACCACTATCTGTTGGGAACGTAGCATGCAATTTTAAAAAACATTCCTACGCTCACGCAAGATCTATCTAGGAGATGCATAGCAACGAGAGGGGGAGAGTGTGTGTACGTACCCTCGTAGACCGAAAGTGGAAGCGTTTGCCTACGCGGTTGATGTAGTCGAACTTCTTCTTGTTCCAACCGTTCAAGTACCGAACGTACGACACCTCCGAGTTCTGCACACGTTCAGCTCGATGACGTCCCTCGAACCCTAAGCACTACGTGAATATGATCGGAGGCGTAAACTGTGAAAAGGGGCGCCACACACGGCTAACAAATGTCGGTATGTGTTCTAGCAGCCCCCCACATATATATAGGTTGGAGCGGAGGACATGCAGCCAAGGGGGCGGCCCAAGTAAGAGGAATCCTACTTGGGCACCTCCCAATTCGGCCTCCCCCCTTTCCTATTCCTATTCGGAGTAGGAAGGGAAAAGGGGGAAGGGGGAATCATATTCCCTTTTTCCTTTCCTCCTTCATCTTTCCTTCTCCAATTTGGCTAGCCCATATGAGGGGGGGGGGGGGCACCAGCCCCTTTGTGGCTGGTGTGTTTCCCTTGTTGGCCCATAAGGCCCATACCTTTTGCCGGGGTGCCCGGAACCCCTTCCGGTGACCCGATAAGTACCCGGTGCTTCCCGGAACACTTCCGGTGTCCGAATACCATCGCCCTATATATCAATCTTTACCTCTCGACCATTTCGAGACTCCTCGTCATGTCTATGATCTCATGCGGGACTCCGAACAACATTCAGTCACCAAATCACATAACTAATATAATAACAAACCGTCATCGAACGTTAAGCGTGCGGACCCTACGGGTTCGAGAACTATGTAGACATGACCGAGACACTTCTCCGGTCAATAACCAATAGCGGAACCTGGATGCTCATATTGGCTCCTACGTATTCTACGAAGATCTTTATCGGTCGAATCGTTATGACAACATACGTTATTCCCTTTGTCATCGGTATGTTACTTGCCCAAGATTCGATCGTCGGTATCTTCATACCTAGTTCAATATCGTTACTGGCAAGTCTCTTTACTCGTTCCGTAATACATCATCCCGCAACTAACTCATTAGTCACTTTTCTTGCAAGGCTTCTTATGATGTGCATTACCGAGAGGGCCCAGAGATACCTCTTTGATACTCGGAGTGACAAATCCTAATCTCGATTCACGCCAACCCAACAAGACACCTTCAAAGATACCTGTATAGCATGTTTATAATCATCGAGTTACATTGTGATATTTGATAGCAAACAAGGCATTCCTCCGGTATCCAGGAGTTGCATGATCTCATAGTCAAAGGAATATGTAATTGACATACATGAAAGCAATAGCAATATAACTGAACGATCAACATGCTAAGCTAACAGATGGGTTTTGTCCATCACATCATTCTCCTAATGATGCGATCCCATTATGAAATGACAACTCATGGCCATGGTTAGGAAACCTTAACCATCTTTGATCAACGAGCTAGTCAAGTAGAGGCTCACTACGGTCTCAGTGTTTTGTCTATGTATTCACACATGCATTAAGGTTTCCGGTCAATACAATTCTAGCATGAATAATAAACATTTATCATGAATAAGGAAATATGAAATAACAAATTTATTATTGCCTCTATGCCATATTTCCTTCAGTCTCCCACTTGCACTATAGTCAATAATCTAGTTCACATCGCCATGTGATTTAACACCAATAGTTCACATCTTTATATGTGATTAACACCCATAGTTCACATCACCATGTGACCAAAATCCAAAGGGTTTACTAGAGTCAATAATCTAGTTCACATCGCTATGTGATTAACACCCAAAGAGTACTAAGGTATGATCTGTTGGGGAACGTAGTAATTTGAAAAAAATTTCCTACGCACACGCAAGATCATGGTGATGCATAGCAACGAGAGGGGAGAGTGTTGTCCACGTACCCTCGTAGACCGAAAGCGGAAGCGTTATAACAACGTGGTTGATGTAGTCGTACGTCTTCATGGCCCGACCGATCAAGCACCGAAACTACGGCACCTCCGAGTTTTAGCACACGTTCAGCTCGATGACGATCCCCGGATTCTGATCCAGCAGAATGTCGGGGAAGAGTTCCGTTAGCACGACGGCGTGGTGACGATCTTGATGCTCTACCATTGCAAAGCTTCGCCTAAGCACCGCTACAATATTATCGAGGATTATGGTGGAGGGGGGCACCGCACACGGCTAATAGATCTCAAGGATCAATTGTTGTGTCTAGAGGTGCCCCCCTGCCCCCGTATATAAAGGAGCAAGGGGGAGGGGGCGGCCGGCCAGGAGGAGGCGTGCCAGGGAGGAGTCCTAGTCCTACCGGGAGTAGGACTCCCTCCTTTCCTTGTCCAAGTAGGAGAGGGGGAAGGAAGGGAGAGAGGAGAGGAAGGAAAGAGGGGGGGCGGGGGGGGGGGGGGGGGGGGCGCCGCCCCCCTCCTTGTCCAATTCGGACTAGAGGGGGGAGGGGCGCGCGGCCTGCCCTGGACGCCCCTCCTCTGCTCCAATTTGGGCCCATGAGGCCCATTAACCCCCCGGGGGGTTCCGGTAACCCCCCGGTACTCCGTTCTATATCCGATAACCCCCGGAACCATTCCCGTGTCCGAATATAGTCATCCAATATATCAATATTTATGTCTCGACCATTTCGAGACTCCTTGTCATGTCCGTGATCACATCTGGGACTCTGAACAACCTTCGGTACATCAAAACATATAAACTCATAATGAAACTGTCATCGTAACGTTAAGCGTGCGGACCCTACGGGTTCGAGAACAATGTAGACATGACCGAGACACGTCTCCTGTCAATAACCAATAGCGGAACCTGGATGCTCATATTGGCTCCTACATATTCTACGAAGATCTTTATCGGTCAGACCGCATAACAACATACGGTGTTCCCTTTGTCATCGGTATGTTACTTGCCCGAGATTCGGTTGTCGGTATCTCAATACCTAGTTCAATCTCGTTACCGACAAGTCTCTTTACTCGTTCCGTAATACGTCATCTCACAACTAACTAATTAGTTGCAATACTTGCAAGGCTTATGTGATGTGCATTACCGAGAGGGCCCAGAGATACCTCTCCGACGATCGGAGTGACACATCCTAATCTCGAATTACGCCAACCCAACATGTACCTTCGGAGACACCTGTAGAGATCCTTTATAATCACCCAGTTACGTTGTGACGTTTGGTAGCACACAAAGTGTTCCTCCGGCAAACGAGAGTTGCATAATCTCATAGTCATAGGAACATGTATAAGTCATGAAGAAAGCAATAGCAACATACTAAACGATCGGGTGCTAAGCTAATGGAATGGGTCATGTCAATCACATCATTCTCCTAATGATGTGATCCCGTTAATCAAATGACAACACATGTCTATGGTTAGGAAACATAACCATCTTTGATCAACGAGCTAGTCAAGTAGAGGCATACTAGTGACACTCTGTTTGTCTATGTATTCACACAAGTATTATGTTTCCGGTTAATACAATTCTATCATGAATAATAAACATTTATCATGATATAAGGAAATAAATAATAACTTTATTATTGCCTCTAGGGCATATTTCCTTCTGTCTCCCACTTGCACTAGAGTCAATAATCTAGATTACATAGTAATGATTCTCACACCCATGGAGCCTTGGTGCTGATCATGTTTTGCTCGTGGAAGAGGCTTAGTCAACGGGTCTGCAACATTCAGATCCGTATGTATCTTGCAAATCTCTATGTCTCCCACCTAGACTAGATCCCGAATGGAATTGAAGCGTCTTTTGATGTGCTTGGTTCTCTTGTGAAATCTGGATTCCTTCGCCAAGGCAATTGCACCAGTATTGTCACAAAAGATTTTCATTGGACCCGATGCACTAGGTATGACACCTAGATCGGACATGAACTCCTTCATCCAGACTCCTTCGTTTGCTGCTTCCGAAGCAGCTATGTACTCCGCTTCACATGTAGATCCTGCCATGACGCTTTGTTTAGAACTGCACCAACTGACAGCTCCACCATTTATTGTAAACACGTATCCGGTTTGCGATTTAGAATCATCTGGATCAGTGTCAAAGCTTGCGTCAACGTAACCATTTACGATGAGCTCTTTGTCACCTCCATATACGAGAAACATATCCTTAGTCCTTTTCAGGTATTTCAGGATGTTCTTGACCGTTGTCTAGTGATCCATTCCTGGATTACTTTGGTACCTCCCTGCTAGACTTATAGCAAGGCACACATCAGGTCTGGTACACAGCATTGCATACATGATAGAGCCTATGGCTGAAGCATAGGGAACATCTCTCATTTTCTCTCTATCTTCTGCAGTGGTCGGGCATTGAGTCTTACTCAACTTCACACCTTGTAACACAGGCAAGAATCCTTTCTTCGCCTGATCCATTTTGAACTTCTTCTAAACTTTGTCAAGGTATGTGCTTTGTGAAAGTCCAATTAAGCGTCTTGATCTATCTCTATAGATCTCAATGCCTAATATGTAAGCAGCTTCACCGAGGTCTTTCATTGAAAAACTCTTATTCAAGTATCCCTTTATGCTGTCCAGAAATTCTATATCATTTCCGATTAGTAATATGTCATCCACATATAATATCAGAAATGCTACCGAGCTCCCACTCACTTTCTTGTAAATACAGGCTTCTCCAAAAGTCTGTATAAAACCAAATGCTTTGATCACACTATCAAAGCGTTTATTCCAACTCCGAGAGGCTTGCACCAGTCCATAAATGGATCGCTGGAGCTTGCACACTTTGTTAGCTCCCTTTGGATTGATAAAACCTTCCGGTTGCATCATATACAACTTTTCTTCCAGAAATCCATTCAGGAATGCAGTTTTGACATCCATCTGCCAAATTTCATAATCATAAAATGCGGCAATTGCTAACATGATTCGGACAGACTTAAGCATCGCTACGGGTGAGAAGGTCTCATCGTAGTCAATCCCTTGAACTTGTCGAAAACCTTTTGCGACAAGTCGAGCTTTGTAGACAGTAACATTACCGTCAGCGTCAGTCTTTTTCTTAAAGATCCATTTATTCTCAATTGCTTGCCGATCATCGGGAAAGTCAACCAAAGTCCACACTTTGTTCTCGTACATGGATCCCATCTCAGATTTCATGGCTTCAAGCCATTTTGCGGAATCTGGGCTCACCATCGCTTCTTCATAGTTCGTAGGTTCACCATGATCTAGTAGCATGACTTCCAGAACAGGATTACCGTACCACTCTGGTGAGGATCTTATTCTGGTTGATCTACGAGGTTCAGTAACAACTTGATCTGAAGTTTCATGATCATCATCATTAACTTCCTCACTAATTGGTGTAGGTGTCACAGAAACCGGTTTCTGTGATGAACTACTTTCCAACAAGGGAGCAGGTACAGTTACCTCATCAAGTTCCACTTTCCTCCCACTCACTTCTTTCGAGAGAAACTCCTTCTCTAGAAAGTTTCCGAATTTAGCAACAAAAGTCTTGCCTTCGGATCTATGATAGAAGGTGTAGCCAATAGTCTCCTTTGGATATCCTATGAAGACACATTTCTCCGATTTGGGTTCGAGCTTATCAGGTTGAAGCTTTTTCACATAAGCATCGCATCCCCAAACTTTCAGAAACGACAACTTTGGTTTCTTGCCAAACCACAGTTCATAAGGCGTCGTCTCAACGGATTTTGATGGTGCCCTATTTAACGTGAATGCGGCCGTCTCTAAAGCATAACCCCAAAACAATAGCGGTAAATCAGTAAGAGACATCATAGATCGCACCATATCTAGTAAAGTACGATTACGACGTTCGGACACACCATTACTGTTGAGGATATTACTACTGGGAGTAAACCGGCCTATCTGGGACGGGTTAACTTCGCCAATAGTTAAGTATGTTAAAGCCCAAGAAGGCAGATGAGGGCCTAAGGCCCATAGTCGGTTTAAACCTTGTAGCTGTAAACTGGCGTTGATATGTAAACTTGCCTTGTAAGTTAGGAGTAAGTAGAGACCAAACCGGACACGTCTATGAGCCGGTGTTGGGACTCTGTAAACCGAGGGCGTCACCCATGTATATAAGCGGCGGACCCGGCGGCGGTTCAAGGACAACAAACAACAACTCGAGGCTTAGGCGAAGCTTGTTTGCTCCCTATTCCTCGAAACCCCATCAATTCCATCACAACTAGACGTAGGCTTTTACCTTCATCGAAGGGGCCGAACTAGTATAAAATCCCTTGTGTCCCTGTGTCCGCTTTACCCCCTTTAAGCTAACCCGTCGCGATGGCTCCACGATTAAGTCCTTTAAAGAGGACATCTGCCGTGACAAAACCACGACAGTTGGCGCCCACCGTGGGGCTATCGCACGATGGTTTCAAGTTCTTGGAGGGCAACTTCGAAGGACTCAAGGGCTACGCTATGGGCCAGATGACCAAGAGTCATCGCGACAAGCTCTACATCGACGATGCAAGATGGGGCCCCGAAGCCGGCTCAATCGAGTACGGGTACCGGGTCCCCTTTGGTGGCATACACGTCTTCATCGACAAGATCGGTGAACCGGGCCCTAAGCCGGACATCTGCACTGACCTCGTCGAGACGGCTCAGCGTGCGCGATCTGCCCAGGTTAAACCGCCCATGAAGCGTGCCTTCGTGGGAGTCATCCATGGAGGATGTCATGAGGATGGATCGGAATCTGGTAGCGAGACCGTCGTTTATTTCGGCGACGAGTCATCAACCAGAGAAACCGAATCTTTATATCAGCTACTAGATGGCCAGATCGGGGGCTGTTCCGATGGCGACAGTATTTCGGACCCCTCGGATCTGCCAAACCGGGTCGGAATATTCATGGCCAGGACACAAGCAGCGATCCACTCTTCGACCGCAGCAGCAATGATCTCCGGATCAGGAACGGTGATGGCAGCCGAGGCAGGAGACCCTGTGCACCCACCGGCTCAAGTCTTATCTGATCTGTTTGATGCGTTGGCTACGCTCATGGCAGAGGCTAATCCGGCGGATCAGAACGCCCACGACGCCGAGATTGCGAAGGTGAGGGATCAGATCACCCAAGCCAAAGCCGACCTAGCAGCTGAGAATGCCAGGATGACTGCAGAGCGGGCCGCTTTGGATGCGCAAGCTTACCGACTTATGCTAGACCAGAATGCATCCCATGAGGTCCTGAAGCGGAAATACCGGTCTCGTTTGCCTCAAGTTTTCGAAGCTAGAGATCTCTTCAACACCCCGGGAGCAGGAACCAGCAACCCGCTGGTGGTAAACCGGGCGGAAGCACCAGGGACGGGTGCGCCGGTTCACCCTTGCTTGGTGGATCCTCCTCGTCAACACGCTATTTTGCCTTAGGCTGTCCCGACACCCCCGGGTCACTATTCCAACCCGATGGATAACCTTGTTGCTGCTACTGCACAGCTGGAGGCCATCCCAATCGAAGATGATACGCCGCAGGCGGTGGAAACGCGCCGGGTTAAGGAGCTTCTTCGGACAACTTTAGTCCAGCAGGAAGCATACTCATACAGTCGTGATCGAATTCACTCCACCCCTCGTCCGAGCCGGAGTTATAGCAGACGTATGGATGAACCGGCTGTGTCAAGCAATGCACGAAACCGTGAAGTACCCCGCGGTAACAACCCGGCGGGTGGTGTTGGTGATGCTCAGGAAGTGGTGGACCGGGCCCAAGCGCGCAGGGAGGCCGAGTTAGCAGCACAGTACGAGGCTCGCCAACTTACGCCGGTTCGTCCAACTATCTCTGTCGAACCGGGCGTTTCTTCTAGCTCTTTGGGGGTGCCTTGTCTTGTCCCCGCTTTGCGCAACGTGCGCCTGCCCAAAGATTTCAAGGGCCCGTGCAAGGTGCCGAACTACACTGCCGATCAGCCTCCAGAGACATGGATAGAGAGCTATGAGATGGCCATGGATATGCTGGATGTGGATGATGCGGCGTGTGCAAAGTATTTCACAATGATGCTCGAAGGAACGACCCGTACTTGGTTAAAAAGTTTGCAGGCCAACTCTATCAGTTCATGGGCCCAATTGCGAGCCCGGTTCATCCAGAACTTCAAGGATACATGTAAGCAACCCATGTCAATAGTGGACTTCGCATCCTGTGTTCAGGAAGAAGGAGAATCAATGACTCGGTGGGTGCGCCGGGTCTCACAAATTCTGCATTCATCAGACCGTATCAACGCTGACACCACGGTTATAACCCTGGAAGGCAACTGCCGGTTTGGGCCTCTAAGGTTGAAATTGGGACGAAGGAAGTGCCATTGCAATGATATAGGGACCCTCATGGCTGCGTTAGTGAAATATGCTAATTCTGATAGTACCAAGGATCCCGAGTCTGACGACGACAAGACAGGGAAGGGAAAGAAGAACAACAACTCCAGAGGACAGCAGCATAACCCAGCAGGGCATGGGAACGGAGGCAAGCGTAAAGCGGATGGCAGCATGGACTTTGTGGCTAATACCAACGCGCAGGACAAGGGCCAGCGACGTAAGGGTAAAACACAAAATCGCAGTGGAGCGCCTAATCCTAATTCGGACCGCCTATCTTATCCGTTGAACCAACCCTGTCCAAAGCATGGAACGAAGAAGGTGCTAGCCAATCACCTTGGGAAGGATTGTTACATCAAGTAGGAGTTCAAAAACTCTAATGCTTTCCGGTATGACCACGGGTCAGGTGGTGGCTCCGGATCCGGGCCGGGTCACGGTGGAGGAAATTCCAGTTCAGGATTTAATGATAATCAGGGCGGACATAACAACCAAGGTCATCAGAACGGCCAAGGTGGTCACAACCACCACCAGCAGCAGTCGGGTTACCAGTCACCCGAAGCAGTTGAATAACGGGCAACATCATGTTTTCACCACTAGCCTGGACAAGCGAGATCAGAAGCTTCATAAGCAAGCGGTAAACTCTGTTGAACCGGCCGTGCCCCGTTATCTACGCTGGTCTGAACAGCCAATCCTATGGAGCAGAGAGGATCACCCTCCCCGGGTTGATAATCCGGGTCAACTAGCGTTGGTGGTGGCACCTCAGGTGGGAGGTTATAAGTTCACCAAGGTACTCATGGATGGAGGAAGCAGCATCAATATCTTATATTATGAGACCTTCCGTCGTATGGGATTAACAGATAAAAATCTTAAGCCGTCCAATACGGTATTCCATGGTGTGGTACCTGGTAAGTCAGCATATCCTGTCGGCAAGATAGCTCTGGAAGTGGCCTTTGGAGATGATCATGATTCCAGATCGGAGACTTTGACTTTTGAGGTGGTAAAAATCCAGAGCCCATATCACGCCCTGTTTGGGCGGCCGGCTTACGCCAAGTTTATGGCACGACCCTGTTATGTGTATTTGCAGCTCAAGATGCCGGGTCACAAGGGGACAATAACGGTTCACAGAAGCCGTAAGATCGCTTTGGAGTGTGAGGAAGGTGATGCTGCTTATGCAGAGTCGGTTTGTGCCACGGAGGAGCTGAAGTATTACAAGGACAATGTTGATCCGGCAGACATGACTCCGTTGAAAAAGCCAACTACGGAGCATGATCCGGCCCTGAAGTTCAAATCGGCCGCAGAGACTAAGCTTGTTGATTTCGTACCTGGCGATTCATCCAAGCAGTTAAGCATCAGTACCAATTTGGATCCAAAATAGGAAAGCGCGCTCATCGAGTTCATCCGTGAGAATCGGGACATTTTCGCATGGAAGCCTTCTGACATGCCAGGTGTACCGAGGCAACTCACTGAGCACACTCTTAATGTGGATCCTAAGTACAAACCGGTGAAACAGTTCCTCCGCCGGTTTAACGAAGAAAGGCGCAAAGCTATTGGAGAAGAGGTGGCCAGGCTCTTAGCAGCTGGCTTTATTGTTGAAGTTTTCCATCCTGAATGGCTGGCTAATCCGGTGCTGGTCCTTAAGAAAAATGGCACCTGGCGCATGTGTGTGGATTACACAGATCTTAACAAGGCTTGTCCAGCAGATCCTTTCACCCTCCCCCGTATTGATCAAATTATCGATGCCACGGCGGGTTGTGAGCATTTGAGTTTTCTGGATGCGTACTCTGGTTATCATCAGATCAAGATGGCGGTTAAGGACCAGGAGAAGACGGCGTTCATAACTCCCTTTGGAGCCTTTTGTTATGTATCTATCCCCTTTGGACTCAAGAGCGCCCAGGCAACTTACCAACGGTGTGTGCCGAATTGCCTTCATAAACAGATTGGCCGTAATGTACATGCCTATGTGGATGATATTGTGGTTAAGTCAAGGGAAAAGAAGACTCTGGTAGACGATTTGAAGGAAACCTTTGATAACCTAAGGACATACAAGATGATGCTCAACCCAACCAAGTGTGTTTTTGGTGTACCGGCTGACAAGTTATTGGGTTTTCTGGTGTCCAATAGGGGAATTGAGGCTAATCCGGAGAATATTACGGCGATCACCTGCCTGGCTAAACCGAAGTGCATCAATGATGTTCAACGCCTGGCAGGCCGGATTGCCGCATTGAGCTGGTTTATCAGCCGTCTCGGTGAGAAGGCGATCCCTTTGTATCAGATGTTGAAGAAGACATATCAATTCGTCTAGAGTTCTGCTGCTGATAAAGCATTTGAGGATTTAAAGCAGCAATTGGTTAATCTGCCTGTGCTTGCCGCTCCAGTTGGTAAGGAGCCGTTACTGCTATACGTCGCCGCCAATGCTCGTGCGGTCAGTGTGGCTATTGTGGTGGAACGGAAGGAAACATGCAAGGAGCATCCGGTTCAGCGTCCGGTTTACTATATCAGCGAAGTGCTCATTGAGTCCAAGCAAAGGTATCCGCATTGGCAGAAGCTGGTATATGGAGTTTTTATGGCAAGCCAGAAGCTTAAGCAGTACTTCCAAGGACACCCCATCACAGTGGTCAGTTCTGCTCCCTTGGGAGACATAATCCAAAACCGAGAAGCGACTGGCCGGATTGCCAAGTGGGCTATAGAGCTTGGGCCGCACAGATTGAAATACGTGCCTCGGACGATGGTCAAGTCTCAATCACTTGTTGATTTCATCAATGATTGGACGGAATTGCAAGCACCTGAAGAGAAGCCGGATCACACATATTGGACTATCCATTTTGATGGGTCCAGGCAATTGGAGGGCTCGGGGGCTGGAGTCGTGTTAACTTCCCCACGAGGTGATAAGTTTTGTTACATTCTCCGCTTAATGTTCCCTTGTACTAACATTGCAGCTGAGTATGAAGCCTTACTCCATGGTCTCCGGATGGCTATGGAGATGAATCTAAGCCGAGTTAAGTGCTTCGGTGACTCGGACCTGGTGGCTCAGCAGGTGTCAGGCACTTGGGATTCCAAGGACCCACTCATGGCAGCATATCGCCGTGAGGTGGATGTTGTTGCAGGTCACTTCAAAGGTTATCAGGTGGACCACGTGGACCGCCGAAAGAATGAAGCGGCGGATGCTTTAAGCCGATTGGGCTCTCAACGCAAACCGGTCCCGCCCAATGTTTTCCTAGATGTGCTACACAACCCATCAGTCAAGCTCCCTGGTGAAGAGGATTTGGCTATTCCTGATCCGGAGGCTCAATTGGTAGCAGCTCTTCATATCGTTCCGGATTGGACGCTTCCTTACCTTGCGTACTTGAACCGGGGCGAGTTACCAGAGAATGAGATTCTGGCCCGGCAGATAACCCGGCGGTCCAAGTCCATGACTATTGTTAATGGCGAGCTGCATCATTGCAGTGTGTCAGGGGCGTTTCAACGCTGAGTGCCCTCTGAAGAAGGCTGTGAAATCTTGCGTGAGATCCACGAAGGAGATTGTGGTCACCACACCGGTTCAAAATCTTTGGTGGCTAAAGCGTTTTGTCACGGCTTCTATTGGTTGACTGCTCATGCTGATGCGGAAGATCTGGTTAGACGATGTGACGGTTGCCAGAAGTTCTCAAGGCGTGCTCATGTGCCGGCTCAAGAATTGAGAATGATTCCAATCACTTGGCCGTTCGCAACTTGGGGGCTGGATATGGTTGGGCCTTTCAAAAGATCCAAGGACAAGAAGACCCACCTTTTGGTGGCGGTTGACAAGTTTACAAAGTGGGTGGAGGCAGAGCCCGTTAGCAAGTGTGATGCGACCACGGCGGGTCAATTCATCAAAAAGGTGATTTTCCGGTTTGGCTTTCCACACAGCATTATCACTGATAATGGTACCAATTTGTCCAAAGGTGCTATGTAGGAGTTCTGTCAACGAGAGCACATCCGGCTTGACGTTTCGTCAATGGCTCACCCCCAGTCCAATGGTCAAGCAGAGAGGGCTAATCAAGAAATCTTGCGAGGCATCAAACCCCGGCTTATGGTTCCTTTGCAGAGAAAGCCGGGTTGTTGGGTGGAAGAGTTACCATCTGTATTATGGAGCATCAATACTACACCCAATAGATCGACAGGATACACACCGTTCTTTATGGTCTATGGAGTGGAGGCGGTTCTCCCCAGTGATATCCGTCATGATTCACCTCGCGTAGCGGCTTATGTTGAAGCGGACAACGAGGTAGCACGACAAGATGCTTTGGACCTATTGGACGAGGAGCGTGACATAGCAGCTGCCCGCTCGACGATTTACCAACAGGATCTTCGTCGTTATCACAGTCGCCGAGTCAGAACCAGAGCCTTTCAGGAAGGAGATTTGGTACTTCGGCTCATTCAAGATCAAACTGGTATGCACAAGTTATCCCCACCTTGGGAGGGACCTTTCATGGTCAGCAAGAATCTGCACAATGGGTCATACTATCTGATCGATATTCGAGAGCATAAAGACTCACGTACATTAGAAGAGGAGAACAACAGGCCGTGGAACATAGCTCATCTTCGGCCTTACTATACCTGAGCCATTGGCTCTACTTATGTTCATACTATGACAATGTATATATTATGATCACTATAATAAACCGGAGCCTCAGTTAAAGCGGGTCTCTGTTCTTTTTTACATCGTGCGTGGTTACACAGAGTTCTATCGGTCCTAAAGCGGCCTCCAGTTTACCCCTTGAATTAGCTTTAAAAGCATCATGTTATCTCACTTGGGGGCTTGGTCGTATCCGAACCAATGCAACACCTTTTGATAGGCGAAAGCCACCAGATCACTTGGGGACTTGGTCACGTCTGAACCAGTCACGCCTCTTGATCGGCCGAAGGCCACAAAATCACTTGGGGGCTTGGTCGAACCCGAACCATCGCCACGCCTCTTGATCGGTGTAATGCCACTGTTTCATTTGGGGACCTGGCTGACTTGAACCATAGCTACGCCTATCGGGGGCTTGGTCGTGTCCGACCATGGTAACGCCACTTGATCGGCTCCATAGCCTCTTTTTGCAAATGATCTTATCATTGCCTTTGCTTGAAATTTTCTTTGATAAATATTTCTTTTTGTTGTTGTGTTTTTAAACCGATAAATTTTTAACCGGTTCAACTATCAATTGATGGAACACAGTAAATTTTTAATCCGGAGACTATTTGCCCGGTTTGATTTTTTGTTAACTTCCTATTACGAGTAACACGTTGTTTATCATAACCCGGCACGGTTTGCATGGTAAGCCGGCATTATATATATACATGAGCTGCTATCTCCTCCAACAGTGTGGGTTTATCAGCCTCCGCTTCAAGATTGGCCAAGCCAACTTCATGCCCAACGATGGCAGGTATTATGTATCACAAAGATTTGATCATATGCTTAAATTTCAGATATTTTGATATGCAGACATCATAATCCACCTGACGGTACAGCCGCGGTGGCACTTTAAAATTTTTGATTGCAGAAAATACTTTGGAAATTTCATCACTCAAAGGAAGCACAAGTTGCAGTACTTATGCACGAAGGCATAACAAAATCAAGAGTATCGGCTAGCCTATTACAAGGCAACACGGTGCCCAAATAAAATCAATATTTTTCGTAGAACATAAAGGAGAAGCAATTTGAACCGGCTTCCGGTTCAAGCTTGGTCATCAGCCTGGCCTGATGGTTGTGGGTCGTCCCGTGCCGCTTCAATCTCTGCTTCTCTACCCAGCGGCTGGAAATCCACAATTGTCCAGTCGATTCCCATTAATGCTTGAAAGACAACTTCATCATGGATCAGCAATGACGATTCAATATCGGGAGCTTAAGTATGCTTACGGATTGGAGGGATAAGATTTTTCGCTTTAGGGATTGGTGCAGCTACTCACTTGTTTTGGTCATCATATTGGGCTTGATAATGAGACAAGTCTGCCTCTTCAACCAGTTGACAAGCTAGCGGACGCACCTCCTAGTTTATTGTTCGCAGATTCGCTTGACTAAACTCTGACCCGTCTTCCTTCAAGCTGGGATAGCCCTGAGCCGCTTCAACAGGATCAAAATCTGGCACCCATGCTTTTGCCCGGATTAAGGCATTGATAGCGCCGGTTCGAGCAGCAGATTTCTTCAGCTCTTCAACCCGGGCAGGAAGCATCGACAATCTCTTAAGAGTGTCTTGAATCAAAGTGGGTGCCGGATTGTTGTGAGATGGAGTAGAAATAATCCGCTGCGCACCAGTATATAGTTGCTCGATCAATGTGTAGGCGGCTTTCAATTTCTTCCGCACATCTGACCCCAAGTGACTAATGCGTGTCCCTGAAACATGACAAAGGGTTAACAAACCGGCAGCTCTATAAGAGGACCAAGTCAATCCAGAAATCAAGCCGGCTTACCGAAGACAGCAACGGTCATGGCATGCACTTGTCGCTTTACACTGGTCAATTCGGCTACTACCGGTTTAAGGGCAGCTTCAGCATTTTCTGCTCGTTTGGTTAAAGCGGCTTTTTCAGTGGCCCAGTTCGCCCGCTCCTTCTTGAAGCCCTCCTTAAGCTGCTCCATGGTGCTTAAAGCGGTGGTTAATTCCTCTTTGGCTTTGGAGGTTTCAGCTTGTTGGGATTTCAGGTTTTCTTGCAGATCGGTGATCTGGTTCTCTCTTTTGTTCAGCTCAGCCTGCATATAGACAGTAATATGATTCAGATAGCAGTGCTAAAAGTGAAGTACCAACCACATAACAAGTTATGCCCTTGGTACTTGGGGGCTAATGCATATTTGCTCTTCCTCTTACAATTGTTTGAAAAGTCCCAAGCTCAATACAAGTATTCAACTTGGCACTTGGGGGCTAATGGCTATTTGCTCAATGAGTACTGATGCTACACTCTTTATTATCTAAAAGTCCCGGTTTAACTACCCTAAAGTTGAACCGACCCTTGGGGGCTACATCAGCAAATTCAGAAATAATGAAGTTTCCCTTGGCAAGACCCGGTTTAAAATGAGATTTTAACCCGGCCCTCAGGGGCTTGGGGAGTTGACAGATTAAAAGATCAAAAGCAGAAAAGCAATGGGAAATTACCTCATATTTCACTTTCATCATATTAACCAGACCGGCTTCATAGTCACGGCTGGTGTATAGCCGGTTGAAGAAGCCGGAATGAAGTTCTTGGGCGTTCGGAGAGGCATAGGTTGCCAGATCGGCATTCCATTTGCCTTTGCCAATAGCAGAAAATTCCTCTTTAGCAGTGTGTCTGGATAAAGCGACAGGATTGCTTGGCTCAGTGCGACCAATGCCAGTAATAATAACTTCATCATCCTTGGCATCGGCGGTTTGAACTGGGGCCGCCGGCTTATGAGCAGGCTTGGAAGGACTCGTGGATTTTTTAATCCGGATGGGGCTTGTAGGCTGGTCAACAGGATCGGATGCATCAACATGTCTTTCTTCAGCAATAAAGTCATCGTCTTGCGGTGGTGGGTCGTTCGGCACATCCTCACGGACGGCTGCTTCAGGACCTGGTGTTCTGTCCATTTCTGGTTCAGCCTCTTCTTCAACCGCTTTGTCTAGGCGAGCCTTCTTGCTGGGCCTAGGCTTGGCCCTGAAAGAAATAAAATGGTCAATACAACATATGTTATAGTGTGGTACATCAGAAGCATCATAAGACTCACCCGAGCACAGTTTTGAGTGGCGGCAGCTGGGTGGCTGATGACTCGCCAGATGATGAATGGGAAGTGCCCTGATAATCGGAGTCAGACGGATTAAGAGGTTGACGGAAACAGCCCGCTTTAGGACAAGTACGGACAAGAGAGTTAGAGACCTCTGAACGGCATTTCCGAACCGGACTGTTCGGTAAACCGGCAGAGGTAACTACCTGGCCGCTGTGCCGAGTTGTGCGGCGAGCTTCATGCTGTTGTGTCTTCATAGGAAAGTTTGGGTCCAAGTAAGCAAGAGGATGAGAAAATTTAACTTTCCGGTTTGCCCGACGGATTTTTTGTGAAGGCAAAGGGTCTGAATCGGAGGAGAGAACAATTACCTCTACAGCTTCAGCGCGACTGACTTCGGTGTCATCCTGGCAATAGTCATTATCAATAAGGCTTGTGAAAAATAAGCCAAGTGAATGAAGCTCTACTTCAAGGTCCGGATTACCTACATCATCATCGGCTGCCGGATCAGAAGACGCAGTGTTTTTCTTCCTGTTAGCTGGCCTTTTCACAACTCTGGTCTTGGGCCGGGTTGGTCTCTCCGGTTTTTCTTGTGGAGTTTTCTTGCTCCAAAACGGATTATCGCCCTGTTTGAAAAATGTTGATATTAGCAAAGGGATAAAGCGAGCAGACAGGATCAATAAAAAAAAGGGGGGTATAAATCTTACAGCTGGCGGTTTATTGATGGCACAGAAGGGAGCCAGGCCGGTTTTGGCGCAAACAGATTCCGGTTCATTCAGTATTTTCTTCACAACTTCTGTGACTTCATCATCTGTGAGCTGGATGTCAATATGTCGAAGAGGGTCTTGTTCACTCCCGGTGTATTCGCACATCAAATCGGAGCGCTGACTTAAAGGCAGTATACTCCATGATATCCAGCAGCGAGCAAGATCAACCCCTGTCAGCCCATTGGCCATGAAGGCCCTGAGTTTGGATAATTGAGGAGCATATTTGCTTCTCTCCTTAGCGGTCAGCCTTTGTGGGAAGGGATGTGTGTTGCTAAGCCGCTCTGGACGGTAACCCGACAAAGGATTCTCGTCAAAAGGAGAGGTATCTTTGCAATAGAACCATGTATGATTCCATTCTTTGGGGTGGCTGTGCAGTTTGGCGTGAGGGTAAGTGACCTCTTTCCTTTTTTGAATCGCCATACCGCCTAACTCTGTGTTGGGACCAGCAGTAAACTCAGTACAGCGGTTCAAATGGAAGCAATCTCTGAATAATTCAACTGTGGGCTCCTCTTGGAAGAACACCTCACAGAGCACTTGAAAATGGCAGATGTTGGTTACAGAGTTTGGGCGTGTATCTTGCGGAAGGAGTTGAAAATTGGCTAAGATATCCCGGTAAAATTTTGAACCGGAAGGATTGAAGCCCCGGCCTAGATGATCCGTGAAAACAACAACCACTCCCTCTTGGGGTGTGGGAGGACATTCTGTACCGGGGACTCTCCAATGCGTAGCCTCTTTACTGCTCAACGCGCCAGTTTTGACTAAATTGTTCAACTGAGTCTCGGTCACGCGAGAGGGAACCCAGTTGCACTCGTACACTTGTTTAGCCATGACGCGATCTACAAAGGCAGCAATTCCGGTTCAAGAATATGTTGGACAATATGCACTAGGGCATACATTGTTAACCCGGAGGCAGTTATTTCTAAACCGGAGTTTTGTGAAGCGGAGTGTCTGGTTAAGGAACTCTGGTGGTTCAATAAGGGGACTAATGATATATACCAGTTTGGTAATTTTTTACAGAGTTAAACCGCCTGATCTAAAACGTGGAGACAATTGAGATTGCGGATAGATAAGTAGGCAGAAACAGATTTCACAAGATTCTTCTACAACATTGGATCTAAAGCATGTTCAAAAAATCAGAAAAATATTCAAATGTTCAAAGCAGAACAGTACCGAATCAATGGGCAGAGGTATATATGGATCTATTGTCTTGAGGTATAAAACTGAAGGCGGATGCTAAAAACTACCGCTACACAGAGCAAGGATTCACAGATGCATCTAGGAACTATCGTATGAACACGAGACAGGCGATGAACACTAGAAGAAGCATGAAACCCTAGAACAGATCTGTGTTGAAAAGAACAGAAGATTTATCGGAGATGAGGAAGACGCGGAAGATCGCCGCGGTGCTCTGGTGCCCTCAGGTTGATGCAGCGGCCAAGGTCGATGCAGAAGTTGACGGCGGCGGCGGAGCTCCGAGACTAGGCGGCTCGAGGAAGACGAAGCAGAAGGGCACGGAAGGGACGAAAGGAAATGACCCTTCGGTCCTATTTATAAGGAAAGGGATATGTGACAGGCGCGAGAATCAAGGAGTCACGAGTTTGGAAATGGAGCTGTCGCCTCGATTGTCGCAGATCTATTAAACAAAAAAGGTATCATGGATAGTGTCTTTATGACAGGTGACGTCACTCCGGTTTACAACGGCCAGAGAAGATGATATCATGGCGGTTCAACTATGACAAGAAGATGTTGAAGATGAAGATTTTTTGCTAAGGATTTACATGAACCTGTTCAAATCAATCTGGGGCCTAATGTTGGGGATATTACTACTGGGAGTAAATCGGCCTGTCTGGGCCGGGTTAACTTCGCCAATAGTTAAGTATGTTAAAGCCCAAGAAGGCAGATG
The DNA here is from genome assembly GCA_032464435.1 of Aegilops umbellulata. Taxonomy (NCBI): domain Eukaryota; kingdom Viridiplantae; phylum Streptophyta; class Magnoliopsida; order Poales; family Poaceae; genus Aegilops; species Aegilops umbellulata. Next base: position 506,647,247 of record CP136055.1, read on the forward strand.
AGGGCCTAAGGCCCATAGTCGGTTTAAACCTTGTAGCCGTAAACTGGCGTTGATATGTAAACTTGCCTTGTAAGTTAGGAGTAAGTAGAGACCAAACCGGACACGTCTATGAGCCGGTGTTGGGACTCTATAAACCGATGGGCGTCACCCATGTATATAAGGGGACGACCCGCCGGTGGTTCAAGGACAACAAACAACAACTCGAGGCTTAGGCGAAGCTTGTTTGCTCCCTATTCCTCGAAACCCCATCAATTCCATCACAACTAGACGTAGGCTTTTACCTTCATCGAAGGGGCCGAACTAGTATAAAATCCCTTGCGTCCCTGTGTCCGCTTTAACCCCTTTAAGCTAACCCGTCGCGATGGCTCCACGACTAAGTCCTTTAAAGAGGACATCTGCCGTGACAAAGCCACGACAATTACGCTGTGGTGTTCCGGGTGGCGTGAGTTATGAAACTATTCCACATTGTTTCAAATGTAAACTAAACTCGTAACTCAAATATTCTCCTCCACGATCAGATCGTAGAAACTTTATTTTCTTGTTACGATGATTTTCAACTTCACTATGAAATTCTTTGAACTTTTCAAATGTTTCAGACTTATGTTTCATTAAGTAGATATACCCATATCTGTTTAAATCATCTGTGAAGGTGAGAAAATAACGATATCCGCCACGAGCCTCAACATTCATCGGACCACATACATATGTATGTATGATTTCCAACAAATCTGTTGCTCTCTCCATAGTACCGGAGAACGGCGTTTTAGTCATCTTGCCCATGAGGCACGGTTCGCAAGTACAAAGTGATTCATAATCAAGTGTTTACAAAAGGCCATCAGTATGGAGTTTCTTCATGCGCTTTACACCGATATGACCTAAACGGCAGTGCCACAAATAAGTTGCACTATCATTATCAACTCTGCATCTTTTGGCTTCAACATTATGAATATGTGTATCACTACTATCAAGGTTTAACAAAAATAGACCATTCTTCAAGGGTGCATGACCATAAAAGATATTACTCATATAAATAGAACAACCATTATTCTCTTATTTAAATGAATAACCATCTCTCATCAAACAAGATCCAGATATGATGTTCATGCTCAACGTTGGCACCAAATAACAATTATTTAGGTCTAATACTAATCCCGATGGTATATGTAGAGGTAGTGTGCCGACCGCGATCACATCGACTTTGGAACCATTTCCCACGCGCATCGTCACCTCGTCCTTTGCCAATCTTCGCTTAATCCGTAGCCCCTGTTTCGAGTTGCAAATATTAGCAACAGAACCAGTATCAAATACCTAGGTGCTACTGCGAGCATTAGTAAGGTACACATCAATAACATGTATATCACATATACCTTTGTTCACCTTCCCATCTTTCTTATCCGCCAAATACTTGGGGCAGTTCCGCTTCCAGTGACCAGTCTGCTTGCAGTAGAAGCACTCAGTTTCAGGCTTAGGTCCAGACTTGGGTTTCTTCTCCTGAGCAGCAACTTGCTTGCTGTTCTTCTTGAAGTTCCCCTTCTTCTTCCCTTTGCCCTTTTTCTTGAAACTGGTGGTCTTGTTGACCATCAACACTTGATGCACCTTCTTGATTTCTACCTCCACAGCTTTTAGCATTGCGAAGAGCTCAGGAATTGTTTTGTCCATCCCTTGCATATTATAGTTCATCACGAAGCTCTTGTAGCTTGGTGGCAATGATTGGGGAATTCTGTCAATAACACAATCATCCGGAAGATTAACTCCCAGTTGAATCAAGTGATTATTATACCCAGACATCTTGAGTATATGCTCACTAACAGAACTGTTCTCCTCCATCTTGTAACTATAGAACTTATTGGAGACTTCATACCTCTCAATCCGGGCATTTGCTTGAAATATTAACTTCAACTCCTGGAACATCTCATATGCTCCATGACGTTCAAAACATCATTGAAGTCCCGGTTCTAAGCCGTAAAGCATGGCACATTGAACTATCGAGTAGTCATCAGCAGCAGGCCTGGCACCCAGCGGTGCTTCCAAGACGTAATTCTTCTGAGCAGCAATGGGGATAATCCTCAAGTTACGAACCCAGTCCGTGTAATTGCTACCATCATCTTTCAACTTTGCTTTCTCAAGGAACGCATTAAAATTCAACGGAACAACAGCACGGGCCATCTATCTACAATCAAACATAGATAAGCAAGATACTATCAGGTACTAAGTTCATGATAAATTTAAGTTCAATTAATCATATTACTAAAGAACTCCCACTTATATAGACATCCCTCTAATCCTTCTAAGTGATCACGTGATCCGTATCAACTACACCATGTCCGATCATAACGTGAGATGGAGTAGTTTCAACGGTGAACATCAATATGTTGATCATATTTACTATATGATTCACGCTCGACCTTTCGGTCTCCGTGTTCCGAGGCCATATCTGTTATATGCTAGGCTCGTCAAGTTTAACCTGAGTATTTCGCGTGTGCAACTGTTTTGCACCCGTTGTATTTGAACGTAGAGCCTATCACACCCGATCATCACGTGGTGTCTCAGCACGAAGAACTTTCGCAACGGTGCATACTCAGGAAGAACACTTATACTTTGATAATTTAGTGAGGGATCATCTTATAATGCTACCGTCAATCAAAGCAAGATAAGATGCATAAAAGATAAACATCACATGCAATCAATATAAGTGGTATGTTATGGCCATCATCATCTTGTGCTTGTGATCTCCATCTCCGAAGCAACGTCATGATCACCATCGTCACCGGCGCGACACCTTGATCTCCATCGTAGCATCGTTGTCGTCTCGCCAATCTTATGCTTCTATGACTATCGCTACCGCTTAGTGATAAAGTAAAGCATTACAGGGCGATTGCATTGCATACAATAAAGCGACAACCATATGGTTCTTGCCAGTTGCCGATAACTCGGTTAGAAAACATGATCATCTCATACAATAAAATTTAGCATCATGTCTTGACCATATCACATCACAACATGCCCTGCAAAAACAAGTTAGACGTCCTCTACTTTGTTGTTTCAAGTTTTACGTGGCTGCTACGGGCTTAGCAAGAACCGTTCTTACCTACGCATCAAAACCACAACGATAGTTTGTCAAGTTAGTGTTGTTTTAACCTTCGCAAGGACCGGGTGTAGCCACACTCGGTTCAACTAAAGTTGGAGAAACTGACACCCGCCAGCCACCTGTGTGCAAAGCACATCGGTAGAACCAGTCTCGCGTAAGCGTACGCGTAATGTCGGTCCGGGCCGCTTCATCCAAAAATACCGCTGAACCAAAGTATGACATGCTGGTAAGCAATATGACTTATATCGCCCACAACTCATTTGTGTTCTACTCGTGCATATAACATCAACGCATAAAACCCGGCTCTGATGCCACTGTTGGGGAACGTAGTAATTTCAAAAAAAAATCGTACCCACACGCAAGATCATGGTGATGCATAGCAACGAGAGGGGAGAGTGTTGTCTACATACCCTCGTAGACCGAAAGATGAAGCGTTATAACAACACGGTTGATGTAGTCGTACGTCTTCATGGCCCGACCGATCAAGCACCGAGACTACGACACCTCCGAGTTTTAGCACACGTTCAGCTCGATGACGATCCCCAGATTTTGATCCAGCAGAATGTCGGGGAAGAGTTCCGTCAGCACGACGGCGTGGTGACAATCTTGATGCTCTACCGTTGCAGAGCTTCGCCTAAGCACCGCTACAATATTATCGAGGATTATGGTGGAGGGGGGGCACCGCACACGGCTAATAGATCTCAAGGATCAATTGTTGTGTCTAGAGGTGCCCCCTTGCCCCCGTATATAAAGGAGCAAGGGGGAGGGGGCGGCCGGCCAGGATGAGGCGCGCCAGGGAGGAGTCCTACTCCTACCGGGAGTAGGACTCCCTCCTTTCCGTGTCCAAGTAGGAGAGGGGGAAGGAAGGGAGAGAGGAGACAAAGGGAAGGGGGCGCGCCGCCCCCCTCCTTGTCCAATTCGGACTAGAGGGGGAGGGGGCGCGCGGCCTGCCCTGGCCGCCCCTCCTCTGCTCCACTTTGGGCCCATGAGGCCCATTAACCCCCGGGGGGTCCCGGTAACCCCCCGGTACTCCGTTCTATATCCAATAACCCCCGGAACCATTCCTGTGTCCGAATATAGTCGTCCAATATATCAATCTTTATGTCTAGACCATTTCGAGACTCCTCGTCATGTCCGTGATCACATCCGGGACTCCGAACAACCTTCGGTACATCAAAACATATAAACTCATAATGAAATTGTCATCATAACGTTAAGCGTGCGGACCCTACGGGTTCGAGAACAATGTAGACATGACCGAGACACGTCTCCGGTCAATAACCAATAGCGGAACCTGGATGCTCATATTGGCTCCTACATATTCTGTGAAGATCTTTATCGGTCAGACCGCATAACAACATACGGTGTTCCCTTTGTCATCGGTATGTTACTTGCCCGAGATTCGATCGTTGGTATCTCAATACCTAGTTCAATCTCGTTACCGGCAAGTCTCTTTACTCGTTCCGTAATACATCATCTCACAACTAACTCATTAGTTGCAATGCTTGCAAGGCTTATGTGATGTGCATTACCGAGAGGGCCCAGAGATACCTCTCCGACTATCGGAGTGACAAATACTAATCTCGAAATACGCCAACCCACCATGTACCTTCGGAGACACCTGTAGAACTCCTTTATAATCACCCAGTTACGTTGTGACGTTTGGTAGCACACAAAGTGTTCCTCCGGCAAACGGGAGTTGCATAATCTCATAGTCATAGGAACATGTATAAGTCATGAAGAAAGCAATAGCAACATACTAAACGATTGGGTGCTAAGCTAATGGAATGGGTCATGTCAATCACATCATTCTCCTAATGATGTGATCCCGTTAATCAAATGACAATACATGTCTATGGTTAGGAAACATAAACATCTTTGATCAACGAGCTAGTCAAGTAGAGGCATACTAGTGACACTCTGTTTGTCTATGTATTCACACAAGTATTATGTTTCCGGTTAATACAATTCTAGCATGAATAATAAACATTTATCATGATATAAGAAAATAAATAATAACTTTATTATTGCCTCTAGGGCATATTTCCTTCATGATCATGTTTTGCTTGTGAGAGAAGTTTAGTCAACGGGTCTGCCACATTCAAATCCATATGTATTTTGAAAATTTCTATGTCTACAATGCTCTGCATGGAGCTACTCTAGCTAATTGCTCCCACTTTCAATATGTATCGAGATCAAGACTCAGAGTCATCCAGATCGGTGTCAAAGCTTGCATCAATGTCACTCTTTATGACGAACTCTTTATCACCTCCATAACCGAGAAACATTTCCTTAGTCCTCTTTAGGTACCTAAGGATAATTTTGACCGCTGTCCAGTGATCTACTCTTGGATCACTATTGTACCCCCTTGCCAAACTCATGGCAAGTCACACAACATGTCTGGTACACATCATATCATACTTTATAGAACCTATGAGTGAGGCATAGGGAATGGCTTTCATTCTCTCTATTTATACTGTCGTGGTCGGGTTTTGACTCTTACTCAACTTCACACCTTGTAACACAGGCAAGAACCCTTTCTTTGACTGATCAATTTTGAACTTCTTCAAAATTTTATCAAGGTCTGTGCTTTGTGAAAGTCCATTTAAGCGTCTGGATCTACCTCTATAGATCTTGATGCCCAATGTGTAAGCAACTTCACCGAGGTCTTTCATTGAAAAACTCTTATTCAAGTAACCTTTTATGCTATCCAGAAATTCTATATCATTTCCAATCAACAATATGTCATCCACATATAATATTAGAAATGCTAAAGAGCTCCCACTCACTTTCTTGTAAATACAAACTTCTCCGAAAGTCTGTATAAAACCATATGCTTTGATCACACTATAAAAATATATATTCCAACTCCGAGATGCTTGCCCCAGTCCATAAATGGATCGCCGGAGCTTTCACACTTTGTTAGCACCTTTAGGATCGACAAAACCTTCTGGTTGCATCATATACAACTCTTCTTTGAGAAATCCATTAAGGAGTGCAGTTTTGACGTCCATTTGCCAGATTTCATAATCATAAAATGCGGCAATTGCTAACATGATTCGGATAGACTTAAGCATCGCTACAGGTGAGAAAGTCTTATCGTAGTCAACTCCTTGAACTTGCCGAAAAGCTTTTGCGACAAATCAAGCTTTATAGACACTAACATTACCATCAGCGTCGGTCTTCTTTTTGAAGATCCATTGATTCTCCATGGCTTGCCGATCATTGGGCAAGTCAACTAAATTCCTTACTTTGTTCTCATAGATGGATCCTATCTCAGATTTCATGGCCTCAAGCCATTTATCGGAATCTGGGCTCATCATCGCTTCCTCATAGTTCGTAGGTTCGTCATGGTCTAGTAACATGACTTCCAGAACAGGATTACTGTACCACTCAGGTGCGGAACGTGCTCTGGTTGACCTACAAGGTTCGGTAGTAACTTGATCTAAAGTTTCATGATCATTATCATTAACTTCCTCTGTAGTTGGTGTAGGCATCACTAGAACTGATTTCTATGATTAGCAACTTTCAAATTCAAGAGAATGTACAATTACCTCATCAAGTTCTACTTTTCTCCCACTCACTTCTTTCGAGAGAAACTCCTTCTCTAGAAAGGATCCATTCTTAGCAACAAAGATCTTGCCTTTGGATCTGTGATAGAAGGTGTACCCAACAGTTTATTTTGGGTATCCTATGAAGACGCACTTCTCTAATTTGGGTTCGAGCTTATCAGGCTGAAGCTTTTTCACATAAGCATCGCAACCCCAAATTTTAAGAAACGACAGCTTAGGTTTCTTGACAAACTACAGTTCATAGAGTGTCGTATCAACGGATTTAGATGGTGCCCTATTTAAAGTGAATGCAATTGTATCTAATGCATAACTCCGAAATGTTAGTGGTAAATCGGTAAGAGACATCATAGATCACTCCATATCTAATAAAGTATGGTTACGACGTTCGGACACACCATTACACTGTGGTGTTCCAGGTGGCGTGAGTTGTGAAACTATTTCACATTGTTTTAAATGAAGGCTAAAATCGTAACTCAAATATTCGCCTCCATGATCAGATCGTAGAGACTTTATTTTCTTGTTACGATGATTCTCCACTTCACTCTGAAAGTCTTTGAACTTTTTAAATGTTTCAGACTTGTGTTTCATTAAGTAGATATACCCATATATGCTCAAATCATCTGTGAAGGTCAGAAAATAACGATACCCGTCGCGAGCCTCAACACTCATGGGACCGCATACATCGGTATGTATTACTAGCAAACATGCTCGTGCGTTGCAACGGGAGAATAAAAAATCATAAACCACTATGGCTTAATAATACACACAAAACCAAATGAAACATTATGTTTGTTCTCTGGTAGACATGAAGGGTGCAAAGAAAAAAGAAGCAAAAGACTGATGAGAAAAAAAGTTGCATACCGTAAGGCCATTTAATTATTGAATCCCGTGAGTAAATACCAATTGCAAGAACCATGGTTGCTGGGGTCGACAAACTGGGCTGTTTATGTCCGTCGAGGTTTGGAGTGTGGCCCCAAGATTCACCTTTCTTCTTTTTATATGGACACACTCCATATAAAACAGAGTTAGAGGTGAAAACAATTAACCAACACATGTGGTAAATAATCTCACTGTATAAAGAATAAGGAGTTAGAGGTGAAAAACACAGAGTATAAAGGACCTGTACCTTTACTTTGCCATGGTATAGACAGTCCGCTGCAGACCAACACATGTGGTAAATAATCTCATATCTGTAATTCCTGCTGATGCATTTTATCGAAAAAGGAAAACAATTACAGTAGTCACATTTTTAGATAAAAGGGTTTCCCCCCGCTACAATGGTCACATTTAAATAGATGAAAGGCTGCTATATAGTCTACATAAAATCGTCGCCATCACCTGCTGCCCTGCATAAAACCGCATGACCATGATAATTATCATATGCAAATACATGTTTAAAATACGTCAAATGATTTTCCAAAAGACTTGATGTATACAAGACTGTGTGCACTACATTAGATATGCCTCTAGCAGTGATGCTCGTGAACATCTATACCAGAGTGTGTGCACTACGTTACATGTGGTTGACCATGCAATCGTTGGGCTGGTAGTGGAGCTTGTAGCGATTGGTTGTGCCCGGCGCGAGACGGAGACGACCAGAAAGAGAGAAGAAGGCACGTAGAGTTCGGAAAAGCGGGCTCTTGAGGTTAGTGATGGACATGTACGGCGAGGAGATGGAACTATGGAAGGAGATGAGCTGGCCGTGGACTGCAACGGGAGCTCACCACCAGTTATACGCAAGCATGATTTGCTCCAATGATTCACCCACTACGCTTTCTTCTTAATACATTACCAGGTTTAATATCCAGTGGGCACAACATTAGGGATCTTACGGCGCTGATTCTCCCGGAGAGCGACGGGATATGCTCACCATGAGGTGTTGTGCGGCTGAATCGTGGTCTCCATTGGCCCTGCACCAAGCTGCCTGTGATGATGCATCCTCCACACAAAGACCACCGCCTGCACCGGCACCATCGCTCCTCCAGCCATCTCATGAACACAGCTCTGGTGATAAAGGACCCAAGCGTTCGCGGGCTCTACTGCATCTGGCGAGTACCTACAAGATGGAATACCGAATACCTGAAGATTCCAAAGACCGGCTCCTAGCAAACTTCATGCCATCCAAGGTAGATATACATCGCCAAGGATGGTGTCGTTATCGCCGGCGAGGCCGGAGCAGCATCGCGGTGACGCTCCACGATTGAGGCCACCTTCGGCTTAATCTAGTGCTGCTACTGCCGATCTAAACATGATAGTGCAACAAGCAACGATGATCATACCTAATTCCTATTCGTCATTGACTACTGCACGTGGATGAAGCCTGGAAGAGTATCTCGGTAATTGCGTCGGCACGGCCCTGCATGGTGCGCCCAAGGCACAGATCATGACGGCCGGCGGCAGAGGCCTCGTGGTGGGGTGCATGGTGGCCCTGGCGATCGAGCAGCAGCTGGCAGTGATTGGCCCCCTCGTTTGGTGCACGCCTGCACGGTGGCCGGCGCCAGCGGCTTGGTGTGTGATGTGTGGCGGCTTGGATGGTTAGTTAGGACACGCGTGGAGGAACCCTGGTGTGTATTTTTTCTGGGTATTGCGATCGTGGCTAAAAACGATCGGACGAACAACGTGTTCGCCTCGACACCTGAGTCGTCAAGCCGCTTTTCTTTCCCGATTGGAACTCCGTGCGCATCGATGCAAGCCAGCGGCCATAGATCTACTATTAAATCTTAGCCGTCAATCTTTGTAGTAAAAATAAAACTAACGAATATAAAGAAATGACTTATGAAGAACTAAGAAAGGTTTCGTTCTTTAATATTGGGTAAAGATTTTCAATAAGTCAGTTGCTCGCTCCATTGTTTCGGAGAACTAAGTTTTAGTCATCTTGTCCAGGAGGCATGGTTCGCAAGCATCAAATGATTCATAATCAAGTGATTGCAAAAGCCTATCTGCATGGAGTTTCTTCATGAGCTTTACACCAATATGACCTAAACGACAGTGCCACAAATATGTTGCACTGCCATTATCAAGTTTGAATATTTTGGCATCAATATTATTAATATGTGTATCACCACAATCGAGATTCAATGAAACATTTACATTGTGTATATGACCATAGAAGGTTTATTCATGTAAACAGAACAACAATTATTCTCTGACTTGAATGAATAACTATATCGCAATCACTATAGGAAACAGTTAATTTGCCGTCTGTGGATTACAGACGACAAAGACCTAAATCCAGATGGCAAAGATTTTGCCGTCAGGAAGCAGACGGCAAAGATAAGTCGGCAAACAATACTTTGCCGTCAGCCTTTTGTCGAGATGACGGCAAAGTCCATAGGACAACAACAATCATACCATAGGCTAGCTTCTAGGGTTTAGCCTCTATGATCTCGTGGTAGATCAACTCTTGTAATACTCATATCATCAAGATCAATCAAGCAGGAAGTAGGGTATTACCTCCATCGAGAGGGCCTGAACCTGGGTAAACATCGTGTCCCCCGCCTCCTGTTACCATTCGCCTTAGACGCATAGTTCGGGACCCCCTACCCGAGATCCTCCGGTTTTGACACCGACATTGGTACTTTCATTGAGAGTTCCACTGTGTCGTCAGCGTAAGGCTTGATGGCCCCTTCGATCATCTATAACGATGCGGTCCAGGGTGAGGTTTTCCTCCCTGGACAAATCTTTGTATTCGGCGGCTTCGCGCTGCGGGCCAACTCGCTTGGCCATCTGGAGCAGATCGAGAGCTACACCCCTGGCCATCACGTCAGGTTTGGAAACTTGAACTACACCGCCGACATCCGGGGAGACTTGATCTTCGACGGGTTCGAGCCCATGTCAGGTGCACCGCACGATCACGACGAGCATGATTTAGCTCTGCCGTCGGACAGTGTTCGGGAGATCACACCTGCAACCGCTCCGGCCCTTACTCCGGAGCAAATCACGCCATCCGAGGACGAGGGGTAAATCCTGCCATGGAGGCCGCACTCTCAATGGCGATCAAGCCGGATACTGACTTCACCCCTTACGAGAGCCGTGCTACTGAATCACGGGATTCATCTCCGGCCACGGACTCCGAGCCACCTGCGTCCGCGCCTGTCGAATCCGATTGGGCGCCGATCATCGAGTTTACCTCCGCGGATATCTTTCAGCACTCGCCTTTCGGCGACATACTAAATTCATTAAAGTCTCTCTCCTTGTCAGGAGAACCTTGGCCGAACTATGTTCGGCTAGAATGGGATGCGGACGATGAAGAAATTCACTCCCCACCCACCACCCACTTAGTAGCCACTATCGACGATTTAACCGACATGCTCGACTTCGACTCCGAAGACATCGACGGTATGGACGACGATGCAGGAGACGAACAGGAACCACTGCCCACAGGGCACTGGACCGCCACCTCATCATATGATATATACTTGGAGGATACCCCCAAAGAAGGCAATGGTGACAAGACGGCAGAAGATGACTCCTCCAAGAAGCAGCCCAAGCAGCGACTTCAGCGGCGCCGCTCTAAGTCCCTCCATAGCAAAAGCAGTGATACCGGCACCAGAGACAATAACACTCCGGATAGTGCCAAAGACAACAATCCCCTCCAGCACGATTTAGATCGGGAGGGTGAACAAGCTAGCCCTCCAGAACAGGCAGCAGAGGGAGAAACTGAGGATGACAATTACATGCCTCTCTCCTAAGACGAGGTGAGCCTCGGCGATGAAGAATTTATCGTACTTGAGGATCCCATCGAGCAGGAGCGCTTCAGGCGCCGGCTTATTGCCACAGCAAATAGCCTGAAGAAAAAGCAACAACAGCTTCGAGCTGATCAAGATTTGCTAGCAGACAGATAGACAGAAGTCCTGGCGGCCGAGGAATATGAACTCGAACGCCCCTCCAAGAATTACCCAAAACGCAGGTTGATACCCCGACTCGAGGAGGAAGCATTGAAACCTACATCACCAACGTATGATGCAGCGGACCGGCCACCTCATGGCCGAGACAGAGAGGCGTTTCAGCCTGAAGTTCAGCCTGCACCCCGCTGCCACTCAAACAAAAATACTAAGACCCGGGGCAACATGCGCGACCTGCGAGACGTATTGGAAAGCAGGGCAAAACATGCAAGATCAATATACGGGTCACGGGGGCACGCACCAATGCGCGACGATGATCGTCACACCGGATACACTAAAAGTAAATCCGGCCGGGCCGAATACAGCAGACAAGACTCATACGAACTGCGTCGTGATATAGCCCGGCACAGAGGCACCGCACACCCCCTATGCTTCACTGATGAAGTTATGGATCACGAATTCCCAGAGGGTTTTAAACCCGTGAATATTGAATCATATGACGGAACAACAGATCCCGCAGTATGGATCGAGGATTTCCTCCTCCACATCCACATGGCTCGCGGTAATGATCTACATGCCATCAAGTACCTTCCGCTAAAACTCAAAGGACCAGCTCGTCATTGGCTGAATAGCTTGCCAGCAGACTCCGTTGGTAGTTGGGAGGATTTGGAAGATGCATTCCTCGACAACTTCCAAGGCACTTATGTGTGACCGCCGGATGCTGATGACTTGAGCCATATAACTCAGCAGCCAGGGGAATCATCCAGACAATTCTGGACACGGTTCCTAAATAAGAAAAACCAAATAGTCGATTGTCCGGACGCAGAGGCCTTCGTGGCATTCAAGCATAACATCCGTGACGAGTGGCTCGCCCGGCACCTCGGCCAAGAAAGGCGAAGTCGATGGCAGCCCTCACGACACTCATGACCCGCTTTTGCGCGGGCGAAGACAGCTGGCTTGCTCGCAGCAACAACACATCACGGAATCCGGGCACTTCAGATATTAAAGATGCCAACGACAGACCACATCGTAACAGACACAAGCGCCGCAACAACGGCGATAACGCCGAAGATACGGTAGTTAATGCCAGATTCAGAGGCTCTAGATCCGGTCAGCGGAAAAATCCATTCAAAAGAAGCACTCCGGGCCCGTCCAGTTTGGACCGCATACTCGATCGCTCATGTCAAATCCATGGCACCCCGATAAACCAGCCAATCACACCAACAGAGAATGCTGGGTGTTCAAGAAGGTTGGCAAATTAAATGCCGAAAACAAGGACAAGGGGCCGCATAGCGATGACGACGAGGAGCATAGGCCGCCGAACATGGAAGAACAGAAGAGGTTCCCCCCGCAAGTTAAGACGGTGAACATGATATACGCAACCCACATTCCCAAGAGGGAATGGAAGCCTGCACTAAGGGACGTCTATGCAATGGAGTCCATCGCCCCAAAGTTTAACCCATGGTCCTCTTGCCCGATCACCTTCGATCGCAGGGACCACCCCACCAGTATCTGTCACGGTGGATCCACCGCATTGGTCCTAGACCCCATCATCGACGGATTTCACCTCACCCGAGTCCTTATGGACGGCGGCAACAGCCTGAACCTGCTCTATCAGGATACAGTGCGCAAAATGGGTATAGATCCCTCGAGGATCAAACCCACCAAAACCACCTTTAAGGGCATCATACCAGGTGTAGAGGCCCATTGCACGGGCTCAATCACGCTGGAAGTGGTCTTCGGATCTCCGGACATCTTCCAAAACAAGGAGTTACTCATCGATATCGCCCCGTTTCGCTGTGGCTATCACGCACTGCTCGGGCGAACCACATTTGCAAAATTCAATGCAGTACCCCATTACGCATAACTCAAGCTCAAGATGCGAGGACCTAGGGGGTCATCACAGTCATTGGAAACACAGAACGCTCGCTCCGCACGGAGGAGCATACTGCTGCCCTCGCAGCAGAAGCACAAAGCAGTCTCTTAAGGCAAACCGCCAATTCGGCGATATAGCCCCCGGACACCGTCAAACGAGTCCGGAGTAACCTGCAATAGGATCGTCTGGCACGTTCAGAGCTCGCCCAGCAATTCGGCCCCTGTCCTGGTCCCAGTCAAGCGACGAAATCTGTGCCACGCATACATAATTACGCACTAAAAATACCATGGGCATAGGCGGGGGCACGATCAGGGCACGTCCCACAATACGGCTTAGCCGCCCTAAGGGCTGCATACCTTTATCACTTCTTCTCTTTTCAGGACCTTACTCTCTGGAAGCCCTTTCTGGTAGTATAATAGCCGGACACATTACGGGAAGGAACAACCAAGAAGGCAAGAAGCTAAGATGTACAAGGGAACCCCCAGGTGGTCTCTATTAACAATCGACACACCAACTTTTTTACACCCATACGCAGCTTGCCCTTGGATAGGACATGTCAAATAGTCCTATTTTTATGCTTATTACACTACTTGTATCAGTACGCTCCGACGTATCATCTCCATAACAAAGCATAACATTAGTGTATTATTGCATTTTCCATCCTTTTCTATTATATGTCTATTTACGTCAACTTGCACCCGTACATTCTGGTACGATCAGTACGCCAGGGGCTTTCTTGTATGCCCCAGAACACGGCGTGAGAAGTCCGAACACTTTCGACAGTGCGGCACCCCGGACTTATAGCATCATATGCATCAGCTCCGAATCATGTCTTGGGTCAATAGTTGTGTTTGCCCGGCTCCCATGTTTGGTACCTTACGTTCCGCTATATCGCCTAAGGTAGCGCTGGAAGAACTTCTGCGATTGTGTCCCGGTTCTTCCGGACGAGCCCCTCAGTAGAGAAAGCCAAAAACGGACTGTCATGATAAGGCGAGAGCTGGTCGCTGTTCGAGAGGTCTCAAGTCCTTAAAGACTTTTTCCGCTTCGGGCGAGGAGTCGGCCTTACTCGACTTAGGCGTATATAGCGGCCCAAATTCGGCCTTCCGAATACTAGGGGCTTCGCCAAAATTTAAAATTGTAGACTTCTATGGCTAAGTGAGATTGATAAAGCCTTATAGTCCGATTGCCTGGTTCGTTGTGCTGAACACCTCCCCCGAAGGACCCAAAATTGGGGTAAAGAGTGCTCAGGTTTATCCCTAACACCCTAGTACTAGTTACATGGGGGCAGAAACCGACGACTGGCCAACTCTCAGTTTTTATAAACGGCCACACAGAAGGTAATATTTTAAATTCAAAAAGCGTTGCATAGCGCAAATGAACTTGTTTCACATTACAGGATCACATGAGCATGTTCATTCAAAAATTACATCTCTAGCACACTCCTCCGCCACAAGGCGGCAACCCTTCAGGACACTGTCATAATACATTTCGGGGCGGCGATGCTCCTTGCCCTCCGGCGGCCCCTCCTTCACCAGCTTCCCGGCGTCCAGCTTCGCCCAGTGTACCTTCGCCTTGGCAAAAGCCCTGCACGCACCCTCGATGCAGACGGACCGCTTTATGACTTCAAGCCGTGGGCAGGCATCCACAAGCCGCCTCACCAGGCTGAAGTAGCTGTTAGGCAGGGGCTCGCCAGGCCACAGCCGGACTATGAGACACTTCATGGCCTGTTCGGCGGCCTTGTGAAGCTCGACCGGTTGCTTCAAATGGTCCCTCAAGGGCATCGGGTGTTCGGTCCCAGTATACTGAGACCAGAACAACTTCTCCGTCGAGCTCCCCTCCTCAGCTCGGTAAAACTCCACGGCATCCATCACACTGCGGGGAAGATCTGCGAGCGCTCCTGGAGAGCTCTGAACTCAGGTAAGTAAAAGGAAAGTTTCCCTCACATGCTTGCTTTGCATAATGAATGCCTTACCCGCTCCAATCTTCTTCACCACTTCAATCTCCTGGAGGGCCTTGTGGGCTTCAGCCTTGGCGTTTTGTGTGCTTTCGAACGCCTTCGCAAGCTCGGACTCTCGCATCTTAGAGTCAAGCTCCAAGGACTCGTGCTTTTTGGCGAGAGCCTCGAGTTCTTGCTGCACCTCGCCTACCCGGGCTTCTTGCTTTTCTCGCTCAGTGCGCTCCTTGGCCGCTTTGTTTTCGTCCTCGGACATCGCCTTCTTCAGGGTCGCCACTTCGGTCGTGGCCCTTGGCAAATTCATGATGATCCTATTATTCTAGAACCAACTTTATTTTTAGTATATATGGACAAGGTATTGTTTACCTTTGGTCTCCTCGACCTACCTCTTGGCAAGGCCGAGCTCTTCCTTGGACCGCTCAAGGTCCTGCTTCAGTGCAGCGACCTCCGCAGTGCGTGTGGTGGCAGTCAGCAGGGATGCCTGCGTATGCACATAGACATATTCTGATTAATCTCCTGAGTCATGATTCGATCCTCTATTCGGCCTTTCTTCGCGAATGCCAAACAGAGCATTAGGGGCTACTATCTATGTGGTAATATTTTCCTATATTTTCAACTCGCTTCAAAGCCTATTAGGAGGCTAGCACGAGCTTCAGTTAGTCCGCTCTTGGCGGACTGAACCTTCCCGATCACGACACTCATGATAGTGCGGTGCTCTTCGTTGATGGAAGCGCCACGAAGCGCTTCCAGCAAGTTATCCGGTACCTCTGGATGGACAGAGGTCACCGGCACGGGCGGCTTGCCCCTCTTAACGGGGGGTCGCCTGCCGGAGTCCCGAACCACTAGAGGTTCCGGCGTAGTGTTCGGCCGAGGGCCGAACATGGAGCCCGTGGGAGTCTTGCTCCCTTTACGCCCAGGGTCCGGAAGGTCGCCTCGAGGCGCCCCCAGGACTACCTTCCCTCGGCGTTGTCCGTAGGGCAAGCGGTGGAGGCGGTCGGAAGTGAATCACTGTTCATATCCGACGAGTCCAAAGAACCGTCCGACGAAGATACGTCGATACGGGCTCGGGACGGACTGCATAATCATATTTGAAGTAAGGGGAAGCAGTGCAATATAAGCATGCTATGAATTACTATGGTATCCGGATACTTACAACTTCGCTAGGGGCTTGTCCCTGGGCAACCACTCGTCGTCACTATAGGCGGCGGTCGTGGAGCAGTCCGGAAGGAGGGTCCTTCCCTTCTTGGACCCTTCGGCCTCCCCGGTTGGGGCGGCCTTCCTTTTCTTGTCTCCCCCGGCTGGGGGGGGGGAGAACTTTCCTCTTCCTCCTTGAGGGAGTCCTAGATTAGGGGGTGTCCGGCCAGCCGGACTATATCCTTTGGCCGGACTGTTGGACTATGACGATACAAGATTGAAGACTTCGTCCTGTGTCCGGATGGGACTATCCTTGGCGTGGAAGGCAAGCTTGGCAATACGGATATGTAGATCCCCTTTTTTGTAACCGACTCTGTGTAACCCTAGCCCCCTCCGGTGTTTATATAAACCGGAGGGTTTAGTCCGTAGGACAACAACAATATACAACAATCATACCATAGGCTAGCTTCTAGGGTTTAGCCTCTTCGATCTCGTGGTAGATCAACTCTTGTAATACCCATATCACCAATATCAATCAAGCAGGAGTAGGGTTTTACCTCCATCGAGAGGGCCCGAACCTGGGTAAAAACATTGTATGCCTTGTCTCCTGTTACCATCTGCCTAGACGCACAGTTCGGGACCCCCTACCCGAGATCCGCCGGTTTTGACACCGACATTGGTGCTTTCATTGAGAGTTCCGTTGTGTCGTTGCCGCAAGGAAGGATGTCTCGTCTCGTCCTTAAAGACAACATCACCGCCGGGGGGGCTTTGGCTGTCGGCCAGACCCTCCGGCTGGGCGTTTTCGTCATGACCGCCTGTTCGGCTGCTGCACCGACGATGACTTCTCGGGTCATCGAAAACAGCCTTCACGTCAACTCGGAACTTGCCGAGCAGATGGATCCAATGGAGCTCTCCTCCCTAAACGAGCTCTTGGATCGCATCGCCGCCTTGGGAGTTGCTATGGACTATGATCGGATTGGGCTTAAACCCGATCAAAGGGAGATTAACTCTCCACCGGTCACCCATCACATTGCAGTGGTGGAGGAGCAATGCAGCGATTCTTCCTCTATCTTGAGGACTAACTATGTCTGGATTCCTGAGCTCTCCGAGCCGGACACCCATTTACGGGAGGACACCACCCAAGCCCTGAACCTAGAGTCAGGCAGCGGGCCAGACTTATCGGGCAACATCCCGGAACCCAAACTTCCAAGATTGGAAACTCCTCGGCCCCTGGGTCTCAGATCGGGTAAGGGTTCAGACTCAATTCCACCCACCCACCCAAACATAAGCGATCTTTCCAACATCAGGCAAGAGCCCTAGGAAACAATACATCATTATTGGGCCAGATTCCTCCTTATGATGAATAAGGTTAAGGACTGTCATGAGGAAGACGCAATCTATTTTTCCGCAATAATTGCATGGACAAGGGAATCCTTAACGGCATAAGTCTCCGTAATATATCATGCTTCGCTGACTATGCGTCCATAGTACGAAAGTACTGTGCGATGGAAAGCGCGTGGAAAACTGAAACGAAATTTTGGGATAATCCGGCTCCAAATATACACCCAGTCCGAAGTAAAAGGGTGCACTATCATAAGACACCCGAGTTAATCACAAAGAAGCAAAAACCCTCTACAAGGCGTGGAACCGTATTGGAGGGATGGCTCAATGGACCCTGCAAGATTCATAGTACAACGGATACCATTCCAACACACAGCCTTAGAGCATGTTGGATCCTCCGGCGGGTGGCCAAAAGTGGCGAGGATCTTCTCATCCAAGATGCCATAGAGCACCATCCCGGGGATAACAATACGGTATTAACAGTCTTTGAGACCTTCGCATCACATAATAGGCGCAAGCGAACACTCCGCAGCCTTGCCAAAATCTGCCATGTGGCAACTATAAATCCATGGAATGACACGGCTATTACCTTCAATGCCAGTGATGAACCTAAATTCCGAACAGCCCAGGCACCAGCTGCACTGGTCCTCAGTCCAATTGTGGACGGCTTTCGACTCACCAAAGTACTCATAGACGGCGGCAGTGGATTAAACCTCATCTATGAGGAAACCCTTCATAAAATGGAAATAGACTAGAACTGCATTAAGCGAAGCAACACAACCTTTAGAGGAATCATCCCCAGTCGGGAAGCACGCTGTGCTGGAAAAATCACACTAGATGTGGTATTCGGCACGCCGGAGAACTATAGGTCCAAAGAAATTACATTCCAAGTGGCCCCGTTCAATAGCGGATACCACACCCTTTTAGGACGGGAGGCGTGTTGACGCTCAAAAGTGGCACGATCATAAAACAACATGCCGGGGAGAAAACTTTGCCGGGGTAAAACCTTGCCGGTGTGTGAAGGCTTGCCGGCGTGGAAAGCTTGCCGGCGCAGAAAGCTCGTTCATGTGTGGAAGCTTGCCGGTGTGAACTCTTGTCGGGGTAGAAACCTTGTCGAGGAGGAGCTCTTGCCGGGGTAGAAACCTAGCCGAGCTAGGGAGAACCCTTGCCGGTGTAAAAACCTTGCCGGGGTGAAACCTTGTCGATGCGGAAAGCTTACCCGGGTGGAAGGCCTGCCGGGGTGGAGGTTGTGATAGTCAATCCGACCAGAAGCTGAAGATGGGCTCAAATGATTATCTAGATGGACTCAAATGGAGAAGTGATCTACATGAAAGAGTTCCGTATTATTGATATGAACATCTTTGAAATTTGGGTCATCGCCGTCCGTTTTCATCTTGAAGGCCGAAACTATGCTCGAAGTACCAAGATCTTATATTCAAAGTACAGTTTAGCCGATTAAGCCCCCAAGACAACCTCAAATGAAAAAAATGATCTACACGGGTTGTCTTCGTCTCGTCGAAGCAATCGATTTTGATAGAAACATCGTTCAAATCCGAGTTAATATGAAAAAGTTAGAGCAATCGGAGTGCAGCCCTGTCACGAGACGAGATGTGGCGCGCCCCACCAGACACATGTCTGAAGGGTAGCGCGAGGAGATAGCCTGTGTTGCAAGACTGATTTGACCGTCAAGACGATCTCTGATAAAAAAATCTTCAACATGAAAGTTGTTCGTCTCGTCGAAACAGTCAAGATTGCTTTTGGGCTTGTTTTCATCCGAGATCGTTTACCACCGCAGAAAGGACCCGCAAGGTGCAGCCAGTTTAAACCAAAAAGTTTTGGGAAGTTCGGATAAAACCAGTCCGAATTTGACTAGGCTTTTGGACGTGAATTGATGTAATTTTCTTGTAAGGAAAGCCTAGATAAATCCTTTTCTTGTACGGGAAGTCTAGCCGCCTCTTATATATGTTGGGGGTGACGGCCGATTGAAACAACACCAATCGAACCAATCAATCTATTACACCTTTGTGTTCATCTATCTTTATCCCCTACCCTTGTATCTTTCTTTCTCGTTCTTCGTTCGTTCTTCATGCCGGAGGGCTGCAGAATCACGAGTCTCTAGGGACGAGCGAATCGACCTGGAGCAGCCCATAGCCGCCGCGAGCCCTGACGGGGTCCCTCCCGGGTAAGCGGGGCTTCGGGTCTACAAAAGCGTCTGCCGGCTGTCATGCGCATCGCGCTGCCGGTCGGACCTCCTTCGACGCGAGCTGCAGTGCATCACCCCCGGCGTCGAGGGTACACGGTGACGTGTTCGTGTGCGAACACACTTTTTGGCGACTCCGCTGGGGACGAAGCGTTGAACAGTCTCTAGCCTGTTCTTGCTACGAGGAGAGCGTCATCAAGCGGCTGCAATCTACAACGGTAACATGTATCATCAATCTCCTTGCGTAGATGCAAATAGCCATTATGTCGATGTTGCTAGATCTTTCAACGGACATGTGATGTCGGCCAGCCCTAATGAGCAAAGGCCGACTAGTTATTCCGTTGGAGAAACTTGAAATTTACAGAATCGTGACATGCAACTTATGAATCTGAACTTTCGTGCATCGGCAACATCTTTCAATATGCCGGTGAACAACACGATTTGTTCGAGTGATCAATATAGAACACCTCATGTACATGAGGGCATCTCAAAGTTTTATCAATTGGCAGCCGACTCGCACTATGCGGGTTCATCCCCAAACATGCCGATGAATGGGGGAATCGGCCATGCTTCTGTTACTATTTGGCCGGTTATCCTCAAACATCATATACTACACCTCGTCAGATTAATTGTTCAGTGGCGTATGAAACTAAAAATATTCATGACTCGGCTCACCTCCACGGTCATGGCCGAGTGAATGGAGATTCTATAGGAGCATATGTGCCTAATATTGCAGGAGAAGAGGTGGCTCTGGCTGCATTAAAAAATTTAGCCCAAAATAAGAAGATTAGTGCTATTTTCCTTGAGCAACACGACAAGGGATTGGTTCCTGATTATGAGGCAATAAGAGCTAGGGTTTTGAAAGAAGACGAAGTGTTGCCGATTGATCAAATTGTCGAGAGAAAATATTCAACAATGATGCACATGCCTTCACCTATCATTGCAGCATGTTATACACCCCCTATACAAGCGCAAAATTTCGGCAACATCAATTCATTACCGAAAGATCCTAAAAGTATTGGGTGGAAAGCCGATCCAAGCAGGGTTAAGTTTAAAGAAAAATATCTGGCCCAAGTGGACAAGATCAAGCCAAAGCTCACAGGGAATAGAGTCAACGAATATACTACACCTACCCTTGAGGAATTACCAGCAGAATATTGATAGGCCTACGAAGCACTCAAGAAGAAGCGTGGAGAGGGATATTTGCAAGAATAAGTCCAGTGCCGTCCTCCATGTAGCAACCATGTTGGCCCTTCTGCACTTTTGAGGCAAGATAAAAAAGAAGCTTTGCAAGCAAACCAACAAAAAGGGATTCATTCGTCTAATACGGTGGATTTGGTTGAAACCGGATTGAGCACCGAGATGTTTAAGGCCGAGTGCGTTGCATCGTTCCAGACGAGTGCATTGCCGGCTAAAGCCGAGTACATCAAGGCAACTATTGCCGCGTGTACCAAAATAGAAGATGCAAGCTTCGCTGAGCAAAGGAACGACAAACGCAACAAATTGGCTGTGCTCGATTTTTCTGGATGTAAGGGAGCTTACATGCTACCCTATGAGTTTCGTGCTAAAGATAACGATGAGCATCAAGAACAAGAAAATACGGCCGAGCAAAGTTCAACTGACAAAGAGCGTCTAAGTGACATCCACTCGGGCAATCCGACTGAAATGTATTCGGGCAATTCGAGTGAAATATACTTAGGCAATCTGAGTGATGAGGCACGAGATCCAGAAAAAGAGGAAGAGGCGTTGGAGAATTATTCAGAAGTGGAGCAATGTATTGTTCCAGTGGTGCAACCATCTTTTCCTTCCAACGTCTTCACAAAGGTACACATAGCAGATAGTTTACTCAATTTTCGATTCGGTCAAAATCATATTGTTGATGCACCTGTTAGTAAGATTCTAATTAATTTTGAAAGACCAATTGAAATGAGTAATCTATTTGTTAGGAATGATCTTGTCACTAATCATGATAGTCAACACATGGTATCATTCATAGAGGCTAATAGTGACAACTTATCAAAACCAAAGTTGTTCATGTCATGCCAACTGAACTTTGTATTCATATGGACAACTTTGTTTGTTTCATGCTTGGCTAACATTTGGTCTCGGATGAGACGTATATTCTGTAATTGTTTTGGTTGTAGTAATATAAAGCCAGGTCCAAAGTCATTCGAAGCCGATTCAAAAGCATCAGGAAAAAAGGATGAAAATCAATGCATAGCCGAGTTGGATGACGCTAAGCCAGCACTGCTCGGTTGTTTTGTTTCAGTGCTAGTATCACAGTATCAGTTAATGGACGACCAGTGTACCTTCAGTCCGGGCATAAGTGATCACATCGTTGGTGCATCGTCGACTAATCCTATTATAATTGATCACGATGTCGAGCCATCAGGACAAGAACAAATGCAATGTTTGTTTGAAGAGAATATCAAAGACAACAACGTGATTCATCAAGCCACACAATCGAGACGATTGAAGTTTGTTGGGACACGATCATATGACCAGCCGGATCAGATTGGTTTTGATGGCGATCAAATGTTGACTTGGCTATCTCAAGCCGATTCACCTAAAGGTCAATAGATACACACCAATGATGATGGGGTCAAGTCTTCGAGCAAGGATATGGTTAAAAAGTGCATCAACAACAATCTTGAGGATGAGAATTCCATCAAAGCTACAATAGCGATATCTAGCACTGGGGGCAACAAGAAAATTCAAAGACCGATGCACGCATAGTTAAAGAAAGCAAAGGCAATGGTAAGCACCAAGGTAAAAAGCCGAAAGTCACTTTCGCGCTGTTATTAGAAAAATATCAGAAGATAAGTGAGGCAAAGAGTGCTTATTGGCCGAGTGAAACAAAAGCATCGAAGTCACCCCTAAGGCATAAATTTGAGGACCGGGATTGGCGAAGGAAGAAGTTGATCAAACAGACTCCATATATTCCTTTTGGGCCACCAATGCCAATGTCATGGATACCTCCCCATGTTGTATATTATTCAGATCAATCATGGAACAAGTATAAATCAAGGGCACACCGTCCATCATATTCTAAACCACATCACCAAAATTATGCAGCTCCGAGAGGATCATCATTTGTTCAACAACCACATGTGAAAGACCGACCGAACCAAAAATAATCGGTCTGGGATTCAGCAAAGAAAATGGACGTGGTCAACCAAGTGTATCGAGTAAAAAAGGATGGCCGCAAGTGTGTTGTTTCAGATCCAACTCCGGACGATAAAAAGCCAGCCGGGTCTACGTTGGCTACTAAGGGAAAGGAAGTGAAGCGGGTAACTTTCAAGGACCCAATCATCGAGTCTGGACAGGCCAAGCCAGAGGTGCCAATGGTCAGGAAAGAGTTGCTAGTGCACAAAACAAAATCATAGCCGGGATGCTCACTCGGCTTATCACATTGGCAAGAAAGAAAGCTGAAGCGGCTCAGGGCCAAAGAGTTGGAGAAGAGGAATATGGCATGGGTCCCAAGGGAAGCCGTCAAGACAAGAATGATGTGCCAGCTCCTGTTGTGAAGCCAACAGGAGTAAGGGAGGACAAGCGTAAAGCCGGTAGGCGAAAACAACGATTTTCATGTCACTATACGAGACTCCAAATGGTGCATCGTCCATGTTCTTCGACCATTCCATCAAAGCCAGCGTCCCGGAGCTTATCCCCAGCTGAAACATCTGAATTATTTCGGTTATTCACACTTTGGTGGACGGGTTATCCAGGTCCTATGAGATAAGACGTTTGGCCGATATTTGCATATCGCCCTAAGAGTACATTGTGTTGACAAAGCTGGCATCCGGCTAATCATGTTCATTGTGGTGTATGTCATATTCCCAAAGCCAATTCTTAGTTTTGCCAACACTGGAAGGCCGACTAATTATTCGGCCACTATACGAGGGTCTAGTGCAGCAAAAGTTGTCGACTCCTGTTGTTGGTTGATTGCAGGATCCGGAGAAAGTGAGTCACCGAAATGAACAAAGGTCTGTTGACTTGGGGAGCGAGGCAATTTTGACTAAGGAGACCGAAGATCAGGCCGAATATGCTTTGCTATTCATGCTACAGGACTTCTAGTCACTACAGGGTTACGTGAATAGAGGTTCACAGTGATTCATTGCCAACTGTCCAACATATGTCATCTTTATATGCATCGACGAATCACACAAATGTTGAACTTGTTGACTCGCCAAACGCGTTAGTACAATACACATCTGGTTATTACAACCGATGCTTTGTGTGGTCGACTTGTGTAGGGCAACTTCACAACCTACTTACTATTAAAGTCGGTCCAAGAGGAGTTACAGCCGACTCTAGAGTTGACTCGGCCACTGACGGATCTAGTGCGAGTCATATGGCCGGCTCGAGAAAATATCTCTTATCTGCAGGATCCAAGTTCTAAGACAGACGTTGTTCGGCGGAGGCTTGACGGAGCATTTTGATCAATAATGAGTTGAGTCACAGAATAGTTGATGGTTCCTTTGAGGAGCATGGACATAATTATTCGACAGCTGGTGTCGCCGAACGGTCCTTCCTATCCCCATGGATTATTTGGATAAAGGACCAGTCAGGATTGACATGCGAAACTTACTTGAAGGCATTCTTGACATCTGTTATATGAAGAGGCTCTACCCAAGCAACAACAACCCTGAGCATATGGCCGATAAAAAATTATCGTCCTCGGCATGCATAGCCGATGGAGTGTTGACATCGTGCTTAAAAGAAATATTTTCTAGCACGCAAGCTCTGCCAGAAAACAGGGGGCATGTGTTGACGCTCAAAAGTGGCACGATCATAAAACAACATGCCGGGGAGAAAACTTTGCCGGTGTAAAACCTTGCCGGTGTGTGAAGGCTTGCCGGCGTGGAAAGCTTGCCGGCGCAGAAAGCTCGTTCATGTGTGGAAGCTTGTCGGTGTGAACTCTTGCCGGGGTAGAAACCTTGTCGAGGAGGAGCTCTTGCCGGGGTAGAAACCTAGCCGAGCTAGGGAGAACCCTTGCCGGTGTAAAAACCTTGCCTGGGTGAAACCTTGTCGATGCGGAAAGCTTACCCGGGTGGAAGGCCTGCCGGGGTGGAGGTTGTGATAGTCAATCCAACCAGAAGCTGAAGATGGGCTCAAATGATTATCTAGATGGACTCAAATGGAGAAGTGATCTACATGAAAGAGTTCCATATTATTGATATGAACATCTTTGAAATTTGGGTCATCGCCGTCCGATTTCATCTTGAAGGCCGAAACTATGCTCGAAGTACCAAGATCTTATATTCAAAGTACAGTTTAGCCGATTAAGCCCCCAAGACGACCTCAAATGAAAAAAATTATCTACACGGGTTGTCTTCGTCTTGTCGAAGCGATTGATTTTGATATAAACATCATTCAAATCTGAGTTAATATGAAAAAGTTAGAGCAATCGGAGTGCAGCCCTGTCACGAGGCGAGATGTGGCGCGCCCCACCAGACACATGTCTGAAGGGTAGCGCGAGGACATAGCCTGTGTTGCGAGACCGATTTGACCGTCAAGACGATATCTGATAAAAAAAACCTTCAACATGAAAGTTGTTCGTCTCGTCGAAACAGTCAAGATTGCTTTCGGGCTTGTTTTCATCCGAGATCGTTTACCACCGCAAAAAGGACCCGCAAGGTGCAGCCAGTTTAAACCGAACAGTTTTGGGAAGTTCGGATAAAACCAGTCCGAATTGGACTAGGCTTTTGGACGTGAATTGATGTAATTTTCTTGTAAGGAAAGCCTAGATAAATCCTTTGCTTGTACGGGAAGTCCAACCGCCTCTTATATATGTTGGGGGTGACGGCCGATTGAAACAACACCAATCGAATAAACACATCTATTACACTTTCGTGTTCATCTACTTTTTATCTCTCCCTTGTATCTTTCTTCTCGTTCTTCGCTAGTTCTTCATGCCGGAGGGCTGCGGAATCACGAGTCTCTAGGGGCGAGCGAATCGACCTGGAGCAGCCCATAGCCGCCGCGAGCCCTGACGGTGTCCCTCCCGGGTAAGCGGGGCTTCGGGTCTACAAAAGCGTCTGCCGGCTGTCCTGCGCATCGCGCTGCCGGTCCGACCTCCTTCGACGCGAGCTGCGGTGCATCACCCCCGGCGTCGAGGGTACACGGTGATGTGTTCGTGTGCGAACAAGGCGTTCACGATCTTCCAAGCTATACCCCATTACGGGTACATGAAGCTCAAGATGCCCGGACCAAGCGGAATCATCACTCTCGCTAGTGATCCGGACACAACACTCCGCGCCGAAAACAAAACAGCCGCATTGGCCCTCGAGGCATTATCTGAAGCCCTTGCGGCCGAAGAATTAACTGCGCTACGCTCCACAGTGGACAGGGACAACATGATACTTGACAAAAGATCCAAGTCCACCTCTTTTAAACCAGCAGATGAAATAGTCAAATTCCAACTCCACCGAACGGACCCTACAAAAACAGCCTCCATCGGGGCACAGTTAAACCCCGCCGTTCACGCCGCACTATGAGAGTTCATGCGCGAGAATTGGGACATATTCGCCTGGCATGCCTCAGATATGCCAGGAATCCCACACAGGCTGGCCGAACACAACCTTAATATCCTAAAAGGATTCAAGCCGGTCAAGCAGGCTCTTCGGCGTTTCTCCGAACCCAAGAGACAAGCTATGGGAGAGGAACTAGCCAAGTTATTGGAGGCCGGATTCAATAGAGAAATAAAACATCCAGACTGGCTAGCAAACCTGGTGATGGTACCAAAGAAGGACAAGTCCTGGCGCCTATGTGTCGATTTCAAGGACCTCAACAAGGCCTGCCCAAAGGAACCCTTCCCCCTCCCCCGCATCGACCAAATTATCGATGCTACCGCAGGACACGATTCATTGTGTTTCCTCGATGCATACTCCGGCTACCACCAAATCAAGACGGCGGAGTCCGACCAAGCCGCAACGGCATTCATCACACCATACGGCCCCTTCTGTTTCAACACAATGCCTTTTGGGCTCAAAAACGCCGGCGCGACATATCAGCGCATGATTCAGACATGTCTAGAAAAACAGATCGGCATAACAGTGGAGGCATAGGTAGATGATGTGGTCGTTAAAACCAAACACGTCGACTCTCTAATAGACGACATGAGGCTCATGTTCGGCAACCTCCGAACATACGACATCAAGCTCAATCCGGAAAAATGCATCTTCGGCGTACCGGCCGGAAAGCTACTGGGCTTCATTGTCTCTAGTAGAGGAATCGAAGCAAATCCGGCCAAAATCCGAGCTCTGTCACAGTTGGCTATCCCAACAGACCTCAAACAAATCCAGAAATTAACTGGATACATGGCGGCTTTAAGCCTCTTTATCTCCCGCTTAGGAGAAAAGGCATTACCTTTTTATCGCCTACTTTGGCGCACCGAACACTTCGAGTGGACGGATGCCGCCACAGCCGGATTGGAAGAAATAAAAGCCATACTGGCAACCAACCCAATCTTGGCCGCACCAAACATTGGCGCCAATGCTGTTGTACATCGCGGCAACTCATCAGGTTGTAAGCGCGGTGCTCGTTGTCGAACGAGAAACGGACGGACACAAATACCCCCTTCAAAAGCCGGTATATTATGTATCCACTGTCTCAGTCCATGCAAATCACGGTACCTACATTATCAAAATATAGCCTACGCGGTATTCATGGCATCCCAGAAGCTGCGACACTACTTTCAAGAGTGTTCAATCACAGTAGCCTCGGAAGTGCCACTTAACGATATTATAAAATATCGCGATGCCATGGGCCGGATTGCCAAATGGGCCATTGAGCTCCTCCCGTTCGACATAACATACAAACCCCGGCGAGCCATTAAGTCACAAGTATTGGCCGACTTTGTCGCCGAATGGACGGAAGCCGAACTCCCTAAAGAGTACGGCGCATACTCCAATTGGATCATGCACTTCGACGGCTCCAAAATGCTGGCTGGTCTAGGGGCTGGTGTTGTCCTGACATCCCCAACCGGAGATACAGTTCAATACATACTCCAGATAATGTATACAGACTCCAACAACGCAGCCGAATACGAGGCCCTGTTACATGGTCTTTGGATGGCAGTTCCCGTGGGCATTCAACGCCTGGAGGTGTTGGGGATTCGAACCTCGCAATATCCCAAATAAATGGAGACTTCGATGCTAAGGATCCAAAAATGGCGGCCTATCGCAACAGCGTACTTAAGATGTCAGCTCGGTTCGAGGGGCTCGAATTCCACCATGTAGCTCGGGAAAACAATCAGGCGGCGGATATCCTCGCCCGCATCGGCGCAAAACGCGATGCGGTCCCACCCAACATCTTCTTGGAGAAGCTGTTCAAGCCCTCCGTGGTATGGGAAGGGGACGCCGGTAACAATAATCCGGACCCAGCCACAATGCACGATACCGAAAACTCTGACATAATCGGAGGCCCTGCCACCGAAATAACTCCCTCAGCCCACGTAATAATGGCCATCATCACCCCATGGACTAAACCATTCCTGGCCTACCTAACTAGGCAGGAACTTCCCGAAGACCAAAATGAGGCACGCTGCATAGTGCGGCGATCTAAATCCTATAGGGTCCATGAGGGAGAGCTTTACAAGAAAAGCACTACCGGAGTCCTTCAGAGGTGCATCTCCGAAGAGGAAGGGCGGAAGCTTCTGGAAGAAATTCATGCCGGACTCGGCGGCCATCACGCCGCAGCCCGGGCCCTCGTAAGCAAGGCCTTCCGTACTGGTTTTTATTGGCCGACGACCCGGGCAGATGCATAAGACCTGGTCCAACGCTGCGTCGGTTGCCAGCGTTTTGCAAACCAAAGCCATATGCCACCTACCGCCCTCTAAACAATCCCCATTACCTGGCCCTTCGCGGTCTGGGGCTTGACATGGTTGGACCCCTTAAAGGGGGAACCCATAAGAAAAAATACTTACTAGTCATGGTGGATAAATTCACCAAATGGATAGAAGCCAAACTTGTTAAAACGGCCGAATCTGGACCGGTGATAGACTTCATATCCGGGGTTGTACACCGTTATGGCACCCCCCACAGCATCATCACTAACAAAGGCACGAACTTCACGGCCGACGAGGTCAAACTCTGGTGCAGCAGCACGGGCATCAAGCTCGATTATGCTTCTGCCTATCACCCGCAAACTAACGGTCAAGTGGAGCGAGCAAATGGTCTTATCTTGAGCGGAATCAAAGCCAGATTAGTGCGGTCCCTAAAGGAATCTAACATTCACTTGGTAGAGGAGCTCGACTCCGTACTCTGGGGGCTGCGGACCACGCCGAATCATACTACCGGATACACACCCTTCTTTATGGTGTACCGCGCTGAGGCGGTTCCGCCCTGCGACATAATTCATGACTCACCTCGAGTGTGCATGCACGAAGAAAGAGAAGCCGAGCTCGATCGACAGGACAGTTTGGACACCCTGGAGGAGGAGCGCGACGTGGCCAAAGCCCGTTCCGCATTCTATCAGCAACAGGCTCAAATATACCAAAGCAGAGAAGTACGGGCCAAAACTTATAACGTTGGCGAACTAGTTCTACGCCTGCCGGAGAAGAAAAAGACCAAGCTCGAGTCCAAATGGGAGGGTCCCTTCATAATTGACAAAGTTCTGACCGGTGGAGCGTACCGTCTGCGGGATGCTTCGGATAATCGACTTGAGCCGAACCCATGGAACGTAGCCAGGCTCCGAAGATTCTACGCCTAGTGCCGGACTATATGTTCGTCTCCTTCCTCTGTCCATTTTTTGCATATACATTATCTGCCTTTTCTTCCTTTCTTTCTCTCTTTCTTTCCTTTTTTCCCGCAAAACCTTCAAGGGCCATCTTGTGCCTTGCTTGCACACTATTGACGCGCTAACCGCGCTCATTATACCTGGGGGCTTCTTACACAGAAGCTTAATTATTTATCCGGGCTTCATGCCCCGCACATGTGTTATTCTTCCGCATGTACCTTTTCTTCGCCACTATATGCATCAATATGACTTCAGTTTTGGCCAAGCTGGGTTGCCTGGCTCTTGTAATTATGCCCTACGTTCCCGTTAATTCGGCTAGGGCATAAGGGGAGCACCTCTGCGATTGTTACTGCCGGGTCAGCCGGATGTGTACCTCAGACTGGGTGAAGCCGAAAGCTAGTGTTCTTAAGGGAATACTCGGTCGGTGAACAAAAGATGATTTTTATTTACTTTCCATATGTGCCCCCAGATGTTTCTTTTTCTGCGTTTCTTTTCGCAGTCCGGACATGCACTTTAGCGCATGCGTACCCAGGGAAAGGAACCCTTAATGGAACTATTCTCCCTGGAAGATGTTTCTTACTACCCATGTAATATAACATAACTAGTTGGGCACTTGTCTGTTCAAGCACTAATGACCCCTACGCCTGGTTTCCATGCATACCCTGGTTCTTCCATAACTAAGCGGGTATTCGGATACACTCCGGACTATCGGGTCCTGAGGTTGAAGCAAAAAGGTCCGCCATGACAAATGATCTACAATCCGGCTAGAAGGCATTATACATGTCACTTTCATTACACAGTCATTTAGACTGACTGAATTCCTCTTCTATGCCATCCAACAGGCTGTTCAGCTTACAATCTTGTTGGGAATATTTTGCGACTAATTCTACTTGCCCATACACTAAGCTAACGGGGATCTCTTTCCCATCAGGCCCCACAGGTCCGACCTCGGCCATGTGGTTTGGGTCAGCCTTGGTATACTGCGTCTTCACCATGGCCCAGGCTTCCCTGACACCTTGATGGCCAAGCTCTCCAAGACCTTCCGGCAGGGAGACGGATGGCCATAAGGCCTGGGCAATGCCTTGCATCACCTACCAAACTTGTTCGTGCAGTTGTGAGAGCTCTGGTACAAGATCACCCGCAGACCCGGGCACCTCATTCGCGGGACGACCCGTCAGCATACCTAGAGACATAACTCTGTTAGCTGGCTTCTTCGCCGAACTCTTTTTAACAAGTTCCTTTAAGCACTTACTAAAAATGCCGCGTCGAAGCCACTTATTCTCCTTCACGGAGTCCGCAAGCTGGGCCCGAACATCTTTCAGTTCCACGCTCAACTAGGTATTAGCGTCTCGGAGATTATTCTTCTCCTCAATGACGCGCGATAGCACGCGCTCGCCAGCATTTAGCTGTCGTTCAGCACGTTTCGCATTCCCTGGCACGGCCTCCGGATTTACTCCAGAGTCATCTGCAAAAGCTATTGCTAGACTTGCAGGCACGCCGCATAAATATCTGGTACCTGCCGATTCGCAACATAAAGCCAGTAGTTACCAGCGGGGGTCTTCTTGGACTCCTCTTCTGCGGCAAGTGCGGCCTGAAGATGGGCCTTGCACTCTTCAAGCTCATGAGACAATTGGGTATTCTTCTCTATAAGAACCTGCACAATAAATGATCCTGAAATCAGTTATTCTAACTATTTCATGTCTCAGGGGCTACTGCTATGTATAATCATCAAATTTTCTTACCCGTATATCCTTTACATACTACTCCGTTGCTCTGGCTAGACCATTTTGAGCTGCACGGAGGTGCACGTCTCCCGAGTTGAAGGCATCAAAATCCTCTTGGGAGAAACAAGCGTCGCGGAGCACGGCCCGGCGACGCCTATGGTTCATGGCGCTCTCCACTTCGGAATTTGTGGCGGACATTTTATCCGCATCCTCTCTCGGAGGAGCATCCGACGTGCGCCTCGTGTTAGCCTCCGCTTCTATGTCCGGCCCTGGAGCCCGACTGCTAGAGGCGTGGTCGGCAACCTCTCCGGATATAGTCCGGCGAGCGTTCTTTCTTCTAGGAAACACGGGTGCTACTATGTTTTAAAAAACGACAACCAAGGAGTAAGGTGTTGCATCATACCTTTGCGCCGGCGTCTCCGTCCGGACTGCCTTTCTTTTTAGCCTGCCCGGCTTTGGGGCCCCTTGTTGGCGAATCGCTGCGGGCTCGGCAGGGCGTCCCGAGGGCCTTCCCTATAAAGCACCGTTTGTATACGGTAGGTGGAGGACGTAAAAGAAAATCCTTTTCAAAGGTTGGGACTCTGGTCTCATTTACCTGCGAGGCTAGGAGTAGCCAGGGTAGTCGGCTATAATAGCCACCATGGCGTCATCGCAGTTCAATTGGTAGAATACCCTGTCAATCAGCTCCATGAATATGTCCAGGTCCTCTTTGAGGCCGGGTTCGAGGGACCGCTCAGGATCATCTGGTTGTGGAGGTGGGCTGTTGATCTCCCTTACAGCCTTACACAGCTCCTGCGAATGAAATTGCAAGGTAAAATATTTAAACTGCAGAAGTACGGAATTAGTGGGCATAAAAAGCGGTGGCCTACCCAGCTCGGAGGGTTTTACATGGAGAATCCATCCTGTGGTTTGATGCGGAGGAACTCTTCTTCCTCTCCCTTGTACAGACCGGACAAGATTTTTGCTAAGGCAGCAGGCAAGTCTGGCCCCTTGCGGCCGCAGCGGGTGGCATCATCTTCCCTGTTGAAATCCCACATGGGGTGGCCTCGATATTGAAGTGGTTGCACCCCCCGCATAATGCATATTGACATGACCTCGGTTATGGTCAGTCCTGATTTAGCCAATACCTTTATTCGGCCCATCAGGTAAAGGACGTCTCTATCATCTTCCTCCTGAGGGCTCCGTGGCCGCCAGCTCAGGCGCTTCTTCAGGGGAGCATCATCAAACTCGGGAAGGCCGATCCGAATAGGATCTGGAAGGGGGACATCCTCCATATAAAACCACTCTGAAGGCCAGTCTTCAGACGTCTTCTTCGGGGTACTAGATAGGTATCCAGTCCCGGCGATGGGCCATACTTCGGCTCCGCCCACTTGATATATTAATCCCCTCTGTGTACATGGCACTAGGCAGAACAACTTCTTCCACTGCGAAATGAGCTTCGCAGCCCAAGAACAGTTCGCAAAGGGCTACGAAACCAGCGATATGCAGTATGGAGGCAGGGGTGAGGTTGTGCAACTGGAAGCCGTAGAACTCCAGGAGCCCTTGGAGAAATGGATGGATTGTAAATCCGAGTCCCCTTAACAAATAAGGGACTAGGCATAGCCGCTCTCCCTTAGAGGGGTTGGAAAAGCTCTCCGCTTGCTCCCCACCATTATAGGTGGCGAGCCCGGCTCGGACCGGGACCATATATGTCGGAGATATACCCCGCGGTGTAAACCGGCCGGAAGTTAACCCGGCCGGACTTGGCGGTTTATCTGAAGACCCGCCCTGACCTTGGCGGTTTACAAGCAATCCGCTTGGTCGTTATGACTCACTGGTAAACCGACGGGCGGATCAGACGGATGACAAGACCCAAGGCCTAGAAGGCCGGTTCAACTATGGTGGGCCGGTTTAAGAGGAAAGGAATATTTATCTTACAAAGAGTTAAGACCAGGACTTGTATCCGGTTTGTATTAGAGATAGACTAGTCCTAGTCCTAATAGGACTCCACATGTAAACCGCCCCTTCAACATATATAAGGAGGGGCAGGGCTCCCCAAAGAGGGACAAGTTAGAAGCTACAAGCTACAAGCAATCCATAATCTCTAGGGCTAGACACAAGAGCCGGTTTACGGCGTCTCCCTCGGGATGATAATGAGACCTAGCCTCAAACAACATGTAGGGTTTTTACCGGATGATGTTTCCCGGGGCCCGAAGCTGTCTAAACCCTTGTCTTGCATGTTGATCCGCCCTGCGTCTCTCGTCCCACTCAACCCCTCTCAAGCTACCACATGGATGCGTTGGCCTCGCGACTAAGTCCTGACACTAAGGACATCTGCCGTGACAAATCCACGACAGTTGGCGCCCACCGTGGGGCTCGCGCACGATGGTGTTGAGTTCTTGAAGGGATTTCTTCCAGGGATCGAGAAGCTGTAAGTTTACCGATGAAGAAGAGCCAGTTCGAAAGGACTTTTTACGAACAGTTTTGCATCAGCTTCAAGATCGGTAAAGTTTAAAGTTCAAGAGGAAATTAGGGTTGCGCCTGGGCACCACCATAAGTCACCGACACCGACGTTTTCTGCTATAGCTTATTTTCGCTGGCGTGGCAAGTCCGAATCGATAGCTCGCCAAAGCTGGTATGTTTGGAGTCGCCGTTCAACCGTCGATAGCAAAGGAAAAAGACAAGAAAAAGGAGAAAGATTCGATCCATCGCCGTAGGGTCTCAGTGCAACAATTGCTAACCATCCAATGCAATTGACTTTGGTCAAAGTAACTACAAAACGGAGAAGGACTCCAGTCTGAAACCTCCATGGTCTCTGCCACTACGGCAGCTGCGGCTGCGCCTTGACCCGCCGCGCCTCGGATCGCCACGGTCTCTACGCTTCGTGGACAGCGGCAACCTGACGCCAATCCGAGTGATCGCCTGGTCGTCCGCGGTTTTTGTCTCAAACAGCAGCTGTCTCGCCCAAACTATGGATTCACGCGACCCAGCTAAACCGCTATCCGCAGTTGCAACCGTGCCTTAGAACAGTCGCCGGGACTCGCCTTTCACCAAGTCACTGGCGGGTCGCCCCCAGTTCGGTTCCCACCTCCTCTTGCTCTGCGCGCTCGCGCTAAACCGGCCACGGCCACGCCTCTCCAACTCGCCGCTGCCGCGAAACATACCTCGTCGACCCACCGGATTGAACCGGTCCTGTCGCTGTCGGGCGTAGAAGCACGCCTGTACAGATCCTTTGCATCCACACCACCGCGGACCCGTCTCGCCTCCACCGTGGAAGAGCGGCTATGGCCGGCGCGATGTCATGGCTCTGCTGCTTGTCCGCGACCCCAGCTTCTCCACGCACGCCATTCATCAACCCGACTCGGCCGCCCGCTCGTGATCACCGCACCGGCCGGCTCCGGGTCCCAACCAGGGTTGCCTCCGCCGGTGGCCGGGTTGCCTTCGCATCGCCCGCTCGAAATCACCGCGCCCAGCCACCTCTCAGCGTGTGCCGGCTCCGGTCTGTCCCGCCTTCGACCACGAGCGGTCCGTTCCGCCCTCGACCACGAGCAGTCCGCTCCACCCTCGACCACCAACGCGCCGGACTGCGCACCTGTTCACCAACCCGGAGCCGCGCTGGCCTCCCATGCCGGATTCAGTCACGCCATCACCAGCCCGGAGCCGCGCCTCACCTCTGTCTGAATCGCCACCGGGCCGCCATGGATTTGCCCAACCCGCCGCGGTTCTCCGCCACCTCCAAATCGCTGCCCGAAGCCTTACTGAGCCGCTCTGTCGCGAGCAGCACTGTCTCAAAAGCCGGCTGCCTCGACGCCTTTTTCCTCCGATTCGGCTCGAGCCACAAATCGCCGCCCCGTCGTCACCTCCACGGCCGCAGCTGTGCCGCGCCGGCGCGCCTCTGTCGCTGCGCCACCATCGCCGGTTTGCTTCCGCGCCCGAACCGCCGGCGCCCCTACTCCACGGCCGTGGCAAACGCGACTGGGACAGAGGCCGGGGCGGGTTGATGCCCTTTTGCGGTTCCTTTTAAGCGGCCATGCTGGCTCCGTGTCGCAGTCACCGTCGCCCTCGCCGCCTCTCCAACACTACAGCAGTAGTACTATCGCCTTCACAACCTTGCATTGGTGAGCCGCCCCGCTTTGGCCTCATGTCGCCGCTTCACCCCTGCGGCCATAAGTCACCGCCCGCTTCGCTGACGCACCCCCGCTGGTAAAAACAAAAAGGGGGGCAAGGTGATCATGAAATCCGCGGTGGATATTTTCGGCCTAACATATCAGGTGAAATCTATCCATTATATTTTCATATTATATATCGCTTTCTTAAAAAAAAAAGCAATTACTTTGGCTTGCAAGTTTTACAATGCAGGACAAATTGTCTACTGTAAAAAGGGATTACTATATCGCAGAGCTTTGGGATAACCCATGTCGGTTTTTATCGCGATCCAATCTGCATCAACTCGTCAGGGCCATGCGAATTACCCAATAGCGCGTGCACAGGCGGTCATCCCCCGCAGTCCGGTCTACATCAACATACCGGGCCGCACCTGTCTGCATGAGCCATTTATTGAGTATGAACAAGTCACAGCTTGGGTAGCCCGGTTTTCTTTCAAATTGGAGGCAAATTATCATCAACCGCCATCTGCACTGGATGGATCAATGGGCAGGCGCACAAGTCGCCGCCGCTACAGTTTGGTTAACTTCAAATCACCAGTTGGAAGGAACCATTGGCCGAGTTGCTGACACGGTTCGTAAGGGATCATTTACAACCCGCCGCAATCACCTCAACCTTCTGTGGATTCACATCGTGCTATCAACACCAATGATATAACAAGTTATGCCGGTTTATATCACGGTCAAATATGGAGAATCTCAAGCCAACTCCTCGAGTCACCTTGAGACTTGGGGGCTACGATGATATGACGCAGCAAGTCTTGCCAGTTTCAGCCGGTTTAAGAACCCGAGGACGATGGAGGGAAAGATAACCCGATCCCGGAGGCTACTGTTATGTTGATGAAAATTTAAAAGCCGTCAAAAAAAATTCCGGCTTAGAAAGTATATGACAGTTACAAAATCCCGACTCAATGAAGAAGTTTCGGATCATCAGAAAGGATTCCGGTTGAAACCTGGCTGAAGGGAAGTCAGTATCACTGAAGCTCTCAAATATCCGGTTTACAATCCGGTTCAAGAGAAATCTATTCTCCCACAAAGTTCTGAAGCTCTCAAATCCGGTTTAACAATGTCCGGTTCAAAAAGGAATTAACTTCTCGCAAGTTCGAGTTTAAAGGCCGTCAGAAAATTTCCGGCTGAAAATGAAGATTCCGGTTTAAAATCCGGTTCAAGGGAAAGATGTCTCCCACAAAGCTTTGAAGCTCTTAATATCCGGTTCAAGATCTCGGTTCAAGAAGAAGTTATCTCTTGCAAAAAGGTTAAAAATTACTGAAGAGGACCTGCTGCCATGATGCGCGGTTCAAACATGGGGCTTCCTGTTCAAACATAGGTCGTATTCGAACCAAAGAGAACATAGCTATCCTTACAAAGTCAGTTGGGGACCTAGTCGACTTGAACCGTAGCTACACCTCCTGGGAGCTTGGTCATGTCTTGACGACGGTAATGCCTTCTGGCTGGCACATTTGCCACTGAGTCAGTTGGGGACCTAATCGACTTGAACCGTAGTTACACCTTATGGGAGCTCGGTCATGTCTTGATGATGGTAATGCCTTCTGATCGGCTTTTAAACAGCCAATAAGTCATTTGGGGGCTTGGTCGTGTCCGAACCAATGCAATGCCATCGGCCCTAGGCCACTGAGTCATTTGGGGGCTTGGTCGAATCCGAACCAATGCAATGCCACTTGGCCGGCGTAACGCCACGCGTCATTTTGGGGTCCTGGCTGACTGGCACCATTGCTACGCCTTCGGGGGGCTTGGTTGCGTCTGACCATGGTAATTCCATCTGACCAAGCTCAGTAGAGCTCTTCTTTTGCAAAAAATTGTTGCCATTGCTTTTGCTTTAATAGCCTTTCTTGAGAAGTTGCTATTTTATTTGCATTTTTTAAACCGACAGTATTTTGTACCGGTTCAAACAGCTAAATTGGCGGAACACGGTCCATTTTTAGACCGGAGATTATCTGCCCGGTTTGATTTTCTGTTACCATCCTATTATGGAGTAAACCGGTGTTTATCAACCCGGCTCGGCTTTCAACTACAAGTTGTGAGTGCATGATCAAATTATAATTCGGAGATTATCAGCCCGGTCTGGTTTGACTACAAGTCACCAGTATATATATGGTTAATCCGGTGTCTATCACAACCCGGTACGGTTTTATCATAAATCGGCGCAATATGGAAGGAGTTATCATTACTCAAGATTGGGGTTATCACTCTTACTACAAAAAGTTGGTAAACCAACGATGTGATTCAATGTCACAGGTATGATATATTTCATATTTTTTAGTGCAGCCTTGGTTATAAACCCAGGTTATATGTTGGGCATTATGACCCGTCCGGCGGTAAACCGCCAGGACACTTTAAACTTGTTGTATGCAGAAACAGGTTGAATAAAGCATGATTATAAATTATCCGGTGTTTGTTAAACCGGCCTGGCTTTCAGACGATAAGTCGCCGGTATGATGATAAATTATCCAGTGTTTATTAAACCGGTCTGGCTTTGGACTATAAGTCGCCAGTATATATTTGGATTGCGCCATTGGAATCATGCGCTTATAAATTATTGGATTATATTATTCAAATAGCCAAACTTGGCTGAATTTTCATTATGATATTGGATGAATAAGGTTTTCATACCAGATTATATTATCTTGAATAGCCAACATGGCTGGATTTTTATTATGGTTATTAATATTATGATTAAGGTTTTCAAAGTCGCTTTAGCGCAATGGTTATCATTTTCTACAATTGAAGGAATAGTCCCGAGTTGCTGCAGGCTTACAACCCGGCACTTGGGGGCTACATTATTCAAAGTTGAGATTATATCAAATATGCAAGTCTCATGTCGCTGCAAGCATGCACCATGACACTTGGGGGCTACCAATTGCTCCTGTCAACTATTCAAGGTACAAAGCTTTTTATCCATTATATTGAAGGGTCCACTGCTCAGTTGGTAAAGCACGAGGCTCTTAACCTTGTGGACGTGGATTCAAGGCCCATGATGGGGGTTACATCATATGATGTTATTTTCATTGAAGTGTATATCAAAGTCCCAGCTCAATATTATCTTACTGAGTCGGCCCTTGGGGGCTACATGCTGCTGTTCAAAGTCCCTACTGATTATTACATAATGAGCCGGCCCTTGGGGGCTACATTTGTTGAAGTTTTATGGGCATCAGTCAATTACAAGTCCCAGGTTGCTGCAAGCATGACAACCCGACACTTGGGGGCTACAAGTAATATGGATATAAGGGAGAAATATCTTCCAATTTTCTGTTTTGAGCCAATCATTATGACCCGGTGTCTACAACAATCATGAACCGGCATTGGAAATAATCATGACCTGGAATTCAGTTCTTATAAACCGGCAATCTTGACAATGATAAACCGACGAGTCGACATTTTCAAACCGGCTGAATATCAGATGAGTATTACAAGACCAATATTTCTTAAACCGGCGCTTTGGAAGCCAACTCAAGTGGATTATTCTTTACAATATTTTTCTATGAGAAACCAATGTCAGCAATTTGAGTATGAAGCTGGTTATTAACCTGGATTTTCTAGAAGGAGGAATGACAGGGACTTAAGGATGATCAGGTGCCGGTTTACAAGAATTCTTAACCCGGAGCGCAACCTGTCAAATTTGTTCTTATGTTTATTTTGCAGCATAAGTTTACCATGGATGAATCCAAGCTAAACTTGGGGGCTAATGTCGGGGATATACCCCGCGGTGTAAACCGGCCGGAAGTTAACCCGGCCGGACTTGGCGGTTTATCTGAAGACCCGCCCTGACCTTGGCGGTTTACAAGCAATCCGCTTGGTCGTTATGACTCACGGGTAAACCGACGGGCGGATCAGACGGATGACAAGACCCAAGGCCTAGAAGGCCGGTTCAACTATGGTGGGCCGGTTTAAGAGGAAAGGAATATTTATCTTACAAAGAATTAAGGCCAGGACTTGTATCCGGTTTGTATTAGAGATAGACTAGTCCTAGTCCTAATAGGACTCCACATGTAAACCGCCCCTTCAACATATATAAGGAGGGGCAGGGCTCCCCAAAGAGGGACAAGTTAGAAGCTACAAGCTACAAGCAATCCATAATCTCTAGGGCTAGACACAAGAGCCGGTTTACGGCGTCTCCCTCGGGATGATAATGAGACCTAGCCTCAAACAGCATGTAGGGTTTTTACCGGATGATGTTTCCCGGGGCCCGAAGCTGTCTAAACCCTTGTCTTGCATGTTGATCCGCCCTGCGTCTCTCGTCCCACTCAACCCCTCTCAAGCTACCACATGGATGCGTTGGCCTCGCGACTAAGTCCTGACACTAAGGACATCTGCCGTGACAAATCCACGACAATATACGCTGGGGGGAGAAATCCCTGGGTCTGCAGCTTCACTAATCGGCTGTGCGGACGGATAACCTCTCCCAATCTCCGAGCTTAGGGATGCCGGGGCAAGAAGAGGAGCTGCGCTGGCCGGCCCTGTTGGGATGGATTTTTTCGGGCACGCTCCGTTGAATGCTCGCTGAGAGAGGATGGTGTGGTTTGGATCTGAGAATCCTCGTCTCTTTAATAGACAGTTCATTCGCATAGCTAGGGTGGTACATGTAAAAACGCCCTGGCTCCTCGTATTCGCTTGACACGTGGAGGATGGCCATTATTGGGCGCTGAAGCCGAGAAGCGCAACATTTACGAAAAGCCAGACACTATTTAACAGGTACTCAGAGTTTGGAGGGGAACCCGCCTTGCAATGCCGAAGACAATCTGTGCGCCAGACTCGCCGTCATTGAAGCCTTCGGGGGCTACTGAGGGAGTCCTGGATTAGGGGGTGTCTGGCCAGCCGGACTAGATCCTTTGGCCAGACTGTTGGACTATGACAATACAAGATTGAAGACTTCGTCCCGTGTCCGGATGGAACTCTCCTTCGCGTGGAAGGCAAGCTTGGCAATACGGATATGTAGATCCCCTTTTTTGTAACCGACTCTGTGTAACCCTAGCCCCCTCCGGTGTCTATATAAACCGAAGGGTTTAGTCCGTAGGACAACAACAATATACAACAATCATACCATAGGCTAGCTTCTAGGGTTTAGCCTCTTCGATCTCATGGTAGATCAACTCTTGTAATACCCATATCATCAATATCAATCAAGCAGGATTAGGGTTTTACCTCCATCGAGAGGGCCCGAACCTGGGTAAAAACATCGTGTCCCTTGTCTCCTATAACCATCCGCCTAGACGCACAGTTCGGGACCCCCTACCCGAGATCCGCCAGTTTTGACACTGACACTCCTCCTCGTCTTCGTGGGAGGAGTGCGCCTCGGAGTGTTCGGACGATGAGTCCAACACAACCTTGCGTCGGAGATCCTGTCGGGTCCCCATGGCCTTCTTTTTGGCATTCTTCGCCGGCACCTCGTAAGGCGCCGAAACTAGCATCGCCGTCAGGAGAGCATCTGCTGGATCCTCAGGCAGGGGGGCTGGGCAATTGACCAGCTGCGCCGTCTCTACCCAGTCCTGTTAAGTGGCATAAAGGCTTAGATCCTGTACATGATTAAACTGGGGAGGATAAACACCATATGAGAAATAGGACACTTACCGGATTGGCGTGGCGCTTTGCGCAGAGCCCGCGGTCCTTGGTAAGGGGAGGAGGTACCTCGGCGCCCTTGAACAGTATCTTCCAGACGTCCTTGTGCATCGTGGTGTAGAGCTCGCGCAGTGTCTAGTGCTCGGCCGGGTCAAACTCCCACAAATTCAATACCTGTCGTTGACACGGGAGGATCCGGCGGAAGAGCATGACCTGGACTACATTGACGAGCTTGATTTTCTTGCTCATCATGTTCCGGATGCATTTCTGGAGTCCGATCAGCTCCACCAATGAGCCCCGGGACATACCCTTCTCTTTCCAGGAGGTTAGCCGCGTGGGGATTCCGGATCGGAATTCGGGGGCCGCCACCCAGTTGGTGTCGCGCGGCTCGGTGATGTAGAACCACCCCAATTGCCACCCCTTTATGGTCTCCACACAGGAGCCTTCGAGCCAGGTGACATTAGGCATTTTTCCCACCATGGCGCCTCCGCACTCTGCTTGCTGGCCGACCACCACCTTCGGTTTGACATTGAAGGTCTTCAGCCACAGGCCGAAATGGGGCCTGATGCGGAGGAATGCCTCCCACACGACGATAAACACCGAGATGTTGAGGAAATTGGGGGCCAGATCATGAAAATCCAGCCCGTTGTAGAACATGAGCCTGCGGACAAACGGGTGGAGGGGAAACCCTAATCCACGGACAAAGTGGGTAAGGAAGACTACGCTCTCATGGGATTCGGGCGTAGGGATGATCTGCCCCTCATCCGGCAGCCGGTGCGCGATGTCCGCGGCCATATATCCAGCTTCCCGTAGCTTGGTGATGTTCTCCTCCGTAACGGTGGAAACCATCCACTTGCCTCCCGCTCCGGACATGCTTGGAGTGGTTTGAGGAGAAAGACGCGAACTTGGGCGCTGAGCTCGAGTGCGCGAGAATGGATAAGCAAGGGGGAAGAAGGCATGGGTAAAAAGGGGGAATCCTTGTTCCTTTATAAGGACGGAAGAGGCGATACGCCTCCCCACTTACCTGGTAAAATTGCTTATTCCCCAAGCACCGTAATCGATGGCGCGGTTGGGTTACCCACACCCGTATTGATGAGAATCCCGTGATAAGGGGACATGATCTCTGCTTTGACAGGACGTGCCAAGAAAACCGCCTCGTGATATGTACAGTGCTGGTTGGGAAAAACCGTTCGAATAATGACCGGGCCGGGGGATGATGCCATGCTACCAAACGTGGTAGGAGATTAGATTTGTGGAAATATTAGCCGGACGCTATCCTTGTCAAAATCTTCTATGGAGTATTCGGAGGGAGAAACCGCCTTGCCATGCCGAAGACAAATCTGCGCGCCGGACTCATCGTCATTGAAGCCTGGTTCAGGGGATACTGAGGGAGTCCTGGATTAGGGGGTATCCGGACAGCTGGACTATATCCTTTGGCCGGACTGTTGGAGTATGAAGATACAAGATTGAAGACTTCATCCTGTGTCCGGATGGGACTCTCCTTAGCGTGGAAGGCAAGCTTGGCAATATGGATATATAGATCTCCTTCCTTGTAACCGACTGTGTGTAACCCTAGCCCCCTCCGGTGTCTATAAACCGGAGGGTTTAGTCCATAGGACAGTAACAATCATACCATAGGCTAGCTTCTAGGGTTTAGCCTCTACGATCTCATGGTAGATCAACTCTTGTAATACTCATATCATCAAGATCAATCAAACAGGAAGTAGGGTATTACCTCCATCGAGAGGGCCAGAACCTGGGTAAACATCATGTCCCCCACCTCCTGTTACCATCTGCCTTAGACCACAGTTCGGGACCCCCTACCCGAGATCCGCCGGTTTTGACACCGACAGCTACTTCTACTACTTTGGACCCAGGCCACTACCCTACTATCTCAACTCCCAGGCCCATCTACAAATGCACAACTCAAACGCGCAGAGATAAATCATGATGGTGTTCAAGAGAGTCCATCACGGATAGCTAAGTTTCCTGGTACCTCACTGCTTGTCATATAGTAGGAGTAATTAATCATATTTTACGTTACTACGTGTGCTCAGTGGAAAATATGTATAACATGTAGAGTAAAAAAGAGATGCAACAAGTGTACAACCGCTATGGCGAAGCCATGTCGATCTCAACATGATTGGGGTGGTCGGTGAGGATACTCCGGCTGATTTGGCTGTTGGAGGACGGGAAGAAGATCTTAGGCGTTTGGAGATGGAGCCCAGGGTACTGCTCCATTGTGATGGAGGGTTTCGTCGTTGGAGCAGCTCCGGTGAGTTGTACGATGGCGAGGCTGAAGCAGGACAAGAGAGACAACGTTAAGCTGAGTGGAATTCTAATAGCTCTCCAATAGATGACGTAAAATACATAACCACAAAGTGCTAGATGTAAAATACACCAGCCGCTCAACTCTGAACTTAACTGTCGAAACTGAATTTAATTGTGGAAACTGAATTTTGCTGTCGAAACTAGATTTTACTGTCAAAACAGAACGCACCAGTTGCAGAAAAGCAATAGCAGCAGCAGCACCGCCAGGAGCAGTAGCGCGTGCGAGAGCCGAGGCAGCTGGTCGTGTAGCAGCATCTCAGGTAGCAACTGCAGGGGCAGTATCTTCTGCTCGTGCAGCAGCAGCGAGCGCAAGAGTAGAGCAGCAGGCAGCGTGAGGCTACACGTCAATCGACTGACTTTTTCATCTTTGATCAGTCAATTTTCCAGCCGTTGGATACTAAATCAAGGGCCTACAGTTCGTCTTGAACCTCCACCCCCTGAGCCGCCAGCCACCACTGGCCAAACTGCCTGCACCCACCGCCCGTACCCGACGGCGCTTCCGCGCCGCCTTGCCGCCACGCCCGCCCCGAAACCACTCCCCATCGCTGGTCCGCCGCCGCCCCGGCCATCCCTCTTGCCCCCCTCCCTGAACCCTAAGATAAATAGTGGGGTACCTCTCCAGCGAGCCCCCTTCCCACTGCGGATGGTTCTTCCTTAACTCTGCTGAGCCCCCCCCCCACCGCCTGAAAATCGACTGACCGAAAAGTCGATTCAGTCGAGTGAAGTGTAGCTAAATCGAAGCAGCAACGCAAGCAAGATCAAGAGCAAGAGCAGCAGCGCAAGCAAGAGCAAGAGCGAGAGCAGCAGCGCGAGTAAGGGCAAGAGCAGACTAGGCACGGGACTGATACGTCTCAAACGTATCTATAATTTTTTATTGCTCCATGCTATATTATCTACTGTTTTGGGCAATATTGTGTCAGGA
Source organism: Aegilops umbellulata (assembly GCA_032464435.1). Classification (NCBI taxonomy): domain Eukaryota; kingdom Viridiplantae; phylum Streptophyta; class Magnoliopsida; order Poales; family Poaceae; genus Aegilops; species Aegilops umbellulata. The sequence goes on from CP136055.1 coordinate 506,691,687, forward strand.
CCCCGATTCCAAGTCACATCGATCTAGCCGGTAACACCTCATATCACTTTGCGGCCTCACGCACGGTAATCCCACAAGTGTCGCCTTACCATGGCCCGGGACCGTTTGCGCCTTTTGGCTCACGTATATGATAGTGTCGCTAGCATCCATATGACAGAGAACCTGGGCCGACATGGCTAGTCGTGAACCCAAAGCGGCACTAACCCATGGAGACAGGCATACATGAAACAACTTTGAGCATGTCGGTCAGCAGCGTGTGAATCCGGGCTGTAGCACTGGGCTAACAGGACCCCGGTAACCCGGGATGTAGCAGGCTAGGCAGGACTCCGGATGTCACCGCGTGACATTTCCCCGAAGGGACAGACACCGGAACGAAGTGAAACACATGCCGGCCAGTCAAGTGTCCTGAGCAGTAGTGCTGGGCTAGCAGGACTCCGGTGAACCGGGTTGTAGCGGACTACTATGGCTCAAGGAAGCACTAGACTACATTTCCCCATAAGAGAGGCTGCCAAGGATAAACAACTAGATTGTCGGATCCCACACATACCAAGCATTTCAATCATACACACAATATGCCTGATATGTGCAAATACAACATGGCATCACAACATAACTCTACGACTCAAGTATTTATTCATTAGGCTCCGAGGAGCGAGATATTACAAATATGGGTCTCATGACCCAACATACAGAGCATACAAGCAACAAGCACATGCGGAAGCTTAACTTGCCGAGGGCACAAGATCTTAGCTGAGGTAACAAGCTAAACGTCGAAGTCCACACGGAACTACTAGCGAGACATACGTCTCTCTGCAAAAACATAAAATAGGAAAACGTGAGTACAAATGTACCCAGCAAGACTTACATCAGAACTAGCTACATATGCATCGGTATCAACAACGGGGTGGTGGAGTTTGACTGCAGCAAGACAGCTTTGACTCGGTGGCTATCCTGAACTACGACTGCAAGTAACTCTTTTGAGGTGGCGCACACGAGTCCACATATTCACCATATCAATACACCACTATGGATCCACTTCCGTCTCCCTACGAGCAGGCCATCCATAGCACTCACGCTTATCTTGCGTATTTTAGAGTATCCACTTTCACTTGTCTATGAACTGTTATAGGCAACCCAGAAGTCCATTGCCGCGGACATGGCTATTCGAATAGATCATTTATAACCCTGCAGGGGTGTACTTCTTCACACACGCTCTCGCCACTTACCACCATGTAGACGTCGTGTACCTTGGCAACCTTCAAGCGGAAGCCTGGCGAGGGAGTCGGCCACGACCTTACTAACCACACAAGTCTCTAATCCAGGTTTATCGCCTATTCGGGTTCCATTCGCGAGGAGAACCGGCCGGAGTTTTTCTCACAGCCCCAAACGATGTGTGCAGGGTTCCCGAGACACCAAACGGGCGCCCGGTACACCGTGCCACGTGCCTACCGCAACACAGCCCACCCCTCAGGTCAGCACTGTGTACGGCCCCCAGCATGCTACAAACACCAGAAACTACTTGCAACTCCTGGACAGAGGACAAGGGCAGTTAATAAGTCGAGAGGGTCCATTGTTTTCGGGCCCAATGCATGGTAGTAGTTGTTTCATGGATCACAAACACAGAACTCAGTTCCTGAGGACGGTTTCAATGAGACAACCCACCATGTACTCCTGCATGGCCTCTCACCTCTCGCTTTACCAAATCGTGTTCACACACTTAGCTCACACACAGTAGGACATGTTCATCACCATTCCAATTCATTCCCGATGAATCAGGACCGACTCAACTCTAAGCAGTAGCAGGCATGACAAACAAGCATGAATGAGTAGACACATCAGGGCACAAACAACTCCTACTCATACTAGTGGGTTTCATCTATTTACTGTGGCAATGACAGGTAATGCAGAGGAAAGGGGTTCAACTACCACAGCATGTAGCAGTTGAATTGTTGTTGTCCTAATGCAGTAAAAGAGAGCAGGAGCGAGAGACTGGGATTGTATCGAAATGAACAAGGGGTTTTTGCTTGCCTGGCACTTCTGAAGATAATATAGTTCTTCATCGGTGTCATCGAATAATCGTCGGAACATCGTCTACTGAGAGGGGACAGTCACCGGCAACAGAGAAATAACACAATCAATGCAATGCAACAAAATTATGCATGATCCTGACATGGCAATATGGTGTGAGTTGATCTAATGCAGCTAGCAACAATTTAAATGAAGTTGGTTTGAACCCAAGGTTCAAATTCAAACTCCATGTAAGGCATTTCAAATGCCATTTATTCAAATTGTGTTGTACAGCAAATTTATGTTGTTTAACATGCATGAAAATGGTACAGATGGATAGATTAGATTTTTCTGATCATTTTTCATATATAACTTGTTTGATTTGGAGTTACGGTTGAATTTCTATGATTTTTAGAAGTTAGCACTATTTTCTGAAATTACCTGAAAAAGAATAAATCCAGAAAAACCTATTACTGCGTCAGCATTGCATCATACTGACCTCAGGAGGTCAACTGGGCGCCTCCAGGTCAAACCTGACCGGTAGGGCCCACTAATCAGTGACACATAGTCAGCTACCGAGGCTGTCATGTGGGACCCGGTCAAAGCTGACATGGCCAAGTCAAAGTTGACAAGCGGGGCCCACTGAAATTAGTGCTAATCTAACAAAGAGTTAAACTAATTATTGTAGGCACTGGGCCCACATGTAAGTGCGTCAGGAAGTTAATTAGTGGGTGATTAGTGCTAACTAGGTGGCCACGTCGACACGCGCCGGAGTCTCGCCGGCGGTGACCTCGAACCGCGGCGGAGTTCACTCAGAACTCGTCAGAGGCGACGGATCGACGCGTCAGGGGCACCAGAGGATAGCCCATGCCCGTGCGCATCTATGGAGACCAACGGGAGGTGCGGGGGTGGCCGGAGTTTGCCGGAGTGGCACCCGCGGCGGCTGCCGGAGTTCGGGGCTGGTGCGGGTTAGCGCTGCGGTGTGCTAACGAGCGAGGCGATGGGCTAGCGGAGCGCTACGCGATGCGGGGAGCAAGTTAGGCACGCCGGGGTGACCTAATGGTCACCGGAGGTACGCCGACGACGAGCTCACGCGGTGGCGTGCTACGGCCAGTTATGAAACGACGGCTACGGCGAAAGGCAAGCCACGGGGTTAGGGGCAAAACATGCAGGAGCTCACGGTGGTTCGGATGAGGTAGACGACGAGCTCGGGGAGGCGGAGACGGTGGCGAATCGACGCGTGTGGCTTTCGGCGACCGAGGAGGAAGAAGACGAGGCAGCTGGCTATGCAGGCCATCCCTGCGCTCGGGGCCAGGGTGGGGCGGAGCGGCGGACGATGGCGGAGGCCGTGGAAAACGCGGGAAGGCGAGGGGAGCACGGTGGCCGTGGCAAACGGCACCGGCGACGACGAGCTTCGCTCGGGTGTTCTCGGGAGAGGAAGCAGAGAAGGGGGAGGGGGTCGGGAGAGAGCAGAGAGCGACGGGAGAGATAGAGGGGGCCGCGGGGCGTGTCCAGACGCATCGGGGGCGCCTTGGCAGCAAGCAGGAGGTGGCAAGGGTGGCGTCGGCGCTCGCCACCGAGCTGCTTCGGGGCGAGGGGGAGGAAGACGACAAAGAGGAGGAGGTGGGCTGGGCCGGCCAGCTCAGATGGGACGCTAGGTGGACTAGAACGCCAGGTAAGTGCCCAGGCGAGCCTCTGCTCTTTGTTTTCTGTTTTTGTTTTTTTCTATTTATTTTGATCTGTTTTGAATTAGTAAAAATACTAACTCATTTGGTAAAATCCTGACAAAAATTGTGGGCACTATTTGAATTATTTCCAACAGCCCCCAATTGTTTTCAGAAGTATTGAAACATTTAAAATATGTATAGGCATTAAATGCTCCAATTCAAATACAATATGATTTAACTCAAAATCCATAAATGGCCAAGAAATATGCTCATCATTTTTTGCTGAGGTTTTCACCTTTATCTGAAATCGTGAACATTTTCCATGACATTTTGGGTTCTTTGAAAATATTTTTATTTTGATCCTAATTGCATTTCATTTGGTGCTAGGGTTTGGTCAGTCCCCATTTCAAGTTTCATGAAAATTAAACATGATGCATGGATGCAATGCCACTAGTTACAAGCAAACTCTAGGGTTGTGACAACTCACCCCCGCTAAACAAGAATCTCGTCCCGAGATTCAAGTCGTGAGGTAAGAAGACAGAGGGGTCGCAAGCTATCACAATCTTCTCGATCCAACTGCCCTTCTCGAAGAAGTAGGTTCATTGCATCATATTGATCTCGACATCCTCGCTTTTGAGATCTTCATCCAACACGATGGCGACAGAAAGAAACTCTATAGGAAACGATCTCCTCGAAGATCAAGCATTCAAGATCAACTCGTGGAATGAGATGTTGGAACATCTCGAGTTGAGACACAAAACACATCGAGAGGGACGGAAGAACAAACAACGAGGTTGATTTGGTGGGAAACAATTCCACGCTTAGAGAGATGGTGGATGGTGTCAAGGTGGCGAGGAAAAAAATTGCCATGATTCCATAACGGGGCACCTTTGGGAAGGTGACTCGTAGAATTATTCCCTCAAGTGGCAAAAAGAATTACTTTTGATCCATAGATCATTGAAACTCTTCACACCAGCTTAAGGAAATTTACAACTGATCGTTTGAAAAAGCTTGAAGAAATGGCATACCCGAACTGGATGGATGATCTGGACTACCTTGTTGAAGACAACGCAATGGATGACTTGCTTATCATCGGAGGTGGAGGGGACCCATGGTAAGTCCACTTTCGAAGATGATATTGGACAGCAACTACCGAGAAAGGCAGCCCATGGAAAAAAATGGCACGATGGGGTGCAAGCTAGGAAAAAAATGCAAATGTTGGGAGTGTTCCAACCATCATATCTGCCTAAGGTTCAGTTCTGGTTGCTAGCGGGATATTTCAGACAGCATGTCTGGAGAAGAAAGTTTGCAACACAAACCGACGAGATGGCGTTGCGAGATTCTCAGGAAATGAACTACAATAGCAAGCTCCAAAACATGAGCTGGTTCTGCTACATACATCAGAACACACTGTCCTAGACAAGTATGATCACGTAGTAGTCTTATGATAAAACACTACCTAGTTCAGGTGGGGAACCATCATCGAGGATGTCGGAGTCTTGTGCATGAACTAGTATTCGCACAACAACTTCTTTTCCTCGAACAAATCAATCAGTGGCTTGGTGTGCTAGGAACACACATGGAGTGGAGGTAATTAATCTACCAAACCATAGAATACTTCGCACACATGCATGACTGATTTGGGATGATTCCGAGGTAAACAAAACAAACCTTTCTCAAATTCATGGCGGCAACTTACACCTAATGCACGTGAACTTGGAGAAAGTCACTTCTTTCATTCAAGCATAAGCTTCATGAACGGAGCACGAAGGCATTGCTTACAAAGTTCTCAACACTAGGTTGATGTTCAACATGAATCATGGGGGAGACAAAATGCTGCTGATGGGCTCAACAACAACTCATCGGAATTTCCATATCACTGGACTTCCACCATCATGTGAACACGGTGATAGCATTGGTCAGACCAAAAGATGTAATGGTGTATGCACGAGGAATCAACCACGAGTAAGACAACATTACGAACATCCTTGGTTCTGATTTGATTTGAGGATGGCCCACACTCAAATCAAGGTTTTGACAAGACAATAGATTCAACAACCGAACACGAGGAACAATCGATGAAGATATCATCTCTCTTCAACACACACGCACACAAGGATATCCCATAGAACGAACTAAGTTAGGCAAGCGTTTATCTTCCAACTCTCCAAGTTGTTGTTTAGCTTAACCAACTAGCTCAGGGTATCCAACACCGATTCTTGGAGAATGGCTGGTTTAGAGGAAAACCAACTTGATCACGAGCTCAACATAACAGTCAGGGGACAACCTGGTAATACTTCTGAGAAGATATTCGGAGAATCACGAACCACCGATATGTTACTAAGCTCAAGAACAACCTTGCTTTTCAGGGCAAGATAATATGATCAAAAGAGTGAGGGATTGACACAATGCTAACTCATTGATCGAGGAGTGCACCATAAATAAGGACTAGGTAGCACGACCAATCTTAGGATGATGATTTAATAACCAACACGCTAAGAATGAAAATAGTGTCGATTAACTACCAAGCAACACGGTTGCTAGGAGTATTGATTTCACACATCACGATTCACTTGTCGGCATTCCGGTTGTGGCAACACGGGACCGAGGAATGAACGATGATGGCGAGAGTATCACTGCATCAAGAATTCATAAGAGAAGGTGCAATTCTCATGACATTCCTGACATAAAAGTGGGTAATACTTTAGGGTAGAACATAATCAAAGCTTGATTGCATTTGATCTGTGGAATACAACTGCTTTGACCCAATCCTAAATATGGATGAGGTACTGGAGTTTGTTTCTCCTGGTCATTCCAGAATAGAATGGCTTGACGAACCACAAGAGTAATAGGCATCGATAACACGAGTGCACGACTACTCCTGACTGCAAATTGATAGACGGAGGTCAAAAAACAACTAATGAGGGACAACTCAAAGAACATATGATTTTCTGAGTTGTGGATGCATAGATTAATATGTCAAACCAAGTTCAACAGGTTTCTTCCGGATAACCCATGCAGGAAAGGAAGGACTGGCAGAGTCACAATATAAATGGGGAACTCATCGAGCGCCCTCTTGTTGTGATCTTTTGGTTCAAAAGAACTTCTGCCATAAGCAATTCATGGTATTTGGAAGAAGGAAATATCACGGACCTCGAGGACTATCGCAAGGGTTACTAATATCCTAAAGGTACGAGCAACACTATCAACACGAGGTAAGTAGAGTGAATCTTGGGTCAAGAACCCAAGAGAAGAATACCTACTACTAGATGGCATCACGGGATGCTTCCGAGAATGGTGGCCAGAATCATCACACTGGGAACACAAAACATGGCTAGATTACTAGATGGTTTCATAAGACACCTAGGGTCATAATAGTAGCTCCAACATATACGCCGAGGCAATGGAGTACCTCAACAGACCAATTAGCGTGGTTAAACTGGCCCAAAAGGACATCGGGGACTGGGAGGAAGGATTTGCAAATGCATCAGATTATTTAGAAACCTGGGATGACTTGGACAGCATAACGGCTGTAAATGCTCAAAATGATTTGAGAAATTCTGCAAAATGGTGGCATAACCACTTAACATCACAATATCAATGTTCTGAGTTCAAATAAGAACACATGGAAGTAGTAGAAACTGAACAGAGGCTTGAATACAACAATCCTATAAGTCTCTACCATAGTAACTCGTCATCCTGATAGATAGATGAGAAAGCCTAGTTCTTAATCCCCGTAGAAGAGAAGAAGTTGACTCAGATCAGAAGGCCATGAGGTATAAGGAGTAAAAAGAGCCTTACGTTCCCTTCCCCAATCAATTCCCTTACATAACTAAAGCATTTCTAGACTCAACTTCGACCAATTTAGCTTGGTAATCCTACAGGCAGTCAGGCTCTGATACCAACGCCGTCCGGACCCCGATTCCAAGTCACATCGATTTAGCCGGTAACACCTCATATCACTTTGCGGCCTCACGCACGGTAATCCCACGGGTGTCGCCTTACCATGGCCCGGGACCGGTTGCGCCTTTTGGCTCACGTATATGATAGTGTCGCTAGCATCCATGCGACAGAGAACCCGGGCCAACATGGCTAGTCGTGAACCCAAAGCGGCACTAACCCATGGAGACAGGCATACATGAATCAACTTCGAGCATGTCGGTCAGCAGCATGTGAATTCGGGCTGTAGCACTGGGCTAACAGGACTCCGGTAACCCGGGCTATAGCAGGCTAGGCAGGACTCCGGATGTCACCGCGTGACATTTCCCTGAAGGGACAAACCCCGGAACAAAGTGAAACACATGCCGGCCAGTCAAGTGTCCTGAGCAGTAGTGCTGGGCTAGCAGGACTCCGGTGAACCAGGCTGTAGCGGACTACTATGGCTCAAGGAAGAACTAGACTACATTTCCCCATAAGAGAGGCTGCCAAGGATAAATAACTAGATTGTCAGATCCCACACATACCAAGCATTTCAATCATACACACAATATGCCTGATATGTGCAAATACAACATGGCATCACAACATAACTCTACGTCTCAAGTATTTAATCATTAGGCTCCGAGGAGCGAGATATTACAAATATGGGTCTCATGACCCAACATACAGAGCATACAAGCAACAAGCACATGCGAAAGCTTAACTTGTCTGAGTAGAGACAACTACAAATGAAGAAGGCTGAGAAGCCTGACTATCTACCAGATCCTGCCGAGGGCACAAGATCGTAGCTGAGGTAACATGCTAAACGTCAAAGTCCACACGGAACTACTAGCGAGACAAACGTCTCTCTACAAAAACTTAAAATAGGCAAACGTGAGTACAAATGTACCCAGCAAGACTAACATCAGAACTAGCTACATATGCATCGGTATCAACAAGGGGGTGGTGGAGTTTGACTGCAGCAAGCCAGCTTTGACTGGGTGGCTATCCTGAACTACGACTACAAGTAACTCTTTTGAGGTGGCGCACACGAGTCCACATATTCACCATATCAATACACCACTATGGATTCACTTCCGTCTCCCTACGAGAAGGCCATCCATAGCACTCACGCTTATCTTGCGTATTTTAGAGTATCCACTTTCACTTGTCTATGAACTGTTATAGGCAACCCAGAAGTCCATTACCGCGGACACGGCTATCCGTATAGATCATTTATAACCCTGCAGGGGTGTACTTCTTCACACACGCTCTCGCCACTTACCACCATGTACACGTCGTGTACCTCGGCAACCTTCAAGCGGAAGCCTGGTGAGGGAGTCGGCCATGACCTGACTAACCACACAAGTCTCTAGTCCAGGTTTATCGCCTATTCGGGTTCCATCCACGAGATGATCCGGCCGGAGTTTCGCTCACAGCCCCAAACGATGTGTGCAGGATTCCCGAGACACCAAACGGGCACCAGGTACACCGTGCCACGTGCCTACCGCAACACCGCCCACCCCTCAGGTCAGCGCTGCGTACGGCCCCGAGCATGCTACAACACCAGAAACTACTTGCAACTCCTGGACAGAGGACAAGGGCAGTTAATAAGTCGAGAGGGTCCATTGGTTTCGGGCCCAATGCGTGGTAGTAGCTGTTTCATGGATCACAAACACAAAACTCAGTTCCTGAGGACGGTTTCAATGAGACAACCCACCATGTACTCCTACATGGCCTCTCACCGCTACCTTTACCAAATCGTGTTCACACACAGTAGGACATGTTCATCACCATTCCAATTCATTCCCGATGAATCAGACCCGACTCAACTCTAAGCAGTAGCAGGCATGACAAACAATCATGAATGACTAGGCACATCAGGGCTCAAACAACTCCTACTCATACTAGTGGGTTTCATCTATTTACTGTGGCAATGACAGGTCATGCAGAGAAAAGGGGTTCAACTACCGCGGCATGTAACAGTTGAATCGTTGTTGTCCTAATGCAGTAAAAGAGAGCTGGAGCGAGAGTGTGGGATTGTATCAAAATGAACAAGGGGGGTTTTGCTTGCCTGGCACTTCTGAAGATAATATATTTCTTCATCGATGTCATCAAATAATCGTCGGAACGTCGTCTGCTGAGAGGGGACAGTCACTGGCAACAGAGAAAGAACAAAATCAATGCAATGCGACAAAATGATGCATGATCATGACATGGCAATATGGTGTGAGTTGAGCTAATGCAGCTAGCAACAATTTAAATGAAGTTGGTTTGAACCCAAGGTTCAAATTCAAACTCCATGTAAGGCATTTCAAATGCCATTTATTCAAATTGTGTTATACAGCAACTTTATGTTGTTTAACATGCATGAAAATAGTACAGATGATTAGATTAGATTTTTCTGATCATTTTTCATATATAACTTGTTTGATTTGGAGTTACGGTTGAATTTCTATGATTTTTAGAAGTTAGCACTATTTTCTGAAATTACCTGAAAAATAATAAATCCAGAAAAACCTATTACTGCGTCAGCATTGCATCATGCTGACCTCAGCAGGTTAACTGGGCTCCTCCAGGTCAAACCTGACCGGTAGGGCCCACTAATCAGTGACACATAGTCAGCTACAGAGGCTGTGATGTGGGACCCGGTCAAAGCTGACGTGGCCAAGTCAAAGTTGACAAGCGGGGCCCACTGAAATTAGTCCTAATCTAACAAAGAGTTAAACTAAGTATTTTAGGCACTGGGCCCACATGTAAGTGGGTCAGGAAGTTAATTAGTGGGTGATTAGTGCTAACTAGGTGGCCACGTCGACACTCGCCGGAGTCTCGCCGGCGGTGACCTCGAACCGCGGCGGAGTTCGCTCGGAACTCGCCAGAGGCGACGGATGGACGCGTCAGGGGCACCAGAGGATAGCCCGTGCCCGTGCGCATCTAGGGAGACCAACGGGAGGTGCAGGGGTGGCCGGAGTTCGCCGGAGTGGAACCCGCGGCGGCCGCCGGAGTTCGGGGCTGGTGCGGGTTAGCGATGCAGTGTGCTAACGAGCGAGGCGATGGGCTAGCGAAGCGCTATGCGATGCGGGGAGCAGGTTAGGCACGCCGGGGTGACCTAATGTTCAGCGGAGCTATGCCGATGACGAGCTCAGGCGGCGGCGTGCTACGACCAGCTATGAAACGACGGCTATGGCGAACGGCAAGCCACGGGGTTAGGGGCAAAACGTGCAGGAGCTCACGATGGTTCGGATGAGGTAGACGACGAGCTCGGGGAGGCGGAGACGGCGGCAAATCGACGCGTGTGGCTTCCGGCGACCGAGGAGGAAGAAGACGAGGCAGCCGGCGATGCAGGCCGTCCCAGCGCGCGGGGCCAGGGTGGGGCGGAGCGACGGACGATGGCGGAGGCCGTGGAAAGCACGGGGAGGCGAGGGGAGCATGGTGGCCATGGCAAATGGCGCCGACGACGACGAGCTTCGCTCGGGTGTGCTCGGGAGAGGAAGCAGAAAGGGGGAAGGGGTCGGGAGAGAGCAGAGAGCGACGGGAGAGACGGAGGGGGCCGCGGGGCGTATCCAGACGCATCGGGGGCGCCTTGGTGGCAAGCAGGAGGTGGCAAGGGTGGCGTCTGCGCTCTCCACCGAGCTGCTTCGGGGCGAGGGGGAGGAAGACGACATGGAGGAGGAGGTGGGCTGGGCCGGCCAGCTCAGATGGGCCGCCAGGTGGACTAGAGCGCCAGGTAAGTGCACAGGTGAGCCTCTGCTCTTTGTTTTCTGTTTTGGTTTTTTTCTATTTATTTTGATATGTTTTGAATTAGTAAAAATACTAACTAATTTTGTAAAATGCTGACAAAAATTGTGGGCACTATTTGAATTATTTCCAACAGCCCCCAATTGTATTCAGAAGTATTGAAGCATTTAAAATATGTATAGACATTAAATGCTCCAATTCAAATACAATATGATTTAACTCAAAAATCCATAAATGGCCAAGAAATATGCTCATCATTTTTGGCAGAGGTTTTCACCTTTATCAGAAATCATGAACATTTTCCATGACATTTTGGGTTCTTTGAAAATATTTTTATTTTGATCCTAATTGCATTTCATTTGGTGCTAGGGATTGGTCAGTCCCCATTTCAAGTTTCATGAAAATTAAACATGATGCATGGATGCAATGCCACTAGTTACAAGCAAACTCTAGGGCTGTGACATATTGGGCTTTATTATTCACTTTTATATTATTTTTGGGACTAACCTATTAACCAAAGGCCGAGCCCAGATTTGCTATTTTATGCCTATTTCAGTGTTTCGAAGAAAAGGAATATCAGACGGAGTCGAAACGGAACGAAATCAACTGGAGAAGTTATTTTTGGAAGGAAAGCTACCAGATAGACTTGGACCCCACGTCAGGAGCCAAGGGAGGTGCTCACGAGGGTGGGGGCGCGCCCTGCCCCCTAGGGAATGCCCCCTAGCTCGTGGGGCCCCCGAAGCTCCACCGACGTACTTCCTGCACCCATATATACTCACGTACCCTAGAACTTCCAGAACAGAGATTAGATCGGGAGTTCCGCCGCCGCAAGCCTCTGTAGCCACCAAAAACCTCTCGGTACCCTATTCTGGCACCTTGCCGGAGGGGGGGACCCTCACCGGTGGCCATCTTCATCATCCCGGCGCTCTCCATGACGAGGAGGGAGTAGTTCACCCTCGGGGCTGAGGGTATGTACCAGTAGCTATGTGTTTGATCTATCTCTCTCTCTCCCGTGTTCTTGATTTGGCACGATCTTGATGTATCGCGATCTTTGCTATTATAGTTGGATCTTATGTTTCTTCTCCCCCTCTACTCTATTGTAATGGATTGAGTTTTCCCTTTGAAGTTATCTTATCTTATTGAGTCTTTAAAGATTCAAGAACACTTGATGTATGTCTTGTCGTACGTATCTGTGGTGATAATGGGATATCACGTGACTCACTTGATGTATGTTTTGGTGATAAACGTGCGGGTTCCACGCATGAACCTATTCATAGGGGTTGGCACACGTTTTCGTCGTGATTCTCCGGTAGAAACTTTGGGAACTTTTTGAAGTACTTTGTGTTGGTTGAATAGATGAATCTGAGATTGTGTGATGCATATCGTATAATCAAACCCACGAATACTTGAGGTGACATTGGATTATCTAGGTGACATTAGGGTTTTGGTTGATTTGTATCTTAAGGTGTTATTCTAGTACGAACCCTAGGGCTGTTTGTGACACTTATAGGAATAGCCCAACGGATTGATTGGAAAGAATAACTTTGAGGTGGTTTCGTACCCTACCATAATCTCTTCGTTTGTTCTCCGCTATTAGTGACTTTGGAGTGACTCTTTGTTGCATGTTGAGGGATAGTTATATGATCCAACTATGATATTATTGTTGAGAGGACTTGCACTAGTGAAAGTATGAACCCTAGGCCTTGTTTCCTATCATTGCAATACCGTATACGCTCACTTTTACCGCTTGTTACCTTGTTGTTTTTATATTTTTCAGTTTACAAAAACCCATATCTACCATCTATATTGCACTTGTATCACCATCTCTTCGCCTAACTAGTGCACCTATACAATTTACCATTGTATTGGGTGCGTTGGGGACACAAGAGACTCTTTGTTATGTGGTTGCAGGGTTGCTTGAGAGGGACCATCTTCATCCTACGCCTCCCACGGATTGATAAACCTTAGGTCATCCACTTGAGGGAAATTTGCTACTATCCTACAAACCTCTGCACTTGGAGGTCCAACAACGTCTACAAGAAGAAGGTTGCATAGTAGACATCAAGCTCTTTTCTGGCGCCGTTGCCAGGGAGGTGAGTGCTGGAAGGTATATCTTTAGATCTTGCAATTGAATCTTTTTGTTTATTGTTTTAGCACTAGTTAGTGAAAACAACTACAAAAAAAAGGAATTGAGTCTACCTCATACGCTTCATCTTTTTAATATCTTCGTGAGTATGATGGAAAGGAAAATTGTGCAAAGTGTTAGAAGAAGAATGCATTAAAATGTTTGCCACTAAATCTTTGAATGACGAGCATGGTTGCAATGTTGTTAGTATGAACTCCCTGAATATCCATAGTACTAATGATGATTGCACTAGTTATGATGAAAATGCCTCCTATAAACATGTCAATTTTTGTGGAGTGCATTGGGTTTGTAAGTACACACCAAATAGGGAAGATAGATATTGCAAGAGTCATAAGTACTTAGAAACCAAATTGTTGCAAGAAGAGCTAGATGAATGTGCTCACAATTTATTATTTGTTAGCCCTACTTGTGAACTTTGCAATGAACGTGATCATTTTAGTACCCAATGCAAATTGTTTCATGATCGTATCGTATCCAAAAATTGTGATGACTTGATTTCCCTTGCACATCATAATGAACTTAGTTTGCTCTTGGGTTATGAAGAAATTAAACATAGAATTAAGGATATTCCAAAATTTGTCCTTGATAAAGTTCTTCATTTTAATCTAGAATAAATTTATACGTATTGTGCGGTGAATTGCATTGAAAATCTTTATATTGCCAATTACATAAAGAAAAGAAAACAAATAGAAGATGAAGGGAATACTAATGAAAGGGAAGATACTTCCATATATCCTCCTATTATTTCTTATGATGAATCAGGTAACAAGGAGGAGCCTTCTATTCAACCAATCTCATTAATAAGGAGCTCCAAAAAGAGGATTGAACCCACACATGATGTGGTGAAGAAGAAGAAAAGAAAAAGGAAGAGAGGTAAAAAGGTATCTCTCCCAAATAAAGTTGCTCCTATTATTGTTGTGCCTCATGAAAATGAAGATGATACACTTGATGATGATCTCGTTATGCCTATTGCTTGTGATGATTATGATTGGGAAGAGAATGATACTTCTTATGATCTTGAAAATCTTTTTGGCACTTGCTTGGAAGAATATAATAATTGCTATACTATTGGTGCTATCCATACTATTAATGATGAGAGTGATTATGCTTATGATACGAAAAGGCCCAAGCTTGGGGAAGCTATGTTTGATGAGGATGACATATTTGAGAATATATTTGCTGCAATTAATGTTTGTCCCAAGCTTGGGGATGCTATGTTTAATGAAGATGATATTTTTAGCCTCCCAAGTTTTGATATGCAAAGTTGTTATGATGATAGCATGCCTTCTACCTATGATGATTATATTGATGAAAGTGGGTTTGGAAGAGTGTCAACTTTAGGAAGTAATGATCCCACTATTTTGGAGGATGTTGAATTTTATAATATTTATGAAAGTGGATTTGGAGAGGTCATGACTTTATTTAGTGATGAGTCCACTATCTTAGAAGAGGTTTCAATCGATTATGATGGGAACAAAGTTGCTACTTATGATGATTATTGTGATGAAACTTATGCTATAAAAAGTAGTGATGATTATATTTATAAAACTTGTCATGATTATGAGTACCCTTTCTCTGAACATTACTCTTTTAATGTGGAAACAATTTTTAGTATTCAAGTCTCTTATGATACTCCCACTATTCCGAATGGGAAGAATTTTGCTTATGTGGAGAGTAGTAAAATTTTTATGCAAGTAGATCATGAAAAGAATGCTTTAGGTGCTGGTTGTATTTTTTAATTAATTCATGATTCTACTGAAAATTATTATGAGGGAGGAATATATGCTTGTAGTAATTGCAATAATACCAAGTTTCCTCTCTATGTGCTTAAAGTTTCGAAGTTATGCTTGTTTTACCTTCCTATGCAAATTAATTCTTGTTCCCATAGGTTGTTTGCTCACAAAATCCCTATGCATAGGAAGTGGGTTAGACTTAAATGTTCTAGTCATATTCTTCATGATGCTCTCTTTGTGTTTCAATTCCTATCTTTTATGCGAGCATCATTGAAATCATCATGCCTAACTTTAACGTTAGCGCTTGTTGGGAGGCAACCCAATTTTATTTCAGTTTCTTGCTTTTTGGTTATGTTTCGTAATAAATAACCCATCTAGCTTCTTCTAAGATGTGGTTTTAGGTTTTAATTAGTGTTTGTGCCAAGTAGAACCTTTGGGAAGACTTGGGTGAAGTCTTTATGATCATGCTGTAAAAACCAGAAACTTTAGCGCTCACGAGATTAGCTTCAACTTTTTACTGGAGAGTGATATTTAGTTGATTATTTTTGCATATGATTACTAGACAAATTTCTCAGGCCCACCAATTTATTTTAGAATTTTTGGAGTTCCAGAAGTTTGTGTTAGTTACAGTTACTATAGACTGTTCTGTTTTTGACAGATTCTGTTTTTCGTGTGTTGTTTGCTTATTTTGATGACTCTATGGCTAGTAAAATAGTTTATAAACCATAGAAAAGTTGGAATACAGTAGGTTTAACACAAATATAAATAAATAATGAGTTCATTACAATACCTTGAAGTGGTGTTTTGTTTTCTTTCACTAACGGAGCTCACGAGTTTTCTGTTAAGTTTTGTGTTGTGAAGTTTTCAAGTTTTGGGTAAAGATTCGATGGACTATGGAATAAGGAGTGGCAAGAGCCTAAGCTTGGGGATGCACAAGGCACCCCAAGGTAATATTCAAGGATTACCAAGCGTCTAAGCTTGGGGATGCCCCGGAAGGCATCTCCTGTTTCGTCTTTGTTCATCGGTAACTTTACTTGGAGCTATATTTTTATTCACCACATGATATGTGTTTTGCTTGGAGCGTCATTTTATTTTCTTTAGCTTTGCTTGCTGTTTGAATAAAGTACCAAGATCTGAAATTCTTAAATGTTAGAGAGTCTTCACATAGTTGCATGATTATCCGACTACTCATTGATCTTCACTTATATCTTTTGGAGTAGTTTGTTGTTTGCTCTAGTGCTTCACTTATATCATTTAGAGCATGGTGGTAGTTGTATTTTGAAGAAATAGATGAACTCTCGTGCTTCACTTATATTATTTTGGGAGTCTTAAATATCATGGTAATTTTCTTAAAATCCTAATATGCTAAGCATACAAGATTTGTAAGAATTCTTATGAGTGTGTTGAATACTAAGAGAAGTTTGATGATTGATGATTGTTTTGAGATATGGAGGTAGTGATATCAAAGTTGTGCTACTTGAGTAGTTGTGAATTTGATAAATGCTTGAGTTGAAGTTTGTGATTCCCGTAGCATGCACGTATGGTGAACCGTTATGTGATGAAGTCGGAGCATGATTTATTTATTGATTGTCTTCCTTATGAGTGGTGGTCGGGGACGAGCGATGGTCTTTTCCTACCAATCTATCCCCCTAGGAGCATGCGCGTAATACTTTGCTTTGATAACTTGTAGATTTTTGCAATAAGTATATGAGTTCTTCATGACTAATGTTGACTCCATGGATTATACACACTTTTCCCATCCTTCCACCATTGCTAGCCTCTCTAATACCGCGCACTTTTCGTCGGTATCATACACCCACCATATACCTTCCTCAAAACAGCCACCATACCTACCTATCATGGCATTTCCATAGCCATTCCGAGATATATTGCCATGCAACTTTCCACCGTTCCGTCTATTATGACACGCTCCATCATTGTCATATTGCTAGCATGATCATGTAGTTGACATCATATTTGTGGCAAAGCCACCATTCATAATTCGTTCATACATGTCACTCATGAGTCATTGCACATCCCGGTACACCACCGGAGGCATTCATATAGAGTCATATCTTGTTCTAAGTATCGAGTTGTAATTCATGAGTTGTAAGTAAATAAAAGGGTGATGACCATCATTATTAGAGCATTGTCCCAAGTGAGGAAAGGATGATGGAGACTATGATTCCCCCACAAGTCGGGATGAGACTCCGGACGAAAAAGAAAAAAAGAAAAAAAAAGTGGCCATAAAAAAAAGAGAGAAAAGGCCCAAATAAAAAATAAAAAAATAAAAAAATGAGAGAAAAAGAGAGAAGGGGCAATGCTACTATCCTTTTACCACACTTGTGCTTCAAAGTAGCACCATGATCTTCATGATAGAGAGTCTCCTATGTTGTCACTTTCATATACTAGTGGGAAATTTTCATTATAGAACCTGACTTGTATATTCCAATGATGGGCTTCCTCAAAATGCCCTAGGTCTTCGTGAGCAAGCGAGTTGGATGCACACCCACTTAGTTTTTTTGTTGATCTTTCATATACTTATAGCTCTAGAGCATCCGTTGCATGGCAATCCCTACTCACTCACATTGATATATATTGATAGGCATCTCCATAGCCCGTTGATACGCCTAGTTGATGTGAGACTATCTTCCCCTCCTTTTGTCTTCTCCACAACCACCATTCTATTCCTATATAGTGCTATATCCATGGCTCACGCTCATGTATTGCGTGAAGATTGAAAAAGTTTTGAAAATGTTAAAGTATGAAAGAATTGCTTGGCATTTCATCGAGGTTGTGCATGATTTAAATACTTTGTGTGGTGAAGATGGAGCATAGCTAGACTATATGATTTTGTAGGGATAACTTACTTTGGCCATGTTATTTTGAGAAGAAATAATTGCTTTGTTAGTATGCTTGAAGTATTATTTTTTATGTCAACATGAACTTTTGTCTTGAATCTTTCGGATATGAATATTCATACCGCAATTAAGAAGAATTACATTGAAATTATGCCAAGTAGCACTCCGCATCAAAAATTCTTTTTTATCATTTACCTACTCGAGGAAGAGCAGGAATTAAGCTTGGGGATGCTTGATATGTCACCAACGTATCTATAATTTTTGATTGCTCCATGCTATATTATCTACTGTTTTGGGCAATATTGGGCTTTATTATTCACTTTTATATTATTTTTGGGACTAACCTATTGTCACGACCGGTTTTCCAATAAAAATATTTATTGAGAAACCAATTCTTTAGAATCCAGTTTGAGATGAAACCTCCTCACTGGCAGACAAACTTTTGATACAATAAGCCAGTAGCATAAATATATTACAGGGTTGAGCTGATGATGCTCAACAATTTATTACAAGCGTGCCAATAATTATACATAAAGGCGATATATGACACAAGAGAGTGGTGGCATACTACTGACTCGCAAATATGGTAGAGGTGGAGTAACACAGTGGGGAGTGGATAAGTGACTCTCAAACTAACATCCCATCGAACGTCGAGGTGAGGCTCGATGAATTTATTTGGTTTGCGGAAGCGGGAATAAAATAGTGACCAAGTCCAGGTTCGCACGAGACTGACTGGGACTCCTCTAGGCGTCGGATTCGCTATCGAACTCTTCATCCATGAGATCACCTTCGTCAGCATCTGGCCAAATCAACAAGCCAGTGAGTACTTTGGAAGTACTCGCAAGATAGTTCGGACGTAAGATATAACAAATGCATGCATGAGTGCGTCATGATTAACCCTCCAAGCATATTTAAAACGTAGCAGGCAAGGTAAGTAAATGAAAAGGGAAACGGTGGTAGTCCGCCTGAGATCCCAACAGTGAAGTAATAGAAAACAATCGTGTGTCTAGAGCGACGCCACGAAGGTAAATTAATAAAAGAAAGAAAATTCATGCCACAGTCGGGCGTCTTAGCGACACCTCATAAAGGGCTTTAAAAGAAATGCCACGGTCGGGCGTCTTAGCGACACCACATAAAGGGCTTTAAAAGAAATGCCACCGTCGGGCGTCTGAGCGACACCACATAAAGGGCTTTAAAAGAAATGCCACAGTCGGGCGTCTGAGCGACACCACATAAAGGGCTTTAAAAGAAAAAGAAATAATATATTCATCATAAATATATTCAACTCATGGAATTAAACGGGTTAGTCCATCCACAAGAATAAACATTTAACCGGTCCTAGTGCTCATGTGTCCCACCGGGTAATCTGTCACCAAACTGGCACATGTCAGTTAGCAGGGAACTTGGATATAGATAAGATGATTTGAAGATATAGAGCTCTGCAGAGTTTGTACAAAAAAAATTCCCCACAATCGACGGATTTCTGTAGTCACAAGGACTAGTTCCGTTACGGTATTTCAGAAGGAAACACAGCTAATCAGTACACACCCATCCAACCTCTCGATGCAAGGAATCACCCTCAACATCGCCCAAGAAAAACCTTTGAGACGGGGAGATCACAATCTCGAATAGCATGGGATCAAATTTATATACGCGCGCTCTAAGGGGTGCCCCCCTCTCGGTCCCAACCGGAAACACCCATGCCCCCTGACTGGATGCCTGGCTTTAATCCAGGGCCATGGAACCATCATCCTGGCCTCTCCTTTTTGGTGTGTACCAAGAAAGCGGTTTGCGACTTACTAAACCATATCCCTTTCGGGAAACATGTGGTAGTACAGGGAAAGGAAATGGATATGAACCCAACCGATATGGGTTGGTACTGAAGATAACTTGCATGGCCTGAGACTGGCATGCTACAACACTGCCATCTTACCCATCTTCATGCCAACACATGGACTTGCATACTTACGTCCAACGACGTGTGAAATCATCGGACTTACTTGCCTCAACAATGCATAATGAACGGTTCATCGGTATGCTTCACACATGCCATGAAACTAACTAAATGCAAAACATGCCAAGACACTCATCATATCAAAAGTTCAAACATTGCTTGCCTGGTTCAAAGTAGTCGGAGCCTAGCTCGGTGAAGTTCGCGGCCCCGTCACCTTCTTCGGCATCTACGGTATAGACAAAACATACGCGCTAACGTGAATACCGAGAGGTGCAGAAAAAGTATTGCAAATATTTTTCAAATAAATATGATAAAAAACTAGACAAAATTTTGAAGAGAACAGAAAAAGAATCACTCAAAAATATGCTCCTGTTAAAAAGATATAAAGGTTTTTGTCCAGGGACCTATCTGTAATGAAACAGAAACTTCCCAGGGGTTTTATTATAAAAACAGAAAACGTTTCGATAGCAACTATGCCGGCCCAGAGGGAAAGCGTATTCTGGCAAAAGACGTTTTCAGAAAACGATTCGTGTAAAACGAGTTGAGAGGCTGACGGGCGGGACCCACCCGTCAGGTTTAAATTCAAAAGAGGCGGGTCGGGGCTCGCTGGCGCCCGAGAGCCGCGGTGGTCGCCGGCGATGATCCACGGCGAGGTAGGGAGATCGGAGAGTACCAATGTGTTCAGGGCGCCATTCCACGTCGGTTGGTGGTGGTGGTGGTCACCGGGAAGCACCACGTCGACGGTGGCCCCTGCTCCGGCGGACGGTGGTTCGGGCGTGGATGGAGGTCGCCGGAGAGGGCTGCAAGCATGGAATTGAGGCGGGGGTCAGGCCTCTGGTAGCTAGAGGAGGTAGCTGACGGAGTTTGGGCGCCGGAGACGGCCTCACCGAAGTGAATCAAGCTGGAGGCCGAGGCGGAGCGGGGCGGCCGGAGTCGGGGGAGGAGACCTCCTCGAGGTCCTCCCAGTGGCCTGGCAGGGCGTTGCTGGAGTGTAGGGGTGGTGCGTGCTCGAGGGAGGGCTCAGGGTCTCCTTTTATAGGCGATCCGAGGCGGTGGCCGAGAACGGCGTTCTCCGGCGAGGATTACGGCGGTGCAGTGCTTGGTCGGGAGAGTTTAGGAGCTGAGCGCCGTCGTGGAGGTTCACGGAGTCAGTTTAGGTGCCAACAGTGCCGGGTTTTGCTCGTTTGGGCGACATTCGACGGAACGGGACGGCGCGGGTCCGTCGGCGGCAGAGAGCACACGCTGTGCGCGTCGCGCCACGGCGACGGTGCTGCATGCGTGCGCTGGCGTGGAGATGGCCACGCGGAGCCATCAGCGGGGTTGGGCGGCGCTGAACGGCGTTGAGCCGCCGTTCTGCTGCCTGTTGGCTGCCACGGCGGTTCAGCCGCCGCAAGACACGCCGGCGTGGTCGGGCCAGGGCGCCACCGACGCCAGGAAGAAGCCAAGCGCGCGTGTGGGGCTCCGGACAAGCAGACCAGGCGGCGAGCAACGTGCCAAGGGCACTGTGGGCGCGTGACTGAAGATGACCAACGGTGTTCGACACTGAAACTGAATTTTAACTGAACTTGGCTGAAACAGTGCATGCAAGGTGTTCGACGAAATGATTCAGGCATGTAGGGATTTTTCCTTGAGCTGAAACTTGGTGGAGTGGTCTCTCATTGCACCAGTAGGTTGCCTGAATTTTGGTGGAATTTTTGGAGAAGTGTAGAAATGAATTTCACCAAATTTGGCAAATCTGGTCCAAACTTGCAGCAGATGTAGTTTGAAAATTTTGAACAGGAGACCAGTGGATCTTCATGGTTCTAGGTTGATGGTTCAAAGGACTAGGAGGGGAAAAAGGTTTGGTGGCAAAAATCAAAACAGAAAAAGGAGTTCCTTTGTAAATCTCCAAGTGCTATAAGAGAAGACAGAAATTCATTTGAATAGAATTTGAATGGAAAAGATCACATGGGGAGGTTCAACTTGCTGGATTTGATGCAAATCATGATCCAAAGGGGAGGGAAAGGTTAGGAGAGAGCATTTGCACTAATGCCATGGCAAGAAGGAATAGTTGAAAGTGGCCAAGGACTTTTCCAAAAGCCATAGTGCATTTTCAAAAAGATTTTCAAAGGCTATTTTTCTCAAATAAAAAAACATTTTGTCTTAAGCCCAAATGAAGAGCAAGGACTCCCATGGCCAAAGGCAGACCTTGGGTGAATCCAAATAAAACTTTTGCCATAAAGAAATTATATGAGAGGGAGAGTTCTTTTGGAAAAAAATTTTAAATCACTCCCCTCAAGTCAAATAAAACCTTTTGAAAAATCCAAATAAAACTTGGGTGTCACAACACCTACCCCCTTAGGAAAAATCTCGTCCCCGAGATTTCAGCTGATCCTTAAATAAGTGTGGATGCTCTGTTCGAAGAAAATCCTCTCTTTCCCACGTTGCTTCACTTTCGGTGTGATTACTCCACTGAA
The DNA here is from genome assembly GCA_032464435.1 of Aegilops umbellulata. NCBI lineage: Eukaryota > Viridiplantae > Streptophyta > Magnoliopsida > Poales > Poaceae > Aegilops > Aegilops umbellulata. The sequence goes on from CP136055.1 coordinate 506,714,167, forward strand.
CTTTGAAAAATTTGACGGTTTTCTGTCGGGTCCTCCTTTCAGACTCCTCTAATATTTTTACTGGGTGTTCCCGATAAGTGAGGTCTGGCTGCACGTCAATGTTCTAATGGGATACTTGTTTCTCTGGGTTGCTTACGCACTTTCTCAATTGCGATACGTGGAACACGTTGTGGATATCTGATAATTCCTTAGGTAAGTCTAGTTGGTATGCGACCGTGCCTTTTCGGGCCACTATACAGAATGGTGCGATGAATCTTGGCGCTAGCTTTCCTTTTATTTTGAATCGTTGCAATCCCCTCATAGGTGACACTCGTAGGTACACGAATTCACCAGGTTCGAAGTTGACTCCACGATGTTTCTGATCGTAATAACTCTTTTGTCGGCTTTGGGCTGTCTTGAGTCGATCTCTGATTAGCTGGACCTTTTCCTCGGCTTCCTTGAGCATGTCTGGGCCGAAGATATGGCTGTCTCCGGTCTCTGACCAATTTAACGGGGTACGACATCTTCGTCCATATAAAGCCTCAAATGGAGCCATTTGTAGACTGGCCTGATAACTGTTGTTGTATGCGAACTCGGCATATGGCAGGCTGTCTTCCCAACTGGTTCCATAGGTGAGGACACATGCTCTCAGCATGTCCTCTAAAATCTGGTTTACCCGTTCTGTCTGTCCATCTATCTGGGGGTGGTATGCCGTACTGAAGGCTAGTTGAGTTCCTAGAGCCTGTTGTAAATGCTCCCAGAATCTCGAGACGAACTGTGTTCCTCTGTCAGATATTATAGTCTTCGGGACACCATGCAGACAAACTATGCGAGAGAGATATATCCTGGCGAGCTTCTGAGTGGTGTGGGTCGTCTTTACTAGAATGAAATGTGCCACCTTAGTTAACCTGTCGGTGATAACCCATATGGCATCATTCCCGTGTCGTGACCGGGGTAGTCCGACAATGAAATCCATCCCTATTTCATCCCATTTCCACTCAGGTATTTTGTTTGGTTGTAGTAGTCCGGCTGGTCTCTGATGTTCAGCTTTTATGCGTTGGCAAGAGTCGCAGCATGCAATGAAAGTGGCTATGTCCCTTTTCATTCCGTGCCACCAAAATCTTTCCTGGATATCCTTATACATCTTGGTTCCTCCCGGGTGGATCGAATATGGAGCGGTGTGGGCTTCAGCTAGAATTTGTTGTTTGAGGTCTTCTATGTTTGGCACGCAGAGTCTGTTTCCGTACCATAGTATCCCTTCTTCGTCTATGATGAATTCCGAGGCCTTGCCCATACTCACCTTTCTTTTGATGCCTTCAATGCTGGGGTGACCAGGCTGGGCTTCTTTGACTCTTTCTACAAGATTGGGTTGTATTTCCAAGTTTGTTACAGTGCCTTCCGCTACCATCAACAAGTTGAGTCTGGCAAATTCCTGTTGGAATTCGGGTCTTAAGTCGGGCAGACTGACGTTGTCGGCGCTGGGGTTCCGAGTAAGAGCATCGGCTACTACATTCGCTTTTCCAGGATGGTAGTGGATTCCGACATCATAATCCTTTACTAGCTCTAACCAGCGTCGTTGCCTTAAATTCAGTTCTGGCTGTGTGAAAATATATTTGAGACTTTTATGGTCCGTATATATTTCACATCGATTCCCAAGTAGGAAATGCCTCCATTCCTTGAGTGCATGAATAACCGCTGCCATTTCTAAGTCATGAGTGGGATAATTTTCCTCATGCTTGCGAAGTTGCCTTGAAGCGTATGCGACAACCTTGCCTTCTTGCATTAACACGCATCCGAGTCCCTTCCTGGACGCGTCACAATATACTTCAAAATTCTTGTGTATGTCTGGCACAACTAATACTGGTGCTGTTGTTAATTTCCGTTTCAGCTCTTGGAAACTTTTCTCACAGGCTTCTGTCCATTCAAATTTATTTTCCTTCTTGAGTAACTGGGTCAGAGGTTTGGCTATGGTGGAGAATCCTTCAATAAATCTGCGGTAATATCCTGCCATTCCCAAGAAACTTCGTATATCTGTTACACTGGTTGGTGACTTCCAGCCAAGTACGGCCTTTACTTTCTCCGGGTCCACGGCGATACCGTCTTGGGTTAGCACGTGGCCTAGAAAGCCTACTTGCCTTAACCAAAATTCACACTTGCTGAACTTGGCGTACAATTGGTGTTTCCTGAGTTCTCCTAGTACAATTCTGAGATGTTCAGTGTGCTCTTCTGGCGTTTTGGAGTATACCAGAATATTGTCGATGAATACCACCACGAACTTGTCCATAAACTTCATAAATACTTTGTTCATGAGGTGAACAAAATATGCAGGAGAATTTGTTAATCCAAAAGGCATTACTGTGAACTCATACAGTCCGTATCTGGAGGTGAATGCTGTTTTGGGGATATCCTCGGTTCGTACTTTTAACTGATGGTATCCTGACCTTAGGTCAATTTTTGAGAACACCTTGGCCTGAGCAAGTTGATCAAACAAATCGTTTATTTGCGGCATCGGGTATTTGTTTTTGATTGTGACCATGTTGAGTGCTCGGTAGTCAATACACAATCTCAGTGTTCCGTCTTTCTTTTTGGCAAAAAGAATTGGTGATCCCCAAGGTGAGGAGCTGGCTCGAATGTATCCTTTGTCCAGCAATTCCTTTATTTGCTTCTTCAACTCAACCAACTCGGACGGTGCCATTCTGTATGGTTTCTTGTATATGGGGGTGGTTCCTGGTGCTAGCTCAATGCTGAATTCTATTTCCCGGTCTGGTGGCATGCCTGGTAGCTCTTCGGGAAATACGTCTGGAAATTCACACACTACTGGAACCTTGTTTAATTCAGAAATATCCACCTGATTCAATCTCAGTTGCCGGGGTATTTTCCTATCTTGGGCGGATACTCTTATTGTCTTACCATGGTGGTGTGTGAGAATCACGGTCCGATTGAAACAGTCAATAAAACCTTTGTTGGTGGTTAACCAGTCCATCCCTAGGATGACATCCAGTCCTTTATTTTCCAACACAATGAGATTGGCGTGAAACTTCAATCCTTTGAACTCAATAATCACATCCTGACAGTAATTCTGAGTGACTTGCTGAATCCCAGGGGACTTGATGATCATGGATTTCTCCAAAGGAAGCATCGAAAATTTATTTTGCAAAGCAAAACTTTTCGAAATAAAAGAGTGAGAAGCTCCAGAATCAAACAAAACCATTGCAGGTATTGTGTTGACAGGAAACGTACCGAGTACGATATCCGAAGCATTTTGTGCCTCCTCTTTGGTCACGTGGTTCAGATGACCTTTCCTGTGGTTATTGTTGGGGTTGAAATTGTTTCGCTTGGGTGCTGAATTATTGTTGCCATTGTTCGGCTTTGGTGCTGAGTTTCGAGGCTTGGGACACTGCTTGGCATAGTGTCCTTCTTCTCCACAGGCGTAACAAGTAACACCTGGGTGATATGTGAACTCCTTGTCCCTAGCATGGAAATTCCTTGTTGGGCGTGAGACGTTGGATGATGATTTGTGCGCCCCACCCTTTTGAAAATCTGTCTTACTACGGTGATTGCGAGCATGGTTAGTCTGGTCCCTTTTTCGCTTGCGGATATCTTCCAAACTGCGTCTTTCATTTTCCAGAGTAATGGCTTTATCCACCAGCGTCTTAAAATCTGGGAAAGTGTGTATGACCAGTTGGCATTTAAGCGCGGGTGCTAGGTCGTCAAGGAATTTATCCATTTTCTTGCTTTCAGTCATACGCTCTTCGTTGGCGTAGCTGGATAACAGAGTAAATTGGTCGTTGTAATCTGACACTGTCATATTCCTTTGTTTGAGGTCATCGAACTCTCTTTTCTTGATTTTCATAATACTTTTAGGAATATGCGCGCCACGGAAACCTTCTTTGAAATTATCCCAGGTTATATCATTTTCGTTGGGATGCATGTGCAGGAAATTCTCCCACCAGGATGCGGCTGCTCCCGTGAGATAATGCGGTCCGTACAGTACCTTTTCTGGGTCTGAGCATTTTGCAATAATTAATTTTCTCTCCATGTCACGAAGCCAGTCTTCGGCCTCAAGTGTCTTGTCAGTATGAGAAAATGTTGAGGGACGTGTCTTCTGTAGCTCAGATAACTTGGAATGCTGCGGATACTGCCCATGGTGATTTCCCATGTTAATGACTTGGTTCATCATTTCCCGATGTTGTTGCTGACTCTGTTCATAAAGGCGGCACATTTGGGAAAGTGTTGTTTCACTGTCATGTTGACTTGTCTGACCTCGTGTGAAATTGTTGCCTGGTTGAGTATCATAGTATTGACTTGACGGCCCTTGTGCAAAATTGTTGCCCGGTTGATTGCCATAATTTTCCTCTGGTGGAGCTGGCATGGAGCGAGTCCAAGGACGAGACATTTTTCACTCTGGGGATGTATTTTGTAAAACCCATAAGAAAAATGGAAGGGTTGCAAAAATAAATCCATAATGCACAAGGTTGGCAAATAAGTTTTAAAGCCAAGATTACTCAAGGGAAAACAAATCGATTTGCGCATAGAGAAGGACTGCATCATTACGTATCTTACATGCGGCGATAATTATACATTACATCACTCAGGATATGCGTACATAATCCTGACATGTTATTTAGGCTAGTGCACTTCTCCAGATCCTACATGATGCGCAAACAAGCTACTTCTCGCACATCTTACATGGCGGTACAACGCGCGATGGCTAAGCGTACTCAGTCGGAGATGTTGATGACATCCTTGGTCCTTCCAAGGGTGAGGCGTAGCGAAGCCGGGGACTCGACTTCTTCCTCGCTAATAGGCTCCATACGAGTAGTGCTGCGCCGAGTAGATGGAGCGGGTGCCAGGGGCGGAATAGCACGAATAGGAGTCGGCGCGGAGGGTGGTGCAGTGCGCGCTGGAGTGGGCGCAATGACCTGGTTGAACTCCTCGGTGGTAGGCAGGCGACGAGCAGGTGCATGGGATGCTGAGGACGAGACAAAAATCAGTGGCGGTGCGGTGGGCAGGAGCTCCCTCCTGTTGGCGGCACAACCATGGACTGAGTCCATGCGGGCGGCCACGAAGTCGTCCACCAAGTTGTCGAGGGCTGCCTCCAAGGCCCGGAGATACTCAATAAGCATCTCAAAAGCCTCATCTCGTTCTCCTCTGGGGCAAGAGAATGCGTAGTGACAGGTGTAGGGCACATGGCATGGAAGATAGCGGTAGCGACGAGCCTTCATCGCGGGAAGGACATCCCTGAGACGAGCTATCGCCTCGCGGGCTGCCATCTGGATAGCGTGCTTCTCCGTAGGCATGGCTCTCCCCAAGAACCGGAAGCGGCGTAGCTCACCACGCCCTCCCTTGAACTGCACCGAGGCCTGGTGCATAGTCAGACTCTCGTTGACTTTGTGCTGGCAGAGAGTGACGACTGGGCGCATAGATGGCCCCATCACGACCTGAACGACGAAGGAGAGAAGCTTGACGAACCCATCGGGCACGTTGGCGAAGGTCTGAGACTCGCAGCTGTGGTCGGCCATCTACAAAAGTGGGCAAAAATCCTGAATGGTCAGATCATAAATATATGCTGACTGTCAGAAAAATGACTACGATTGCAAAAACGTGAATAAGCTCTATCATGCTAATAACCGATTAGCGATCGCACCTAGTGGCTTCCTACAGTCAGCCTGGCCCTGGTACCAAGCTTGTCACGACCGGTTTTCCAATAAAAATATTTATTGAGAAACCAATTTTTTAGAATCCAGTTTGAGATGAAACCTCCTCACTGGCAGACAAACTTTTGATACAATAAGCCAGTAGCATAAATATATTACAGGGTTGAGCTGACGATGCTCAACAATTTATTACAAGCGTGCCAATAATTATACATAAAGGCGATATATGACAAAAGAGATTGGTGGCATACTACTGACTCGCAAATATGGTAGAGGTGGAGTAACACAGTGGGGAGTGGATAAGTGACTCTCAAACTAACATCCCATCGAACGTCGAGGTGAGGCGTGATGAATTTATTTGGTTTGCGGAAGCGGGAATAAAATAGTGACCAAGTCCAGGTTCGCATGAGACTGACTGGGACTCCTCTAGGCGTCGGATTCGCTATCGAACTCTTCATCCATGAGATCACCTTCGTCAGCATCTGGCCAAATCAACAAGCCAGTGAGTACTTTGGAAGTACTCGCAAGACAGTTCGAACGTAAGATATAACAAATGCATGCATGAGTGCGTCATGATTAACTCTCCAAGCATATTTAAAACGTAGCAGGCAAGGTAAGTAAATGAAAAGGGAAACGGCGGTAGTCCGCCTGAGATCCCAACAGTGAAGTAATGGAAAACAATCGTGTGTCTAGAGCGACGCCACGAAGGTAAATTAATAAAAGAAAGAAAATTCATGCCACAGTCGGGCGTCTTAGCGACACCTCATAAAGGGCTTTAAAAGAAATGCCATGGTCGGGCGTCTTAGCGACACCACATAAAGGGCTTTAAAAGAAATGCCATAGTCGGGCGTCTGAGCGACACCACATAAAGGGCTTTAAAAGAAATGCCACAGTCGGGCGTCTGAGCGACACCACATAAAGGGCTTTAAAAGAAAAAGAAATAATATATTCATCATAAATATATTCAACTCATGGAATTAAACGGGTTAGTCCATCCACAAGAATAAACATTTAACCGGTCCTAGTGCTCATGTGTCCCACCGAGTAATCTGTCACCAAACTGGCACATGTCAGTTAGCAGGGAACTTGGATATAGATAAGATGATTTGAAGATATAGAGCTCTGCAGAGTTTGTACAAAAAAATTCCCCACAGTCGACGGATTTCCGTAGTCACAAGGACTAGTTCCGTTACGGTATTTCAGAAGGAAACACAGCTAATCAGTACACACCCATCCAACCTCTCGATGCAAGGAATCACCCTCAACATCGCCCAAGAAAAACTTTTGAGACGGGGAGATCACAATCTCGAATAGAATGGGATCAAATTTATATACGCGCGCTCTAAGGGGTGCCCCCCTCTCGGTCCCAACCGGAAACACCCATGCCCCCTGACCGGATGCCTGGCTTTAATCCAGGGCCATGGAACCATCATCCCGGCCTCTCCTTTTTGGTGTGTACCAATAAAGCGGTTTGCGACTTACTAAACCATATCCCTTTCGGGAAACATGTGGTAGTACAGGGAAAGGAAATGGATATGAACCCAACCGATATGGGTTGGTACTGAAGATAACTTGCATGGCCTGAGACTGGCATGCTACAACACTGCCATCTTACCCATCTTCATGCCAACACATGGCCTTGCATACTTACGTCCAACGACGTGTGAAATCATCGGACTTACTTGCCTCAACAATGCATAATGAACGGTTCATCGGTATGCTTCACACATGCCATGAAATTAACTAAATGCAAAACATGCCAAGACACTCATCATATCAAAAGTTCAAACATTGCTTGCCTGGTTCAGAGTAGTCGGAGCCTAGCTCGGTGAAGTTCGTGGCCCCATCATCTTCTTCGGCATCTACGGTATAGAGAAAACATACGCGCTAACGTGAATACCGAGAGGTGCAGAAAAAGTATTGCAAATATTTTTCAAATAAATCTGATAAAAAACTAGACAAAATTTTGAAGAGAACAAAAAAAGAATCACTCAAAAATATGCTCCTGTTAAAAAGATATAAAGGTTTTTGTCCAGGGACCTATCTGTAATGAAACAGAAATTTCCCAGGGTTTTTATTATAAAAACAGAAAACGTTTCGATAGCAACTACGCCGGCCCAGAGGGAAAGCGTATTCTGGTAAAAGACGTTTTCAGAAAACGATTCGTGTAAAACGAGTTGAGAGGCTGACGGGCGGGTCCCACCCGTCAGGTTTAAAATCAAAACAGGCGGGTCGGGGCTCGCTGGCGCCCGAGAGCCGCGGTGGTCGCCGGCGACGATCCACGGCGAGGTAGGGAGATCGGAGAGTACCAATGTGTTCAGGGCGCCATTTCGCGTCGGTTGGTGGTGGTGGTGGTCACCGGGAAGCACCACGTCGATGGTGGCCCCTGCTCCGGCGGACGGTGGTTCGGGCATGGATGGAGGTCGCCGGAGAGGGCTGCAAGCATGGAATTGAGGCGGGGGTCAGGCCTCTGGTAGCTAGAGGAGGTAGCTGACGGAGTTTGGGCGCCGGAGACGGCCTCACCGAAGTGAATCGAGCTGGAGGCCGAGGTGGAGCGGGGCGGCCGGAGTCGGGGGAGGAGACCTCCTCGAGGTCCTCCCAGTGGCCTGGCAGGGCGTTGGTGGAGTGTAGGGGTGGTGCGTGCTCGAGGGAGGGCTCGGGGTCTCCTTTTATAGGCGATCCGAGGCGGTGGCCGAGAATGGCGTTCTCCGACGAGGATTACGGCGGTGCAGTGCTTGGTCGGGAGAGTTTAGGAGCTGAGCGCCGTCGTGGAGGTTCACGGAGTCAGTTTAGGTGCCAACAGCACCGGGTTTTGCTCGTTTGGGCGACGTTCGACGGAACGGGACGGCGCGGGTCCATCGGCGGCAGAGAGCACACGATGTGCGCGTCGCGCCACGGCGACGGTGCTGCATGCGTGCGCTGGCGTGGAGATGGCCACGCGGAGCCATCAGCGGGGTTGGGCGGCGCTGAACGGCGTTGAGCCACCGTTCTGCTCCCTATTGGCTGCCACGGCGGTTCAGCCGCCGCAAGACACGCCGGCATGGTCAGGCCAGGGCGCCACCGACGCCAGGAAGAAGCCAAGCGCGCGTGCGGGGCTCCAAACAAGCAGACCAGGCGGCGAGCAACGTGCCAAGGGCACTGTGGGCACGTGACTGAAGATGACCAACGGTGTTCGACACTGAAACTGAATTTTAACTGAACTTGGCTGAAACAGTGCATGCAAGGTGTTCGACGAAATGATTCAGGCATGTAGGGATTTTTCCTTGAGCTGAAACTTGGTGGAGTGGTCTCTCATTGCACCAGTAGGTTGCCTGAATTTTGGTGGAATTTTTGGAGAAGTGTAGAAATGAATTTCACCAAATTTGGCAAATCTGGTCCAAACTTGCAGCAGATGTAGTTTGAAAATTTTGAACAGGAGACCAGTGGATCTTCATGGTTCTAGGTTGATGGTTCAAAGGACTAGGAGGGGAAAAAGGTTTGGTGGCAAAAATCAAAACAGAAAAAGGAGTTCCTTTGTAAATCTCCAAGTTCTATAAGAGAAGACAGAAATTCATTTGAATAGAATTTGAATGGAAAAGATCACATGGGGAGGTTCAACTTGCTGGATTTGATGCAAATCATGATCCAAAGGGGAGGGAAAGGTTAGGAGAGAGCATTCGCACTAATGCCATGGCAAGAAGGAATAGTTGAAAGTGGCCAAGGACTTTTCCAAAAGCCGTAGTGCATTTTCAAAAAGATTTTCAAAGGCTATTTTTCTCAAATAAAAAAACATTTTGTCTTAAGCCCAAATGAAGAGCAAGGACTCCCAAGGCCAAAGGCAGACCTTGGGTGAATCCAAATAAAACTTTTGCCATAAAGAAATTATATGAGAGGGAGAGTTCTTTTGAAAAAAAATTAATCACTCCCCTCAAGTCAAATAAAACCTTTTGAAAAATCCAAATAAAACTTGGGTGTCACACCTATTAACCGGAGGCCCAGCCCAGATTTGATGTTTTATGCATATTCAGTGTTTCGAAGAAAAGGAATATCAGACGGAGTCGAAACGGAACGAAATCAACTGGAGAAGTTATTTTTGGAAGGACAGCTACCAGATAGACTTGGACCCCACGTCAGGAGCCAAGGGAGGTGCTCACGAGGGTGGGGGGCGCACCCACCCCCTAGGGCGCGCCCCCTGCCTTGTGGGGCCCCCGAAGCTCCACCGACATACTTCCTACACCCATATATACTCACGTACCCTAAAACTTCCAGAACTGAGATTAGATCAGGAGTTCCGCCGCCGCAAGCCTCTGTAGCCACCAAAAACCTCTCGGGACCCTATTCCGGCACCCTGTCGGAGGGGGGGAACCCTCACCGGTGACCATCTTCATCATCCCGGCGCTCTCCATGACAAGGAGGGAGTAGTTCACCCTCGGGGCTGAGGGTATGTACCAGTAGCTATGTGTTTAATCTCTCTCTCTCTCTCTCTCTCTCTCTCTCTCGTGTTCTTGATTTGGCACGATCTTGATGTATCACGAGCTTTGCTATTATAGTTGGATCTTATGTTTCTTCTCCCCCTCTACTCTCTTGTAATGGATTGAGTTTTCCCTTTGAAGTTATCTTATCGGATTGACTCTTTAAAGATTTGAGAACACTTGATGTATGTCTTGCCGTGCGTATCTGTGGTGACAATGGGATATCACGTGACTCACTTGATGTATGTTTTTGTGATCAACTTGCGGGTTCCGCCCATGAACCTATGCATATGGGTTGGCACACGTTTTCGTCGTGATTCTCCGGTAGAAACTTTGGGCACTTTTTGAAGTACTTTGTTTTGGTTGAATAGATGAATCTGAGATTGTGTGATGCATATTGTATAATCATACCCACGAATACTTGAGGTGACATTGGATTATCTCGGTGACATTAGGGTTTTGGTTGATTTGTATCTTAAGGTGTTATTCTAGTACAAACTCTAGGGCTGTTTGTGACACTTATATGAATAGCCCAACGGAATGATTGGAAAGAATAACTTTGAGGTGGTTTCGTACCCTACCATAATCTCTTCGTTTGTTCTCCGCTATTAGTGACTTTGGAGTGACTCTTTGTTGCATGTTGAGGGATAGTTATATGATCCAACTACGTTATTATTGTTGAGAGGACTTGCACTAGTGAAAGTATGAACCCTAGGCCTTGTTTCCTATCATTGCAATACCGTTTACGCGCACTTTTACCGCTTGTTACCTTGCTGTTTTTATATTTTCAGTTTACAAAAACCCATATCTACCATCCATATTGCACTTGTATCACCATCTCTTCGCCGAACTAGTGCACCTATACAGTTTACCATTGTATTGGGTGTGTTTGGGACGCAAGAGACTCTTTGTTATTTGGTTGCAGGGTTGCTTGAGAGAGACCATCTTCATCCTATGCCTCCCGCGGATTGATAAACCTTAGGTCATCCACTTGAGGGAAATTTGCTACTGTCCTACAAACCTCTGCACTTGGAGGCCCAACAACGTCTACAAGAAGAAGGTTGCGTAGTAGACATCAGGGACCGAGAGCAAGAGCAGAGCAGTAGCGTGAGCGAGAGCCAAAGAAGCAGCAGGTCCTACTGATGTGCATGTCGCCACCAAGGGAGCGACGCCATGGAGGAAGTGGCCAGCGACGCCGCCGTGGATGGAGCTGCGCCATGTCGGCTCGGGACCGAGCACCGGTAGCACCGTGAGATCGAATCAAGAAGAAAATGCGGCGATTAGTGTAGAACATCTTTGGTGGCGCCGATTAGGCCTCAGCTTCATCGAAGGAAACGGTGATGATACTACTCTTCCGGTGGTGCAGGTGAAGACGGCGGTGTGGGAATTGAGGTGGCGCGAAAGACGAGGGGAACATCGGGGCAGCTCCTTGGAGGTGGAGGACGGGGTGGCTGAACCGCCGGGACGATGAGATCAACGACGGATCCTCATCCGGTGCGGTGGATGAGGGACGTCCAGGTGTTGCTGTGGACGATGTCGTCGGGGAAGTGGCTCTGGCTGGGTGGGGGGGCTTCGCGGGTTTTCGCGGCCTCGGTGTACGAATGGGTGGGTGATGGGATGGGATGGGGAACCATGGCTTAGGGACACACTTGTCCGAAATATGGGGTAAGTTACAAAAGTACCCCCACCGATTTGAGCTAGGCAGTTCTTTTGGTTCAAAGGTATCACGGGCATTTCGCGTGTCGGGATTTCGCAGGAGGTGGGAGTTTTCGCACGCGTTGTAATTTTGGGATAGCAAGGCACGGGTTGATATGGAGGGAGTTTTTGGAGCACAACGAGACAAAGATATATCTTAAATATTTCGGGGTAACAAGGCGCGGGTTGAAGAGGCGGGAGTTTCGCAGCACGATAGACAGAGATGCAAGCTTGAAATTTCGGCATAACAAGGCGCGACTTGAAATTTCGGGAGAACAAGCTTAACGTGTACAACAGAAGAAAGACAATTCACACCTCATCACTAGAGAGAGCCATATCCCGTTTTACTATATTACTAGAAATGCATTCAAATACAACAACAAAAAAACTAAAAAAATGGGACAACAAACATAAGTGTACAATACCAAATCAATTTGCACTTCCCTCAATAATAAAAAACAATTCATGTTGTCTAGCATATTGTAACACCCCCAGTGGCGTGCTAAAGTAATCCCCTGTTAATGGTGTCATGTCATCATGTTACTGTTGCTAATCTTCATTTGATCCAAATCACAATTCAAATTCATTTCCAATCTAAAGTCAAAAATTCATATTTGTCAGACATGAAAACTAAAATGTTCATCTTGTGCCAAATAATCCCATAACTAATATTGGTAGTGAACCAACATTTTTGCAAAGTGTTTAAGTGCACTAAACTAGCTAAAACAATGCTTATAACATTTTTTTAAATGCTTTTTAATTTGTAAAAATGGTAACCTGTTTTATTTAAGTGCTAACTAATTGTGTTAGTAGCCTAAAACATGATGGTATTTTAGGTGTAACTTTTATAATTTATAGAACAGTTTGGTTTTAAAAAGTTTTGGAAAACAGAAGTTTCAAAAAAAGAAAGAAAACGCAAAACTAGTTAAACAGGAAAAAGATGGCCCTGCCCCTGTGGAACTAAACGCGTGGGCTTCGGCCCACCCGAGCCAGCCCCGCCGGCCCACTCCCCCTCCCCTGTCGCCTTCCCCCTTCTCCTGTTCGACCAACTCGCGCCCGTGGTCGCCGTCGAACCCGCTCGTCGCCTCTTGCCTCACTGACGAGGGGATAAGGATCCCCTCCCATCGCGTCGCCTCGATCCTTGCTCCGCACTTCCACTTGCGCCTCTTCTCCCCCAGATCCACCTCTCTCCTCTCCATCTCCTTCGTTCTAGAGAGGAGACCGACGCGGTCGCCGCCGTGCCTTGCACGTTGATATGTCTCCAATGTATCTACAATTTTTGATTGCTCCATGCTATATTATCTACTGTTTTGAAAAATACTCGGCTTTATTATCCACTTTTATATTATTTTTGGGACTAACCTATTAACCGGAGGCCCCGCCCAGAATTGCTGTTTTTTGCCTATTTCAGTGTTTTGAAGAAAAGGAATATCAAACAAAGTCGAAACGGAACGAAATCAACCGGAGAAGTTATTTTTGGAAGGAAAGCTACTGGAAAAGCTTGGAGTGCACATCAGGAGAGAAGGGAGGCGCCCCCCTAGGGCGCGCCCCTGCCTCGTGGCCCCCCTTCGGTCCACCGACGTACTTCTTTCACCCATATATATCTATGTACCCTAAAACTTCCAAAAAGGAGAAGAGATCTGGAGTTCCGCCGCCGCAAGCCTCTGTAGACACCAAAAGTCAATCGGGACCCTGTTCCGGCACTCTGCCGAAGGGGGGAACCCTCACGGATGGCCATCTTCATCATCCCGGCGCTCTCCATGATGAGGAGGGAGTAGTTCACCCTCGGTGCTGAGGGTATGTACAAGTAGCTATGTGTTTGATCTCTTTCTCTCTCGTGTTCTTGATTTGGCACGATCTTGATGTATCGCGAGCTTTGCTATTATAGTTGGATCTTATGTTTCTTCTCCCCTCTACTCTCTTGTAACGGATTGAGGTTTCCCTTTGAAGTAATCTTATCGGATTGAGTCTTTAATGACTTGAGAACACTTGATGTATGTCTTGCCGTGCGTATCTATGGTGACAATGGGATATCACGTGATTCACTTGATGTATGTTTTGGTGATCAACTTGGGGGTTCCGCCCATGAACTTATGCATAGGGGTTGGCACACGTTTTCGTCTTGACTCTCCGGTAGAAACTTTGGGGCACTCTTTGCGGTTCTATGTGTTGGGGAACGTAGTAATTTCAAAAAAATTCCTACGCACACGCAAGATCATGGTGATGCATAGCAAGGAGAGGGGAGAGTGTTGTCCACGTACCCTCGTAGACCGAAAGCGGAAGCGTTTGCACAACGCGGTTGATGTGGTCGTACGTCTTGACGATCCGACCGATCAAGTACCGAACGCACGGCACCTCCGAGTTCAGCACACGTTCAGCCCGGTGACGTCCCTCGAACTCTGATCCAGCCGAGTGTTGAGGGAGAGTTTCGTCAGCACGACGGCGTGGTGACGATGATAATGTTCTACCGACGCAGGGCTTCGCCTAAGCACCGCTACAGTATTATCGAGGTGGACTATGGTGGAGGGGGGCACCGCACACGGCTAAAAGATGAAAGGATCAATTGTTGTGTCTATGGGGTGCCCCCTACCCCCATATATAAAGGAGTGGAGGAGGGGGAGGGCCGGCCCTCTCTATGGCCTGCCCTAGGGGAGTCCTACTCCCACCGGGAGTAGGATTCCCCCTTTCCTAGTAGAACTAGGAGCCCTTCCAGGTAGTAGGAGTAGGAGGGAAGGAAAGGGAAGGGAAAAGGAGAAGGAAGGAAGGGGCGCCCCCCCTCCCTAGTCCAATTCGGACCAGCCCTTGGGGAGGGGTGCGGCCACCCTTTGAGGCCTTTCTCTCATTTCCCGTATGGCCCATTAAGGCCCAATACGAATTCTCGTAACTCCCCGGTACTCCCGAAAATACCCGAATCACTCAGAACCTTTCTGATGTCCAAATATAGTCGTCCAATATATCGATCTTTACGTCTTAACCATTTCAAGACTCCTCGTCATGTCCCAGATCTCATCCGGGACTCCGAACTCCTTTGGTACATCAAAACACATAAACTCATAATATAACTGTCATCGAAACTTTAAGCGTGCGGACCCTACGGGTTCGAGAACTTTGTAGACATGACCGAGACACGTCTCCGGTCAATAACCAATAGCAGAACCTGGATACTCATATTAGCTCCCACATATTCTACGAAGATCTTTATCGGTCAGACCGCATAACAACATACGTTGTTCCCT
Organism: Aegilops umbellulata; assembly: GCA_032464435.1. Classification (NCBI taxonomy): domain Eukaryota; kingdom Viridiplantae; phylum Streptophyta; class Magnoliopsida; order Poales; family Poaceae; genus Aegilops; species Aegilops umbellulata. The sequence continues at coordinate 506,729,185 of CP136055.1, forward strand.
TTGTCATCGGTATGTTACTTGCCCGAGATTCGATCGTCGGTATCTCAATACCTAGTTCAATCTCGTTACCAGCAAGTCTCTTTACTTGTTCTGTAATACATCGTCCCGCAACTAACTCATTAGTTGCAATGCTTGCAAGGCTTAAGTGATGTGCATTACCGAGAGGGCCCAGAGGTACCTCTCCGACAATCGGAGTGACAAATCCTAATCTCGAAATACGCCAACCCAACAAGTACCTTCGGAGACACCTGTAGAGCACCTTTATAATCACCCATTTATGTTGTGACGTTTGGTAGCACAAAAAGTATTCCTCCGGTAAACGGGAGTTGTAAAATCTCATAGTCATAGGAACATGTATAAGTCATGAAGAAAGCCATAGCAACATACTAAACGATCGTGTGCTAAGCTAACGGAATGGGTCATGTCAATCACATCATTCTCCTAATGATGTGATCCCGTTAATCAAATGACAACTCATGTCTATGGTTAGGAAACCTAACCATCTTCGATTAACAAGCGAGTCAAGTAGAGGCATACTAGTGACACTCTGTTTGTCTATGTATTCACACATCTATTATGTTTCCGGTTAATACAATTCTAGCATGAATAATAAACCTTTATCATGATATAAGGAAATAAATAATAACTTTATTATTGCCTCTAGGGTATATTTCCTTCACTATGTGTTGGTTGAATAGATGAATCTTAGATTGTGTGATGCATATCGTATAATCATACCCACGGATACTTGAGGTGACATTGGAGTATCTTGGTGACATTAGGGTTCTGGTTGATTTGTGTCTTAAGTTGTTATTCTAGTACGAACTCTTATAGGAATAGCCAAACGGATTGATTGGAAAGAATAACTTTGAGGTGGTTTCGTACCCTACCATAATCTCTTCGTTTGTTCTTCGCTATTAGTGACTTTGGAGTGACTCTTTGTTGCATGTTGAGGGATAGTTATATGTTCCAACTATGTTATTATTGTTGAGAGAACTTGCACTAGTGAAAGTATGAACCCTAGGCGTTGGGGATATTACTACTGGGCGTAAACCGGCCAGGACAGGCCGGGTTTGCTTTATCAGTAGTTGAGTATGCTTGAAACTCCATGAAGGCAGATAGGAATGTTAGATAGGGGCCCAAGGCCCAGAACCGGTTTAATGCCTGTAACCGTGAACCGGCATTGGTATGAAACTGGTATGGTAAGATAGAAACAGCAGAGACCGAACCCGACATGTATATGAGCCGGTCTCGGGACTCTGTAAACCGGCGGGCGTCACCCATGTATATAAGGGGACGACCCGGCGGCGGTTCACAAGAACAAACAACAACTCAATGACTAGGCGAAGCATATTCGCTCCCTGGTCATCGAAACCCCATCAATTCCATCACAACTAGACGTAGGCTTTTACCTTCCTTGAAGGGGCCGAACTAGTATAAACTCTCTTGCATCCCTTGTCCGCTTTAACCCCTTCAAGCTAACCCGTAGCGATGGCTCCACAACTAAGTCCTTTCATGAGGGCATCTGCTGTGACAAAACCACGACAGTTGGTGCCCACCGTGGGGCTATCGCACGATGGTTTCAAGTTCTTGGAGGGCAACTTCGAAGGACTTAAGGGTTACGCTGTGGGCCGGATGACCAAGAGTCGTCGCGGCAAGCTCTACATCGACGATGCAGGCTGGGGCCCCGAGGCCGGCTCAATCGAGTATGGGTACCGGGTCCCCTTTGGTGGCATACACGTTTTCATCGGCAAGATTGGCGAACCGGGCCCTGAGCCGGACATCTGCACCGACCTCGTAGAAATGGCTCAGCGTGCACGATCCGCCCAGGTTAAACCGGCCGTGAAGCATGCCTTCGTGGAGGTCATCCATGGAGGGGAATATGAGGATAGATCGGAATCTGGTGGTGAGACCGTCGTTTATTCCGGTGACGAGTCATCGACCGGAGAGACCGAGTCGTTATATCAATTACAAGATGGCCGGATTGGGGGCTGTTCCGATGGCGACAGTATTCCGGACCCCTCTGATCTACCGAACCGGGTTGGAATATTTATGGCCGGTACACAAGCGGCGGTCCACTCTTCAGTCGCATCAGCAATTATCTCCGGATCAGTAGCGGCGACGGCAGCCGGGGCAGGACGTCCTGTGCGCCCGCCGGCTCAAGTTTTATCTGATCTATTCGATGCATTGGCTACGCTCATGGCAGAGGCTAACCCGGTAGATCAGGATGCCCACAATGTAGAAATCACAAAAGTAAAGGATCGGATTACTCAGGCCAAGGCCGATTTAGCGGCTGAAGATGCTAGGATGACCGCAGAGCGGGCCGCTTTGGACGCGCAGGCTTATCGGCTTATGCAGGATCAAAACGCATCGCATGAAGTCCTGAAAAGGAGGCACCGGTCCCGCCTACCTCTGGATTACGATGCTAGGAACCTCTTTAACACCCCAGGAGCGGGGACCAGTAACCCGCCGGTAGCAAACCGGGCGGAGGCACCAGGAGTGGGTGCGCCGGTTCAACCGCGTTTGATGGGTCCGCCTTGGTAGATCAACGTTGTGTCTCAGCCCGTCCCAACACCACTGGGTCATTATTCTACCCCAATAGACAATCTCGTTGTTGCCGCTTCATGACTGGAGGCCATCCCAGTTGAAGGTGATTCTCCAGCGGCGGTGGAGACACGCCGGGTTAAGGAGCTTCTTCGGATGGCCTTGATTCAACAGGAAGTGTATTCATATAGCCATGATCGAATTCATTCCACCCCTCGTCTGAGCCGGAGTTACAGCAGGCGTATGGATGAGCCGGCCGTGTCAAGCAATGCTCAGAACCGTGAAGCACCCCGTGGCAACAACCCGGTAGGTGGCGTTGGGGATGCTCAGGAAGTAGTAGACCGGGCCCGAGCGCGCTGGGAGGCCGAGTTAGCGGCACAGTATGAAGCTCGTAAGCTTACACCGGTTCGTCTAACCACATCAGTCGAGCCAGGAGTTACCTCTAGTTCTTTGTGGGTACCGTGCCTTGTCCCCGCATTACGCAATGTGCGCCTGCCCAAGGATTTCAAGGGCCCGCGCAAGGTGCCAAATTACACTGCCGATTTATCCCCGGAAACATGGGTGGAGAGCTATGAGATGGCCATGGAAATGCTTGATGTGGATGATGCGGCGTGTGTGAAATATTTCACCATGATGCTAGAAGGGACGGCCCGTACTTGGTTAAAAAGTTTACAGCCAACTCTATCAGTTCATTTGCTGAGTTGAGAGCCCGGTTTATCCATAATTTTAAGGATACATGCAAGCAGCCTATGTCGATAGTGGACTTAGCAGCCTGTGTCCAGGAAAAAGGAGAGTCAATGACCCGTTGGGTGCGCCGGGTCTCGAAAATTTTGCATTCGTCAGACCCCATCAATGCCGATACAGCAGTTATAACCTTGGAAGGCAACTGTCGGTTTGAACCTATGAAGTTGAAATTGGACGGCTAAAGCGCCATTGCAATGATATGGGGACCCTCATGGCTGCATTAGTGAAGTATGCCGATTCTGATAGTACCAAGGATCCCGAGTCTGATGATGATAAGACAGGGAAGGGAAAAAAGAGCGACAACGCCAAAGCGCAGCACTACAACCCGGCGGGTCATGGAAACGGCGGCAAGCGTAAAGCGGATAATAGCATGGAATTTGTGGCTAATACCAGCGCACAGGACAAGGGCCAGCGACGAAAGGTTAAACCGCCAAATCACAATGGAGCGCCTAATCCTAACCCGGACCGTCTATCTTACCTGTTGAACCAGCCTAGTCCAAAACATGGGACGAAGGAGATGCCGGCCAACCACCTTTGGAAGGACTGCTACATCATGCAAGAGTTCAAAAATTCTAATGCTTTCCGATATGATCACGGATCAGGTGGCGGTTCAGGATCCGGATCTCATGGGCCGGGTTACGGTGGAGGAAATTCCAGTTCAGGCTTCAATGGTAATCAGGGCGGACACAACAATCAAGGTAACCAGAGCAGCCAGGGTGGCTACAATCAGCAGTAGCAGCAATCGGGTTATCAGAGCAACCCGAAGCAGTTAAATAGTGGGCAATATCATGTCTTCACCACTAGTTTGGACAGGCGTGACCGAAAGGTTCATAAGCGGGCAATGAACTCTGTTGAACCGGCAGTGCCCCGTTATTTACGCTGGTCCGAGCAGCCAATCGTGTGGAGCAGAGAACATCATCCTCCCCGGGTTGACAATCCGGGTCAACTGGCATTGGTGGTGGTGCCTCAGGTGGGAGGTTGTAAATTTACCAAGGTACTCATGGATGGGGGAAGCAGTATCAACATCCTCTATTATGAAACCTTCCGTCATATGGGGTTAACAGACAAAAATCTTAAACCATCCAATATGGTGTTCCACGGCGTGGTACCTGGTAAGTCAGCGTATCATGTTGGCAAGATAGCTCTGGAGGTGGCCTTTGGAGATGATCATGACTCCAGATCAGAAATATTGACCTTTGAGGTGGTGAAAATCCAGAGTCCATATCACGCCCTATTTGGACGGCCGGCTTATGCCAAATTTATGGCACGGTCCTGCTGTGTCTATTTATAGCTCAAGATGTCGGATCACAAAGGAACAATAACTGTCCATGGAAGCCGCAAGATTGCTTTGGAGTTTGAAGAAGGTTGTCGGTGTCAAAACCGGCGGATCTTGGGTAGGGGGTCCCGAACTGTGCGTCTAGGCGGATGATAACAGGAGACAAGGGACACGATGTTTTACCCAGGTTCGGGCCCTCTTGATGGAGGTAAAACCCTAAGTCCTGCTTGATTAATATTGATGTTATGGGTAGTACAAGAGTAGATCTACCACAAGATCAAGGAGGCTAAACCCTAGAAGCTAGCCTATGGTATGATTGTTGTATGTTGGGGTTGTCCCCTACGGACTAAAACCCTCCGGTTTATATAGACACCGGAGAGGTTTAGGGTTACACAAAGTCGGTTACAATGGTAGGAGATCTGAATATCCGCATCGCCAAGCTTGCCTTCCACGCCAAGGAAAGTCCCATCCGGACACGGGACGAAGTCTTCAATCTTGTATCTTCATAGTCCAGGAGTCCGGCTGAAGGTATAGTCCGGCTACCCGGACACCCCCTAATCCAGGACTCCCTCAGTAGCCCCTGAACCAGGCTTCAATGACGATGAGTCCGGCGCGCAGATTGTCTTCGGCATTGCAAGGCGGGTTCCTCCTCCAAGTTCTTCATAAAAGTTTGTAAACACTAAAGGTTGTGTCCGGCTCTGCAAAATAAGTTTCCACATATTGCCATAGAGAGAATAACACAAATCTAATCTGCTGACGTATTCCGTAACATGACATCACACTACGGCCAAGCCTTTATTCGAATCGTTTTCACTTCCCCACCTCAGCGTATTTTGCGAGGCGGTTTTCTTGGCACGTCTTGTCAAAGCAGAGGTCGTGTCCCCTTTATTTACGGGATTCTCATCAATACGGACGTGGGTAACCAAATTGTGCCCAGTAGTATGTTTTCTCGATTAAAGGCGAGTCCCAAACGGTTACGGGGAGGGCCCTTGGTATTCAACCTCTTATAAAGAGACCAAGGCCTTACTCCTTTGCAATCTCAAACGAGTTCACCCGCGCCTCAAGTTCCAACACCCTAGGCTCCAAATTCCAGGCGCTTTGGACCTTCGACAATGTCCGGTTCCGACCTTCGAGGCAGATGGATGCCGTCCTCCGTCACGGAGGAGGACGTGCTAAAGTTGAGAGAAGCCAAGTTCTTGACCGGCGAAATTTCGCACAGGTTGCCTGCTCAAGGGTAGGCCATTCCCAGTACCCAGCCTGGTGAGAGCGTGGTGTTCGTGTCTCACTTCCTTCGGGGGTTAGGCTTCCCAATGGATCCCTTCGTGAGGGGGCTGATGTTTTATTATGGGCTGGAATTCCATGACTTGGCTCCGGATTCCATCCTCCATGTTTCCTCATTCATCGTCGTGTGTGAAGCGTTCCTCCGTGTTACTCCTCACTTCGGATTATGGCTCAAGACCTTTAAGGTAGAGTTGAAGATGATTGAGGGACGGCACGCAGAGTGCGGAGGCGCTGTTATAAGCAAGAAGGCCGATGCTCCATGGCCCGACACTAGTAGAAAACGGACCATTAGTACCGGTTTGTAAGGGCCTTTAGTGCCGGTTATGGAACCGGCACTAAAATTTCGGCACTAAAGGCCCCCCCCTATAGTACCGGTTCGGCACGAACCGGCGCTAAAGTGCCACCACGTGGCGTGAGCTCGCGCCCTGGTACGGGGGACCTTTAGTACCGGTTGGTGTTACCAACCGGTACTAAAGGTTTTTTTTGAATTTTTTTTGAAAATTTTGGAAAAAAAATTGATTTTTTTTTTATTTTTAATTTTTCTGAATTATTTGATGATTTAGTCTCTAATCACCTCTCTTAACTGCTCAAGTGTGGATCACTCATTCCAAATCATCTAACTTCCCGACCAGTCACCCATCCCTCTCACTACTCCAGCCCGAGCATGCTTAACTTTCAGGTTCTATTCTCCTTCGTTTCCAAGTTTGCACTTGTTGTTTTCCTGACAATAGTAAGATGTCAATCCTATTAACCCTCGAGAGTTTAGCTTGAGCATGAAGTCACACATTTCACCGTTTGAGTTTGAAACTATTATTCTAAAAAAACAGTAATTATTTAGTAACGCTAATATTTCTTGAATAAGTTTGACAATAGTTTGACCACAATTTGACCATAGTTTGACCAGATTTGACCAAAATTCAAAAAATTGAAATAATTATTTAGTAACACTAATATTCTAGAATAACTAGTTTGACCATTGTCTGACCATAGTATGCCGACAGTTTGAATATTTTTCAATTTTTTCCACTCTAGATCTTAAAAGCCCCGTAACTTTTCGAGTAGATGATTTTTCATATAAAAAACTTTTTCATCCGAGTTAGTATGCAAAAGTTATGCCCATTTTTACAAATTTCAGAGAGATTTTGCAAATAAAGTCAAAATTCACATTTGCAAATTTTCCCAACAACTAGACCACATATCACATGGGAAACTTATTTTCTTTTATTTTTTTGACATTTCCATCATTTTCGTTTATTTTTTTAAAACTGAAAAGGCGATCCACAGGGGGGGTAGAGTTTGAAAATTGCCCTATAGTGCCGGTTTGTGTCTCCAACCGGTACTTTAGGTCAGACCCCGTTAGTACCGGTTCGTGGCACGAACCGGTACTAAAGGTGATCGTGGGGCCCCGGCCTGACGCCAGCCTGCCACCACCCCTTTAGTACCGGTTCGTGCCACGAACCGGTACTAAAGGTTCAACACGAACCGGCATTAATGCAAATCCATTCGAACCGGCACTAATGGTACCATTAGTACCGGCTCAAATACAAACCGGCACTAATGTGCTTCACGTTTGACCCTTTTTCTACTAGTGCGAGGGCCCTTTTCAAGACGAGCTCGGCTTGTGGCAACGAGAGTGGTTCTACATTACCGCTCCCAGGGGCACCAAGTGGGTGGCGCCGCCTACCTTTCGCTCGGGTCCCCCAAAGCAGCTAGGGTCGTGGGTCAATAAAGGCCTAGATTGGGGGCCACCCAGGACGTGTCTTTGTTGCGGGGCCGCATCAGGGATCTCTTAGAAGGAGGTCTCAGCTTGGTCAAAGTGACGCAAGTCATGCTGATCCGCCGAACACTGCCCGGCAAACGCCGCTCCCTTCGTCTATGGGAGTTTAATCCGGAGGGACCGCGAGCTCTCCAGCATTTTATGGGCGCAATGCCCGCGGAGATGTATAAATTGTTCTTCGGATCACAAGCAATGTGTCCGAATTTGACCGAGGACGCAGGTCTGAGCTGTAATCGCCCAGATACTCAAGTAAGTAGCCTTGTGCCTGGACTCGTTATCCGTATATTTGTCATAAAACTCACCCCTAAAAGAGTTGTCCCTTTAAACGGGAGTGGATAGCGAAAGCAAAGCTGATCAGGTGTCCGGCTCCCCTCCCTGAGACCAGGCCGGATCCCGTCCTCGTCAGGATGTTGAAGATCGTGCCTTTGAAGGAAAGTGAAGGAGGGGGCAAGGGAACTACGGCCTCTTCGAAGGAGGCTTCTCGGAGGGAAGGAACCGTAAATTCCTCTCCCCCGGGGAAGAAAAGGACCGCCTCTGAAGACCCGGAGACCATAGCCTCAAAGCGGGGGGGGGGGGGGAATCCTCGTCAGAGGGTCCTACGCTGGGGGGTACCTCGGCCGAATTATGCCCTCAAGGGGATCAGCCCTCCAGCGAGCCGTAAGTGGAGAAAGATTTTCTTTTCGAGAGATGGGGGAAACCCTTGCTATAAATCTGAGAAGATTAACCGAAATATTACCTTGTAGTTCGGACCTCAGCCCTTCTCAGTAGAGCTCGTCTTCGGGGGACCTTCTTCCGAGATGATGGAGAGCGGGATGCCTCCCCCTGCCGTACCACCTAGCGAGGCGGGCGACCCTGAGGTGTCGTCGTGGAGGGTTTCTCCGAATCCGGCAGGGGCGGAAGATAGCTATGTGGCCCCCCAAGGTTCTCCGCGTCCGGCACCGTCTGGTGCTCGGCCGGAGGAGCTGAAGAATCTGCTGGGGCGAGCTTCTATCTTAGAGGAGCACCGTGCATTGATGGGCACGGTGATTGAAAGGATTTCGTCCGCGGAAAGTGGATTGCACGAGGCCGGCAGAAGTTTACTGACAGGTTTTGAGGTACGTGAAATAATGTACATTTTCTGACAGTTGCGCATAAATAAGATGTGCCCTGTGTAGATAGTAGCCCCTAAGACTCTGTGCGTTGTCAAAAGTGACGGCGCGCAGAGGATCATAATCCCAGGTCTAAAATGTCGCCTTTGTATGTAGGTGGCGAATTGTCCGGAATCCAGCCGGACTGATGATTTTGCCGAGCTAAAGCGGCAACTTGACGTGGCAGATGCCGACATCACGCTCGTCAACAAGCGTCTTGATGAGGCTCAAGGTATGCAATTCCTCGGGCGGCACCTGGTAAGAGGAGTGTTGGTGTCTAAACCGGAGGATCTCGGGTAGGGGGTCCCGAACTGTGCGTCAAGGTCGGATGGTAACAGGAGACAAGGGACACGAAGTTTACCCAGGTTCGGGCCCTCTCGATGGAGGTAAAACCCTACTCCTGCTTGATTAATATTGATGATATGGGTAGTACAAGAGTAGATCTACCACGAGATCAAAGAGGCTAAACCCTAGAAGCTAGCCTATGGTATGATTGTGTATGATGATGGTTCGCCCACGGACTACAACCCTCTGGTTTATATAGACACCGGATAGGGTTAGGGTTACACAGATTCGGTTACATAAGTAGGAGATCTTGGATATCCGCATCGCCTAGCTTGCCTTCCACGCCAAGGAAAGTCCCATCCGGACACGGGACGAAGTCTTCAATCTTGTATCTTCATAGTCCTGGAGTCCGGCGAAGGTATAGTCCGGCTACCCGAACACCCCCTAATCCAGGACTCCCTCAGTAGCCCCCGAACCAGGCTTCAATGACGACGAGTCCGGCGCGTAAATTGTCTTCGGCATTGCAAGGCGGGTTCTTTCCCGAATTCTGTGTTCCTGTACGAATAATGTCTGATTTTTGTAGCGTTCCTCAGCTTCTGCGCCCAATAATGGTTGTCTTCCACGTGTTGAATGAATGCGAAAAGCCCGGGGTGTTCTTACATCTACACCCCTAGCCATACAAACGAGCCGCCTTTTCAATGGGATGAGGATCTAGATCCAAACCGCATCTTCTCCTCTCCGCGAGTTATCATCAGAGCTTTCCCAGCTAAGGTCCATTCCAACATGGCCAGCTGAGGGAGTCCTGGATTAGGTGGTGTTCGGATAGCCGGACTATACCTTCAGCCGGACTCCAGGACTATGAAGATACAAGATTGAAGACTTCGTCCCGTGTCCGGAAGGATCTTTCCTTGGCGTGGAAGGCAAGCTAGGCGTGCGGATATTCAAGATCTCCTACCATTGTAACCGACTCTGTGTAACCCTAACCCTATCCGGTGTCTATATAAACTGGAGGGTTATAGTCCGTAGGACAACCATCATCATACACAATCATACCATAGGCTAGCTTCTAGGGTTTAGCCTCCTTGATCTCGTGGTAGATCTACTCTTGTACTACCCATATCATCAATATTAATCTAGCAGGAGTAGGGTTTTACCTCCATCGAGAGGGCCCGAACGTGGGTAAAATAAAGTGTCCCTTTTCTCCTGTTACCATCCGACCTTGACGCACAGTTCGGGACCCCCTACCCGAGATCCGCCGGTTTTGACACCGACATTGGTGCTTTCATTGAGAGTTCCGCTGTGTGATCGACAAAAGGATCGATGTCTCACCTGCAGATCAACTGCGACTTCGGCATCTTTGTCACCAGCTCAACTGGTCGCCTTGGTTCGACCAAGAATTGCGCCCCGTGTTCGGATCACCATGTTCGGACGAGGGCCTTCATCAGACATCAACTCCGATATCTATCAAGATCACGGAGGAATCATCCATGGAGCTCGGGGGCTCAACGTCAACATTGCCCTCAAGCGATCGTGTTGTTTTTCTGGACAGCGAACTCGTATCTGCTGCCGCCACCTCCTCGAGTATCTTTTTGACGATCGCTTTGGTGGAATTGTGCGGAATCGAGTCTACAACAACCCTGGAAAATTTCGTCGAGTTCCGATGGAGGAATCCCTGGCAATCCACGATATACCGGAGCCCTGTCAAATCTGGACGGGAATTTGGATGTGTTTAGGGCGTGGTGTCCAGCTTCTAGCTCGGACGTCCTTTTGAAGATCCAACCGTTGATCAGCTGCGGAATTCCCGTATTTACCACCTCTCAAAATTTCAGCTCGATCCGACCGTCCAAACTCCGGGAACCTTCCGATTAGTGCATCACTTTTTGGATCTGTTTTCTACGCGAAAACGAATCCGACCCGAGTTCATCTTTTCTATGAACGGGATTTCGGACATCCCTTTTGAAGGAAGTTTTGTATGGGGTATTGTGTTTTGTTCCCAAACACATCCCACTAACTTTAAGATCTTTTGAACATGATCTTCAACATCATGCTGGTGTCAAACCAATCCGGCAATATTACTCCACGGCTGCCGACCTGCGCTAAGACACAGCGTCACTTTGTTGAGCCGAGCTCAACTTCTTCGGATCATCATCTCGGCAAGCCGAGCAAGAGTCCGGCATCGCGAAGGATAAATCATCACCAACATCGCCGCCCCACGGATTACCCAGAGCGGGCATACCGGCATCACCACACGGTTGCTTCATCAAGCCGACATCGACCACGTCACGACCTGCATCGACTGGGCCACACTATCGCTTCTTCAAGCTGGTGTCCATCACGCCGACCTACTTCGACTCATCGGCTGACATCGGGGCTTCGACATCTCGGCTGGACCGGGGGCTTCGCCATCTCTTCATCAACCTACTCTGGACACTTCGGTGTCACTAGCTGACCAGCTCCGTCACGTTAGCTGGGCCGAGGGCTTTGCCTCGGCGAGCCAACCTTTACCAGCATTGCCATGCCGTCGTCTTATCGCCCATCAGGCTATGGGTGTGCGGAGCGAGTCCCAATTTTGGGAATCAACTTCCTTCGGACTGCTACAACAAATAAACCAGGTGCTGTCAATCCCTAATATTTTTTGCTTGTTTGGGTTCATTTTTCCCAAAGAAGTATTACTCTGGTTTGTCCAAAATATGTACACAGGTCTATAAAATGGTGGCCACATTCACGACAGTCGCATGGTGTTTCGGTCAGTTTCCGTACATAGTCCGGCGAACGCCGCATCCGGAGCTCGGACCGACCTGCGAATTCAGGCTTTGCCATGCCTTTACCGCATCAGGCCGACGCCCTGCATCGACATTGACTTCGGCGCCTGGCCATATTTCTTTTATTACTCACTTTGCATAAATTATTCATTATGCAACGATTTTTTTTTAATTATCATTATTACTATGATCTCCCGTTTGCACTATTTTTGTGCACAGGAAAATGATCAGGGGACTTCGGCGTCACTCTGCCGGTCTGCATCGACCGTGCAATGTCACCACTTCGGCGTGTCGAGCTCTCCGCTCCTCCACCTCGGGACCGGCTTGGGGGATAGAACCTTGTCCCGCATCAAGCTCGGACTCCGAACACATTAACCAGCTAAGTCGCTTTCGTGCTCAAAGCTTTAATTTTTAACTTGTGTTCGGTTCGACCAAGCGTTATACTTTTTTGGAAAAAAGTTGCTTGTAAATTTTTTTCTTTTTTCTTTTTCCCTTGTCCAAACTTTGTTTGTGACGCATAAATTCAAATACCCCGTTTACTTGGGGGCTTCCTTTATGAAGCTTTTCCTGTTGCATATGATTATACTTGTACGGTTTCGTTCCTTGTTCGTGTATTATGCCACAATATGCAACATATTGACTTAAGCGATTTGCAAGCTGGGTTGCCTCGCTCCTGTGTTTACCCCTACGTTCCCGATTGTTCGGTAGGGAGTAAAGGGAGCACCTCTGCGATTGTCACGATCGGGTCGCCCGAGCCGGACCTCAGACTGGGTGAAGCCGAAAGCTAGCGCTCTTATAGTTTTCAATGATGGTCGGCACACAACGGAACTCATGAGTACAAAAAATCTATTGCACAAGTCTCATAATAACAATGAGCACCGAAGAAAGGTATCGGTGGGGGTACTATTTTCCTCGAAGATGCTTCTTACTCTTCGCAGTAATATAGCATAAGTTCCCTGAGCGCGCTTTGTCTGTTACAGCCTTATGGCCTGGTTGCCTGGTTATTGGAAACACCGTTGATATTCTCGACCGATGCAGTACATAACACTTTTCGGTCCTTGACCGAAGAGGGAGAAGCCGACGATCGGTTAAGACGCGTTTAAAGTTCGGTTGAACATAGATATGATATAAGTACTTCGGTACATGCAATCATTCTTTTACCCAAGTCACTTGGGGGCTCTTAAATTTATGTGAGCCGTTTTATAATAAGTGTTCTTCTTCTTAGTCGTTGCAAAGTTTTTCTTACTATTATTATTTGTCACTCCTCTTTTAGACACGAGTGTGTGGTCAGTAGTCGAAGAGCCTAATTTCTCTCTCAAAGCCGCTAGAGTTTAGTTTGCTAAACTGGCCTGATGAGAAGTAATCCACCCTCGGGATAGGAGGTTGAAGCCGTAGGCTGACCCGCTCGAAGTCTTGAGATAGAATGTATCATGTTAAAGCACGACAGAAGCACTTGTTTTTTCTAAAGACCAATTTTCGGATTGGCACCGAACACTTGATCTTGTTCGGACGTCATGTTTTTACTAACGTTTCATGGTTTTTCCAAGCTTTTTGGCACTTTTAAACTATTTGTGCTTTTCCAGCATTAGTCTCGCAGTGCAATGCCGGACACCTTTATGGATTCGGCAAAAACATTCTCGGATATTGCTATATATGCATCGGTTTTGAATTGTGTCTTCGGTCAATAGTTGGGTTGCCCGACTCCTGCGCTTGCTTCCTACGTTCCGTTTTGTTCGGCTAGGCGTGCAAAGGGAGAACCACTGCGATTGTGCTTCCAGCTTACATGGTTAAGCACCTCAGTGGAGAAAGCCGAAAACTGACTGTCACAATAAGCGTAAACTGGTCAGCCATCCGATGATTGTGTTAAATAACAGGCCGTTCATAACATTGGCCGAAGTGTTTACGGCTTGACCTCGACTGTCACCGAACACTACCGAGGGCTATTAACTAGCCTCCCAAACTAAATCCTCGATATTTTGCTCTTACATTGGAGCTGAGGTTTTATGATCATGCTTAGCATGACAACCCAAAGAAAGGAACCGATAGTGGGACTATTTTCTTTGGAAGACATTTCTTCTGTTAAACAGTAATATAACATATCTCTCTGCGTACCTTTGTTTATAAAACCGTATGGCCAGATTGCCTTGTTTGTCGTCCTCATAAAGGCTTTATAAAGTAAGACAAACACTCCTCGGCTACTGGCCGAGGAGGTGGAAGCCGATGGTCGGTCAACAAGGTTTTGTACAATGCGGATACGAGCACTATGGATATCGATCCTTAATTCAGCCACCCATGCCCGCATTAAGGCTCGGGGGCTACTGGCCTTCGGGCTTATTATTTAGAAATATTAAAGGGGCACATCGATCCCCTGATCTGGTGTTGCCACCCGACCAGTGTCTCGAGGGCTACTGCATTGCCTGTCCAATGCAGAAAATTTTATGTAAAATATAGTTTTTGAGGAGATTTTGATCCTCGGGTTGGTCGGCCGCACCCAACCTGAGTCTCGAGGACTGAGCACGCCGCTTTTAGTGTCCCGAAGTATTCTGCCGAGCTAGGACTTGATCCTCAGGCCAATTTTGCAAATCGACCTGAGTCTCAGCGGCTACTGGGATCAGCGGTCTTATGTCATCCTTCATGTGCATCTCGGGTTTTAGACCGATACCCACCTTGAGGGCTACTGGCTATATATCTCGGCAAAGAATAAATTGCACCAATCAAAAATATTGATGAAAATCGGCCCACATTCGGGGTGGTGCGCCACCTCGGAAGCAGTCCGGCATAAAGCTCAGGTGCTAGTGGCTGGCTCCATAGAGGGCATTTACGGAATTAAGCTCGGCTAAACTCCTTCAAACTTCTTTGAACCAAGGTGATTTACGACACCTTGGATATAGTCTGGCTTTGGAGCTCGAATATACAGTCCGGCATTGGAGCTCAGATACATAGTCCGGCGTTGGAGCTCGGATACATTCCGGCATTAGAGCTAGGAAGCGGTCGGGCGCTGGAGCTCGAGTGCGCAAGAGATGGATTGGCAAAGGAGGAGGAAGGCATAGGTAAAAAGGTGGATCCTTATCCCCTTATATGGGCGGATGCGGTTATGCGTCCCCACCTACCTAATAAAATTCACTTGCCTCCCAAGCGCCGTGGTAAATGGCGCGGTTGGGTTACCCACGTCCATATTGATGAGAATCCCGTTAAAAGGGGCACACGATCTCTGCTTTGACAAGACGTGCCAAGGAAATCGCCTCGCTAAACACGCTGAGGTGGAACAATGAAAACAATTTATATAAAGAGCTTGGCCGCAGTGTTACGACGCACTGCGGAATACGTCAGCAGATTTGATTTGTGTTCATATTATTCTCTATATGGCAATATGTGGAAACTTATTTTGCAGAGCCGGACACTATTTTTGGTGTTTACAATCTTCTTGAAGAACTTGGAGGAGGAACCCGCCTTGCAATGTCGAAGACAATCTGCGCGCCGGACTCGTCGTCATTGAAGCCTGGTTCAGGGGCTACTGAGGGAGTCCTGGATTAGGGGGTGTTCGGATAGCCGGACTATACCTTCAGCCGGACTCCAGGACTATGAAGATACAAGATTGAAGACTTCGTCCCGTGTCCGGAAGGATCTTTCCTTGGCGTGGAAGGCAAGCTAGGCGTGCGGATATTCAAGATCTCCTACCATTGTTACCGACTCTGTGTAACCCTAACCCTATCCGGTGTCTATATAAACCGGAGGGTTGTAGTCCGTAGGACAACCATCATCATACACAATCATACCATAGGCTAGCTTCTAGGGTTTAGCCTCCTTGATCTCGTGGTAGATCTACTCTTGTACTACCCATATCATCAATATTAATCTAGCAGGAGTAGGGTTTTACCTCCATCGAGAGGGCCCAAACCTGGGTAAAATAAAGTGTCCCTTGTCTCATGTTACCATCCGACTGTGACGCACAGTTCGGCACCCCCTACCCGAGATCCGCCGGTTTTCACACCGACACCAGCCGTCGCCGCTCCTCCCCTCGCTCCTCTGGTCCTAAGCCCGGGGACTGGGAGAGTGGCACTATTCCGCATAGCGAGTTAGTGTTGCTCAAGGCCAAGGGATTTCTCCCTCAGGCATACATGGTCCCGGCCCGAGCCGGCCTCGCCACCTACAGCGGCGGAAAACAAGCGGAGAACACCCCCAATCCTTCTAAAGGAGAACGGGTGTGCCTTGTTCCCTATCTGATGAGGGGACTGGGATTTCCAATTCATCCATTCCTCCGCGGGCTTCTGGAGTTCTACAGCCTCCAGCTGCATCATCTCACGCCCGGCTCCGTGTTACATATTGCGGGCTTCGTTGCCGTTTGTAAGCTATTTTTAGGCGTCGAGGCTCATTTCGCACTGTGGAAGAAGATATTCTGCCTGGTGCCCCGTTCTCAAGAGGGGTCTATATACCAAGTGGGCGGAGCCGAAGTATGGCGCATCGCCGGAACCGGATACCTATCCGGAACCCCGAAGAAGGTGTCCGAGGACTGGCCTTCAGAATGGTTTTACATAGACGACGTCCCGCTGCCGGACCCTATCCGGGTCGGTCTCCCTGAGTTCAACAGTGCTCCCTTGAAGAAACGCTTGAGCTGGCGTCCACGAAGCTCTCAGAGAGAAAGCGACAGAGACGTCCTTTACCTGATGGGCCGGATAAGACTGTTGGCTCATTCCGGACTAACCACGATCGGAGCCATGGCCGCATGCATTATGCGAGGGGTGCAGCCGTTTCTGTACATAGGCCGCCCCATGTGGGATTTCAATGGGGAGGATGACGCCACGCGTTACGGTCGCAAGGGGCCAGCCTCAGCCGCCGCCCTAATAAAGATTCTGTCCTCTTTGTACAAGGGAGAAAAGGAGGAGTTCCTCCGCGTTAACCCGCGGGCCTGATTCACTATGTATGAACCTCCAAGTTGGGTAAGCGAACAATTGCGCTTGCCCATTTATTTCATACCTCCATGGTCAAATACGTAGTCTGACGACTTCAATGCAGGAACTGCGGCAGGAAGTGAAAGATATAAGCAGCCGCCCTCCACAACCCGAGGACCCAGAACGGTCCCTCGATCCGGACTCTGAAGAGGATCCGGACATATCGGTGGAGCTTATCGACGGGGTGTTTCATCAGCTAAGCAAGGACAACACCTTGGTCGCTATTGTGGCTGATTACCCCGGGTTAATCCCGGCCTCCTAGGTGACACAAACCGGAGTCTTTATTCCCTTGAGGGGGGTTCCATTTTCCCGTATTCCGGCGTTTCTAACAACAACCGTGTTTCACTGGGGAGATTTCTGAGGCGGGAAGCCGAAGCTGCGGCAGCTAGCCAGCGTGGAGCCGCAGGGCCCCGTGGGGAAAAAAGAAATGCAGTCCAGACCGAGATGCCGGCGCAAAGGTATTACACACCCTCCGTTTCCGCGGCGTTATTCCGCCAGGGCATATTAACGTTCTTGCCTTCTTCAGGATGAAGAGACCTCGCCGGACTATATCCGGAGAGGATGCCAATCGCGCTTCCACCAGCCAGGTTCCAGTGACCGGCCAGGAAACGGAGGCGAGCACAAGGCGTGCACCGGGCGCTCCTCCGACAGAGGACGCGGTCAGGCTGTCTGCCACAAATCCTGAAGTGGAGAGTGCCATGAACCACAGGCGTCGCCGGACAATTTTACGCGACGCGTGTTTCTCCCAAGAGGCTTTAGATGCCTTTAATTCGGGAGATGCATACCTCCGTGCCTCTCAAGATGGTTTAGCCAGAGCCACGGAGCAGTATGTGAAAGACATACGAGTAAGAAAACTTTGGTTAAATATATATATACCAGTAGCCCCCGAGACTTGAAACAGTTAAAGTAACTGATTTAAGGATCATATAACATGCAGGTTCTTACCGAGAAGAACACCGTGCTGTCCCAGGAGCTGGAAAACTGCAAGGCCCAACTAGAGGCCGCACTAGCCGCAGCAGGGGAACCTAAAGGGACCCCCTCAGGTAAGATACACTTCGAAAGATTAGTATTGTGCGGTTTGGGTGCAAATCTGACAATTAATGTTGCAGATGGCGCCGGACTTGATCCAGAGAAGCAACAACTCTTACGCCGGTTAGAGGCCGGTGAGAGTATGTTGACAAAGGTGAGGCGAGAGAAGAATGATCTCCAGGATGCCAACACCAAGCTGGACGTTGATCTTAAGGACGTTCGTGGCCAGCTGTCGGACTCCACGAAGGAGACTCAGCGGCTTCGACGCGGCATATTTAGTAAGTGCTTGAACGTACTTTGAAAAATGAGTTCGGCGAGGAAGTCGAATAACAGAGTATTGTCTGTAGGTATGCTCACAGGTCGTCCTGCAGAGGAGATGCCCGGTTCTACGGGTGACCTTCTTCCCGAACTCTGGCAACTGCATGAGCGAATTCGGCAGGCGATGCAAGGCGTTGCCCAAGCCTTATGGCCTGCCCACTCCATGCCCGAGGGCCTTGGAGAGCTTGCGGAGAAGCTGAAGGGAGCTGGCGGCGCTTCCGTTTGTGGAAGATATTAGCCTGCCGACAAGGCGCTAGGGAGGCCTGGGCTATGGTGAAGACCCGTTTTACGAAGTCTGACCCAAACCATATGGCCGAGGTCGGACCGGTGGGGCCTGACGGGAAGGAGATCGTTTGTCGTTGCCGACCTTTTCGCTTCAACCTCGGGACCTGACGGTCCGGAGTGTGTCCGAATACCATAATGGTTATACAAGAACCGTGGTATGCGTGGAGACCAGGCGTAGGGGTCATTAGTGCTTTATCAGACAAGTGCCCAACTAGTTATGTTATATTACATGGATAGTAAGAAACATCTTCCAGAGAGAATAGTTCCGTTAAGGGTTCCTTTCGCTGGGGAGGCATGCCCTAAAGTGCATGTCCAGACTGCGTAAAAAAACGCAGAAAAAGCATCTGGGGGCGCATGAAAATTAATAAAAAGATCATCTTTTATTCCACCGACCGAATATTCCCTTAAGAACGCTAGCTTTCGGCTTCACCCAGTCTGAGGTACACATCCGGCTGACCCGGCAGTAACAATCGCAGAGGTGCTCCCTTTACCACCTAGCCGAACAATCGGGAACGTAGGGGTAAGCACAGGAGCCAGGCAACCTAGCTTGGCCAAAAGTTAAGTCATATCGATGCATATAATGGTGAAAAAAAAGGTACATGCGGAAGTTTGACACATGTGTGGGGCATGAAGCCCGTATAAATAAGCTTCTGTTAAAGAAGCCCCCGGGTTAAATGAGCGCGAGTGCGCGTCATGTAGTGAGCCTTTTAAGGGCTATAGAGGAAAAGGAGGGGAAGGAGAGAAATATAAGACAGAAAAATGTAAAAAATGGAAAGGGGCAGGAGACGAACACGGAGTCCGGCGCTAGGAATAGAATCTTCGGAGATGTGTGGCGTTCCACGGGTTTGGCTCGAGTCGGTTATCCGACGCATCTCGCAGGCGGTACGCTCCACCAGTCAGGACTTGGTCAATTATAAATGGACCTTCCCATTTGGGCTTGAGTTTGTCCTTTTTCTTATCCGACAGGCGTAGAACTAGTTCGCCAACATTGTAATTTTTGGCCCGTACTTCTCTGCTTTGGTATCTTCGGGCCTGTTGTTGATAAAATGCGGAACGGGCTTTCGCCACGTCACGCTCCTCCTCCAAGGCGTCCAGGCTGTCCTGCCGATCGAGCTCGGCTTCTCTTTCTTCGTACATGCGCACTCTAGGTGAGTCATGAATTATGTCGCAGGGCAGAACTGCCTCTGCGCCGTACACCATAAAGAATGGTGTGCATCCGGTGGTGCGATTTGGCGTGGTCCGCAGCCCCCAGAGTACGGAGTCGAGCTCCTCTACCCAGTGCGTGTTAGATTCCTTGAGGGACCGCACTAGTCTGTGTTTGATGCCGCTCATTATAAGACCGTTTGCACGTTCGACCTGGCCATTGTTTTGTGGGTGATAGACTGAAGCATAAACGAGTTTGATGCCCATGTTTTTGCACCGAAGTTTCACCTCGTCGGCTGTAAAGTTTGTACCTTTATCGGTTATGATGCTGTGGGGGACGCCATAACGGTGTACAACCCCGGATATGAAGTCTATCACAGGTCCGGATTCAGCTGTCTTTACAGGCTTGGCTTCTATCCATTTGGTGAACTTATCCATCATGACCAGTAAGTATTTTTTCTTATGGGTTCCGCCTTTAAGGGGTCTGACCATGTCAAGCCCCCAGACCGCAAAGGGCCAGGTGATGGGTATAGTTTGGAGTGCGGTAGGTGGCATATGGCTTTGGTTGGCAAAAAGTTGGCAACCAACGCATCGTTGGACTAGGTCCTGAGCGTCTGCCCTGGCCGTCAGCCAATAGAAGCCTATGCGGAAAGCCTTGCTAACAAGGGACCAAGCAGCAGCGTGATGACCACCGAGTCCGGCATGAATTTCGGCCAGAAGATTCCGCCCTTCCTCTTCGGAGATGCACCTTTGAAGGACTCCGGTTGTGCTTTTCTTATAAAGCTCCCCCTCGTGGACTTTGTAGGCTTTAGATCGCCGCACTATGCAGCGGGCCTCGTTTTGGTCCTCTGGGAGTTCCTGCCTAGTAAGGTAGGCTAGGAATGGTTCTGTCCACGGGGCGATGACCGCCATTATTACGTGGGCTGAAGGTGTGATTTCGTTGGCAGGATCTCCAATTATGTCAGGTTGTTCGGCGTCGAACGGTGCGGCTGCGTCCGGGCTTTGAATTGCGGGTTCCCCCTCCCATGTTACGGATGGCTTGAACAATCTTTCCAAAAAGATGTTGGCGGGGGACTGCATCGCGTTTTTCTCAGATGCGTGCTAGGACGTCCGCTGCTTGATTATTTTCGCGGGCTATATGGTGAAACTCCAGCCCTTCGAACCGAGCTGACATTTTGTGACACCCCAAAATTTTAGCCTTGTTTTAATAAATTAAAAAAATTGCCAGGAATTAAAACTTTGAATTTCTGAGCCCCATCTTGATTTTTAAATCATTTTCTTCCTTGTTGTGATGAGTTTTTCCCAAAGAGAAAACTTTTCAGATATGTTATTTGACTAGTATAACCTCTCAAGAAAAACATTTTTCTTAAATCAGCTGGATTAATTACACAATTAATTTACTTGATTTTTTTTTAAATGAGCTTATTCAGGTTTTATGGCCACTTTTGCATTACAACCATTTGATTAATTCACTCATAATTCCCACAAAAATTTGGAGGTGTCATGTGGTGTCTTTAAATCACTTTTATACTAAAATAAATTTTATTCATAAAATATTTTGAGCTGTGCACCCAATTTTCTTCTCTGGTCCAAAGAGCAATTTTGCACTACAACCCTTTTAAATAATACCTTCTAGCCTCCACCAAAATTATGGGATGTTAGTAGTATCATATGATTCAACTTTAAGCAAAAACGCAGTGTCGTTCTTTGAAAGTTTTGAGTGAACCAACCTCTTTTTTATTCTGGTCCAGTCTGGTGATTTCTTCTGCAACCTCATTTAATTTTGCTCCAATGACCTTGTGATTTCTCCTGCTTATAGTCCTCCCTTTTAAACCCCTAAGTCCAAAGGCATGCAACCTTTGGATCACTTTTGGTTCATGTAACCATGCCTTTTCCTTTCTGTCCAAAATTGGAGTTAAGCAAAACTTGCACTAGCAAGTTTCTCCTTTTGCCAAACTAACTTTACCACCCCCTCTAACATCTAAGGAGACACTAATCTAGAAGATTTGGCCCCTCCAAGAAAAGCCTAAGCGCCCTTAGCATTTTGTCAAACACCTTGTGAGCATGATCTGTTTTGACATGGCTTTTGACTTTTTGCTGTGAGCTTGCACCACTGATCGAGACTCCCAGTTGCTCCTAACCTGGTTCTGTTAAGTCCCAGCCTCACCGAGACCTCTATCACGCCCTGGCATTTCGTCGAACAGGTCCCATGCATGCACTGGGCGCGCCCAGAGCGCGCCAATTGCAGCCGCGTGCACCCGAGCCGCCGCGTCTCACCCCGCACCCGTTCCGGCTCGTGACCACCTACAGCTAGCTGCCACGCGCTTCCCGCCGCACCACTACACGCCAGCCCACCCTGGCACCCTACAGCGCCACCACCAGAGCGCTTTTGGCGGCACGCCGGCGTCGGCCGACAGCCTCTGCTCCGTTCAG
Source organism: Aegilops umbellulata (assembly GCA_032464435.1). NCBI lineage: Eukaryota > Viridiplantae > Streptophyta > Magnoliopsida > Poales > Poaceae > Aegilops > Aegilops umbellulata. The sequence goes on from CP136055.1 coordinate 506,751,138, forward strand.
CGCCGCCCAAGCCACCCCGGCTCGCCACCTGGCCCATGGCACGGCCCGAACGCACCCGCAAGCATGTCCGCTAGCGTTCGTCGCCGCCACGACGCCCTGCACGCTACAGCGAGGCGGTTCGCCGGCATCCTCATCCACCGCCGCGGGACCGACCTCGTCGCGCTATAAAAAGGGCTCCCCGAAACCTCCCGAGCACGCAGGCGACTCCAAGCCATCCCCCTAGGGCCCCTTTGGGCAGCCAATCGACCCAGGGAAGTCATCTTCCCCACCTCCGGCAGCAGCGGCCGCCGCCATGGCCCCAGCTCTCCCAGCGCCACCAAGGCCTCTCCCTCCCACTTCTCTTCACCAAGAGCACCTCCTTCCTCCCGTGAACCTTTCCCTCTACTCATTTTCGATCGGGACTCACTGCGGGGGAGATTTCACTTTGCCCGATGGCCGCCGTCCGCCGCGAAGCTCGCCGCCGGCGACTCACTCAGTCCCCGCCAACAAAACGACCACCGGAGTGACCGCCTCGGTCCCCTGAGGTCGCGGGTGGCCTTGGTTTCCCGAACGGTGCCGCCGTTCGCCGGCGAGCGTCACCGGAGCCCCGCTCCGCTCAAGAAGAGGAGGGAGAAAACGCGGGCGACTGGTCAAACCTGACCAGTGGGCCAGGCGGGCCCACCGTCAATGGCCCAGCGCTGGTCCATGTGGGTTATGTGGAAGCGTATTCCCAAAATACGCCTTCGACGTGTACGTGTCCATTCGAAACGTTTTTCTTTTTCTGTTTTATTTTAAAAATCAGTTTTGACCAGAACTTTGACTAACTATATATTTTTAGATATAACTCCAAATGAATTGATTCTTTTTCCTACATCTCTCAAATAATGTCTAGTTTATTTTAAGATTTAATTGAAAATTTTCCAAGCAACCTTTTGGTGCTATTTTTGAGATGTGTGTTATTTGCATATTTATGAAAATAGGAATTTCGGAAAGGAGAAAGGAACTTGCAAAAATCTTGGAGTACACCTTGCCTTTCCACACCATTAAGGCAAGCATTCTGAACCCGGGGATAATATTTTGATGGGACAGTTGGCACGTGTATAACCCCACTTATTTCGAGGCATTATTATTTCATGTGCTATGATCTTTTGCATGAATGCATAAATGGTGATTTTTCTTTGCTGTTGGATATGAACACTTGTGTGATGGTAATCATACTCATATGCCTTACATGCATGCCGGAGAGGGAGCCGGAGAGCCTCTACCTTGGGTAGGCGTGGGCTTGTCACCGGTCTCCGTCGAGACGATTATATACGGTATGGTATGGTAAGATATAATGGGTATTGATTTATTGGTTGAAATATTTGCATTATTCATGTCATGCAGGAAACTCATAAACCTCCTGAGTCGACCACAGATCGAGTCTTGTTCCAGTAACCCCCATACTTGCCTGGTACTACCACTTGTCCCTGCCACGGGTAGGGTACGGTTCAGTAAGTCGTCAACCCCTTTCAAGCACACACCGTACAGAGAGGCTATGGTGGAAGATGCTGGCTGTAGCTGGTAGGCAGGCCACCTGGTCCGGGGGCATGGGTGTTTCCGGTTGGGACCGAGAGGGGAGGCCACCCCTTAGAGCGCGCAATATAAGTTTAATCCCATGCTACGCGAGGTTGTAGCCTCCCCACTTAGAGTTTGCTTGGCAGGTGTCGTGGGTGATTCCAGACACCGATGAGTTAAGCTGGTGTGTGTAAGATAGGTGTGTCTTCAACTAAAAGGCCATAAACGGAATTAGTCCCGATGGACTAAAGGAATCTGTTACTCGTGGGTAAAGAGTACACCCTCTGCAGAGATTAAACCTTTTCGGATAGCCGTGTCCATGGTTAAGGACTACAGTCTGGGAAGGGTCAAGTGTCGGTCTTAGTGTCGGTCTTCGGAGGAAAAACTGTTAAAACAAAACGGAGATCACGATTCGAGACTTGTGATAATTATGATTATTATTGTTAACTAACCCATGATATATTTGGTATTGTCAAATATCCCTGGGATGGTTCTACCTCCTGGATATTCACTATGATTCTTCTGTTAAAGCCCTGTAAGTGGTGTCGCTCAGACGCCCGACTGTGGCATTTCTTTTAAAGCCCTGTAAGTGGTGTCGCTAAGACACCCGACTGTGGTATTTCTTTTAAAGCCCTTTCTGTGGTGTCGCTAAGACGCCTGACTGTGGTATTTCTTTTAAAGCCCTTTCTGTGGTGTCGCTAAGACGCCCAACTGTGGTATTACTTTTAAAGCCCTTCCTGTGGTGTCGCTAAGATGCCCGACTGTGGTATTTCTTTTAAAGCCCTTTATGTGGTGTCGCTAAGACGCCCGACTGTGGCATTTCTTTCAAAGCCCTTTATGTGGTGTCGCTAAGACGCCCGACTGTGGCATGCTTGTTGATTATTTCATAGATATTAATACCACTATGTTATTACTTATTCTTAATTAACATATTGGTACGCATCAGAGTTTTATTTATCTTTTGTGAACTAACATAATAAGCATAAAATATTTTCAGCATATCATTGTGATATTATACCTATGTTCCTAATGTTTGCGAGTACATTCAAAGTACTCACAGGCTTGTCCCTGGCTATTGTCTTGGCCAGATATCTGCTTGGAGAGGAGTGTTGCGACGACAAACCCCGGAAACTAGGCAACGATGGTAGCAGCCCCGCGAAGATAGGAGTTAACCTGGTCAGCTGTTCCTGTGGGAAATGGAGCCCCACATACGGATGATCTACACACCGCTTCCGCCCTCAACCACTAGAAACCATTCGATGTACCCACAGGCCACAATGGTCTTGTACTACATATTTTGTACTCTTGCTTGGAATTTCTGTATCAAGTTGATGCCTCATCAGCTAACAGTAATCCTGGGGCTGATGAGCTCGTCGGCCATTTTCTGGAAATTAATGTCCGGAAAACCGGTCGCGACACATTTTTAGGACGGCATTGCGGTAAGCTGCCATTTTTGGATCCTTGGCGTTGAAGTCACCATTTATTTGGGAGATCATGAGGTTCGAATCCCCGCGTACCTCTAGGCGTTGAATGCCCATGGATAGTGCCATCCGGAGACCATGTAGGAGGGCCTCATATTCGGCTGCATTGTTGGAGTCCGTGTACATAATTTGGAGTACGTATTGGACTGTGGCTCCTGTGGGGGACGTCAAAACAACGCCAGCCCTTAGTCTGGCCAACATTTTGGAGCCGTCGAAATGCATGATCTAGTTTGAGTATGTGCCGTATTCTTTAGGGAGTTCGGCCTCCGTCCATTCTGCGACGAAGTCGGCCAATACTTGCGATTTTATAGCTCGCCGTGGCTTATAGGTTATGTCGAACGGGAGGAGCTCAATGGCCCATTTTGCGATCTGGCCCGTTGCATCGCGGTTATTGATAATGTCATTGAGTGCTACTTCCGAGGCTACTGTAATCAAACACTCTTGAAAGTAGTGTCGTAGCTTCCGGGATGCCATGAATACTGCGTATGCAATTTTCTGATAGTGTGGGTACCGTGATTTGCATGGAGTAGACCGGCCTTTGAAGGGGGAATTTGTGTCCTTCCGTTTCCCGCTCGACGACGAGCACTGCGCTGACAACTTGATGGGTTGCCGCGATGTATAATAGCATTGGCTCGCCGGTGTTTGGCGCGGCCAGGACTGGGTCTGTTGCCAATATGGATTTTATTTCATTGAGTCCGGCCGTGGCGGCATCCGTCCACTCGAAGTGTTCGGTGCGCCGTAGGAGGAGGTAAAGGGGCAGCACCTTTTCTCCCAGGCGGGAGATGAAGCGGCTTAGAGCCGCCACGCATCCAGTTAATTTCTGTATTTGTTTGAGGTCTTTTGGGACATCCAATTGTGACAAAGCTCGGATCTTGGCTGGATTTTCTTCGATTCCTCTACCGGATATAATGAAGCCCAAGAGCTTTCCGGCTGGAACGCCGAAAACGCATTTTTCCGGAGTGAGCTTGATGTCGTATTTTCGGAGGTTATCGAATGTGAGCCTCAAGTCGTCTACTAGAGATTCGACATGTCTTGATTTGACGACCACATCATCCACGTACGCCTCCACTATTTTGCCGATCTGGTTTGCCAGACATGTTTGGATCATGCGCTGATATGTTGTGCCGGCGTTTTTTAGCCCGAAGGGCATTGTGTTGAAGCAGAATGGGTCGTATGGTGTGATGAATGCCGTTGCGGCTTGGTCTGATTCTGCCATCTTGATTTGATGGTAACCGGAGTATGCGTCGAGGAAACACAACGAATCGTGTCCTAAAGTGGCATCGATAATTTCATCTATGCGGGGGAGGGGGAAGGGATCCTTTGGGCAGGCCTTATTAAGGTCTTTAAAATCGACGCATAGGCGCCAGGATTTGTCCTTCTTTGGTACCATCACCAGGTTTGCTAGCCAGTCTGGATGTTTTATATCTCTAATGAATCCGGCCTCCAATAACTTGGCTAGATCCTCTCCCATAGCCTGTCTCTTTGGTTCGGAAAAGCGCCGAAGGGCTTGTTTGATAGGTTTGAATCCTTTCTGGATATTTAAGCTGTGTTCGGCCAACCTGCGTTGGATTCCTGGCATGTCTGAAGGGTGCCAAGCAAAAATGTCCCATTTCTCTTGTAGGAACTCTCACAGTGCGGCGTCTACATCAGGGTTCAGTCGTGCCCTGATGGAAGCTATTTTATTGGTGTCCGTTGGATGGACCTAGAATTTGACTATTTCGTCCGCTGGTTTGAAGGATGTGGATTTGGATCTCTTGTCGAGTATCACATCATCCCTATTAACCGTGGAGCGTAGCGCAGCCAGTTCCTCTGCCGCTAAGGCTTCGGATAGTGCCTCCAGGGCCAATGCGGCTGTCTTGTTTTTGGCGCGGAGTGCTGTGTCCGGATCACTAGCGAGAGTGATAATTTTGTTTGGCCCAGGCATCTTGAGCTTCATGTACCCGTAATGGGGTATGGCTTGGAAGACTGTGAATGCCTCCCGTCCTAATATAGCGTGGTATCCGCTATTGAACGGGGCCACCTGGAACGTTACTTCTTCGGACCTGGAATTATCCAGCGTGCCGAACACCACATCTAGTGTGATTTTTCCTGTGCAGCGCGCTTCCTGACTGCGGATTATTCCTCTAAACTTTGTGCTGCTTCACTCGATGCGGTTCTAGTCTATTTCCATCTTTTGGAGGGTTTCCTCATAAATGAGGTTCAATCCGCTGCCTCCATCCATGAGTACCTTTGTGAGGCGAGAGCCGTCCACTATGGGACTGAGGACCAATGCGGCTGGTGCTCGGGCTGTTCGGAATTTAGGTTCGTGACTCACGTTGAAGGTGATAGCAGTGTCGCTCCATGGGTTTATTGTTGCTACTTGATAGACTTCGGTGAGGCTGCAAAGTGTTCTTTTTCGCATATTATTTGATGCCAGGGTCTCGAAGACTGTGAGAACGGTACTGGTGTCCTCGGGCTGGCTTTCTTCGGCCTCTGAAATTAGGAGGCCCTCGCCAAATTTGGCCACCTGTCGGAGTATCCAACATGCTCGAAGGCTGTGAGTTGGTGTGGCGTCCTCTGTACTGTGAATTCTACAAGGTCCATCAAGCCACCTTTCCAGTACGGTTCCATGCCCTGTAGAGGGTTTTGGCTTTTTGATATTCAATCCGGGTGTCTTACTGTGGTGCACCCTCTTAGTTCGGACGGGATTGCTATTCAAGGCCGGATTATCCCAAAATTTTATTTCGGTTTTCCAAGCGCTTTCCATCGCATAGTACTTTTGTACTATGGACGCCAAGTCAGCGAAGCGTGTAATATCACGACGACTTATGGCGTTAAGTATTCCCTCGTCCGTGCAGTTACTGCAAAAGATTGAAATTGCATCTCCCTCGCGGCAGTCCTTTGTCCTGTTCATAACCAGCAGGAATCTGGCCCAGTAGTGATGTACTGTTTCCTCGTGCTTTTGCCTGATTTGGGAAAGATCGCTTATGTTCGGGCGGGCGGGTGGCTTTGAATCTGAGACCTCACCCCATTTAAGATTCGGAGGCCGAAGAGCTTCCGAACTCTGAAGTCCGGAGTCTTGGATGTTGTCCAATGAATCTAGCCCGTTGCCTGATTCTAAGCTCAGGTCTTGGATTGTATCCTCCTCTCCGCGGGTATCCGTCCTGGAGGGTTCGGGAATTCGGACGTAGCTAGTCCTTAGAATAGATGAAGGGTCGCCGCACTACGCCTCTACCACGGCAACATGGTGGGTGACTTGGGGAGAGTTAATTTCTCTTAGATCGGGTTTAAGCCCAACCTGGTCATAATTTGTAGCGACCCCCAGTGCGGCGATGCGATCCAAGAGCTCGTTTACGGAAGAGAGCTCCATCGGATCCAGTTGCTCGGCGAGTTCTGAGCTGACGTGAAGGTTGCTTTCGATGACCTGAGAGGTCACCGTCAGCGCAACGGCCGAACAGGCGGTCGTGAGAAAACCACCTAGCCGGAGGGTTTGGCTGACAGCCAAGGCTCCCTTAGTAATGGCGCCGTCTTTAAAGACGGGAAGAGGCATCCATCCTGATCGCGACGGCACAGAGGAACTCTCAATGAAATCACCAATGTCGGTGTCAAAACCGACGGATCTCGGGTAGGGGGTCCCGAACTATGCGTCAAGGTCGGATGGTAACAGGAGACAAGGGACACGAAGTTTACCCAGGTTCGGGTCCTCTCGCTGGAGGTAAAACCCTACTCCTGATTGATTAATATTGATGATATGGGTAGTAAAAGAGTAGATCTACCACGAGATCAAAGAGGCTAAACCCTAGAAGCTAGCCTATGGTATGATTGTGTATGATGATGTTTCGCCCACAAACTACAACCCTCCGGTTTATATAGACACCGGATAGGGTTAGGGTTACACAGAGTCGGTTACATAAGTAGGAGATCTTGGATATCCGCATCGCCTAGCTTGCCTTCCACGCCAAGGAAAGTCCCATCCGGACACGGGACGAAGTCTTCAATCTTGTATCTTCATAGTCCTGGAGTCCGGCGAAGGTATAGTCCGGCTACCCGAACACCCCCTAATCCAGGACTCCCTCAAGGAGCTTTATGCCAGTATCTTACAATGTGTGTGCTTGACGCAGATGGTGCGGCCGCCGTGGAGAGTCTTCGGGCAGAACTTGCCCAAGCTAAGGAACAAGCCAGAAAAAGTGATGTGGCTACCGAGAAGGCCCTTGAAGAGTTGAGAGCCGAACAGGCTGCTCACTGCCGAAGCAAGAAAGAGATGGCCGTTATGGCCGTGGAGCTAAAGAGTGTTGCTGACCGTTGCAAGCGTCTGGAAAGAAAAGATCGGGCGGAACAAACGGACTTAAAGAAAGCCGTTGTTGATGCCAAGGATGCTCGCCCTGCGATGAGAGCTGCGAGGGAGGAGCTTCGTGAAGCCAGAGAGATCACAGCTGGAAAGCCCTTTATGCCGCGGAGGAAGTTTTGTGATCCTGAGCATGCTCCGTTGGACCGGCTGTGGAGTACGACGAACACCTGGATTTGGCGGCAAGTGCTGCCGATGCGACCGAACACTTTCGTGATCGAGGAGATCGCGAAGTGGAGAAACTCTTTTGGTCGCAGTTCCACAATCCAGAGCGTCCACTGTTAGTGGCCGATCGTCTGGCCGAATGGGCCGAGCTGAATAGGTTGTCCGGACTCGCCATGAAGTGCGTCATGAGTCATCTATGGCCGGGGAGATCGGAGCCGAAGAGTTATTTCAGCTTGGTGCAGCAACTCCTTGGTGCGGTGCCACGTATTAATGCAATGAAGAGGTCAGCATGCATAGAGGTTGCACGGATGGCTCTTGCCCGTGTCAAGACATACTGGGCGGAGATGGAGACCACCGTTGTTGCATCCCAAGATTCGGACAAAAGCCAAGTACCCTCCGAGCACTATTTTCAGGAAGTCCTTGAAGGCGCTCGTGTAATAGAGACGCAGTGCTCGAAGGATGCTATGTTCGAATAGCATGTGCCATTGTAAGGTAGAAGTTTGATAAGTTGTAGGAACTTTTTATACTTGTGCCTGCAAGTATTGTAACACCTCCTGTGCGGCCATTTAAAAAATATAATATAATCTGAAAGATGGCAGTCGTTGGCTTCAGCCCCCACGCACATAGTGCGGGGGTGCTCACAGAAGGCGCATTTTCACACTTAATCCAACGTCTTGGTCCTACAAAGGAGGTGATAGCGCAGCAAGCTAGGCAACCGGACTATAATGCTTTAACACTTTCACTTAGCCATAGGAGCTTGACAGTGAGGCTACTTAGATAGCCCCTGGTGGCAACTGCGCTCGCCCAAGTTCGGGGCGCGTGTATGCCTGGCCGGGAAACGGCCCTTCGTTAATGCGGAGGAATCCTATAGATTCCGGAGAGTCATCGAGTGGTTGACCAGTCTCACGCTATATCATGACAGTCAGTTTTCGGCTTTCTCTACTGAGGTGCTCGCCTGGCCGAACCGGGGCACAATCCCAGTAGTTCTCCTGGTGCCGCCTTAGCCGATAGAGCGAAACGTAAGGCATCCGGGCAACCCAACATTTGACCAAAGACATGATTCGGAGCTGATGCATATAAGGCCAAACTCGCGACGCCGAACACTCCCTAAGGTATTCGGTCTTTATGAGAGCGGGCGAAATAACGCTCTTAGGTATAAGCCCCTAGTGTCCAGGTACGCGCAGAAATTCTGACGTGGCCACATGCCAAGACACCAGCCTCCTCCTTGGTTATACTACAGAGAACCAGGGGATGTGTATCCACAAGAGACAGTAAAAAAGGTTTACGCAGGGTCTTAATCTGAAAAGAATCCTTGTAACGGGTCCCTGTTGCACGTCTGCGCCTGTGTCTCCATTGTGCCGTATCCTGGACGGGCGCCGCACGATATTCATCTGTAGAAGAGAGGAACTAAGTTGAAAAAAGGTCGTGCCGAACAAAAGTTATATTAATAAACAAAGTATAAAGTAAAATATGTAAAATTAAGCTTTATTGTCTCTTATTTTATATGTGTGGAGCCCCTAGGGCAGGGGTATATGGCCACTAAGCCTTTATCAATGATACTTTTGTACCGGACTCGTCTATCCGTGTCCATGGTCTTAATGACCAATTCGGATGTTTTGGCTGGTGAAGCCATTTTATTGTGGGGCTGTTAAAGCGGCAGCACAATCCTCCACTCGGGGGAGGCGCACTCAATGCTTCCCCTTTAAAGAGATGATGCCTCGTGGACCGGGCATCTTAAGTGTAAGAGATGCATAATGCGGTATTGCATTAAAGCGGGCGAAAACATCGGGTCCCAGCAGTGCTTGATAGCGACTTGAGAATGGGACAATGTGGAAAGTTAGCTTTTCGCGGCGGAAGTTATCGGTAGAGCCGAATATAACTTCGATCCGGAGAAAACCCATGCAATGGGTGTCCGGACTTGGCGTTACCCCTTGAAAGGAGGTTTTGCTGTGGCGAATTCTTTTTGGGTATATCCCCATGTGGCGGATTGTATCCTGATATATCAGGTTTAGACCACTGCCGCCGTCCATCAAGACATTTGTAAACTGGAGTCCGTCAATTATTGGATCGAGTACCAAGGCAGTCCAGCCTGCATTCCTGATACTTCTAGAATAGTCCAGATGATTGAAGACGATTGGTTTTGACAACCAGTGGCGAGACTCCTTTGGGATAGGCCGTATGGCGCGTACCTTTATGGGTGCCGCGCGTTTTGTAATGTCAAGTAAGTTTACTGTTTTTACTTCTTGTGGAAAATTCTTTTGTTTCCTGGTGCTCTGCTTTTGGGGTTCTTCATCGTCTTCGCTTGGTGTGTCGAGCCACTTTTGTTTGGCGTTAAGTCTGCCGGATTGTTTGAAGACCCAACAATCTCTGTGGGTATGGTTAGCAGGCTTCCCGGGAGTACTGTGTATTTGACATATCATGTCCAGGATTTTGTTTAGGTTGGATAAATCATCTCTGTTATCCTGGAGGGGCGGCTTTTTCTGATTCTGCCGTGAGCTTTTGAATCCGGCGTTGACTGTCGTGCTCTTCGGACTGTTTTCCTTAGTCCGGCGACGGTCCTTATTGCGTCACAGTTTTCCGTTTCCATCCCTAGTTTCGGATGTACTTGGGTCATTGGTGCTACATCTTGCCAACCAGCTGTCCTCTCCTGTGCAAAAGCGGGTCATGAGGCTTGTTAATGCGGCCATTGTTCTTGGCTTTTCTTGGCCGAGGTGTCTGGCTAGCCATTCGTCTCGAACGTTATGGCTAAAAGCTGCTAGGGCTTCGGCGTCCGGACAGTCGACTATCTGATTCTTTTTAGTAAGAAATATGTTCCAAAATTGTCGAGCTGACTCTTCGGGCTGTTGAGTTATGTGACTGAGATCGTCTGCATCCGGAGGGCGGACATAGGTCCCTTGAAAATTTGCTCGGAAAGCGTCCTCGAGCTCTTCCCAACTTCCAATTGTGTTTTCAGGAAGGCTTTTAAGCCAATGCCGGGCTGGCCCTTTAAGCTTGAGGGGTAAGTATTTGATGGCATGGAGATCATCTCCTCTAGCCATATGTATGTGGAGGATATAATCCTCGATCCAGACTCCAGGGTCTGTTGTTCCGTCGTATGCCTCTATGTTTACGGGTTTGAATCCCTCTGGAAATTCATAATCCAGGACCTCATCGGTGAAACATAGGGGATGTACGGCGCCCCTGTATTTGGGTGTGCCGGGTTCGGATACTGGCTTTATTGCATTGCTTTCGAGAGCTTGCTTTCTTGGCCCATAAATTGACCTGGTTGGGCCATCTTTTTGATGCGAATCCATAAGTGGGTCGCATGCTGGCTTAAGTGCGGCGCCGCTTGCCGCTTTGTGCTGGCCATGGGATCGTCTATCCGACCGGGTGCCTTTCTTACTCTTTGAATGCGAGGGCTCTAAGGCCTCTTCGTCGAATTCGGGCAGTAGCTTTCGCTTCGGATAACTTTTAGTGCAGCGACTGTCGCCGTATTTGTTTGCGGTATTGATTACTTTGCTCCATCTGATTCTGAGTGCATCTTCCGCAGTTTTTAGCTTCCGCTTCTGCTTTTTTAGGCTACGTGCGGTTGCAACGAGCCTTTTGTGGAAGTTCTTCTGCTCCGTGGCCTTATCCGGCGTAAGGTCGTCTGGAATGCCGTTTTTGCCGGGGACGGGCAGTTCGGTTTCTTTGTCCGGGTTGCCCTATTCGGACGATTGCTCTAGGGCATGCTCGTCGTCTGCCGGCTCGTCCTGCTCTATGGCAGGGTCTGTGTCGAGGCGGGGCTTGGGGCGGCGTTTACGCCGCCGCTTTGATTGCTTTTCGAGAGATCTATCCCTCGTTGCCTCCCTATGTTCCTCGTTGTTGATTCCTTTAGGTGTATCCACCATGTACACATCATGAGATGAGGTGGCTGTCCCATGCCCTATAGGCGTTGGTTCATATGCGTCTCCTACATCGTCATCCATACCGTCGATGTCTTCGGAGTCGAAGTTGAGCACGTCGTTTAAATTATCGACGGTGGCTACCAAATGGGTGGTGGGTGGGCTTTGAATTTCTTCATCATCCGTATCCCAACCTTGCTGACCGTAGTCCGGCCAGGGCTCTCCTGATAAAGAGAGAGACTTTAGTGACTTCAGAATCTCGTCAAAGGGCGAGTGCTGAAAGATGTCCGCGGTGGTGAACTCCATGATCGGCGCCCAATCGGATTCGATCGGCGGGCGCGCAGAGGGCTCGGAGTCTGGAGAGGAATCCGGCCCCTCAGAGTCACGGGCCTCGCGGGGTGCGGGGCTGGCGTTCGGCTCGATCGCCTTTGAGATCGCAGCCCCCGAGGCGGCGTCCAACCACTCATCCCCGATCGGCGCAGTAGGCTCCGAATTAAGGATCGGAACCAATGCGTGTGCGGCCTCCAGGACACTGTTCAGCGGCAGAGCTAGATCATGCCCATCGAGACAGTGTGGCACGCTTGGCTGTGGCTCGAATCCGTCAAAGATCAAGTCCCCGTGGATATCAGCCGTGTAGTTTAAACTTCCAAATCAGACCTGATGACCAGGGGCGTAGCTTTCGATCTGCTCCAGGTGGCCAAGCGAATTGGCCCGCAGTGCGAAGCCGCCGAAGACGAAGATCTGTCCGGGGAGAAAAGTCTCACCCTGGACCGCATCGTTGTTGATGATCAAAGGAGCCATCGGGCCTAAAAGCGACGACACAGAGGAACTCTCAATGAAAGCACCAATGTCGGTGTCAAAACCGGCGGATCTCGCGTAGGGGGTCCCGAACTGTGTGTCTAGGCGGATGGTAACAGGAGACAAGGGACACGATGTTTTACCCAGGTTCGTGCCCTCTTGATGGAGGTAAAACCCTACGTCCTGCTTGATTAATATTGATGATATGGGTAGTACAAGAGTAGATCTACCACGAGATCAAGGAGGCTAAACCCTAGAAGCTAGCCTATGGTATGATTTTTGTATGTTGGGGTTGTCCCCTACGGACTAAAACCGTCTGGTTTATAGAAACTGGAGAGGGTTAGGGTTACACAAAGTCGGTTACAATGGTAGGAGATCTGAATATCCGCATCGCCAAGCTTGCCTTCCACGCCAAGGAAAGTCCCATCCGGACACGGGACGAAGTCTTCAATCTTGTATCTTCATAGTCCAGGACTCCGGCTGAAGGTATAGTCCGGCTACCCAGACACCCCCTAATCCAGGACTCCCTCAAAGGTGATGCGGCCTATGCTGAGTCAGTTTGTGCCACGGAGGAGTTGAAATTTTACAAGGATAATGTTGATTCGGCAGGCATGACTCCGTTGAAAAAGCCAACTACGGAGCATGATCCGGCCATGAAGTTTAAATCGGCTGCTGAGACTAAGCTTGTTGACTTCGTACCTGGCGATTCGTCCAAGCAGTTCAACATCAATGCAAACTTGGATCCGAAATAGGAAAGCGCGCTCATAGAGTTCATCCGTGAGAATCGGGACATCTTTGCGTGGAAGCCTTCTGACATGCCAGGTGTACCGAGAGAACTCGCTGAGCACACCCTTAATGTTGATCCCAAGTATAAACCGGTGAAGCAGTTTCTTCGCCGGTTCAACAAAGAAAGACGTAAAGCTATTGGAGAGGAAGTAGCCAGACTCTTAGCGGCTGGATTTATCGTTGAAGTTTTCCATCCTGAATGGTTAGCTAATCTGGTGCTGGTCCTTAAGGAGAACGGCACATGGCGTATGTGTGTGGATTACACAGATCTCAACAAAGCTTGTCCAGCAGATCCTTTTGCCCTCCCCCGTATTGATCAAATTATTGATGCTACGGCGGGTTGTGAGCGTTTGAATTTTTTGGATGCATATTCTGGTTATCATCATATCAAGATGGCAATTAAGGACCAGGAGAAGACGGCCTTCATAACTCCCTTTGGAGCCTTCTGCTATGTGTCTATGCCCTTTGAGCTCAAGAGTGCCCAGGCGACTTATCAACGGTGTGTGCAGAATTGTCTTCATAAGCAAATCGGCCGTAATGTTCATGCCTATGTGGATGATATTGTGGTCAAGTCAAGGAAGAAGGAGACTCTGGTTGATGATTTTAAGGAAACCTTTGATAACCTGCGGACATACAAGATGATGCTCAATCCGGCCAAGTGCGTCTTTGGTGTACCGGCAGACAAGTTATCGGGTTTTCTGGTATCTAACAGGGTCATTGAGGCTAATCCAGAAAAGATCACAGTTGTCACCTCCTTAGCTAAACCAAAGTGTATCAATGACGTTCAACACTTGGCAGGCCAGATTGCCACGTTCAGCTGGTTTATCAGCCGCCTCGGTGAGAAGGCGATTCCTTTGTATCAGATGCTGAACAAAACGGATAACTTCGTCTGGAGCTCTGCCGCTGATGAAGCGTTTGAGGACTTAAAGCGGCAGCTAGCTAATCCGCCTGTTCTTGCTGCTTCGGTTGACATGGAACCATTGCTGTTATATGTGGCAGCTAATGCCCGAGCAGTCAGTGTGGCTATTGTGGTGGAGCGCAAGGAGGCAGGCAAGGAATATCCGGTTCAACGTCCGGTTTACTATATCAGCGAGGTACTTATTGAGTCCAAACAAAGGTACCCGCATTGGCAGAAGCTGGTGTATGGAGTTTTCATGGCAAGCCGGAAGCTTAAACAGTACTTCCAAGGTCATCCCATCACGGTGGTCAGCTCTGCTCCTTTGGGAGATATAGTCCAGAACAGGGAGGCAACTGGCCGGATTGCCAAGTGGGCTATAGAGCTTGGGCCTCATGGGTTGAAATACATACCTCGGACGGCGGTCAAATCTCAAGCACTTGTGGATTTCATCAATGATTGGACAGAACTGCAAGCACCTGAAGAGAAGCCGGATCACACCTATTGGACTATTCATTTTGATGGGTCCAGGCAATTGGAAGGCTCGGGGGCTGGAGTCGTATTAACTTCCCCACGAGGTGATAAGTTCTGTTATGATCTCCGCTTAATGTTCCCCTGTACTAACAATGCAGCTGAGTATGAAGCTTTACTCCATGGTCTTCGGATGGCTAAGGAGATGAATCTAAGCCGAGTTAAGTGCTTCGGTGACTCGGACCTGGTGGCTCAACAAGTGTCTGGCACTTGGGATTCCAAGGATCCGCTCATGGCAGCATATCGTCGTGAGGTGGATATTGTTGCAGGTCACTTTAAAGGTTATCAAGTGGATCACGTGGACCGACGGAAGAACGAAGCGGCGGACGCGTTGAGCCGATTGGGTTCTCAACGTAAACCGGTCCCGCCTAATGTCTTCTTGGATGTTCTGCATAATCCGTCCGTCAAGCTCCCTGGTGAAGAGGATCTGGCCATTCCTGACCCGGAAGCTCAATTGGTGGCGGCCCTTCATGTTATCCCGGATTGGATGGTTCCTTATCTCGCGTACATAAACCGGGGCGAGTTACCACAGGATGAGACTCTAGCAAGGCAGATAATCCGGCGGTCCAAGTCCATGACTATTATCAATGGAGAGCTGAATCATTGCAGTGTGTCAGGGGTGTTTCAACGCTGTGTGTCTCCTGAGGAAGGATGTGAAATTTTGTGCGAGATCCACGAAGGAGATTGTGGTCACCACGCCGGTTCGAAATCTTTGGTGGCTAAGGCATTTCGCCACGGTTTCTATTGGTTGACTTCTCATGCTGATGCGGAGGACCTGGTCAGACGATGTGACGGATGTCAGAAGTTCTCAAGACGCGCTCATGTGCCCGCTCAAGAATTGAGGATGATTCCAATTACTTAGTCGTTTGCAACTTGGGGGCTGGATATGGTTGGGCCTTTCAAGAGGTCCAAAGACAAGAAGACCCACCTTCTGGTGGCGGTTGACAAGTTCACAAAGTGGGTAGAGGCAGAGCCCGTTAGCAAATGTGACCCGGCCACGGCGGTTCAATTCATCAAAAAGGTGATTTTCCGGTTTGGCTTTCCACATAGCATTATCACTGACAATGGTACCAATCTGTCCAAGGGTGCCATGAAAGAGTTATGTCAACGTGAGCACACCCGGCTTGACGTCTCATCAGTGGCTCACCCATAGTCCAATGGTCAAGCAGAGAGGGACAATCAAGATATTTTGCGAGGCATCAAACCTCGGCTTATGGTTCCTTTGCAGCGGACGCCGGGTTGTTGGGTTGAGGAGCTACCTTCTGTGTTATGGAGCATCAACATCACACCCAACAGATCAACAGGATACACATCGTTCTTCATGGTTTACCCAGTGAAATTCGTCATGATTCACCTCGTGTAGCGACATATGTTGAAGCGGACAACAAGAAGGCACGGCAAGAAGATCTTGACCTATTGGATGAGGAGCGTGACATAGCGGCTGCCCGTTCGGCGAATTACCAGCAAGATCTGCATCGTTATCAGAGCCGCAGGGTTAGAACCAGAACCTTTCAAGAAGGAGATTTGGTGCTTCGGCTCATCCAAGATCAGACGGATATGCACAAGTTATCCCCACCTTGGGAAGGACCTTTTGTGGTCAGCAAGAATCTGCACAACGGGTCATACTACCTAATTGATGTTCGAGAGCGCAAAGACTCACGTAAATCGGAGGAGGAGACCAACCGGCCGTGGAATATTGCTCATCTTTGGCCTTACTATACTTGAGCTTTAGGCTCTACTTATGTACATATTATGACAATGTATACATTATGCTCAATACAATAAACCAGAACCTCAGCTAAAGCGGGGTCTCTGTTATTTTTACATCAGGTGTGGTTACACGGAGCTTCTGTCTTTAAAGCGTCGCCCGGTTTACCCCTTGAGTTAGCTTATCAAAAGCTTTATATTATATCACTTGGGGGCTTGGTCGTGTCCGAACCATAGCAACACCTTTTGATAGGCGCAAAGCCACAGCATCACTTTGGGACTTGGTCACGTCTGAACCATAGTCACGCCTCTTGATCGGCCTAGTGCCACAGCATCACTTGGGGGCTTGGTCGAACCCGAACCATAGCTACACCTCTTGATCGGCGTAATGCCAAAGCATCATTTGGGGACCTGGCTGACTCGAACCATAGCTACGCCTTCTAGGGGCTTGGTCATGTCAGACCATGGTAATGCCTCTTGATCGGCTCAAAGCCTCATTTGCAATGGTTTTATCTTTGCCTTTGCTTGAATTCTGTTTTTCTTTTTTAATAAACGTTTCTTTTGTTGCATTTTCAAACCGACGTTGTTAATCCGGTTCGACTGTCAATTACAAATTGACGAAACACGGTCAAATATTCATTCGGAGACTATCTGCCCGGTTTGATTTTCGGTTACCATCCTATTATGGAGTAAACCGGTGTTTATCATAACCCGGAACGGTTTACATTGTAAATCGATCTTATATTAACAGGAATTGTTTTCTCCTCCAAAGATTGGGTTATCAACCCCGCTTCAAGACTGGCCAGCCAACATCATGCCTAACGGTGGCAGGTATTATATATTTCCATACTTGGTTATATGTTTTAACCTAAGTTATCATCTTTGGTTTAACAGACATGGATATCATGACCCACCTGGCGGTAAACCGCGAGGGCGTTTTAAGCTTCTTAACTACAGAAAACAGTTTGGAGGTATATGATTCAAAGAGGCATCAGTTGAAGATAACTATGCACGAACGCATACCAAGACCAAGTATATCGACTAGCCTATTACAAGGCGTTCCAGTGCCCAAACAAGATCATTGTTTTTTACATGTCACAGCATGTAGTGGTTTAAACCGGTCTCCGGTTCACGCTTGGTCACCAACTTGCCCTGACGGTTGCGGATCATCTCGCGCCGGTTCAGCTTCTTCCTCCCTAACCAGCGGCTGGAAATCAACAGTTGCCCAGTCGATTCTAGTTAACGCTTGAAACATAGCTTCATCACTGATCAGCAACGATGGTTCAATGTCAGGAGCGTAAGTATGCTTACGGATTGGTGGTATAAGGGTCTCAGCTTCAGGAATTGGTGCTGCAACTCGCTTGTTATGATCATCATATTGGGCTTGATAGTGGGACAGATCTGCCTCTTCAACTAATTGACAAGCCAGCGGGCGCACTTCCCGGTTTATAGTTTGAAGATCCTCTTCATCAAATTCCGTCCCGTCTTCCTTCAAGATGGGATAGCCTTGGGCCGCTTCAACAGGATCAAAGTCAGGCACCCATGCTTTTGCCTGAATTAGGGCCTTCAAAGCACCCGTTCTAGCAGCAGATTTCTTCAGCTCTTCAACCCGGGCAGGGAGCATAGATAACCTTTCAAGGGTATCTTTGATCAAGGTGGGCGGCGGATTGTTGTGGGAAGCGGTGTAGATTATCCGTTGTGCACCAGAGTACAGTTGCTCTATCAGTGTATAGGCAGCTTTTAACTTCTTCCGTACATCCGCTCCCAAGTGGCCAATACGAGTTCCTGTATCATTGCAAGGATTAGTAAACTGGCAGCTACATACAAAGGTCTGCTCAATTCGGAAAACAAGGATACTTACCAAATACTGCTGCAGTCATGGCATGAACCTTTCGCTTCACGCTGGTCAATTCATCAACTACCGGTTTAAGGGCGGCTTCTGCTTTTTCAGCCCTTTGCGTTAAAGCGGCTTTCTCAGTCGCCCAATCCACCCACTCTTTGTTGAAGCCCTCTTTAAGTTTCTCCATCGCGCTTAAAGCGCTGGTCAATTCTTCTTTTGCCTTGGAGGTTTCTGCCTGTTGCGACTTAAGGTTCTCCTCCGGGTCGGCGGTTTGACTTTCTCTCTTGCTCAGCTCAGCCTGCATACAGATAGTTATACGATGAAATGACCGTACAGATTTGAAGTACCAACCACATCACAAGTTATGCCCTTGGTACTTGGGGGCTAATGCATATTTGCTCTTCATCGTACAGTTTCTACGAAGTCCCAAGCTCAAGACAAGTATTCAATTTAGCACTTGGGGGCTAATGGCTATTTGTTCAAAGTCTACTAATACAGAAATTTTCTTTTATAAAGTGTCGGGTTATCTTTACAAAGTTAAACCGGCCCTTGGGGGATACGATCGCAAAGTTAAAGATGCAATGGAGGTTCACATGGAATGCTGACTACAAGTCCCGGTTTAAGTTCATATCTTAAACCGTCACTTGGGGGCTATTGGAGTGGATAAGTTATGACAAAATGTAAGCAGAGAAGCATATAGGAAGTTACCTCATATTTTTTTCTTCATCATGTTGACCAGACCGGCTTCATAATCGCGACTGGTGTACAACCGGTTCAGTTAGCCAGAATGGAGATCTTGAGCGTTCAGAGTGGCATATGTTGACAGATCAGCACTCCATTTGCCTTTATTAACCGCAGAGAATTCCGTTTTGGTCGTGTACCTTGACAAAGCGACAAGATTTCCTGAGTCTGTATGGACAATGCCAGTAATCAAAACATCATCGTCCTTCTCCTCAGCAGCTCGTGCCGGAGTCGCCGGTTTGATAGCATTTTTGATGTACTGACCGGATTATCAGTCCGAATGGGGCTTGTTGGCTGATCAGCATGGCATGTTCCATCAATTTCTGTCTGCTCAGCAACGAATCCCTGATCTTGAGGCAGTGGATCATTCAATATACCGTCAAGGTTGGCCTCTTCAGGATCTATAGTTCTCTCCGGTTCAGCAGGTGTGTTCTCCTCTGCCGATTTACTCAGATGAGCCTTTTTGCTGGGTCTGGGTTTGGCTCTCAGAAAAATTGGGAAGGATCAGCACAGCATATGTTAAAATAATATGTCAAAGATATAAAACGGAATATGATCTTACCCAAGCACTGTTTTGAGGGGTGGAAGCTTGGTGGCTGATGACTCACCAGAGGATGAATGAGAAGTGCCCTGATAATTGGTATCAGACGGATTAAGAGGTTGACGAAAACAACCCGCTTTAGGGCGTGAAGTGGTAAGAGAATTAGAGACCTCTGAACGGCGTTTCCGAACTAGACTGTTCAGTAAACCGGCAGAGGTAACTACCTGGCCACTGTGCCGAGTTGTGCAGCGAGCCTCGTGCTGTTGTTTCTTCACAAGAAAGTTTGGATCCAAATAAGCAAGAGGATGAGAAAATTTAACTTTCCGGTTTGCTCGACAGATTTTTAGTGAAGGCAAAGGGTTTGAATCGGAGGAAAGAACGATTACCTCTACAGCATCGGCGTGACTGACTTCAGCGTCGTCCTGGCAATAATCATCATCAATAAGGCGCATGAAAAATAAGCCAAGTGAATCAAGTTCTACCTCATGGTCCGGGTTACCCACATCATCGTCAGTCGGTGGATCGGAGGATGCAGTGGTTTTCTTCCGAGGAAAGGATGATGGAGACTATGATTCCCCACAAGTCGAGATGAGACTCCGGACGAAAAAAAGAAAAAAAAGAGGCCAAAAAAGAGAGAAAAGGCCCAAACAAAAAATAAAAAAAAATGAGAGAAAAAGAGAGAAGGGACAATGCTACTATCCTTTTACCACACTTGTGCTTCAAAATAGCACCATGATCTTCATGATAGAGAGTCTCCTATGATGTCACTTATATATACTAGTGGGAATTTTACATTATAGAACTTGGCTTGTATATTCCAATGATGGGCTTCCTCAAAATGCCGTAGGTCTTCGTGAGCAAGCGAGTTGGATGCACACCCACTTAGTTTCTTTTGTTGAGCTTTCATATACTTATAGCTCTAGTGCATCCGTTGCATGGCAATCCCTACTCACTCACATTGATATCTATTTATGGGCATCTCCATAGCCCATTGATACGCCTAGTTGATGTGAGACTATCTTCCCCTCTTTTTGTCTTCTCCACAACCACCCTTCTATTTCACATATAGTGCTATATCCATGGCTCACGCTCATGTATTGTGTGAAGATTGAAAAAGTTTTGAGAATGTCAAAAGTATGAAACAATTGCTTGGCTTGTCATCGGGGTTGTGCATGATTTAAATACTTAGTGTGGTGAAGATAGAGCATAGCCAGACTATATGGTTTTGTAGGGATAATTTTCTTTGGCCATGTTATTTTGAGAAGACATGATTGCTTTGTTAGTATGCTTGAAGTATTATTATTTTTATGTCAATATTAAACTTTTATCTTGAATCTTTCGGATCTGAATATTCATACCACAATTAAGAAGAATTACATTGAAATTATGCCAACTAGCATTCCACATAAAAAATTATCTTTTTTATCATTTACCTACTCGAGGACGAGCCGGAATTAAGCTTGGGTATGCCTGATACGTCTCGAACATATCTATAATTTTTGATTGCTCCATGCTATATTATCTACTATTTTGGACAATATTGGGCTTTATTATCCAATTTTGTATTATTTTTGGGACTAACCTATTAACCGGAGGCCCAGCCCAGAATTGTTGTTTTTTTTCTATTTCAGTGTTTCAAAGAAAAGGAATATCAAACGAAGTCGAAACGGAACGAAATCAACTGGAGAAAGTTACTTTTGGAAGGAAAGCTATCGGAAAAGCTTGGAGTGCACGTCAGGAAAGAAGGGAGGTGCCCACGAGGGTGCGGGGCACCCCCCCCCCTAGGGTGCGCCCCTGCCTCGTGCCCCCCCCCCTTCGGTCCACCGACGTACTTCTTTCACCCATATATACCTGCGTACCCTAAAACTTCCAGAAAGGAGAAGAGATCTGGAGTTCCGCCGCCGCAAGCCTCCGTAGCCACCAAAAGTCAATCAGGACCCTGTTCCGGCACCCTGCCGGAGGGGGGAACCCTCACCGGTGGCCATCATCATCATCCTGGCGCTCTCCATGATGAGGAGGGAGTAGTTCACCCTCGGGGCTGAGGGTATGTACCAGTAGATATATGTTTGATCTCTCTCTCTCGTGTTCTTGATTTGGCACGATCTTGATGTATCGCGAGCTTTGCTATTATAGTTGGATCTTATGCTTCTTCTCCCCCTCTACTCTCTTGTAATGGATTGAGTTTTCCCTTTGAAGTAATCTTATCGGATTGAATCTTTAATGACTTGAGAACACTTGATGTATGTCTTGCCGTGTGTATCTGTGGGGACAATGGGATATCATGTGATTCACTTGATGTATGTTCTGGTGATCAACTTGCGGGTTCCGCCCATGAACTTATGCATAGGGGTTGGCACACGTTTTCGTCTTGATTCTCCGGCAGGAACTTTGGGGCACTCTTTGCGGTTCTATGTGTTGGTTGAATAGATGAATCTGAGATTGTGTGATGCATATCGTATAATCATACCCACGGATACTTGAGGTGACATTGGAGTATCTAGGTGACATTAGGGTTTTGGTTGATTTGCGTCTTAAGGTGTTATTCTAGTATGAACTCTAGGGCTGTTTGTGACACTTATAGGAATAGCCCAACGGATTGATTGGAAAGAATAACTTTGAGGTGGTTTCATACCCTACCATAATCTCTTCGTTTGTTCTCCGCAATTAGTGACTTTGGAATGACTCTTTGTTGCATGTTGAGGGATAGTTATATGATCCAACTATGTTATTATTGTTGAGAGAACTTGCACTAGTGAAAGTATGAACCCTAGGCCTTGTTACCTATCATTGCAATACCGTTTACACTCACTTTTACCATTAGTTACCTTGCTGTTTTTATATTTTCAGATTTAAAAAACCTATATCTACCATCCATATTGCACTTGTATCACCATCTCTTCACCGAACTAGGGCACCTGTACAATTTACCATTGTATTGGGTGTGTTGGGGACACAAGAGACTCTTTGTTATTTGGTTGCAGGGTTGCTTGAGAGAGACCATCTTCATCCTACGCCTCCTACGGATTGATAAACCTTAGGTCATCCATTTGAGGGAAATTTACTACTGTCCTACAGACCTCTGCACTTGGAGGCCCAACAACGTCTACAAGGAGAAGGTCGCATAGTAGACATCACTCGTCTCCCTGGCCACAGCCACCGCATCGCTTTGTCGACACGTCCGTCATCTTCGTCATCGTCTTCCTCGACGTCTGGTGGTCGCAGCTGG
Source organism: Aegilops umbellulata (assembly GCA_032464435.1). Taxonomy (NCBI): domain Eukaryota; kingdom Viridiplantae; phylum Streptophyta; class Magnoliopsida; order Poales; family Poaceae; genus Aegilops; species Aegilops umbellulata. Next base: position 506,773,572 of record CP136055.1, read on the forward strand.
AGCCTGGAGGCACTGCTGCACCGGGAATCCGCCGTTCCCCATCTCCGATCGCCGCTGCCTCTTTCACTGTGACGCCACCTCTGCAGCTCCTAAACCATCACGGGCCTACGTGTGAGCCGCGCGGTGAGCTTCTCCATCCCTTGCTCCTCTTCGTTGACCCCTCGCGCACCGTAGCTACCTCGTCGCCGTTGTCGTGAGCCCGTCGCCGTGAATCGCCTTGCCGTCATGGCCATGCTCTCTGTCGTGCTCGCCTAAGCACCACTTCGTGTTCCTGGTGTTTCCAGGAATCCAACGCACCCGCGTATGCGCTTCCCCGTGGCGTCTAGCCCCTAGCTCGTTGAGCGCCCGAACACGCCGCCGCCCGTGCTCGTCGTCGGCGTGCCTCCGGTGACCTAATGGTCACTGGTGTGCGCACAACAGCTTCACTGCAACGCGTAGAACCTGCCCAGCCTCTTCTTTTGCTCTGTAGCACGCTGTGTCGCCGTCTCCGTCATCCACTCGTACGCGTCGCTGCCTCCGCCGCTCACCGGCGTCATTCCGGTCATCCCCGAGACCAACCCGTAGCTCCATGCGACGCGAGACGTCGCTAGCTCTCGAACGGGAGTAGCCACACCCGTTTTGGGCCACCGCGGCAAAATCCCGAGGCTCGCCAGCGCCCTCCGCCGCGTTTTGGCTCGCCGGAGCCAACTCCGACGCCAGCGTCCGATGTGGCCGACCTGGGGCCACCCCTGGGTCGCTGCCAGTGGGCCCCACGGGCCCCGTTGACTGGGTTGACCCAATCAACATGCTGACTGGGCAGCCCAGTGGCGCTGACATGCGGGCCCCACCGCATAATCATTTTACCTAAAGTGTTTTAATAATTAAAATCAATTAATTAGATAAATGAGACACTGACAGGTGGGGTCCAGTAGTTAACTAACCTCATTTTAGTTAGTTTAGACTTCTGTTAGTCCACTATCTATGACAGGTAGGACCCACTGGTCAGTTTGACCTGGTCAGCCGCTCTGTTGACTACTGTGGTCATCAACACGTCATGCTGACATCATATTCCATTTCTGTTATTATAAATAAATCTAGAAAATGGTTTAATCTTTGAAAAATCATAGAAATTAAACCGTAACTCCGATGAAAATGTTTTCTACATGAAAGTTGCTTAGAAAAATCCAACATTTCTGAATACGCAGTCCGTTCATCTGTCACATGCACCTAGCATGCTGAACATGGAACACTCCCCCTTCGGTCATCTGTCTGACACAGGTCTGGAACGGGAATACATTCCCGGTTGAATTCCCCCTTCACCTATGTCGTGCACTACTACGTTAGGTCAGCCCTAGTTCTGCTTATCGTCTTGTCATGCTTAGTGGTACCTCTGTTTGCTTTATATTTACTGTTTCTTCCCCCTCTTCTCTCCGGTAGACCCCGAGACTGATGATGCCCCTGTGATCGACTACGTCGACAACGACACTTCTTCCTTTTCAGCAGAGCTTCCAGGCAAGCCCCCCCCCCCTTGATGATCCCGATATCGCCCATTCCATTCTCTCATGCTTGCATTAGATTTTGCTACTGTTATTGTTTGCCCCTATTCTGATGCATAGCCTGCTTTTGTAACCTGCTCATTATTACCTTACCTGCTTATCCTAAACTGCTAAGTATAGGTTGGTTAGTGATCCACCAGTGACCCCCACCTTGTCCTTGTTGCCCCTGCTTCATCATCGAAGACCCGATCAATGGGATCAAAGACCAGGCCCCGGCACCGCACATCACTTTCCACTTAGTTGCTCGACACTACTGGGTTACTATCGAGTGCCGAGGGTGAGGCCTCATCAGCACTTCTGATGTTAACCTGTAGTGTAGCTATTCGGCCATGGTCATCGAGGGTGATTTCCTCCTTAACTACTTCCGATACGGCTCTGTCGTGCAACCCCTCAAGTGTGAACCTCGAGGGTGGATCCTCTAACGTTCACCTTGATGATTATATCGAGTGGAATTCACCGGGGGTGATTCCTCGGGTTTTCCCCTTGATGTTTGGACACACAGATACTTGGACTTTTACTTGGAAAGGCGGGTCGACCCTGAGGGGTACCCGCGAGTGATGTGGAGACGGGTTGACCTGGAGGGTGCCCGCGAGATAATTACGAGGCATGGCCGGGCATTCCTAGCCCTTGCCACAAGTCCTCAAGAAGGGGCAACGGGGTCACATCTTTCGTGAGTCTCTGCTTGTTACCGCGTGTTCCTAATCCACTACGATTTGGATATTTGATCCGAGGGGCCTCTGGCTTTATAGCACTAACCATCACGTGGGCATAGTATGGGCGTTCTGCGTCATATGCATCAGCCGAAGCTTAATAGGCGTCAGCGACTGAGCGGTGCGTGCCGGGTTGGACTGGTAAGCACCTGCCTTTTTTAAGGTGGTAGCTAGGTCTGCTCACCGGCCGCATTTTTCGCAACGTGCAAGAGTTCCCAGGGCGATGGCCCATGACCCCTGGGGGCATAGGGTTAGTCTGGCGTGCTGACCTCTCTATTAAGCCTAGGTCGGGTTGCGGCGTATTGTTTGGCCGAGGCCGGGCATGACCCAAGAAAGTGTGTCCGGCCGGAGTTAATCGAGCGTCGTGCGTAAGTTGGTGCACCCCTGCAGGGAAGAAAACATCTATCAATAGCCTGTCCTACGGTAATGGACACTTGGAGTTGTATCCCGATCGATACAACTAGAACTGGATACTTGTGATGAGAAATGGATTATGATGAGAATTGGATAGTATGGCTCTGGGATTGCTTTCTCGCAGGGAGTCAAGAACGGATCTCTGGCCGAGGTTGATAACACTACTACTACTTTACTTTATGCTACTCTACTCCCTCCCGTTGCTGCAAGATGGTGGTTTCCAGAAGATGCTAGTCTCCGATAGGCTAGGCTTTCCCCTTCTCTTCTGGCATTCTGTAGTTCAGTCCACGTATACAGCCCATTTCATTGATACCGATGCATATGTAGTGTAGATCCTTGCTTGCGAGTACTTTGGAAGAGTAATCACGGTTGCTTTGCTCCCCCTTTTCCCCCTTTCTTCTTCTTTTCGGCTGATGCAACCAGATGTCGGAGCCCAGGAACCAGATGCCATCATTGATGCCTACTACTACGTGAAGACCGCCAATGACCAGGAGTAGTTAGGAGGCTCCCAGGCAGGAGGCCTTGCCTTTTCGTTCGTAGATGCTTTTGTGCTAGCCTTCTTAAGGCAAACTTGTCTAACTTATGCCTGTACTCAGATATTGTTGTTTCCACTGACTCTTGTGTAATCGAGCTTATGTATTCGAGCCCTCGAGGCCCCTGGCTTGTAATATAAAGTTGTATTATTTTAATTTGTGTCTAGAGTTGTGTTGTGATATCTTCCCATGAGTCCTTGATCTTGATTGTACACATTTGCGTGCATGATTAGTGTACGATTGAATCGAAGGCGTCACACATATGGACTAAATTTGAGTACATTTTCCCTGTTTGAATGGGATTGTACTCAGGTTAGTTATACAACCATCTAAATATTATCTTCACAACACATGAAATGAATATAGGAGTAGTAAATTCCTATATAAATATGAACTACATGTACATACGATCTCAAATTGAAATATATGTATTCATTTTATGTTGAATTCAAATCATAGTACATGTACTCTAGCTAGATGTTCGGAATCTAAACCATGTATGATACTATGTACAATGTGTCTAACACGCACAACACACACACACAAACACCATTTAGACTTGTAAAGTACATGCGCATTGCACACATGAGATTTGGCAACCAAATTATGAATAAATACCACATTATAGCATGTAAGTTTTGAGTCATATATGCATGATGTAGATGTTCATTTAATTCTTATAGTTCATCTCATTCAAAATCATCTAGTTTTTATAAGAAAGCTAATCTATTTTAAGATTCATGGAATTGTGCGTTGTAAAGCACAAAGTAAAAAATAATAATGGCACATCATGTAGAAAAACATTTGGGAAATTATGATACGGAAGATTCTGTAACAAAGAAGAAGTGCTTGTGTTTTGAGGTTTGTGCATTATGCTTAAGTTCTACCATGGAGTCTTCTAGATTGTGCATGTGGCAAAATCTGGTGGAATATAGATGATATCCAACAGCCAGTAGTGCTCGAATTTGCCATCTCTGCACCGTCGGGTTGGCTTCATCCAACGACAATCTTTCAAAGTTAAAGTTATTTGCACAATATATAAAATTTATAAAATATAATATATATAGGGGTATAGATATGTCATGCGAAAGCCACCCATCATCTCCAATTAGAATAGTGTGTGTCCATGCACGGATGCAATGTAGCCAAACGATGTCTGCCATCGGTATCTCAAATTCAAATCAGTCTGACCTTGTTCAATGTGTATATAGTATATCATGCTCGTTTCCAAACCACACCGCGCATATCTCAGTTATATTCATGCATGCATGGGATTCAAACATCATGATCTCTTATTCAAATATTTGAATTCAACTTTACATTGATTATGACCTCACCTAGTCTTTTACAATCACACAGTCGTCTTCTCTTTACAATTGTATCACTAACTTTCTCTCGTGCATGCATGCACACACACTACCACTCGGCATTATTCATCGCACACATGCAATCTTTTTCTTCAGGTCGGTCTCCCATGCATGCACACACACTACCACTCAGCAGTCTCCATCGCACACATGCAATCTTTTTTTTCAAGACGGTCTCCCATGCATGCACACAGACACCTCCCCTCTTCATCATATCAGGAATTCTTTATCTCTCACGTGCATGCGCAAAGATCGATGTTCCTCTATGTGTGTGTATATATAGCTAGGTCTTTCCTAGTTTTCCACACAAACCGATCAATCTATATATCTAGTGAGGTCTCACCCTCTTTCCCACGCACACATCGATCAATATATACCTCTCTATATAGGATTACATAGCTAATACACCCACATTGATTACATATCCAACGTCCCCCTCTCATCATCCATGCCTTCCGCTTTATCTCTCAGACGCGCGCATAGTGGCGAAGATAGGGGGCCTCCTTGTAAATGATTGAAGGAAATATGCCCTAGAGGCAATAATAAAGTTATTATTTATTTCCTTATATCATGATAAATGTTTATTATTCATGCTAGAATTGTATTAACCAGAAACATAATACTTGTGTGAATACATAGACAAACAGAGTGTCACTAGTATGCCTCTACTTGACTAGCTCGTTAATCAAAGATGGTTATGTTTCCTAACCATAGACATGTGTTGTCATTTGATTAACGGGATCACATCATTAGGAGAATGATGTGATTGACATGACCCATTCCATTAGCTTAACACCCGATCGTTTAGTATGTTGCTATTGCTTTCTTCATGACTTATACATGTTCCTATGACTATGAGATTATGCAACTCCCGTTTGCCGGAGGAACACTTTGTATGCTACCAAACGTCACAATGTAGCTGGGTGATTATAAAGGAGCTCTACAGTTGTCTCTGAAGGTACATGTTGGGTTGGCGTATTTCGAGATTAGGATTTGTCACTCCGATCGTTGGAGAGGTATCTCTGGGCCCTCTCGATAATGCACATCACATAAGTCTTGCAAGCATTGCAACTAATGAGTTAGTTGTGAGATGATGTATTACGGAACGAGTAAAGAGACTTGCCGGTAACGAGATTGAACTCGATATTGAGATACCGACGATCGAATCTCGGGCAAGTAACATACCGATGACAAAGGGAACACCGTATGTTGTTATGCGGTCTGACCGATAAAGATCTTCGTAGAATATGTAGGAGCCAATATAAGCATCCAGGTTCCGCTACTGGTTATTGATCGGAGACATGTCTCGGTCATGTCTACATTGTTCTCGAACCCGTAGGGTCCGCACGCTTAACGTTACGATGACAGTTTCATTATGAGTTTATATGTTTTGATGTATCGAAGGTTGCTCGGAGTCCCAGATGTGATCACGGACATGACGAGGAGTCTCGAAATGGTCGAGGCATAAAGATTGATATATTGGACGACTATATTCGGACACAGGAATGGTTCCGGGGGTTATCGGATATAGAGCGGAGTACCGGGGGGTTAATGGGCCTCATGGGCCCAAAGTAGAGCAGAGGAGGGGCGGCTAGGGCAGGCCGCACGCTCCCTCCCCCTCTAGTCCGAATTGGACAAGGAGGGGGGACGGCGCCCCCCCTTTCCTTCCTCTCCTCTCTCCCTTCCTTCCCCCTCTCCTAGTTGGACAAGGAAAGGAAGGAGTCCTACTCCCGGTAGGAGTAGGACTCCTCCCTGGCGCGCCTCCTCCTGGCCGGCCGCCCCCTCCCCCTTGCTCCTTTATATACGGGGGCAGGGGGCACCTCTAGACACAACAATTGATCCTTGAGATCTATTAGCCGTGTGCGGTGCCCCCCCCCCCCCACCATAATCCTCGGTAATATTGTAGCAGTGCTTAGGCGAAGCTCTGCGACGGTAGAGCATCAAGATCATCACCACGCCATCGTGCTGAGGGAACTCTTCCCCGACATTCTGCTGGATTGGAATCCGGGGATCGTCATCGAGTTGAACGTGTGCTAAAACTCGAAGGTGTCGTAGTTTCTGTGCTTGATCGGTCGGGCCGTGAAGACGTACGACTACATCAACCGCGTTGTTATAATGCTTCCGCTTTTGGTCTACGAGGGTACGTGGACAACACTCTCCCCTCTCATTGCTATGCATCACCATGATCTTGCGTGTGCGTAGGAAATTTTTTGAAATTACTACGTTCCCCAACAATGATTAGTAGATCAATTGCCGATAAATAGTTTAAGTTGATGAATTGGCCCTCCTTGTAAAGGATTAGCAAAGCTTGGCCCCCTAGCTCATTTATTTTTCATGGCTCCACCACTGCGCGCAACAACGCTTGTTCTCGCCCCCTCTCTTAAAATATCGATCTCGCACTTGTGCACTCCTTCATAGTCTCCCTCCACTTGGCCCCTCGCACCATCTTCTAGCCCCCCCCCCCCACTGGATTTTGCCACATGTACAATCTAGCAGACTCCATGGTTGAACTTAAGCATAATGCACAAATCTCAAAACACAAGTGCTTCTCCTTTGTTCTAGAATCTTCTGTATCATAACTGCCCAAACTTTTTTTCTAGTTGAATTGCCATTATTTGTTTTTATTTTATGCTTTACAACGCATAGTTCCATGAATCATAAAATAGAATAAGGGCTTCTTTGATTAAAAGGATTCTCAAAGGAATTTTGGAGGATTCTAATCCTTAGGAATTTTTCCTATCTTGGTTGTTTGATTCGTAGGATTGTAAACCATAGGAATTTTTCATAGGATTCATTTGCACTAGATTTCATAGGAAACTTTCCATCCACTCAAACCTCTTTGAAAGAATCCTACTTTTTTTCTATGCACAATCAAACACTCGTACAATCCTGTAGGATTCAAGACGACATTCCACTCTAAGCCCATGTTTTTCCTTTTCCCGCGTTTTGGAAATCCTACGAATCAAAGAGGCCCTAACTTTTTTTATAAAAACTAATTGATTTTGAATGAGATGAACTATAAGAATTAAACGAACGTCTACATCATGCATATATGACTCATAGCTTACATGCTATAGTGTGGTATTTTTCATAATTTTGTTGCCAAATCTGATGCGTGCAATGCACGTGTACCTTACTAGTACTTCCAGTATGTGCAAAACACGTAAATTAGAATTCCAATGGCACGCTACACAGTGTGTCTCTTTCAGTTCATGAAGCCACGTGGCACATGTGGAGGCATTTTCGCGACCTCCTTGTGTGGATTGATCATAGTGACGCGCTGCTAGTTCTAGAAGAATGTACTCGTCCTCTCTCAGGCACACTGACAGTACATGCACGAAGCAAAGATGTGCATGCACGCACACGCGGGTACACGGTGGGATGCATTTTTGTATGAAAATCCATCCCATGTGATAATTTGACGCGTGTAAAGTCCTTCACTGCATTGATGGTCAATTAACACAACGCATGCAAATTGAGTGGACATAAGGGAGGAAGTAGTTGAGAAAGACATTACTACTCCACTGCATGCATGCGAGTAGTTAAATCATGGGTTGCTACTTCCATTGGTATCCTTCGTATTTTGTGCCAATTTTTTATTTTAAGTACTCCCTCCTTCCATCTATATAGGGCCTAATGTATTTTCCAAGACCATCTTTGACTATTCAGAAGATTAATAGTACTCCCTCCCTTCATTTTTATATACATGTGATGTATAATGTTTATACATAATATATAGATGGAAGGAGGGAGCAACATAATATTTATGCATGTCATAAAAAGTGGCACAAAAAAAGGGGCAAATAAACTAGGACGCAGGCAGCATGATCAATTTTTGCCAGGACTACTGTTGGTGGCCTTTGTATTTAAATATGGTCGGAGTGGAGTAGTACTATCTTTATCTTAGCCTCGTAGGGCTATCCCAGCGCCTAGGCTCGCCTCCCCGCCTCGCCCACCGAATCCCGCCATGGAGGATTCCGCCATGGATAATCCCTTACAACCCAGGATCCCGCGGGCTGCCCTCTCACTGCGGCCCGCAGCACGGACGCCTTTGAGCGAAACCCACATGTGTTTTAGAGGGGATCCATTGCTCTGGAATCACAGATCGGTGGCGCCAGAGGACATGCCAGGGCTGTGTTTCAAGTCGTGGGTAGCAAGGGCAAATCGGATCGAGGAAGCGTCGCATCGATTGGAGAGAAGTTCGAAGGAGCTGTGCCTGGCACGACACAAGGCAGGGGCGCAAGTCGATCTCAGGGGAGAGATGCCGAGGGATGTCAGCATCTGGCAGCATCACGTTGATTTCGAGCTAGGGCTAATGGCAAGTATCATATTCACGGAGTCAACTGCGGAGGAAAGAACATGCATGCCTACAGAATTGCATGAGCAGCCGGTGCAACTGTTCAAATGGGCGGTAGGAGAAGCCAAATCGCGGGACCAGCTGCGGCAGCGCCGGTGGGCATGCATCGTAGGCGAGGTGAGCTGCCCTCCTTCCCCACCGGTGATGCAGTGACCTACTCGATTGCTGCTGCAGTGAACTTGCAGCGCCATGGCGGTTTGCAGCCGTGACAATTACTCCATCTATATGTATTGTATTCCTGTAAAAATACTTGGTCATTTGGAAAAATATGGTAATTGATTTATCACTAGTTTTTGAGTGCTTAGTCGTGACAATCACCCGAAGCCACAACTAGAAGTCTCCGTCGCGTAATACTTACGGTCGGTCGGACCCGCGACACGCACCGGCTTGGTCTGACATGTACGACCAGTTACATCACTGACTTGTGCGACCGTATTTGAGCAGTAGTACACGAAATTTGTGTTCCAGGAAACTCATCAGGAGCTGTTTCGGGCCTCGAAACCAAAACCATCAATTAATCTTTAGCTTGTTCCCATCACATTCATAAGTGTATAGTATAATTATAAGTGCAAACATGCTCCACCTAGTAGTACGTATCAAACCTGAACGTGTTCCCACTATGCAGGTTTTAGTACTAGTGATAGTACTTAAGTTATAAAAGGGGGAACTAGTACCTAGCCGAAAATCACTCTACCTCTTCCTCCTCATAAGTCTTTCTTGTTCGTCCGTCCTTTCCATGGCTGGTGCGCAGAGCTCTAGGTCAAGAACTACTCGTAACAAGGGTGCGGCAACCAAGGCCGCAAAAAAAAGAGGGCTCGCTGCCTGGCAGAGACAGGCGAGGGCTCCCAGCAGCGCCCTAGCCGCGAAGGCGAGTACTCCCGGGAGCGCCCTAGCCGCGGAGGAGAACATGCCGAGCTGGCAGCATGGAGTCGTTGTCCCTCGACGACATGCCCGATCAGCTCAATAAGGAGGAGGAGTTCATCGACGGCTTGGTGGAGCTGCTGAAGGAGAGCCTCGACGACATGCTCGCTGAGCTCTGATAACCCACAAGTATAGGGGATCGCAATAGTTTTCGAGGGTAGAGTATTCAACCCAAATTTATAGATTCAACACAAGGGGAGCCAAAGAATATTTGAAGGTATTAGCAGCTGAGTTATCAATTCAACCACACCTGGAGATTAACTATCTACAGCAACGTGATCAGTAGCAAAGTAATATGATAGTTTTGATAATAGTAACAGTAACAGTGATAGCAGTATTTTTGTAGCAAGTGCAACGGTAAGAATAGCAATAGTAACTTAGCAAAGAACAATATAAGATAAATTCATAGGCATTGGATCAGTAACTTGTCGGATGATATTCATCATGAGACAGTTATAACCTAGGGTGATATGGCACTAGCTCCAGTTCATAAATATAATGTAGGCATGTATTCCGTAAATAGCCATACGTGCTTATGGAAAGAACTTGCATGACATCTTTTGTCCTACCCTCCCGTGGTAGCGGGGTCCATATTGGAAACTAAGGGATATTAAGGTCTCCTTTTAATAGAGAACCGGAACAAAGCATTAACACATGGTGAATACATGAACTCCTCAAACTACGGTAATCACCAAGAGTGGTCCCGACTATTGTCACTCCGGGGTTGCCGGATCATAACACATAGTAGGTGACTATAACTTGCAAGATTAGATCTAGAACATGGATATAATGGTGATAACATAAACGGTTAAGATCTGAATTCATGGCACCTGGGCCCAAAGTGACAAGCATTAAGCATCGCAAAGTCATACCAGCATCAATCTCAGAACAGAGTGGATACAAGGGATCAAGCCCTAACAAAACTAACTCGATTACATGATGAATCTCTTCAAACTCCTCACCAACCAGCGAGGTTACGAAGGAATTACTCACTCCCGGTGGGGAGCATCATGGAATTGGCGATGGAGAAGGGTTGGGGATGACGAAGAACGAAGACCCCCCTCTCCGGAGCCCCAAGCGGACTCCAGATCTGGCCTCCCGATGAAGAATAGGAGGTGACGGCGGCTCTGTCTCGTGGATCGTGATAATTCTTTCTCCCTAATTTTTTCTAGAAAAATAGGATTTTATAGCGTCAGTTTCTCGGTCTACGGGGCCACCAGGTGGGGACAACCCACCTGGGCGCGCCCCGGTGGGTTGTGCCCACCCAGGTGCCCCCCTCTGGTGGGTCTTGGCTTCATAAATTCTCTCTATTGATATAAAAATTCCTCACAAAGTTTTGTTCCATTCTAAGAACTTTTATTTCTGCACAAAAACAACACCATGGTAGTTCTACTGAAAATGGCGTCAGTCCAGGGTTAGTTTCATTCAAATCATGCAAATTAGAGTCCAAAACAAGAGGAAAAGCATTAGGAAAAGTAGATACGTTGGAGACGTATCAAGCTCAATGAGCAGGAGGAGTTGACCGCCGGCTTGGTGATGCTGCTGAAGAAGAGCATTGCGTCGGATAAGAAGGCGACCGGCGAAATCATGCAACTTCAGGAGGACAAGGCGAAGCTCTGGCACGAGGTCGACCAGCTGAAGGAGGAGAACGTCGGCTGGAAGAAGTTGCATGAGAAGAGTAGTTCCTCGATGAAGATACTGCAGGCCCTCGTCATGGAACCGAAGGAGGTGTTGGCGAAGCTTCGCATCAAGCACCCGGCTGCTGTCAAGGTACGTAATGCGGCCATGGAACAGATGATGGAAGGCTTGTGTCGAGAAATCCCGCGTCATGGACAGAATGAAGAAGATTGCGGAGGAGACACACAAGGAGATGGAGGTCGTGGAGGCGATGAAGAAGCAGTTACGACTCCGCAGCCAACAACCCTTCATGTAGTAGAGAGCAGCACCCCAGACTTGTGTGTGCGTCTTCCTTCTATTTTGGGGGGTGATAATCTTCCTTCTTCTTTTTCTCCCGTGTTTCTTCTTTTGCTTCGGGTGTTTCGCTGCATGTGTCACGTTCTCTACGAGGCATGAATAGAACAATGCTAACGATGAGCGGCACCATGGGATCGATGGCTAGCAAATCAGATCTTTTTTATCACCATATGGCACTGGGCTGTCGTGTTTCGTGCTCCTCGTCATACTAGTACTCTAGTGGAAAACTTGAGTATACCGCACGGCTCTTTGCTCCTCCTCATGTCGTCGGCAACATTTATACAAGCAGTCAAATCACAAGGCCCCGCCTCTCGTGAAACCGACCAAGCGAGACTACCTCGCCCTCTAGCCTCTTAAAAAATGTGTACTTTTGTACAGTAGTAGTATCGATGGATTGCGCCATGGAGGAAAACTAACAAGATGAAATTAAAGAAAAAAGGTGGTACATATAGAGAGCGCTCGTCGCCAAATTATGCATATAGTACTATTAAAAAAGCTAGTACATGCTTAAATGGGGTGCGAAAGTCTATTAAAGAAATTGGCATACCTATTTAATTCTTGGGTTCTTATTATTTATGCCACTAGTTGTGTATCACTACCCAGTTTTTCCATTAGAAGTTACAACTACTCAAAAATGCCATCGATCCGTGAGATGCTTGCTCAAAAATGCAATTAGATATCTCCAAAATGCCATCGGTCCGTTAGATATTTGCTCAAAATGCCATTAGACATTGTTATTTTCACATCAAACCCGTTGACCATGTTATATGACAAAAATAAGTAGATTCTCACAATGATAAGTGTGGCCCCACTTGTCAGGAGTAACCAAGCGAATATTTTTACAGGAAAATAAGAACGCTATTGGGATCAAGTAGGCCCCACACTTTCTTGTACTGTAGTGACATAGAGGGAGAGCTGACATGTTGGTCCATAGGTATTTATGTCATTATAACATGGCAAAAAATATTTGTGTCACAATAATGGTGACCAACACAACACGTACACCCCTCAAATAAAACTAAGCACCCTGAATATCTTTGACAACTAAACTGCTGGCTATATGATGTTGGCCATACATATTGTACATATATAATGTGAAGAAATGAGTGGTAGTACTACCAACTACAAGATGAACTATAAGAAATACTAGTATGTACATACTGAAGAGTTAAAGTAACGAGAAGGAACATAACATAGTTCTGGTGGGGGCTCGGCACAACACACCCCTCAAACAAAACTAAGCACCCTGAAATTAAATTAAGCAACTAATCCGGTAGACACTGCATTAGAACCACCATGAGCAATGACACTGCCACCTTACTCGGACTCCTCGTCCACGTGCTCGACTTCGTCCTTGTCCCTCTTCCTCTTGGCCGATACTTCTTGGCTTGAACCGCACACTTGGCTCTTACTCTTCATCCAACCCTTGTAGATATTGAAACAAAGGTAGGAATCCATTGCAGCGTACTGGATGTGGTCTATATCTAGTACATTCCACTGCCATGCATAACGATGAAACTTGGGCGGAGGTTTCTTCAGTTTGTCGTACGAAGGATGAACCATGGCTCCTGCCAGGGTCAGCATTGAAGGCTGATCACGGGAGGGCACCAGCCCATTCTTCTGGAGGTCGAAGGGCTCGCCTACAACGAGGCCTATCCGACCCAGGACTCTTCTGTCGTTCGTAAAGTCTACAATAATGAATTGGACTAGGGCACCCGCGAGGAAGTTCTTAAATTCCTCGCACTCAACGTCGGCATGGCTGGATCACGGCGAGCTTCATCTTCTCTTCCTCCTTTAGATTCTTCTCTTTGTCCAGGGTTGCGGTGTACTCAACATCTAGCCCAGCGACCCACTCATCATTTGACTTTTCGAACATGCGTCTGAAGCGAGTAAGGCATCCTTTCACCGTCGTGGAAGAACGGGTGTGGATGACGTCGAACTCATCGCTGGTGATGGTTCTAACCTTGTACTCACCGCCGAACATGGAGATTTGGGACGCCATGGATTTTGGAGGAGGGTCAGGATGAGTGGAACTGCCGTAATGTGAAAGGACGAGACGACTTGGAGCGAACTGTCGTAATGTTAAAGGACGTCCAGGGACGAGTAGAGCGAACTGCTAGCGGTTTTGCGATTGTAAAAATGCTGAGTGGTGCGTGCGAACGGCAGGCTAGTGGCTTGCCTGATGGATAAATGGATTCATGTACAGTACTATGGGGGCCCAGTTAGATGTCATCTCTACTCGACGCCGAATTAAATGGCTTCATGCATCTGCGTGTTCGCACGTCAAGCGTCTTGAAAATTACAGGTGATACGAAGCTTTCCATGCTCCCATGATACGGCCTTCCGAGAGCCCTTGGATCTGAGATCGAACGGTTGCATGACGTGATTCTAGACCTATGGGTGAATATCCTATCTTGAAGGGTTATTTTTGCAAAGTTTCAGCAACTTAGCATGCGACCGTTCGATCTCACATCCAAGGGCTGCCGGTAGCCCGTATCATGGTCGCGCCTATCAACGACCGTCGCCTCACTCGCGCGGTCGCGCCCTTGGAGATTTCACACGGTGCGTTAGGCTATCTGATGTTGGCATGTCATACATAGTCATCACTTAGTCACTCATACAACAATATTAGCTATAAGGTTGGCTATAAGAGTATTTTTTTTTTACTTCTCTCTATCTCTTTCTTCATAGTATTTATTACATTTGCCAAGGAGTGACCTCTTCCAATGAAATGGTGCTTAGATGAGGTGCTAAGGGCATTAAATGGCTTAGCAACTTAAGTCCCCAACGCATAGGTGCTTAGTTTTTTGCCTATGAAATGGTGGTTAGATGAGCTTGCTTCATTTAATTAGCTATAGACTCAAAATTGTCTTTTCACCTAGGTACACGCGCTTAGCACCGTTTCTTCCTGGGGTCACCAAGCTAGGCTCTCTCTTTTTAATTAACTTGCCACATCAGACTTTATGCCTATGTGGCAGGCTTAGCACCTGTACGAGCAAGTACAATAGTGGGCTATAAGCCCGCTTACATGGCATTTTTGCAATGTGGAGGAGAGAGGCAAGGAAAAGTGGAGGAGTGGGCTCTCATGCAAGAGCTAGCCTCTACACGTGCTCCTAGACAAAAGCATTTAATACAAGGAAATAGATAGAGAGAAAGTGAGAAAAACCTTATAGCCAACCATAAGGCAACGAAAATCCTAGTGATTGTGTACAAAAGCTTGGTAAGATTTAAGGACCAATGTAATAATAAATCACTTATTATTCAAATATATTTATAACAAAATGCTCAGCCCCTATTTATTTTTTGATAACATTGTTGCGCCCAACCCAACATTATAATTAGAACCAGCCCAGCAAAATCGTGTATTTCAAGAAAGCGCAAATGGCCTGTAATTTTTTAGGAAAAAATAAATGGGCCGCATGGACGATACATTATTTGTTCAGCCAGCCCAGCAAATTCGTGTATTTCGAGAAAGTGAAAATGAGTTGTATTTTTAAAAAACGGGCCGCATGGACGCTATATTATTTGTTCACCCAGCCCAGCAAATGGACTCTAATTCTCAAAAAAAAAGATCAAATGGACTGTAAATTCTGAAAAAATGGGTTGAATATGTGCCACATTTTTTAGGCTGAAATATGGGCCAATAGGTCGAAGCCAACGCAAGTCGTTGTCAACTTAGTCAACAAATGATTCTGACATCGTTAGCCGTTGGATTTACATCCAACGACCGGCATCCATATTCAATCTCTCGTCTTCTTCCTCCAGCGCTGCCAGGACCACCTACTCCTACCTCCTGCTGCTAGTAGCTCTTCTTAGCACCCTTCACTGTGAAGCGCTACCCCACCGCCGGCCAAGCCATCCCTTCACACCTCCACACCTCCTGTTCTTCTCCACCGACTGCCGAACCACGCCGCACCAAAACCAGTTAACCCTCGTACAACTCTCCGTCTGCGACTCCACTCCCGCGTCTTCCCATCTCCGGCTCGTTGTTGTCCAGGGCCTCGCCCTCGTCCACCACCTTGGATGCGCTCAGCGTGGCGTGGTCAACACAAAATAAATGAATACTCCCCAGCTAGCTGGGACCCACCATAGTGGGAGGCTGACTTGTGGGCCTACTAAGTTGATGGGGATGGAGGGCTTTGTCAACTTAGTCAATATGAACGATTCTAGCTCCAGTGACCGTACGATGTCCATCCAATGGCCGTAGTGCTTCTTCAACCTCTGGTCTTCTTGCTTCAGCCGCCCAAACCAGTGTCGGTCGTGCCGCCTGCTCCTGCCTCCCGTGGCTGGCTATGCTGTCGAGGCCTCACCGCCCCCTACTACTCCCACCGCTGGCCAGGCCCTGTGGCGATGGCAGCCTCACACCGTAGCTGAACAGTGAACCCTAGTACACCTCTCCACGTGGTGGCATCCACTGCCGCGTCTTCCCCGGCGCCGTGTCGTCCCCTTCCTAGGCCTCGCCGTCGTCCACCGCCTTGGTGCTCTTGGCACGGCGTGGTCAATGTGGTCAAGGAACGACTTTCGTCGAAAGAGTACTGTACGTGGAGAGGCTGACAGCTGGGTCCACGGCCGTAGCAAGGAAGTGCCTCCTTATTACGCAGAAAATAATCAATCCTCCACCTGACAGCAGGGACCCACTGGACGGGCCACCGTATTTCGCAAAAAAATCATTTCCACCTGACTACTGGGACCCACCAGCTACATCTTTGCACGCAAGGAAGTGCCTCCTTATCCTCCCTGGCAGTCGGGACCCACCTGGTCGAAGCGTACGTAGCGTTGTCATTCTGGTCACGAATGTGTACGTACATACGATCGTTTTGTCTGCAGGTTGCAGCGATGAACCGTGGCCGAGTGAGAAAGGGCACATGTCATAGTATAGGCGCACACGTGTCATAGTAGAGGCGCGCACGCAGCATGTCACGCAGTCTCGTTAATATCGTGTACACGTACATACAGCTAGGGTGCAAGAAAGTAAATACGGCCACGTACGTACATACGGGTGGGGTCTCGAACGCCTACTCGGGTATACGTACGGCAAGGGCCCGTGTACATGGAGAGGCAGCGACGGCGTCCTGTTCATTGACAGCCAACCGGCTGGGTCGGAACGGAATGTGTCATCGTGTTCATCGGCAGCCAACTGGATGGGTCAGAACGGAATGCATCGTGTTCATCGGGAGTCAACCGGCTTGGACGGAACAGCCGATCGAAACGAGTCCTGGTGTACCACAGAACGGGGAGAACGGCCTTGTGTTCGACCGCCTATGGTCGAAATGGATCCTATTCATCGGGAGGGGTCTGGCGTAACGCGAAACGGAGGAAACGGACTTGTGTTTGAGTGCATACGGTCAAAACGGGGTCCTGTTGATCGGGAGGGGTGTGGCGTACCGCAAAACGGATGTTCGGAGTGCTACGGTCGAAACGAGGGTCCCGTTCATCGGGAGGGGTGTGGCGTACCGCAAAACGGGACTCCATGGGCTACTGTTCATCTCCTCCAGCCTCCATGGGCTACTGTTCATCCACTATCGACCTCCACCAGCCTCCACCTACGATTGTTCATCCACGGGCTCCTGTTCATCCAGCCTCCACCGCTCCTCCACCGGCTACTGTTCAACCAGCCCTCTCCATGGGGTCCTGTTCAACCACCCCTCCACGCGCTAATGTTCATCCAGCCCTCCACCGGCTACTATTCAACCAGCCCTCCACGGGGTCCTATTCTCCAGTCCTCCATGGGGTCCTGTTCATCCAGTCCTCCACGGGGTCCTGCTCATCCACCCCCAACCGGCACGATCGGGGTCCTGTTCATCCAGCGGCAACAGCCTCTAATACCACGGGGTCCTGTTCATCCAACCCCCCACCGGGAACTGTTCATCCAACCCCCCCCCCCAACAACGCTCACTGTTCGTCAAGAGGCAGCAGGTCCGATCGGCTTCAGTTAGCAGTACTAGCGAAGGAATCGCTCGATCGGCTTCAGTTAACAGCCAGATCGGTCGATCGCGCGGGTTCAGTAACACGTAGCCTACAGTGTAATTGCTCCGGTTCAGTAGGCGAACACCTCGCTCGGGTTCAGTTAGAGCCCAACTCCTCGCACCCACGCGTGTACGTGTACGAGATAAACACGCATCGCTCGGACCCCAACCACCCACCGTAACCGGGAACTCCCTGATAGTTTCCTCGCCCTCGCTTCTACCACGGTTTTTTCCGTCATGGACGACCCAAATAATGTCATGCAGCTGCGTCTCCGGCCCGCCCAGGACGAAAAGCCCATTTTCTGTCATGATTTTTTGTCATAGAAGTAGGAGCCCACCACATCTATGATGATACTGGGTTTTGTCACAATTATCATCATAGAAGTGTCATAAGCATGTGATAAAAAAAGTGTCATAAGCATGACAGAAAAAATTTTGTTCGGCCCAAAATGTCATGGATGTGTCTTTTTTTTGTAGTGCATGCAATCAAAATATGTGACATGATATGGCCATCATCATCTTGTGCCTTTGATCTCCATCTCCAAAGCATCGTCATGATCTCCATCGTCACCGGCTGGACACCTTGATCTCCATCGTAGCGTCATGGTTGTCTCACCAACTATTGCTTTTACAACTATCGCTAACGCATAGTGATAAAGTAAAGAAATTACATGGCGTTTGCATTTCATATAATAAAGCGACAACCATAAGGCTCCTGCCAGTTGCCAATAACTTTTACAAAACATGATCATCTCATACAACAACATATATCACATCATGTCTTGACCACATCACATCACAACATGCCCTGCAAAAACAAGCTAGACGTCCTCTACTTTGTTGTTTCAAGTTTTACGTGGCTGCTACGGGATTCTAGCAAGAATCATTCTTACCTACGCATCAAAACCACAACGGTGTTTCGTCAAGTTTTTTGTTTTAACCTTCAACAAGGACTGGCCGCAGTCAAATTTGATTCAACTAAATTTGGAGAAACAGACACCCGCCAGCCACCTTTATGCAAAACTAGTTGCATGTCTGTCGTTGGAACCGGTCTCATGAACGTGGTCATGTAAGGTTGGTCCGGGCCGCTTCATCCAACAATACAGCCGAATCAAAATAAGACATTGGTGGTAAGCAGTATGACGATCACCACCCACAACTCTTTGTGTTCTACTCGTGCATATCATCTATGCATAGACCTAGCTCGGATGCCACTGTTGGGAACGTAGCATGCAATTTCAAAAAATTCCTACGCTGACGCAAGATCTATCTAGGAGATGCATAGCAACAAAGAGGGGGAGAGTGTGTCTACGTACCCTTGTAGACCGAAAGCGGAAGCGTTTTGCCAACGTGGTTGATGTAGTCGAACTTCGTCTTGTTCCGACCGATCAAGTATCGAATGTACGACACCTCCAAGTTCTGCACACGTTCAGCTCGATGACGTCCCTCGAACCCTAAGCACTACGTGAATATGACCGAAGGCGTAAACTGTGGAAGGGGCGCCGCACACGGCTAACAAACGTTGGTATGTGTGCTAGCGGTGCCCCCTCCCATATATATAGGTTGGAGGGGAGGAGAGGCAGCCAAGGGGGCGCCCCAAGTAGGAGGAATCCTACTTGGGCACCTCCCAATTCGGCCTCCCCCCTTTCCTATTCCTATTCATAGTAGGAAGGGGAGAGGCGGAAGGGGAATCCTATTCCCTTTTTCCTTTCCTCCTTCCCCTTTCCTTCTCCAATTTGGCTGATACGTCCATTTTGCATCATGCTTTTATATCGATATTTATTGCATTATGGGCTGTTATTACACGTTATGTCACAATACTTATGCCTATTCTCTCTTATTTTACAAGGTTTACATAAAGAGGGAGAATGCCGACAACTGGGATTCTGGGCTGGAAAAGGAGCAAATATTAGAGACCTATTCTGCACAGCTCCAAAAGTCCTAAAACTTCACGGAAGTCATTTTTGGAATTAAAGAAAAAATATTGAGCGAAGAAACTACCAGAGGGGGCCACACCCTTGCTATGAGGGTGGGAGACGCGCTCTACCCCCCTGGGCGCCCCCAGCCTCGTGGGCCCCCTGGCAGGCCTCCGGTGACCATCTTCTGCTATATGAAGTCATTTACCCTGGAAAAATCATAAGCAAGCTTTTGGGAAGAAACTCCGCCGCCACGAGGCGGAACCTTGGCGGAACCAATCTAGGGCTCCGGCGGAGCTGTTCTGCCGGGAAACTTCCCTTCGGGAGGGGGAAATCATCACCATTGTCATCACCAACGATCCTCTCGTCGGGAGGGGGTCAATCTTCATCACCATCTCCTCTCAAACCCTAGTTCATCTCTTGTATCCAATCTTTGTCCCAAAGCCTCAGATTGGTACTTGTGGGTTGCTAGTAGTGTTGATTACTCCTTGTAGTTGATGCTAGTTGGTTTATTTGGTGGAAGATCATATGTTCATATCCATTATGCATATTAATACCCCTCTGATTATGAACATGAATATGATTTGTGAGTAGTTACGTTTGTTCCTGAGGACATGGGAGAAGTCTTGCTATTAGTAGTCATGTGAATTTGGTATTTGTTCGATATTTTGATGAGATGTATGTTGCCTTTCCTCTAGTGGTGTTATGTGAACATCGACTACATGACACTTCACCATTATTTGGGCCTAGAGGAAGGCATTGGGAAGTAATAAGTACATGATGGGTTGCTAGAGTGGTAGAAGCTTAAACCCTAGTTTATGAGTTGCCTCGTAAGGGGCTGATTTGGATCCATATGTTTCATGCTATGGTTAGGTTTACCTTAATACTTCTTTTGTAGTTGCGGATGCTTGCAATAGGACTTAATCATAAGTGGGATGCTTGTCCAAGTAAGGACAGCACCCAAGCACTGGTCCACTCACATACCAAATTATCAAAGTAACGAACGCGAATCATATGAACGTGATGAAAACTAGCTTGACGATAATTCCCATGTGTCCTAGGGAGCGCTTTTCTCTATATAAGAGTTTGTCCAGGCTTGTCCTTTGCTACAAAAAGGATTGGGCCATCTTGCTGCACTTTATTTATACTTGTTACCTGTTACAAATTACCTTATCACAAAACTATTTGTTACCGATAATTTTAGTGCTTGCAGAGAATACCTTACTGAAAACCGCTTGTCATTTCCTTCTGCTCCTCGTTGGGTTCGACACTCTTACTTATCGAAAGGACTACGATAGATCCCCTATACTTGTGGGTCATCATTGGCCAGCCCATATGGGGGGCGCACCAGCCCCTTTGTGGCTAGTGTGTTTCCCATCTTGGCCCATAAGGCCCATATCTTTTGCCGGGGTGCCCGGTACCCCTTCCGGTGACCCGATAAGTACCCGGTGCTTCCCGGAACACATCCGGTGTCCGAATACCATCGTCCTATATATCAATCTTCACCTCTCGACCATTTCGAGACTCCTTGTCATGTCTGTGATCTCATCCCGGACTCCGAACAACATTCGGTCACCAAATCACATAACTCATATAATAACAAATCGTCATCGAACGTTAAGCGTGCTGACCCTATGGGTTCGAGAACTATGTAGACACGATCGAGACAATTCTCCAGTTAATAACCAATAGCGGAACCTGGATGCTCATATTGGCTCCTACATATTCTATTAAGATCTTTATCAATCGAACCGTTATGACAACATACGTTATTCCCTTTGTCATCGGTATGTTACTTGCCCGAGACTCGATCGTCGGTATCTTCATACCTAGTTCAATCTCGTTACCGGCAAGTCTCTTTACTCGCTCCGTAATACATCATCCCGCAACTAACTCATTAGTCACATTGCTTGCAAGGCTTCTTATGATGTGCATTACCCAGAGGGCCCAGAGATACCTCTCCGATACTTGGAGTGACAAATCCTAATCTCGATTCACACCAACCCAATAAGACACCTTCGGAGATACCTGTAGAGCATCTTTATAATCACCCAGTTACGTTGTGATGTTTGATAGCACACAAGGCGTTCCTCCGGTATCTGGGAGTTGCATGATCTCATAGTCAAAGGAATATGTATTTGACATACATGAAAGCAATAGCAATATAATTGAACGATCAACATGCTAAGCTAACGGATGGGTATTGTCCATCACATAATTCTCCTAATGATGTGATCCCGTTATCAAATGACAACTCATGTCCATGGTTAGGAAACCTTAACCATCTTTGATCAATGAGATAGTCAAGTAGAGGCTCACTAGGGACTCAATATTTTGTCTATGTATTCACACATGTATTAAGGTTTCCGGTCAATACAATTCTAGCATGAATAATAAACATTTATCATGAATTAGGAAATATAAAATAACAACCTTATTATTTTCTCTAGGGCATATTTCCTCGCTCTCTCGCCCCACCAACATGGAGACCGTTTTTGGTGGACACATCAATTATCTTTCCCGTTGTTTCTAAAAAAAATCTCTCCCGTTGCAACGCACGGGCATATGTGCTACTAGTAGTTTGCGGCACATTGTAGAGAGCGGACGCGGCTACTATTTTCTCTCTATATTTTGTGCACCGGCGGCATAGTTTCGTCCAAACGACATATCGTCCTAGCACGCTCATTGTTTCTATAGCATCCACTGGAGCGTGAGCTCTCTCGTGGTGATCGATCGGTAGAGCACAAGATCTGTCGCAGTGACCGAAGCGCTTTCACGGTGGGCCAATGGAGTGTGGTGGTTGCCTCTCTTCGTGAATCCAATGGAGAGGCCTCACCCGCCCCCGGCCATGGCGAGGGGTCCTCCATTGGGGTCATGACATCGACGGCTCACCGACGTCTGTCTGGGCGGCAACACATTTTTGTGTGTTTTTTAAGTCTAAGAACATGCCAGCAGTATATGGACGATTTACACGCCATTAACCTATACTTGCACTAGTGATGCTCACTACTTGTACATGCCGCAAGTAGTTTGAACTGACACACGCAGACCAGTGAATGTGGGATGCAAATGATATTATGGCGTGTTTGGTAGCCCACATGCAGCCCAACCAGGCCCGCGCGGGATGTGCACGGCCTGTTTGGTTGCCTGGGTTGCAGGCGTTTTGTGGCTCGCACGGACCTTAAAGCAGGCCGCAGCCTGGCCCGGCGGAAACTGCCGAATCGGCAGTTTCTCGCGAGCCTGGCTCGGTGCGGCCACGTGTGCGAGGGAGTTGCACGCCTCGGGCAGCGTGGGAGATGGAGGGGACATCTCATAACTCCCCCCAATCTCCTGTCACCGCCCCAGTCGCACTATTCCCACCGCTCCCTCTCTCCCTCACCGCCCCTCCCTCTCCTCTCCTCCGATGGCTCCGCCTCGCCCACCACTGACCCCCCCCCTCCCGTTGACCAGCGCATTGCCAGCATCCAGGAGCGCTGGCTGGCCGGGCTCCAGAACTCGGGTCGGGACCTGGCATCGGCGCTGCGAGTGTCGTCCCCCATCTGCTGCCGGCCACCATGAGCATCGGCCAATGCGGTGCAGGCCGTTCCTGCTCCGCCGCCGATTCCGAACCTCGTGGTCTTGGGCTCGGCGCAGGCGTCGTCCACGAAACCGTCGCTTCTTAGGACCCCATTGGGCAGGGGGGTTTTCTTGACCCCCGTCCAAGGGTTTTCTCCTATCGGTGGTCCGTCCTCCTCGACCTATGGCGTGGCAATGAGCACGGAGCCGATGCCGCAGGCCGTCGCCAGGGCGGCTCCTCCTCTGCTCCGCCACCTCTCTCCTTCCCGCCGGTGGTTTCACCCCGGCCTCGGTTCGCTGCGACTGCGCAAGCTCCGGTGAGTCAAACCCCCTCAATGCTTGATCGTAGATGTAGATTAGGGGTTTATTTCTTAGGCATGTGCTAGAACTTAGTGGATTCCATAGGATTAGATAGGATTCGAGTAGATCCGATTGGATGCGATCCCAATCGAATCCAATCGGGTCGATCTGTTCTTGTTTCGTATAGTATGTGTCCTAGGATAATTTTCTTCTGCTACTCCTAGTGTGTCCTAGGACCTGTGTTCATGCTAGTAGCTGTGTTCATGCTAGAATCCCCAATGGTAGTTTGCTTTGCTAGGATTTGTGTTCATGGTAGGGTCTTGCTAGGATCTATGTTCACGCAAATGACATCTTCATGTTCAAGCTAGGATCATGTTCATGTTGTTGTTCATGTTGCTTTATAATGTTCAAGCTAGGGTTTGTGTTGATTGTTATACGTGCATGTAGTAGGACCATTTTAGGATGCTGCTAAATGTGCATGGTTGCACATGGGTGCTTTTGATGAGTGGCACTTGTTGTTGCTCTTTTTAGATGTTTCCATGCTTAGGATAGTGCACTGATGAGTGGCAGTTGTACTTGTTGTTGCTATTTTTAGATGTTTCAATGCCACTGATCAGTGGCATTTTCTCATGGGCAACTACCATTGATCAGTGGCACTTGCTGTTGGGCAAGTCTCCTGATCAGTGGCACTGATCAGTGGTATTTGCTCATGGGCAAGTAACACTGATTAGTGGCATTTGCCCAAGAGCAAGTGCCATTGATAAGTGGCATTTGGCAAAGAGTTTGTGCACTGATCAGTAGCATTTGCTCTTGGGCAAATGTCTCTGATCAGTGCCATTTGTTGTAGTGCTAGTGCAACTGATCGGTGGCATTTGATAAATGACATTTGGCAAAGAGTTTGCGCACTAATACTTGTCATCTTACCTGACAAGATATTGAAGACTGACTGGGATGTAGCTGGTGGAGGAGCTCAAGTGATGGCCGGAGCTGAGGGCGGCGAGGATTTCATCCCCATGAACAGGTGGATCGCGACGGTGGACCTGCCTGGCAGGATCGCCTTCATGAGCCTGCCTCGTTCAAGGGGACGATCTCCGAGGCAGGGCCACGAGAAGGGGGCCTGGGAGCCGCTGTGCTTCTACCAGCAGATCAAGGACAACGAGGACCTTGCCATGCTCGTTGTCCCTCGAAAGTTCGTGGAGGTGATGAACACCTGGTTGGTCATCAAGCGGCTCCCGCGCGTGGTTAGGCTGTCGGCGAATAAGCGGTGCGTGTTCTGGGTGCAGGTTCAGAACTTCGAGGGGCACCTGGTGCTTGGACGGGGCTAGAACTACTTCTGTCGCCGCCACCGGATCGTCCCCGGTGACCTTGTCATTGTGCGCATCTCAGGACTCGGACTGAAGGTTCAGATCTACAACCACGACCCATCGGTCAAGTGCAGGTTTCATTGCAGCAGGCACAACTGCATTGGTGACATCGAGCATGCTATGTAGTTAAGTTAAGTAAGGTGTTAGTGTTAAACTTTTATGGTGCGTGGCTAGACTTATGGGGTACTTGTGCTGGGAACTTGTTCATATTTTGGCCAGGAGCAGCACCCTGGCGTGGACCGGGGTAGGAGGATGCCCCCGCTGTTAATCTAGACTTATGCTATGTAGTTAAGTAGTTTGCTGTCATTTCCTTGCTTGCTTTGTTTGATTTCATTTGGTTGCTTGCTTTCTTTGATCTCATATGTGCTTACTGTTGTGCTGGTCATGTGGTGGTAAGGCCACCACATTTGAGTGGGGTGAGGAGAACACAAACGTTGTTTGTAACCAAACAGCTGAAGTTTGCATCTACTCACACCTTAAGCACAAATACGGCAACCAAACAGCTGAGGGGTAAGTGCCCCTTCATGCGATGCAGGCAACCAAACAAGTTGCATCTACTGTATATGAGGCTGCATTTTAAAAATTAGGCTGGCTGGAGATGGACATGCAATGCAACTACTGTTGCAAACCGAAACCAAACACACCCTTAGTGTGACCATTCCACGCTCCTAGTTCATAGATACTAGTGGCGAGCCTTTGTATTGAATCCCTGCTGGTAGTTCTTGGCATAAGAGCACCCTTTGTGTATCTTAGCAGCAACGTGTAATTTTTTGGAACGCTGCTAATAATATGACAACAGTAGCGTGTTTTTTAGCTAAACACTGCTTGTGTTTTGCCAAGTTTGCGACGGGTGTCATTTTTGCTAGACGTTGCTATTAGCAAAATCCTATGAGGTGGCTGACACTAAGGTAGGAGAGGAGGTCTCAACCTTTGGCTCGTGGGATTAGTTGGTGGGGCACACGCTATTTAGAAGACACATAGTCGCAGTCGAGTGCGTCGTTGACGAAGCCGACATCACTACTACAGGGCCGCGCTTGGGGTTGTCATGGCTGGCGAGGTCGGGGGCAGGACGATATACACAGCCCATTTCCATTCAGAATCGCTCGTGCTTGCCATAAAGAGGTCATGCAGCGCCCTCATCCTCGGGCACTTTTCAATCATGACTCGCATCAAAGTCATGCTGATTGTGGGAGAAAAAATTAGTGTGGATTTTGAGGAAATTTGGAGGATCTAAGACTTTGAATACCAAATGATAGCACCCCACTACTTCTATTACATGAATCAATCATTGGTCGAGGTTACAAAAAGGAATCATAGAGGAATTCATGGTTGATGAAAGGAATCTGGAGGTGGAAGATGAACAGTATGTACACACGCTACAGGGTGCAGCTATGTATCCCTTATAGCCACCACAAGCGCAATGGCGCGTGCAGCGCTCCCTAAATGGACTGGACCAAGAGCTGTGTGGGATGCTACTTCGTTCGTTTCCATTTGATGCTAGTTATCTTTGATTTATTTTTTTCATTCATAATTTTATTCATATTACCAAATATCCTAAAATAAAAATATTTATATTTAAAATTCTTATGCAGTTTTTAGAAACTGTTTATGCAGTACTTAAAAAAAGTTCATGAAACTTTTAAAATTGTTATTGGCTGTAAACAAAATATACGTTAAAAATGTTCACAAGTTTCCGAAAAAAACATGAAATATTAATAAAATACTATGTACCATTGATAAAATTATAAATATGTGCACACGTTTCAAAAAATATCTTCACGGAATTTCTAAAATACTTATGCAATGTTGAAAAACATTCTCGTATTCTAAAAAATATTTGATGGCACTAAAAAATTCAATGTGCATTTGAAAAATGTTTAACATGTATTAAAAAACATTTGAACATATGTATTTTTAAAAAATGTACATCAATTATTCAAAAAATGATCAACGTATATCAGAAACATGTATATGAAAAATGTAGAATGTGTATTGAAGAAAGTACGCATGTGTTGATTAAAAGAATAAAAAAATAAAACCGATGAAGAAACACGAAAATGGGGAAACCCGATGAAAGAAATACGTAACCACTCGAAACAAGCATGAAAAACACGCAAAAAAAAGTTCAAAACAATCACAGTAACAAACAGGAATAAATAACCACGTGAAAAAACATGGTCAAAATTAACTACCACAGAAACAAACATGGAAAAAACCACACGGAAAACCGTTCAAAAATCTTTCCTAAAAAACGCTCCCCCGGACACCAATTGGAGAGGCCCATCAGTGCTCGTCTCATTGGTGGGCTGGATAGTGCCTGAGGGCCCAGCGAGGCCCACCCAGGTCGCTGGGCCTAAAGAAGATCAGCCCTCGTGTACTATTACGTGTTCCAGGTGTTATACGTGAGTCTCAAAAAAAAGGTGTTATACGTGAGTACGACTCGGAACAGGTACGTGTAAAGATCGAGCAGGAGTTGTCCCGATCGACGACGTACGCCTTCTCCGCCTTCCACTTTGATCTGGTAGGGTTCGTTGCTAATCGATCGGGGCCCGCGTCGGATACGGCTCCTACCTCGACTCAGATATCGATCGAGCCGCTACAAATATATATATATATATATATATCCCGCACGACGTACGCCAACAACCACCAAAGCAAACACAAGACGAAATTGAGCGGAACCATGAGCCATCAGATCGATCTCACGACGAACGCCTCCACCATGGCCAGCGGCGGCGACGACGACGACTGGGTGTACATCGACGGTGACCAAGAGACGAAGGCTTCACCGGCGCCGGCTGTCGTATGTGCCTCAGATAGCCTCGACGAGTCGGAGCATTGCGCATCCGACTTGAAGCTACTTGCCGATCTCGACTACCTCACAAGGAAAAAGGATTCCCGGATCAGGATGGATGGGGCGCCTGACGATGCTGCGACGGAGGTGGTGGCTGCCGCGGATGTTGCCGGTGATGGCGCAGTGGATGACGCCGACGCCGCGGTAGACGAAGACGACTGCTCTGACTACTCCAACGGAGGCCGCCTCGAGAAAGCCTACGAGCCGGACCAAGACCTCGGTCAAGTCGACGACGAGTCCGAGCGGCATGAGGATGGGACGTCCGACCTGAGGCTGAAGGGACTGCTCGACAACCTCAAGACCATCGAAAGTAAACTGCTCGACTGCCAGAGGGAACTGCTCGACTGCCAAAAGTCCATCCAAGACCACCACAAAGCTACAAGCGGCGAGGCCGCCCCCGCACCGGCACCGGCGCCGTCAGCGCACGTCTACATAGCAGGACTCTCTGCCTCATCGTACACCTCTTACGACGGCTACCGCAGCGGAGGTTACGGCACCAGCTCTGGCTATGATGGCGACGGCTATGGTTATGACGGCGGCCTCTCAGACTATGACTACGGCGGCGGACGTGGAGGTTACTACCGCGGCATCTCGGGCTATGACTACGGCGGCCTAGGTTACTACTACTACCTCTTAGGCTATGACTACGGCATGAGCAGCGGAGGAGGTTACGGCATGAGCGGTGGAGGAGGTTACGGCATCGGCTCTGGCTATCGCTACGGTGGCGGCAGAGGCTACGGCGGCATCTTGGACTATGGATATCGCTACGGCCTCGACGGAGGTCATTACTTTGACTTTGACTACGGCGGCCTTCTAGGTCGTTACTGAGGTGCCGGCGCCGGCGGGGCCTGAACCGCTGCCGTAGATTATGGATAGGTTAATCAGGTTTTGTTCATCGCATAGGGGTGTGGTGCTTGGTATCGTTTCATCGCAGTGGAGTAGTAGTAGTTGGCAATTGCTGTTTGGATCTATATATTATTACGTAGTATTATTATATCTTGTCGGAAAGAATTAAACTATTAGTTATATTAAGTGTGTTGCTGAACTCTTGAACTTATTTGCTACTTCTCCGTTGCTATGAAATCCTATGTGACAGCTTGATACTTCCTTCTTATATGTATAGCACTCACTTCCTCCGTTTAAGAATTAGTCTAGACAATATATACATCCGTTTAAGTATCAAACTAATTCAAGATGGAGGGAGTTATATATAACCCAAGTCCCAACTAATAGAAGACTAGCATAGCTTAAGCGCGCGGTGCCCATTGCCCATAGAAGCAGTGGCGGAGTCAGCGTGTAGGCACGGTGGGCCGTGGCCCATCCAGAATTTGAAGAATTTTTTTTCTACCATGTACTAATTTAGCCCAAAGGACTGTGCAAAGCCCAGCCCCAGCCGTCTAGGTTTCTTCTCGTGTGTGAAGGCAGCTCCGTGCCTCACGCCGCCTCAGCGGCTCAGCCATCACCCGTCTCTCCTCCGAGCTCTGGCCACTGGTTCCCCTCCTCTCGCCGCTCGCCCCACCCACAGTCGCCGTCGTCAGGCTAGGAGAGACGAGACAGGGGCATCCGCCGCGTCTCCCCTCAGACTGCGGCTGGATCGATCCTGTCGTGCTCGCGGCTGGCTGGACGCCTCTCCAGCTGCGTCTCCCTCACCACCGCTGGACCAGTACTGCGCGGACGGCCTCAAATCATCTTCCCCAACCTCCGTTTGAACAAATCAGCAAGGTGAGATTCCAAGCTTCCCCCCAAAATAGATGCTTTGCTGCTTCCAAATAAATTGATGCCCAGTCCAGTGTATATGAATTATGAATTGCTAGTAGTTGATGTCCATGGTCAATACTTGATGTTTATATTGACCAAGATCTACATAATTTGCTAGTAGTTGATGTCCATGGTCAATAACTTTTTTTCTACCATGCACGACCAGTATATATTTGTACTGGTTTATATGCAATGGTCAATACTTGATGCTTATATTGTGTAGAACTGATTCGGTATGCTGCTGCTACCAATGATGTTTTAATTTTGATATAATTGCAGAGCAGAACATGAAGAGGAATGGTGCCATTCTGGACCTGTTTCGAAAACATGAAGAGAAAGCAAGGAAGATTGCTATTGAACATCACACTGAAGATATTGAAAATGCGCGGTGTCCTAATTCCCCACCTCCAATCCATTCCGATACGGACATGGATACAGATACTGAGATCGATGTTGAAATTGAAGATGCAACGCCAAGTCTTCCATCACCCCAACAGCCAAGTGCACATGTCTTTTCAGGTGATCCAGGGAAAAGAACTCCTATTTCAGACTATGCTTTTAATGATCAAGATAGTGTTCGAAGAAGATACATTGCAAAAACTGCATGCCGACCATATGCACATGCTTTTCAAGTTAGGAAAATCTATGGTAAAAATCGACACTTTAGTTTTGTTTGGTTTGAAAAGTACAATTGGCTAGAATATAGTGTCTCAAAGGAAGCAGCATATTGCTTTGTGTGCTATTTGTTCAAAGGGAAAACTAATGGGGGGGGGGGGGGCCTAGGGGTGATGCCTTTGTTAAAACTGGTTGGAGAAATTGGAACAAACCTGATGCACTGGACAAACATATGGGCGGTATTGGTAGCATTCACAACCAAGCTCAAGAGAAGTACAATTTATTTGTGACACCTCAAACGTCAATTTGTAATACCATGGTGAGGGTGTCTAAACAGGATCTGCGTCTTTACAAGGCTAGGCTAACTTATTCACTAAGATGCTTGAGGTTTCTTTTGAACCAAGGATTGGCATTTCGTGGACATGATGAGATTGAAGAATCTAGCAATAGGGGGAACTTTCTTGAACTTCTAAAATGGCTTGCAGAAAATGATGAAGAAGTTGATAAGATTGTTTAGCACAATGCTCCTGGAAACTGTATCTTGACTAGTCCAACGATACAAAAACAAATTATTGAATGTTGTGTTGTGCTACATAAAATGCGACATATGAGGTCCCATGGCTGGGAAGAATTTCTTGCAAAGGTGACATTGTTTTGCAACAAACATGGCATTGGAGTTCCTACACCGGAGGATAATTATGTGCCTCATGGAAGATCACCTCGGTATTATGAAGTGCAAACAAATGATGATCGTTATAGAAGAGAAGTATATCTTGGTATCCTTGATCAAATCATTCAAGAGCTTGACAATAGGTTTGATGAGGTTAATATGGAGTTGCTTATTTGCATGTCTGCTTTGAACCCCGCCAATTCATTTGCTTCTTATGATGCACTCAAGGTAATGAAACTTGCTGAATTCTACCCCCAGGACATATCAAGCATGGATTTGGTAAGGCTTGAATTCCAACTTGATACTTTTATTGATGACATGAGACAAGATGATAGGTTCAGATCTGTGCGTAATATTGGTGAACTCTCTGTTATGCTTGTTGGTACAAACAAACATGTTCTCTATGATTTGGTCTACATGCTTATCAAATTAGTATTGATCTTACTGGTGGCCACAGCGAGTGTTGAAAGAGTATTTTCGGCAATGAATCTAGTGAAAAATAAGTTAAGAAATAGTATGAGGGATGATCTCATGAACAACTGTTTAGTAACATTCATTGAGCGAGATGTGTTCTTGAAAGTAAGCGAGGAAGACACCGTTGAAGATTTCATGGCAAAGGAACGTCGTAGAGTTACTTAGTGTTATAGTTTCTACATGCCTACATATGGGTATCTTTCATGTAAGACTATTTGTATTTGCAACGTTGCAAATTTGGAATATTTGGGAACTATAATGTTGTCTGACTTGATTGAGCTATTTGTATTATATTTTTGCCAACTATTTTATGTATGACACTTGGATTAGGTAGAATTTTTTTAGGTGTGCACAGCCACCATTTCTTTCCTGGCTCCGCCACTGCATAGAAGCGCCCATCATGAAGTTAGATGTTGGCAATATTGTCGAAAAGATGAAGGATTTATATTTATATAAAGGTAATGGTCGCTGCGCCCCTGTGGATTTTTGTTATACGAAGAAACTAGTGTTGTTATTGTAGAAAACAAAGTTAGCCAAATCTCAACAGCTGGCTTCATAACGTCTCACCAGAATACCAGATTCAGATTTACTCCCCAAATTGGGACGGAGGGAGTAGCAAACTTTAGTTAGGTTGCACTGTCATGTAACATAAAAATTGCATTGGCACATCCAGATGCGCATAATGCATTAAGTTATATTTTCATGAATAGTGATAATGGCACACCAGTTAACAAAAATGCTCACTTAAATAACAAAGCAAGGTTCTTAGCTCTAAGAACATCGGTATGGCAATTTCAGCAGACCAACATCAAGCAACCTTTTCAGCCTACCATTAGTGAACTTTTGACTTCCAGTGGAAATTCCAGTGAAAAGCAGCTAGAGATATGCAGATCATTGTACTCTTTCCAAGACTAAATTGCCCAGCCAAGAGAAAAATAGCGTTTCTTGTATTAATTATGTTATAAATCTTCTAGCAGTAAAAGAACTTGTACTTTTTTTTCATATACCCCCCCCCCCCCCCCCCACACACACACACACACACTAGGTGAGCGGGTGGTGTGGGGGTGAGGAGAAGAAGAACAACATAACCAGCATGAGGAGCACCCAACAGGCTAGAACCAAAAGCAAAAAACAGAACATGGCAGGCCACAGCAGCAGCCCCCAAGCTAGCAACCCTCGCTCAGGCGCAAAACAGAACGTGAACCCTCCTCGGTTTGCCGTGATAATAAGAGTTAGATTCAAGAGCCACACAAATTTCTTCAGGCGATTGGCGATGCCAGGTCCCCTTCCTGAATTTTTTGTTCATCTTCAGAGCTTGACGCAGCTTCGCGGCTCTGGGGCGCAAGTACCTGGAGAATCTCAGCTCCATCGACCAAGGCCTGTTTGTCCTCCGGCGAATGAAGACCTTCCGACTATTTCAGGAACACACAGGTCGTATAACAAACATTCCAGTTCAGCAGGGGAACAAGTCCCCTTCACTTCGAAACGAGCATTATTTCTAATTTTCAGAAGAGCCAAGCACACAGCTGCACTCCAGTAAGGATATATGACAGAATTTTGTCGGAAGTCTATAACCAACAATGTGATAATGGAAGTACCAGAATGTGAAGCGTAAAATGGATTTAAAAGAGTATGAGAACAGTTACATGGTATCCTTTCCGAAAAAGTTCACTCTTGCCATGGAACTTCATAAATTAAAGAACGTAACATCTAATGCAAACATGAGATTAAGCAGCATAACTATCGAAGCTACTAGCAGCTAACTACAGATGAACACGAACATGCAAAGTTCTAACAGAAGCTTACTCTTTCAGCACCACCATCATAGCACACTACGTATCGCTGTAGTTTCCAAAACCAAGGAAGTCCATCGCATTGTTCCCACAAGCAAACAGAGTGAAGATCAATTCTGCCAATCAGAAACCCTTTTGCACTCAACCGCAGCATCGCGCTACTGGGTCGTGACCATAGGACGGAGAGGTGTGTTAGTGATAGGACGTTGCAAATTTATCTCATCCAATCTCGACTACACACAAGTGCTTCAATCGTCTCGATGCTCAGTGTGCTCTGGTGCTTTGGAATTACTGGCCCGCTGCTACTGAATGCTGCTTCAGATTGAAGAGCAGATGCCGGCATCGCTAAGACATCCCGGGCAATAGCAGCAAGTGTGGGGTACTTCGTGGTGTGTTCCATCCACCATTTAAGAATGTCGAAATCGTCTTTTCTTGGGACTAGAACCTCCCCAAGGTAGTCGTCAAGTTCTGAAGACATCTGGCAATTGAGATGCTCATCCCAATCTTCCAAAGGATCATTATCAGCTGTATCCAGAGCTGCACTCCTTAAAAGACGGACGCCACTCAGCTGCTCTGTAGCATCGTAGTATTCATCGAAGAGTTCCTGGACCGTATCATGTATTTCAGATAAGTAGCCCAGCGAGTCTGTGCTGTAAGCCCGTTGCAGACGAAATTGAATGAAGCTCATCTTGAATCTTGGATCTAACACGACAGGTATTGACAGCCACACGTATGAGTTTTGCCAATACTCATCGAACGCTTCCTGCATCTCCATGACCAGAGTCACAATCTCTGTGTGATCGTTTGATGCTTCTTCTTGCAGAACTGTCCTCACTTTCCATACCTCGCTGAAGTATACATTTGCTGTCGGAGAGCTAGGGCTAGAAATTACTTCGATGACACGATAAAATGTCCTCAAAATCTTGCAAATAGACCGAGTAGCTGTCATATCTTCTGGAGACAGCACTTCTGCAGCAGGAAACAACTTGTTGAATTGCAACACAACTTCAAGCCTAAAATATAACTTGTGCCACCACTTGGCATCTTCTTGCGGACATTTCAAACTCATCTGTGAAATAACTTCCAGAAGCTGCTGTTGCATCGATGAGGAAGATGCACATGCCCCAAAAAAGTCCTTTACTATGTCACCAACAAGGAAAAGTATATATGATCGTCCATCAGAAACAACACTGTTTAGCATATCGTCCACACAAGCAATGTTGTACAGCTTGCCTCTGATGGGAAGGCACCTCTTCTTTATGAGCATCTCCTTGAGCTTCAAGGTATTTGCATCATTCTTAATTTCACCAACTGAAGTCAAGCTCAAAATCTTCTGGTCAAGATTCCAGTCTCTGATTGCATCCCATATGACATTGTATGATCCACTTTCAGACTCTGGAACACAAGCCTCCTTGCAGTGTATTATCCTTTCCAAATTAGTAGGTGAGCACCAATACATGCCGAATTTGATTACTAATCTGTGAATTTTCCAGTCTTCAGTAATAAAATGTGCTGTCAAACAGAGGTAATTTACTGCTGGCTCAGGTCCATCATGAGTCCAGATGCTTGCTGATAGCGAGATACGCTGGGAGGTAAGTGCAATTTCATCCTTGACGTTTATCTTCTTCTTCTGAAACAGAGCAAGTAAATGTTCTTCCATATCACTAAGAGAGACTTTGTTAGTCATGGGACTGATGTTCTTTAAAATTCTTCTCATATCTTCATTCTCCACAATTGACAAAGGATAACCATGCAAAGTTATCAATCTGGCGATATCTTGATAAGGTGAATCTTGACAAAACTTGCTGGTGCTTATGGCAGTTGCATTAGTCATCGACGAGGTCTTCTGTTTCTTCAGGCATGTACCATCTGGTGCTGGTAGGGATAGATGATCTGCCACCACTTGAATTGGCCGATAGGTGATGCCACTGGAGCTGCTAGCCCTGCGGAGCTTGCTAGAGCATTTTGTACCATCTGGTGCTGGTAGGGATAGATGATCTGCCACCATTTGAATGGGCCGATAGGTGATGCCACTGGAGCTGCTAGCCCTGCGGAGCATGCTAGAGCATTTTGTACCATCTGGTGCTGGTAAGGATAGATGATCTGCCACCATTTGAATGGGCCGATAGGTGATGCCACTGGAGCTGCTAGCCCTGCGGAGCTTGCTAGAGCATTTTGTGATTTGAGCTTTCCTGGCAGGCGAAGACTCGTCTCGCACCCTGGACTTCAATTTAGGTAGACTAGAACGGTTACCCTTCTGATGACTGTGGTCATGCCCATGTCGTTTTGAACAGGCTAGAGCATGTCGATTCAGATGGCCTCCATGTTTGC
The DNA here is from genome assembly GCA_032464435.1 of Aegilops umbellulata. Taxonomy (NCBI): domain Eukaryota; kingdom Viridiplantae; phylum Streptophyta; class Magnoliopsida; order Poales; family Poaceae; genus Aegilops; species Aegilops umbellulata. The sequence goes on from CP136055.1 coordinate 506,808,979, forward strand.
TGAGGCGCTTGTGGCAATGGATGCAATCTGCACCCTGCAGCTTCCCCTCAACGAAGATGGGTGTGAAACCCTCCCATATTTTGGACCTCCGTTTTAGGGGACTTACTGAGCTTATGTCGTCGATCGTCACTGCAAAAATTTCATCAACAAAAACATGTGATGAAACTGGATTAATTTGATTCACAAAAACCGTGAATACAATACGAATAGCTACTTTGTGCCAGAGTTCAATTATCTTAATAAAGGAATATCTGTGTATCCAGATCTTAAACTACACACTGCTAACTAACAAATCACTACTATTAAAGTTGACTGGACACCGTTAGCTAGGTAATACATGGAACCTCGATAGGCAAAAATGGACATTCCATTTGGGAAGTAGGAATCTACTACTACTAAAGTGCCATCTAAACGCTGAGCCAAGTAGAAGGTAATGGCATGGAGCCTGAATAGGCAAAAATGAACATACCAATTGGGAGGCAGGAATCCTGTGGCGACATCCACTCCGTCACTTCGGCCGACGTCGCCTCCGGTTTGGCTGGGCAGGTTTTCAGATGCCGGCGCAGAAAGCTATCCCCATTGTAGCCGAGGCGGTTGTGGCAGTGGAGGCAGTCTGCAAACTGAACCTTCCCATTCAGATAGATCGGCTGGAACTCCTCCCAAATCGGCTGCAACTCCTCCCGGATCGGCTGCAACTCCTCCGGCGCCACCTTGGACTGATTCTTGAGCTTGTTTCTGAGTGAGATGTCAGCACCATCAAATTTGACCATTGCCTTCATGCTGCCATCCTTCTCATGCTTACCAGGATTCCCCATAGCTTCACAGCAACTCAGTCAAGTATGAAAAGAACACACATATCAGTCCAAGAAGATGGCTTCACATAACCTCAATAAGTATGCAAGATGAAATCCATATATTTCCAAGAAAAATCCCTACATCGATCTGAGTACATGACATCCTCCATAATTTCAAGACCATAAGGACACACACATACATATGCTTCTTGCCCGGCCGTCCGCCAAAATAAAAAACACATACTTGTGGATTCAGTCCCGGCCTAAAACCTAGATTACCGAGCGCGAGCACCCCAACACTACCACAATCCGAAGCACCCTGCTAAGCGGAAACTTCTTCCAGGCACGAAATGTCACAGAACTCGACCAAAAATGGCACCTTTTGCTCCGTATGTAATGTAGCACAGCACAGCGCGCGGGGGTTTCTTGAGCAGCGCGAGGGGAAACAGAGCAAGGGGGAAAGCAGAGCAGAGCGACGGCGGGCTAACCTGAACCGCCGGGAAGCGATCGCCGACGCATGGCGTGTGGTCCCGCCGGAAAACCGCCGCTCCTCGGCGGGCTCGCCGGGCGCTTCCCCCCAATCTTTCCCTCCCTCCTGTGGCGAGAATGGGCTTCCGCTTCCTGGAGGAGGAACCACCTACCCCTAAGACGAGATGCGTGCACTGGGCTGGGGCTTCTTGGTGGGTCGGCCCTGCTAAAACCCAGATAATCTATTGGTTCGGCCTGGGTTCAAGGCTGGATGGGCTTATATTGGGTCAATCTCGTTCTGTCTTCTTTTGATTTCAGCTCTTATGAGAATACCTCAAAAAAAAACTCTTATGAGAGTATTAAACATTAAAGTCCTATTCTTAGCAGCTAATAGCGATGCCGATAGGTTAGCCAAGTTTTTCAATTATTTTGATCAAAGGAGGCATATTTGTATGATCCAACCCATGATCCCTTCGTAATGCCATTTCATGTGGACTTTGAGCAATAAAGCTTGGTTATACCCCTCAAAAAATGAGAGCAACTAGTTGGCGAGCGCTTCTTCAGGAGCCTCCCAATAATCACTTGGGGGTGGGCTGAGCGCGCTCTCAGCTGCCGCCACATGTCGCGCTCTGGGCGCTCCCTTCAAAAAAAATTATTTTTCTACGAGTGTTTTCAGCTTTTTAAACGGTTTGTTTTCGGTGTTTTTCAACCTTTTGGTTTTTGATTGGTTTTCCTATGCTTTTGGACCAGAAATAGAAAAATATTATGCGAAAAAACACTTTTTTTCTCTTTCGCAAGAGGCACGGTTTTGCTTTCATAAGAGACACAGTCATGCCTCTCGAAAAAAAAATATTCTTCAATATTTTTTTTCCCGTAAGAGGCATGGTTTTACTTTCACGAAAGGCGCGTTTGTGCTTTCACGAGAGGCGTGGTTTTGCTTCCACGAAAGGCGCGTTTGTGCTTTCACGAGAGGCGCGGCCGTGCCTCTCGGAAACGAAAAAAATGTGTTTTCTATTTATTTTCTTTCACAAGAGGCACAGTTGTGCTTTCGTGAGAGGCACGGCCGTGCCTCTAAAAAACAACACATTTTTTTTTCTTTCGCGAGAAGCACAGCCGTATCTCTCAGAAACAAAAATACATATTTTCTGTACTTGTTCTTCCGCGAGAGGCATGGTTAGGTAACACTACAAGGTCATGACGCCGATGTCTCCAACTGTTTGAAATTTGACCTGCAGGCCGACCTAGCCGGCCGCCATGCCCTCACACGGCGATTTGGCTGCAAGTTTAGTGACAATGTGATATTGAGCCATTGCATGTACACATCGATTTGGTCCCTGTACAAATACATGCTCTCCTGTGTGTGTGATTCGGTCGTCTAATCTGGGATTTTCTTCCTTATTATCGGCAGCACAATGAAAGACATCACAAGAGTTACCCGTCATGAAAGGCAACTCCTGTGAAGCTTAAATTCCACATCAATGCCGGGGTTTATTTCCACATACATGAGTTAGCTCGGGTGACTTCACTTCTGCGAGGTGGGCATGGAGAGAGAAACGCGCTGGGGAGACGACTCCTTCCACTGCTGCGTGATGGTCTTGATCTGGGTGAAGAACTGCACGCCCGCCTTGCCTGCGCAAGCATCCATGTTTACGGTGTTAGTTATGCCCAGATGCGACTCTAGGTCGTCTGCTGGAGAAGGATGATCAAGTGAGATTAGCAGGCGCACCGTAGAAATTCAAGTCTCCGGCGAAGGAAGCTTTGCTGCCCGTGAAGGAGAAGAACGGCAGGGGTACTGGGATCGGCACGTTGATGCCCACCTACAAAGGAAAGCGATACATTGTGATTCATATGGGCAGTACTCTTCTTGTTTATGTTAACTTCAACTTTAGAATGCTGAATTTCAGGCACCCAGTTATGTATATCTAAATGTTCATGTATGTGTTTACCTTCAGCTTATATTTCAATATCTAGCAAGAAACAATGCACGACTAGGTTTGACATTGTCTCCAAAACGTTTTCAGACCTTGTAATGTAGGAGTACTACCCAACAACTAGCTTACACGATTACGTAACTAATCCTTCACAGATGCTATGCAGTACCTGGCCAGCTTCAATGTCCGTCTGAAATTTCCTTGCTGAGACACCAGATGTGGTAAAGATGGAAGCCCCATTGCCATACCTGAGGACGATTTGTAAATAAATCATTAAACTGCAGTCAATGCTTTGCCTATATGAGCTCACAGGAGAGAAAAAAATTTACTTGTTTCTGTTTACAATTTGTATGGCATCGTCTAGGCTCTCTGCCTGCAATTAATTGGTAACACAATCAGCATAATAAAAATTTAATGGTGTCAAGAGAAGGAAACAAGTTTGTTATACCTTCATCAAGAGAAGAACTGGACCAAAAATTTCCTCCTGTTTCAAGTTTTCCAGGTTTCAATCAGATATAACAAGGCAAATGGTTGTCCAATTCTATCTCGGGAAGGAAAAGTGGGTACTCTTTTTTAAAATAATGTTAAAACTGATGCAAAGTAAACATTCTAAAAATACCTGGTAACACTCCATATCACCTTTAACATCAGCCAACACAGTTGGACCAATAAAGTTGCCATCCTCGAATTGAGGAACCTGCACAGCCCATAGCTATCAGGCATACCAGGAATTGCACACAGGCAGTTCAACAACTGAATTCTCAAAATTACCACAATCTCCCTCCCATCCAGCACAAGTCGAGCACCACTGTCAGCACCACTTTGGACTAACTTGCAGATGCGGTCCTTGGCCTATTGATACCAAACTGTTAGGGCACAAGATTCACCAAGAAAACAAAGGGCTCTAATACCAATCTAGAACTACCTCCAGTTCCCCAAAAGCAGAAGTTTTGGACATCGACGTGGTCTAAAACCACAACTCTGGTCACTGTTTCTCTGTATATAAATCCTAACAAAATTATGATATCATGGAAGTACTTTTGAAGATAATTCCTAAGTTCTAATCCAAATATTTGAAAATATAGGTAGACAAAGCTTTTAAAGAGTCAAAACATCGACAATCTGTGAACTGGAGTAAGTGATATGAATCCTGAGGTCACAGAGAAACCTCCAAAAAGAAAATTGGGTGTTATATTATCAAGCTAATATTTATGATAATTTATTTCTATGGTCCAATGTGGGCCTTAGTAGCTTAGCCCCACAAGAAAAAACTCAATCAATCACAAACATAGCAGTGGCAGTGGCATATAGATGTGCTCCAGGCAGAGATTATGGCAGGGACCGTTGCAATGACTATGAAGGTAAATCTAAAGCTCATGATATGTACAGTCAAACCCCAAAAGCTAATATGTTTCTGAAAAGGCTATACCATATGTCAACAGTTCATCATGACTAAAAACAGGTGTAGCACTTCTTTTCAATGGGATCATATTCCATACAGAGGCTATACGAAGATTACTCACTCAACATTCATGATTAATTCTTCTAAATAAACTTGAGTGGTTAATAAGTAACTACTGTTATATCGTCCAATTTTAAACAGGTAATCAAGCAGCCTTTTGGAGATCTAAACTTCATAAGATCTCTTTTTACCCCCTTCAATTTAAAAGTTTGAATATCTTCCGACAAAAAAAATCCTACGTTCAAATATTCAATTTAAAAAAATCAGTATGTATCCATAAGTGGGAAAATATGAATGACATGGGTACAAAAACATGTGCTCAGAAAAGCAAACCTGTCTACTGATCACTGGACCAAGGTCTGCATCATTAGCTGTTCCGGAATTAACTACAAGGCTGCTTGCACGTTTGACTAGTTCATCCTCCCTAAAACAAAAGATAAGGTTGACAATGCTTCCCCAAAATCTGACAACAAAAACTTTAGCCTAAAATTTTTATCTTGGATAGAAGTCGTAGAACTCTACCATGGTTCTGAACCTCCAACAAAAACAGCAGTGCTCAATGCCATGCACCTTTGCCCGGCTGCACCAAAACCGGCAGCAATAAGGGCATTCAATGTGGCATCTCGGTCAGCATCAGGAAGGATAATGGCATGATTCTTTGCACCCATGTTACACTAAAGGAAACAGAAACTGTTATTCTGAATTATACTGCTTAGAATGCAAAAGGCATGGAAAAAAGGTTATTCAGGAAGTCATGCATAGAAACAAACCCACCTGAACACGCTTCCCACTCGCAGATGCTCTAGAATATATATGCATACCTGCCTGAGAAGGAGTGAGAGATCAGAGATAGCAAACTGCTAGCTAGCTCTGAGTAACAGGAGTACAATAGCAATATCCGATATGGCGTTAAAAATCTAATGTAAATGATAAAAAATAGAACTTATAACTGCACATCTCTCTTTTTTTCTGCACATCTCTCAATACAAGAGAACACATGTCATTAACACGCTTCTTCTATCAATGCAATGATACGCAAGCTTTGCGTATTCGCGGAAAAAAAACATGACATTAACACGAATACATCAACAGCAAGAACACCTGTATTGGCACAAAAAACTCTTATTTGCGTCTTGGTAAATGAATTTATTGGTCAGCACAGTAAGCTAATTAAGTTTCGAAACACTATAATAACACATAAAAAGATCTGTCATGTGTGCATGTGATTGAGAATGCATGGATATCCTTGTTTCTAGAGAGGTCTGGTTGATGACCCAAGAGCGGAAAACAAATATGTTGATACGTATCGGAAGAGCAGAATATTAGTTAGATGGTCGATGCAGGAAAGTGTACTTGTAAATCAAGGTTCAGGGAGATCATTGATCCACTTACTGTATTGGAACCAACAAATGATACTGCCTTAATAGCCTCGTCATCACAAATGTTGTTGACAACATCCTGATAAAAGTAAAACAAAATGAGAACCAGGTAACCTAAGAAGCCTGGGGACTCCAACAGAATAGATCCATGAATGTTCTTTTCAGAAAAAGCATAATAGATCCATGAATGTTCTTTACAGAAAAAGCATAATAGATTCATGTATCCAATATGAGTAGATAATTCTCCAGAGGAAGTATGAAGTTTCAAGATGTGCTGATTTGCCAGTGTTCCAAAGAGTAAAGACAATAGGCTTTGCCCACAAAGTATCAATCATTTTATGTGTTCTAAAATGAAACAACACCAAGCATCAGCAGCACATGAGAAGCAAATTATCAAACCCAATGACAAGCTAAAAAAAAGCTAAGAATACCGTACATGGGTACCATGAACAATGTTCAACACACCCTTTGGTAAACCAGCCTCCATCGCTAGCTCCGCAAGCATCATAGCAGCCCCTGTTGACAAATATAATACCATCAAATCTCAAAATTAATCATGTGCAGTCTTTCTGTCAAAATGGCCGAGAATTGAAGCATTTTAAAGGACCGCTATTTACAATGATACATGGTACTTTAAAACGTGGCAAATGATCAAATCCATCCTTTGAGAGTTGGAAAGCACGTTTCAAGTGTGATATAAATTATGCAGTAGCATTAAGCCCATCTCTATATCCTGTTTTGGATTCTTGGTCAATATCTTTGTCCTTTTGCCCCCTGTGAGCAGGATTTTAGGCCGTTTAGGCCTAGTTTGGCAGCACAGTTTTTTCAAAACCCTAAAAACCTAAAAACCTCAGTATTCCAATGCATGGGCAACGAATACTAGAGTTCCTAAGAATCACAGTTTTTCGCATTCAGTTAAGAAAAAAGAGGTTGAGACCTCTTTTTCAAATACTGCAAAATAAACATGGTATTTGAGATACTAAGGTTTATGCAAGTGCTGCATTTCTTGATGCCAAACACATCAAAGTATTTAAAACCATGCTTTCTAAAAAGACCACTGTATTCTCCTAAAACTCCAAAAAAAAGGAGATGCCGAACGTAGCCTTACATTTTATATTACAAGAATCTACTACATACACCGTAGGGGGTTCCCCTACAGTATTCCTGTTCAAAATGTATATTTCATAGTGCTATTGTACAACTAATGAAAATGTGAAACTTGGCTACAACTATTATGTACCAATTCCTTATGAGACCGAAAGGTATATTTGTCATAATAATCATGGCGAGAAATATAGCACTTTTGCATTTTTGCATGTAGTTACCATCTTCAAACGTTAGCTAAGCAAGAACACATGCACTTTTGCATTTAGTTAGTAAACGCCACAATAACAATAAATGTAGTCAGCAAATTGGGCAAGAATACGATGGCAAAAGCAAGCACCTGGATCCTTTTCTGATGGCTTTAGAACAAAAGTATTGCCACAAGTAACAGCTATGGGGAACATCTGCATCCAAAGAACATAAGAAAACCCGCACGATCAAATGTTCTCTCCTGAGTTTATATTACAAAGAATAATAGAAGACGTCAACAAACAAAGTTACTGACAGAATAAGGTCAGGAAATTGTACAGGTGATGCACTCTAGAGCCCTGGTAAGTAATAAGAACAAAATTTGATGTTAAAGAAACAGTGAAAGTCAGGCATACCCATAGGGGAATCATGGCAGGGAAATTGAATGGGCATATCCCAGCACATACGCCAAGTGGCTCCCTAATACTAAAGGTGTCAATCCCATGAGAAACATTAGATACGTATTCGCCCATTTGCAGTGACCCCATTCCACAAGCATGCTCCACCACCTCTACAAGATTAGAAGTTTGAAATCAAAAAACTTACAGACAGTGTGTTAAATAACCAATATAACCAAGAGGCGTCTCACGAAGAAAATGTCACTTCACAGAATCAAGCGTATTAAGGGCAGATAAAAGATACGTGTGGCATCGACATCTCCTGCAATGTAGAAGGTGTGCAAAATAGAATACCATGTCTTAAACTGCATACATGAGGATAACCTGCTATTATATGGATGATTTATTCTGCTTACTGACCGGTTTGTATATCTTCTAGCGGAATAGTGTTATTACATATTCCAAGCATGAAAAGAGAGAGTGAACTCATCAGAACAGCTTGCGGGCTGCCCGTGTATCAACAACTAACATGATTGTGGTGTTAAGATGATTATACTATCTAACCAATGCAAGCAGAAAAAGGCCAAAAACAAGTGTAATGACATGAAAACTAACCTAGACCACGGAATACATCACCCCAAGCATCTTTGAGCGTCTTTCCCTGCTCGGTTGTAATGTTCTCTGCCAGCTTATCCTAGTATTTATCACCACCAAATAAGCACAGAATTAATCACCGCCAATGAAGCACAGAATTTACTGCAGCAGGAACCACCAATAACTGATGGTTTCTATTCATGGAAATCGGAAGAAGTTCAGAAATAACACTACCATGTTGGCCCGGATGAGCTCCTGGTACTTGAACATGATGCGCTGCCGCGCCGTGACTGGCGTGCTCCGCCAGCCAGGGAAGGCGGTCCTGGCAGCGTCCACCGCGGCCCTGAACTCGTCGGCGGTGGTGAGCGGGATCCGGGACACCACCTCCTGCGTCGCCTGCGACATGGAAATGCCCGCGTCACATCACATCTCGACAGCTTTTAAAATCGACCAACTCCGGCTGAAGGGTCGACCGATTGGGAGGGACAGAGAGGCGGGAGGATGGCTTACGGGGTTGGTGACGTCGACGTGCTCGGTGGCCTTCGACTCGACGAAGTCGCCGCCGATGAGGAGGCGCACCCTGGGCTGCGAGCGCAAGGAGGCGGCGGTCACTCACACCAGGCGGAAATGACGCTTACACAGATAGGAATAACAGATTGGGGGTTCCGGGAGGGGCGTGCGCGTACCGGCGACGGCGAGGTCCCCTCGGCGAGCCACGAGGCGGCGGCGGTGGATAGCGGCGCGGCCATCGGTGACCGGCGGAGGCCGGAGGCTGCGACGGGGAAGGGGTCAGGAACCGCGTGCGGCCTCAGGGGATGGAGGACGGGGAGGGAAGGAGGGAGGGAGGGGAGCGATCTACCTGAGCGGAGGAGGACGGCGCGAAGCATCGTCGGTCGTCGGCGCCGGTGGTTGCGTCTGCGAGTGGAGTGGAGCGGTGACAAGGAGGGAGGAGGAGGGGAGGGGAGAGCGGAGTGGCGACAGGCGAGGAGTGGGTTGTTGGTGTCGTATTCGTAGTATCTGCCACCCGCCGATTAGGCTGCGCCGCCGCGACGGCAGAGGAGATGGGAAGGCAGACGTCACGGGATTCTCTTTCCAGCTAGGACACATATCTCTATCTTTATCTCTATTTTTTTATTACTGTAGTACTCGTCTAATTTTTTACACTCCATCTCCAACAGCGGCGCCAAACTAGCGCCGCGCCGCAAAATTGCCTGTTTTAGCGCGCGCAACCGGTATAGTTGCTCCAGCGGGCGCGCAAAAACAGCGCGCGCGGCATATGTAGTTCAGCGCGCGGGCCGAAACTCAATCGCACGCCGCTTATTTGCTGCGCCCGCTCCTGCGCGCTGGACTCTCGCGCGCTCGCTCGCAACTCCCACCCCCCTCCCCCATCCAGCCGCCGCCCGCGCCACCCGGCGACCGTTCCGACGTTTCCTCGGCCTATCCTCCCGCCGCGGCGGCTTCTCCGCCCCCCTCCCCCTGTAGTCCCGCCGCCCCTCGCGCGCGTCCGTCCTCCGACGAACAGCGCCCGAGCGCTCGCTGCCGCTTGGTGCCCGCAAGGTGTTCGACAAAACGCCTACAAGGTATGTATTGCTCAAACTTCATGAATTTGGTGCATGTTGATTGTAGTTTTTATAGCATAGTATTGAACATTATAGATGAGTTCGTCGTATGATTCTTCCGAAGAAGTTGATATGGAAGAGGAGGAGGATCTTGCAATGATCCTAGCTATGTGTATCAATAAAAAATCAAAGCACGGTGGTTCGGTTATGGGTCGGCAGAAAATTTGGAGAGGTAGGATCGATGCCCATAACAGATTGATGAGGCACTATTTCGTGGAGAATCCCACATACCCGGAGTCGTATTTTCGTCGCCGGTTTAGGATGAGCACCGACTTGTTCAAGCGCATTGCAGAGAAACTAGCGAGTCATGACCGGTTTTTTCAGCAAAGGAGGAATGCCGCCGGAGAGCTCGGGCATAGCACCTTTCAGAAGGTGACAGCCGCTTTGCGTATGTTGGCATACGGTATCCCGGTTGATCTAGTTGATGATCACTTGGCTATGGATGAGATCCAAGCCATCATGTGTGTCAAGCGCTTCGCTGTCGGAATTGTGCAAGTGTTTGGCGAGGAGTATTTGCGATCTCCCAATGCTGAAGACGCCGCAAGGCTATTGGCGATGAACAAAGCTCGCGGCTTTCCTGGCATGCTTGGCTCAATATATTGCATGCATTGGAGTTGGAAGAATTGTCCAAAGGCATGGCATGGGCAATTCCACGGCCAAAAAAAGGGTTCCACTATAATCCTTGAAGCGGTGGCCGATCAAGAGACTTGGATTTGGCATGCATTATTTGGAATGACTGGATCTTTGAATGACATCAATGTTGTCAATCGGTCACCACTGATGAGTAAGATTGCAAATGGTGATTTGTCACTGGTGCAGTTTGTAGCAAATGGTCGTATATACAACTATGGCTATTATCTAGCGGATGGCATCTATCCAAAGTGGCAAACCTTTGTGAAGCCATTCAAAAAGCCGGAAGGTAAGAAAAATCTTGATTTCCACGATGCTCGCGCGGCGGCTAGAAAAGATGTGGAGAGAGCTTTGGGATTTTGCAAGCCCAATTTGCTATTGTGAGAGGACCGGCTAGATTTTGGGATCAGAAAATGCTTTGGTACATCATGCACGCTTGTGTGATCATGCATAATATGATCATCGAGAATGAGCGTGGCCAAGATGTAGACTACTCCCTATATGAGCTCTTCGGACATCCTGTGCGAGTGCGACGGAGGGCTGAAAGGGTGGCCCGTTTTGTTGCCTTCTATCATGCCATTCGACGTCCCACAGCGCATAATGATCTTCAGAAGGATCTCATTGAGGAGTGGTGGGCATGGAATGGATGACAAAGAGCATCATGATTTGTGCGTTCGATATTGTATTGTTGAACTATTTGTTGTGTTTATTGCACTATTTGTTGTATTGAATGATAAACTGTTTGTTTGAGTCGTAATAACAAAATTGAACTATTTATTTTGATTTTTTTTGTGTTTGAACTTTTTCTTATGTTTTGGAATGCATATGTTGTTTGTGCGAGAGTTGCGCGCGTTGCATTTTTGCGCACTGCTGGAGCTGCGCGCGCGCTGCATTTTAGCGCGGCTGCTGGAGCCAGCGATGTGCGCCGCGCCAAATCAGGCGATGGGCACGCAGGAAAGTAGTTTTTAGCGCGCAGCGCGTTCGGCGGCTGTTGGAGATGCTCTAATAATAATATAAAAAACACTCTTATGTTATGAGATGAAAGTTGTATTATTTTAGTGGGAAATCTCTCTTTCTTGTGTGTATTACTTCCTCCGTTCCTAAATATAGGCCTTTCTAGATATTTCAACAACTGATTACATACGGAGCAAAATGAGTGAATCTACACTCTAAAATATGTCTGTATGTGGTAGTCCATTTGAAATCTCTAAAAAGACTTATATATAGGAACGGAGCGAGTATATATTCTATTACTGAAAGTGCAACTATCTCTGGGTGGTTTTGGTAATTCCTAACAACATATAGCTCATTGAGCTAACATTATTCCAAGATGAATATTTCAGAAAAGCTCAATGGATGGCATGGCATGGATGAGGAAAGTGGATCCCTCAGAATTATAAGGACAAAGGATTGGCTCAAGCTTCAAGAACAAGACTCTACATTTTATATTTTAGTGATCCAAGATCACATTGAGTCCATAGGAAAAGCCAATACTATTAAGGAGGGATGAGGTGTTGCTTAATGAGCCTCTTGCTTCATGTGCTTAGTGATATGCTCCAAAATCCTCAACTACCTTTACATATCCATATATGACCCAAACCTAAAGTCAAACTCGGCCCCATCGATTCTTTCTATCCGGAGCCACCGAGTTTCACATGTCATAGCCATTGCCACAAACCCTAGCAAATCGGTTTCCCCGATAGGGATCTCGGTCTCACCGAGATGGGATTGCAATTTCTCTGTTTCCCTTCGTAACGTTTCGGTCCAACCGAAGTGAGCGATCGGTCCCACCGAGATTGCAATGTAAACTCACTGTTTCCCTTTCGTAACATTTTGGTCTCACCGAAAAGAGCGAATCGGTCCCACCGAGTTTACCTGACCAACTCTCTGGTTAGCTTATTACTAAAATCGGTCTCATCGAGTTTGTGTAATCGGTCACACCGAGATTACGTTATGCCCTAACCCTAACCATATCGGTCCTACCGAGTTGCATCTCAGTCCCACCGAAAATCCTAACGGTCACTAGGTTTGCTGAATCGGTCCGACCGAGTTTAATGATTCAGTCCCACCAAGTTTAGCAGATTGTGTGTAATGGTTAGATTTTGTGTGGAGGCTATATATACCCCTCCACCCACTCTTCATTCGTGGAGAAAGCCATCAGAACAGATCTTCACTTCCAATACACATTTTCTGAGAGAGAACCACCTACACTTGTGTTGAGCTCAAGATATTCCATTCCTACCATATGAATCTTGATCTCTAGCCTTCCCCAAGCTGCTTTCCACTCAAATCTTCTTTCCACCAAATCCAAATCCTATGAGAGAGAGTTGAGTGTTGGGGAGACTATCATTTGAAGCACAAGAGCAAGGAGTTCATCATCAACACACCATTTGTTACTTCTTGGAGAGTGGTGTCTCCTAGATTGGCTAGGTGTCACTTGGGAGCCTCCGACAAGATTGTGGAGTTGAACCAAGGAGTTTGTAAGGGCAAGGAGATCGCCTACTTCGTGAAGATCTACCGCTAGTGAGGCAAGTCCTTCGTGGGCGACGGCCATGATGGAATAGACAAGGTTGCTTCTTCGTGGACCCTTCGTGGGTGGAGCCCTCCGTGGACTCGCGCAACCGTTACCCTCCGTGGGTTGAAGTCTCCATCAACGTGGATGTACGATAGCACCACCTATCGGAACAACGCCAAAAACATCTGTGTCTCCAATTGCGTTTGAATCCTCCAAACCCTTCCCTTTACATTCTTGCAAGTTGTATGCTTTTCTTTCCGCTGCTCATAAACTCTTTTGCATGCTTGCTTGAATCGTGTGAGATTGCTTGACTTATGTTAAAATTGCTAAAATCTGCCAAGAAGTAAAATTGGGAAAAGGATAGATTTTTATTTGGTCAAGTAGTCTAATCATCCCCCTCTAGATATACTTCCGATCCTACAAGTGGTATCAGAGCTTTGGTCTCCATTTGCTTTGATTTCCATAGCTTTTGGTGGTCATAGCCTTGGTTTCACAACCTGGGAGAGTATGGCGTCTAGCGAGGGAAATTATCACCGTAGAGGTCCTTACTTTGATGGTACTAATTTTGCTAGTTGGAAGCATAAAATGAAAATGCATATTCTTGGACATAACCCCGCCGTTTGGGCTATTGTGTGTGTTGGTTTGCAAGGTGACTTCTTCGATGGGAAAGAACCAAACCGTGAAGCTACCGCGGAAGAGTTGAAGATGCCACAATACAACGCTCAAGCTTGTGATATTCTCTTCAACGGATTGTGCCCCGAAGAATTCAACAAAATCAGCCGTCTTGAGAATGCAAAGGAAATTTGGGATACTTTAATTGATATGCACGAAGGTACCGACTCCGTCAAGGAATCCAAATTGGATGTGCTTCAAGGTCAACTTGACAAGTTCAAAATGAAGGATGGTGAAGGTGTCGCTGAAATGTACTCTAGGCTTGCTCTTATCACAAATGAGATTACCGGCTTAGGGAGTGAAGAGATGACCGATAGATTCATCATCAAGAAGATCCTAAGAGCCTTGGATGGAAAATATGATACCGTGTGCACATTGATCCAAATGATGCCCAATTACAAAGATCTCAAGCCAACGGAAGTCATTGGAAGAATTGTTGCTCATGAGATGTCACTCAAGGACAAAGAGGAACTTCACAACAAATCAAGTGGTGCTTACAAAGCCTCATGTGAATCCCCCACCTCATCAAGTGAGAAGCAAATCTTCAATGAAGAATTAAGCTTAATGGTGAAAAACTTTAACAAGTTCTACAAGAGTAGAAGCAAAGATAGAAGCTCCAAGTCAAGGTCCTACAATGACAAAAGATCTTCTAGTCGAGAGAGAAACTGCTACAATTGTGGAAGACCCGGACACTATTCCAATGAGTGTACGGCTCCCTACAAGAAAAGAGAAGACTCTCCCAAAAGAAGAAGCCGAAGAGAGGAATCACCACCTAGAGAAAGAAGGAGTAGAGATGATCGTTATGAACGAAGATACTCACGGAGAAGCAAGGATTCGGAAAGAAAGGAAAAGTCATCAAGGAGGTACACAAAACGAAGACATCAAGCTCATGTTGGTGAATGGGTATCCGGCTCCGACTCCGACAACCGCTCTGAAAGAAGTTATCACTCCGATTCCGAATATACTCAAGATGAAGGTGTTGCCGGTCTAGCACTTGTGTCAACCAACTCCTACGACATATTTGACTCACCAAATGAAGGAGTTGGAACATGCTTCATGGCTAAAGGCCCAAAGGTATTACACCCCGAGTATGTTGATTTCAATAGTGATGAAGATGACTTGTTAAGTGATGATGATTTACTTGTTGACAACTCTAGTGATGAATACTATGATGAAACGTCAATTAATCATGCTAATCAAGATAAAACGAATGACAATGATAAGGAGAAGATTGAGGCTCTAACTAAAGAACTAAACACTCTTAAGTTAGCTCATGAAACTATCTTAGGAGATCATCAAGAACTTTTAAGAACACATGAGAAATTACGCTTTGAAAAGCTCAACCTTGAGCAAGAGCATGAGTTCTTAAAAGCTATCAATGATGATCTTCGTAAGAAAAGTTCTTCTTACATTGCCAAGCGTTTACTCTTATCCACTTACATGCCTCAAGTCAAGTCTAGTAACAAGACCAAAAAGGGATTCTTCCTCTAGTAGTAACAATGATCATGTTAAATCCAATATTGTTGCTTCTAGTAGTTCTCTTGATTCCACTAATGATTCTCTTAGCCAAGTTACACTTGAGCAAGAAAATAGCCTATTGAAGGGAATTATAGAGAAAGGAGTGTACAAGAGCCTTGCCGGGAGTAAGCAATTCGAAGAAATTGTACGCAAGCAAGGAAGGCACCGGAAGAATCAAGGTGTTGGTTTTGAACGAAAGTTCAATGCCAATGGAGTTGAGTGGGAAGAAGATCAATACCCCAAGACAAAGTTTGTTCCTCAAAAAGAGAAGTATGATCCTACTTATTTCAAAGGGACACAAGCTCAAGATGATCTTCCACCACAAGACTACAAGCAAAGAGGCAAGGACAAGCTTCAAGAGGAAATTGATGCATTTGAAGAAGCTCCTAAGACCTTAGTCAAGTGGATTCCCAAGACTACTTCAAGTTCCACTTCATCAAGTACGACTACAACTCCAAGGATTCCCATCAAGATGGTGTGGATCCAAAAAAAGAAGAACTAGAGAGTTCTTGAGGGTGACTCCGCCAACATACTTCACTCTTATCATTTTGGCAAGAACAAGTGCAATCAGATTCCACATCTTGCACTAGTTCAAGGAGTCACAAACTCTCTTGTTGGTAAGTCAAGGGACAAGGTAACCTAAAAGCTTTCATAGACATCATCTTGTGTGTGCATCACTCTATGTCTATGGATATCCTTGTTTGTTCCTTGTGGGACTAACCCATGTAGGTATTGAAAGTGCAATTCACTCCAATGGATAGCTCCAATTGATCTACATCAACATTGAGCATCCACATCTTCAACATCTACATGAAGTCATCATCGACAAAACCCAAGGTTAGTTCATCCCTCTTAGTGGGGATATCACATCTAGAGGGAGCTTTACTCTAATAATTGAGCTAAAGCAACTCTAATGATGTGAACACAACAATGCTTTATGTAAAAGTGGTAACCCCACTTGTGCTTAAACGATGAGTATGACCTATGATCAAATGTTCTCATTTGACTCCTAAGTCAATATACTCATATATAGATGACCTAGTCATCGCCAATTGCTTGATAGATGCTAGAATTGGTTGTGCATGCTTTGCCACATATTTCAACTGCCATTTTATTGTGTGAGCATGTTGAGTGCGTATTTTACTCATTCGAGGACATCCACTTGTTGTTTTGATTGATTGGTTTTGTTTTCTTTTGCCAAGTGGATGGACAAGAATGCCTAAGAACCTTCTCTAGCTATCTATGCTTTTCTCGTCTCAAACTCTATTCATGCTACATCACAAAATTTGATCAAGTCAGATTCAAACCACTCTGTGTGAGGAGCACTCGGAGTCCCCGATTTGTCATAGACTTAAACTTCCAAAACTTCTTTGTGCTTTTTGGTCTGACCGATTCCTCCATTTTGGTCATACCGAGATCACTAAGTCGATCTATGTTTTCACCTCGGTGCAACCGATTTGAACTCTTCGGTCACACCGAGTTGCCATAACTGTCAACAATTATGCATCTCGGTGCCACCGAGTTGTTCCACTCGGTCACACCGACAGGGTCGGGCTATATATACTCACGGGCAAAATTTTGGAAATTTCTCCGAAACCTCTTTGCCCGCGCATAGCTCGCTCTGCCTCCTGGGTCTCCGGATCGTCCTCCTCGTCGCCAGCCGCCTCCAGTCGCTGGTCTCCGCCGCCGTCAACGGAATTTCGTCTCCGCCGTTGCCGTCGTAGCGAGTCCGCCGCCGAACTAGGGTATGGACTCGATCACAGTGCTATTCCCCGTCCAATTCCTAGCACATTGTGTTCTTTATGAATCTTGCTACGATTGAAACACTCCTATCCAGACAAAACAATCCATAGAATAGTTGAGATTCAAAAATTTAGGTTTAGGTTTCCGCCGAAACCATCTCGGACCCACCGGGTTGCGGAACTCGGTTCCACCGATTCGGCCACGGCCATTGCACATGTGGTTCTCGGTCTGACCGAGAATCACAAATTGGTGAGACCGAGTTCAGGACTTTGTGAAACCCTAGCAGTCTCGGTGCCACCGAACTGTGACTCGGTCTGACCGAGTTCACTAGTTTTGGTTCCAATAGCTGCTTCGGTATCACCGAGTTTGCAAATCGGTTGATCCGAAATGCTTTCTGTGAAAAACTAAAACTAACTTTTTGACTCATTCTTTTGCAAAAATCTCTGCATTTTGTGATGCTCATCCACTCTATCTCATCTATAATCTATTCACAGGGCCAGCAGTCAGAGTTTGCAACATGTCTGATCAGAGTGACAACCAGAACAGATCTGAGGAGCAGGTTCATATGAGTGAGGGCACTAGTCCCTCTAGCAGTTCTGATGAGGGTAGCAGGAGCACCCCAAGCAATCTGCCTAAAGCTGCCACTAGAGCAAACAAGAAGAGAACCTCTGAATCAGAGGATGAGGATTATGTGGCAGAAGAAGAAGCCACATCCAAGAGAAAGGTGCTCAAGAAAGAGTCTGGCTCAGCTGCAGCCACAAAGCCAGGACTGAAAATCAAAAGGACAGCAGGGAGACAGCCAATGTCCAAAGCCAGAGCATCCTCTCAGAATCCCTCCAAGTCAATTGGAGAAGATGAGGTTGTGCAGGAAAAGAAGGAAAGAAAAAGGGGCAGATGGTGCAAGAAGGTTGATCCAATGGCTGAGTTTGAAAAGCATTCCTCAGATGAAGAAGAGGAAGAAGAGGTTGCTGCACCAGCACCTAAGGCACAGAAACTCATGGGAGATGCTATAAGGTCAAGGGCTACTTCATCTAAGCCCAAAGAAGCACCCAAAGCTGCTGCTAAGTCTACTGCTCCAGCTCCAAAGCCAAAACCAAAGAGAAACACCAGGAACATATCTACTGCTGAAAAGAACAAGGCCCCAGTGCCTGACATTGCTGAAGAAGAAGAAGGTCAAGTGCTCAGGAAGCTTAAGCCCAAGATCCCAGACCACAATGATGCTCATCCTGTGGTCGAGGACATGAAAATTAGAAGAGATTCAAGGCTGAGGAAGTGGAGAGAAGCAGATCCATATGTTTCAAGGAGAAGAACTGCTGTGGATTACAGATTTCACATCAAGGAACAACAGGACTTCTATGAGACAGTGCTGCTAGATAAGAAGCCTATAGTATGTGACATGAGATGGGTAGATTGGGAATACATCAAGGAAAATGAAGAGCACTATCCTGGAGTGTATGACAGCTTCAATGGTTGTGGAGTTGCAGACTTTGTTGGGCAGAAGCTCACAAAGTGGAATGAAGAGCTAATCATGCAATTCTACTCCACAGCACACTTCTATCCAGATGGCAGGATTGTGTGGATGTCAGAAGGAACCAGATATCAGTCAACAGTTGCTGAGTGGGCACAGCTCATCAATGCCCCAGAAGAGCAGGAAGATGACCTGGACATATATGCCAAGAAGAAGATGGATCATAATTCCATGTCCAACATGTACAAGGAGATCCCAAACAAGGCACTTGATACTTTCAAGTTTGGCTCAGCGCATTATCTTCTATCAGGGCTGCCCACTATCAATTGGATTCTGAGGCATACCCTATTGCCCAAGTCAGGTGATCACAAGATGATCCGAGGCCATGCAATAAATTTGCTTCACATATTTGATGTGCCACAAAATTTCAAGGTGATGAGCCTCATGGTAGAGACCATTAAGAGGACAGCAGCTGATCAGAAGAGGAGCTGTGGATATGCCCCACAAATTCAAGAGCTGATAAACTCAAAGATGGGCACATGCACATATCTGCTGGACAAGGAACACCTGCCCATCCATCCAGACTTTGAAGACAATCAGGTTGTCATGAATGAGAATGAACCATCATCTGCGCATGCTCAAGCAAAGAAGGAGAAGGCAAAGATGGAGAAAGATGCCAGGATGCCAACTCAAGAGGAGGCATCTGAGTATTTCTTGAAGAACAAGCAGGAGCAGCTCAGTTACCTGATAGCATCCACTCTGAGGATTGAGAAAGGACTGGCCACCCTGACTCGAAACCAAGAGAGCCTGGAAAGAATCATGGAACAAAAGTTCTATGACCTGGATGTGAAAGTAACAGAGATTCAGTCTGCCGTGGAACAACTACAAGATGATATGCAGGAGAGGAAGGGCAAGACCACAACTGATGCATTTGCCAGAGTGCCCAGAGCTTAGAGATCATCTGTAGTGCCAGTTCCTGACACCAGAGCCACCACTTCTGCACCAGCTACAGCTTCAGTTCCACCAGCTCCAGCTCCTACCCCTCCAGCTCCAACCACTTCTACTGAAGCCTTCGTCCTTGGCGTTATCCGGACTCCACCACCTGAAGACCAAGCCTGAGAGTCGTTTAGTACTATGCATTTTCTATGAACTTTTTGGTAACTTGTTGCCAAAGGGGGAGAAAAATGTATAGATCATAGGCTTCGAGACAGAGAGTCTGCATTTGTTCTCTCTTGTCTTTTGGTTGAACTTTATTTGCTTTTGAATGTTTGAGATACTATGCCGCATTTTGTGAGATATTGATGATCATGTGTTTGATCATAAGCTACACTTAATGCTTGTTGGATATCAGTTTATCTTTATGTTGATCATTCACTTTGCTTGGTGATGAGTGCATGCATTTAATTCTTATCATTTTGAGCGCTCCACCAAGATGTATGTGACATGGAAGAGTAACCCATGATCCTAACTCTTTGTACATTTGCAGTCCAAAGCAAATCTTAAATATGCACAAATTTAGGGGGAACTCTTACTTATCACATACTTCTCAAAGCGACGATATATTCCATTCTTATTATCATTTGTCGAAGCTTTGATCTATATGTTGTCATCAATTACCAAAAAGGGGGAGATTGAAAGTGCAACTATCCCTGGGTGGTTTTGGTAATTCCTAACAACATATAGCTCATTGACCTAACATTATTCCAAGATGAATATTTCAGAAAAGCTCAATGGATGGCATGGCATGGATGAGGAAAGTGGATCCCTCAAAATTATAAGGACAAAGGATTGGCTCAAGCTTCAAGAACAAGACTCTACATTTTATATTTTAGTGATCCAAGATCACATTGAGTCCATAGGAAAAGCCAATACTATTAAGGAGGGATGAGGTGTTGCTTAATGAGCCTCTTGCTTCATGTGCTTAGTGATATGCTCCAAAATCCTCAACTACCTTTCCATATCCACATATGACCCCAACCTAAAGTCAAACTCGGCCCCACCGATTCTTTCTATCCGGAGCCACCGAGTTTCACATGTCATAGCCACTGCCACAAACCCTAGCAAATCGGTTTCACCGATAGGGATCTCGGTCTCACCGAGATGGGATTGCAATTTCTCTGTTTCCCTTCATAATGTTTCGGTCCAACCGAAGTGAGCGATCGGTCCCACCGAGATTGCAATGTAAACTCATTGTTTCCCTTTCGTAACATTTCGGTCTCACCGAAAAGAGCGAATCGGTCCCACCGAGTTTACCTGACCAACTCTCTGGTTAGCTTATTACCAAAATCGGTCTCACCGAGTTTGTGTAATCGGTCACACCGAGATTACGTTATGCCCTAACCCTAACCATATCGGTCCTACTGAGTTGCATCTCAGTCCCACCGAAAATCCTAACGGTCACTAGGTTTGCTGAATCGGTCCGACCGAGTTTAATGATTCGGTCCCACCGAGTTTAGCAGATTGTGTGTAACGGTTAGATTTTGTGTGGACGCTATATATACCCCTCCACCCACTCTTCATTCATGGAGAACGCCATCAGAACAGATCTTCACTTCCAATACACATTTTCTGAGAGAGAACCACCTACACTTGTGTTGAGCTCAAGATATTCCATTCCTACCATATGAATCTTGATCTCTAGCCTTCCCCAAGTTGCTTTCCACTCAAATCTTCTTTCCACCAAATCCAAATCCTATGAGAGAGAGTTGAGTGTCGGGGAGACTATCATTTGAAGCACAAGAGCAAGGAGTTCATCATCAACACACCATTTGTTACTTCTTGGAGAGTGGTGTCTCCTAGATTGGCTAGGTGTCACTTGGGAGCCTCCGACAAGATTATGGAGTTGAACCAAGGAGTTTGTAAGGGCAAGGAGATCGCCTACTTCGTGAAGATCTACCGCTAGTGAGGCAAGTCCTTCGTGGGCGACGGCCATGATGGAATAGACAAGGTTGCTTCTTCGTGGACCCTTCGTGGTGGAGCCCTCCGTGGACTCGTGCAACCGTTACCCTCCGTGGGTTGAAGTCTCCATCAACGTGGATGTACGATAGCACCACCTATCGGAACCACGCCAAAAACATCCGTGTCTCCAATTGCGTTTGAATCCTCCAAACCCTTCCCTTTATATTCTTGCAAGTTGTATGCTTTTCTTTCCGCTGCTCATAAACTCTTTTGCATGCTTGCTTGAATCGTGTGAGATTGCTTGACTTATGTTAAAATTGCTAAAATCTGCCAAGAACTAAAATTGGGAAAATATAGATTTTTATTTGGTCAAGTATTCTAATCACCCCCCTAGACATACTTCCGATCCTACAATTACATTCTAAGCACTTTTATATTTCTTTTGCAATGGGAGTATACATACATAAATTGCAAAAAGGTCTTATATTTTAGGACAGAGGTAGTATATACCACAATTATGTATGTGCAACAACATGATCCAAAATTTTAAAATCTGATTTTTTATTCATATGTGTTTTGCTTCTTTGAATTTACTTAATCTTATAAACGTTCCTTCTCCCGCAGGCACCGCCGCCGGTTTGTCCCGTCTCCGATGGCCTCTAGGGCATGGAGGTGCAGAGGATTTCGGCCCCCCGCCGGCGAGAGGGACCCCGTTCTCGTTCTTGTCAGATTCAAGATCTTGGTTGGGGTTGTTTGATGGCGGCGATGTCCTTTAGTAGGAATAATGTCTCCTACATTCTACCCCCGTCCCGATGGTGTGTCAAGCTTCGTCGGAGGGCGTGTGGAAGTTTGTCTCCATCGGATCTCGCGGGATTCGGTGGATCTATATGGTTCCAGTCTTCGTTCGTCTTCGTTTAGGCGTTTATAGGTTTGATCCTTCTGATCTACAACTTTCCTCATCGGCGATGGTTGCTACTCTGGTGCGCTAGTCCTATGGGGCCTTAGCACGACGACTTCCCCGACTATCTACGACAATAAGGTTTGCCCAGTTCCGATGAGGGAGGGGCAATGATCGCGGCACGCCTTCGGCTCGCTCAAGTGCTTGTAGTCATCGTTAGGTGGTACACGGATATAGTTGTAATTTTCATTACTACTGTTGTGTTTTTGTACTGTCATGATTGAAATTGAATAGATAGGAAGTTTCTTGAAAAAAAGTGAATCTTGTAAACAGTGAATATCAATATCTCCGTGGTTGTGGTCTAGGATCAGGTCGACTGGTTTTTTATTGCTAATTACGATGCTTCGACTGATTGAGACAATTTTTTTTGGAATCCTAATTATGATGATTTGATTAGTTTTGATATGATGTTTTAAAATACTAATTATGATGCTTTAACTGTTACAATATCATTGGAGCATATAGGTCAACAGATCTAAGATAACGAAAGGATGATATTCAATGTTTCTGCCACAACTCGCTTGTTTAATAATAGGAGTAGTGGAGATGAAGATATCTCTATCTCTATATACTACTTAGAAATAAGTGGCGTTCATGTTTCTACGAAACAAAACTCTTCGCCAACTGGTTCCCTCCCTTTCATCACGTCCCTGCACTGATTTTTCTTTTCATCCAGTCGATTTTTCTTTCGACCACACCATATCAACCACATCTTTCAAGTACGCCGCTCAATCATACTTAATTTCATGCCACTTAATATAACGTGTGATTACACCACTTAATTTCATGCCATATTTTATCGCACCTTCACGTATGTGTTCAATCACATTAATTTACTTACCATGCATGGCCCAAACTACCAAATTTATTGAGATAAAAAAAATTGGCCTCCGTGGCAACCGCACGGGCACATACCTAGTATACTACATGAAATCAATGGTATAGACATAAATTCACGGTCCATAAACTAATTGTTTCTTATGGTAAAATCCGACGACGTCTTAGTCGCGGTGGGGTACCAGATCTGGAGTTCGATGGCGTGTCCGGGGTGTTGCCCCGGTCTGATTCGTTCAACGGTAAGGGCTTCACTTTTAGTGAGCCACCTTGGAGGTCCGTAAAGCTTCATATCAGCGATGGAGCCGCGTCGAGCTCGGGTGAGGAGGTGATCCATCATTCTTTTCTTCGGTGGCTGTTGTCGTGGTGCCGGAGGCAGGTGATGAGCGTTGGTGTCAAGCTCAGAGATGTTCTGCTATCTTTTCAGTTTTGTCATGTCGGTCCTTACGTGACTTGTACTTTAATCTTTATGATATGAATGAGACACGTATTACCATGCAAAAAAAAATCCGATACCGGTCAAGCAGCTTCTTTTGCGAGGGCCAAGCATGTTTAATTACCCAATAAATAACAATAAATTCACGACCCATAAGTAAATAAATGGCAATCGGTCTTTTATCTTCAATAAACCTAACAGTAAAATAGATCAATCATTAACACATACCTGGTTTACCAGTTTAACTAATGACAAAAGATATGATTTATAACCAAAACATAATCTTATTTTGTCTATTTGCTTTTTGAATTGTTTTGATTGGTTACCATATGTCTATTTGCTTGCATCAAGGTTTGTCTCGTATTGTCCTCCTATTGCGTTAGAAAAATTTACCCCCATGACAACACACGGGCACATACCTTGGTGGTACAAAACAAATGAAGCTAAGGACACATACAAATTTGGGCGCCCTGAAATTTGTTCGCATGGATATAAAATAATTAATTGTTTTAATATATTTCTTAATTAGTTTTCATATGTTGTAAATTTGTTTTGTTCATACATATCTATAAATGGGTCACCATGTTGCAATAATGGGCTCATCTAGCAAGAAATATGCTCGCGAAGCATTTCTCATCATGCATAAGCGACTGCGAGATTTGGTGGCAGGTTCTTCACACTGACTTAAGGTCCAATGGCGACGACTGCGGCTCCGGGATTGGTTCTTAGGGGCACGTCCGCATGTGCACGAAAACTTCTCACCTATCATTGACAAGGTCGGGCCGGCTCCAGTTAGGAGCAGCGACAACTACGCGTCGACGACTCATTTGGCAGTGGACATTCAATCGCCCAAGAAACTCGACATAATTTTTACTATATTTGGGATGCTTTGTGCTTTTGGTAAACTTTTATAACAGATCTGACAACATTCCAAAAGGAGAGGGAAGGAACACAAGTAGGAAGGGAAGGAACCGGCACGGCAGCAGCCCAGGAGAGGGAGAATGCTGCCGCTTGTGTTGCGTGTTGTGGCTGTGCTACTGCTTAGGGGAGGGGTAATGAGCCGAGTTACAGCCAGCAAGTTTGTACTGGAGCACGGCAGCTGAAAGAAACGGTTTCACTTTAACACCATACCAATTCAGCCAACTAGGATTGTTTCTAGTTGAGTGCTAGGTGTGACATACTCCCTCCGTTTCTTTTTACTCCGCATATAAGATTTGGTCAAAATCAAACTACACAAAGTTTGACCAAATTTATATAAAAAAAATATGAACATCTACAATACTAAAACTATATAGTATGAAAATAAATTTCGTGGTACATCTGATAATATTAATTTCATATTGTCAATGTTCATATCTTTTAATATAAAGCTAGTCAAACTTTGCAAAGCTTGACTTTGACCAAACCTTATATGCAGACTAAAAAGAAACGGAGGAAGGGCCGGCCCCGGGCAGGGGGGCGGCTGCCCCGGGCCCCCGAGATCTAGGGGGCCCCTGCCTTCCAGGTGTGTAATGTACGTATAAAGGTAAGTAGCCTCCGGCCATAGCTTCACGTAGTAAAAAAGGAAGTAGCCCAGGGTCCAGAAAGGAAGGGATGGCAGGTAGCGTACGCACGTAAATCATGTAGATCAGCGTACGATCGTGAGGAAACAAATCAGTGTAAAGCACGTAAATCACGTCGTCCTTTCTCTTTATTCCTTACTATCGTGAGACAATGTCCCTCCAATAGAAAAACGATCATGTGACGTGACTTAATCCGTAATTTCCTATATGCTCTGTTCTCTGCAGGCTCCAAACCCACAGGTGGCAAAGCTTCCTGAAAATAAGCAGCGGAGAGCTGATTGGTCTGCAGACGCTGTACTGCAGCACGAACATCGGCTAGCCCCTGAAATTGACACTGCCAGAGTGGGGAGCACACGTACATCGCTGAGTGTGTGCCACCAAAAATCCACATCACATCATCGCCGAGCGACCAATGACTGATCGCCGATCTAATCGATCTCAGATACTGTATGTGATATTACTATTCCCTACTCCCCGCAAAAAAAAAAGAAAAACTACTATTCCCCACAATTTCAAGTACAACTTCGTGCTTTGAAGAAGAAACAATTTGATAAAAGTAGTTGCCAAAATAAAATTCTTGAAGCTGAGAAGGATTTTCATGTTAAATATATGTTTGCTTTGGTTGATATGATTCACTTCACTGAAGTAAAGGATTCAAGAAAGTAACGGTGTTTAAAGATTTATTCGGATTATTGTGTATGCGATTGTTCCATCTTAGATAAAAGAAACTTTTAAAATTTGAAATTATTGTACAACAATTTGGGATAAACATTGCCTGAAAGAGCCTAAATGGTTAGGCAACATTACGCACTGAGAAGTGGATGACATTGACTTCGACATAGACACAATCATAAGTCACTGTACATTGAAGAATCTTACAAGAAAAATTTGAAGATAACATGCATATGATGTTTATATTAAGGGCCCCCAAATTTTACGTTCGCCACGGGCCCCCAAAATCTCAAGACCGGCCCTGATACAAGTGTATATGCATATCTGGACTAGTAAGTAGTACATCTTGTTCTACTAATAATAAGAGCGGGCGAGGTCACTTGATCCATACACATTTTACTTCTACACAGAGGAGAGGAGAAGAGAAGAGCCATCGTCTCCTCCGCCTTACCCTTACCATACCATCCATCCCTTGTACAAAATGCACACGCCAAACTACATACTAGTACATACATCCTTCCACTTCCAGCACCTTGCTTGTGACATCACTACTTGATTACCCTGGCTAGTTAGTTAATTATCCCTTCCTAAACAAACAACCATCGCATCGCATCGCATCAACAACCTTCTAATACCTCGGCTCATCCCGCGGTACCGGTAACTCTGCTCCTCCTCCTCTCCTTCCCTGCGAAACAACCCAGAAACAATCAGTACTAGGTACGCATTCGAAACAAACAAAATGCCAACACTCTTCCAGGACAAGCGATGACAAACAAACATGCGCGTACTTAGAAGGTGACGCCGGCCTCCCCGGCAGTATCTGCTTCCGCACAGGCACTCGAACGGCTTCACGGGCTGCCTCTCGTCGTCGAAATCGATGCCGTAGTCCTGAAACCAGCAAACAACATCTCACTAAGCATTTCTCTTCTGTTGCAGCTCTAGTGTCCAAAGTGTAAAAAAAAAATTCATCATGCAGCAGAGACGCACTTTCTACTTCTTAAAAGGTAAGTACCGACAGATGAAAACAAATTCTTGGGGATGGGATCAGTAAACGGAAGATAAAGCCAACAGTTGTAGACACATATGGTTGCGATCAGAAACATAGTACTGGCATTGATGCGGTCATATGAAGGAAATTCTACAAAGAAATTGATCACTTGGATATACATGCATTCAGAGAGAAGACTTGAGAAACAGACCAGCAACCTCAACATCACTTAGACAGCAAAAACCTATACCATTCGTTAACCTTCGCAGGTACACAGGCTTTGGCAGCCTTGCTCATTGAGACATTTGTCTATATGAAGAAAGGTTGCATACATGCTGCATCAATATCAATAATAAACTATATAATGCACATACCCATGTCAGTTCCTCAAAAGCCTCCACCTTCTTGCTTGTGAAGAATGCAACCTGTTTTATGAACCAAGAAAATAAAAATAAGATCATCACCTTAGTGTGTCTATCTGATGGTATTTACAGAGCCTGCTACGGGTACATAACAAAGTTGTCGAGTGCAGCTTACATGATAATACTGATGATCAGGAGTCTCCACTTCAATAGGAATCATCGCTAGATTTGCATCACAGCATCTACATGGAGTGTTACAACCAGATTTTATTAAGAAGACAATTTAAAGTTAAGCCTCTTTCTCTTTGCTGTCATTTAAAATGAGCACCATAAACATGGCTGTTAAGAACAAGCGCACACCTGTGGTTGATGAATCTGCCAACATTCCCATAGAATGTTCCATCTAGGCATAAAGCCTCTTCATCCTTTGGCTCCCCTCCAGAACACCAACCGGCATCCAAAAGTATTGGATGTGTATACCTAGCATTCTGCATATTTTGAATGGCCCTTTCATGCAGTTCTGTATTTGTTAGTATCTCCCCAGCATATTCACAAACAAAGGTGCCTTTTGGCAAATCATCGAGTGTGCGGAGCCCCC
Source organism: Aegilops umbellulata (assembly GCA_032464435.1). Taxonomy (NCBI): domain Eukaryota; kingdom Viridiplantae; phylum Streptophyta; class Magnoliopsida; order Poales; family Poaceae; genus Aegilops; species Aegilops umbellulata. The sequence goes on from CP136055.1 coordinate 506,836,771, forward strand.
AACCCCTCCCTTCTTCAGTAAAGAACACCTAGTAGATAATAAAAGTACCAGTCAGGATGCTGCACATGGCAAATAAAGGAAATGTGCCATCATAGTGCCCCAACAGTCTACGTTTTCAAGAACATTAAATGTTACCTGCAGATTGCATCTTATGCCACGTTGAACCACACGGTTACCGCATTGCATGTTACAGCCACATTTGCTCCAGCATTCCTTGATGAATTTCCTAACAAGGTGGCCCCTGCAAGGCTCTGGTGAAGCTTTGTTTCTAGACCTCTCAAGCGGGCAAGTTTTACAATGCACCCTGTGATGTTCTTCTGGGAATCGGTTCATAGAGACACATTCATCAATGAATGCTGGTTTAACCAAACCGTCCAGTGTGTATGCATATTCACCCCCAGTTTCTCTTGCACAAGCACATGGTGCCGGTGCGGACAAGCAGTTGCCAAAGCATTCAGGGCAACAGTCTTCACTGCCAATCTTTGCAAGAAACATGCTAACAAGAGCATTCTGGGATACAGCGTTTGTTGGCATATAATAAAAGGAAGGCGGGCATTTCTCTCTGCCAGATTCATCTGCAATCGATATCCTCACATTTTCTTCTCCCTTGGATATATCAGTTATGTCATGGATAGTCTTCGATACAGAAAGTGCCAAATGGTGTTGCTGGGCAAGGGTTGAATTTGCTGGACCACTCTCCAAGCCTTTCGAAACCAACGGTTCTTCTCTAGCTTTCCGTTTCCTATTTATAGCATTCTCTGACAAGTTGCCATTACCAACAGTATCTGATTGCGTATTATGCTCCACAGTATGTTTAGTGCCTAGTTGCACAACACACTGGCACATCTCAGTCATGAGGCCGCGAATGGAAAAATCAGGAGGAAGAACCTTGTGAGAGCGAAGACATTTGTCCTCAACCATCTTTAAAACTGCTTCTAAAGCAGGCATGTGGAACTTTGATGGGTCTATACTGAATTTCAGAGACATCTTAACATCACCCCTAGGGGATGATGCTATATCAACATCTAAACAAGGTGCTTCCTGCACATTTCCATCTCCAGATCCCGTTCCATTGTTTATTGTGCTGCTTGCTGGCTCTACTGATAAAGTAGGCATTTCCCTATTTCTGCAACGCTGAGTTGTCCTGTTTTTATCACCTATATAAAGTTAAAAGTTCAAAAGAGTAAGACCATTGCTCAGAAGAAAAAAATAACAGCAAGATGTGATTGATTAAAGACTTATTTAACATGTCAAAGCAAAGGTTCAGCAGGTGGAACCTCAAAAGTGCAGAAAGCCTTATTTAACATGTTAAGTTACCAAGCAAAGGTTGCAACCAGTGTTGGGAGCAATTTTTGTGAATATAAGAATCCAGATGAACAATATACAAAACTGAACCGATCAATTGAAAGGTGTATGTTCTCTAAATGATGCTAGCAACCCCAACTTTATGCATGTGGAAAGGTATATCACAAATTGTATGAACAAATCCTGATTCTGTACTTAACATATCTTCAATGGTAGGGATGCTAAAGGACAAGTGGCTTACTGAACATAAAGTATATTTTTAAGCATGATATAAGGCCAGGATAGCACGAAGCGAAAATCCTTTCTTCAACTGTACAACATAAAGCACTACTGCTTAATTGGTTAAAACACTAAAATGAGCACCCAGTGCATCGACAATGTCAAAATGTCATGATCTGAAAATAAAAGACAGGCAATATGCTCAACGTGTCGTCTATAGCGTGGGGACAAAATGATGAATGAGTTCAGATTGTCAATGCAAACCTTCTGAAATCTGTCTAGGATTTTGATCAGGCGGAGGCAATGCCAAAAACTCGGAGGAGGGCGTGCTGCGCTTGCGCGAGCGGTGAATCAAGCCAGGTTGCACATTCAGACAATCCACTGCATCCATGTCGACAGGTTCAGGCTTGGGCTCTCTCAGGAAGACAGGCTGCTGAAAATCTTCATCCATCATCTGCATCTGCATCTGCCTCCGCTTGCTTAGCGCTCTGGTCTGTGTAGGCGAAGCCGCTTGAGTTGGGTCAGGGCCAAGGGGGTTTGCTCTGGAACCGGTCCCTGAGCGCGGTGCGCTGATGTGGTTATCCGGGTCCTTGCGGACGACGGCGAGGGAGGTGGAAGGGCGCTGGTCGTCGTCCTCCGGCGTGAACATTTCCGGCACGGTGCCTGTCTCCTCCAGCTCCAGATCGAGCTCCTCCTGCCCCAGCACCTGATCCCCGCCATTGGCTGGGCCGCCGTTGGCCTGAAAACAGAGCAACCATTTCATCAGCTCCTCCGACAGCGGGGGTTCTGGGTATGGATGGATGCCGGAAGGGGGGCAGGCAGGAAGGAAGGAAGAAAGGGAGGGACCTGCTCGTCGAAGATGGCGTCGGCAAGGGCGCGGTAGGACTCGGCCTCGATGAGCTGCCAGTTGTCGTCGTAGAGCTCGACCAGGCGCCTGAGGACGGGGGCGGTCTGCTCCCTGGAGATGCCGAGGAGCTTCATGGCCTTCACGGCCCGCCGTGCCCTCGCGTTGCGGTTACTTCGGGAAGAGCCCATCTTCGATCCGCTAGGACCAGATCCGATTCACAGCGGCGTCGCCATTGCTAGGGTTTGCAGGAGGAAGCTTGGGGATTGGCCTGGCAGGGGTTTGTGGGCGGTGGCTGGCTGGTTTCCCCTCTCGCTTCCTTGGCGATTCGTCGAGTGTCAGTCGCTCACAGTGCTGCTGAGTGCTGATCGGTGGGTGTGGTCGGTGGAAGAAGACCAGAGGACGCCTCACTCCTTCACTGCCTACTCTACTCGTCTCCTATCCCATCCAACCCAGCGATTACTATGTGTTGGTTAGAGCATCTTCAATAGATGATGTATATTTTGATGATTCGAATCAGTGATGTAAAAATTCACATCGACAAAAAATATTTTTTACTTTTTACATCTTAAAAAAAAGGCACAACTCCAGCAGATGATCCAAAACCGAGATGTAAAAGAGCAACTCTAATAAATGATCCAAAAGAAAGATGTAAAATTCTGAAAATGACCAACTACTACTTCATCTTAACATAGTTCAAACATCAAATTCAAACATAGTTCAAACATCAAATTCAAACATAGTTCAAACATAGATGACATAAATTTAAACTAGCAGAACTACTCGTCGTCCGAGGGCATCCAGTACGACTCTTCGGAGTCATCCGAGAGCCCCCAGAACTGTCGAGGGGCCGGCCTTGTCCTCCTTCTTCACCTCCTCCTTCTTCTTCTCCTCGGCATCACACTTCCAGTAGAACTCCTGCTCGGCTTGGACGTACTCGGGATGCTCCCATGCAAACCGAGCCATAGCCGCCTCGTCGCTCTCGTCGGGAGTGACGACAACCGCCGGTCTCTTCTTCTTCTTCGCCGGCATGGAATCTCCTCCATACGGATGCCCTACGGCACGAGCCACTCCGCCACTGCCCAGGTCTCGATCTCCGGGAAGTTGAGGTTCGTCTTCGGCCTTCCGGCACGCCACACCGCCACGTCGTAGGCACGCGCGGCCTCGTCGGCGGTGGGATACGTGTCGAGCCACCAACGCCGCCCGGCGTCGGAGAACTCCATTCCGAAGTTCCCGGAGGGCTTCGCCCTCACGCTGAAGAAACCCAACTTGCCCTTCGGTGTCATCGGGTGGCGGCGGCGGCCGGAGCGAGTCGGCGCAGCAGCGGGTGGAGAGGGATCGGTGAAGGAAATATACCCTAGAGGCAATAATAAACTTATTTTTTATTTCCTTATTTCATGATAAATGTTTATTATTCATGCTAGAATTATATTAACCAGAAACTTAGTACATGTGTGAATACATAGACAAACAGAGTGCCACTAGTATGCCTCTACTTGACTAGCTTGTTGAATCAAAGATGGTTAAGTTTCCTAGCCATAGACCTGAGTTGTCATTTGATTAACGGGATCACATCATTAGAGAATGATGTGATTGACTTGACCGATCCGTTAGCTTAGCACGATGACCGTTTAGTTTGTTCCTATTGCTTTCTTCATGACTTATACATGTTCCTATGACTATGAGATTATGCAACTCCCGAATACTGGAGGAACACTTAGTGTGCTATCAAACATCACAACGTAACTGGGTGATTATAAAGATGCTCTACGAGTGTCTCCGAAAGTGTTTGTTGGGTTGGCATAGATCGAGATTAGGATTTGTCACTCCGTGTATCGAAGAGGTATCTCCGGGCCCTCTCGGTAATGCACATCACTATAAGCCTTGCAAACAATGTGACTAATGAGTTAGCTGCGGGATGATGCATTAGGGAACGAGTAAAGAGACTTGCCGGTAACGAGATTGAACTAGGTATTGAGATAACGACGATCGAATCTCGGGCAAGTAACATACCGATGACAAAGGGAACAACATATGTTGTTATGCGGTTTGACCGATAAAGATCTTCGTAGAATATGTAGAAACCAATACGAGCATCCAGGTACCGCTATTGGTTATTGACCGGAGATGAGTCTCGGTCATGTCTACATAGTTCTCGAACCCAGAGGGTCCGCATGCTTAACGTTCGGTGACGATCGGTATTATGAGTTTATGTGTTTTGATGTACCGAAGGTAGTTCGGAGTTCCGGATGTGATCACGGACATGACGAGGAGTCTTGAAATGGTCGAGAAATAAAGATTGATATATTGGATGACTATATTCGGACACCGGATGAGTTTCGGGGGTCACCGGATAATTATCGGAGTGCCGGGGGTTATCGGAACCCCCGGGGGAACTAATTGAAGGAAATATGCCCTAGAGGCAATAATAAAGTTATTATTTATTTCCTTATTTCATGACAAATGTTTATTATTGATGCTAGAATTATATTAACCGGAAACATAATACATGTGTGAATACATATACAAACAGAGTGTCACTAGTATGCCTCTACTTGACTAGCTCGTTAATCAAAGATGGTTATGTTTCCTAACCATGGACAAAGATTTGTTATTTGATTAACGGGATCACATCATTAGGTGAATGATCTGATTGACATGACCCATTCCATTAGCTTAGCACCCGATCATTTAGTATGCTGCTATTGCTTTCTTCATGACTTATACATGTTCCTATGACTATGAGATTATGCAACTCCCGTTTGCCGGAGGAACACTTTGTGTGCTACCAAACGTCACAACGTAACTGGGTGATTATAAAGGAGCTCTACAGGTGTCTCCAAAGGTACATGTTGGGTTGGCGTATTTCGAGATTAGGATTTGTCACTCCGATTGTCGGAGAGGTATCTCTGGGCCCTCTCGGTAATGCACATCACATAAGCCTTGCAAGCATTGCAACTAATGAGTTAGTTGCGAGATGATGTATTACGGAACGAGTAAAGAGACTTGCCGGTAACGAGATTGACCTAGGTATTGAGATACCGATGATCGAATCTCGGGCAAGTAACATACCGATGACAAAGGGAACAACGTATGTTGTTATGCGGTCTGACCGATAAAGATCTTCGTAGAATATGTAGGAGCCAATATGAGCATCCAGGTTCCGCTATTGGTTATTGACCGGAGACGTGTCTCGGTCATGTCTACATTGTTCTCGAACCGTAGGGTCCGCACGCTTAAGGTTTCGATGACAGTTATATTATGAGTTTATGAGTTTTGATGTACCGAAGGAGTTCGGAGTCCCGAATGAGATCAAGGACATGACGAGGAGTCTCGAAATGGTCGAGACGTAAAGATCGATATACTGGACGACTATATTCGGACATTGGAAATGTTCCGAGTGATTCGGGTATTTTCGGAGGTACCGGGGAGTTACGAGAATACGAGGAAGAAGCAATGGGCCTTGATGGGCCTTAGTGGGAAGGACCAGGAGGTGGCGCGCGCCCCTCCCAAGCCCAGTCCGAATTGGACAAGGGGTTTGGGGCGCGGCCCCTCTCTCCCTTCCTTCCCCTCTTCCCCCTTTCTCCCCTTCTCCTAGTTGGACTAGGAAAGGAGGAAACCTACTCCAACTAGGAGTAGGAATCCTACTCCCTGGCGCGCCCCTCCTAGGGCCAGCTTCCTCCCCCTTGCTCCTTTATATACGGGGGCAGGGGGCACCCCATGACACACAAGTTGATCTTCGTGATCGTTCGTTAGCCGTGTGCGGTGCCCCCCTCCACGATATTACACCTCGATCATATTATAGCGGTGCTTAGGCGAAGCCCTGCGACGGTTGAACATCAAGATCGTCACCACGCCGTCGTGCTAACGGAACTCCTCCCCGAAGCTTTGCTGGATCGGAGCCCGGGGAGCGTCATCGAGCTGAACGTGTGCCAAGAACTCGGAGGTGCCGAAGTAACGGTGCTTGGATCGGTTGGACCGGGAAGACGTACGACTACTTCCTCTACGTTGTGTCAACGCTTCCGCTTCAGTCTACGAGGGTACGTAGACAACACTCTCCCCTCTCGTTGCTATGCATCACCATGATCTTATGTGTGCGTAGGAAATTTTTTGAAATTACTACGTTCCCCAACAGTGGTATCAGAGCCTAGGTTTTTATGGTTTGATGTTATATGCACGAGTAGAACACAAATGAGTTGTGGGCGATATAAGTCATATTGCTTACCAGATGTCATACTTTGGTTCGGCGATATTGTTGGATGAAGCGGCCCGGACCGACATTACGTGTACGCTTACGCGAGACTGGTTCTACCGACGTGCTTTGCACACAGGTGGCTGGCGGGTGTCAGTTTCTCCAACTTTAGTTGAACCGAGTATGGCTACGCCCGGTCCTTGCGAAGGTTAAAACAACACCAACTTGACAAACTATCATTGTGGTTTTTGATGCGTAGGCAAGATTGGTTCTTGCTAAGCCCGTAGCAGCCACATAAAATTTGCAACAACAAAGTAGAGGACGTCTAACTTGTTTTTGCAGGGCATGTTGTGATGTGATATGGTCAAGACATGATGCTAAATTTTATTGTATGAGATGATCATGTTTTGTAACCGAGTTATCGGCAACTGGCAGGAGCCATATGGTTGTCGCTTTATACAATGCAATCGCCCTGTAATGCTTTACTTTATCACTAAGCGGTAGCAATAGTCGTAGAAGCATAAGATTGGTGAGACGACAACAATGCTACGATGGTGATCAAGGTGTCGCGCCGGTGACGATGGTGATCATGGCGGTGCTTCGAAGATGGAGATCACAAGCACAAGATGATAATGGCCATATCATATCACTTATATTGACTGCATGTGATGTTTATCTTTTATGCATCTTATCTTGCTTTGATTGACGGTAGCATTATAAGATGATCTCTCACTAAATTATCATAGTAAAAGTGTTCTCCCTGAGTATGCACCGTTGCGAAAGTTCTTCGTGCTGAGACACCACGTGATGATCGGGTGTGATAGGCTCTACGTTCAAATACAACGGGTGCAAAACAGTTGCACACGCGGAATACTCAGGTTTAACTTGACGAGCCTAGCATATAACAGATATGGCCTCGGAACACGGAGACCGAAAGGTCGAGCGTGAATCATATAGTAGATATGATCAACATAGTGATGTTCACCATTGAAACTACTCCATCTCACGTGATGATCGGACATGGTTTAGTTGATATGGATCACGTGATCACTTAGAGGATTAGAGGGATGTCTATCTAAGTGGGAGTTCTTAAGTAATATGATTAATTGAACTTTAATTTATCATGAACCTAGTCCTGGTAGTATTAGCATATCTATGTTGTAGATCAATAGCTCGCGATGTTGCTCCCTGTTTAATTTTTATATGTTCCTAAGAGAAAACTAAGTTGAAAGATGTTAGTAGCAATGATGCAGATTGGATTCGTGATCTGAGGTTTATCCTCATTGCTGCACAGAAGAATTATGTCCTTGATGCACCGCTAGGTGACAAACCTATTGCAGGAGCAGATGCTGACGTTATGAACGTTTGGCTAGCTCAATATGATGACTACTTGATAGTTTAAGTGCACCATGCTTAACGGCTTAGAATCGGGACTTCAAAGACGTTTTGAACGTCATGGACCATATGAGATGTTCCAGGAGTTGAAGTTAATATTTCAAGCAAATACCCGAGTTGAGAGATATGAAGTCTCCAACAAGTTCTATAGCTAAAAGATGGAGGAGAATCGCTCAACTAGTGAGCATGTGCTCAGATTGTCTGGGTACTACAATCGCTTGAATCAAGTAGGAGTTAATCTTCCAGATAAGATAGTGATTGACAGAATTCTCTAGTCACCATCACCAAGTTAGTAGAACTTCGTGATGAACTATAATTTGCAAGGGATAACGGAAACAATTCCCAAGCTCTTCGTGAAGCTAAAATCGACGAAGGTAGAAATCAAGAAAAACATCAAGTGTTGATGGTAGACAAGACCACTAGTTTCAAGAAAAGGGCAAAAGGAAGAAGGGGAACTTCAAGAAGAACGACAAGAAAGTTGCTGCTCAAGTGAAGAAACCCAAGTCTGGTCCTAAGCATGAGACTAAGTGTTTCTACTGCAAAGGGATTGGTCAGTGGAAGCGGAACTACCTCAAGTATTTGGTGGATAAGAAAGGATGGCAAAGTAAACAAAGGTATATTTGATATACATGTTATTGATGTGTATTTTACTAGTGTTCATAGCAACCCCTTAGTATTTGGTACTAGTTCAGTTGCTAAGATTAGTAACTCGAAACGGGAGTTGCAGAATGAATAGAGACTAGTTAAGGGTGAAGTGACGATGAGAGTTGGAAGTGGTTCCAAGATTGATATGATCATCATCGCACACTCCCTATACTTTCGGGATTAGTGTGGAACCTAAATAAGTGTTATTTGGTGTTGAGCATGAATATGATTTGATCATATTTATTGCAATACAGTTATTCATTTAAGTGAGAGAATAAATTGTTGTTCTGTTTACATGAATAAAACCTTATATGGTTACACACCCAATGAAAATGGTTCGTTGGATCTCGATCATAGTGATACACATATTCATGATATTGAAACCAAAAGATGCAAAGTTAATAATGATAGTGCAACTTATTTGTGGCACTGCCGTTTAGGTCATATTGGTGTAAAGCGCATGAAGAAACTCCATGCTGATGGGCTTTTGGAATCACTTGATGCTTGCGAACCATGCCTCATGGGCAAGATGACTAAGACTCCGTTCTCCGGAACAGTGGAGCGAGCAACTGACTTATTGGAAATAATACATACTGATGTATGTGATCCGATGAGTGTTAAGGCTCGCGGCGGGTATCGTTATTTTCTGACCTTCACAGATGATTTGAGCAGATATGGGTATATCTACTTGATGAAACATAAGTCTGAAACATTTGAAAGGTTCAAAGAATTTCAGAGTGAAGTGGAAAATCATCGTGACAAGAAAATAAGGTTTCTACGGTCTGATCACGGAGACAAATATTTGAGTTACGAGTTTGGTCTTCAATTAAAAAAATGTGGAATAGTTTCACAAATTCATGCCACCTAGAACACCACATCATAATGGTGTGTCCGAACGTCATAACCGTACTTTATTGGATATAGTACAATCTATGATGTTTCTTACCGATTTACCACTATAGTTTTGGGGTTATGCATTAGAGACAGTTGCATTCACGTTAAAAAGGGCACCATCTAAATCCGTTGAGACGACACCTTATGAACTGTGGTTTGGCAAGAAACCAAAGTTGTCGTTTCTTTAAGTTTGGGGCTGCGATGCTTATGTGAAAAAGTTTCAACCTGATAAGCTCAAACCCAAATCGGAGAAGTGCGTCTTCATAGGATACCCAAAATAAAATGTTGGGTACCCCTTCTATCACAGATCCGAAGGCAAGATATTCGTTGCTGAGAATGGATCCTTTCTAGAGAAGGAGTTTCTCTCGAAAGAAGTGAGTGGGAGGAAAGTAGAAAACTTGATAAGGTAATTGTACCTTCTCCTTTATTGGAAAGTAGTTCATCACAGAAATCTGTTCTTGTGACTACTACACCAATTAGTGAGGAAGCTAATGATGATGATCATGTAACTTTAGATCAAGTTACTACCGAATCTCGTAGGTAAACCAGAGTGAGATCCGCACCAGAGTGGTACGGTAATCCTGTCCTGGAAGTCATGTTACTAGACCATGACGAACTTGCGAACTATGAGGAAGCGATGATGAGCCCAGATTCCGCGAAATGGTCTGAGGCCATGAAATCTGAGATATGATCCATGTATGAGAACAAAGTATGGACTTTGATGGATTTGCCCGATGATCGGCAAGCCATAGAAAATAAATGGATCTTCAAGAGGAAGACGAACGCTGATAGTAGTGTTACTATCTACAAAGCTAGAATTGTCGCAAAAGGTTTTTGACAAGTTCAAGGTGTTGACTACGATGAGAGTTTCTCACTCGTATCTATGCTTAAGTCTGTCCGAATCATGTTAGCAATTGCCGCATTTTATGAAATCTGGCAAATGGATAAACAAAACTGCATTCCTCAATGGATTTATTAAAGAAGAGTTGTATACGATGCACCTAGAAGGTTTTGTCGATCCTAAAGGTGTTAACAAAATATGCAAGCTCCAGCGATCCATCTATGGACTGGTGCAAGCATCTCGGAGTTGGAATATACACTTTGATAAGTTGATCAAAGCATATAGTTTTATACAGACTTGCGGTGGAGCCTGTATTTACAAGAAAGTGAGTGGGGGCACTACAGCGTTTCTGATAAGTATATGTAAATGACATATTATTGATCGGAAATAATGTAGAATTATTCTGCAAAGCATAAAGGAGTATTTGAAAGGAGTTTTTCGAAAAAGGACCTCGGTGAAGCTGCTTACATATTGAGCATCAAGATCTATAGAGATAGATCAAGACACTTGATAAGTTTTTTCAATGAGTACATACCTTGACAAGATTTTGAAGTAGTTCAAAATGGAACAGTCAAAGAAAGAGTTCTAGCCTGTGTTACAAGGTGTGAAATTGAGTAAGACTCAAAACCCGACCACGGCAGAAGATAGAAAGAGAATGAAAGTCATTCCCTATGCCTTGGCCATAGGTTCTATAAAGTATGCCATGATGTGTACCAGATCTATTGTATACCCTACACTGATTTTGGCAAGGGAGTACAATAGTGATCTAGGAGTAGGTCACTGGACAGCGGTCAAAATTATCCTTAGTGGAACAAGGATATGTTTCTCTATTATGGAGGTGACAAAAGGTTCGTCGTAAAAGGGTTACGTCGATACAAGTTTTGGCACTGATCTAGATGACTCTAAGTCTCAATCTGGACACATATTGAAAGTGGGAGCAATTAGCTATAGTAGCTCCGTGCAGAGCATTGTTGACATAGAAATTTTCCAAATATATACGGATCTGAATGTGGCAGACCCGTTGACTAAACTTCCCTCACAAGCAAAACATGAGCACACCTTAGTACTCTTTGGGTGTTAATCACATAGCGATGTGAACTAGATTATTGACTCTAGTAAATCCTTTGGGTGTTGGTCACATGACTATGTGAACTATGGGTGTTAATCACATGGTGATGTGAACTATTGGTGTTAAATCACATGGTGATGTGAACTAGATTATTGACTCTAGTGCAAGTGGGAGACTGAAGGAAATATGCCCTAGAGGCAATAATAAAGTTATTATTTATTTCCTTATTTCATGATAAATGTTTATTATTGATGCTAGAATTGTATTAACCAGAAACATAATACATGTGTGAATACATAGACAAATAGAGTGTCACTAGTATGCCTCTACTTGACTAGCTCATTAATCAAAGATGGTTATGTTTCCTAACCATGGACAAAGAGTTGTTATTTGATTAACGGGATCACATCATTAGGTGAATGATCTGATTGACATGACCCATTCCATTAGCTTAACACCCGATCGTTTAGTATGTTGCTATTGCTTTCTTCATGACTTATACATGTTCCTATGACTATGAGATTATGCAACTCCCGTTTGCCGTAGGAACACTTTGTGTGCTACCAAACGTCACAACGTAACTGGGTGATTATAAAGGAGCTCTACAGGTGTCTCCAAAGGTACATGTTGGGTTGGCGTATTTCGAGATTAGGATTTGTCACTCCGATTGTCGGAGAGGTATCTCTGGGCCCTCTCGGTAATGCACATCACATAAGCCTTGCAAGCATTGCAACTAATGAGTTAGTTGCAAGATGATGTATTACGGAACGAGTAAAGAGACTTGCCGGTAACGAGATTGAACTAGGTATTGAGATACCGACGATCGAATCTCGGGCAAGTAACATACCGATGACAAAGGGAACAACGTATGTTGTTATGCGGTCTGACCGATAAAGATCTTCGTAGAGTATGTAGGAGCCAATATGAGCATCCAGGTTCCGCTATTGGTTATTGACCGGAGACATGTCTCGGTCATGTCTACATTGTTCTCGAACCGTAGGGTCCGCACGCTTAAGGTTTCGATGACAGTTATATTATGAGTTTATGAATTTTGATGTACCGAAGGAGTTCGGAGTCCCGAATGAGATCGGGGACATGACGAGGAGTCTCGAAATGGTCGAGACGTAAAGATCGATATATTGGACGACTATATCCGGATATCGGAAAGGTTCCGAGTGATTCGGGTATTTTCGGAGGTACCGGGGAGTTATGGGAATACAAGGAAGAAGCAATGGGCCTTGATAGGCCTTAGTGGGAAGGACCAGGAGGTGGCGCGCGCCCCTCCCAAGCCCAGTCCGAATTGGACAAGGGGTTTGGGGCGCGGACCCTCTCTCCCTTCCTTCCCCTCTTCCCCCCTTTCCCCCTTCTCCTAGTTGGACTAGGAAAGGAGGAAACCTACTCCAACTAGGAGTAGGAATCCTACTCCCTGGCGCGCCCCTCCTAGGGCCGGCCTCCTCCCCCTTGCTCCTTTATATACGGGGGCAGGGGGCACCCCATGACACACAAGTTGATCTTCGTGATCGTTCGTTAGCCGTGTGCGGTGCCCCCCTCCACGATATTACACCTCGATCATATTATAGCGGTGCTTAGGCGAAGCCCTGCGACGGTTGAACATCAAGATCGTCACCACGCCATCGTGCTGACCGAACTCCTCCCCGAAGCTTTGCTGGATCGGAGCCCGGGGAGCGTCATCGAGCTGAACGTGTGCCAAGAACTCGGAGGTGCCGAAGTAACGGTGCTTGGATCGGTTGGACCGAGAAGACGTACGACTACTTCCTCTACGCTGTGTCAACGCTTCCGCTTCGGTCTACGAGGGTACGTAGACAAGACTCTCCCCTCTCGTTGCTATGCATCGCCATGATCTTGTGTGTGCGTAGGATTTTTTTTGAAATTACTATGTTCCCCAACACTAATGGGCCAACATGGGCCTTGAGAGAGAGAGAGAGAGGAGGGGGCCTTAGGGCTGGCCTCCCCCCCTTGAGGAGTCCAAATTGGACAAGGAGGGGGGCGGCGCCCCCTCTTTCCCTCCCTCTCTCCCTCTCCTTCCTTCCCTCTCCCAGTAGGACTAGGAAAGGAGGAATCCTACTCCTACTAGAAGGAGGATTCCTCCCCTCCTTGGCGCGCCCATAGGGCCGGCCGGCCTCCCCTTGCTCCTTTATATACGGGGGCAGGGGCACCCTAGGACACACAAGTTGACAATTGTCTTAGCCGTGTGCGGTGACCCCCTCCACAAATTTCCACCTCGGTCATATTGTTGTAGTGCTTAGGCGAAGCCCTGCATCGGAAACTTCATTATCACCGTCATCACGTCGTCGTGCTGATGAAACTTTCCCTCAGCCTCAGCTGGATCTAGAGTTCGTGGGACATCACCGAGCTGAACATGTGCAGATCGCGGAGGTGTCGTACTTTCGGTGATAGGATCGGTCGGATCGTGAAGAAGTACGACTACATCAACCGCGTTGTCATAACGCTTCCGCTTACGGTCTACGAGGGTACGTGGACAACACTCTCCCCTCTCATTGCTATGCATCACCTAGATGGATCTTGCGTGTGCGTAGGATTTTTTTTGAAATTACTGCGTTCCCCAACAGTGGCAACCGAGCCAGGTCTATGCGTAGATGTTATATGCACGATTAGAACACAAAGAGTTATGGGCGATAATAGTCATACTGCTTACCAGCATGTCATACTTTGATTCGGCGGTATTGTTAGATGAAGCGGCCCGTACCGACATTACGCGTACGCTTACGCGAGACTGGTTCTACCGACGTGCTTTGCACACAGGTGGCTGGCGGGTGTCAGTTTCTCCAACTTTAGTTGAATCGAGTGTGACTACGCCCGGTCCTTGTTGAAGGTTAAAATAACACACTTGACGAAAAATCTTTGTGGTTTTGATGCGTAGGTAAGAACGTTCTTGCTCACCCCGTAGCAGCCACGTAAAACTTGCAACAACAAAGTAGAGGACGTCTAACTTGTTTTTGCAGGGCATGTTGTGATGTGATATGGTCAAGACACGATGCTAAATTTTATTGTATGAGTTGATCATGTTTTGTAACAGAGTTATCGGCAACTGGCAGGAGCCATATGGTTGTAGCTTTATTGTATGCAATGCAATCGCCCTGTAATCGCTTTACTTTATCACTAAGCGGTAGCGATAGTCGTAGAAGCAATAGTTGGCGAGATGACAACGATGTTACGATGGAGATCAAGGTGTGGCGCAGGTGACGATGGTGATAATGACGACGCTTTGGAGATGAAGATCAAAGGCACAAGATGATGATGGCCATATCATATCACTTACGCTGCGTTTGGATGTCTGTATTGGAAGCCTCCGTATTGCATTGGTTTCAATTCCGATTCAGTGAGGAAACTATAATGGTCATGAATACGAATTCGAGTGTTCGGGTGCTCCTGATATTGGCTCATGGAATCTACGGGAGGTTCTAATACCAAATCATGTTTGGATGGCAAACTATGGAATTGCATAGTGCTTTGTTCATTATGCATCAAATAAAAGAAAAAAACTTGGAACGCCTCCGGCCACATACATTTACAAGTCACTTGGCTGTAGTGATGCAGTCATTCCAGAATTAAATTTCTGGTGTAGTTGCTGGATACAGTAGGACCGGCTGCAAGTCACGTCCTCTAGTTCTTAACAAAGCATGTACATGTGTGTTGATTGTTAAGCAGTCGACAGAACTACATATATATAGTGACATAGCATGTTATTCGCTCATATTGAACATCAAATAGACCTTCACAACCAAAACCAAAAGGGTAAAATCGCATGAAGCTCGAGAGGATAAAACTCATTAGGCTAATAATTATAGTACAAACTGGACCATATTCAAATACGAGGCAAATATTTTTGGCCAAAAACTAAGCAGGACGTCCTAGCAAACCTACAAAAGAAAGAAATATTATCACCATTATGCTTGCAGATGAAGGGGAAGAACGAGAGGGTAGAAGAGGGGATCTGGCGGGAGATGGGGAACGAGCAGAGGTGATGGGGTATCGGCGGCTGAGGTGGAGGGGGTCCGACGGCCATGGGAGCAAGGGATCCGGTGGCCGGAGCAGGGCTAGAGGAGGAGGAGCGGCGGCGGACGCTAGGGGCAGACCATGGCGCGGCGAGATGGGGTGGCACACGAGATGGGGCGGCCATGGAAGGAGGGGAACGAGTTGCGACGACGGGGAAGAAGGGGACGGAGTTGGAGGAGGAGGGCCAGCGAGGGGAGTATCTAGGCGCTGCCACCGGTGTGCCTTCCCTAAGCGCCGTTGTCGGTGTGCCTTCGCGCACGGGGGGCTGATGTTTCCCTGGGCAGGAGGGGAAAAGAAGAAGCGTTTGTTACCTTTTGCGGGATGGATGATTCAGGCCAAATCGGAGCAGGAGAGCTCGAAAACGTCGGACGCCTCGGTGCCTGCAACTTGTTTCGTGCCTGTATTCGTCCTAATTCATACTGCCGTTTCGGTGTGCATGCCAAACAGCTGAATTAGGAGTTGAGGAATACCAAATCCAATTCGAGGCCTTATTACAGACATCCAAACGCAGCGTTATATTGATTGCATGTGATGTTTATCCTTTATGCATCTTATTTTGCTTAGTACGGCGGTAGCATTATAAGATGATCTCTCACTAAAATTTCAAGGTATAAGTGTTCTCCCTGAGTATGGACCGTTGCGACAGTTCTTCGTGCTGAGACACCACGTGATGATCGGGTGTGATAAGCTCTACGTTCACATACAACGGGTGCAAGCCAGTTTTGCACACGCAGAATACTCGGGTTAAACTTGACGAGCCCAGCATATGCAGATATGGCTTCGGAACACTGAGACCGAAAGTCGAGCGTGAATCATATAGTAGATATGATCAACATAGTGATGTTCACCATTGAAAACTACTCCATCTCACGTGATGATCGGACATGGTTTAGTTGATTTGGATCACGTGATCATTTAGATAACTAGAGGGATGTCTATCTAAGTGGGAGTTCTTAAGTAATATGATTAATTGAACTTTAATTTATCATGAACTTAGTCCTGGTAGTATTAGCATATCTATGTTATAAATCAATAGCTCGCGATGTAGCTCCCCGTTTACTTTTTATATGTTCCTAGAGAAATATAAGTTGAAAGATGATAGTAGCAATGATGCGGACTTGGTCTGTGATCTGAGGATTTTCCTCATTGGTGCACAGAAGAATTATGTCCTTGATGCACCGCTAGGTGACAGACCTATTGCAGGAGCAGATGCAGATGTTATGAATGTTTTGACAAAAGCTCATATGATGACTACTTGATAGTTTAGTGCACCATGCTTTACGGCTTAGAATCGGGACTTCAAAAATGTTTTGAACGCCACCGAGCATATAGGATGTTCCAAGAGTTGAAATTGGTATTTCATACTCATGCCAGTATCAAGAGGTATGAGACCTCTGATAGTACTTTGCCTACAAGATGGAGGAGAATAGCTCAACCAGTGAGCATGTGCTCAGATTGTCTAGGCACTACAATTACTTGAATCAAGTGGGAGTTAATCTTCCAAATAAGATAGTAATTGACAAAGTTCTCTAGTCACTATCTCCAAGTTACTAGAACTTCGTGATGAACTATAATATGCAAGGGATGACGAAAGTAATCCCCGAGCTCTTCGCGATGCTGAAATCAACGAAGGTAGAAATCAAGAAAGAGCATCAAGTGTTGATGGTTAACAAGACCACTAGTTTCAAGAAAAGGGAAAAGGGATAGAAGGGAAACTTTAAGAAGAACGACAAGCAAGTTGCTGCTCAAATGAAGAAGCCCAAGTCTGGACCTAAGCCTGAAACTGAGAGCTTCTACTGCAAAGGAAATGGTCACTGGAAGTGGAACTGCCCTAGATACTTGGCGGATAAGAAGGATGGCAAAGTGAACAAAGGTATATTTGATATACATGTTATTGATGTGTAATTTACTAGTGTTTATAGCAATCCCTCGGTATTTGATACTGGTTCAGTTACTAAAGAGTAGTAACTCGAAATGGGAGTTGCAAAATGAACAGAAACTAGTTGAGGGCAAAGTGACGATGTGTGTTGGAAGTGATTCCAAGATTGATATGATCATCATCGCACACTCCTATACTTTCGGAATTAGTGTTGAACCTAAATAAATGTTATTTGGTGTTTGCGTTGAGCATGAATATGATCTGATCGTGTTTATTGCAATACGGTTATTCATTTAAGTCAGAGAATAATTGTTGTTCTGTTTACATGAATAAAACCTTCTATGGTCATACACCCAATGAAAATGGTCTGTTGGATCTCGATCGTAGTGATACACATATTCATAATATTGAATCCAAAAGATGCAAAGTAATAATGATAGTGCAACTTATTTGTGGCACTGTCGTTTAGGTCATATTGGTGTAAAGCGCATGAAGAAACTCCATGCTGATGGGATTTTAGAATCACTTGATTATGAATCACTTGATACTTGCGAACCATGCCTCATGGGCAAGATGACTAAGACTCCGTTCTCCGGAACAATGGAGCGAGCAACAGATTTGTTGGAAATAAAACATACTGATGTATGCGGTCCGATGAGTGTTGATGCTCGCGACGGGTATCATTGTTTTCTGACTTTCACAGATGATTTGAGCAGATATGGGTATATCTACTTGATGAAACATAAGTCTGAAACATTTGAAAAGTTCAAAGAATTTCAGAGTGAAGTGGAAAATCATCGTAACAAGAAATAAAGTTTCTACGATCTGATCGTAGAGGAGAATACTTGAGTTACGAGTTTGGTCTTCATTTGAAACAATGCGGAATAGTTTCGCAACTCACGCCACCTGGAACACCATAGTGTAATGGTGTGTCCGAATGTCGTAACCACACTTTATTAGATATGGTGCGATCTATGATGTCTCTTACCGATTTACCACTATTGTTTTGGGGTTATGCATTAGAGACAGCTGCATTCACGTTAAATAGGGCACCATCTAAATCCGTTGAGACGAAGCCATATGAACTATGGTTTGGCAAGAAACCAAAGTTGTCGTTTTGTTTCTTAAAGTTTGGAGCTGCGATGCTTATGTGAGAAAGCTTCAATCTGATAAGCTCAAACCCAAATCGGAGAAATGTGTCTTCATAGCATACACAAAGGAGACTGTTGGGTACACCTTCTATCACAGATTGAAGGCAAGATATTCGTTGCTAAGAATGGATCCTTTCTAGAGAAGGAGTTTCTCTTGAAAGAAGTGAGTGGGAGGAAAGTAGAACTTGATGAGGTAACTGTACCTGCTCCCTTATTGGAAAGTAGTTCATCACAGAAATCAGTTCCATGATTCCTACACCAATTAGTGAGGAAGCTAATGATGATGATCATGTGACTTCTGATCAAGTTACTACTAAACCTCGTAGGTCAACCGAAGTAAGATCAGCACCAGAGTGGTACGGTAATCCTGTTTTGGAGGTCATGTTACTTGACCATGATGAACCTACAAACTATGAGGTAGCGATGATGAGCCCAGATTCCGCGAGATGGTTTGAGGCCATGAAATCTGAGATGGGATCCATGTATGAGAACAAAGTATGGACTTTGATTGACTTGCCCGATGATCGGTGAGCCATTGAGAGTAAATGGATCTTCAAGAAGAAGACGGACGCTGATAGTAGTGTTACTATCTACAAAGCTCGAATTGTCGCAAAAGGTTTTCGACAAGTTCAAGGTGTTGACTATGATGAGATTTTCTCACTCGTATTGATGCTTAGAGTCTGTCCGAATCATGTTAGCAATTGCCGCATTTTATGAAATTTGGCAAATGGATGTCAAAACTACATTCTTAATGGATATCTCAAGGAAGAGTTGTATATGATGCAACCAGAAGGTTTTGTCGATCCTAAAGGTGCTGACAAAGTGTGGAAGCTCCAGCAATCCATTTATTGACTGGTGCAAGCCTCTCGGAGTTGGAATATATGCTTTGATAGTGTGATCAAAGCATATGGTTTTATACAGACTTGTGGTGAATCATGTATTTACAAGAAAGTGAGTGGGACCACTATAGCCTTTCTGATAAGTATATGTAAATGACATATTGTTGATCGGAAATGATGTAGAATTTTCTGGAAAGCATAAAGGAGTGTTTGAAAGGAGTTTTTCAAAGAAAGACCTCGATGAAGCTGCTTACATATTGAGCATCAAGATCTATAGAGATAGATCAAAACGCTTGATAAGTTTTTTCAATGAGTACATAGCTTGACAAGATTTTGAAGTAGTTCAAAATGGAACAGTCAAAGAAAGAGTTCTTGCCTGTGTTGTGATACGTCTCCAACGTATCTATAATTTTTTATTGTTCCATGCTATTATATATTCCGTTTTGGACGTTTAATGGGCTTTATTATTCACTTCTATATTATTTTTGGGACTAACCTATTAACCGGAGGCCCAGCCAAAATTGCTGTTTTTTTGCCTATTTCAGTGTTTCGAAGGAAAAGGATATAAAACGGAGTCCAAACGGAATGAAACCTTCGGGAACCTGATTTTCGGAACAAACGTGATCCAGAGGACTTGGAGTGGACGTCAAGCAATCAACGAGGAGGCCACGAGGTAGGGGGGCGTGCTCTCCACCCTCATGGGTCCCTCGTAGCTCTCCTGACCGACCTCCTTCGCCTATATATATATTCATATACCCTGGAAACATCAGATACGGAGCAAAAACCCTATTTCCACCGTCGCAACCTTCTGTACCCGTGAGATCCCATCTTGGGGCCTTTTTCGGTGCTCCGCCGGAGGGGGCATTGATCATGGAGGGCTTCTACATCAACACCATAGCCTCTCCGATGATGTGTGAGTAGTTTACCTCAGACCTTCGGGTCCATAATTATTAGCTAGATGACTTTTTCTCTCTCTTTGGATCTCAATACAAAGTTCTCCTCGATTCTCTTGGAGATCTATTTGATGTAACTCTTCTTTTGCGGTGTGTTTGTCGAGATCCGATGAATTGTGGGTTTATGATCAAGACTATCTATGAAAAATATCTGAATCTCCTCTGAATTCTTTTATGTATGATTGGTTATCTTTGCAAGTCTCTTCAAATT
This sequence comes from Aegilops umbellulata, assembly GCA_032464435.1. NCBI lineage: Eukaryota > Viridiplantae > Streptophyta > Magnoliopsida > Poales > Poaceae > Aegilops > Aegilops umbellulata. Next base: position 506,857,246 of record CP136055.1, read on the forward strand.
ATCAGTTTGGTTTGGCCTACTAGATTGATCTTTCTTACAATGGGACAAGTGCTTAGCTTTGGGTTCAATCTTGCGGTGCTCGATCCCAGTGACAGTAGGGGAAACGACACGTATTGTATTGTTTCCATCAAGGATAAAAAGATGGGGTTTATATCATATTGCATGAGTTTATCCCTCTACATCATGTCATCTTGCTTAAAGCGTTACTCCGTTCTTATGAACTTAATACTCTAGATGCATGCTGGATAGCGGTCGATGTGTGGAGTAATAGTAGTAGATGCAGGCGGGAGTCGGTCTACTTGTCACGGACGTGATGCCTATATACATGATCATACCTAGATATTCTCATAACTATGCTCAATTCTATCAATTGCTCGACAGTAATTTGTTCACCCACAGTAATATTTATGCTATCTTGAGAGAAGCCACTAGTGAAACCTATGGCCCCCGGGTCTATTGTCCATCATATTAATCTCCCGTCAACAAGCTATTCCTTACGCCGTTTATTTTGCTTTCTTTTCTTTTAGTCTTTATCATAAAAATACCAAAAATATTATCTTATCATCTCTATCAGCACTAGCAGAAAACGGAGCTTTAAAACCGGTTCGCGAGGGCCTTTAGTGCCGGTTCCATAACCGGCACTAAAGTGCCACCACGTGGCGTGAGCTCGCGCCCTGGTATGGGGGACCTTTAGTACCGGTTGGTGTTACCAACCGGTACTAAAGGTTTTTTTTAAAAAAAATTGGAATTTTATATATTTTTTTTCGATTTTTAATTTTTCTGAATTATTTGGTGATTTAGTCTCTAATCACCTCTCTTAACTACTCAAGTGTGGATCACTCATTCCAAATCATCTAACTTCCCGACCGGTCACCCATCCCTCTCACTACTCCAGCCCGAGCACGCTTAACTTTCGGGTTCTATTCTCCTTCGTTTCCAAGTCTGCACTTGTTGTTTTCCTGACAATAGTAAGATGTCAATCCTATTAACCCTCAGGAGTTTAGCTTGAGCATGATGTCACACATTTCACTATTTGAGTTTGAAACTATTATTCTAAAAAACAGTAATTATTTAGTAACACTAATATTTCTTGAATAATTTGACCATAGTTTGACCACAGTTTGACCATAGTTTGACCAGATTTGACCAAAATTCAAAAATTGAAATAATTATTTAGTAACACTAATATTCTTGAATAATTATGTAGTAACATTAATACGTCTTGAATAAGTAGTTTGACCAGATTTAACCAATTTTTTTTAAAAAAAACTGAAATTTGACCATATCTTTTTTTCGTTTTGGAATTTGAGGATTCTAAAAAATTGCAAACAGGCCATAGGCCGTCTCCATCAAATGCGGATTTTCGTGCTGAATTTTTTGATATATTATACGTTTTTTTTCCGACATCATATGCAAAAGTCATAGCCGTTTTACATTTTCCCTACACTTTTTGCAAAACATGTCCAAATTTAAGTTTTCTTATTTTCCTAACTAGTAGATGTAGTAATATAACTACCTCTCGAAGGATTTTATTTTTTGAAGTTTTTATCATTTTCTTTTGATTTTTTGAAAACTGAAATGGCGATACACCGGGGGGGGGGTGTAGAGTTCGAAAATTGCCCTATAGTGCCGGTTTGTGTCTTCAACCGGGACTATAGGTTAAGACTCTTTAGTGCCGGTTGGTGACACAAACCGGTACTGTGGGTTAGACCTTTAGTACCGGTTTGTGTCACAAACCGTCACCAAAGGGGCTCATGGGGCCCTGGCCTGACGCCAGCCTGCCACCACCCCTTTAGTACCGGTTCGTGGCACGAACCGGTACTAAAGGTTCATTACGAACCAGCACTAATGCATAGCCATTCGAACCGGCACTAATGGTCACATTAGTGCCGGCTCAAATACAAACCGGGGCTAAAGGGGTGAACATTTGACCCTTTTTCTACTAGTGCAGATCTCACTTTTGCAAGTGGTCGTGAAGGGATTGACAACCCCTTTATCGCGTTGGTTGCAAGGTTCTTATTTGTTTGTGTAGGTGCGTGGGACTTGAGCGTGGTCTCCTACTGGATTGATACCTTGGTTCTCAAAAACCGAGGGAAATACTTACGCTACTTTACTGCATCACCCTTTCCTCTTCAAGGGAAAACCAACGCAGTGCTCAAGAGGTAGCATGTTGCAAGGTGTGAAGTTGAGTAAGACTCAAAGCCCGACCACGATAGAAGATAAATAGAGAATGAAAGTCATTCCCTTTGCCTCAGCCATAGGTTCTATAAAGTATGCCATGCTATGTACCAGACCTATTGTATACCCTGCCCTGAGTTTGGCAACGGAGTACAATTTTGATCTAGGAGTAGATCACTGGACGGAGGTCAAAAATATCCTTAGAGGACTAAGGAAATATTTCTCGGTTATGGAGGTGATAAAGAGTTCATCATAAAGAGTTACGTCGATGCAAGTTTTGACAACGATATGGATGACTCTAAGTCACAATCAGGATACATATTGAAAGTGGGAGCAATTAGCTAAAGTAGCTCCGTGCAGAGCATTATAGACATAGAAATTTGCAAAATACATAAGGATCTGAATTTGGCAGACCCGTTGACTAAACTTCTCTCACAAGCAAAACATGATCACACCTTAGTACTCTTTGGGTGTTAATCACATGGCGATGAGAACTAGATTACTGACTCTAGTAAACACTTTGAGTGTTGGTCACATGTCGATGTGAACTATGGGTGTTAATCACATGGTGATGTGAACTATTGGTGTTAAATCACATGGCGATGTGAACTAGATTATTGACTCTAGTGCAAGTGGGAGACTGAAGGAAATATGCGCTAGAGGAAATAATAAAGTTATTATTTATTTCCTTATTTCATGATAAATGTTTATTATTCATGCTAGAATTGTATTAAGCAGAAACTTAGTAAATGTGTGAATACATAGACAAACAGAGTGTCACTAGTATGCCTCTACTTGACTAGCTCGTTGAATCAAAGATGGTTAAGTTTCCTAGCCATAGACATGAGTTGTCATTTGATTAACGAGATCACATCATTAGAGAATAATGTGATTGACTTGACCCATCCGTTAGCTTAGCACGATGATCGTTTAGTTTGTTGCCATTGATTTCTTCATGACTTATACATGTTCCTATGACTATGAGATTATGCAACTCCCGAATACCGGAGGAACACTTAGTGTGCTATCAAACTTCACAACGTAACTGGGTGATTATAAAGATTCTCTACAGGTGTCTCCGAAGGTGTTTGTTGGGTTGGCATAGATCGAGATTAGGATTTGTCACTCCGTGTATCGGAGAGGTATCTCCGGGCCCTCTCGGTAATGCACATCACTATAAGCCTTGCAAGCAATGTGACTAATGAGTTAGTTGCGGGATGATGCACTACGGAATGAGTAAAGAGACTTGCCAGTAACGAGATTGAACTAGGTATTGAGATACCGACGATCGAATCTCGGGCAAGTAGCATACCGATGACAAAGGGAACAACGTATGTTGTTATGCAGTTTGACCGATAAAGATCTTCGTAGAATATGTAGGAACCAATATGAGCATCCAGGTTCCGCTATTGGTTATTGACCGGAGATGAGTCTCGGTCATGTCTACATAGTTCTCGAACCCGTAGGGTCCGCACGCTTAGCGCTCGGTGACGATCGGTATTATGAGTTTATGTGTTTTGATGTACCGAAGGTAGTTCGAAGTCCCGGATGTGATCACGGACATGAAGAGGAGTCTCAAAATGGTTGAGACATAAAGATTGATATATTGGATGACTATATTCGGATACCGGATGAGTTTTGGGGGTCACCGGATAATTATCGGAGTGCCGGGGGGGTTATCGGAACCCCCGGGGGAACTAATGGGCCAACATGGGCCTTGTGAGACAGAGAGGAGGGGGCCTTAGGGCTGGCCGCGCCCCCCTTGAGGAGTCCGAGTTGGACAAGGAGGGTGCTACCTCTTGAGCACTGCGTTGGTTTTCCCTTGAAGAGGAAAGGGTGATGCAGCAAAGTAGCGTAAGTATTTCCCTCAGTTTTTGAGAACCAAGGTATCAATCTAGTAGGAGGCTACGCGCGAGTCCCTCCCACCTACACAAAACAAATAAATCCTCGCAACCAACGCGATAAGGGGTTGTCAATCCCTACACGGTCACTTACGAGAGTGAGATCTGATAGATATGATAGGATAATGTTTTTGGTATTTTTATGATAAAGATGCAAAGTAAAATAAAAGCAAAGTAAAAGGCAACGGAAATAACTAAGTGTTGGAAGATTAATATGATGAAGATAGACCCGGGGCCATAGGTTTCACTAGTGGCTTCTCTCAAGAGCATAAGTATTTTACGGTGGGTGAACAAATTACTGTTGATCAATTGACATAATTGAGCATAGTTATGAGAATATCTAGGTATGATCATGTATATAGGCATCACGTCCAAGACAAGTAGACCGACTCCTGCCTGCATCTACTACTATTACTCCACACATCGACCACTATCCAGCATGCATCTAGAGTATTAAGTTCATAAGAACAGAGTAACGCCTTAAGCAAGATGACATGATGTAGAGGGATAAATTCATGCAATATGATAAAAACCCTATCTTGTTATCCTCGATGGCAATAATACAATAAGTGCCTTGCTGCCCCTACTGTCACTGGGAAAGGACATCGCAAGATTGAACCCAAAGCTAAGCACTTCTCCCATTGCAAGAAAGATCAATCTAGTAGGCCAAACCAAACTGATAATTCGAAGAGACTTACAAAGATAACCAATCATACATAAAAGAATTCAGAAGATTCAAATATTGTTCATAGATAAACTTCATCATAAACCCACAATTCATCGGTCTCAACAAACACACCGCAAAAGAAGATTACATCGAATAGATCTCCACAAGAGAGGGGGAGAACATTGTATTGAGATCCAAAAAGATAGAGGAAGCCATCTAGCTAATAACTATGGACCCGAAGGTCTGAGGTAAACTACTCACACTTCATCGAAGAGTCTATGGTGTTGATGTAGAAGCCCTCCGTGATCGATGCCCCCTCCGGCGGAGCTCCGGAACAGGCCCCAAGATGGGATCTCGTGGGTACAGAAGGTTGCGGCGGTGGAATTAGGTTTTTGGCTCCGTACCTGATCATTTGGGGGTACGTAGGTATATATAGGAGGAAGGAGTACATCGGTGGAGCAACGTGGGGCCGACGAGGGTGGAGGGCACGCCTGGGGGGGGGGGGGTAGGCGTGCCCCCTACCTTGTGGCTTCCTGGAAGCTTCCTTGACGTAGGGTCCAAGTCTCCTGGATCATGTTCGTTCCAAAAATCACGTTCCCGAAGGTTTCATTCCGTTTGGACTCCGTTTGATATTCTTTTTTTGCGAAACTCTGAAATAGGCAAAAAAACAGCAATTCTGGGTTGGGCCTCCGGTTAATAGGTTAGTCCCAAAAATAATATAAAAGTGAATAATAAAGCCCAATAATGTCCAAAACAGAAGATAATATAGCTTGGAGCAATCAAAAATTATAGATACGTTGGAGACGTATCAGAGGGGGGGTGGTGGCGCCCCCTCTTTCCCTCCCTCTCTCCCTCTCCTTCCTTCCCCCTCACAGTAGGACTAGGAAAGGAGGAATCCTACTCCTACAAGGAGGAGGATTCCTCCCCTCCTTGGCGCGCCCATAGGGCCAGCCGGCCTCCCCCTTGCTCCTTTATATACGGGGGCAGGGGGCACCCTAGGACACACAAGTTGACAGTTGTCTTAGCCGTGTGCGCTGCCCCCCTCCACAGATTTCCACCTCGGTCATATCGTTGTAGTGCTCAGGAAAAGGCCCGGGTCGGTAACTTCATCATCACCGTCATCATGTCGTCGTGCTGACGAAACTCTCCCTCAGCTGGATCTAGGGTTTGTGGGACGTCACTGAGCTGAACGTGTGCAGATCGCGGAGGTGCCATCTTTCGGTGCTAGGATCGGTCGGATCATGAAGACGTATGACTACATCAACCGCGTTGTCATAACGCTTCCGCTTACGGTCTACGAGGGTACGTGGACAACACTCTCCCCTCTCGTTGCTATGCATCACCTAGATGGATCTTGCGTGTGCGTAGGAACTTTTTGAAATTACTGGGTTCCTCAACAGTCGGGGCGGCGACCGAGCGGGGAGCGGGTTGTGGCGTGCGGCGTGAGACGTCTCCACGTATCTATATTTTTTTATTGTTTCTTGCTATTATATTATTGATACGTCTCCAACGTATCTATAATTTTTTATTGTTCCATGCTATATTATATTCTGTTTTGGATGTTTAATGGGCTTTATGATACACTTTTATATTATTTTTGGTTCTAACCTATTAACCGGAGGCCCAGCCCAAATTGTTGTTTTTTTGCCTATTTTAGTGTTTCGCAGAAAAAGAATATCAAACGGAGTCCAAACGGAATGAAACCTTTGAGAACGTGATTTTTGGAACAAACGTGATCCAGAGGACTTGGAGTCTACGTAAAGTAATCAACGAGGGCACGAGGTAGGGGGCGCGCCCACCTCCCCCAGGCGCGCCCTCCACCCTCGTGGGGCCCTCGTTTCTCCACCGACGTACTTCTTCCTCCTATATATACCCTGGAAACATCATATACGGAGCCAAAACCCTATTTCCACCCTAACCTTCTGTACCCGTGAGATCCCATCTTGGGGCCTTTTCCGGCGCTCCGCCGGAGGGGGCATTGATCGCGGAGGGCTTCTACATCAACACCATAGCCTCTCCGATGATGTGTGAGTAGTTTACCTCAGACCTCCGAGTCCATAGTTATTAGCTAGATGGCTTCTTCTCTCTCTTTGGGTCTCAATACAAAGTTCTCCTCGATCTTCTTGGAGATCTATTCGATGTAATCTTCTTTTGCGGTGTGTTTGTCGAGATCCGATGAATTGTGGGTTTATGATCAAGTTTATCTATGGACAATATTTGAATCTCCTCTGAATTCTTTTATGTATGATTGGTTATCTTTGCAAGTCTCTTCGAATTATTAGTTTGGTTTGGCCTACTAGATTGAGCTTTCTTGCAATGGGAGAAGTGCTTAGCTTTGGGTTCAATCTTGCGGTGTCCTTTCCCAGTGACAACAGGGGCAGCAAGGCACGTATTGTATTGTTGCCATCGAGGATAAAAAGATGGGGTTTATACCATATTGCATGAGTTTATCCCTCTACATCATGTCATCTTGCTTAAAGCATTACTCTGTTCTTATGAACTTAATACTCTAGATGCATTCTGGATAGCGGTCGATGTGTGGAGTAATAGTAGTAGATGCAGAATCGTTTTGGTCTACTTGTCGCGGACGTGATGCCTATATACATGATCATACCTAGATATTCTCATAACTATGCTCAATTCTATCAATTGCTTGATAGTAATTCGTTTACCCACCTTAATACTTATGCTATCTTGAGAGAAGCCACTAGTGAAACCTATGGCCTCCGGGTCTATTTTCCATCATATTAATCTTCCAACACTTAGCTATTTCTATTGCCGTTTATTTTACTTTGCATCTTTATTTACTCTTTATCATAAAAATACCAAAAAATTATCTTATCATATCTATCAGATCTCACTCTCGTAAGTGACCGAGAAGGGATTGACAACCCGTTTATCACGTTCGTTGCGAGGTTCTTATTTGTTTGTGTAGGTGCGTGGGACTCGAGCGTGGTCTCCTACTGGATTGATACCTTGGTTCTCAAAAACTGAGGGAAATACTTACGCTACTTTACTGCATCACTCTTTCCTCTTCAAGGGAAAACCAACCAATGCTCAAGAGGTAGCAATTATCTATTTTGGATGTTTATATGCATTAATATGCTATTTATATTATTTTTTGGACTAACTTATTAACCCAGAGCCCAGTCCAGTTTTTGTTTTTCCCCCTTGTTTTTGAGTTTTACAGGAAAGGAATATCAAACGGAGTCCAAACGGAATAAAACTTTACGATGATTTTTCTTGGACCAGAAGAAACCTAGGAAGCTTCTAGAGGAGGCCAGAAGACACACGAGGGGGTGCACCCCTCAAATATTTCCCCTATGCCAGAGGCATCCATGAAAATAATTTTCCGCCGCCGCAAGCCTCTGTTCATGTGAGATCTCATCCTTGGGCCTTTTCCGGCACCCTGCCGGAGGGGGATTCGATCATGGAGGGCCTCTACATGAACCTTGCCGCCCTTCCGATGAAGTGTGAGTAGTTTACCACAGACCTACGGGTCCATAGCTAGTAGCTAGATGGCTTCTTCTCTCTCTTTGATGTTCAATACAATGTTCTCCTCGATGTTCTTGGAGATCTATCCGATGTAATACCTTTTTTTGATGTGTTTGTCGAGATCCGATGAATTGTGGATTTATGATCAGTTTATCTATGAATATTACTTGAGTCTTCTCTAACTCTTTTATGCATGATTAAGATATCTTTGTATTTCTCTTCGAACTATCGGTTTGGTTTGGCCAACTAGATTGATTTTTCTTGCAATGGGAGAGCTGCTTAGTTTTGGGTTCAATCTTGCGGTGTCCTCACCCAGTGACAGAAGGGTTAGCGAGGCACGTATTGTATTGTTGCCATTGATGGCTCGTGTCCGTGTCAGTTTTTCCCCGAAGAGGAAGGGATGATGCATCACAACTACGGTAGGTATTTCCCTCAACGATGAAACCAAGGTTAACGAACCAGTAGGAGAACCAAGCAACACTATGTAAACGGTACCTACACACAAAGAACAAATACTTGCAACCCGATGCATAAGAGGGGTTGTCAATCCCTTTCAGATAAAAGATTGGTAAAGATATAATTTGATAGATGCAAATAAAATTCAGCGAGTTATTTGGGGTTTTCGATAATATAGATCTGAATATAAAAGATGCAAATAAAGAAAAAGGCAAATAGCAATATAGATCTGAAATATACGATGAGAAAACGGACCCAGGGGGCGTAGATTTCACTAGTGGCTTCTCTCGAGAAAATAGCATACCGTGGGTAAAAAAATTACTGTTGGGCAATTGATAGAACCACAAATAATTATGACGATATCTAGGTAATGATCATTATATAGGCATCACGTCCAAAAATAGTAGACTGACTCCTACCTGCATCTACTACTATTACTCCACACATCGACCTCTATCCAGCATGCATCTAGTGTATTAAGTGTTGGGGAACGTAGTAATTTCAAAAAAATTCCTACGGACATGCAAGATCATGGTGATGCACAACAACGAGAGGGGAGAGTGTTGTCCACGTACCCTCATAGACCGAAAATGCGGTTAATGTAGTTGTACGTCTTCACGATCGACCGGCCGTAGTACCGAACGTACGACGCCTCCGCGATCTGCACATGTTCAGCTCGGTGACGTCCCACAAACTCACGATCCAGTAGAGCTTCGAGGGAGTGCTTCGTCAGCACGATGGCATGATGACGGTGATGATGAAGTTACCAGTGCAGTGCTTCGCCTAAGCACGACGACGATATGACCGAGGTGGATTATGGTGGAGGAGGGCATCGCACACGGCTAAAAGATCAATGATCAACTTGTGTGTCTATGGGGTGCCCCCTCCCCCGTATATAAAGGAGTGGAGGAGGGGGAGGGCCGGCCCTCCTATGGCGCGCCCCATGGGGAGTCCTACTCCCACCGGGAGTAGGATTCCCCCCTTCCATGTAGTAGGAGTAGGAGAGAAGGAAGGATGAGAGAGGGAGAAGGAAAGGGGGGCGCCGCCCCCTTACCTAGTCCAATTCGGACTAGAGGGGGAGGGGCGTGCGGCCTGCCCTGGCCGCCCCTCTCTCTCTCCACTAAGGCCCATAAGGCCCATTACACTCCCCGGGGGGTTCCGATACCCCCCGGTACTCCGGTATATGCCCGAACTCACTCGGAACCCTTCCGATGTCCAAACATAGTCGTCCAATATATCAATCTTTATGTCTCGACCATTTAGAGACTCCTCGTCATGTCCATGATCATATCCGGGACTCTGAACTATCTTTGGTACATCAAAACACATAAACTCATAATACCGATCGTCACCGATCGTTAAGCGTGCGGACCCTACGGGCTCGAGAACTATGTAGACATGAACGAGACACGTCTCCGGTCAATAACCAATAACAGAACTGCATAACACCATACTTTGTTCCCTTTGTCATCGGTATGTTACTTGCCCGAGATTCGATCGTCGGTATCTCAATATCTAGTTCAATCTCGTTACCGGCAAGTCTCTTTACTCATTCCGTAATGCATCATCCCGCAACTAACTCATTAGTCACATTGCTTGCAAGGCTTATATTGATGTGCATTACCGAGGGGCCTAGAGATACCTCTCCGACAATCGGAGTGACAAATCCTAATCTTGATCTATGCCAACTCGACAAGTACTTCGGAGACACCTGTAGAGCACCTTTATAATCACTCAGTTACGTTGTGACGTTTGGTAGCACACAAAGTGTTCCTCCGGCATTCGGGAGTTGCATAATCTCATAGTCATAGGAACATGTATAAGTCATGAAGAAAGCAATAGCAATATACTAAAGATCAAATGCTAAGCTAACGGAATGGGTCAAGTCAATCACGTCATTCTCTAATGATGTGATCCCGCTAATTAAATGACAACTCATGTCAATGGCTAGGAAACTTAACCATCTTTGATTCAACGAGCTAGTCAAGTAGAGGCATACTAGTGACACTCTGTTTGTTTATGTATTCACACATGTACTAAGTTTCGGGTTAATACAATTCTAGCATGAATAATAAACATTTATCATGATATAAGGAAATCTAAATAACTACTTTATTATTGCCTCTAGGGCATATTTCCTTCAGTCTCCCACTTGCACTAGAGTCAATAATCTAGATTACACAATAATGATTCTAACACCCATGGAGTCTTGGTGATGATCATGTTTTCTCATGAGAGAGGCTTAGTCAACGGGTCTGCTACATTCAGATCCGTATGTATCTTGCAAATCTCTATGTCTCCCTCCTTGAATCGACCGCGGATGGAATTGAAGCGTCTCTTGATGTGCTTGGTTCTCTTGTGAAATCTGGATTCCTTTGCCAAGGCAATTGCACCAATATTGTCACAAAAGATTTCCATTGGACCCGATGCACTAGATATGACACCTAGATCGGATATGAACTCCTTCATCCAGACTCCTTCATTTGCTGCTTCCGAAGCAGCTATGTACTCCGCTTCACACGTAGATCCCTCCACGACGCTTTGCTTAGAACTGCACCAACTGATAGCTCCACCGTTCAATATAAACACATATCTGGTTTGTGACTTAGAGTCATCCAGATCAGTGCCAAAGCTTGCATCGACGTAACCATTTACGACGAGCTCTTTGTCACCTCCATAAATGAGAAACATATCCTTAGTCCTTTTTAGGTATTTCAGGATGTTCTTGACCGCTGTCCAGTGATCGACTCCTGGATTACTTTGGTACCTCCCTGCTAAACTTATAGTAAGGCACACATCAGGTCTGGTACACAGCATTGCATACATGATAGAGCCTATGGCTGAAGCATAGGGAACACCTTTCATTTTCTCTCTATCTTCTACAGTGGTCGGGCATTGAGTCTGACTCAACTTCACACCTTGTAACACAGGCAAGAACCCTTTCTTTGCTTGATCCATTTTGAACTTCTTCAAAACTTTGTCAAGGTATGTGCTCTATGAAAGTCCAATTAAGCGTCTTGATCTATCTCTATAGATCTTAATGCCCAATATATAAGCAGCTTCACCGAGGTCTTTCATTGAAAAACTCTTATTCAAGTATCCTTTTATGCTATCCAGAAATTCTATATCATTTCCAATCAACAATATGTCATCCACATATAATATTAGAAATGCTATAGAGCTCCCACTCACTTTCTTGTAAATACAAGCTTCTCCAAAAGTCTGTATAAAACCATATGCTTTGATCACACTATCAAAACGTTTATTCCAACTCCGAGATGCTTGCACCAGTCCATAAATGGATCAGTGGAGCTTGCACACTTTGTTAGCATCCTTTGGATTGATAAAACCTTCAGGTTGCATCATATACAACTCTTCTTCTAGAAATCCATTCAGGAATGCATCCTTTACATCCATTTGCCAAATTTCATAATCATAAAATGCAGCAATTGCTAACATGATTTGGACGGACTTAAGCATCGCTACGGGTGAGAAGGTCTCATCGTAGTAAACTCCTTGAACTTGTCGAAAACCTTTTGCAACAAGTCGAGCTTTGTAGACAGTAACATTACCGTCAGCGTCAGTCTTCTTCTCGAAGATCCATTTATTCTCAATGACTTGCCGATTAACGAGCAAGTCAACCAAAGTCCACACTCTGTTCTCATACATGGTCCATCTCAAATTTCATGGCCTCAAGCCATTTTGCGGAATCTGGGCTCATCATCGCTTCATCATAGTTCGTAGGTTCGTCATGGTCAAGTAACATGACCTCCAGAATAGGATTACCGTACCACTCTGGTGTGGATCTTACTCTGATTGACCTACGAGGTTCGGTACTAACTTGATCTGAAGTTACATGATCAGCATCATTAGCTTCCTCACTAATTGGTGTAGGAGTCAGAGGAACATATTTCTATGATGAACTACTTTCCAATAAGGGAGCAGGTACAGTTACCTCATCAAGTTCTACTTTCCTCCCACTCACTTATTTCGAGAGAAACTCCTTCTCTAGAAAGGATCCATTCTTAGCAACGAATGTCTTGCCTTCGGATCTGTGATAGATGGTGTACCCAACAGTCTCCTTTGGGTATCCTATGAAGACACATTTCTCCGATTTGGGTTCGAGCTTATCAAGTTGAAGCTTTTTCACATAAGCATCGCAACCCCAAACTTTAAGAAACGACAACTTTGGTTTCTTGCCAAACCATAGTTCATAAGGTGTCATCTCAATGGATTTAGATGGTGCCCTATTTAACGTGAATGCAACCGTCTCTAAAGCATAACCCCAAAACGATAGCGGTAAATCAGCAAGAGACATCATAGATTGCACCATATCTAGTAAAGTACGATTACGACGTTCGGCCACACCATTATGTTGTGGTGTCCCGGGTGGCGTGAGTTGCGAAACTATTCTGCATTCTTTTAAATGAAGACCAAACTCGTAACTCAAATATTCTCCTCCACGATCAGATTGTAGAAACTTTATTTTTCTTGTTACGATGATTTTCTACTTCACTCTGAAATTCTTTGAACTTTTCAAATGTTTCAGACTTATGTTTCATTAATTAGATATAGCCATATCTGGTCAAATCATCTCTGAAGGTGAGAAAATAACGATACCTGCCGCGAGCCTCAACATTCATCGGACCACATACATCAGTATGTATGATTTCCAACAAATCTGTTGCTCGCTCCATTGTTCTGGAGAACGGAGTTTTAGTCATCTTGCCCATGAGGCATGGTTCGCAAGTACCAAGTGATTCATAATCAAGTGATTCCAAAAGTCCATCAAAATGGAGTTTCTTCATGCGCTTTACACCACTATGACCTAAACGGCAGTTGATACGTCTCCAACGTATCTATAATTTTTGATTGCTCCATACTATATTATCTACTGTTTTAGGCAATATTGGGCTTTATTATCCACTTTTATATTACTTTTGGGACTAACCTATTAACCGGAGGCCCAGCCCAGATTTGCTGTTTTATGCCTATTTCAGTGTTTTGAGGAAAAGGAATATCAGACAGAGTCAAAACGGAACGAAATCAACTAGAGAAGTTATTTTTGGAAGGAAAGCCACCAGATAGACTTGGACTCTACGTCAGAAGATACAGGAATTGGCCACAAGGGTGGGGGGTGCGCCCACCCCCTAGGGAGCGCACCCCTGCCTCATGGGGCCCCCGCAGCTCCACCGACGTACCTCCTGCACCCATATATCCCTACGCATCGTAAAACTTCCAGAACAGAGATTAGATTGGGAGTTCCGCCGCCGCAAGCCTCTGTAGCCACCAAAAACCTCTCGGGACCCTGTTCCGGCACCCTGCCGGAGGAGGGATCCCTCACCGGTGGCCATCTTCATCATCCCGGCGCTCTCCATGAGGAGGAGGGAGTAGTTCACCCTCGGGGCTGAGGGTATGTACCAGTAGCTATGTGTTTGATCTCTCTCTCCCTCTCTCTCTCTCTCTCTCTATCTCTCTCTCTCTTTCTCTCTCTTGTCCTTGATTTGGCACGATCTTGATGTATTGCGAGCTTTGCTATTATAGTTGGATCTTATGTTTCTTCTCCCCCTCTACTCTCTTGTAATGGATTGAGTTTTCCCTTTGAAGTAATCTTATCGGATTGAGTCTTTAAAGATTTGAGAACACTTGATGTATGTCTTGCCGTGCGTATCTGTGGTGACAATGGGATATCACGTGCCACTTGATGTATGTTTTGGTGACCAACTTGCAGGTTCCGCCCATGAACCTATGCATAGGGGTTGGCACACATTTTCGTCGTGATTCTCCGGTAGAAACTTTGGGCACTCTTTGAGGTTCTATGTGTTGGTTGAGTAGATGAATTGAGATTGTGTGATGCATATCGTATAATCATACCCATGGATACTTGAGGTGACATTGGACTATCTAGGTGACATTAGGGTTTTGGTTGATTTGTATCTTAAGATGTTATTCTAGTACGAACTCTAGGGCTGTTTGTGACACTTATAGGAATAGCCCAATGGATTGATTGGAAAGAATAACTTTGAGGTGGTTTCGTACCCTACAATAATCTCTCCATTTGTTCTCTGCTATTAGTGACTTTGAAGTGACTCTTTGTTGCATGTTGAGGAATAGTTATATGATCCAATTATGTTATTATTGTTGAGAGGACTTGCACTAGTGAAAGTATGAACCCTACACCTTGTTTCCTATCATTGCAATACCATTTACGCTCACTTTTACCACTTGTTACCTTGCTGTTTTTATATTTTCAGTTTACAAAAACCTATATCTACCATCCATATTGCACTTGTATCACCATCTCTTCGCCGAACTAGTGCACCTATACAATTTACAATTGTATTGTGTGTGTTGGGGACACAAGAGACACTTTGTTATTTGGTTGCAGGGTTGCTTGAGAGAGACCATCTTCATCCTACGCCTCCCGCGGATTGATAAACCTTAGGTCATCCACTTGAGGGAAATTTGCTACTGTCCTACAAACCTGTGCACTTGCAGGCCCAACAACGTCTACAAGAAGAAGGTTGTGTAGTAGACATCAAGCTCTTTTCTGGCGCCGTTGCCGGGGAGGCTAGGTAAGTGAAGGTATATCTTTAGATCTTGCAATCGAATCTTTTTGTTTCTTGTTTTAGCACTAGTCTAGTTTATAAAAGAAAACTACAAAAAAATGGAATTGAGTTTACCTCATACGCTTCATCTTTTTAATATCTTTCGTGAGTATGATGGAAAGGAAAATTGTGCCAAAGTGTTAGAAGAAGAATGCATTAAAATGTTTGGCACTAAATCTTTGAATGATGAGCATGATTGCAATGTTGTTAGTATGAATTCCTTGAATATCCATGATGCTAATGATATGCAAAGCCACAAGCTTGGGGAAGCTATGTTTGATGAAGATGATATTTTTTGTCCCCCAAGCTTTGATGGGCAAATTTACTATGATGAAAGCATGCCTCCTATCTATGATGATTATTGTGATGACACCTATGCTATAAAGAATAATGATAACCATGAAACTTGTCATCTTGATCTTAATTTTCAATCACATGATAGTTGTTTTGTTGAGTTTGCTCCCACGATTATTCATGAGAAGATATTTGCTTATGTGGAGAGTAATAAAAATTATATGCTAGTAGATCATGAAAAGAATGCTTTAGGTGCTGGTTATATTGTTGAATTCATTCATGATGCTACTTAAAATTATTATGAGGGAGGAACATATGCTTGTAGGAATTGCAATAATATCAAGTTTCCTCTCTATGTGCTTAAAGTTTTGAAGTTATGCTTGTTTTACCTTCCTATGCAAGTTGATTATTGTTCCCATAAGTTGTTTGATCACAAAATCCCTATGCATAGGAAGCGGGTTAGACTTAAATCTTCTAGTCATATTCTTCATGATGCTCTCTTTATGTTTCAATTCTTATCTTTTATGTGAGCATCATTGAAATCATCATGCCTAGCTAGGGGCATTAAACGATAGCGCTTGTTGGGGGGCAACCCAACTTTATTTTAGTTTCTTGCCTTTTGGTTCTGTTTAGGAATAAATAACCCATCTAGCTTCTTATTAGATGTGGTTTTATGTTTTAATTAGTGTTTGTGCCAAGTAGGACCTTTGGGAAGACTTGGGTGAAGTCTTTATGATCATGCTGTAAAAAACAGAAACTTTAGCGCTCACGAGATTAGCTAGAACTTTTTACCGGAGAGTGCTATTTAGTTGATTCTTTTTGCAGATGATTACTAGACAAATGCCTCACGTCCACAATTTTATTTTATAATTTTTGGAGTTCCAGAAGTTTGTGTTAGTTACAGATTACTACAGACTGTTCTGTTTTTGACAGATTCTGTTTTTTCGTGTGTTGTTTGCTTATTTTAATGACTCTATGGCTAGTAAAATAGTTTATAAACCATAGATAAGTTGGAATACAGTAGGTTTAACACCAATATAGATAAAGAATGAGTTCATTACAGTACCTTGAAGTGGTGTTTTGTTTTCTTTCGCTAACGGAGCTCACGAGTTTTCTGTTAAGTTTTGTGTTGTGAAGTTTTCAAGTTTTGGGTAAAGATTCGATGGACTATGGAATAAGGAGTGGCAATAGCCTAAGCTTGGGGATGCCCAAGTCACCCCAAGGTAATATTCAAGGATAACCAAGCGTCTAAGCTTGGGGATGCCCCAGAAGGCATCCCCTCTTTCGTCTTCGTTCATCGGTAACTTTACTTGGAGCTATATTTTTATTCACCACATGATATGTGTTTTGCTTGGAGCGTCATGTCATTTTATTTAGCTTTGCTTGATGTTTGAATAAAGTACCTAGATCTGAAATTATTAAATGGGAGAGTCTTCACATAGTTGCATAATTATCCGACTACTCATTGATCTTCACTTATATCTTTTGGAGTAGTTTGTTGTTTGCTCTAGTGCTTCACTTATATCTTTTAGAGCATGGTGTTAGTTTTATTTTGAAGAAATAGATGAACTCTCATGCTTAACTTATATTATTTTGAGAGTCTTAAATAACATGGTAATTTGCTTAAAATCCTAATATGCTAAGCATAAAAGATTTGTAAGAATTCTTATGAGTGTGTTGAATACTAAGAGAAGTTGATCCTTGATGATTGTTTTGAGATATGGAGGTGATAATATTAGAGTCATGCTAGTTGAGTAGTTGTGAATTTAAAGAATACTTGCGTTGAAGTTTGTGATTCCCGTATCATGCACGTATGGTTAACCGTTATGTAACGAAGTCGGAGCTTGAGGTGTTTATTGATTGTCTTCCTTATGAGTGGCGGTCGGGGACGAGCGATGGTCTTTTCCTACCAATCTATCCCCCTAGGATCATGCGTGTAATACTTTGCTTTGATAACTTCTAGATTTTTGCAATAAGTATATGAGTTCTTTATGACTAATGTTGAGTCCATGGATTATACGCACTCTCATCCTTCCATCATTGCTAGCCTCTTCGGTACCGTGCATTGCCCTTTCTCACATCGAGAGTTGGTGCAAACTTCGCCTGTGCATCCAAACCCCGTGATATGATACGCTCTTTCACACATAAACCTCCTTATATCTTCCTCAAAACAGCCACCATACCTACCTATCATGGCATTTCCATAGCCATTCCGAGATATATTACCATGCAACTTTCCACCGTTCCGTTTATTATGACACACTCCATCATTGTCATATTGCTAGCATGATCATGTAGTTGACATAGTATCCGTGGCAAAACCACCATTCATAATTCTTTCATACATGTCACTCTTGATTCATTGCATATCCCGGTACACCACCGGACGCATTCATATAGAGTCATATCTTGTTCTAAGTATCGAGTTGTAAATAAATAGAAGTGTGATGATCATCATTTTTCTAGAGCATTGTCCCAAGTGAGGAATAAAAAAAATAAAAAAAATAAAAAAAATAAAAAGAGAAAGTCCATAAAAAAGAGAAGGCCCAAAAAAAGAAAAAAAAGAGAAAGGCCATAAAAAAAGAGAAGGCCCAAAATAATGAGAGAAAAAGAGAGAAGGGACAATATTACTATCCTTTTACCACACTTGTGCTTCAAATTAGCACCAAGATCTTCATGATAGAGAGTCTCCTATAATATCACTTTCATATACTAGTGGGAATTTTTCATTATAGAACTTGGCTTGTATATTCCAATGACGGGCTTCCTCAAATTGCCCTAGGTCTTCGTGAGCAAGCAAGTTGGATGCACACCCACTTAGTTTCTTTTGTTGAGCTTTCATATACTTATAGCTCTAGTGCATCTGTTGCATGGCAATCCCTACTCACTCACATTGATATCTATTGATGGGCATCTCCATATCCCGTTGATACGCCTAGTTGATGTGAGACTATCTTCCCCTCTTTTTGTCTCCTCCACAATCACCATTCTATTCCACATGTAGTGTTATATCCATGGCTCACGCTCATGTATTGCGTGAAGATTGAAAAAGTTTTGAAAATGTTAAAGTATGAAACAATTGCTTGGCTTGTCATCGGGGTTGTGCATGATTTAAATACTTTATGTGGTGAAGATGGAGCATAGACAGACTATATGATTTTGTAGGGATAACTTTCTTTGGCCATGTTATTTTGAGAAGACATAATTGCTTTGTTAGTATGCTTGAAGTATTATTATTTTTATGTCAACATAAAATTTTGTCTTGAATCTTTCGAATCTGAATATTCATATCACAATTAAGAAGAATTACATTGAGATTATGCCAAGTAGCACTCCGCATCAAAAATTCTTTTTTATCATTTACCTACTCGAGGACGAGCAGGAATTAAGCTTGGGGATGCTTGATACGTCTCCAACGTATCTATAATTTTTTATTGCTCCGTGCTATATTATCTACTGTTTTAGGCAATATTGGGCTTTATTATCCACTTTTATATTACTTTTGGGACTAACCTATTAACCGGAGGCCCAGCCCAGATTTGCTGTTTTATGCCTATTTCAGTGTTTCGAGGAAAAGGAATATCAGACGGAGTCAAAATGGAACGAAATCAACTGGACAAGTTATTTTTGGAAGGAAAGCCACCAGATAGACTTGGACTCTACGTCAGAAGATACAGGAGCTGGCCTCGAGGGTGGGGGCGCGCCCCCTGCCTCGTGGAGCCCCCACAGCTCCACCGACGTACCTCCTGCACCCATATATCCCTACGTATCGTAAAACTTCCAGAACAGAGATTAGATCGGGAGTTCCGCCGCCGCAAGCCTCTGTAGCCAGCAAAAACCTCCCAGGACCCTGTTCCGGCACCCTGCCGGAGGGGGGATCCCTCACCGGTGGACATCTTCATCATCCCGGCGCTCTCCATGACGAGGAGGGAGTAGTTCACCCTCGGGGCTGAGGGTATGTACCAGTAACTATGTGTTTGCTCTCTCTCTCTCTCTCTCTCTCTCTCTCTCTCTCGTGTTCTTGATTTGGCACGATCTTGATGTATCGCGAGCTTTGCTATTATAGTTGGATCTTATGTTTCTTCTCCCCCTCTACTCTCTTGTAATGGATTGAGTTTTCCCTTTGAAGTAATCTTATCGGATTGAGTCTTTAAAGATTTGAGAACACTTGATGTATGTCTTGCCGTGCGTATCTGTGGTGACAATGGGATATCACGTGCCACTTGATGTATGTTTTGGTGACCAACTTGCGGGTTCCGCCCATGAACCTATGCATAGGGGTTGGCACACGTTTTCGTCGTGATTCTCCGATAGAAACTTTGGGCACTCTTTGAGGTTCTATGTGTTGGTTGAGTAGATGAATTGAGATTGTGTGATGCATATCATATAATCATACCCACGGATACTTGAGGTGACATTGGAGTATCTAGGTGACATTAGGGTTTTGGTTGATTTGTATCTTAAGGTGTTATTCTAGTACGAACTCTAGGGCTGTTTGTGACACTTATAGGAATAGCCCAATGGGTTGATTGGAAAGAATAACTTTGAGGTGGTTTCGTACTCTACCATAATCTCTTCGTTTGTTCTCCGCTATTAGTGACTTTGGAGTGACTCTTTGTTGCATGTTGAGGGATAGTTATATGATCCAATTATGTTATTATTGTTGAGAGGACTTGCACTAGTGAAAGTATGAACCCTAGGCCTTGTTTCCTATCATTGCAATACCATTTACGCTCACTTTTACCACTTTTTACCTTGCTGTTTTTATATTTTCAGTTTACAAAAACCTATATCTACCATCCATATTGCACTTGTATCACCATCTCTTCGCCGAACTAGTGCACCTATACAATTTACCATTGTATTGGGTGTGTTGGGGACACAATAGACTCTTTGTTATTTGGTTGCAGGGTTGCTTGAGAGAGACCATCTTCATCCTACGCCTCCCGCGGATTGATAAACCTTAGGTCATCCACTTGAGGGAAAATTGCTACTGTCCTACAAACCTGTGCACTTGCAGGCCCAACAACGTCTACAAGAAGAAGGTTGTGTAGTAGACATCAGCAGTGCCACAAATAAGTTGCACTATCATTATCAACTCTGCGTCTTTTGGCTCCAATATTATGAATATGTGTATCACTACTATCGATATTCAATATAAATAGACCACTCTTCAAGGGTGCATGACCATAAAAGATATTACTCATATAAATAGAACAACCATTATTCTCTGATTTAAATGAATAACCGTCTCGATTCAAACAAGATCCAGATATAATGTTCATGCTTAATGCTGGCACCAAATAACAATTATTTAGGTCGAAAACTAATCCCGAAGGTAGATGTAGAGGTAGCGTGCCGGCCATGATCACATCGACTTTGGAACCATTTCCCACGTGCATCGTCACCTCATCCAGAGCCAATCTTCGCTTAATCCGTAGTCCCTGTTTTGAGTTGCAAATATTAGCAATAGAACCAGTATCAAATACCGAGGTGCTACTACGAGCATTAGTAAGGTACACATCAATAACATGTATATCACATGTACCTTTGTTCACCTTGCCATCCTTCTTATCCGCCAAATACTTGGGGCAGTTCTGCTTCTAGTGACCAGTCCCTTGCAGTAGAAGTACTCAGTCTCAGGCTTAGGTCCAGACTTGGGTTTCTTCACTTGAGCAGCAACTTGCTTGGCGTTCTTCTTGAAGTTCTCCTTCTTCCCTTTACCCTTTTTCTTGAAACTGGTGGTCTTGTTGACCATCAACACTTGATGCTCCTTCTTGATTTCTACCTTCATAGCCTTTAGCATTGCGAAGACCTAGGGAATTGTCTTATCCATCTGTTGCATGTTATAGTTCATCACGAAGCTTTTGTAGCCTGGTGGAAGTGATTGAAGAATTCTGTCAATGACACTATTATCAGGAAGATTAACTCCCAGTTGAATCAAGTGATTGTTATACCCAGCCATTTTGAGCATATGCTCACTGACACAACTATTCTCCTCCATCTTGCATCTGTAGAACTTATTGGAGACTTCATATCTCTCAATCCGGGCATTTGCTTGAAATATTAACTTCAACTCCTGGAACATCTCATATGCTCCATGACGTTCAAAATGTCGTTGAAGTCCCGGTTCTGAGACGTAAAGCATGTCACACTGAACTATCGAGTAGTCATCAGCTTTGCTCTGCCAGACGTTCATAACATCTGGCGTTGCTCCTGCAGCGGGTTTGGCACCTAGCGGTGCTTCCAGGACATAATTCTTCTGTGAAGCAATGAGGATAATATTCAAGTTACGGACCCAGTCCGTGTAGTTGCTACCATCATCTTTCAACTAGCTTTCTCTAGGAACGCATTAAAATTCAACGGAACAATAGCACGGGCCATCTATCTACATGCAAAATACTATCAACTACTAAGTTCATGATAAATTAAAGTTCAATTAATCAAATTACTTAAGAACTCCCACTTAGATAGACATCCCTCTAATCATCTAAGTGATCACGTGATCCATATCAACTAAACCATGTCCGATCATCACGTGAGATGGAATAGTTTTCAATGGTGAACATCACTATGTTGATCATTGATACGTCTCTAACGTATCTATAATTTTTGATTGTTCCATGCTATATTATATTCTGTTTTGGATGTTAATGGGCTTTATTATACAATTTTATATTATTTTTGGGACTAACCTATTAACCGGAAGCCCAACCCAAATTGCTGTTTTTTGCCTATTTTAGTGTTTCACAGAAAAAGAATATCAAACGGAGTCCAAATGGAATGAAACCTTCGGGAACGTGATTTTCGGAACAAACGTGATCCAGAGGACTTGGACCCTACGTCAAGAAAGCAACCAAGAGGGCACGAGGTAGGGGGGCGCGCCTACCTCCCTGGGCGCGCCCTCCACCCTTGTGGGGCCCACGTTGCTCCACCGACGTACTTCTTCCTCCTAATATACCTACGTACCCCAAACAACCAGATACGGAGCCAAAAACCTAATTCCACCGTCGCAACCTTCTGTACCCGTGAGATCCCATCTTGGGGCCTTTTCCGGCGCTCCACCGGAGGGGGCATTGATCATGGAGGGCTTCTACATCAACACCATAGCCTCTCCGATGATGTGTGAGTAGTTTACCTCAGACCTCTGGGTCCATAGTTATTAGCTAGATGGCTTCTTCTCTCTCTTTGGATCACAATACAAAGTTCTCCTCGATCTTCTTGGAGATCTATTCGATGTAATCTTCTTTTGCGGTGTATTTGTCAAGATCCGATGAATTGTGGGTTTATGATCAAGTTTATCTATGAACAATATTTGAATCTCCTCTGAATTATTTGATGTATGATTGGTTATCTTTGCAAGTCTCTTCGAATTATCAGTTTGATTTGGCCTACTAGATTGATCTTTCTTGCAATGGGAGAAGTGCTTAGCTTTGGGTTAAATCTTGCGGTGTCCTTTCCCAGTGATATCAGGGGCAGCAAGGCACGTATTGTATTGTTGCTATCGAGGATAAAAAGATGGGGTTTATATCATATTGCATGAGTTTATCCCTCTACATCATGTCATCTTGCTTAAATCATTACTCTGTTCTTACGAACTTAATACTCTAGATGCATGCTGGATAGCGGCCGATGTGTGGAGTAATAGTAGTAGATGCATAATCGTTTCGGTCTACTTGTTGCGGACATGATGCCTATATACATGATCATACCTAGATATTCTCATAACTATGCTCAGTTTTATCAATTGCTCAACAGTAATTTGTTCACCCACCGTAATACTTATGCTCTCGAGAGAAGCCACTAGTGAAACCTATGGCCCCCGGGTCTATTTTCCATCATATTAATCTTCCAACACTTAGTTATTTATTTTGCCTTTTATTTTACTTTGCATGTTTATCATAAAAATACAAAAAATATTATCTTATCATATCTATCAGATCTCACTTTCGTAAGTGACCGTGAAGGGATTGACAACCCCTTTATTGCGTTGGTTGCGAGGTTTTTATTTGTTTGTGTAGGTGCGAGGGACTCGTACGTGGCCTCCTACTGGATTGATACCTTGGTTCTCAAGAACTAAGGGAAATACTTACGCTACTTTACTGCATCACCTTTCCTCTTCAAGGGAAAACCAACGCAGTGCTCAAGAGGTAGCAAGAAGGATTTCTGGCGCCGTTGTCGGAGACGCTTATGCAAGGTCAAGTCAAGATTTGGACTCCCGACAATGAGCCATTTCAGGCGCCGTTGCCGGGGGACTCGCGCCAAGTCAAGTCAAGACATACCAAGTACCCATCACAAACTCTTATCCCTCGCATTACATTATTTGCCTTTTGCCTCTCGTTTTCCTCTCCCCCACTTCACCCTTGCCGTTTTATTCGCTCTCTCTTTTTTCTGTTTGCCTCTTTTTCGCTTACTTCTTGTTTGCTCGTGTGTTGGATTGCTTGCTTGTCACTATGGCTCAAGACAATACTAAATTGTGTGACTTTACAATACCAACAACAATGATTTTCTTAGCACTCCGATTTCTCCTCTTACCGATACTGAATCTTGTGAAATCAATGCTGCTTTGTTGAATCTTGTTATGAAAGATCAATTCGCAGGCCTTCCTAGTGAAGATGCCGCTACCCATCTAAATAACTTCGTTGATTTATGTGATATGCAAAAGAAGAAAGATGTGGACAATGATATTTTTAAATTGAAGCTATTTCCTTTTTCTCTTAGAGATCGTGCTAAAGTTTGGTTTTCGTCTTTGCCTAAAACCAGTATTGATTCATGGAATCAGTGCAAAGATGCTTTTATCTCTAAGTATTTTCCTCCCGCTAAGATCATCTCTCTTAGAAACGATATTATGAATTTTAAGCAACTTGATCATGAACATGTTGCACAAGTTTGGGAGAGTATGAAATTAATGATACGTAATTGCCCCACTCATGGTTTGAATTTATGGATGATCATACAAAAATTTTATGCCGGATTGAATTTTGCTTCTAGAAATCTTTTAGATTCGGACACGGGAGGCACTTTTATGGAAATCACTTTAGGATAAACTACTAAACTCCTAGATAATATTATGGTTAATTATTCTCAATGGCACACCAAAAGATCTACTAGTAAAAAAGTGCATGCGATAGAAGAAATTAATGTTTTGAGTGGAAAGATGGATGAACTTATGAAATTATTTGCTACTAAGAGTGTTTCTTCTGATCCTAATGATATGCCTTTGTCTACTGTGATTGAGAATAATAATGAATCTATGGATGTGAATTTTGTTGGTAGGAATAATTTTGGTAACAACGCGTATAGAGGAAACTTTAATCCTAGGCCGTATCCTAGTAAGTCCTCTAATAATTATGGTAATTCCTACAACAACTCTTATGGAAATTTTAATAAGATGCCCTCTGAATTTGAGACTAGTGTTAAAGAATTTACGAATTCGCAAAAGAATTTCAATGCTTTGCTTGAAGAAAAGTTGCCTAAGATTGATGAATTGGCTAGGAACATTGATAGAATTTCTCTTGATGTTGATTCTTTGAAACTTAGATCTATTCCAACTAAGCATGATATCAATGAGTCTCTCAAAACCATGAGAATTTCCATTGATGAGTGCAAAGAAAGAAACGCTAGGATGCGTGCTAAGAAAGATTGCTTTGTGAAAGCGTGTTCTTCTAGTTTTTATGAAAATAAAGATGATTATCTAAAGGTTATTGATGTGTCTCCTATTAAATCTTTGTTTTTCAATATGAATCTTGATAATGATGGGACTGAATATGATCCACCTTTACCTAGAAGGCGTTCCAAAAATTTGGAGTTTTTAGATCTTGATGCTAAAATTGATAAAAGTGAGATTGGAGAAGTTAAAACTTTAGATATCAATGAACCCACTATTTTGGATTTCAAGGAATTTAATTATGATAATTGCTCTTTGATAGATTGTATTTCCTTGTTGCAATCCGTGCTAAATTCTCCGCATGCTTATAGTCAACATAAAGCTTTTACCAAACATATCGTTGATGCTTTAATGCAATCTTATGAAGAAAAACTTGAGTTGGAAGTTTCTATCCCTAGAAAACTTTATGATGAGTGGGAACCTACTACTAAAATTAAAATTAAAGATCATGAATGCTATGCTTTGTGTGATTTGGGTGCTAGTGTTTCCATGATTCCAAAAACTTTGTGTGATTTACTAGGATTCCGTGAATTTGATGATTGTTCCTTAAACTTACACCTTGCGGATTCCACTATTAAAAAACCTATGGGAAGAATTAATGATGTTCTTATTGTTGCAAATAGGAATTATGTGCCCGTAGATTTTATTGTTCTTGATATAGATTTCAATCCTTAATGTCCTATTATTCTTGGTAGACCTTTCCTTAGAACGATTGGTGCAATCATTGATATGAAGGAAGGGAATATTAGATTCCAATTTCCGTTAAGGAAAGGCATGGAACACTTCCCTAGAAAGAAAATAAAATTACCTTATGAATCTATTATGAGAGCCACTTATGGATTGCCTACCAAAGATGACAATACCTAGATCTATCCTTGCTTTAATGCCTAGCTAGGGGCGTTAAACGATAGCGCTTGTTGGGAGGCAACCCAATTTTATTTTAGTTTTTTGCTTTTTGATTCTGTTTAGGAATAAATATTTGATCTAGCCTCTGGTCATATTTGTTTTTATGTTTTAATTAGTGTTTGTGCCAAGTTAAACCTATAGGATCTTCTTGGATGATAGTTATTTGATCTTGCTGAAAATTCCAGAAACTTTCTGTTCACGAAAACAATTATTAATAGTCACCAGAACGTGATACAATATTGATTCCGATTGCTGCTGACCAATAAACAAATTGTCTAGGTCAAACCGCATACCAACATACTTTGTTCCCTTTGTCATCGGTATGTCATTTGCCCGAGATTCGATCGTCGGTATCTCAATACCTAGTTCAATCTCGTTACCGGCAAGTCTCTTTACTCGTTCCATAATGCATCATCCCGCAACTAACTCATTAGTCACATTGCTTGCAACGCTTATATTGATGTGCATTACCGAGAGGGCCCAGAGATACCTCTCCGACACTTGGAGTGACAAATCCTAATCTTGATCTATGCCAACTCAACAAGTACCATCGGAGACACCTGTAGAGCACCTTTATAATCACTCAGTTACGTTGTGACGTTTCGTAGCACACAAAGTGTTCCTCCGGTATTCGGGAGTTGCATAATCTCATAGTCATAGGAACATGTATAAGTCATGAAGAAAGCAATAGCAATATACTAAACAATCAAATGCTAAGCTAACGGAATGGGTCAAGTCAATCACATCGTTCTCTAATGATGTGATCGTGTTAATCAAATGACAACTCATGTCAATGGCTAGGAAACTTAACCATCTTTTATTCAACGAGCTAGTCAAGTAGAGGCATACTAGTGACACTCTGTTTGTCCATGTATTCACACATGTACTAAGTTTCCGGTTAATACAATTCTAGCATGAATAATAAACATTTATCAGATATAAGGAAATATAAATAACAACTTTATTATTGCCTCTAGGGCATATTTCCTTCATTAAGTTCATGGAGAAACGGAGTAATGCAATACGAACGATGACATGATGTAGAGAGATCTATTCATGTTGGAATAGCCCCCATATTATTATCCTTAATAGCAACAATACATGCGTGTCTTGCTGCCCCTTCTGTCACTGGGAAAGAACAACGTACGATCGAACCCATCGCAAAGCACCTCTTCCCATGGCAAGAAAAATCGATCTAGTCGGCCTAACTAAACCAAAGATTCGAAGAAGAAATACGAGGCTATAAGTAATCATGCATATAAGAGATCAAAGAAACTCAAATAACTTTCATGGATAAATATATCTGATCATAAACTCAAAGTTCATCGGATCCCAACAAACACACCGCAAAAAGAGTTACATCAAATAGATCTTCAAGAGACCATTGTATTGAGAAGCAAAAAGAGAGAAGAAGCCATCTAGCTACTGCCTACGAACCCGTAGGTCTATAATGAACTACTCACGCATCATCGGAGAGGCACCAATGAGGATGATAAACCCCTCCGTGATGGTGTCTAAATTGGATCTCATGGTTCTAGAACTTGCAGCGGCTGGAATTGTATTTCACCGACTCCCTAGGGTTTCTGGAATATTTGGGTATTTATAGGGCGAAGAGGCGGTGCGGGAGGCCACCGAGGTGGGCACAACCCACCAGGGCGCGTCTGGGCCTCCAGGCGTGCCCAGGTGGGTGCCCCCCTCGAGGCATCCCTCTGGTACTTCTTTGACCCATGTTGTTCCTTCTGGTCCATAAAAATTCTCTAAAAAGTTTCGCTGCGTTTGGACTCCGTTTAGTACTGATATTCTGCGAAGTAAAAAACAAGCAAAAACAACAACTGGCACTCGGCACTATGTCAATAGGTTAGTCCCAAAAAATCATATAAATTTATTATAAAATGATTGTAAAACATCCAAGAATGATAACATAACAGCATGGAGCAATAAAAATTATAGATACGTTGGAGACGTATCAGCATCCCCAAGCTTAATTCTGCTCGTCCTCGAGTAGGTACATGATAAAAATAGAATTTTTGATGTGGAATGCTGCCTAACATGTTCATCACATATTCTTTTCTTTTGTAGCATGGACATATGGACTTTTATATGGTTCAAAGTAATAGTCTAGTTTTGACATGAAGATTTCAATACTCAAGCATATGAACAAGCAACCATGTCTTTCAAAATATCAGCACTAAAGCAAGTTATCCCTAGCCCATCATGCTCAATCATTGATCCATTCGTGAAACACACTCACATATTAGCTACATCCAATGCTCAAGTACGATCATAGTGCCCCTTAGTTGGTGCTTTATAAGAGAAGATGGAGACTCAAATAAAAAAATAAAAATTGCATAAAGTAAATAAAAAAGCCCTTTACAGAGGGAAGTAGAGATTTGTAGAGGTGCAAGAGCTCAAAGCAAAAATTAACAGATAATTTTTTTAGAGGTATACTTTTCCCGTCAACGAAAACGACCGAGTAATTCCCAATGCTTTTCATGCTAGATATATCATAGGCGGTTCCCAAACAGAAAATAAAGTTTATTCCTTTTTCCACCATTCTTTCACATTCCATGGTTAGCCATATCCACGGGTGCCGTCCATACCAACACTTTCCAAGGAATGTATTATTTGACAACATAGAGTAAATTTCTTTTTCATTTCGGGACTGGGCATCCCTATTACCACCATACTCTCGTGCAATGACAAGTGACTAAACACTTATCTTGAAAATAACACATCTAGCATAGAAACTATTGACTACCCCCTGCCGCTTCATGAGCGGTACGGGCACATAAAAAGAAATTTTATTTTGAAAATTAGAGATGACACATACAAATTTGCTTAGAACAACACGGAAATACCACATATAGGTAGGTATGGTGGACTCATATGGCAAAACTAGTTTTAAGGATTTTGGATGCACAAGTAGTATTTCTACTTAGTACAAATGGAGGCTAGCAAAAATATTGAGAAGCAACCAACCAAGAAACGAAAAATCACATAAGCAAGCACTAAGCATAACTAACACCGAATAATGCACCACAAGCAGGATGTAATTTCACTGCATAACTATTGCCTTTAGTTCTTGCATAGGGAATCACAAACCTTAACACCAATATTCTTACTAACGCATAATTACTCATCAATATGACTCACATATCACTATCATCATATCTCAAAACTATTAAAAAATCAAGTTTATTTTGTCCAATGATCTTCATGGAAGTTTTTATTATATCCCTCTTGAATATCTATCACTTAGGGACTAATTTCATATGTTTCAATTGCTTTTGATAAGCTCAAACAAATTTATGTCAAGAACATGAGCATATAATTTTTCGTCTCTCAAAATAATATAAGTGAAGCATGAGATACTTTTGTCAAAAATTTACCAACTCTCAAATAAATCTAAGTGAAGCATGAGAGCATTTATTCAAAAAATATTAAAGCACACCGTGCTCAAAAAGATGTAAGTGAAGCACTAGAGCAATTTCATAGCTAAAAAAAATTAAGTGAAGCATAAAGAGAAATTCTAACAAATCATAACATAATTTTGGATCTCTCAAATAGGTGTGTCCAGCAAGGATACTTGTGACAAACTAAAAAGCAAAACAAGCAAAGACCCATATAATACAAGACGCTCCAAGCAAAACTCATGATATGTGACGAATAAAAATATAGCTTCAAGTAAAATACCGATGGTCGTTAGAAGAAAGAGGGGTTGCCACTCGGGGCATCCCCAAGCTTAGTTTCTTGTTCGTCCTTGAATATTATCTTGGGGTGCCATGAGGCATCCCCAAGCTTAGGCTCTCGACACTCCTTATTCCTTCATCCATCCTGATCTCACCCAAAACATGAAAACTTCAATCATACAAAACTTAACAAAACCTTCGTGAGATCCGTTAGTATAAGAAAGCAAATCACTACTCTAAGTACTGTTGCAAACCCATTCATATTTTATTTTGCATTATATCTAGTGTATTTCATCTTTACCATGGCTTATACCCCCCGATACAAACTATAGATTCATCAAAATAAGCACACAACGCAAATAAAATATAATCTGTCAAAAACAGAACAGTCTACAGCAATTTGAAAAATTCAAATACTTTTTAATAGTAGAATCCGCCAAATGCAAATTAAGAGAACATTCTTCAACATCAGTAAGACAAAGCACATCACATGAAGATTTCAGAATTGTGGAAACACTAGCACCCAAATCAAATAAAGCAAAACACTCATAATTTTTAATCTTGACTTTGATAGTAGGTTACCATTCATCATGTAATTTTCTAGGAATTGAAATCTCTAATTTCAACTTTTCTTCAAAATCTTTCATCATGGCATCAACAATATGTTTAGTAAAAGCTTTATTTTGTTCATACGAATGAGGTGAATTTATCATGGATTGCAAAAAATAAATGCAATCAATCAAAGAACAACTATCATAATTAAAGTCTTTGTAATCCAAAAGAGTGGGCACATAACTAGTTAAAGTTTTGACCTCTCCAAACCCACTTTTATCAATTTTTTCAACATGATTTTCACCCTCCGAAATATCGGGACACCTTCTAACTAAAGTTGACTCGTCTTCAGTCCCTTTATCATCAATTTTAATCTTACTAAACAAGGAATCCATAGAAGAAATACCAATCACTTCAAGATCGCCATCATTTCTATGAAAGCAATCAATAGAAAACGCTCTTTCTAAAAATTCTCTTTTAGCCCTAAGCATAGCGGTCCTTGATGTCTACTATGCAACTTTATTCTTGTAGACACATGTTGGGCCTCCAAGCTCAGAGTTTTGTAGGATAGTAGCAATTTTCCCTCAAGTGGATGACCTAAGGTTATCAATCCGTGGAAGGCGTAGGATGAAGATGGTCTCTCTCAAACGACCCTACAACCAAATACAAGAAATCTCTTGTGTCCCCAACACACCCAATACAATGGCAAATTGTATAGGTGCACTAGTTCGGTGAAGAGATGGTGATAAAAGTGTAATATTGATGGTAGAAATATATTTTTATAATCTGAATAAATAAAAACAGCAAGGTAGAAAATAGTAAACGGGCACAAAAACGGTATTGCAATGCTTGAAAATGAGGCCTAGGGTCCGTACTTTCACTAGTGCAACCTCTCAACAATGCTAACATAGTTGGATCATATGATTATCCCTCAAAGTGCAATGAAGAGTCACTCCTGAGTTCCTATTAGCGGAGAACAAAAGATATAAATTGTTTGTAGGGTACAAAACCACCTCAAAGCTATTCTTTCCTTTCAATCTATTCAAGAGTTCATACTAAAATAAGACCAAAGCAAATTCATATTCATAATCTCAATCCACACAAAGAACTACAAAGAGACCCCAAAGTATCTATCGGAGAAAAGATAATAAAAATGTGCATCAACCCCTATGCATAGATTACCCCAATGTCACCTCGGGAATCAGCAAGTTGAGTGCCATAACATACATCAAGTGAATAAATATGGTACCCCATTGTCACCTCAAGTATTCATACCGCAAGACATACATCATGTGTTCTCATATCTGAATATTCAATCCGACAAGAAAAAACCTCAAAGGGTAAAGACTCAATTAATCACAACAATAGTATAGAGGGAAGAAACATCATATGCTCCATCTATGTTAACAAAGCCCATGATATAGATCACGAGAGAGAGAGAGATTAAACACAAAGCTACTGGTACAAACCCTCAGCCCCGAGGGTGGACTACTCCCTCCTCATCATGGTGGCCGCCGGGATGATGATGATGGCCACCTGAGATGATTCCCCCCTCCGACAGGGTGCCGGAACGGGTCTAGATTAGTTTTCGGTGGCCACAGAGCCTTGCGGCGGCGGAACTTCTAATCTAGGTTAACCTCGATGGGTTTTGGAATA
The DNA here is from genome assembly GCA_032464435.1 of Aegilops umbellulata. NCBI lineage: Eukaryota > Viridiplantae > Streptophyta > Magnoliopsida > Poales > Poaceae > Aegilops > Aegilops umbellulata. The sequence continues at coordinate 506,889,315 of CP136055.1, forward strand.
TTTGTGAATTTATAGGGTAAAGAGGGGGTGCGGGAGGCCACCGAGGTGGGCATAACCCACCTGGGCGCGCCTGGGCCCCCAGGCGCGCCTTGGTGGGTTGTGCCCCCCTCGGGGCACCCCCAGGTGCTTCTTTGGCCCACTGTTGGTCTTCTGGTCCATCAAAAATCTCCGCGAAGTTTTGTTGCATTTGGACTCCGTTTGGTATTGATTTCCCGCAATGTAAAAAACAAGCAAAAAAACAGCAACTGGCACTGGGCACCGGGACAATAGGTTAGTCCCAAAAAATGATATAAAGTTGCTATAAAATGATTGCAAAACATCCAAGAATGATAATAAAACAGCATGAATACTTCATAAATTATAGATATGTTGGCGACGTATCAGCTTAATCCTACTCGTCCTCGAGTAGGTAAATGATAAAATAAATAATTTATGAAGTGTGAATGCTAGCAAAGTGCACAAGTTTGATCAATGACAATTTCAATCACTTTTCCTAGCATCATAACGGCAATTCTTTCTTATAAAACTTCTCATGTTATAGTGGAAACCAATTCACATGTTAAGGTTCAAACACCGAATTCTCTTGAAACCCAGCAACCTATGTTCTCAGTCACCAAGCAATTGCAATTCAACTTATTCAACAGAGTTTAAGTAAGAGCTCCACATACTCAACCATCATATAGTCTTCTATGATTGCTAGCTCTCACCGCATACACATGAGGAAAACGTTTCAACTGGACACATAGAAAGATATGGGCTTATTGTTTTGCCTCCCAACGTATTCACCTCAAGGGTGATGTCAACAATAATAACTCATGCTACCCATATTCAACTGGACATATGTGCCTAGATATTTCCTCACCACATGATGCTTGCCAAAAGAGAAAAATAAAAAGGAATAGAGAGAATAACTTTGACTCTATGCATAAAAATAAATAGTGAAAAGTAAAAGATAGGCCCTTCGCAGAGGTAAGCAGAGGTTGCCATGTGCTTATTTGTTTGTATGCTCAACCCCTTAGTGCAAAAGAATGTCACGTTATATTGCCCCTTATGATAGCAACCTTTATTATGCAGTTCGTCGCTTTTATTGCTTTGCCATCACAAGTTCGTACAACGCACAATTTTCTCTTACACTAAATGATCTAACACTTTTAGAAGCAATTTTTATTGCCTTATTGCATCGATGACAACTTACTTGAAGGATCTTGCTCAATCCTTAGGTAGGTATGGTGGACTCTTGAAAATAATATTTGGGTTTAAGGGTTTTTAGATGCACAAGTAGTATCTTTACTTGGTGTGGAATTTTTGGCTAGCAAAGATGGGGGGCAAGCACCCCCAAGGTTCTTCTTTGGCTCACTGTTGGTCTTCTGGTCCATAAAAAATCTCCACGAAGTTTCGTTGCATTTGGACTCCATTTGGTATTGATTTCCTGCGATGTAAAGAACAAGCAAAAAACAGCAATTGGCACTGGGCACTGGGTCAATAGGTTAGTCCCAAAAAATGATATAAAGTTGCTATAAAATGATTGTAAAACATCCAAGAATGATAATAAAACAGCATGAATACTTCATAAATTATAGATACGTTGGAGATGTATCAGTCCTTTTCTTACTTTCATCCATAGAAAATATAAAGCTTTAATTGATTCGTCAACCTTGGGTATAAAAATTTTCAACTTGAGATTTTCTACATCATGAGAAATTCTAACAATGCTTCTAGACATATCATCAATCTTATTCAACTTTTCTTCTATCGTAGTATTAAAAGCTTTTTGGGCATTGATAAATTCTTTAATATTATTCTCAAGATCAGAGGTGTTCCTATTATTATTGTAAAAATAATTACCATATGAATTACCATAATTATTAGAGGAATTTCCAGGAAAAGGCCTAGGATTAAAATTACCTCTATAAGAATTGTTATTGGAATTGTTTCTCGAGACAAAATTCACATCTACAGGATCACTATCTTGCTCAATCAAAGTAGACAAAGCCACATCATTAAGATCAATAGGAGCACTTTTATTAGCAACCAATTTCATAAGAGCATCAACCTTTTCACTCAACGTACTAATCTCTTCAACCGAATTAATTTTCTTAATAGTAGGTTCTCTTTCGGTAAGCTATTGTGAATAATTTGCCATAATATTATCAAGCAATTTAGTGGCTTTACCCAAAGTAATTTTCATAAAAGTACCACCCGAGGCGGAATCTAATAGATTTCTAGAAACAAAATTCAATCCCGCATAAAAAATTTGTATGATCATCCAAAGATTTAAATCATGAGTAGGACAATTTCTTAGCATTAATTTCCTTCTTTCTCAAGATTGCGCAACATGTTCATTTGTACTACACTTGGGTGCGTTGGTTGTTTGATTTGTAGGATTAAATCCTATAGAAATTTTTCCTAAGGAATCATTTGTACTACACTTGGGTGAGTTGGAAATGCAGGAAAAGTTATAGGAATCGGAGCCTACATGATTTTCTGCACTTTGTGCGTTCGGTTGAATGAAAGTTGTACAGCAAGATCGAGGAAAGGTTTTGGCTGAGCGAATAAAAAAATCGATGCATGGAAGCTCGAGGAAATGTTCCGTACATGTTTCACGGAAAAAAGAAAATCTACTCCGAGCTCTTGTTTTCGTGGAAACTCGAGGCAAGGTGTTGACTGAGCGAATAAAAAAATCGATGCATGAGTACACTAGTACCACGTACGAGCATAGATTCGATCCGATCGTCAGACGGTAACCGCGCGAAAACTTGGCCATCAATAGGCTACGGTACCGAAATGTTAACGTTCACACGTGTGGGCGTTGACCATCTCGACCACACGCATCCATCACCGTTCAATACTATATGCACGAATCTTGATACAATCTGGCTGATTTTCTGTGCCACGTAGGACAAGGCGTGTGTGTGATGTGTGACATAGTTCGCCCACACATCCGTTTTACCACACGGAGGGGCCGCTGGTGGGCGTTTAGCAGTTCACCCACACACCAGTTTTCAGTCACGCACAAGGGCTGGTGTGTGGGCATTTGCCATCTCGCCCACACGCCCGTCTTCTCTCCCACACGTAAGCTGCTAGTTGCCATGTGTTTTTGTAGCGCACATGGCAACTGCCTCTAGTGTGCTTTATAAGCAGGTGGCAACTCTCTTTTTTAGCCGAGTTGCCATGTGTTTTTGCAGGGTACACGGCAACTGCCTAGTGTGCACGTAAGCAGATGGCAACTGTTTTTTACCGAGTTGCCATGTGTTTTTGCATGGTACATGGCACCTGCCCAACGTGCACGTATATGGCAACTGCCCTAACGTGCATGTAAGCAGATGTCAACTCTTCCGTTTTACATGGCAACTGCCCTAGCATGCTTGTGAGCACATGGCAACTCTCTCAACTGTCTAGTGTTAGTATGTGGCAACTCCTAAAGTTATGAAATCATGGCAACTACATTAGATCAGACCATACATGGCAACTGCAGTTGAGCAACCATGGCAATTGCAGTTGTCCGACATGGCAACCGTAGTTCAACGACATGGCAACTGCAGATAAACGAACATGGACGAGGGTCTGGACCATGGCAACTGCGGGCGCGCGGTGAGCGTCACGCGTAGCGTGCGGGACCAGAAGGGTACGAGGCCTGACATACGGGCGTGTGGGCGTTATCAACTCGCCCACACGCAGGTGTGTGAGAGGGTTCAGAAGGGGGAAAAAGATGTGTGTGGGCATTAGTTGTTTTGCCCACACGTAGATGTGTGGGCTGGTTGCTGTCCATGCCACACTAGGCGTGTGGCACAACTATCCGATACACTACACGTGTGGCAGTTATCGGCACCTATGTCCTCGAGGAATCGACCACTCCGGCATATCAGACACAAGAAGACCCTGTACGCACGTAACCCATGAAGAGAGAGAGTATTCATGTGCCCTCGAGGCCTCAACGTGAGAATCCCCTGCGGCGTATCAGGCCAGGGAACGTACCGACGCACATAACAAACCTGCTCTCTGATGGTGACTCCGGTTGTGTGCGTACGCCGAACAGACCCGTCGCTCACTCGCGCTACGAGGTGAAACAGCTCCATCGGATGGTTGCTTGGCCACGAACAAACTGCAATATTCAGCCGCAGGCTCTCAACGTACACAAGCTACCTAGATGCCAATAGCTCGAAAACGATATATTCAAGAATTCAAGTTTAAGAAAATCTACAAAAAATCTGTGAAAACTTATACATATCCGCGACGGATCTGTAAAATTTCGTTAAAAAATATTATGATTTGCAGGCTGCACACACACACACACACACACACACACACACACACACACACACACACACACACACAAAAAAAAAAAAAAAATCCCGGCCCGACAACACAAAAAATAAAGACCGATTTTCATGCATGTATTTGTTTTTTTGTCCACACCACGTATGAAAGTAGAGTATATTGTTACGAAAATTACCTTGAACGTGTTATATATGTATTTGTGTGTGTACATTTTTTTCAAAAAAAAATTGCGCTGTGGAAAATATGTTTTTCAACAAAGTCCTCCAATTAGCCCGTCCTCATTTGGCACTTTTCGCCGCACCTGCACACATAAATCGTATGGACGAGCTCTTGATTTATTTTGGTTCTTCTATAATCGGCATTATCTTATACATCTCGATGGGATGCCTTAATTGTTTCTAAACTTCCGTTTACTTTTCGCAACTATGAGCTTCTGTATTTTTGTCTAGTGAAATTTCAAAGGTTTTTGTCAACTACCGAGTTTGTTTTGATTAATATTTTTTGAATTTCTCTAGGTGTTGCATCGAAACCATCAAAAAAATCATCCTGGACTTTATTTTATTTTAATTTTTTCTTATTTTTCGTCCCCATACTCTCGGATTTGTGTTCCATGACCTTTTCAGGCTTTCTCGTGTAATTAGTTTTTTATTCAATGAACTTTGATTTCTTTTTCACGTGGCTTTTTTATACTTTTTTAAACACGAAGAGCTCGTTCATATTAATTTGAACTTCACACCATTTTTTCAATTATTATGAACTTCTTTTGTTTTAACTTTGAATAATTAACTTATCGAACCAGATTTAGAACATTTTTTTAAAAAGATCATCACCATTTAAGAGCAGTTTTTAAAATGCCAAAAATGTTATCGAAACTTTTGTTGTTTGAACTCCTAAATGAATAGTGGACTACCCTAACTCAATAGTTTGAACTGCCCCAGAACTAGCACGCGAACTTCTAGTAGCGCACATTTTGGCTTTTGGCTTTTACTCTTGCACTCCATGTCCGTACTGGTTCGGTTAGTCTAAAAGTTTGAGTGTTTAGAGGTTTACCTAGTTGTATGTTTAAACTTTACATGTTTGAAAGTTTGAATTGAAGCATGCAATGTGAGATTGAAGTAGTTTGGATATTCGTTTTTTTAAAGGAGTTTGATGTTTTGGGTGCCCTATTTTAGAGCATTTCTTGGAGACACTCTTTCTCATGCCCTAAAAGGCTTTTTTTACCCTAAATTTTACAACAAGTTTTGATGCTCTATTATAGGAACTATTGAAGATGCTCTAATCACCTGCATTGTCATGACTCATTCCCTCGGAAGAAAAAAATACATTGTCATGACTCGAGAGTACTAGGCAACAGCAACCCATCGAGAACTCACCCATCAGTAGACCTTTCCATACTCCACTGACAACCAAATTCTCTCCAAGAGGTAGTCAGGATCTTTTGTTGTATAGCTACATGAGGTCTTTATCGAAAAAAGTACATGAGACATATGCATATAAATATATAATATCCGCACATGTGTGGCTGTAGCAAGTTGCGGCTGCAGAGGGACAAAGCATACATGTGCACCATGATGCAATATTTGTCTGGGTTTTTTTTAAGAAGAAGATATTTATCTTGTTCATCACAATCATACATACATACATGCATGTGCATATCGGGGTGCTAAATACATTTGAGCAACAAGTAATTCGAGGCAAAGGGCGTACGCGCTAAACTAGACACACTTATAACAAGATGACATGCGTGAGGAAACTGAGTAAACTTAATGGACTTGTTGCTAGTAACTACTTCCTCCGTTTCAAAATAATTGAAGTTCTATGTTTATCTTATGAGATTCTTTATGAAACTTAATGGAATCGTTCCCTATATTTTTGTACTATATATATTTTGTACCATTGAAATATAATCAAAGTTTGACTAACTATCAAGAAAAATATGATAAGACTTGTACAAAACTAGATACATATACTACAAAAAACATATTTCATAAATAAATAATTTCATTAAACTAATTTGGTGTTCTAGATGTCAATATATGTTTCTATAGGCTTGGCCAAATATAAACAAGTTTGACTTATGACAAACTCATAACTTCAATTATTTATCCAAACTCATAACTCCAATTATTGATCAATCATGAGGATTGGGGTGTTATTTTTGTTTTCGGGACAAAAAAACAACAAGGATGGATGGTACAATCCCAATTCACACAGCAGTCACTCACTGGAGTATGGATCTTTGTAGCTTCAAGCCCTATTTGGATATTTATTTCTTTAAAGGAGTTCGATGTTTTGGGTGCCCTATTTTAGAGCATCTCTTGGAGATGCTCTTTCTCATCCCTAAAAGGCTTTTTTACCCTAAATTTTACAACAAGTTTTGATGCCCTATTATAGGACAACTATTGAAGATGCTCTAATCACCTGCATTGTCATGACTCATTCCCTTGGAAGAAAAAAAATACATTGTCATGACTCGAGGGTACTAAGCAATAGCAACCCATCGAGAACTCGCCCATCGGTGGACTTTTCTATACTCCACTGACAACCAAATTCTCTCCAAGAGGTACTCGGGTTCTTTTGTTGTATAGCTACATGAGACGTCTTTATCGAAAAAGCTACATGAGACATATATAAATATATAATATACGCACATGTGTGGCTGTAGCAAGTTGCGACTGCATAGGGACAAAGCGTACGTATGCACCATGATGCAATATTTGTCTGTTTTTTTAAGCACAATCATACATACATGCATGCATATGCACATCGAGGGTGTTAGATACATTCATTTGAGCAACAAGTAATTCAGGGCAAAGGGCGTACCTGCTAAACTAGACGCGCTTATAACAAGATGACATGCATGAGGAGACTGAGTAAACTTAATGGACTTGTTGCTAGTGACTACTTCCTCCGTTTGAAAATAATTGAAGTTCTATGTTTATCTTATGAGATTCTTTATGAAACTTAATGGACTCGTTCCCTATATTTTTGTACTATATATATTTTGTACTATTAAAATATAACGGAAGTTTGACTAACTATCAAGAAAGATATGGTAAGACATGTACAAAACTAGATACATAAAGTACAAAAATATATTTCATAAATAAAGAATTTCATGAAACTAATTTGGTGTTCTAGATGTCAATATATGTCTCTATAGGCTTGGTCAAATTTTAAAAACATTGACTTATGACAAACTCATAACTTCAGTTATTGATCCAACTCATAACTCCAATTATTGATCAATCATGAGGGTTGGGGTAAATAATTAAAGGTAAAATGCCGGTTGCTGATTGGGCTTTGCCTGAAGTGAGACCTGCCCCTGGTCCTAAACCTTGGCCTCCTCCCTCTATTGAGTATGTTGCTCTATCAGTTGATGGTTCTTTCTCAGTGGAATCTGGCGCGGCGACGGCAGGAATGATTCTTAGACGACATGATGGTTCACTTATTTTTGCAACATATCGGTTTATTTTCAATTGTAACGATTCTCTGGAAGCTGATATTCATGCAATCATGCAAGGGATGGCGCTAGCTATACAACATTCCACTCTTCCGGCCATCGTTCAATCTGACTCAAGTGAGGCGTTGTTATGTCTATCAGGGAACGAACTTCTTCGTTCTGCCTATGGTCATCTGGTGGCTGAAATTAAAGAGTTGATGAGACATAGGGAGTTCATTCCTCATAAGTTGAATAGGGATCAAAACGGAGTTGCCGATCATTTGGCAAATTATAGTCGTATAGAGTGTACCACGGCTGTGTGGATGCATGTAGGACCACCATGTATTGAGGATCTTTTACCTCTCGACTGTAACTCTCTCAATATGGAATAAAACTCCTTTTCCCTCGCAAAAAAATGAGGGCTGGGGTGTTATTTTTGTTTTCAGAAAAAAAAAGACAACAACAACGATTGATGGTATGGTCCCAATTCTTTATGAAATATAATTGAAGTTTGACTAACTATCAAGAAAAATATGGTAAGACTTGTACAAAACTAGATATGTATAGTACAAAATTATATTTCATAAATAAATAATTTCATTAAACTAATTTGGTGTTCTAGATGTCAATATATGTTTCTATAGGCTTGGTGAAATATAAACAAGTCTGACTTATGACAAACTCATAACTTCAATTATTTATCCAAACTCATAACTCCAATTATTGATCAATCATGAGGGCTGGGGTGTTATTTTTGTTTTTGGGACAAAAAAAACAACAACGATGGATGGTACAATCCCAATTCACACAGCAGTCACTCACTGGAGTATGGATCAATGTAGCTTCAAGCCCTATTTGGGTATTTATTTCTTTAAAGGAGTTTGATGTTTTGGGTGCCCTATTTTAGAGCATCTCTTGGAGACGCTCTTTCTCATGCCCTAAAAGGCTTTTTTTACCCTAAGTTTTACAACAAGTTTTGATGCCCTATTATAGGACAACTATTGAAGATGCTCTAATCAACTGCATTGTCATGACTCGTTCCCTTGGAAGAAAAGAAACATTATCATGACTTGAGAGTACTAGGCAATAGCAACCCATCGAGAACTCGCCCATCGGTAGACTTTTCCATACTCCACTGACAACCAAATTCTCTCCAAGAGGTACTCGGGTTCTTTTGTTGTATAGCTACATGAGACGTCTTTATCTAAAAAGCTACATGAGACATATATAAATATATAATATACGCACATGTGTGGATGTAGCAAGTTGCGACTGTATAGGGATAAAGCGTACGTGTGCACCATGATGCAATATTTGTCTACTTTTTTTAAGCACAATCATACATACATGCATGCATATGCACACCGGGGATGCTAGATACATTCATTTGAGCAACAAGTAATTCGGGGCAAGGGGCGTACCTGCTAAACTAGACACGCTTATAACAAGATGACATGCATGAGGAGACTGAGTAAACTTAATGGACTTGTTGCTAGTGACTACTTCCTCCGTTTCAAAATAATTGAAGTTCTATGTGTGTCTTATGAGATTCTTTATGAAACTTAATGGACTCGTTCCCTATATTTTTGTACTATATATATTTTGTACTATTAAAATATAACGGAAGTTTGACTAACTATCAAGAAAGATATGGTAAGACCTGTACAAAACTAGATACATAAACTACAAAAATATATTTCATAAATAAAGAATTTCATGATACTAATTTGGTGTTCCAGATGTCAATATATTTCTCTATAGGCTTGGTCAAATTTTAAAAACATTGACTTATGACTAACTCTTAACTTCAATTATTGATCCAACTCATAACTCCAATTATTGATCAATCATGAGGGCTGGGATAAATAATTAAAGGTAAAATGCCGGCTGCTGATTGGGCTTTGCCTGAAGTGAGACCTGCCCTTGGTCCTAAACCTCGGTCTCCTCCGTCTACCGAGTATGTTGCTCTATCAGTTGATGGTTCTTTCTCAGTGGAATCTGGCGCGACGGCGGCAGGAATGATTCTTAGACGACATGACGGTTCACTTATTTTTGCAGCATATCGGTTTATTTTCAATTGTAACGATTCTCTGGAAGCTGAGATTCATGCAATCATGCAAGGGATGGCGCTAGCTATACAACATTCCACTTATCCGGTCATCGTTCAATCTGACTTAAGTGAGGCGTTGTTATGTCTATTAGGGAACGGACTTCTTCGTTCTGACTATGGTCATCTGGTGGCTGAAATTAAAGAGTTGATGAGACATAGGGAGTTTATTCCTCAGAAGTTGAATAGGGATCAAAACAGAGTTGCCGATCATTTGGCAAATTATAGTCGTATAGAGTGTACCACGGCTGTGTGGATGCATGTAGGACCACAATGTATTGAGGATCTTTTACCCCTCAACTGTAACTCTCTCAATATGGAATAAAACTCCTTTTCCCTCGCAAAAAAAATGAGGGCTGGGGTGTTATTTTTGTTTTTGAAAAAAACAACAACAACAACGATGGATGGTACAGTCCCAATTCACACATCAGTCACTCGCTGGAGTATGGATCGATGCAGCTTCAAGCCCCTATATAAACCTGGAGGCATGCATAGATAACTCATATCCTCACCCTGCAAAACCATCCGTCCATAAGGCATAGCTGCTAAGAAACTGATGGCTGCTGCGCCTACCTTCTTCTCCGTTAAGCCACTGCTCCATTCGGCTTCACTGGTGGCCGGGAATGCTGGCCGGACCAGTCGCAACCGTGGCTTCTTCCGCCCTTCATCGGGGATATATCCCGGGTGGGAGCCTGCGTCTCATGAGCTGTTGCACGATTTTGACTTGCAGGTATAGATATTGTTGCGGTATAATTCTTGGATCACAACAATTAGTATTAGTATTGCTTAACCGGTCACGTTGTACAAGCACGTGAGGTACAGTCGTTTGCTTCATTTTTTGTATTTCCTCCGTTTCAGTTTATTAGTCTCACTCGTATTTTGACTCAAATTTTAATCATAGTTTTCACTAGCAACATATATGTCGTATGTCACAAAAATAATACCACATAACTTCTTGCAAGTATGAATCTAACAGTATAACTTTTTGTGACATATAACTTATATTTTTTAGTCAAATCTATGGTCAAAATTCAACCTAAATATGATGGGGGAGGGGGGGGGGAGCAATAAACCAGGATGAAGTGTTGTTTGTCACAGAAAGTTATTTGAATGCAATTAGCATGCATGTTTACCTCCGTTTTCTAGTTACCTTGGGGATAGATTTTGAAGCTAGTGCTGAGGCTAGCTCTTTCAGTTTCACCACGAATGTCTCGTTGTCAACATGAATGTCACATTCCACCAAAAGAATCTCCTAACCTCAAGCTAGCAATTCATGATTGTTTTTTCAAGATAACTTTTGTTTGTTCGTGCAACATCCTAGAGTGACACCTACTCCGCAACTGAATGAGAAACAGAAGATGTGTACTTGATTCACAAATTATTGACATATTATTGGAATGAGCACAATTTTTTATATGTATATATCTGGGTTATATGTATATATCATTGATTGTTAATTCTCATAATATGTTAACACAATATAAACCTAAGGTATCATTAAAAACTAATTATTGTAAGTGTTATCGCCTGGCCAACCTGAGTATTTTTTTTCATATATTAATAGTCAAAGATGGAGAAGTTTTGATGCATGTTTTTTTTACATTGTCATCTACTTGCGAACTAACATAATATATGATACCTATTGCACTTTTGTAAATTATGTATTTAAAAAAATAAGAAGTTTGCTCTTTGTGCGACACCCAGGAAAGCCTAGCGAATGTTCAAGCATTGTTGCATCAACATCCAAAGAGTAGACGAGCCATGTTGACCACTGTTGATCACCTCAAGCGCCTATGCATCGATCATTATTTCCAAGATGAGATCGACAATGTCATGGATGCATGTGTGAATCTCGTTCATAGTGACGATCTACTTGATGCAACCCTTTCATTGAGGCTAATGAGAGAAGCTGGATATGATGTTTCGGCAGGTAAGTAAAGGAAAATCTTAGTGTGTCATGTAAGATAAACACAAGAATTTGGGAAGCTTCAGTGCAATTTGGTCCATGAAATAAATTTTATGTGATAACTTTGCTGTAAAAATTCTTCAAGTAGCCAAGTCTAAAATAAATTCTAGCGTTTCCTTGTGGAGCATATAAGTACCTCCCTTGGGACGTATGTTGTCACTATGTATGACCTATGCCTAAGACCCCTTCTCCATGACATGGCAGACGATGTTCTTCAGAAGTTCACAAATCATAATGGTGATTTCAACCATGAGCTCACCAAAGACATTAGAGGGATGCTGAGCTTGCAAGACATGTCATACCTCAACATGGGAGAATCATCACTGTACAAGGCAAATGAATTCTCAGGCAAGCACCTTAGACTTGCAATTAAGTATTTGGAGCCAAGCCTTGCAAGATATGTGAGGCGGTCACTGGACCATCCCTATCATGTGAGCCTGATGCAGTACAAGGCAAGACACCATCTGAGTTACCTCCAGAACTTGCCCACTAGGAACACATCAATTGAGAATCTGGCACTTGCAGAGTTTCAGATTAAGAAGTTGCAGCATCAGAGGGAAATTCAAGAGGTTAAGAGGTATATATATATAAACATAATAAACTACTCTCCTTCCATGATTAATTTTGTCGAAGATGTTCAATATGCTCACTCTCTTGATAAGAGAGAAACACTGGAACTCTTGGCCCAATTTTATTAATTAGTATTTTTATTGCTCGTGTATTCACTCAATTAATAGAGTGGTGGTTTTCACTATGTGAAAACTTCCTTTTCACACAGATGGTGGATGGGTTTGGGATTGGCTAAAGAAATACCGGCTGCAAGGGACCAAGTACTTAAATGGTACATGTGGCCCATGACTGTCCTTGAGGGTTTGTCCTTCTCTAGATATCGGATTGAGATCACAAAGATCATCTCCATGGTCTACATTGTGGATGACATCTTTGATCTTGTCGCCACACAAAATGAGCTCTCTCTTTTCAATGAGGCAATCAAAATGTGAGCATTGTATTGTTGTTCCCATAATAATAAATGTTAATTTATTTTAGGGAGGCAATATAGTCACCTTACTTTGTAAATATATGACATATTGTATATGCCCAACCGGATATTCAGACTTCTTTAAATTGGCAGCAGATGTGTTAAGATTAATTCGAAATAAACATTGTGTCTTTATGAGAAAGATCTTCATAGATTAATAGTTTTCTAATCATTTATTCTATAATCATACAAACAAGCGAAAACATTGCATATTAGAGATTGTTTATGCCCAAGATTGCATCTACCTTGCTAATGGAATAAAAAACTCATGGATTAGTTAAGACCTTATACATGGTATAAAAGTATTGTCTTATAGAGGTTTCACACACAGATTGCACATTTGACAGGTGGGATCCTGCTGCTGTTGATTCACTCCCGGGCTACATGATATCATGTTACAAGGCTCTTTACACGGTCACAAATGATATAGCCGCTATGGTTACAAAAGAGCATGGACTGAACCCTATCACTCATCTCAAGCAAGCTGTATGTCTACTGGAATGATTCTTCATTTTTCTTTAATTTAACTTCCCCAAGGAGCTAAATATATTACCACTACTACCTCACATATTTATGTGTAGTATATAATTTGTGAGTAATCTCTCCTACTTAAAAAATACTCAAGTTTTTGTGTTACATTCCTTTCTTTCGTCTGTCCTCTCCCTCCCCACCCCCACCTTCTCCATTTCCGAGTTTCACAATTTTCCCGATCGGTTTTCCTTGAAAGCCATCTCAATTGCACATGCCTTATTTGCTTATCAAATAAAATCATGTTTTCTTTGGCAAGCCAAAAACTTTCGATTCATTTAGCAGCTAAATTCCATTTTTAATAAGTAATCACATTAACACTAAAATGTCAAGTAAATCACATTGATTGCACAGAAAGTTTTTGCGCCCCAGTTACAATGCACGAGCAATTAATTACCTTATTATATTACAAAGAGAACATATAATAAAATAACACTAGAAGTATTCATCTTTCCTTCCTTCATTTTACTCTTACAGTGGGCAGCTTTGTTTGGTGGATTCATGATCGAGGGAAAATGGTTATATACTAATCAGGCCCCTACATCAGAGGACTACCTAAGAAACGGTATCGTCACTTCAGGAGCACCACTAGTATTCCTGCATCTTTTCTTCTTGCTAGGGCATGATTTAACAGAGGGCAACAACGACCACATGGTTCGGATCATCTCCTGCGTTGCAAAGATCATGAGGCTTTGGGACGACATGGGCAGTGCAAAGGTTACAACACACCAAGAATGTTATCACATACGACTGCAGGATTAGCACCACCAATAATTGTACATGAATTAATTCGGTACATATCCATGTGGGTGCGTATCCACATCAACATTGACCAAACTAGGCTTGATCTGACATTTTTTTCTTCACCCCATGCAGGATGAATCACAAGAAGGGCTCGACGGATCTTACAAGGAGTTGTACCACAGAGAAAATCCTCATGGTGACGCGGAGAAGCACATGCTGAAGATGATCGCGAGTGAATGGCAGGATCTGAATAGGGAATGCTTCTCTGGGACAAACTCAACACTATCGCATACCTTCATCGGGGCGTCACTCAACTTTGCAAGGATGGTCCGCGTCATCTATGGCTATGATGACGAGCATAGACTCCCCCTCCTTGAGGATTACACCAGGATGTTGCTCTTCTGAATCATGCATGCTAGCGCATACAAATAGGTCGATAGTTGGTACAACCTTCTGCATTGCAATGGGGTTTTGTAGCCGTGACATATAAATAACAAATTTAAAAGGTAGCATCTAGTCAAACATGAAACTGAACAGCCTGACTGTGGAACTAGGCTACTAACGTTACATGAACATGCAAAAGTTCTACAAAAGATAGTTGCATCACACTATTGGATCTATGATAGTTGCGTCGAGCGGCTTATATAATCTTTGCAATTTCATCTCATCCAATCTCGAGAACAGACAAGCGCCTCAATCGTCCTGATGCTCAGCGCACTATGGTGCTTCGGGATCACCGGCCCGCTGCTGCTGAATGCAGCTTCGGAGTGAACGGCAGACGCCGGCATAGCTAGGACGTCCCGCGCAATAGCCGCAAGCGTGGGGTGCTTGGTGGCATGCTCCTTCCACCATTTCAGAATGTCAAAATCATCCTCTCTTGGGACTAGGCCCTCCCCAAGGTAGTCATCAAGCTCTGAAGACATCTGACTACTGAGATGCTCATCCCAATCTTCCAATGAATCTTTATCATCTGCACTCCTGGAAACAACGGCGCCACTCGGATGATTCCTAGGTTTGTAGTATTCACTGAAGAGTTCCTGGACCGTGTCGCGTATTTCGGATAAGTAGCTCGCTGAACCTGCGCCGTAAGCTCGTCGCAGACGGAATTCGATGAAGCTCATCTTGAATCTAGGGTCTAGAACAACAGGTACCGACAACCACACGTATGAGTTCTGCCAGTACTCATCGAACGCGTGCTGCATCACCATGACCAATGTAGCAATTTCGACATTCTCATTTGATGCTTCTTCCTGCAGAACAGTCCTCACTTTCCATACCTCGCTAAAGTATATGTTTGCCGTCGGAGAGCTCGGGCCAGAAATTACTTCGATGGCATGATAAAACGTTCTCAAAATCTTGCAAATGGACTCAATAACTCCCATATCTTCTGGAGACTGCACTTCTTCAGCAGGAAATAACTTCTTGAATTGCAGCAGAAGTTCAAGCCTAAAATAAAACTTGTGCCACCACTTGGCATCTTCCTGTGGACACTTGAAACTCATCTGCGAAATGGCCTCCAGAAGCTGCTGTTGGGCCAATGGTGAAGATGCATGTGCCACAAAAAAGTCCATTACTGCATCACCAATAAGGAGAAGTATGTCTGATTGTCCTTCATCAACAACACTGTTTATCATGTCGTCCAAACAAGCAATGTTGCATAGCTTGCCTCTGATGGGAAGGCACCTCTTCTCCATGAGCATCACCTTGAGCCTTGCGGTATTCACATCATTCTTGATTTCACCAACTGAAGTGAAGCTCAACATCTTCTGGTCAAGGTTCCAATCTCTGATCGCATCCCATATGACATTGTACGAGCCACTTTCAGACTGTGGAACACAGGCCTCCTTGCAGTGTATGTTCCTTTCCAAATTAGTAGGTGAGCACCAATACATGCCAAACTGTATTATTATTCTGTGAACTTTCCAGTCTTCGCCGATGAAATGTGCTGTCAGACAGAGGTACTTTACCGTCGGCTCGGGTCCATCATCAGTCCAGATGCTTGCTGACAGAGAGACGCGCCGGGAGGTAAGCGCAATTTTATCCTTGGCATTCATCTTTTCCTTCTGAAATAGATCAAACAGATGTTCCTCCATGTCACTATGGGAGATTGTGGTAGCCACAGGGTTGATGCTCTTGAGAATTCTTCTCATTTCCTCATGCTCCACAATCGACAGGGGATAACCATGGAGTATAATCATTCTGGCCACATCTTGATAAGGTGACTCCTGACCAAACTTGCTGGCGCTCATATCGTCCCCAGTATTCATAGACGAGGTCTTCTGTTTCTTCTTCAGGCTTGGAACATCTGATGGCGGTAGGAATTGATGATCTGCCACCCCTTGAACAGGCCGACAGGTTGCGCCACTGGAGCTGCTACCATCTGTGAAGCAGGAATCCTCCTGTGGCCTCTCCGCCGCTTCCGGTTTGGCCGGGCAGGATTCCAGGTGCCGGCGCAGGCAGCTATCTCCTTTGCAGCTGAAGAGAAAGTGGCAGCTCAGGCACTCTGCAAACTGGACCTTGTCGTCCAGAAAGATGGGCTCAAACTCATCCCAGACCTTGGACTGAATCTGGTGCTTGTGTTTGAGTGACCCGTCAGCTCCAATGAAATCTGCCTCCACTTCTTCCATGCTGTCATCCTCCTCACCAGAATGCTCCGTATCTGCCTGCACAGTAAGAAAAATAATCCATATCAGTACAAGAAGGAGCGATATTCAGTCTCCAAGAGGAGGCTCTGCCAGTACGTCCCAGACCTTGGACCGTTTGTGGCGCTCGTTTTTGAGCGGCCCGTCAGCTCCATCAAACTCTGCCTCCACTTTCATGATGTCTCCCTCCACGCGCTGCTCATAAGGATGATGCTCCATGGCTACACAGTAAAGAAAATAGTATCCCATCTCCGTTCAGTACAAGAGAAGTAGCCGCATTTCGGCCCAAGAAGAAACTGATGTATCCGTACAAGAACAGACTTTTCGATTTAATACCCAACCAAAAATATACTCCAACTCTACTGAAGGACCGAAATAAATTCATACTACTTGTTACCTGCTCGCTACAAAGACATTACTTCCAGATTCATTGTCCCCGGTTTAAGTTCAAACCTAGATTATCAACATGTGCAACCTAACATTGTCTAACCAGAACCCTTTCCCAAACACAAATGTTACTAGAATCTGGTAAGAATAACACCATTGTCTACTGAGTACTGATGCGCCGCAGGTCTTGTTGATCAGAATTGGAGGGAATGCGGCAGAAAAGAGCACCGGCTAACGAGCAAAGGCACAGCCCACGGGGTGCTGACCTGAACCTCCGGGAACCGATCGCCGACTGTCGGCGTGCGCTCTCGCCGGACAACCGCCGCTCCCCCTCCTCCTCGGCGTGCTCGCCCAGGGCGCTGGCAACCAACAACCTTTCCCTCCCTCGTTCAGTTTCAGAAATGGGCGGGCTCCGGCTCCCTCTTCCCTTCCCACGATTCACAGAGAGGCAACAACTACCACCCTGAATGCACGGAGTAGTGGGCATAGAAAATGCCGCCGTGGCTTTCCACCCTCTTTAAATAGGATTCTTTGGACGCCTCGTTTTTTTTTTTGAACTGTTGGACGCCTCGTTTTGATCGGTAAATAAAATCTTCAACGTAATTTTCTTTTAAAAAATCGCTATAGATAATATGTTCCCATTCATGCCTTTTCCTGTCCCGATGTCTGGCTAAACATACCGCTAGCAGCAGAGAACTTGGAATGACAAAAGAACTGGAAAACGAATGCTTGCAAGGAATTTGTTCTCAGCTCATCGAAATAATTTATATATTTCACGAGAAACGTCAGAAACTTAAACTATGCACAACGCAAAAAATCGAGGCCTCCGGTAGGTTGTAAGCGCAAAAAAAAAGGATGTGCCGGAACACTATTATGTGCATATCATACATACAAATAACACTTCGATTCTTCCTAACGACTACTTCGATCAAACCGCTACATTTTATGCATCCTTCCAGCTACAAAATTTTCTAAATTTTCTGCTGCTGCCCACCCTGACTTCCAGCTACAAAACATAACCCAGGCCCGCCCTTTATTCCACCCTTCCACCTTTATACCCCAAGGAACGTGTAATAGATGTACACAAACAAAAGAATAATTTCGCAAAAAAGCGCAGCATTAGCCGCTCCCCACTTTTGTACCACTGCCCAGCCTGTACACTCCAAAGAAGAAACACATTTACAGCTCAGAACAAGGTTCTCATTCTTGTCACCAGCGACTGCATGCTCTCCAGCTTGTCGGTCAGCTGCCTGATGTCCTCCGCGCGGCTCTCGTCTCCAGTGCTGGTTAGAGACGTGCATCTGGCCTTGGATTCCGAGAGGTCGCTCTGTAGCGAAGCGATTGTCGCTTCCAGGGCCTCTTTCGACGCCGCATTTGAGGTTGTATGGAACATTGGAGTCCTGGGGGTCCTAGGGGTGCTTACGCTGCCAAAACTGTTCTGCCTGCTGAGCCTGCTAGGCGAGAAAATGTTGTCCATGCCTCCACTTCCTGCAGCAGCACAGCTTTGTAAGACACTTGCAACCTCATTTCTCCTTAAGAAAAGCAGCAAGAAAAGAATAACAAAGACCAGGGCATGTGAAGTAATTCATTCCATTTTTCGCAAAAAAAGAAGTAATTCATTCCATACCTAGGTTCCTCAGCTGTTCTATGGTTCCCTGGCCAAGAGACTTGTCAAGTTTAAGCAGACGGAGAATTCCAGCAGTGATCCTCCCCATTGCATCAGCTTCAGATCTGCAAATCATGGCAAGGTGCTCCAGCTCTTCTCTTTTTGCCACGGCCTCAATCTGCACGTTCAAATGGATATAAATAGTTGACGTAGTAACAGCGGCAAATTCCCAACAGTTTTTGACAAACATTGGAAGAAGTGTTCCTACCGGTTCTTTAACTGAAAACTTGACATTATCCATCATCCACTTGGCATCCCCGGTATCATCTTCGCCAATGACCATGGTAGCTTCAACATCAACACCTTGGTCACCAATAGCACTTGAATTGTTCAATCCACTGCATGACTGACTATTATTTAATTTTCCATTTCCAACGAATTGATTTCTCAAGCGAGGTTTAATTGCCTGTAAACCTTCGATTCCAGCCTGCAGGTACCACCAAATATCTGCCAATTAGAATACAGAGAAGGCGAGCATCAAATTGAAATACAAAAGTGCAGATGTCATGGATATACCGTGAAACGCTCCACTGGAAATGCCTTCTTGTTCAACACCTTCTCTGCACCTCCCAAGTTAGGTCGGTCACTGCTTTTGCCTGACAAGTGCAGATTCCTGAATGTTGTATGCCAACATTTGTCTTCCCTACTAATAGGATCACCACTACGAGGGGAAGACCAATCTCCTACTTCTTCTGTCCCTTCAAGTGCGAACAACCAGTTCCTTAACTCAACTGACACATCAAGATCATCTGGCACCCCCAGATCAAACTTCGAATTGCTGCCATTGTCTTTGGATCCTGCTTCTGTAGCATTAGGGGATAAGGGGATGAGAAACACTTTTCAAACAATGCAAGAAAACAAACAAAACAAGAAACAAAGATTTTTATCCACCATCTGAAATAAGGACTGGAACATTTCACCGTGTACTGTTTCAGTACTAATAGTAACTAAAGTAGAGCTTTTACAATCTAGAAAGTTGCAGATGCTTGCCTTCCTTGTCAGTGACGTGAGATGGTGTGAACAGTTTCCCGAGTGGACCAGAAGATAAATCCTTCAGGCCTCTCAAGAGGCCTTCCCCTGGACCACCATCAGGCCCGAGAATACCGAAACGATGCAGTAAAGACTCGGTATAACTCAGTCCACCTCCGAGACGGACACCAGATACCTTCGATGATACATTCAAGCTATGGCACTCCATATCCCTCATGTCATAAGGCATTACATGAGTGATGTTTATGTCAATGAATTGAGCACCTTTAGCATGGTGTTTGCTACGATGGTCAACCCAAAACACCGGTCTCATCTTGGGATGCCCATTTTCACATACCACAACATTATGTTCACCCGTCATGGCAGTGCCATTCTCATGGATTGTAGCACTTTCTCCTTCCAAACAGTTTACTGAGACAGTTCTCCACATCACGTTAGTTGTGACTGCAAAGGCACCACCTAGAGTGCGATGAGAAACTTTGAGGTAGAGATCCTCTCCACCAAACTGAACCAAGGGCATATGTACGTCTCCCGCTGACAAATGTTCCAAGAAATTGAGCTGGAGACTATTCATAGTTAAGCTCACAGCCGTATCACTGGGAAGTTTTTTCTGAAGATTGTCAACTGAAGGCTCACCATCTTTGCCAGACTTGTTACCTTTACTAACCTTTGAAATTCGTTCTCCGACCTGTCCAAAGTAGCTATAGAGGCCTAACACAAAAAACAACTGCTCAACGGAAGTGTTGGAGATGAACTGTTGGAAAGCAACACCAATTCTCACAACCCCCTCTGGGGGTGGCAAATCACACAGAGGGCTACCATCTGCGGTAACCATAGCTGCCTCAAATCGAATGTCATCTAATTCAATACATTTCAAAACATTTGGAGAGGGGTCCCTCACTACTCTCTGTCCATTTGAAGTACTAGAGGTTTCAAGCGAGAGGCTTAGATGAGAAGCTCTACTAACCCACTTCCTCTGGCTGGCATCAACAGGTTGATATTCCCAAAGAAGGAAGCAAGCTGGATCTTTGTCAAGGTTTAGCAGTGAACAGTTTGCTGATGGTGACTCGCAGAAGTGTAGGTCCTCTATATGAAGTCTTGCTCCTGAAAATGATGACTGGGAGCAAGCGGTCTTGGTTCCACTGCACCTTGCAATTTCTTCAGCGTCTAAGGGAACAGATAGATCGAACTCTTTGAGAGAAAACGACAGGCTGTTAATTGAGGAATCAGCAACTGTGGCACTATGACTGGGCACAACTCCATCAGCTAAGAATGAGGCAATTCTTAAGCAGGATTGTTCCTGAAGGGTCACCTAAAATGCAGAATTACAGGCAATATTTAATCAAACAGAAAAGTTGAACATTATGTTTCACTGTTAATGCTAAGAAGACACACCATAAGAGGCTGGCATGTGATGACTGTTTTCGAAGCAAACTTTGGAGGTGATGGAGAAGGAGTGGTCTGAAGACAATAAAGGGAAAACAAAGGAATTCCAGCAGCGAATTCCAAGAACTGATTCCCAAATGGATAGATTGGAGGACAGAAACTTTGACCTGATAATAAAGTAACATGTAATAGATTAGGCCCAGAGATGGTTGATAACTTGATATGATACAAGCAGTAGTACAAAAGCGAAGGCATAATCAGTATTCACCAAAATCAGGGATAGGCAAGGGTTCTTGTGGAACAGCTTGCATAGATGGTTGTATCAATGTGCATGGAGGACGAGAAAATGTGTCCCTGTAGAAATAATATTCATACATGAGACCCAGCAAAGGTGAGTATTATATCCATAGCTTGAATAAAATCTCTATCACTGTTATATCAGAAGTTAACATTACCAAAGTAACATAAGCAGTGCATAGATATAAATTGTACTGGATTCCCATCTAATTTAACAGAGTAAGTAAATGACTATAAACTTCATGACTTGCATAGTTTAGTCACTATAAACAGGGTACCTATCTTACCTCAGAAACAACCCAGCAACCTTTATGCAAGACAAGTTTTTTGAACTCTCCCCGTCTGAAATGCTAGCCTTTAAAAATAATGAGAAAAACAGTTGTCATCATGTCACTAGATGACTACGATACAAAAATAATCTCTGACAAGTATAAATAATGATGTAATTAGCAAAGCATACAGTACTCGATAGATTGACAAGCTAAAAAAGTACCCGTGAGAAGAACAGCGATTGCATTAGAAGTTCAAGCTGAAACTCTGTCGACGCAAATAAAATTTTAACGAGCAAGTCAGTATAGATGTCTATAAATAGCATATTGGAAGTTGATTGGTTGCTAGTCCTTACCAGCATCTTTAATGCAAAGGAATATGTGATCTACAATAAAGGATACCAAGGAAGATCCTGCTGCTTCTGCATGCTGTTCAAAATAGGAGAAGAAAAAGAGTAAGAATGCAAAGAATATCAATATGTGATATGTCTGATAATCCGACTACAAAGAATGCAGTCATAATAAATACATGAGAGAAACAAACCTGTTGAGACTTTGGATCCAAATCTCCTCTATTTAAGCACGCAGATACCCCAGTCATGAATCGAAGAAATGCACGTAAACCTGACAAAATGCGTTTTCAGGTGTGACTGATACAAACAAGAACTGAACGAAAAGCTAAAGCTTTATTGTCAATAACCATTTACCAGGTTCACTTAAAGCAGGACAGAGAGCTTCAGTAACATGCAGCTGAACCTCCAGGCCAAGTGGGTTGTTCTGCTCCGTTCGTTGCAGAGTTATCTGATGTTCGACAAAATTTATAAGCCAAGCCAAAGACAGGCAGAACTTCCAACATCAACTAACAAATTCTCAAAATTGACAAATCATATTCCAGACACTCACATTAGCCTCCCCTGATATTCCTTCCAAAAACCTTTCGCCGCCAAAGAACATTCGCTTTGCACCATCATCATCTCGTTTGTTATCTTGACTGCTTGTAGAGTTAAATCGTGCATCAGCAAACATGTCAGGATGGGGTAAAAGATCAACTGACAGTGACCGCCATTCCAATTTCTGTGAATTTGGACAGAAAATATGGGAGATCAGAAATTGCGTTTACTATGTCCTCATTCATTATGTCCCAGTACATTAGGTAAACTAGGAGAGTATCAAACCTTGAAAACATAAATGAATCCTGTGCTGTTGGAGAAATCCCTTGCTTCTTTCAAATTTACAGCCTATATAAATGATATTTCAATCAGGTGGCCGAAAACGACGATTTTACATGTTCAAGTGCAACTTTAATCTAGCAAGAATACCTGCCATTTTTCGTTTGTTGTGTACAGTACAAGATCACGAAATGTGATAGCAGCTAGCGGAGGTGACCTGAAAAGAAATTAGAAATTAAAATCGCTGTCCGTGCACGTTGCATCCAGTTTACTCACGGAACAAATAATAGGAAAAAAACAGAATATGCAATAAGTCACCAGAAAAGGCCTAAATGTCATTTCAAGACAGAAGAAAAAGGTTAACATACCATGCCATCAGCAAAAGAAGAACTGAATATGCAGACAAGTAATCAGAACATACCATGTTGCATCTCCTTGCCGGCGAGCACCTCCATGTGTTTCCAATAGCAGGTTCACGATACCTACTTGTACAGTCATGCCATCTGCAATCTAAGCCCGGTATAGCATATTAAGCCCACTTGTATTTCAGATTTTGTAAGGGCAAATTGCTTGATAAATTTGCATTCGGTCCATAGTACAGAAACAGTTGTATACAATTATAAAATTACCATTATTACTAAAACAAAAGGGGCAGACATGCACACAAAGGAAAAACCAAACCATAAAGCAGAAACACAAAGCCTAGAAAGATTAAATTTAGTTACAATGAATACCATGAACTAGCTTGATGATTTTTACAATATAATCATCATTTAACAGAAGCAGCTCTCAGTGGCCTCACAGATAAAGTTTTTGAATACATATGTACTGACTACTGAACATCAAGTGCAATGAAGCCAACCTTATCAGCATATCCATATCCGGTGCTTTTAGTTGGTGCTGTTGATGACGCATTACTAATAAATGAGTTGAGAAAAGAACATCAGTTATTGAATGGTCATATGATGGCACAAAATCACAAGTCAGAAGAATTATAACCTGGTAGAGCTGGAAAGATTTTCTGAATCGTCCTTCTCTACAAGCACGAGATCAAGTTTGTCAATGTTCACCACAATTGGCTCCACTTGCACATTTGATACTGATGGCAGCTGTAATGATAAACAAAAGAATCTGATTGTTAGAGCTGAAAACACACTGCCAATTGCGATACAGAACTACTCCCTCCGTTCGGAATTACTTGTCGCAGAAATGGATGTATCTAGACGTATTTTAGGTCTAGATACATCCATTTCTGCGACAAGTAATTCCGAACGGAGGGAGTACCTAAGATCATAAGGTCGATTTTAGCTACAGGTCACAGACTTCACTGCAATGCCAAAATAAGTGTAAGAACACCCTTCCATAAGTTACAGAATTACGACTACAGGCAAGAAATTAACAAGATCAACAATTCCTGACAGTGCCAGCAGAGTACTGGGCATAACTGTCGAATCATCAATTAACTGTACCTATTAGCATTTCAGTCTGAATTTCTAACCCGCGAGTAGAATTTAGAACGACAGTCGAATCCGCAGATTCACCGCAATTTCTAGCACCGACAGTCGCAGGAGCCCCAGCTTGACAGCATTACCAGCAATAATTCACCACAATCCGCCCATTGACACTGAGACACGAAACAAACTGAGGAGGCGTCCTTACCGTGATCTGGAGCTTCCCGACCCGCGCGCGTTCGACGGTGAGCGCCGGAGGCAGGCCCAGGCTGGCGTGCAGCGCGTCGCCATTGATATCTGCGGCGGCCCAAATCCAAACCGACAGAAAAAATGTTAGCACCGACGGTAAAAACAGAATTGGCATCCGCGAGGAGGGTTTTGGGAGGGGGATCCGACCGAGGTTGGAGAGCTCGGCGGTGCGGCCGTTGAGCTTGAACTGGTCGCGGGTGAAGGACTTGAGCCAGTACTTGAGCGTGTACTCCAGCGCCCGCGCTATGATCGACTCCATGGACGCCCCCCGCCCTCCGGGGCGCTCCGGGGGAGTTTTTGGGGCGGAGGGGTGCGGTTCGCCGGTGTCGGTGGCGGTGGCGGGCGTGCCGCCGGATCGGAGGCGAGATTCCGGCGGGATGGAGAGGGGGAGAAGAGGGGACAGGGTAGGGGCCGGGGGAGGTGGAAGGAGGGAGGGGTGAAAGGAAGTGGTGGGCCCTTTTAGGGTCTGCTGTGTGAGAGTGAGAGTTCCTTTTGGCTTAAGCTTTTGGTTATCATTAATTTTTCTCTGCTTCTGTGTGAGCTTGCCACTGGAGCACTGTGTTTGTCCTGATGCTATTTTTGTGCTTTGATTAGAATTTTCTCTTTATTTCGGTTTGCTTTTGCGCTTTTGTGTGTGTGCAGGCGTGTGATTGACAGTTTGACACATTTGCAAAGGGTGATTCTTTGCTTGGGTTCTATTTTGGGTGTGGTTTAAGGTTGGCATAATGGCATTAACTTGTAGCTGCTTTTGGGATCGATGCCTCAATGTATGCGACTTATGGCAGTGACTTTGTTTAAGGCATGCTGGTCAAGTGGTCAGAGTATCTACCGCCTTTAAGGCGCCCGTGGGTGTCGCTTTCTTCTTGGAGGCGCTGTCAAGGCCTTCAGTTGCGACCCTCTTCGAGCTCAGGGGAAACCCCAGGTCCGACTTCCCTGGACCGGATAGCGACGGCGTCCCAGCGTCGTCTTCCTTCTTGAAGGCACTATCTTGCGAGCTCGCGGTGTCCCTGATTCTGCCTCGATCGAAGTTGGTATTCTTATGTTGGTTCGGCATTGTCGCTCGGTTCGGGCTTGGTAGGTCTAGCTGTGGTGTATCCTATGTTCGGGTCGAGCATCCCAATATCTCTGCTCCGGACACCATGTGCACGCCTACCTGCGTTCGTGTCATGTGTTGTACCTTCGTTTGTACTCATTTTTCTTCTTCTATCGATGAAAGATACGCAAGCTTTGCGTATTCGTGAAAAAAAAATACTTGGTACCTCCGATCCATATTACTTGTCGCTCATACGGATGTATCTATATGTCTAGATACATCTGTTTGAACGATAAATAATATAGATTGGATGGAGTATAATTATTTGAGTTATATTTTTAAATACATTTGTAATAAGTTGAAGTCGGCGCATGTTTTTTGGGTTGATAACTGTCCATGTTAAAAAATGTATAGTGGGCATGGGACACTACTT
The DNA here is from genome assembly GCA_032464435.1 of Aegilops umbellulata. Classification (NCBI taxonomy): domain Eukaryota; kingdom Viridiplantae; phylum Streptophyta; class Magnoliopsida; order Poales; family Poaceae; genus Aegilops; species Aegilops umbellulata. Next base: position 506,915,391 of record CP136055.1, read on the forward strand.
GTTACTACTTCCTTGTAAACAAATATACAAGTGTTTAGATCTAAACGTTCTTTACGGATGAGTACTTTCTTCTTAATTAACCAGCTGTCATTTCCCCGGCTGTACTACAACAACACTAGAGACCAAGCCGACACGCGAGAGAGGGACGCCTCAGTTTCAACATTTCATCATCTAGCGGTACTACCTTTTTATCCCCTCTTCACATCGAAGCCACTCTTCGCCCGCATGGTACGCATGTATTTAATTCCAACTCCTAACTCGCGCAGCCCCACAAAAGCAATCAGCAGCTAAGCCCATGTTACTGTGCCGCTACAATCCAAGATCCAAACAAAAGTTACGGATCAAGCCTTCAAAATAAAGCGAGGTAATTCTCCAAGCAACTGCACGGGAAAAGGAGCCGGATTTTGCCGTACTGCCAAAGCGTCAATGGCCCCTGGCCCTTGCTTGATGAAGCTTCTTCGTCTTGTGGTAAAAGGCAGGCAGCTATCTTGCCTCGGGATTGCTGAGGACAGATTAACCGACTAGGTTAACTGTGGGAGGGTTTAACAGTAGTAGTTGATGATCACTTCCATTTGGACTAACTGCTGTCATTCAGCGCAACATGGTCGAGCAGATGGATGGATCTGGGGTGGGGAGTCGTGGGCTTTTGTTCCTAGTGGGAACCCATTTGGTTCTTGGATGGCAGTGGGACAGATCGAGAAGCTGTAGCACGTGCGAGTTTGTACTGTGCTAGCAAATCGAAGTTTTATTTATTGTTATTCCTACTCAGCCACTCACACTCCACTCAGGAAGAAAAGCAATTATTGAAGCACACAATTCTTGAAGTACGATGAAGAACCCAGAAGGCGGGCGCGATCCCTGTCTTCAGGCCAACTCCAGACCCCAAACGGACGTCCGTTTTTATCGGATTCTATCCATTTTGATAGGGCAATGAGGTCGTGTCGGTGGCCGTGCGTCCAACGCGCGGACGCATCCTGTCCGCGTATATTTTTCTTTGCAAGCCCATAACTTTTTCTCATCATTGATTTGTGATACATATGAATACATCATCAAATTTTGACTAGAAAGTGAGACCAAAGAAAATAAGAACCACAAGAATATATTTTAGAAGATATCCAACTTCCATAACTGCTCTTGTAAATTGGATTAGTGCCTTCTCAATGCGCTCATTGTTGATCTGTGGAGGCTCGATCTTGCGTGCTTCTTTCTTCGAGTCTAAAGAAGTAGACGTTACTTCCTCCCATCTAGTCTCATGTCTAGCCTCTATTCTAGCAACAAGTGCACTAGTCTCATCTCTAACCTCTATACTAGCTAAAAGTGCACCAACATCTACTAAATTGCGATCTATCAATATATCGATGTATTCTTATTCCCAATACAAAAACTTGCATCCATTCTACACACAGAAAAAATTAAGTTAGCACAACTAGTCAAATCCGACAGCAAAACCGAAGCTAAAAGTAGCACATACCCCGTCGGTTGAGCACTTGATGAACACCCATCCGGGATGTTCCGGCGTTGTAGACACGTGGCGCAAAGCCTTCTTTGGGCAGTCGCCGCACTTGATGAGTGGCAACGGTGCGCCGACGAGCTTTTGGGCCAGCACCAAGCCTGACCGACCGCCATTCATGTATCTGACGACGGACCGTCGACGGTGTAGATCCGAGCGGCTAGAGGAGGAGTCAGTGCCTGCATGCGGCCTTGCGCCCTTACCGGGGCCTTCCGGCCCGGTGCCCGGCCAATCCATGGTGTGGCGTGGCCTCCCACAGCCGGGCGAGCTCAAGCCCGATCGGGTCCGCTCCAAATCCGGCCGCCCGGGTGCGCAAATCAGGTGGCCGTGGTTGGGTAGCTCGGGGGTGTCAAGGGGAAGGGCGCTGGGTGAGCGCGGGGCCGAGCTGCACGGCTACAATGGCGGCGGCGGCGGCGACAAGGGGCAAGAGTGGAGAAGTGTGGAGGGGGTGAGGCTGGAGGGAGGAGGGGATGGATAAAAAAGGGGGCCCTGTGCTACCGACGGGCGGGCCAGGGGAGGACACGCGCACATGCCCCGCCCTTCCGCACGTTGTCCGTTTCACCCCAAAAGCGGCCCAAACTTGGGTCGGGGATGGGTCGAAAGCGGACAGAAAGCGGACAAAAGTATGTTTATGCCCGCGCGCTGGGCCGTCTAGTATGTCCGTTTTACCCCAAACGGACGCACCCGGACAGGATGGGGTCACGCGCTGGAGTTGGCCTCAGGGCCCCTTTCCTACCATATGTTAGGTGCCGCCTTCTTTGAGATCCGGAGAGGAGTGGAGGTTTTGCTTTGTGTGGGATCACACGAAGCCAAAGGCAAAGGAGATTCCGAGATCGTTAGAGCATCTCCACTCCCCCCCACAACAGGCCCCCTCAAGGCGGTTTCTTACCGCCGGCGTCTAAAAATCGGCCCAGTCGCGCCCCAGAAGCTCAAATTTTTCCAGTTAGGGCCGGAATTGGCGCCGGCGGACCCATGACATACCCGGCATGCTGGGGGGCGCCGGGTGAAACGTTTTTGGCGCGAAAGAACGGCGGGCCCGCCGAGTCAGTAACCAGCTGTGTCTCGTCTTCCTTAGTGCCTCGTTTCCCCGCGGGGAATCAATACCAAGGCTGCTGCTGGTCAGCCTTCCATTGATTCCCCACGGGCGGCGCAGTGAAGGCCCGGTGACACGCCGTCCACCTCCCGCCACGCGTACACACGCGTCTACCACCCCCCGGCGGCTATAAAAAGCCACCCCCTCCTCGCCGGTAGACGCACTCTCCTTCGCCCGCTGTCCCTCTCTCCTCGCCGCTGCCCCATCCCGTCTCTCTCTCCCCGACACCAGCCACCCGTGTCTACTTGTCGGTGTCAAAACCGGCGGATCTCGGGTAGGGGGTCCAGATCTGTGCATCAAGGTCGGATGGTAACAGGAGACAAGGGACACTTTATTTTACCCAGGTTCGGGCCCTCTCGATGGAGGTAAAACCCTACTCCTGCTAGATTAATATTGATGATATGGGTAGTACAAGAGTAGATCTACCACGAGATCAAGGAGGCTAAACCCTAGAAGCTAGCCTATAGGTATGATGATGGTTATGATGTGTTCGTCCTACGGACTACAACCCTCCGGTTTATATAGGCACCGGATAGGGTTAGAGTTACACAGAGTCGGTTACATTGGTAGGAGATCCTGAATATCCGCACGCCTAGCTTGCCTTCCACGCCAAGGAAAGAACCTTCCGGACACGGGACGAAGTCTTCAATCTTGTATCTTCATAGTCCTGGAGTCCGGCTGAAGATATAGTTCGGCTATCCGAACACCCCCTAATCCAGGACTCCCTCAGTAGCCCCTGAACCAGGCTTCAATGATGACGAGTCCGGCGCGCAAAGTGTCTTCGGCATTGCAAGGCGGGTTCCTCCTCCAAATTCTTCAAGAAGATAATAAACACCAAAAAATAGTGTCCGGCTCTGCAAAACAAGTTTCCACGTATTGCCATATAGAGAATAATACAAACACAAATCAAATCTGCTGACGTATTCCGCAGTGCGTCATAACACTGTGACCAAGCCTTCTGTATGGATTATTTTTTGTTGTTCCACCGCAGCACGTTCAACGAGGCGGTTTCCTTGGCACGTCTTGTCGAAGCAGAGATCGTGTGCCCCTTTTAACGGGATTCTCATTAATGCGGACGTGGGTAACCCAACCGCGCCATTTACCATGGCGTGTGAGCGGCAAGCGAGTTTTATTAGGTAGGTGGGGACGCATAACGGCATCAGCCTATATAAGGGGATAAAGATCCACCTCTTTCACCTACGCCTTCTTCCTTCTTTGCCCATCCATCTCCTGCGCACTCAAGCTCCAACGCCCGAGTTCGCTCTTTCTTCCCCAACCTGCTCCAGCGATGTCCGGAGCGGGTGGCAAGTGGATGGCTTCCTCCGTTACGGAGGGTCAAATCAAAAAGCTTAGGAAGGCCGGATATCTGTCCAAGGACATCCCGCACCGGCTTCCCGCGGCGGGGCAGCTTCTTCCCACCCCAAGGCCCCATGAGAGGGTAGTTTTTCTCCCCCATTTCCTCCGCGGACTGGGTTTTCCACTTCACCCTTTTGTCCGGGGGCTCATGTTCTACTACGGCCTGGACTTCCACGATCTGGCCCCGAACTTTATCCTCAATATCTCGGCGTTTATCATCGTGTGTGAGGCCTTTCTCCGCATCCGCCCCCACTTCGGCCTTTGGCTCCAGACCTTCAACGTCAAGCCCAAGGTGGTGTCCGGCACCCAGGCGGAGTGCGGAGGGGCTATGGCCGGCAAAATGGCCAACGCACCCTGGTTCGATGGCTCCTTTGTGGAGTCCTTAAAGGGGTGGCAGGCAGGGTGGTTTTACATCACCGAGCCACGCGACTCGAAATGGGTCGTGGCCCCTGAGTTCCGATCCGGACCCCCCACGCGGCTCGTGTCCTGGAAAGAGACGGGCCTATCGTGGGGCAACGAAGAAGAAGTGACCGGACTGCAAACTTGCATCCGGTCCCTGATGGACAAGCCCATCCGGCATGTCAACATCATCCAGGTCATGCTCGTTCGCCGGATCCTCCCGTGCCAAGAACGGGAGTTCACTTTGTGGGAATTCGACCTGGCGCAGCACCAAACCCTCAATAGGCTCTTCGACACAACGTATGAAGACGTCTGGAAGGTGCTAACCAAAGGCGCCGAGTGCCCCACATCCGCTTCCGAGGACCGCGGATACAGCTCGCAGCGCAATGCTGGCGAGGTAGGCTATTTATACCTTTCACAGGTTCGCTAAGCTTTTCTACATAGATTAACTCTATGTGGGATCTAAAAACTCCCTTTGCCTTTGACAGGCGTGGCTGAAGATAGCCGAACCAATCAACTGTCCGGCTCCTCTGCCCGAAGACCCAGCCCCAGCTCTCTTAGAGAAGCTGCTGGCTCCGGCGCCCTATGTGGTGCCGGAGAAGAAGGTCAAGAAGAAGAAGACCACCGGGACTCGAAAGAGTGCCCGCAATGTGGTGATGTCGAGCTCGTCATCTGGCGAGTCTGCGACGCCCTCCTCTCGTGAAAACGAGGAGGAGGAACAAGGAAGCTCTCCCCCTCCATCGAGGGGAGTGAGAAAGAAGAAGGCCGCCCCAACAGGGGAGGCCGAGGGGTCGAGGAAAAGGAAGACCCCTCCGCCGGACTACTCCCCCAACGCCGAAGAGGGCGGAAAGGAGTGGCCGGACAGAACCAAGCGTCCGACGACATCGTAAGTATTCACATACCAGAATGACTTATAGTATCTTCGAGTGCGCAGCTTTCCCTAATGTCGAATGTTATTTGCGCAGACCGCCCCGAGCCGCACTCGATGATTCATCGAGCGGCTCCCTGGATTCGTCGAACATGAACTCTGTCCCGCCCGCAGTCTCCCCCAGCGGGGCGGTCGACGCCGAAGCGGCATCCCGCCGAACAAGGCAGGAGGAGGTGGTCCTGGAGGAGCCGCAAGGCAATCCTCAGGACCCCAGGAGTAAAGGGGATGAAACCCCCCAGGGCTCCCAGTCCGGCTTTGTGCCGGACACCGCACCGGACTCGACCGTCCTGGCTCACGGTGGGCGAACTCCTTCCAAGAGGAGTACGCCGTCTGAGCCGGCGACCTCTGTCCAACCAGAGGCGCCGGATAGTCTGTTGGAGGCGCTTGAAGGCGCCACCATCGACGAGGAGCACCGTACTGTTATGAGTGCGGTGGTCCAAAGGGTTCAGTCCGCCAAGAGCGGACTGAATGAAGCTTGCGCTAGCCTTCTAACAGGCTTCCAGGTAAGCAAAAAATATGTTAAATTCATTACAGCATAGACAGTAGCCCCTGATGCTCTGTTCGGTGTTCGGAAAGAAAAGCCGAATAGAGGATCCAACAATTTTCGCAGGAGTCTAATAAAAAGTCTAATATGCGTGTGCAGGCTTCCCTGCTGTCCACCGCCGCACTGACTGCGCAGGTGGAAGTCCTAAAAAAGGACCTCGAGCGGTCCGAGCAAGAGCTCGGCCATGCCAAAAGGCAGCTCGTGGAAAAGGAAGGTAAGAAATACCCCTTAGAGAAAGAAACAAGGAAAGAAAAAAAAGTGGTGCCTATAGAGAGGCTTGATTGCAAAAAGAAATAACAGGATTGTACTGCTTACTGTAGGGGCCACAACCGAGGTGGCAACCCTGAAGCAGGCGCTGACTGAGTCCGAGAAGAAAATGGCCGAGGAGCGCGCCGAGCGAGAAAAGCTTGGGGTCCAAGTCGGCGAGGTGCAGCAAGAGCTGCAAGCTCTCATGAAGAAACATGAGGATTTGGAGCTTGAGGCAAAAACGCAAGCATCCGAGCTCGCGTCGGCTGTTGAGACCACCAAGAGTGCCAAGGCCGAAGCCCAAAAGGCCCTCCAAGAGTTGGAGGATGTGAAAAAGATAGCAGCGGGTAAGGCATTCTTAATGCAAAGTAGGAATATAAAGGTGAAATACCTATTACTTACCCGAATCCGGAGTTCTCCACTGGCGTTCTTCGATCTTCCCCACAGCGCATCCGCCGCCGCCGCATTCTACCGAGCTGAAGAGGGCAGCTCGACGGAGAGTGTGTTCTGGTCTCAGTATTCTGAGGCCGGACACCCTTTGCCCTTAAGCGATCAGCTGAAGCAGCTGGCCGAGCTCCACAAGGCGGCCGAACAGGCCATGAAGGGCTTACTAGTTTGGCTGTGGCCTGGAGAGGCCCTGCCTGGGAGCTACTTCGGGCTGGTGCGGCGGCTGGTGGAGGCCTGTCCACGGCTTGAGGTCATCAAGCGCTCCGTCTGCATAGAAGGTGCCCGGAGGGCCCTTGCCCGTGTAAGGGTACACTGGGGCAAGCTGGACGGAGAGAAGCTGGTGAAGGACGGGCCGCCGCAGGGGAAGGAGCATGGCAAGCCCGAGAACTACTACAAGGAAGTTCTCGCTGGAGCTCGCCTTGTCGCGGATGAATGTGCCAAAGATGTAATATTTCAATGAACTCGCTTGTTTGTATCTTGTGCGCTGAAAACTTGTTCATATGCGCTTAAGCAATGCTTTCTGAATTTAAAATATTATTTTCTGTGCGGCCGTTTATCAATAACTGAGAGATGGCGAGTCGTCGGCTTCTGCCCCCATGCAACTAATGCTAGGGTGTTCGGGATAAACCTGAGGGCTCTTGTTCCCATAGTTGGATCCTTCGAGGGAGGCGCTCAGCACAGCGAACCAGGCAATCGGACTATAATGCTTGAACACTCTCACTTAGCCATAGAACGTTATAATTTTAAATTTCGGCGAAGCCCCTAGTTCGGAAGGCCGAATTCGGGGCAATATCCACGCCTTTAGCCGGACTTAACCAGCTCTCCGCTCGAAGCGGCATAAGCCTTTAGGGACTCGAAAAACCTCTCAAACAGCGACCGGTCTCGCGCCTTATCATGACAGTCTGTTTTAGCTTTCTCCACTGAGGTGCTCACCCACATGATCTGGGGCACAATCGCAGTGGTTCTCCTAGTGCTACCTTAGCCGATAGAGCGGAACGTAAGGCACCAAAACATAGGAGCCGAGCAAACCCAACATATGACCAAAATCATGACTCGGAGCCGATGCATATAATGCTATAAGTTCGGGGTGCCGCACTTGTGAAAGTGGACAGACTTCTCACACCAGATAGAAGGGTAATAAAGCCCCTGGCGTGGTTTGCCGTACCATGGTGTACGGGTGCGATCATGTTATTTGAGTAAACATATGTATATTAAAAGAAGATAATGCAAAAAATAGACAAAAAGTTATGCATTATTTATGAGGGGGCTGTTTATTCAAGCTGAATGATACAAGTAGTGTGAAAAAATTTAGACTATTTAACATGTCCTGACCAGGCGCAGGCCGCAGAATTTAGAAACAGATATATCGCTCGAAATAGAGACCACCTGAGAGTTCCATGATGCGGCGTTGTTTTGTCTGCTTTCCTGGGTCCTATATCGACTGTGCGGCAACGAGGCCGAACACTGTATCCAGAGTATGGAGTCCTGAAAGAAAAGAAAAACCCGGCAGCCCCTAGTACGTTTGACGCCGTATTGTTGGCATGCGGTTTTATCTGCCCCTTCCCCTATGCCCATGGAATTGTAAGGGCGTAATTGTGTACTCGAGGTACTAGCTCCGCTATGTAGCGATGGCTGTGGTTGGGGCCGTATTGCTACGCGTGCTCTGAACGCGCCAGTCGGTCTTGCTGCGGGTTACTCCGTGCGCGTTTTGCTTTGTCCTGCGTTGTAGCGGCCGGACTCGAGAGCTGCTTAACAGGCTGCTTTGTACCTCTGCTGCGAGGGCCGCCGTGTGTTCCTCCGTACGGATGGAGCGTTCGGTGTTTCCGCTGACCGTGATTACACCTCGAGGGCCTGGCATCTTGAGCTTGAGATATGCGTAGTGCGGCACCGCATTGAATTTAGCGAATGCGGTTCGTCCAAGCAGAGCATGATAGCCACTGCGGAACGGAACTATGTCGAAGATTAACTCTTCGTTTCGGAAGTTGTCCGGAGATCCGAAGACCACATCAAGTGTTATGGAGTCTATGCAATTGGCCTCTACACCTGGGATGACGCCTTTAAAGGTCGTCCTTGTGGGCTTGATCCTTGATGGATCTATGCCCATTTTCCGCACTGTATCCTGGTAGAGCAGGTTCAGGCTACTGCCGCCGTCCATGAGGACTCTTGTAAGGTGAAATCCGTCAACAATTGGGTCAAGAACCAATGCGGCGAAACCGCCGTGACGGATGCTAGTGGGGTGGTCCCTTCGATCGAAGGTGATCGGGCAAGAGGACCATGGGTTGAACTTTGGGGCGACTGGCTCCATCGCGTATACGTCCCGTAGCGCACGCTTCATCTCCCGCTTGGGAATATGAGTCGCGTATATCATGTTCACCATCCGCACTTGTGGGGGAAACCCCTTCTGTCCGTTGTTGTTCGGCGGTCTGGGCTCCTCTTCGTCATCGCTGTCTAGCCCCTTGTTTTTGTGTTCGGCTCTTAACTTGCCTGCCTGCTTGAACACCCAACAATCCCTGTTGGTGCGATTGGCTGGCCTTTCGGGGGTGCCATGAATCTGGCACGAGCGGTCGAGTATTCGGTCCAAACTGGACGGGCCCTGGGTATTCTTTTTGAATGGCTTTTTCCGCTGACCGGATTTATGGCCTCTGAATCCGGCGTTTACTGTCGTATCTTCATTGCTGTCGCTGCTGACGCGGCGTTTCTATTTATTCTGTCGTGACCTGCCACTTTTGTCCTTGGTATCTGAATTACCTTGCTTCTTCGATAAGTTGCTGCTGTGAGCTAGCCAGCTATCTTCGCCCGCGCAAAAGCGGGTCATGAGTGTCGTGAGGGCTGCCATGGATTTCGGCTTTTCCTGTCCCAGGTGCCGGGCAAGCCACTCGTCACGGATGTTATGCTTGAAGGCTGCTAAGGCCTCTGCATCCGGACAATCGACTATCTGATTTTTCTTTGTTAGGAACCGTGTCCAGAATTGCCTGGCCGATTCTTCTGGCTGCTGGATTATGTGGCTTAGGTCGTCGGCGTCCGGTGGCCGTATGTAGGTCCCCTGGAAGTTGTCGAGGAATGCGGCCTCCAGGTCCTCCCAAGAGCCGATCGAATCTGCGGGGAGGCTGTTAAGCCAGTGCCGGGCTGGTCCCTTAAGCTTAAGGGGTAAATATTTGATGGCGTGCAAATCATCGCCACGTGCCATGTGGATGTGGAGGAGATAGTCCTCAATCCATACTGCCGGATCTGTCGTACCATCATACGACTCGATGTTGACGGGTTTAAAACCCTCTGGGATTCTATGATCCATTACTTCGTCTATGAAGCATAGTGGGTGTGCGGCGCCCCTGTACTGGGCTATGTCTCGACGCAGTTCGGAGGAGCTGTGTCTGTTGTGTTCGGCCCGGCCGGATTTATTGTGTCCGGAGTGAAAACTATCACGTGCCGTTGGGCGTCCGCGCGATCCATAGATCGATCTTGTTTGCCTTGCTTTGTCCTCCAGGACGTCTCGCAGGTCTGGTTCGTGTTCCCGTGCCTTGGTAAAGCGGCTGCGGGGCATGGCTTGTTTGGATGTTCGACAGGCTTCTCTGTCGCGGCCGCGAGGTGGCCGATCTGCCATCTCTTGGGCTTCCTCCTCTGATTGGGGTAGCGGCCTGCGCTTAGGATAGTTTTTGGAGGGGCGTCCGAGCTCGTGGTCTTCGGCCGCAAGGACTTCAGTCCATCTGTCAGCTAGCAAATCTTGATAAGCTCTAAGCTGTTGCTGCTTTTTCTTTAGGCTGTTCGCCATGGCTAAAAGCCTGCGTTGAAAGCGCTTTTGTTCGGCAGGGTCCGATGGTACGATGAATTCATCGTCGCCGAGGCTTGCCTCATCTTCGGAGGGAGGCATGTAGTTATCGTCCTCGACCTCTCGCTCTGCCGCTCTCTCATGAGGGCGGTCTTATCCATCTTCCTGTGCCGAATCCTGCTGGTTTTGGTGTTCTTCGGCGCTGTCCGGGGTAGTATTATCTCCCGTGCCGGAATCACCATTTCTGCTGTGGCGGGATTTGGAGCGGCGCCGCTGACGTCGGTGTTTTGGAGGCTTTTTCGAAGTGCCATCCTCCGCTGTTCCATCGCCATCACCATCTTTTGGAGCATCCACCATGTATATGTCGTATGACGAGGTGGCGGTCCAGCGCCCTACAGGTGCTGGTTCTTGCTCGTCTCCTCCTTCGTCGTCCATACCGTTGAAGTCTTCGGAGCCGAAGTCGAGCATGTCGGATATATCGTCGACAGTGGCTATTAAGTGGGCGGTGGGTGGGCTTTGAATTTCTTCGTCGTCTGAATCCCAACCTCGCAGGCCATAGTTCGGCCCGGGCTCTCCTAACAAAGAGAGAGACTTGAGAGAGTTCAGAATATCACCAAAAGATGAATACTGAAAGATGTCCGCGGCGGTGAACTCCATTACAGGCGCCCAATCTGATTCGATCGGCGGGGGCACGGACGACCCGAAGTTCGGAGAAGAGTCCGGCTCCTTGGAGTCACAGGCCATGCGGAGCGCGGGGCTCGCGTTCGGCTCAATGGCCTTTAAGATCGCAGCCCCCGAGGTGACGTCCAACCGTTCATCTTCAAAGAACGCAGCGGGCTCTGAATCGAGGATCGGGGCCGGAGCGTATGCGACCTCCAGGACACTGTTCGGAGGCAGAGCTATATCATGCCCCTCGAGATAGTGCGGCACGCTTGGCTGTGGCTCGAATCCGTCGAAGATCAAGTCTCCGCGGATATCTGCCGTGTAGTTTAGGCTTCCAAACCTGACTTGATGGCCAGGGGCGTAGCTCTCGATCTGCTCCAGATGACCAAGCGAGTTGGCCCGCAGAGCGAAGCCGCCGAAGACGAAGATCTGTCTGGGAGAAAAGTCTCACCCTGGACCTCACCGTTGTTGATGATCAAAGGAGCCATCGGGCCTAAAGGCGACGACACAGAGGAACTCTCAATGAAAGCACCAATGTCGGTGTCAAAACCGGCGGATCTCGGGTAGGGGGTCCCGATCTGTGCGTCAAGGTCGGATGGTAACAGGAGACAAGGGACACTTTATTTTACCCAGGTTCGGGCCCTCTCGATGGAGGTAAAACCCTACTCCTGCTAGATTAATATTGATGATATGGGTAGTACAAGAGTAGATCTACCACGAGATCAAGGAGGCTAAACCCTAGAAGCTAGCCTATAGGTATGCTGATGGTTATGATGTGTTCGTCCTACGGACTACAACCCTCCGGTTTATATAGGCACCGGATAGGGTTAGGGTTACACAGAGTCGGTTACATTGGTAGGAGATCCTGAATATCCGCACGCCTAGCTTGCCTTCCACGCCAAGGAAAGAACCTTTCGGACACGGGACGAAGTCTTCAATCTTGTATCTTCATAGTCCTGGAGTCCGGCTGAAGATATAGTTCGGCTATCCGAACACCCCCTAATCCAGGTCTCCCTCACTACTCCTCCGATGGGTGAGCGTTTCCCTCGCGACGGTGCGGCGGCCAACAGCTTCGGCCGCCACACCCTGCATGAGTGGGAGGCGCACCTCCTCTACCAGGCCAATTACCCAGCATCGCCTGACATGCGCGCGCCGGGGCTGTGGAGGCTCAGCGCCGAAGGCATCCCAGTCCCCGCCCCCCCCCCCCCCCGCAGCCCGACGTCGGACACCCCGCCTACTTCCACGACGAGATTGAGCGTGTCCGGGCCTCCCTGCCGGAGGAGGTGCGCGGACGCCCGGAGTACGCCGCCGACAACCACACCAGCTGGGCAGCATACTTCCAACGCCGCCACGAGGAGCAGCTCGCCTCCACCAACAACGCGCTGGTGAGGGGGCGCCACAACGCCGACGGCCGCCGCCTGTGGTGGGGCATCCCCGGGCGGACGCTGTGTTGTGGAACGTAGTAATTTCAAAAAAATTCCTACGCACACGCAAGATCATGGTGATGCATAGCAACGAGAGGGGAGAGTGTTGTCTACGTACCCTCGTAGACCGATAGCGGAAGCGTTATGACAACGCGGTTGATGTAGTCGTACGTCTTCACGACCCGACCGATCAAGCACCGAAACTACGACACCTCCGAGTTCTAGCACACGTTCAGCTCGATGACGATCCCCGGACTCCGATCCAGCAAAGTGTCGGGGATGAGTTCCGTCAGCACGACGGCGTGGTGACGATCTTGATGTTCTACCGTCGCAGGGCTTCGCCTAAGCACTACTACAATATTAACGAGGATTATGGTGGAGGGGGGCACCGCACACGGCTAAGAGAACGATCACGAAGATCAACTTGTGTGTCTAGAGGTGCCCCCTGCCCCCATATATAAAGGAGCAAGGGGGAGGCCGGCCGGCCCTTGGAGCGCGCCAAGGAGGGGGGAGTCCTCCTCCTAGTAGGAGTAGGACTCCCCTTTCCTAGTCCAACTAGGAAGAGAGAAGGGGGAAGGAAAGAGAGGGAGAGGGAGAAGGAAAGAGGGGCCGCGCCCCCCTCCCCTAGTCCAATTCGGACTCCCCATGGGAGGGGGCGCGCCACCTCCTGGGCTGCTGCCCTCTCTCTCCCCTCAGGCCCACTAAGGCCCAATACTTCCCCGGGGGGTTCCGGTAACCCCTCCGGCACTCCGGTTTTCTCCGAAATCACCCAGAACATTTCCGGTGTCCGAATATAGTCGTCCAATATATCAATCTTTATGTCTCGACCATTTCGAGACTCCTCGTCATGTCCGTGATCATATCCGGGACTCTGAACAACCTTCGGTACATCAAAACATATAAACTCATAATGAAACTGTCATCGTAACGTTAAGCGTGCGGACCCTACGGGTTCGAGAACAATGTAGACATGACCGAGACACGTCTCCGGTCAATAACCAATAGCGGAACCTGGATGCTCATATTGGCTCCCACATATTCTACGAAGATCTTTATCGGTCAGACCGTATAACAACATACGTTGTTCCCTTTGTCATCGGTATGTTACTTGCCCGAGATTCGATCGTGGGTATCTCAATACCTAGTTCAATCTCGTTACGGACAAGTCTCTTTACTCATTCTGTAATACATCATCTTGCAACTAACTCATTAGTTGCATTGCTTGCAAGGCTTAAGTGATGTGAATTACCGAGAGGGCCCAGAGATACCTCTCCGACAATTGGAGTGACAAATCCTAATCTCGAAATACGCCAACCCAACATGTACCTTTGGAGACACCTGTAGAGCACCTTTATAATCACCTAGTTACGTTGTAACGTTTGGTAGCACACAAAGTGTTCCTCCGGCAAACGGGAGTTGCATAATCTCATAGTCATAGGAACATGTATAAGTCATGAAGAAAGCAATAGCAACATACTAAACGATCGGGTGCTAAGCTAATGGAATGGGTCATGTCAATCACATCATTCTCCTAATGATGTGATCCCGTTAATCAAATGACAACACATGTCTATGGTTAGGAAACATAACCATCTTCGATTAACGAGCTAGTCAAGTAGAGGCATACTAGTGACGTTTAGTTTGTCTATGTATTCACACAAGTATTATGTTTCCGGTTAATACAATTCTAGCATGAATAATAAACATTTATTATGATATAAGGAAATAAATAATAACTTTATTATTGCCTCTAGGGCATATTTCCTTCAGTCTCCCACCTGCACTAGAGTCAATAATCTAGATTACAAAGTAATGATTCTAACACCCATGGAGCTTTGGTGCTGATCATGTTTTGCTCGTGGAAGAGGCTTAGTCAACGGGCCTGCTACATTCAGATCCGTATGTATCTTGCAAATCTCTATGTCTCCCACCTGGACTAGATCCCGGATGGAATTGAAGCATCTCTTGATGTGCTTGGTTCTCTTGTGAAATCTGGATTCCTTTGCCAAGGCAATTGCACCAGTATTGTCACAAAAGATTTTCATTGGACCCGATGCACTAGGTATGACACGTAGATCGGATATGAACTCCTTCATCCAGACTCCTTCGTTTGCTGCTTCCGAAGCAGTTATGTACTCCGCTTCACATGTAGATCCCGCCACGACGCTTTATTTAGAACTGCACCAACTGACAGCTCCACCGTTTAATGTAAATACGTATCCGGTTTGCGATTTAGAATCGTCCGGATCAGTGTCAAAGCTTGCATCAACGTAACCATTTACGATGAGCTCTTTGTCACCTCCATATACGAGAAACATATCCTTAGTCCTTTTTAGGTATTTCAGGATGTTCTTGACCGCTGTCCAGTGATCCACTCCTGGATTACTTTGGTACCTCCCTACCAGACTTATAGCAAGACACACATCAGGTCTGGTACACAGCATTGCATACATGATAGAGCCTATGGCTGAAGCATAGGGAACATATTTCATTTTCTCTCTATCTTCTGCAGTGGTCGGGCATTGAGTCTTACTCAATTTCGCACCTTGTAACATAGGCAAGAATCCTTTCTTTGCTTGATCCATTTTGAACTTTTTCAAAGCTTTGTCAAGGTATGTGCTTTGTGAAAGTCCAATTAAGCGTCTTGATCTATCTCTATAGATCTTAATGCCTAATATGTAAGCAGCTTCACCGAGGTCTTTCATTGAAAAACTCTTATTCAAGTATCCCTTTATGCTATCCAGATATTCTATATCATTTACGATTAGTAATATGTCACCTACATATAATATCAGAAATGCTACAGAGCTCCCACTCACTTTCTTGTAAATACAGGCTTCTCCAAAAGTCTGTATAAAACCAAATGCTTTGATTACACTATCAAAGCGTTTATTCCAACTCCGAGAGGCTTGCACCAGTTCATAAATGGATCGCTGGAGCTTGCACACTTTGTTAGCTCCCTTTGGATCGACAAAACCTTCTGGCTGCATCATATACAACTCTTCTTCCAGAAATCCATTCAGGAACGCAGTTTTGACATCCATCTGCCAAATTTCATAATCATAAAATGCGGCAATCGCTAACATGATGCGGACAGACTTAAGCATCGCTACGGGTGAGAAGGTCTCATCGTAGCCAATCCCTTGAACTTGTCGAAAACCTTTTGCAACAAGTCGAGCTTTGTAGACAGCAATATTACCGTCAGCGTCAGTCTTCTTCTTGAAGATCCATTTATTCTCAATTGCTTGCCGATCATCGGGCAAGTCAATCAAAGTCCATACTTTGTTTTCATACATGGATCCCATCTCAGATTTCATGGCTTCAAGCCATTTTGCGGAATCTGGGCTCACCATCGCTTCTTCATAGTTCGTAGGTTCACCATGATCTAGTAGCATGACTTCCAGAACAGGATTACCGTACCACTCTGGTGTGGATCTTACTCTGGTTGATCTACGAGGTTCAGTAGTGACTTGTTCTAAAGTTTCATGATCATTATTATTAGCTTCCTCACTAATTGGTGTAGGTGTCACAAAAACCGGTTTCTGTGATGTACTATTTTCCAATAAGGGAGCAGGTACATTTACCTCATCAAGTTCTACTTTCCTCCCACTCACTTCTTTCGAGAGAAACTCCTTCTCTAGAAAGGATCCATTCTTAGCAACAAATGTCTTGCCTTCGGATCTGTGATAGAAGGTGTACCCAACAGTCTCCTTTGGTATCCTATGAAGACACATTTCTCCGATTTGCGTTCGAGCTTATCAGGTTGAAGTTTTTTCACATAAGCATTGTAGCCCCAAACTTTCAGAAACGACAACTTTGGTTTCTTGCCAAACCACAGTTCATAAGGCGTCGTCTCAACGGATTTTGATGGTGCCCTATTTAACGTGAATGCGGCCGTCTCTAAAGCATAACCCCAAAATGGTAGCGGTAAATCTGTAAGAGACATCATAGATCGCACCATATCAACTAAAGTACGATTACGACGTTCGGACACACCATTACGCTGTGGTGTTCCGGGTGGCGTGAGTTGCGAAACTATTCCGCATTGTTTCAAATGTAGACCAAACTCGTAACTCAAATATTCTCCTCCACGATCAGATCGTAGAAACTTTATTTTCTTGTTACGATGATTTTCAACTTCACTCTGAAATTCTTTGAACTTTTCAAATGTTTCAGACTTATGTTTCATTAAGTAGATATACCCATATCTGCTTAAATCATCTGTGAAGGTGAGAAAATAACGATATCCGCCACGAGCTTCAACATTCATTGGACCACATACATCTGTATGTATGATTTCCAACAAATCTGTTGCTCTCTCCATAGTACCGGAGAATGGCGTTTTAGTCATCTTGCCCATGAGGCACGGTTTGCAAGTACCAAGTGATTCATAATCAAGTGGATCCAAAAGTCCATCAGTATGGAGTTTCTTCATGCGCTTTACACCGATATGACCTAAGCGGCAGTGCCACAAATAAGTTGCACTATCATTATCAACTCTGCATCTTTTGACTTCAGCATTATGAATATGTGTATCACTACTATCGAGATTCATAAAAAATAGACCACTCTTTAAGGGTGCATGACCATAAAAGATATTACTCATATAAATAGAACAACCATTATTCTCTGATTTAAATGAATAACCGTCTCACATCAAACAAGATCCAGATATAATGTTCATGCTCAACGCTGGCACCAAATAACAATTATTTAGGTCTAATACTAATCCCGAAGGTAGATGTAGAGGTAGCGTGCCGACCGCGATCACATCGACTTTGGAACCATTTCCCACGCGCATCGTCACCTCGTCCTTGGCCAGTGTTCGCTTAATCCGTAGTCCCTGTTTCGAGTTGCAAATATTAGCAACTGAACCAGTACCAAAAACCCAGGTGCTACTGCGAGCTCTAGTAAGGTACACATCAATAACATGTATATCACATATACCTTTGTTCACCTTGACATCCTTCTTATCCGCCAAATACTTGGGGCAGTTCCGCTTCCAGTGACCAGTCTGCTTGCAGTAGAAGCACTCAGTTTCAGGCTTAGGTCCAGATTTGGGTTTCTTCTCCTAAGCAGCAACTTGCTTGCTGTTCTTCTTGAAGTTCCTCTTCTTCTTCCCTTTGCCCTTTTTCTTGAAACTAGTGGTCTTGTTGACCATCAACACTTGATGCTCCTTCTTGATTTCTACCTCCGCAGCTTTCAGCATTGCGAAGAGCTCGGGAATTGTCTTATCCATCCCTTGCATATTATAGTTCATCACGAAGCTCTTGTAGCTAGGTGGAAGTGATTGGAGAATTCTGTCAATGACGCAATCATCCGGAAGATTAATTCCCAGTTGAATCAAGTGATTATTATACCCAGACATTTTCAGTATATGTTCACTGACAGAACTGTTCTCCTCCATCTTGCAGCTATAGAACTTATTGGAGACTTCATATCTCTCAATCCGGGCATTTGCTTGAAATATTAACTTCAACTCCTGGAACATCTCATATGCTCCATGACGTTCAAAACGTCGCTGAAGTCCCGATTCTAAGCCGTAAAGCATGGCACATTGAACTATCGAGTAGTCATCAGCTTTGCTCTGCCAGACATTCTTAACGTCGTCAGTTGCATCAGCAGCAGGCCTGGCACCCAGCGGTGCTTCCAGGACGTAATTCTTCTATGCAGCAATGAGGATAATCCTCAGGTTACGGACCCAGTCCGTGTAATTGCTACCATCATCTTTCAACTTTGCTTTCTCAAGGAATGCATTAAAATTCAACGGAACAACAGCACGGGCCATCTATCTACAATCAAACATAAACAAGCAAGATACTATCCGGTACTGAAAGCGCGTTATATCGACTAGAGGGGGGGTGAATAGGCGATTTTTATGAAATTCTTCACTGAGGAATTTGCTCGTGAGGAAATTCCTTAGCGAAGAACTACTAGCAGCGGAATAAGTACTCAGAGGTAAACATAGCAGAATACATGCATGGTCATCATGATGAAATGAAGACAAACTCAGAGTACAGAAAGCGTAAACACATGATAGCACAAGATGAAGACAAACAGACTGAAGAAATTGAACTGAGGAAATTGAGGAAGTCTTCAGTCAAAGTCTTGAAACACAGATATGAACAAACACACAACACAGTAATGAGGAAATGAAAGTGTTGAGGAAATAGAACCAGTAAGCTTGGTGAAGACAATGATTTGGTAGACCAGTTCCAACTGCTATCTCAGTTGTACATCTGGTTGGAGCGGCTGAGTATTTAAACTCGAGGACACCTAGTCCCGGACACACAGTCCTCACCGTATTCTCCTTGAGCTAAGGACACACAGTCCTCGTCCAATCACTCGTGGTAAGTCTTCAGGTGACTTCCAAACCTTCACAGACTTGGTCACTCGGCGATCCACAATTCCTCTTGGATGCTCTAGACCTTGACGCCTAACCGTCTGGAAGAAGCACAGTCTTCAAAGGTAACAAGCGTCGAATCCACGCAGGATCAATCTCTTCAGTGATGCTCAATCACTTTGGGTTTGTAGGTGTTTTGGGTTTGGGTTTGGATTTTCCTCACTTGATGATTTTCACTCAAAGTCCTCAGAGGATGGGTTGCTCTCAAATGACAAGTGTCAAGTTCACGCGGAGCAGCCAACCAGCTAGTGGTTGTAGGGGGCGGCTATTTATAGCCTAGGGAGCAGACCGACATGATAAGACATAAATGCCCTTCAATGATATGACCGTTAGGTGGACAAGATATTTTAGGACAGCTGGCGCGCAGCACAGCAACGGTCGAAAATTTGAGGTACAAATTCCTCAGGGCTATCATGTTCCTCACTGTGTAGGCAATTCGCACTGGCGAATTCCTAACTCCTCAGTCAGAGCAAAGTCCTCAGTGACCATAAGAACTGCGTCTCTGTCACTGAAGAAATTGACTAAACTGTATGAGATTTCCAATGGCTTCACTCGAAGGGATTGGTAGGTGTAGGATTTGAGTTGAGCATCACATGGAAATTTTCTCCTTAGTATTTCCTCGACCCCCTTTAACAGTACGGTGTTTCCTATGACTCAAGAAAGAGAAAATGAAACTACGAAAACAAAAGTCTTCACGCTTCATGTTCCTAGAATGAATACCAAGTCTTCAAGGTCACACCAATTTCTTCACTTTCAAATTCTTCAGAAAGTCTTCAAAATATCAAAGTCTTCAGTCGAAGAACTTCATTTTTAGGGGTCGACTTTCTCTATAAATATCAAACTCCTCATAGACTTATAGACCTGTGTACACTCATAAACACATTAGATACTTAACCTATAAGTCTTCAATACACCAAAATCACTAAGGGGCACTAGATGCACTTACAATCTCCCCCTTTTTGGTGATTGATGACAACATAGGTTAAGTTTTCAACGAGGATAAATATATGAAGTGTAACTACTGATATTGAGGAATTTGATTGCAAGATATAGAAGAACTCCCCCTGAAGATGTGCATAGTGAGGAATTTGCTTTTGAAGCAATGAACACTTGAAGAGTTGAATCATGGAGATCTCCCCCTATATCTTGTAATTCATACATGCATTTGATATATAATATGAAGAATTTGAAATGCATGATGAAATATGGTGCCTGATGTAATTCAGCATGCGTGCAATAATATTAGTGAGGAATAAGCATGCAGAATAGCGCATCAAAGTATCAAAGCATAGTGCAACAAAAGTATCAGCGCACCATCAGACTTAAGATTACAACTCAATCCAATAAAATTTTCGGAAGAACGAGAGTTGTAACTTAAAAAAACAAATATGCCCTTATTATAGACCCGCTTGAAGACTAACTCAGATTTCTCCCCCTTTGTCATCAAATGACCAAAAGGATCGAAACTGAGGACTAACGCCCCTGAAGATTTTCAAGTTGATGAAGGAGCGCCAGCGTTGTTGGGGTCGGTCGTTGAAGTAGGGCCTGCTGTAGTGTCATCCAAATCTTCATTTTCATCAGTCGCACGCGATGAAGAATATGAACTGGCCACCAAAGAAGGAACCTTGACCTTCTTGTATTTCTTCGGAGGAGGTGCAAACTAGTCAAAGTCTTCTTTGAGACCCATTTTCTCCAAGTCTTCAGCACTGTACACTTGAGATAGCACAGCCCAGGTGCGGTTGAGGGTTTCATGAAGGTAGTAGTGGTTTTTCTTCACTGCACTGTGTGTGGAAGTCATGTTGTGAAGAATTGAACCAAACTGACGCTTGACCCATTTGTGATTGCGATCAACCTTTTGATGAAGACTGAGGAGTAACTCACGGTCAGTCATCACCCTGGGTGCTGTGGCTTGAGGATTTGGCTTGGCAGTGTTAGCAGCAGAGTCATGTGTGGCAGAGTCATCATTGGTGGAGTAAGATGCAGCTTTGCGAAATTGACCATCCAATGGACGAATGCCTTCATCTATCACAGCAGTGGCCTTGCCCTTTTCATCAGCTGAGGAAAATGTCCATTTGAGGACTTCAATGGGAGGCAAATAGCTGCAGTGGTTGAGCGTTTCAGCTTTGTAGTTGAGTGAAGACCTTGTCCTGATGAATTTCATTATCCAAGGTGCATAAGGCTTCAGCTCAAATGGTGACATAGCAATGTTGGCCAGAGTCCTCATGAAGAAATCATGGAAGTTGACGGGAACACCATGAATGATGTTGAAAAGCAGATTCTTCATGATGCCAACGACTTCTTCATCAGTCGAGTCGTGGCCTTTGATGGGACTCATTGTCTTCGTCAGAATGCGATAGACAGTCCTTGGCACATACAGCAATTCCTTGATGAGGAATTTGGTTTGAGGAGCTTGCCCTGGCTTCAAAGGCTTCATCAGCACTTGCATATAGTGATTTGAAAGCTCAGGTTCGTTGTACACACAGCAAGCATCTTCAGTGGGTGGACTCAGAGGAAGGACCCGAAGCAATTCAGATGCTGGGGCCTTATAATGGGTGTTTTCAGTCATCCAGTCCAAAACCCATGAATTGATATCTTCAGAGTTGCCGGTGATGTGCAATGTTGCATAGAATTGAAGAATAAGTTCTTCATTCCAATCGCATATATCTGTGCAGAAATTGAGCAGCCCAGCGTCATGAAGAACACTGAGGACTGGCGTGAAGCACGGCAAAGACTCCATATCCACGTGAGGAATATGAGCATGGTCGAAGACTTTGTCTTTGTTGTAAAGCACTGAGGAATAGAAATTTGCTTGGTTGGCAGTCCAGAAACGCCTCTTCCTTATGCGAGCAGAGTCATATGGGTTGTATTCAGTGAAGAACACGTGCTCGCCATAGAAGTCTTCAGCCTTGAATTTCTGTTTTCGTGAGAACGGATCCTTTGGCCTTGGCAGAGGAGTGTCTGTGAGTTGCATCACGACCTCAGGAATCACGATCTCAGGCTCTTCAGGCTGAGGAATTTCAGGATTTTCCTCAGGTGCAGTCACCTTGTCTGTTTCAGCAGCAGTTTTTTCAGCACTAGTGGCTGGTATTTCTTCATTCACAGGTGCAGTGGGATGAGTTTCTTCAGAGCCCAATTTTACTGTTGGTGAAGGAGAGTGAGGAATTTGCTGCAGGGGAGTGAAGAGTGGGGAATTGGGATGCTGACTTTCCCAAAAGTCGTCATTCATCACTGGAGTGGTGCTTCCAATATCCACATCTTCATCAATTTCTTCAACACCAGCCTCTTCAGCATCAAACTAAGGCATTGGTGATGAGACCATTGGGGTTGAAGGGATTGCATCCGCTTCAATTTCTTCATCAATCTGCTCTGACGAAGCAGCAGATTGAGTTTCTTCATCTGATCCACTTGGGATCTCATAATCTTCACCAAAAGGAACAAGGTCCTTTGATGGCACGGAGGAGATAGGAATGACATCAATGGGATTAGCAAACGATCTGGTCATTGGCTTCATCTTCTTGGGAGCTGAAGATTCTAAAGCAGTTGATGCTTTCCTTTTCTTCACAGCAGCTCGCTCTGCAGCCTTGGTTTTCTTCACATCTAATGCAGATGGAAGAATTGGAGTTGGCGTAGGCGCAGGTGGAGCTGAGGAATCTGGTTGATTTTCCTTAGGCGCAACTGATGCAGTTGCCCTGGTTTCTTCAATTTCTTCAGGTGCACCACTAGTGGATGCCCTGGCAATTTCATCAGCGGCTGGAGCAGATTCATCAGCCCTGGAACTGGCATGTTCTTCAGCAGCCTGAACTTCATCAGCGGTGCTGGCATGTTCTTCAGTTTGCTGAACAGATGCTTCAGGTTGAGGAATTTGTGGCGTTGAGGCTGCACCCTTGGTGAAGGTATCAGTCAGCCTCACAAATCTGACCTTGGCTCCTTGCCAATCAGCATAGTACGAGTCAAAGTTGTCACTGAGGGCTTTGATCTCAGCCTGTATTTTGACGAGTTCCTCAGGCTTCATTGTGAGAACGTTTTTCCGCAGTAGCTTCTCTTTGCGGTACTGCGATTTCTTGATCTCTCTGGCCTTATCATATTTCCACTTCTCCTCTTGGATGAAGTGAGTCAACATGTGACTTTGACCAGGTGTCAGCTTGAAATCAGGCATAGGTGTGTTAGGATGCTTATGCCAGAGATCAATATAATATAGGATCGCCCTTGGATCCAATAGCAGGGGCATAGGTGTGTCTTTGGCTTTAGCAGCCCGTTCTTGTCGGTTCCTGATGATTTCAGTAAGTTCTTCTTCATCAGCTTCATCATCATCAGATGGCACAATGAAGACTACCTGCTTCTTGTTGGGACTTGGGCGATTTCCGCGTCCAGCAGTAGCCTTTTTCTTCAGGAGTGAGGGTCTTGCTGAGGAATTTGGTGCAGCTGAAGAACTAGCTGAGACACCAGAGGCAATAGAGATGCCAGTCGTCCTTTGGCACGAGGCCAGATGCACAGGTGCTGAGGACTTTGTTGGGATAGCTGAGGACTTTGGTGGAGCAGGAGCAGCATGAGGACTTTGCTTTGAAGATTTTGAAGATTCTGGCCGTGAGGGCGCAGCTGAGGAACTTGGCCGTGAGGGCATTGATGTTGAAGCACTTGGCTTGCGAGCGGGCTTCTTGAGCATCGCTTTCTTCGGCTTGACCGAGGCCTCAGTGGCAGTAGCAGCAGCAGTAGAGTCTTCATTGAATTTCCTCACTGCTTCTCTGGCTTGCCTTGCCAGTTTAGCTTGGCGCCTGGCCCATTCTTTAGGAAATTCCTCACCGCGTTTGATGCTAGTGGGATCAGCCAATTGACCAGGTGCCAATGGAGGTCTTTGGCATGGAGGGTTTACTACGAATTTCTTCATGTACTTTGGAGTAACACATCTGTACTCCCTCCATTCACGTGCCCATCTCCGTTCAATCCTCTGGATTCGCACCTTGCGCTGATTTTTATCTTCTTTGCCCAACTTGGCTTCATCGGGCGTAGAGAATCATGTTGGAAATATGCCCTAGAGGTAATAATAAAAGCATTATTATTATATTTCCTTGTTCATGATAATTGTCTTTATTCGTGCTATAATTGTGTTATCCGGAAATCGTAATACATGTGTGAATAACAGACAACAATATGTCCCTAGTAAGCCTCTAGTTGACTAGCTCATTGATCGACGGATAGTCATGGTTTCCTGACTATGGACATTGGATGTCATTGATAACGAGATCACATCATTAGGAGAATGATGTGATGGACGAGACCCAATCCTAAACATAGCATAAGATCGCATAGTTCGTTTGCTAGAGTTTTCCAATGTCAAGTATCCTTTCCTTAGACCATGAGATCATGTAACTCCCGGATAGCGTAGGAGTGCTTTGGGTGTGCCAAACGTCACAACGTAACTGGGTGACTATAAAGGTATACTACGGATATCTCCGAAAGTATCTGTTGGGTTGACACGGATCGAGACTGGGATTTGCCACTCCGCTTGACGGAGAGGTATCACCGGGCCCTCTCGGTAATGCATCATCATAATGAGCTCAATGTCATCAAAGTGTTTGATCACGGGATCATGCATTACGGTACGAGAAAAGTGACTTGCCGGTAACGAGATTGAACGAGGTATTGGGATACCGACAATCGAATCTCGGGCAAGTAAAATACCGATTGACAAAGGGATCGTATACGGGATTAATTGAATCCTCGACATCGTGGTTCATCCGATGAGATCATCGTGGAGCATGTGGGAGCCAACATGGGTATCCAGATCTCGCTGTTGGTTATTGCCCGAGAGCCGTCTCGGTCATGTCTGCATGTCTCCCGAACCCGTAGGGTCTACACACTTAAGGTTCGGTGACGCTAGGGTTGTGAAGATATGTATATGCAGTAACCCGAATGTTGTTCGAAGTCCCGGATGAGATCCCAGACGTCACGAGGAGTTTCGGAATGGTCCGGAGGTAAAGAATTATATATAGAAAGTGCTGTTTTGGCCATCGGGACAAGTTTCGGGGTTATCGGTATTGTACCGGGACCACCGGAGGGTCCCGGGGGGTCCACCGGGTGGGGCCACCTGCCTCGGGGGGCCACATGGGCTCTAGGGGGTGCGCCTTGGCCTGCATGGGCCAAGGGGAACCAGCCCCAAGAGGCCCATGCGCCTAAGGGGGGGGGGAAACCCTAAAGGGGGGGGCACCCACTTGCTTGGGGGGCAAGCCCCACCCCTTGGCCGCCGCCCCCCTAGGAGATTGCATCTCCTAGGGCCGACGCCCCCCCAAGAGGCCTATATAAAGGGGGGGAGGGGGCAGCCATACCTCTGGTCATTGGCGCCTCCCTCTCCCTCTCCAACACCTCCTTCTCCTCCGTAGAGCTCGGCGAAGCCCTGCCGGAGTACTGCAGCTCCACTATCACCACGCCGTCGTGCTGCTGCTGGAGCCATCTTCCCCAACCTCTCCTTTGCCTTGCTGGATCAAGAAGAAGGAGACGTTACGCTGACCGTACGTGTGTTGAACGCGGAGGTGCCGTCCGTTCGGTGCTAGGATCTCCGGTGATTTGGATCACGTCGTGTACGACTACCTCATCCCCGTTCCTTGAACGCTTCCGCTCGCGATCTACAAAGTGGTATGTAGATGCAATCTCTCTCCCATGACTCGTTGCTAGATGAACTCATAGATGGATCTTGGTGAAACCGTAGGAAAATTTTTGTTTTCTGCAACGTTCCCCAACAGTGGCATCATGAGCTAGGTCTATGCGTAGTTCTCTATTGCACGAGTAGAACACAATTTGTTGTGGGCGTAGATGTTGTCAACTTTCTTGCCGCTACTAGTCTTATCTTGCTTCAGCGGTATTGTGGGATGAAGTGGCCCGGACCAACCTTACACGTACGCTTACGTGAGACCGGTTCCATCGACTAACATGCACTAGTTGCATAAGGTGGCTGGCGGGTGTCTGTCTCTCCCACTTTAGTTGGAGCGGATTCGATGAAAAGGGTCCTTATGAAGGGTAAATAGAAGTTGACAAATCACGTTGTGGCTTTCACGTAGGTAAGAAAACGTTCTTGCTAGAACCCTAATTCAGCCACGTAAAACTTGCAACAACAATTAGAGGACGTATAACTTGTTTTTGCAGCAAGTGCTTTGTGATATGATATGGCCAAAGTTGTGATGAATGATGAATGATCTATATGTGATGTATGAGATGTTCATGCTATTGTAATAGGAATCACGACTTGCATGTCGATGAGTATGACAACCGGCAGGAGCCATAGGAGTTGTCTTTATTTTTTGTATGACCTGCGTGTCATTGAGAAACGCCATGTAAATTACTTTACTTTATTGCTAAACGCGTTAGCCATAGTAGTAGAAGTAATAGTTGGCGAGCAACTTCATGGAGACACGATGATGGAGATCATGATGATGGAGATCATGGTGTCAAGCCGGTGACAAGATGATCATGGAGCCCCAAGATGGAGATCAAAGGAGCTATGTGATATTGGCCATATCATGTCACGTTTATTATTTGATTGCATGTGATGTTTATCATGTTTTGCATCTTGTTTACTTAGAACGACGGTAGTAAATAAGATGATCCCTCATAATAATTTCAAGAAAGTGTTCCCCCTAACTGTGCACCGTTGCGACAGTTCGTTGTTTTGAAGCACCACGTGATGATCGGGTGTGATAGATTCTAACGTTCACATACAACGGGTGTAGGACAGATTTACACATGCAAACACTTAGGTTGACTTGACGAGCCTAGCATTTACAGACATGGCCTCGGAACGCAGAAGACCGAAAGGTCGAGCATGAGTCGTATAGAAGATACGATCAACATGAAGATGTTCACCAATGTTGACTAGTCCGTCTCACGTGATGATCGGACACGGCCTAGTTGACTTGGATCATGTAATACTTAGATGACTAGAAGAGGGATGTCTATCTAAGTGGGAGTTCATTAAATAATTTGATTAAATGAACTTTATTATCATGAACTTAGTCTAAAAATTTTACAATATGTCTTGTAGATCAAATGGCCAACGTAGTCCTCAACTTCAATGCGTTCCTAGAGAAAACCAAGCTGAAAGACGATGGCAGCAACTATACGGACTGGGTCCAGAACCTGAGGATCATCCTCATAGCTGCCAAGAAAGATTATGTCCTACGAGCACCGCTGGGTGACGCACCTGTTCTCCCTGCAGAACAAGACGTTATGAACGCTTGGCAGTCATGTTCCGATGATTACTCCCTCGTTCAGTGCGGCATGCTTTACAGCTTAGAGCCGGGGCTCCAAAAGCGTTTTGAGAGACATGGAGCGTATGAGATGTTCGAAGAGCTGAAAATGGTTTTCCAAGCTCATGCCCGGGTCGAGAGATATGAAGTCTCCGACAAATTCTTTAGCTGTAAGATGGAGGAAAATGGCTCTGTCAGTGAACACATACTCAAGATGTCTGGGTTGCACAACCGCTTGACTCAACTGGAAGTTAATCTCCCGGATGAAGCGGTCATTGACAGAATCCTCCAGTCGCTTCCACCTAGCTACAAGAGCTTTGTGATGAACTACAACATGCAGGGGATGGTGAAGACCATTCCTGAGGTATATGCTATGCTGAAATCAACAGAGGTAGAAATCAAGAAGGAGCATCAAGTGTTGATGGTGAATAAAACCACTAAGTTCAAGAAGGGCAAGGGTAAAAAGAACTTCAAGAAGGACGACAAGGAAGTTGCCGCGCCCGGTAAGCAAGTTGCCGGGAAGAAGCCAAAGAATGGACCCAAGCCCGAGACTGAGTGTTTTTATTGCAAGGGAAGTGGTCACTAGAAGCGGAACTGCCCCAAATACTTAGCGGACAAGAAGGCCGGCAAAACAAACGGTATATGTGATATACATGTAATTGATGTATACCTTACCAGTACTCGTAGTAGCTCTTGGGTATTTGATACCGGTGCAGTTGCTCACATTTGTAACTCAAAGCAGGAGCTGCGGAATAAACGGAGACTGGCGAAGGACGAGGTGACGATGCGCGTCGGGAATGGTTCCAAGGTCGATGTGATCGCCGTCGGCACGCTACCTCTACATTTACCTACGGGATTAGTTTTAAACCTCAATAATTGTTATTTAGTGCCAAGTTTGAGCATGAACATTGTGTCTGGATCTCGTTTAATTCGAGATGGCTACTCATTTAAATCCGAGAATAATGGTTGTTCTATTTATATGAGAGATATGTTTTATGGTCATGCTACGATGGTTAATGGTTTATTCTTAATGAATCTCGTACGTGATGATACACATATTCATAGTGTGAATACCAAAAGAGTTAAAGTTGATAACAATAGTCCCACATATTTGTGGCACTGCCGCCTTAGTCACATAGGTGTCAAACGCATGAAGAAGCTCCATGCAGATGGACTTTTAGAGTCTCTTGATTATGAATCATTTGACACGTGCGAACCATGCCTCATGGGTAAAATGACCAAGACTCCGTTCTCAGGAACAATGGAGCGAGCAACCAACTTATTGGAAATCATACATACCGATGTGTGCGGTCCAATGAGTGTTGAGGCTTGCGGTGGCTATCATTATGTTCTCACCCTCACTGATGACTTGAGTAGATATGGGTATGTCTACTTAATGAAACACAAGTCTGAGACCTTTGAAAAGTTCAAGGAATTTCAGAGTGAGGTTGAAAATCAACGTGATAGAAAGATCAAGTTTCTACGATCAGATCATGGAGGAGAATACTTGAGTCATGAATTTGGCACACACTTAAGAAAATGTGGAATAGTTTCACAACTCACGCCGCCTGGAACACCTCAGCGTAATGGTGTGTCCGAACGTTGTAATCGCACTCTATTAGATATGGTACGATCTATGATGTCTCTTACCGATTTACCGCTATCTTTTTGGGGCTATGCTTTAGAGACTGCCGCATTCACTTTAAATAGGGCTCCGTCGAAATCCGTTGAGACGACACCGTATGAATTATGGTTTGGGAAGAAACCTAAGCTGTCGTTTCTAAAAGTTTGGGGATGCGATGCTTATGTCAAGAAACTTCAACCTGAAAAGCTCGAACCCAAGTCGGAAAAATGCGTCTTCATAGGATACCCTAAAGAAACTATTGGTTATACCTTCTACCTCAGATCCGAAGGCAAGATCTTTGTTGCCAAGAATGGATCCTTTCTAGAGAAAGAGTTTCTCTCGAAAGAAGTAAGTGGGAGGAAAGTAGAACTTGATGAAGTGTTACCTCTTGAACCGGAAAATGGCAAAACTCAAGAAAACGTTTCTGAGGTGCCTGCACCGACTAGAGAGGAAATTAATGATGATGATCAAGATACTTCTAATCAAGCTCCTACTGAAATTCGAAGGTCCACAAGGACACGTTCCGCACCAGAGTGGTACGGCAACCCTGTCTTGGAAATCATGTTGTTAGACAACGGTGAAACTTCGAACTATGAGGAAGCAATGGCGGGCCCGGATTCCGACAAATGGCTGGAAGCCATGAAATCCGAGATGGGATCCATGTATGAAAACGAAGTATGGACTTTGACTGACTTGCCCGTTGAGCGGCGAGCCATAGAAAATAAATGGATCTTTAAGAAGAAGACAGACGCGGATGGTAATGTGACCATCTATAAAGCTCGGCTTGTCGCTAAGGGTTATCGACAAGTTCAAGGAATTGACTACGATGAGACTTTCTCACCGGTAGCGAAGCTGAAGTCCGTCCGAATCATGTTAGCAATTGCCGCATTCTATAATTATGAAATATGCAAATGGACGTCAAAACGGCATTCCTTAATGGTTTCCTTAAGGAAGAATTGTATATGATGCAGCCGGAAGGT
Source organism: Aegilops umbellulata (assembly GCA_032464435.1). Lineage (NCBI taxonomy): Eukaryota > Viridiplantae > Streptophyta > Magnoliopsida > Poales > Poaceae > Aegilops > Aegilops umbellulata. Next base: position 506,945,011 of record CP136055.1, read on the forward strand.
TTTGCGATCCTAAGAATGCTGACAAGGTGTGCAAGCTCCAACGCTCGATTTATGGGCTGGTGCAAGCATCTCGGAGTTGGAACATTCGCTTTGATGAGATGATCAAAGCGTTTGGGTTTATGCAGACTTATGGAGAAGCCTGCGTTTACAAGAAAGTGGGAGCTCTGTAGCATTTCTCATATTATATGTAGATGACATACTTTTGATGGGAAATGATATAGAACTCTTGGACAGCATTAAGTCCTACTTGAATAAGAGTTTTTCAATGAAGGACCTTGGAGAAGCTGCTTATATATTAGGCATCAAGATCTATAGAGATAGATTGAGACGACTCATAGGTATTTCACAAAGCACATACCTTGATAAGATATTGAAGAAGTTCAATATGGATCAATCTAAGAAAGGGTTCTTACCTGTGTTACAAGGTGTGAAATTGAGCTCAGCTCAATGTCCGACCACGGCAGAAGATATAGAAGAGATGAGTGTCATCCCCTATGCCTCAGCCATAGGTTCTATTATGTATGCCATGCTGTGTACCAGACCTGATGTAAACCTTGCCGTAAGTTTGGTAGGAAGGTACCAAAGTAATCCCGGCAAGGAACACTGGACAACGGTCAAGAATATCCTGAAGTACCTGAAAAGGACTAAGGAAATGTTTCTTGTTTATGGAGGTGACGAAGAGCTCGTCGTAAAGGGTTACGTCGACGCTAGCTTCGACACAGATCTGGATGACTCTAAGTCACAAACCGGATACATGTATATTTTGAATGGTGGGGCAGTAAGCTGGTGCAGTTGCAAGCAGAGCGTCATGGCGGGATCTACATGTGAAGTGGAGTACATGGCAGCCTCGGAGGCAGCACATGAAGCAATTTGGGTGAAGGAGTTCATCACCGACCTCGGAGTCATACCCAATGCGTCGGGGCCAATCAAACTCTTCTGTGACAACACTGGAGCTATTGCACTTGCCAAGGAGCCCAGGTTTCACAAGAAGACCAGGCACATCAAGCGTCGCTTCAACTCCATTCGTGAAAATGTTCAAGATGGAGACATAGAAATTTGTAAAGTACACACGGGTCTGAATGTCGCAGATCCGTTGACTAAACCTCTCCCTAAGGCAAAACATGATCAGCACCAGAACTCTATGGGTGTTCGATTCATCACAATGTAACTAGATTATTGACTCTAGTGCAAGTGGGAGACTGTTGGATATATTCCCTAGAGGCAATAATAAAAGCATTATTATTATATTTCCTTGTTCATGATAATTGTCTTTATTCGTGTTATAATTGTGTTATCCGGAAATCGTAATACATGTGTGAATAACAGACAACAATATGTCCCTAGTAAGCCTCTAGTTGACTAGCTCGTTGATCGACGGATAGTCATGGTTTCCTGACTATGGACATTGGATGTCATTGATAACGAGATCACATCATTAGGAGAAAGATGTGATGGACGAGACCCAATCCTAAACATAGCATAAGATCGCATAGTTCGTTTGCTAGAGTTTTCCAATGTCAAGTATCCTTTCCTTAGACCATGAGATCGTGTAACTCCCGGATAGCGTAGGAGTGCTTTGGGTGTGCCAAACGTCACAACGTAACTGGGTGACTATAAAGGTATACTACGGGTATCTCCGAAAGTATCTGTTGGGTTGACACGGATCGAGACTGGGATTTGTCACTCCGCTTGACGGAGAGGTATCACCGGGCCCTCTCGGTAATGCATCATCATAATGAGCTCAATGTGATCAAAGTGTTTGATCACGGGATCATGCATTACGGTACGAGAAAAGTGACTTGCCGGTAACGAGATTGAACGAGGTATTGGGATACCGACGATCGAATCTCAGGCAAGTAAAATACCGATTGACAAAGGGAATTGGATACGGGATTAATTGAATCCTCGACATCGTGGTTCATCCGATGAGATCATCATGGAGCATGTGGGAGCCAACATGGGTATCCAGATCCCGCTGTTGGTTATTGCCCGAGAGCCGTCTCGGTCATGTCTGCATGTCTCCCGAACCCATAGGGTCTACACACTTAAGGTTCGGTGACGCTAGGGTTGTGAAGATATGTATATGCAGTAACCCGAATGTTGTTCGGAGTCCCGGATGAGATCCCGGACGTCACGTGGAGTTTCGGAATGGTCCGGAGGTAAAGAATTATATATAGAAAGTGTTGTTTTGGCCATCGGGACAAGTTTCGGGGTTATCGGTATTGTACCGGGACCACCGGAGGGTCCCGGGGGGTCCACCGGGTGGGGCCACCTGCCTCGGGGGGCCACATGGGCTCTAGGGGGTGCGCCTTGGCCTGCATGGGCCAAGGGGAACCAGCCCCAAGAGGCCCATGCGCCTAAAGGGGGGCGGGGAACCCTAAAGGGGGGCGCCCCCTTGCTTGGGGGGCAAGCCCCACCCCTTGGCCGCCGCCCCCCCTAGGAGATTGCATCTCCTAGGGCCGGCAGCCCCCCAAGAGGCCTATATAAAGGGGGGGAGGGGGCAGCCGTACCCCTGGTCATTGGCGCTTCCCTCTCCCTCTCCAACACCTCCTCCTCCTCCGTAGAGCTCGGCGAAGCCCTGCCGGAGTACTGCAGCTCCACCATCACCACGCCGTCGTGCTGATGCTGGAGCCATCTTCCCCAACCTCTCCTTTGCCTTGCTGGATCAAGAAGAAGGAGACGTTACGCTGACCGTACGTGTGTTGAACGCGGAGGTGCCGTCCGTTCGGTGCTAGGATCTCCGGTGATTTGGACCACGTCGTGTACGACTACGTCATCCCCGTTCCTTGAACGCTTCCGCTCGCAATCTACAAAGTGGTATGTAGATGCAATCTCTCTCCCATGACTCGTTGCTAGATGAACTCATAGATGGATCTTGGTGAAACCGTAGGAAAATTTTTGTTTTCTGCAACGTTCCCCAACATGCAGTACTCATTATAGATGTCCTCAGGTATTTCAAAATCTGTCATAACCTCAGGCTTCTTTCCTCCTTTCTGTGGCCTTTTACCTTCAGCCATTTTCTTCATATGAGGAATTTGAACAATTGAATTCTTTGAAGAAGTATGCAACTTTTCTTTAAGGAACACTGCAAATGAGTTAAGTTGATGAGAACCTAATGATTCAGCAGTGGACATGTGTACCTGTGAACAGAGTATAGTTGCGAGGAATTTGAACAGGTCATATGCGTTCTCAGAGGGTTTTTCATAAAGAACAAGTTTGAGGAATTTGACCAGATTCGTCTTGAGGAATTTCACTAAGCGCTTTATGTCTTAGGTTCCAGAGTTGTATAGATCGAGGATCCACACAATTGAGGAATCTTGAAGAAAATGAGGCTTAGGGAAATGAATCAAGAGCAGATAATATGTGAGGTGTTTTGTGTGTGAGGATTTGAAGAATAAAACACCTTTGAAGATTTTGTAGAAAAATTTTGAATCAACGAGGGCAGTAAAATTAGCTTTTAATTACCCTGAACAAAGAACACGACGAACTGGGAGTTGGAACAGTGAAGTTCGTCGATGCAGATCTTCCACGCCCTAACTTGGCGGAGGAAGACGTCTACGGCGGCGGCGGAGGTGAAGATTTCCGCAGTCGGCGCGAGTACGATAGCGATGAGGTCGAGGCAGTGAAGCTTTTCCTCACCGGCGACGATGGAGTAGCAACGGCGCTAGGGTTTGGAAAGCTCGAGCGAGGGAGTGAGATCGAGCGGGGTAAAAGAAGTGAGGATGGCGATAGGGGTATTTATAGCCGCGGTGAAAAACTGCTCGTCCGAAGATTTAGGACGAATGAGCCCCTGGCCGTTCTCCTTCTTGCGGCATGTGTCACCCACGTACTGTGTAGTGGAGATCGTGTAAGATCGTGGGTGGATAAAATAATGCATCGTGGGATGCGGAACGGTTTGAGCGGCAAAACCGAAAGTTTGGATAAGATTTGTTTTAACGTTCCATTCGCAATTTCTTCAGCTGACAAGGACACAGTGAAGAATTTGAACGAGTTTCAAATAGAACGCACATGAAGTGTTGGGGAACGTTGCAGAAAACAAAAAATTTCCTACGGTTTCACCAAGATCCATCTATGAGTTCATATAGCAACGAGTGATCGGATGCATCTACATACCTTTGTAGATCGCGAGCGGAAGCGTTCAGAGAACGGGGATGAGGTAGTCGTACACGACGTGATCCAAATCACCGGATATCCTAGCACCGAACGGACGGCACCTCCGTGTTCAACACACGTACGGTCAGCATGACGTATCCTCCTTCTTGATCCAGCAAGGGGGAAGGAGAGGTTGATGAAGATCCAGCAGCACGACGGCGTGGTGGTGGATGCAGGGCGTCACAGCAGCTGGGCTTCGCCGTGTACTACGAGAGGAAGATGTGTAGCAGGGAGAGAGGAAGGCGCCAGGACTCAGGTGTTCTTGCTCCTCCCCCCCTCATATATATAGCCCCCTAGGGGGGGCGCCGGCCCTAGGAGATTGGATCTCCTAGGGGGGGCGGCGGCCGAGGGCTAGAGTGGCCCCCAAGCCAAGGTGGGGCGCCCCCCCACCCCTAGGGTTTCAACCCTAGGCGCATGGGGTGGGCCTAGGGGGCGCACCAGCCCACTATGGGCTGGTTCCCCTCCCCACTTTGGCCCATGGGGCCCTCCAGGATGGGTGGCCCCACCCGGTGGACCCCCGGGACGCTTCTGGTGGTCCCGGTACAATACTGATGACCCCGAAACTTGTCCCGATGGCCGAAACAGCACTTCCTATATATAATTCTTTACCTCCGAACTATTCCGAAACTCCCCGTGACGTCCAGGGTCTCATCCGGGACTCCGAACAACATTCAGGTTACTGCATATACATATCTTCACAACCCTAGCGTCACCGAACCTTAAGTGTGTAGACCCTACGGGTTCGGGAGACATGCAGACATGACCGAGACGGCTCTCGAGCAATAACCAACAGCGGGATCTGGATACCCATGTTGGCTCCCACATGCTCCACGATGATCTCATCGGATGAACCACGATGTCGAGGATTCAATTAATCCCGTATGCAATTCCCTTTGTCAATCGGTATTTTACTTGCCCGAGATTCGATCCTCGGTATCCCAATACCTTGTTCAATCTCGTTACCGGCAAGTCACTTTACTCGTACCGTAATGCATGATCCCGTGATCAAACACTTTGATCACATTGAGCTCATTATGATGATGCATTACCGAGTGGGCCCGGTGATACCTGTCCGTCATGCGGAGTGACAAATCCCAGTCTCGATCCGTGTCAACCCAACAGACACTTTTGGAGATACCCGCAGTATACCTTTATAGTCACCCAGTTCAATTGTGACGTTTGGCACACCCAAAGTACTCCTACGGTATCCGGGAGTTACACGATCTCATGGTCTAAGGAAATGATACTTGACATTGGAAAACTCTAGCAAGCGAACTATACGATCTTGTGCTATGTTTAGGATTGGGTCTTGTCCATCACATCAATCTCCTAATGATGTGATCTCGTTATCAATGACATCCAATGTCCATAGTCAGGAAACCATGACTATCCGTTGATCAATGAGCTAGTCAACTAGAGGCTTACTAGGGACATGTTGGTGTCTATTATTCACACATGTATTACAATTTCCGGATAACACAATTATAGCATGAATAAAGACAATTATCATGAACAAGGAAATATAATAATAATGCTTTTATTATTGTCTCTAGGGCATATTTCCAACATGAAGAATTTGTGAATAGATTGGATTGAGTATAGCATAGAGGGGAAGGGTCCGATCACATTCACTTAGCAGAAAGGATCCAACTTGAAGAAATAGCTATAAGTGAATGTTGTAGAGGAAATAAACTCATATATATATATATATATATATATATATATATATATATATATATATATATATATATATAGCCAATGAAGTAAAACGACGGCACAAGTGAAGACTTTGTAATGTTTGAAGAATTTGAAAAACTGAGGAATTTCAAAAGTTGAGGAAAAACTCAAATTGAAGATTTTCAACTTTTGTGGTGGCGTGACCCACCGTGTAAGAATGATGGTTTCAGACACCGCGTACAATTGTCGTAGGGTTCTGAGAATCAAATTCTTCATTAATTTCTTCACACTTAGAGTGTTATTCTTCATTGATTGAAGAAAAACGTTTCTTCATGTGTTGCACATCTAAGTCATCAATTTTGCATAAGTGTTAGGATGAGTGCCTTTTCAAAGTACATTCGAAGATTCTAAGATATTTAGCTCACACTGCAACTTGCTAAATCTCTTCTCATCCAAGGGCTTAGTGAAGATATCGGCTAGCTGTTCTTCAGTCTTCACATGCTCAATCGAAATGTCGCCCTTCAACACATGATCACGAAGAAAATGATGACGAATCTGAATGTGCTTTGTCTTCGAGTGCTGAACTGGGTTGTGAGCAATCTTGATGGCACTCTCATTGTCACAGAGGAGAGGCACATTCTTCACGTTGATGCCATAGTCCTTGAGCGTTTGCTTCATCCATAGCAGTTGAGCACAGCAAGAACCAGTAGCAATATACTCAGCTTCAGCAGTAGATAGTGATACGCAGTTCTGTTTCTTCGAGGACCAACAGACCAAGGATCGTCCGAGGAAATGACAAGTACCAGATGTTGACTTGCGATCCACACGGTCACCAGCATAGTCAGAGTCTGAATATCCAATGAGATCAAAATCCGAGCCCTTGGGATACCATAATCCTAGTGTTGGTGTGTGAGCTAGATATCGAAGAATACGTTTCACAGCCTTATGGTGTGATTCCTTCGGTGCAGCTTGAAATCGTGCACACATGCAAACACTAAGCATTATATCTGGCCTAGATGCACATAAGTACAATAAAGAACCAATCATGGAGCGGTATACCTTATGATCGAAGTCAGTACCATTTTCATCAGTGCATAAATGACCATTTGTGGGCATAGGAATTTTGATGCCTTTGCAATCTTGCATGCCGAATTTCTTCAGGACATCCTTGAGGTGTTTCTCCTGAGATATGAATATGCCATTTCGCTATTGACAAATTTGAAGACCTAAGAAGAATTTCAACTCTCCCATGATAGACATTTGATATTCTTCTCTCATCATATAGGCAAATTCATCACTATAACGTTGGTCAGTACATCCAAAGATAATATCATCAACATATATTTGGAACACAAATAGTTCACCATCATAAGATTTAGTAAAGAGAGTGGGATTGAGTGAACCGGGAGTGAAGCCTTTCTTCATGAAGAATTCCTTCAATGTATCATACCACGCCCGTGGGGCCTGCTTGAGGCCATAAAGGGCCTTGTTAAGTCTGAAGACTTTGTCAGGATGCTTTGGATCTTCAAAACCTGGTGGTTGAGCAACATATACTTCTTCCTCAAGCTTACCATTGAGGAATCCACTTTTCACATCCATTTGGTGTAAGATGATATCATGATGGTTAGCATAAGCAAGCAATATGCGAATAGCCTCAAGTCTAGCAACAGGTACAAAAGTTTCATCGAAATCAATTCCTTCAACCTGTGTGTAGCCTTGAGCTACTAGTCGTGCCTTATTCCTCACCACAATACCATTTTCATCTTGCTTGTTGCGGTAGATCCACTTTGTGCCAATGATGTTATGCTTGCGAGGATCGGGACGATTGACTAGTTCCCATACGTTGTTGAGCTTGAACTGATGTAATTCTTCTTGCATGGCCTGAATCCACTCAGGCTCCAAAAATGCTTCATCTACCTTAGTGGGCTCTGTGATAGAGACAAAAGCAATGTGCCCACAAAAGTTAGATAGATGTGAAGCTTTTAAGCATGTGAGAGGACCTGGTGCTCTAATGTCATCGATGATCTTCTCCACTTGCACTTCTTTTGCAACGCGAGGGTGAGCTGGTTGTCGTTGAGGAATTTGATCCACATTTTCTTCACCATCAATTTCCTCAGCATTTTCTTCAGGTGCATCAGCTCGACGTTCTTCACGTTCTGGAATGAATTCTTCAGCAGATTCTTCAGTTGGAATGACATCTTCAGTAGCCTTGTGCTTGATAGAATCCTCAGGTGCAGGTTCATCTAACACAGAAGGTAGGTGCTCTCTTTGCGAGCCATTAGTTTCATCGAACCGCACATCTACAGTTTCAACAACCTTGTGAAGAACATTGTTGAAGACTCTGTAGGTGTGCGAGTCCTTTCTGTAACCAAGCATAAAACCTTCATGTGCTTTCGGTGCAAATTTAGAGTTGTGATGAGTGAGGGAGTCCTGGATTAGGGGGTGTTCGGATAGCCGAACTATACCTTCAGCCGGACTCCAGGACTATGAAGATACAAAGTTGAAGACTTCGTCCCGTGTCCGGAAGGATCTTTTCTTGGCGTAGAAGGCAAGCTAGGTGTGCGGATATTCGAGATATCCTACCATTGTAACCGACTCTGTGTAACCCTAACCCTATCCGGTGTCTATATAAATCGAAGGGTTGTAGTCCGTAGGACAACCATCATCATACACAATCATACCATAGGCTAGCTTCTAGGGTTTAGCCTCCTTGATCTCGTGGTAGATCCACTTTTGTACTACCCATATCATCAATATTAATCTAGCAGGAGTAGGGTTTTACCTCCATCGAGAGGGCCTGAACCTGGGTAAAATAAAGTGTCCTTTGTCTCCTGTTACCATCCGACCATGACGCACAGTTCGGGACCCCCTACCCGAGATCCGCCGGTTTTGACACCGACATTGGTGCTTTCATTGAGAGTTCCTCTGTGTCGTCGCTTTTAGGCCCGATGGCTCCTTTGATCATCAACAACGACGAGGTTCAGGGTGAGACTTTCCTCCCCGGACAGATCTTCATCTTCGGCGGCTTCGCTCTGCGGGCCAATTCGCTTGGTCGTCTGGAGCAGATCGAAAGCTACGCCCCTGGCCATCAAGTCAGGTTTGGAAGCTTGAACTACACGGCTGATATCCGCGGAGACTTGGTCTTCGACGGATTCGGGCCACAGCCAAGCGTGCCGCGCTATTTCGAGGGGCACAATATAGCTCTGCCTCCGAATAGCACCCTGGAGGCCGCACACGCTCCGGCCCCGATCTTCGACTCGGAGCCCGCTTCGTTCTCTGAGGATGAACGGTTGGACATCACCTCGGGGGCTGCGATCTCAAAGGCGATCGAGCCGAACGCCAGCCCCGTACTCCACACGGCCCAGGACTCCAAGGAGCCGGACTCTTCTCCGAACTCCGAGCCTTCCACGCCCCCGCTGATCGAATCTGATTGGGCGCCTGTAATGGAGTTCACCGCCGCGGACATCTTTCAGTGCTCACCTTTCGGTGATATCCTGAATTCTCTCAAGTCTCTCTCTTTATCAGGAGAGCCCAGGCCGGACTATGGCCTGCAAGGTTGGGATTCGGACGACGAAGAAATTCAAAGCCCACCCACCACCCACTTAATAGCCACTGTCGACGATTTAACCGACATGCTTGACTTCGGCTCCGAAGACTTCGACGGTATGGACGACGAAGGAGGAGACGAACAAGAACCAGCACCTGTAGGGCGCTGGACCGCCACCTCGTCATATGACATATATATGGTGGATGCTCCAAAGGATGCGGATGGCGATGGAGCAGCGGAAGACGACATATCGAAAAAACCGCAAAAACGTCGGCGCCAACGGCGCCGCTCTAAAACCCGCCACAGCAGAAACGGTGATTCCGCCACGGGAGATAATACTACCCCGGACAGCGCCGAAGAACACCAGAACCAGCAAGATTCGGCGCAGGAAGATGGAAAAGCCATCCCTCAGGAGAGTGCGACAGAACAAGAGGTTGAGGATGATAACTACATGCCTCCCTCCGAAGACGAGGCAAGCCTCGACGACGACGAATTCGTCGTACCATCAGACCCCGCCGAACAAGAGCGTTTTCAACGCAGGCTTCTAGCCACGACCAACAGCCTAAAGAAAAAGCAGCAACAGCTTAGAGCTGATCAAGATCTGCTAGCTGATAGATGGACAGAAGTCCTTGCGGCCGAATAGTATGAACTCGTGCGCCCCTCCAAAAACTATCCTAAGCGCAGGCCGCTACCCCAATCAGAGGGGGAAGCATATGACATGGCAGACCGGCCACCCCGTGGCCGCGACAGGGAGGCCTGTCGAGCCCCTCAGCAAGCCATGCCCCGATGCCGCTCGAATAAGGCACGGGAACACGAGCCAGACCTGCGAGACATACTGGAGGATAAAGCAAGGCAAACAAGATCGATCTACGGATCACGCGGACGCCCGAAGACACGTGATGATCTTCACTCCGGACACAATAAATCCGGCCGGGCCGAACACAGTAGGCACAACCCTTCTGAGCTGCTCGCGACATAGCCCATTACAGGGGCGACGCACACCCACTATGCTTCACAGACGAAGTAATGGATCACAAAATCCCTGAGGGTTTTAAACCTGTCAATATCGAGTCGTACGATGGTACGACAGATCTGGCAGTATGGATTGAGGACTATCTCCTTCACATCCACATGGCACGTGGCGATGGTCTGCACGCCATCAAATATCTACCCCTCAAGCTTAAAGGACCAGCCCGGCACTGGCTTAACAGCCTACCAGCGGACTCAGTCAGTTCTTGGGAGGACCTGGAGGCCGCATTCCTCGACAACTTTCAGGGGACCTATGTGCGGCCACCGGACGCCGATGACCTAAGCCACATAATCCAGCAGCCAGAAGAATCGGCCAGGCAATTCTGGACACGGTTCCTAACAAAGAAAAAAATCAGATAGTCGATTGTCCGGACGCAGAGGCCCTAGCAGCCTTCAAACATAACATCCGTGGCGAGTGCTTTGCCCGGCACCTAGGACAGGAAAAGACGAAAACCATGGCAGCCCTCACGACACTCATGACCCGCTTTTGCGTGGGCGAGGATACCTGGCTAGCTCACAGCAACAACTTATCGAAGAAGCCCGGTAATTCGGATACCAAGGAAAAAAGTGACAGGTCCCGTCGAAATAATCAAAAGCGCCGCGTTAGCAGCGACAGCAATGAGGATACGGCAGTCAATGCCGGATTCAGAGGCTATAAATCCGGTCAGTGGAAAAAGCCATTTAAAAAGAATACCCAGGGCCCGTCCAGCTTGGACCGGATACTCGATCGCTCGTGCCAGATTCATGGCACCCCCGAAAGGCCAGCCAATCACACCAACAGGGATTGTTGGGTGTTCAAGCAGGCAGGCAAGTTAAGAGCCGAACACTGTTGGGGAACGTTGCAGAAAATTAAAAATTTTCCTACGGTTTCACCAAGATCCATCTAGGAGTTCATCAAGCAACGAGTATTCAGATTAGATAGCATCTACATACCACTTTGTAGATCGCAACGGAAGCGTTCGAGTGAACGTGGATGAGGTAGTCGTACTTGCCGTGATCCAATTCACCGATGACCTAGTGCCGAACGGACGGCACCTCCGCGTTCAACACACGTACGGAAAGCGTGACGTCTCCTCCTTCTTGATCCAGCAAGGCAAAGGAGAGGTTGGGGATGAAGGCTCCAGCAACAGCACGACGGCGTGGTGATGGTGGAACTGCAGTACTCCGGCAGGGCTTCGCCGTGCTCAATGGAGGAGGAGGAGGTGTTGGAGAGGGAGAGGGAGGCGCCAGGGCAATGGGGTGATCAGCCCCCTCTCTCCCCCCCCTTTATATAACCCCCTAGGGGGGGCGCCTGCCCTAGGAGATGAGATCTCCTAGGGGGGGGCGGCGGCCAGGGCAAGGGGGCTTGCCCCCCAAGCAAGGGGGGCGCCCCCTTTAGGGTTTCCCTCCCCCCAAACCCTAGGCGCATGGGCCCATGGGGGGGAGGCGCACCAGCCCCTTATGGGCTGGTTCCCTCCCTCACACAGCCCATGGGGCCCTCCGGGATAGGTGGCCCCGCCCGGTGGACCCCCCGGGACCTTCCGGTGGTCCCGGTACAATACCGATAACCCCGAAACTTGTCCCGATGTCCGTATGATGACTTTCCATATATAAATCTTTACCTCCGGACCATTCCGAAACTCCTCGTGACGTCCGGGATCTCATCCGGGACTCCGAACAACATTCGGGTTACTGCACATACATATCCCTATAACCCTAGCGTCACCGAACCTTAAGTGTGTAGACCCTACGGGTTCGGGAGACATGCAGACATGACCGAGACGGCTCTCGGGCAATAACCAACAGCGGGATCTGGATACCCATGTTGGCTCCCACATGCTCCACGATGATCTCATCGGATGAACCACGATGTCAAGGATTCAATTAATCCCGTATACGATTCCCTTTGTCAATCGGTATTTTACTTGCCCGAGATTCGATCGTCGGTATACCAATACCTCGTTCAATCTCGTTACCGGCAAGTCACTTTTCTCGTACCGTAATGCATGATCCCGTGATCAAACACTTTGATCACATTGAGCTCATTGTGATGATGCATTACCGAGAGGGCCCGGTGATACCTCTCCGTCAAGCGGAGTGACAAATCCCAGTCTCGATCCATGTCAACCCAACAGACACTTTCAGAGATACCCGTAGCATACCTTTATAGTCACCCAGTTACGTTGTGACGTTTGGCACACCCAAAGCACTCCTACGGTATCCGGGAGTTACACGATCTCATGGTCTAAGGAAAGGATACTTGACATTGGAAAACTCTAGCAAACGAACTATGCGATCTTATGCTATGTTTAGGATTGGGTCTTGTCCGTCACATCATTCTCCTAATGATGTGATCCCGTTATCGATGACATCCAATGTCCATAGTCAGGAAACCATGACTATCTGTCGATCAACGAGCTAGTCAACTAGAGGCTCACTAGGGACATGTTGTTGTCTGTTATTCACACATGTATTACGATTTCCGGTTAACACAATTATAGCACGAATAAAGACAATTATCATGAATAAGGAAATATAATAATAATTCTTTTATTATTGCATCTAGGGCATATTTCCAACAGTCTCCCACTTGCACTAGAGTCAATAATCTAGTTACATTGTGATGAATCGAACACCCATAGAGTTCTGGTGCTGATCATGTTTTGCCTTAGGGAGAGGTTTAGTCAACGGATCTGCGACATTCAGATCCGTGTGCACTTTACAAATCTCTATGTCTCCATCTTGAACATTTTCACGAATGGAGTTGAAGCGACGCTTGATGTGCCTGGTCTTTTTGTGAAACCTGGGCTCCTTTGCAAGTGCAATAGCTCCAGTGTTGTCACAGAAGAGCTTGATTGGCCCCGACGCATTGGGTATGACTCCGAGGTCGGTGATGAACTCCTTCACCCAAATTGCTTCATGCGCTGCCTCCGAGGCTGCCATGCTCCGCTTCACATGTAGATCCCGCCACGACGCTTTGCTTGCAACTGCACCAGCTTACTGCCCCACCATTCAAAATATACACGTATCCGGTTTGTGACTTAGAGTCATCCAGATCTGTGTCGAAGCTAGCGTCGACGTAACCTTTTACGACGAGCTCTTCGTCACCTCCATAAACGAGAAACATTTCCTTAGTCCTTTTCAGGTACTTCAGGATATTCTTGACCGCTGTCCAGTGTTCCTTTCCGGGATTACTTTGGTACCTTCCTACCAAACTCACGGCAAGGTTTACATCAGGTCTGGTACACAGCATGGCATACATAATAGAACCTATGGCTGAGGCATAGGGGATGACGCTCATCTCTTCTATATCTTCTGCCGTGGTCGGACATTGAGCTGAGCTCAATTTCACACCTTGTAACACAGGTAAGAACCCTTTCTTAGATTGATCCATATTGAACTTCTTCAATATTTTATCAAGGTATGTGCTTTGTGAAAGACCTATGAGGCGTCTCGATCTATCTCTATAGATCTTGATGCCTAATATATAAGCAGCTTCTCCAAGGTCCTTCATTGAAAAACTTTTATTCAAATAGGCCTTAATGCTGTCCAAGAGTTCTATATCATTTCCCATCAAAAGTATGTCGTCTACATATAGTATGAGAAATGCTACAGAGCTCCCACTCACTTTCTTGTAAACACAGGCTTCTCCATAAGTCTGTGTAAACCCAAACGCTTTGATCATCTCATCAAAGCGAATGTTCCAACTCCGAGATGCTTGCACCAGCCCATAAATCGAGCGTTGGAGCTTGCATACCTTGTCAGCATTCTTAGGATTGGCAAAACCTTCCGGCTGCATCATATACAATTCTTCCTTAAGGAAACCATTAAGGAATGCCGTTTTGACGTCCATTTGCCATATCTCATAATCATAGTATGCGGCAATTGCTAACATGATTCGGACGGACTTCAGCTTCGCTACCGGTGAGAAAGTCTCATCGTAGTCAACCCCTTGAACTTGTCGATAACCTTTAGCGACAAGCCGAGCTTTATAGATGGTCACATTACCATCCGCGTCTGTCTTCTTCTTAAAGATCCATTTATTTTCTATGGCTCGCCGTTCAACGGGCAAGTCAGTCAAAGTCCATACTTCGTTTTCATACATGGATCCTATCTCGGATTTCATGGCTTCCAGCCATTTGTCGGAATCCGGGCCCGCCATTGCTTCCTCATAGTTCGAAGGTTCACCTTTGTCTAACAACATGATTTCCAAGACAGGGTTGCCGTACCACTCTGGTGCGGAACGTGTCCTTGTGGACCTTCGAATTTCAGTAGGAGCTTGATCAGAAGTATCTTGATCATAATCATTAATTTCCTCTCTATTCGGTGCAGGCACCTCAGGAACGATTTCTTGAGTTTCGCCATTTTCCGGTTCAAGAGTTAACACTTCATCAAGTTCTACTTTCCTCCCACTTACTTCCTTCGAGAGAAACTCTTTCTCTAGAAAGGATCCATTCTTGGCAACAAAGATCTTGCCTTCGGATCTGAGGTAGAAGGTATACCCAATAGTTTCTTTAGGGTATCCTATGAAGACGCATTTTTCCGACTTGGGTTCGAGCTTTTCAGGTTGAAGTTTCTTCACATAAGCATCGCATCCCCAAACTTTTAGAAACGACAGCTTCGGTTTCTTCCCAAACCATAATTCATACGGTGTCGTCTCAACGGATTTCGACGGAGCCCTATTTAAAGTGAATGCGGCAGTCTCTAAAGCATAGCCCCAAAAAGATAGCGGTAAGTCGGTAAGAGACATCATAGATCGCACCATATCTAATAGAGTGCGATTACGACGTTCAGACACACCATTACGCTGAGGTGTTCCAGGCGGCGTGAGTTGTGAAACTATTCCACATTTTCTTAAGTGTGTGCCAAATTCGTGACTCAAGTATTCTCCTCCACGATCTGATCGTAGAAACTTGATCTTTCTATCACGTTGATTTTCAACCTCACTCTGAAATTCCTTGAACTTTTCAAAGGTTTCAGACTTGTGTTTCATTAAGTAGATATACCCATATCTACTCAAGTCATCAGTGAGGGTGAGAACATAACGATAGCCACCGCGAGCCTCAACACTCATTGGACCACACACATCGGTATGTATGATTTCCAATAAGTTGGTTGCTCGCTCCATTGTTCCTGAGAACGGAGTCTTGGTCATTTTACCCATGAGGCATGGTTCGCACGTGTCAAATGATTCATAATCAAGAGACTCTAAAAGTCCATCTGCATGGAGCTTCTTCATGCGTTTGACACCTATGTGACCAAGGCGGTAGTGCCACAAATATGTGGGACTATTGTTATCAACTTTAACTCTTTTGGTACTCACACTATGAATATGTGTATCATCACGTACGAGATTCATCAAGAATAAACCATTAACCATCGGAGCATGACCATAAAACATATCTCTCATATAAATAGAACAACCATTATTCTCGGATTTAAATGAGTAGCCATCTCGAATTAAGCGAGATCCGGATACAATGTTCATGCTCAAACTTGGTACTAAATAACAATTATTGAGGTTTAAAACTAATCCCGTAGGTAAATGTAGAGGCAGCATGCCGACGACGATCACATCGACCTTGGAACCATTCCCGACGCGCATCGTCACCTCGTCCTTCGCCAGTCTCCGTTTATTCCGTAGCTCCTGCTTTGAGTTACAAATGTGAGCAACTGCACCGGTATCAAATACCCAAGAGCTACTACGAGTACTGGTAAGGTACACATCAATTACATGTATATCACATATACCTTTGGTTTTGCCGGCCTTCTTGTCCGCTAAGTATTTGGGGCAGTTCCGCTTCCAGTGACCACTTCCCTTGCAATAAAAGCACTCAGTTTCGGGCTTGGGTCCATTCTTTGGCTTCTTCCCGGCAACTTGCTTACCGGGCGCGGCAACTTCCTTGCCGTCCTTCTTGAAGTTCTTTTTACCCTTGCTCCTTTTTAACTTAGTGGTTTTATTCACCATCAACACTTGATGCTCTTTCTTGATTTCTACCTCTGCTGATTTCAGCATAGCATACACCTCAGGAATGGTCTTTACCATCCCCTGCATATTGTAGTTCATCACAAAGCTCTTGTAGCTAGGTGGAAGCGACTGGAGGATTCTGTCAATGACCACTTCTTCCGGAAGATTAACTTCCAGTTGAGTCAAGCGGTTGTGCAACCCAGACATTCTGAGTATGTGCTCACTGACAGAGCTATTTTCCTCCATCTTACAGCTAAAGAATTTGTTGGAGATCTCATATCTCTCAACCCGGGCATGAGCTTGGAAAACCATTTTCAGCTCTTCGAACATCTCATATGCTCCATGTCTCTCAAAACGTTTTTGGAGCCCCGGCTCTAGGCTGTAAAGCATGCCGCACTGAACGAGGGAGTAATCATCGCATCGCGACTGCCAAGCGTTCATAACGTCTTGTTGTGCAGGGAGAACAGGTGAGTCACCCAGCGGTGCTCTTAGGACATAATCTTTCTTGGCAGCTATGAGGATGATCCTCAGGTTCCGGACCCAGTCCGTATAGTTGCTACCATCGTCTTTCAGCTTGGTTTTCTCTAGGAACGCGTTGAAGTTGAGGACTACGTTGGCCATTTGATCTACAAGACATATTGTAAATATTTAGACTAAGTTTATGATAATAAAGTTCATTCAATCAAATTATTTAATGAACTCCCACTTAGATAGACATCCCTCTTCCAGTCATCTAAGTATTACATGATCCGAGTCAACTAGGCCGTGTCCGATCATCACGTGAGACGGACTAGTCAACATCGGTGAACATCTTCATGTTGATCGTATCTTCTATACGACTCATGCTCGACCTTTCGGTCTTCCGTGTTCCGAGGCCATGTCTGTACATGCTAGGCTCGTCAAGTCAACCTAAGTGTTTGCGTGTGTAAATCTGTCTTACACCCGTTGTATGTGAACGTTAGAATCTATCACACCCGATCATCACGTGGTGCTTCGAAACAACGAACTGTCGCAACGGTGCACAGTTAGGGTGAACACTTTCTTGAAATTATTATGAGGGATCATCTTATTTACTACCGTCGTCCTAAGTAAACAAGATGCAAAACATGATAAACATCACATGCAATCAAATAATAATCGTGACATGATATGGCCAATATCACATAGCTCCTTCGATCTTCATCTTGGGGCTCCATGATCATCTTGTCACCGGCTTGACACCATGATCCTCATCATCATGATCTTCATCATCGTGTCTCCATGAAGTTGCTCGCCAACTATTACTTATACTACTATGGCTAACGCGTTTAGCAATAAAGTAAAGTAATTTACATGGCGATTCTCAATGACACGCAGGTCATACAAAAATAAAGACAACTCCTATGGCTCCTGCCGGTTGTCATACTCATCGACATGCAAGTCGTGATTCCTATTACAATAGCATGAACATCTCATACATCACATATAGATCATTCATCATACATCACAACTTTGGCCATATCATATCACAAAGCACTTGCTGCAAAAACAAGTTAGACGTCCTCTAATTGTTGTTGCAAGTTTTACGTGGCTGAATTAGGGTTCTAGCAAGAACGTTTTCTTACCTACGTTAAAACCACCACAACGCGATTTGTCAACTTCTATTTACCCTTCATAAGGACCCTTTTCATCGAATCCGCTCCAACTAAAGTAGGAGAGACAGACACCCGCCAGCCACCTTATGCAACTAGTGCATGTTCGTCGGTGGAACCGGTCTCACGTAAGCGTACGTGTAAGGTTGGTCCGGGCCGCTTCATCCCACAATACCATTGAAGCAAGATAAGACTAGTAGCGGCAAGAAGAGTTGACAACATCTACGCCCACAACAAATTGTGTTCTACTCGCGCAAGAAGAACTACGCATAGACCTAGCTCATGATGCCACTGTTGGGGAACGTTGCAGAAAATTAAAATTTTTCCTACGGTTTCACCAAGATCCATCTAGGAGTTCATCAAGCAACGAGTATTCAGATTAGATAGCATCTACATACCACTTTGTAGATCGCAACGGAAGCGTTCGAGTGAACATGGATGAGGTAGTCGTACTTGCCGTGATCCAATTCACCGATGACCTAGTGCCGAACGGACGGCACCTCCGCGTTCAACACACGTACGGAAAGCGTGACGTCTCCTCCTTCTTGATCCAGCAAGGCAAAGGAGAGGTTGGGGATGAAGGCTCCAGCAACAGCACGACGGCGTGGTGATGGTGGAACTACAGTTCTCCGGCAGGGCTTCGCCGTGCTCAATGGAGGAGGAGGAGGTGTTGGAGAGGGAGAGGGAGGCGCCAGGGCAATGGGGTGATCAGCCCCCTCTCTCCCCCCTTTATATAACCCCCTAGGGGGGGCGCCTGCCCTAGGAGATGAGATCTCCTAGGGGGGGGGGCGGCGGCCAGGGCAAGGGGGCTTGCCCCCCAAGCAAGGGGGGCGCCCCCTTTAGGGTTTCCCTCCCCCCAAACCCTAGGCGCATGGGCCCATGGGGGGGAGGCGCACCAGCCCCTTATGGGCTGGTTCCCTCCCTCACACAGCCCATGGGGCCCTCCGGGATAGGTGGCCCCACCCGGTGGACCCCCCGGGACCTTCCGGTGGTCCCGGTACAATACCGATAACCCCGAAACTTGTCCCGATGTCCGTATGATGACTTTCCATATATAAATCTTTACCTCCGGACCATTCCGAAACTCCTCGTGACGTCCGGGATCTCATCCGGGACTCCGAATAACATTCGGGTTACTGCACATACATATCCCTATAACCCTAGCGTCACCGAACCTTAAGTGTGTAGACCCTACGGGTTCGGGAGACATGCAGACATGACCGAGACGGCTCTCGGGCAATAACCAACAGCGGGATCTGGATACCCATGTTGGCTCCCACATGCTCCATGATGATCTCATCGGATGAACCACGATGTCAAGGATTCAATTAATCCCGTATACGATTCCCTTTGTCAATCGGTATTTTACTTGCCCGAGATTCGATCGTCGGTATACCAATACCTCGTTCAATCTCGTTACCGGCAAGTCACTTTTCTCGTACCGTAATGCATGATCCCGTGATCAAACACTTTGATCACATTGAGCTCATTGTGATGATGCATTACCGAGAGGGCCCGGTGATACCTCTCCGTCAAGCGGAGTGACAAATCCCAGTCTCGATCCATGTCAACCCAACAGACACTTTCAGAGATACCCGTAGCATACCTTTATAGTCACCCAGTTACGTTGTGACGTTTGGCACACCCAAAGCACTCCTACGGTATCCGGGAGTTACACGATCTCATGGTCTAAGGAAAGGATACTTGACATTGGAAAACTCTAGCAAACGAACTATGCGATCTTATGCTATGTTTAGGATTGGGTCTTGTCCATCACATCATTCTCCTAATGATGTGATCCCGTTATCGATGACATCCAATGTCCATAGTCAGGAAACCATGACTATCTGTCGATCAACGAGCTAGTCAACTAGAGGCTCACTAGGGACATGTTGTTGTCTGTTATTCACACATGTATTACGATTTCCGGTTAACACAATTATAGCACGAATAAAGACAATTATCATGAATAAGGAAATATAATAATAATGCTTTTATTATTGCCTCTAGGGCATATTTCCAACAAACACAAGGACAAGGGGCTGAATAGCGACGACGAGGAGGAGCCCAGGCCGCCGAACAACAATGGACAGAAAGGGTTTCCCCCACAAGTGCGGACGGTGAACATGATATACGCAACCCACATTCCCAAGCGGGAGAGGAAGCGTGCGCTACGGGACGTATACGCGATGGAGCCAGTCGCCCCAAAGTTCAACCCATGGTCCTCCTGCCCGATCACTTTCGATCGAAGGGACCACCCCACTAGCATCCGTCACGGCGGTTTTGCCGCACTGGTCCTCGACCCAATCGTGGACGGATTTCATCTCACAAGAGTCCTCATGGACGGCGGCAGTAGCCTGAACCTGATTTATCAGGATACAGTGCGGAAAATGGGCATAGATCCATCAAGGATCAAGCCCACAAGGACGACCTTTAAAGGCGTCATACCAGGTGTAGAGGCCAATTGCACAGGCTCGATAACACTTGATGTGGTCTTCGGATCTCCGGATAACTTCCGAAGCGAAGAGTTAATCTTCGATATAGTGCCGTTCCGCAGTGGCTATCACGCCCTGCTCGGACGAACCACATTCGCTAAATTCAATGCGGTGCCGCACTACGCATATCTCAAACTCAAGATGCCAGGCCCTCGAGGAGTAATTACGGTCAGCGGAAACACAGAACGATCCATCCGTACGGAAGAGCACACGGCGGCCCTCGCAGCGGAAGTACAAAGCAGCCTTTCAAGGCAACTCCCCAGTCCGGCCGTTAAAAAACCGGACAATGCAAAGCGCGCCCGGAGTAACCTGCAACAAGACCACCTGGCATGATCAGAGAAAGCGTAGCAATACGGCCCCGACCCCAGCCATCGCAACACAGCGGAACAAGTACCTCGAGTACACAATTACGCCCTTAAAATTCCATGGGCACAGGGGGAGGGGCACATTAACGGCATGCCTACAACACGGCGTCAAACGTACTAGGGGCTGTCGGATCTTTTCTTTTTTAATTTCAGGACTCCATACTCTGGACAACCTGTTCGGCAGCGTTGCCGCACAGACGATGCAAGATCTAGGAAAGTAGACAAATCTACGCCGCATTCCGGAACTCTCAGGTGGTCTCCATTTCGAGCGATATATCTGTTTCTAAATTCCGCGGCCTGTGCCTGGTCAGGACATGTTAAATAGTCTAATATCTTTTTTGCTTATCACACTACTTGTATCGTTCGGCTTTGATAAATAGCCTCTTTATAAAACAATGCATAGCCTTTTATCTATTTTTTGCATTGTCCCCTTTGAATATATGTGTTTATGATATAACATGATCGCACCCATACACCATGGTACGACAAACCATGCCAGGGACTTCATTACCCTTTTATCTGGTGTGAGAAGTCCGTACACTTCCACAAGTGCGGCACCCCGAACTTTTAGCACTATATGCATCGGCTCCGAGTCATGATTTTGGTCACATGTTGGGTTTGCCCGGCTCCTATGTTTTGGTACCTTACGTTCCGCTCTATCGGCTAAGGTAGCACTAGGAGAACCACTGCGATTGTGCCCCAGATCAGGTGGGTTGAGCACCTCAGTGGAGAAAGCTAAAACAGACTGTCATGATAAGGCGCGAGACCGGTCGCTGTTCGAGAGGTTTTTCGAGTCCTTAAAGGCTTATGCCGCTTTGAGCGAGGAGCTGGCTATGTACGGCCAAAGGCGTGGATAGCGCCCCGAATTCGGCCTTTCGAACTAGGGGCTTCGCCGAAATTTAAAATTATAACGTTCTATGGCTAAGTGAGAGTGTTCAAGCATTATAGTCCGATTGCCTGGTTCGCTGTGCTGAGCGCCCCCCTCGAAGGACCCAACTATGGGAACAAGAGCCCTCAGGTTTATCCCGAACACCCCAGCACTAGTGGCATGGGGGCAGAAGCCGACGACTCGCCATCTCTCAATTTTTGATAAACGGCCGCACAGAAAATAATATTTTAAATTAAACAAGCATTGCTTAGCGCATATGAACAAGTTTTCAGCGCACAGGATACAAACGAGCGAGTTCATTCAAATACTACATCTTTAGTACATTCACCCGCGACAAGGAGGGCTCCGGCAAGAACGTCCTTGTAGTAGTTCTCGGGCTTGCGATGCTCCTTCCCCTGCGGCGGCCCGTCCTTCACCAGCTTCTCTCCATCCAGCTTACCCCAGTGTACCCTTACACGGGCAAGGGCCCTCCGGGCACCTTCAATACAGACGCAGCGCTTGATGACTTCAAGCCGTGGACATGCCTCCACCAGCCGCCGCACCAGCCCGAAATAGCTCCCAGGCAGGGCCTCTCCAGGCCACAGCCGAACTAGTAAGCCCTTCATGGCCTGTTCGGCCGCCTTATGGAGCTCGGCCAGCTGTTTCAGCTGATCGCTCAAGGGCACAGGGTGTCCGGCCTCAGAATACTGAGACCAGAACACACTCTCCGTCGAGCTGCCCTCTTCAGCTCGGTAGAATGCGGCGGCGGCGGATGCGCTGCGGGGAAGATCGAAGAACGCCCCCGGAGAACTCCGGATTCGGGTAAGTAATAGGTAATTTACTTTTATATTCCTACTTTGCATTGAGAATGCCTTACCCGTTGCTATCTTTCTCACATCCTCCAACTCCTGGAGGGCCTTCTGGGCTTCGGCCTTGGCACTCTTGGCGATCTCAATGGCCGAGGCGAGCTCGGATGCTTGCGTTTTCGCCTCAAGCTCCAAACCCTCATGTTTTTTCATGAGAGCTTGCAGCTCTTGCTGCACCTCGCCGGCTTGGACCCCAAGCTTCTCTCGCTCAGTGCGCTCCTCAGCCGTTTTCTTCTCGGCCTCAGCCAGCGCCTGCTTCAGGGCTGTCACCTCGGTTGTGGCCCCTACAATAAGCAGCACAATCCTGTTATTTCTTTCTGCAATCAAGCCTCTCTATAGGCACCTTTCCTTTTAGGGTATTTCTTACCTTCTTTCTGCCCGAGGTCCTTTTTAAGGACTTCCACCTGCGCAGTCAGTGCGGCGGTGGAAAGCAGCGAAGCCTGCATACGCATATTTGACCTTTTTATTAGACTCCTGCGAAAATTATTAGATCCTTTATCCGGCTTTTCTTTCCGAACACCGAACAGAGCATCAGGGGCTACTGTCTATGCGGTAAATAAATTGGCACATTTTTTACTTACCTCGAAGCCTGTTAGAAGGCTAGCACAAGCTTCATGCAGTCCGCTCTTGGCAGACTGAATCCTTTGGATCACCGTACTCATAACAGTACGGTGCTCCTCGTCGATGGCGGCGCCCTCAAGCACCTCCAGCAAATTGTCCGGCGCCTCCGGTTGGACGGAGGCCGCCGGCTCGGATGGCTTACTCCTCTTGGAAGGAGTTCGCCCGCCGCGGACCGGGATTGTCGAGTCCGGCGCGGTGTCCGGCACAAAGCCGGACTTGGAGCCCTGGAGGGTTTCATCCCCTTCACTCCTGGGGTCCGGAGGATTGCCTTGTGGCTCCTCCAGGACCATCTCCTCCTGCCCTGAAGCTTGGCGGGGCGCCACTTCGGCGTCGCCCGCCCCGCGGGGGGAGACTGCGGGTGGAACAGAGTTCACGTCCGACAAATCTAAGGAGCCGCTCGACGAGTCGTCGAGTTCGGCCCGGGGCGGGCTGCATAAAATGCGTGCGATATCAGGGAAAGCGGCACACAAAAAAAGGGGTATCATGAGTTACTCTGGTGTATAAATACTTACGATTTCGCCGGACGCTTGGTCCTGTCCGGCCACTCCTCTCCGCCCTCTTCGGCGTCGTGGGAGTAGTCCGGTGGAGGGGTCTTCCTTTTCCTTGACCCCTCGGCCTCCCCTGTTGGGGGCCTTCTTCTTCTTTGCTCCCCTCGCTGGAGGGGGAGAGCTTCCTTGTTCCTCCTCCTCGTTTTCGCGAGAGGAGGGCGTTGCGGACTCGTTGGATGACGAGCCCGACACCACCATGTTGCGGGAACTTTTTCGAGTCCCGGTGGTTTTCTTCTTCTTGGCCTTCCTCTCCGGCACCACGTAAGGTGCCGGAACCATTAGCTTCACCAAGAGAGCTGGGGCCGGGTCTTCGGGCAGAGGGGCCGGACAGTTAATTGGTCCGGATATCTCCAGCCAAGCCTGTCAAAGGTAAAAGGGGGTTTAGATCCTGCATAGAGATAATCTATGAAAAAGAGCTTAACGAACCTATCAAAGGTATAGATAGCTTACCTCGCCGGCGATACGCTGCGAGCTGTATCCGCGATCCTCGGTGGCGGATGTGGGGGACTCGGCGCCTTTGGTTAGCACCTTCCAGACGTCTTCATACATCGTGTCGAAGAGCCTACTGAGGGTCTGGTGCTGCGCCGGGTCGAATTCCCACAATGTAAAATCCCGTTCTTGGCACGGGAGGATCAGGCGAACGAGCATGACCTGGACTATGTTGGCAAGCCGGATTGGCTAGTCCACCAGGGACTGGATGCATGTTTGCAACCCAGTCACTTCCTCCTCGTTGCCCCACGACAGGCCTATCTCTTTCCAGGACATGAGCCGCGTGGGGGGTCCGGATCTGAACTCAGGGGCCACGACCCATTTCGGATCACGGGGCTCGATGATGTAAAACTACCCTGCCTGCCACTCCTTTAGGGACTCCACGAGGGAGCCATCGAACCAGAGGACGTTGGCTATCTTGCCAACCATAGCGCCTCCGCACTCCGCCTGGGTGCCGGACACCACCTTGGGCTTGACGTTGAAGGTCTTGAGCCAGAGGCCGAAGTGGGGGCGGACGCGGAGAAAGGCCTCACACACGACGATAAACGCCGAGATGTTGAGGACGAAGTTCGGGGCCAGATCGTGAAAATCTAGGCCGTAGTAGAACATGAGCCCCCGGACAAAAGGGTGAAGTGGAAAGCCCAGTCCACGGAGGAAGTTGGGGAGAAAAACCACCCTCTCATGGGGCCTTGGGGTAGGAAGAAGCTGCCCCTTATCAGGAAGCCGATGCGGGATATCCTTGGATAAGTATCCGGCTGTCCTTAGCCTTTTTACTTGAGCCTCCGTAACGGAGGAGACCATCCACTTGCCTCCCGCTCCGGACATTGTTGGAGAAGGTTGAGGAAGAAGAGCGGACTTGGGCGCTGGAGCTTGAGTGCGTGAGAGATGGATTGGCAAAGGAGGAAGAAGGCGTAGGTTAAAAGGGTGAATCCCTATCCCTTTATATAAGCAGCTACGGTTAAGCGTCCTCACCTACCTAATAAAACTCACTTGCCTCCCAAACGCCGCGGTAAATGGCGTGGTTGGGTTACCCACGTCCGTATTAATGAGAATCCCGTTAAAGGGGGGCACACGATCTCTGCTTCGACAAGACGTGCCAAGGAAACCGCCTTGCTATATAGGCTGAGGTGGAACGATGAAAACAATTTATAGAAGGCTTGGCCGCAGTGTTATGACGCACTGTGGTATACGTCAGCAGATTTGATTTGTGTTAATATTATTCTCTGTATGGCAATATGTGGAAACTTATTTTGCAGAGCCGGACACTATCCTGTGGTGTTTATAATCTTCTTGAAGAACTTGGAGGAGGAACCCGCCTTGCAATGCCGAAGACAATCTACGCGTCGGACTCGTCGTCGTTGAAGCCTGGTTCAGGGGCTCCTGAGGGAGTCCTGGATTATGGGGTGTCGGTGTCAAAACCGGCGGATCTCGGGTAGGGGGTCCCGATCTGTGCGTCAAGGTCGGATGGTAACAGGAGACAAGGGACACTTTATTTTACCCAGATTCGGGCCCTCTCGATGGAGGTAAAACCCTACTCCTGCTAGATTAATATTGATGATATGGGTAGTACAAGAGTAGATCTACCACGAGATCAAGGAGGCTAAACCCTAGAAGCTAGCCTATGGGTATGATGATGGTTATGATGTGTTCGTCCTACGGACTACAACCCTCCGGTTTATATAGGCACCGGATAGGGTTAGGGTTACACAGAGTCGGTTACATTGGTAGGAGATCTTGAATATCCGCACGCCTAGCTTGCCTTCCACGCCAAGGAAAGAACCTTCCGGACACGGGACGAAGTCTTCAATCTTGTATCTTCATAGTCCTGGAGTCTGGCTGAAGATATAGTTCGGCTATCCGAACACCCCCTAATCCAGGACTCCCTCAGTAGCCCCTGAACCAGGCTTCAATGACGACGAGTTCGGCGCGCAAATTGTCTTCCGCATTGCAAGGCGGGTTCCTCCTCCAAATTCTTCAAGAAGATAATAAACACCAAAAAATAGTGTCCGGCTCTGCAAAACAAGTTTCCACGTATTGCCATATAGAGAATAATACAAACACAAATCAAATCTGCTGACGTATTCCACAGTGCGTCATAACACTGCAACCAAGCCTTCTGTATGGATTATTTTTTGTTGTTCCACCGCAGCACGTTCAACGAGGCGGTTTCCTTGGCACGTCTTGTCGAAGCAGAGATCGTGTGCCCCTTTTAACGGGATTCTCATTAATGCGGACGTGGGTAACCCAACCGCGCCATTTACCACGGCGTGTGAGCGGCAAGCGAGTTTTATTAGGTAGGTGGGGACGCATAACGGCATCAGCCTACATAAGGGGATAAAGATCCACCTCTTTCACCTACGCCTTCTTCCTCCTTTGCCCATCCATCTCCTGCGCACTCAAGCTCCAACGCCCAAGTTCGCTCTTTCTTCCCCAACCTGCTCTAGCGATGTCCGGAGCGGGTGGCAAGTGGATGGCTTCCTCCGTTACGGAGGGTCAAATCAAAAAGCTTAGGAAGGCCGGATATCTGTCCAAGGACATCCCGCACCGGCTTCCCGAGGCGGGGCAGCTTCTTCCCACCCCAAGGCCCCATGAGAGGGTAGTTTTTCTCCCCCATTTCCTCCGCGGACTGGGTTTTCCACTTCACCCTTTTGTCCGGGGGCTCATGTTCTACTACGGCCTGGACTTCCACGATCTGGCCCCGAACTTTATCCTCAATATCTCGGCGTTTATCATCGTGTGTGAGGCCTTTCTCCGCATCCGCCCCCACTTCGGCCTCTGGCTCCAGACCTTCAACGTCAAGCCCAAGGTGGTGTCCGGCACCCAGGCGGAGTGCGGAGGTGCTATGGCCGGCAAAATGGCCAACGCACTCTGGTTCGATGGCTCCTTTGTGGAGTCCTTAAAGGGGTGGCAGGCAGGGTGGTTTTACATCACCGAGCCACGCGACTCGAAATGGGTCGCGGCCCCTGAGTTCCGATCCGGACCCCCCACGCGGCTCATGTCCTGGAAAGAGACGGGCCTATCGTGGGGCAACGAAGAAGAAGTGACCGGACTGCAAACTTGCATCCCGTCCCTGATGAACAAGCCCATCCGGCATGTCAACATCATCCAGGTCATGTTCGTTCGCCGGATCCTCCCGTGCCAAGAACGGGAGTTCACTTTGTGGGAATTCGACCCGGCGCAGCACCAAACCCTCAATAGGCTCTTCGACACGACGTATAAAGACGTCTGGAAGGTGCTAACCAAAGGCGCCGAGTGCCCCACATCCGCTTCCGAGGACCGGGATACAGCGCGCAGCGCAACGCTGGCGAGGTAGGCTATTTATACCTTTCACAGGTTTGTTAAGCTTTTCTACATAGATTAACTCTATGTGGGATCTAAAAACTCCCTTTGCCTTTGACAGGCGTGGCTGAAGATAGCCGGACCAATCAACTGTCCGGCTCCTCTGCCCGAAGACCCAGCCCCAGCTCTCTTAGAGAAGCTGCTGGCTCCGGCGCCCTATGTGGTGCTGGAGAAGAAGGTCAAGAAGAAGAAGACCACCGGGACTCGAAAGAGTGCCCGCAATGTGGTGGTGTCGAGCTCGTCACCTGGCGATTCTGCGACGCCCTCCTCTCGTGAAAATGAGGAGGAGGAACAAGGAAGCTCTCCCCCTCCAGCGAGGGGAGCGAAAAAGAAGAAGGCCGCCCCAACAGGGGAGGCCGAGGGGTCGAGGAAAAGGAAGACCCCTCTGCCGGACTGCTCCCCCAACACCGAAGAGGGCGGAAAGGAGTGGCCGGACAGAACCAAGCGTCCGGCAACATCATAAGTATTCACATACCAGAATGACTCATAGTATCTTCAAGTGCGCAGCTTAATCTAATGTTGAATGCTATTTGCGCAGCCCGCCCCGAGCCGCACTCGATGATTCATCGGGCGGCTCCCTGGATTCGTCGGACATGAACTCTGTCTCGCCCGCAGTCTCCCCCAGCGGGGCGGACGACGCCGAAGCGGCGTCCCGCCGAACAGGGCTGGAGGAGGTGGTCCTGGAGGAGCCGCAAGGCAATCCTCTGGACCCCAGGAGTAAAGGGGATGAAACCCCCCAGGGCTCCCAGTCCGGCTTTGTGCCGGACACCGCGCCGGACTCAACCGTCCTGGCTCGCGGTGGGCGAACTCCTTCCAAGAGGAGTAAGCCGTCTGAGCCGGCGACCTCTGTCCAACCAGAGGCACCGGATAGTCTGTTGGAGGCGCTTGAAGGCGCCACCATCGACGAGGAGCACCGTACTGTTATGAGTGCGGTGGTCCAAAGGGTTCAGTCCGCCAAGAGGGGACTGAATGAAGCTTGCGCTAGCCTTCTAACAGGCTTCTAGGTAAGCAAAAAATATGCTAAATTCATTACCGCATAGACAGTAGCCCCTGATGCTCTGTTCGGTGTTCGGAAAGAAAAGCCGAATAGAGGATCCAACAATTTTCGCAGGAGTCTAATAAAAAGTCTAATATGCGTATGCAGGCTTCCCTGCTGTCCACCGCCGCACTGACTGCGCAGGCGGAAGTCCTGAAAAAGGACCTCGAGCGGTCCGAGCAAGAGCTCGGCCTTGCCAAAAGGCAGCTCGTGGAAAAGGAAGGTAAGAAATACCCCTTAGAAGAAAAAAAAGGTGCCTATAGAGAGGCTTGATTGCAAAAAGAAATAACAGGATTGTACTGCTTATTGTAGGGGCCACAACCGAGGTGGCAACCCTGAAGCAGGCGCTGGCTGAGGCGAGAAGAAAGCGGCCGAGGAGCGCGCCGAGCGAGAAAAGATTGGGGTCCAAGTCGGCGAGGTGCAGCAAGAGCAGCAAGCTCTCATGAAGAAACATGAGGGTTTGGAGCTTGAGGCAAAAACGCAAGCATCCGAGCTCGCGTCGGCTGTTGAGACCACCAAGAGTACCAAGGCCGAAGCCCAAACGGCCCTCCAAGAGTTGGAGGATGTGAAAAAGATAGCAGCAGGTAAGGCATTCTTAATGCAAAGTAGGAATATAAAGGTGAAATACCTCTTACTTACCTGAATCCGGAGTTCTCCAGGGGCGTTCTTCGATCTTCCCCGCAGCGTATCCGACGCCGCCGCATTCTACCGAGCTGAAGAGGACAACTCGACGGAGAGTGTGTTCTGGTCTCAGTATTCTGAGGCCGGACACCCTGTGCCCTTAAGCGATCAACTGAAGCAGCTGGCCGAGCTCCACAAGGCGGCCGAACAGGCCATGAAGGGCTTACTAGTTCGGCTGTGGCCTGGAGAGGCCCTGCCTGGGAGCTACTATGGGCTGGTGCGGCGGCTGGTGGAGGCCTAACCACGGCTTGAGGTCATCAAGCGCTCCGTCTGCATAGAAGGTGCCCGGAGGGCCCTTGCCCGTGTAAGGGTACACTGGGGCAAGCTAGACGGAGAGAAGCTGGTGAAGGACGGGCCGCCGCAGGGGAAGGAGCATCGCAAGCCCGAGAACTACTACAAGGAAGTTCTTGCTGGAGCTCGCCTTGTCGCGGATGAGTGTGCCAAAGATGTAATATTTCAATGAACTCGCTCGTTTGTATCCTGTGCGCTGAAAACTTGTTCATATGCGCTTAAGCAATGCTTTCTGAATTTAAAATATTATTTTCTATGCGGCCGTTTATCAATAACTGAGAGATGGCGAGTCGTCGGCTTCTGCCCCCATGCAACTAGTGCTGGGGTGTTCGGGATAAACCTGAGGGCTCTTGTTCCCATAGTTGGGTCCTTCGAGGGAGGCGCTCAGCACAGCGAACCAGGCAATCGGACTATAATGCTTGAACACTCTCACTTAGCCATAGAACGTTATAATTTTAAATTTCGGCGAAGCCCCTAGTTCGGAAGGCCGAATTCGGGTCACTATCCACGCCTTTAGCCGGACTTAACCAGCTCTCCGCTCGAAGCGGCATAAGCCTTTAGGGACTCGAAAAACCTCTCGAACAGCGACCGGTCTCGCGCCTTATCATGACAGTCTGTTTTAGCTTTCTCCACTGAGGTGCTCACCCACCTGATCTGGGGCACAATCGCAGTGGTTCTCCTAGTGCTACCTTAGCCGATAGAGCAGAACGTAAGGCACCAAAACATAGGAGCCGGGCAAACCCAACATATGACCAAAATCATGACTCGGAGGCGATGCATATAATGCTATAAGTTCGGGGTGCCGCACTTGTGAAAGTGGACGGACTTCTCACACCAGATAGAAGGGTAATAAAGCCCCTGGCGTGGTTTGCCGTACCATGGTGTACGGGTGCGATCATGTTGTTTGAGTAAACATATGTATATTAAAAGAATATAATGCAAAAAATAGACGAAAAGCTATGCATTATTTATGAGGAGGTTGTTTATTCAAGCCAAACGATACAAGTAGTGCGAAAAAAATTTAGACTATTTAACATGTCCTGACCAGGCGCAGGCCGCGGAATTTAGAAACAGATATATTGCTCGAAATAGAGACCACCTGAGA
Source organism: Aegilops umbellulata (assembly GCA_032464435.1). Taxonomy (NCBI): domain Eukaryota; kingdom Viridiplantae; phylum Streptophyta; class Magnoliopsida; order Poales; family Poaceae; genus Aegilops; species Aegilops umbellulata. Next base: position 506,975,698 of record CP136055.1, read on the forward strand.
GTTCCATGATGCGGCGTTGTTTTGTCTGCTTTCCTGGGTCCTGTATCGTCTGTGCGGCAGCAAGGCCGAACACCGTATCCAGAGTATGGAGTCCTGAAAGAAAAGAAGAACCCGGCAGCCCCTAGTACGTTTGACGCCGTATTGTTGGCATGCCGTTTTATCTGCCCCTTCCCCTATGCCCATGGAATTGTAAGGGCGTAATTGTGTACTCGAGGTACTAGCTCCGCTATGTAGCGATGGCTAGGGTTGGGGCCGTATTGCTACGCGTACTCTGAACGCGCCAGTCGGTCTTGCTGCGGGTTACTCCGGGCGTGTTTTGCTTTGTCCTGCTTTGTAGCGGCCGGACTCGAGAGCTGCCTTAACAGGCTGCTTTGTACCTCTGCTACGAGGGCCGCCGTGTGTTCCTCCATACGGATGGAGCGTTCGGTGTCTCCGCTGACCGTGATTACACCTCGAGGGCCTGGCATCTTGAGCTTGAGATATGCATAGTGCGGCACCGCATTGAATTTAGCGAATGCGGTTTGTCCAAGCAGAGCATGATAGCCACTTCGGAACGGAACTATGTCGAAGATTAACTCTTCGCTTCGGAAGTTGTCCGGAGATCCGAAGACCACATCAAGTGTTATGGAGCCTATGCAATTGGTCTCTACACCTGGGATGACGCCTTTAAAGGTCGTCCTTGTGGGCTTGATCCTTGATGGATCTATGCCCATTTTCCGCACAGTATCCTGGTAGAGCAGGTTCAGGCTACTTCCGCCGTCCATGAGGACTCTTGTAAGGTGAAATATTTCAACGATTGGGTCAAGAACCAATGCGGCGAAACCGCCGTGACGGATGCTAGTGGGGTGGTCCCTTCGATCGAAGGTGATCGGGCAAGAGGACCATGGGTTGAACTTTGGGGCGACTGGCTCCATCGCGTATACGTCCCGTAGCGCACGCTTCCTCTCCCGCTTGGGAATATGAGTCGCGTATATCATGTTCACCATCCGAACTTGTGGGGGAAACCCCTTCTATCCGTTGTTGTTCGGCGGCCTGGGCTCCTCTTCGTCATCGCTGTCTAGCCCCTTGTTTTTGTTTTCGACTCTTAACTTGCCTGCCTGCTTGAACACCCAACAATCCCTGTTGGTGTGATTGGCTGGCCTTTCGGGGGTGCCGTGAATCTGGCACGAGCGGTCGAGTATTCGGTCCAAACTGGACGGGCCCTGGGTACTCTTTTTGAATGCCTTTTTCCGCTGACCGGATTTATGGCCTCTGTATCTGGCGTTTACTGCCGTATCTTCATTGCTGTCGCTGCTGACGCGGCGTTTCTGTTTATTCCGTCGCGACCTGCCACTTTTGTCCTTGGTATCTGAATTACCTTGCTTCTTCGATAAGTTGTTGCTGCGAGCTAGCCAGCTATCTTCGCCCGCGCAAAAGCGGGTCATGAGTGTCGTGAGGGCTGCCATGGATTTCGGCTTTTCCTGTCCCAGGTGCCGGGCAAGCCACTCGTCACGGATGTTATGCTTGAAGGCTACTAAGGCCTCTGCATCCGGACAATCGACTATCTGATTTTTCTTTGTTAGGAACCGTGTCCAGAATTGCCTGGCCGATTCTTCTGGCTGCTGGATTATGTGGCTTAGGTCGTCGGCGTCCAGTGGCCGTACGTAGGTCCCCTGGAAGTTGTCGAGGAATGTGGCCTCCAGGTCCTCCCAAGAGCCGATCGAATCTGCGGGGAGGCTGTTAAGCCAGTGCCGGGCTGGTCCCTTAAGCTTAAGGGGTAAATATTTGATGGCGTGCAAATCATCGCCACGTGCCATGTGGATGTGGAGGAGATAGTCCTCAATCCATACTGCCGGATCTGTCGTACCATCGTACGACTCGATGTTGAAGGGTTAAAAACCCTCTGGGATTCTATGATCCATTACTTCGTTTGTGAAGCATAGTGGGTGTGCGTCGCCCCTGTACTGGGCTATGTCTCGACGCAGTTCGGAGGAGTTGTGCCTATTGTGTTCGGCCCGGCCGGATTTATTGTGTCCGGAGTGAAAACTATCACGTGCCGTCGGGCATCCGCGCGATCCATAGATCGATCTAGTTTGCCTTGCTTTGTCCTCCAGGACGTCTCGCAGGTCTGGTTCGTGTTCCCGTGCCTTGGTAAAGCGGCTGCGGGGCATGGCTTGTTTGGATGTTCGACAGGCTTCTCTGTCGCGGCCGCGAGGTGGCCGATCTGCCATGTCTTGGGCTTCCTCCTCTGATTGGGGTAGCGGCCTGCGCTTAGGATAGTTTTTGTAGGGGCGTCTGAGTTCGTGCTCTTCGGCCGCAAGAACTTCAGTCCATCTGTCAGCTAGCAAATCTTGATCAGCTCTAAGCTGTTGCTGCTTTTTCTTTAGGCTGTTCGCCATGGCTAAAAGCCTGCGTTGAAAGCGCTCTCGTTCGGCGGGGTCTGATGGTACGATGAATTCATCGTCGCCGAGGCTTGCCTCGTCTTTGGAGGAAGGCATGTAGTTATCGTCCTCGACCTCTCGCTCTGCCGCTCTCTCATGAGGGCGGTCTTCTCCATCTTCCTGTGCCGAATCCTGCTGGTTTTGGTGTTCTTCGACGCTGTCCGGGGTAGTATTATCTCCCGTGTCGGAATCACCGTTTCTGCTGTGGCGGGATTTGGAGCGGCGCCGCTGACGTCGGCGTTTTGGAGGCTTTTTCGAAGAGCCATCCTCCGCTGTTCCATCGCCATCTCCATCTTTTGGAGCATCCACCATGTATATGTCGTATGACGAGGTGGCGGTCCAGCACCCTACAGGTGCTGGTTCTTGCTCGTCTCCTCCTTCGTCGTCCATACCGTCGAAGTCTTTGGAGCCGAAGTCGAGCATGTCGGATATATCGTCGACAGTGGCTATTAAGTGGGCGGTGGGTGGGCTTTGAATTTCTTCGTCGTCCGAATCCCAACCTCGCAGGCCATAGTTCGGCCCGGGCTCTCCTGACAAAGAGAGAGACTTGAGAGAATTCAGAATATCACCAAAAGGTGAATACTGAAAGATGTCCGCGGCGGTGAACTCCATTACAGGCGCCCAATCTGATTCGATCGGCGGGGGCACGGACGACCCGAAGTTCGGAGAAGAGTCCGGCTCCTTGGAGTCACAGGCCATGCGGAGCGCGGGGCTCGCGTTCGGCTCAATGGCCTTTAAGATCGCAGCCCCCGAGGTGACGTCCAACCGTTCATCTTCAAAGAACGCAGCGGGCTCGGAATCAAGGATCAGGGCCGAAGCGTATGCGGCCTCCAGGACACTGTTCGGAGGCAGAGCTATATCATGCCCCTCTAGATAGTGCGGCGCGCTTGGCTGTGGCTCGAATTTGTCGAAGATCAAGTCTCCACGGATATCTACCGTGTAGTTTAGGCTTCCAAACCTGACTTGATGGCCAGGGGCGTAGCTCTCGATCTGCTCCAGATGACCAAGCGAGTTGGCCCGCAGAGCGAAGCCGCCGAAGACGAAGATCTGTCCGGGGAGAAAAGTCTCACCCTGGACCTCATCGTTGTTGATGATCAAAGGAGCCATCGGGCCTAAAGGCGACGACACAGAGGAACTCTCAATGAAAGCACCAATGTCGGTGTCAAAACCGGCGGATCTCGGGTAGGGGGTCTCGATCTGTGCGTCAAGGTCGGATGGTAACAGGAGACAAGGGACACTTTATTTTACCCAGGTTCGGGCCCTCTCGATGGAGGTAAAACCCTACTCCTGCTAGATTAATATTGATGATATGGGTAGTACAAGAGTAGATCTACCACGAGATCAAGGAGGCTAAACCCTAGAAGCTAGCCTATGGGTATGATGATGGTTATGATGTGTTCGTCCTACGGACTACAACCCTCCGGTTTATATAGGCACCGGATAGGGTTAGGGTTACACAAAGTCGGTTACATTGGTAGGAGATCTTGAATATCCGCACGCCTAGCTTGCCTTCCACGCCAAGGAAAGAACCTTCCGGACACGGTACGAAGTCTTCAATCTTGTATCTTCATAGTCCTGGAGTCCGGCTGAAGATATATTTCGGCTATCCGAACACCCCCTAATCCAGGACTCCCTCAGGGGGTGTTCGGATAGCCGAACTATACCTTCAGCCGGACTCCAGGACTATGAAGATACAAAGTTGAAGACTTCGTCCCGTGTCTGGAAGGATCTTTTCTTGGCGTAGAAGGCAAGCTAGGTGTGCGGATATTCGAGATCTCCTACCATTGTAACCGACTCTGTGTAACCCTAACCCTATCCGATGTCTATATAAATCGGAGGGTTGTAGTCCATAGGACAACCATCATCATACACAATCATACCATAGGCTAGCTTCTAGGGTTTAGCCTCCTTGATCTCGTGGTAGATCCACTCTTGTACTACCCATATCATCAATATTAATCTAGCAGGAGTAGGGTTTTTACCTCCATCGAGAGGGCCTGAACCTGGGTAAAATAAAGTGTCCTTTGTCTCCTGTTATCATCCGACCTTGACGCACAGTTCGGGACCCCCTACCCGAGATCCGCCGGTTTTGACACCAACAATGAGGATCTCTAATCCAGCATTTAGCACCGAAGACTTTGAAATAAATCACATTGGGTTTCTTGTCAGTGAGGAGTTCATAGGCAGTCTTCTTGAAGAATTTGTGAAGATATACTCTGCTGATGATATGGCACGCAGTATCAATTGCATCAACCCAGAAACGACCAGGGGTTTTGTACTCATCGAGCATAGTGCGAGCCATCTCAGCAAGAGTCCTGTTCTTGCGCTCCACAACGCCATTCTGTTGAGGAGTATAAGGAGCAGATAACTCATGAGTAATACCAAGTTCATCAAGATAGTCATCGAGACCCGAATTCTTGAACTCAGTGCCATTGTCACTTCTGATGTGCTTAATCTTCACACCAAAGTTGGTTGAAGCCCTCGAAGAAAATCGTTTGAAGACTTCCTGCACTTCAGTTTTGTAAGAGACAAGGTGTACCCATGTGTAACGAGAGTAATCATCAACAATAACAAAGCCATATTGAGATGCTTCATTCGAAACAGAGGAATAATGATTAGGACCGAAGAGATCCATGTGAAGCAATTCAAATGGACGAGTAGTGGTCATGATAGTCTTCGTTGGATGCTTGGCCTTTGTCATCTTTCCAGCTTCACAGGCACCGCACAAGTGATACTTGAGGAATTTGACATTCTCAATGCCAATGACATGCTTCTTCTTTGCAAGCGTGTTCAAATTCCTCATGCCTGCATGACCAAGTCGTCGATGCCATAGCCATCCTTTTGAAGCTTTTGCAAGTAGGCACACGGCTGGTTGTGAATCAGCAGAGAAATCAACAATATACAAGTCTCCTCTCCTAAAGCCTTCGAAGACTTTGGAATTGTCAGCTTCCATAATCACAACACAACGATACTTGCCAAAGACAACAACCATATCAAGATCACAAAGCATTGAGACAGACATAAGATTATATCCTAAGGACTCAACAAGCATGACTTTGTCCATGTGTCGATCCTTTGTGATAGCAACCTTACCTAGACCCAATACCTGACTTTTGCTTTTATCAGCGAAGATGATATGCTTCATGTGTGACGCTGATACGGGAGCATCCATCAACAGATTCTTGTCATCAGTCATGTGATTTGTACATCCACTATCAAGTACCCATTCAGTGGCTTTGGGTTGATCATCCTGCAGATGAATTAGTGCAACTTACGCCCTCATATACTTCAGCAGTGAAGAATATGATATCTCAATTCATCAGATCAATTTCATCAAGCAGTAAGACAGATAAAACAGAGGGAGGACGTGTGAAATGAAAGTTCATTTCATCATGGTTAGCCTGCGTCCTTTCAGGCATTTTTGTCAGGTCCCCAGCAAATTCTTCAGACGTTATTGCACGTCTGGAGACCTGACCCTGCAGAAGGGATTAGTTCTTTTTCTTCACCACCCACATCTGAAGGGGTGCAAAGAGTTCATCACTCTGCGAGCTCCATATGAGAATGGTGGCAAAGCAGCCAAACTATTTCGTTTCACATAAGAGGGGTTAGGGTAAGCATATGCATAAGCAGAGAAATTCTTCGAGGACTTATGAACATAATAATTGGAAGAATAATGCTCATATTCATAGCCCTTGGCTCTTCCCTGCGAAACAGAGTTGTTAGCATGATGATGTTCATATGAGGACTTTGATCCATGTGAGGAATTTGATCCCCTTGAGGAATTTGGTCCGTATGAGGACTTGGATCCATACGGAGAATTTGGTCCATATGAAGAATTTGATCTGAGGTTCCTTTTCTTCACAGGTGGTGTCATGAGGACATTCACCTGAAGACTTTCAAGGCGCCTTTTGGGAACCCAGATTTTCTTCACAGGGGAACCGTTCCTGCAGTTAGTGCCAACATATCTAGCAAATACTTCACCATTTTGATTTTTGAACAGTTTATAGTTGGAGTCAAAAGACTCATCAGAAGAATGAGAAGATTCACATGTATAGCCAAATAAGTTAGATGGATCAACTGGAGGTCCCTTTGCAGCAACCCATGAGGTTTTGGGGTACTGCTCAGGCTTCCAATATGTACCATCAGCATTGAGTTTCCTCTCAAAGGCAATACCCTCTTTCCTAGGGTTCCTGTTGAGGATCTGCTTTTTAAGCACATCACAAAGAGTCTGATGCCCTTTGAGGCTTTTGTACATGCCTGTTATGTACAATTCCTTCAGTCCTGCATCGTCAGTAATACTAGCAATGTCCTCAGATGAGGAATTAGTGATAGCAGAGGCAGGTGAAGAATTTGTAACATTTGAAGCATTTGAACATTCAGGTGAGGAATCAGCAGATTCTCGTTCAATGCATTTTAAACATGGAGGAATAAATTCTTCCTGAGCAGCGCTGATTTGTTGAGCAAGTAATGAATCGCGCTCCTTCTGAAGATCTTCATAACTCACTCTTAGCTTCTCAAGATCTTGCTTCTTTTGAAGATATTCATAAGAAAGCTTCTCATGATCAGATAAGAGAGTGTTATGATGACTTTGAAGGTTGTCAAACCTGGTCTGAAGTCTCTGAAGATTTTCAGTTAAGGCCTTAGTGCGATCCAATTCTTCACCCAACATATCATCACTTTTGTCTAGCATGTTTTGAACCTTTTCAAAAGCCTTTTGTTGTTGCACAACAATCTTAGCAAGTTTAGAGTAGCTAGGCTTAAGATTTTCATCAGATTCATCATCACTAGATTCAGAGGAGGCGTATTTGAGTACCTTGACACCCTTTGCCATGAAGCAATAGGTGGGAGCGTAGTCATCACTGCTTTCATCAGCCTTGTTGGTGAGATCACTTTCTTCAGTGTTGAAGATGGATTTGCTGACGAATGCAGTAGCGAGGGCTAGGCTTGCCACACCAGACTCAGAATCTTCAGATTGTTCCTCTTCCTCATTTTCTTCAGATTCAGCCTCAGAGTCCATTTCCTTGCCAATGAATGCCCGAGCCTTCTTGGAGCTGCTCTTCTTGTGAGACGAAGACTTTGAGGATTTTGATGATGAAGATTTTGAGGACTTCTTCATTTTCTTCGCATCATCAGAACTGTAATCCTTGTATTTCTTCTTCTTTGATTCCTTTTCCCACTGAGGACAATCTTGAATGTAATGTCCTGGTCTCTTGAACTCGTGACAAAGCCTCTTCTTATAGTCACTGGATGAGGAATCATTGCTCCTTGAGGGTTTCCCAAAGCAACCACGTCTTGAGAACTTCTGGAATTTCTTCACAAGCAGTGCTAGATCACGACTCAGTTCTTCAGGATCACCAAGGCTGCTGCCAGAGTCTTCATCTTCGGACTCAGATACTACCTTGGCCTTCAGTGCACGTGATCTGCTATAGCTCGAACCGTAGAGATCTCTCTTCTCATCAAGCTGGAACTCATGAGTGTTTAGCCTCTCGAGGATATCAGCGGGGTCAAGTGACTTGTAATCACCACGCTGTTGTATCATCAGTGCCAGAGTGTCAAATGAGGAATCAAGCGATCTCAGCAATTTCTTCACCACCTCATGGTCGGTGATGTCAGTGGCACCAAGTGCTTGAAGCTCGTTTGAGATGTCAGTGAGGCGATCGAAGGTTTGCTGCACATTTTCATAGTCGAGTCTTTTGAAGCGGTTGAAGAGATTGCGAAGAACATCAACTCGAGAGTCACGCTGAGTTGAAACTCCTTCATTAACCTTGGACAACCTATCCCAGATAAGCTTAGCAGTTTCCAAAGCACTCACTCTACCATACTGACCCTTACTCAGATGGCCACATATGATATTCTTCGCTTGGGAATCGAGTTGCTTGAATCTCTTCACATCGGTAGCGTTCAATGAGGGAGTGACGGAGGGAACACCATTTTCCATAACGTACCAGAGATCGTTATCAATTGCCTCAAGATGCATTCGCATCTTATTCTTCCAACAGGGGTAGTCCGTCCCATCGAAGGTAGGACACCCAGCAGAGACCTTGATCATACCTGCGGTCGACATAACTAAAACTCCAGGCGGTTAAACCAAAATCACACAAAACAAGGGAGTACCTTGCTCTGATACCAATTGAAAGTGCGTTATATCGACTAGAAGGGGGTGAATAGGCGATTTTTATGAAATTCTTCACTGAGGAATTTGCTCGTGAGGAAATTCCTTAGCGAAGAACTACTAGCAGCGGAATAAGTACTCAGAGGTAAACATAGCAGAATACATGCATGGTCATCATGATGAAATGAAGACAAACTCAGAGTACAGAAAGCGTAAACACAGGATAGCACAAGATGAAGACAAACAGACTGAAGAAATTGAACTGAGGAAATTGAGAAAGTCTTCAGTCAAAGTCTTCAAACACAGATATAAACAAACACACAACACAGTAATGAGGAAATGAAAGTGTTGAGGAAATAGAACTAGTAAGCTTGGTGAAGACAATGATTTGGTAGACCAGTTTCAACTGCTGTCTCAGTTCTACATCTGGTTGGATCGGCTGAGTATTTAAACTCGAGGACACCTAGTCCCGGACACACAGTCCTCACCGTATTCTCCTTGAGCTAAGGACACACAGTCCTCACCCAATCACTCGTGGTAAGTCTTCAGGTGACTTCCAAACCTTCACAGACTTGGTCACTCGGCGATCCACAATTCCTCTTGGATGCTCTAGACCTTGACGCCTAACCGTCTGGAAGAAGCACAGTCTTCAAAGGTAACAAGCGTCGGATCCACGCAGGATCAATCTCTTCAGTGATGCTCAATCACTTTGGGTTTGTAGGTGTTTTGGGTTTGGGTTTGGATTTTCCTCACTTGATGATTTTCACTCAAAGTCCTCGGAGGATGGGTTGCTCTCAAATGACAAGTGTCAAGTTCACGCGGAGCAGCCAACCAGCTAGTGGTTGTAGGGGGGCGGCTATTTATAGCCTAGGGAGCAGCCCGACATGATAAGACATAAATGCCCTTCAATGATATGACGTTAGGTGGACAAGATATTTTAGGACAGCTGGCGCGCAGCACAGCAACGGTCGGAAATTTGAGGTACAAATTCCTCAGGGCTATCATGTTCCTCACTGTGTAGGCAATTCGCACTGGCGAATTCCTAACTCCTCAGTCAGAGCAAAGTCCTCAGTGACCAAAAGAACTGCATCTCTGTCACTGAAGAAATTGACTAAACTGTATGAGATTTCCAATGGCTTCACTCGAAGGGATTGGTAGGTGTAGGATTTGAGTTGAGCATCACATGGAAATTTTCTCCTTAGTATTTCCTCGACCCCCTTTAACAGTACGGTGTTTCCTATGACTCAAGAAAGAGAAAATGAAACTACGAAAACAAAAGTCTTCACGCTTCATGTTCCTAGAATGAATACCAAGTCTTCAAGGTCACACCAATTTCTTCACTTTCAAATTCTTCAGAAAGTCTTCAAAATATCAAAGTCTTCAGTCGAAGAACTTCATTTTTAGGGGTCGACTTTCTCTATAAATATCAAACTCCTCATAGACTTATAGACCTGTGTACACTCATAAACACATTAGATACTTAACCTATAAGTCTTCAATACACCAAAATCACTAAGGGGCACTAGATGCACTTACAGGTACTAAGTTCATGATAAATTCGAGTTCAATTTAATCATATTACTTAAGAACTCCCACTTAGAAAGACATCCCTCTAATCTTCTAAGTGATCACGTGATCCAAATCAACTAAACCATAACTGATCATCACGTGAAATGGAGTAGTTTTCAATGGTGAACATCACTATGTTGATCATATCTACTATATGATTCACGCTCGACCTTTCGGTCTCAGTGTTCCGAGGCCATATCTGCATATGCTAGGCTCGTCAAGTTAAAACTGAGTATTCTGCGTGTGCAAAACTGGCTTGCACCCGTTGTAGATGGACGTAGAGCTTATCACACCCGATCATCACGTGGTGTCTGGGCACGACGAACTTTGGCAACGGTGCATACTCAGGGAGAACACTTTTATCTTGAAATTTAGTGAGAGATCATCTTATAATGCTACCATCAATCAAAGCAAGATAAGATGCATAAAAGATAAACATCACATGCAATCAATATAAGTGATATGATATGGCCATCATCATCTTGTGCTTGTGATCTCCATCTCCGAAGCATCGTCATGATCACCAACGTCACCGGTGTGATACTTTGATCTCCATCGTAGCATCGTTGTCGTCTCGCCAAACTTATGCTTCTACGACTATCGCTACCGCTAAGTGATAAAGTAAAGAATTACAGGGCGATTGCATTGCATACAATAAAGCGACAACCATATGGCTCCTGCCAGTTGCCGATAACTCGGTTACAAAACATGATCATCTCATACAATAAAATTTAGCATCATGCCTTGACCATATCACATCACAACATGCCCTGCAAAAACAAGTTAGACGTCCTCTACTTTGTTTGTTGCAAGTTTTACGTGGCTGCTACGGGCTGAGCAAGAACCAATCTTACCTACGCATCAAAACCACAACGATAGTTTGTCAAGCTGGTGTTGTTTTAACCTTCGCAAGGACCGGGCGTAGCCACACTTGGTTCAACTAAAGTTGGAGAAACTGACACCCGCCAGCCACCTGTGTGCAAAGCACGTCGGTAGAACCAGTCTCGTGTAAGCGTACGCGTAATGCCGGTCCGGGCCGCTTCATCCAACAATACCGCCGAACCAAAGTATGACATGCTAGTAAGCAACATGACTTATATCGCCCACAACTCACTTGTGTTCTACTCGTGCATATAACATCAACACATAAAACCTAGGCTCGGATGCCACTGTTGTGGAATGTAGTAATTTCAAAAAAATTCCTACGCACACGCAAGATCATGGTGATGCATAGCAAAGAGAGGGGAGAGTGTTGTCTACGTACCCTCGTAGACCGATAGCGGAAGCGTTATGATAACGCGGTTGATGTAGTCGTACGTCTTCACGACCCGACCGATCAAGCATCGAAACTACGACACCTCCGAGTTCTAGCATACGTTCAGCTCGATGACGATCCCCGGACTCCGATCCAGCAAAGTGTCGGGGATGAGTTCCGTCAGCACGATGGCGTGATGACGATCTTGATGTTCTACCGTCGCAGGGCTTCGCCTAAGCACCGCTACAATATTATCGAGGATTATGGTGGAGGGGGGCACCGCACACGGCTAAGAGAACGATCACGAAGATCAACTTGTGTGTCTAGAGGTGCCCCCTACCCCCGTATATAAAGGAGCAAGGGGGGAGGCCGGCCGGCCCTGGGGGCGCGCCAAGGAGGGGGGAGTCCTCCTCCTAGTAGGAGTAGGACTCCCCTTTCCTAGTCCAACTAGGAAGAGAGAAGGGGGAAGGAAAGAGAGGGAGAGGAAGAGGGAAAGAGGGGCCGCGCCCCCCTCCCCTAGTCCAATTCGGACTCCCCATGGGAGGGGGCGCGCCACCTCCTGGGCTGCTGCCCTCTCTCTCCCCTCAGGCCCACTAAGGCCCAATACTTCCCCGGGGGGTTCCGGTAACCCCTCCGGCACTCCGTTTTTCTCCGAAATCACCCAGAACATTTCCGGTGTCCGAATATAGTCGTCCAATATATCAATCTTTATGTCTCGACCATTTCGAGACTCCTCGTCATGTCCGTGATCATATCCGAGACTCCGAACAACCTTCAGTACATCAAAACATATAAACTCATAATGAAACTGTCATCATAACGTTAAGCGTGCGGACCCTATGGGTTCGAGAACAATGTAGACATGACCGAGACACGTCTCCGGTCAATAACCAATAGCAGAACCTGGATGCTCATATTGGCTCCCACATATTCTACGAAGATCTTTATCGGTCAGACCATATAACAACATACGTTGTTCCCTTTGTCATCGGTATGTTACTTGCCCGAGATTCGATCGTCGGTATCTCAATACCTAGTTCAATCTCATTACCGGCAAGTCTCTTTAATCGTTCTGTAATACATCATCTCGCAACTAACTCATTAGTTGCATTGCTTGCAAAGGCTTAAGTGATGTGAATTACCGAGAGGGCCCAGAGATACCTCTCCGACAATTGGAGTGACAAATCCTAATCTCGAAATACGCCAACCCAACATGTACCTTTGGAGACACCTGTAGAGCACCTTTATAATCACCCAGTTACGTTGTGACGTTTGGTAGCACACAAAGTGTTCCTCTGGCAAACGGGAGTTGCATAATCTCATAGTCATAGGAACATGTATAAGTCATGAAGAAAGCAATAGCAACATACTAAACGATCGGGTGCTAAGCTAATGGAATGGGTCATGTCAATCACATCATTCTCCTAATGATGTGATCCTGTTAATCAAATGACAACACATGTCTATGGTTAGGAAACATAACCATCTTCGATTAACGAGCTAGTCTAGTAGAGGCATACTAGTGACGTTTAGTTTGTCTATGTATTCACACAAGTATTATGTTTCCGGTTAATACAATTCTAGCATGAATAATAAACATTTATCATGATATAAGGAAATAAATAATAACTTTATTATTGCCTCTAGGGCATATTTCCTCACGCTGCACTTCGTCCTCAGCACCTCGAGGGCGGCAACCAGTCGCCGCTCCCCCGGCGCCTATCCCCCGCCGAAGCAGCGATGACATTTGGCTATCGCTGCGCATGGAGGGTGTGTCCTCCTCCTCCTCCCACTCCCACTTGTTCGGATAACCGGCGCTCGCCAGCGTTAAGGCCGAGCCCGTGGAGACGCCTGTAAGGCGGCGCACCCGCGGAGGCGCCCTTGTCATCAACGAGGGAGACCGTGGCTCCTCTTCCTCTCGCCTCATCAAGCCGAAGACGGGGCCGGGGCTGGTCGCCATGAAGAGCGAGCACGACGACTTGGCAGTCGCCGCCTCCGAGGCCACGCTCAAGTGGGCACGCGAGGACTGTGTCAAGCTGGAGATGGAACACCAGCGCCGCACCCTCGAGGAGATCGCCGCCCGGCGTCGCGGCCGCGACATGGGCGACGTCATCATCCTCGAGGACAGTGACGACGACGCACCTCCGCCGCCAACCAAACCCGTCCAGTTGCTTCTCGTGGGTTTTCATAACCCTGCTGCGCAAAAATGGGATATGCATTTGAAATAGATGTCCGAGTTATTATGTATATCATGATCGATACAGAAATCGATCAAGTTATCTGTTCCTTTACCCAGTCTTGAATATGCTCGCCCCCTGGGCCTGCTTCAAGCTATAGCAGATGGGACTAAGCTACTTTTTAAAGAAGATATTCTGCCATCCCGATGAGACATTTCTTTATTTTGCATTGGACCCTCTATAGCAGTCATATCAGTTTTATTAAGTTTTTTAGTTATCCCTTTGGGATATCATTTTGTTTTAGCTGAAAGGAAATTTGCTCTGACATAGAGTATAACCTGACTATCTTGGCCTATCCAAGTGAAAATACGATAAAAGAAAAGCATGGCCGAGGGGGAACATGTCAAGTATCCGCCTGGGATCATGTTTTCTTAGGTTTATTCTGGATTTACAATGCAATTTCGGTAGTCATTTTCCATGGGTACAGAGGGCCATAGGTTCGAATCCTGTCATCTTGATGTGGTATTCACACAATGGGGCCGAAGTGCAAAGCCCCGCAGCCTCTGGCAGGATGCGGAGATCGATTGATCAATATGCATATCGAGAGTTGATGGTTGACCGCCACCCCCCTTGTCCTGCCCCGGCCGGGGAGTTCTTAAAGGTTAGGCCAAATGATTCTAAGCTTGAGGACCCATTCTATCCGGGCCTAAATGCTGGAGTTTCAGAATTTGACTCGTATTTTGTTTGGACACAATCAACGGAGGCCCCCCCGACATATGTTGCAACGTCTTCAATAGCATGCTCTTACTCCGTCTTTCCCTTAATAAGTCATCAAATTTGGTGCTTTTCGATCCCCAGTTGCTATGGGGAACAAAGGCAGAAATACAATAGAATCCTCCATTTAAATGGTCAGACACAATCTACTAATTGATCTATATTCTGATACCCTACTATATCATAGTCTCTACTACTAGTATTTTTAATACCTCAGGCATTGATACAACATCTATAGCATAACTTCCATCTTGATAGTTCTTTCTGAGTTCTGTCTGATATCCATGATCTCTCTTGATCCGTAAATCAATACAGAAATCAATGGGCTCTGTCAAGTTAGTTATAGGTTGTGCCATACCAACGATTTCTAGGAAGGCGGTAAGATGATATGTTGAGCAGTTATGTATCTAGGACCTTTAACGCAGCTTGGCCAATTACACGGAATTCGCGATTATTCTATTTCCTGATGCTCGCAATGTATAGTGGTCAAATAGGATTATTTTCTTCGCGAGACCTTTTACTTTTTTTTATCACGTGGGAGTTAGAATTAATTCCTATTTACTTACTTTTATCCATGTGTGGGGGGGGGGAGGCGTCTATATTCAGCTACAACGTTTATTTTGTATACTGCAGGTCTAACGGCGTACCTTTCGCATGATGGGTCAGCGAGGAAATGGGAATAGCGGCTTAAGCCATTAGGTGTAGGCGCTTTCCAGAGGTGAAATATTTACGTTCTTCCTATTTGACCCGAAACCGGTCGATCTAGCCATGAGCAGGTTGAAGAGAGCTCTAATAGGCCTTGGAGGACCGAACCCACGTATGTGGCAAAATACGGGGTGCGACCCCCATAGAAGGAGTAGTCCCCCAACGTGGGGCGACTTTCCCATATTCCGAATTCAAGGGTTACAGTAAACTACATGCACCAGTTCGTTTTGGCCTAGGTTTAGAACTATCTTCAACGGTTTGTGTAGCCATAAATTCTATTTAATCATTGGTGTTGACTTTGTATACTATTCCGTTGTAGTTGATCAAAAAATCTAGATACAAATGCATGATGTATATATTATATCATGCATATATCATAAAGAAGGAGTATGGAGCCAGTAGTGGGAATCGAACCCGCAACCCCAAGGTTATGAGCCTTATGAGCTACCAAACTGCTCTATACTCTTAAACTAAAGAGGGGTAACTAGTGGATAAAAGAGGGTTGGATACGCCCCTCTACCAATATCTATACAAATAGAATAGTCCATTTATACAGAATGGTAAAGAGGACTCCTCTATGATTATCAATTTCAGAAATACATACAAATACGAAAGGGTATTTTATCCTTACCAACTGGATCTTGTTGCACCCGGTAACAAACATTCATAAACCATTTCTCGAAGTACGTGTCCGCCAAGGCGACGCAGGCGAGGGGTGCAGCAAGGACGACGGCGGCATGAAGAAGGAGGCCGACGACGGCGACGATTACAGCGCCTTCGGCACGTTCTTTGGCCTGTAGGAGGGGTGACGAAAGGCGGCGCAGTAGTTTTTAATTATGTTTTAAAGTTCTTTATGTAAGAAAATCAATGAAATCGCCTCATATGTGTCGAATTTGGCTGAATTTTGTTGTGTTTGGCCGATTTTGGCCGAGTTTACTTTTCCAAAGGACGACGTCTGGGTGCGGCTTGGGATGGCGGTTGGGAATCCGATCGCCCCCATGCCCAAAATAACGCCAGCGCGCCCCCAGGCGGCGATATTTTAGGCACTTGGGGGGCCGAACGACTGGAAATGCTCTCAGAGCATCTACAACCAGCACCCTAAACCCTCGTAATATGTTCGCGCATCCGCCCAAATATAGATCAGTGATCAATTAAAAAACTCAATTCAGACGAACATCTTAGACGCGTCTCAAACGTCCGATCTGACCGGCATCCCTAATATCCAGCCCAAATATAGGACGGATATAGGAGGCCCGGGCGCATCCGCCATGTCAGATTGATGGCCGGGTCCCACACGAATCCCTCGAAAACCTAACAATTCGACGACTGTCTCCTTTGGTGGGGGTGTGAACGACACGTGGCGCCGCTCCGGCTCGTTGCCTGAGGCTAAAGTCCGGCTATTTAACCGATCGGCGTCTCCAACCTTAGCCACAACCTCTTCATTCCTCTCCGCGCTGCCGCCAGCCCGAGCACATTGGTCTCTGTCTCCGCTAAGCCATTGCTATCCGTCTCCACCTCCCTCTTACCTTGTCGTCCTACATGGCCCGACAGAAGAAGACTACCTATGCTATGCTGATGTCGGAGCGCAGCTTCCAGATCGAGGAGGAGATCCGGGCGAGGTGCGCCGCCCGCATCGCAGCCGGCCTACCTCTGGACTCACCGAAGCCGGAGGAGGAGGGGGAAAGGAACAACAGCCGGTTCCGATGCAGGATCCGGAGGAGGACAAGGCGGAGGAGCGGGTGCCGGTCGTGGGGTTCGGTATGGAGGACGTCATGATGGAGTTCGCGGTCGCCCAAGTGCGGTGATGGCGGAGCAGCAGGCTATTATGGAGTCCATCTAGGATGAGGCCTATGTCGAGGCCAACTGCCAGTTCATACGACGTGAACGGGAGGCGACATACGTGTTTTTCGCCGAACCTGGCGCGGACATGGAGACAAATGCCGACGCGGAGCAGCCGGAGGAGCCACAAGAGTTGGAATTGTGGCTGCCACCCATGTATCCGGAGCCGGGCACGGGGATTGTCGACATCTCCGATGAGAATTAGGGTAGTATAGGTTATTTGATATACGTATTATGTGAATTTTCTTGTTTGCATATTTTATATGAATTTAAGGTTTCTAGAATGAGGTATCCGGATGCCTATAAGCTAATCTGATGTGTGACCGGTCACTGCAGCGGACGCGTCCGGTGCGCATGTAAGCGTTTGATGGCCGAAAGATGCTCTTGTTGCCTTGCCTGATAGTGCAGTGCAGCAGAGGTGTGAGGTGTCAGTTAGTCGTTCAGAAGAACTCGGCAAGCACCGTCAGCCGAGGCCAAGGAGGGGCGGCGCGCAGCTAGCAATCTGTCTGTGTGCTTTGCGTTGCCCCGACTTCCCGGTTTGGTCCTCCGTATTTATCGATGGAGTCGTTCGCACACAAAGAGGAGCATGTGGTGCTGGGACTGAAAGGGTTAAGCCTAGCATGTTTAGTAATAATAAAGTAGTGAAGTTTAGTGTGTCTTTGGCTTCGCGGATGTACATGGACTTACGGACGCATCCCTAGAAAGGGACATGTAAATTTCTTACATTCTGTGCGTCGACGGCGACCATACATGCATCTGGTGCTGCAAGCCTGCAAGCATGCACGTAGGCTGTCGATTCGACTGATCGCCGGATCTGTTTTATAACTCGAATGGTTGCCGGATCAGTTGAAGGAATCGAGCCGTTGGGTGTTGGTCCAGTACCGCACCAAGATCTGGGCGGTGTGCGTGCCGTCAATGTTCGTCGCGCCGATGATGAGCGCGGGCGGAGCTGCCCGCCGACCACCCTGTTGACCGCCAGATTCAGGCGCTCCTGCACGGCCCACCAGCCGAGGTTCTGAATTTAGACCCATGCGAGTACAATAATCTTATAGACAGCGGCGTTTCGGTGCCCGGGTGCATCTGCACCCGGTCAAAAAAAAATCGTAAAAAATTCAGAAAAATTCAAAAAATTCCAAAATTTTTTTTAGGGTGGTAGACAATTTGATGTGTGAAGTATGTTCCAATTTTCAAAACATTTGGACTTCTGTGCAGCTCTCAACAAAAAAGACAAATCAGACCAGAACAGTACACATTTTTACAGACCTTTGATTTGTCTTTTTTGCTGAGAGCTGCACAGAAGTCCAAATGTTTTTAAAATTGGAGCGTACCTCACGAATCAAATTTTCTAACACCCAAATTTTTTTGGAATTGTTTGAATTTTTCTAGTATTTATTTTGATTTTTTTCTTGAGCGCAGGTGCAGATGAGCTCGGGCTCAGATTCGAATTTTCGAATCTTATATCAATACTCATGTTTTTCATGGGCATAAAATCCTATCTGTACAATACTCAGCAGTCATAAATTTAGACCCGTGTCAATACCCAATGGGTACCCATCCGGTATTAACGATACATCATTGAAGGGTGGTTGCGTAGTTGCTTGGTCCATTGACGCCATCGGCATGATTGGGATGGGGAAATGGTGATTGTACGGAGGATGGGTGCGGGGTATTCCTGGGCGGTTGTGACTAAATGATGGAGGTTAACTATGGAAGGGATGTCTAGTCTAGTGCTTCACAACGTATATACAACTTAGGGCTATGATGTATTTAACCCATATAAGCTCATCGGGTCTGGTTTAAGCGTACCCATGGGCACATAATTATACCCACGCCCTTCCCGAAGGAGATTTGTAGCTCCTGGGTGCCCGTGAACCCTAGAATAGTAAAATCAAAATAATACCAGGAAAATTCAAAAAACCCTGAAATTTTGGGGTATCGAACATGGGTGAAGTTTCGTGAAAAATGAGTTACGTGGTATTCTTAGTAAAAAAAGTCAAAAAATTCCATTGTATCAAAAATTGTTTGAATGGGTCACAGTTCAAACTGTATTTTCTTTGGCACGTATACCATGGATGCCAAAATACCATGAAACATTGCGCACGTAGAATGAACGACCTAGTTTGATACCCCAAATTCCAAGTTTTTTTAGTTTTCCTGGTATTTTTTATGATTTTACTATTCATATTGGGTTCATGGGCACCCAGGAGCTCCCACCTATTTACCCTCGAAATATCCCTTTGGTTTTTACACCGAAGTGTGTTCTTGATTAGGGACAACCTGGCGTGCATAATTGTAAGGTAGCATTACTTCTGTCTTTTGCCACAATGACATAATCTATTAAACACATATATTTTATGTGTAAAATTGCTCTATTCACAAACCTCCACCCCCCATGTAGTGTGTAACATGTTCAGTCGATGGTTGAGAAGTATTGATAATAACTTTTTGTCACATATTCTTGTGGGACCAGCAACCTTATGTTGATTTGGTTTTCAAAATATTTTATCTCATATGCAGGTTATTCATGCATGTACGCATTGGCTCTATGATTAGTATATCATGAAGAGACCGGAGGACAGGGACCTTTGTACGATGACGTCTGTTCGGCTAGAGCATACGACCAGGGAGATTTTCTTTCATCATGAATAATAGGACCTCCACCATCTTAGGCGTGCCTTGATTATTATTTTTCCTATAAGATGGTACTCGTTATTTTTTGGGTGTGTGGGTTATTCAGCGGCCATGTATTCTCTCAATGCGGTTGTATCACCTCAATATAACGATTGAATGAAAATTTCCTTCATAAAAAAATGGTCAAGCGGGTGCCCCGAATTGTGGGCCTATTGTGACATTTTTCGCCCGGGCTTTCGCAAATTAACCGACAGCTATCTACTTCCTTTTTTTAATGAATAGAGATCCGTGATACGTGCCTTTGCATCATAATTTTGGAGGATAGGTACTCTAATTTTATGCATATTCAATCACATCTGCATGAATTTAACTCGAGTTTATCTTATAACACAGAGAACTGTAAGAATGATTATCGAAAAAGCTGCCACGAAGGGAAAATAAGAGCTCGTGAAGAAAATATTGTTTTTGAAGACTAGAAAATAAAAAAAAGAACTACGGCGCCTTCGGCAGGGGAATTCAAAGCAACCATCATCACCAATACCAATATAGAAAGGGGAACATATTCATCCAAGGCATCTTCACCATCTCCATCAACATCACCAGCACCATCAGCCCCATTTCTATACCCATTCATCTACGTACAATTGGTATGAATCAACTGTCGTTATCACTTATCGGTGTTAATTGCTTCTTGTAGTTGATTTTGTGTGTATTGTTAGTGAAAGTTTTGTTTTTTCATATTGTCATATTTATCATTAAACCTCTAAATATGTTCACCATGATGTATTGTGAGTAGTTCCATAGTGTTCTTGAGGACACGGGGGAAAACTAATTGTTAATGGTCATATAAATTTGCAGTAAAGGTTGTTGTTTGATCATGTTGTGGTGTAATTATCTAGTGGTGGTATAAGAAAGTCGACTGCATATCAATTCACCTATAAGGGCCTAGAGGAGAGTATTGGGTATTTTAGGATGGGACCCTGGGATGGCAGTATGTCCATTCCCTAAGTTTGTAAATTATAACATGTTGAGTGAATTGGGACTCTAGAGGAGGTGGCTCTAGTTGGACTTTATGTCTTAATTTCTTTTAGTAGTTGTGGATTCTTGCTAAGGGAGCAATCATAAGTATTGTGAGTCAATGGTTTTTGATCATATAGGCTTAGGGTCTACCCACAAATTGCAGATTAAGCAATGATAATCACAATTAGAATATTGTTATTTACATTACCCAATATTCCGACCATCCTCGAGAATGTTCGATCACCATAAGTAATACAACCAACTTGGCCTTATCACAATTAAAATTGCGCCACTTGCTGCACTCTTTCACCTTTTACTGTTATTTTACATTACCTTGCAACTCCACCCTCACAAACAACTACAACTTTACACATTTTAGTACTTACAGTGAAACATTGCTATTTTGCACTTACCAATTCCTTCCGCTCCTTGCGGGATCAATACTTTACCTATAAAAAATATCTACAATTGACCTCCTGGACTTGTGGGATGTCAAACTCTTTTTTGCGCCGTTGACGGGGGCTGTAGCACTTTTGGTAAGTTAAAAGTAGCAAGGAAACCATTTTACTCTGTGTGCTATTTTTATTTGTTTCTACTAGTTTTACCACTATGGCTTCATATATTATTGATACTCTACTTGGAACTTTCCTACCATTTGGTAATAAAGTTTGTGAGGAACCTATTAAAGAAAAAGAAGAGGTTTATAGAGTACCTATTGGTTATATCAAACATGTCAAAGCTGACCGCTATGCAGGAAATGAGAAAGATCACCCTGATGATCATATCCATTTGCTTGATGAAATATGTTCCCTCTTTAAAATTAATGGGTTATCTCGCAATGACATGGAGAAGAAATTATTCCCTTGCTTAATAGAGGGTGAAACTCTCAGAAGGAATCATTATCTTGAATAAAAATTATGCCATGAATTGGGAATGGCTAAGTGGTGAATTTTGTAAGAGATAGTACTCTCTCCATAAAATTTGTATTGATAGATAGTATATATATGT
Source organism: Aegilops umbellulata (assembly GCA_032464435.1). Taxonomy (NCBI): domain Eukaryota; kingdom Viridiplantae; phylum Streptophyta; class Magnoliopsida; order Poales; family Poaceae; genus Aegilops; species Aegilops umbellulata. The sequence continues at coordinate 506,997,208 of CP136055.1, forward strand.
CCTTATGCGGGAGGGGGCATGGGACAACCTTTTATGAGGGAAAAAAGTTAATACTAGTAATAGTTTTATCAAAGAGCTAGTAACTTTTATGCAAGGCTTCCCACTCATGATAGACAAATACTTGATAGTTTTTTCAGAGGATGTTTCAATAATATAAGTGTTGAAGAAGCTTGGGATCTTCTTAATCTTATTACATCCAACAACTAATGGTGAGAAATGAATAAAGGTAACAAAGTAGGTAAAACAATTGAGTACGAATGCATTAAGACTTTCTCTAGAACTGACGAATTTAGTGATATGATTACTAAGTATGGTCTTGATTCTTAAGTACTTGTTAGTCTTTTTAAGTATTTTGCTTCCATATCAATATTCCTAAGTCTAGCTGGGAGAAATATCACGAACCTTCCCGAGTTTTACAACGAAGATGACAAATCTTCCTTCTCCTAGGATAAGAACACAATTATGTGTTCTCTTTTATTCCTATCATCAAACCAGGTTGCAGATGTATGATCCTTAACATGTTAGAAACACATGAAAATACGATATGATAATTTATTATTGGACAAAATAATGAGATAACATAATTCCAAGAACACAATTGTTGCTAACGAAGTTTCTGCCTCCCGCTTAGTTCACCTTCATAAAGGAGAGAAGTTGGCGCTTCTTGGTCAACTCCTGCTCGTGCAACTCTGCCTTGTATTTTCCATCTTTGCCCTCAAAGTGTGTCACATCAATGACGAGCTCGTAGTTCATGCCAGACATGAGTTGTTGTCTGCCACTCACCACCTTGTTGAACTTGAGCACGCAGTTCACATGCTTGTTGAATTCGAACACTGCCTAGTCGCCAAGCTCCTGGATGTGTTTGTCATTTATGTTCTTGATTGGTTCCCATCCATTTGGTCTTGTCGTGTTCCACACTTGGTTTCCCATTGATTCACCACAGCTTGTGGCTAGTACACCGATGGCATAAATGTCGCAACAACAATGATGAGAAGGAAACTGGTTGTCCTCATGGCGTATAAACTTTGCGATGATGAAAATTTTGATTTGTTAATGAGGTTTTGGAGCTTAGCGACTCAGTTTATGTGGGGCTCGGGTGAACTGGTAATGTGAGTGGTTCCTCAACAAAGGAGACGAGGGTGGTTAAATAGACATCATTATAAGAGGCAACCATTAATTGGATGCATATCCAAACATGAATTGAAAACGACATTTATGACAACATTTTACTACGTTATCTAAATAATAATTAGATGCATATCCGAACATGAATTTAAAACAATATTTTACTGCGAACATTAATTGGATGCATACCCAAATGTAGGCATTTTGAATGAGATTGATTGCAAGATTTTATTGGGTGTGACGGTTACACTAGTATTCAACAATTAGTCTAATTGTGTTGCATTATTACTACCATTGTTTCAATATTAATTGGTATACACACAAAAAGGCATCTAGAAGGAGACTAATCAGATCAAACATTTAATTGGAATGGATACTATTATCCTGGAATGTTGGAATATTTGGGTCATAGAAATGGGAAGAATCTTAAAAAGTGAAGTAGGCTAATACGCTCTACCACCAGAGACGGTGGTAGTAGCCACTTGTCACGTAAGAGTTGTCAGCGAACCTGGACCAGGTGCTATACCACTGTTGACTATGGCGGTAGCTAGTATATACTCAACCACAATAATGCGTGGCAGTAATCAAAAGGGCCAGATAGTCAAAATCAAAATCACTGTTTTAACATTTAATGATTTATCACATCCTTGTACGGATGTTTGAATAGTAACTTGTTCTATGAAATCAATTAAAAAGTATAAATATTGATTGCACTTATATTTGTTGATTTTTAAGAAATCTTTTGTGTCTTCTGTATGAGCACACCCATACATTGGGGAACACCTAAGATGTAGCAATTTGTCATGATGAATATTTGAAAGGAGGCCGGAGTTAGGAGAGTTAGGGGACCCTAGAGGATAAAACTATGATTTTTTTCACTTTAATTATTTGTAGAATAGTTGCGGATGCTTGTTGAGGGTGTAACCATAATTGCATGCGAGCCAATGGTTTTAAAACATGTTAGCATAGGACCCCCCCCCCCAGAAATCGACACAGTTCCAATTATTGAGGGAAGCACAAAATTCATGTTACAAATGTGGTGCCTTGTCTACCCACGTGATGAGACACCGAGGTGGCAATGGAGATGGATCACCTAGGTAGATCAATGAACCACATCTTTTACATGGTCTCTATACATGTTCCTAAGATAAGAGAAACAACCACTTATTACAAAATGGCCAATTGCATGAAACACTTACTCTCATTGGAAACCACTACATTCATCACAACCACCTCCACAACCAAAACACTTGCTCTCCTTTACTTTTCATAAATCACTTAATAATAACACCTAACCTATATTTTTATCTCCTTGAGTACTTTAGTTACTCCACTTGCAACCAATCTTATTTATAAAGAGTCTAGGTGTGCATAGAAGGCTTTATTAGTAGCAGATAGAGCTTGAGAGACTAGGAAACCTAACTCAACTCCTATACGGTATCGACACTCAATACTTCCACATTCATTGAAAAGTGCTACAACAATTACCTGCACTTGGGGATTGTCTGTTTGCGGATTGCAAGGGCACCCATACCCTTTTTGCTTCATTCTTGGAATGGTCCATGTGCCACTAGGGAAGAATTTCCAACTCTATTAGCCATTTGTGTAGATCTCCATATCGCAATTGCCTTGACTTTCTGGAATGGACAATGGAACATCTCGTTTCGTTGGATGTTCGGAGCCGAGGAAACTACGGCCTAAAATGCGCACCATGGAACTTTAGTGTTAGTACTCTCCTTGGAGCTGGACTCCTCGTCCAGAGGCCTATCGACATTGGGTAGATTCTCATCCACTTAGATCTACATGCAGTTACCAGTTGGATTCCCACATGGATGTCATTTGGAAGGTGGGTATACCCCTCAAAATCAATGTCTTGTTATGGTGGCTGATACGTCTCCATTGTATCTACTTTTCCAAACACTTTTGCCCTCGTTTTGGACTCTAAATTGCATGATTTGAATGGAACTAACCCAGACTGACGCTGTTTTCAGCAGACTTTCCATGGTGTTATTTATGTGCAGAAACAAAAGTTCTCGGAATGACTTGAAACTCCACGGAACATCTTTTTGGAAAATATTAAAAATACTAGAAGAAGAATCCACGTTAGGGGGCCCACACCCTGTCCACGAGGGTGGGGGCGCGCCCCCTGCCTCGTGGGACCCCTGACGCTCCACCGACCTCAACTCCAACTCCATATATTCGTGTTCGGGGAGAAAAAAATCAGAGAGAAAGATTCATCATGTTTTACAATACGGAGCCGCCGCCAAGCCCTAAAACCTCTCGGGAGGGCTGATCTGGAGTCCGTTCGGGGCTCCGGAGAGGGGAATCCGTCGCCGTCATCATGATCAACCATCCTCCATCACCAATTTCATGATGCTCACCGCCGTGCGTGAGTAATTCCATCGTAGGCTTGCTGGACGGTGATGGGTTGGGTGAGATTTATCATGTAATCGAGTTAGTTTGTTTAGGGTTTGATCCCTAGTATCCACTATGTTCTGAGATTGATGTTGCTATGACTTTGCTATGTTTAATGCTTGTCACTAGGGCCCGAGTGCCATGATTTCAGATCTGAACATATTATGTTTTCATGAATACATGTGAGTTCTTGAACCTATCTTGCAAGTCTATAGTCACCTACTATGTGTTATGATCCGGCAACCCCGAAGTGACAATAATCGGGACCACTCCCGGTGATGACCGTAGTTTGAAGAGTTCATGTATTCACTATGTGTTAATGCTTTGGTCTGGTACTCTATTAAAAGGAGGCCTTAATATCCCTTAGTTTCCATTAGGACCCCACTGCCACGGGAGGGTAGGACAAAAGATGTCATGCAAGTTCTTTTCCATAAGCACGTATGATTATATTCGGAATACATGCCTACATTACATTGATGAATTGGAGCTAGTTCTGTGTCACACTATGTTATGATTGTTACATGATGAACCGCATCTGGCATAATTTTCCATCACCGATCCAATGCCTACGAGCTTTTCACATATTGTTCTTCGCTTATTTACTTTTCCGTTGTTACTGTTACAATCACTACAAAACCCAAAAATATTACTTTTGCTATCGTTACCGTTATTTCCATATTACTTTGCTACTAAATACTTTGCTGCAGATACTAAGTTATCCAGGTGTGGTTGAATTGACAACTCAACTGCTAATACTTGAGAATATTCTTTGGCTACCCTGGTGTCGAATCAATAAATTTGGGTTGCATACTCTAACCTCGAAAACTGTTGCGATCCACTATACTTGTGGGTTATCAAGACTATTTTCTGGCGCGGTTGCCGGGGAGCATAGCTCTATTCTTTGAGTCACTTGGGATTTATATCTGCTGGTCAGTATGAAGAACTTGAAAGACGAGACAACAAAAATTTATCCCTCAACTACGAGGGGAGGTAAGGAACTACCATCTAGCTCTGCACTTGATTCACCTTCTGTTTTGAGTAAGCTTGTGACACCTAAACCTGCTTCTGCTATTCATTATGGTTGATGATGCCACTTCTGCTATGCATGATACTTATGATGAAACTACTTCTATGCTTGATACTACTATGCCACTTGGTGAATTTCTTGATGAACAACTTGCTAGGGTTAGAGAGAATGAAATTATTGAAACTGATAATATTGAAGATAGTGATGATGAAGACTCTCCCCCTAATAAATATGAATTACCTGTTGTGCCTAAGGGTTATGTCCTGGATGAAGAATCTGCTAGAGCCATTTTAGCTTGCAATGATAGAAGTGATCTTAAGAAATTATTAGCCAAATGGAAGTAGTGATCTCTTAATGCTAGAATGAAACCTGACCCTGCTTTTGCTACTTCACCTATCTGTGTTACTGATAAGGATTATGAATTCTTTGTTGATCCTGATATAATTACTTTGGTTGAATATGATCCTTTCTATGGCTATGAATCTGAAACTGTTGTGGCACATCTTACTAAATTAAATGATATAGCCACCCTATTCACTAATGATGAGAAATCTCGCTACCTTTATATCCTTAAAATATTTCCGTTCTCATTAAAGGGTGATGCTAAGATATGGTTTAATTCTCTTGATCCTGGTTGTGTGCGTAGTCCCCAGGATATGATTTATTACTTCTCTGCTAAATATTTCCCTGCTCATAAGAAACAAGCTGCTTTGAGGGATATATACAATTTTGTGCATATTGAAGAAGAGAGTCTCCCACAAGCTTGGGGGAGGCTTCTCCAATTACTTAATGCTTTGCCTGATCATCCTCTTAAGAAAAATGAAATACTTGATATCTTTTATAATGGACTAATCGATGCTTCCAGAGATTACCTGGATAGTTGTGCTGGTTTTGTTTTCAGGGAAAGAACACCGGATGAAGCTGAAACTCTATTGAATAATATGTTGACAAATGAAAATAATTGGGCACTAGCTGAGCCAATTCCTGAGCCTATTTCTAAACCAACTCTGAAGAAGAGGGGTGTTCTATTTCTCAGTCCTGAAGATATGCAAGAGGCAAAGAAATCTATGAAATAAAAAGGTATTAAAGCTGAAGATGTTAAGAATTTACCTCCTATTGAAGAAATATATGGTCTAAATTTACCGCCTGCTGAAGAAATATATGATCTTAATCCATTACCTATTGAAGAAACTCATGGTCTTGATAACCCGACACAGGTAGTAAAGATAAATTCTCTCTATAGTTTTGATGAAGGTGATGTTCCTCATTATAAGTCTGCTAGACAATGCTTAGAAGAGTTTGAAAATTTTATTGTTAAACAAGAAAACTTCAATGCTTATTTTGGTAGACAATTGAAATATAATTCTGATATGCTTGAACACTTGGGTGATTATATGTCTAGAGTTAAAGGTGAACTTAAACTCATTAGTAAACATGCTTCTATGGTTACCACTCAAGTAGAACAAGTACTTAAAGCTCGGAATGATTTGCTCAATGAATTGAATAATAAGAATAATGACTATGCTGTTAGAGTGGCTACTAGAACTGGTAAAATGACTCAGGAACCTTTGTATCCTGAAGGCCACCCTAAGAGAATTGAGCAAGATTCCCAGAGAAATAATATTGATGCACCTAGTCCTTCTAAAAAGAAGAAAAAGAAAAATGATAGGACTTTACATGCTTCTAGTGAACCTATTGCTGAACCACCTGAGGATCCAAATGATATTTCTATTTCCGATGCTGAAACACAATCTGGTAATGAACATGAACCTAGTGATAATGTTAATGATGATGTTCATGTTGATGCTCAACCTAGTAATGATAATGATGTAGAAATTGAACATGTCGTTGATCTTGATAACCCACAATCAAAGAATCAACGTTATGATAAGAGAGACTTTGTTGCTAGGAGACACGGTAGAGAAAGAGAACCATGGGTTCCGAAACCCATGCCTTTTCCTCCCAAACCATCCAAGAAAAAGGATGATGAGGATTTTGAGCGCTTTGCTGAAATGATTAGACCTAGCTTTTTGCGTATGCGATTAATTGATATGCTCAAAATGAATACTTATGCTAAGTATATGAAAGAAATTGTCACTAATAAAAGAAAGATTACGGAAGCTGAAATTTCCACCACGCTTGCTAATTATACTTTTAAGGGTGGAATACCAAAGAAACTGGGAGATCCAGGAGTACCCACTATACCATGCTCCATTAAAAGAAACTATGTTAAAACTGCTTTATGTGATCTTGGAGCTGGTGTTAGTGTTATGCCTCTCTCTTTATATTGTAGACTTGATTTGAATAAGTTGACACCTACTGAAATATCTTTGCAAATGGCTGATAAATCAACTGCCATACCTGTCGGTATTTGTGAGGATGTGCCTGTTGTGGTTGCAAACGTTACTATTTTAATGGACTTTGTTATTCTTGATATTCCCGAGGACGATAGTATGTCTATTATTCTTGGAAGACCTTTTTTAAATACTGCAGGGGCTGTTATTGATTGCAACAAAGGCAATGTCACTTTTCATGTTAATGGTAATGAGCACACGGTACACTTTCCGAGGAAACAACCTCAAGTCCATAATATAAATTCTATTGGGAAAATTCCATAGATTATTTTTGGAGGTTTTGAATTTCCTCTTCCTACTGTCAAGAAGAAATATGATATTCTTATTATTGGGGATGTGCATATCCCCATTGAGGTAACATAGTGTTATTCGAAATTTCTCCGGTTCCATGTTATTCGGGATGAGTTTGTTAACAAGACTTGATCAACCTTATTAGTGGATTCCTTTTGATGAGCATGAAAGGGATGAAACTAGAAGGCACAACCTTCTGTACCCTCCTTCTACTTTCTGATATTTAGTTGAAATAAAGTAAAAATAGTAATTTTTCTGTCTGTTTTCGGATTTATCCGTGCAATATAAAAATACCCCGAAAATAAAAGTTCTCCAAATGCCCTGAAAATGGAATATGATTTTTTCTGGAATATTTGAGAATGTCTGGTACTGAGAACACAGCAGGGGGAGCAAGCACCTGGCCACGAGGGTCCAGGGCGTGCCCACCCCTACAGGGCGCGTCCCCCTGCCTCGTGGGCCCACGGTGGCTCCCCTCCACTTATTCCTGCACCCACACACTTCTTCTTCTTCCCAAAAAAATCACCATCCAGCTCAACCACGAGTTCTAGCTCATTTTTCTGCGATTTTAGATCTCCTTGCTCAAAGCACCTCTCACAAAACTGCTTGGGGGGATTGTTCCTTGGTATGTGACTCCTCCATTGGTCCAATTAGTTTTTGTTCTAGTGCTTTATTCATTGTAAATTTGTGCTGCCTAGGTGACCATGTTCTTGAGCTTGCATGTCAAATTTATATGGTTCCAAGTAGTTCTAATGCATGATATAGGCTCTAGGCACTTGTAGGAGTAGTTGCTATCAATTTTGTTGAGCTTGGTTCACTTTTATTTGAAGTTACTAAAAATTTCAGAAATTTTTCAGAGGAAGAAATATGCTTAGGAAAATGTACCAAGGTGGTTCTTCAAGGAAGCAAGGACCTAGGCTTGCAATGCGTGATGCTGACGATGAGCCACCAACGGACGCTCCAGTGCGGCCTTGTGAATGGCCTTCAGAAAACTTTATGGATCGAGCAGGAATCAAGGAAGAATTTAACGCATATTTGCGTAACGCTGATCTTGTGAGCTTCGAGGAAGAAAAGTGCCGCCAGTACCACTATCTCACTAATTCCTTTGTGAGGAGGTTTGAATTTTCATCTTCACGCAATTCTCCAACTATCCTGTTTGATCTTTATGAAAAATCTTATACGATGGACTTAGAGGATTTTACTACTGCTTGCAAACTTCCACAATGGGGTAGTGCTAGTGAACCCCGCAAATCTGAATTTAGAATTTTTTTTTGCTAGTATAACTGTGGGGGAATCTGGAGATATAGAACAAGCTACCATAGGGAGCATTCATTTTCCTGCTATACAATATTTTGCTCTTTTCATAGGTAGGTGCATACATGGTAAAGGTGAAGCATGTCATATGTGTGTCCCTAACCTCAGTATTCTTAGGAGTGCTGTGTTAGGAGACAAATCTTATAATTTGGGAGCCATTGTTGCACGTAGGTTGCATCATAATAGATTTAATGGAGATTTCTTTGGAGGAATTTATGCAACCCGCTTAGCTGATTTTCTTGGTGTAACCATACGTAATGATGACATTGAATTGCCTCCTACTTACCTAGACTTTAATGCTATGGTTCACCACCAGTTTGTCGAGAGGAATGAATCGCCTCTCCAGTATCGCTTAATCTTTGATAGACGTCGCGCTGTCCGTATTACTCTCCCTGCTCTTGCCTTCTTTGATTATCAGGCAAAAGGAAGACATTTTATTACCAGAGAGGAGGGACATGAGTACGAGAGGAGGGCGGAGGCAGCTCGCCGCCACGCTGCAGCCCAGGAGGCAATAGCCGCCGCACCACAGTGCGACCCCAGCTACAACAATGGATATCCGCCTGGCCACCCGTGGCAATAAACCAACTTAGGCCAAAAGCCTAAGCTTGGGGGAGTACGTATTTCCCACCGACATTACATTTATGTTCACACACACTCATTGCTAGATGTCGGTGCTCATACTTTTTCACTGTAATATCCATGCTAGTTTATTTTCTTTTTCTTGCTTTCTTCTTGTGTGTTTGATAAACCTTAAGAAAAACAAAAAAAATTAGTTGTAGCTTTAGCTAGTTTACTTTTCTTGCTGTAGTAGTAATTAAAAAGAAAACCCAAAAATATTTCTTGTTCTTCTTTTGCTTGTTGGGAGCTTTCCCGTGTAAATAGTTTTATTTCTTTTCTTTTCTTTGGGGTTCGATAGGAGAAGACCATAATTAAATTGTTGAAGTGGCTCTTATATGCATTATTGTTGATTTAACCAAGAGCCCATATTGCCTTGTCTTCTCCTGTTTATTGAATGCTCGCAGATTCCAGCTTAGTCCAATGCACGTGCACTCTTATCATTTTTCACATCGTTTGGTCATGCAAGTGAAAGGCAATTATGACGATATATGATGGACTGACTGAGATGAGAGAAACTAGTATAAACTCGACCTCTCTTGTTTTTGTAAATATGGTTAGTTCATCGTTCCTGATTCAGCCTATTATCAATAAACAAGTTTGCAATGACAATTAGAGATCATAGTTGCTCGTGCCATGCTTGATTAGCTATGAGTTATAATGGTTTACCTTGTGTGCCAACATGCTATTAAAATAGTTGTGATGTGGTATAGTGGGGTGGTATCCTCCTTTGAATGATTTAAGTGACTCGATTTGGCACATGTTCACACATGTAGTTGAAACAAATCAACATAGCATTCACGATATTTATGTTCATGGTGGATTATATCCTACTCATGCTTGTACTCAATGTTTGTTAATTTTAATGCATGTTCATGACTGTTGTCGCTCTCTAGTTGGTCGCTTCCCAGTCTTTTGCTAGCCTTCACTTGTACTAAGCGGGAATACTGCTTGTGCATCCAATCCCTTAAACCCCAAAGTTATTCCATATGAGTCCACTATACCTTCCTATATGAGGTATCTACCTGTCGTTTCAAGTAAATTTGTATGTGCCAAACTCCAAACCTTCAAATGAAATTCTGTTTTGTATGCTCGAATAGCTCATGTATCAACTAGGGTTGTCCGTATCTTCCATGCTAGGCGGGTTATTCTCCAGAGAAATGGACTCCGCTCCTCACTCACGAGAAAATGACTGGTCACCGGGATGCCCAGTCCCATGCTTTATGCAAAACTAAATCAAAATAATTGCAAACAAAACCCTCCCTAGGACTGTTGCTAGTTGGAGGCACTCGTTGTTTCGAGCAAGCCATGGATTGATGCTTGTTGGTGGAGGGGGAGTATAAACTTTACCATTCTGTTTGGGAACCGCCTATAATGTGTGTAGCATGGAAGATATCGCCATCTCTTAGTTGTTATGTTGACAATGAAAGTATGCCGCTCAAAATATTATTTATCTCTATTTCAAAACCAAGCTCTGGCACCTCTACAAATCCCTGCTTCCCTCTGCGAAGGGCTTATCTATTTACTTTCATGTTAAGTCATCACCCTCTTATTAAAAAGCACTAGCTGGAGAGCGCAGCTGTCATTTGCATTCATTACTATTAATTTATATTGGGTATGACTATGACTGGATCTCTTTTACCATGAATTATAATGTCTAGTCAGTCCTTGATCTTTAAAGGTGCTCTGCATTTATGTTTTGCGGTCTCAGAAAGAGCTAGCGAGATACCATCTTGTTATATCATATCATGATTATTTTGAGAAAGTGTTGTCATCCGAGATTTATTATTATTGCTCGCTAGTTGATTATGCCATTGACATGAGTAAACATGAGACCTAAATGTTATTGTGAATGTGGTTAGTTATAATCTTTGCTGAAAACTTGAATGCTGGCTTTACATATTTACAACAACAAGAGCAAACAGAGTTTGTAAATTTTTTTCTTTATCACTTTCGGTTGATCAACTGAATTGCTTGAGGACAGGCAAAGGTTTAAGCTTGGGGGAGTTGATACGTCTCCGTCGTATCTACTTTTCCAAACACTTTTGCCCTTGTTTTGGACTCTAACTTGCATGATTTGAATGGAACTAACCCGGACTGACGCTGTTTTCAGCAGACTTTCCATGGTGTTATTTATGTGCAGAAACAAAAGTTCTCGGAATGACCTGAAACTCCACGGAACATCTTTTTGGAAAATATTAAAAATATTGGAAGAAGAATCCACGTCAGGGGGCCCACACCCTGTCCACGAGGGTGGGGGCACGCCCCCCTGCCTCGTGGGCCCCCTGACGCTGAAGGAAATATGCCCTAGAGGCAATAATAAAGTTATTATTTATTTCCTTATTTCATGACAAATGCTTATTATTCATGCTACAATTGTATTAACCGGAAACATAATACACGTGTGAATACATAAACAAACAGAGTGTCACTAGTATGCCTCTACTTGACTAGCTCGTTAATCAAAGATGGTTATGTTTCCTAACCATGAACAAAGAGTTGTTATTTGATTAACGAGGTCACATCATTAGTTGAATGATCTGATTGACATGACCCATTCCATTAGCTTAGCACCCGATCGTTTAGTATGTTGCTATTGCTTTCTTCATGACTTATACATATTCCTATGACTATGAGATTATGCAACTCCCGTTTACCGTAGGAACACTTTGTGTGCTACCAAACGTCACAACGTAACTGGGTGATTATAAAGGTGCTCTACAGGTGTCTCCGAAAGTATTTGTTGGGTTTGCGTATTTCGAGATTAGGATTTGTCACTCCGAATGTCGGAGAGGTATCTCAGGGCCTTCTCGGTAATGCACATCACATAAGCCTTGCAAGCATTGCAACCAATGAGTTAGTTGCGAGATGATGTATTACAGAACGAGTAAAGAGACTTGCCGGTAACGAGATTGAACTAGGTATTGGATACCGACGATCGAATCTCGGGCAAGTAACATACCGATGACAAAGGGAACAACGTATGTTGTTATGCGGTCTGGCCGATAAAGATCTTCGTAGAATATGTAGGAGCCAATATGGGCATCCAGGTCTCGCTATTGGTTATTGACCGGAGACGTGTCTCGGTCATGTCTACATTATTCTCGAACCGTAGGGTCCGCACGCTTAAGGTTTCGATGACAGTTATATAATGAGTTTATGAGTTTTGATGTACCGAAGGAGTTCAGAATCCCGGATGAGATCGGGGACATGACGAGGAGTCTTGAAATGGTCGAGACGTAAAGATCGATATATTGGACGACTATATTCGGACATCGGAAAGGTTCTGAGTGGTTCGGGTATTTTCGGAGGTACCGGGGAGTTACGGGAATACGGGGAAGAGTATTGGGCCTTATTGGGCCTTAGTGGGAAGGAGTGAGGAGGTGGCGCGCGCCCCTCCCAAGCCCAGTCCGAATTGGACAAGGGGTTTGGGGGCGCGGCCCCCTCTCCCTTCCTTCTCCACTCCCCTCCTTTCCCCCCTTCTCCTAGTTGGACTAGGAAAGGTGGAATCCTACTCCCGGTGGGAGTAGGACTCCCCTTGGCGCGCCCCTTCTAGGCCGGCCGCCCCCTCCCCATTGCTCCTTTATGTACGGGGGCAGGGGGGCACCCCATGACACACAAGTTGATCTTCGTGATCGTTCCTCAGCCGTGTGCGGTGCCCCCCTCCACCATATTCCACCTCGGTCATATTGTAGCGGTGCTTAGGCGAAGCCCTGTGACAGTAGAACATCAAGATCGTCACCACGCCGTCGTGCTGACGGAACTCCTCCCCGACGCTTTGCTGGATCAGAGCCCGGGGATCGTCATCGAGCTGAACGTGTGCCAAGAACTCGGAGGTGCCGGAGTAACGGTGCTTGGATCGGTCGGATCGGGAAGACGTACGACTACTTCCTCTATGTTGCGTCAACGCTTCCGCTTCGGTCTACGAGGGTACGTAGACAACACTCTCCCCTCTCGTTGCTATGCATCACCATGATCTTGCGTGTGCGTAGGAATTTTTTTGAAATTACTACGTTCCCCAACAGTGGTATCAGAGCCTAGGTTTTTATGGTTTGATGTTATATGCACGAGTAGAACACAAGTGAGTTGTGGACGATATAAGTCATACTGCCTACCAGCATGTCATACTTTGGTTCGGCGGTATTGTTGGATGAAGCGGCCCGGACCGACATTACGCGTACGCTTACGCGAGACTGGTTCTACCGCCGTGCTTTGCACACAGGTGGCTGGCGAGTGTCAGTTTCTCCGACTTTAGTTGAACCGAGTATGGCTACGCCCGGTCCTTGAGAAGGTTAAAACGGAGTCTATTTGACAAACTATCGTTGTGGTTTTGATGCGTAGGTGAGATTGGTTCTTACTTCAGCCCGTAGCAGCCACGTAAAATTTGCAACAAACAAAGTAGAGGACGTCTAACTTGTTTTTGCAGGGCATGTTGTGATGTGATATGGTCAAGACATGATGCTAAATTTTATTGTATGAGATGATCATGTTTTGTAACCGAGTTATCGGCAACCGGCAGGAGCCGTATGGTTGTCGCTTTATTGTATGCAATGCAATTGCCCTGTAATGCTTTACTTTATCACTAAGCGGTAGCGATAGTCATAGAAGCATAAGATTGGCGAGACGACAACAATGCTACGATGGAGATCAAGGTGTCGCGCCGGTGACGATGGTGATCATGACGGTGCTTCGGAGATGGAGATCACAAGCACAAGATGATGATGGCCATATCATATCACTTATATTGATTGCATGTGATGTTTATCTTTTTATGCATCTTATCTTGCTTTGATTGACGGTAGCATTATAAGATGATCTCTCACTAAATTATCAAGAAGTGTTCTCCCCGAGTATGCACCGTTGCCAAAGTTCGTCGTGCCCAGACACCACGTGATGATCGGGTGTGATAAGCTCTACGTCCATCTACAACGGGTGCAAGCCAGTTTTTGCACACGCAGAATACTCGGGTTATACTTGACGAGCCTAGCATATGCAGATATGGCCTCGGAACACGGAGACCGAAAGGTCGAGCGTGAATCATATAGTAGATATGATCAACATAATGATGTTCACCATTGAGAACTAATCCATTTCACGTGATGATCGGTTATGGTTTAGTTTGATTTGGATCACGTGATCACTTAGAAGATTAGAGGGATGTCTATCTAAGTGGGAGTTCTTAAGTAATATAATCAATTGAACTTTAATTTATCATGAACTTAGTCCTGCTAGTATTAGCATATCTATGTTGTAGATCAATAGCTCGCGTTGTTGCTTTCACATGTTTATTTTGATATGTTCCTAGAGAAAATTATGTTGAAAAATGTTAGTAGCAATGATACGGATTGGATCCGTGCTCTGAGGTTTATCCTCATTGCTGCGCAGAAGAATTATGTCCTTGATGCACCGCTAGGTGACGGACCTATTGCAGGAGCAGATGCAGACGTTATGAACGTTTGGCTAGCTCAATGTGATGACTACTTAATAGTTTAGTGCACCATGCTTAACGGCTTAGAATCGGGACTTCAAAGACGTTTTGAACGTCATGGACCATACGAGATGTTCCAGGAGTTGAAGTTAATATTTCAAGCAAATACCCGAGTTGAGAGATATGAAGTCTCCAACAAGTTCTATGGCTAAAAGATGGAGGAGGATCGCTCAACTAGTGAGCATGTGCTCAGATTGTCTGGGTACTACAATCGCTTGAATCAAGTGGGAGTTAATCTTCCAGATAAGATAGTGATTGACAGAATTCTCTAGTCACCATCACCAAGTTAGTAGAACTTTGTGATGAACTATAATATGCAAGGGATGGCGAAAATATTCCCAAGCTCTTCGCGATGCTAAAATCGGCGAAGGTAGAAATCAAAGAAAAACATCAAGTGTTGATGGTTGACAAGATCACTAGTTTCAAGAAAAAGGCAAAGGGAAGAAGGGAACTTCAAGAAGAACGGCAAGCAAGTTGCTGCTCAAGTGAAAAAGCCCAAGTCTGGTCCTAAGCCTGAGACTAAGTGCTTCTACTGCAAAGGAACTGGTCACTGGAAGCGGAACTACCCCAAGTGATTGGCGGATAAGAAGGATGGCAAAGTGAACATAAGTATATTTGATATACATGTTATTGATGTGTACTTTACTAGTGTTTATAAGCAACCCCTTAGTATTTGATACTAGTTCAGTTGCTAAGAATAGTAACTCGAAACGGGAGTTGCAGAATGAACAGAAACTAGTTAAGGATGAAGTGACGATGAGTGTTGGAAATAGTTCCAAGATTGATATGATCATCATCGCACACTCCCTATACTTTCGGGATTAGTGTTGAACCTAAATAAGTGTTATTTGGTGTTTGCATTGAGCATGAATATGATTTGATCATGTTTATTGCAATACGGTTATTCATTTAAGTTAGAGAACAATTGTTGTTCTGTTTACATGAATAAAACCTTATATGGTCATACACCCAACGAAAATGGTTTGTTGGGTCTCGATCGTAGTGATACACAAATTCATAATATTGAAGCCAAAAAGATGCAAAGTTAATAATGATAGTGCAACTTATTTGTGGCACTGCTGTTTAGGTCATATTGGTGTAAAGCGCATGAAGAAACTCCATGCTGATGGAATTTTGGAATAACTTGATTATGAATCACTTGATGCTTGCGAACCATGCCTCATGGGCAAGATGACTAAGACTCTGTTCTCCGGAACAATGGAGTGAGCAACAGATTTGTTGGAAATCATACATACTGATGTATGTGGTCCGATGAATATTAAGGCTCACGACAAGTATCATTATTTTCTAACCTTCACAGATGATTTGAGCAGATATGGGTATATCTACTTGATGAAACATAAGTCTGAAACATTTGAAAAGTTCAAAGAATTTCAGAGTGAAGTGGAAAATCATCGTGACAAGAAAATAAGGTTTCTACGATCTGATCGCAGAGACAAATATTTGAGTTACGAGTTTGGTCTTCAGTTAAAACAATGTGGAATAGTTTCACAAACTCATGCCACCTGGAACACCACAGCATAATGGTGTGTCCGAACATCATAACCGTACTTTATTGGATATAGTACAATCTATGATGTTTCTTACCGATTTACCAATATCGTTTTGGGATCATGCATTAGAGACAGCTGCATTCACGTTTAAAAGGGCACCATCTAAGTCCGTTGAGACGACACAATCTGAACTGTGGTTTGGCAAGAAACCAAAGTTATCATTTCTTAAAGTTTGGGGTTGTGATGCTTATGTGAAAAAGTTTCATCCTGATAAGCTCAAACCCAAATCGGAAAAATGTGTCTTCATAGGATACCCAAAGGAGACAGTTGGGTACACCTTCTATCACAGATCCGAAGGCAAGATATCCGTTGCTTAGAATGGATCCTTTCTAGAGAAAGAGTTTCTCTCGAAAGAAGTGAGTGGGAGGAAAGTAGAACTTGATAAGGTAACTGTATCTGCTCCATTATTGGAAAGTGGTTCATCACAGAAATCTGTTCCTGTGACTACTACACCAATTAGTGAGGAAGCTAATGATGATGATCATGTAACTTCAAATCAAGTTACTACCGAATCTCGTAGGTAAACCAGAGTGAGATCCGCACCAGAGTGGTACGGTAATCCTGTTCTGGAAGTCATGTTACTAGACCATGACGAACTTGCGAACTATGAGGAAGCGATGATGAGCCCAGATTCCGCGAAATGGTTTGAGGCCATGAAATCTGAGATATGATCCATGTATGAGAACAAAGTATGGACTTTGATGGATTTTCCCGATAATCGGCAGGCCATAGAAAATAAATGGATCCTCAAGAGGAAGACGAACGCTGATAGTAGCGTTACTATCTACAAAGCTAGAATTGTCGCAAAAGGTTTTTGAAAAGTTCAAGGTGTTGACTACGATGAGAGTTTCTCACTCGTATCTATGCTTAAGTCTGTCCGAATCATGTTAGCAATTGCCGCATTTTATGAAATCTGGCAAATGGATAAAACAAAACTGCATTCCTTAATGGATTTATTAAAGAAGAGTTGTATATGATGCAACCAGAAGGTTTTGTCAATCCTAAAGGTGTTAACAAAATATGCAAGCTCCAGCGATCCATCTATGGACTGGTGCAAGCATCTCGGTGTTGGAATATACGCTTTGATAAGTTGATCAAAGCATATAGTTTTATACAGACTTGCGATGAAGCCTGTATTTACAAGAAAGTGAGTGGGAGCACTACAGCATTTCTAATAAATATATGTGAATGACATATTGTTGATTGGAAATAATGTAGAATTATTCTGCAAAGCATAAAGGAGTGTCTGAAAGGAGTTTTTCAAAGAAAGACCTCGGTGAAGCTACTTACATATTGAGCATCAAGATCTATAGAGATAGATCAAGACGCTTGATAAGTTTTTCAATGAGTACATACCTTGACAAGATTTTGAAGTAGTTCAAAATGGAACAGTCAAAGAAAGAGTCCTTGCCTATGTTACAAGGTGTAAAATTGAGTAAGACTCAAAGCATGATCACGGCAGAAGATAGAAAGAGAATGAAAGTCATTCCCTATGCCTTGGCCATAGGTTCTATAAAGTATGCCATGCTGTGTACCAGATCTATTGTATACCCTACATTGATTTTGGCAAGGGAGTACAATAGTGATCTAGGAGTAGATCACTGGACAGCGGTCAAAATTATCCTTAGTGAAATAAGGATATGTTTCTCGATTATGGAGGTGACAAAAAGGTTCGTCGTAAAGGGTTATGTCGATGCAAGTTTTGACACTAATCTAGATGACTTTAAGTCTCAATCTAGATACATATTGAAAGTGGGAGCAATTAGCTAGAGTAGCTCCGAGCAGAGTATTGTTGACATAGAAAATTGCAAAATACATACGGATCTGAATGTGGCAGACCCGTTGACTAAGATTCTCTCACAAGCAAAACATGATCACACCTTAGTACTCTTTGGGTGTTAATCACATAGCGATGTGAACTAGATTACTGAATCTAGTAAACCCTTTGGGTGTTGATCACATATCGATGTGAACTATGGGTGTTAATCACATGGTGATGTGAACTATTGCTGTTAAATCACATGACGATGTGAACTAGATTATTGAATCAAGTGCAAGTGGGAGACTGAAGGAAATATGCCCTAGAGGCAATAATAAAGTTATTATTTATTTCCTTATTTCATGATAAATGTTTATTATTCATGCTAGAATTGTATTAACCGGAAACATAATACATGTGTGAATACATAAACAAACAGAGTGTCACTAGTATGCCTCTACTTAACTAGCTCGTTAATCAAAGATGGTTATGTTTCCTAACCATGAACAAAGAGTTGCTATTTGATTAACGAGGTCACATCATTAGTTGAATGATCTGATTGACATGACCCATTCCATTAGCTTAGCACCCGATCGTTTAGTATGTTGCTATTGCTTTCTTCATGACTTATACATATTCCTATGACTATGTGATTATGCAACTCCCGTTTACCGTAGGAACACTTTGTGTGCTACCAAACGTCACAACGTAACTGGGTGATTATAAAGGTGCTCTACAGGTGTCTCCGAAAGTATTTGTTGGGTTGGCGTATTTCGAGATTAGGATTTGTCACTCCGAATGTCGGAGAGGTATCTCAGGGCCTTCTCGGTAATGCACATCACATAAGCCTTGCAAGCATTGCAACCAATGAGTTAGTTGCGAGATGATGTATTACAGAACGAGTAAAGAGACTTGCCGGTAACGAGATTGAACTAGGTATTGGATACCGACGATCGAATCTCGGGCAAGTAACATACCGATGACAAAGGGAACAATGTATGTTGTTATGCGGTCTGACCGATAAAGATCTTCGTAGAATATGTAGGAGCCAATATGGGCATCCAGGTCCCGCTATTGGTTATTGACCGGAGACGTGTCTCGGTCATGTCTACATTATTCTCGAACCGTAGGGTCCGCACGCTTAAGGTTTCGATGACAGTTATATAATGAGTTTATGAGTTTTGATGTACCGAAGGAGTTCGGAATCCCGGATGAGATCGGGGACATGACGAGGAGTCTCGAAATGGTCGAGACGTAAAGATCGATATATTGGACGACTATATTCGGACATCGGAAAGGTTCTGAGTGGTTCAGGTATTTTCGGAGGTACCGGGGAGTTACGTGAATACGGGGAAGAGTATTGGGCCTTATTGGGCCTTAGTGGGAAGGAGCCAGGAGGTGGCGCGCGCCCCTCCCAAGCCCAGTCCGAATTGGACAAGGGGTTTGGGGGCGCGGCCCCCTCTCCCTTCCTTCTCCACTCCCCTCCTTTCCCCCCTTCTCCTAGTTGGACTAGGAAAGGTGGAATCCTACTCCCGGTGGGAGTAGGACTCCCCTTGGCGCGCCCCTTCTAGGCCGGCCACCCCCTCCCCCTTGCTCCTTTATATACGGGGGCAGGGGGGCACCCCATGACACACAAGTTGATCTTCGTGATCGTTCCTCAGCCGTGTGCGGTGCCCCTCCATCATATTCCACCTCGGTCGTATTGTAGCGGTGCTTAGGCGAAGCCCTGCAACAGTAGAACATCAAGATCGTCACCACGCCGTCGTGCTGACGGAACTCCTCCCCGACGCTTTGCTGGATCAGAGCCCGGGGATCGTCATCGAGGTGAACGTGTGCCAAGAACTCGGAGGTGCCGGAGTAACGGTGCTTGGATCGGTCGGATCGGGAAGACGTACGACTACTTCCTCTACGTTGCGTCAACGCTTCCGCTTCGGTCTACGAGGGTACGTAGACAACACTCTCCCCTCTCGTTGCTATGCATTACCATGATCTTGCGTGTGCGTAGGAAATTTTTTGAAATTACTACGTTCCCCAACAGACGTTCCACTGACCTCAACTCCAACTCCATATATTCGTGTTCAGGGAGAAAAAACCAGAGAAGGATTCATCGCGTTTTACGATATGGAGCCGCCGCCAAGCCCTAAAACCTCTTGGGAGGGCTGATCTGGAGTCCGTTCGGGGCTCCGGAGAGGGGAATCCGTCGCCGTAGTCATCATCAACCATCCTCCATCACCAATTTCATGATGCTCACCGCCGTGCGTGAGTAATTCCATTGTAGGCTTGTTGGACGGTGATGGGTTGGATGAGATTTATCATGTAATCGAGTTAGTTTTGTCAGGGTTTGATCCCTAGTATCCACTATGTTCTGAGATTGATGTTGCTATGACTTTGCTATGCTTAATGCTTGTCACTAGGGCCCGAGTGCCATGATTTTAGATCTGAACCTATTATGTTTTCATGAATATATGTGAGTTCTTGATCCTATCTTGCAAGTCTATAGTCACCTACTATGTGTTATGATCCGGCAACCCCGAAGTGACAATAATCGGGACCACTCCCGGTGATGACCGTAGTTTGAAGAGTTCATGTATTCACTATGTGTTAATGCTTTGGTCCGTTACTCTATTAAAAGGAGGCCTTAATATCCCTTAGTTTCCATTAGGACCCCGCTGCCACGGGAGGGTAGGACAAAAGAAGTCATGCAAGTTCTTTTCCATAAGCAGGTATGATTATATTCGGAATACATGCCTACATTAAATTGATGAATTGGAGCTAGTTCTGTGTCACCCTATGTTATGGCTGTTACATGATGAACCACATCCGGCATAATTTTCCATCACCGATCCAATGCCTACGAGCTTTTCACATATTGTTCTTCGCTTATTTACTTTTCCGTTGTTACTGTTACAATCACTACAAAACCCAAAAATATTACTTTTGCTATCGTTACCGTTATTTCCATATTACTTTGCTACTAAATACTTTGTTGCAGATACTAAGTTATCCAGGTGTGGTTGAATTGACAACTCAACTGCTAATACTTGAGAATATTCTTTGGCTCCCCTTGTGTCGAATCAATAAATTTCGGTTGAATACTCTACCCTCGAAATATGTTGCGATCCCCTATACTTGTGGGTTATCAGTGGCTCATTCGGGACAGATCGCCTTTGGGCACCGAGGTTTGTAAGTGGCTCGGCTCGACCGCTCGAGGGATGGTAGGTTTCGCGATTGGGATGGATGAGGATGGAATGCATATGTTATTCTCACAATTAAGGGAATCTTTGCGTAGCTCCTGGCGCCTTTCAAATTGGGATGACCTCCTCTTCATCCATGGTCTGTTGACTAGCAATGGGTGAAGCCTCTTCTAGTCGTGTTTTCCGGTCCTCGCATGTGCAGTTTGGACCACTCGCAAGAGGGTCCTTATTTAGAATATCCCATCTTGCTCATGCCACTGACTTGATTTATAAATGTGTTGCCTTTGTTCAAGAATAGTGTTTGTCTCGAGGTGTAAGGATCACGATCAGCTGAATGCCCTCGTCTCTTAGCTATAGGAAGTGGTTAGGCGACTATCTATGTCTCACTAGGGTTGCAGAGGCTTATCTTTTGTTTTCCTTTTTCTTTGGGCATTGTCTGAGCTGCTGCCCCAACATACTTAGGCCCAGTTCTTTTGGTGGGATTTTTGGGCTTCTAGAATAAGCTACCCCCTACCCAGCTTATTCTAGAAGCTCAACCAAAAATTTCTTTTTAGAAGCCTACTAGTCAAGTCTTAATTGCTAGGCTTTTAAAAAATTTTGGTTGGGCTTCCGAAATAAGCTAGGTAGGGGACAACTTATTTCAGCTTATTTTATAAGCCAACAAAAGAACTGGCCCTTATTTAGTTTTGAACCTTGTTGGATGGTGTGTTTTTCGGATCATTGCTTTGTCTATATCTATAGAGTGGGATGCAAGTCTATTTTCTAACCACAAATGAAGTTTGACCTCCTTGTGGTTCCCGAAGGCACCCACATATGTCCTCTCAAATATTGATGGTCGTACAACTAGATGATACCCCGTGCATTGCTGCGGTAACTTTGTGAAAAAATGCGTAAATAGTAGCTAAAAATAACTAAATCTAATGAAAAGAAAATATAAGCTTGAAAATCAATAAAATAAAGTCTTTAAAATATAATACAAACTTTTGAATTACTGTTAAAAATATCAGTTCGAACAAAAATGTGAATGATGACTAAGATGCACGTATGATGCGACGGTGTTACATGCATAGACTAATGCAAAAACAATTGTAATTTATAAGTTCATTTATGTGGCAAATTTTGAATAGCTTAGTGGGAGAGAAGACTTAAATGCACTGCCTTAATGGGGATATTCGTTTCTGTGGCAGATTTTGCATGGCTTAATGGGAGAGAAGACTTAAATGTCCGTCCTTAGTTGGGATATTCGTTTCTGTGGCAGATTTTGCATGACTTAATGGAAGAGAAGACTTAAATGTCTATCCTTAGTGGGGACGTTGAGGTGGACACTTTGCATGTTGACAGAATTGAGACCAACTTCTTAAGAATGTACGATTACCAATACGCTAGATGAGCTCTCCCTTGATAAGACCACTACTTTTAAAATAGTCCGTCAAGTGTATGAAATCCCATCATATGGTGGGACAAAGATTAAAGTTTACACCTGGAAATATGTTCCATTCATTAAAAGAGCACATAGAGATTCAAGAGACCGAAGAATTCTCCAAGTTTGACAATCAAGCATGACGATGATGGTGGAGTGGAGTGCTCTAAAACCGTAAAACCGAGCTCACCATCGTTATTCATACAAAAGACTTCCTTCAGTATAGTCATGCACATTTTCTAGTTGTTGTTCATGTGGCTCTACCAAAATTACTAATGTTGTACACAAAGATTTGGTCACGTTAAAACATGTCATCACATAGGTGCGAATAGCTTGAGCTTTGTCGTGATGTAATTGGATAACACTAGGTTTTCAAATATATTTTATGATACTCCGTATTACTTTCGAGAGAAATGTATGTATCCCATTTTTCGGGACTGGTATATTTTGTTGAACTGTCTTATTTTTTGGTACCAAAGTAGAGGTTCGTTTTATTTTATTTTGACAATAAGTAGTACATCTTGAATTTGGTTTGAGGAAAAAGGTATAAATTTGCTTTTTTTTTATGAGGCGACGCGGCAAACCACGGTCCCCAAATCCAATCCGAGCTCGATTCGACTCCCACTCGCCGTCATCGACCGGAGCCGGAAAAGAACGGGATTAAGCTTCGGCCTTTATAATGCCCAGACAACATCTGTTCCAGCACCCCCCAAATTGGAAGCTAGGTTTCCTCCATCAAATCTGCCCCAATTCTCGCGGCGTGGTCGGTTGGTCGAGGCGAACCGCGGGAGATCGACGGCCGGCGAGGAAGTTTCGGCCAAGCAGCGCGCCACCAGACGCATGGCGGTCAAGGCAGCTGTGACCGCCGGCGATAGGTGTGTGCTGAAGCGGTGCCAGCAGCATGGTCAAGATCTGAAGGAGAAGAAGGGGACCAAAAGGAAAGCAGAGGAGGCACCGGAAGGAGACGAATCTCCACTCAAGGTCTGCTCCATCAAAAGGAAAGGAGCCAGGATCGAGTGCTCTGACCGCTCTGAGGTTGAGCAGGGAGCAACACCGACGGCGGCGGCGGCCAGGCGTGAGGAGGCTCCGGCGAGAAAGATGACGAGGCTGCCGCAGGAGGAGGTGGATTCCATCCTCACCGAGGAGATGGATGATGACCGTCTCCCTCCCGAGTACAAGGCCCTGAAGCGCCACAACCCTGACCTGATTCCTTCGCCGGAAGAGGCGATGGACGAGGACGTGGTGAGCTTCTACGACGTCGTGCGCGAGTTCTATGAGATTGGAGAGGATTTCAGGGAATTCCAGGCCTGGGTCCGCAGCGAGTACGCCAAGAACGGCTACGTCGAGGTGGATGATGACTACCTGCGCCATCAGAAGGAGATGGAAGCAATGAACGAAGAAGCACGCAAGGAGGCGCTCAAAGGCTTCGATTTTTCAGACTTGCTCGACTTCTGACTTAGTGCAGCATCAGCACCAGTCTGTGATGATTGTAGATGGATTTCACTCTTTCTCCAGTACTATCATCCATCGACTGTATTATTATGCAATCAATGTAATAAGAATTCACTTTGTCGAGCATTCGGTTCTCTTCTTACATTGGCAAAAGGGTGAGTTTGCTTCAAATTCAGGAGTTCAGAAGTAGAAACTGTGTTTCTTCTGATGCGTATCATGTGTACTACTATCCGGCCAAATTAGCTTCTCTGTCTAATGTTGTGTAAAGACCTGGATGTATCAGGTTCCTGAACCTTTGTATGACTCTGTTCAGCTTTGACACTCATGCTTTCTCGCTTGCAGTGTCTGGCCTGTTCATACTAACTAACAATCATTATATCTGTGATGATTGTAGATCGATCTCAGTTTCTTCAGTCTCATCCATCGACTGTATTTATGAAGCTAAGCACCAGCAAACGCCTTGTGTAATAAACAAGAACTCACTTTGTTGCATCCATCAGTTTGCCATGAGCATTCGGCTCTGTTCTTAGTTCTTACACATTGGCAAAAGCGCGTGTTTGCGGTTGTATTGCCGAAACTGGAGTTCTTGTGCTCTCGACCATCTCATTTATCTGTCAGGTTTGTGAGAGGTGTGAGAGGATGCAAAGTTTCAGACTTTCCACTTTCTATTTTACAAACTCGTTTTTATAGTTTTGTTATGAAAACGAAACTTTGCCACCATGTTCAGCTTCAGTACAACAATGTGGTTAGGGGCGTACAAATCAAACGTCGCAATGTAATGATATCTTCAGAAACTTGCCATACTGTGTTGAACTGCTGTCGATAGATCTTGCAAGCTTTCTGTATTATTTTGATTGCTTTTTATACAGCTTTTGGTATTCAAATGAAAGGAAGTCTAGTGGTCATGTTGTTTAGCTCATTGGAGCAAAGGGGGACGACGAAGGCACTTGTTTTTGAGTTTGCTATTTCAAGAAAACGTTCATGTGAAAATGCAAAGAACCAAATGATAGAGAGAACTCTACGGGGGCAGTTAGGGCAACTGAGATTCGCCATATTGGGAGCCTCCATATCTGGCGGCCTCCATAATCTGCTACCGGCACACCAACCAAACTGGCTGAACAAAACTCGTGCACCTGTTTCTAGATGGTTGCACCCAAAGGCCATACTGTCTACGCGTCCTTATACTGCAGTTATGACCACGAACAAATTGACGCCATAGCTCTGAAAATAACCTGTTTTTTTTTAATCGATGATCTATTAAAAAGACACTCATTCCGGCATCTCGCGCATTTCCCCACGCCCGCGTGCGCCATCTCGTGTGTTTCCTCCGTCTGACCGCATCACCGTCCCGGCCCCGAAGCCTCACCGTGGCCTTCGCACACCCCCACCCCTCGCGCCCCCTCCATTCCACAGTGCATCTCCGCTGGTTTCGCCTAGTTGTATAACTTATATGATCAAATAGTTCTCGAGGACAATGAAAATTTCACGTAGTTGTTTTCATCTAGTTCAATTGATTTTAATTTTGAATGCCTTGATGAAGTGTTTTGTGGTGGCGCCTATTTTTTTGACAACAGAATTAACTCCAGCCTCTACATCATGTGATGCATCCAACCATTTTATTATAAAAAAGTATGGCCAAGTCACTGACTACGAAAAAGTTTACAGCAAAATAAAATCATCGTTACGTAAACGAAACCTTGCCATCCAGCCGCGTAGCCAGCGCTACAGTGCAGAACAGTGTCAAATGGTGGTACTTTATCTATAGTTAATGAACAATCTTGCTACCACTCTGCGGGCCAGCCCCTGTTGCCCAGGGCCTGGCTACCCCACTGTTGCCACCAAAATTCACTTCAGTACTTCAATGTGGTTAGGGGCGATACAAATCAAAGTCGCACTGTAATGTTGTTTAGCTCATACAAACAAAGGGGAACGACAAAGGTACTTGGTTTTTAGTTTGCTATTTCAAGAAAACGTTTGTGCGAAAACACACAGAACCAAATGATTAGAGAACTGTATGAGGGCAGTTAGGACAACTCTAGAAGATTTGCCATATTCATATTCATATGAAACACGTTCCATATGAAATACAGAGTCTGCCAAGGTGACGCGCAAACAAAGTGGTGCCATATGGCTTCCTCCATAATCATGGGACCCATGTGTCAATGGAACATCTCTTTTCCCCAATTAAAATAAAGATCTCATATGAGATGGGGACCACGTGAACTATTCTTCCTGCCACACGGAATCACAAGTTACTGCCATATGGAGCGTCCTCCAAAAGTCAGCCACAAATTGCCGTATATGGCGCACGCAAGGCCAAATATGGAGGCCCCTCCATAAATTACGGCGATCGAGCCCCGTATGACGACTCTGCATTTTGGCCAGAATCACAATGACAGTTATTATGACGATTTTCTCAATATGGCGACTCTGCTAGAGTTGCTCTTAGAGTTTGGAGTAAGAACGAAGATGGAACCCCGCTCCTCCCACCCACACCTCTCTCGAGTTATTCCTACTGGGTGACTTGTTGTCACCTGCCAAGCCTCCTCCACATTCCCCCATCCCGTCCAAAGCCGTGCCACAGCCTCCGCACACCCCTACCCCTCGCGGCTCTCCATTCCACAGTGCAGCTCCACTGGTTTCGCCTAATTGTATAACTTATATGATCAAATAGTTTTCGAGGACAATGGTAACTTCACCTACCTCAGTTGATTTTATTTTTTATTGCCTTGATAAGTGTTTTGTGGTGGAGCCTATTTTTTGAAAAGGGGATAACTCCAGCATCTGCATCATGTGATGCATACAACCATTTTGTTAAAAAAAGGTACGCCCAAGTCACTGACTACCAAAAGGTTTATAGTAAAACGCAACCATCTCGGTCGAAAACAAGATTACATAGCTCATCCACATAATCTGCTAGTGGCATAACAACCAAACTGGCTGAACAAACACTACAAAAAATATGTCAACTTGTGACCTTCTTT
Source organism: Aegilops umbellulata (assembly GCA_032464435.1). Classification (NCBI taxonomy): domain Eukaryota; kingdom Viridiplantae; phylum Streptophyta; class Magnoliopsida; order Poales; family Poaceae; genus Aegilops; species Aegilops umbellulata. The sequence goes on from CP136055.1 coordinate 507,024,217, forward strand.
CAGTGACCCTGGAAATTGGTCGTAAATCTACGACCATTTGAGACCAATTGGTCATAAACTATTAGGAGGGCTCCAAACCTTAAACCAAATGGTCGTAAAGCAAACAACACTGGTCTGCTACCTTATTTACCGGGGCATCTTTCTTGTGAGAGTTTACTTGATAGTACAATATGTTAGAAGAAACTACCATGTCTCTGGAATGAATCTCGATCACTATTTATACACTTACAACTCGGTTTCTTTCATATAAGTTCTGATGCCTTTATTTAGGTTGAGCTACTGCCCTGTTAATTGTTGTAACAAACATTATCATTTGCCAGTTTGCTTTGTGTTAAGAACTATGACCAGTAAGTTTTGTTTGCCAATTAGCTTTGTGTGTGCATGCTCTTAATCCCCATAGCACGCGCGTTGCCGCACCCCCTCTATTTTTACAATAAATTTATCTAAAGTAGTAATCTAAATGCTCTTATGTTTCTTTATAGAAAGAGTAGTAAATTTTGTACATATATGCTGATATGGAACATGGATGCTAAATTTACATAAGCTAACTAATACCACAACCTTGTATCTCAATGGTCGGCGCCAGAAATCAAATGAAGTGTATAACCATATAGAAAGGTAGAACCCATTTCCAAACCACAAACACACCAACTGTAGTTCGGCGTTGAGAGCTGGCACATGTAGTTAACCTGAAGACGACCTCTAGATTATTCAAAAAAAATGAGTTCCGTTAACCTGCATATTAGCGAATGGAAATGGTTAAAAATATAATATGTCCATTACTTATAAGCTTGTTTGGCGAGCTATACATTTATCTGGCATTATACAGACGACATGTTTGTGGTCAACACTCATTGGTAACTGTGTACTATAGTCAACGGTATCATGGATATCATCGAATTAGAGACATCAACCAATTGTGCAAGTAATACAGTCTGTCTATTTGCTTTTATTAAAATACATACATAGTTGTGTGTAAAAGTATATATAACAGGAAGTAGTACAATAATTCCTATGATGTGACCTATGAAACATCAGATTGACACTCATCCCATTAAAAATAGCATTGTAAAGTTACACTATATAAGCACCTTCCATGGAAAAATTGAATTTACAGCAATGAAATTGACAACCTCTTCATTTGGATGGCAACCTAAGTACCTTACTTTGAAACACGGCTTATATCTGATACATATGTCTCACAGGGTGGCTTCTCATTGAACTTCAAAGGAAAAACAGACACACATGTTTTGTTATATTAGTTTGCATGTCCAAATAATCTGTATCCAGCATATCTGGTACAGTGGTTCCGTTGCAATAATATGTACAACACAAAATTAGGTATAAATAATGGTGGTTCCAAACAAAAAATTCTGTACCATATGATGTGAAAATCATGATTACGTATCAACTGTAAATCAATAAATATCAAGAAAAATAACATCTGTATGGAATTTTTGGCGAGTCTGAACTCATGTCTCTCACCAAGGACCAGTCTCCCTTGCAGAACTCCTCTCTCCCTGTGATTTGTGTCCCCTGAATCAAAATCAGTATGTCTGAATAAGAGGACGTGGTGGATGATCATACTATCTTCGCCAATAAAAGCTGCTGCAGGACAAAAATGAACTTTAAGAATAAGAATTTGTGTTTGCAAGATAGTAAGCTCATTAATCATTAAACAAGTAGTTTGCTTTCATTACTTCTACCAATATTGTAGCATCTAACCATTAGAAACATTGCTATTTTTCCTTTCCAGAGCCTACTACAAATCAGGACTGCCACTCCATCAGAAAACGTAGAAGCAATCTTTAGCAAGAAAAATGTGTTATCATGCTAAAGAAATGACGAAGCACTTTCCAAGACATACGTGAAAAACACTTTTCTTTGACTTACCTCACATTATAGAACAATGTTATTATTTAATATTATCTCGAACTCATAGTGGTGAGAAATTACAAAAGATACATACTCTTCCATCAGTTGTATTCTTATAATCTCCAATCAAAATTCAGCATTACAAACAACACAAAAAATTAGTATTAGGCTGACTGGAACATGGAATAATTGAACACCAATTACTCAACTATAGTCCCATATATTCATGGGTAGTCAAATCAAATCAAAAGTTCAACCAGGTTCATATGCTGATTCCAAAACCTTGCATATTCTGCACCATGGCATGTGGGCGGAGAGAAATCTGGGAGCATCAATCATGGAGACCTCTAGTGGTAGAAGATGCACCCAGGGAACTTTAATTTGTGAGAGTACTCAAAAAATGCACCCTGGCGGAAAAGGTACTCTACATGACAAAGTGTGTAGTAGAAATTGCTAGATATTCAATGACATGGTCAGATAACATGTCCACTTATTCCTCGTCGTCAACGCCACACCCTCGAAGTGAAGTGAAATAATTAAGCCAGGAAATTAAGGGTGTACCGAGGGGTTGTGAGCGAGGTGCTGGGCAGCAGCAGTAGAGATGGCGATGAAGAAAATGTAGCAGACAGAACCGTGGCACCCTGTTGTTGCCTGACTGATGGTTTCTGTGGTGCTTTGCGGCAGCCACAGGGCGGGGATGGTGGTCCAGTTGTTGCCCCTTGTACTTCCCTAATCATCACCACGGACAGATCCCGCTACCCTGGATGCAATCTGGATCGAGCAGGTGGAGGACAGAGACACAGCCGGTTGGGTCAGGAGGAGGCAAGGAGGGAGACACGCACTAGTAGAAAAGGGGGCAATGGTCCAGGGTGGGTTAGCCCATTAGTCCCGGTTCAATCTAGAACCGGGACCAATGGGGGCATTGGACCCGGTTCGTGAGCCCAGGGGGCCGGCCGGGCCACGTGGGCCATTGGTCCCGGTTCGTCTGGACCTTTTGGTCCCGGTTTGTGGGACGAACCGGGACCAATTGGCCTCGCTCCTGGCCCACCACCATTGGTCCCGGTTGGTGGCATGAACCGGGACCAAAGGTACCCATTTAGTCCCGGTTCATGCCACGAACCGGGACCAGTGGTGCAGCCTATATATACCCCTCGCGCCGGAGCAGAGCACTCAGTGCTCTGTTTTTCTGGGCCGGCGAGAGGAGGGGCTTTAGGTGCTCTAGCTCACCTCCTATGCACATGAGGTGTTCGATGAAATGCCCGAGCCACACTAGTTAAGCTTTCTCCTCTCGAAGCTCGACCTCAAAGCTCCATTTTCCTCGAGATTTGTCTAGATTTAGCGGTCCATCACGCCCCACCCCTGTCTTCACCGCCGTCGATCACCCATGCCGATCTCATCACCGACACCACCGTGGTGAGCCTCTTGCTCTTATCTTCTTTCTGAAAGGAAAAATATTCTTACTTGTATGTTTAGATAGATACTTGTATCACTTTCTTACTTTTATTATTGCATCTTATATAGTGTGATGGTTTTGGTATCTGCCCCCGTCGACCCTCGTCCTGTCTATGATTCGGATGTGGTATATATATTAATCTTTATAACTATTGGTTCATTTATTGTTTATGATAATTATGCGGACCAACGTGACATAGATTTTATTTATCTAGGATGTATGTGAACCGGAAATTCCAACCGACCCTATTGTTGAGAGGTTAAATTTAGTTGAAGAAGAAAACAATTTCTTGAAGGAAAAATAAAAAAAATTGAGGAGGAGAAGATGATATTGGAGTTGCATGTTGCGGATGTCGTCGATGAACACAGGATCAAGATGGATGCAATGCGCTTGAAGATTAGAAAGATTAGAAAATATGTCATTCATACCGAGGCTTGGTATCATTATGCTGTTGGATCAATTGTTACCTTGGTTGCGATTATGATCGCCTTTGTTTTCGCATTAAAATGTTTTACATAGTTTCAATGTATGGTTTAATTAATTAGATGCTCTGGAGAGCTATATGTTGTTAGATGAGAACTATGTATGTACTTTGCTTTTAATGCATGTGATGATGAACTTCTATTAATTTGGACACTTAATTATATATAATGCACGCAGATGAACCGGCAATGGATGTACGGTGACAGACACACCTTCGAGTACATTAAGGGCGTGCATGAGTTTCTCGATGCGGCTGAGGCAAACAAGCAGAATGGTTTTATGTGTTGTCCATGCCCTGATTGTGGGAATACGAAGTCTTACTCTGACCGGAAAATCCTTCACACCCACCTGCTTTACAAGGGTTTCATGCCACACTATAATGTTTGGACGAGGCACGGAGAAATAGGGGTTATGATGGAAGACGACGAAGAAGAAGAGTACGATGACAACTACGTGCCCCCTGAATACCGTGATGCTGCAACGGGGGGAGCTGGTGAAGATCAAGAGGAACCAGACGATGTGCCCAATGATGCTGCAACGGGTGAAGGTGCTGAAGATGAAGAGGAACCAGACGATGTGCACGATGATGGTGATCTCCGCCGGGTCATTGTCGATGCAAGGACGCAATGCGAAAGTCAAAAGGAGAAGCTGAAGTTCGATCGCATGTTAGAGGATCACAAAAAAGGGTTGTACCCCAATTGCGAAGATGGCAACACAAAGCTCGGTACCGTATTGGAATTGCTGCAGTGGAAGGCAGAGAATGTTGTGCCTGACAAAGGATTTGAGAAGCTACTGAAAATATTGAAGAAGAAGCTTCCAAAGGATAACGAATTGCCCGACAGTACATACGCAGCAAAGAAGGTCGTATGTCCTCTAGGATTGGAGGTGGAGAAGATACATGCATGCCCTAATGACTGCATCCTATACCGCGGTGCATACAAGTATCTGAACGCATGCCCGGTATGCGGTGCATTGCGGTATAAGATCAGACGAGATGACCCTGGTGATGTTCACGGTGATCCCCGCAGGAAGAGGGTTCCTGCGAAGGTGATGTGGTATGCTCCTATAATACCACGGTTGAAACGTCTGTTCAGAAACGAAGAGCATGCCAAGTCGATGCGATGGCACAGTGAGGACCGTAAGAAAGACGGGAAGCTGAGAGCACCCGCTGACGGGTCGCAGTGGAGAAAAATCGTGAGAAAGTACTGGGATGAGTTTGCAAAGGACCCAAGGAACGTATGGTTTGCTTTAAGCGCGGATGGCATTAATCCTTTCGGGGAGCAGAGCAGCAATCACAGCACCTGGCCGGTCACTCTATGTATGTATAACCTTCCTCCTTGGATGTGCATGAAGCGGAAGTTCATTATGATGCCAATTCTCATCCAAGGCCCTAAGCAACCCGGCAACGACATTGATGTGTACCTAAGGCCATTAGTTGAAGAACTTTTACAGCTGTGGAATGGAAATGGTGTACGTACGTGGGATGAGCACGGACAGGAGGAATTTAACCTAAAGGCGTTGCTGTTCGTGACCATCAACGATTGGCCCGCTCTCAGTAACCTTTCAGGACAGACAAACAAAGTATACCACGCATGCACACACTGTTTACATGACACTGAAAGTATATACCTGGACAAATGCAGGAAGCATGTGTACCTGGGCCATCGTCGATTTCTTCCGACCAACCATCAATGTCGAAAGAAAGGCAAGCATTTCAAAGGCGAGGCAGATCACTGGAAGAAGCCTGCCATGCGTACCGGTGGTCACGTACTTGCTATGGTCAATGATTTACACGTAATCTTTGGAAAGGGTGCCGGCGCACTAGCTGTTCCGAATGACGCTGAGGGACACGCACCCATGTGGAAGAAGAAATCTATATTTTGGGACCTACCATACTGGAAAGACCTAGAGGTCCGCTCTTCAATCGATGTGATGCACGTGACGAAGAACCTTTGCGTGAACCTGCTAGGCTTCTTGGGCGTGTATGGAAAGACAAAAGATACACCCGAGGCACGGGAGGACCTCCAACGTTTGCACCAAAAAGACGGCATGCCTCCGAAGCAGTATGAAGGTCCTGCCAGCTACGCTCTTACGAAAGATGAGAAAGAAATCTTCTTTGATTGCCTGCTCAGTATGAAGGTCCCGACTGGCTTCTCGTCGAATATAAAGGGAATAATAAATATTCCAGAGAAAAAGTTCCAGAACCTAAAGTCTCATGACTGCCACGTGATTATGACGCAACTGCTTCCGGTTGCATTGAGGGGGCTTCTACCGGAAAACGTCCGATTAGCCATTGTGAAGCTATGTGCATTTCTCAATGCAATCTCTCAGAAGGTGATCGATCCAGAAATGGTACCAAGGCTAAGGAGTGATGTGGCGCAATGTCTTGTCAGTTTCGAGCTGGTGTTCCCACCATCCTTCTTCAATATCATGACGCATGTCCTAGTTCATCTAGTCGACGAGATTGTCGTTCTGGGGCCTGTATTTCTACACAATATGTTCCCCTTTGAGAGGTTCATGGGAGTCCTAAAGAAATATGTCCGTAACCGCGCTAGGCCAGAAGGAAGCATCTCCATGGGCCATCAAACAGAGGATGTCATCGGGTTTTGTGTTGACTTCATTCCTGGCCTTAAGAAGATAGGTCTCCCTAAATCGCGGTATGAGGGGAGACTGACTGGAAAAGGCACGCTAGGAGCGGACTCAATAATATGCAGGGACGGGCATTCTTGGTCTCAAGCACACTACACAGTTCTACTGAACTCTACCTTGGTGACCCCGTATGTCGATGAACACAAGAACAGTCTGCGCTCCAAACACCCGGAGCAGTGCGACGACTGGATTACATGTGAACACATCAGGACTTTCAGCAGTTGGTTGGAAGCACGTCTCAGAGGTGACAACACTGTTTGTGATGAGTTGTACTTGTTGTCCAGGGGACCATCTTTGACTGTATTGATTTACAAAGGATACGAGATAAATGGGAATACATTTTACACGATTGACCAAGATCAGAAGAGCACCAACCAAAACAGCGGTGTCCGCTTTGATGCAACAACCGAGAAGGGAAAGGACACATATTATGGTTACATAGTGGACATATGGGAACTTGACTACGGACAAGATTTTAAGGTCCCTTTGTTTAAGTGCAAATGGGTCAATCTGTCAGGAGGCGGGGTACATGTAGACCCAGTACGGAATGACAACAGTGGATCTGAAAAATCTTGGGTACACTGATGAACTGTTCGTCCTAGCCAATGATGTGGCACAGGTTATCTTTGTGAAGGACATGTCTACCAGACCGAGAAAAAGAAAAGATAAGGAAACGGATACATCATACGATGAGCCAAAGCGCCACATAGTTCTTTCAGGAAAAAGGGATATCCTGGGAGTGGATGGCAAGACAGACATGTCTGAAGATTATGAAAGGTTTCATGAAATTCCTCCCTTCATGTCAAGGCTGACCCAAGCATCTTGATAAACGCTGAAGATTATCCATGGTTACGGCGCAATAAGCAAATGACACAAGCGAAGAAAAAGTGAAGACTTTCTCCCGCAACTATTATGATGATATCATGCCAAATTTGTAACAGACGAGCATGTTATGCCAACTTTTTGAGAGTTCATTTGAAAACTATGAATTTAGGTCGAATTTTCTCTATAGGTGCATCTATGTTCATTTTTTTAGTAAAGTTAATCACAAACTTGTGATTCACACAAATTTCAAAGAATTCAAATTTTAACTATTCAAATTTGAGTTTATAATTTTTCTAAAACTAATGGCACTAACAGAAAGTTTATAATTTTGCTGGCCTAAAAGCAAAAAGAATAAAAAAATAAAGCAAAAAAACAAAAGAAAATAAATAATACGGAAAGCAAAACAAAAACAAAAGCCCGTCCCTCTCTGCGTTGTTGAGCTCCTCTCAAAGTGAAAAAAATGCCTATAATATTTGTTATGACTAACTAAAATTACCAAATTGACTATAATGATAAAACACAGTAATATTAAATAGCAGGAAAAACAATGACTCAAAAATCAATTTTTATTGTAAAGTTATTCATAAACTAGTGATTCACACAAATTTTAAAAAATTCAAATTTAAACTATTCTAATTTTAAAACTAATTGCGCTAACAGAAAGTTTATAATTTTTGTGACATAAAATAAAAAAGAAATCACTACAAAACTATAAGTATTTAGTTCTAAGTAGAAATGAAAAAAATAGCAAAAAATGCCACCTACTGGGCCACCACGGCCTGAATACGACTAGAAACCCAACCACCATGGGCCAGGATTCAGGCCCGCAGCAGGCCCAGCAGGCCCACAGGCATTGCAGTGACAGATTAGGCCCGAAAGCCTGCAGTCGAGAGGAGCTCGAGAGGGTGGGCGCAACAGCGCTTATAAACCACTCTCGAGCTCTCTCAGCTAGCGAGGTGGGACTAAAGTTTTGGCGCGGGGCAGCACAAGGCCTTTGGTCCCGATTGGTGCCACCAACCGGGACTAAAGGGGGGCATTGGTACCGGTTCGTGGCTCAAACCGGGACCAATGCCCACCTTTAGTCCCGGTTGGTGCCAACAACCGGGACCAAAGGCCGCCGCTTCCCGCCCTTTGGGCTGCTGAAAATAAGCCTTTGGTCCCGGTTGGTGGCACCAACCGGGACTAAAGGGGGGAATTAGTCCCGGTTGGTTTCACTAACCGGGACTAATGCTCTTGCTATATAAGCAGCACTTAGCAGTTTTCGACCAAATCCATCTGTTTCTTCTCACCCCGACGCCTTCTGCTCCTCGTCGCCGTCGCCGCCGAGCCCTGCCCCGACGTCGTCAGGCTGGTCCACCTCGCCGCCGCCGCCGCCGAGCCACTGCCCCGACACCATCGCCGCGCCCGCCGCCCCTGCCGGCCCCGACATCATCGTCGTCGCCGCGCGCGCCGCCCCTGCCCCGACCCCGTCGCCGTCGCCGCGCGCGCCACCCGTTCCCTGACCCCGTCGCCGTCGCCGCGCGCGCCGCCCCTTCCCCGACCCCGTCGCCGTCGCCGCGTGCGCCGCCCGTTCCCCGACCCCGTCGCCGTCGCCGCACGCGCGCCGCCCCTTCCCCGACCCCGTGGCCGTCGCCGCGCGCGCCAGCCCCTTCCCCGACCCCGTCGCCGTCGCCGTCGCCGTCGCGCCTTCCCCAACCCCGTCGCCGTTGCCCCGACCACACGCCGCCACCTTCGGTCCGGCCGCCGGCGCCCTTTTCTCTTATTTTTTGCATTATTATAAAAATGTGTATATATGCATATGTTCTCTGTGTATATATGTTCATATATGCAAAAGTTAGATTTTAGAAAAACTTTATATATGCAAAAAAATTACATATATGCAAGTATATATGTATGTATGTGGATACATGAGGGGGGTCGATATACCCCCTCTCCAATAGCATTTGTGTGTATTTTAGGTTAGTGTATACATATGTTGATGTATACATGCAAAAGATAGATTTTTAGATATGATGATGTCTTTTTTTCATAGCATTTTTTCACATATGTATTATTTTTTAAGTTGTTAGTAGATATCGATTTTAGGTTAGTGCATTTTATCACTGATTTTAGGTTAGTTGATCGATTTAGTGCATTTTATGTTTGTTGCATTTTAGGTTAGTGCATTTTATGTTAGTGGAGAGGAAAAAGTAAAATAAGGAAAAGGAAAATAAGTAGAGAAAGAAGGAGAAGAAGAAGGAGAAGACGAGGAGAGGAAGAAGAGGAAGAAGAAGGAAAAAAAGAGGAGAAGAAGAAGGAATAGAGGAGCTTCTTCTCCTCTGTTCTTTCTTCTCCTCTTTTTTTCTTCTTCTTCCTCTTTTTTTATCGGGAACGAGGGTCGTCGAACATGACAGGAAGAAGAGGATAAAAAAAGAAGAGGAAGAATAAGAAAAAAGGGGAGAAGAAAGAATAGAGGAGTTCTTATCCTCTATTCTTTCTTCTCCTCTTTTTTTTCTTCTCCTCTTTTTTCTTCTTCTTCTTCCTCTTTTTTTATCGTGAACGAGGGTCGCCGAGCGGTAGAGAGGAAACCCTAATTAAATAGCAAGTATCGTCGGTGTGAGATACATGTGGCCGTCGGTGTCGGACACTACATCCACGTCCCACAAGTGACGCGGGCTTCGACGCCCACGTCACTTGTGGGACGTGGATGTAGTGTCCGACACCGACAGCCACTTGTATCTCACACCCACGATACTTGCTATTTTGGGTTTCCTCTACCGTTCGGCGACCCTCTTTTTTTATCCTCTTTTTTTTCTTCTTCCTCTTTTTTTATCGTGAACGAGGGTCGCCGAGCGGTAGAGGAAACCCTAATTAAATAGCAAGTATCGTCGGTGTGAGATACATGTGGCCGTCGGTGTCGGACACTACATCCACGTCCCACAAGTGACGCGGGCGTCGAAGCCCGTGTCACTTGTGGGACGTGGATGTAGTGTCCGACACCGACGGCCACTTGTATCTCACACCCACGATACTTGCTATTTAGGGTTTCCTCTACCGTTCGGCGACCCTCTTTTTTTCTCCTCTTTTTTCTTCTCCACCGAGGGTTCTTGCTGAACTTTGTACCAAAAAGCGAATTATCCTATATGAGACTCCGTTCCAAAATAATTTTGGAGAGCTTCGTACCATCATGCTCCTGTTACTTTCGCCTAATGATGAAGACATGGTTTTGTTGAATCCTTTGACACTAGGCAACCTCCCCGATAGCCACCCCAAACCCTTGAAGCGTTGTCGAGGCCACCCCAAACCCTAGAGAAGCAGCGTCGAGGCCACTAATTAATATATATGATTCCTTACTATGATTAGCTAGCTAGTTCTACGTTTGCCACTAATATATCCATCTGTCATGTTTGAATAATAATTGCCATGTTGTAAATATTTGTAGAAACTATGGACACCACCCGAGACGAAGCAAAAGAAGCGATGTTGAGGGACATAATCGCAGAAGGAAGTGTTGCCGTCTCGTTGTATCTCAATGACACCGATGGTACTCTGGAAGAAGAGGGTGAAGAAGCTGGCTCTGGTGACCTAATGCTGGTGCAAGAAGAAGAACGTGAGGACGGCTCCGGTGACCCAATGCTGGTGCAAGAAGGAGACCGTGATGACGGCTCCGGTGACCGAACCGAGTCCGGCCAGGTATATATATTAGTTAAGCCTGTGCTGACTAGCCAACTGATGCATTCATTGTTTTGGTATGTACACATATTAATTAAGTCTTTGTTCTTTTTTCTAGCCCTCCGGATCGAGCACAACTGAGGTAAAGAGACGAGGCCCGAAGAGAAAGTTGAGGTCGGATGAAAGGTTTGAGATCATAGCAATCGCGCCCGACGGCCAACCTACTGAACCCATCCGAACAAAGAAGGCATTTGTTGCTCAGTGCGGGGTTCTGGTTAGGGACAAGATCCCGATCAGCATCCAACAATGGTTCAAGCCGGCTACTGAAGACCCTGAGGTGTCTTACGTCAATGATATGCAGAAAAATGATCTTTGGAATGAGCTGAAGACAAATTTCACCCTACCGCCAGAGGATGATCCGGAGAAGCCAGTTAAAGAGGAATTAATCAAGTCTTTTGCTCTTAAGAGGATGGCAGACCTATTCAGGAGGTGGAAGAAAGACCTGAATAGGTTTGTCGAGAAAAAAGAGACACCAGAATTCAAGGGCATATATGAGAAGATCAGAGATGACTGGCCTGCATTTGTGGCCCACAAGACATCGGAAAAGAGTAAGAAGATGTCGGAGACAAACAAGAAAAATGCTGCGAAGAAGAAGCATCACCATCGCACGGGGTCAGGTGGCTACCTGGTAGCCCGGCCTAAGTGGGCCAAGGCTGAGAATGATCTGGTTCAAAAAGGGATCGAACCAGAGACAATGAGCTGGCCAGACCGTTGCCGGACTTGGTTCTTCGGGGCTGGCGGAACCTTGGACCCTGTAACAGAGAAGTGCATTTGGACGGACGAGCAATGTGACTTTCCCTTGAAGAAGCTTCGGTACTATATCAAAGCAGCGCAGGAAGGGACGTTCCTTCTAGACAGAGAGAACGACGAGCTCACAAAGGCCCTCGGGAATCCTGAGCACCCTGGACGGACACGAGGCACGCCAGGCTCCATTCCGTGGAAGGTTGGGTTTCCGGACGCAGGCGGTTACAAAAGCCAGGAGAGGAGGAAGCAAGTGCAACAGTCCGAACTGCAGGCGCTTAAAGCAAGGGTACTCGGGATAGAGGAACAAGAAGCAAATCGCAGCAACCGAACTGCCGAAGCTTCCCCTGAAGCTACCCCGCCATCTCAGCGGAGAAGCAGCGTGGCTTCCACCGAGCTGCTTCAGCCAGAGCTTGTCTTGACGGCTCCTGCCAGCTATCCCGTGGATGCTATCACGGAGGCTCAAATTTGCCACCTTATGACGCAGTGGATGAATATGAAGGTCAAGGCGGCTGTTGGCTATGTTTATCCTAATGAACCCGGCGCAACTTTTCACTGCCAGCCGATTCCAGAAGGATATGCTAAGGTGATGGTGGATGAAATAACGGAGGGATTTGAGGACCTCTCGCTTGACCACCCTACCGGAGAAGGGGAGACTTGGCTGGGTTCTGCTCTGAAGACTCCATGCCTATGGCGGAAAGAGCTCATCAACCTTCCGAACTGGACGCCTCCGCCTCCTCCTCCTCCTCCGGCGAGTCAGGGCACTCCGCCTCCTCCTCCGGCGAGTGACGACCAGGGCCCTCGGCCGGCTCCTTCTCCGGCGCGTGGCGGCACTCCGCCTCCTCCGCCTGCGCCGGCGCGCCTGAGCAGCCAGCCTCCTCCTTCTCCGCCTCGTCAGCAAGGGCGGAAGAGACCCGCCGCCGCACCGGCAGCTGCTCCGGCGCGTCGTAGTCCTTCTCCTTCGCCTCATAAGCAAATCAAGAAGACTGCTGCTCCGTCTGCTCTGCCGGCGTCTAGCAGTACAGCCAGAGGCGGGAGCAAATACAGATTCGGTCCTTCTCTGAAGACTCCAGAGAAGTTACCATACGAGAGGACCCCGGAGGAGAACGCGAGGATCGCGCAAACCGAGATGGATGACTAGTTTGAAGGGTTGAAAGCAAAGAGAAATCCACCTCCGAAGGAGAAGCTAGATCGGGTGAAAGTGAAGCGCACTCTGGCTGCCCTGGCAAAACCACCCAAGTCTCCGCCGAAAGGCAACTATGAGTGCATTATTGCAAAGACATGGGCCGAAGCGTCGCGGTCGGGAAGTACAGTCAGTGATCAAAGGCTGAAAGAACGACGAGTAGCTGGGAAACAAATTGCCCAGCTCGGCGAACAAGCAAAGCAATCGTGCCCCCCGCTCAAGGTGCCTAGCGTCGATCCGAGGATGGCGCCCGGTTATACCAATCTTGACGATTATCTGCCCAACGATGTAGATTATGGTTTCCTGGACGTGCAGATACACAGATACGAGTACGGGAAGCCTCTCGTCAAAGATGAAACATCTCTAACAACGATGATGCGAAGATTGCATGATTGGTACATGAAAACCTACAGAGAGTCTGGGGGGAGGAATACTTTGTATATGAGAGTTAAACCGGAGCATGACCTCGTTGGAATTGAACTGTTGCATGTTCCATTTGAGGAGTTCTATCAGTTTTTCAATCAATTGGCCCTCGATAAAGCAACGGTCACCTGCTACTATCTATAAGTACTACTACTTCTGTCATTAAGTCTCTCTACATAGCTCAGCTCTTTCATTGCATGTATTTATAATTATCCTCACTATATTATGCAGATTGAAGATCGCCGAATTGAAGAAAAGACAAATCGGTGATATTGGGTTCATTAACACAAATCTCATAGATGCAGTTCAGGTTAAAGATCATGCCGCAGATACCGAGGCCAGCTTGCTACGATCATTCAAAATAAATGAACACAAAAATATAATACTCTTTCCTTACAACTTCAAGTGAGTGTTGTCTTGTGCATATTCGGTTTCCCTTATATATTAGTCCAGGTTATAGTAATGTAATTGATGAGTTATGCATGCGTGCGCAGTTTTCACTATATTCTCCTGGAGATTAGGCTTGAGAAGGGAGTAGTAACTGTCTTGGACTCGAGACGAAAAGATCCCCAGGAGTATGCGGACATGACTGAAATCCTCAAGAAGTAAGTTAAATCGATCATTGTCCACCATATCAGCAAATTTGTTCATTTCCTGATATCAAGTAATTGTTTTCTTTTGTCTGGCAGTGTTTGGAGAAAATTCAGCACAAATTCCCCGGGACTCCCGAAGGAGCTGGAATTTAGATACCCGAAAGTAAGTACTATAGTACCATGTTCCGCGCGTCTCCTAGCTATTGATTCAAGCGCTAGTTTCATCAATACCATTTGGCATTCTTGCTTATCTGTTTAATTGACCTCTATTTCTTGTAAAGTGGTTGTGGCAGGAACAAGGGAATGATTTATGTGGATACTACGTCTGCGAGTCCATCCGCCACACGACCTGTGAGCGGGGCGGGTACTCTGAGAAACAATATGAAGTGCGTAAGAAATAATATTCACAATTTTTGTTTATTACCATCATTTGTGTTGAGTTTCATTCATTCATATATATATATATATATATATATGTGTGTGTGTGTGTGTGTGTGTGTGTGTGTGTGTGTGTGTGTGTGTGTGTGTGTGTATTGACCCCCTTCTTCAAATTAGATGTTTCGGCAGCGGAATGAACTCCTAGGACCAGATCGCATGCGAGCAATTCAAGAGGAATTGGCGGCATTCTTTCTTGACCACGTGATCGCTGAAGACGGAGAATACTATGTGGACCATGCGTCCGTAATTTAAGAGATTATATTTGTAAATGATAATTATTGTATATATGTAGCCGGTAGTGTCGGATGATAGATATACGAGAACTTGTTGTTCGACCAATCTCTCGGAGAAGGAGATGTGGTCGATATCACTTCTCTCTGTATGCATATATGTTCATGACGATCTTATGTTTCCTTCGTTTGCTTACTAGCTAGCATATGCCTAGTCTTCTCTATACGTATGTTTAGTACGTAACGTCGACCAAGCACGGACATAAGAGAGGACACTTCTCTCTATTAATTAGCTATCTAGCTAACACAATATATGAAATACCTAAATTAACCCCCCAAAATCCCCAAACCCCCTCCCCTCCTTTAAAAAAAAACCAAAAACCCCAGCCACAGAAATGCTGACACGTGGATGCCTACTGGTCCCGGTTGGTGCTACCAACCGGGACCAAAGGCCCTCCTGCCTGGGCTCGGCGCACAGGCCACGTGGAGGCCCATCTGTCCCGGTTCTGGTTTGAACCGGGACTAAAGGGTGAGGGTATTAGTAACGACCCTTTAGTCCCGGTTCAGGAACCGGGACTAAAGGCCCTTACGAACCGGGACAATAGGCCGGTTTTCTACTAGTGACGGCTGAGAACCGTGCCTGCTTACCTTCTGCTGTCAGAGGAAGAAGGATTCTAGGAGAGCCGAGAGTGCCAGGTGACGAAGCATATACCGGCGCCTGTATAAAGATTGGAAAAACAGAAACGCACACCTGTATAAATTGCCGCCGACGAGTGGCGCACTTCAGCCGCGATGAATCCTTCTAGAAACTGACGATTGATTGCTTCCTTCAATCCCGCGACTAAATTTCACCGAACAGTCGCACGGTTGCTTCGCCTTTATCTAGCTTTTATGAGAATCTCTTTGCCTTCGTCTGGATCGGCTTGCTTTTTTTTTGAGGGAAAACATGGTCTCTTTATTGCATGATAATATATGGTACAATTGTAGTGTCATTCGGCTGCAGCAGCCAATTATATCGACCATGAACTAATGATACAACGCTTTTCACAAAATTGTGAGCCTCCATATTGGACATTCTGCATTCATGGATAATCCGGACCTCTTCGAACTCCTGACAACGGATATTGATCTCATGTAGAATCTGGCTGTAGATAGCTTTACTTCTTCCATTAATCTGTTTAACTACCGCTTCCGCGTCGCAAGCAATAATAAGCCTTCGGAGGTTCAGATCTGCTGCGAGGGAAAGGGCCTCCAAACATGCCATTGCTTCAAGCGTTCCAGGGTCATCACAACTGTCAATGATGCGTGCGGACGAGCCAAGGTAAACTCCTTGGGCGTCTCGGCACACAGCGGCCGCCGCACCCTTGCAACTGTTCTTGGCTATTCCTCCATCTACATTAATTTTGACAAAACCTTCCATTGGTGGGATCCACTTTGGCACCTGCACTGACCGTGGCATATTTGTACCTTGCTTCTGTGAAGCGTCTGCGATGATGTCCAGGTCTGCTAGATATCTCATGATGAAACCATGAATTGCCTCTGGGCTCTGGAAGATCGATTCGTGGATTGCTTTCCGCCTTGCGCTCCATATTGCCCATAAAGTAATGATGAGCTTTGTAAATTCTGCATGTGGTAGCGTTTCAAGCATGTGAAATAGCCATTCATTCGCTTCTGGGCATGTTGTCATGCTCATATGCTCTATAAGTGAGTCATCGACGAGTGCCCACACGCATCTTGCCATGGTGCAGTCGAGTAATGAGTGTCGCCATGTGTCGTTCTCTGCACCACATAGTTCACACCTTGCTGAAGTAGCCATGTTCCGGTGGTGCAGCACTGCTCCTGACGGCATGGATCGCTGGGCTAGCCGCCATACAAACACATGTATTTTTGACGGAACTTTGATTTTCCATAAGGTTGTCCACGCCTTCTCTGAGCGGCTCGAGCTTGAACTTGGCCTACCTTCTAACCAATCCTCTCGCACTTTTTTTGTTGTAACCAACATACGGTAACATGATCTTACCAAAAATACTCCCGTTTTCTCATGATGCCATGCCCAAAAATCCTCCTGCTGAACCGAACTGATGGGAATGCGTAGTATTGCTTCAATGTCCATGGGAAGGAAGTGCCTCGCGAGCTCCGTCCTGTCCCACTACCACGATGTTGCATCCATTAACTCAGACACGAGCTCTGGTGGGGAAGTCGAAATTGCCGCAACTGGAGTCAAGCGTTCTGTACGTGGGATCCAATTCTGTCGCCATACATATGTGGAGTTCCCGTTTCCAATCCTCCCGATGAGGCCCAACTTGAGAATGTCTCGGCCCTCCACCAGGGCCCTCCAGATTTGGGAGGGCGAAGATCCGAGGTTGGCTTGCAAAATGTTTGTTTCCGGGAAGTACACAGACTTAAGAATTCTCGCACTTAATGATTCCGGTGTAATTAAGATTCTCCAGACTTGCCGAGCCAACAAATCCAAATTGAACAACTCAAAATCTCGAAACCCTAAGCCGCCCATATATTTCGGCATCGTGAGAGTATCCCATGACACCTAGTGAGGTTTCCGTTTGCCCTGCTTGCTGCCCCACCAGAAGCTCCTGATCATACTATTTAGTTTTTCGCACAAACCTCTCGGTAATTTAAAAACAGCCATTGAATATGTGGGGATCGCCTGGGCCATGGATTTTATAAGTACATCTTTCCCCCCTGCCGACAGGAGTTGTTCGATCCATCCCTGTATCTTGTTCCATACCCTGTCTCTCAAGTATTTGAAAGTGCCATTTGTATTCCTTCC
Organism: Aegilops umbellulata; assembly: GCA_032464435.1. Classification (NCBI taxonomy): domain Eukaryota; kingdom Viridiplantae; phylum Streptophyta; class Magnoliopsida; order Poales; family Poaceae; genus Aegilops; species Aegilops umbellulata. Next base: position 507,041,609 of record CP136055.1, read on the forward strand.
TACTTCAGATGGTAAGCCCAGGTAGCGATCATTGAGAGCCTCTGTTGGTACCTCAAGTGTTATTTTCATAGCCTCCCTTATGTTATTCGGGCACCCCTTACTGAAGTGAATTGAGCTCTTTGCCAAATTAACCCGTTGGCCTGATGCGTGACAATAAACATCTAGAACTTCTCTGATCTCTGTTGCTCCTGCCGTACTGGCCTTTGCAAAAAGCAAGCTGTCGTCTGCAAATAAGAGATGATTGACCGGGGGTGCTGTGGGCGCCACTACGATGCCCGATAAGTTTTCCGAATTCCCCCTGCTCCTTAGCAGGCAAGACAGACCTTCAGTTGCTAGCAAAAACAAATACGGTGACATGGGGTCACCCTGGCGGATTCCCCTGGAGGGCTTAAGCGTCTCCGTCCGCTCCCCATTAAAAAGTACATAGAAAGATACAGATGTGACGATCCTCATTACAGACATCACCCATCGCTCACTGAAACCCAACTTCAACATGATAGATTTCAAATAGGTCCACTCGACCCTGTCATATGCTTTCATCATATCAAGTTTCAAAGCACAATACTGGGAAGTCCTACCTCTCTTCTTTTTCATGAAGTGCAAGCACTCATAAGCAGTCAAAATATTATCTGTAATCAATCTGCCTGGTACAAATGTTGATTGTTCCTCTGAAATAATTTCTGGCAAGATTTTCTTCAATCTGTTAGCTTGTACTTTAGACACAATTTTGAGAACAACATTGCACAAGCTAATCGGTCTAAATTGATATAGAGAGGATGCCCCCAAGACCTTTGGGATTAAGACAAGCAGAGTTTGGTTTACCTCTCCAATCTCCTCCACACCATTCAGGATGTTAAGAACTGCATGCGTTACCTCTTCACCACAGACATCCCAATGACGTTGAAAGAAGTGAGCCAGGAACCCATCTGGGCCCGGTGCCTTGGTCGGATACATTTGAAAAAGTGTCGTCTTGACCTCAGCGGCTGTGTACGGTGACTCAAGGCGGTCATTCATCGGTGTTGTCAGTTTGACAGGCACACAAGACAGAACTCTATCCATCCCCATTGTTCCTTCAGAAGTATATAGAGTCTTGTAAAAATCGACCGCATGTGCCTTCAGTTGTTCCAAATCCTCACATGCAGAGCCGTCAGGCAAAACTAGACGCTCGATTTTATTCCTTTTTTGCCTCTGTGTTGCCTGTTGCTGAAAAAATTTCGTATTCTTATCTCCGGCTCACAACCACTGTATACGCGAACGCTGACGCTGCATGATCTCCTCCCTGCTATACCATTCAGTTAACTTGTCAACTATCTCCTTTTCTTCTACCGATGGATCTATTCTATCCGGCGCAGCTTGTAAACATTCCAGGCGCCCTTGTAGATTCTTGATTTCTTTCTTCACGTGGCCGAACACATCACCATCCCAGCCCAGTAGCTTGCGTGATATTGTATTAAGATTTTCTCCCAATGCATGCATGGAACCAGAACGTGCCACTGAACCCCAGGACTGCTGCATAAAATCATGAAAAGCGGGATGCGTCTCCCACATCAGTTCGTAGCGGAACGTCCGTGCGCTTCCCTGCCTAGCCATCCGTTCTTCAAGCTGTAGCATGATGGAGTTGTGATCTGATCGTGCGGCCGTCAAGTGTCTCACCGTCGCTATCGGGAAGCGGGCCATCCACGACGGCAAGGCGAGCGCCCTGTCCAGCCTGACTCTAGTGAAAGTACCTCCTCGTACCTTAGTTTCAAACGTCCAGATCGGTCCAACGAACCCTAGATCACATAGGCCAGCTACATCACTGCTTCTTTAAAGCATGTCATCTGCCTCGCACACCTCTCTCCCACTCCAAAGTGTTCCTCTGGAAATAGCACTTCATTATAATCACCGATGCAGACCCAAGGTAATTCAGATTCACTTCTTAAAAATCTCAGCAGGTCCCATGTTTTATGTCTCTCACTAACTGTCGCTTCACCATAGATGTTGGTGAGCCTCCATGTTTCCTCTCCATTCTTCTTCACAATCATATCAATGTGATATTGGGAGTAATGAATCAATTCAAGCGATAAATCATCGTTCCAGTAGATAGCTAGACCTCCACTTCTACCATTACTACCAATAGTGTAACATCTACTAAAACCGAAAGAAAAAGCTAGGTTTGTAGCCCGTAACCCTCCTACTTGTGTTTCTTGCAGACATAGTACGGAGGGGGCAAACCGTTGCACTAACGTGCGAAGCTCTCGAACCGTCGCGTCGTTGCCAATCCCACGACAGTTCCAGCTAATGATATTCATGATGACTGGCGGCGCTCCGTCTCGGAGCCCACCAAATTCTTATCTGCATCCTTCTCCACACCGTCGACTTGGACGACTCATCACCATCCGCCATATTGGAACTCGTACCAAAGGCTTCCAAGTCAAAACAGAACCAGAAAACCAGATGAGATCTGACACCAACTTCTAATCCATGGCGGCTAAGCCCCTAGGCCGGCCGGGCGGGCCAGCCGTCCCCTTGATCAACCCGAGGGAAAGTGCTAGGAGGAAGACACGGATCGGACCCCATACTGGTAGATAAAACTCGACGACGGCAGGGTGCCGCCGGAGTAGTTAAACCCTAGTCGCCAGAGGCGACGGGTACGTATCGTGGGGTCTGGATCGGCTTGCGGTCCCAAAGGCCCCGATCCGCACGATCTCGCTCAGTTCAGGGACCGGCCTCGACCATGACCTAGCGACAAACTCGACCGGCGAGTCTCTCTTCTTGCGGAACAATTGGGTAATGGGTTGACTGCTACAAGTCATTGGGCCCAGTTTAATATCAGAGGCCCAAAAATGTCACCAGAGCAGCGACCCAGTTGGTAGGGATCAAAGCGAGCGAACTGGGATCGAGGGACAATCGGACGGCCAAAAAAACACCCCAAATGATGATCAGACGGCTACAAGTGCTAATGGCCTACGAGGGCTGGAAAAGTGCTTAGTTTTAATGTTTCTAAATTACTAATTTCTGTATCAAACATTATTATTTCTGTCCTCAATAAGTTGCGGCGCTATGTTCTCTTTTCTGTTCAGTTAGCTCTGTCAAATATAATCAACCTGCCTATGCTCCATTTTGCTATTTGTACTTAGGTAGAAAAAGCTAAAATTTGTACATGTAATAATGTTGAAGCTGTATTGGTTGCTTGTGTCTTCATTTTTTCTTCTGTAATGATGATCTGAAATGTCACGCAAGTCATTATTGGTGCCGCTGTTGTTGTTGTGGTTGTTGGAGGTGTTGCTGCTGCATCTGGCGGAGCTGCCGTTGGGGCCCCAAAGGGTAACCTTCATCAGCCACAACCCCACAACAATGGCTCAAGGTTATGTGCCCCATCACCCCTCTTTCTAAATTATTGAAATGAACCAAGACGTCATATATTTAGGATCAGAGGTAGTAGTAAGGTTAAAATAGAACAACAAGGGATGTTTCAAATTTTGTTATGCTAGAATAATGCATCAACTCGTGATATTCTTGGATGTTACTCTAGGTGTCAAAATGATAGTAAAACCGGCTCTTGCATGGTTCTCGAATTAATTGTTTCTATTTTATTGCTAACAAATATTGCCTATGTTGAGACTCTAAACATGTGGATGTTCCTCTCATTTACAGGAGTTCTAGCCAAAGAAATTCGGAGAAAGCTTGAAGCCCCAGTTAGTGACTTGCTTTATATATTATTGACTTGTAATGCTATTTTTTTTTATAATTTTGATGTAAAGTTGCACATGTTACTCGAATGCTGGTAGTTATGTACATATACTCACAATATTATTCGTTGTTTACTTGAAATGCATTCTTGGACTGAAAGTGGCTGAAAAAGTATACGGAGAATTACGGAGAATGTCCTGAAACTTTACGAAGAATTATTTTGGAATATAAAAAATATTGGGCGAATAAATACCAGGAGGGGACCCACCTGGTGGCCACAAGCCCGGGGATGCGCCCTACCCCCCCCCCCAGCCAGCCTCCGTTGCTCATCTTCTACTATATGATGGGTTTTGACCTAGAAAAATAAAGAGAAGGCTTTCGGGACGAAGCGCCGCCGTCTCAAGGCGGAACCTGGGTAGAAGCAGTCTACGGATTCGGCAGAGCAATTCCGCAGGGAAAACTTCTCTCCAGGAGGGGGAAATCGAAGCCATCGTCATCACCAACGATCCTTTCATCGTGGGAGGACCAATCTTCATCAACATCTTCATTAGCACCATTTCATCTCAAACCCTAGTTCATCTCTTGTATTTAATCTTTCTCTCAAAACCTCATATTGGTACTTGTGGGTTGCTAGTAGTGTTGATTAATCCTTGTAGTTGATCCTAGTAGGTTTATTTTGTGGAAGATCATATGTTAAGATCCTTCATGATATTCAATACCACTCTGATCTTGAACATGAACATGCTTTGTGAATAGTTGCTTTTGTTCCTGAGGACATGGGAGAAGTCTTGTTATAAGTAATCATGTGAACTTGGTATTCGTTCGATATTTTGATGAGATGTATGTTGTCTTTCCTCTAGTGGTGTTATGTGAACATCGACTACATGACACTTCACCATGATTTGGGCCTAGTGGAAGGCATTGGTAAGTAGCAAGTAGATGATGGGTTGCCAGAGTGACATTAGCTTAAACCCTAGTTTATGTGTTGCTTCGTAAGGGGCCGATTTGGATCCACATGTTTAATGCTATGGTTAGATTTATCTTAATCCTTCTTTCGTAGTTGCAGATGCTTGCGAGAGGGGTTAATCAAAAGTGGGAGGCTTGTCCAAGTAAGGACAGCACCCAAGCAACAGTCCACCCACATATCAAATTATCAAAGTAGCGAACGTAAATCATATGAGCATGATGAAAACTAACTTGATGATAATTCTCATGTGCCCTCGGGAGCGCTTTGCTTTATATAGGAGTTCGTCCAGGCTTGTCCTTTGCTATAAAGAGGATCGGGCAATCTTGCTGCACCTTTGTTACCGTTATTACTTGTTACTCGTTACGAATCACCTTGCCACCAAACTATTTGTTACCGATAATTTCAGTGCTTGTAGAGAATACCTTGCTGAAAACTGCTTGTCATTTCCTTCTGCTCCTTGTTGAGTTTGGCACTCTTACTTATTGAAAGGACGACGATTGATCCCTATACTCTTGGGTCATCAGTGACAAACCAATTTTCAAGGAGAATAGGCGAAGAGAGTTTATCTTCTGTGTTAAATCATAACCCCTCCAACCAGACATAGTCCTTGTGTAGAAGTACGAACTGGTCTACCAAGTTCTCTGTCGCCATCGAGCATCACTGGTTATTTCTTCGCACCTTTTAATTCGGAGTCCTTTGCATGACTGAATACAAACATGTGATTTTCATCGAAGACTGCATCTAGTTTTAGTTCGGTGGTTTACTTTCACTCATTGATATCTATCATCCTTCATTCAGCTACTGGGTTCTGAGAGTTTTGAAGTTTCTGAAAGAAATTTTAAAACTCCAAGCTCACCCCTCATCTGGTAGACATACTTCGTTCCTACACTTCTTCATGTTTCTCTTGCAGTAATCTTTTGGGAATAGATTTGCGACCTTCAGATCCCAAAATCTAAATTCTTCTAGAACTATGTATCACATAGCTAGAGTGGAATTATTTCTGAGAAGTGTGTCTCTACTTGAGAGCGAACTTTCCAAACTTAAAAAGTTCTACTTTCAGCATCTTACAATTGTAAGTGAATATTTTGTTATTTTTTCTATGCCAATACTGATATTTGGATTCTTATTTCCTTTGAAGTAATATACCTTTTTGGTGCTATCATGTTGAAGTTTGTTGGACTATTGTAGGTCTTCAGTAACACTATGTTTTGTCTAGAATGCCAGCCACAACATCCGTGTGCATGGCGCAGAGCAGCTTGCAGTTTTTCAGATTGTACTTCTTGAATAACTTGTGAAGAGGTTGGTATTTCACCCCCAATATGTCCATTTGTGCATTATTATGATGCTCACTCTAACGCGAAGATGCACTTTTGCAAAATGGTGCGATATAAGAATTGTGAAAGGGTAAGATGGTGCATCACGGTTGATCTTTGCTTGAACAGATCGGCCTTTAGTAGTGTTTTAGTTGATACATAATCAAACAACTTCCCTATTCTTAAACATAAAGTGTTTAGTGTTCGAATTGTCATGGACATCAATAATTCTATACATGCTAATTGGATTAACTAGTAGAAAAAGGGTCAAATGTCAAGCTCATTAGTGACGGTTTGATTTTGAGCCGGCACTAATGTGTGCATTAGTGCCGGTTCCAACGGCTAGCCGGCCCCTCTCATTAGTACCGGTTCGTGGCGAACCTTTAGCACCGGTTCGTGCCACGGACGGGTACTAAAGTGAGTGGTGGCGGGATGTTGTCAGTCCGGGGCCCCTCCAGCACCTTTAGTACCGGTTCATGGCACGAACCAGTGCTAAAGGTCATCGTACATAAACCCTTCGTCCACCCGAGCTCGCTCTGTTCTTCCCCTTTCCCCTCTCCTCTCTGTTCTTCCCCTCTTCCTCTCGAGCTCATCACACATTTTGCCCAAAATTTGTCAAGATTTGAAGGCCCCCATCCATTCAAATGATCACAAAGGTTAGCAACTTTGTTCTTTCATCTCTCATTGCTAGATTAGCTCTTGCAATGCTTTGTATAGTGATTAATTTATGAGTTTAGTAAGTTGGGAGGAAATATATGTGCTAGTATTTGATTTATATGCAATTTGAGGTCAAAAATAACACTTAGTTTGCATATGTAGGTGTGGTTTACTTAGTGCCTTCTAAATCTCCGTCGTAACCACCGTCGACCGCCCGCACCGTCCCGTCGCCGGCACCACCTTGTGGTGAGCCTCTTGTTCATGAATGATTTACATTACCAAATTGATGTTTGTGTGACTTGGATATATATTTACTCGTATAATTATCTTACATGTACGTTGTTTGTTATACATAGTGCCATGGTTTTGATATCCGTCCCCGTCGGCCCTCGTCCTTGTTATGATTCGGATGTGGTATATTCTCTTTTAAAACTAGTTGTTGCATTTCGTGTTTATGAAAAATTATTATGCCCATCAAGTTCACATAGATATTTTTATCTAGGAGGTTTGTGAACCGGAAATTCCAACCGACCCTATTGTCGAGAGGTTAGATTTAGTTGAAAGAGAAAACGAGTATTTGAAAGAAAAATTGAAAAGAATTGAGGGGGAGAAGATGGAATTGGAGTTGCATGTTGCCGATGTCGTCGATGATCACAAGATCAAGATGGAGAAAATGCGCTTGAAGATTAGAAAGATTAGGAAATATGCCATTGATAGTGAGGCTTGGTATCATTATGTTGTTGGATCAATTGTTACCTTAGTTGCGATCTTGATCGCATTTGTTGTTGCATTTAAATGCTTTAGTTAGAGAGTTATTTGTTTATTGCATTTAAGTGTTGTATGAACTTTATGTATGAACTTGTATTAATTTGGTATTTTCGGTGTTGTGTAATGAAGATGAGCCGACAATGGATGTACGATGACCGATGCTCTCCCGAGTTCATTAATGGCGTGCAAACTTTTCTGCTTGCGGCTGAGGCAAACAAGCGGGCGGATGGTTTTATGCCTTGTCCATGTGCTGTCTATAAGAATGATCACGATTACTCTACGTCAAGAACCATTCATGTCCACCTGTTTAAGTCCGGTTTCATGCCCCACTATAATGTTTGGACCAAGCACGGAGAAAGAGGGGTTATGATGGAAGACAACGAAGAAGAAGAGGACGACGACAGCTATCCTGGCCGTGGGTTCCTTGAATATGATGATACAACAATGGGGGAAGAAGCTGAGCCGGCAATGCGGGAAGAAGCTGAAGAAGAGGCATCAGATGAGCCCGCTGATGATCTAGGTCGGGACATTGCCGATGCAAAGAGAAACTGCACAAGTGATTTGGAGAAGAAGAAGTTGCAGCGCATGTTACAGGATCACAAGAAATTGTTGTACCCGAATTGCGAAGCTGACAAGAAAAAGTTGGGCACCACACTGGAATTGCTGCAATGGAAGACAGAGAATGGTGTATCTGACAAGGAATTTGGAAAGTTGCTGGTAAAGATAAAGAATATGCTTCCAAAGGACAACGAATTGCCCGAGACTACGTACGAAGCAAAAAAGGTTGTCTGCCCTCTAGGGTTAGAGGTGCAGAATAAACATGTATGCCCTAATGACTGCATCCTTTACTGCGGTGAGTACGAGGATTTGAACGCTTGCCCGATATGTGGTGCATTGCACTATAAGATCAGTTGCGATGACCCTGGTGATGTCGAGGGCGAGCGCCCCAGGAAGAAGATTCCTGCCAAGGTGATGTGGTATGCTCCTATAATACCACGGTTGAAACGTTTGTTCCAAAACAAAGAGCATGCCAAGGCGATGCGATGGCACAGAGAAGACCGTAAGAAAGACGGAAAGTTGAGAGTACCCGCTGACGGGTCGTAGTGGAGAAAAATCGAGAGAAAGTACGGGAAGGAGTTTGCAGATGATGCAAGGAACGTGTGGTTTGGTCTAAGCGCAGATGGCATTAATCCTTTTGGGGAGCAGAGCAGCAACCATAGCACCTGGCCTTTGACTCTATGTTTGTATAACCTTCCTCCTTGGTTGTGCATGAAGCGGAAGTTCATTATGATGTTAGTGCTCATCCAAGGCCCTAAGCAACCCGGCAACGACATTGATGTGTACCTAAGGCCATTAGTTGAAGAACTCTTACAGCTGTGGAATGGAACAGGTGTACGTGCATGGGATGAGCACATGGGGGAAGAATTTGACCTAAAGGCGTTGCTGTTCGTGACCATCAATGATTGGCCTGCTCTCAGTAACTTTCCAGGACAGACAAACAAGGGATACCGCGCATGCACGCACTGTTTGGATGATACGGATAGTATATATTTGGACAATTGTAGGAAGAATGTGTACCTGGGACATCGTCGATTTCTTCCGAGCAGGCATCCCATAAGAAAGAAAGGCAAGCATTTCAAAGGTGAGGCGAATCACTGGACGAAGCCTCGCCACCGTACTAGTGTTGATGTACATGATATGGTCAAGGATTTGAAGGTAGTCTTTGGAAAGGGTCCTGGCGGACAACCTGTTCTGAATGACGCTGACGGACGCGCACCCATGTGGAAGAAGAAATCTATATTTTGGGACCTGGCCTATTGGAAAGACCTAGAGGTCCGCTCCGCAATCGATGTGATGCACGTGACGAAGAATCTTTGCGTGACCCTGCTTGGCTTCTTGGGCGTGTATGGAAGACAAAAGATACACCTGAGGCACTGGAGGACCAGCAACGTATGCACGGAAAAGATGGCATACATCAGGGTCATGCCAGCTATGCTCTTACCAAAGAAGAGAAGGAAATATTCTTTGACTGCCTGCTCAGTATTAAGGTACCGTCTGGCTTCTCGTCGAATATAAAGGGAATGATAAACATGGCAGAGAAAAATTTTCAGAACCTAAAGTCTCATGACTGCCACGTGATTATAACGCAACTGCTTCCGGTTGCATTGAGGGGGCTTCTACCGGATAACGTTCGATTAGCCATTATGAAGCTATGTGCATTCCTCAATGCAATCTCTCAGAAGGTAATCGATCCAGAAATCATACCAAGGTTAGAGAATGATTTGGTGTAATGTCTTGTCAGTTTCGAGTTGGTGTTCCCACCCTCCTTCTTCAACATCATGACGCACGTCCTAGTTCACCTATGCGAAGAGATTAATGTTTTGGGTCCTGTATTTCTACACAATATGTTCCCCTTTGAGAGGTTCATGGGAGTCTTAAAGAAATATGTTCATAACCATGCTAGACCAGAAGGAAGCATCTCCAAGGGCCATCACAATGAGGAGGTCATTGAGTTTTGTATTGACTTTATTCCTGACCTTAAGCTAATTGGTGTTCCTGAATCGCGGCATAAGGGCAGACTGGAGGGAAAAGGCATGCTAGGAGGGAATCAACTAATATGTATGGACAAACATTCTCTCACTGAAGCACACTACACAGTTCTAAAGAATTCCGCCTTGGTGGCTCCGTATATGGATGAACACAAAAATTTTCTATGCTCCAAACACCCGGAGAGGTCTGATGACTAGATTACACGTGAACAAACTAGGAGTTTTGCCGGCTGGTTGCAGACACGTACCATGCATGACGCCTCTATTGAAGATGACATGTACTCGCTGTCTCGGCTACCATCTTCGAATATAATGACTTTCAAAGGGTACGAGATAAATGGTAATACATTTTACACGATCGCCCAAGATAAGAAAAGCACCAACCAAAACAGTGGTGTCCGCTTTGATGCAACAACCAAGACGGGAAATGAAACATATTATGGTTACATAGAGGACATATGGGAACTTGACTATGGACGTGGTTTGAAGGTCCCTTTGTTTCGGTGCAAATGGGTCAATATGACACGAGGCGGGGTAACGGAAGACCCGCAGTACGGAATGACAACAGTGGATCTCAACAATCTTGCGTATGCAGACGAATCATTCGTCCTAGCCAATGATGTGGCACAGGTTTTCTATGTGAAGGACATGTCTACCAAGCCGAGAAAAAGAAAAGATAAGGAAGTGAATGCATCATACGATGAGCCAAAGCGCCACATAGTTCTTTCTGGGAAGAGAAATATCGTGGGAGTGGATGACAAGACAAATATGTCAGAAGATTATGAAAAGTTTGATGAAATTGCTCCATTCATAGTGAATATTGACCCAAGCATCCAGTTAAATGATGAAGATTTTGCATGGCTACGGCGCAAAGGGACACACGTGAAGAAAAAGTTTCACGCCCAAAGATCTGGGATGTGATCGGCTTCACTATCATCACTTTCTTCTGTGTTTCACACCCAGGAGGGAATCTCTGTAATAGTTAGGGTAGTTATGTGTTTTGGCATTTGAAACGCGAAGAAATTTTATGTGCAAACAAATTCTTTCATGCATTTATTGATTTTTCAGCTAAATGACCTTGAAATTGAAAAGCATTTCAAACGAACTCAGAAAAGGTTGAAAGTTGGCATGGTATCATAATTTCACCCACATAGCATGTGCAAAAAAGTAGAGAGGGTTACCGCAAAAACTGGATGCACTTCGTGTACAAAATGGACAATCTCTTTCGAAGTCTCAGGGTTTCGGACAAAAACTCATCTGTTACAAAGGCATTTCATTTTTTAAATAACCTAAGCATTACCAAATTGAATATAATGATAAAAGACACTAATATTAAACATAATAAAAAAGAATCACTAAAAAATCTATTTTCAAAGTTAAGTTATTCACAAACTAGTGATTCACACAAATTTCAAATAATTCAAAATTTAAACTATTCAACGGCACTAACAGAAAGTTTGTAAATTTTTGTACCTAAAGCAAAAATATTCACAAAGAAACTCTAAATACAGCAAAAAACAACTCAAAAATAAATAAAGCAAAAATAAATAAAGCAAAAAATTAAGAAAATAAAAAATCCCACCTACTGGGCCAGAGCGGCCTGCATACGAGTAGAAACCCAACCTGTAGTTGGGCCAAGATGCAGGCCCGCAAGCCCAGTAGGCCCACAGGCAGAGTAGGAGAGGTAGGCCCAGAAGGCCTGCTTTTGAGAGGATCTCAATGCAGTGCCCGCGTCGGGGCTTATAAACTAGTCTTGGCGCTCCTCAACTAGCGAGGTGGGACTAAACTTCTGCGCCCCTCGCCTGGCAGCGCACCCCCTTTAGTACCGGGTCGTGGCTCCAACCGGTATTAAAGGGGGGGGGTCATTAGTACCGGTTGGTGCCACCACCCGGTACTAAAGGGTGGCGCTTCCCGCCGCTTGGCCTGGCCAAAACAGACCTTTAGTACCGGTTGGTGGCTTCAACCGGTACTAAAGGGGTGTTCTATATAAGAAAACACTTCAAAAAAGTTTCAATTTCTCATATCTCCCTCTGCTTCTTTCTCCTCTGCCCCGTCGCCACCGCCCCTCGTCGCCGCCCCCGTCGCCGTCCGTCGCCGTCCCCGTCGCCGTCTGTCGCCGTCCCCGTCGCCGTCGCCGCCCCGACCGTCCCCGTCCCCGTCGTCCCCGTCGCCGCGCCCCGCCCCGTCGTCCCTGCCCGACCCGTCCCCGTCCCCGTCGTCGCCGCCTCGTCCCCATCCCCGTCGTCACAACCCGTCGTCGTGAGCTCCTGCCTCGTCCGCCATGTCCACACACACACACACACACACACACACACACACATTGTTTTCTAATTTTTTAGTTATAGAAATTTTTCTGTTTTTTAGTTATAGAAATATTAGAAATGTCAGTTATATAGAAATGTTATAATTTTTTTTCTGTTTTTTAGTTATAGAAATATTTATAGAAATGTTAGCAATTTTTCTGTTTTTTAGTTATAGAAATATTAGAAATGTTAGTTATATATATAGAAATGTTAGAAATTTTAGAATTAGTTTTAGCTAGATGAATTAGATTAATGTCAAATTGTTAGAATTCGCATATAGAATTTTAGTTATCACAATCTAATCATTTAAAAAATGTTACTTTTGCGGGCATATAGTATTTGTTCTCGACGATGCCCGGCCCCATCCTCATCGTCGACCCGTTCGCGATGACGTCCGGCTGACCCATGTCCGGGACTGGGCTCCGCCCGGCTGGCACTGGGAGGTGCTACCTGGAGGGGCGCGCCGCTTGGTGAGGAACCCGGCCTCGGGTCCCGTCGTCGACCCTGATCTCCTTTGGTGGCGTTCGCGTGGGCCACAATCGGTGCAGAGGGAGCCGACCCCGCCGGAGGTGGTGCGTCGCCATGTCAGGGAGGAGGACAAGCACGTCCATCGCTACATAGCTGCTATGGATGTCAGGTTCTCCAATACCTAGCAGGTTCTTTGGGCAGATGACCGGAGATATGATCCTGTGATGGTTCCTTCTCTTTGGGTGTCCACCGCTCGCGCCCCAAGAACAGCGAATGGCCTAGATTCTCCTGTAGTATTCGATCTTTATTAGCTACCTAGCAGTGATGTATTCGATATATAATATTCGAGACGATGTATTCGAGATTATATATATTATTCGAGACGATGTACTCGAGATTATATATCATTCGAGACGATGCATATTATGTACTATATGATTCAGTTTTTCCTTATTGATTGCATCCATGCATTGTAATTTGAATACTAAATTGTTTTATATTTCTTCTGTATTAGTTAAGTAAAAGCTATGGTGGACAATACCAGCAGAGAGAGAGAGAGAGAGAGAAGAGGAATTGTTCGAGATAATACGCAGCCCTCACAGGCTAGATGATCTGAATTAAACAGATGATGGCTCCCAATATCTGAACAATACCGGGGATGGTGATGATAAGATATTCGATCTCGATGACCGAGCTGATGAAGTCATGAACTATGATTATGATTATGATGACGTAGACAATGTTTATGATGACACAGACAATGTTGATCTTGAAATAACAAAGACTACCGGCGAGGTATATTTATATAAGCAGGCATTTGGTGATCATCACATGTTTTTTTTATTTGAAGATATATTAACGAATCGATCTTTCTTCTTTCAGCCCTCCGGATCGAGCAAATCTGCTTCTACAGACAGCAGGACAAAGCGAGGCCCGGGCAAAAAGTTGAAGGAGGGTGTAAAGTACAACATCGACTCCATCAAAGCTAATGGCGAACCCCTCACGCCTAAGAACATTGCGAACAAGTGGACTCGTCAGTGCGGAGTTCTTGTGAAGGACCAACTCCCGATCTCCATTCAAGAATGGAAAGAGCCAAAAATTAAACGTCCAGATGTTACTTGGGTCGACGACAAAGCAAAACAAAATCTTTGGGAATCTCTGATGGAACATTTCACCCTACCAGATTATTTCACTAATGCAGATGTGCAGAAAGTCAAGGACGCTGCTCTTAAGAAGATGGCAATTGCATTCAACACCCACAAGAAAACTGTATGGGCCAACTACCTCATTGCAGAAAGGAAGACTCCAGAATTCAAGGGAACACTGGCCCGCTTTCATGAAATTGAAGGAATCAGAATTATCTAAGGAACGGTCGAGAAAAAACAAGGCCAATGCCGCAAAAAAGACGCGGTTCCATAGGCTGGGGCTAGGTGGCTACGCGATGGCAATGCCTAAGTGGGATAAGTCTGAGCAAGAGATGGAGGATGCAGGGGTCACTCCGGTTACTAGGAGCTGGCCCCCCAGGAGCAGAACTTGGTTCTATGCGCATGGGGGGCGTTGGACCCGAAGACAGGCCTGGTTTTGAAGAAGGCAAGTCTAAAAGGAGCCAAACAAAAGTTACTTGACGCAATAGAAGATGCTCGAAAGGGGGTGTTCACGCCCAACAAAGAGAACGACGAGCTTACGCACGTCCTGGGAAATCCTGAACTCCCAGGAAGAACACGAGGCAAGGGCATTATTCCCTGGTATGAGGGCTTTTCAGAATGGAACGACGACTACAGGACCCGTGCAAGAAAGAACATGGAGGAGGAGAAGAAGAGGAAGCTGGAGGAGGAGCAGAGGAAGCAGGATGCAGAATGCCTTCAAGTCCTAGAAGCAAGGCACGCAGACTTGGCACTCAAATTCCAGCAGTAGTAGCAGATCGACTCACTTTGCCAGGAAAGGGGGTCTCAGCAGCGGCAGCAGCAAGCGGATGATCGTCTAGCATTGGATAGCACCGTCCTATCCATGTCGAGAAGCAGCGTTGGTTCTGCCCCGGGCGACGCACTGCTGGATGATACATACCCTGTGGATGACATCATAGAGAACACTAACTGTGAGCTACACTTCAAAATGAAGAACATATCCATGAAGGTGGCGGACGCCGTTGCTTTTACAATTACCCCTGAAGCAACCTTACATTGCACCCCGATTCCAGCGGGCTATGCTCATGTCTTGGTTGATGAGGTGGTGGACCCATATTTGGGGCTACAGCTTGACATTCCTGGAGGTGACGATGAGCACACACTGGGAGAGGCCATACATCGTATCATCCTATGAAGAAAGGATTGCATCGTCTTTCGAAATCCACTGACACTGCATCTGCCGACTCCTCCTCGAAGTCCGCCACTGAGTCAGCAGACTCCCACTCCTCCAAGTCCACGAACGCGTGAGCCAACTCCTCCTCGAAGTCCGCCACCATGTCAGCAGACTCCCGCTCCTCCAAGTTCACGAACGCGTGAGCAGACTCCTGCTTCAAGTTCGGCACAACGTCAGGCCACTCCTCCTGTTTCAAGTCCGACACCGTGTTAGGCCACACCTCCTGCTTCAAGTCTAGCACAGCGTCAGGCCACTCCTCCTGCTTCAACTCAGCCACGTTAGCCGTCTCCGCCGCCTCAGCAATCGTAGAAGAGACACGTTGCAGCTATGGTGCGTAGCGGTACGAGTCGAGGTAGTACAGGAAGTACAGGCGGAGACAAGCGATATAAATATGGTCCAAGCCTCGCTCCTCTTCCTCAGAGGCCTTACGACATGACCGAGGAGCAAAACAATGCCATAGTGAAGGCCCAAGTGGACGCCCATTTTGGACCGAAACCGGCACCGCCACCGAGGGAGAAAGTGCCTGAGGAAAAGATTGACCACTTCATTCGTATGGCTAGACCACCAGCTCCCAAGCCTGTTGACTCAGACTATGAGCGCCAAATCAGGAATTCACATCGAGCACGACTACAAAAAGAAGCGAGCTCGAGCTCGAGCCAACAAGCAGTTGTCAAAAAATGCAGAAAAACCATTCCCCAGCTGGGAGAACAGGCGGCGCAATCGATCCCCCCGCTTGTTGTGCCAACAACACATGAGAGTACGCGCGCCCAATATTATTATGGGCAAACCGTTTACGTTCCCCAGCTGGGCAATGTGGTAATAACCGAGGATCATATAATGCAGGCTGAAATGCTCAAGATCACTGTTGGACAACTCCTCGATATCGAGTCCATGTCTCCGCTTAGAGAGGAGGAAATAAAACGGAAATATGTCCGAGGCCAACCTTTGGTCAAGCCAGACGAGGTCAAGAACCTCCCAACAAAAATGTATGAATTGCATCAATGGTACATGAACATTACCAAGATTTCCAATCGAGAGTCCCTCATGGTGAAAGTCGAGGAAGATCATTACTTCCATAAGCTAGTTGTGTCCGTTGAGTATTCAGAACTATTTCAGTTATTCAATCAGGATGCACTCGACAAATCTCTCGTCAGTTGCTATTGTCTGTAAATGATTTCTTTCTGTAATTTAAGTCTCAAGCTAGTTTTAGTGCTCATTGATCGATCATTACCTGTAATTATCCTCACTATATTCTTTTCTGTGGTATTATGCAGGATGAAGATCTATGAAATGAAAAAATCTAGACGCTATGGCATTGGATTCATTGACCCAAATACCGTTAATGAATACACATGGAAATTGGAATGGTATAGACAAGATGTAGAGAATAAAATGCTAGAGTTCTTGAAGTGCCTCAATACCAATGAAGATATACTACTTCCTTACAACTTCGAGTGAGTCACACTGTCTTGTACTACAAATTCTGTGTTTGCTTACTAGCTAGATGTTAATAAGTTTATAGGGTTTAGGGTTATTGATTAGTGTTATGCACATGCCCGCTTAATTTATACATGCAAACGTATGCGCATGCAGGTACCACTGGATCTTGTTAGACATTAAAGTTGAAGAAGGAAAAGTTGAAGTACTGGACTCACTACTTAAAAAAAGTGACTACAGCATCATGAAGGGGATACTCAACAGGTAATTTCAATCATTATTAACTATATCACGGCCTATTTAGTTCGTCATTTCCTGATATGAACTATTTAATAACCCTTTTATTAATTTTCTTTGTCGGTGGGCAGGGCTTGGGCAAAGTTCATCAAGGTGACTCCACAAAAATGGCGAGAAAAGTTGTTTTGGTATCGACCCAAGGTAAGTAATTAAGTAGTACTAACTAGCTAGCTACCATCTCTTTAATTCTTGTTTCAATACGATTAATTAATTATCATGCTTGATTAATTATTACCTGATTAAATTCAATTCTCCTAAAGGCCCTGAAGCAGGCGCCGGGGACTGATCTGTGTGCATTCTATGTTTGCGAGAATATTCGCATGATGGCATCCGAAAGGAGCAGATCTGATAGACAGGACTGGATACATTTGTCAGAAACTATTCACAAATTTTTACACCATTATCGATATCTAGTCACACAACTAATACACATGCATATTGATCTCCTTTTTAACAGTTCAGAGAGGTGCGGGAGCAGCTCCTACCAACGGAGCGCGTACTAGCACTTTAAAAGGAAATAGCGGGATTTTTGCTTGACCAGGTCATAGATCCCAAAGGAGAATACTATTACCCGCTACCGTCTTCATGAATCACTTGTCATCGTGCTCCGAAGGCACCAAGACAACATGTAGGAGAAATTGTATATATATACATGTGTATGTGTGAATAATTAATGGTGGTTGTGAGACATTCGATTATATATATATATATATATATATATATATATATATATATATATATATATATATATATATATATATATATATATATATATGATCGGCTCTACGAGAAAATCTATTTATATATATGCATAAGGTGTACAATATGTAGTATCATAAAATACCAGCAAACAAAAAAGAATTAAATGGAAAACACAAAATCAATGGGAAAAAAACCAAAACTCCCCCAAACATTTAGTACCGGTTGGTGCTACCAACCGGTACTAATGGTCTACCAGCACCCAAGCCTGGCTCGTGCCACGTGGTGGCACTTTAGCGCCGATTCGTGTCGAACCGGTAGTAAAGGGGGGGGCTTTAGTCTCCACTCTTTAGTGCAGGTTGTAGAACCGGCACTAAAGACCCTTACGAACCTGCGCTAAAGCCCGGTTCTGCACTAGTGATTAACTCCTTTTATAAACAATGTTTAGTTTTATCGAGGCACACTACCAAACTCTTCAGCTTTCTATGCAAAATTGTGAAGCACAAAAGCTTACTCGCGGGCGTAGGCCGGCGGTCACCCTGAAGCTGAAGACGAAAGAGATGGCGTCAAACATCACGGAGAGGCAGCACGCTCGAGCCAACGAGGAGCTCTAGTCAAGACAGTGGCGGCGTGGTGGGCGGGGACCATGGAGCCGGCCTCCTGGGTTTACTCCAGCAACATGATTTAGTGTACAATGTACAATCGAGTGATGCACCGACATAGTGGGCTAGGAGAAGTATACACATGACATAACGAAGAGCCTGCTTTCTACAACCCCTCGCCAATAAACGTATAGAAGAGCGGGCACCCCTATTTATCGCGTTACGCAAGCGAACGGGGACGCCTCGCGTCGGGGCAAGCCCATATGGGCCAGCCCATCCGCGTGGGTGGCAAAAAGGCCAGGTTTTTTTTTATTTTTTCCTGTTTTTTATTCTCATTTTTTGCTTTATCTTTCTAATTTTATTTATATTTTAAAATACTCTACACATATATACAATAAACACTATTCAAAAACACATTTAAGAAATTGATGAACAATTATTTGAAAAATGTTGAATAAGTATTAAAAATTGAGACAAGTTAAAAAAATGTTGAAAAAATATTTTAAAATTTTGCATAAGTAATAAAATGTTGAACATGTACTTGAAAAATGTTGAACATGTATTCGAAAAATGTTTAACAAGTATTTCAAAATTTTGAATAAGTATTACAAAATTTGAACAAGTATTTGAAAAATGTTGAATAAGTATTAACAATTGTTGAATAAGTACTTTAAAAATGTTGACCAAGTATTTGAAATTTTTTGAACAAGTATTTAAGAAATGTTGAATAAAAATTAAAAATATTGAACACGTATTTGAATAATGTTGAATAGGTTTTAAAAAATGTTGAACGCGTATGTGAAAAAATGTTGAACAAGTACTTACAAAATGTTGAAAAAGAATTAAAAAATGTTGAACAAGTATTTGAAAATTTTGAATAAGTATTAAAAATGTTGAATAGGTATTAATAAATGTTGAATGAGTATTAAAAAATGTTGAATGAGTATTTAAAAATGTTGACTAGGTATTAAAAAATGTTGACCAAGTAAAAAAATCTTGAATAACTATTAAAATGTTGAACAAGTATTTGAAAGATGTTGAGAAAACGTTCAAACAATGTTGAACGTATATACAAAAAATGTTGATCACTTGTTGCAAACTTTTTTTTTGACATGTACAAAAATGTAGAGTGAAAACAAAAGCAAACATTAGAAAACACCCAAGAAAAACAAAAAAATAAGAAGAAAAAGAAAGCCAAACAGAAAATGGAGAGAAAAAAGAAAACAAAAAAGAATGAACCCAAAAGCGCGCGCTAAATGGACAGGCCCGTCATTGTTGATGTCGACGCGAGAGGTCCTTGTGTAATCGCTTAATGCGATAAATAGTCCATGCGTAAAAGAGCAATACAGACCTTTCACAAATCGTATCCATTTTCATATTTTTGATGGCTCGCCCGCCCACCGGAACGCATACGCATACATTTCCCAGCTCCTATCTGCAGCCCATTTACATTTTTTTAACCCAAAAATTTTAGTGTGGGAATTGAAACCCGTACTCCAAACCTGATCCTTTTTTCCAGCCACGGACCCACGGTAACCATCTACGACTGCCCGCTGGATATGCCAACTGCTACCACTTTAACTTCTTGTTGTGCATCAAATGTGACGCTAAAAAAAGACAGCGCCTTCTTTTTTTTTTCAGGTTTTGTTGGCCGGTTTTCTATTGTTCTATTTTTTTTCTTTTCTCTTATATTTTTCATTTTTCAAGATTTTAAATTCTTAATTTTGAAATGGTGATTTTTTATTAAATTAGTGGACTTTTCCAAATCCGTGAACATTTTTTAAATCAGTGAAAATTATCTTAAATTTATGAAATGTTTTACAAATTCATGAACTTTTTTTCCTGTATCCGTGAAATCTTCACACTATTTCTTTCTCATTTTTCTGTGCTTTTTTATTTATTTTAATTTTTTTAGTGTTCACTTTTCATTTCTTTTTTATTTTCAAAACTACTCATGCTTTTATAAATTTTTCCAAAAATAAAAATTCAAATTTTGTTCGAAAAGTAAAAATATTAGCATATTAAAAATTGTACAGAAATTTCAAAAAAATGATTCATGTCGAGCACCTTTGAAAGACACGAACTTTTCTTGATATTTTTGTACAATTTTTTTGAAAATGTGAATATTTGTGTTTTATGAACAAAATTAGAAAAGGCGATCATTTTTCAAAATTTTGAATAAATTTTTGAAAGCGCGAGTATTTTTGTAAAAGCAAAAACTAAAATGGAAAAATGAAAAAAAAATAAACAATTACAAATAGAGAAAAAAATTAGTTCGACAATGGTTTGGCCCCGTGAAACCGGGGGCTTCCTCGAATTGAAGAAGAAAAGGAAAAAAAGAGGCCATTAGTTTTGAGGAAAAAAAATTTAGGCGACGCGGCAAACCACAGGCCCGAAATCAATTCAGCTTGGGTCACTCCAATCGGAGCTCGATTGATTTCGATTTCCACTCGTCGTCATCGACCGGAGCCGAGAAAGAACGGAATTAAGCTTCGGCATTTATAATGCCCAGACAACATCTGTTCCGGCACCCCCAAATTGGAAGCTAGGTTTCCTCGATCAAATTCTCCCCTAAATTTCGCGGCGACGTCGATGACCGGCGAGGAAGTTTCGGCCAAGCAAAGCGCCAGCAAACGCATGGCGGCCAAGGCAGCTGCGCCCGCCGGCGATGGGTGTGTGCTGAAGCGGTGCCAGCAGCATGGTCAAGATCTGAAGGAGAAGAAGGGAACCAAAAGGAAAGCAGAGGAGGCGCCGGAAGGCGACGAATCACCACTGAAGATCTGCTCCATCGAAAGGAAAGCAGCACCGGTGGCGGCGGCGGCGGCCAGGCGTGAGGAGGCTCCGGCGAGAAAGATGACGAGGCTGCCGCAGGAGGAGGTGGATTCCATCCTCACCGAGGAGATGGATGATGACCGTCTCCCTCCCGAGTACAAGGCCCTGAAGCGCCACAACCCTGACCTGATTCCTTCGCCGGAAGAGGCGATGGACGAGGACGTGGTGAGCTTCTACGACGTCGTGCGCGAGTTCTATGAGATTGGAGAGGATTTCAGGGAATTCCAGGCCTGGGTCCGCAGCGAGTACGCCAAGAACGGCTACGTCGAGGTGGATGATGACTACCTGCGCCATCAGAAGGAGATGGAAGCAATGAACGAAGAAGCACGCAAGGAGGCGCTCAAAGGCTTCGATTTTTCAGACTTGCTCGACTTCTGACTTAGTGCAGCATCAGCACCAGTCTGTGATGATTGTAGATGGATTTCACTCTTTCTCCAGTACTATCATCCATCGACTGTATTATTATGCAATCAATGTAATAAGAATTCACTTTGTCGAGCATTCGGTTCTCTTCTTACATTGGCAAAAGGGTGAGTTTGCTTCAAATTCAGGAGTTCAGAAGTAGAAACTGTGTTTCTTCTTATGCGTATCATGTGTACTACTATCCGGCCAAATTAGCTTCTCTGTCTAATGTTGTGTAAAGACCTGGATGTATCAGGTTCCTGAACCTTTGTATGACTCTGTTCAGCTTTGACACTCATGCTTTCTCGCTTGCAGTGTCTGGCCTGTTCATACTAACTAACAATCATTATATCTGTGATGATTGTAGATCGATCTCAGTTTCTTCAGTCTCATCCATCGACTGTATTTATGAAGCTAAGCACCAGCAAACGCCTTGTGTAATAAACAAGAACTCACTTTGTTGCATCCATCAGTTTGCCATGAGCATTCGGCTCTGTTCTTAGTTCTTACACATTGGCAAAAGCGCGTGTTTGCGGTTGTATTGCCGAAACTGGAGTTCTTGTGCTCTCGACCATCTCATTTATCTGTCAGGTTTGTGAGAGGTGTGAGAGGATGCAAAGTTTCAGACTTTCCACTTTCTATTTTACAAACT
Organism: Aegilops umbellulata; assembly: GCA_032464435.1. Classification (NCBI taxonomy): domain Eukaryota; kingdom Viridiplantae; phylum Streptophyta; class Magnoliopsida; order Poales; family Poaceae; genus Aegilops; species Aegilops umbellulata. The sequence continues at coordinate 507,063,585 of CP136055.1, forward strand.
CGTTTTTATAGTTTTGTTATGAAAACGAAACTTTGCCACCATGTTCAGCTTCAGTACAACAATGTGGTTAGGGGCGTACAAATCAAACGTCGCAATGTAATGATATCTTCAGAAACTTGTCATACTGTGTTGAACTGCTGTCGATAGATCTTGCAAGCTTTCTGTATTATTTTGATTGCTTTTTATACAGCTTTTGGTATTCAAATGAAAGGAAGTCTAGTGGTCATGTTGTTTAGCTCATTGGAGCAAAGGGGGACGACGAAGGCACTTGTTTTTGAGTTTGCTATTTCAAGAAAACGTTCATGTGAAAATGCAAAGAACCAAATGATAGAGAGAACTCTACGGGGGCAGTTAGGGCAACTGAGATTCGCCATATTGGGAGCCTCCATATCTGGCGGCCTCCATAATCTGCTACCGGCACACCAACCAAACTGGCTGAACAAAACTCGTGCACCTGTTTCTAGATGGTTGCACCCAAAGGCCATACTGTCTACGCGTCCTTATACTGCAGTTATGACCACGAACAAATTGACGCCATAGCTCTGAAAATAACCTGTTTTTTTTTAATCGATGATCTATTAAAAAGACACTCATTCCGGCATCTCGCGCATTTCCCCACGCCCGCGTGCGCCATCTCGTGTGTTTCCTCCGTCTGACCGCATCACCGTCCCGGCCCCGAAGCCTCACCGTGGCCTTCGCACACCCCCACCCCTCGCGCCCCCTCCATTCCACAGTGCATCTCCGCTGGTTTCGCCTAGTTGTATAACTTATATGATCAAATAGTTCTCGAGGACAATGAAAATTTCACGTAGTTGTTTTCATCTAGTTCAATTGATTTTAATTTTGAATGCCTTGATGAAGTGTTTTGTGGTGGCGCCTATTTTTTTGACAACAGAATTAACTCCAGCCTCTACATCATGTGATGCATCCAACCATTTTATTATAAAAAAGTATGGCCAAGTCACTGACTACGAAAAAGTTTACAGCAAAATAAAATCATCGTTACGTAAACGAAACCTTGCCATCCAGCCGCGTAGCCAGCGCTACAGTGCAGAACAGTGTCAAATGGTGGTACTTTATCTATAGTTAATGAACAATCTTGCTACCACTCTGCGGGCCAAGGCCCCTGTTGCCCAGGGCCTGGCTACCCCACTGTTGCCACCAAAATTCGCTTCAGTACTTCAATGTGGTTAGGGGCGATACAAATCAAAGTCGCACTGTAATGTTGTTCAGCTCATACAAACAAAGGGGAACAACAAAGGTACTTGGTTTTTAGTTTGCTATTTCAAGAAAACGTTTGTGCGAAAACACACAGAACCAAATGATTAGAGAACTGTATGAGGGCAGTTAGGACAACTCTAGAAGATTTGCCATATTCATATTCATATGAAACACGTTCCATATGAAATACAGAGTCTGCCAAGGTGACGCGCAAACAAAGTGGTGCCATATGGCTTCCTCCATAATCATGGGACCCATGTGTCAATGGAACATCTCTTTTCCCCAATTAAAATAAAGATCTCATATGAGATGGGGACCACGTGAACTATTCTTCCTGCCACACGGAATCACAAGTTACTGCCATATGGAGCGTCCTCCAAAAGTCAGCCACAAATTGCCGTATATGGCGCACGCAAGGCCAAATATGGAGGCCCCTCCATAAATTACGGCGATCGAGCCCCGTATGACGACTCTGCATTTTGGCCAGAATCACAATGACAGTTATTATGATGATTTTCTCAATATGGCGACTCTGCTAGAGTTGCTCTTAGAGTTTGGAGTAAGAACGAAGATGGAACCCCGCTCCTCCCACCCACACCTCTCTCGAGTTATTCCTACTGGGTGACTTGTTGTCACCTGCCAAGCCTCCTCCACATTCCCCCATCCCGTCCAAAGCCGTGCCACAGCCTCCGCACACCCCTACCCCTCGCGGCTCTCCATTCCACAGTGCAGCTCCACTGGTTTCGCCTAATTGTATAACTTATATGATCAAATAGTTTTCGAGGACAATGGTAACTTCACCTACCTCAGTTGATTTTATTTTTTATCGCCTTGATAAGTGTTTTGTGGTGGAGCCTATTTTTTGAAAAGGGGATAACTCCAGCATCTGCATCATGTGATGCATACAACCATTTTGTTAAAAAAAGGTACGCCCAAGTCACTGACTACCAAAAGGTTTATAGTAAAACGCAACCATCTCGGTCGAAAACAAGATTACATAGCTCATCCACATAATCTGCTAGTGGCATAACAACCAAACTGGCTGAACAAACACTACAAAAAATATGTCAACTTGTGACCTTCTTTCAGTGACCCTGGAAGAATTGGTCGTAAATCTACGACCATTTGAGACCAATTGGTCATAAACTATTAGGAGGGCTCCAAACCTTAAACCAAATGGTCGTAAAGCAAACAACACTGGTCTGCTACCTTATTTACCGGGGCATCTTTCTTGTGAGAGTTTACTTGATAGTACAATATGTTAGAAGAAACTACCATGTCACTGGAATGAATCTCGATCACTATTTATACACTTACAACTCGGTTTCTTTCATATAAGTTCTGATGCCTTTATTTAGGTTGAGCTACTGCCCTGTTAATTGTTGTAACAAACATTATCATTTGCCAGTTTGCTTTGTGTTAAGAACTATGACCAGTAAGTTTTGTTTGCCAATTAGCTTTGTGTGTGCATGCTCTTAATCCCCATAGCACGCGCGTTGCCGCACCCCCTCTATTTTTACAATAAATTTATCTAAAGTAGTAATCTAAATGCTCTTATATTTCTTTATAGAAAGAGTAGTAAATTTTGTACATATATGCTGATATGGAACATGGATGCTAAATTTACATAAGCTAACTAATACCACAACCTTGTATCTCAATGGTCGGCGCCAGAAATCAAATGAAGTGTATAACCATATAGAAAGGTAGAACCCATTTCCAAACCACAAACACACCAACTGTAGTTCGGCGTTGAGAGCTGGCACATGTAGTTAACCTAAAGACGACCTCTAGATTATTAAAAAAAATGAGTTCCGTTAACCTGCATATTAGCGAATGGAAATGGTTAAAAATATAATATGTCCATTACTTATAAGCTTGTTTGGCGAGCTATACATTTATCTGGCATTATACAGACGACATGTTTGTGGTCAACACTCATTGGTAACTGTGTACTATAGTCAACGGTATCATGGATATCATCGAATTAGAGACATCAACCAATTGTGCAAGTAATACAGTCTGTCTATTTGCTTTTATTAAAATACATACATAGTTGTGTGTAAAAGTATATATAACAGGAAGTAGTACAATAATTCCTATGATGTGACCTATGAAACATCAGATTGACACTCATCCCATTAAAAATAGCATTGTAAAGTTACACTATATAAGCACCTTCCATGGAAAAATTGAATTTACAGCAATGAAATTGACAACCTCTTCATTTGGATGGCAACCTAAGTACCTTACTTTGAAACACGGCTTATATCTGATACATATGTCTCACAGGGTGGCTTCTCATTGAACTTCAAAGGAAAAACAGACACACATGTTTTGTTATATTAGTTTGCATGTCCAAATAATCTGTATCCAGCATATCTGGTACAGTGGTTCCGTTGCAATAATATGTACAACACAAAATTAGGTATAAATAATGGTGGTTCCAAACAAAAAATTCTGTACCATATGATGTGAAAATCATGATTACGTATCAACTGTAAATCAATAAATATCAAGAAAAATAACATCTGTATGGAATTTTTGGCGAGTCTGAACTCATGTCTCTCACCAAGGACCAGTCTCCCTTGCAGAACTCCTCTCTCCCTGTGATTTGTGTCCCCTGAATCAAAATCAGTATGTCTGAATAAGAGGACGTGGTGGATGATCATACTATCTTCGCCAATAAAAGCTGCTGCAGGACAAAAATGAACTTTAAGAATAAGAATTTGTGTTTGCAAGATAGTAAGCTCATTAATCATTAAACAAGTAGTTTGCTTTCATTACTTCTACCAATATTGTAGCATCTAACCATTAGAAACATTGCTATTTTTCCTTTCCAGAGCCTACTACAAATCAGGACTGCCACTCCATCAGAAAACGTAGAAGCAATCTTTAGCAAGAAAAATGTGTTATCATGCTAAAGAAATGACGAAGCACTTTCCAAGACATACGTGAAAAACACTTTTCTTTGACTTACCTCACATTATAGAACAATGTTATTATTTAATATTATCTCGAACTCATAGTGGTGAGAAATTACAAAAGATACATACTCTTCCATCAGTTGTATTCTTATAATCTCCAATCAAAATTCAGCATTACAAACAACACAAAAAATTAGTATTAGGCTGACTGGAACATGGAATAATTGAACACCAATTACTCAACTATAGTCCCATATATTCATGGGTAGTCAAATCAAATCAAAAGTTCAACCAGGTTCATATGCTGATTCCAAAACCTTGCATATTCTGCACCATGGCATGTGGGCGGAGAGAAATCTGGGAGCATCAATCATGGAGACCTCTAGTGGTAGAAGATGCACCCAGGGAACTTTAATTTGTGAGAGTACTCAAAAAATGCACCCTGACGGAAAAGGTACTCTACATGACAAAGTGTGTAGTAGAAATTGCTAGATATTCAATGACATGGTCAGATAACATGTCCACTTATTCCTCGTCGTCAACGCCACACCCTCGAAGTGAAGTGAAATAATTAAGCCAGGAAATTAAGGGTGTACCGAGGGGTTGTGAGCGAGGTGCTGGGCAGCAGCAGTAGAGATGGCGATGAAGAAAAGGTAGCAGACAGAACCGTGGCACCCTGTTGTTGCCTGACTGATGGTTTCCGTGGTGCTTTGCGGCAGCCACAGGGCGGGGATGGTGGTCCAGTTGTTGCCCCTTGTACTTCCCTAATCATCACCACAGACAGATCCCGCTACCCTGGATGCAATCTGGATCGAGCAGGTGGAGGACAGAGACACAGCCGGTTGGGTCAGGAGGAGGCAAGGAGGGAGACACGCACTAGTAGAAAAGGGGGCAATGGTCCAGGGTGGGTTAGCCCATTAGTCCCGGTTCAATCTAGAACCGGGACCAATGGGGGCATTGGACCCGGTTCGTGAGCCCAGGGGGCCGGCCGGGCCACGTGGGCCATTGGTCCCGGTTCGTCTGGACCTTTTGGTCCCGGTTGGTGGGACGAACCGGGACCAATTGGCCTCGCTCCTGGCCCACCACCATTGGTCTCGGTTGGTGGCATGAACTGGGACCAAAGGTACCCATTTAGTCTCGGTTCATGCCACGAACCGGGACCAGTGGTGCAGCCTATATATACCCCTCGCGCCGGAGCAGAGCACTCAGTGCTCTGTTTTTCTGGGCCGGCGAGAGGAGGGGCTTTAGGTGCTCTAGCTCACCTCCTATGCACATGAGGTGTTCGATGAAATGCCCGAGCCACACTAGTTAAGCTTTCTCCTCTCGAAGCTCGACCTCAAAGCTCCATTTTCCTCGAGATTTGTCTAGATTTAGCGGTCCGTCACGCCCCACCCCTGTCTTCACCGCCGTCGATCACCCATGCCGATCTCATCATCGACACCACCGTGGTGAGCCTCTTGCTCTTATCTTCTTTCTGAAAGGAAAAATATTCTTACTTGTATGTTTAGATAGATACTTGTATCACTTTCTTACTTTTATTATTGCATCTTATATAGTGCGATGGTTTTGGTATCCGCCCCCGTCGGCCCTCGTCCTGTCTATGATTCGGATGTGGTATATATATTAATCTTTATAACTATTGGTTCATTTATTGTTTATGATAATTATGCGGACCAACGTGACATAGATTTTATTTATCTAGGATGTATGTGAACCGGAAATTCCAACCGACCCTATTGTTGAGAGGTTAAATTTAGTTGAAGAAGAAAACAATTTCTTGAAGGAAAAAATAAAAAAAATTGAGGAGGAGAAGATGATATTGGAGTTGCATGTTGCGGATGTCGTCGATGATCACAGGATCAAGATGGATGCAATGCGCTTGAAGATTAGAAAGATTAGAAAATATGTCATTCATACCGAGGCTTGGTATCATTATGCTGTTGGATCAATTGTTACCTTGGTTGCGATTATGATCGCCTTTGTTTTCGCATTAAAATGTTTTACATAGTTTCAATGTATGGTTTAATTAATTAGATGCTCTGGAGAGCTATATGTTGTTAGATGAGAACTATGTATGTACTTTGCTTTTAATGCATGTGATGATGAACTTCTATTAATTTGGACACTTAATTATATATAATGCACGCAGATGAACCGGCAATGGATGTACGGTGACAGACACACCTCCGAGTACATTAAGGGCGTGCATGAGTTTCTCGATGCGGCTGAGGCAAACAAGCAGAATGGTTTTATGTGTTGTCCATGCCCTGATTGTGGGAATACGAAGTCTTACTCTGACCGGAAAATCCTTCACACCCACCTGCTTTACAAGGGTTTCATGCCACACTATAATGTTTGGACGAGGCACGGAGAAATAGGGGTTATGATGGAAGACGACGAAGAAGAAGAGTACGATGACAACTACGTGCCCCCTGAATACCGTGATGCTGCAACGGGGGGAGCTGGTGAAGATCAAGAGGAACCAGACGATGTGCCCAATGATGCTGCAACGGGTGAAGGTGCTGAAGATGAAGAGGAACCAGACGATGTGCACGATGATGGTGATCTCCGCCGGGTCATTGTCGATGCAAGGACGCAATGCGAAAGTCAAAAGGAGAAGCTGAAGTTCGATCGCATGTTAGAGGATCACAAAAAAGGGTTGTACCCCAATTGCGAAGATGGCAACACAAAGCTCGGTACCGTATTGGAATTGCTGCAGTGGAAGGCAGAGAATGTTGTGCCTGACAAAGGATTTGAGAAGCTACTGAAAATATTGAAGAAGAAGCTTCCAAAGGATAACGAATTGCCCGACAGTACATACGCAGCAAAGAAGGTCGTATGTCCTCTAGGATTGGAGGTGGAGAAGATACATGCATGCCCTAATGACTGCATCCTATACCGCGGTGCATACAAGTATCTGAACGCATGCCCGGTATGCGGTGCATTGCGGTATAAGATCAGACGAGATGACCCTGGTGATGTTCACGGTGATCCCCGCAGGAAGAGGGTTCCTGCGAAGGTGATGTGGTATGCTCCTATAATACCACGGTTGAAACGTCTGTTCAGAAACGAAGAGCATGCCAAGTCGATGCGATGGCACAGTGAGGACCGTAAGAAAGACGGGAAGCTGAGAGCACCCGCTGACGGGTCGCAGTGGAGAAAAATCGTGAGAAAGTACTGGGATGAGTTTGCAAAGGACCCAAGGAACGTATGGTTTGCTTTAAGCGCGGATGGCATTAATCCTTTCGGGGAGCAGAGCAGCAATCACAGCACCTGGCCGGTCACTCTATGTATGTATAACCTTCCTCCTTGGATGTGCATGAAGCGGAAGTTCATTATGATGCCAATTCTCATCCAAGGCCCTAAGCAACCCGGCAACGACATTGATGTGTACCTAAGGCCATTAGTTGAAGAACTTTTACAGCTGTGGAATGGAAATGGTGTACGTACGTGGGATGAGCACGGACAGGAGGAATTTAACCTAAAGGCGTTGCTGTTCGTGACCATCAACGATTGGCCCGCTCTCAGTAACCTTTCAGGACAGACAAACAAAGGATACCATGCATGCACACACTGTTTACATGACACTGAAAGTATATACCTGGACAAATGCAGGAAGCATGTGTACCTGGGCCATCGTCGATTTCTTCCGACCAACCATCAATGTCGAAAGAAAGGCAAGCATTTCAAAGGCGAGGCAGATCACTGGAAGAAGCCCGCCATGCGTACCGGTGGTCACGTACTTGCTATGGTCAATGATTTACACGTAATCTTTGGAAAGGGTGCCGGCGCACTAGCTGTTCCGAATGACGCTAAGGGACACGCACCCATGTGGAAGAAGAAATCTATATTTTGGGACCTACCATACTGGAAAGACCTAGAGGTCCGCTCTTCAATCAATGTGATGCACGTGACGAAGAACCTTTGCGTGAACCTGCTAGGCTTCTTGGGCGTGTATGGAAAGACAAAAGATACACCCGAGTCACGGGAGGACCTCCAACGTTTGCACCAAAAAGACGGCATGCCTCCGAAGCAGTATGAAGGTCCTGCCAGCTACGCTCTTACGAAAGATGAGAAAGAAATCTTCTTTGATTGCCTGCTCAGTATGAAGGTCCCGACTGGCTTCTCGTCGAATATAAAGGGAATAATAAATATTCCAGAGAAAAAGTTCCAGAACCTAAAGTCTCATGACTGCCACGTGATTATGACGCAACTGCTTCCGGTTGCATTGAGGGGGCTTCTACCGGAAAACGTCCGATTAGCCATTGTGAAGCTATGTGCATTTCTCAATGCAATCTCTCAGAAGGTGATCGATCCAGAAATGGTACCAAGGCTAAGGAGTGATGTGGCGCAATGTCTTGTCAGTTTTGAGCTGGTGTTCCCACCATCCTTCTTCAATATCATGACGCATGTCCTAGTTCATCTAGTCGACGAGATTGTCGTTCTGGGGCCTGTATTTCTACACAATATGTTCCCCTTTGAGAGGTTCATGGGAGTCCTAAAGAAATATGTCCGTAACCGCGCTAGGCCAGAAGGAAGCATCTCCATGGGCCATCAAACAGAGGATGTCATCGGGTTTTGTGTTGACTTCATTCCTGGCCTTAAGAAGATAGGTCTCCCTAAATCGTGGTATGAGGGGAGACTGACTGGAAAAGGCACGCTAGGAGCGGACTCAATAATATGCAGGGACGGGCATTCTTGGTCTCAAGCACACTACACAGTTCTACTGAACTCTACCTTGGTGACCCCGTATGTCGATGAACACAAGAACAGTCTGCGCTCCAAACACCCGGAGCAGTGCGACGACTGGATTACATGTGAACACATCAGGACTTTCAGCAGTTGGTTGGAAGCACGTCTCAGAGGTGACAACACTGTTTGTGATGAGTTGTACTTGTTGTCCAGGGGACCATCTTTGACTGTATTGATTTACAAAGGATACGAGATAAATGGGAATACATTTTACACGATTGACCAAGATCAGAAGAGCACCAACCAAAACAGCGGTGTCCGCTTTGATGCAACAACCGAGAAGGGAAAGGACACATATTATGGTTACATAGTGGACATATGGGAACTTGACTACGGACAAGATTTTAAGGTCCCTTTGTTTAAGTGCAAATGGGTCAATCTGTCAGGAGGCGGGGTACATGTAGACCCAGTACGGAATGACAACAGTGGATCTGAAAAATCTTGGGTACACTGATGAACTGTTCGTCCTAGCCAATGATGTGGCACAGGTTATCTTTGTGAAGGACATGTCTACCAGACCGAGAAAAAGAAAAGATAAGGAAACGGATACATCATACGATGAGCCAAAGCGCCACATAGTTCTTTCAGGAAAAAGGGATATCCTGGGAGTGGATGGCAAGACAGACATGTCTGAAGATTATGAAAGGTTTCATGAAATTCCTCCCTTCATGTCAAGGCTGACCCAAGCATCTTGATAAACGCTGAAGATTATCCATGGTTACGGCGCAATAAGCAAATGACACAAGCGAAGAAAAAGTGAAGACTTTCTCCCGCAACTATTATGATGATATCATGCCAAATTTGTAACAGACGAGCATGTTATGCCAACTTTTTGAGAGTTCATTTGAAAACTATGAATTTAGGTCGAATTTTCTCTATAGGTGCATCTATGTTCATTTTTTTAGTAAAGTTAATCACAAACTTGTGATTCACACAAATTTCAAAGAATTCAAATTTTAACTATTCAAATTTGAGTTTATAATTTTTCTAAAACTAATGGCACTAACAGAAAGTTTATAATTTTGCTGGCCTAAAAGCAAAAAGAATAAAAAAATAAAGCAAAAAAACAAAAGAAAATAAATAATACGGAAAGCAAAACAAAAACAAAAGCCCGTCCCTCTCTGCGTTGTTGAGCTCCTCTCAAAGTGAAAAAAATTCCTATAATATTTGTTATGACTAACTAAAATTACCAAATTGACTATAATGATAAAACACAGTAATATTAAATAGCAGGAAAAACAATGACTCAAAAATCAATTTTTATTGTAAAGTTATTCATAAACTAGTGATTCACACAAATTTTAAAAAATTCAAATTTAAACTATTCTAATTTTAAAACTAATTGCGCTAACAGAAAGTTTATAATTTTTGTGACATAAAATAAAAAAGAAATCACTACAAAACTATAAGTATTTAGTTCTAAGTAGAAATGAAAAAAATAGCAAAAAATGCCACCTACTGGGCCACCACGGCCTGAATACGACTAGAAACCCAACCACCATGGGCCAGGATTCAGGCCCGCAGCAGGCCCAGCAGGCCCACAGGCATTGCAGTGACAGATTAGGCCCGAAAGCCTGCAGTCGAGAGGAGCTCGAGAGGGTGGGCGCAACAGCGCTTATAAACCACTCTCGAGCTCTCTCAGCTAGCGAGGTGGGACTAAAGTTTTGGCGCGGGGCAGCACAAGGCCTTTGGTCCCGGTTGGTGCCACCAACCGGGACTAAAGGGGGGCATTGGTACCGGTTCGTGGCTCAAACCGGGACCAATGCCCACCTTTAGTCCCGGTTGGTGCCAACAACCGGGACCAAAGGCCGCCGCTTCCCGCCCTTTGGGCTGCTGAAAATAAGCCTTTGGTCCCGGTTGGTGGCACCAACCGGGACTAAAGGGGGGAATTAGTCCCGGTTGGTTTCACGAACCGGGACTAATGCTCTTGCTATATAAGCAGCACCTAGCAGTTTTCGACCAAATCCATCTGTTTCTTCTCACCCCGACGCCTTCTGCTCCTCGTCGCCGTCGCCGCCGAGCCCTGCCCCGACGTCGTCAGGCTGGTCCACCTCGCCGCCGCCGCCGCCGAGCCACTGCCCCGACACCATCGCCGCGCCCGCCGCCCCTGCCGGCCCCGACATCATCGTCGTCGCCGCGCGCGCCGCCCCTGCCCCGACCCCGTCGCCGTCGCCGCGCGCGCCACCCGTTCCCTGACCCCGACGCCGTCGCCGCGTGCGCCGCCCCTTCCCCGACCCCGTCGCCGTCGCCGCGTGCGCCGCCCGTTCCCCGACCCCGTCGCCGTCGCCGCACGCGCGCCGCCCCTTCCCCGACCCCGTGGCCGTCGCCGCGCGCGCCAGCCCCTTCCCCGACCCCGTCGCCGTCGCCGTCGCCGTCGCGCCTTCCCCAACCCCGTCGCCGTTGCCCCGACCACACGCCGCCGCCTTCGGTCCGGCCGCCGGCGCCCTTTTCTCTTATTTTTTGCATTATTATAAAAATGTGTATATATGCATATGTTCTCTGTGTATATATGTTCATATATGCAAAAGTTAGATTTTAGAAAAACTTTATATATGCAAAAAAATTACATATATGCAAGTATATATGTATGTATGTGGATACATGAAGGGGGTCGATATACCCCCTCTCCAATAGCATTTGTGTGTATTTTAGGTTAGTGTATACATATGTTGATGTATACATGCAAAAGATAGATTTTTAGATATGATGATGTCTTTTTTTCATAGCATTTTTTCACATATGTATTATTTTTTAAGTTGTTAGTAGATATCGATTTTAGGTTAGTGTATTTTATCACTGATTTTAGGTTAGTTGATTGATTTAGTGCATTTTATGTTTGTTGCATTTTAGGTTAGTGCATTTTATGTTAGTGGAGAGGAAAAAGTAAAATAAGGAAAAGGAAAATAAGTAGAGAAAGAAGGAGAAGAAGAAGGAGAAGACGAGGAGAGGAAGAAGAGGAAGAAGAAGGAAAAAAAGAGGAGAAGAAGAAGGAATAGAGGAGCTTCTTCTCCTCTGTTCTTTCTTCTCCTCTTTTTTTCTTCTTCTTCCTCTTTTTTTTATCGGGAACGAGGGTCGTCGAACATGACAGGAAGAAGAGGATAAAAAAAGAAGAGGAAGAATAAGAAAAAAGAGGAGAAGAAAGAATAGAGGAGTTCTTATCCTCTATTCTTTCTTCTCCTCTTTTTTTTCTTCTCCTATTTTTTCTTCTTCTTCTTCCTCTTTTTTTATCGTGAACGAGGGTCGCCGAGCGGTAGAGAGGAAACCCTAATTAAATAGCAAGTATCGTCGGTGTGAGATACATGTGGCCGTCGGTGTCGGACACTACATCCACGTCCCACAAGTGACGCGGGCTTCGACGCCCACGTCACTTGTGGGACGTGGATGTAGTGTCCGACACCGACAGCCACTTGTATCTCACACCCACGATACTTGCTATTTAGGGTTTCCTCTACCGTTCGGCGACCCTCTTTTTTTATCCTCTTTTTTTTCTTCTTCCTCTTTTTTTATCGTGAACGAGGGTCGCCGAGCGGTAGAGGAAACCCTAATTAAATAGCAAGTATCGTCGGTGTGAGATACATGTGGCCGTCGGTGTCGGACACTACATCCACGTCCCACAAGTGACGCGGGCGTCGAAGCCCGTGTCACTTGTGGGACGTGGATGTAGTGTCCGACACTGACGGCCACTTGTATCTCACACCCACGATACTTGCTATTTAGGGTTTCCTCTACCGTTCGGCGACCCTCTTTTTTTCTCCTCTTTTTTCTTCTCCACCGAGGGTTCTTGCTGAACTTTGTACCAAAAAGCGAATTATCCTATATGAGACTCCGTTCCAAAATAATTTTGGAGAGCTTCGTACCATCATGCTCCTGTTACTTTCGCCTAATGATGAAGACATGGTTTTGTTGAATCCTTTGACACTAGGCAACCTCCCCGATAGCCACCCCAAACCCTTGAAGCGTTGTCGAGGCCACCCCAAACCCTAGAGAAGCAGCGTCGAGGCCACTAATTAATATATATGATTCCTTACTATGATTAGCTAGCTAGTTCTACGTTTGCCACTAATATATCCATCTGTCATGTTTGAATAATAATTGCCATGTTGTAAATATTTGTAGAAACTATGGACACCACCCGAGACGAAGCAAAAGAAGCGATGTTGAGGGACATAATCGCAGAAGGAAGTGTTGCCGTCTCGTTGTATCTCAATGACACCGATGGTACTCTGGAAGAAGAGGGTGAAGAAGCTGGCTCTGGTGACCTAATGCTGGTGCAAGAAGAAGAACGTGAGGACGGCTCCGGTGACCCAATGCTGGTGCAAGAAGGAGACCGTGATGACGGCTCCGGTGACCGAACCGAGTCCGGCCAGGTATATATATTAGTTAAGCCTGTGCTGACTAGCCAACTGATGCATTCATTGTTTTGGTATGTACACATATTAATTAAGTCTTTGTTCTTTTTTCTAGCCCTCCGGATCGAGCACAACTGAGGTAAAGAGACGAGGCCCGAAGAGAAAGTTGAGGTCGGATGAAAGGTTTGAGATCATAGCAATCGCGCCCGACGGCCAACCTACTGAACCCATCCGAACAAAGAAGGCATTTGTTGCTCAGTGCGGGGTTCTGGTTAGGGACAAGATCCCGATCAGCATCCAACAATGGTTCAAGCCGGCTACTGAAGACCCTGAGGTGTCTTACGTCAATGATATGCAGAAAAATGATCTTTGGAATGAGCTGAAGACAAATTTCACCCTACCGCCAGAGGATGATCCGGAGAAGCCAGTTAAAGAGGAATTAATCAAGTCTTTTGCTCTTAAGAGGATGGCAGACCTATTCAGGAGGTGGAAGAAAGACCTGAATAGGTTTGTCGAGAAAAAAGAGACACCAGAATTCAAGGGCATATATGAGAAGATCAGAGATGACTGGCCTGCATTTGTGGCCCACAAGACATCGGAAAAGAGTAAGAAGATGTCGGAGACAAACAAGAAAAATGCTGCGAAGAAGAAGCATCACCATCGCACGGGGTCAGGTGGCTACCTGGTAGCCCGGCCTAAGTGGGCCAAGGCTGAGAATGATCTGGTTCAAAAAGGGATCGAACCAGAGACAATGAGCTGGCCAGACCGTTGCCGGACTTGGTTCTTCGGGGCTGGCGGAACCTTGGACCCTGTAACAGAGAAGTGCATTTGGACGGACGAGCAATGTGACTTTCCCTTGAAGAAGCTTCGGTACTATATCAAAGCAGCGCAGGAAGGGACGTTCCTTCTAGACAGAGAGAACGACGAGCTCACAAAGGCCCTCGGGAATCCTGAGCACCCTGGACGGACACGAGGCACGCCAGGCTCCATTCCGTGGAAGGTTGGGTTTCCGGACGCAGGCGGTTACAAAAGCCAGGAGAGGAGGAAGCAAGTGCAACAGTTCGAACTGCAGGCGCTTAAAGCAAGGGTACTCGGGATAGAGGAACAAGAAGCAAATCGCAGCAACCGAACTGCCGAAGCTTCCCCTGAAGCTACCCCGCCATCTCAGCGGAGAAGCAGCGTGGCTTCCACCGAGCTGCTTCAGCCAGAGCTTGTCTTGACGGCTCCTGCCAGCTATCCCGTGGATGCTATCACGGAGGCTCAAATTTGCCACCTTATGACGCAGTGGATGAATATGAAGGTCAAGGCGGCTGTTGGCTCTGTTTATCCTAATGAACCCGGCGCAACTTTTCACTGCCAGCCGATTCCAGAAGGATATGCTAAGGTGATGGTGGATGAAATAACGGAGGGATTTGAGGACCTCTCGCTTGACCACCCTACCGGAGAAGGGGAGACTTGGCTGGGTTCTGCTCTGAAGACTCCATGCCTATGGCGGAAAGAGCTCATCAACCTTCCGAACTGGACGCCTCCGCCTCCTCCTCCTCCTCCGGCGAGTCAGGGCACTCCGCCTCCTCCACCGCCTCCTCCTCCGGCGAGTGATGACCAGGGCCCTCGGCTGGCTCCTTCTCTGGCGCGTGGCGGCACTCCGCCTCCTCCGCCTGCGCCGGCGCGCCCGAGCAGCCAGCCTCCTCCTTCTCCGCCTCGTCAGCAAGGGCGGAAGAGACCCGCCGCCGCACCGGCAGCTGCTCCGGCGCGTCGTAGTCCTTCTCCTTCTCCTCATAAGCAAATCAAGAAGACTGCTGCTCCGTCTGCTCTGCCGGCGTCTAGCAGTACAGCCAGAGGCGGGAGCAAATACAGATTCGGTCCTTCTCTGAAGACTCCAGAGAAGTTACCATACGAGAGGACCCCGGAGGAGAACGCGAGGATCGCGCAAACCGAGGTGGATGACTAGTTTGAAGGGTTGAAAGCAAAGAGAAATCCACCTCCGAAGGAGAAGCTAGATCGGGTGAAAGTGAAGCGCACTCTGGCTGCCCTGGCAAAACCACCCAAGTCTCCGCCGAAAGGCAACTATGAGTGCATTATTGCAAAGACATGGGCCGAAGCGTCGCGGTCGGGAAGTACAGTCAGTGATCAAAGGCTGAAAGAACGACGAGTAGCTGGGAAACAAATTGCCCAGCTCGGCGAACAAGCAAAGCAATCGTGCCCCCCGCTCAAGGTGCCTAGCGTCGATCCGAGGATGGCGCCCGGTTATACCAATCTTGACGATTATCTGCCCGAGGATGTAGATTATGGTTTCCTGGACGTGCAGATACACAGATACGAGTACGGGAAGCCTCTCGTCAAAGATGAAACATCTCTAACAACGATGATGCGAAGATTGCATGATTGGTACATGAAAACCTACAGAGAGTCTGGGGGGAGGAATACTTTGTATATGAGAGTTAAACCAGAGCATGACCTCGTTGGAATTGAACTGTTGCATGTTCCATTTGAGGAGTTCTATCAGTTTTTCAATCAATTGGCCCTCGATAAAGCAACGGTCACCTGCTACTATCTGTAAGTACTACTACTTCTGTCATTAAGTCTCTCTACATAGCTCAGCTCTTTCATTGCATGTATTTATAATTATCCTCACTATATTATGCAGATTGAAGATCGCCGAATTGAAGAAAAGACAAATCGGTGATATTGGGTTCATTAACACAAATCTCATAGATGCAGTTCAGGTTAAAGATCATGCCGCAGATACCGAGGCCAGCTTGCTACGATCATTCAAAATAAATGAACACAAAAATATAATACTCTTTCCTTACAACTTCAAGTGAGTGTTGTCTTGTGCATATTCGGTTTCCCTTATATATTAGTCCAGGTTATAGTAATGTAATTGATGAGTTATGCATGCGTGCGCAGTTTTCACTATATTCTCCTGGAGATTAGGCTTGAGAAGGGAGTAGTAACTGTCTTGGACTCGAGACGAAAAGATCCCCAGGAGTATGCGGACATGACTGAAATCCTCAAGAAGTAAGTTAAATCGATCATTGTCCACCATATCAGCAAATTTGTTCATTTCCTGATATCAAGTAATTGTTTTCTTTTGTCTGGCAGTGTTTGGAGAAAATTCAGCACAAATTCCCCGGGACTCCCGAAGGAGCTGGAATTTAGATACCCGAAAGTAAGTACTATAGTACCATGTTCCGCGCGTCTCCTAGCTATTGATTCAAGCGCTAGTTTCATCAATACCATTTGGCATTCTTGCTTATCTGTTTAATTGACCTCTATTTCTTGTAAAGTGGTTGTGGCAGGAACAAGGGAATGATTTCTGTGGATACTACGTCTGCGAGTCCATCCGCCACACGACCTGTGAGCGGGGCGGGTACTCTGAGAAACAATATGAAGTGCGTAAGAAATAATATTCACAATTTTTGTTTATTACCATCATTTGTGTTGAGTTTCATTCATTCATATATATATATATATATATATATATATATATATATATATATATATATGTGTGTGTGTGTGTGTGTGTGTGTGTGTGTGTGTGTGTGTGTGTGTATTGACTCCCTTCTTCAAATTAGATGTTTCGGCAGCGGAATGAACTCCTAGGACCAGATCGCATGCGAGCAATTCAAGAGGAATTGGCGGCATTCTTTCTTGACCACGTGATCGCTGAAGACGGAGAATACTATGTGGACCATGCGTCCGTAATTTAAGAGATTATATTTGTAAATGATAATTATTGTATATATGTAGCCGGTAGTGTCGGATGATAGATATACGAGAACTTGTTGTTCGACCAATCTCTCGGAGAAGGAGATGTGGTCGATATCACTTCTCTCTGTATGCATATATGTTCATGACGATCTTATGTTTCCTTCGTTTGCTTACTAGCTAGCATATGCCTAGTCTTCTCTATACGTATGTTTAGTACGTAACGTCGACCAAGCACGGACATAAGAGAGGACACTTCTCTCTATTAATTAGCTATCTAGCTAACACAATATATGAAATACCTAAATTAACCCCTCAAAATCCCCAAACCCCCTCCCCTCCTTTCAAAAAAAACCAAAAACCCCAGCCACAGAAATGCTGACACGTGGATGCCTACTGGTCCCGGTTGGTGCTACCAACCGGGACCAAAGGCCCTCCTGCCTGGGCTCGGCGCACAGGCCACGTGGAGGCCCATCTGTCCCGGTTCTGGTTTGAACCGGGACTAAAGGGTGAGGGTATTAGTAACGACCCTTTAGTCCCGGTTCAGGAACCGGGACTAAAGGCCCTTACGAACCGGGACAATAGGCCGGTTTTCTACTAGTGACGGCTGAGAACCGTGCCTGCTTACCTTCTGCTGTCAGAGGAAGAAGGGTTCTAGGAGAGCCGAGAGTGCCAGGTGACGAAGCATATACCGGCGCCTGTATAAAGATTGGAAAAACAGAAACGCACACCTGTATAAATTGCCGCCGACGAGTGGCGCACTTCAGCCGCGATGAATCCTTCTAGAAACTGACGATTGATTGCTTCCTTCAATCCCGCGACTAAATTTCATCGAACAGTCGCACGGTTGCTTCGCCTTTATCTAGCTTTTATGAGAATCTCTTTGCCTTCGTCTGGATCGGCTTGCTTTTTTTTTGAGGGAAAACATGGTCTCTTTATTGCATGATAATATATGGTACAATTGTAGTGTCATTCGGCTGCAGCAGCCAATTATATCGACCATGAACTAATGATACAACGCTTTTCACAAAATTGTGAGCCTCCATATTGGACATTCTGCATTCATGGATAATCCGGACCTCTTCGAACTCCTGACAACGGATATTGATCTCATGTAGAATCTGGCTGTAGATAGCTTTACTTCTTCCATTAATCTGTTTAACTACCGCTTCCGCGTCGCAAGCAATAATAAGCCTTCGGAGGTTCAGATCTGCTGCGAGGGAAAGGGCCTCCAAACATGCCATTGCTTCAAGCGTTCCAGGGTCATCACAACTGTCAATGATGCGTGCGGACGAGCCAAGGTAAACTCCTTGGGCGTCTCGGCACACAGCGGCCGCCGCACCCTTGCAACTGTTCTTGGCTATTCCTCCATCTACATTAATTTTGACAAAACCTTCCATTGGTGGGATCCACTTTGGCACCTGCACTGACCGTGGCATATTTGTACCTTGCTTCTGTGAAGCGTCTGCGATGATGTCCAGGTCTGCTAGATATCTCATGATGAAACCATGAATTGCCTCTGGGCTCTGGAAGATCGATTCGTGGATTGCTTTCCGCCTTGCGCTCCATATCGCCCATAAAGTAATGATGAGCTTTGTAAATTCTGCATGTGGTAGCGTTTCAAGCATGTGAAATAGCCATTCATTCGCTTCTGGGCATGTTGTCATGCTCATATGCTCTATAAGTGAGTCATCGACGAGTGCCCACACGCATCTTGCCATGGTGCAGTCGAGTAATGAGTGTCGCCATGTGTCGTTCTCTGCACCACATAGTTCACACCTTGCTGAAGTAGCCATGTTCCGGTGGTGCAGCACTGCTCCTGACGGCATGGATCGCTGGGCTAGCCGCCATACAAACACATGTATTTTTGACGGAACTTTGATTTTCCATAAGGTTGTCCACGCCTTCTCTGAGCGGCTCGAGCTTGAACTTGGCCTACCTTCTAACCAATCCTCTCGCACTTTTTTTGTTGTAACCAACATACGGTAACATGATCTTACCAAAAATACTCCCGTTTTCTCATGATGCCATGCCCAAAAATCCTCCTGCTGAACCGAACTGATGGGAATGCGTAGTATTGCTTCAATGTCCATGGGAAGGAAGTGCCTCGCGAGCTCCGTCCTGTCCCACTACCACGATGTTGCATCCATTAACTCAGACACGAGCTCTGGTGGGGAAGTCGAAATTGCCGCAACTGGAGTCAAGCGTTCTGTACGTGGGATCCAATTCTGTCGCCATACATATGTGGAGTTCCCGTTTCCAATCCTCCCGATGAGGCCCAACTTGAGAATGTCTCGGCCCTCCACCAGGGCCCTCCAGATTTGGGAGGGCGAAGATCCGAGGTTGGCTTGCAAAATGTTTGTTTCCGGGAAGTACACAGACTTAAGAATTCTCGCACTTAATGATTCCGGTGTAATTAAGATTCTCCAGACTTGCCGAGCCAACAAATCCAAATTGAACAACTCAAAATCTCGAAACCCTAAGCCGCCCATATATTTCGGCATCGTGAGAGTATCCCATGACACCTAGTGAGGTTTCCGTTTGCCCTGCTTGCTGCCCCACCAGAAGCTCCTGATCATACTATTTAGTTTTTCGCACAAACCTCTCGGTAATTTAAAAACAGCCATTGAATATGTGGGGATCGCCTGGGCCATGGATTTTATAAGTACATCTTTCCCCCCTGCCGACAGGAGTTGTTCGATCCATCCCTGTATCTTGTTCCATACCCTGTCTCTCAAGTATTTGAAAGTGCCATTTGTATTCCTTCCTACTTCAGATGGTAAGCCCAGGTAGCGATCATTGAGAGCCTCTGTTGGTACCTCAAGTGTTATTTTCATAGCCTCCCTTATGTTATTCGGGCACCCCTTACTGAAGTGAATTGAGCTCTTTGCCAAATTAACCCGTTGGCCTGATGCGTGACAATAAACATCTAGAACTTCTCTGATCTCTGTTGCTCCTGCCGTACTGGCCTTTGCAAAAAGCAAGCTGTCGTCTGCAAATAAGAGATGATTGACCGGGGGTGCTGTGGGCGCCACTACGATGCCCGATAAGTTTTCCGAATTCCCCCTGCTCCTTAGCAGGCAAGACAGACCTTCAGTTGCTAGCAAAAACAAATACGGTGACATGGGGTCACCCTGGCGGATTCCCCTGGAGGGCTTAAGCGTCTCCGTCCGCTCCCCATTAAAAAGTACATAGAAAGATACAGATGTGACGATCCTCATTACAGACATCACCCATCGCTCACTGAAACCCAACTTCAACATGATAGATTTCAAATAGGTCCACTCGACCCTGTCATATGCTTTCATCATATCAAGTTTCAAAGCACAATACTGGGAAGTCCTACCTCTCTTCTTTTTCATGAAGTGCAAGCACTCATAAGCAGTCAAAATATTATCTGTAATCAATCTGCCTGGTACAAATGTTGATTGTTCCTCTGAAATAATTTCTGGCAAGATTTTCTTCAATCTGTTAGCTTGTACTTTAGACACAATTTTGAGAACAACATTGCACAAGCTAATCGGTCTAAATTGATATAGAGAGGATGCCCCCAAGACCTTTGGGATTAAGACAAGCAGAGTTTGGTTTACCTCTCCAATCTCCTCCACACCATTCAGGATGTTAAGAACTGCATGCGTTACCTCTTCACCACAGACATCCCAATGACGTTGAAAGAAGTGAGCCAGGAACCCATCTGGGCCCGGTGCCTTGGTCGGATACATTTGAAAAAGTGTCGTCTTGACCTCAGCGGCTGTGTACGGTGACTCAAGGCGGTCATTCATCGGTGTTGTCAGTTTGACAGGCACACAAGACAGAACTCTATCCATCCCCATTGTTCCTTCAGAAGTATATAGAGTCTTGTAAAAATCGACCGCATGTGCCTTCAGTTGTTCCAAATCCTCACATGCAGAGCCGTCAGGCAAAACTAGACGCTCGATTTTATTCCTTTTTTGCCTCTGTGTTGCCTGTTGCTGAAAAAATTTCGTATTCTTATCTCCGGCTCACAACCACTGTATACGCGAACGCTGACGCTGCATGATCTCCTCCCTGCTATACCATTCAGTTAACTTGTCAACTATCTCCTTTTCTTCTACCGATGGATCTATTCTATCCGGCGCAGCTTGTAAACATTCCAGGCGCCCTTGTAGATTCTTGATTTCTTTCTTCACGTGGCCGAACACATCACCATCCCAGCCCAGTAGCTTGCGTGATATTGTATTAAGCTTTTCTCCCAATGCATGCATGGAACCAGAACGTGCCACTGAACCCCAGGACTGCTGCATAAAATCATGAAAAGCGGGATGCGTCTCCCACATCAGTTCGTAGCGGAACGTCCGTGCGCTTCCCTGCCTAGCCATCCGTTCTTCAAGCTGTAGCATGATGGAGTTGTGATCTGATCGTGCGGCCGTCAAGTGTCTCACCGTCGCTATCGGGAAGCGGGCCATCCACGACGGCAAGGCGAGCGCCCTGTCCAGCCTGACTCTAGTGAAAGTACCTCCTCGTACCTTAGTTTCAAACGTCCAGATCGGTCCAACGAACCCTAGATCACATAGGCCAGCTACATCACTGCTTCTTTAAAGCATGTCATCTGCCTCGCACACCTCTCTCCCACTCCAAAGTGTTCCTCTGGAAATAGCACTTCATTATAATCACCGATGCAGACCCAAGGTAATTCAGATTCACTTCTTAAAAATCTCAGCAGGTCCCATGTTTTATGTCTCTCACTAACTGTCGCTTCACCATAGATGTTGGTGAGCCTCCATGTTTCCTCTCCATTCTTCTTCACAATCATATCAATGTGATATTGGGAGTAATGAATCAATTCAAGCGATAAATCATCGTTCCAGTAGATAGCTAGACCTCCACTTCTACCATTACTACCAATAGTGTAACATCTACTAAAACCGAAAGAAAAAGCTAGGTTTGTAGCCCGTAACCCTCCTACTTGTGTTTCTTGCAGACATAGTACGGAGGGGGAAAACCGTTGCACTAACGTGCGAAGCTCTCGAACCGTCGCGTCGTTGCCAATCCCACGACAGTTCCAGCTAATGATATTCATGATGACTGGCGGCGCTCCGTCTCGGAGCCCACCAAATTCTTATCTGCATCCTTCTCCACACCGTCGACTTGGACGACTCATCACCATCCGCCATATTGGAACTCGTACCAAAGGCTTCCAAGTCAAAAAGGAACCAGAAAACCAGATGAGATCTGACACCAACTTCTAATCCATGGCGGCTAAGCCCCTAGGCCGGCCGGGCGGGCCAGCCGTCCCCTTGATCAACCCGAGGGAAAGTGCTAGGAGGAAGACACGGATCGGACCCCATACTGGTAGATAAAACTCGACGACGACAGGGTGCCGCCGGAGTAGTTAAACCCTAGTCGCCAGAGGCGACGGGTACGTATCGTGGGGTCTGGATCGGCTTGCGGTCCCAAAGGCCCCGATCCGCACGATCTCGCTCAGTTCAAGGACCGGCCTCGACCATGACCTAGCGACAAACTCGACCGGCGAGTCTCTCTTCTTGCGGAACAATTGGGTAATGGGTTGACTGCTACAAGTCATTGGGCCCAGTTTAATATCAGAGGCCCAAAAATGTCACCAGAGCAGCGACCCAGTTGGTAGGGATCAAAGCGAGCGAACTGGGATCGAGGGACAATCGGACGGCCAAAAAAACACCCCAAATGATGATCAGACGGCTACAAGTGCTAATGGCCTACGAGGGCTGGAAAAGTGCTTAGTTTTAATGTTTCTAAATTACTAATTTCTGTATCAAACATTATTATTTCTGTCCTCAATAAGTTGCGGCGCTATGTTCTCTTTTCTGTTCAGTTAGCTCTGTCAAATATAATCAACCTGCCTATGCTCCATTTTGCTATTTGTACTTAGGTAGAAAAAGCTAAAATTTGTACATGTAATAATGTTGAAGCTGTATTGGTTGCTTGTGTCTTCATTTTTTCTTCTGTAATGATGATCTGAAATGTCACGCAAGTCATTATTGGTGCCGCTGTTGTTGTTGTGGTTGTTGGAGGTGTTGCTGCTGCATCTGGCGGAGCTGCCGTTGGGGCCCCAAAGGGTAACCTTCATCAGCCACAACCCCACAACAATGGCTCAAGGTTATGTGCCCCATCACCCCTCTTTCTAAATTATTGAAATGAACCAAGACGTCATATATTTAGGATCAGAGGTAGTAGTAAGGTTAAAATAGAACAACAAGGGATGTTTCAAATTTTGTTATGCTAGAATAATGCATCAACTCGTGATATTCTTGGATGTTACTCTAGGTGTCAAAATGATAGTAAAACCGGCTCTTGCATGGTTCTCGAATTAATTGTTTCTATTTTATTGCTAACAAATATTGCCTATGTTGAGACTCTAAACATGTGGATGTTCCTCTCATTTACAGGAGTTCTAGCCAAAGAAATTCGGAGAAAGCTTGAAGCCCCAGTTAGTGACTTGCTTTATATATTATTGACTTGTAATGCTATTTTTTTTTATAATTTTGATGTAAAGTTGCACATGTTACTCGAATGCTGGTAGTTATGTACATATACTCACAATATTATTCGTTGTTTACTTGAAATGCATTCTTGGACTGAAAGTGGCTGAAAAAGTATACGGAGAATTACGGAGAATGTCCTGAAACTTTACGAAGAATTATTTTGGAATATAAAAAATATTGGGCGAATAAATACCAGGAGGGGACCCACCTGGTGGCCACAAGCCCGGGGATGCGCCCTACCCCCCCCCCCCCCAGCCAGCCTCCGTTGCTCATCTTCTACTATATGATGGGTTTTGACCTAGAAAAATAAAGAGAAGGCTTTCGGGACGAAGCGCCGCCGTCTCGAGGCGGAACCTGGGTAGAAGCAGTCTACGGATTCGGCAGAGCAATTCCGCAGGGAAAACTTCTCTCCAGGAGGGGGAAATCGAAGCCATCGTCATCACCAACGATCCTTTCATCGTGGGAGGACCAATCTTCATCAACATCTTCATTAGCACCATTTCATCTCAAACCCTAGTTCATCTCTTGTATTTAATCTTTCTCTCAAAACCTCATATTGGTACTTGTGGGTTGCTAGTAGTGTTGATTAATCCTTGTAGTTGATCCTAGTAGGTTTATTTTGTGGAAGATCATATGTTAAGATCCTTCATGATATTCAATACCACTCTGATCTTGAACATGAACATGCTTTGTGAATAGTTGCTTTTGTTCCTGAGGACATGGGAGAAGTCTTGTTATAAGTAATCATGTGAACTTGGTATTCGTTCGATATTTTGATGAGATGTATGTTGTCTTTCCTCTAGTGGTGTTATGTGAACATCGACTACATGACACTTCACCATGATTTGGGCCTAGTGGAAGGCATTGGTAAGTAGCAAGTAGATGATGGGTTGCCAGAGTGACATTAGCTTAAACCCTAGTTTATGTGTTGCTTCGTAAGGGGCCGATTTGGATCCACATGTTTAATGCTATGGTTAGATTTATCTTAATCCTTCTTTCGTAATTGCAGATGCTTGCGAGAGGGGTTAATCAAAAGTGGGAGGCTTGTCCAAGTAAGGACAGCACCCAAGCAACAGTCCACCCACATATCAAATTATCAAAGTAGCGAACGTAAATCATATGAGCATGATGAAAACTAACTTGATGATAATTCTCATGTGCCCTCGGGAGCGCTTTGCTTTATATAGGAGTTCGTCCAGGCTTGTCCTTTGCTATAAAGAGGATCGGGCAATCTTGCTGCACCTTTGTTACCGTTATTACTTGTTACTCGTTACGAATCACCTTGCCACCAAACTATTTGTTACCGATAATTTCAGTGCTTGTAGAGAATACCTTGCTGAAAACTGCTTGTCATTTCCTTCTGCTCCTTGTTGAGTTTGGCACTCTTACTTATTGAAAGGACGACGATTGATCCCTATACTCTTGGGTCATCAGTGACAAACCAATTTTCAAGGAGAATAGGCGAAGAGAGTTTATCTTCTGTGTTAAATCATAACCCCTCCAACCAGACATAGTCCTTGTGTAGAAGTACGAACTGGTCTACCAAGTTCTCTGTCGCCATCGAGCATCACTGGTTATTTCTTCGCACCTTTTAATTCGGAGTCCTTTGCATGACTGAATACAAACATGTGATTTTCATCGAAGACTGCATCTAGTTTTAGTTCGGTGGTTTACTTTCACTCATTGATATCTATCATCCTTCATTCAGCTACTGGGTTCTGAGAGTTTTGAAGTTTCTGAAAGAAATTTTAAAACTCCAAGCTCACCCCTCATCTGGTAGACATACTTCGTTCCTACACTTCTTCATGTTTCTCTTGCAGTAATCTTTTGGGAATAGATTTGCGACCTTCAGATCCCAAAATCTAAATTCTTCTAGAACTATGTATCACATAGCTAGAGTGGAATTATTTCTGAGAAGTGTGTCTCTACTTGAGAGCGAACTTTCCAAACTTAAAAAGTTCTACTTTCAGCATCTTACAATTGTAAGTGAATATTTTGTTATTTTTTCTATGCCAATACTGATATTTGGATTCTTATTTCCTTTGAAGTAATATACCTTTTTGGTGCTATCATGTTGAAGTTTGTTGGACTATTGTAGGTCTTCAGTAACACTATGTTTTGTCTAGAATGCCAGCCACAACATCCGTGTGCATGGCGCAGAGCAGCTTGCAGTTTTTCAGATTGTACTTCTTGAATAACTTGTGAAGAGGTTGGTATTTCACCCCCAATATGTCCATTTGTGCATTATTATGATGCTCACTCTAACGCGAAGATGCACTTTTGCAAAATGGTGCGATATAAGAATTGTGAAAGGGTAAGATGGTGCATCACGGTTGATCTTTGCTTGAACAGATCGGCCTTTAGTAGTGTTTTAGTTGATACATAATCAAACAACTTCCCTATTCTTAAACATAAAGTGTTTAGTGTTCGAATTGTCATGGACATCAATAATTCTATACATGCTAATTGGATTAACTAGTAGAAAAAGGGTCAAATGTCAAGCTCATTAGTGACGGTTTGATTTTGAGCCGGCACTAATGTGTGCATTAGTGCCGGTTCCAACGGCTAGCCGGCCCCTCTCATTAGTACCGGTTCGTGGCGAACCTTTAGCACCGGTTCGTGCCACGGACGGGTACTAAAGTGAGTGGTGGCGGGATGTTGTCAGTCCGGGGCCCCTCCAGCACCTTTAGTACCGGTTCATGGCACGAACCAGTGCTAAAGGTCATCGTACATAAACCCTTCGTCCACCCGAGCTCGCTCTGTTCTTCCCCTTTCCCCTCTCCTCTCTGTTCTTCCCCTCTTCCTCTCGAGCTCATCACACATTTTGCCCAAAATTTGTCAAGATTTGAAGGCCCCCATCCATTCAAATGATCACAAAGGTTAGCAACTTTGTTCTTTCATCTCTCATTGCTAGATTAGCTCTTGCAATGCTTTGTATAGTGATTAATTTATGAGTTTAGTAAGTTGGGAGGAAATATATGTGCTAGTATTTGATTTATATGCAATTTGAGGTCAAAAATAACACTTAGTTTGCATATGTAGGTGTGGTTTACTTAGTGCCTTCTAAATCTCCGTCGTAACCACCGTCGACCGCCCGCACCGTCCCGTCGCCGGCACCACCTTGTGGTGAGCCTCTTGTTCATGAATGATTTACATTACCAAATTGATGTTTGTGTGACTTGGATATATATTTACTCGTATAATTATCTTACATGTACGTTGTTTGTTATACATAGTGCCATGGTTTTGATATCCGTCCCCGTCGGCCCTCGTCCTTGTTATGATTCGGATGTGGTATATTCTCTTTTAAAACTAGTTGTTGCATTTCGTGTTTATGAAAAATTATTATGCCCATCAAGTTCACATAGATATTTTTATCTAGGAGGTTTGTGAACCGGAAATTCCAACCGACCCTATTGTCGAGAGGTTAGATTTAGTTGAAAGAGAAAACGAGTATTTGAAAGAAAAATTGAAAAGAATTGAGGGGGAGAAGATGGAATTGGAGTTGCATGTTGCCGATGTCGTCGATGATCACAAGATCAAGATGGAGAAAATGCGCTTGAAGATTAGAAAGATTAGGAAATATGCCATTGATAGTGAGGCTTGGTATCATTATGTTGTTGGATCAATTGTTACCTTAGTTGCGATCTTGATCGCATTTGTTGTTGCATTTAAATGCTTTAGTTAGAGAGTTATTTGTTTATTGCATTTAAGTGTTGTATGAACTTTATGTATGAACTTGTATTAATTTGGTATTTTCGGTGTTGTGTAATGAAGATGAGCCGACAATGGATGTACGATGACCGATGCTCTCCCGAGTTCATTAATGGCGTGCAAACTTTTCTGCTTGCGGCTGAGGCAAACAAGCGGGCGGATGGTTTTATGCCTTGTCCATGTGCTGTCTATAAGAATGATCACGATTACTCTACGTCAAGAACCATTCATGTCCACCTGTTTAAGTCCGGTTTCATGCCCCACTATAATGTTTGGACCAAGCACGGAGAAAGAGGGGTTATGATGGAAGACAACGAAGAAGAAGAGGACGACGACAGCTATCCTGGCCGTGGGTTCCTTGAATATGATGATACAACAATGGGGGAAGAAGCTGAGCCGGCAATGCGGGAAGAAGCTGAAGAAGAGGCATCAGATGAGCCCGCTGATGATCTAGGTCGGGACATTGCCGATGCAAAGAGAAACTGCACAAGTGATTTGGAGAAGAAGAAGTTGCAGCGCATGTTACAGGATCACAAGAAATTGTTGTACCCGAATTGCGAAGCTGACAAGAAAAAGTTGGGCACCACACTGGAATTGCTGCAATGGAAGACAGAGAATGGTGTATCTGACAAGGAATTTGGAAAGTTGCTGGTAAAGATAAAGAATATGCTTCCAAAGGACAACGAATTGCCCGAGACTACGTACGAAGCAAAAAAGGTTGTCTGCCCTCTAGGGTTAGAGGTGCAGAATAAACATGTATGCCCTAATGACTGCATCCTTTACTGCGGTGAGTACGAGGATTTGAACGCTTGCCCGATATGTGGTGCATTGCACTATAAGATCAGTTGCGATGACCCTGGTGATGTCGAGGGCGAGCGCCCCAGGAAGAAGATTCCTGCCAAGGTGATGTGGTATGCTCCTATAATACCACGGTTGAAACGTTTGTTCCAAAACAAAGAGCATGCCAAGGCGATGCGATGGCACAGAGAAGACCGTAAGAAAGACGGAAAGTTGAGAGTACCCGCTGACGGGTCGTAGTGGAGAAAAATCGAGAGAAAGTACGGGAAGGAGTTTGCAGATGATGCAAGGAACGTGTGGTTTGGTCTAAGCGCAGATGGCATTAATCCTTTTGGGGAGCAGAGCAGCAACCATAGCACCTGGCCTTTGACTCTATGTTTGTATAACCTTCCTCCTTGGTTGTGCATGAAGCGGAAGTTCATTATGATGTTAGTGCTCATCCAAGGCCCTAAGCAACCCGGCAACGACATTGATGTGTACCTAAGGCCATTAGTTGAAGAACTCTTACAGCTGTGGAATGGAACAGGTGTACGTGCATGGGATGAGCACATGGGGGAAGAATTTGACCTAAAGGCGTTGCTGTTCGTGACCATCAATGATTGGCCTGCTCTCAGTAACTTTCCAGGACAGACAAACAAGGGATACCGCGCATGCACGCACTGTTTGGATGATACGGACAGTATATATTTGGACAATTGTAGGAAGAATGTGTACCTGGGACATCGTCGATTTCTTCCGAGCAGGCATCCCATAAGAAAGAAAGGCAAGCATTTCAAAGGTGAGGCGAATCACTGGACGAAGCCTCGCCACCGTACTAGTGTTGATGTACATGATATGGTCAAGGATTTGAAGGTAGTCTTTGGAAAGGGTCCTGGCGGACAACCTGTTCTGAATGACGCTGACGGACGCGCACCCATGTGGAAGAAGAAATCTATATTTTGGGACCTGGCCTATTGGAAAGACCTAGAGGTCCGCTCCGCAATCGATGTGATGCACGTGACGAAGAATCTTTGCGTGACCCTGCTTGGCTTCTTGGGCGTGTATGGAAGACAAAAGATACACCTGAGGCACTGGAGGACCAGCAACGTATGCACGGAAAAGATGGCATACATCAGGGTCATGCCAGCTATGCTCTTACCAAAGAAGAGAAGGAAATATTCTTTGAATGCCTGCTCAGTATTAAGGTACCGTCTGGCTTCTCGTCGAATATAAAGGGAATGATAAACATGGCAGAGAAAAATTTTCAGAACCTAAAGTCTCATGACTGCCACGTGATTATAACGCAACTGCTTCCGGTTGCATTGAGGGGGCTTCTAACGGATAACGTTCGATTAGCCATTATGAAGCTATGTGCATTCCTCAATGCAATCTCTCAGAAGGTAATCGATCCAGAAATCATACCAAGGTTAGAGAATGATTTGGTGTAATGTCTTGTCAGTTTCGAGTTGGTGTTCCCACCCTCCTTCTTCAACATCATGACGCACGTCCTAGTTCACCTATGCGAAGAGATTAATGTTTTGGGTCCTGTATTTCTACACAATATGTTCCCCTTTGAGAGGTTCATGGGAGTCTTAAAGAAATATGTTCATAACCATGCTAGACCAGAAGGAAGCATCTCCAAGGGCCATCACAATGAGGAGGTCATTGAGTTTTGTATTGACTTTATTCCTGACCTTAAGCTAATTGGTGTTCCTGAATCGCGGCATAAGGGCAGACTGGAGGGAAAAGGCATGCTAGGAGGGAATCAACTAATATGTATGGACAAAAATTCTCTCACTGAAGCACACTACACAGTTCTAAAGAATTCCGCCTTGGTGGCTCCGTATATGGATGAACACAAAAATTTTCTATGCTCCAAACACCCGGAGAGGTCTGATGACTAGATTACACGTGAACAAACTAGGAGTTTTGCCGGCTGGTTGCAGACACGTACCATGCATGACGCCTCTATTGAAGATGACATGTACTCGCTGTCTCGGCTACCATCTTCGAATATAATGACTTTCAAAGGGTACGAGATAAATGGTAATACATTTTACACGATCGCCCAAGATAAGAAAAGCACCAACCAAAATAGTGGTGTCCGCTTTGATGCAACAACCAAGACGGGAAATGAAACATATTATGGTTACATAGAGGACATATGGGAACTTGACTATGGACGTGGTTTGAAGGTCCCTTTGTTTCGGTGCAAATGGGTCAATATGACACGAGGCGGGGTAACGGAAGACCCGCAGTACGGAATGACAACAGTGGATCTCAACAATCTTGCGTATGCAGACGAACCATTCGTCCTAGCCAATGATGTGGCACAAGTTTTCTATGTGAAGGACATGTCTACCAAGCCGAGAAAAAGAAAAGATAAGGAAGTGAATGCATCATACGATGAGCCAAAGCGCCACATAGTTCTTTCTGGGAAGAGAAATATTGTGGGAGTGGATGACAAGACAAATATGTCAGAAGATTATGAAAAGTTTGATGAAATTGCTCCATTCATAGTGAATATTGACCCAAGCATCCAGTTAAATGATGAAGATTTTGCATGGCTACGGCGCAAAGGGACACACGTGAAGAAAAAGTTTCACGCCCAAAGATCTGGGATGTGATCGGCTTCACTATCATCACTTTCTTCTGTGTTTCACACCCAGGAGGGAATCTCTGTAATAGTTAGGGTAGTTATGTGTTTTGGCATTTGAAACGCGAAGAAATTTTATGTGCAAACAAATTCTTTCATGCATTTATTGATTTTTCAGCTAAATGACCTTGAAATTGAAAAGCATTTCAAACGAACTCAGAAAAGGTTGAAAGTTGGCATGGTATCATAATTTCACCCACATAGCATGTGCAAAAAAGTAGAGAGGGTTACCGCAAAAACTGGATGCACTTCGTGTACAAAATGGACAATCTCTTTCGAAGTCTCAGGGTTTCGGACAAAAACTCATCTGTTACAAAGGCATTTCATTTTTTAAATAACCTAAGCATTACCAAATTGAATATAATGATAAAAGACACTAATATTAAACATAAGAAAAAAGAATCACTAAAAAATCTATTTTCAAAGTTAAGTTATTCACAAACTAGTGATTCACACAAATTTCAAATAATTCAAAATTTAAACTATTCAACGGCACTAACAGAAAGTTTGTAAATTTTTGTACCTAAAGCAAAAATATTCACAAAGAAACTCTAAATACAGCAAAAAACAACTCAAAAATAAATAAAGCAAAAAATTAAGAAAATAAAAAAGCCCACCTACTGGGCCAGAGCGGCCTGCATACGAGTAGAAACCCAACCTGTAGTTGGGCCAAGATGCAGGCCCGCAAGCCCAGTAGGCCCACAGGCAGAGTAGGAGAGGTAGGCCCAGAAGGCCTGCTTTTGAGAGGATCTCAATGCAGTGCCCGCGTCGGGGCTTATAAACTAGTCTTGGCGCTCCTCAACTAGCGAGGTGGGACTAAACTTCTGCGCCCCTCGCCTGGCAGCGCACCCCCTTTAGTACCGGGTCGTGGCTCCAACCGGTATTAAAGGGGGGGTCATTAGTACCGGTTGGTGCCACCACCCGGTACTAAAGGGTGGCGCTTCCCGCCGCTTGGCCTGGCCAAAACAGACCTTTAGTACCGGTTGGTGGCTTCAACCGGTACTAAAGGGGTGTTCTATATAAGAAAACACTTCAAAAAAGTTTCAATTTCTCATATCTCCCTCTGCTTCTTTCTCCTCTGCCCCGTCGCCACCGCCCCTCATCGCCGCCCCCGTCGCCGTCCGTCGCCGTCCCCGTCGCCGTCTGTCGCCGTCCCCGTCGCCGTCGCCGCCCCGACCGTCCCCGTCCCCGTCGTCCCCGTCGCCGCGCCCCGCCCCGTCGTCCCTGCCCGACCCGTCCCCGTCCCCGTCGTCGCCGCCTCGTCCCCATCCCCGTCGTCACAACCCGTCGTCGTGAGCTCCTGCCTCGTCCGCCATGTCCACACACACACACACACACACACACACATTGTTTTCTAATTTTTTAGTTATAGAAATTTTTCTGTTTTTTAGTTATAGAAATATTAGAAATGTCAGTTATATAGAAATGTTATAATTTTTTTTCTGTTTTTTAGTTATAGAAATATTTATAGAAATGTTAGCAATTTTTCTGTTTTTTAGTTATAGAAATATTAGAAATGTTAGTTATATATATAGAAATGTTAGAAATTTTAGAATTAGTTTTAGCTAGATGAATTAGATTAATGTCAAATTGTTAGAATTCGCATATAGAATTTTAGTTATCACAATCTAATCATTTAAAAAATGTTACTTTTGCGGGCATATAGTATTTGTTCTCGACGATGCCCGGCCCCATCCTCATCGTCGACCCGTTCGCGATGACGTCCGGCTGACCCATGTCCGGGACTGGGCTCCGCCCGGCTGGCACTGGGAGGTGCTACCTGGAGGGGCGCGCCGCTTGGTGAGGAACCCGGCCTCGGGTCCCGTCGTCGACCCTGATCTCCTTTGGTGGCGTTCGCGTGGGCCACAATCGGTGCAGAGGGAGCCGACCCCGCCGGAGGTGGTGCGTCGCCATGTCAGGGAGGAGGACAAGCACGTCCATCGCTACATAGCTGCTATGGATGTCAGGTTCTCCAATACCTAGCAGGTTCTTTGGGCAGATGACCGGAGATATGATCCTGTGATGGTTCCTTCTCTTTGGGTGTCCACCGCTCGCGCCCCAAGAACAGCGAATGGCCTAGATTCTCCTGTAGTATTCGATCTTTATTAGCTACCTAGCAGTGATGTATTCGATATATAATATTCGAGACGATGTATTCGAGATTATATATATTATTCGAGACGATGTACTCGAGATTATATATCATTCGAGACGATGCATATTATGTACTATATGATTCAGTTTTTCCTTATTGATTGCATCCATGCATTGTAATTTGAATACTAAATTGTTTTATATTTCTTCTGTATTAGTTAAGTAAAAGCTATGGTGGACAATACCAGCAGAGAGAGAGAGAGAGAGAAGAGGAATTGTTCGAGATAATACGCAGCCCTCACAGGCTAGATGATCTGAATTAAACAGATGATGGCTCCCAATATCTGAACAATACCGGGGATGGTGATGATAAGATATTCGATCTCGATGACCGAGCTGATGAAGTCATGAACTATGATTATGATTATGATGACGTAGACAATGTTTATGATGACACAGACAATGTTGATCTTGAAATAACAAAGACTACCGGCGAGGTATATTTATATAAGCAGGCATTTGGTGATCATCACATGTTTTTTTTTATTTGAAGATATATTAACGAATCGATCTTTCTTCTTTCAGCCCTCCGGATCGAGCAAATCTGCTTCTACAGACAGCAGGACAAAGCGAGGCCCGGGCAAAAAGTTGAAGGAGGGTGTAAAGTACAACATCGACTCCATCAAAGCTAATGGCGAACCCCTCACGCCTAAGAACATTGCGAACAAGTGGACTCGTCAGTGCGGAGTTCTTGTGAAGGACCAACTCCCGATCTCCATTCAAGAATGGAAAGAGCCAAAAATTAAACGTCCAGATGTTACTTGGGTCGACGACAAAGCAAAACAAAATCTTTGGGAATCTCTGATGGAACATTTCACCCTACCAGATTATTTCACTAATGCAGATGTGCAGAAAGTCAAGGACGCTGCTCTTAAGAAGATGGCAATTGCATTCAACACCCACAAGAAAACTGTATGGGCCAACTACCTCATTGCAGAAAGGAAGACTCCAGAATTCAAGGGAACACTGGCCCGCTTTCATGAAATTCAAGGAATCAGAATTATCTAAGGAACGGTCGAGAAAAAACAAGGCCAATGCCGCAAAAAAGACGCGGTTCCATAGGCTGGGGCTAGGTGGCTACGCGATGGCAATGCCTAAGTGGGATAAGTCTGAGCAAGAGATGGAGGATGCAGGGGTCACTCCGGTTACTAGGAGCTGGCCCCCCAGGAGCAGAACTTGGTTCTATGCGCATGGGGGGCGTTGGACCCGAAGACAGGCCTGGTTTTGAAGAAGGCAAGTCTAAAAGGAGCCAAACAAAAGTTACTTGACGCAATAGAAGATGCTCGAAAGGGGGTGTTCACGCCCAACAAAGAGAACGACGAGCTTACGCACGTCCTGGGAAATCCTGAACTCCCAGGAAGAACACGAGGCAAGGGCATTATTCCCTGGTATGAGGGCTTTTCAGAATGGAACGACGACTACAGGACCCGTGCAAGAAAGAACATGGAGGAGGAGAAGAAGAGGAAGCTGGAGGAGGAGCAGAGGAAGCAGGATGCAGAATGCCTTCAAGGCCTAGAAGCAAGGCACGTAGACTTGGCACTCAAATTCCAGCAGTAGTAGCAGATCGACTCACTTTGCCAGGAAAGGGGGTCTCAGCAGCGGCAGCAGCAAGCGGATGATCGTCTAGCATTGGATAGCACCGTCCTATCCATGTCGAGAAGCAGCGTTGGTTCTGCCCCGGGCGACGCACTGCTGGATGATACATACCCTGTGGATGACATCATAGAGAACACTAACTGTGAGCTACACTTCAAAATGAAGAACATATCCATGAAGGTGGCGGACGCCGTTGCTTTTACAATTACCCCTGAAGCAACCTTACATTGCACCCCGATTCCAGCGGGCTATGCTCATGTCTTGGTTGATGAGGTGGTGGACCCATATTTGGGGCTACAGCTTGACATTCCTGGAGGTGACGACGAGCACACACTGGGAGAGGCCATACATCGTATCATCCTATGAAGAAAGGATTGCATCGTCTTTCGAAATCCACTGACACCGCATCTGCCGACTCCTCCTCGAAGTCCGCCACTGAGTCAGCAGACTCCCACTCCTCCAAGTCCACGAACGCGTGAGCCAACTCCTCCTCGAAGTCCGCCACCATGTCAGCAGACTCCCGCTCCTCCAAGTTCACGAACGCGTGAGCAGACTCCTGCTTCAAGTTCGGCACAACGTCAGGCCACTCCTCCTGTTTCAAGTCCGACACCGTGTTAGGCCACACCTCCTGCTTCAAGTCTAGCACAGCGTCAGGCCACTCCTCCTGCTTCAACTCAGCCACGTTAGCCGTCTCCGCCGCCTCAGCAATCGTAGAAGAGACACGTTGCAGCTATGGTGCGTAGCGGTACGAGTCGAGGTAGTACAGGAAGTACAGGCGGAGACAAGCGATATAAATATGGTCCAAGCCTCGCTCCTCTTCCTCAGAGGCCTTACGACATGACCGAGGAGCAAAACAATGCCATAGTGAAGGCCCAAGTGGACGCCCATTTTGGACCGAAACCGGCACCGCCACCGAGGGAGAAAGTGCCTGAGGAAAAGATTGACCACTTCATTCGTATGGCTAGACCACCAGCTCCCAAGCCTGTTGACTCAGACTATGAGCGCCAAATTAGGAATTCACATCGAGCACGACTACAAAAAGAAGCGAGCTCGAGCTCGAGCCAACAAGCAGTTGTCAAAAAATGCAGAAAAACCATTCCCCAGCTGGGAGAACAGGCGGCGCAATCGATCCCCCCGCTTGTTGTGCCAACAACACATGAGAGTACGCGCGCCCAATATTATTATGGGCAAACCGTTTACGTTCCCCAGCTGGGCAATGTGGTAATAACCGAGGATCATATAATGCAGGCTGAAATGCTCAAGATCACTGTTGGACAACTCCTCGATATCGAGTCCATGTCTCCGCTTAGAGAGGAGGAAATAAAACGGAAATATGTCCGAGGCCAACCTTTGGTCAAGCCAGACGAGGTCAAGAACCTCCCAACAAAAATGTATGAATTGCATCAATGGTACATGAACATTACCAAGATTTCCAATCGAGAGTCCCTCATGGTGAAAGTCGAGGAAGATCATTACTTCCATAAGCTAGCTGTGTCCGTTGAGTATTCAGAACTATTTCAGTTATTCAATCAGGATGCACTCGACAAATCTCTCGTCAGTTGCTATTGTCTGTAAATGATTTCTTTCTGTAATTTAAGTCTCAAGCTAGTTTTAGTGCTCATTGATCGATCATTACCTGTAATTATCCTCACTATATTCTTTTCTGTGGTATTATGCAGGATGAAGATCTATGAAATGAAAAAATCTAGACGCTATGGCATTGGATTCATTGACCCAAATACCGTTAATGAATACACATGGAAATTGGAATGGTATAGACAAGATGTAGAGAATAAAATGCTAGAGTTCTTGAAGTGCCTCAATACCAATGAAGATATACTACTTCCTTACAACTTCGAGTGAGTCACACTGTCTTGTACTACAAATTCTGTGTTTGCTTACTAGCTAGATGTTAATAAGTTTATAGGGTTTAGGGTTATTGATTAGTGTTATGCACATGCCCGCTTAATTTATACATGCAAACGTATGCGCATGCAGGTACCACTGGATCTTGTTAGACATTAAAGTTGAAGAAGGAAAAGTTGAAGTACTGGACTCACTACTTAAAAAAAGTGACTACAGCATCATGAAGGGGATACTCAACAGGTAATTTCAATCATTATTAACTATATCACGGCCTATTTAGTTCGTCATTTCCTGATATGAACTATTTAATAACCCTTTTATTAATTTTCTTTGTCGGTGGGCAGGGCTTGGGCAAAGTTCATCAAGGTGACTCCACAAAAATGGCGAGAAAAGTTGTTTTGGTATCGACCCAAGGTAAGTAATTAAGTAGTACTAGCTAGCTAGCTACCATCTCTTTAATTCTTGTTTCAATACGATTAATTAATTATCATGCTTGATTAATTATTACCTGATTAAATTCAATTCTCCTAAAGGCCCTGAAGCAGGCGCCGGGGACTGATCTGTGTGCATTCTATGTTTGCGAGAATATTCGCATGATGGCATCCGAAAGGAGCAGATCTGATAGACAGGACTGGATACATTTGTCAGAAACTATTCACAAATTTTTACACCATTATCGATATCTAGTCACACAACTAATACACATGCATATTGATCTCCTTTTTAACAGTTCAGAGAGGTGCGGGAGCAGCTCCTACCAACGGAGCGCGTACTAGCACTTTAAAAGGAAATAGCGGGATTTTTGCTTGACCAGGTCATAGATCCCAAAGGAGAATACTATTACCCGCTACCGTCTTCATGAATCACTTGTCATCGTGCTCCGAAGGCACCAAGACAACATGTAGGAGAAATTGTATATATATACATGTGTATGTGTGAATAATTAATGGTGGTTGTGAGACATTCGATTATATATATATATATATATATATATATATATATATATATATATATATATATATATATATATATATATATATATATATATATATATATATATATATATATATGATCGGCTCTACGAGAAAATCTATTTATATATATGCATAAGGTGTACAATATGTAGTATCATAAAATACCAGCAAACAAAAAAGAATTAAATGGAAAACACAAAATCAATGGGAAAAAAACCAAAACTCCCCCAAACATTTAGTACCGGTTGGTGCTACCAACCGGTACTAATGGTCTACCAGCACCCAAGCCTGGCTCGTGCCACGTGGTGGCACTTTAGCGCCGATTCGTGTCGAACCGGTAGTAAAGGGGGGGGGGCTTTAGTCTCCACTCTTTAGTGCAGGTTGTAGAACCGGCACTAAAGACCCTTACGAACCTGCGCTAAAGCCCGGTTCTGCACTAGTGATTAACTCCTTTTATAAACAATGTTTAGTTTTATCGAGGCACACTACCAAACTCTTCAGCTTTCTATGCAAAATTGTGAAGCACAAAAGCTTACTCGCGGGCGTAGGCCGGCGGTCATCCTGAAGCTGAAGACGAAAGAGATGGCGTCAAACATCACGGAAAGGCAGCACGCTCGAGCCAACGAGGAGCTCTAGTCAAGACAGTGGCGGCGTGGTGGGCGGGGACCATGGAGCCGGCCTCCTGGGTTTACTCCAGCAACATGATTTAGTGTACAATGTACAATCGAGTGATGCACCGACATAGTGGGCTAGGAGAAGTATACACATGACATAACGAAGAGCCTGCTTTCTACAACCCCTCGCCAATAAACGTATAGAAGAGCGGGCACCCCTATTTATCGCGTTACGCAAGCGAACGGGGACGCCTCGCGTCGGGGCAAGCCCATATGGGCCAGCCCATCCGCGTGGGTGGCAAAAAGGCCAGGTTTTTTTTTATTTTTTCCTGTTTTTTATTCTCATTTTTTGCTTTATCTTTCTAATTTTATTTATATTTTAAAATACTCTACACATATATACAATAAACACTATTCAAAAACACATTTAAGAAATTGATGAACAATTATTTGAAAAATGTTGAATAAGTATTAAAAATTGAGACAAGTTAAAAAAATGTTGAAAAAATATTTTAAAATTTTGCATAAGTAATAAAATGTTGAACATGTACTTGAAAAATGTTGAACATGTATTCGAAAAATGTTTAACAAGTATTTCAAAATTTTGAATAAGTATTACAAAATTTGAACAAGTATTTGAAAAATGTTGAATAAGTATTAACAATTGTTGAATAAGTACTTTAAAAATGTTGACCAAGTATTTGAAATTTTTTGAACAAGTATTTAAGAAATGTTGAATAAAAATTAAAAATATTGAACACGTATTTGAATAATGTTGAATAGGTTTTAAAAAATGTTGAACGCGTATGTGAAAAAATGTTGAACAAGTACTTACAAAATGTTGAAAAAGAATTAAAAAATGTTGAACAAGTATTTGAAAATTTTGAATAAGTATTAAAAATGTTGAATAGGTATTAATAAATGTTGAATGAGTATTAAAAAATGTTGAATGAGTATTTAAAAATGTTGACTAGGTATTAAAAAATGTTGACCAAGTAAAAAAATCTTGAATAACTATTAAAATGTTGAACAAGTATTTGAAAGATGTTGAGAAAACGTTCAAACAATGTTGAACGTATATACAAATAATGTTGATCACTTGTTGCAAACTTTTTTTTTGACATGTACAAAAATGTAGAGTGAAAACAAAAGCAAACATTAGAAAACACCCAAGAAAAACAAAAAAATAAGAAGAAAAAGAAAGCCAAACAGAAAATGGAGAGAAAAAAGAAAACAAAAAAGAATGAACCCAAAAGCGCGCGCTAAATGGACAGGCCCGTCATTGTTGATGTCGACGCGAGAGGTCCTTGTGTAATCGCTTAATGCGATAAATAGTCCATGCGTAAAAGAGCAATACAGACCTTTCACAAATCGTATCCATTTTCATATTTTTGATGGCTCGCCCGCCCACCGGAACGCATACGCATACATTTCCCAGCTCCTATCTGCAGCCCATTTACATTTTTTTAACCCAAAAATTTTAGTGTGGGAATTGAAACCCGTACTCCAAACCTGATCCTTTTTTCCAGCCACGGACCCACGGTAACCATCTACGACTGCCCGCTGGATATGCCAACTGCTACCACTTTAACTTCTTGTTGTGCATCAAATGTGACGCTAAAAAAAGACAGCGCCTTCTTTTTTTTTTTCAGGTTTTGTTGGCCGGTTTTCTATTGTTCTATTTTTTTCTTTTCTCTTATATTTTTCATTTTTCAAGATTTTAAATTCTTAATTTTGAAATGGTGATTTTTTATTAAATTAGTGGACTTTTCCAAATCCGTGAACATTTTTTAAATCAGTGCAAATTATCTTAAATTTATGAAATGTTTTACAAATTCATGAACTTTTTTTCCTGTATCCGTGAAATCTTCACACTATTTCTTTCTCATTTTTCTGTGCTTTTTTATTTATTTTAATTTTTTTAGTGTTCACTTTTCATTTCTTTTTTATTTTCAAAACTACTCATGCTTTTATAAATTTTTCCAAAAATAAAAATTCAAATTTTGTTCGAAAAGTAAAAATATTAGCATATTAAAAATTGTACAGAAATTTCAAAAAAATGATTCATGTCGAGCACCTTTGAAAGACACGAACTTTTCTTGATATTTTTGTACAATTTTTTTGAAAATGTGAATATTTGTGTTTTATGAACAAAATTAGAAAAGGCGATCATTTTTCAAAATTTTGAATAAAATTTTGAAAGCGCGAGTATTTTTGTAAAAGCAAAAACTAAAATGGGAAAATGAAAAAAAATAAACAATTACAAATAGAGAAAAAAATTAGTTTGACAATGGTTTGGCCCCGTGAAACCGGGGGCTTCCTCGAATTGAAGAAGAAAAGGAAAAAAAGAGGCCATTAGTTTTGAGGAAAAAACATTTAGGCGACGCGGCAAACCACAGGCCCGAAATCAATTCAGCTTGGGTCACTCCAATCGGAGCTCGATTGATTTCGATTTCCACTCGTCGTCATCGACCGGAGCCGAGAAAGAACGGAATTAAGCTTCGGCATTTATAATGCCCAGACAACATCTGTTCCGGCACCCCCAAATTGGAAGCTAGGTTTCCTCGATCAAATTCTCCCCTAAATTTCGCGGCGACGTCGATGACCGGCGAGGAAGTTTCGGCCAAGCAAAGCGCCAGCAAACGCATGGCGGCCAAGGCAGCTGCGCCCGCCGGCGATGGGTGTGTGCTGAAGCGGTGCCAGCAGCATGGTCAAGATCTGAAGGAGAAGAAGGGAACCAAAAGGAAAGCAGAGGAGGCGCCGGAAGGCGACGAATCACCACTGAAGATCTGCTCCATCGAAAGGAAAGCAGCACCGGTGGCGGCGGCGGCGGCCAGGCGTGAGGAGGCTCCGGCGAGAAAGATGACGAGGCTGCCGCAGGAGGAGGTGGATTCCATCCTCACCGAGGAGATGGATGATGACCGTCTCCCTCCCGAGTACAAGGCCCTGAAGCGCCACAACCCTGACCTGATTCCTTCGCCGGAAGAGGCGATGGACGAGGACGTGGTGAGCTTCTACGACGTCGTGCGCGAGTTCTATGAGATTGGAGAGGATTTCAGGGAATTCCAGGCCTGGGTCCGCAGCGAGTACGCCAAGAACGGCTACGTCGAGGTGGATGATGACTACCTGCGCCATCAGAAGGAGATGGAAGCAATGAACGAAGAAGCACGCAAGGAGGCGCTCAAAGGCTTCGATTTTTCAGACTTGCTCGACTTCTGACTTAGTGCAGCATCAGCACCAGTCTGTGATGATTGTAGATGGATTTCACTCTTTCTCCAGTACTATCATCCATCGACTGTATTATTATGCAATCAATGTAATAAGAATTCACTTTGTCGAGCATTCGGTTCTCTTCTTACATTGGCAAAAGGGTGAGTTTGCTTCAAATTCAGGAGTTCAGAAGTAGAAACTGTGTTTCTTCTTATGCGTATCATGTGTACTACTATCCGGCCAAATTAGCTTCTCTGTCTAATGTTGTGTAAA
Source organism: Aegilops umbellulata (assembly GCA_032464435.1). Classification (NCBI taxonomy): domain Eukaryota; kingdom Viridiplantae; phylum Streptophyta; class Magnoliopsida; order Poales; family Poaceae; genus Aegilops; species Aegilops umbellulata. Next base: position 507,104,879 of record CP136055.1, read on the forward strand.
GACCTGGATGTATCAGGTTCCTGAACCTTTGTATGACTCTGTTCAGCTTTGACACTCATGCTTTCTCGCTTGCAGTGTCTGGCCTGTTCATACTAACTAACAATCATTATATCTGTGATGATTGTAGATCGATCTCAGTTTCTTCAGTCTCATCCATCGACTGTATTTATGAAGCTAAGCACCAGCAAACGCCTTGTGTAATAAACAAGAACTCACTTTGTTGCATCCATCAGTTTGCCATGAGCATTCGGCTCTGTTCTTAGTTCTTACACATTGGCAAAAGCGCGTGTTTGCGGTTGTATTGCCGAAACTGGAGTTCTTGTGCTCTCGACCATCTCATTTATCTGTCAGATTTGTGAGAGGTGTGAGAGGATGCAAAGTTTCAGACTTTCCACTTTCTATTTTACAAACTCGTTTTTATAGTTTTGTTATGAAAACGAAACTTTGCCACCATGTTCAGCTTCAGTACAACAATGTGGTTAGGGGCGTACAAATCAAACGTCGCAATGTAATGATATCTTCAGAAACTTGCCATACTGTGTTGAACTGCTGTCGATAGATCTTGCAAGCTTTCTGTATTATTTTGATTGCTTTTTATACAGCTTTTGGTATTCAAATGAAAGGAAGTCTAGTGGTCATGTTGTTTAGCTCATTGGAGCAAAGGGGGACGACGAAGGCACTTGTTTTTGAGTTTGCTATTTCAAGAAAACGTTCATGTGAAAATGCAAAGAACCAAATGATAGAGAGAACTCTACGGGGGCAGTTAGGGCAACTGAGATTCGCCATATTGGGAGCCTCCATATCTGGCGGCCTCCATAATCTGCTACCGGCACACCAACCAAACTGGCTGAACAAAACTCGTGCACCTGTTTCTAGATGGTTGCACCCAAAGGCCATACTGTCTACGCGTCCTTATACTGCAGTTATGACCACGAACAAATTGACGCCATAGCTCTGAAAATAACCTGTTTTTTTTTAATCGATGATCTATTAAAAAGACACTCATTCCGGCATCTCGCGCATTTCCCCACGCCCGCGTGCGCCATCTCGTGTGTTTCCTCCGTCTGACCGCATCACCGTCCCGGCCCCGAAGCCTCACCGTGGCCTTCGCACACCCCCACCCCTCGCGCCCCCTCCATTCCACAGTGCATCTCCGCTGGTTTCGCCTAGTTGTATAACTTATATGATCAAATAGTTCTCGAGGACAATGAAAATTTCACGTAGTTGTTTTCATCTAGTTCAATTGATTTTAATTTTGAATGCCTTGATGAAGTGTTTTGTGGTGGCGCCTATTTTTTTGACAACAGAATTAACTCCAGCCTCTACATCATGTGATGCATCCAACCATTTTATTATAAAAAAGTATGGCCAAGTCACTGACTACGAAAAAGTTTACAGCAAAATAAAATCATCGTTACGTAAACGAAACCTTGCCATCCAGCCGCGTAGCCAGCGCTACAGTGCAGAACAGTGTCAAATGGTGGTACTTTATCTATAGTTAATGAACAATCTTGCTACCACTCTGCGGGCCAAGGCCCCTGTTGCCCAGGGCCTGGCTACCCCACTGTTGCCACCAAAATTCGCTTCAGTACTTCAATGTGGTTAGGGGCGATACAAATCAAAGTCGCACTGTAATGTTGTTCAGCTCATACAAACAAAGGGGAACGACAAAGGTACTTGGTTTTTAGTTTGCTATTTCAAGAAAACGTTTGTGCGAAAACACACAGAACCAAATGATTAGAGAACTGTATGAGGGCAGTTAGGACAACTCTAGAAGATTTGCCATATTCATATTCATATGAAACACGTTCCATATGAAATACAGAGTCTGCCAAGGTGACGCGCAAACAAAGTGGTGCCATATGGCTTCCTCCATAATCATGGGACCCATGTGTCAATGGAACATCTCTTTTCCCCAATTAAAATAAAGATCTCATATGAGATGGGGACCACGTGAACTATTCTTCCTGCCACACGGAATCACAAGTTACTGCCATATGGAGCGTCCTCCAAAAGTCAGCCACAAATTGCCGTATATGGCGCACGCAAGGCCAAATATGGAGGCCCCTCCATAAATTACGGCGATCGAGCCCCGTATGACGACTCTGCATTTTGGCCAGAATCACAATGACAGTTATTATGACGATTTTCTCAATATGGCGACTCTGCTAGAGTTGCTCTTAGAGTTTGGAGTAAGAACGAAGATGGAACCCCGCTCCTCCCACCCACACCTCTCTCGAGTTATTCCTACTGGGTGACTTGTTGTCACCTGCCAAGCCTCCTCCACATTCCCCCATCCCGTCCAAAGCCGTGCCACAGCCTCCGCACACCCCTACCCCTCGCGGCTCTCCATTCCACAGTGCAGCTCCACTGGTTTCGCCTAATTGTATAACTTATATGATCAAATAGTTTTCGAGGACAATGGTAACTTCACCTACCTCAGTTGATTTTATTTTTTATCGCCTTGATAAGTGTTTTGTGGTGGAGCCTATTTTTTGAAAAGGGGATAACTCCAGCATCTGCATCATGTGATGCATACAACCATTTTGTTAAAAAAAGGTACGCCCAAGTCACTGACTACCAAAAGGTTTATAGTAAAACGCAACCATCTCGGTCGAAAACAAGATTACATAGCTCATCCACATAATCTGCTAGTGGCATAACAACCAAACTGGCTGAACAAACACTACAAAAAATATGTCAACTTGTGACCTTCTTTCAGTGACCCTGGAAGAATTGGTCGTAAATCTACGACCATTTGAGACCAATTGGTCATAAACTATTAGGAGGGCTCCAAACCTTAAACCAAATGGTCGTAAAGCAAACAACACTGGTCTGCTACCTTATTTACCGGGGCATCTTTCTTGTGAGAGTTTACTTGATAGTACAATATGTTAGAAGAAACTACCATGTCTCTGGAATGAATCTCGATCACTATTTATACACTTACAACTCGGTTTCTTTCATATAAGTTCTGATGCCTTTATTTAGGTTGAGCTACTGCCATGTTAATTGTTGTAACAAACATTATCATTTGCCAGTTTGCTTTGTGTTAAGAACTATGACCAGTAAGTTTTGTTTGCCAATTAGCTTTGTGTGTGCATGCTCTTAATCCCCATAGCACGCGCGTTGCCGCACCCCCTCTATTTTTACAATAAATTTATCTAAAGTAGTAATCTAAATGCTCTTATATTTCTTTATAGAAAGAGTAGTAAATTTTGTACATATATGCTGATATGGAACATGGATGCTAAATTTACATAAGCTAACTAATACCACAACCTTGTATCTCAATGGTCGGCGCCAGAAATCAAATGAAGTGTATAACCATATAGAAAGGTAGAACCCATTTCCAAACCACAAACACACCAACTGTAGTTCGGCGTTGAGAGCTGGCACATGTAGTTAACCTGAAGACGACCTCTAGATTATTAAAAAAAAATGAGTTCCGTTAACCTGCATATTAGCGAATGGAAATGGTTAAAAATATAATATGTCCATTACTTATAAGCTTGTTTGGCGAGCTATACATTTATCTGGCATTATACAGACGACATGTTTGTGGTCAACACTCATTGGTAACTGTGTACTATAGTCAACGGTATCATGGATATCATCGAATTAGAGACATCAACCAATTGTGCAAGTAATACAGTCTGTCTATTTGCTTTTATTAAAATACATACATAGTTGTGTGTAAAAGTATATATAACAGGAAGTAGTACAATAATTCCTATGATGTGACCTATGAAACATCAGATTGACACTCATCCCATTAAAAATAGCATTGTAAAGTTACACTATATAAGCACCTTCCATGGAAAAATTGAATTTACAGCAATGAAATTGACAACCTCTTCATTTGGATGGCAACCTAAGTACCTTACTTTGAAACACGTCTTATATCTGATACATATGTCTCACAGGGTGGCTTCTCATTGAACTTCAAAGGAAAAACAGACACACATGTTTTGTTATATTAGTTTGCATGTCCAAATAATCTGTATCCAGCATATCTGGTACAGTGGTTCCGTTGCAATAATATGTACAACACAAAATTAGGTATAAATAATGGTGGTTCCAAACAAAAAATTCTGTACCATATGATGTGAAAATCATGATTACGTATCAACTGTAAATCAATAAATATCAAGAAAAATAACATCTGTATGGAATTTTTGGCGAGTCTGAACTCATGTCTCTCACCAAGGACCAGTCTCCCTTGCAGAACTCCTCTCTCCCTGTGATTTGTGTCCCCTGAATCAAAATCAGTATGTCTAAATAAGAGGACGTGGTGGATGATCATACTATCTTCGCCAATAAAAGCTGCTGCAGGACAAAAATGAACTTTAAGAATAAGAATTTGTGTTTGCAAGATAGTAAGCTCATTAATCATTAAACAAGTAGTTTGCTTTCATTACTTCTACCAATATTGTAGCATCTAACCATTAGAAACATTGCTATTTTTCCTTTCCAGAGCCTACTACAAATCAGGACTGCCACTCCATCAGAAAACGTAGAAGCAATCTTTAGCAAGAAAAATGTGTTATCATGCTAAAGAAATGACGAAGCACTTTCCAAGACATACGTGAAAAACACTTTTCTTTGACTTACCTCACATTATAGAACAATGTTATTATTTAATATTATCTCGAACTCATAGTGGTGAGAAATTACAAAAGATACATACTCTTCCATCAGTTGTATTCTTATAATCTCCAATCAAAATTCAGCATTACAAACAACACAAAAAATTAGTATTAGGCTGACTGGAACATGGAATAATTGAACACCAATTACTCAACTATAGTCCCATATATTCATGGGTAGTCAAATCAAATCAAAAGTTCAACCAGGTTCATATGCTGATTCCAAAACCTTGCATATTCTGCACCATGGCATGTGGGCGGAGAGAAATCTGGGAGCATCAATCATGGAGACCTCTAGTGGTAGAAGATGCACCCAGGGAACTTTAATTTGTGAGAGTACTCAAAAAATGCACCCTGACGGAAAAGGTACTCTACATGACAAAGTGTGTAGTAGAAATTGCTAGATATTCAATGACATGGTCAGATAACATGTCCACTTATTCCTCGTCGTCAACGCCACACCCTCGAAGTGAAGTGAAATAATTAAGCCAGGAAATTAAGGGTGTACCGAGGGGTTGTGAGCGAGGTGCTGGGCAGCAGCAGTAGAGATGGCGATGAAGAAAAGGTAGCAGACAGAACCGTGGCACCCTGTTGTTGCCTGACTGATGGTTTCCGTGGTGCTTTGCGGCAGCCACAGGGCGGGGATGGTGGTCCAGTTGTTGCCCCTTGTACTTCCCTAATCATCACCACGGACAGATCCCGCTACCCTGGATGCAATCTGGATCGAGCAGGTGGAGGACAGAGACACAGCCGGTTGGGTCAGGAGGAGGCAAGGAGGGAGACACGCACTAGTAGAAAAGGGGGCAATGGTCCAGGGTGGGTTAGCCCATTAGTCCCGGTTCAATCTAGAACCGGGACCAATGGGGGCATTGGACCCGGTTCGTGAGCCCAGGGGGCCGGCCGGGCCACGTGGGCCATTGGTCCCGGTTCGTCTGGACCTTTTGGTCCCGGTTGGTGGGACGAACCGGGACCAATTGGCCTCGCTCCTGGCCCACCACCATTGGTCTCGGTTGGTGGCATGAACCGGGACCAAAGGTACCCATTTAGTCCCGGTTCATGCCACGAACCGGGACCAGTGGTGCAGCCTATATATACCCCTCGCGCCGGAGCAGAGCACTCAGTGCTCTGTTTTTCTGGGCCGGCGAGAGGAGGGGCTTTAGGTGCTCTAGCTCACCTCCTATGCACATGAGGTGTTCGATGAAATGCCCGAGCCACACTAGTTAAGCTTTCTCCTCTCGAAGCTCGACCTCAAAGCTCCATTTTCCTCGAGATTTGTCTAGATTTAGCGGTCCGTCACGCCCCACCCCTGTCTTCACCGCCGTCGATCACCCATGCCGATCTCATCATCGACACCACCGTGGTGAGCCTCTTGCTCTTATCTTCTTTCTGAAAGGAAAAATATTCTTACTTGTATGTTTAGATAGATACTTGTATCACTTTCTTACTTTTATTATTGCATCTTATATAGTGCGATGGTTTTGGTATCCGCCCCCGTCGGCCCTCGTCCTGTCTATGATTCGGATGTGGTATATATATTAATCTTTATAACTATTGGTTCATTTATTGTTTATGATAATTATGCGGACCAACGTGACATAGATTTTATTTATCTAGGATGTATGTGAACCGGAAATTCCAACCGACCCTATTGTTGAGAGGTTAAATTTAGTTGAAGAAGAAAACAATTTCTTGAAGGAAAAAATAAAAAAAATTGAGGAGGAGAAGATGATATTGGAGTTGCATGTTGCGGATGTCGTCGATGATCACAGGATCAAGATGGATGCAATGCGCTTGAAGATTAGAAAGATTAGAAAATATGTCATTCATACCGAGGCTTGGTATCATTATGCTGTTGGATCAATTGTTACCTTGGTTGCGATTATGATCGCCTTTGTTTTCGCATTAAAATGTTTTACATAGTTTCAATGTATGGTTTAATTAATTAGATGCTCTGGAGAGCTATATGTTGTTAGATGAGAACTATGTATGTACTTTGCTTTTAATGCATGTGATGATGAACTTCTATTAATTTGGACACTTAATTATATATAATGCACGCAGATGAACCGGCAATGGATGTACGGTGACAGACACACCTCCGAGTACATTAAGGGCGTGCATGAGTTTCTCGATGCGGCTGAGGCAAACAAGCAGAATGGTTTTATGTGTTGTCCATGCCCTGATTGTGGGAATACGAAGTCTTACTCTGACCGGAAAATCCTTCACACCCACCTGCTTTACAAGGGTTTCATGCCACACTATAATGTTTGGACGAGGCACGGAGAAATAGGGGTTATGATGGAAGACGACGAAGAAGAAGAGTACGATGACAACTACGTGCCCCCTGAATACCGTGATGCTGCAACGGGGGGAGCTGGTGAAGATCAAGAGGAACCAGACGATGTGCCCAATGATGCTGCAACGGGTGAAGGTGCTGAAGATGAAGAGGAACCAGACGATGTGCACGATGATGGTGATCTCCGCCGGGTCATTGTCGATGCAAGGACGCAATGCGAAAGTCAAAAGGAGAAGCTGAAGTTCGATCGCATGTTAGAGGATCACAAAAAAGGGTTGTACCCCAATTGCGAAGATGGCAACACAAAGCTCGGTACCGTATTGGAATTGCTGCAGTGGAAGGCAGAGAATGTTGTGCCTGACAAAGGATTTGAGAAGCTACTGAAAATATTGAAGAAGAAGCTTCCAAAGGATAACGAATTGCCCGACAGTACATACGCAGCAAAGAAGGTCGTATGTCCTCTAGGATTGGAGGTGGAGAAGATACATGCATGCCCTAATGACTGCATCCTATACCGCGGTGCATACAAGTATCTGAACGCATGCCCGGTATGCGGTGCATTGCGGTATAAGATCAGACGAGATGACCCTGGTGATGTTCACGGTGATCCCCGCAGGAAGAGGGTTCCTGCGAAGGTGATGTGGTATGCTCCTATAATACCACGGTTGAAACGTCTGTTCAGAAACGAAGAGCATGCCAAGTCGATGCGATGGCACAGTGAGGACCGTAAGAAAGACGGGAAGTTGAGAGCACCCGCTGACGGGTCGCAGTGGAGAAAAATCGTGAGAAAGTACTGGGATGAGTTTGCAAAGGACCCAAGGAACGTATGGTTTGCTTTAAGCGCGGATGGCATTAATCCTTTCGGGGAGCAGAGCAGCAATCACAGCACCTGGCCGGTCACTCTATGTATGTATAACCTTCCTCCTTGGATGTGCATGAAGCGGAAGTTCATTATGATGCCAATTCTCATCCAAGGCCCTAAGCAACCCGGCAACGACATTGATGTGTACCTAAGGCCATTAGTTGAAGAACTTTTACAGCTGTGGAATGGAAATGGTGTACGTACGTGGGATGAGCACGGACAGGAGGAATTTAACCTAAAGGTGTTGCTGTTCGTGACCATCAACGATTGGCCCGCTCTCAGTAACCTTTCAGGACAGACAAACAAAGGATACCACGCATGCACACACTGTTTACATGACACTGAAAGTATATACCTGGACAAATGCAGGAAGCATGTGTACCTGGGCCATCGTCGATTTCTTCCGACCAACCATCAATGTCGAAAGAAAGGCAAGCATTTCAAAGGCGAGGCAGATCACTGGAAGAAGCCCGCCATGCGTACCGGTGGTCACGTACTTGCTATGGTCAATGATTTACACGTAATCTTTGGAAAGGGTGCCGGCGCACTAGCTGTTCCGAATGACGCTGAGGGACACGCACCCATGTGGAAGAAGAAATCTATATTTTGGGACCTACCATACTGGAAAGACCTAGAGGTCCGCTCTTCAATCGATGTGATGCACGTGACGAAGAACCTTTGCGTGAACCTGCTAGGCTTCTTGGGCGTGTATGGAAAGACAAAAGATACACCCGAGTCACGGGAGGACCTCCAACGTTTGCACCAAAAAGACGGCATGCCTCCGAAGCAGTATGAAGGTCCTGCCAGCTACGCTCTTACGAAAGATGAGAAAGAAATCTTCTTTGATTGCCTGCTCAGTATGAAGGTCCCGACTAGCTTCTCGTCGAATATAAAGGGAATAATAAATATTCCAGAGAAAAAGTTCCAGAACCTAAAGTCTCATGACTGCCACGTGATTATGACGCAACTGCTTCCGGTTGCATTGAGGGGGCTTCTACCGGAAAACGTCCGATTAGCCATTGTGAAGCTATGTGCATTTCTCAATGCAATCTCTCAGAAGGTGATCGATCCAGAAATGGTACCAAGGCTAAGGAGTGATGTGGCGCAATGTCTTGTCAGTTTCGAGCTGGTGTTCCCACCATCCTTCTTCAATATCATGACGCATGTCCTAGTTCATCTAGTCGACGAGATTGTCGTTCTGGGGCCTGTATTTCTACACAATATGTTCCCCTTTGAGAGGTTCATGGGAGTCCTAAAGAAATATGTCCGTAACCGCGCTAGGCCAGAAGGAAGCATCTCCATGGGCCATCAAACAGAGGATGTCATCGGGTTTTGTGTTGACTTCATTCCTGGCCTTAAGAAGATAGGTCTCCCTAAATCGTGGTATGAGGGGAGACTGACTGGAAAAGGCACGCTAGGAGCGGACTCAATAATATGCAGGGACGGGCATTCTTGGTCTCAAGCACACTACACAGTTCTACTGAACTCTACCTTGGTGACCCCGTATGTCGATGAACACAAGAACAGTCTGCGCTCCAAACACCCGGAGCAGTGCGACGACTGGATTACATGTGAACACATCAGGACTTTCAGCAGTTGGTTGGAAGCACGTCTCAGAGGTGACAACACTGTTTGTGATGAGTTGTACTTGTTGTCCAGGGGACCATCTTTGACTGTATTGATTTACAAAGGATACGAGATAAATGGGAATACATTTTACACGATTGACCAAGATCAGAAGAGCACCAACCAAAACAGCGGTGTCCGCTTTGATGCAACAACCGAGAAGGGAAAGGACACATATTATGGTTACATAGTGGACATATGGGAACTTGACTACGGACAAGATTTTAAGGTCCCTTTGTTTAAGTGCAAATGGGTCAATCTGTCAGGAGGCGGGGTACATGTAGACCCACAGTACGGAATGACAACAGTGGATCTGAAAAATCTTGGGTACACTGATGAACTGTTCGTCCTAGCCAATGATGTGGCACAGGTTATCTTTGTGAAGGACATGTCTACCAGACCGAGAAAAAGAAAAGATAAGGAAACGGATACATCATACGATGAGCCAAAGCGCCACATAGTTCTTTCAGGAAAAAGGGATATCCTGGGAGTGGATGGCAAGACAGACATGTCTGAAGATTATGAAAGGTTTCATGAAATTCCTCCCTTCATGTCAAGGCTGACCCAAGCATCTTGATAAACGCTGAAGATTATCCATGGTTACGGCGCAATAAGCAAATGACACAAGCGAAGAAAAAGTGAAGACTTTCTCCCGCAACTATTATGATGATATCATGCCAAATTTGTAACAGACGAGCATGTTATGCCAACTTTTTGAGAGTTCATTTGAAAACTATGAATTTAGGTCGAATTTTCTCTATAGGTGCATCTATGTTCATTTTTTTAGTAAAGTTAATCACAAACTTGTGATTCACACAAATTTCAAAGAATTCAAATTTTAACTATTCAAATTTGAGTTTATAATTTTTCTAAAACTAATGGCACTAACAGAAAGTTTATAATTTTGCTGGCCTAAAAGCAAAAAGAATAAAAAAATAAAGCAAAAAAACAAAAGAAAATAAATAATACGGAAAGCAAAACAAAAACAAAAGCCCGTCCCTCTCTGCGTTGTTGAGCTCCTCTCAAAGTGAAAAAAATTCCTATAATATTTGTTATGACTAACTAAAATTACCAAATTGACTATAATGATAAAACACAGTAATATTAAATAGCAGGAAAAACAATGACTCAAAAATCAATTTTTATTGTAAAGTTATTCATAAACTAGTGATTCACACAAATTTTAAAAAATTCAAATTTAAACTATTCTAATTTTAAAACTAATTGCGCTAACAGAAAGTTTATAATTTTTGTGACATAAAATAAAAAAGAAATCACTACAAAACTATAAGTATTTAGTTCTAAGTAGAAATGAAAAGAATAGCAAAAAATGCCACCTACTGGGCCACCACGGCCTGAATACGACTAGAAACCCAACCACCATGGGCCAGGATTCAGGCCCGCAGCAGGCCCAGCAGGCCCACAGGCATTGCAGTGACAGATTAGGCCCGAAAGCCTGCAGTCGAGAGGAGCTCAAGAGGGTGGGCGCAACAGCGCTTATAAACCACTCTCGAGCTCTCTCAGCTAGCGAGGTGGGACTAAAGTTTTGGCGCGGGGCAGCACAAGGCCTTTGGTCCCGGTTGGTGCCACCAACCGGGACTAAAGGGGGGCATTGGTACCGGTTCGTGGCTCAAACCGGGACCAATGCCCACCTTTAGTCCCGGTTGGTGCCAACAACCGGGACCAAAGGCCGCCGCTTCCCGCCCTTTGGGCTGCTGAAAATAAGCCTTTGGTCCCGGTTGGTGGCACCAACCGGGACTAAAGGGGGGAATTAGTCCCGGTTGGTTTCACGAACCGGGACTAATGCTCTTGCTATATAAGCAGCACCTAGCAGTTTTCGACCAAATCCATCTGTTTCTTCTCACCCCGACGCCTTCTGCTCCTCGTCGCCGTCGCCGCCGAGCCCTGCCCCGACGTCGTCAGGCTGGTCCACCTCGCCGCCGCCGCCGCCGAGCCACTGCCCCGACACCATCGCCGCGCCCGCCGCCCCTGCCGGCCCCGACATCATCGTCGTCGCCGCGCGCGCCGCCCCTGCCCCGACCCCGTCGCCGTCGCCGCGCGCGCCACCCGTTCCCTGACCCCGACGCCGTCGCCGCGCGCGCCGCCCCTTCCCCGACCCCGTCGCCGTCGCCGCGTGCGCCGCCCGTTCCCCGACCCCGTCGCCGTCGCCGCACGCGCGCCGCCCCTTCCCCGACCCCGTGGCCGTCGCCGCGCGCGCCAGCCCCTTCCCCGACCCCGTCGCCGTCGCCGTCGCCGTCGCGCCTTCCCCAACCCCGTCGCCGTTGCCCCGACCACACGCCGCCGCCTTCGGTCCGGCCGCCGGCGCCCTTTTCTCTTATTTTTTGCATTATTATAAAAATGTGTATATATGCATATGTTCTCTGTGTATATATGTTCATATATGCAAAAGTTAGATTTTAGAAAAACTTTATATATGCAAAAAAATTACATATATGCAAGTATATATGTATGTATGTGGATACATGAGGGGGGTCGATATACCCCCTCTCCAATAGCATTTGTGTGTATTTTAGGTTAGTGTATACATATGTTGATGTATACATGCAAAAGATAGATTTTTAGATATGATGATGTCTTTTTTTCATAGCATTTTTTCACATATGTATTATTTTTTAAGTTGTTAGTAGATATCGATTTTAGGTTAGTGCATTTTATCACTGATTTTAGGTTAGTTGATCGATTTAGTGCATTTTATGTTTGTTGCATTTTAGGTTAGTGCATTTTATGTTAGTGGAGAGGAAAAAGTAAAATAAGGAAAAGGAAAATAAGTAGAGAAAGAAGGAGAAGAAGAAGGAGAAGACGAGGAGAGGAAGAAGAGGAAGAAGAAGGAAAAAAAGAGGAGAAGAAGAAGGAATAGAGGAGCTTCTTCTCCTCTGTTCTTTCTTCTCCTCTTTTTTTCTTCTTCTTCCTCTTTTTTTTATCGGGAACGAGGGTCGTCGAACATGACAGGAAGAAGAGGATAAAAAAAGAAGAGGAAGAATAAGAAAAAAGAGGAGAAGAAAGAATAGAGGAGTTCTTATCCTCTATTCTTTCTTCTCCTCTTTTTTTTCTTCTCCTCTTTTTTCTTCTTCTTCTTCCTCTTTTTTTATCGTGAACGAGGGTCGCCGAGCGGTAGAGAGGAAACCCTAATTAAATAGCAAGTATCGTCGGTGTGAGATACATGTGGCCGTCGGTGTCGGACACTACATCCACGTCCCACAAGTGACGCGGGCTTCGACGCCCACGTCACTTGTGGGACGTGGATGTAGTGTCCGACACCGACAGCCACTTGTATCTCACACCCACGATACTTGCTATTTAGGGTTTCCTCTACCGTTCGGCGACCCTCTTTTTTTATCCTCTTTTTTTTCTTCTTCCTCTTTTTTTATCGTGAACGAGGGTCGCCGAGCGGTAGAGGAAACCCTAATTAAATAGCAAGTATCGTCGGTGTGAGATACATGTGGCCGTCGGTGTTGGACACTACATCCACGTCCCACAAGTGACGCGGGCGTCGAAGCCCGTGTCACTTGTGGGACGTGGATGTAGTGTCCGACACCGACGGCCACTTGTATCTCACACCCACGATACTTGCTATTTAGGGTTTCCTCTACCGTTCGGCGACCCTCTTTTTTTCTCCTCTTTTTTCTTCTCCACCGAGGGTTCTTGCTGAACTTTGTACCAAAAAGCGAATTATCCTATATGAGACTCCGTTCCAAAATAATTTTGGAGAGCTTCGTACCATCATGCTCCTGTTACTTTCGCCTAATGATGAAGACATGGTTTTGTTGAATCCTTTGACACTAGGCAACCTCCCCGATAGCCACCCCAAACCCTTGAAGCGTTGTCGAGGCCACCCCAAACCCTAGAGAAGCAGCGTCGAGGCCACTAATTAATATATATGATTCCTTACTATGATTAGCTAGCTAGTTCTACGTTTGCCACTAATATATCCATCTGTCATGTTTGAATAATAATTGCCATGTTGTAAATATTTGTAGAAACTATGGACACCACCCGAGACGAAGCAAAAGAAGCGATGTTTAGGGACATAATCGCAGAAGGAAGTGTTGCCGTCTCGTTGTATCTCAATGACACCGATGGTACTCTGGAAGAAGAGGGTGAAGAAGCTGGCTCTGGTGACCTAATGCTGGTGCAAGAAGAAGAACGTGAGGACGGCTCCGGTGACCCAATGCTGGTGCAAGAAGGAGACCGTGATGACGGCTCCGGTGACCGAACCGAGTCCGGCCAGGTATATATATTAGTTAAGCCTGTGCTGACTAGCCAACTGATGCATTCATTGTTTTGGTATGTACACATATTAATTAAGTCTTTGTTCTTTTTTCTAGCCCTCCGGATCGAGCACAACTGAGGTAAAGAGACGAGGCCCGAAGAGAAAGTTGAGGTCGGATGAAAGGTTTGAGATCATAGCAATCGCGCCCGACGGCCAACCTACTGAACCCATCCGAACAAAGAAGGCATTTGTTGCTCAGTGCGGGGTTCTGGTTAGGGACAAGATCCCGATCAGCATCCAACAATGGTTCAAGCCGGCTACTGAAGACCCTGAGGTGTCTTACGTCAATGATATGCAGAAAAATGATCTTTGGAATGAGCTGAAGACAAATTTCACCCTACCGCCAGAGGATGATCCGGAGAAGCCAGTTAAAGAGGAATTAATCAAGTCTTTTGCTCTTAAGAGGATGGCAGACCTATTCAGGAGGTGGAAGAAAGACCTGAATAGGTTTGTCGAGAAAAAAGAGACACCAGAATTCAAGGGCATATATGAGAAGATCAGAGATGACTGGCCTGCATTTGTGGCCCACAAGACATCGGAAAAGAGTAAGAAGATGTCGGAGACAAACAAGAAAAATGCTGCGAAGAAGAAGCATCACCATCGCACGGGGTCAGGTGGCTACCTGGTAGCCCGGCCTAAGTGGGCCAAGGCTGAGAATGATCTGGTTCAAAAAGGGATCGAACCAGAGACAATGAGCTGGCCAGACCGTTGCCGGACTTGGTTCTTCGGGGCTGGCGGAACCTTGGACCCTGTAACAGAGAAGTGCATTTGGACGGACGAGCAATGTGACTTTCCCTTGAAGAAGCTTCGGTACTATATCAAAGCAGCGCAGGAAGGGACGTTCCTTCTAGACAGAGAGAACGACGAGCTCACAAAGGCCCTCGGGAATCCTGAGCACCCTGTATGGACACGAGGCACGCCAGGCTCCATTCCGTGGAAGGTTGGGTTTCCGGACGCAGGCGGTTACAAAAGCCAGGAGAGGAGGAAGCAAGTGCAACAGTTCGAACTGCAGGCGCTTAAAGCAAGGGTACTCGGGATAGAGGAACAAGAAGCAAATCGCAGCAACCAAACTGCCGAAGCTTCCCCTGAAGCTACCCCGCCATCTCAGCGGAGAAGCAGCGTGGCTTCCACCGAGCTGCTTCAGCCAGAGCTTGTCTTGACGGCTCCTGCCAGCTATCCCGTGGATGCTATCACGGAGGCTCAAATTTGCCACCTTATGACGCAGTGGATGAATATGAAGGTCAAGGCGGCTGTTGGCTCTGTTTATCCTAATGAACCCGGCGCAACTTTTCACTGCCAGCCGATTCCAGAAGGATATGCTAAGGTGATGGTGGATGAAATAACGGAGGGATTTGAGGACCTCTCGCTTGACCACCCTACCGGAGAAGGGGAGACTTGGCTGGGTTCTGCTCTGAAGACTCCATGCCTATGGCGGAAAGAGCTCATCAACCTTCCGAACTGGACGCCTCCGCCTCCTCCTCCTCCTCCGGCGAGTCAGGGCACTCCGCCTCCTCCTCCGGCGAGTGACGACCAGGGCCCTCGGCCGGCTCCTTCTCCGGCGCGTGGCGGCACTCCGCCTCCTCCGCCTGCGCCGGCGCGCCCGAGCAGCCAGCCTCCTCCTTCTCCGCCTCGTCAGCAAGGGCGGAAGAGACCCGCCGCCGCACCGGCAGCTGCTCCGGCGCGTCGTAGTCCTTCTCCTTCTCCTCATAAGCAAATCAAGAAGACTGCTGCTCCGTCTGCTCTGCCGGCGTCTAGCAGTACAGCCAGAGGCGGGAGCAAATACAGATTCGGTCCTTCTCTGAAGACTCCAGAGAAGTTACCATACGAGAGGACCCCGGAGGAGAACGCGAGGATCGCGCAAACCGAGGTGGATGACTAGTTTGAAGGGTTGAAAGCAAAGAGAAATCCACCTCCGAAGGAGAAGCTAGATCGGGTGAAAGTGAAGCGCACTCTGGCTGCCCTGGCAAAACCACCCAAGTCTCCGCCGAAAGGCAACTATGAGTGCATTATTGCAAAGACATGGGCCGAAGCGTCGCGGTCGGGAAGTACAGTCAGTGATCAAAGGCTGAAAGAACGACGAGTAGCTGGGAAACAAATTGCCCAGCTCGGCGAACAAGCAAAGCAATCGTGCCCCCCGCTCAAGGTGCCTAGCGTCGATCCGAGGATGGCGCCCGGTTATACCAATCTTGACGATTATCTGCCCGACGATGTAGATTATGGTTTCCTGGACGTGCAGATACACAGATACGAGTACGGGAAGACTCTCGTCAAAGATGAAACATCTCTAACAACGATGATGCGAAGATTGCATGATTGGTACATGAAAACCTACAGAGAGTCTGGGGGAGGAATACTTTGTATATGAGAGTTAAACCGGAGCATGACCTCGTTGGAATTGAACTGTTGCATGTTCCATTTGAGGAGTTCTATCAGTTTTTCAATCAATTGGCCCTCGATAAAGCAACGGTCACCTGCTACTATCTGTAAGTACTACTACTTCTGTCATTAAGTCTCTCTACATAGCTCAGCTCTTTCATTGCATGTATTTATAATTATCCTCACTATATTATGCAGATTGAAGATCGCCGAATTGAAGAAAAGACAAATCGGTGATATTGGGTTCATTAACACAAATCTCATAGATGCAGTTCAGGTTAAAGATCATGCCGCAGATACCGAGGCCAGCTTGCTACGATCATTCAAAATAAATGAACACAAAAATATAATACTCTTTCCTTACAACTTCAAGTGAGTGTTGTCTTGTGCATATTCGGTTTCCCTTATATATTAGTCCAGGTTATAGTAATGTAATTGATGAGTTATGCATGCGTGCGCAGTTTCCACTATATTCTCCTGGAGATTAGGCTTGAGAAGGGAGTAGTAACTGTCTTGGACTCGAGACGAAAAGATCCCCAGGAGTATGCGGACATGACTGAAATTCTCAAGAAGTAAGTTAAATCGATCATTGTCCACTATATCAGCAAATTTTTTCATTTCCTGATATCAAGTAATTGTTTTCTTTTGTCTGGCAGTGTTTGGAGAAAATTCAGCACAAATTCCCCGGGACTCCCGAAGGAGCTGGAATTTAGATACCCGAAAGTAAGTACTATAGTACCATGTTCCGCGCGTCTCCTAGCTATTGATTCAAGCGCTAGTTTCATCAATACCATTTGGCATTCTTGCTTATCTGTTTAATTGACCTCTATTTCTTGTAAAGTGGTTGTGGCAGGAACAAGGGAATGATTTCTGTGGATACTACGTCTGCGAGTCCATCCGCCACACGACCTGTGAGCGGGGCGGGTACTCTGAGAAACAATATGAAGTGCGCACAGGCCACGTGGAGGCCCATCTGTCCCGGTTCTGGTTTGAACCGGGACTAAAGGGTGAGGGTATTAGTAACGACCCTTTAGTCCCGGTTCAGGAACCGGGACTAAAGGCCCTTACGAACCGGGACAATAGGCCGGTTTTCTACTAGTGACGGCTGAGAACCGTGCCTGCTTACCTTCTGCTGTCAGAGGAAGAAGGGTTCTAGGAGAGCCGAGAGTGCCAGGTGACGAAGCATATACCGGCGCCTGTATAAAGATTGGAAAAACATAAACGCACACCTGTATAAATTGCCGCCCACGAGTGGCGCACTTCAGCCGCGATGAATCCTTCTAGAAACTGACGATTGATTGCTTCCTTCAATCCCGCGACTAAATTTCACCGAACAGTCGCACGGTTGCTTCGCCTTTATCTAGCTTTTATGAGAATCTCTTTGCCTTCGTCTGGATCGGCTTGCTTTTTTTTGAGGGAAAACATGGTCTCTTTATTGCATGATAATATATGGTACAATTGTAGTGTCATTCGGCTGCAGCAGCCAATTATATCGACCATGAACTAATGATACAACGCTTTTCACAAAATTGTGAGCCTCCATATTGGACATTCTGCATTCATGGATAATCCGGACCTCTTCGAACTCCTGACAACGGATATTGATCTCATGTAGAATCTGGCTGTAGATAGCTTTACTTCTTCCATTAATCTGTTTAACTACCGCTTCCGCGTCGCAAGCAATAATAAGCCTTCGGAGGTTCAGATCTGCTGCGAGGGAAAGGGCCTCCAAACATGCCATTGCTTCAAGCGTTCCAGGGTCATCACAACTGTCAATGATGCGTGCGGACGAGCCAAGGTAAACTCCTTGGGCGTCTCGGCACACAGCGGCCGCCGCACCCTTGCAACTGTTCTTGGCTATTCCTCCATCTACATTAATTTTGACAAAACCTTCCATTGGTGGGATCCACTTTGGCACCTGCACTGACCGTGGCATATTTGTACCTTGCTTCTGTGAAGCGTCTGCGATGATGTCTAGGTCTGCTAGATATCTCATGATGAAACCATGAATTGCCTCTGGGCTCTGGAAGATCGATTCGTGGATTGCTTTCCGCCTTGCGCTCCATATTGCCCATAAAGTAATGATGAGCTTTGTAAATTCTGCATGTGGTAGCGTTTCAAGCATGTGAAATAGCCATTCCTTCGCTTCTGGGCATGTTGTCATGCTCATATGCTCTGTAAGTGAGTCATCGACGAGTGCCCACACGCATCTTGCCATGGTGCAGTCGAGTAATGAGTGTCGCCATGTGTCGTTCTCTGCACCACATAGTTCACACCTTGCTGAAGTAGCCATGTTCCGGTGGTGCAGCACTGCTCCTGACGGCATGGATCGCTGGGCTAGCCGCCATACAAACACATGTATTTTTGACGGAACTTTGATTTTCCATAAGGTTGTCCACGCCTTCTCTGAGCGGCTCGAGCTTGAACTTGGCCTACCTTCTAACCAATCCTCTCGCACTTTTTTTGTTGTAACCAACATACGGTAACATGATCTTACCGAAAATACTCCCGTTTTCTCATGATGCCATGCCCAAAAATCCTCCTGCTGAACCGAACTGATGGGAATGCGTAGTATTGCTTCAATGTCCATGGGAAGGAAGTGCCTCGCGAGCTCCGTCCTGTCCCACTACCACGATGTTGCATCCATTAACTCAGACACGAGCTCTGGTGGGGAAGTCGAAATTGCTGCAACTGGAGTCAAGCGTTCTGTACGTGGGATCCAATTCTGTCGCCATACATATGTGGAGTTCCCGTTTCCAATCCTCCCGATGAGGCCCAACTTGAGAATGTCTCGGCCCTCCACCAGGGCCCTCCAGATTTGGGAGGGCGAAGATCCGAGGTTGGCTTGCAAAATGTCTGTTTCCGGGAAGTACACAGACTTAAGAATTCTCGCACTTAATGATTCCGGTGTAATTAAGATTCTCCAGACTTGCCGAGCCAACAAATCCAAATTGAACAACTCAAAATCTCGAAACCCTAAGCCGCCCATATATTTCGGCATCGTGAGAGTATCCCATGACACCTAGTGAGGTTTCCGTTTGCCCTGCTTGCTGCCCCACCAGAAGCTCCTGATCATACTATTTAGTTTTTCGCACAAACCTCTCGGTAATTTAAAAACAGCCATTGAATATGTGGGGATCGCCTGGGCCATGGATTTTATAAGTACATCTTTCCCCCCTGCCGACAGGAGTTGTTCGATCCATCCCTGTATCTTGTTCCATACCCTGTCTCTCAAGTATTTGAAAGTGCCATTTGTATTCCTTCCTACTTCAGATGGTAAGCCCAGGTAGCGATCATTGAGAGCCTCTGTTGGTACCTCAAGTGTTATTTTCATAGCCTCCCTTATGTTATTCGGGCACCCCTTACTGAAGTGAATTGAGCTCTTTGCCAAATTAACCCGTTGGCCTGATGCGTGACAATAAACATCTAGAACTTCTCTGATCTCTGTTGCTCCTGCCGTACTGGCCTTTGCAAAAAGCAAGCTGTCGTCTGCAAATAAGAGATGATTGACCGGGGGTGCTGTGGGCGCCACTACGATGCCCGATAAGTTTTCCGAATTCCCCCTGCTCCTTAGCAGGCAAGACAGACCTTCAGTTGCTAGCAAAAACAAATACGGTGACATGGGGTCACCCTGGCGGATTCCCCTGGAGGGCTTAAGCGTCTCCGTCCGCTCCCCATTAAAAAGTACATAGAAAGATACAGATGTGACGATCCTCATTACAGACATCACCCATCGCTCACTGAAACCCAACTTCAACATGATAGATTTCAAATAGGTCCACTCGACCCTGTCATATGCTTTCATCATATCAAGTTTCAAAGCACAATACTGGGAAGTCCTACCTCTCTTCTTTTTCATGAAGTGCAAGCACTCATAAGCAGTCAAAATATTATCTGTAATCAATCTGCCTGGTACAAATGTTGATTGTTCCTCTGAAATAATTTCTGGCAAGATTTTCTTCAATCTGTTAGCTTGTACTTTAGACACAATTTTGAGAACAACATTGCACAAGCTAATCGGTCTAAATTGATATAGAGAGGATGCCCCCAAGACCTTTGGGATTAAGACAAGCAGAGTTTGGTTTACCTCTCCAATCTCCTCCACACCATTCAGGATGTTAAGAACTGCATGTGTTACCTCTTCACCACAGACATCCCAATGACGTTGAAAGAAGTGAGCCAGGAACCCATCTGGGCCCGGTGCCTTGGTCGGATACATTTGAAAAAGTGTCGTCTTGACCTCAGCGGCTGTGTACGGTGACTCAAGGCGGTCATTCATCGGTGTTGTCAGTTTGACAGGCACACAAGACAGAACTCTATCCATCCCCATTGTCCCTTCAGAAGTATATAGAGTCTTGTAAAAATCGACCGCATGTGCCTTCAGTTGTTCCAAATCCTCACATGCAGAGCCGTCAGGCAAAACTAGACGCTCGATTTTATTCCTTTTTTGCCTCTGTGTTGCCTGTTGCTGAAAAAATTTCGTATTCTTATCTCCGGCTCACAACCACTGTATACGCGAACGCTGACGCTGCATGATCTCCTCCCTGCTATACCATTCAGTTAACTTGTCAACTATCTCCTTTTCTTCTACCGATGGATCTATTCTATCCGGCGCAGCTTGTAAACATTCCAGGCGCCCTTGTAGATTCTTGATTTCTTTCTTCACGTGGCCGAACACATCACCATCCCAGCCCAGTAGCTTGCGTGATATTGTATTAAGCTTTTCTCCCAATGCATGCATGGAACCAGAACGTGCCACTGAACCCCAGGACTGCTGCATAAAATCATGAAAAGCGGGATGTGTCTCCCACATCAGTTTGTAGCGGAACGTCCGTGCGCTTCCCTGCCTAGCCATCCGTTCTTCAAGCTGTAGCATGACGGGGTTGTGATCTGATCGTGCGGCCGTCAAGTGTCTCACCGTCGCTATCGGGAAGCGGGCCATCCACGACGGCAAGGCGAGCGCCCTGTCCAGCCTGACTCTAGTGAAAGTACCTCCTCGTACCTTAGTTTCAAACGTCCAGATCGGTCCAACGAACCCTAGATCACATAGGCCAGCTACATCACTGCTTCTTTAAAGCATGTCATCTGCCTCGCACACCTCTCTCCCACTCCAAAGTGTTCCTCTGGAAATAGCACTTCATTATAATCACCGATGCAGACCCAAGGTAATTCAGATTCACTTCTTAAAAATCTCAGCAGGTCCCATGTTTTATGTCTCTCACTAACTGTCGCTTCACCATAGATGTTGGTGAGCCTCCATGGTTCCTCTCCATTCTTCTTCACAATCATATCAATGTGATATTGGGAGTAATGAATCAATTCAAGCGATAAATCATCGTTCCAGTAGATAGCTAGACCTCCACTTCTACCATTACTACCAATAGTGTAACATCTACTAAAACCGAAAGAAAAAGCTAGGTTTGTAGCCCGTAACCCTCCTACTTGTGTTTCTTGCAGACATAGTACGGAGGGGGCAAACCGTTGCACTAACGTGCGAAGCTCTCGAACCGTCGCGTCGTTGCCAATCCCACGACAGTTCCAGCTAATGATATTCATGATGACTGGCGGCGCTCCGTCTCGGAGCCCACCAAATTCTTATCTGCATCCTTCTCCACACCGTCGACTTGGACGACTCATCACCATCCGCCATATTGGAACTCGTACCAAAGGCTTCCAAGTCAAAACAGAACCAGAAAACCAGATGAGATCTGACACCAACTTCTAATCCATGGCGGCTAAGCCCCTAGGCCGGCCGGGCGGGCCAGCCGTCCCCTTGATCAACCCGAGGGAAAGTGCTAGGAGGAAGACACGGATCGGACCCCATACTGGTAGATAAAACTCGACGACGGCAGGGTGCCGCCGGAGTAGTTAAACCCTAGTCGCCAGAGGCGACGGGTACGTATCGTGGGGTCTGGATCGGCTTGCGGTCCCGAAGGCCCCGATCCGCACGATCTCGCTCAGTTCAAGGACCGGCCTCGACCATGACCTAGCGACAGACTCGACCGGCGAGTCTCTCTTCTTGCGGAACAATTGGGTAATGGGTTGACTGCTACAAGTCATTGGGCCCAGTTTAATATCAGAGGCCCAAAAATGTCACCAGAGCAGCGACCCAGTTGGTAGCGATCAAAGCGAGCGAACTGGGATCGAGGGACAATCGGACGGCCAAAAAAACACCCCAAATGATGATCAGACGGCTACAAGTGCTAATGGCCTACGAGGGCTGGAAAAGTGCTTAGTTTTAATGTTTCTAAATTACTAATTTCTGTATCAAACATTATTATTTCTGTCCTCAATAAGTTGCGGCGCTATGTTCTCTTTTCTGTTCAGTTAGCTCTGTCAAATATAATCAACCTGCCTATGCTCCATTTTGCTATTTGTACTTAGGTAGAAAAAGCTAAAATTTGTACATGTAATAATGTTAAAGCTGTATTGGTTGCTTGTGTCTTCATTTTTTCTTCTGTAATGATGATCTGAAATGTCACGCAAGTCATTATTGGTGCCGCTGCTGTTGTTGTGGTTGTTGGAGGTGTTGCTGCTGCATCTGGCGGAGCTGCCGTTGGGGCCCCAAAGGGTAACCTTCATCAGCCACAACCCCACAACAATGGCTCAAGGTTATGTGCCCCATCACCCCTCTTTCTAAATTATTGAAATGAACCAAGACGTCATATATTTAGGATCAGAGGTAGTAGTAAGGTTAAAATAGAACAACAAGGGATGTTTCAAATTTTGTTATGCTAGAATAATGCATCAACTCGTGATATTCTTGGATGTTACTCTAGGTGTCAAAATGATAGTAAAACCGGCTCTTGCATGGTTCTCGAATTAATTGTTTCTATTTCATTGCTAACAAATATTGCCTATGTTGAGACTCTAAACATGTGGATGTTCCTCTCATTTACAGGAGTTCTAGCCAAAGAAATTCGGAGAAAGCTTGAAGCCCCAGTTAGTGACTTGCTTTATATGTTATTGACTTGTAATGCTATTTTTTTTTATAATTTTGATGTAAAGTTGCACATGTTACTCGAATGCTGGTAGTTATGTACATATACTCACAATATTATTCGTTGTTTACTTGAAATGCATTCTTGGACTAAAAGTGGCTGAAAAAGTATACGGAGAATTACGGAGAATGTCCTGAAACTTTACGAAGAATTATTTTGGAATATAAAAAATATTGGGCGAATAAATACCAGGAGGGGACCCACCTGGTGGCCACAAGCCCGGGGATGCGCCCTACCCCCCCCCCCAGCCAGCCTCCGTTGCTCATCTTCTACTATATGATGGGTTTTGACCTAGAAAAATAAAGAGAAGGCTTTCGGGACGAAGCGCCGCCGTCTCGAGGCGGAACCTGGGTAGAAGCAGTCTACGGATTCGGCAGAGCGATTCCGCAGGGAAAACTTCTCTCCAGGAGGGGGAAATCGAAGCCATCGTCATCACCAACGATCCTTTCATCGTGGGAGGACCAATCTTCATCAACATCTTCATTAGCACCATTTCATCTCAAACCCTAGTTCATCTCTTGTATTTAATCTTTCTCTCAAAACCTCATATTGGTACTTGTGGGTTGCTAGTAGTGTTGATTAATCCTTGTAGTTGATCCTAGTAGGTTTATTTTGTGGAAGATCATATGTTAAGATCCTTCATGATATTCAATACCACTCTGATCTTGAACATGAACATGCTTTGTGAATAGTTGCTTTTGTTCCTGAGGACATGGGAGAAGTCTTGTTATAAGTAATCATGTGAACTTGGTATTCGTTCGATATTTTGATGAGATGTATGTTGTCTTTCCTCTAGTGGTGTTATGTGAACATCGACTACATGACACTTCACCATGATTTGGGCCTAGTGGAAGGCATTGGTAAGTAGCAAGTAGATGATGGGTTGCCAGAGTGACATTAGCTTAAACCCTAGTTTATGTGTTGCTTCGTAAGGGGCCGATTTGGATCCACATGTTTAATGCTATGGTTAGATTTATCTTAATCCTTCTTTCGTAGTTGCAGATGCTTGCGAGAGGGGTTAATCAAAAGTGGGAGGCTTGTCCAAGTAAGGACAGCACCCAAGCAACAGTCCACCCACATATCAAATTATCAAAGTAGCGAACGTAAATCATATGAGCATGATGAAAACTAACTTGATGATAATTCTCATGTGCCCTCGGGAGCGCTTTGCTTTATATAGGAGTTCGTCCAGGCTTGTCCTTTGCTATAAAGAGGATTGGGCAATCTTGCTGCACCTTTGTTACCGTTATTACTTGTTACTCGTTACGAATCACCTTGCCACCAAACTATTTGTTACCGATAATTTCAGTGCTTGTAGAGAATACCTTGCTGAAAACTGCTTGTCATTTCCTTCTGCTCCTTGTTGAGTTTGGCACTCTTACTTATTGAAAGGACGACGATTGATCCCCTATACTCTTGGGTCATCAGTGACAAACCAATTTTCAAGGAGAATAGGCGAAGAGAGTTTATCTTCTGTGTTAAATCATAACCCCTCCAACCAGACATAGTCCTTGTGTAGAAGTACGAACTGGTCTACCAAGTTCTCTGTCGCCATCGAGCATCACTGGTTATTTCTTCGCACCTTTTAATTCGGAGTCCTTTGCATGACTGAATACAAACATGTGATTTTCATCGAAGACTGCATCTAGTTTTAGTTCGGTGGTTTACTTTCACTCATTGATATCTATCATCCTTCATTCAGCTACTGGGTTCTGAGAGTTTTGAAGTTTCTGAAAGAAATTTTAAAACTCCAAGCTCACCCCTCATCTGGTAGACATACTTCGTTCCTACACTTCTTCATGTTTCTCTTGCAGTAATCTTTTGGGAATAGATTTGCGACCTTCAGATCCCAAAATCTAAATTCTTCTAGAACTATGTATCACATAGCTAGAGTGGAATTATTTCTGAGAAGTGTGTCTCTACTTGAGAGCGAACTTTCCAAACTTAAAAAGTTCTACTTTCAGCATCTTACAATTGTAAGTGAATATTTTGTTATTTTTTCTATGCCAATACTGATATTTGGATTCTTATTTCCTTTGAAGTAATATACCTTTTTGGTGCTATCATGTTGAAGTTTGTTGGACTATTGTAGGTCTTCAGTAACACTATGTTTTGTCTAGAATGCCAGCCACAACATCCGTGTGCATGGCGCAGAGCAGCTTGCAGTTTTTCAGATTGTACTTCTTGAATAACTTGTGAAGAGGTTGGTATTTCACCCCCAATATGTCCATTTGTGCATTATTATGATGCTCACTCTAACGCGAAGATGCACTTTTGCAAAATGGTGCGATATAAGAATTGTGAAAGGGTAAGATGGTGCATCACGGTTGATCTTTGCTTGAACAGATCGGCCTTTAGTAGTGTTTTAGTTGATACATAATCAAACAACTTCCCTATTCTTAAACATAAAGTGTTTAGTGTTCGGATTGTCATGGACATCAATAATTCTATACATGCTAATTGGATTAACTAGTAGAAAAAGGGTCAAATGTCAAGCTCATTAGTGACGGTTTGATTTTGAGCCGGCACTAATGTGTGCATTAGTGCCGGTTCCAACGGCTAGCCGGCCCCTCTCATTAGTACCGGTTCGTGGCGAACCTTTAGCACCGGTTCGTGCCACGGACGGGTACTAAAGTGAGTGGTGGCGGGATGTTGTCAGTCCGGGGCCCCTCCAGCACCTTTAGTACCGGTTCATGGCACGAACCAGTGCTAAAGGTCATCGTACATAAACCCTTCGTCCACCCGAGCTCGCTCTGTTCTTCCCCTTTCCCCTATCCTCTCTGTTCTTCCCCTCTTCCTCTCGAGCTCATCACACATTTTGCCCAAAATTTGTCAAGATTTGAAGGCCCCCATCCATTCAAATGATCACAAAGGTTAGCAACTTTGTTCTTTCATCTCTCATTGCTAGATTAGCTCTTGCAATGCTTTGTATAGTGATTAATTTATGAGTTTAGTAAGTTGGGAGGAAATATTTGTGCTAGTATTTGATTTATATGCAATTTGAGGTCAAAAATAACACTTAGTTTGCATATGTAGGTGTGGTTTACTTAGTGCCTTCTAAATCTCCGTCGTAACCACCGTCGACCGCCCGCACCGTCCCGTCGCCGGCACCACCTTGTGGTGAGCCTCTTGTTCATGAATGATTTACATTACCAAATTGATGTTTGTGTGACTTGGATATATATTTACTCGTATAATTATCTTACATGTACGTTGTTTGTTATACATAGTGCCATGGTTTTGATATCCGTCCCCGTCGGCCCTCGTCCTTGTTATGATTCAGATGTGGTATATTCTCTTTTAAAACTAGTTGTTGCATTTCGTGTTTATGAAAAATTATTATGCCCATCAAGTTCACATAGATATTTTTATCTAGGAGGTTTGTGAACCGGAAATTCCAACCGACCCTATTGTCGAGAGGTTAGATTTAGTTGAAAGAGAAAACGAGTATTTGAAAGAAAAATTGAAAAGAATTGAGGGGGAGAAGATGGAATTGGAGTTGCATGTTGCCGATGTCGTCGATGATCACAAGATCAAGATGGAGAAAATGCGCTTGAAGATTAGAAAGATTAGGAAATATGCCATTGATAGTGAGGCTTGGTATCATTATGTTGTTGGATCAATTGTTACCTTAGTTGCGATCTTGATCGCATTTGTTGTTGCATTTAAATGCTTTAGTTAGAGAGTTATTTGTTTATTGCATTTAAGTGTTGTATGAACTTTATGTATGAACTTGTATTAATTTGGTATTTTCGGTGTTGTGTAATGAAGATGAGCCGACAATGGATGTACGATGACCGATGCTCTCCCGAGTTCATTAATGGCGTGCAAACTTTTCTACTTGCGGCTGAGGCAAACAAGCGGGCGGATGGTTTTATGCCTTGTCCATGTGCTGTCTATAAGAATGATCACGATTACTCTACGTCAAGAACCATTCATGTCCACCTGTTTAAGTCCGGTTTCATGCCCCACTATAATGTTTGGACCAAGCACGGAGAAAGAGGGGTTATGATGGAAGACAACGAAGAAGAAGAGGACGACGACAGCTATCCTGGCCGTGGGTTCCTTGAATATGATGATACAACAATGGGGGAAGAAGCTGAGCCGGCAATGCGGGAAGAAGCTGAAGAAGATGCATCAGATGAGCCCGCTGATGATCTAGGTCGGGCCATTGCCGATGCAAAGAGAAACTGCACAAGTGATTTGGAGAAGAAGAAGTTGCAGCGCATGTTACAGGATCACAAGAAATTGTTGTACCCGAATTGCGAAGCTGACAAGAAAAAGTTGGGCACCACACTGGAATTGCTGCAATGGAAGACAGAGAATGGTGTATCTGACAAGGGATTTGGAAAGTTGCTGGTAAAGATAAAGAATATGCTTCCAAAGGACAACGAATTGCCCGAGACTACGTACGAAGCAAAAAAGGTTGTCTGCCCTCTAGGGTTAGAGGTGCAGAATAAACATGTATGCCCTAATGACTGCATCCTTTACTACGGTGAGTACGAGGATTTGAACGCTTGCCCGATATGTGGTGCATTGCACTATAAGATCAGTTGCGATGATCCTGGTGATGTCGAGGGCGAGCGCCCCAGGAAGAAGATTCCTGCCAAGGTGATGTGGTATGCTCCTATAATACCACGGTTGAAACGTTTGTTCCAAAACAAAGAGCATGCCAAGGCGATGCGATGGCACAGAGAAGACCGTAAGAAAGACGGAAAGTTGAGAGTACCCGCTGATGGGTCGCAGTGGAGAAAAATTGAGAGAAAGTACGGGAAGGAGTTTGCAGATGATGCAAGGAACGTGTGGTTTGGTCTAAGCGCAAATGGCATTAATCCTTTTGGGGAGCAGAGCAGCAACCATAGCACCTGGCCTTTGACTCTATGTTTGTATAACCTTCCTCCTTGGTTGTGCATGAAGCGGAAGTTCATTATGATGTTAGTGCTCATCCAAGGCCCTAAGCAACCCGGCAATGACATTGATGTGTACCTAAGGCCATTAGTTGAAGAACTCTTACAGCTGTGGAATGGAACAGGTGTACGTGCATGGGATGAGCACATGGGGGAAGAATTTGACCTAAAGGCGTTGCTGTTCGTGACCATCAATGATTGGCCTGCTCTCAGTAACTTTCCAGGACAGACAAACAAGGGATACCGCGCATGCACGCACTGTTTGGATGATACGGACAGTATATATTTGGACAATTGTAGGAAGAATGTGTACCTGGGACATCGTCGATTTCTTCCGAGCAGGCATCCCATAAGAAATAAAGGCAAGCATTTCAAAGGTGAGGCGAATCACTGGACGAAGCCTCGCCACCGTACTAGTGTTGATGTACATGATATGGTCAAGGATTTGAAGGTAGTCTTTGGAAAGGGTCCTGGCGGACAACCTGTTCTGAATGACGCTGACGGACGCGCACCCATGTGGAAGAAGAAATCTATATTTTGGGACCTGGCCTATTGGAAAGACCTAGAGGTCCGCTCCGCAATCGATGTGATGCACGTGCCGAAGAATCTTTGCGTGACCCTGCTTGGCTTCTTGGGCGTGTATGGAAGACAAAAGATACACCTGAGGCACTGGAGGACCAGCAACGTATGCACGGAAAAGATGGCATACATCAGGGTCATGCCAGCTATGCTCTTACCAAAGAAGAGAAGGAAATATTCTTTGAATGCCTGCTCAGTATTAAGGTACCGTCTGGCTTCTCGTCGAATATAAAGGGAATGATAAACATGGCAGAGAAAAATTTTCAGAACCTAAAGTCTCATGACTGCCACGTGATTATGACGCAACTACTTCCGGTTGCATTGAGGGGGCTTCTACCGGATAACGTTCGATTAGCCATTATGAAGCTATGTGCATTCCTCAATGCAATCTCTCAGAAGGTAATCGATCCAGAAATCATACCAAGGTTAGAGAATGATTTGGTGTAATGTCTTGTCAGTTTCGAGTTGGTGTTCCCACCCTCCTTCTTCAACATCATGACGCACGTCCTAGTTCACCTATGCGAAGAGATTAATGTTTTGGGTCCTGTATTTCTACACAATATGTTCCCCTTTGAGAGGTTCATGGGAGTCTTAAAGAAATATGTTCATAACCATGCTAGACCAGAAGGAAGCATCTCCAAGGGCCATCACAATGAGGAGGTCATTGAGTTTTGTATTGACTTTATTCCTGACCTTAAGCCGATTGGTGTTCCTGAATCGCGGCATAAGGGCAGACTGGAGGGAAAAGGCATGCTAGGAGGGAATCAACTAATATGTATGGACAAACATTCTCTCACTGAAGCACACTACACAGTTCTACAGAATTCCGCCTTGGTGGCTCCGTATATGGATGAACACAAAAATTTTCTATGCTCCAAACACCCGGAGAGGTCTGATGACTAGATTACACGTGAACAAACTAGGAGTTTTGCCGGCTGGTTGCAGACACGTACCATGCATGACGCCTCTATTGAAGATGACATGTACTCGCTGTCTCGGCTACCATCTTCGAATATAATGACTTTCAAAGGGTACGAGATAAATGGTAATACATTTTACACGATCGCCCAAGATAAGAAAAGCACCAACCAAAACAGTGGTGTCCGCTTTGATGCAACAACCAAGACGGGAAATGAAACATATTATGGTTACATAGAGGACATATGGGAACTTGACTATGGACGTGGTTTGAAGGTCCCTTTGTTTCGGTGCAAATGGGTCAATATGACACGAGGCGGGGTAACGGAAGACCCGCAGTACGGAATGACAACAGTGGATCTCAACAATCTTGCGTATGCAGACGAACCATTCGTCCTAGCCAATGATGTGGCACAGGTTTTCTATGTGAAGGACATGTCTACCAAGCCGAGAAAAAGAAAAGATAAGGAAGTGAATGCATCATACGATGAGCCAAAGCGCCACATAGTTCTTTCTGGGAAGAGAAATATCGTGGGAGTGGATGACAAGACAAATATGTCAGAAGATTATGAAAAGTTTGATGAAATTGCTCCATTCATAGTGAATATTGACGCAAGCATCCAGTTAAATGATGAAGATTTTGCATGGCTACGGCGCAAAGGGACACACGTGAAGAAAAAGTTTCACACCCAAAGATCTGGGATGTGATCGGCTTCACTATCATCACTTTCTTCTGTGTTTCACACCCAGGAGGGAATCTCTGTAATAGTTAGGGTAGTTATGTGTTTTGGCATTTGAAACGCGAAGAAATTTTATGTGCAAACAAATTCTTTCATGCATTTATTGATTTTTCAGCTAAATGACCTTGAAATTGAAAAGCATTTCAAACGAACTCAGAAAATGTTGAAAGTTGGCATGGTATCATAATTTCACCCACATAGCATGTGCAAAAAAGTAGAGAGGGTTACCGCAAAAACTGGATGCACTTCGTGTACAAAATGGACAATCTCTTTCGAAGTCTCAGGGTTTCGGACAAAAACTCATCTGTTACAAAGGCATTTCATTTTTTAAATAACCTAAGCATTACCAAATTGAATATAATGATAAAAGACACTAATATTAAACATAAGAAAAAAGAATCACTAAAAAATCTATTTTCAAAGTTAAGTTATTCACAAACTAGTGATTCACACAAATTTCAAATAATTCAAAATTTAAACTATTCAACGGCACTAACAGAAAGTTTGTAAATTTTTGTACCTAAAGCAAAAATATTCACAAAGAAACTCTAAATACAGCAAAAAACAACTCAAAAATAAATAAAGCAAAAATAAATAAAGCAAAAAATTAAGAAAATAAAAAAGCCCACCTACTGGGCCAGAGCGGCCTGCATACGAGTAGAAACCCAACCTATAGTTGGGCCAAGATGCAGGCCCGCAAGCCCAGTAGGCCCACAGGCAGAGTAGGAGAGGTAGGCCCAGAAGGCCTGCTTTTGAGAGGATCTCAATGCAGTGCCCGCGTCGGGGCTTATAAACTAGTCTTGGCGCTCCTCAACTAGCGAGGTGGGACTAAACTTCTGCGCCCCTCGCCTGGCAGCGCACCCCCTTTAGTACCGGGTCGTGGCTCCAACCGGTATTAAAGGGGGGTCATTAGTACCGGTTGGTGCCACCACCCGGTACTAAAGGGTGGCGCTTCCCGCCGCTTGGCCTGGCCAAAACAGACCTTTAGTACCGGTTGGTGGCTTCAACCGGTACTAAAGGGGTGTTCTATATAAGAAAACACTTCAAAAAAGTTTCAATTTCTCATATCTCCCTCTGCTTCTTTCTCCTCTGCCCCGTCGCCACCGCCCCTCGTCGCCGCCCCCGTCGCCGTCCGTCGCCGTCCCCGTCGCCGTCTGTCGCCGTCCCCGTCGCCGTCGCCGCCCCGACCGTCCCCGTCGCCGTCGTCCCCGTCGCCGCGCCCCGCCCCGTCGTCCCTGCCCGACCCGTCCCCGTCCCCGTCGTCGCCGCCTCGTCCCCATCCCCGTCGTCACAACCCGTCGTCGTGAGCTCCTGCCTCGTCCGCCATGTCCACACACACACACACACACATTGTTTTCTAATTTTTTAGTTATAGAAATTTTT
The DNA here is from genome assembly GCA_032464435.1 of Aegilops umbellulata. Classification (NCBI taxonomy): domain Eukaryota; kingdom Viridiplantae; phylum Streptophyta; class Magnoliopsida; order Poales; family Poaceae; genus Aegilops; species Aegilops umbellulata. Next base: position 507,136,507 of record CP136055.1, read on the forward strand.
CTGTTTTTTAGTTATAGAAATATTAGAAATGTCAGTTATATAGAAATGTTATAATTTTTTTCTGTTTTTTAGTTATAGAAATATTTATAGAAATGTTAGCAATTTTTCTGTTTTTTAGTTATAGAAATATTAGAAATGTTAGTTATATATATAGAAATGTTAGAAATTTTAGAATTAGTTTTAGCTAGATGAATTAGATTAATGTCAAATTGTTAGAATTTGCATATAGAATTTCAGTTATCACAATCTAATCATTTAAAAAATGTTACTTTTGCGGGCATATAGTATTTGTTCTCGACGATGCCCGGCCCCATCCTCATCGTCGACCCGTTCGCGATGACGTCCGGCTGACCCATGTCCGGGACTGGGCTCCGCCCGGCTGGCACTGGGAGGTGCTACCTGGAGGGGCGTGCCGCTTGGTGAGGAACCCGGCCTCAGGTCCCGTCGTCGACCCTGATCTCCTTTGGTGGCGTTCGCGTGGGCCACAATCGGTGCAGAGGGAGCCGACCCCGCCGGAGGTGGTGCGTCGCCATGTCAGGGAGGAGGACAAGCACGTCCATCGCTACATAGCTGCTATGGATGTCAGGTTCTCCAATACCTAGCAGGTTCTTTGGGCAGATGACCGGAGATATGATCCTGTGATGGTTCCTTCTCTTTGGGTGTCCACCGCTCGCGCCCCAAGAACAGCGAATGGCCTAGATTCTCCTGTAGTATTCGATCTTTATTAGCTACCTAGCAGTGATGTATTCAATATATAATATTCGAGACGATGTATTCGAGATTATATATATTATTCGAGACGATGTACTCGAGATTATATATCATTCAAGACGATGCATATTATGTACTATATGATTCAGTTTTTCCTTATTGATTGCATCCATGCATTGTAATTTGAATACTAAATTGTTTTATATTTCTTCTGTATTAGTTAAGTAAAAGCTATGGTGGACAATACCAGCAGAGAGAGAGAGAGAGAGAAGAGGAATTGTTCGAGATAATACGCAGCCCTCACAGGCTAGATGATCTGAATTAAACAGATGATGGCTCCCAATATCTGAACAATACCGGGGATGGTGATGATAAGATATTCGATCTCGATGACCGAGCTGATGAAGTCATGAACTATGATTATGATTATGATGACGTAGACAATGTTTATGATGACACAGACAATGTTGATCTTGAAATAACAAAGACTACCGGCGAGGTATATTTATATAAGCAGGCATTTGGTGATCATCACATGTTTTTTTTATTTGAAGATATATTAACGAATCAATCTTTCTTCTTTCAGCCCTCCGGATCGAGCAAATCTGCTTCTACAGACAGCAGGACAAAGCGAGGCCCGGGCAAAAAGTTGAAGGAGGGTGTAAAGTACAACATCGACTCCATCAAAGCTAATGGCGAACCCCTCACGCCTAAGAACATTGCGAACAAGTGGACTCGTCAGTGCGGAGTTCTTGTGAAGGACCAACTCCCGATCTCCATTCAAGAATGGAAAGAGCCAAAAATTTAACGTCCAGATGTTACTTGGGTCGACGACAGAGCAAAACAAAATCTTTGGGAATCTCTGATGGAACATTTCACCCTACCAGATTATTTCACTAATGCAGATGTGCAGAAAGTCAAGGACGCTGCTCTTAAGAAGATGGCAATTGCATTCAACACCCACAAGAAAACTGTATGGGCCAACTACCTCATTGCAGAAAGGAAGACTCCAGAATTCAAGGGAACACTGGCCCGCTTTCATGAAATTCAAGGAATCAGAATTATCTAAGGAACGGTCGAGAAAAAACAAGGCCAATGCCGCAAAAAAGACGCGGTTCCATAGGCTGGGGCTAGGTGGCTACGCGATGGCAATGCCTAAGTGGGATAAGTCTGAGCAAGAGATGGAGGATGCAGGGGTCACTCCGGTTACTAGGAGCTGGCCCCCCAGGAGCAGAACTTGGTTCTATGCGCATGGGGGGCGTTGGACCCGAAGACAGGCCTGGTTTTGAAGAAGGCAAGTCTAAAAGGAGCCAAACAAAAGTTACTTGACGCAATAGAAGATGCTCGAAAGGGGGTGTTCACGCCCAACAAAGAGAACGACGAGCTTACGCACGTCCTGGGAAATCCTGAACTCCCAGGAAGAACACGAGGCAAGGGCATTATTCCCTGGTATGAGGGCTTTTCAGAATGGAACGACGACTACAGGACCCGTGCAAGAAAGAACATGGAGGAGGAGAAGAAGAGGAAGCTGGAGGAGGAGCAGAGGAAGCAGGATGCAGAATGCCTTCAAGGCCTAGAAGCAAGGCACGCAGACTTGGCACTCAAATTCCAGCAGTAGTAGCAGATCGACTCACTTTGCCAGGAAAGGGGGTCTCAGCAGCGGCAGCAGCAAGCGGATGATCGTCTAGCATTGGATAGCACCGTCCTATCCATGTCGAGAAGCAGCGTTGGTTCTGCCCCGGGCGACGCACTGCTGGATGATACATACCCTGTGGATGACATCATAGAGAACACTAACTGTGAGCTACACTTCAAAATGAAGAACATATCCATGAAGGTGGCGGACGCCGTTGCTTTTACAATTACCCCTGAAGCAACCTTACATTGCACCCCGATTCCAGCGGGCTATGCTCATGTCTTGGTTGATGAGGTGGTGGACCCATATTTGGGGCTACAGCTTGACATTCCTGGAGGTGACGACGAGCACACACTGGGAGAGGCCATACATCGTATCATCCTATGAAGAAAGGATTGCATCGTCTTTCGAAATCCACTGACACCGCATCTGCCGACTCCTCCTCGAAGTCCGCCACTGAGTCAGCAGACTCCCACTCCTCCAAGTCCACGAACGCGTGAGCCAACTCCTCCTCGAAGTCCGCCACCATGTCAGCAGACTCCCGCTCCTCCAAGTTCACGAACGCGTGAGCAGACTCCTGCTTCAAGTTCGGCACAACGTCAGGCCACTCCTCCTATTTCAAGTCCGACACCGTGTTAGGCCACACCTCCTGCTTCAAGTCTAGCACAGCGTCAGGCCACTCCTCCTGCTTCAACTCAGCCACGTTAGCCGTCTCCGCCGCCTCAGCAATCGTAGAAGAGACACGTTGCAGCTATGGTGCGTAGCGGTACGAGTCGAGGTAGTACAGGAAGTACAGGCGGAGACAAGCGATATAAATATGGTCCAAGCCTCGCTCCTCTTCCTCAGAGGCCTTACGACATGACCGAGGAGCAAAACAATGCCATAGTGAAGGCCCAAGTGGACGCCCATTTTGGACCGAAACCGGCACCGCCACCGAGGGAGAAAGTGCCTGAGGAAAAGATTGACCACTTCATTCGTATGGCTAGACCACCAGCTCCCAAGCCTGTTGACTCAGACTATGAGCGCCAAAGCAGGAATTCACATCGAGCACGACTACAAAAAGAAGCGAGCTCGAGCTCGAGCCAACAAGCAGTTGTCAAAAAATGCAGAAAAACCATTCCCCGGCTGGGAGAACAGGCGGCGCAATCGATCCCCCCGCTTGTTGTGCCAACAACACATGAGAGTACGCGCGCCCAATATTATTATGGGCAAACCGTTTACGTTCCCCAGCTGGGCAATGTGGTAATAACCGAGGATCATATAATGCAGGCTGAAATGCTCAAGATCACTGTTGGACAACTCCTCGATATCGAGTCCATGTCTCCGCTTAGAGAGGAGGAAATAAAACGGAAATATGTCCGAGGCCAACCTTTGGTCAAGCCAGACGAGGTCAAGAACCTCCCAACAAAAATGTATGAATTGCATCAATGGTACATGAACATTACCAAGATTTCCAATCGAGAGTCCCTCATGGTGAAAGTCGAGGAAGATCATTACTTCCATAAGCTAGCTGTGTCCGTTGAGTATTCAGAACTATTTCAGTTATTCAATCAGGATGCACTCGACAAATCTCTCGTCAGTTGCTATTGTCTGTAAATGATTTCTTTCTGTAATTTAAGTCTCAAGCTAGTTTTAGTGCTCATTGATCGATCATTACCTGTAATTATCCTCACTATATTCTTTTCTGTGGTATTATGCAGGATGAAGATCTATGAAATGAAAAAATCTAGACGCTATGGCATTGGATTCATTGACCCAAATACCGTTAATGAATACACATGGAAATTGGAATGGTATAGACAAGATGTAGAGAATAAAATGCTAGAGTTCTTGAAGTGCCTCAATACCAATGAAGATATACTACTTCCTTACAACTTCGAGTGAGTCACACTGTCTTGTACTACAAATTCTGTGTTTGCTTACTAGCTAGATGTTAATAAGTTTATAGGGTTTAGGGTTATTGATTAGTGTTATGCACATGCCCGCTTAATTTATACATGCAAACGTATGCGCATGCAGGTACCACTGGATCTTGTTAGACATTAAAGTTGAAGAAGGAAAAGTTGAAGTACTGGACTCACTACTTAAAAAAGTGACTACAGCATCATGAAGGGGATACTCAACAGGTAATTTCAATCATTATTAACTATATCACGGCCTATTTAGTTCGTCATTTCCTGATATGAACTATTTAATAACCCTTTTATTAATTTTCTTTGTCGGTGGGCAGGGCTTGGGCAAAGTTCATCAAGGTGACTCCACAAAAATGGCGAGAAAAGTTGTTTTGGTATCGACCCAAGGTAAGTAATTAAGTAGTACTAGCTAGCTAGCTACCATCTCTTTAATTCTTGTTTCAATACGATTAATTAATTATCATGCTTGATTAATTATTACCTGATTAAATTCAATTCTCCTAAAGGCCCTGAAGCAGGCGCCGGGGACTGATCTGTGTGCATTCTATGTTTGCGAGAATATTCGCATGATGGCATCCGAAAGGAGCAGATCTGATAGACAGGACTGGATACATTTGTCAGAAACTATTCACAAATTTTTACACCATTATCGATATCTAGTCACACAACTAATACACATGCATATTGATCTCCTTTTTAACAGTTCAGAGAGGTGCGGGAGCAGCTCCTACCAACGGAGCGCGTACTAGCACTTTAAAAGGAAATAGCGGGATTTTTGCTTGACCAGGTCATAGATCCCAAAGGAGAATACTATTACCCGCTACCGTCTTCATGAATCACTTGTCATCGTGCTCCGAAGGCACCAAGACAACATGTAGGAGAAATTGTATATATACATGTGTATGTGTGAATAATTAATGGTGGTTGTGAGACATTCGATTATATATATATATATGATCGGCTCTACGATAAAATCTATTTATATATATGCATAAGGTGTACAATATGTATTATCATAAAATACCAGCAAACAAAAAAGAATTAAATGGAAAACACAAAATCAATGGGAAAAAAACCAAAACTCCCCCAAACATTTAGTACCGGTTGGTGCTACCAACCGGTACTAATGGTCTACCAGCACCCAAGCCTGGCTCGTGCCACGTGGTGGCACTTTAGCGCCGATTCGTGTCGAACCGGTAGTAAAGGGGGGGGGGCTTTAGTCTCCACTCTTTAGTGCAGGTTGTAGAACCGGCACTAAAGACCCTTACGAACCTGCGCTAAAGCCCGGTTCTGCACTAGTGATTAACTCCTTTTATAAACAATGTTTAGTTTTATCGAGGCACACTACCAAACTCTTCAGCTTTCTATGCAAAATTGTGAAGCACAAAAGCTTACTCGCGGGCGTAGGCCGGCGGTCACCCTGAAGCTGAAGACGAAAGAGATGGCGTCAAACATCACGGAGAGGCAGCACGCTCGAGCCAACGAGGAGCTCTAGTCAAGACAGTGGCGGCGTGGTGGGCGGGGACCATGGAGCCGGCCTCCTGGGTTTACTCCAGCAACATGATTTAGTGTACAATGTACAATCGAGTGATGCACCGACATAGTGGGCTAGGAGAAGTATACACATGACATAACGAAGAGCCTGCTTTCTACAACCCCTCGCCAATAAACGTATAGAAGAGCGGGCACCCCTATTTATCGCGTTACGCAAGCGAACGGGGACGCCTCGCGTCGGGGCAAGCCCATATGGGCCAGCCCATCCGCGTGGGTGGCAAAAAGGCCAGGTTTTTATTTTTATTTTTTCCTGTTTTTTATTCTCATTTTTTGCTTTATCTTTCTAATTTTATTTATATTTTAAAATACTCTACACATATATACAATAAACACTATTCAAAAACACATTTAAGAAATTGATGAACAATTATTTGAAAAATGTTGAATAAGTATTAAAAATTGAGACAAGTTAAAAAAATGTTGAAAAAATATTTTAAAATTTTGCATAAGTAATAAAATGTTGAACATGTACTTGAAAAATGTTGAACATGTATTCGAAAAATGTTTAACAAGTATTTCAAAATTTTGAATAAGTATTACAAAATTTGAACAAGTATTTGAAAAATGTTGAATAAGTATTAACAATTGTTGAATAAGTACTTTAAAAATGTTGACCAAGTATTTGAAATTTTTTGAACAAGTATTTAAGAAATGTTGAATAAAAATTAAAAATATTGAACACGTATTTGAATAATGTTGAATAGGTTTTAAAAAATGTTGAACGCGTATGTGAAAAAATGTTGAACAAGTACTTAGAAAATGTTGAAAAAGAATTAAAAAATGTTGAACAAGTATTTGAAAATTTTGAATAAGTATTAAAAATGTTGATTAGGTATTAATAAATGTTGAATGAGTATTAAAAAATGTTGAATGAGTATTTAAAAATGTTGACTAGGTATTAAAAAATGTTGACCAAGTAAAAAAATCTTGAATAACTATTAAAATGTTGAACAAGTATTTGAAAGATGTTGAGAAAACGTTCAAACAATGTTGAACGTATCTACAAAAAATGTTGATCACTTGTTGCAAACTTTTTTTTGACATGTACAAAAATGTAGAGTGAAAACAAAAGCAAACATTAGAAAACACCCAAGAAAAACAAAAAAATAAGAAGAAAAAGAAAGCCAAACAGAAAATGGAGAGAAAAAAGAAAACAAAAAAGAATGAACCCAAAAGCGCGCGCTAAATGGACAGGCCCGTCATTGTTGATGTCGACGCGAGAGGTCCTTGTGTAATCGCTTAATGCGATAAATAGTCCATGCGTAAAAGAGCAATACAGACCTTTCACAAATCGTATCCATTTTCATATTTTTGATGGCTCGCCCGCCCACCGGAACGCATACGCATACATTTCCCAGCTCCTATCTGCAGCCCATTTACATTTTTTTAACCCAAAAATTTTAGTGTGGGAATTGAAACCCGTACTCCAAACCTGATCCTTTTTTCCAGCCACGGACCCACGGTAACCATCTACGACTGCCCGCTGGATATGCCAACTGCTACCACTTTAACTTCTTGTTGTGCATCAAATGTGACGCTAAAAAAAGACAGCGCCTTCTTTTTTTTTTCAGGTTTTGTTGGCCGGTTTTCTATTGTTCTATTTTTTTCTTTTCTCTTATATTTTTCATTTTTCAAGATTTTAAATTCTTAATTTTGAAATGGTGATTTTTTATTAAATTAGTGGACTTTTCCAAATCCGTGAACATTTTTTAAATCAGTGCAAATTATCTTAAATTTATGAAATGTTTTACAAATTCATGAACTTTTTTTCCTGTATCCGTGAAATCTTCACACTATTTCTTTCTCATTTTTCTGTGCTTTTTTATTTATTTTAATTTTTTTAGTGTTCACTTTTCATTTCTTTTTTATTTTCAAAACTACTCATGCTTTTATAAATTTTTCCAAAAATAAAAATTCAAATTTTGTTCGAAAAGTAAAAATATTAGCATATTAAAAATTGTACAGAAATTTCAAAAAAATGATTCATGTCGAGCACCTTTGAAAGACACGAACTTTTCTTGATTTTTTTTACAATTTTTTTGAAAATGTGAATATTTGTGTTTTATGAACAAAATTAGAAAAGGCGATCATTTTTCAAAATTTTGAATAAATTTTTGAAAGCGCGAGTATTTTTGTAAAAGCAAAAACTAAAATGGGAAAATGAAAAAAAATAAACAATTACAAATAGAGAAAAAAATTAGTTCGACAATGGTTTGGCCCCGTGAAACCGGGGGCTTCCTCGAATTGAAGAAGAAAAGGAAAAAAAGAGGCCATTAGTTTTGAGGAAAAAACATTTAGGCGACGCGGCAAACCACAGGCCCGAAATCAATTCAGCTTGGGTCACTCCAATCGGAGCTCGATTGATTTCGATTTCCACTCGTCGTCATCGACCGGAGCCGAGAAAGAACGGAATTAAGCTTCGGCATTTATAATGCCCAGACAACATCTGTTCCGGCACCCCCAAATTGGAAGCTAGGTTTCCTCGATCAAATTCTCCCCTAAATTTCGCGGCGACGTCGATGACCGGCGAGGAAGTTTCGGCCAAGCAAAGCGCCAGCAAACGCATGGCGGCCAAGGCAGCTGCGCCCGCCGGCGATGGGTGTGTGCTGAAGCGGTGCCAGCAGCATGGTCAAGATCTGAAGGAGAAGAAGGGAACCAAAAGGAAAGCAGAGGAGGCGCCGGAAGGCGACGAATCACCACTGAAGATCTGCTCCATCGAAAGGAAAGCAGCACCGGTGGCGGCGGCGGCGGCCAGGCGTGAGGAGGCTCCGGCGAGAAAGATGACGAGGCTGCCGCAGGAGGAGGTGGATTCCATCCTCACCGAGGAGATGGATGATGACCGTCTCCCTCCCGAGTACAAGGCCCTGAAGCGCCACAACCCTGACCTGATTCCTTCGCCGGAAGAGGCGATGGACGAGGACGTGGTGAGCTTCTACGACGTCGTGCGCGAGTTCTATGAGATTGGAGAGGATTTCAGGGAATTCCAGGCCTGGGTCCGCAGCGAGTACGCCAAGAACGGCTACGTCGAGGTGGATGATGACTACCTGCGCCATCAGAAGGAGATGGAAGCAATGAACGAAGAAGCACGCAAGGAGGCGCTCAAAGGCTTCGATTTTTCAGACTTGCTCGACTTCTGACTTAGTGCAGCATCAGCACCAGTCTGTGATGATTGTAGATGGATTTCACTCTTTCTCCAGTACTATCATCCATCGACTGTATTATTATGCAATCAATGTAATAAGAATTCACTTTGTCGAGCATTCGGTTCTCTTCTTACATTGGCAAAAGGGTGAGTTTGCTTCAAATTCAGGAGTTCAGAAGTAGAAACTGTGTTTCTTCTGATGCGTATCATGTGTACTACTATCCGGCCAAATTAGCTTCTCTGTCTAATGTTGTGTAAAGACCTGGATGTATCAGGTTCCTGAACCTTTGTATGACTCTGTTCAGCTTTGACACTCATGCTTTCTCGCTTGCAGTGTCTGGCCTGTTCATACTAACTAACAATCATTATATCTGTGATGATTGTAGATCGATCTCAGTTTCTTCAGTCTCATCCATCGACTGTATTTATGAAGCTAAGCACCAGCAAACGCCTTGTGTAATAAACAAGAACTCACTTTGTTGCATCCATCAGTTTGCCATGAGCATTCGGCTCTGTTCTTAGTTCTTACACATTGGCAAAAGCACGTGTTTGCGGTTGTATTGCCGAAACTGGAGTTCTTGTGCTCTCGACCACCTCATTTATCTGTCAGGTTTGTGAGAGGTGTGAGAGGATGCAAAGTTTCAGACTTTCCACTTTCTATTTTACAAAATCGGTTTTATAGTTTTGTTATGAAAACGAAACTTTGCCACCATGTTCAGCTTCAGTACAACAATGTGGTTAGGGGCGTACAAATCAAACGTCGCAATGTAATGACATCTTCAGAAACTTGCCATACTGTGTTGAACTGTTGTCGACAGATCTTGCAAGCTTTCTGTATTATTTTGATTGCTTTTTATACAGCTTTTGGAATTCAAATGAAAGGAAGTCTAGTGGTCCTGTTGTTTAGCTCATTGGAGCAAAGGGGGACGACAAAGGCACTTGTTTTTGAGTTTGCTATGTCAAGATTCGCCAGATTGGGAGGCTCCATATCCAAGTCACTGACTACCAAAAGATTTATAGTAAAACGCAACCATCTTGGTCGAAAACAAGATTACATAGCTAATCCACATAATATGCTAGTGGCATGCCAGCCAAACTGGCTGAACAAACACTACAAAAAATATGTCAACCTGTGACCTTCTTTCAGTGACCCTGGAAGAATTGGTCGTAAATCTATGACCATTTGAGACCAATTGGTCATAAGCTATTTGTGACGCCCCGAGACCGATGCGCCAGTTGTCCTCCCGTTTTTCGCTGTTGTTGCTTTGTCATTTGCTTGCGTGTCGCATCTTGCCATGTCATCATCCGCATTGCATCATCATGTTTTCGAAACTTGCATCCATCCGGGTTCTCCGAGTTCTCTTCCTTGTTCGTTCTGAGACCAACCACACTTGCACGCGCCCGCGGCATGTCCGTAATAGAATTTTATAAGTGGCCGGAAAATGTTCTCGGAATGGAATGAAAGTTGGCGTGCGGTGTTGTTTTGGTGTCAGTAGACCGCCTGCCAAGTTTCATCGCATTCGGAGTCCGTTTGACGCCCCAACGAATAAATATAGCAGGCATTTTAGCCGGTCTAACGTCGGACGTTTTCGGTCTCCGGAAACCGTGCCGGGCTGCATCTCTCCCCTCTTCTCTCAGACCAACCCGCTCTTCACAATCCGCCAGACCCAACCTAACCTCTCTCGTCAGCCGCGGACCTCCTTGCGCGCGCATCCGAAAGCTGTCCCGAACCCGACTCGGGTTGTTGTTACCGATGGATCCGGATCATCCCCTAACATCCGTAAATCATCATCGATTTCTCATTGGACTCTCCTATGCTATTTATTCTCAAGCGTCCGATTACGATCGGAGGGACGATTTACCCTAAGTAAAAACCACCTACTATATATATCTAGACAAACCACCTAATTTCTAGGGATCCTACCATAGCCGCCGCCGCCACTCCTCCTGTCTCGTCTTCCTCGGGATCCTCCCGATCCAAATCCCCTCGCAGCCATTCACCTCCCTCCTCGTTTTCACCCCCGAGCCAACAAGCCGCACCGCAGCGCCAGATCTCCCTGCTCCCCTTGCCTCCTCTGTTCCCCTCCGATCCATCCACCCACCTCGATCTGCGAGCCGCGCCTGCCTCCCGCCGGTGCAGCGACGCCGTGCCCGAGCCCCGCTGCCTCCTCTGCTTCCCGAGCGCACCGCAACAACAGATGCAGGTCCCCTGCCTCGTCCCCTTGCACCACCAGCCAAGCTCTCCTCGTCGCCAGAGCCCCGATCGAGCTTCTCTTCCCGAGTCGCAGCCACCCCGCAGCCGTCCAACCTCGCCGACCCTGCAGGCCGCGCCCTCCGGCGAGCCCGCCACGCCGGCCTCCAGGACCTCTGCTCCTCCTCTCTGTCTTCTTCTCCTCCCTCTCCCGTTTTCTTTCTCTCTCATGTACCTCCCTCTCTCTCTCAGGTATGTAGGAGCAACGCGGTGGATGGGCTCCTCCAGCCGACGTCATGGATGCCAAGTTCCCGCCGCGTCCCTGCTCCGTTCGTTGCTATCTCCATCCGATCCGGCGATTCCCTGCGCCCCGGTCTCGTTCCTGCCTTCAGGTCGCCAAGCCTTCTCCTCTCCCTCTCTTTCTTTCCTCTACTTCTGAACTTCTTTGAACTTTTCTGCGTTTCTCTGAATAGGAAGCGGCCATGGTGCCCCTCCATCTCAAACTCCCGTGCCGCCAAGCCTTGGGAATGGCCAGATCCGGTCAAACGCGGCCCAATCCCGACGCAGGTCCTCGTCCGCGCCCCTGCCTCGCTGACACCCAGCTCGCCGGAGCCCCGTTGCCGCGCTGCCCGCCTTCTGTGTCGCCATGGCCTGCTGTTGCCTCTGTTGGTAACGAGCAACAGCAGCTCGCAAGGTCCAGCCGCGCGTTGACCGTGCTGGCCAGCTGCTTGGGCTGAGGCCGCGGCAAGGCCCAGCGCGCCCCTTCGCGGCCTGCCCAGCCTCCTTCTCCACCGATGGGCCTCGGCCTATGGTGAGCAGCCCAGCTCCTAGCAGATTAGGCCCGATGCGTGTTTTTTCCCCTCTGTTGCGATTTAGCTATTATCCTAGGATTTACAGAATTGCAGAAAACCCCCCAAGTATCATGCATATAATAACTCATGAACCGTGCATCGGTTTAAAATGACTTATATATGTAAAGTGCTTAAAATTCTGTCTAGTTTCATAATATGCCACTTTCATCCATGCTTAAAATGTTTAAAATGTTGTTTGCATTTATTTTGTTAAGTGGCATGTTAAAATGATTTAATTCATAACTAAATAACCGTAGCTCGGATTTAAATAAACTTTATATGTAAATGGGGTAGAAAAATGCCTAGTTTAACTTGATGCACTTTATTTTCCTGTTTTACAACATTAAAATATGCTTTAGGTCAGATCAGTACCAAATCTAAAATATGCACATGAGGTTCTTTCGGACTTGTTGTTGTTGTTCCGGCCTCATTTAAATTTGCCTAGATAGGTAGTTTTTCATATGTTTCACCTCTTGCCATGTTTAACAACATTTAATATTGTTGGGTACATAACCGAGAGCGAACTAAATAATTGATTTGGTGTTCCATCAATATGCAACTCGTTGCATATTGAGCTCCACTTAACTTGTAGTGTTGTTTGTTGCACTTTGCCATGCCATGCTAATTAAACCGGACATGCATCATACTTGATTGTGCATCATGCCATGTTTATGTGATGATTGTTTACTATGTTGTTTGCTTCTTTCCGGTGTTGCTTCTTCGGGTTAGTCCCGATAACGTCATGTTTGTGAGGATCCGTTCGTCTACGTCCGTTTGTCTTCTTCATGGACTCGTTCTTCTTCCTTGCGGGATCTCAAGCAAGATGACCATACCCTCGAAATCACTTCTATTTTTGCTTGCTAGTTGCTCGCTCTTTTGCTATGCCTATGCTGCGATACCTACCACTTGCTTATCATGCCTCCCATATTGTTAAACCAAGCCTCTAACCCACCTTGTCCTAGCAAACCGTTGTTTGGCTATGTTACCGCTTTGCTCAGCCCCTCTTATAGCGTTGATAGTTGCAGGTGAAGATGAAGTTTGTTCCTTGTTGGAACATGGAGATGTTGTTCCTTGTTGGAACATGTTTACTTGTTGGGATATCACAATATATCTTATTTAATTAATGCATCTATATACTTGGTAAAGGGTGGAAGGCTCGGCCTTATGCCTGGTGTTTTGTTCCACTCTTGCCGCCCTAGTTTCCGTCATATCGGTGTTATGTTCCCGGATTTTGCGTCCCTAACGCGGTTGGGTGATTTATGGGACCCCCTTGACAGGTCGCTTTGAATAAGACTCTTCCAGCAAGGCCCAACATTGGTTTTACCATTTGCCTACCACCTATCCCTTTCCCTTGGGTCGGCCAGCCCGAGGGTCATCTTTATTCAGCCCCCCCGGGCCAATGCTTGTCTAAGTGTTGGTCCGAACCGAGCCGCCTGCGGGGCCACCGCGGGGAAACTCGAGGCCTGGTTTTACTCGTAGCCTGTCTAATCCGGTGTTGCCCTGAGACCGAGATATGTGCAGCTCCTATCAGGATTGTCGGCGCATCGGGCGGCTTTGCTGGACTTGTTTTATTGCTGTCAAAATGTCTTGTAGCCGGGATTCTGAGACTGATCGGGTCTTCCCGGGGAGAAGGAATATCCTTCGTTGATCGCGAGACCTTATCATGGGCTAAGTTGGGACACCCCTGCAGGGTATTATCTTTCGAAAGCCGTGCCCGCGGTTATGTGGCAGATGGGAATTTGTTAATGTCCGGTTGTAGAAAACCCGAAGTTGATCTTAATTAAAATACATCAACCGCGTGTGTAACCGTGATGGTCTCTTCTCGGCGGGGTCCGGGAAGTGAACACGGTGTTGGAGTTATGCTTGACGTAAGTAGTTTCAGGACCACTTCTTGATCATAGTTGATCGACCGTGCTTTTGCCTTCTCTTCTCGCTCTCATTTGCGTATGTTAGCCACCAGATATGCTAGTCGCTTGCTGCAGCTCCACCTCATACCTTTACCCTACCTATAATCTTAAATAGTCTTGATCTCGCGGGTGTGAGATTGCTGAGTCCCCGTGACTCACAGATACTTCCAAAATCAGTTTGTAGGTGTCGATGAGACCGTGCAGGTGACAGACCCGAGCTCAAGGAGGAGCCCGATGAAGACCTTGTTCTTTGCGTTGCTTCGTTTCAGTTGATCAGTAGTGGAGCCCAGATGGGGTCGATCGGGGACCTTTGTCGCTTTTGGGGTTCTTCTTTTATTTTGGCTCCGTAGTCGGGCCCTGATTGTACTTGGATGATGTAATGCTTTACTCATGTATTGTGTGAAGTGGCGATTGTAAGCCAACTATGTAACTCTTTCCCTTATGTATTACATGGGTTGTGTGAAGATTACCTCACTTGCGACATTGCTTTCAATGCGGTTATGCCTCTAAGTCGTGCTTCGACACGTGGGAGATATAGCCGCATCGAGGGCATGACAAGTTGGTAATCAGAGCCTTCCCCGACCTTAGGAGCCCCCACTGATTGATCGTTTTTAGCGGCCGAGTTGTGTCTAGAAAAATGTTTTGAGTCATTTAGGAATTATATATCGGAGAGTTTAGGAATTCTTTTTACTTCCCAGTCTCCTCATCGCTCTGGTAAGGCATCCTGACGTAGAGTTTTGTCTTTTCTCTTCTCAAATTTCACTAAAAAAAATTTAGGATCACGCGGGTATCTTAGAATCGTTCCGATGGTTTTGTGATGACAACATTGTCTTGGTGCCTCCTGTCAGCAGGGGTTTAGTGGAGGTGTCTCGGGGAGTTGAGCTCCGAGGTGTTGTCGTCATAATTTTATCGTTACAGTTCTGGAATACCTGAGTTTAGTACGCCGACATCGAAAATCTCTTTTGTACAGTTGTTGGTGAGATAACCCTGATAGCCCAGTACTGAGGCGAGTGCGGGAGTATTGCCATAACTCGTATAACCGATGCTTTTCGAAGGTTGAGGTAGACGATTTCCGAAGGTTTCTTGGTTATGTGTTGAAGGATGGATACAGCTGGATCTAGGTATTGTTAGTTTGGGTGATATATTTTGTGTCCCCTGTATCCCAACACCAGATTGCATAACCAGAAAGTTTCGGGAGTTTATAGGTGGGAATTCAAGTATCTCGTAGGATATCTTTCCAACAGGCAGATGATACGATATGGGATCTATCGTATGTTTGTTTCCAGCTTATTCTGCAAGCCAAATCCTTTGTTTTGTTTGTGGTATTCGAGTTGCTTCAATGTCAAGTGTTGATCCATACCTTTTCTAAATGGTGTTCTCATATTTCTATGTGAATACTAATCCTTCTTGATCATTGAGGTTGTCTTTTCAATTCTTTTCCAGCCGGTGTGTCTCTCTTCAAGTGGATCTGATCATTTCAACATTCACAAGATCACCCCTCAGTTTTTTTCCCAACATTGCTTGTTTCATCCGTCCCAAATTGTCTTTGATTTTCCCGCCCTCCCACCCTTTTTCTTCAAGGATTCAGATTTCTTAATCAAGTATCCTTTTATTGATGCGAAGTCTCTCCATTCTTTTCCGTGAATGTTCTTATCCGGGGTTTCTCTTGAAGATTCTAACGGAGCTTCAAGTTCATCATTCGTCATTCTTTTCTTCTCCGGTGGTCTCAATTCAAGATTTCGGTGTTGATCATATTCCTTTTTCTCATTTCAAGTGCTTTCTTATGCCGGTGCACCTCTTAATCTTTCACCTCTCACTATTGATTTGTTCTGGAGTGATGAAGATATCTCAGAACATTCAAGTTCCCATTCTCAATTCACTCAATTTCTTTTGAGGATGCTATCTCATTCAAGCCATTTAATTCAACCGGTGTAATCTCCCTTTCAAGCAATCGTTCAACGGTGTTTCTTTTGGAGTGGGCCCTAACCCATAGGTCTTTTCCCAGGATCTTACCTAACTCTTCTAATTTTCAAAGCTTCTAAAATTCTTTTCAAAGTTTGATGTAAGAATGAATTATCATCAGTCAAATGTCTTTCTCCAAGATCCTTCAATTCTTTCATCATTGGTTCAACCTTTCCAATTTTCATTCCGGAGTGCCTCAACAATTCATGGTGGTGGTTCTCGTCATCATTCTCAACAGTTGAAGATTGAAGAAGTGTTTCTCTTAAATCTTGCCCCATTCTCTTCAAGATTCATTGTTCTAGCTTGATGCCATCCTCTCATAATTGTTTTCGATTGTGAGAATTCTTTTCATACCCATCAGAAGCATTTCATGAGTTGTTTCCATTTCTTTTCCCCGAAGGCCATCATTTCATAATTCCTCATTCTCAGCTTTCAGCTCTCGTTCTCCAAATCTTACCGGTGCATTTTTCAATATTCTCTAATCACTTCATGATCTCTTCGTTTTCATGTATCTTAATCCTAGCAAGCATCTTCGTTCATTTGCTAATTCTTCCCGGTGTTTCCTTATCTTTTCTTCGTTCATTTTCAATTCTTACGGTGGTTTGTTCAAGAGTTGTCTTTCTTGGTTATCATATCAATTAATTCGTTGTTTCCAAATCCCACCGGTGGTTCCATCAATACCTTCTCAAGTTTGTGCTATATCTCTCTTGATCCTTTCTACGAGAATAAGTAGTATGCCAAATCCGTTGCTTGTCATCAATTTAAATTGGTGAAGGATAAGCATAATGTAATTCTTATTCTTGTTTCATCGAGTAAATTCTATTCCATATTCCGGAGGTTTTTCAAATTCTTGATTTCAATTGTTTCACCTTATCTTCCTCGTAGTTCCAAGCTCTCGCAATTATATCACCACGGAGATCCATCTAATCATTGCAAAGCTTCAGCCTTATTCTTTTCATTTCATCTGATCATCCTTTTATTACCGGAGTTCTTTATGGAGGCTACATGATGATTCACAAAGGATTTAATTCCTTCTCGAAGTGTTCATCGAGATTCTTTTCAGAGCAGCTCAAGTATTCTTTATCTTGCATTTTAAAGTGCAATTCTTCCAACCATCATTCGAGGTGGTATTATGTCATTTTTGATAATTTGAGTTCATGTCTCATGATTCACATGTTGTTAAGAATGAGATATCTTAAATCCATCAAACTCTTCTTTGGAGTTATCTTGGGTTATATTTCACCTAAAGCCTTCCCTGAGGATTGTTGCTATTATGGTGCTCATAAATGACCCAAGTTCTTCTTTTATCCTCCCGGTGATATAAGTTTTCATCTCCTTGTTGATATCAATCCAATCTATTGTTTCCGTTAGTGGCAGATTTTCATCTCGTAATTTTGAGACGTTTTCCATAAGCCCACTACAAGCTTATTATTTTCGTTATTGGTTGTCCAACAACTCCGTTCTAACCTTCTTGGAAGGATGCTTTCCAAATTCAATTGTGGTTGAAGTTGTCATTATCTTCTCCGTTCTTTTCTTCCAACCATCTAGCTTCTATTATTTGTTCCGGAGGCATTGTGATATTGCTCTTTTCACTCATCATCTCGTTTTGCCAAGATCATGTTCTTTTCCTTGCTTATCCATTTAACCGGAGTGTCGTGTTTTCATTCGAGCTCTCTCATCTTATCAAGATTTCATCTCTTTTCTACCGGAGTGCTGTCCAAATTATGTCATTCTTGTTCCTTTGCTATCTCGTTATACCAGTGTGGTTTCATATTCTTTTGATTCGTTAAGCTCTTATTTCCATGTCTTTCAACCTTCAAGTTCTCGTAATACTCCTTGGTCCTCTTTTCTACCGGATTGTTTGCAATCTCGTTCATCTCTGGTGTACCCTTTCTTTTAAATTGTTTAACCTCTCAAGGTTCGTGGTTTCACTCGTTTGTCAAAGAAGCAACTTAGTTTTACCTCTCCTCTTATCTTCCATTTTCCCTCCAGTGCCATTCTAGATCTCGGGACGAGATCCTCTCGTAGTGGTGGAGTGTTGTGACGCCCCGAGACCGATGCGCCAGTTGTCCTCCCGTTTTTCGCTGTTGTTGCTTTGTCATTTGCTTGCGTGTCACATCTTGCCATGTCATCATCCGCATTGCATCATCATGTTTTTGAAACTTGCATCCGTCCGGGTTCTCCGAGTTCTCTCCCTTGTCCGTTCTGAGACCAACCACACTTGCACGCGCCCGCGGCATGTCCGTAATAGTATTTTATAAGTGGTCGGAAAATGTTCTCGGAATGGAATGAAAGTTGGCGTGCGGTGTTGTTTTGGTGTCAGTAGACCGCCTGCCAAGTTTCATCGCATTCGGAGTCCGTTTGATGCCCCAACGAATAAATATAGCAGGCATTTTAGCCGGTCTAACGTCGGATGTTTTCGGTCTCCGGAAACCGTGCCGGGCTGCATCTCTCCCCTCTTCTCTTAGACCAACCCGCTCTTCACAATCCGCCAGACCCAACCTAACCTCTCTCGTCAGCCGCGGACCTCCTTGCGCGCGCATCCGAAAGTTGTCCCGAACCCGACTCGGGTTGTTGTTACCGATGGATCCGGATCATCCCCTAACATCCGTAAATCATCATCGATTTCTCATTGGACTCTCCTATGCTATTTATTCTCGAGCGTCCGATTACGATCGGAGGGACGATTTACCCTAAGTCAAAACCACCTACTATATATATCTAGACAAACCACCTAATTTCTAGGGATCCTACCATAGCCGCCGCCGCCACTCCTCCTATCTCGTCTTCCTCGGGATCCTCCCGATCCAAATCCCCTCGCAGCCATTCACCTCCCTCCTCGTTTTCAGCCCCGAGCCAACCAGCGGCACCGCAGCGCCAGATCTCCCTGCTCCCCTTGCCTCCTCTGTTCCCCTCCGATCCATCCACCCACCTCGATCTGGGAGCCGCGCCTGCCTCCCGCCGGTGCAGCGACGCCGTGCCCGAGCCCCGCTGCCTCCTCTGCTTCCCGAGCGCACCGCAACAACAGATGCAGGTCCCCTGCCTCGTCCCCTTGCACCACCAGCCAAACTCTCCTCGTCGCCAGAGCCCCGATCGAGCTCCTCTTCCCGAGTCGCAGCCACCCCGCATCCGTCCAACCTCGCCGACCCTGCAGGCCGCGCCCTCCGGCGAGCCCGCCACGCCGGCCTCCAGGACCTCTGCTCCTCCTCTCTGTCTTCTTCTCCTCCCTCTCCCGTTTTCTTTCTCTCTCATGTACCTCCCTCTCTCTCTCTCAGGTACGTAGGAGCAACGCCATGGATGGGCTCCTCCAGTAGACGTCATGGATGCCAAGTTCCCGCCGCGGCCCTGCTCCGTTCATTGCTATCTCCATCCGATCCGGCGATTCCCTGCGCCCCGGTCTCGTTCCTGCTTTCAGGTCGCCAAGCCTTCTCCTCTCCCTCTCTTTCTTTCCTCTACTTCTGAACTTCTCTGAACTTTTCTGTGTTTCTCTGAACTGGAAGCGGCCATGGTGCCCCTCCATCTCAAACTCCCGTGCCGCCAAGCCTTGGGAATGGCCAGATCCGGTCAAATGCGGCCCAATCCCGACGCAGGTCCTCGTCCGCGCCCCTGCCTCGCTGACACCCAGCTCACCGGAGCCCCGTTGCCGCGCTGCCCGGCTTCTGCGTCGCCATGGCCTGTTGTTGCCTCTGTTGGTAACGAGCAACAGCAGCTCGCCCGGTCCAGCCGCGCGTTGACCGTGCTGGCCAGCTGCTTGGGCTGAGGCCGCGGCAAGGCCCAGCGCGCCCCTTCGCGGCCTGCCCAACCTCCTTCTCCACCGACGGGCCTCGGCCTATGGTGAGCAGCCTAGCTCCCAGCAGATTAGGCCCGATGCGTGTTTTTCCCCCTCTGTTGCGATTTAGCTATTATCCTAGGATTTACAGAATTGCAGAAAACCCCCCAAGCATCATGCATATAATAACTCATGAACCGTGCATCGGTTTAAAATGACTTATATATGTAAAGTGCTTAAAATTCTGTCTAGTTTCATAATATGCCACTTTCATCCGTGCTTAAAATGTTTAAAATGTTGTTTGCATTTATTTTGTTAAATGACATGTTAAAATGATTTAATTCATAACTAAATAACCGTAGCTCGGATTTAAATAAACTTTATATGTAAATGGGGTAAAAAATGCCTAGTTTAACTTCATGCACTTTATTTTCCTGTTTTACAACATTAAAATATGCTTTAGGTCAGATCAGTACCAAATCTAAAATATGCACATGAGGTTCTTCCGGACTTGTTGTTGTTGTTCCGGCCTCATTTAAATTTGCCTAGATAGGTAGTTTTTCATATGTTTCACCTCTTGCCATGTTTAACAACATTTAATATTGTTGGGTACATAACTGAGAGAGAACTAAATAATTGATGTGGTGTTCCATCAATATGCAACTCGTTGCATATTGAGCTCCACTTAACTTGTAGTGTTGTTTGTTGCACTTTGCCATGCCATGCTAATTAAACCGGACATGCATCATACTTGATTGTGCATCATGCCATGTTTATGTGATGATTGTTTACTATGTTGTTTGCTTCTTTTCGGTGTTGCTTCTTCGGGTTAGTCCCGATAACGTCATGTTTGTGAGGATACGTTCGTCTACGTCCGTTTGTCTTCTTCATGGACTCGTTCTTCTTCCTTGCGGGATCTCGGGCAAGATGACCATACCCTCGAAATCACTTCTATTTTTGCTTGCTAGTTGCTCGCTCTTTTGCTATGCCTATGCTGCGATACCTACCACTTGCTTATCATGCCTCCCATATTGTTAAACCAAGCCTCTAACCCACCTTGTCCTAGCAAACCGTTGTTTGGCTATGTTACCGCTTTGCTCAGCCCCTCTTATAGCATTGATAGTTGCAGGTGAAGATGAAGTTTGTTCCTTGTTGGAACATGGAGATGTTGTTCCTTGTTGGAACATGTTTACTTGTTGGGATATCACAATATATCTTATTTAATTAATGCATCTATATACTTGGTAAAGGGTGGAAGGCTCGGCCTTATGCCTGGTGTTTCGTTCCACTCTTGCCAACCTAGTTTCCGTCATATCGGTGTTATGTTCCCAGATTTTGCGTCCCTAACGCGGTCGAGTGATTTATGGGACCCCCTTGACAGGTCGCTTTGAATAAGACTCTTCCAGCAAGGCCCAACATTGGTTTTACCATTTGCCTACCACCTATCCCTTTCCCTTGGGTCGGCCAGCCCGAGGGTCATCTTTATTCAGCCCCCCCGGGCCAATGCTTGTCTAAGTGTTGGTCCGAACCGAGCCGCCTGCGGGGCCACCGCGGGGAAACTCGAGGCCTGGTTTTACTCGGAGCCTGTCTCATCCGGTGTTGCCCTGAGACCGAGATATGTGCAGCTCCTATCAGGATTGTCGGCGCATCGGGCGGCTTTGCTGGACTTGTTTTATTACTGTCGAAATGTCTTGTAGCCGGGATTCCGAGACTGATCGGGTCTTCCCGGGGAGAAGGAATATCCTTCGTTGATCGCGAGAGCTTGTCATGGGCTAAGTTGGGACACCCCTGCAGGGTATTATCTTTCGAAAGCCGTGCCCGTGGTTATGTGGCAGATGGGAATTTGTTAATGTCCGGTTGTAGAAAACCCGAAGTTGATCTTAATTAAAATACATCAACCGCGTGTGTAACCGTGATGGTCTCTTCTCGGCGGGGTCCGGGAAGTGAACACGGTGTTGGAGTTATGCTTGACGTAAGTAGTTTCAGGATCACTTCTTGATCATAGTTGATCGACCGTGCTTTTGCCTTCTCTTCTCGCTCTCATTTGCGTATGTTAGCCACTAGATATGCTAGTCGCTTGCTGCAGCTCCACCTCATACCTTTACCCTACCTATAAGCTTAAATAGTCTTGATCTAGCGGGTGTGAGATTGCTGAGTCCCCGTAACTCACAGATACTTCCAAAACCAGTTTGCAGGTGTCGATGAGACCGTGCAGGTGACACACCCGAGCTCAAGGAGGAGCCCGATGAAGACCTTGTTCTTTGCGTTGCTTCATTTCAGTTGATCAGTAGTGGAGCCCAGTTGGGGTCGATCGGGGACCTTTGTCGCTTTTGGGGTTCTTCTTTTATTTTGGCTCCGTAGTCGGGCCCTGATTGTACATGGATGATGTAATGCTTTACTCATGTATTGTGTGAAGTGGCGATTGTAAGCCAACTATGTAACTCTTTCCCTTATGTATTACATGGGTTGTGTGAAGATTACCTCACTTGCGACATTGCTTTCAATGCGGTTATGCCTCTAGGTCGTGCTTCGACACGTGGGAGATATAGCCGCATCAAGGGCGTGACACTATTTGGAGGGCTCCAAACCCTATGGTCGTAAAGCAAACAACACTGGTCTGCTGCCTTATTTACTGGTGCATCTTTCTTGTGAGAGTTTACTTGATAGTATAATATGTTAGAAGAAACTACCATGTCTCTAGAATGAATCTCAACCACTCCTTATACACTTACAACTCGGTTTCTTTCATATAAGTTCTGATGCCTTTATTTAGGTTGAGCTACTGCCCTGTTAACTGATGTAAGAAACATTATCATTTGCTAGTTTGCTCTGTGTTAAGAACTATGACCAGTAAGTTTTGTTTGCCAATAGCTTTCTGTGTGCATGCTCTTAATCCCCATAGCACTAAGAGAGGACCTTACTGATTCTCATATTACTAATTTCTCTATCAAACATTATTATTTCTGTCCTCAATAAGTTCCGGCGCTATGTTCTCTTTTTTGTTCAGTTAGCTCTGTCAAATATAATCAACCTGCCTATGTTCCATTTTGCTATTTGTACTTAGGTAGAAAAGGCTAAAATTTGTACATGTAATAATGCTGAAGCTATATTGGTTGCTTGTGTCTTAATTTTTTCTTCTGTAATGATGATTTGAAATGTCACGCAGGCCATTATTGGTGCTGATGTTGTTGCTGTGGTTGTTGGAGGTGTTACTGCTGCATCTGGCGGAGCTGCCGTTGGGGCCCCAAAGGGTAACCTTCATCAGCCACAACCCCACTACAATGGCTCAAGGTTCTGTGCCCCATCACCCCTCTTTCTAAATTACTGAAATGAACCAAGATGTCATATATTTAGGAACGGAGGTAGTAGTAAGGTCAAAATAGAACAACAAGGGATGTTTCTAATTTGGTTATGCTAGAATAATGCATCAACTCGTGATGTTCTTGGATGTTACTCTAGGTGTCAAAATGATAGTAAAACCTAGGCTCTTGCATGGTTCTCGAATTAATTTTTCTATTTTATTGCTAACAAATATTGCCTATGTTGAGGCTCTAAACATGTGGATGCTCCTCTCATTTACAGGAGTTCTAGCCGAAGAAATTCGGAGAAAGCTAAGCGACTTGCTTTATATGTTATTGACTTGTAATGCTAAATTTGTTGAGAATTTCTATGTACTGTTGCACATGTTACTCGAATGCTGGTAGTTATGTACATATACTCACAATATTATTCGTTGTTTACTTGAAATGCATTCTTGGACTGAAAGTGGCTGAAAAGGTATACGGAGAATTACGGAGAATGTCCTGAAACTTTACGGAGAATTATTTTGAAATATATAAAAATGCGAAGAAATACCAGGAGGGGACCCACCAGGTGGCTACAAGCCTGGAGGGCCCGCCCTACCCCCCTGAGCACCACCTGAGCTTGTGGGCCCTGTCGTGGTTCTAAGTCTGACAGTGATGTAGGGGGGTAAGTATGGAGAGGCTAGATCTTAGCTATGTAGAAGTTGTAAGCACACAAGGATTACGAGTTCAGGCCCTTCTCGGAGGAAGTAACAGCCCTACGTCTCGGTGCCCGGAGGTGGTCGATTGGATTATGTGTGTAAGAATAACAGGGGTGCGAACCCTTGATACTGAGGAGGTGGGTGGCTTATATAGAGTTTGCCAGGCCCCTCCAGCCCTCAGTAATGCTAGGTTTAAAGTAAATTAAGGTTAGGTGTTACTGGTAACGCTCCTAATAAAGTGCTATAATGACCATAAGAGCTACTTAATGACCGACTGTTTGTGTGCGGAGTGACTGTAGAACTCCTTGCAGTCGAGTGCTTTGCTTCGTGGTCGAGTGATAGCGTCGTGGTCGAGTGTCTTGAATCCGTCGAGTGGGATACCTCCAAGTCGATTGAAAGGTGACTTCTTCTAGGGATGTCCTTGGGTAGGGCACTTAGGAAAGGTCCATGCCCCTATCCTAGGTACATAGCTTCATCATTAGCCCCCGAATGGATCGAGGTTTGAGTGGGAAGGAGTTGGGGACCCTTCCGGCCGGTTCTCTGTGTTACATGAGTGCCTTGTTTTGGATCAATCGTCACGGATAACGTCGTCAACCTCTTTCAGTCGCCTTGATCCATTCTAGGCCTTTCATCGAATGAATTTCCTTGCTTGTGAAGTTCCGAGTGATGGTGTGAAAGGGATCTTCTGTCTGACGAATTGTTCTGCAACCTGCGGATTTTGCGGGATTTGAATTTCGGGAAGCGCGCGGGACGGGGGTGGCTACTGTAATCGGATGTGATAAGGCGGAAGCTCCTCGATTTCCGCGCCACCTTTTTCGCCACGAACCGCGCGCGCGTCTGCTGCGGGATTTGACGGGATAGCTTGGGCCTACCAGTCAGCCACTCGGAAGTGGCCTCTTATAAGCCGCAGGCTCGGGGCTCCCAAACAGCGTGCTCTCTCTTTTCCTTCTCCCTTCACAAGATCTTCCGCCACCTCCGCTCTCACCCTAGCACCGTAGGCCCGTTCGTGCTTCGCCGGCGACGATGGTGAAGGACAAGACGTCCGCTCTGGAGCGCGCGAAGAAGGCGGCGGTGCAGGGGAAAGGGAAGAAGTCCGCTCGGGGCGGATCTTCCTCCAGGACTGCTCTGCCCAAGGGCTGGATCCAGGGCGACTGGATGCCGTCGGTGATTCGGCAGGAAGATCTTGATGATATGGTCGAGGGAGGAGTCATTCCTCATGAAGCTGCGCGTCTCGTGGGGGGAGAAGTCGAACCCCAACCTCTTGACGGTGAGTGCGTCCTCCTCGCCACCCATATTGATCGCGGGTTTTCTCTACCTCCTCATCCTTTTTTCCGGAGCTTTCTGAACTTCTTCGGAGCGCAGCTCCATCACTTCACTCCCAATTCCATCGTGTATCTTGCTGCTTTCGTTTCCTTGTGTGAGGGTTTCTTGGGTTGTCGCCCCCATTGGGGACTCTTTAAGCACGTCTTCACTTGCCGCTCCCAAGTTGAGTGATGAAAGGACGCAGGTGATCTAGCTGTGCGGGGGCCTGGCGATCCAGACGAGGGGAAAAAGTTCTTTTCCATCTATCACTTTCGCTGAGTCGGTCCGTGGTTGGCAGTCGACCTGGTTTTACTGTAAAGACCAGGCGACCCCAAGACAGTCGACTGGGCTTCCCCCTTTCTCTCTGGACCGAGCTCAAAAACCTGCTTTTCTGAAAGTGGTGCCGGAAGAAAAGGCGCAAGTCAAAGTGCTGGTGGGTCGAGTGGTTCAGCTTGTCCGCGAGGGTGTGACCGGCATGGACTTGCTGGAGGTCTTCCTTCGGAGGCGCATCCGACCGCTTCAGGCTCGTGACCACCCGATGTGGTTATACTCGGGTCTTGAAGACACCACTCGGATTCACCCAGAGGAGGTCACTGATGAGATGCTGGAAGGGTGGCTGTCGAGCATCACAGGGAACAAAGACAACCCCCGAGGAGCCAGGAGGGTTCCTCCACTCGACAACACATACGAAGTGGACCAGGTCTGACCTTATGTTCCTGACTGGGATCTTGCTTTCTTCATTGGTCTTCTTTGAATCGGCCGATTGACTTTTGTCTTGTCTGTTGTCCTCCAGGCAACTATTGAGATGTACTCGACACCCAACGGAGCACAGGAGCAGGCTGAGGAAGGGGAGGCGAGTGGAGGCGAAAGTGGAGACGAACACGGCGAGTGGGAATCTGACGACGAAGGAGAGGGAGACGATGATGTCGACTCCAGCAAAGAGGAGGAGGAGGAAGTTGAACCCCCCCCCCCCGCTTGGAGAGGCGATCCAAGCTTACACACGATCCTGCGCGGGAACGTGGTAAGGCGACTACTCCTGTTGGGCAGTCGTCGAAACGCCCTCGGACCTATTCTCCTACGACGATTGAAAAAGCTCCCAAGCACCCATGCGCGACGCCGTCCAAGCCGCCCAAGGCCCTGCCCAAGATGAAGATGACTGTCCCCACCATTTCTGGGTAATAATAAGACTTGTTTTCCTTTGTCGACCGTGAACAGATCCTTGGTCGATTCATTGAGCCAACTGACTGACTTTCGAAATTTGCAGTGCTGCTACTTCTGAGATCTCCGCCAAGGACGATGATCAAGAGATGGAGGATGCTGTTACTTCCAACCCTGGTACGATTACTGATGTTCTGCCTTGAGTCGACTGGATATTTCTTGTAACTCTGGTCGATTGACTTTTTCTTGTAGCTCCTCCTCATGTTATTAACCTCCCGGATGACGACGACGACGTGCCGCTGAGAGTGAGAAGGAACAGGAGGGCGTCGGCTGGCAAGACCTCCTAATCTGCTCCGGCGTCTGAGGCTGTAGCTCGGGACGGTGGTGATACCACTCGGACTTCCGTGACTTTCGCTGATCCTCTGACGAGCGTGCGGCCTTTGACGTCGACTGCAAATCCGCCTTCACTTTTTGCCACATACCCTGTCCATGAGGACCAAGTGGGTGCCGCAAAATAGGCTATACGCCAGGCGGGAATCATGATGGAGCAAGTGAAAGTGGTTCGGGAAGCCAGCCAAGCAGCATATGACGCGAGTTCAGCTCTTCAGAGCAACGTCCAGGTCAGTCGACTCAACACTTGGTCTGTTATGATATGTTGTTTGAAGAATCTCTTTTCCGAAGATCTTTATATCTGTACACCCACTGGGTGTGTCTACCAATTTTTGGTGAGTGGGGGCACGCTAAGTGCACCCACTGGGTGTAGTCCCCGAGACTACGGTGGACTGCTGGCAGTCGACTGTAGTCTTTATATTGTGTTGCTGTAGTTGTACTTCTTCACTCGGTCTGGTCAGGCCATGTCGAATGGAACTGTACCCGGTCGACTGCGGGCAGTCGACTTTTTTTTTGGTCGAACCAGTGGGGGCACGCTGAGTGCACCCACTGGGTGTAGTCCCCGAGACTGCTGTCGAATGTTTTGATTCGGTTGTAGTCTTAGAAACGCCACCATTGTCTCTTGGTTACTCGGAAGCAACCTATCTTTGATGTTTGTCGACTGGTTTTTCGCAGAAATCCTGTGAACTTGTGGCTCGCTTCACCGAGTTGGAGAACCAACAGATCCAGCTTAACCTTGACTTGAAACTTTCTCAAGAGAACTTGCTGAAGGCGCGAGAAGAAGCAAAAGGTATGGCTGGTGAGGTCCTCCATTCTTGACGAGTGACTTTTCTTTCTTGTCCATTCTTGATGTTGATCTCACTCGACGTGCCGCACATAAACTGGAAGAAGCTCTGAAGAAGAAGGATCAAGATCTTGCCGAAGCACAGACGGAGGCCTTGAACAAAACGAAGCTTGCTGAAGAAAAGCTGGCTTCAGTCGATACTCTTGAACAGGAGAACTCCAGACTGAAAGCTGCTCTCGACGTAGCTAATAAGGAGGTCAGCCGACTGAAGAACGACAAGATTGCTCTGAATGACAAGGCAAGCGAACTGGCGGGGAAGAAGAACGATCTTGAGGCTTATCTCGGGGGACTCGCCAAGAAGTTGTTCGTCATGCTTGAGGGTAACAATCTTCACCTGACTGGCTTGCAGTAACCAAACTCGTGTAGAGCCAATGTCTTATTCTTGAATTGTATTTGCAGAATTCTGCCAGAACTTTGAAGAGGAGACCAGTCGAGTGGAGCCAGGCTTGGATCCCGCCAATTCTCTCGTGAAGGACGAGGCTGCTATGAACGTGCTCCGACTGGAGTCTCGTATTGCCAGTGTGGTTGATTATCTGGCCCGAATGAAGGTTGCGGTGTCGCGGATCGACACGTCGCTCTGGCCCAAGGCGGCGCTTCCGAATGATCTCGAGTCTCTAATGACTCGACTGAATGACGTTCCTGGTCGAGTGACGGAATGGAAGAAATCCTCCGCAAGGTGTGGTGCTGATGTCGCTCTGTCTTTGGTCCGCGTCCATTGTAAGGAGGTGCGAGAAGAAAAGTTGGCCGCCATCCAAGTTGCCAATACCAGGAAGCTCAGCTTTCAGGACTTCATGGAGACTTTCATTGCAGCTGCCACCCGCATTGCAGACGGGATTGACTTGACCGAGTTCGTTGCCCC
Organism: Aegilops umbellulata; assembly: GCA_032464435.1. Classification (NCBI taxonomy): domain Eukaryota; kingdom Viridiplantae; phylum Streptophyta; class Magnoliopsida; order Poales; family Poaceae; genus Aegilops; species Aegilops umbellulata. The sequence goes on from CP136055.1 coordinate 507,164,699, forward strand.
TTCCAGTCCTCCGCTTGAGGAATAAAAACTTTGATGCTTCACTTTAAATTTGCCTCGGAATGCCGATTGGATTTTGTAACCGTTAAACTCTGTCGAGCCGAGGGCTCGAGTACTTTGATCTGAGGTCTGGGACCTTTGGGTCTTATCTGAACTTGATTTATCGTCGAATATCTTCATGAATTATCGGTCGAGTGGAACTTGATCTTCACTCGAAATAACTTCGTATTTGTGGTGCAGCTCCGAAGGAGAAGGTAACAGTCGATTCGCATCTTGCCGTCCTTGCAGATCGGGATGTGTTCCGTACTTAGGCGAGCGCTGGGCTGCAGCTAAGCTCCCGAGTGGGAGGTTTGCTCTCCACTCGGTAGAATTTTTCAAACTTAGGCGAGTACTTGGACTGCAGCTAAGCCCCCGAGTGGGAGGTTTGCTCTCCACTCGGTAGGATTTTTAAACACTTAGGCGAGCACTGGGCTGCAGCTAAGCCTCCGAGTGGGAGGTTTGCTCTCCACTCGGTAGGATTTTTCAAACTTAGGCGAGTACTTGGACTGCAGCTAAGACCCCGAGTGGGAGGTTTGCTCTCCACTCGGTAGGATTTTTAAACACTTAGGCCAGCACTGGGCTGCAGCTAAGCCTCCGAGTGGGAGGTTTGCTCTCCACTCGGTAGGATTTTTAAACACTTAGGCGAGCACTGGGCTGCAGCTAAGCCTCCGAGTGGGAGGTTTGCTCTCCACTCGGTAGGATTTTTCAAACTTAAGCGAGCACTGGGCCGCAGCTAAGCCCCCGAGTGGGAGGTTTGCTCTCCACTCGGTAGGATTTTTAAACACTTAGGCGAGCACTGGGCTGCAGCTAAGCCTCCGAGTGGGAGGTTTGCTCTCCACTCGGTAGGATTTTTCAAACTTAGGAGAGCACTGGGCTGCAGCTAAGCCCCCGAGTGGGAGGTTTTCTCTCTAGTCGGTAGGATTTTCAAACTTAGGCAAGCACTGGGCTGCAACTAAGCCCCCGAGTGGGAGTCTGGCTCACCACTCGGTAGGATTTTTAAACACTTAGGCGAGTACTTGGACTGCAGCTAAGCCCCCGAGTGGGAGTCTGGCTCACCACTCGGTAGGATTTTTAAACACTTAGGCGAGCAATGGGCTGCAGCTAAGCCTCCGAGTGGGAGGTTTGCTCTCCACTCGGTAGGATTTTCATACACTTAGGCAAGCACTGGGCTGCAGCTATGCCCCCGAGTGGGAGTCTGGCTCACCACTCGGTAGGATTTTTTTTGCAAACTTAGGCGAAACGGATTCGCAGCTAAGTCACCCACTGGGGGATTTCATACGCAAACAAAAGTGACAGCAATTACAGGAGAAATTGAAACACTCTTGTCTTTGATAAAAATAAACTACAGAAGTTTTTCTTATTACATCTCATCTGAGTGAGAATTCAAGTGCAAAATGGGCGGAGTAATTCCGCATTCCAAGCTCGTGGCTCGTCGATCTGGCGATCAACATTGTAGAGGTGATATGCTCCATTGTGGAGGACTCTGGTGACGATGAAGGGACCTTCCCAAGTAGGAGCAAGTTTGTGTGGTTTCTGTTGATCCACTCGGAGGACCAAATCTCCTTCTTGGAAGGCTTGACTCTTCACATTTCTGGCATGGAATCGACGCAAGTCTTGCTGATAAATGGTCGATCTGATCATAGACATTTCCCTCTCCTCCTCTAGGAGCTCGACTGTGTCTTGCCGGGCTTGCTCTGCTTCATCTTCGGTATAAAGCTCGACTCGGGGCGCATTGTGAAGTAGATCACTCGGCAGAACTACTTCGGCTCCGTAAACCAAAAAGAACGGAGTTCTTCCAGTCGACCGGTTCGGGGTGGTCCTCAATCCCCACAGAACTGACGGAAGCTCATTGACCCAAGCGCCTGCTGCGTGCTTGAGATCACGCATCAGTCGAGGCTTTAGTCCTTTGAGAATCAGAACATTTGCCCTTTTAGCTTGTCCATTCGACTGGGGATGTGCGACCGATGCGTAGTCGACTCGTGTGCCTTGAGAGGCGCAAAAAGCTCTGAACTTGTCTGAATCGAAGTTTGACCCATTGTGAGTGATGATGCTATGCGGGACTCCATATCTGAATGTTAACTCCCTGACAAAACTGATAGCAGTGCTAGCATCAAGATTCTTGATAGGCTTAGCTTCAATCCATTTGGTAAACTTGTCGACTGCCACAAGCACATGTGTGAATCCGCTCCTGCCTGTTCTCAGTGGTCCAACCATGTCCAGGCCCCATACAGCGAAGGGCCAGACGAGTGGAATGGTCTTCAGGGCTGATGTAGGCTTGTGCGACATGTTGGAGTAGAATTGACACCCCTCACACTTGTCGACTATCTCCTTTGCCATTTCATTTGCTCTTGGCCAGTAAAACCCCGCTCGGTATGCTTTAGCCACAATGGTCCGAGAGGACGCATGGTGACCACAGGTCCCCGAGTGGATATCATCAAGGATTATTTGACCTTCTTCTGGTGTTATACACTTCTGACCGATTCCAGTCGCGCTTTCTCTATACAACTGTCCCTTAATGACTGTGAAGGCTTTGGATCGACGGACGATCTGTCGAGCCTCTTCCTCGTCCTCTGGGAGTTCTTTCCTCAAGATATATGTGATGCACGGTATCGTCCAGTCGGGAGTGATTGCCAGGACTTCCATGATTAGGTCGACCACAGCAGGAACTTTGACTTCAGTCGGATCTGTGGCGCTTTTCGGCTGCGGGGCTTCTTCTGTAAAAGGATCCTCCTGGACTGACGGCGAGTGAATGTGCTCCAAAAACACATTGCTGGGAATGGCTTCCCTCTTGGAGCCTATCTTTGCCAGATCATCAGCTGCTTGATTTTTCAGTCGAGGGGTGTGATGAAGCTCTAACCCCTCAAATTTCTTTTCCAACTTTCTCACTGCGTTGGAGTAGCCAGTCATAGCTGGACTTCTGACGTCCCACTCCTTCATCACCTGATTAACTACCAGATCTGAGTCTCCATAGACCATGAGGCGACGGACGCCGAGTGAAATGGCCATGCGCAACCCATACAAAAGTGCTTCATATTCTGCTTCATTATTGGAGGAATCGTAGTGAATCTGGAGAACGTATCTGAGCTTATCTCCTCGGGGGGAGACCAGTACTACCCCAGCACCGGAACCATTCAGCATCTTAGATCCATCGAAGAACATGGTCCAGTGCTCCGAGTGAAGTTGAGTCGGAAGCTGCTGTTCAATCCACTCAGCGACGAAATCTGCAATTGCTTGGGACTTGATGGCCTTCTTTGCTTCAAACTTGATATCTAAGGGAAGGAGTTCAATCGCCCACTTTGCCACTCGACCAGTTGCATCTCTGTTGTGCAGAATCTCTGACAGTGGGGCGTCGCTGACGACTGTAATGGAGTGGTCAGAGAAGTAATGCGCAACCTTCTTCGTGGTCATATAAATCCCATATACAAGCTTCTGGTAATGAGGATATCTTTGCTTTGAAGGAGTCAAAACTTCAGACACATAATATACTGGGCGCTGAACTCTGAAGGCCTTTCCTTCTTCTTCCCGCTCGACCGTAAGTACTGTACTAACAACTTGTCGCGTGGCTGCAATGTAAAGCACCAGAGGCTCTTTACTGATTGGAGCAGCAAGCACCGGCTGGGTGGAGAGCAGAGCTTTGAGGTCTGCAAAGGCTGCATCAGCTTCTGGAGTCCACTCGAACTTGTCAGACTTCTTCATCAGTCGGTAAAGAGGCAACGCCTTTTCACCGAGAGGAGAAATGAATCGACTTAGAGCGGCCAAGCAACCTGTAAGCTTCTGGACATCATGCACATGCACAGGACGCTTCATCCGGAGTATGGTGCCAACTTTTTCGGGATTGGCGTCGATTCCTTGTTCGGAAACGAGAAAACCGAGTAACTTTCCACCTGGAACTCCAAATGTGCACTTTGATGGATTGATCTTGATATCATACCTCCTGAGATTGGCAAAGGTTTCAGCAAGGTCAGTCAGTAGGTCGGAACCTTTCCGTGACTTGACCACAATATCATCCATGTATGCTTCCACGTTCCGACTGATCTGAGTGAGTAAACACTTTTGAATAATCCTCATGAACGTGGCTCCAGCATTCTTGAGGCCGAAGGGCATGGTGACATAACAGAAGCACCCGAACGGAGTGATGAAAGCTGTTTTGATCTCGTCGGGTCCATACAGACGGATCTGATGGTACCCTGAATAGGCGTCCAGAAAAGACAAACGCTCACACCCCGCGGTCGAGTCGACTATTTGGTCGATGCGGGGGAGAGGGAAATGATCTTTCGGGCAGGCCCGATTGATATGTTTAAAGTTAATGCACATGCGAAGTGACTTGTCCTTCTTGGGGACCATGACAACATTGGCGAGCCACTCGGAGTGGTAAATCTCTCTGATGAATTCTGCTGCTAAGAGCCGAGCCACCTCTTCGCCAATAGATTTCCTCTTCTGGACGGTGGACCGTCGAAGATGTTCCTTCACCGGCTTAACTTTCGGGTCGACTCATAGATGGTGCTTAGCCAGTCCCCTGGGAACTCCAGGCATGTCAGAAGGCTTCCATGCGAAGATGTCCCAGTTCTCATGGAGGAACTGGATGAGCGCTTCTTCCTATTTGGAATCTAGCATCGTTGAGATGTGAGTCGGAGCTGCATTGGGATCGGTCGGGTGAATGTGAACTGGCTTCGTTTCACCGGACGACTGAAGTGCTGACTCTGAAGCAGGCTTATTGGCTCGTAGCAATTCACTCGGATCTGCAGTCTTCTGGTACTCTTGCAACTCGACCACTGCCATCTGGGCGTCGGCAATTTTTGAACCCTTCTGAAAACACTCTTCTGCTTTCTTCCGATTGCCCGTAACAGTGATCACACCTCTGGGGCCAGGCATCTTCAATTTGAGATACACATAACATGGTCGAGCCATGATGCGTGCATAAGCTGGCCTGCCCAAAATAGCATGATAAGCACTTTGGAAGCCCACAACCTCGAATGTCAACTTTTCCTTGCGGTAATTCTTCGAATCACCGAAAACCACATCAAGAGCAATCTGGCCGAGTGACTCGGCTTTCTTCCCGGGAATGACTCCATGGAAGCTCATGTTACTGGTACTGAGCCTGGACATCAGAATGCCCATCCCTTTCAACGTTCCTGCATACAGAATGTTCAGGCCGCTGCCACCATCCATCAGGACTTTGGTCAGTCGAGTGCCTTCGACAACTGGGTCGACCACCAAAGCTTGCCTCCCAGGGGTGGCAATGTGCATGGGGTGATCGGACTGGTCGAATGTGATGGCAGTCTGAGACCACTTCAGATAACTGGGTGTTGCCGGGGCAACCATATTCACTTCAGGTTAATGACTTTCAGTTGACTTTTGCTTTCAACATCAGCAAAAATCATCATGGTGGAATTGACTTGGGGGTATCCATCGTCACTATCTTCCTTGTCCTCAACTTTGTCCGACTCTTTTTCCTTGTCTTTGGACTGTTTGCCCTGAAACTGCTGGATCAGGAGCCGACACTGTCGAGTGGTATGCTTTAGGTAAATGAGTTTACCCTCTTCATCTTTCTTGGTGTGAATGTGGCATGGCAGATCCAAAACATCATTTCCATCTTGATCCTTGACTTTCTTGGGGTTCCAAGGCCCCTTGGGTTTTCCCTTGAATTTTCCCTGAGCTACGGCCAGGGCCTCCCCAGGAGCGGCCGGCTCGGCCTTCCGCTTCTGTTTCTGACTGGAATTGCCTCCGGTTTCCTGGGCGACTGCCTTCTGCTTGCCACTCCGGAGTCGATCTTCATCTTCACCATTAGCGTATTTGGTGGCAATCTCCATCATTTGATTCAGAGACATTTCTCCGGTCCGACTGAACTTCAGATTCAATTCTCTGTTCTTAACACCTTCTTTAAAGGCACAAACTGCTTGATGATCTGGTACATTCTCAACTGTGTGATGCAAAGTGATCCACCTCTGGATGTAATCCCTCAGAGTTTCATTTGGTTTTTGCACGCAAGACCGCAGTTCTGTAAGGCCGGCCAGTCGCTTGCATGTTCCTTGATAGGTTGTGACAAACACTCGGGAGAGGTCCTCCCAAGTGTAGATGCTGCTCGGTGCTAACTGATTCAGCCACGCTCTGGCCGAGCCCTCTAACAGGAGAGGCAAATGCTTCATAGCCACCTCATCATTGCCACCACCAATCTGGACATCCACTCGCTAATCTTCGAGCCAAGTGTCAGGCTTAGACTCACTGGTGAACTTGCTGACTCCAGTCGCCAACCTGAAATTGGGAGGAATCACTGCGGCTCTGATGGCTCGACTGAAACATTCTGGCCCTGAAACATGTACTTTGCTGCTGGTAGGCGCATCTCTGTCGTGGCCTTCTCAGTGAGCTCTGTTCCCGTCGACCAAACTTTGAACGAGGATGGATCTCGCATCAAAGCCTGGTTCCCTGGGGTCGACTGGAATCCTACGCCCAACACTATGAGGGCGTCTGTCATCCTGCTGTCGAGGCGCATATGACCCACTCCTCGGGGGAGGGGTTGGCACTCGACGTCGATCATCACGATCGAATCGGTGATCATACTGCTCATTTCTTCTGTATTGATCGTGTCGGTCTCCACGTCCCTCACGCCTCGGGGGCGATCTTGGGCTGTGAGCCGACTGCACTGTATCCGCTGCAACGGACCGACTGTGGATCCTATTCCGCGACTAAGAAACAGCGGAATTCTGGTTTCCGGCTGCCCGGAGCAACGCCCTGATTTGCAATAAGCCCCTGCCAGCCTCTGACTGGGAGGGCTGAATTGATTCCGCTATTCGGGCCGCGGCTGCCAAATTCTGAACTGGAGTTCGATATACCTGCGTAGGCGGGAAGAGCTGACGTCGACTGGACTCGGGGGCCCGCTGACGCGCTTTCTCGTCGAGTACTCGCTGGAGATTCTCCAGTCAAGTGCGCTCGGCCAAGTTAGCCAAGCGCGCGTCCTCCAAGGCTCGGGCCTCGGGGGTTTCTCCAACGATAGGAGTGTGGAGTGCATCCATGTTCCAGCGGCGAAGCTCCTCTCGCTGCAATGACGTGAGAGGCTAGGGGAGATACTCTTCGTGGGGATGCGACGGGTCGCCCCCACCCGCGCCTCCGTCGGTATGGGGAAAATCGGGAGGGCTGCGTGTCCCATCAATTGCCAGAACCTCCGCCGTAGGGTCACTGCTATTGCATTCGGATGCGGTCTCTGCACAACCAGTCGACAGGTCGAACAGGCCGTAGAGAGATTCGTCGGGCTCAATTGCCGCGACTTGTGGGGTGGCCGACTAGCGAGCCACCGCATGCCTCACCCACCTCTGAAGTCTCGATCGACCAGAGCACTTGCGCCGGCGAGAGGCAAGGTGGGGAGACGACACGGGAGCCATCCGTTACTGGGTCGATGGCTGCCGCAAGAGGACGCCACGAACACATGCGCGGAAGTGCGTCGCCCCGCGGACGGGGAGCGCGTCGATGTCGAGTGGAGCCTCCTGAAGCCAAGCGGAGTCGTCGGCGATGAACGTGAGCGCGCCGAGATGGATCTCGCGGCCCTCCACCAAAGCTCCGCCCGAAACCATGATCAAGGAGATCGGAAAAAATCGCAACTTCTACAATTAAGCGCTAAGATTCCTGCCCCACGGTGGGCGCCAACTGTCGTGGTTCTAAGTCTGACAGTGATGTAGGGGGGTAAGTATGGAGAGGCTAGATCTTAGCTATGTAGAAGTTGTAAGCACACAAGGATTACGAGTTCAGGCCCTTCTCGGAGGAAGTAACAGCCCTACGTCTCGGTGCCCGGAGGCGGTCGATTGGATTATGTGTGTAAGAATAACAGGGGTGCGAACCCTTGATACTGAGGAGGGGGGTGGCTTATATAGAGTTCGCCAGGCCCCTCCAGCCCTCAGTAATGCTAGGTTTAAAGTACATTAAGGTTAGGCGTTACTGGTAACGCTCCTAATAAAGTGCTATAATGACCATAAGAGCTACTTAATGACCGACCGTTTGTGTGCGGAGTGACTGTAGAACTCCTTGCAGTCGAGTGCTTTGCTTCGTGGTCGAGTGATAGCGTCGTGGTCGAGTGTCTTGAATCCGTCGAGTGGGATACCTCCAAGTCGATTGAAAGGTGACTTCTTCTAGGGATGTCCTTGGGTAGGGCACTTAGGACAGGTCCATGCCCCTACCCTAGGTACATAGCTTCATCAGGCCCCCCGACCAGCCTCCAGTGCCCATCTTCTGCTATATGAACAATTTTGACCGAGAAAAAAAATAAAGGGAAGGCTTTCGGGACGAAGCGCCGCCGTCTCGAGGCGGAACCTGGGCAAAAGCAGTCTAGGGATTTGGCAGAGCGATTCTGCCAGGGAAACTTCCCTCCGGGAGGGGGAAATCAAAGCCATCGTCATCACCAACGATCCTTTAATCGTGGGAGGACCAATCTTCATTAACATCTTCACCAGCACCATCTCATCTCAAACCCTAGTTCATCTCTTGTATTCAATATTTGTCTCAAAACCTCAGATTGGTACCTATGATTTGCTAGTAGTGTTGATTACTCCTTGTAGTTGATCCTAGTTGGTTTATTTGGTGGAAGATCATATGTTCAGATCCTTCATGATATTCAATACCACTTTGATCTTGAACATGAACATGCTTTGTGAATAGTTGCTTTTGTTCCCGAGGACATGGGAGAAGTCTTCTTATAAGTAATCATGTGAATTTGGTATTCGTTCGATATTTTGATGAGATGTATGTTGTCTTTCCTCTAGTGGTGTTATGTGAACATCGACTACATGACACTTCACCATGATTTGGCCCTAGGGGAAGGCATTGGGAAGTAGAAAGCAGATGATGGGTTGCCAGAGTGACAGAAGCTTAAACCCTAGTTTATGTGTTGCTTCGTAAGGGGCCGATTTGGATCCACATGTTTAATGCTATGTTTAGATTTATCTTAATCCTTCTTTCGTAGTTGCGGATGCTTGCGAGAGGGGTTAATCATAAGTGGGAGGCTTGTCCAAGTAAGGACAACACCCAAGCACCGGTCCACCCACATATCAAATTATCAAAGTAGTGAACGCGAATCATATGAGCATGATGAAAACTAACTTGATGACAATTTCCATGTGTCCTCCGAAGCGCTTTGCTTTATATAGGAGTTCATCTAGGCTTGTCCTTTGCTATAAGGAGGGTTGGGCCATCTTGCTACACCTTTGTTACCGTTATTACTTGTTACCCGTAATGAATTACCTTGCTACCAAACTATTTGTTACCGATAATTTCAGTGCTTGCAGAGAACACTACAAAAAAAAGACACATCCGTGACATTTTGGGCCGAACGATTTTTTTTCTGTCATACATATGACACTTCTATGATGATAATTGTGACAAAACCCGGTATCATCATAGATGTGGTGGGCTCCTACTTCTATGACAAAAAATCATGACAAAAAATGGGCTTTTCGTCCTGGGCAGGCCGGAGACGCAGCTGCATGACATTCTTTGGGCCGTCCATGACGGAAAAAACCGTGGCATAACACTACTAGGGAAAACCTTATACACAGAATCTTAGCAGCAGCGCGGCACAAAAAGAGGCGTTGCTGGTAATTAGTAGTAGCGAGGGGTATAAAAACCGCGCTACTACTAAATTGATAGTAGTAGCGAGGGGTATAAATCCGCGCTGCTACTAAGTGGTGCCCCCGGGACAGTCCATAGTAGTAGCGAGGGGTATAAAACCTACGCCACTACTATGTAAGTAGCTATAGCGCTGGTGACCCCATGCTATTACTAAGCGTTTCCACCCCAGCCTGACCCACTCCCACCCCACCACTCTCTCTCTCTCTCTCTAATCCCTAAAGAAACTCTCTCACGAACTCACCTGCTCCTCTCCCCACAATCTCCTTGTCGCCGCCACCACCCATGCCGGCCGGTTCCAGCGAGCACCGGCCGCGCGCAACACCCCTCCCCCCAAGCTCCGCCCCTCCATCCCCTCCGTCCAGATGCGCCACTCTCTTCTCCACCGCGCTCTCGCACCACTTCATCCCGCTCCCCTCCGCCGCCAGGCCCGCCGCCGCCGCCTCCTTCACCTGCGGCCCTCTGCGCGCCGTGTCGGCGCTGCTGGCGCTGCGGAGGCGGCTCCTGCTGCCCGTGGCCATGGCCGTGTCGTCCGAGTTCGAGACGGAGGATGCTGAGGGAGAGCAGAGCAAGGGCGAGGGCGAGGGCGGAGGCGACTCCGCGACCGAGTACTCCGAGGACCTCAAGGTCTTCGTCGGCAACCTGCCCTTCACTGTCGACAGCACGCAGCTCGCCGGGATCTTCGAGCAGGCCGGCTCCGTCGAGATGGTCGAGGTATAAATTCACACTCTCTGGTCTTGTTAACTAATACTCCTAGTTTGTTTGGCGCAAATTATAACGGGCTAAAGTGAAATTCTGCTGGGCATTGCATGACTAGGATAGAGACTTCAGAGTTGGGACGTTTTGTTTCAGTGTAGTGTCAGGTTGTCCAAGGGATGTGGAATTGTTGCTGTGTAGATTGTGTCCTCCAAGATAGGATAAGGTACTGTAAATTTTTCTTGGCATGAATTAAGTTGGAGTTGGTTCAGTACTTCAGAGGCCTCGTAAATTTAGTACTTCAGTGCAGTGCCGAGAGCGCTCCAGCGGAGTCGGGGGAGTCCGTGATAAATCCTAATCCAAAGGCGGCCGGCTGGATTAGAAGGTATATCCTGATGCTAACCCATGGGTGGAATTTTTAGGGGGAGAATTAAAGAATAGAGCATTTGGGGGCAGGCTGTGCTTGTGCGGTTGTGCCTCCCCTGAACCCGTTATTGTTTCTTCATAAACTGCAGTAGACATCTAGAAAAAAATTGTTCAGTAGACTGGTCCAGAAATTAATCCTGTGATATAGAAAGAAAGTTTGGGGGCTGGTTGTGCTTGTGCCTCCCCTTTGATAGAGAAAGAGAAGTATTTATGCGAACGAACTGACCAAAATAAAAAGACTTATGCAGATTGTAAAGTGTAGTTGGTGTTGTCCTTTGCAGCTTATACAGAGATGGAAAACATGTAGGGAGTACAATATAGTTTCAATTTTTCTTCTCTTTGTAAAGTGTAGGTGGTGTTGTCCTCTGCACTGTACTGAAGCTTGTGTTTATACTTTGTACTCTGTAGTGTAGCTTGTGTTATGCTCTTTACTGAACTAAAGCTTGTGCCACGAGCCCACGACTATAAAAAGTTTAATTCTTGCTCCTCTTTGTAATTATACTTTGACTGCACTGAAGCTTGCGTTTGATTGTAGGCATGGTACTGAACCCATATAGTACTAAACTGAACTATAGTAACAAGAGTAACTTGTGTTAATGCTTGGATCAGATGATTTTATTTGCACCTTGCTTTAGTTGCTTATAAATACTTTATTTCTAGATATATTTGATTTTTTTTGCAAAAGCTATTTTGAAATACAACATGCTATTAGCACGCTATAACTTGTGTAGCATTTGGAGAAGGGCCTCGCTATATTTTGTAGCGCGCTATTTTTTTCGTTGCTTTTGCTGCATAAGAGAGGCCGAGGAAAATTGGTAGTACAAACTCGGTTAAAAAAAGGATAGAAAATGAAGCAAGAGCGTTGTGAGAGTGTGTGGTGCAACAGGGGAGGGTGTGTGTGTGTGTCGTATGAAATGTCAATAACCTGATCGGGCTGGCAGCCTCTGTCATTCTGTTGACGCTGGTCATGGCGATACCCTGAAAAATGATGAATTTTGGATACTGCAGTACAGCCCCGTGTATGTGAACTGTGATGATGGGAAAATATAAGAAAAGGTAGATGGGGATTACTGACTTGTTTGTGTCCTGTTTTCTGTCGATGCAGTGCAAGCGTCCATCGCCGCAAACACATGGGTTGTCAGTGGGACTCCCCAGACCAAGAGTATGGATCCATCTCACTTCTTTATCATTTGGCCATGATGATGATGATGCAAGTTGTAACATTCTTAGATTGGATTTATGGATGCATCGCTTTAATGCAACAGCTAACCCTCATTCGCATCCATTCAAGCAAGATCCACTGGTTGTTATTCCTTAATTATCCTAGTCAATCTGAACAAGTTTATAACATCTCTCTATGCACCCGATTAGTCTTGTATCCCTAAAGCCATGCACTTTAGTTTGCCCATTCATGACATGCCTGCTGTTAAAACATGTGTTCATTTGCAGCTCCTTTGAATTCTTTTGCAGCTCACTGAATATATTTTTGCACTTCGTTGTCAGAATCCATGGCGCTGGTCGCGTCGCACCTTTTCCTGCTTCTTCTTGTCTGAGGCGAGCACCAGCCGTACGTATCAGCCGTCTTCTCTATGGTGCTGGCTAGGTAAGAACTAGGGATCTGATGGGCCGTTGTTTGTCCTTGTTGGTCTGCTTTCGTTTTGGAAAATAATCCTATAAGATTTGTGCTGTCCTATCGAGCAATTGATCTGATGGGTTGTGAGCTTTTTAGCCGTCCAGCATCACCCTATGGCAGATAATCATTTCTATCATGTGTTAATGCTTTCCTTTTAAACTACTTCAAAAAAACAAAGAAATTGGATTCTTTTAGCTGTATTATCCTTTGAACATCTATATGAAACGATCTAAGTTTAAGTATATTTAGTTTTGAAGAAAACTAAAGGCAATTAATGTGAAAATTAGATATGTCCTATTACTTGGCAATATATAGTTCATCTAGGCTTGGTTGGCAATATATATTATCTAGACATTAATTTTATTTGTTTGTAGCTATCATAGGCGATCTCTTGTTAATAGAAATCACTCGCTTTTTTGTTTTCGTATATTTATTCCCGTAGCTACTGTACATCACAACATGCAAGGAAATATATGTCTGCTGAAATTTAATTTTATTTGTTCTTTGCTCTTTACATAAATCTTGGATTCATAAATGGGAGAAGCACATAAGGGAGAAGAAGATGATTGCAAGGATGGAGAGGGAGCAAATCATTTGGAGGGATAGAATGCCACTGTTTGGTGTTTTTATGCATTTTTGTTTGCTTTCAACTGTGTTTGGACTAGCTGGGAATAAGTGACTAGGCAATAAGTGTAGATGTATGGATATGCTCTAATGCTCCTGGTTTACTATAAATCTTCGATTTGGAATGATGTGTAATGCTTCTGGTTTATTACAAATCTGGGTTTGTTTTAGTTGTTAGAATTTTATGCATAAAATGGAATTGATGGATTTTATTTTTTAATTCCTAATTAGTTAGTAGTAGCGTGGGGGTGAAATGGAGCGCTACTAGTATTCATGATACTAGTAGCGTGTGGTACTATAGACGCGCTACTACTATTTCGTTAGTAGTAGCGCGGATGACATCCGCGCTACTAGTAAAATGTTAGTAGTAGCACGGTTTTACCCTGCGCTACTACTAACTATTAGCTGTAGCGCGATACTAGTAGCGCGGGTACCCGCGCTGCTAGTAGCCATTTTACCCGCTGTGCTGGTAGCCTTTTTCCTAGTAGTGTAAGCAAGGGCGAGGAAAATTTCGGGGAGTTCCTGGTTACTGTGGGAGGTCGGGGGCCGAGCGATGCGCGTTTCTCTCGTACACGTACGCGCATGTGTGCGAGGCATTGGCTCTAACTGAACCCGAGCAAGGCATTGGGCTCTAACTGAACCCGAGCGATTGCACTGCAGGCTACGCGTTACTGAACCCGAGCGATCGATCGATGGCTGTTAACTGAACCCGATCGAGCGATTCCTTCGCTACTGCTGCTAACTGAAGCCGATCGATGGGATGAACAGTGAGCGTTGCGGGGGGGGGGGGTGGATGAATAGTGAGCGGTGGCATTGCCTCTGGATGAACAGGACCCCGTGGTGTGGCGGAGGGCTGGATGAACAGTAGACGGTGGATGGGTGCCCGTGGAGGGGTGGTTGAATAGGACCCCGTGGTGTGGAGGGCTGGATGAACAGTAGATGGTGGAGGGGTGCCCGTGGAGGGGTGGTTGAACAGGACGTGGTGTGGAGGGCTGGATGAACGGTAGACGGTGGAGGGGTGGTTGAACAGTAGCCGGTGGAGTAGCGCGCGGTGGAGGCTGGATGAATAGGAGCCCGTGGAGGCTGGACGACGTCGACGGTAGCCCGTGGAGGCTGGAGGAGGTCGACGGTGGAGATGAACAATATCCCGTGGAGTCCCGTTTTGCGGTACGCCACACCCCTCCCGATGAACAGGACCCCCGTTTCGACCGTAGCGCCCCAACACAAGTCTGTTTCGTCCGTTTTGCAGTACGCCACACCCCTCCCAATCAACAGGACCCCCATTTCGACCGTAGGAGGTCCGTTTCCTCCGTTTTGTGGTACGCCAGATCCCTCCCGATGAACAGGATCCTGTTTCGAACGTGGCCGGTCGAACACAAGGCCGTTTCCTCCGTTCTGCGGTACGCCAGGCCTCGTTTCCATCGCCTGTTCCATCCAAGCCCTCCCAATGAACACGACCACGCATTCCGTTTCGACCCAACCAGTTGGCTCCCACGCGTTCCGTTGCCTCCCGATGAACACGACGCATTCCGTTGCCTCCCCATGAACACGACGCATTCCGTTGCCTCCCCATGAACACGACGACGATGTTGTTTCTCCGTTCCGACCCAGCCATGTCAACAAGCCCTCGCCGTATGTATGCGCGAGTAAGCGTTCGAGACCCCGCCCGTATGTACACATACGTGGCCATATTTTGTTTCTTGCACCCTGGCCGTTGTACGTACGTGTACATGCTACGTGCATGCCTCTACTACGACACGTGCGCGCCTCTACATCCACAAGTATATATGTATGTACACGTTCACGACCAGAATGGCAACGCTACGTATGCTTCGACCAGGTGGGTCCCGACTGTCAGAAACTTCCTTGCCTGTGAAGATGTAGCTGGTGGGTCCCAGCAGTCAGGGGGCGAATCGTTTTTTTGCCCGGACACACTTCCTTGCGTGCAAAGATGTAGCTGGTGGGTCCCAGCCGTCAGGGGGCGAATCGTTTTTTTGCCCGGACGCACTTCCTTGCGTGCGAAGATGTAGCTGGTGGGTCCCAGCAGTCAGGGGCAAACGTTTTTTTTGCGAAATACGGTGGCCTGTCCGGTGGGTCCCCGCTGTCAGGTGGAGCAATAATTATTTTGCACGTAATAAGGAGGCACTTCCTTACTGCGACCGTGGACCCAGCTGTCAACCTCTCCACGTACAGTCCACGTCCGATGGAAGCCATTCCTTGACCACGTTGACCACGCCGCGCCGAGAGCACCAGGGCGGTGGACGACAGCGAGGCCTAGGAAGGGACGACGCGGAGCCGGTGAAGATGCGGCAGTGGAAGCCCGCGCGGAGAGGAGTACGAGGGTTCACTGGTTCGGCTGCGGTGTGAGGCTGCCGTCGCCGCAGGGCCTGGCCAGCGGTGGGAATAGTAGGGGGCGGTGAGGCCTCCGCGGCAGCACATTCGGCCACGGGAGGCAGGAGCATGCGGCACGACCGGCGCTGCTTTGGGCGGCTGGAGCAAGAAGACCAGAGGTTGAAGAAGCACTACGGCCATTGGATGGACATCGTACGGTCACTAGAGCTAGAATCATTTATATTGACTAAGTTGACAAAGCCCTCTGTCCCCGTTAACTTCGTAGGCCCACAAGTCAGCCTCCCACCAAGATGGGTCCCAGCAAGCAGGGGGGTATTCATTTTTTTGTGCGTAATAAGGAGGCACTTCCAGTGGGTCCGAGCTGACAGCAGGGGGAACGTTTTTTCGCGAAATACGGTGGCCCGTCGGGTGGGTCCCAGCAGTCAGGGGCAAACGTTTTTTCGCGAAATACTGGTGGGCGTCCGGTGGGTCCCTGCTATCAGGTGGTGGAATAATTATTTTCCGCGTAATAAGGAGGCACTTCCTTGCGGCTGCTATGGACCCAGCTATCAGCCTCTCCACGTACAGTATTCTTCCGATGGAAATCGATCGTTAACCACATTGACCACGCCGCGTCGAGAGCACCACGGCGGTGGACGACGGCGAGGCCTAGGAAGGGGACGACGCGGAGCCGGGGACGACACGGCAGTGGATGCCCACGCGGAGAGGAGTACGAAGGTTCACTGGTTCGGCTGCGTTGCCGTCGCCGTAGAATAACAGGGGGTGTGGGTGAATGGAGTGGAGGGATGCCCTGGCCAGCGGTGGGAGTAGTATGGTTACAGTGAGGCCTCTGCGGCAGCACAGCCGGCCACGCGAGGCAGGAGCAGGCGGCACAACCGGCTGGTTTGGGCGGCTGGAGCAAGAAGACCAGAGGTTGAAGAAGCACTACGACCGTTGGATGGACATCATATGGTCGGCCGAGCTAGAATCGTGCATATTGACTAAGTTGACAAAGCCCTTCGTCCCCTCAACTTAGTAGGCCCACTATACTGGGTCCCAGCTAGCAGGGGGAGTATTCATTTTTTTGTGCGTAATAAGGAGGCACTTTCTTGCATGCGAAGATAAAGCTGGTGGGTCCGAGCTATCAGCGACGGTAACATTTTTTTCGCGAAATACAGAGGCCCTTTCGATGGGTCCCAGATGTCAGGTGGAGGAATCATTATTTTGTGCGTAATAAGGAGGCATTTCCTTGCGTGCGGTCGTGGACCCAGCTGTCAGCCTCTCCACGTACAGTCCACTTCAGATGCATGTCGGTCGTTGACCATGTTGACCACGCCACGCCGAGAGCACTAGGGCGGTGGACGACGGCGAGGCCTAGGAAGGGAACGACACGAAGGCAGGGAAGACTTGGCAGTTGTTTTTGTTTCCCACGCGGAGGGGAGTACGACTGTACGAGGGTTTACTGGTTCGTCTGCCGTCGCCGGAGAATAATAGCAGGTGTGGGTGAGTAGAGGGATGGCTAGGCCAGCGATGGGAGTACGGTGGGGCGGTGAGGCCTGCGCGGCAGCACAGCCGGCCGCAGGGAGGAGGGAGCAGGCAGTCCCGCCGGCGCTTGTTTGAGCGGCTGGAGCAGGAAGAGCAGAGATTGAAGAAGCACGACGGCTGTTGGATGGACATCCAACAGTATACAAAAAGCCTCAAATCTGTGGAAAACAGCATACAGCCCATCTGCCATTATTTCAAATAATTTACAACCCATTTGCTAATTCTTACGGGTTTTTTTGGAGCCCATATTCTTTTTTAGCATTACAGCCCATATTGTGGCCACGGTTAAAAAATTATACGAAATTTTGCATATGTCGGTACGGTCTGAACTGTTTTTAATCCCGAAATTTCGAGTCACATTCAGACTGATTTTAAAAATAAATGTATATCAATATAAAATCCAATAAATTATCCACGCATATAAATCAATGCAATTTAAAATCTCGAAATAAAAAAAAAGATATTTGAAACTAATTGCCAGTTTGATGTGTTTTTAAAATGTACAACCCATTTCTCATTACTGATAGGCCATTTTCTCGACCAGCCGAATGAAGCTCTCCTTATCTTGAAAGATTTGCAGCCCAACAGGCCTGATAAAGCGACTTACTTGACAAATCACAAAAAAGCTGGGCTAGCCATTTTCAAAAAGAAAAAAAAACTACTGGGCTGGTCTGTGGTAAATATAAAAGAAAAGGTTGTTTAGACAGGCCAGAGTGTCCCGCACAGCCTAGTTGACATCCTGCTTTCGTCTCAAAAACAAATTATTAAATGCCACTCCAATTATGGCGATTCATAAAAATGCCACTGCAATTTCCAAACTTTGAAAAATGCCCTGCAATTTTTGCAAACTTTGAAAAACGCCACTGCAGTTTGCAAACTTTGAAAAACGCCACTCCAGACTTCGAAAAATGCCACTAGAAATGGCATTTCTCGGATACACCAGATTTGGAGTGGCATTTATCAAATTAACCCAAAACAAAAATAACTGGGCGAGCCGCTGGGTCCCTGGTGTCAGCCGCTCGTTGTGCAATTCTCTCGTTTATTGACTACGTTGACAATGGCATGGGACCCAGATGTCAGAAATCCACTAGGAGGAGCCATTTTTTAATTGGCTTGAAATAAGGATGCACTTGCTTGCGTACTACCATGACCTTGGCGGGTCCCTGCTGTCATCCTCTCCACGTACAATCATCTCCTGATTGTGTACACGTCAACTTGCTAGGCCCACAAGTCAGCCTCTAATCCCGTGGAGGACAAATACAACCCATTTTAAAAAATAACAACCTATTCCATGCGTTTAAAAGGAAAGTTCAACATTCAAAGCAAAGTAACAGGTCTGATCCACATATAGAGTACTGAACTTCCACGTTGACAACCATCATAGTCAAGTTAACTATCTACTCCCACTAATACTCTAGTAGCGTACAAGTACTAACGTAAGTGGTTTCACCAACAGCTGGAACCATGAGAATGAACCACACATGATGGAGGAACATCCACTGCAATATGATTTGGTCTTCTCTCGATCACACCGCGAGACTATTTTCGGAATACAAACTTTAACTTAGGCAAAATGATGCCCATTGTATAATCAGACCAAAGCAATGAAGCACCTAGTGTTGGCCAATAAATAGTATAGTACTACTTTTCTGCAGTCCATGAAGTGACTATCCAATCTTTCTGTATCTATTTTCAAATGGCACTGCATGCGGTGACTATCCTATTCTCTTGTGCAGTTCAACCAAAATTGCGGACACTTTGTTTGTTTGCCAAATAGCAACGGGCAGACATCTCTGTCTGCACAAATATCAAGCAGCTAGTAAACATATACCACACCTTGTATTTTCGGTTTAAACATGTCTCTTCCTCTTAGCATCTTTCATGTTCTGCACTAGACAATGTGATACAGTTATGTTTTGCCCTGGACAATTTCACACCGAATTGATTTGTTGGTTCAGAGCAGAAAAATAGCGCCTATACTTCATTAGACCAAGGATATCCATGTTCGCAGTGATGGAAGAGGTGAAATCGATACAACCGAAATTGAGCATCCAATCATTGAATCCTATCTTGCACCTCCAATGTAGGTCCACCCTGCCAATAAATTCACATGCAAACCACTAGTATTACTATCTAATGATAGTACAAAAAGAGTAGCAAGATAGTAGCAAACCATGTACCTTCGTAATGAACAACTCATAGTTCCACCAATTGGATATAAAGGTTTGGAAAAAACATGCTCCTAATGTTGAACCAGTTGGACTTTTTGTGCAGTTCCACTAAAATCGAGCATCCCTGTTTGCATAGATATTGAAAGTGTGATTACTCTAAAAGTGGCACTAGTTGAAGCATAGACTCACAAATATAAGCATTCCAATTTCTTAATGGGAAAAGGTAGCAAGACTGTTTCTAACCACCTGTTTGAAGGAATAAATAAAGCAACAGTGGCTGATGTCAGGAAGGCATACATAGTTTTTTCTGGAAAAGTGAGCCATTCCTGACCTTTCCTCTTCTTTTAAGCAAATTTTGTGCAGTTCTACTAAAATAAAATGCCATCACCGCCTTGACAATTCAGTGACACTGTACAAAAGGAAATGACTTAACATTACATCATGATTTGAGTGAACTCCTCCGATAACATAATGAACATTAATTTTAACAAAGGTGTGACTAGCTTTACCGGGATAATTTGAGTGAACTCTACACCCTTTGTTCCTTAATATAAGACATTTTCGCGGTTCAATTTAAAGTACCCAAACGTTTAGTATTTAGAAAAACAGGTAGTAGTTTTCTTGAGCACATATCTGGGAAAGCTTGTCACACTTTATCTATGTCCATACGCTAATGCAACACCATTCGAATACTACAAATATACACTAATCCAGTGGCTAGTGCAACAATAGAGTAGTTAGTTTATTACAGGGTACAGTACGATGGTTTTACTGAACAGATTTCAATAAACTGTAGCACTGGAAGGTATCTATAAGAATTAACAATACAAAATGCAAAGGTAACAAGTTTCAGCATTGGTATACTAGCTATGCATGAGCATTAAACCAAATACAAAAGTTTGAAGGTAACTAGCATTATTAACTAATGACAGTATAAAAAAATTGCAAACCATGTACCTCCAAGGTAAATATCATTTCGAACTCGGGGGGACCTTAAAAATTGCTATCCCAATCTTGATAATCGATCAAACATAAAAACTTAATCGAACGAATCAAGAGAACAGCCGGAGGAGGAGGTGCCCACTCTTGACCTTTCCTCTTGTCTTCATAATTGTTTGTGCAGTTTAACCAAAATAAAATGACATCAGCGCCTTGGCATTTTGGGGACACTGTACAAAAAAATTAACTTATCTCATGAAAGTGAGGTATGTAATCTATAAGCATGAACAGTGCAAAAATCTGAAGGTAGTAACAAGTTTCATCGTTGGTATACTAGCTGTGCAACAGCATTAGAATGCCTTAGCTGAAAAATCTTTAATACATCCACAATCAACAGCTAACCCTGAAATAATCCAGTGACATTAAATGGCATTGCTTAAATTTATGGGTGGCATTAGACTGAGAGCGGCATTAGTTAAATGTGGCATCACTTTAGCAGTAGCATTGCTTGACTTGACTACTGGCATTATACTAACAGCAAAAAAGTGGCTATAAGAGCATGGGAGGCCCATTCGGACACTGGGCGCACCAGTACGATGTACCTCCACGGACGTAGAGTGGTGAGGGAGGTATGGTTGCCCAGAGCAACAAATATCCGGGCAACATATGTGGATTACGTCCCATTTTTGTTCTCTTTAGCCACCTTTTTCCTATGCGAGGACAACAAACCGATCGACCTGGTCATTCTCTATTGCGTTGCCATGCCTTTCTACCCTTCTTCAACCAAGAGACACGAGACTCGTTCCTTAGCTACTGATTTTCCCCTTTTCAACCTAGATGCGGGTTTGATACCTACTCTCTTGGACAGTACAGTCTCCCTTCCTTTCCTTATTCAACCCAGACATGGATTAGTATGCATGAAGTAGGGTTTCCTTCAATAGTGCAAATTATGGTTTTCGTCTGCGTGGCCAGCAGAGCAGAGGATAGCAAGTTGGGAAGATGGTGGAGTGGAAAAAGATCCACACGCAACGACGTGGCAAATGGGGCAATAGAACAAGGTTATGGTTCGAAAAGAGGTAGCATACCCGAGGGTCGGCGGGAAGTGGCTTCGCTCGTGGTCGTCGTCCTCCGCACACACTACGGGAGCGAGCTTGGGGACGGAGGCCATCCCGCGCGGGCGCTAGGTCTGAGAGGACGGCCTTGTCGTCAGTGCATGACCTCGCTCGCCGATGACGAGTGCGTCAACTCTGCACACCCTTTTCTTCCCCGGCGGATCTGTGACCACCGATGAGGAGAGAGAGAGAGGGTCTGTCATTTTTAGATCTGGAGAGAGGGTGGTAGTGTGAGAAGCAAGTGGGCAGCCCTTAGCACTACTAGTACTGGAGGTGGAGTAGTGGTAGAGTAGTTTATATTTTCTCTGCGTACAGTACCAGTTAGTCATGCTTCAAAACTGATCGGCACGCCATTAAAGAAATAAAGGTCGATAACTAATGCGACACCTCGGGCCAACGCGGCCAGATCGCATTTTGCACGAGAAATTACACACCATGTTTCGTTGACATGTGGTCCCGTTCCAACATATCAGTGAGACGACGGCGAGTAGTAGGAGTATTTCCGAATGGACGTGTAGGCCGGGGCGCCTCTTCGTGAACCGTGGCAAACTCGCAACCGTCCACCGACTCTTCGCCTTTCCCTCTTGATTTGGAACTTCTGTCGCACGCTCTTCCTCGCCCTCCCCAATTTTCCTTCAGCCCTTCACCCTTTCTTCTGCCATTCTTCGATCGTCTTCTCCATGGAGGAAACAAGCCGGAAACGACCCCCTTATTCTTGCCCTGATCTGAAAGATGACGTGGTGCAGGAACTCATTGGTCGGTGCGACGTCATAACCTCGGCTAGCATGGTAGGTTCGTTCAAGCCCATTCTCGACTCAACTAATAACATCATTACAAGGAACCCAAGAGTCAAGGAGTGGTTTGATCTCCCCTATCTTCTTCGCCGTGACCCTGATGACTGGCGCCGACACGACGGAGGCCTCGCCCTGTGCAAGTTGATGTCGCTTCATAATGATACATATGATGTTAAGATGCCATCGCTTGAGGGCAAGGCTTGGGCGGGCGCAAATGGAGATTGGGTTGTTTACATTGGGTCCAACTGCGAGCGGGAACATGTGAATGTGTACACTCGTGACCGGGTTCCACTTCCAAAAATCTCAGCACACTGCCCAGAGGTTGAGCACACCGGTAATGTACGCACATTCAAATACGATCATGGTGACTGTCTTCTACGGAAGATAGCAATTTGTAGAGTTCCCAACCGCTCTTGGAATTACAACAACTATGAAGTTGTTGCTATGTTCGACAAGCTTGTTGCCATCCTTAGTGGTTTGACTCGATGGATATTGCTCAAAAATTAGTTTCTATGCACGAATGAGTACTGTGATGCAATTCAATACGAGGGCCTTGTGTTTGCTGCCACCACTCGTGGCACTCTTTTTGCATGGTATCCTCGTAGTTCCGGTATGTTTGTCTTCCAGCGTAATTATAATTGTTTCATCCACATGTATGCGGGTTAGCAAGTTTCCCTTTACTAATTAACCTTCTTCTTGTGTTTCCAAGGTCCTGTGAACATCCCACCACCTATACCTGAAAATTTTTATAACCAAGGGGGAGATGCCGATGGTGATGATCAGGAGCAGCGCCCATATACTCTGTGGCGCCTGGCAACTAATTCTGATGGATCACCTCTTCTTGTGTCTATACAGCCCACTGATAATGTTACTGCAAAGGAAGCAGGTGTCTCCCATGGTCGCACTCTCCTGACCTATTCCAAAACCCGTTGCATGGTATTCGGTATGGATACTAGTGTGCTAGCGCCAACTCCTTCTCCCTGGCACAGAATTGATAGTCTTGGAGAAAACTCGCTCTTCCTTGGACAAAACTATCCGATGATGGTGAAAGGCGATCCAACTACTATTGACACAACGTTACTAGAACCATTTATGAGAAGCAACTGTGTCTATACCTCGGACATTTGGGTGGCTCCCTACCCTGGTACTGATACAGTAGGCCGCTTCAGCTTGGATGATCAGTCCTGCCTTGGTCTCCAGATCGACAATGGATGGCCCGTCCCAGAGAATCACTTGTGGTTCAAAGCAAGCGTTTCCAACGCCGCGGAATGGTTGAGTTGAAGTTCATTTCATGGCTTGTTATTTGTTGTGTGGTGAAAACTTTAGTATTTATAATGTATCCTCGTTGTCGATGTGGGTTGATGACCTGTTGTATGTAATAAAATGATATGCCTGTGATAAACTTACTAAATTTATGAATGGCTTTCGGGTCGCTTCTCTGAATGAGTGGTGCGACGAGGCAAAAAAATATTTTCCGAATACATAATTGTACGTTGATACGTCTCCAACGTATCAATAATTTTTGATTGCTCCATGTTATATTATCTAATGTTTTAGGCAATATTGGGCTTTATTATCCACTTCTATATTATTTTTGGGACTAATGTATTAACCGGAGGCCCAGCCCAGATTTGCTGTTTTATGCCTATTTCAGTGTTTCGAGGAAAAGGAATATCAAACGGATTCGAAACGGAACGATATCAATTAGAGAAGTTATTTTTGGAAGGAAACCTACCAGATAGACTTGGACCCTACGTCAGAAGATGAAGGAGGTGCTCATGAGGGTAGGGGGCGCACCCACCCCCCTGGGGCGCGCCCCCTGCCTCGTGGCCCCCCCTTCGGTCCACCGACGTACTCCTTTCACCCATATATACCTACGTATCGTAAAACTTCCAGAACAGAGATTAGATCGAGAGTTCCGCCACTGCAAGCCTCTGTAGCCACCAAAAACATAATCGGTACCCTGTTCCGGCACCCTGCCGGAGGGGGGAACCCTTACCGGTGGCCATCTTCATCATCCCGGCGCTCTCCATGACGAGGAGGGAGTAGTTCACCCTCGCGGCTGAGGGTATGTACCAGTAGCTATGTGTTTGATCTCTCTCTCTCTCTCACTCTCTCTCTCTCTCTCGTGTTCTTGATTTGGCACGATCTTGATGTATCGCGAGCTTTGCTATTATATTTGGATCTTATGTTTCTTCTCCCCCTCTTCTCTCTTGTAATGGATTGAGTTTCCCCTTTGAAGTAATCTTATCGGATTGAGTCTTTAAAGATTTGAGAACACTTGATGTATGTCTTGCCGTGCGTATCTGTGGTAACAATGGGATATCACGTGCCACATGATGTATGTTTTGATGACCAACTTGAGGGTTCCGCCCATGAACCTATGCATAGGGGTTGGCACACGTTTTCGTCGTGATTCTCCAGTAGAAACTTTGGGCACTCTTTGAGGTTCTATGTGTTGGTTGAATAGATGAATCTGAGATTGTGTGATGCATACCGTATAACCATACCCACGGATACTTGAGGGGACATTGGAGTATCTAGGTGACATTAGGGTTTTGGTTGATTTGTATCTTAAGGTGTTATTCTAGTACGAACTCTAGGGCTGTTTGTGACACTTATAGGAAAAGCCCAATGGATTGATTGTACGTGCATTGCAACAGGTTATCGGATGAGGCCAATCAAGAATAGTAGTACACTATTTGTACTAGCTTCACATGCTTCGCGCGTCGGGCGGGTGTTTTTACTGTAGCCATATGTTAATGTGTTCGTTGTACGTAACCAGCACCTCGAATCCTTGATACTAGTACTATATAGTAGGAGTAAGTAGTAGGAGTAGTAGGGTGGCATGGGCCAGAACAAGCATTCACGTCCAGGAGTACGGCACGCGCCACCACCACGACATCCATCTGACACCATATTATTTCTTGGAGTCCATGCTAGAGCAATCTCTTCAACCTCGTCGTTTCTCTAACTTCAGCCATCGCGCGGCGGGTGAGGTAGGGTTTGCCGATAGTCGGTTTCCTTAACTGCGGTCCCATTTGTAAGGCCAACTCCAATGCACGACCCCAAACAGACCTCCGTTTTGCACGAACTCCAACGATGATGTTGATCTGTGGAGGCTCGATCTTGCGTGCTTCTTTCTTCTTCGAGTGTAAAGAAGTAGACGTTGCTTCCTCGCATCTAGTCTCATGTCTAGCCTCTATTCTAGTAGGAGTATCAACAAGTGCACTAATCTCATCTCTAGCCTCTGTGCTACTAGCTAAAAGTGATAGTACATCTACTAAATTGCGCTCTATCAATATATGGATGTACTCTTCTTCCCAATACAAAAACTTGCATCCATTCTACTCCCTCCGTTGCACAATACATGCCTTCTATTTGTCAAAATATATATGTATCTAGACATGTTTTAGTATATAGGTACATCCATTTTTTGACAAATGGAAGTCAAGTATTTTGGAACGGAGGGAGTACACAATAAATTTTTTAAGTTAGCACAACTAGTCTAATCCGAGAGCACAACCGAAGATTTGGTCGGGTTCTTCCTCCTTTTGCCGACACGTGGGACATCCAGCATCCAGGTCGTGTCATGAAAGAAAATAGAGTGGTAGTTGAAGCCACGAGATGTGCATCTTGGGTTAAACTGTAAATAGAATCTTACTATTCTTGAGTAACTCCAAAAGCGGCCACTGAAGATCTTTATTGGATTTGTTTTTCATCACCAGCATGTCGAGGTGAAAGATGTGCAGGTTCAGTGGGTCCTCTTGCATTTTCGCTGACATGTGGGGCCGCATGTGAGCAAACAGATGATGGGCTCCGCGCGTCCGCTAGTTGGCTGAGAAGAGAGATAGAGGAGTGCTGAGCACGACTGTAGGAAATTTGTTCTACGTACCTCGATATAGGCTCAATATAGTGGGGTGGCATGGGCCATAACTAGCATTCACGTCTAGCAGTACGGCACACGCCACCCACATGAGTCCCATCCAACACCAATTTTCTTGGAGTCCATGCTACAACCATCTCTTCTTCCTCCTGTTTTCTCAGCCATCGCGCGGTGGGCGGGGTGGGGGTTTGCCGATAGTCGGTTTGCTCAACTGCGGTCCCACTTGTAAGTGAAAATGCAACACCGCACGCATTCCCGCTTGAGCGGCCTGCCGGACCAACCGTGTGGGTGTGCGACGCGAACACGGCAGGCTTTTCCTTTTGAACTTGTAACTTGTAAAATTTGGTTCTGCTCCATGGCGCGACCGATAGATAGAAAATAACGTTTTTGCCTAGAGTAATGAGAAGTTTAGTTCTGGCGCCGTTCATGCATGGAGTAAGTACGCAAATTATGAAGTTGATGCGAAAGGTAAGATAATTATTGTAGTATCATATACTGCTACATGGATTTGACGGAAAGATAAAAATACATACGGATCCATCAACGTTCAACGACATCCTCACGCCCTAGTGCGTCGGGTCACCAACCGACGTGTGAGGAGCAGCGGCGTTGGCGGCGAGCTCAACGTGCTTCTGAATAGTGCCGTTGGTCAAATTATTACATGCTGCTCCTCACAGTGAAGTGACAAGACCCTGCGCCGGAGATGACACCTGAGTATAGGCGCCGTGTTCGGCATACCATAGTCAGCCTCACCGTCTGCAGTCACTATCATCATGGCTGTAGAGCTAGCGTGCTTACAACTAGCCCTGTTCGACATAATTTCCCGTGCGTAGATGCCCGTGCATTGCACGGGACACCAAGATTGGGGGTGGACGGCTCCGGCAGCGGCCATCGCGCCAGATTTTTCCACGACCTTCTAGATGTGGTGGGGAGGAGATAAGACTGATTGTGAGAGACAAGGAATTGTTTGTAAATAGGGAACAAGTGCGGGCATCTTTTTGCAAAATGGAGAAGCTTGGTTTGTATGCGTCAGATCTAGATCCAACGGCTATTGGTGAAAGATGGGAGGCACAACATCATCACTAACTCAGCACCTGTTTGATTCGCAGGATTTTGAAAACGCAGGAATAGGACACGGCAATATTACAAGTATCAAACTGATATTACAAATGTTAGGAGTAATGCTGCACCTACGAAGAGGGAATTACTAGGAAGTTTACGTAAGAACTTTCGTTACTTTAGGTGGATGCAGCATTATCGTACAAACTAAAATCCACTTCCCTGACAAGTCACTAATGGGCAAATTAGTTTTCGAGTCTCTGGCCACTTGATGTTTCAAAAACAAATTCAGCTTCTGCAGAGACTTTGTCACTTACCACAAGCTCGCCGATCACCAGAGCGTGTGTCCTTCAGTTTCCTGGTTTCTTTTGATGTAATAATCGGTTTAGGATGTGGATTGTGTCGTCGGTTGTGAAATGTTGGGTTCTAGCGCGGATGTTTGGCCTTTGTTGGCCTCTTGAGATGTTGCGATTTCAATCTGGTAGCTTTCAGTCCTTCGTGTTAGGCTGGAGTTGTGCTGAACTTCTTGTGAATTGTGGTGGTTTTCAGTAATGAAAATCGGTAGGGGCAAGCCCTTCTTTGATCAAAAAAATTAATCGTCCTTATATATTCATCAGTCTTGCTATAAGTCGCAGAAGATGCTATATAGGTCCGTCGGATCTTACATCAAGATCCGTGCTTTCAGATTTTCTTTTTTCTCTCTTAAATCTCAGCCGAGTGAGACATAGCCACGCCATTAAATAGAGGCTCGGGCGCCATTAATGGAGACCATGGGAGAGAGGTGGACGGCAGATGGAGGTCAAAGGGCTCTCCTCCCGATAAGCACGCGCAGGGGTCTGATCGCACGCCTCTCGTACTCAAATAGCTACCCTGCATGGCGCCTCCTAGCTAATAAAAAATGGGGACGCGTGGCGGCACGTAAATGGTACTAGTAACTAGAACGCCCACGGTTTCAATAATACTTGTGTTTCCGATTGTAATGTGACAGCACTTTTTCCAAAATGACTTTGCTGATTGTTAGTGTGTGCGCCTTCGCAAATCGGACTGCAAATTTACCACAACATGTTGGTGCCATGTCATGGCACCAAGCCAAGTTTCATTATTTTCATGCGTGTTTTGGATTTACAGGAATTAAAAAACTAAGTTTCTCAATGTTTCCAACCCAGCCACGACGCCCAGAATTTTCAATTTTATTCCCATTTCTTGCATGGAACCTAGAAATTTACCCGAGGACACTCATGTGATTTTTCAACCAACTTTGGTGCACTGGAACATGTGCTTGTATTTCAAATTTGAATTATGCACACAAAGGTGACACCTTCCCTCCCAGAACCACGAGCCTTCTTGAGAGAAGCTCCGATTTGCAAGAAGCTTATACCAAAATTTGTTCCTATTCGGCCAAATTTTTTTACCACGGCATGGTACTACCATGACATGACACCATGCCAACTTTCATGATTTTAAAACCAAGTTTCTCAATGTTCTCGACCAAGCCACGATGCCCAGATGTTTGAATTTTATTCTCATTTTTTGCATGGGAGCTACTCCCTCCTTCGATCTATATAGGGCCTAATGTGTTTTTCAAGACAGCCTTTGACTATTGACAAGATTAATAGCACATGAGATGTATACTACGAAAATTATATTATTGGAAGCTCCTTTGACATACAAATTTGAAGGTATGCTTTGTGTAAGTTGCATGTCATATATTATTGCTCTAACGTTTGGTCAAAGTTAGCTTCGAAAAACGCATTAGGACCTATATAGATGGAAGGAGGGATTAGAAATTCACCCGAGGACACAAATGTGATTTTCAACCAACTTTGGTGCACGGGAGCATTTGCTTGTAGTTCAAATTTGAATTATGCATATTAAATGACCAAAAACTCAATTAATGTGTAAATAAGGCCAAACAAAGCCGGAATAATTCCAAAATTTAACAGGGCACTCATGTAGTTCTATGTTGCCTTTGTAAATAAACTTAAGGGGGACAACGTATATCGTTTCGCACTCAAAGGTGGCACGTTCCCTCTCAAAACCACGAGCCTTCTTGAGAGAAGCTTCGGTTTGCAAGAAGCATGTACCAAAATCTGTTCCTATTCAGCCCATTTTTTACCACAACATGGTAGTACCATGACATGACATCCATGCCAAGTTTCATGATTTTCAGACGTGTTTTGGATTTACAAGAATTTTAAAACCAAGTTTCTCAATGTTCTCGGCCGAGCCACGATGCCCAGATGTTTTAATTTTATTCTCATTTCTTGCATGGGACCTAGAAATTCACCCGAGGACACAAATGTGATTTTTCAACCAACTTTGGTGCACGAGAGCATGTGCTTGTAGTTCAAATTTGACTTATGCACATTAAATGACCAGAAACTCAACTAATGTATAAAAAACGACAAACGAACCCGGAATAATTCCAAAATTTAATAGGGCACTAATGTAGTTCTATGTTGCCTTTGTTAAGAAACTCAAGGGGGGCAGCGTATATCGTTTCACACTCAAAGGTGGCACGTTCCCTCTTAGAACCACGAGCTTCCAAATCGGCCCAATTTTTTACCACAATATGTTAGTGCCATGACATGACACCATGCCAAGTTTCATGATTTCCAGGCGAGTTTTGGATTTACATGAATTTAAAATCAAAGTTTCTCGATGTTCTTGGCCAAGTCATGACGCCCAGATGTTTGAATTTCATTCTCATTTCTTCCATGGGACCTAGAAATTCAACCAAGGACACACATGTGATTTTTCAACCCACTATGGTGCACCGGAGCATGTGCATGCAATTCATATTTAGATTATGCACATTAATTAAAACTCCAGAAACTCAATTAATGTATAAAAAGGCCAAATGAACCTGAAATAATTCCAAAATTTAACAGGGCACTCATATAGTTCTATGTTGCCTCTGTAATAAAATCAGGGGGGAGGTAGCGTATATCGTTTCGCACACAAAGGTGACACGTTCCCTCTCGGAACCACGAGGCTTGTTGAGAGAATCTCCGGTTTTGCAAGAGGCTTATACCAAAACTTGTCCCAATTCAGCCAAAAAATATACGTATGAAAATAGGGTTTAGATTATCCCAAACATCTCGCTACCTAGACCAATAATGTACTATGATTTGAACTCAACATAAGATGGATACAAATATTTGAATTGGAGAGCGTATGGTACATGTAGTTCATAGTGAAATATGCTTACTGCTATATGTATGTTTTTTGTTATCAAGATAATATCTAAATTATTGTATTACTTGACAACAATTGTATTCAAATAAGGAAAATTGATTCAAATTTAGTCCATATGGTAGACGACAATATATATGTTCACATGGTGGAGTAAAATGTTCATATATGATGGAAGATCAAAATGTACGACTACATCAATTATAAACCGCAAGGTCCCCTAACGATATATTCGAATTAAACATAACGTGGATTCAAAAATTGAAGTTCGAGATCATGGCATCTGTAGTCATATAAAAAGGGACATTACGCTTTCTTTGGTGGGAATTGATTTGTTTTTTGTTGTTGTTGAGGGAAGTGCGAATCGATTTGGTACTGTGCAGGGTAATCTTGTTCTCCCGGTTTTATTTACATTTTTCTTGTAGTTTTTTCAATGGCATCTATAGCAATATAGTAAAAGGGGACATGACTCTCTTGTGTCTTGTATGAATTGTTTTTTACACGTTAAGTTTGTTCTGCCGAACAAGGAATCCGCACCTTGTTATCCCGAAATTTTCAAGCTCGAGTATCTTTTGTCTCACCTGCTTTGAAACTCCCGCTTCTTCAACCCGCGCCGCGCCTTATTATCCCGAAATTTGGACGCGCGCGAGAACTCCCTCCTCATCTGAAATCGCTCGCGCAGCCCAGACATGCGAAATCCCCCTTCTACCCCTCAGCCGGAAATGAAGCTCCACGTCGCGGTGTCAAAACCGGTGGGGGTACGCTGGTAACTTACCCTACATTTAGGACAAGCGCGTCCCTAAGCTTGGCTCCTCCTCCCCCTTCGCTCCCCATTCGTACACCGAGGCCGCCAAAACCCGCGAAACCCCACGCTCCTCCGTCGGCCTCCCGACTGCCGCCCAGCCGAAGACTCTTCCCCGACTACGTCGTCCACCACAACAGCTCGCCGTCCCTCATCCACCGCACCGGATGAGGATCCGTTGTCGATCTCGTCGTCCCGCCGGATCAGCCGCCCCGTCCTCCACCTCCAAGGAGCTGCCCCGATGTTCGCCTCGTCTATCGCGCCACCTCAATCCTCATAGCACCGTCTTGACCTGCCCCACCGGAACCACAACACCCTCACCAATTCCTCCGATGAAGCCGAGGCCAACTCGACGCCACCAAGGAGGTTATGCACTCACCGCTACATTTTATCTTTTATTCGATCTCACGGGGCTGGCGGTGCTCGATACCGAGCAGACATGGCGTGTCTCCATCGACGGCGCCGTCGCCGGCCACATCATCCACGGCGTCTCTCCCCCATGTCGTTGCTTCCTCGGCGGCGACTTCCACAACGGCACTAGTTGCAGCTGCTCCGGCTCTCGCTCGCGTTGCGGCTCTGTTCTTGCTGTCGGTCGCGTTGTTACACTGCTCCTTCTTTCGTTTGTGCTGCTGCTCTGCTCTTGCTCTCGCTTGCGCTGCTGCTGCTGTTGCACGACCTCTAGCAGCTACAGGAGTTGCTGCTTTAGCACTCGCTCGCGGTGCTACTGCACGACTTTCTCTCTGCTAGTGCGTTCCCTGCTCGAGCGTCTGCTGATTTAGATCACTGCTTCTCTGCTACTAGTGCTCGAACGCCCTAAACATTTATTGCAATGCTCTATTACTAGTTCAATCAGTTTCGACAGTAAAATTCAGTTTCGACTGTGAAGTTCATTTTCTTCAGTTAAGTTCAGAGTGAACAGTACTTAAAGCATCTGTCGGAGCGGCCGTGGCGCGGCTGATGCGTTTTACATCTAGCACTTTTTGGTGATGTATTTTATATCATCTATTGCAGATGATATTAGGGTCCCACTTCAGATTAACGTTGTCTGTCTTGTCATGCTTCAGCCTCGTCGCCGTACACCTTAGCAGAGCTGCTCCAACGACGGAACCGTCCATCACAGCGGAGCAGTACCCTTGGCGCCATTTCCAGAGGCCTCAGATCTTCTTCCCCGCCTCCGACAGTCACACCAGCATCATCACCATCCTCCACGTACAACCCAATGATGCTGAGGTCCACACGGCTATGCCAAAGAGGTTGTACACTCGCCGCATCACTTTGTTTCTCCATTCCTCTATTCTTCCAATTCATGTGAGCCAAACACACAGGTTGAATGAAATCCTATGTTTCCAAATGCTCTGTTTTGCACGTGCATTCCTATCCTATTCCTGTGTTTTTCTTGTCCCTGCATTTATAGAATCCTCCAATTTTAAGGAGCCCTCACAGATTTACTTCATTTTCAGATAGGCATCAAAGAAAACTCTATGTGTTATGTCCTGCTCCTGCCGTGCCGTCATCCACCCCACCTGAGGTGCACCATCGACAGAAGCGTTCAGTGCAGCAGAGATCCCCCCTGCAGACTTCCTTTCGCCGCCTCAGATCATCTTCCCCGTTGCCGGCAGCCACGACAACTGCATTACCATCATCGACTGAACAGATGAACCTGAGGACTATACAGTTCCGGAAGAGAGGTCGCAGTTTTTCGTGTTTGCTTACGTTATACATCGGTTATTATTACCTGCTACTTTATCATTCAATCTTGAGTTTTGAATTGCCCATGGGTCTCATATCGAGCCAGCAACGAATAGTATCTGTCTACTATCTAGTTCATCTGGGTCTTCTATGTGGTTCATGTTGGGTGGGCAACAAACAATAGATGATCCATTGTCTATCTTTTTAAACTGAAGCTATAATCTACCTGGTATCATTAGTTTTGGATCCATCCACTCGTTTGCTACCATCAATCTTGATTTTTGCATGCACCCCTTAGGCCTTACAAAATCTAACTATTTTTTTATTATGCATGTCAGATATTGTACACAATCGTACTGAACATGTAGAGAAAAAGAGAAGACCGTTGCGTGCGAATATAATGGCATGCAGACGCCGCTCCATGTTGGAAATATGCCCTAGAGGCAATAATAAATTGATTATTATTATATTTCCTTGTTCATGATAATCGTTTATTATCCATGCTATAATTGTATTGATAGGAAACTCAGATACATGTGTGGATACATAGACAACACCATGTCCCTAGTAAGCCTCTAGTTGACTAGCTCGTTGATCAATAGATGGTTACAGTTTCCTGACCATGGACATTGGATGTCGTTGATAACGGGATCACATCATTATGAGAATGATGTGATGGACAAGACCCAATCCTAAGCATAGCACTAGATCGTGTAGTTCGTATGCTAAAGCTTTTCTAATGTCAAGTATCATTTCCTTAGACCATGAGATTGTGCAACTCCCGGATACCGTAGGAATACTTTGGGTGTGCCAAACGTCACAACGTAACTGGGTGGCTATAAAGGTACACTACGGGTATCTCTGAAAGTGTCTGTTGGGTTGGCACGAATCGAGACTGGGATTTGTCACTCCGTGTAAACGGAGAGGTATCTCTGGGCCCACTCGGTAGGACATCATCATAATGTGCACAATGTGATCAAGGAGTTGATCACGGGATGATGTGTTACGGAACGAGTAAAGAGACTTGCCGGTAACGAGATTGAACAAGGTATCGAGATACCGACGATCGAATCTCGGGCAAGTTCAATACCGCTAGACAAAGGGAATTGTATATGGGATTGATTAAGTCCTTGACATCGTGGTTCATCCGATGAGATCATCGTGGAACATGTGGGAGCCAACATGGGTATCCAGATCCCGCTGTTGGTTATTGACCGGAGAACGTCTCGGTCATGTCTGCATGTCTCCCGAACCCGTAGGGTCTACACACTTAAGGTTCGGTGACGCTAGGGTTATAGAGATATTAGTATGCGGTAACCCGAAAGTTGTTCGGAGTCCCGGATGAGATCCCGGACGTCACGAGGAGTTCCGGAATGGTCCGAAGGTAAAGAATTATATATAGGAAGTACTATTTCGGCCATCGGGACAAGTTTTGGGGTCATCGGTATTGTACCGGGACCACCGGAAGGGTCCCGGGGTCCACCGGGTGGGGCCACCTGCCCCCGGGGGCCACATGGGCTGTAAGGGGTGTGCCTTGGCCTATATGGGCCAAGGGCACCAGCCCCAAGAGTCCCATGCGCCAAGAGATAGGAAAAAGGGGAGAGTCCTAAAAGGGGAAGGCACCTCCGAGGTGCCTTGGGGAGGATGGACTCCTCCCCACCCTTGGCCGCACCCTTCCTTGGAGGAAGGGGCAAGGGCTGCGCCTCCCCCTCTCCATTGGCCCTATATATAGTGGGGAAAAGGAGGAGCAAACCAATCTAAGGCCTGGCGCCTCCCTCTCCCTCCCGTGACACATCTCCCTCCTCCCGCAGCGCTTAGCGAAGCCCTGTTGGAATCCCGCTACTTCCACCACGCCGTCGTGCTGCTGGATCTCCATCAACCTCTCCCTCCTCCTTGCTGGATCAAGGCATGGGAGACGTCTCCGTTCCGTACGTGTGTTGAACGCGGAGGTGCCGTCCGTTCGGCACTAGGATCATCGGTGATTTGAATCACGACGAGTACGACTCCATCAACCCCGTTCTCTTGAACGCTTCCGCGCGCGATCTACAAGGGTATGTAGATCGACTCCTCCCTCCTTGCTAGATGACTCCATAGATTGATCTTGGTGACACGTAGGAAAATTTTGAATTTATGCTACGTTCCCCAACAGTGGTATCAGAGCTAGGTCTATTGCGTAGATTCTATGCACGAGTAGAACACAAAGTAGTTGTGGGCGTTGATTTTGTTCAATATGCTTGCGTTACTAGTCTTATATTGATTCGGCGGCATCGTGGGATGAAGCGGCCCGGACCAACCTTACACGTACTCTTACGTGAGACCGGTTCCACCGACAAACATGCACTAGTTGCATAAGGTGGCTGGCGGGTGTCTGTCTCTCCCACTTTAGTCGGATCGGATTCGATGAAAAGGGTCCTTATGAAGGGTAAATAGCAATTGGCATATTACGTTGTGGTTTTGCGTAGGTAAGAAACGTTCTTGCTAGAAACCCATAGCAGCCACGTAAAACATGCAACAACAATTAGAGGACGTCTAACTTGTTTTTGCAGGGTATGCTATGTGATGTGATATGGCCAAAGGATGTGATGAATGATATATGTGATGTATGAGATTGATCATGTTCTTGTAATAGGAATCACGACTTGCATGTCGATGAGTATGACAACCGGCAGGAGCCATAGGAGTTGTCTTTATTTATTCATGACCTGCGCGTCAACATAAACGTCATGTAATTACTTTACTTTATTGCTAAAGCGTTAGCCATAGTAGTAGAAGTAATAGTTGACGTGACAACTTCATGAAGACACGATGATGGAGATCATGGTGTCATGCCGGTGACGACGATGATCATGGAGCCCCGAAGATGGAGATCAAAAGGAGCAAAGTGATGATGGCCATATCATGTCACTATTTGATTGCATGTGATGTTTATCATGTTTATACATCTTATTTGCTTAGAACGACGGTAGTAAATAAGATGATCCCTTACAACAATTTCAAGAAGTGTTCTCCCCTAACTGTGCACCGTTGCTACAGTTCGTCGTTTCGAAGCACCACGTGATGATCGGGTGTGATAGATCCTTACGTTCACATACAACGGGTGTAAGACAGTTTTACACATGCAAAACACTTAGGGTTAACTTGACGAGCCTAGCATGTACAGACATGGCCTCGGAACACAGAAGACCGAAAGGTCGAGCATGAGTCGTATGGAAGATACGATCAACATGAAGATGTTCACCGACGTTGACTAGTCCGTCTCACGTGATGATCGGACACGGCCTAGTTGATTCGGATCATGTAATCACTTAGATGACTAGAGGGATGTCTATCTGAGTGGGAGTTCATAAGATGAACTTAATTATCCTGAACATAGTCAAAAGGTCTTCGCAAATTATGTCGTAGCTCGCGCTTCAGTTCTACTGTTTAGATATGTTCCTAGAGAAAATTTAGTTGAAAGTTGATAGTAGCAATTATGCGGACTAGGTCCGTAGACTGAGGATTGTCCTCATTGCTTCTTAGAAGGCTTATGTCCTTAATGCACTGCTCAGTGTGCTGAACCTCGAACGTGGTCTGTGGATGTTGCGAACATCTGACATACACGTTTTGATAACTACATGATAGTTCAGTTAAACGGTTTAGAGTTGAGGCACCGAAGACATTTTTGAAACGTCGCGAAACATATGAGATGTTTTGAGGGCTGAAATTGGAATTTCAGGCTCGTGCCCGCGTCAAGAGGTATAAGACCTCCGACGATTTTCTTAGCCTACAAACTAAGGGAGAAAAGCTCAATTGTTGAGCTTGTGGTCAGATTGTCTAAGTACAAAAATCATTTGAATCAAGTGGGAGTTGATCTTCCAAGATGAGATAGTGATGTTTCTCCGAAGTCATTACCACCAAGCTGCTAGAGCTTCGTGATGAACTATGATATATCAGGGACATATATGATGATCCTTGAGATATTCGCGATGTTTGACACCGCAAAAGTAGATATCAAGAAGGAGCATCAATTGTTGATGGTTAGTGAAACCACTAGTTTCAAGAAGGGCAAGGGCAAGAAGGGATACTTCATGAAACGGCAAATCAGCTGCTGCTCTGGTGAAGAAACCCAAGGTTGAACCCAAACCTGAGACTAAGTGCTTCTGTAATAAGGGGAACAACCACTGGAGCGGAATTACCCTAGATACTTGGTAGATTAGAAGGCTGGCAAGGTCGATAGAAGTATATTGGATATACATTGTGTTGATGTGTACTTTACTAGTACTCCTAGTAGCACCAGGGTATTAGATACCGGTTCGGTTGCTAAGTGTTAGCAACTCGAAATAAAAGCTACGGAATAAACGAGGACTAGCTAAAGGTGAGCTGACGATATGTGTTGGAAGTGTTTCCAATGTTGATATGATCAAGCATCGCACGCTCCCTCTACCATTGAAATTGGTGTTTGCGTTGAGCATAGACGTGATTAGATTATGTCTATCGCAATACGGTTATTCATTTAAGGAGAATAATGGTTACTCTATTTGTTTGAATAATACCTTCAATGGTCTTACACCTAAAATGAATGGTTTATTGAATCTCGATCGTAGTGATACACATATTCATACCAAAAGATAGTAATGATAGTACCACCTACTTGTGGCACTGCCACGTAAGTCATATCGGTATAAAACGCATGAAGAAGCTCCGTGTTGATGGATCTTTGGACTCACTCATTTTTGAAAGGTTTGAGACATGTGAACCATGTCTGTTGGTGTATATGCGTGAAGAAACTCCATGCAAATGGACCGTTTGAACTCACTTGATTTTGAATCACTTGAGGCATGCAAATCATACCACATGGGCGAGATGACTGAAAGCCTCGGTTTCAGTAAAATGGAACTAGAAAGCAAATTGTTGGAAGTAATACATTTTGATGTGTGCAGTCCAATGAGTGCTGATGCATGTAGTGGATATCGTTATGTTCTTTCTTCACAGATGATTTGAGTAGATGTTGAGTGCATTTACTTGATGAATCACGAGTCTGAATTATTGAAAGGTTCAAGTAATTTCAGTGTGAAGTTGAAAGATCGTCGTGACAAGAGGATAAAAGATCTATGATATGATCATAGAGATGAATATCTGAATTACGAATTTGGCACAGAATTAAGACATTGTGGAAATTGTTTCACAACTAATACAGCCTGGAACACCATAGTGTGATGGTGTGTCCGAACATCATAACTGCACCCTATTGGATATGATGCATACCATGATGTCTCTTATCGAATTACCACAATAGTTTATGGGTTAGGCATTAAAGACAACCACATTCACTTTAAATAGAGCACCACGTAATTCCGATGAGATGACACCGTATGAACTATGGTTTAGAGAAACCTAAGCTGTCTTTTCTTAAAAGTTTGGGGCTGCGACGCTTATGTGGAAAAGTTTCAGGCCGATAAGCTCGAACCCAAAGCGGATAAATGCATCTTCATAGGACAACCCAAAAACAGTTGGGTATACCTCCTGTCTCAGATTCGAAAGCAATAAGGATTGTTTCTAGAATCGGGTCCTTTCTCGAGGAAAAGTTTCTCTCAAAAGAATTGAGTGGGAGGATGGGGAGACTTGATGAGGTTAACGAACCGTCACTTCAACTAGTGTATAGCAGGGCACAAAGAGTTGTTCCTGTGGCACCTACACCAATTGAAGTGGAAGCTTATGATAGTAATCATGAAACTTCGGATCAAGTCACTCCCAAACCTCGTGGGATGACAAGGATGCGTACTACTTCAGAGTGGTACGTAACCCTGTCTTAGAAGTCATGTTGCTAGACAAAAATGAACCTACGAGCTATGGAGAAGCGATGGTGGGCCTGGATTCCGATAAATGGCTCGAGGCCATAAAATCCGAGGTAGGATCCATGTATGAAAACAAAGTGTAGACTTTGGAAGAATTACTTGATGGTCATAAGGCTGTTGGGTACATATGGATTTTAAAAGGAAGACGGACAATGATGGTAAATGTCACCATTAAGAAAGCTCGACTTGTCGTTAAGATGTTTTCTGACAAGTTCAAGGAGTTGACTACGGTGAGATTTTCTCACTCGTAGCGATGCTAAAAGTCTGTTGGAATTATATTAGCTATTACTGCATTATTTATGAAATCTTGCAGATAGGATGTCAAAACATTGTTTCCTCGACGTTTTTTTTGAGGAAAGGTTGTATGTGATACAACCGGAAGGTTTTGTCAATCCTGAAAGATGCTAATAAGTATGCAAAGCTCCAGCAATCCTTCTAAGGACTGGAGTAAGCATCTCGGAGTTGGAATGTGTGCTTTGATGAGATGATCAAAGATTTTGGTGTATACAAAGTTTATGAGAAGCTTGTATTTCCAAAGAAGTGAGTGGGAGCACTATAGAATTTCTGATGAGTATATGTTGTTGACATATTGTTGATCAGAAATGATGTAGAATTTCTGGAAAGCATATATAGGGTTATTTGGAAAGTGTTTTTCAATGGAAAGCCTAGATTAAGCTACTTGAACATTGAGCATCAAGATCTATAAGGATAGATCGAAACGCTTAATGGTACTTTCAAATGAGCACATACCTTAACATGATCTTGAAGGTGTTCAAGATGGATCAGTCAAAGAAGGAGTTCTTGCCTGAGTTGTAAGGTATGAAGTTAAGACTTAAAGCTCGACCACGGCAGAAGAAAGAGGAAGGACGAAGGTCGTCCCCTATGCTTTTGTCATAGGCTCTCTACAGTATGCTATGCTGTGTGCCGCACCTGAAGTGTGCCTTGCCATGAGTCAGTCAAGGGGGTACAAGAGTGATCCAAGAATGGATCACAGGACAGCGGTGAAAGTTATCCTTAGTAACTAGTGGACTAAGGAATTTTCTCGATTATGGAGGTGGTAAAAGAGTTCGACGTAAAGGGTTACGTCGATGCAAGCTTAACACCTATCCGGATAGCTCTGAGTAGGGATACCGGATACGTATAATGGAGCAACAATTTAGAATAGCTCCAAGTAGAACAGTTATTTGGAATAGCTCCAAATAGAACATGGTAGCTACATCTAGGAGATGACATAGAGATTTGTAAAG
The DNA here is from genome assembly GCA_032464435.1 of Aegilops umbellulata. Lineage (NCBI taxonomy): Eukaryota > Viridiplantae > Streptophyta > Magnoliopsida > Poales > Poaceae > Aegilops > Aegilops umbellulata. Next base: position 507,204,327 of record CP136055.1, read on the forward strand.
CACACACGGATCTGAAAGGTTTAGACCCGTTGACTAAAACCTCTCTCACAAGCAACATGATCAAACACAGAACTCATTGAGTGCTAATCACATAGTGATGTGAACTAGACTCTTGGATGTTGGTTACATAGCGATGTGACCTGTGAGTGTTAATCACATGGCGATGTGAACTACATTATTGACTCTAGTGCAAGTGGGAGACTGTTGGAAATATGCCCTAGAGGCAATAATAAATTGATTATTATTATATTTCCTTGTTCATGATAATCGTTTATTATCCATGCTATAATTGTATTGATAGGAAACTCAGATACATGTGTGGATACATAGACAACACCATGTCCCTAGTAAGCCTCTAGTTGACTAGCTCGTTGATCAATAGATGGTTACGGTTTCCTGACCATGGACATTGGATGTCGTTGATAACGGGATCACATCATTATGAGAATGATGTGATGGACAAGACCCAATCCTAAGCATAGCACTAGATCGTGTAGTTCGTATGCTAAAGTTTTTCTAATGTCAAGTATCATTTCCTTAGACCATGAGATTGTGCAACTCCCGGATACCGTAGGAATACTTTGGGTGTGCCAAACGTCACAACGTAACTGGGTGGCTATAAAGGTACACTACGGGTATCTCTGAAAGTGTCTATTGGGTTGGCACGAATCGAGACTGGGATTTGTCACTCCGTGTAAACGGAGAGGTATCTCTGGGCCCACTCGGTAGGACATCATCATAAGGTGCACAATGTGATCAAGGAGTTGATCACGGGATGATGTGTTACGGAACGAGTAAAGAGACTTGCCGGTAACGAGATTGAACAAGGTATCGAGATACCGACGATCGAATCTCGGGCAAGTTCAATACCGCTAGACAAAGGGAATTGTATATGGGATTGATTAAGTCCTTGACATCGTGGTTCATCCGATGAGATCATCGTGGAACATGTGGGAGCCAACATGGGTATCCAGATCCCGTTGTTCGTTATTGACCGGAGAACATCTCGGTCATGTCTGCATGTCTCCCGAACCCGTAGGGTCTACACACTTAAGGTTCGGTGACGCTAGGGTTATAGAGATATTAGTATGCGGTAACCCGAAAGTTGTTCGGAGTCCCGGATGAGATCCCGGACGTCACGAGGAGTTCCGGAATGGTCCGGAGGTAAAGAATTATATATAGGAAGTACTATTTAGGCCATCGGGACAAGTTTCGGGGTCATCGGTATTGTACCGGGACCACCGGAAGGGTCCCGGGGGTCCACCGGGTGGGGCCACCTGCCCCCGGGGGCCACATGGGCTGTAAGGGGTGTGCCTTGGCCTATATGGGCCAAGGGCACCAGCCCCAAGAGGCCCATGCGCCAAGAGATAGGAAAAAGGGGAGAGTCCTAAAAGGGGAAGGCACCTCCGAGGTGCCTTGGGGAGGATGGACTCCTCCCCACCCTTGGCCGCACCCTTCCTTGGAGGAAGGGGCAAGGGCTGCGCCTCCCCCTCTCCATTGTCCCTATATATAGTGGGGAAAAGGAGGAGCAAACCAATCTAAGGCCTGGCGCCTCCCTCTCCCTCCCGTGACACATCTCCCTCCTCCCGCAGCGCTTAGCGAAGCCCTGTTGGAATCCCGCTACTTCCACCACGCTGTCGTGCTGCTGGATCTCCATCAACCTCTCCCTCCTCCTTGCTGGATCAAGGCATGGGAGACGTCTCCGTTCCGTACGTGTGTTGAACGCGGAGGTGCCGTCCGTTCGGCACTAGGATCATCGGTGATTTGAATCACGACGAGTACGACTCCATCAACCCCGTTCTCTTGAACGCTTCCGCGCGCGATCTACAAGGGTATGTAGATCGACTCCTCCCTCCTTGCTAGATGACTCCATAGATTGATCTTGGTGACACGTAGGAAAATTTTGAATTTATGCTACGTTCCCCAACACTCCATGCGTGGGCCAAGTGTGGGAGGGGACCAGCCCCAGATGGGCTGGTGCGCCCCTCCACCAAGGCCCAAGGCGCAGGGAGAGTGGGAGGGGGCAAACCCTAGGTCCAGATGGGCCTTAAGGCCCACCTAGTGGTGCGCCCCCCTCCCTTCCCCTCTTGGCCGCCACCCTTGTTCCCCATCTAGGGCTGCCGCCCCCTAGGGGTGGGAACCCTAGAGAGGGCGCAGCCCCTCCCCTTCCCTATATATATTGAGGCATTGGGCTGCCCACAACACACGTGATTCGATCTCTCTCTCGTTGGTGCAGCCCTGCGTCTCTTCTTCCTCCTCTCTTGCGGTGCTTGGCAAAGCCCTGCTGGATTGCCACGCTCCTCCATCATCACCACGCCGTTGTGCTGCTGCTGGATGGAGTCTTCCTCAACCTTTCCCTCTCCCCTTGCTGGATCAAGGCATGGGAGACGTCACCGGGCTGTACGTGTGTTGAACGCGGAGGTGCCGTCCGTTCGGCACTTGGTCATCGGTGATTTGGATCACGACGAGTACGACTCCATCAACCCCGTTCACTTGAATGCTTCCGCTTAGCGATCTACAAGGGTATGTAGATGCACTCTCCTTCCCCTCGTTGCTGGTCTCTCCATAGATAGATCTTGGTGACACGTAGGAAAATTTTGAATTTCTGCTACGTTCCCTAACAGTGGTATCAGAGCTAGGTCTATTGCGTAGATTCTTTGCACGAGTAGAACACAAAGTAGTTGTGGGCGTTGATTTTGTTCAATATGCTTACCGTTACTAGTCAATCTTGATTCGGCGGCATTGTGGGATGAAGCGGCCCTGACCGACCTTACACGTACACTTACGTGAGAGAGGTTCCACCGACTGACATGCACTAGTTGCGTAAGGTGGCTAGCGGGTGCCAGTCTCTCCCACTTTAGTCGGATCAGATTCGATGAAAAGGGTCCTTATGAAGGGTAAATAGCAATTGACATATCATGTTGTGGTTTTGCGTAGGTAAGAAACGTTCTTGCTAGAAACCCATAGCAGCCACGTAAAACATGCAAACAACAATTAGAGGACGTCTAACTTGTTTTTGCAGGGTATGCCATGTGATGTGATATGGCCAAAAGAATGTGATGAATGATATATGTGATGTATGAGATGATCATGTTCTTGTAATAGGAATCACGACTTGCATGTCGATGAGTATGACAACCGGCAGGAGCCATAGGAATTGTCTTAATTTATTTATGACCTGCGTGTCAACATAAACGTCATGTAATTACTTTACTTTATTGCTAAAGCGTTAGCCATAGTAGTAGAAGTAATAGTTGACGTGACAACTTCATGAAGACACGATGATGGAGATCATGGTGTCATGCCGGTGACGACGATGATCATGGAGCCCCGAAGATGGAGATCAAAAGGAGCAAAGTGATGATGGCCATATCATGTCACTATTTGATTGCATGTGATGTTTATCATGTTTTTTGCATCTTATTTGCTTAGAACGACGGTAGTAAATAAGATGATCCCTCATTAAAATTTCAAGAAAGTGTTCCCCCTAACTGTGCACCGTTGCGAAAGTTCGTCGTTTCGAAGCACCACGTGATGATCGGGTGTGATAGATTCTTACGTTCACATACAACGGGTGTAAGCCAGATTTACACACGCGAAACACTTAGGTTGACTTGACGAGCCTAGCATGTACAGACATGGCCTCAGAACACAGAAGACCGAAAGGTCGAGCATGAGTCGTATGGTAGATACGATCAACATGAAGATGTTCACCGACGTTGACTAGTCCGTCTCACGTGATGATCGGACACGGCCTAGTTGACTCGGATCATGTAATCACTTAGATGACTAGAGGGATGTCTATCTGAGTGGGAGTTCATAAGATGAACTTAATTATCCTGAACATAGTCAAAAGATCTTTGCAAATTATGTCGTAGCTCGCGCTTTAGTTCTACTGTTTTAGATATGTTCCTAGAGAAAATATAGTTGAAAGTTGATACTAGCAATTATGCGGACAGTACAAGGCTTATGTCCTTAATGCACTGCTCGGTGTGCTGGACCTCGAACGTGGTCTATGGATGTTGCGAACATCTGACATACACGTTTTGATGACTACATGATAGTTCGGTAATGATAAATGGTTTAGAATTGAGGCACCGAAGAAATTTTTGAAATGTCGCGGAACATATGAGATGTTTCGAGGGCTGAAATTGGGATTTCAGGCTCGTGCCCACGTCAAGAGGTATAAGACCTCCGACAATTTTCTTGGCCTGCAAACTAAGGGAGAAAAGCTCAATCGTTGAGCTTGTGCTCAGATTGTCTGAGTACAACAATCACTTGAATCGAGTGGGAGTTGATCTTCCAGATAAGATAGTGATGTTTCTCCAAAGTCATTACCACCAAGCTGCTAGAGCTTCGTAATGAACTATAACATATCAGGGATAAATATGATGATCCTTGAAATATTCGCGATGTTTGACACCGCGAAAGTAGAAATCAAGAAGGAGCATCAATTGTTGATGGTTAGTGAAACCACTAGTTTTAAGAAGGGCAAGGGCAAGAAGGGATACTTCATGAAACGGCAAATCAGCTGCTGCTCTAGTGGAGAAACCCAAGGTTGAACCCAAACCCGAGACTGAGTGCTTCTGTAATAAGGGGAACAGCCACTGGAGCAGAATTACCCTAGATACTTGGTAGATGAGAAGGCTGTCGATAGAAGTATATTGGATATACATTATGTGAATGTGTACTTTACTAGTACTCCTAGTAGCATCAAGGTATTAGATACCGGTTCGGTTGCTAAGTGTTAGTAACTCGAAATAAAAGCTACGGAATAAACGGAGACTAGCTAAAGGTGAGCTGACGAGATGTGTTGGAAGTGTTTCGAAGGTTGATGTAATCAAGCATCGCACGCTCCCTCTACCATCGAGATTGGTGTTAAACCTAAATAATTGTTATTTGGTGTTTGCGTTGAGCATAGACTTGATTGGATTATGTCTATCGCAATACGGTTATTCATTTAAGGAGAATAATGGTTACTCTATTTATTTGGATAAAACCTTCAATGGTCTTGCACCTAAAATGAATGGTTTATTGAATCTTGATCATAGTGATACACATGTTCATGCCAAAAGATATAAGATAGTAATGATAGTACCACCTACTTGTGGCACTGCCATGTAAGTCATATTGGTATAAAACGCATGAAGAAGCTCCATGTTGATGGATCTTTGGACTCACTCATTTTTGAAAAGGATTGAGACATGTGAACCATGTCTATTGGTATATACGCATGAAGAAACTCCATGCAGATGGACCATTTGGACTCACTTGATTTTGAATCGCTTGAGACATGCAGATCATACCACATGGGCAAGATGACTGAAAGCTTCGGTTTCAGTAAAATGGAACAAGAAAGCAACTTGTTGGAAGTAACACATTTTGATGTGTGCAGTCCAATGAGTGCTGAGGCACGCAGTGGATATCGTTATGCTCTTACTTCACAGATGATTTGAGTAGATACTGAGTATATTTACTTGATGAAACACAAGTCTGAATTATTGAATGGTTCAAGTAATTTCAGAATGAAGTTGAATATCGTCGTGACAAGAGGATAAAATATTTATGATATGATCATAGAGATGAATATCTGAGTTGCGAGTTTGGTACACAATTGAGACATTGTGGAAATTGTTTCACAACTAATACCGCCTGGAACACCATAGTGTGATGGTGTGTCCGAACATCATAACTGCACCCTATTGGATATGATGCATACCATGATGTCTCTTATCGAATTACCACTATCGTTCATGGGTTAGGCATTAAAGACAACCGCACTCACTTTAAATAGGGCACCACGTAATTCCGATAAGATGACACCATATGAACTATGGTTTAGAGAAACCTAAGCTGTCATTTCTTAAAAGTTTGGGGCTGCGATGCTTATATGAAAAGGTTTCAGGCTGATAAGCTCGAACCCAAAGCGGATAACTGCATCTTCATAGGACACCCAAAACAGTTGGGTATACCTCCTGTCTCAGATCCGAAAGCAATAGGGATTGTTTCTCGAATCGGGTCCTTTCTCGAGGAAAAGTTTCTCTCGAAAGAATTGAGTGGGAGGATGGTGGAGACTTGATGAGGTTATTGAACCGTCACTTCAACTAGCGTGTAGCAGGGCACAGGAGTTGTTCCTATGGCACCTACACCAATTGAAGTGGAAGCTTATGATAGTGATCATGAGACTTCGGATCAAGTCACTCCCAAACCTCGTAGGATGACAAGGATGCGTACTACTTCAGACTGGTACGTAATCCTGTCTTGGAAGTCATGTTGCTAGACAACAATGAACCTACGAGCTATGGAGAAGCGATGGTAGGCCCGGATTCCGATGAATGGCTCGAGGCCATAAAATCTGAGAGAGGATCCATGTATGAAAACAAAGTGTAGAATTTGGCAAAACGGCTCGATGGTCGTGAGGCTGTTGAGTACAGATGGATTTTAAAAGGAAGACGGACAATGATGGTAAGTATCACCATTAAGAAAGCTCGACTTGTCATTAAGATGTTTTCCGACAAGTTCAAGGAGTTGACTGCGATGAGACTTTCTCACTCGTAGCGATGCTAAGAGTCTGTTGGAATTATGTTAGCGATTGCTGTATTATTTATGAAGTCATGCAGATAAGATGTCAAAACATTGTTTCCTCGATGATTTTCTTGAGGAAAGGTTGTATGCGATGCAACCGGAAGGTTTTGTCAGTCCTGAAAGATGCTAATAAGTATGCAAAGCTCCAGCAATCCTTCTGAGGACTGGAGTAAGCATCTCGGAGTTGGAATGTACACTTTGATGAGTTGATCAAAGATTTTAGGTTTATACAAAGTTTATGAGAAACTTGTATTTCCAAAGAAGTGAGTGGGAGCACTATAGAATTTCTGATGAGTATATGTTGTTGACATATTGTTGATCAGAAATGATGTAGAATTTCTGGAAAGCATATAGGGTTATTTGAAAAGTGTTTTTCAATGGAAAACCTGGATTAAGCTACTTGAACATTGAGCATCAAGATCTATAAGGATAGATCAAAATCGCTTAATAGTACTTTCAAACGAACACATACCATGACAAGATTTTGAAGGAGTTCAAAATAGATCAGCAAAGAAGGAGTTCTCGGCTGTGTTACAAGGTGTGAGTATTGAGCAAGACTCAAGACATGACCACGGCAGAATAGAGAGAAAGGACGAAGGTCGTCCCCTATGCTTTAGTAGTAGGCTCTAAAGTATGCTATGTTATGTACCGCACCTGAAGTGTGCCAAGCCATGAGTCAGTCAAGGGGTACAAGTGTGATCCAGGAATGGATCACAGGACAACGGTCAAGGTTATCCTTAGTAACTAGTGGACTAAGGAATTTTCTCGATTATGGAGGTGGAAAAGAGTTCGACGTAAAGGGTTACGCCGATGCAAACTTTGACACTAATCCAGATTATACTAAGTAGTAAATTGGATTCGTATAGTAGAACAGTTATTTGGAATAGTTCCAAATAGAGCGTGGTAACTGCATCTAGGAGATGACATAGAGATTTGTAAAGCACACACGGATCTGAAAGGTTCAGACCCGTTGACTATAACATCTCTCACAAGCATAACATGATCAAACCAAAAACTCATTGAGTGTTAATCACATAGTAATGTGAACTAGATTATTGACTCTAGTAAACTCTTTGGGTGTTAGTCACATGGGGATGTGACCTTGGGTGTTGGAATCATTGCAATCACATATCGATGTGAACTGGATTATTGACTCTAGTGCAAGTGGGAGACTGTTGGAAATATGCCCTAGAGGCAATAATAAATAGGTTATTATTATATTTCCTTGTTCATGATAATCGTTTATTATCCATGCTAGAATTGTATTGATAGGAAACTCAGATACATGTGTGGATACATAGACAACACCATGTCCCTAGTAAGCCTCTAGTTGACTAGCTCGTTGATCAATAGATGGTTACGGTTTCCTAACCATGGACATTGGATGTCATTAATAACGGGATCACATCATTAGAGGAATGATGTGATGGACAAGACCCAATCCTAAGCCTAGCACAAGATCATGTAGTTCGTATGCTAGGGCTTTTCTAATGTCAAGTATCATTTCCTTAGACCATGAGATTGTGCAACTCCCGGATACCGTAGGAATACTTTGGGTGTGCCAAACGTCACAACGTAACTGGGTGGCTATAAAGGTGCACTACGGGTATCTCTGAAAGTGTCTGTTGGGTTGGCACGAATCGAGACTGGGATTTGTCACTCCGTGTGACGGAGAGGTATCTCTGGGCCCACTCGGTAGGACATCATCATAATGTGCACAATGTGATCAAGGAGTTGATCATGGGATGATGTGTTGCGGAACGAGTAAAAGAGACTTGCCGGTAACGAGATTGAACAAGGTATCGGGATACCGACGATCGAATCTCGGGCAAGTATCGTACCGATAGACAAAGGGAATTGTATACGGGATTGATTAAGTCCTTGACATCGTGGTTCATCCGATGAGATCATCGTGGAACATGTGGGATCCAACATGGGTATCCAGATCCCGCTGTTGGTTATTGACCGGAGAACGTCTCGGTCATGTCTGCATGTCTCCCGAACCCGTAGGGTCTACACACTTAAGGTTCGATGACGCTAGGGTTATAAAGGAAGTTTGTATCTGGTTACCGAATGTTGTTCGGAGTCCCGGATGAGATCCTGGACGTCACGAGGGGTTCCGGAATGGTCTGGAGGTAAAGATTTATATATGGGAAGTCCTGTTTTGGTCGCCGGAAAGGTTTCAGGGTTTATCGGTAGTGTACCGGGACCACCGGAGGTGTCCGGGGGTCCACCAAGTGGGGCCACAAGCCCCGGAGGCTTGCGTGGGCCAAGTGTGGGAGGGGACCAGCCCCAGATGGGCTGGTGCGCCCCTCCACCAAGGCCCAAGGCGCAGGGAGAGTGGGAGGGGGCAAACCCTAGGTCCAGATGGGCCTTAAGGCCCACCTAGTGGTGCGCCCCCCTCCCTTCCCCTCTTGGCCGCCACCCTTGTTCCCCATCTAGGGCTGCCGCCCCCCTAGGGGTGGGAACCCTAGAGGGGGCGCAGCCCCTCCCCTTCCCTATATATATTGAGGCATTGGGCTGCCCACAACACACGTGATTCGATCTCTCTCTCGTTCGTGCAGCCCTGCGTCTCTTCTTCCTCCTCTCTTGCGGTGCTTGGCGAAGCCCTGCTGGATTGCCACGCTCCTCCATCATCACCACGCCATTGTGCTGCTGCTGGATGGAGTCTTCCTCAACCTCTCCCTCTCCCCTTGCTGGATCAAGGCATGTGAGACGTCACCGGGCTGTACGTGTGTTGAACGCGGAGGTGCCGTCCGTTCGGCACTTGGTCATCGGTGATTTGGATCACGACGAGTACGACTCCATCAACCCCGTTCACTTGAACGCTTCCGCTTAGCGATCTACAAGGGTATGTAGATGCACTCTCCTTCCCCTCGTTGCTGGTCTCTCCATAGATAGATCTTGGTGACACGTAGGAAAATTTTGAATTTCTGCTACGTTCCCCAACAGTGGTATCAGAGCTAGGTCTATTGCGTAGATTCTTTGCATGAGTAGAACCCAAAGTAGTTGTGGGCATTGATTTTGTTCAATATGCTTACCGTTACTAGTCAATCTTGATTCGGCAGCATTGTGGGATGAAGCGGCCCGGACCGACCTTACACGTACACTTACGTGAGACAGGTTCCACCGACTGACATGCACTAGTTGCATAAGGTGGCTAGCGGGTGCCAGTCTCTCCCACTTTAGTCGGATCGGATTCGATGAAAAGGGTCCTTATGAAGGGTAAATAGCAATTGACATATCACGTTGTGGTTTTGCGTAGGTAAGAAACGTTCTTGCTAGAAACCCATAGCAGCCACGTAAAACATGCAAACAACAATTAGAGGACGTCTAACTTGTTTTTGCAGGGTATGCCATGTGATGTGATATGGCCAAAAGGATGTGATGAATGATATATGTGATGTATGAGATGATCATGTTCTTGTAATAGGAATCACGACTTGCATGTCGATGAGTATGACAACCGGCAGGAGCCATAGGAGTTGTCTTAATTTATTTATGACCTACGTGTCAACATAAACGTCATGTAATTACTTTACTGTATTCCTAAAGCGTTAGCCATAGTAGTAGAAGTAATAGTTGACGTGACAACTTCATGAAGACACGATGATGGAGATCATGATGATGGAGATCATGGTGTCATGCCGGTGACGACGATGATCATGGAGCCCCGAAGATGGAGATCAAAAGGAGCAAAGTGATGATGGCCATATCATGTCACTATTTGATTGCATGTGATGTTTATCATGTTTTTTTGCATCTTATTTGCTTAGAACGACGGTAGTAAATAAGATGATCCCTCATTAAAATTTCAAGAAAGTGTTCCCCCTAACTGTGCACCGTTGCGAAGGTTCGTCGTTTCGAAGCACCACGTGATGATCGGGTGTGATAGATTCTTACGTTCACATACAACGGGTGTAAGCCAGATTTACACACGCGAAACACTTAGGTTGACTTGACGAGCCTAGCATGTACAGACATGGCCTCGGAACACAGAAGACCGAAAGGTCGAGCATGAGTCGTATGGTAGATACGATCAACATGAAGATGTTCACCGACGTTGACTAGTCCGTCTCACGTGATGATCGGACACGGCCTAGTTGACTCGGATCATGTAATCACTTAGATGACTAGAGGGATGTCTATCTGAGTGGGAGTTCATAAGATGAACTTAATTATCCTGAACATAGTCAAAAGATCTTTGCAAATTATGTCGTAGCTCGCGCTTTAGTTCTACTGTTTTAGATATGTTCCTAGAGAAAATATAGTTGAAAGTTGATACTAGCAATTATGCGGACAGTACAAGGCTTATGTCCTTAATGCACTGCTCGGTGTGCTGGACCTCGAACGTGGTCTATGGATGTTGCGAACATCTGACATACACGTTTTGATGACTACATGATAGTTCGGTAATGATAAATGGTTTAGAATTGAGGCACCGAAGAAATTTTTGAAATGTCGCGGAACATATGAGATGTTTCGAGGGCTGAAATTGGGATTTCAGGCTCGTGCCCACGTCAAGAGGTATAAGACCTCCGACAATTTTCTTGGCCTGCAAACTAAGGGAGAAAAGCTCAATCGTTGAGCTTGTGCTCAGATTGTCTGAGTACAACAATCACTTGAATCGAGTGGGAGTTGATCTTCCAGATAAGATAGTGATGTTTCTCCAAAGTCATTACCACCAAGCTGCTAGAGCTTCGTAATGAACTATAACATATCAGGGATAAATATGATGATCCTTGAAATATTCGCGATGTTTGACACCGCGAAAGTAGAAATCAAGAAGGAGCATCAATTGTTGATGGTTAGTGAAACCACTAGTTTTAAGAAGGGCAAGGGCAAGAAGGGATACTTCATGAAACGGCAAATCAGCTGCTGCTCTAGTGGAGAAACCCAAGGTTGAACCCAAACCCGAGACTGAGTGCTTCTGTAATAAGGGGAACAGCCACTGGAGCAGAATTACCCTAGATACTTGGTAGATGAGAAGGCTGTCGATAGAAGTATATTGGATATACATTATGTGAATGTGTACTTTACTAGTACTCCTAGTAGCATCAAGGTATTAGATACCGGTTCGGTTGCTAAGTGTTAGTAACTCGAAATAAAAGCTACGGAATAAACGGAGACTAGCTAAAGGTGAGCTGACGAGATGTGTTGGAAGTGTTTCGAAGGTTGATGTAATCAAGCATCGCACGCTCCCTCTACCATCGAGATTGGTGTTAAACCTAAATAATTGTTATTTGGTGTTTGCGTTGAGCATAGACTTGATTGGATTATGTCTATCGCAATACGGTTATTCATTTAAGGAGAATAATGGTTACTCTATTTATTTGGATAAAACCTTCAATGGTCTTGCACCTAAAATGAATGGTTTATTGAATCTTGATCATAGTGATACACATGTTCATGCCAAAAGATATAAGATAGTAATGATAGTACCACCTACTTGTGGCACTGCCATGTAAGTCATATTGGTATAAAACGCATGAAGAAGCTCCATGTTGATGGATCTTTGGACTCACTCATTTTTGAAAAGGATTGAGACATGTGAACCATGTCTATTGGTATATACGCATGAAGAAACTCCATGCAGATGGACCATTTGGACTCACTTGATTTTGAATCGCTTGAGACATGCAGATCATACCACATGGGCAAGATGACTGAAAGCTTCGGTTTCAGTAAAATGGAACAAGAAAGCAACTTGTTGGAAGTAACACATTTTGATGTGTGCAGTCCAATGAGTGCTGAGGCACGCAGTGGATATCGTTATGCTCTTACTTCACAGATGATTTGAGTAGATACTGAGTATATTTACTTGATGAAACACAAGTCTGAATTATTGAATGGTTCAAGTAATTTCAGAATGAAGTTGAATATCGTCGTGACAAGAGGATAAAATATTTATGATATGATCATAGAGATGAATATCTGAGTTGCGAGTTTGGTACACAATTGAGACATTGTGGAAATTGTTTCACAACTAATACCGCCTGGAACACCATAGTGTGATGGTGTGTCCGAACATCATAACTGCACCCTATTGGATATGATGCATACCATGATGTCTCTTATCGAATTACCACTATCGTTCATGGGTTAGGCATTAAAGACAACCGCACTCACTTTAAATAGGGCACCACGTAATTCCGATAAGATGACACCGTATGAACTATGGTTTAGAGAAACCTAAGCTGTCATTTCTTAAAAGTTTGGGGCTGCGATGCTTATATGAAAAGGTTTCAGGCTGATAAGCTCGAACCCAAAGCGGATAACTGCATCTTCATAGGACACCCAAAACAGTTGGGTATACCTCCTGTCTCAGATCCGAAAGCAATAGGGATTGTTTCTCGAATCGGGTCTTTTCTCGAGGAAAAGTTTCTCTCGAAAGAATTGAGTGGGAGGATGGTGGAGACTTGATGAGGTTATTGAACCGTCACTTCAACTAGCGTGTAGCAGGGCACAGGAGTTGTTCCTATGGCACCTACACCAATTGAAGTGGAAGCTTATGATAGTGATCATGAGACTTCGGATCAAGTCACTCCCAAACCTCGTAGGATGACAAGGATGCGTACTACTTCAGACTGGTACGTAATCCTGTCTTGGAAGTCATGTTGCTAGACAACAATGAACCTATGAGCTATGGAGAAGCGATGGTAGGCCCGGATTCCGATGAATGGCTCGAGGCCATAAAATCTGAGAGAGGATCCATGTATGAAAACAAAGTGTAGAATTTGGCAAAACGGCTCGATGGTCGTGAGGCTGTTGAGTACAGATGGATTTTAAAAGGAAGACGGACAATGATGGTAAGTATCACCATTAAGAAAGCTCGACTTGTCATTAAGATGTTTTCCGACAAGTTCAAGGAGTTAACTGCGATGAGACTTTCTCACTCGTAGCGATGCTAAGAGTCTGTTGGAATTATGTTAGCGATTGCTGCATTATTTATGAAGTCGTGCAAATAAGATGTCAAAACATTGTTTCCTCGATGATTTTCTTGAGGAAAGGTTGTATGCGATGCAACCGAAAGGTTTTGTCAATCCTGAAAGATGCTAATAAGTATGCAAAGCTCCAGCAATCCTTCTGAGGACTGGAGTAAGCATCTCGGAGTTGGAATGTACACTTTGATGAGTTGATCAAAGATTTTAGGTTTATACAAAGTTTATGAGAAACTTGTACTTCCAAAGAAGTGAGTGGGAGCACTATAGAATTTCTGATGAGTATATGTTGTTGACATATTGTTGATCAGAAATGATGTAGAATTTCTGGAAAGCATATAGGGTTATTTGAAAAGTGTTTTTCAATGGAAAACCTGGATTAAGCTACTTGAACATTGAGCATCAAGATCTATAAGGATAGATCAAAATCGCTTAATAGTACTTTCAAACGAACACATACCATGACAAGATTTTGAAGGAGTTCAAAATAGATCAGCAAAGAAGGAGTTCTCGGCTGTGTTACAAGGTGTGAGTATTGAGCAAGACTCAAGACATGACCACGGCAGAATAGAGAGAAAGGACGAAGGTCGTCCCCTATGCTTTAGTAGTAGGCTCTAAAGTATGCTATGTTATGTACCGCACCTGAAGTGTGCCAAGCCATGAGTCAGTCAAGGGGTACAAGTGTGATCCAGGAATGGATCACAGGACAACGGTCAAGGTTATCCTTAGTAACTAGTGGACTAAGGAATTTTCTCGATTATGGAGGTGGAAAAGAGTTAGACGTAAAGGGTTACGCCGATGCAAACTTTGACACTAATCCAGATTATACTAAGTAGTAAATTGGATTCTTATAGTAGAACAGTTATTTGGAATAGTTCCAAATAGAGCGTGGTAACTGCATCTAGGAGATGACATAGAGATTTGTAAAGCACACACGGATCTGAAAGGTTCAGACCCGTTGACTATAACATCTCTCACAAGCATAACATGATCAAACCAAAAAATCATTGAGTGTTAATCACATAGTAATGTGAACTAGATTATTGACTCTAGTAAACTCTTTGGGTGTTAGTCACATGGGGATGTGACCTTGGGTGTTGGAATCATTGCAATCACATATCGATGTGAACTGGATTATTGACTCTAGTGCAAGTGGGAGACTGTTGGAAATATGCCCTAGAGGCAATAATAAATAGGTTATTATTATATTTCCTTGTTCATGATAATCGTTTATTATCCATGCTAGAATTGTATTGATAGGAAACTCAGATACATGTGTGGATACATAGACAACACCATGTCCCTAGTAAGCCTCTAGTTGACTAGCTCGTTGATCAATAGATGGTTACGGTTTCCTAACCATGGACATTGGATGTCATTGATAACAGGATCACATCATTAGAGGAATGATGTGATGGACAAGACCCAATCCTAAGCCTAGCACAAGATCATGTAGTTCGTATGCTAAAGCTTTTCTAATGTCAAGTATCATTTCCTTAGACCATGAGATTGTGCAACTCCCGGATACCGTAGGAATACTTTGGGTGTGCCAAACGTCACAACGTAACTGGGTGGCTATAAAGGTGCACTACGGGTATCTCCGAAAGTGTCTGTTGGGTTGGCATGAATCGAGACTGGGATTTGTCACTCCGTGTGACGGAGAGGTATCTCTGGGCCCACTCGGTAGGACATCATCATAATGTGCACAATGTGATCAAGGAGTTGATCACGGGATGATGTGTTGCGGAACGAGTAAAAGAGACTTGCCGGTAACGAGATTGAACAAGGTATCGGTATACCGACGATCGAATCTCGGGCAAGTATCGTACCGATAGACAAAGGGAATTGTATACGGGATTGATTAAGTCCTTGACATCGTGGTTCATCCGATGAGATCATCGTGGAACATGTGGGATCCAACATGGGTATCCAGATCCCGCTGTTGGTTATTGACCGGAGAACGTCTCGGTCATGTCTGCATGTCTCCCGAACCCGTAGGGTCTACACACTTAAGGTTCGATGACGCTAGGGTTATAAAGGAAGTTTGTATGTGGTTACCGAATGTTGTTCGGAGTCCCGGATGAGATCCTGGACGTCACGAGGAGTTCCGTAATGGTCCGGAGGTAAAGATTTATATATGGGAAGTCCTATTTTGGTCGCCGGAAAGGTTTCAGGGTTTATCGGTAGTGTACCGGGACCACCGGAGGTGTCCAGGGGTCCACCAAGTGGGGCCACAAGCCCCGGAGGCTTGCGTGGGCCAAGTGTGGGAGGGGACCAGCCCCAGATGGGCTGGTGTGCCCCTCCACCGAGGCCCAAGGCGCAGGGAGAGTGGGAGGGGGCAAACCCTAGGTCCAGATGGGCCTTAAGGCCCACCTAGTGGTGCGCCCCCCTCCCTTCCCCTCTTGGCCGCCACCCTTGTTCCCCATCTAGGGCTGCCGCCCCCCCTAGGGGTGGGAACCCTAGAGGGGGTGCAGCCCCTCCCCTTCCCTATATATATTGAGGCATTGGGCTGCCCACAACACACGTGATTCGATCTCTCTCTCGTTGGTGCAGCCCTGCGTCTCTTCTTCCTCCTCTCTTGCGGTGCTTGGTGAAGCCCTGCTGGATTGCCACGCTCCTCCATCATCACCACGCCGTTGTGCTGCTGCTGGATGGAGTCTTCCTCAACCTCTCCCTCTCCCCTTGCTGGATCAAGGCATGGGAGACGTCACCGGGCTGTACGTGTGTTGAACGCGGAGGTGTCGTCCGTTCGGCACTTGGTCATCGGTGATTTGGATCACGACGAGTACGACTCCATCAACCCCGTTCACTTGAACGCTTCCGCTTAGCGATCTACAAGGGTATGTAGATGCACTCTACTTCCCCTCGTTGCTGGTCTCTCCATAGATAGATCTTGGTGACACATAGGAAAATTTTGAATTTCTGCTACGTTCCCCAACATGCATTACCATCATCGACTGAACAGATGAACCTGAGGACTATACAGTTCGGGAAGAGAGGTCGCAGTTTTTCGTGTTTGCTTACGTTATACATCGGTTATTATTACCTGCTACTTTATCATTCAATCTTGAGTTTTGAATTGCCCATGGGTCTCATATCGAGCCAGCAACGAATAGTATCTGTCTACTATCTAGTTCATCTGGGTCTTCTATGTGGTTCATGTTGGGTGGGCAACAAACAATAGATGATCCATTGTCTATCTTTTTAAACTGAAGCTATAATCTACCTGCTATCATTAGTTTTGGATCCATCCACTCGTTTGCTACCATCAATCTTGATTTTTGCATGCACCCCTTAGGCCTTACAAAATCTAACTATTTTTTTATTATGCATGTCAGATATTGTACACAATCGTACTGAACATGTAGAGAAAAAGAGAAGACCGTTGCGTGCGAATATAATGGCATGCAGACGCCGCTCCATGGTGGGCGAAGTGCCCCCCCCCCCCTCCTGCATTTCCAGATTGTATTCCAGAGGAAGATAACTGTTCAGATGGAGATTCAGAAGGAGCCGACCACGCCTGTTTACCACCTGAGGTGTTTGATCTAACCTGGCATGCTGATGTTGGTCATATCATGCATATGGCGCCTTGCATTGCATACATTATACATCTTATATGTCATCCACTTAGTTTAGATTTGCTTTGTGTGAATGCCACCTGTTTGGTTTCCATATCATACTCCCACTGTTCCTAAATATTTGTCTTTTTAGAGATTTCAACAAGTGACTACTTACGGAACAAAATGAGTGAATCTACACTCTAAAATATGTCTTTATACATCCGTATGTGGTAGTCCATGTGAAATATTTAAGAACACAAATATTTAGGAACGGAAGGAGTATATGGGAATTATGAAATGCCATCTTCTTTAGCCAGACATCATATACGTGAATCATGCAATGCCATCCTGTTTAGCCAGTCATCGTATATGTGAATTGTACCGTGCCATATTTTTTTCTATAATGTATTCCATTTGCCAACAATGTTTATACATTCATCTACTCTTCCTGTGCATCAGCCATTTGAGTCGGTCATGGGAAAATCTGGAGTGAAAACAAGGTCTTCTGAGCAGTCAGTGCTACCTGTCGATGCAGATTTCTTGCTGGTTACAGATAGCTCCTCAGAGGAGGATTCAGAGAGAGATGACCAGTCGTATTCCCCCCCGAGGTGCATGCTCTAACTTGGCTGGGTTATATTGCTCATATCATGCATATGGTGTCTTCCATTGCCATGTCATCTGCTTAGATTAGACATGCTTTGTGTGAATGCCTCCTGTTTGCTTTCTATATCAGATATGTGAATTATACAATTCCATGTTTTTCAGCCAGTTATCATATATGTGAATTATGCACCGCCATGGAGCCAGGCATCATATATGTGAATTATCTCATGCCATCTTTTTTTTCATTACGTATTCCATTTGTCGACAATCTGTATATATTGAACTACTCTTCATGTGTATCAGCCATTTGAGCCGGTTATGGAAAAATCTGGAGTGAAAACAAGGTCTTCAGAGCAGGCAATGGTACCTGTTGAAGCATATATCTCGATGGTTACATGGAGCTCCTCAGAGGAGGATTCAGAGACAGATGACCAGTCCTATATCCCACCTGAGGTGTATGCTCTAAGTTGCAATGTTTATATTGATGCATATGGTGTCTCGCATTGCTTAGTTTAGACATCATATGCACACTATTGAATTCTATCTGCTTAGTTTAGAGATCATACATGCGAGTACCAGCTTCTTAGTATATTAATCAATTATGTCAATTATATCATGCCATCCTGTATACTTAGACAACATGTATGTGAATTATTTCATCCCAACCTATTTTAGAAAGACAACATATAGTTTTGTCATGTCATCATGTTTAGGTACTCACCATATGTTGAATTATGCCATTATATCTTGTTAAGTTATCCATCATATATCTGAAACTGTGTCATGCTATCATGTTTAGTTAGGCATCATATATGTGAAATTGTGTCATGTTGTCCTGTTTGGTTAGACAACATACATGTGAATTACCACATCTGTCTATCATACAATGTCTGTACGTTCAATTTCTTTTCTTGTTTATCAGCCATTTGAATTGGAGGGGGTGATGGCAGTATCTAAGGGAGCAAAAACCCGTTCCTCACAAAAGATAGTGCTACCCGTTGATGCAGATAGAACCATGGTTGTACTGGCCCACAAACTAGCCCCACCACACATAATCGAGACACTTCCAGATTGCACACTTACACCGTTGGGCAGAGAACCAGCTACAACCCATCTAACCGCAACCCCAAGCCACCGCACCCCCCCTCCTATATATACTCCCCCACCCCCCCTCCCTCTCCTCCCCACAAGCCGCCGCCGCCCCCTCCCGCGCAGCAGCAGCAGCAGCAAGCCGCAGCCGCCGCCGCCGCCGTTTGCTGCCGCTGCCGCCGCGTCGCCGTCGCCCGCGCCACCCCGCCGCCCCGCCGGAGCACCCCGCCGCCGAGGTAGCCGCGCCGCGCCTCCCCTCGCCCGGTTCGGTTTTCTAATAAAACCGTTCCGGTTTATTTTTTTGATGTTTCGGTTTTTTTTCGAAACCCTAGATCGGTTTTTTTTCGGTTTTGTAAATTAGCGAGCGTTCACCGGACCGTTCGTCTTAACGAACGTGATCACCGGATAGTCTCAGTTAACGAACATCCGTTCGTTTAACCGTTTGTTGTTTTTCTTTTTCGTCGGATTTATTCCGCGATTTTTCTGATCGCGATTTCCGATCCGATCTTCGATCTAGTTTATCTTCTCGCTCGTTTATCGGAATCAGGTGATTCAAGCGCCTGGAGTTTCATTTCGAAACCGCCGTTCCGAATAATCAACTTAAACAAAGTTTTGCTATGGTAAAATTTGACCTAGTTTCACTTTGCTAGAACCGAGTTGTTTTCTTCTGCCGTTTGTTTTCCGTTGTCTTGTTCGGTTCGTTTCTTTTTGCAACCGGAGTTCTTAAGTTGAACTTTCTGGTTCAATTTTCGTTCGAGTTTTACCTATGCATTAGATGAGTACTTATTGTATGCTTGTTGTTTGTCTGCGATAGATCACCCGGAGTGCGCCGCCTGTTATTTCGAAGCTCTAGGTTTCGCGGATCCTCAGCAAGGCAAGTAACACTTTGATCATACCTTTTATACTACCCAGTTTTATTGCATTAGATCAACCCTCAAACATTGCATGATTAGGATCTAATTAAATTGTGGGATGGGAAGTAGATGAGGTAGTACCTATCACCTGTTTTACTTATGAAACCTTTGGGAGTTACTTCTACGTTTGCTTATTTTGCCATGCTATGCTAGTAGACGTGGATTGGGTGAGTGATATCCATGACAGATGTGAGTATTGTTAATTAATGGTTTATCTAAGGTGGCAACTTAAACACACATCTGGGTGGATTGAGGCACCTGGTTTCTATCAGGACTTGCCTATTTTTTTTCTTTGGACCGCCACCCAGGCTCAAAGGGATCATAAGATCATTCATGCTAGTAACTTCCGTGTGCAGCCACAAGCCATTATGGGCTCTAGCATAGCTGACTAAGTCGTGCGAACTCTTACAGTGGTAGACTAGCAGATGTAGGGGATGTAGGTTGGTACGGTCTATCACAACGTAAGGTGTGAGCGCTTCTGAAAGACTATGTCTCGGTCATCTGTCTCTCAAACATCATGCAGTGCGAGAAACCAACGGAGGCGATCGAGTCTTGTGGGGAAAAGTGCGCAAACCTCTGCAGAGTGTACAAACTAATCATGATTAGCCGTGTCCCCGGTTATGGACATCTTGAGTATCTAGTACTTGAATATCATGTGAATCTCATCATGTTACTTCTAATTAATATTGTTGGGCTATTGATGATTACATTTTAATTGGGATCGGAATGCTGTCAACCATTCTCGATGTTTAACAACCACCATGATAGTTAAATAAATTTATTCCTTTGCAGTAGGGAAAAATTGGCTTTTTCGCAAAACTGTAACCATAGAGCTTTTCCACCAGCCATATATGCATGTAGTATAGGCTTATTCATTCATTATTCTCTATGTGTTACATTGCCAGCATATTCCATGTGCTGACCCGTTTTCGGGCTGCAACTTTCATGTTGCAGACTTTTCAGACGACGAGTAAGGTGCTTTTAGGTCGTGGTCCTATACTCAGTGATGCCGTTGGAGTTGATGGACTCACTTATCTTCCAAGTCTTCCGCTGTTATCATTATTAGATGGCCTTAAGCCATATTTATTGTAATAAGTTCTCTTTGAGACATCGATGTAATAAGTGTGTGATTGCTACTCTGCTATAAATCCTTCGAAGTACTGTGTGGTGTCAGCATTACTGATCCAGGGATGACATCGGAGCACAGAGACTTGACCATCTGAGGTCGGGTCGCTACAGAGATGGTATCAGAGCACACGCTGACTGTAGGACACGACCACTAAGTTAAAGCCATAGATCACTATTCTCCTCTCATTTTCTAACTCCTCATCTTTTCTACTCTTTTAGGATGACGGACGCGAAGATCAAGTACGCTCAACCGGATGAAGGCACACCTTTTGGATTTCACTTGAAGGAAGTCACCAAGTACCTGAACATTGGACTACCAAGCTTCACCGGGACCTTCAACGCCACTCTGCCTGAAGAGGAGCGCTGGAAGTTTCAAGCTCACGTTCCGGGAAGGACATTCGTGCCAATCACGAAGCCCATAGATAGTGTTTTCAGTGCACCAACCTGGAGTCTGGGAAAGAGCATGGCAGCTCATATCACCATGGGACGCATTGGAGAAGTTTATCAAGAAGACCTCAAGGACACTATCTACCAGATTTGCGGACGCTGGGATGAACAATGGGAGATAGTCAGCACTAAGAAGGATAGATCCATTGCAGCTTTCATCCAGGAGTTAAACCAGCACATTCGACGCCAAGAGAACCAGATGTGCAATGATATGATAGAGTTGAAGAATGCGAAGGCAAGGATCATCGAGCTTGAAGGAGAACTGAAGGGTACACGCAAGGACTACATGGACGAGATCGTAGCTCTAGCAAGGCACAATGTCGATCTCAAGCAGGAGATTGAAGAACTCAAGGAGAGATTAGCATCCAAGAGGGAAGACAAGTACGTCGCATGTCCGGACAACTACATCATCATCGACGACACCGATTCGGATCCAAGTGAACCCGACTTTGAAGATGAAGCTGGAGCAGACATCATGGAGTCTTCCACCGATTCAAATTTCTAGATGACCATCCAATATTAGTAGTATTTTCCCCCTTGTACACATTATAGTTCGAGCACTTTTGCGATAGTTCTAGACCGTTTGTAAGCCCTTGTTTGAATTGAATGAAGTGATTTTGTGTGAATTTGTCTCATGTGCATTTGGGTAGTGTTTTCTCTTAGACCTTATTCTATTCTTAATTCTCATCTTTTCTAAACCCTCAGATGCCTCCGAGACGTGACAATGGATTCCCACCGGAGCTCACTCAGTTGATCCAGCAGCAGAACCAATTGATGCAGTTGTTAGTCCAGAATCAGCAGAACAACAACAACAACAACCCTCCGCCGCCGCCACCTGTTGATCACCTAGCCCGTTTCCTTAGGCTAAATCCGCCGGTGTTTTCCAGTAGCACCGAGCCGATAGTAGCAGACGATTGGCTCCGCAAGATAGGAAGGGAGTTGACCACTGCAGGATGCACAGATGTTGAGAAAGTGAAGTTTGCCGCACATCAGCTTGACGGACCCGCGGCAGCATGGTGGGAGAATTTCACAGCCACTTACCCGGTTGACACTGTCACATGGGATCAGTTTCAGCAAGCTTTCCGCACTGCCCATGTTTCAACAGGAGCTATGGCCATGAAGAAGCGTGAGTTTCGCAACTTACGCCAAGGAGGAAGGACAGTTGGCCAGTACGTTGACGACTTCAGCAAGTTAGCATGTTATGCCCCAGATGACGTTGCTACGGATGCCGCTAAGCAGGAGAAGTTTCTAGAAGGACTGAATGATGAGCTAAGCATGCAGTTGATGGTAGCAAGTTTCAACAACTACCAGGAGTTGGTAGATCGTGCCATCATGATTGAAGGGAAGCAACAGCAGATTGAGAACCGCAAGAGGAAATATGGACAGGGGAAGTATAACTCTGGAGCCCAGCAGAAGCCCCGTTTTACCCCTAAACCGGGAGTTCAGTTTCAGCATACCCATGGAGGAAGCGGTTCGCACAACCATAATGGCCACAAGAATGGTAATGGGAATGGAGGAAGCAACGGCCAGAACCGTACCACTCCATCAACCCCAGCCAAGAGACATCTGAGTCAAGTCACCTGTTTCAAGTGTTCCAAGACCGGACATTATGCCAATGAATGTCCCGAAGGTCAGAATGGCAATGGAAGCTCTGGGAAGAAGCCAAACCCTTTCAA
The DNA here is from genome assembly GCA_032464435.1 of Aegilops umbellulata. NCBI lineage: Eukaryota > Viridiplantae > Streptophyta > Magnoliopsida > Poales > Poaceae > Aegilops > Aegilops umbellulata. The sequence continues at coordinate 507,227,270 of CP136055.1, forward strand.
CAGGGGACAGGTGAACCACGTTAGCATGGAGGAGGTTGAAGCTCAGCCCGATGCAGTAATCGGTAAGTTTTTGGTTAAGTCATTTACTGCACTCGTTCTTTTTGATACTGGTGCATCACATTCATACATATCAAGGGGATTTGTGGACAAGTATAACCTGCCAACCCAAGCCCTTAGGTCACCCATGTTAGTGACCTCGCCTGGAGCAGAATATATGGCTAGTCGATGGTGTGATCGGTTACCATTAAGGATTGGTAACTATGTGTTTCCCTCAGACCTAATAGTATTGGAATCTTAAGGATTGGATGTGATATTAGGCATGGATTGGTTGTCAAAGTATGAAGGGAACATTGAATGTGCCAGTAAAACAATTTTGCTCACGACACCCGAAGGAAGAAGGATCAAGTATGTATCTAGACATACGCCAAACAGGACACAAGTAAATTCTTTATCAGGAGTCGTACAGGAGGAAGTACCAATGGTGAAGGATTTTCCTGATGTATTTCCTGAGGAATTGCCAGGCATGCCACCGGATAGAGACATTGAGTTTTTGATTGAGCTTTTGCCAGACACTGGGCCAATACCTAAGAGACCGTACAGGATGCCAGCACAGGATTTGGTGGAAATTAAGAAGCAGATTAAGGAGTTACTGGATAAAGGTTACATTCGCCCAAGTTCTTCGCCTTGGGGATCACCCGTACTTCTAGTAGAGAAGAAGGATGGATCATTAAGGATGGTTGTCGATTACCGTGGATTGAATGCAGTAACCATCAAGAACAAGTACCCACTTCCAATGATAAATGATCTGTTTGATCGTTTGCAAGGAGCTAAAGTGTTTTCCAAGATCGACTTGCGATCAGGGTACCATCAATTGAAGATTCGAGAGCAGGACATACCTAAGACAGCTTTTACCACGAGATACGGATTGTATGAGTATACCGTTATGTCATTTGGACTGACTAACGCACCTGCCTATTTTATGAACCTGATGAACAAGGTATTTATGGAGTTCTTGGATAAGTTCGCCGTAGTGTTCATTGATGACATTCTGATTTTCTCAAAGAATGAAGAAGAGCATAAGGAACATTTGCGTTTGGTTCTGGAGAAACTAAGGGAACATCGGTTATATGCCAAATTCAGCAAATGTGAGTTTTGGTTAAAGGAAGTTGGATTTCTTGGACATGTTATATCCGGAGAGGGTATAGCAGTTGACCCCACCAAGGCTGAGACCGTAACCGAATGGGAAGCACCCACGACAGTTGGAGAGATCCGGAGTTTCCTTGGACTCGCAGGATACTATCGAAGATTCATTGAGAATTTCTCAAAGATTGCAAAGCCTATGACTGAATTGTTAAAGAAGGATACCAAGTTCATTTGGACTGAGGAATGTGAGGCCAGTTTTCAGGAGTTGAAGAAACGATTGGTTTCCTCACCAGTGTTGATTCTGCCAGATCAGACCAAGGATTATGAGGTGTATTGCGACGCTTCACGTCGAGGACTTGGAGCAGTGCTTATGCAGGAAGGAAGAGTTGTTTCGTATGCCTCACGACAACTGAAACCTCATGAACTAAATTATGCTACGCATGATTTGGAATTAGCACCCGTAGTGCATGCATTGAAGACATGGAGACATTTCCTCATTGGAAATCATTGTGAAGTGTACACGGATCACAAGAGTTTGAAGTATATTTTCACGCAGAAGGAGTTGAACCTCAGACAAAGGAGATGGTTGGAGCTCATCAAGGATTATGATATGAGATTGCATTACCATCCAGGAAAAGCTAATGTAGTAGCTGACGCATTGACTCGTAAGAGCCATGTCAACACATTGATGATGGGAGAAATACCAAAGGAGTTAGCCAAGGATCTTCGTGAGCTATGTTTGGAAATAGTTCCGAGAGGCTATGTAGCAGCGTTGGAGATTCAATCAACATTGATGGATAAAATCAGAGAAGCTCAGAAATCTGACAAGGAGATTGCAGACCTAAAGAAGAAAATGAGTGAAGGAAAGGCAAAGGGATTTCGTGAGGATGAGCACGATACCCTATGGTTTGAGGACCGTGTTTATGTGCCCAATAACCCGGAGATCAGGAAGTTGATTCTGCAAGAGGCACATGCTTCACCCTATTCGATTCACCCAGGAAATACCAAGATGTATTTGGATTTGAAGGAAACATTCTGGTGGACCGGAATGAAGAAGGATATTGCAGCATATGTAGCAGTTTGCGATGTGTGTCAGAGAGTGAAGGAAGAACACCAGAAACCAGCTGGATTGCTACAACCATTGCCGATACCCGAATGGAAGTGGGATAAGATAGGCATGGACTTTATCACAGGACTACCCAGGACAAAAGCAGGCTATGACTCGATATGGGTAGTAGTTGATCATTTGACGAAGGTAGCACATTTCATCCCAGTTAAGACCACTTACACCAGTGCTAAGTTGGCAAAGATATACATGACCAGGATCATTTGTTTGCATGGAGTTCCGAGGAGTATCGTATCAGATAGAGGAACCCAATTTACCTCAAAATTTTGGAATCAGTTGCACGAAACTTTGGGAACCAGACTAGAGTTCAGTACAGCTTTTCACCCACAGACGGATGGGCAAACTGAGAGAGTCAATCAGATTCTGGAAGATATGCTGAGAGCTTGTGCCCTAGATTATGGATCTAGTTGGGATGCTAACTTGCCATATGCGGAGTTTTCTTATAACAACAGTTACCAAACCAGTTTGAAGATGGCACCTTTTGAAGCTTTATACGGAAGGAGGTGCAGGACACCGTTGTCATGGGACGAAGTTGGAGACCTTCAGTTCTTTGGACCAGATCTGATTAAGGAGTCTGAACGGAAAGTTAAGTTGATCCGCGATAGGCTCAAGGTAGCCCAATCAAGGCAGAAGAGCTACGCAGATTCAAAGCGCAAGGAGACAGTTTACGAAACTGGAGACAGGGTTTATCTTCGAGTATCCCCACTTTGAGGAGTTAAGCGCTTTGGAGTTAAGGGAAAGTTAGCACCGCGTTTCGTTGGACCGTATAAGATTTTGCAACGCATGGGAGAAGTCGCTTATAAGTTGGAATTGCCAGAGGGACTGTCAGGAGTTCATGATGTATTCCATGTTTCTCAGCTGAAGAAATGTCACGCCGAAATGGCGGAGGTACCGCTAAGAGATACAGTGCCGCTTGAAGCGATTCAGTTGAAGGATGACTTAACATATGAATAGAAGCCAGTCAAGATTCTTGAATATGCCAGCAGAGTTACCCGCAGCAAGGTTATTAAGTTTTGCAAAGTTCAGTGGAACCACCACTCAGAGGATGAAGCCACCCGGGAGAGAGAAGAAGATTTGCTCAAGGACCACCCTCACCTATTTTCTAGCCAACCCGAATCTCGAGGGCGAGATTCATCTTAAGGGGGTAGGTTTGTAACATCCCAAATTTTCAATTTGGAATGTTATACATTAGATCATCATGCATAACATATTTTCTTGCATTTTGGTCGATCCTAGAAATTTCACGCAACTCAAGGACCCTCGGAGAGAGTTGGAGATTTCGTTATTTTCATATTTGAGATCTCTCAAATTTTGAGAAAAGGATCATTTGATTTTATTTGTTTTATCTTCGATTATTTTTTCAATATCAAATATATGAGAGGGAATAATATGACTTTCCCAAATTTTAGGAAAAATGAAGATTTAATAAATAAATCAAATTCTAGATTTTTCCGGAGTTTATTTGCATTTTATTTGAATTAGGGAAAAATGCGTGTTTTAAAAATATTGCATTTAGGCCCCGAATAAAAAGTTCATTTTGTTCGACTCATTTTTAGGAGTTGGGGAAAATTTACTTCGTAAATTTTGGAGCTTGTTAGAATTTATTTTTCTTCGTTTTTCTGCTCGCGAAATTTTTTTTAAAAAAAAAGAAAAAAATCCCGCAGCGCCGACTGGGCCAAGGGCCCAGCCGCCCGCCTTACCGCGCGCGCTGAGCTACCACTGTAAGAGTTCGCACGACTTAGTCGGCAGAACAAGTTTCGCCGCCGGGGAAGTCCAGCGCCGGGGCACAGCGCGCACCGCCGCCGGCGACATCCCGCGCCGCCGGCCATTGTACGGGTTCATCACGGGTAAAGATGTGATTTCAGCTATGCGCATAGGCTATTTGGATGCCGGGTTGTAGTTTGGCACTGGGCGCATATCAGAAGGGTGATTAGCCCTGGTTCTCTTTGTTCTGCTGGCTAGACTAGGAATGTTGTTTACGCCGTCCTCATGGAGAGTGAATCTTGTTTCTCATTATGTTCTTCTGGAAAGGGGCCTGGGGATGCAAATGACATGCGCGTTATGTCTGCTGTATAGTAGGATGTTTTATTTGGATTCGTTTTTTGAGGGTGCGGATCGTCATGACCGTTCGACCACTGCATTTGCATACGTATCAGCTAAGCTGAGGGTGCGGATAGAACAGATTAGCTGATACGTATGTTGCAGCGCATGAATCAATGTTTAGAGTCAGCTTCTGATAGTGAATGGGATGCGCCAACATGTAAGTCGTGCGAACTCTTACAGTGGTAGCTCAGCGCACGCGGTGAGGCGGGCGGCTGGGCCGGCTGGCTGGGCCCTTGGCCCAGTCGGCGCTGCGGGATTTTTTTTCTTTTTTTTAAAAAAAATTCGCGAGCAGAAAAACGAAGAAAAATAAATTCTAACGAGCTCCAAAATTTACGAAGTAAAATTTTCCCGACTCCTAAAAATGAGTCGAACAAAATGATCTTTTTATTCGGGGCCTAAATGCAATATTTTTAAAACACGCATTTTTCCCTAATTCAAATAAAATGCAAATAAACTCCGGAAAAATCTAGAATTTGATTTATTTATTGAATCTTCATTTTTCCTAAAATTTGTGAAAGTCATATTATTCCCTCTCATATATTTGATATTGGAAAAATAATCGAAGATAAAATAAATAAAATCAAATGATCCTTTTCTCAAAATTTGAGAGATCTCAAATATGAAAATAACGAAATCTCCAACTCTCTCCGAGGGTCCTTGAGTTGCGTGAAATTTCTAGGATCGACCAAAATGCAAGAAAATATGTTATGCATGATGATCTAATGTATAACATTCCAAATTGAAAATTTGGGATGTTACACTATGCCAAAGAGGTTGTACACTCGCCGCATCACTTTGTTTCTCCATTCCTCTATTATTCCAATTCATGTGAGCAAAACACACAGGTTGAATGAAATCCTATGTTTCCAAATGCTCTGTTTTGCACGTGCATTCCTATCCTATTCCTGTGTTTTTCTTGTCCCTGCATTTATAGAATCCTCCAATTCTAAGGAGCCCTTACAGATTTACTTCATTTTCAGATAGGCGTCAAAGAAAACTCTATGTGTTATGTACTGCTCCTGCCGTGCCGTCATCCACCCCACCTGAGGTGCACCATCGACAGAAGCCTTCAGACTTCCTTTCGCCGCCTCAGATCATCTTCCCCGTTGCCGGCAGCCACGACAACTGCATTACCATCATCGACTGAACAGATGAACCTGAGGACTACACAGTTCCGGAAGAGAGGTCGCAGTCTTTCGTGTTTGCTTACGTTATACATCGGTTATTATTACGTGCTACTTTATCGTTCAATCTTGAGTTTTGAATTGCCCATGGGTCTCATATCGAGCCAGCAACGAATAGTATCTGTCTACTATCTGGTTCATCTGGCTCTTCTATGTGGTTCATGTTGGGTGGGCAACAAATAATAGATGATCCATTGTCTATCTTTTTAAACTGAAGCTATAATCTACCTACTATTAGGGATGGCAATGGGTCGGGTTTGGGGCAGGTGGAGCTTGTCCAAATCCAACCCATGACCCATCTTCCTACCCTCTACCCATCCACCAAATTATCCATGGGCACAACTTGTGCCCATGCCCAAACCCGCTGGATATCCACATACCCATGGAGCTCCATGTGCATAGAAAAGTCAACATGAAGCCTTCCCAAAGATCAAATTAACTCATCATCATTCACTCACAAATGACAACATAAGCTACATGCATAAGTAGGCAACAAGTAATACGATGAGTCCTTAAGTGTGACATACCACAGGTTGATTCTGCAGCATACAACTTATAGCACTAGTTGCATATTGCCTACCATTTTCCCATTGATTCACTCTTTCTACTATCACTGGCATATGGCCCCACATGTCATACGGGTATCCATTGGATATCCATGGAGCACAAACTACAACCGTGCCCAACCCGGCTGTTCGTGGGTATCCATATCCACGGACCCATGGGCAGAAATGTGCTCCATACCCTTGCCCAACCGGGTCGAGTATCCATGGGTATCCAGATCCATGGATAAAATTGCCATCCCTACCTGCTATCATTAGTTTTGGATCCATCCACTCGTTTGCTACCATCAATCTTGATTTTTGCATGCACCCCTTAGGCCTTACAAAATCTAACTATCTTTTTATTACGCATGTCAGATATTCTACACAATCGTACTGAACATGTAGAGAAAAAGAGAAGACCGTTGCGTGCGAATATAATGGCATGCAGACGCCGCTCCATGGTGGGCGAAGTGCCCCCCCCCCCTCCTGCATTTCCAGATTGTATTCCAGAGGAAGATAACTGTTCAGATGGAGATTCAGAAGGAGCCGACCACGCCTGTTTACCACCTGAGGTGTTTGATCTAACCTGGCATGCTGATGTTGGTCATATCATGCATATGGCGCCTTGCATTGTTTACATTATACATCTTATATGTCAACCGCTTAGTTTAGATTTGCTTTGTGTGAATGCCACCTGTTTGGTTTCTATATCATACTCCCACCGTTCCTAAATATTTTTCTTTTTAGAGATTTCAACAAGTGACTACATACGGAACAAAATGAGTGAATCTACACTCTAAAATATGTCTTTATACATCCGTATGTGGTAGTCCATTTGAAATATCTAAAAAGACAAATATTTAGGAACGGGGGGAGTATATGGGAATTATGAAATGCCATCTTCTTTAGCCAGACATCGTATACGTGAATCATGCAATGCCATCCTGTTTAGCCAGTCATCGTATATGTGAATTGTATCGTGCCATATTTTTTTCCATAATGTATTCCATTTGTCAACAATGTTTATACATTCATCTACTCTTCCTGTGCATCAGCCGTTTGAGTCGGTCATGGGAAAATCTGGAGTGAAAACAAGGTCTTCTGAGCAGTCAGTGCTACCTGTCGATGCAAATTTCTTGCTGGTTACAGATAGCTCCTCAGAGGAGGATTCAGAGAGAGATGACCAATCGTATCCCCCCCCCCCCCGAGGTGCATGCTCTAACTTGGCTGGGTTATATTGCTCATATCATGCATATGGTGTCTTGCATTGCCATGCCATCTGCTTAGATTAGACATGCTTTGTGTGAATGCCTCCTGTTTGCTTTCTATATCAGATATGTGAATTATGCAATTCCATGTTTTTCAGCCAGTTATCATATATGTGAATTATGCACCACCATGGAGCCAGGCATCATATGTGTGAATTATCGCATGCCATCTTTTTTTTTCATTATGTATTCCATTTGTCAACAATCTGTATATATTGAACTACTCTTCATGTGTATCAGCCATTTGAGCCGGTTATGGAAAAATCTGGAGTGAAAACAAGGTCTTCAGAGCAGGCAATGGTACCTGTTGAAGCATATATCTCGATGGTTACATGGAGCTCCTCAGAGGAGGATTCAGAGACAGATGACCAGTCCTATATCCCACCTGAGGTGTATGCTCTAAGTTGCAATGTTTATATTGATGCATATGGTGTCTTGCATTGCTTAATTTAGACATCATATGCACACTCACTAGTAGAAAAGGGGGCAACGGTCCAGGCCGGGTCAGCCCATTAGTCCCGGTTCAATCTAGAACCGGGACCAATGGGGGCATTGGACCCGGTTCGTGAGCCCAGGGGGCCGGCCGGGGCACGTGGGCCATTGGTCCCGGTTCGTATGGACCCTTTGGTCCCGGTTGGTGGGACGAACCGGGACCAATGTGCCTGGCTCCTGGCCCACCACCATTGGTCCCGGTTCGTGGCATGAACCGGGACCAAAGGCTACCATTTAGTCCCGGTTCATGCCACGAACCGGGACCAGTGGTGCCGCCGATATATACCCCTCTCGCCGGAGCAGAGCACTAAGTGCTCTGTTTTTCTGGGCCGGCGAGAGGAGGGGCTTGTGGTGCTCTAGCTCACCTCCTTTGCACATGAGGTGTTCGATGAAATGCCCGAGCCACACTAGTTAAGCTTTCTCCTCTCGAAGCTCGACCTCAAAGCTCCATTTTCCTCGAGATTTTTCTAGATTTAGCGGTCCGTCACGCCCCACCCCTGTCTTCACCGCCATCGATCACCCGCGCCGATCTCATCACCGACACCACCGTGGTGAGCCTCTTGCTCTTATCTTCTTTCTGAAAGGAAAAATATTCTTACTTGTATGTTTAGATAGATACTTGTATCATTTTATTACTTTTATTATTGCATCTTATATAGTGCGATGGTTTTGGTATCCGCCCCCGTCGGCCCTCGTCCTATCTATGATTCGGATGTGGTATATATATTAATCTTTATAACTATTGGTTCATTTATTGTTTATGATAATTATGCGGACCAACGTGACATCGATTTTATTTATCTAGGATGTATGTGAACCGGAAATTCCAACCGACCCTATTGTCGAGAGGTTAAATTTAGTTGAAGAAGAAAACAATTTCTTGAAGGAAAAAATAAAAAATTGAGGAGGAGAAGATGATATTGGAGTTGCATGTTGCGGATGTCGTCGATGATCACAAGATCAAGATGGATGCAATGCGCTTGAAGATTAGAAAGATTAGAAAATATGCCATTCATACCGAGGCTTGGTATCATTATGCCGTTGGATCAATTGTTACCTTGGTTGCGATTATGATCGCCTTTGTTTTAATTAATGTATGGTTTAATTAATTAGATGCTCTGGAGAGCTATATGTTGTTAGATGAAAACTATGTATGTACTTTGGTTTTAATGTGATGATGAACTTCTATTAATTTGGACACTTAATTATATATAATGTATGCAGATGAACCGGCAATGGATGTACGATGACAGACACACCTCCGAGTACATTAAGGGCGTGCATGAGTTTCTCGATGCGGCTGAGGCAAACAAGCAGAATGGTTTTATGTGTTGTCCATGCACTAAATGTGGGAATACGATGTCTTACTCTAACCGGAAAATCCTTCACACCCACCTGCTTTACAAGGGTTTCATGCCACACTATAATGTTTGGACGAGGCACGGAGAAATAGGGGTTATGATGGAAGACGATGAAGAAGAAGAGTACGATGACAACTACGTTCCCCCTGAATATTGTGATGCTGCAACGGGGGAGCTGGTGAAGATCAAGAGGAACCAGACGATGTGCCCAATGATGCTGCAACGGGTGAAGCTGCTGAAGATGAAGAGGAACCAGACGATGTGCCCGATGATGATGATCTCCGCCGGGTAATTGTCGATGCAAGGACGCAATGCGAAAGTCAAAAGGAGAAGCTGAAGTTCGATCGCATGTTAGAGGATCACAAAAAAGGGTTGTACCCCAATTGCGAAGATGGCAACACAAAGCTCGGTACCGTACTGGAATTGCTGAAGTGGAAGGCAGAGAATGATGTGCCTGACAAAGGATTTGAGAAACTACTGAAAATATTGAAGAAGAAGCTTCCAAAGGATAACAAATTGCCCGATAGTACATACGCAGCAAAGAAGGTCGTATGCCCTCTAGGATTGGAGGTGGAGAAGATACATGCATGCCCTAATGACTGCATCCTATACCGCGGTGCATACAAGGATCTGAACGCATGCCCGGTATGCGGTGCATTGCGGTATAAGATCAGACGAGATGACCCTGGTGATGTTCACGGCGAACCCCGCAGGAAGAGGGTTCCTACGAAGGTGATGTGGTATGCTCCTATAATACCACGGTTGAAACGTTTGTTCAGAAACGGAGAGCATGCCAAGTCGATGCGATGGCACAGTGAGGACCGTAAGAAAGACGGGAAGTTGAGAGCACCCGCTGACGGGTCGCAGTGGAGAAAAATCGTGAGAAAGTACTGGAATGAGTTTGCAAAGGACCCAAGGAACGTATGGTTTGCTTTAAGCGCGGATGGCATTAATCCTTTCGGGGAGCAGAGCAGCAATCACAGCACCTGGCCGGTCACTCTATGTATGTATAACCTTCGTCCTTGGATGTGCATGAAGCGGAAGTTCATTATGATGCCAGTTCTCATCCAAGGCCCTAAGCAACCCGGCAACGACATTGATGTGTACCTAAGGCCATTAGTTGAAGAACTTTTACAGTTGTGGAATGGAAATGGTGTACGTACGTGGGATGAGCACAATAAAGAGGAATTTAACCTAAAGGCGTTGCTGTTCGTGACCATCAACGATTGGCCCGCTCTCAGTAATCTTTCAGGACAGACAAACAAAGGATACCACGCATGCACACACTGTTTAGATGACACTGAAAGTATATACCTGGACAAATGCAGGAAGAATGTGTACCTGGGCCATCGTCGATTTCTTCCGACCAACCATCAATGTCGAAAGAAAGGCAAGCATTTTAAAGGCGAGGCAGATCACCGGAGGAAGCCCGCCATGCGTACCGGTGATCATGTACTTGCTATGGTCAATGATTTACATGTAATCTTTGGAAAGGGTCCCGGCGCACTAGCTGTTCCGAATGACGCTGAGGGACACGCACCCACGTGGAAGAAGAAATCTATATTTTGGGACCTACCCTACTGGAAAGACCTAGAGGTCCGCTCTTCAATCGACGTGATGCACGTGACGAAGAACCTTTGCGTGAACCTGCTAGGCTTCTTGGGCGTGTATGGAAAGACAAAAGATACACCCGAGGCACGGGAGGACCTACAACGTTTGCACGAAAAAGACGCCATGCCTCCGAAGCAGTATGAAGGTCCTGCCAGCTACGCTCTTACGAAAGAAGAGAAAGAAATCTTTTTTGAATGCCTGCTCAGTATGAAGGTCCCGACTGGCTTCTCGTCGAATATAAAGGGAATAATAAATATCCCAGAGAAAAAGTTCCAGAACCTAAAGTCTCATGACCGCCACGTGATTATGACGCAACTGCTTCCGGTTGCATTGAGGGGGCTTCTACCGGAAAACGTCCGATTAGCCATTGTGAAGCTATGTGCATTCCTCAATGCAATCTCTCAGAAGGTGATCGATCCAGAAATCATACCAAGGCTAAGGAGTGATGTGGCGCAATGTCTTGTCAGTTTCGAGCTGGTGTTCCCACCATCCTTCTTCAATATCATGACGCATGTCCTAGTTCATCTAGTTGACGAGATTGTCATTCTGGGGCCCGTATTTTTACACAATATGTTCCCCTTTGAGAGGTTCATGGGAGTCCTAAAGAAATATGTCCGTAATCGCGCAAGGCCAGAAGGAAGCATCTCCATGGGCCATCAAACGGAGGATGTCATCGGGTTTTGTGTTGACTTCATTCCTGGCCTTAAGAAGATAGGTCTCCCTAAATCGCGGTATGAGGGGAGACTGACTGGAAAAGGCACGCTAGGAGCGGACTCAATAATATGCAGGGACGGGCATTCTTGGTCTCAAGCACACTACACAGTTCTACAGAACTCTACCTTGGTGACCCCGTATGTCGATGAACACAAGAACAGTCTGCGCTCCAAACACCCGGAGCAGTGCGACGACTGGATTACATGTGAACACATCAGGACTTTCAGCAGTTGGTTGGAAGCACGTATCAGAGGTGACAACACTGTTTGTGATGAGTTGTACTTGTTGTCCAGGGGACCATCTTTGACTGTATTGATTTGGAAAGGATACGAGATAAATGGGAATACATTTTACACGATTGACCAAGATCAGAAGAGCACCAACCAAAACAGCGGTGTACGCTTTGATGCAACAACCGATAAGGGAAAGGACACATATTATGGTTACATAGTGGACATATGGGAACTTGACTACGGACAAGATTTTAAGGTCCCTTTGTTTAAGTGCAAATGGGTCAATCTGTCAGGAGGCGGGGTACATGTAGACCCACAGTACGGAATGACAACAGTCGATCTGAAAAATCTTGGGTACACTGATGAACCGTTCGTCCTAGCCAATGATGTGGCACATGTTATCTATGTGAAGGACATGTCTACCAGATCAAGAAAAAGAAAAGATAAGGAAACGAATACATCATACGATGAGCCAAAGCGCCACATAGTTCTTTCAGGAAAAAGGGACATCCTGGGAGTGGAGGGCAAGACAGACATGTCTGAAGATTATGAAAGGTTTCATGAAATTCCTCCCTTCAATGTCAAGGCTGACCCAAGCATCATGATAAGCGATGAAGATTATCCATGGTTACGGCGCAATAAGCAAATGACACAAGCGAAGAAAAAGTGAAGACTTTCTCCCGCAACTATTATGATGATACCATGCCAAATTTGTAACAGACGAGTATGTTATGCCAAGTATTTTAGAGTTCATTTGAAAACAGACGAGTAGGTGCATCTATGTTAATTTTTTTATTAAAGTTAATCACAAACTTGTGATTCACACAAATTTCAAAGAATTCAAATTTTAACTATTCAAATTTGAAAACTAATGGCACTAACAGAAAGTATTTTGTTGTAAGTAGAAAAAAAAGCAACAAAGAAAAAAAGTGTTTTCAAATTTGAAAACTAATGGCACTAACAGAAAGCTTATAATTTTTCTAAAACTAAAAGGAAAAGGAATTAAAAAATAAAGTAAAAAAACAAAATAAAATAAATAATGCAGAAAACAAAACTAAAAAACTAGAAAAAAATAAAAATAGCAACAATAAGTATTTTGTTGTAAGTAGAAACAACATAAAATAAATAAAGCAACAAAGAAAAAAGTATTTTCAAATTTGAAAACTAATGGCACTAATAGAAAGCTTATAATTTTTCTAAAACTAAAAGCAAAATGAATTAAAAAATAAAGCAAAAAACAAAAGAAAATAAATAATGCAGAAAACAAAACAAAAATCTGGAAAAAAATAAAAATAGCAACAATAAGTATTTTGTTGTAAGTAGAAACAAAATAAAATAAATAAAGCAACAAAGAAAACAAAAAAGTGCCACCTACTGGGCCCACACGGTTTGAATACGACTAGAAACCCTACCATGGGCCAGGATTCAGGCCCGCAGGAGGCCCAGTAGGCCCACAGGCAGATAAAGTGACTTTAGGCCTGTAAGCCTGCATTTGAGAGGAGCTCGAAGTGGTCGGCGCAGCAGCGCTTATAAACCACTGCTGAAGCCTCTCGGCTAGCGAGGTGGGACTAAACATCCCACCGCACCGCGCCAGTTCCAGCACAAGGCCATTGGTCCCGGTTGGTGGGACGAACCGGGACCAAAGGGGTGCATTGGTCCCGGTTCGTCCCATCAACCGGGACCAATGCGCCCCTTTAGTCCCGGTTGGTGCCACCACCCGGGACCAAAGGCCGCCGCTTCCCGCCCTTTGGGCTGCTGAAAAAGGCCTTTGGTCCCGGTTGGTGGCACAAACCGGGACTAAAGGGTGGCATTAGTCCCGGTTTAAGCCACCAACCGGGACTAAAGCCTTTTCTATATAAGCAAACACTTAGCAGTTTTCGACCAAATCACGCACTTCTCCCCCGATGCCCCCTGCTCCTCCTCGTCGCCGTCGCTGCCCGACGCCCCCGCTCCTCCTCGTCGCCGTCGCCGCCCCACGCCGTCAGGCTGCTCGCCTTCGTCGTCGCTGCCGCCACCGACGCCGTCAGGCTGATCGCCTTCGCCGTCGCCGTCGCCCCCTGTGAGCACAGCCCCCTCCCGTCCCGCGCCCCTGCGCCCCTCTCCTGCGCGGCCGCCGCGCCGCCGCCCCTGCCCTGTGCGGCTGCCTTGCGCCGCCCCCTGCCCTACGCTGGCGCCGCGCGCCACCCAGCCGCCCTGCCCTGCCCTGCCGGCGCCACCGCTGCCGCCATATATATATGTTTAATTTTTATTAGTTTAATTTTTTTTCATATATATATATATATATATAATATGTGTATGTATATGGCTATATGTTTCTGTTCATATGTTGCAATATGTTTTTTGATTTTTATTAGTTTATTTTTTTCATATGTGATGTATATGTGTATGTGGCTATAATGTATATGTGTATGTGATGTTAAAAATATATATGTTAAAAATGTTTTATATATAGAAAGTTACAATTTTAGAAAAGTTTTATATATGCAAAAGTTACAATTTTAGTAAAAGAAGGATAAGAAAGAAGAAAATAAGAAGAGGAAAGAAAGAAGAGGAGGAGAGGAAAAGAAGAGGAAAGAAAGAAGAAAATAAGAAGAGGAAAGAAAGAAGAAGAGGAGAGGAAAAGAAGAGGAGAAATAAATAAGAAGAAGAAAAAAGAAGAAAAAGAAGAGGAGAAGAAGAAAGGAATAGTGGAGAGGAAGAGAAAGTAGAATATTCTATTTTCTCTTCTTCTCCACTATTCCTTTCTTCTTCTCCTCTTTTTTTTTCTTATTTTTTTTCTTCGATCTTCTCCGCTAGCTATTCCTTTCTTCTCCTCCTCTTCTTCTTCTTCTTCTTCTTCTTCTTCTTCTTCTTCTTCTTCTTCTTCTTCTTCTTCTTCTTCTTCTTCTTCTTCTTCTTCTTCTTCTTCTTCTTAATTTTTATCGGGAACGAGGGTGTCGAGGATCGCCGAGGGGTCGAGGGTCGGGAACTAGGGTAGAGGGTCAAGGGTCGTTAAGGGGTCAAGGGTCGAGGGTTTCAGGGTCGAGGGTTCGAGGGTTCTAGGGTCGAGGGTTCCAGCAGGGTCGTCTAGGGGTCGAGGGTTCCAGGGTCGTCGAGGGTTCCAGGGGTCGAGGATCGCCGAGGGTTCTACGTTTGCCACTAATATATCCATTTGTCATGTTTGAATAATAATTGCCATGTTGTAAATATTTGTAGAAACTATGGACACTATCGCCCGAGACGAAGCAAGAGAAGCGTTGTTGAGGGACATAATCGCAGAAGGAAGTGATGCCGTCTCGTTGTATCTCAACGACACCGATGGTACTCTGGAAGGAGAGGGTGAAGAAGCTGGCTCTGGTGACCTAATGCCGGTGCAAGAAGAAGAACGTGACGACGGGTCCGGTGACCGAAACGAGTCCGGCAATCGAGCCGAGTCCGGCCAGGTATATATATTAGTTAAGCCTGTGCTGACTAGCTAATTGATGCATTCATTGTTTTGGTATGTACACATATTAATTAAGTCTTTGTTCTTTTTTCTAGCCCTCCGGATCGAGCACAACTGAGGTAAAGAGACGAGGCCCGAAGAGAAAGTTGAGCTTGGATGAAAGGTTTGAGATCATAGAAATCGCGCCCGACGGCCAACCTATTGAACCCATCCGAACAAAGAAGGCATTTGTTGCTCAGTGCGGGGTTCTGGTTAGGGACAAGATCCCGATCAGCATCCAGCAATGGAATAAGCCTAAGAACGAAGACCCTGAGGTGTCTTATGTCAATGATCTGCAGAAAAATGATCTTTGGACTGAGCTGAAGTCAAATTTCACCCTACCGCCAGAGGATGATCCGGAGAAGCGAGTTAAAGAGCAATTAATCAAGTCTTTTGCTCTTAAGAGGATGGCAGACCTATTGAGGAGGTGGAAGAAAGACCTGAATAGGTTTGTCGAGAAAAAAGAGACACCAGAATTCAAGGGCATATATGAGAAGATCAGAGATGACTGGCCTGCATTTGTGGCCCACAAGACATCGGAAAAGAGTAAGAAGATGTCGGAGACAAACAAGAAAAATGCTGCGAAGAAGAAGCTTCACCATCGCACGGGGTCAGGTGGCTACCTGGTAGCCCGGCCTAAGTGGGCCAAGGCTGAGAATGATCTGGTTGAAAAAGGGATTAAACCAGAGACAATGAGCTGGCCAGACCATTAACGGACTTGGTTCTTCGGGGCTGGCGGAACCTTGGACCCTGTAACAGGGAAGTGCATTTGGACGAATGAGCAAGCTGACATACCCTTGAAAAAGCTTCGGTACTATATCGCTGCAGCGCAGGAAGGGACGTTCCTTCCAGACAGAGAGAACGGCGAGCTCACAAAGGCCCTCGGGAATCCTGAGCACCCTGGACGGACACGAGGCACGCCAGGCTCCATTCCGTGGAAGGCTGGGTTTCCGGACGCAGGCGGTTACAAAAGCCAGGAGAGGAGGAAGAAAGTGCAGCAGTCCAAACTGCAGGCGCTTAAAGAAAGGGTACTCGGGATAGAGGAACGAGAAGCAGACCGGGAGAAACGGACTGCCGAAGCTTCCCCTGAAGCTACCCCGCCATCTCAGCGAAGAAGCAGCGTGGCTTCCACCGAGCTGCTTCAGCCAGAGCTTGTCTTGACGGCTCCTGCCAGCTATCCCGTGGATGCTATCACGGAGGCTCAAAATTGCCACCTTATGACGCAGTGGATGAATATGAAGGTCCAGGCGGCTGTTGGCTCTGTTTATCCTAATGAACCCGGCACAACTTTTCACTGCCGGCCGATTCCAGAAGGATATGCTAAGGTGATGGTGGATGAAATAACCGAGGGATTAGAGGACCTCCCGCTTCACCACCCTACCGGAGAAGGGGAGACTCGGCTGGGTTCTGCTCTGAAGACTCCATGCCTATGGCGGAAGGAGCTCATCAACCTTCCAAACTGGACGCCTTCGCCGCCTCCTCCTCCTCCGGCGAGTCAGGGGACTCCACCTCCTCCACCGCCTCCTCCTCCGGCGAGTGACGATCAGGGCCCTCGGCCGGCTCCTTCTCCGGCGCGTGGCGGCACTCCGCCTCCTTCTCCGCCTGCGCCGGCGCGCCCGAGCAGCTAGCCTACTCCTTCTCCGCCTCGTCAGCAAGGGCGGAAGAGACCCGCCGCCGCTCCGGCGCGTCGTAGTCCTTCTCCTCCGCCTCGCAAAAAGCAAGCAGTAAAGAAGACTGCCGCTCCGTCTGCTCTGCCGGCGTCTAGCAGTACAGCCAGAGGCGGGAGAAAATACAGATTCGGTCCTTCTCTGAAATCTCCAGAGAAGTTACCATACGAGATGAGCCCGGAGGAGAACGCGAGGATCGCGCGAACCGAGAAGGATGACTGGTTTCAAGGGTTGAAAGCACAGAGACATCCACCTCCGAAGGAGAAGGTAGATTCGGTGAAAGTGAAGCGCACTCTGGCTGCCCTGGCAAAACCACCCAAGTCTCCGCCGAAAGGCAACTATGAGCGCATTATTGCAAAGACATGGGCCGAAGCGTCGCGGTCGGGAAGTACAGTCAGTGAAGGCTGAAAGAACGACGAGTAGCTGGGAAACAAATTGCCCAGCTCGGCGAACAAGCAAAGCAATCGTGCCCCCCGCTCAAGGTGCCTATCGTCGATCTGAGGATGGCGCCCGGTTATACCAATCTTGACGATTATCTGCCCAACGATGTAGATTATGGTTTCCTGGACGTGCAGATACACAGATACGAGTACGGGAAGCCTCTCGTCAAAGATGAAAGATCTCTAACAACGATGATGCGAAGATTGCATGATTGGTACATGAAAACCTGCAGAGAGTCTGGGGGGAGGAATACTTTGTATATGAGAGTTAAACCGGAGCATGACCTCGTTGGAATTGAAGTGTTGCATGTTCCATTTGAGGAGTTCTATCAGTTTTTCAATCAATTGGCCCTCGATAAAGCAACAGTCACCTGCTACTGTCTGTAAGTACTACTACTTCTATCATTAAGTCTCTCTACATAGCTCAGCTCTTTCATTGCATGTATTTATAATTATCCTCACTATATTATGCAGATTGAAGATCGCCGAATTGAAGAAAAGACAAATCGGTGATATTGGGTTCATTAACACAAATCTCATAGATGTAGTTCAGGTTAAAGATCATGCCACAGAAACCGAGGCCAGCTTGCTACGATCATTCAAAATAAATGAACACAAAAATATAATACTCTTTCCTTACAACTTCAAGTGAGTGTTGTCTTGTGCATATTCGGTTTCCCTTATATATTAGTCCAGGTTATAGTAATGTAATTGATGAGTTATGCATGCGTGCGCAGTTTCCACTATATTCTCCTGGAGATTAGGCTTGAGAAGGGAGTAGTAACTGTCTTGGACTCGAGACGAAAAGATCCCCAGGAGTATGCGGACATGACTGAAATCCTCAAGAAGTAAGTTAAATCGATCATTATCCACCATATCAGCAAATTTGTTCATTTCCTGATATCAAGTAATTGTTTTCTTTTGTCTGGCAGTGTTTGGAGAAAATTCAGCACAAATTCCCGGGACTCCCGAAGGAGCTGAAATTTAGATACCCGAAAGTAAGTACTATAGTACCATGTTCCGCGCGTCTCCTAGCTATTGATTCAAGCGCTAGTTTCATCAATACCATTTGGCATTCTTGCTTATCTGTTTAATTGACCTCTATTTCTTGTAAAGTGGTTGTGGCAGGAACAAGGGAATGATTTCTGTGGATACTACGTCTGCGAGTCCATCCGCCACACGACCTGTGAGCGGGGCGGGTACTCTGAGAAACAATATGAAGTGTGTAAGAAATAATATTCACAATTTTTGTTTATTATCATCATTTGTGTTGAGTTTCATTCATTCATATATATATATATATATATATATATATGTGTGTGTGTGTGTGTGTGTGTGTGTGTGTGTGTGTGTGTGTGTGTGTGTGTATTGACCCCCTTCTTCAAATTAGATGTTTCGCAGCGGAATGAACTCCTAGGACCAGATCGCATGCGAGCAATTCAAGAGGAATTGGCGGCATTCTTTCTTGACCACGTGATCGCTGAAGACGGAGAATACTATGTGGACCATGCGTCCGTAATTTAAGAGATTATATTTGTAAAAGATAATTATTGTATATATGTAGCCGGTAGTGTCGGATGATAGATATACGAGAACTTGTTGTTCGACCAATCTCTCGGAGAAGGAGATGTGGTCGATATCACTTCTCTCTGTATGCATATATGTTCATGACGATCTTCTGTTTCCTTCGTTTGCTTACTAGCTAGCATATGCCTAGTCTTCTCTATACGTATGTTTAGTACGTGACGTCGACCAAGCACGGACATAAGAGAGGACACTTCTCTCTATTAATTAGCTATCTAGCTAACACAATATATGAAATACCTAAATTAACCCCCCAAAATCCCCAAACCCCCTCCCCCCCTTTCAAAAAAAACCAAAAACCCCAGCCACAAAAATGCTGACGCGTGGATGCCTATTGGTCCCGGTTGGTGCTACCAACCGGGACCAAAGGCCCTCCTGCCTGGGCTCGGCGCACAGGACACGTGGAGGCCCATCTGTCCCGGTTCTGGTCTGAACCGGGACTAAAGGGTGAGGGTATTAGTAACGACCCTTTAGTCCCGGTTCAGGAACCGGGACTAAAGGCCCTTACGAACCGGGACAATAGGCCGGTTTTCTACTAGTGACTATTGAATTCTATCTGCTTAGTTTAGAGATCATACAAGCGAGTGCCAGCTGCTTAGTATATTAATCAATTATGTCAATTATATCATGCCATCCTGTATACTTAGACAACATGTATGTGAATTATTTCATCCCAACCTATTTTAGAAAGACAACATATAGTTTTGTCATGTCATCATGTTTAGGTACTCATCATATGTTGAATTATGCCATTATATCTTGTTAAGTTATCCATCATATATCTGAAACTGTGTCATGCTATCATGTTTAGTTAGGCATCATATATGTGAAATTGTGTCATGTTGTCCTGTTTGGTTAGACAACATACATGTGAATTACCACATCTGTCTATCATACAATGTCTGTACGTTCAATTTCTTTTCTTGTTTATCAGCCATTTGAATTGGAGGGGGTGATGGCAGTATCTAAGGGAGAAAAAACCCGTTCTTCACAAAAGACAGTGCTACCCGTTGATGCAGATAGAACCATGGTTGTACTGGTCCACAAACTAGCCCCACCAACATAATCGAGACACTTCCAGATTGCACACTTACACCGTTGGGCAGAGAACCAGCTACAACCCATCTAACCGCAACCCCAGCGGATAGTAACCCACTTATAGTTGACAAAGCACCATGTCCACCACAGAGTACCCCCACACGAGCAGTTTGTAAAGCTACTGCAATGCCCAAAGCATGAAGACCACCACAACTAACCCAAACTCCACGTTTAAAGCAGAAGAGCAACTATTCTCAGGTCAGATTCCGTAGCTATGGTCCATACTCCTTTGCCGTTGCATCACTGTATTTACTCATACCAACTACTTTCGAATTTGAAGGATCCAATTGAAACTCCAATGGCGCAACATTTATGTTTTAAACCTATTTCTTTAACTAAATTGTTGTTCTAACTTCTTGCTCTATGTTGATTTCAGTTTAAGTTGTATAAACATTTATGTTCTCATGTGATGCACATTACAAGTGCTGCCAATGTTGTGTAGTTTCTCACACTTATATTCTGTCTATGCTGATGTGTCTTAAAAATATATGAGTTGAACTGTGTCTCTATCTTGATTAGGGAACATAAACTAGAATGATATGGACAATATAGTGACCATAGTACATAGATATATGTTTGTTTCATGCTGTTATTCTGTCCACCTTACTACTGAACCGGCTTACCAAAATGAGTTTCGTATACTACAAGCTAAACCTATGATGTGTCTGCTTGTTTCTCTTGTAGTATGCAAACAGAATATTGGAGAAGAGCACCCCACTATGCAATGGTAGAGAAAGTAATGCAGACAAGGTTCAAGATAGTGAGACAACCCTGTTAGTCTCCAAGAAAGGTGATAAAAACGATCTTGTAGACACTGAGAAAACCCCACAGTCCTGCTTTGATGTAGTGTTCGAGTTACTGGCCAGTACCGCTGGCACAAGCTCTTTGAACTCGCTGCCTGAATCACTTCGGCTTCTTCAGTCTCAGCTACAAGCTGAAAGGCATCAGTCAGTTGTGCTGCGGCAAGAAGCCGAAGGACTGAGGAAGTCCCTGCATAATTCAGATGCGTACTTTCTTGTGCAACAGCAAGCGCTGGAGGATTTAAGCGTCAAACAAGAGAAAGATAATAAGCTTGCTAAGCATCTTGCCAGCATTATGGGTACCCAAGATATTGTTTCTTCAGCTCTTCCGAAGTGGTTTCAGTTCTGGACTTGTTTTGCTGCGGCGTTTATATGTTGTTGTGTTCCCTATATTTGCACTGGTGGCGAACTTTGATGCCCAGTGGATGTAATATGTGTAATAGCCGTGATAGCCTAGCATAAGTTGCTTGCTTATTTATTTCCTTGTTGTCTTGTTTATTTGTTTGCTTGTAGTCAGTGCAATTCTTTTTCCGCGGTTTGCTAGTGGCTGCAATAACCTATTTTTTAAAACTAGGCCACAATAACCATGGGCTAATATTTACTGTAGTGACACTAGGCCTCCTATGGGTCGTAGAAACAGTGGGCCTTCTACGGGCCGTAGAAACAATGGGCCTTCTACGGGTCGTAGAAACAATGGGCCTTCTACGGGCCGTATCATCAATGGGTCTTATACGGGTCGTATGATCGATTGGCCAAACATGGGCCAATAACAGGCCGCATTATGGCCGTAAACGGGCTAGAGTTGGAATCGTCCGTTCATGGGCCGACCATAATGGGCCATCGTTAATAGGCCGTATTTGATGACGCTATGAAAATGGCCCAACGAATTAACAGACCACAAACGGGCCGACTGTAACCACGGGCTGAATTTGGCCCACAAGCAGAAAATGACAGTAACGGGCCGTAAGTAAACGAATGCTGGAAATGCGCCCAAGAATAAATTGGCTCTAAGAAGGCTGAAAGATAACATGGGCTGGAAACGGCCCAACAGAATAACGGGCCGTTAATGGGTATAAAGTGATACACTGTTCATTACGAACCAGTTTCACCACGGGCCGTTAATGGGTGTAAAGTGATACACTTTCCATTACGGGCCAGTTTCACCACGGGTCATTAATAGGCCAAGAGTTACATAGGGCCTCATATCGGCCGAAAGACGTCATGGACCATACATGGGCCAAAAGTGAAAACGGGCTGGAATCATAATGGATGGCCCAGATGACGCTACTGGGCCTAATTAGGATAGGGAGTAACGGGCCTTGGGTTAGCGGGCTGTAAATGGGCTATATGCGGACAAGCCGTTAACAGGCTTTCCATGGGCCGGCCCGCCAGCTTTTGACCAAGTCAAACGGGCCGGCCTTTTCACATGAATGGGCATCTGTTGGGTCGTGCCACGTGTCGACGTATCATAGGCGCCTTCCGTCCAATGAGTGGATGACATCTGTCCCAACGATGAGCCGACACGTGTTTCCTCCAGCCAATGATGATTTTACACGTGGAAAATCCCCATTGGTCGGGGCTGTTAATGGGTTATCGGATCCAAAACCCGACTCGATAGCTTAACGGCGTTCCGTTACGGTGGATGCCACGTGTCGGTCACCCTTGACGAAAGCACTTCTATGACGCGCGATTTATCGTCATGGAAGTGGACACTTCCGTGATAATAATTTTGGTAATGTCATGGAACACTTCTACGACAGCGCAGGTATGACTATCTTGATTCTGTCATAAATTTGTCATGGATGTACATGCATGACAAAAAACGCGACCTACTATGACAAACACATATCCTCACGGGAGTGTATTTTTTGTAGTGGAATACCTTGTTGAAAACTGCTTGTCATTTCCTTCTGCTCCTCGTTGGGTTTGACACTCTTACTTATCAAAAGGACGACGATTGTGAAGGAAATATGCCCTAGAGGCAATAATAAAGTTATTATATTTCCTTATATCATGATAAATGTTTATTATTCATACTAGAATTGTATTAACCGGAAACTTGATACATGTGTGGATACATAGACAAAACACAATGTCCCTAGTAAGCCACTACTAGACTAGCTCGTTAATCAAAGATGGTTTAAGTTTCCTAACCGTAGACATGTGTTTTATTGCTATTGTCATTAGGAGAATGATGTGATGGACAAGACCCATCCGTTAGCTTAGCATAATGATCGTTACGTTTTATTGCTATTGCTTTCTTCATGGCATATACATATTCCTTTGACTATGAGATTATGCAACTCCCAGATACCGGAGGAATACCTTGTGTGCTATCAAACGTCGCAACATAACTGGGTGATTATAAAGGTGCTCTACAGGTATCTTCGAAGGTGTTTATTGGGTTGGCATAGATCGAGATTAGGATTTGTCACTCCAAGTATCAGAGAGGTATCTCTGCGCCCTCTCGGTAATGCACATCATAATAAGCCTTGCAAGCAATGTGACTAATGAGTTAGTTGCGGGATGATGTATTACGGAATGAGTAAAGAGACTCGACGGTAACGAGATTGAACTAGGTATGAAGATACCGACGATTGAATCTCGGGCAAGTAACTTACCGATGGCAAAGGGAATAACGTATGCTGTCATTACTGTACAACCGATAAAGATCTTCATAGAATATGTGGGAACCAATATGAGCATCCAGGTTCTGTTGTTGGTTATTGACCAGAGAGGTGTCTCGGTCATGTCTACATAGTTCGTGAACCCGTAGGGTCTGCACGCTTAATGTTTGATGAGGATTTTATATTATATGAGTTATGTGATTTGATGACCGAATGTTGTTCGGAGTCCCGGATTATATCATGGACATTACGAGGAGTCTCGAAATGGTCGAGAGGTAATGATTCATATATTGGATGATGGTATTCGGACACCGGAAGTGTTCCGAGGGTACCGGGTGCATATCGGGTCACCAGAAGGGGTTCCGGGCATCCCCCCGGCAACTACATGGGCCTAATGGGCCAAGAAGGGGACAGACCAGCTCCTAGGGGGCTGGTGCACCCCATTTAGGCCAAAATAAGGGGGAAGGAAAG
This sequence comes from Aegilops umbellulata, assembly GCA_032464435.1. Classification (NCBI taxonomy): domain Eukaryota; kingdom Viridiplantae; phylum Streptophyta; class Magnoliopsida; order Poales; family Poaceae; genus Aegilops; species Aegilops umbellulata. The sequence continues at coordinate 507,251,200 of CP136055.1, forward strand.
AGGAGAAGAGAGAAAGTAAGGGGAGGAATTCGGCCTCCCCCTTCCTTCTCTCCTCCCTTCTCCTTCCTTCCCCCTCCGGATGAATATGGAAGGCGGGAGGCCGAATTGGGAGGCGCCCAAGTAGGATTCCTCCTACTTGGGCCGCCCCCTTGGCTGCCTCTCCTCCCCTCCAACCTATATATATGAGGGGGGCACCGCTAGAACACACAACAACATCTGTTAGCCGTGTGCGGTGCCCCCCTCCACGGTTTACACCTCCGGTCATATTCACATAATGCTTAGGCAAAGCCCTGCGCGGATCACTTCACCATCACCATCACCACGCCGTCGTGCTAACGGAACTCTCCCTCGACACTTTGTTGGATCAAGAGTTCGAGGGATGTCATCGAGCTGAACGTGTGCAGAACTCGGAGGTGTTGTACGGTCGGTGCTTGATCGGTCAGAACGAGAAGAAGTTCGACTACATCAACCGCGTTGTCAAACGCTTTCGCTTTCGGTCTACGAGGGTACGTGGACACACTCTCCCCCTCTCGTTGCTATGCATCTCCTAAATAGATCTTGCCTGAGCGTAGGAAATTTCTGAAATTGCATGCTGCGTTCCCCAACAAATAGATCCTCTATACTTGTGGGTCATCAGTGACGAACCAATTGTTAAGGAGAATAGGGTGAAGAGAGTTTATCTTCTGTGTTAAATCACAACCCCTCCAACCAGACGTAGTCCTTGTGTAGAAGTACGAACTGGTCTACCAAATTCTCTATCGCCATCGAGCATCACTGGTTATTTCTTCGCATCTTTAATTCGGAGTCCTTTGCATGACTGAATGCAAACACGTGATTTTCATCGAAGACTGCATCTAGTTTTAGTTCGGTAGTTTACTTTCACTCATTGATATCTATCATCCTTCATTCAGCTACTGTGTTCTGAGAGTTCTGAAATTTCTGAAAGAAATTTTAGAACTCCAAGTTCACCCCTCATCTGGTAGACATACTTAGTTCCTACACTTCTTCATGTTTCTCTTGCACTAATCTTTTGGGAATAGATTTGCGACCTTCAGATCCCAAAATCTTAATTCTTCTAGAACTATGTATCACATAGCTAGAGTGGAATTATTTCTGAGAAGTGTATCTCTACTTGAGAGCGAACTTAAAAAGTTCTACTTTCGGCATCTTACAACTGTAAGTGTATATTTTGTTATTTTTTCTATGCCAATACTGCTATTTGGATTCTTATTTCCTTTGAAGTAATATACCTTTTTGGTGCTATCATGTTGAACTTTGCTGGACTATTGTAGGTCTTCAGTAACACTATGTTTTGTCCAGAAGGCCACCCACAACATCCCTGTGCATGGCGTAGAGCAGCTTGCAGTTTTACATAATGTACTTCTTGAATAATTTGTGAAGAGGTTGGTATTTCACCCCAATATGTCCATTTGTGCATTATTATGACGCTCACTCTAACGCGAAGATGCGCTTTTGCAAAATGGTGAGATATAAGAATTGTGAAAGCGTAAGATGATGCATCACGGTTGATCTTTGCTTGAACAGATCGGCCTTTAGTAGTGTTTTGGTTGATACATAATCAAACAACTTCCCTATTCTTAAACATAAAGTGTTTAGTGTTCGGATTGTCATGGACATCAATAATTCTGTACATGCTAATTGGATTAACTCCTTTTATAAACATTGTTCAGTTTTATCAACGCTTGCTACCAAACTCTTCAGCTTTCTATGCAAAATTGTGAAGCACGAAAGCTTACTCGCGGGCGTAGGCCGGCGGTCACCCTGAAGCTGAAGATGAAATAGATAGCGCCAAACATCACGGAGAGGCAGCACGCTCGAGCCAACGAGGAGCTCCAGTCAAGACAATGGCGGCGTGGTGGGCGGGGACCATGGAGCCGGCCTCCTGGGTTTACTCCAGCAACATGATTTAGTGTACAATGTACAATCGAGTGATGCACCGACATAGTGGGCTGGGAGAAGTATACACATGACATGATGAAGAGCCTGTTTTCTACAACCCCTCGCGAATAAACGTATAAAAGAGCGGGCACCCCTATTTATCGCGTTACGCGAGCGAACGGGGACGCCTCGCGTTAGGGGGAGCCCAGATGGGCTGGCCCATCCGTGTGGGAGGCAAAAGGGCCTGTTGTTTTTGTTTTTTCCTGTTTTCTATTCTCATTTTTTGCTTTATCTTTCTAATTTTATTTATATTTTAAAATATTCTACACATATATACAATAAACACTATTCAAAATCACATTTAAGAAAATGTTGCGCAATTATTTGAAAAATGTTGAATAAGTATGAAAATTTTTCAACAAGTTAAAAAATGTTGAAAACATATTTGAAAATTTTGAATAAGTAATAAAATGTTGAACATTTGAAAAATGTTGAACACGTATTTGAAAATTTTGAATAAGTACTACAAAATTTGAACAAGTATTTGAATAATGTTGATTAAGTATTAACAACTGTTGAATGAGTATTTAAAAAAAGTTGACCAAGTATTTGAAAAATATTGAACAAGTATTTAAAAAATGTTGAATAAAAATTAAAAATATTGAACAAATATTTGAATAATGTTGAATAGGTTTTTAAAAGTGTTGAAAGAGTATGTGAAAAATGTTGAACAAGTATTTCCAAAATGTTGAACAAGAATTTGAAAAATGTTTAACAAGTACTTGAAAATTTTGAATAAGTATTAAAAATGTTGAACAATTAGTTGAATTTTTTTGAATAGGTATTACAAAATGTTGAATGAGTATTTAAAAATGTTGAATAAGTATTTAAAATGTTGAACATGTAAAAAAATGATGAGTAACTATTAAAATGTTGAAGAAGTATTTGAAAGATGTTGAAAAAATGTTCAGACAATGTTGAACGTATATATAAAAAATGTTGATCACTTGTTGCAAACTTTTTTTTGACATGTACAAAAATGTAGAGTGAAAACAAAAGCAAACATTACAAAACACCCAAGAAAAACAAAAAATTAAGAAGAAAAAGAAAGCCAAACAAAAAAGGGAGAGAAAAAAGAAAACAAAAAAAGAATGAAGCAAAATGCGCGCGCTAAATGGGCCGGCACGTCATTATACATGTCGACGCGAGAGGTCCTTGTGGAATCGCTTTATGCTATATATAGTCCAGGCGTAAAAGAGCAATACTGACCTTTCACAAATCGTATCCATTTTCATATTTTTTGCTGGGTCGCCCGCCCACCGGAACACATATGCATACATTTCCCAGCTCCTATCTGCAGCCCATTTACATTTTTTAACCCAAAAAATTTAGTGTGGGAATTGGAACCCGTACTCCAAACCTGATCCTTTTTTCCAGCCACGGTAACCATCTACGACTGCCCGCATGATATGCCAACTGCTACCACTTTAACTTCTTGTTCTGCATCAAATGTGACGCTAAAAAACGACTGCGCCTTCTTTTTTTCCAGGTTTTGTTGGCCAGTTTTCTATTGTTCTATTTTTTTTCCTTTCTCTTTCTTTTTCCATTTTTTCTAGATTTATATTCGTGATTTTTAAATGGTGATTTTTTTGTTAAATTAGTGGACTTTTCCAAATTCGTGAACATTTTTAAATCCGTGAAAATTATTTTAATTTATGAAAAGTTTTACAAATTTACGAACTTTTTTCCATGTATCTGTGAACTTTTTCTCACTATTTCCTTTTCTTTTTTCTGTGCTTTGTTATTTATTTTTAATTTTTTCAGTGTTCCTTTTTCATTTCTTTTTTATTGTTCGAAAGTACTCATGCTTTTATAAATTCTTTCAAAAAGTAAAAATAAAAATTTTGTTCGAAAATAAAAATATTCGCGTTTTAAAACAATTTACAGAAATTTCAAAAAAATGATTCATGTTGAGTAACTTTGAAAGACATGAACAAATTTTTTGATATTTTTATATAATTTCATTAAAAATGTGAATATTTATATTTTATGAACAAAATTAGAAAAGGTGATCGTTTTTTTAAATTTTGAATAAATATTTGAAAGTCCGAGTATTTTTTAATAAGCAAAAACTAAAATGGCAAAAAAATAAACAATTACAAATAGAGAAAAAAAAGATTAGTTCGACAATGGGTTGGCCCCGTGAAACCAGGGGCTTCCTCAAATTGAGGAAGAAGAAAAGGAAAAAAAAAAGTAAATTGGCATGAGTGATAAGATGTTCTAGTTGGTTAGTGTGGTCTCTCTAAACAAAGAGGCCATTAGTTCAATTCACGGCATCCGTAGACTTTTCTAAAGTTTAAAAAGAAAGAGAAAAAAGCTCAGGGCGTCGTCTGTGGGTGTTATGTACACATGCCGCATATCTGCATGGGCGACATACTTAAAAAAACATCCTACCCTTTATTATGAAAGGGTATAAAGAAATCTCCTCCGTTGATTTGTTTAGAGGGGTTGTTCCGTAGCAGAAGTGCATGACAAAAGGATACGAAGAGAACCGGTCGCTACTACATAGAAGGAATCAAAGGAAACACATTGGATTTTGCCATGAGGCTCTGAAAAATGGAGTTTGGCACTTATATTTCGAACATATACAAAACCTCTAAATCAATGTTACTCAATATCTTTTGTTGTCCCGTAGCAATGCACGGTCATCGACCTAGTCCAAGATTCAAAAAAAAGTTACCATCAAACCTTCATTAAGGTAATTCATTCTCCGAGCAACTACACACAAAACCAACAGAGCATTTTTTATAGACTATAGACGGATGTATATAGACATATTTTAAGGTATAGATTCACTTATTTTGCTCCGTATGTAGTCTCTTATTTGAATTTAAAAAAACTTATATTTAGATGCGAAGGGACTAAATGAGACAAGTATATACTCCTTTAAAAAAAATTAACCTGTACTCTTTTACCATAAAAAGAGTACAGGTTAAAAAGTTTAACAATATAAGTAGTACATCTTGAATTTGTTTCGAGGAAAACGTGTAAATCCACTGCGTTTTCGGCGACGCGACAAACCAAAAAAAAAAATTCAGCTTGGGTCACTCCAATCCGAGCTCGATTGATTTCGACTGCCCAGACAAAGAACGGAATTAAAAGCTTCGGCCTTTATAATGCCCAGACAACATCTGTTCCAGCACCCCCAAATTGGAAGCTAGGTTTCCTCGATCAAATTCTCCCCAATTTTGGCGGCGAGGTCGGTTAGTCGAGGCGAATCGCGGGAGATCGACGGCCGGCGAGGAAGTTTCGGCCAAGCGGCGCACCACCAGACGCATGGCGGCCATGGCAGCTGTGACCGCCGGCGAGGAGTGTGTTGTGCTGAAGCGGTGCCAGCAGCATGGTCAAGATCTGAAGGAGAAGAAGGGAACCAAAAGGAAAGCAGAGGAGGCGCCAGAAGGCGACGAATCTCCACTCAAGGTCTGCTCCATCAAAAGGAAAGCCGCCGGGATCGACTTTTCTGAGTTGGAGCAGGGAGCAACACCGGCGGCGGCGGCGGCGGCCAGGCGTGAGGAGGCTCCGGCGAGAAAGATGACGAGGCTGCCGCAGGAGGAGGTGGATTCCATCCTCACCGAGGAGATGGATGATGACCGTCTCCCTCCCGAGTACAAGGCCCTGAAGCGCCACAACCCTGACCTGATTCCTTCGCCGGAAGAGGCGATGGACGAGGACGTGGTGAGCTTCTACGACGTCGTGCGCGAGTTCTATGAGATTGGAGAGGATTTCAGGGAATTCCAGGCCTGGGTCCGCAGCGAGTACGCCAAGAACGGCTACGTCGAGGTGGATGATGACTACCTGCGCCATCAGAAGGAGATGGAAGCAATGAACGAAGAAGCACGCAAGGAGGCGCTCAAAGGCTTTGATTTTTCAGGCCTGCTCGACTTCTGACTTGGTGCAGCATCAGCACCAGTCTGTGATGATTGTAGATGGATTTCACTCTTTCTCCAGTACTATCATCCATTGACTGTATTATTATGCAATCAATGTAATAAGAATTCACTTTGTCAAGCATTCGGTTCTCTTCTTACATTGGCAAAAGGGTGAGTTTGCTTCAAATTCAGGAGTTAAGTGGAAGCTGTGTTTCTTCTGATGCGTATCATGCGACCAAATTAGCTTCTCCGGCTAATGTTGTAAAGACCTGGATGTATGACTCTGTTCAGCTTGACACTCATGCTGACAATGAGTAATACTGAGTGCTGATTCTTAAATAAAATGAACACTAACATTGCAATGGGTATTTGTTCTTTTAGAGATCAAGGGCAATTGTGAATATAGTTCACCTAGTGAAGATACCTGCCAGGTTCAATCATCTCTTACAAATAAACTGTTAAGAAGGAGATCAGTAAAGAAGGTAATGGCAAAATTACCGAATTATAGGAGTTGTCAGTAATTTTGCCTTTATACTGCATATTAATCCGTTATTTTGGGTAATTAACTAAACTCATGTAACTTTGCTGAATCATCATAGAAGTTGTCTTTGCCAACCCGGGTGTTGCTTTACAACAATTCGATGCCCTGTGTATTTGTGTGATGTTCTGCAGATTCATACGGCTCTGAATGCTGTTCTGTAACTGATGACTCAAAATGACTACACTGAAACTGAAGCCTTTGGAAACTGAAACAAAAACCTTCTTGAGAGCAGGCAGAGGCACAGAGTCAACGGTTATGCTCTTGGATTAATATTCTACAGGTTAAACAACATCCATTGAGCACCCTTAGCATCAGTAAGCCTGTCCAATTGCAGGAGCTTGTGGGGGATCAGACTCTGCATTAATATTGGATTTACATGCAGCAGGGATGAGGAATTTGTCAGATAGTTATTACTTTATCATGCTTACTTGGAGCACTAAAATTCGTTCAGTGTAAGCTAAATTGTTTTGAAAACCTCAGCTCCTTCTTTTGTACGCAAGATACAAGGGCGTGCCATACATCGTACTCTCTTACCTCCATCTCTCTCAGGATTTACATATGTACCCATGATACTAGAATGCTGTCTGCTCTGTCTAGCTTCATCAGTTTGATGTTCGGTTTTGCTGCCAACATTTGACATCCCAGCTAATAAATTTGGATTCCATATCCTTTTCGACGTACTCCACTTCTCATGCGGAGACAGTGGCCTATTGTTAACTGGTGTCTTCGATCAATTATTGTTTAGCAAGGACATGTTGACTAGTGTGTTTTTTTGGATTAAAAGAGTTTTTAAGAAATTGTGGAGAGCTTTCTGGCTTGCAGTGCCTGGCCTGTTCATACTAACTAACAGTCATGACATATGTGATGATTGTAGATCGATCATAGTTTCTTCAGTCTCATCCATCGACTATATTTAAGCTAAGCACCAGCAAACGTCTTGTGTAATAAACAAGAATTCACTTTGCTGCATCCGTCAGTTTGCCATGAGCATTCAGCTCTGTTCTTACACATTGGAAAAATGCGTGTTGTATTGCAGAGACTGGAGCTCTTGTGTGGTGCCTGTGCTCTCAATCACCTCATTTATGTGTCTTGTTTGTGAGAGGTGAGAGGGGATGCAAAGTTGCACACTTTCCACATCCTATTTTTCAAACTCGCCTTCGATGAGTTGTGTAGGAAGGATTGCTTGTCAAGCTCTTGCGGAATTTGGACTTATTGTTTGACTAATGGCTCTGAGAAAAAACCTATATATTTTCGTTATGTAAACGAAACCTTGCCACCAATGTTCAGCTTCAGTACTTCAATGTGGTTAGGGGCGATACAAATCAAAGTCGCAATGTAATGCTGTTCAGCTCATACAAGCAAAGGGGAACAACAAAAGTTCTTGGTTTTTAGTTTGCCATTTCAAGAAAAATTTCGTGCAAAAACAAAAAAGAACCAAATGATTAGAGGGAACTGTACGAGGGCAGTTAGGGCAACTCTAGAAGATTTAGGCTGGATATGAGGGGTGTCGGTCAGCTCAGCGTTTAAGGCCGGCTTGAGGTGCCCGTCTGCTCGGTTTTATTTGACCAGTGAGTGACCGGCCGTCCGCCCAGGCGTTTGAAGCGCCGGGATGTAGATCTCTAAGAAACCTACTCGGATCTAGGAAGGAACAAACTTTGATGGGCTTTTAGTTTTTCCACAATTAAGGAACTACCGTCTATTAATTAGTTTTTCACGATGAATTGGTGTGGGCAGGAATATATTTTTGTCTCACTTTATTTGTTGGGGATAGATCGCTATCTATGAATTGTCAGATGTAGATGGACGTCTGGGATTGGTTTCAGAGGGCTGTCAATCCGTGGGATGGAGAGATGGACCTATCAACATCACTCGATCCATGTGTCCGCGAGGCTGGCCAATTGCAAGCAAGTAGGCGATCCGTGGGAGGTAACAAGCAAAAAAAATCTCCAAGGACCTATCAACATCACTTGATCCATGTGTCCGCGAGGCTGGCCAATTGCAAGCAAGTAGGCGATCCGTGGGAGGTAACAAGCAAAAAAAATCTCCAAAGAGAAGATCCTATCCAAACGAAATCCCTAGCGCCGCCGCATTGCCTCCTCCTTCCCTCCCGCACCACCTCCACTTCAAGTGCCGCCGCCACCCACCACCCACAACCGACGACCTCGTTTCCCACTGCCGGTCTCCGCCCTCTCCCCCACAAGCGGCGACCTCGTCACCCACCCTCTCCAGCTCACGTTAAAATTCCATGGCAATTTTAATATACATTTTTTGCCATGGTAATTTTTAATCATAATTTGTGTTACTTTTCGTACATGACAAATTTCTTTTATGCATGGCATGTTTTAAAAATGCATCTGCCATGGTATTTTTCGGCCCTAATTTTGTTTTTGTAATGTTCATTCTATTCATTTGGATTTCTTCGCCATGACATTTTTCAGAACATAATTTTGTTGCCATGGCAATTTCTGGAATTGTTTTTAACGACACAACATAAAAAAAAGGCAATTTTTGCCATGGCAAAATTCATGCCCCACTTCAGTCTTTTTCACCCATGGCATTTTTGCCATGATTTTGTATAGGATTTCATATAGGTTTTGCCACGTATAATGGTAAATTTTCATAATATATCAAATTCATTTTTTGTTCAGACGGCAAATTAAATTTTTTGTCACATGTCAATTTATATATATTTTTTGGTCACCTGAAAGTGGATCAGCAACAATGGCATTTTTACAGTAAACTTATTTTGATGGCAAGGAGTCCCTTTTTCTTCTTTCATTTTTTTTACTGTTTTTGTTGCATTTTCTTTCCTTTTTTTGTGCTTTTTATTTACGTCTGGAAAAGAGGCCCAACAATATGGGCTGTTAGGCTTTTTTTTAGATCGTGCTGGTGGGGGTCGTTTGTGCTGGAGGGGTAAGGGGTTCTGCCATCGAACGACTTCGTTCGGTAGAATGTGCATCCCCGAGCGAACGAGCCGTTTGGTAGAACAATGCATCCCCGAGCGAAAAATATTGATGAATGTATTACATCAGACTCGTCATCTGTTTTCATCATCACAGAGAAGATGATGACAACAATTAGCATTGAAAGGCGCCAAAACGGCTAGACAGATATCTCGCCTCCGCGTCGTCTCCCGCGAGGCGGCCGGAGGCCAACCCCATCCCTCGCTGCCGCTCCCTCCTCCCCCCTCCCCCTCCCTCGCCGCCGCCCAGGGGCGCGGCCAGGCGAAGCCCGGCTGCTGCCGGCGGCAGCGAGGCCTCCTTTGTCTCCCCGCTCGGGCGTTTCTGGCGCGGGCCGGAGCCCCGGGCCGGGTCGTGGAGCTGCGGCCGGGCTCCATGGCGGCGCGGCGGGCTGGGGCGACTCCCTGTCGTCCCTCCCTCCCCCCGAGGCGGGCGGCTAGGTGGGTGGCGCGCCTGTGCCTGAGTCGGCGGCGGCTCCTGGGCGGCCAGACCTGGCTCATGGCGGCGCGGGCTGCCGGCGGCCTCCTCTGCCGTGGCCGCGACAGATGGTGGTGGCGGTGCGGGCTGGAGGTCGGAGTCGGCGGCTGCGACGGCTTTTTCGGATCTGGCCTCTCGGCGGCGCGGGCCGCGACGGCTAGGGCTGCGGCCGGCGGCCCTGACCGAGGCCCCCTCGGCTGGTCGGGGTGGCGGCGCAGTGGCGGTGGTTCCGGTGGTGCGTGCCCGGCGCTCCGGCGCTTGGAGCTCGCCGGGCGACGCAAATGGGCAGCGGTCGGGCGTGGCTGCTGCTCCGGCCGTGGGCGGCGGCACGGACAGGTCTCGGTGGCCTTCCATTGTCGTGGCGGCTTCACGGTGGCTCGATGGATCTGTCTGCGGCAATGGCCGGCTCCTCCGGCGTCGGTTTGTCTGCGTTTGGACCGTCTCGTCCTTCACCCTATCTCCTCGTCGCCCGGGCGCTACTTCCATCAAAGGGCTGGCCCTCTCCCAGCTGCGGTCCACCGCTCGTCTCGCGCCCGTTGCCGCAGGACTGAGCTCGTCTCGCGCACAATGCAGCTGGACCGAGCTCGTCTCGCGCACGATGCAGCAGGACTGACCTTGTCCCCCTCTCGTTGCTGCAGGACCGAGCTCATCTCACGCTTGGGGCAGCAGGATGGGTCGGTGGATGCCAGTTCTGACCGACCTATTGGGTCTCGACGCTGGGGGTCGCCCAGGGGCGCGAAAGGTGGGACCTTTCCGCTCGTCTCTTTCGTTGGGGTGCGGCGGGTCACAGGTGAGGTGGTGTCGAGTTCTTGGATGCTGGGGCGGCGGCCCTGGTGGTGGTGGTTGCGCGGTGCTCTTGGACAAAGCCAGTGCCTTGGTGCAGCCCGGTCATCATGGTCGTGTGGGCGGCGTGGTTTCCGGGGTGTGGCGTTCGGTGGCAGTGATTGTTGGTCGAGGTAAAAACCTGCTCTATCTTCGGACGGACCGGCAGCGGCGAAGATCGCTCCCTTCTAGAAGGCGTCGTCGCGGCTCTCATTGGCCGTCATGCGGCTTCGGGGGAAACTCTGATCCTTGGATCGGGCGGTGGCGGCGCTCCGGCGTCGTATCCTTTCTGAAGGCGCCGCCTTGGAGCACATGGTTCGTCATATGTAGCTTCATATCTTCGGGGCGATAGTGCTAGGAGTGGTGTTGCTGCGCTCAACGCCTATGTATCCTGTCTTGGGTGTGTGCGTGTGTTGCGGTGGTGTGGCGTGTCGTTGTACTTGATGCTTGTGGTTTGGTGCTTTGTATATAAAGCGGGGCGAAAGCCTTTTTGATAAAAATATTGATGATTTAAAAAATGTTCATGAATTTGAAAAGCTGTTCACTTGTTCCAAAAATGTTAACAAAATTTTAAAAAATGTTCATCAAGTCAAAAAAATAGTCACGAATTTGTAAAAAAAAGTTCACAGATTTGAAAATATCAGGATTTTGACTCCAATCCGAGCTCGATTTCGACTCCCACTCGCCATCATCGACCGACCGGAGCCGAAAAGGAACGTGATTAAGCTTGGGCCTTTATAATGCCCAGAAAACATCTGTTCCAGCACCCCCCAAATTGGAAGCTAGGCTTCCTCCATCAAATCTGCCCCAATTCTCACAGTTCATCGACGGCCGGCGAGGAGGTTTCGGCCAAGCGGCGCACCACCAGAAGCATGGCGGCCAAGGCAGCTGTGACCGCCGGCGATGGGTGTGTGTTAGAATAATCCGAGGCACTCCGTCGATCTACCGAGGACCAAGCAATCACATGAGACACGACACCGAGATTTGTTAACGAGGTTCACCGATATGGCTACATCTCCGGAGCCTGACTACGGGCGCTCCTCCCCGTGACACCATCACAATACCGCACCCCGGCCGCCCGGGCGTCGGCACACGCCGCCGGCTCCCCCGCGTGCCTGTGCTATTATGTTAGCATAGGTTACATCGTGTGTCTACCCCCGATATATATGAGAAGCCTATAGGATACAATTGTCCTACTTGGACACGACTTCTATCCAGTCTACACACAGTCCAGACCAAGTCCAACTGTAACCTACCTTGTACAATAATATTCGACATAGTTCTAACAAACTCCACCTTGGCGAATATTCTCCACCACCTTGAATTCGTCCGTGCGTCGAACCTCCATGTACATTGGACTTGAGATACACCATGAGCACCGCTGCTACTCCCAGACTCCATGTGACTCCACCTGCAACTGTAGTCCCTTCTCGTCTTCTTCACAGTCAACCCTCGAGCAAAATTAAGTTCCTCATTACTCTATTTTGTGCTTCCAACTTTCGGAGAATCCGTTCAACACCATCACACACCAATCATTAACCTGCGTGAAAGTGAACAACTCACATGTTGGACACCACATATAAGAGTTATCTGAACTCAACGTCACTACTGTTTCTTGACTGCTTGTCTGAAACTTGAAGGAATTTCACTGTCGCCCTGTGTCATCCTGAGTCAAATTCGCAGTTGTCTTATCCTTTTTCCGGATAGTCTCTGACATGCCCCATAGCTATAGCACTCCGCCTCCTTCTGTCCTTGTCATCCGCACTTTGCCATGTGCATTGAAACACCACAGAATATACGACCATGTACTTTCCCAGCTTTTGACAATTTCAGACTTTCCGCCACTTTCTCAGATTCTTCATGGTCAACTCCTGTCCATCAACTAGCACCGATAAACCCAGTCACCAACTTGAATCTGGTACTCGTCAACACTGCTTCAACACCCCTGCACACTATGTCTGACAACATGTCTCACCATTAGTGCCTTGGTCTGTCGTTGTGTCCCGTGCTTACCGCACGCCTCACCGCTATCACCGCGTCAAGCCTCTGCTGTCCTGGTCGAGTCTCCCGGGTAGCTAGCCCACACTGCCTCAACCCCCACTGCAGAGAACCACCGATCATCACCGACCGATGCCGAGTATCACGTCTCCATCAGACCATTGGGCCCTAGTCCGATCCACGTGTCTCTCGCTATCCCACTGAAATAGGTTTCGATTCTCCGATATCTTACACCGTAGCCCCTCCATCAGCACAGAGTGTAGTCATCCATCAGACTTCAGCTCCACCTTCAACATGACTCCATGTAGCTGCGCTATGCTACCCCGCGCCTTGTCGACTTCAAGCTCTCATGTGTACACTGCCTTGAATCAACCCCGCGCCTTAGTCTTGTCGAAGCCGCACAAGCCCTTAGGCCTGCACCACGTGTTTCCACGCCCCAGAAGCTGGCCACCATCAGCATCACGCTCCTATGTCGTCGTCGTTGAAATCACCGCCGTCTTCTGCTTTGACCAACATCCATGTCAGTCCATCAGACAATCTAGTCCGACCCAGCCGAAATTATCCGACTGCAACCATGCTCCACCCTGTGTCGTGTCCATCCTGCATATCTCCGTGCATTGCTTGACACCCTGTGTTTGCATGATCCCTGCACATGCACTCCAGGCTCTCAAACTATCTTCCGCGAATTTCCGTCCAATACATAGTACTTCTATCTTAGCTGTCTTGGCTTCTACAATGCCTTCAAACATCACTGGTATGCCAACTGAGCTACTCCTCCTACTGTAAAATCCAACCATGAAATATCATTTGGTCCTCACGTGTTGATGCTTCTCTTGGCACAATCCCCGATGCTTGATGTTGCCTTTTTCTGCCAACGTAACTGCCACCAGATGCAAAGCTACACATGTATACTTGGTTTCCCTTCGCTGATTATTGTTAAATTGTGATCCAAATTCTAGTACCGTATTGGACTAGACGTAGTACATACGGTGTGGGCCTTTTGCGTTGGTACCGACGCATACGAGTACAACTCGTTTACTTGTCCTACAAGGACTCCTATGTGTTGCCCCTCTTATATACCCCAAGTAGTCGCACCTCAGACGGCCTGTCGTCTCGTGCTTGTAATACTCCTCCTCATAGTGATTGCGCCTTCGTGCGTCCGTGGTTTTCTCCCGCAAGGGTTTCCACGTAAAAATCCGTGTCTCTTTATCTCGTTTATTTCTCGTTATTATCTAACAAGTGGTATCAGAGCTGAGGTTTCTATACAAGATTTTTGAGACAGGAGATTAGGGTTCTGTCGTGCGCGCCACTGCACGTGTCTTGAGGCAATCCACCGATTCGAAGCCGCATCGTTTTCTGCTGCAGCTGCAAGTCGCCGAGACCGACAGTTTTTTGCCGCTTATCCGATTCCTAATCGAGCTGCCGTCCGTGGCCAACGTCAGCTTCTGCCGCTCCGTCGCGTCAAACAAATCCGCTGAGCCGCCGCTGCTCATACTGGCTCAAGTACGGAGGCTGCTCTCGATGGTGACCTGAAGCCAGTACTAGTTGCACTAGTACGTGACAAAGGCTAGTGCTAATTACAGATTTTCAACTTCCTTTGCTTCGTCCACTGTCCAGTACTACTACCAGGTGCTATCTCTCTGGTTCTTTGCCCCGCAAATTTATTCTGTCAAGAATTATTCTACTCCGAATTGTACTACTTTGTGCACAGATTTGTTCAACTCATGGCATCCATGAAGTACGATTTTCCGCTGCTGGATCGTGACACAAGGTTTACCCTATGGCAAGTCAAGATGCGGGTGTTGTTGGCACAGGCCGACTATGATGTAGCACTGGATAGTTTTGGAAAGAACCGAATTGAGGACTGGACTGCTGAGGAGAAAAGAATTGATTGTAAGGCTTTGTCACAAATTCAACTCCATTTGCATAATAATATTTTGCAGGAAGTTTTGAGTGAGAAAACTGCCGCCGCTCTATGGTTAAAGCTGGAAGGGATTTGCATGACTAAAGATCTCACCAGCAAGATGCATCTGAAGCAAAAATTATTCCTGCACAGGTTACCCGAGGGAGGTAATGTTTTGAATCATATTTCAGAATTTAAGGAGATTATATCCGATCTAGCTGCAATGAAGGTTAAGTATGAAGAGGAAGATACCGCTTTAATGCTACTTTGTTCACTGCCAAGTTCGTATACCAATTTTAGAGACACCATATTATATAGTCGTGATACTCTCACGCTTAATGAAGTTTATGAAGCTTTGAACTCTAAGGAGAAGATGAAACTAATGGTGCCTCATGATGATTGAAGTTCATCCCAAGCAGAGGGATTATCTGTTCGTGGCAGGACAAAGGAGAAGAACTCCAATAATGGAAACAGAGGCAAAAGTAAAAACGGCTACAGGGGCCGGTCACAATCCAGAGACAAAAAATATTGCAGATATTGCAAGAGAGACGGGCATGACATCTCAGAGTGTATCAAGTCGCAGAATAAAGAAAAGAGGAAAGGTAACAAACAAGGTGAAAATTCTGCTAACGTTGCTCGTGATGATAGTTCCGATGATGCTCTTGTCGTTATTGCTGGATGTGCTGAGACCAATGATGAGTGGGTACTTGATACTGCATGCACTTTTCATATGTGCCCGCATAGAGATTGGTTTAATACTTTTGATTCCACTACTTCTGCTGGTTCCGTTTTGGGTTTTGATAATTTACCATGCAAGATTGAAGGCATAGGTTCTACTCGAATCAAGATGTTTGATGGCATAATCAGAACTTTGACAGATGTTCGGTATATTCCGAAGATGAAGAGAAATCTTATTTCTATGAGTGCCCTTGATGTAAAGGGATACAAGTATTCAGGTGGAGATAGTGTTTTGAAAGTCACCAAAGGTTCCCTTATTATGATGAAAGGTGATTTAAGTTCGACCAATGGTCTTTATTACCTTCGAGGTTCTATCGTTTCAGGTAACGCTACTCCAGCTATTTCAAAGAATTCTGATTGTGATGCTGCTAACCTTTGGCATATGCGTCTTGGACATATGAGTGAACTTGGTTTGGCAGAGTTAAATAAGAGAGGTCTTCTTGATGGATATGAACCTGGTAAATTGAAATTTTGTGAGCATTGTATCTTCGGCAAGCACAAGAGGGTGAAGTTCAACACTTCGACTCATACAACCGAAGGTATTCTTGATTATGTGCTTTCTGATTTATGGGGACCATCTCGCAAGAAGTCACTAGGTGGTGCTAGTTACATGCTGACTATAATTGATGATTATTCGAGAAAAGTATGACCTTATTTCTTGAAGCATAAATATGAAGCATTCTCAGCTTTTAAGGAGTGGAAGATTATGATTGAGAGACAAACTGAAAAGAAGGTAAAAATACTTCGCACTGATAATGGTATGGAATTCTGTTCTAAGCAATTTAAAAATTATTGCAAGTCTGAAGGCATTGTCAGACATTACACCGTTCCTTATACTCCTCAACAAAACGGTGTTGCTGAGCGTATGAACAGGACCATTATTTCCAGAGTCCGTTGCATGTTGTCCAATGCAGGTTTGCATAGGCGTTTTTGGGCTGAGGCCGCTTCCACTGCTTGTTATCTCATTAATCGTTCACCATCTATTGCTCTTAATAAGAAAACTCCAATTAAGGTATGGTCTGGTTCACCTGCTGATTATTCACAGTTGAGAGTTTTTGGTTGCACTGCTTATGCTCATGTTGATAATGGAAAGTTGGAGCCTAGGGCTGTTAAGTGCATCTTTCTTGGTTATAAGTCGGGTGTTAAAGGTTTTAAATTATGGAATCATGAAACCCAGAAGGTTGTTATTAGCAGAAATGTTATCTTTAATGAATCTGCTATGTTACATGATGTTTCATCTACTAATGTTCCCGTTGAGAGTGAACAGCAGCCTATTGTTCAGGAGCCTACTGTTCAGGTGGAGCATGTTATTGATTCAGGTGATACATCTGGTAATGAAATTGTTGATGCACATGATGAACCCGTCGTTAATGATGATCATGTCACTCCCACTCCAAATCAGCCTATTGTTCCGCCCAGTTGGAATCTCGCATGTGACAGAGTTAGACGAGGTACTAATAAACCTGATAGGTTAATTGAAGAGTGCAATATTGTTTCTTTTGCTTTATCTGTTGCAGAAGAAATTGAAGGTAATGCTGAGCCTTCTTCATATTCCGAGGCTATTATTTCTAGTGATAGTAATAAGTGGATGACCGCTATGCATGATGAGATGAAATCACTTGAAAAGAATGGCACTTGGGATTTAGTAAGATTACCTAGAGAGAAGAAACATATTCATTGCAAGTGGGTTTTCAAGAGGAAAGAAGGTGTTTCTCCTAATGATGAGACAAGATATAAAGCAAGGTTAGTTGCTAAAGGTTACAGTCAGATTCCAGGTATTGACTATAACAAAGTCTTTTCTCCTATTGTGAAGCATAGCTCTATTCGCACTTTACTCAGTATTGTTGCCATGCATGATCTTGAGCTTGAACAATTGGATGTTAAAACTGCATTCTTACATGGAGAATTAGAAGAGGATATTTATATGGAACAACCTGAAGGTTTTGTTATTCCTGGAAAAGAAAAGCATGTCTGTAAGTTAAAGAAATCTCTTTATGGATTGAAGCAATCCCCGAGACAGTGGTACAAGAGATTTGACACCTTTATGCTCTCTCAAGGTTTCAAAAGGTCTAATTATGATAGTTGTGTTTATTTGAAAACTGTCAAAGGTTCAACTATTTATTTGCTCCTTTATGTTGATGATATGCTTATTGCTGCAAAGAGTATGTCAGATATTGATGAACTAAATAAGCAATTGAGTAATGAATTTGAGATGAAGGATTTGGGTGCAGCAAAGAAAATACTTGGCATGGAAATATCCAGAGATAGACCGTCTGGAAAAGTATATCTAAGTCAGAAGGGATATATTGATAAAGTTCTTCGTTGTTTTAATATGCATAATGCCAAGCCAGTAAACACTCCGTTAGCTGCACACTTCAAATTATCATCAGTTTTATGTCCTAAGTCAGATGCATATATTGAGTACATGTCTAGAGTTCCCTATTCGAGTGCAGTTGGTTCACTTATGTATGCCATGGTTTGTTCTCGTCCGGATTTATCATATGCATTGAGTGTTGTCAGTAGATACATGGCTAATCCTGGAAAAGAGCATTGGAGAGCAGTTCAGTGGATTTTCAGATACCTGCGTGGTACTTCTAATGCTTATTTACAGTTTGGGAAATCTAGAGATGGACTTGTTGGTTTTGTTGATTCTGATTTTGCTGGTGATTTGGATAAGAGAAGATCACTCACAGGTTATGTTTTCACCATTGGTGGTTGTGCTGTGAGTTGGAGAGCAACTTTGCAGTCTATTGTGGCTTGTTCCACTACTGATGCCGAGTATATGGCTATTTCCGAGGCATGCAAAGAAGCTATCTGGTTGAAAGGTTTATACACTGAGCTTTGTGGAGATTCATCTTGCCCTATCATATTTTCTGACAGTCAAAGTGCCATATATCTTACAAAGAATCCAATGTATCATGCGAGGACAAAGCACATTGATGTCAGATTTCATTATATTCGAGATGTTGTTGCTGAAGGCAATTTGAAGGTATGCAAGATAAATACTCATGATAATCCTGCTGATATGATGACAAAGCCAGTTCCGACCAATAAGTTTGAGCTTTGCTCAGGCTTAGTTGGTATTTCTCACTAGTCCTATGGACTTTGACGCACAAGGTGTTTATGCTGATTTGGATGGACTTATTCACATTCTTCGACTGCTGGAGGGAATTTGGCTCAAGGTGGAGATTGTTAAATTGTGATCCAAATTCTAGTACCGTATTGGACTAGACGTAGTACATACGGTGTGGGCCTTTTGCGTTGGTACCGACGCGTACGAGTACAACTCGTTTACTTGTCCTACAAGGACTCCTATGTGTTGCCCCTCTTATATACCCCATGTAGTCACACCTCAGACGGCCTGTCGTCTCGTGCTTGTAATACTCCTCCTCATAGTGATTGCGCCTTCGTGCGTCCATGGTTTTCTCCCGCAAGGGTTTCCACGTAAAAATCCGTGTCTCTTTGTCTCGTTTATTTCTCGTTATTATCTAAAAATTATTTCCTTCTAGCCTTCATGCACGTGCCTTTTTTTACAAACAAATCTCACGCCTCGCATCAAGCTTTCTTGCGGGCTTCGTCTAGCCAACTCGTACAGCTCCTGTCAAAGCCTTTCCGCTCCGGCCACAAACTCCTGATGGACCACGTCCCTTGAGCCACGTGCTACCCGTGGGGTCCCCGTGCACCTTGAGCCACGCTAGTGTTGCATCGGCCTCCCGCCCTTGCTGCTCCGTACACGTACACCTCTTGGGCAGCCACGCCTTGACCCAGCGGCCTACCTGGTACCACTACTAGGGAAAACCTTATACACAGAACTTTAGCAGCAGCGAGGGCCAAAAAAGCACGCTGGTGCTAAGTAGCAGTAGCGCGCCTGCGAAAACCGCGCTGCAGATAAAGTTCTAGCAGCAGCGCGTCTTCCCCTAAACACGTTACTACTAAAATTCCCACGGCTTAGCCGATAGGCTACACATAGTAGTAGCGACCTATAGCGAACCACGCTACCGCTACTTTCTTTGTAGCAGCGCGTTTTATTATAAACTCGCTACTGATAGAGGATATAAAATTAAATGGAAAGCAAATAGAAAGGTAATTTAAAATGAAGGAAATAGAATAAGGTGAAAGGAAAAAAATGTGAAGAAAACTAAATGAAAAAGAGAAAAAAAGAGAATGGTGTATCAGCAGCGTGTATTCCAGAACGCGTTGTAGCTAATGTAGCAGTAGCGCGCCATCTGGAACGCGTTACTGGTACTTCTGACTTAACCGCATGCGGTCGTCCTCCCCACCACTTCATCCCCCAAATCCAACTCCACTCTCGCCGCCGCCGTCACCCCTCGGCCGTCGCGCGCTCTCCGCACACCCTCTACGCCGCCCCCGCCCCCGACCTCAATGCCGCCCCGGACGCCGCCCCCGACCCCGACCTCGACGCCGCCCCGGACGCCGCCCCCGCCCCCCCGACCTCAATGCCGCCCCGGAGCCCCGACCACGACCTCGACGCCGCCTGCCCCTCCCTCGTCGCAGGCACCCGAGGTGAGCACGCCTGCTCCTCCCTCTCCCCTACCTCTGCCTAGGGTTTCTACCTCCATCAAATTAGTTAGGGTGGAATCAAATTAGTTAGTAAGAACTTGTTAGGGTTCTTAGGTACTAATTAGTTAGTAAGAACTTGTTAGGGTTCTTAGGTACTAATTAGTTAGTAAGAACTAGGTACTAATTAGGTACTAGAATATTTTTATTTATAGTAAGTTTATTTTTAGTAAGAACTAGTTGAATTAATAGAACTAGTTAGTAAGAACTTGTTGCTATTTTTTTAGTTAAAGCAATTTTCCCGCATCGATGTGGACGATGCCTATCCCGCATCCTCGTCGTCGAGTCGGCGGAGGACGACACCTGCTTGACCAGATGGGCCATGTCCGGGACTGGGCTCCGCCAGGGTGGTACCGGGAGGCGCTACCTACCGGGGGGCGCAGGTTGGTGAGGAGCCAGCCTGTCGTTGACCCGAACCTTCTTTGGTGGCGGTCGCGTGGGCCAGTGACAGTCTAGAGGCTCGAGGACTCCGCAGAGGTGGTGCATCACCGTGTCAGTGAGGAGGACGCGCACGTCCGTCGCTACTTGTTTGCGTTGGAGCACATGTTCTCCAATACCTGGCAGGTTCTCCAGGGATCTCACTGGAGCTATGATCTTGTGATGGTTCCTTCTCTGTGGGTGTCCACCGCCCGCGTCGATACCCGTCGTGTGCTAGGGTTTTAGTTGTACTAGTGATGTTATATGTATGACACTATTCGGGATGTATTAGTGATAATATTCGACGATGTACGGACGCATGAGATGATTTACTTTTGCTTATTGAATGCATGCTAATTTGAGTCTTATAAGATATTTTGAAATGTATATCTTGTGTTGCTCAATATCCAAGTGGCCGAGTGGCCTATGTTTTGCCGGAGTGTTGATTCATTTCCGTTCCGGCAAATTTCAGGCGCTCGATATATCCTATTTTAGCAAAGGTCATGCCGGATTTTTCCGTGAATTTTTGCATGACTTTTGCCAGAATATGTAGGAAATATCGAGTGCCACGGATTTGTGTGTTGAGTATCCTGGTAGTTGTCTTCTATCAATTTTCAATTAATGTTTTAACTATGAACATAGGAAATGTCTGACGACAACAAGGATTTCGGTATTTGCAAATACTGCGAAGACGAGCGCAGCCTGTGCGACGGAATCTTCCTAGACGATGATAGGCGCTTCAGCATCAAGCTGGACGAGAACTTCGAAGTGGATACAGTAAGTCACAACGACAAGTCTTTTTTCGTAATTAAGCATGACATCTGCTTCATTTGCTTCAACTTATATTTTTTTTACTATTCTACTAGCGTATCCCCTGCCATGCAAGAGTTTTTGTATTGGATAAGATAGGTTTCAGTCATACTATGGAGGTAAAGAAAGTTAATTTGAAGACCGAGCATGGTTATATTTTCCACGCAAAATTATACAATTTAGACGACTACACCTATTTTGGATGCAAAACATGGCGAGCACTATGCAAGACTTATGCATTTCAGCCTGATATGGTTATCACCTTTGATATTCGTCCGGAAGATGATATTGAAGGTAATACCGACATCTGGGTCGATGTGCAGACGCCTCCAGTTACACCAAAATGTAAATTTCTCAACCATATTTATGTCTTTGATATTGTTTATTCAAAAATAGTTGACAACTAATTTGTATTCTCAGCTTATTTCGGTGCAAGCAAACATGTCCATCGCTTGGTAGACAGGACCTACTACTGTCCCGGGGCTGAACTAAACTGCGAGGAGCTAAGTCATTATGTTTCATGGCTTGAGGATCTTGATAATGTCAAGATAAATTTTCTTCCTGGACTTAGAAATCTTAGTACTGAAAACGTGCGACCAATAGTGTTCGTCATGAACTACGGTCACATCTATTTAGGAAGGATGGTAAGATTTTTACTATTTGTCCTCAGTGCATCTTTTCCATACATTATCTGTGAAGCTAAACTTCATTGCTAAGTATGTGACCATACGATGTTCTTCAACAGGGACTCCCGATGAATGTTGTGCCTTATGGGATCGAGACTAAAGGTACCATGAGTATTATTAGCTTACGGCCAAGATATCCTTCATGTTACTTTAGTGCATTCAAGATCAAGGATGAATGCTTAATAGTGGAAGACTGGACCAGATATGTAATGGGGGAGCGCAGAGAAGTACTAGGGGGCAACAAACAGATGTGCTACCCAAAATTATGAGACAGGTTCATTTGCATGCTCTAACTTGATCAAGGAGGAGAGCTACACATGTTTTATGTTGTTTTACCTAAGAGAGAGCAGCATGAGTGATTAGCTAGAAATGAGTTTAAGGATGATGATGTGCTACACTATTACTATGAAGATAAAATAGCTAATGGTAATGACTATGATGATTATTATTAGCTAGTGTTGGTGGTGATTAGCTAGCTAGAATGAGAGTTTGAAGATGATGATGTGTGCTACACTATGACTATGATGATTAAATAGCTAATGTTGGTGGTAATGACTATGATGATGATTAAATAGCTTGTGTTGGCGGATTAGATTCAAGTGGAGGCAACATGTGATGCACATCGAAAGTACTACTAGTCCAAACTAGATCAAGTTTGGATTTGTAGTATACTTTTGACATGCACCACATATTACCTCCACTTGAAACTAATCCACCTTCATTTGAGCACTGTTATGGACATAATGATGTAAACCTCATAACTGATATTGTATCAATATTTGTACGATAAATACACTAAAAATTTAAAAATAAAAAAAGAATACTAGTAGCGATGGACAGAAAACGTGCTTCCAGTAGTTACATTAGCAGTAGCGTGGGATTGAACAAACGCTGCAGCTACTTGTCCTAGCAGTAGCGCGTGTAACACGCGCTACTTCTAATGAATAGTTGTAGCGCCTTATCAGTAGCGCATATCCCCGCGCTAATGATAGGCCTAAAACCCGCGCTGCTGCTAGCCTTTTCCCTAATAGTGTACTACCTGCTCTGTTCGCTTGGCCAGAGCAAGTGCGAGCGCTCCACTAGGCCTCGGCCGATGTTGCTGCCCGGCCACGTGCCCGAGCTCCTGCATCGCTCGCCCAAGCGATCGCGCCGCCGTCGTATGCTAGGTCACCAGCCACCATGCGCACTTGGGATCGAACCAGACTCCTGCCGCCTCACGATCCGATCGATCGATCTCGCCGAGACTTTCTCCTCCCATCGCACATGCATAGAACACCGCCGATGCTTCCGATTGCTTAACACACGATAACCTCCGATCGCTGCCGCACGTCGCTGTGCTTTCACAGCCGCCGGTCTTTATCGCTCTTCTCTAAATCAACTTTCACGGCCTCTTCGAACCTTGCTCATGATACCACTTGTTAGAATAATCCGAGGCACTCCGTCGATCTACCGAGGACCAAGCAATCACATGAGGCACGACACCGAGATTTGTTAACGAGGTTCACCGATATGGCTACATCCCCGGGGCCTGACTACGGGCGCTCCTCCCCATGATACCTCTACAATATCGCACCCCGGCCGCCCGGGCGCCGGCACACGCCGCCGGCTCCCCCACGTGCCCGTGCTATTATGTTGGCATAGGTTACATCGTGTGTCTACCCCTGATATATATGAGAAGCCTATAGGATACAAGTGTCCTACTTGGACATGACTTCTACCCTGTCTACACACAGTCCAGACCAAGTCCAACTGTAACCTACCTTGTACAATAATATTCGACATAATTCTAACTGTGTGTGCTAAAGCGGTGCCAGCAGCATGGTCAAGATCTGAAGGAGAAGAAGGGAACCAAAAGAAAAGCAGAGGAGGCACCGGAAGGCGACGAATCTCCACTCAAGATCTGCTCCATCAAAAGGATCGAGTGCTCTGACTGCTCTGAGGTTGAGCAGGGAGCAACATCGACGGCGGCGGCGGCCAGGCGTGAGGAGGCACCGGCGAGAAAGATGACGAGGCTGCCACAGGAGGAAGTGGATTCCATCCTCGCCGAGGAGATGGACGACGACCGTCTCCCTCCAGAGTACAAGGCCCTGAAGCGCCTTAACCCTGACCTGATTCCTTCGCCGGAAGAGGAGATGGACGAGGACGTGGTGAGCTTCTACGACGTCGTGCGCTTCTTCTATGAGATTGGAGAGGATTTCAGGGAATTCCAGGCCTGGGTCCGCGCCGAGTACGCCAAGAACGGCTACGTCGAGGTGGATGATGAGTAACTTCGCCATCAAGAAGAGATGGAAGCAATGAACGAAGCAGCACGCAAGGAGGCACTCAAAGGCTTTGATTTTTCAGGCTTGCTCGACTTCTGATTCGGTGCAGCATCAGCCTGTGATGATTGTATATGGATTGCAATTTCTCCAGTACTATCATCCATCGACTGTATTATGCAATCAATGTAATAAGAATTCACTTTGTCGAGCATTCGATTCTCTTCTTACATTGGCAAAAGGGTGAGTTTGCTTCAAATTCAGGAGTTAAGTGGAAACTGTGTTTCTTCTGATGCGTATCATGCGACCAAATTAGCTTCTCCGGCTAATGTTGTAAAGACGTGGATGTATGACTCTGTTCAGCTTGACACTCATGCTGACAATGAGTAATACTGAGTGCTAATTCTTAAATAAAATAAACACTAACATTGCAATGGGTATTTGTTCTTTTAGAGATCAAGGGCAATTGTGAATATAGTTCACCTAGTGAAGATACCTGTCAGGTTCAATCATCTCTTGCAAAAAAGTTGTTCAGTTCAAAATCAGCAAACAAGGTAATGGCAAAATTACTGAATCATAGGAGTTGTCAGTAATCAGCAAAGAAGGTAATGGCAAATTGTTCAGGAAAGAAGGTCATCATAAACTGATGACTCAAACAAATGGCACACCCTTTTAAACAAATATGTCAATGGTTTTGCAATAATCCCATATTCTATAGTATCCATTCAATCCCAGAAAACCTCTTACTTCCTGGACATTTGTAGGAATAGGCCATTGTTGGACTGATAATACCTTGCTAGCATCAGTAGAAACACCGTAAGCAGTGATGGCATGCCCCAAATAAGCCACTTGATACTGGGCAAAGGTACATTTAGAAAGTTTCACACTCCACTCTTCCCTATGCAAAATACCAAGGACTTTGTTCCCATGCATTAAATGCTTTTCTAGTCTCTTGCTGTACATCAAGATATCATCAAAGAATAGCAAGGCAAGTTTGTTTAGAACCCAAACCAAGGCCTTATTCATTGCTCCTTGGAATGTTCCATGCGATCCAGTAATGCCATCACCATTAAACTCAAAATGTTCATGATGAGTTTGTAATGTTGTTATGTATTCTTTTCGAGCAGCCAATGTGATTTGATGGTTGGCTTTAAGTCCAATTTGGAAAACCAACAAGCACCGACTAGTTCATGCAATAGTTCATCAATGTATGGTAAATGATATTTGCTTTTGACTCTATTTGCATTTAAGTGCATGTAATCAACAACCATTCTCCATGAGCCTTCTCCCTTTCTCCTTAGAAGAAAAACAAAGGAAGAAAATGCACTGTTGATATATATGATCATGCCTAAGGACAGCGGCTACTTCATATGTTTTTCCAACTCATCTATTATATGTGGAGAAATCTTGTAAGGTTCACGACGGTGTTACGCCCCAAGGGTGCCTTGCCATACCGGAGGCCAGCCTGAGTAGGATGGCTCGAGGCCCCTTAGGTTGTTTTTTGCCCTTGGCCGCACTCCCGCCAGCAAGAGGCAGACCTGGATTACTTGGAGGACACGCCAAGGAAGTCGGCATCCAGTAGGACTCCTCTGTAACCGACTAGAGCCATGTAACCCCAAATCCCGGTACCCATATAAGCTGTGGCTAGGTTAGTTGACAAGACACAAAACTTAGAGTTGATACTCAGTCCCTCAATCATTGTAAGCCCTATGCACGATCAATACAACCGAGAAGGAATAGGCTTTTACCTCCTCTGTGAGGGCCCGAACCTGTGTACATCCTTCCATTCTTCCCGTCTGATCTACTCGTCTAGCCAGAGTACCCTATCAAGGGATCTGCCGAAAATAACTCTGACAGTGGCGCGCCGGGCACGGGCTCTGCTAGGCGAACCCAAATATCAGATGGGATCTACAACCGGCGTTGGCATATTCATGTTGGGCTAGATCTTACCGTTCGGCGCAGTGTGCGACATCATCGATTTGGTGGTCCGTCTCGAGCTCATGAAACCTTCCCACCAGGTCGGATTGTCCACTTCAGCAATCGGGAGTTCATCACCGATTTGCGTGGCAAGTTTGTCCTCTAGGGCATGGCTTCTAGTCAGGCCTATGAGAGGCTGACAACCTTCATCAACCCACCCACCACCCACATCGTGGCCAACATCAACATGCTCCATGATGTCCTTGAGGAACTCTAGGATACCGAGCAGCTTGAGGAACCAACTACAAAACAAAGGTGGAAGCCTTAGTAGTATCGAGACCAGGAACTTCACGAGATTGGAAAAGAATGGGGATGAAACTGAATCACGCGCCACATCAGAGGAGGAACATTATATTCCTTCTCCTGCTGTTCGTTATAGAAGCCACACCGACGCCACAACCATTCCCATCATTGCGGGGAGTGGACGAACCATCTGCTCTGGGCGATCCTTCCTTGCCTAGACCCGCTCCGATCAGCTCAATGTTAAGCGCCACCTCCTCTCGAACGCCATCAACCCTAGTTATGATGAGACCGTCGAGCGTTGTAGTATTCGCCTCTAGAAGCTTGCTCATGGATTTGAGTAGTGACTCACGGTGGTCCCTGAACTTCTGTTCTAGGTTGTTGACGAACTCGAGGGGGGGGGGGGCTAGTAGACGCTCCGCGCTTCCACCGACAATTTTTCCATTGTCGCAGCTCGCCGCGGATCACGTAGACGTGTGTCGTAGCGGTGACGTAGGATCTCCAGAACTCAAGGCCTCTGATACCAATTGTGGTTGAGATCTAGCTATGGGATTGGCTTACAAATTCAAAATTCCAATCGAAGAGGATGAACCAAAAAGAAATCAGTTGTGGCAATATCCACCCACATAACCGCACATGACGATGCACGTGCGTTGCAACAGTGGAAAAAAAATCACCCTCATACACACACTCGACAACATCAACAAATCCATTGAAATCTTTCTCAATGGCACAACACAAAGAACATGTACTTGATGTTGCGCAAAAAATAAAGGTGGGTTGATTTTTTAGTGTACTTAAGGTGTTTCCAAAAATCTTTATGGGCACAATTTCAAACAATATGGGAATCAACATTAAGCCACTTGTTTACATAAATGAAGAGGAAACATATATAATAGGCAACCTAAATGTAATTTTAGAAATGATTTACATGCAAGATAAGAACATATTTGAAATCTACATATTTTTCTGATGGATTTTCATATATAACATGTTAGATTTAGGGTCAACATTAAGCCACTTGTTTACATAAATGAAGAGGAAACATATATAATAGGCAACCTAAATGTAATTATAGAAATGATTAACATGCAAAATAAGAACATATTTGAAATCACATAATTTTCTGATGGATTTTCATATATAACATGTTAGATTTAGGGTCGAGGTTTGAAAGGTATGAATATTTTAAAAAGCATTCGAATCTACCCGAAAAAAAGAGAAAAGTTAAAGAGAGTTACTGGGCCCGATCTAGCCCATCAGCTATGGATTCATAAAGAAAAGGGTGTAAAGGAGAAGGGGGCGGGGGGTAGCTGGGATCAAACCTAGCTCCCCCATGTGGGAGAGAGCAACGCTAGCCACCGGGGTACCCAAGAGCTTGTGATTCTATATGGGATTTCAATATATGAACCAAAGGCGAGGCCAATGTTTCAACCAAAACGTTTTTCACTTATAAGTGGTAATGAGTGTAATATGTGGCAACTTCAAGGGCAATTTTACGACGTACCACCAGAAGCAATAGCCTCTTTATTATTATATATATAGATATACAGTGGTATGGCTATACCTCCTTTCTACGAAAGTTACCACCGCGTCGCCTCAATGAAAGCCCTAGTGGGCAGGCCCAATAGCTGGCTGCTTGTTCATTATTCACTTAGTTCATTTGTTTGGTTTTCTTTGTAACTTTGTTTATGTTTTCAAAATACTCTAAATAAAATATATTCAAAAAATTAAATTTGAAAAGTGTTCACCACACATTTAGGGTGTGTTTGGTTAGTGGCCTGGGGTACCTGCCTGGAAAAATTAGGTGCCTGGTTTGAGCCTGGTACGTATGGTGTTCCCTGCCTGGTGAGGCGAGCCTGGACTAGGGCTGTTTTGTTTTTGGCCTGGCCTGGAGAAGTATTAAACAACTACTAGTATTATAATATACCTAAGAGGACAGCAAGTCTCATAGAAACGTGGCTGATTAGTACCAGGCAGCCAGCCAGGCGTCCCTTTTTGAGCGCCTGGTCCAGGCTAAGTAGCATGCCTGGGTGGAGTACCAGGCTAAGTAGGCTGTCACGTCAAGGAGCCAGGCTAGCACTCATTTCTCCAGGGCAGTAACCAAACACCATCCAGGCACATTTCAGGCAAGCTCCAGGCCAGGCGTGGTACACTGTGGACACGATCCAAACTGACCCTTAGAAATCTGTTCATGCAGTATAAAACAAATGTCCACACAACTTTAAAAAAATTGTCAATAAAAATGTTTGTGACATTTAAAAAATATAAAATATAGAAACATCAAGTAATTTTAGAAAAATCTTTTGCACTTTTAAAATACATATTCATTACATTTTAAGAATAATGGTCAGGTGGTCTAAAAATAATTTTTTTATTTTTTTAAAGTACAATGTTAGAAATTGTATCGTACTATTCATAAAATGTTCAACACATATTTTAAAATTTATTTGAAACAATTTCAAATATATATTTGAAAAAAACTATACATGCCACCAAGACCTAACCACCCCAAGTGCAAGAGGCGAGGGGAGCCCACATCTTGCAGTAAGCAGGATGTTGCGTTTTTTTTTTACAGAGCTAGTCGGTACAGTTGCTAACCCAGTCCAGCCCAGTGTGCCACTTAGGCAGGCTTCTCTTGCGAATAGGCCAAATACAGATCGCCATAACAACGCAAGTGTAAAATAGTTCAAACGCCTTTCAATGAAGAGGCATGATTTCGAGAGCAACTAGTTGACAAGCGCTTCTTTGAAAGCCTCTCCATGATTACTTGGAGCTGGGCTGGCGCGCTGTAACATTTCAAATTTTCAATTTGGAATGTTATACATAGGTCATTCGTGCATATCATACTTTCGTGCATTTTCGTTTCGCAAATCCTCGAAATCCTAAGCAACTCAAGGACCCTCGGAGAGAGTTGGAGATTTCCCAGTTTTCATATTTGATTTTCATCAAATAATGAAACGAGAATTTTTGATTTTATTATTTTTTCCCTGAAAAATATTTCGTATTAAAATATAAGAGAGGAGATAATATGACTTCTCCAAAATAATTGAAATATTGGAGGAAAAATATTAAAATCATTTAGTTGATTTTATTTGGTTTTTATTTGCATTAGAAAATTGCACGTTTTCAAAATTGCATTTTAGGGCCAAGAAAATGTTCATCCTAAATATTTCATTTAGACGGTGAAAATCTGTTTTGGCATTTTTAGATTTTTATTTATTTTCTAGGATTTTTTTTTCTGTCGGTGAAATTATTTTAAAAAAAAACTCCCCGCGCCCGACTGGGCCGAAACCCAGCCAGGCCGCCGGCCCAGCCACGTGTCGCCACCGCCTCCGCGCGCGTGCGCCGCCGCCGCCGCCGACTCGGACCGGAGTCCGAGCCGGACTCCGCCTCTGTCGCGCCTTGCCCTCTTCCCCAAGCCGCCGCCCCGCCCCCTTTATATACGCGCCACCCGAGCCCCCCACCACCACACCACCACTGCCGCCAGCCCCGTCGCCCGCAGCTGCCGCCGCCGCCGCAGCCGCTGCCAAGCCCCGCCGCCCCGCGAGCCGTCGCCCCGCCGCCACCCCCGCCTCGCCGGAGGTACCGCGCCGGATCCGAGCCGCCGTTTTTTTAAAACCGTTCGTTTTTTAGAAACCCTAGATTCGTTTTTTTTCGGTTCGCCGGTTTTTTCTCGGGTTCTTTTATTTAGCGGACGTTCGTCCGTACGTTCGTTTTAACGAACGATTTTCGCCCGTTAGTTACAGCTAACGAACGCTCGTTCGTTAGTCTGTTCGTCAGTTTTCTTTTACTGGATTTATCTGCGATTATTCTCGATCGCGATTTCTGATCCGATCTTAGTTTATGTTTATCTTTTCGCTCGTTAGTCGGAATCAGGCGATTCAAGCGCCTAGATCTTCGTCTCGAGACCCTCTTTCTGTTTAATCAACTTAAAAAAAGATTTTGGTAGTGTAAAATTTAACCCTAGTTCAAATTAGTAAACGGATATTGTTTCTTTCGCCGTTTGAGTTTCGTTGCCCCGTTTGATTTGATTCTTTGTGCGAACCGGAGTTTTTAAGTTGAACTTTCTGGTCAACCCCTCGAGTTTTGCCTGTGCATCTTTGCTTGTTGCTTATGTATGTTATTGTTTGTTTGCGATAGAATTCCCGGAGTGCGAAGCGTGTTACTACGAGTCTCTAGGATTCGCGGGTCGTCAGCAAGGCAAGTAACACATTGATCATACTCTTTCCATACCCAGTTTTTATACATTAGTTCTGATCCTCAAACATTGCATGATTAGGATGTCATTAACTTGTGGGTTGGGAAGTAGTATTGAGGTAGAACCTATCGCCCTGTTACTATCAAACCCTTGGGAGTTACTTTTGCGCGTTGCTTATATTGCTATGCCATGCTATGCTCGTAGACGTGATTTGGGTTTGAGTGAAATCCATGACAGATGTGAGATTATTATTTAATGGTTCAACTTAAGGTGGCAACTTAATCAAACATCTGGGTGGATTGAGGCACTTGGGGAAACCAGTGTTGTCTGTATTTTTTTGAAATCCCGGGGTACCCGTGTGATCTTCCTATGGACCGCCACCCAGGCTTAAAGGGAACTGAGATGATTCATGCTAGAAACTTCCGTGTGCAGCCACAAGCTATTATGGGCTCTAGCATAGTTGAGTAAGTTACGTGAAGCTCTTGAAGAGGCAGATCAGCAGGTAGAGGGATGTAGGTTTGGTATGGTCTATTCGGAGTAAAGAGTTAATGTTTCTGAAAGACTGTGTCTCGGTCATCCGTTTCTCAAACACCATGTAGTACGAGAAATCAAAGAGAGGCGATAGAGTCTTGTGGGGAAAAGTGCGCAAACCTCTGCAGAGGGTACAATCTAATCATGGTTAGCCGTGTCCCCGGTTATGGACAATCTTGAGTATCTAGTACTTGGGTTATCACATGTATCTCATCACTTTTAATTAATATTGTTGGGATGTTAATTACTTTAATTTGGGATTGAGTTGGGGGTACCTTCTCAATGTTGTTCAACCACCATGGTAGTTAAATTAAAATCTATTCCTTTGTTGTAAGGAAAAATTGGCTTTTCGCAAAAACTATAACCATAGAGCTTTCCACCAGCCATATATGCATGTAGTGATAGCATTATTCTATTTATGCTCTACTGTGTTATATTGCCAGCATATTCCATGTGCTGACCCATTCTCGGGCTGCAACGTATTATGTTGCAGACTTTTCAGAGGAGGAGTAAGGTTCGTTAGGTCGTTGTCGTGCAGCTCAACTATGCCGTTGGAGTTGATGGACTCACTTTATCTTCCAAGCCTTCCGCTATTATCGCATTAGATGGCCTTAAGCCATATTATTGTAATGAGTTATCTCTTGAGACATTCGATGTAATAAGTGTGTGATTGCTACTCTGTTATAAATCCTTCGAGTACTGTGTGTGTCAGCATTACCGATCCAGGGATGACACTGAAGCACAAAGACTTGACCATCTGAGGCCAGGTCGCTACAAGATGGTATCAGAGCACATGCTGAGTGTAGGACACGACCACTAAGATAAACCATAGGCCACCCTTCTCTACTCATTTCTGACTCCTCTCCATTTTCTATTCTTTAGGATGACGGAGATGAAGAACAAGTTTGCACAACCGGATGAAGACACCCCTTTTGGACGCCACTTGAAGGAAGTCACCAGGTACTTGAACATTGGAATACCAAGCTTCACTGGGACGTACAACACCACACTACCAGAAGAGGAGCGCTGGATGATTCAAGTACAAGTTCTAGGAAGGACGTTCTCGCCAACTTCCAAACCCATAGAATTTTCTTTCGAAGCACCCACCTGGAGTCTAGGTAAGAGCATGGCAGCCCACATCACCATGGGACGCATTGGAGAAGTGTACAACAGGGAACTCAAGGACACTATCTACCAGATATGTGGGCGCCGAGACGAGCAATGGGAAGTAATCAGCGCCAGGAAGGATAGATACATTGCAGCTTTCACCCAGGAGTTAAACCAGCACATTCAACGTCAGGAGAACCAGATGTACGCGGATGATGACCCACAAGTATAGGGAATCTATCATAGTCCTTTCGATAAGTAAGAGTGTCGAACCCAACGAGGAGCAGAAGGAAATGATAAGCGGTTTTCAGCAAGGTATTCTCTGCAAGTACTGAAATAAGTGGTAACAGATAGTTTTGTGACAAGATAAATTGTAACGAGCAACAAGTAACAAAAGTAAATAAAGTGCAGCAAGGTGGCCCAATCCTTTTTGTAGCAAAGGACAAGCCGGAAAAAACTCTTATAATAGGAAAAGCGCTCCCGAGGACACATGGGAATATCGTCAAGCTAGTTTTCATCACGTTCATATGATTCGCGTTCGGTACTTTGATAATTTGATATGTGGGTGGACCGGTGCTTGGGTGCTGTTCTTACTTGAACAAGCATCCCACTTATGATTAACCTCTATTACAAGCATCCGCAACTACAACAAAAGTATTAAGGTAAACCTAACCATAGCATGAAACATATGGATCCAAATCAGCCCCTTACGAAGCAACGCATAAACTAGGGTTTAAGCTTCTGTCACTCTAGCAACCCATCATCTACTTATTACTTCCCAATGCCTTCCTCTAGGCCCAAATAATGGTGAAGTGTTATGTAGTCGACGTTCACATAACACCACTAGAGGCTAGACAACATACATCTTATCAAAATATCGGGCGAATACCAAATTCACATGACTACTAATAGCAAGACCTCTCCCTTGTCCTCAGGAACAAACGTAACTACTCACAAAGCATATTCATGTTCATAATCAGAGGGGTAATAATATGCATATAGGATCTGAACATATGATCTTCCACCAAATAAACCAACTAGCATCAACTACAAGGAGTAATCAACACTACTAGCAACCTACTAGCAACCTACTAGCACCAATCCCGGACTTGGAGACAAGAATTGGATACAAGAGATGAACTAGGGTTTGGAGATGAGATGGTGCTGGTGAAGATGTTGATGGAGATTGCCCTCTCCCGATGAGAGGAGCGTTGGTGATGACGATGGCGATGATTTCCCCCTCCCGGAGGGAAGTGTCCCCAGCAGAACAGCTCTGCCAGAGCCCTAGATTTATTCCGCCTCGTGGCGGCGGAGTCTCGTCCCGAAAGGTTGCTTCTGGTTTTTTCTTGACGAAAGACTTCATATAGGAGAAGATGGACGTCGAAGACCCACCAGGGGGCCCACGAGGTAGGGGGCGCGCCCTAGGAGGGGGGCGCGCCCCCACCCTCGTGAGTAGGGTGTGGACCCCCTGGCCTTCATCTTTGGCGAGGATTTTTCTTTATTTCTTTTAAGATATTTCATGGAGTTTCAGGACTTTTGGAGTTGCACTGAATAGGTCTATAATATTTTCTCCTTTTCCAGCCCAGAATTCCAGCTGCCGGCATTCTCCCTCTTCATGTAAACCTTGTAAAATAAGAGAGAATAGTCATAAGTATTGTGCCATAACGTGAAATAACAGTCCATAATGCAATAAATATCGATATAAAAGCATGATGCAAAATGGACGCATCAACGGACATGATGGACTTGAAGAAGGCGAAGACTAGAATCATCAAGCTGGAGGAAGAACTCAAGTTTACACGCGATGGATATGAGGAGGAAATCAAGACCCTACTGGAGAAGAATGGCGACCTGGTTAAGAAGATCGGAGTATTCATGGGAGGACCAGCACCGGGAGAACAAGACGACGATCCCACTTGCCTGAACAACTACATCATCATCGACGACACCGATTCAGATCCTAGTGATGATGACTTCGAAGACGAAGCTGGAGCAGACATCATGGAGTCTTCCACCGATCAAAATTTCTAGATGACCACCATATATTATTAGTATTTCCCTCATGTATTTAGTAGTAGTTGAGCACTTTTGCGATAGTTCTAGACCGCTTGTATGCCCTTGCTTGATTGATTGAGTGAAATGATTGTGTTTGTCTCATGTGCACATGGGTAGTGCTTTCTCATTAGACCTTTTTTCTATTCTGATCTCTTCCATCTAAACCCATCAGATGCCTCCGAGACGTGACACCGGTTTTGCCTTCCCGCCGGAGCTCACCCAGTTGATCCAACAGCAGAATGCCTTGATGCAATTGCTAGTTCAGAACCAGGGCAACAACAACAACCCGCCGCCAGTGGACAACCTAGCCCATTTTCTAAGGTTACAGCCGCCGGTGTTTTCCAGTAGCACCGAGCCTATAGTTGCTGATGATTGGCTACGCCATATTGGAAGGGAGTTGACCACCGCAGGTTGCACAGATGCTGAGAGAGTGCGCTTTGCCGCACACCAATTGGATGGACCAGCAGCCGCATGGTGGGAGAATTACACGGCCACTTTTCCCATAGCAAATGTCACTTGGGACCAGTTTCAGCAAACTTTCCGCACCGCCCATGTCTCAACTAGAGCTATGCAGATGAAGGAGCGAGAGTTCCGCAACTTACACCAAGGGAACCGTACTATGGCTCAGTACGTGGATGATTTTAGCAAGTTATCATGCTATGCCCCTGATGATGTGGCCACAGATGCCATGAAACAGGAGAAGTTTATGGTAGGGCTGAATGATGAGATGAGCATGCAGTTGATGGTAGCAACCTTCAACAACTACCAGGAGTTGGTAGATAAGGCTCTTATGATTGAAGGGAAGCATCAGCAGACTGAGAGCCGTAAGAGTAAGTACGGACAAGGGAAGTATAACTCAGGCGCTCAGCAGAAGCCTCGCCTAACCCCGAACTTGGGAGGACTTGTTCATAACCATGGAGGCCACAACCACACTAGAGGAGGATCGCACAACCACAACGGTGCTAAGAATGGAAACGGGAACGGAGCTAACAACAATCAGAACCGCTCCAACCTAGCCACACCCGCCAAAAGAGACCTAAGTCAAGTTACTTGCTTTAAGTGCGGGAAGACAGGGCACTATGCCAATGATTGTCCCGAAGGAAGGAATGGAAACGGAAATGGGAGCGTTGGGAAGAAGCCTAATCCATTCAACAAAGGACAAGTGAACCACGTTAACGTGGAGGAGGTTGAAGAGCAGCCAGATGCGGTAATAGGTAAGTTTTTGGTTAAGTCATTTACCGCTCTTGTTCTTTTCGATACTGGTGCATCGCATTCATACATATCAAGGGGATTCGTGGATAAGTTTAAACTACCAACCCAAACCCTTAGGACCCCTCTCTTAGTGAGTTCACCTGGAGCAGAATATATGGCTAGTCAATGGTGCGATCAGATACGCATAACCATCGCACCCATGTTTTTCCGTCCGACCTAATTATCTTGGAGTCACAAGGATTGGATGTGATATTAGGTATGGACTGGATGTCAAAGTATGGAGGAAGTATTGATTGTGCTAGCAAGTCGATTTATCTCACCACCCCGAAGGGAAAAAGGATTAAGTATGTATCTAGGCATGTGCCTAGGAGGAGCCAAGTGAATACCCTCACGGGAGTTGTTCAGGAGGAAGTACCTGTAGTGAAGGATTACCCGGATGTTTTTCCAGAAGAGTTACCAGGCATGCCACCGGATCGAGACATTGAGTTTCTGATAGAGTTATTGCCAGGAACAGGACCAATATCCAAGAGACCCTATCGGATGCCCGCAAATGATCTGGAGGAAATTAAGAAACTGATCAAGGAGTTATTGGAGAAAGGTTACATTCGAAGGAGTTCGTCACCTTGGGGAGCCCTAGTAATTTTGGTTGAGAAGAAGGATAAATCCCTAAGGATGGTTGTTGATTATCGAGCCTTGAATGAAGTGACGATTAAGAACAAGTATCCACTGCCGATGATCAATGATCTGTTTGATCAGTTGCAAGGAGCGAAGGTGTTTTCGAAGATCGATCTACGATCGGGATACCATCAGTTGAAAATTCGAGAAAAGGATATACCAAAGACAACGCTCACCATGCGGTATGGATTATACGAGTATACAGTCATGTCTTTTGGACTGACTAACGCTCCTGCTTATTTCATGAGCATGATGAACAAGGTGTTCATGGAGTATTTGGACAAGTTTGTTGTGGTGTTTATTGATGATATTATGATATATTCGAAGAATGAAGAGGAGCACAAGGAGCATTTGCGGTTAGTTCTTGAGAAACTCAGGGAACACCAGTTGTATGCTAAGTTCAGTAAATGCAAATTTTGGTTGAAGGAAGTCGGATTCCTTGGACATGTTATATCCGGAGAAGGAATAGCAATAGACCCCAACAAGGTTCAGTCAGTCACTGAAAATGGTTGGCACCCACTTCAGTTAGCGAGATCCGCAGTTTCCTTGGACTCGCAGGATACTACCGGAGATTTATTGAGAATTTTTCCAAGATTGCGAAACCAATGACTGAACTATTGAAGAAGGATACTAAGTTTAAATGGACAGGCGATAGCGAGGCCAGTTTCCAGGAGTTGAAGAAACGTTTGACTACAGCCCTAGTGCTAACATTGCCAGATATACATAAGGAGTTCCAAGTGTATTGCGACGCCTCTGGCTTAGGACGTGGATGTGTGCTTATGCAGGACGGAAGAGTTGTTTCGTATGCCTCACGACAACTAAAACCTCATGAGTTGAACTATGCCACACATGATTTGGAGCTAGCAGCCGCAGTGCATGCATTGAAAACTTGGAGACATTACCTTATTGGAAACCGTTGTGATGTGTACACGGATTATAAGAGTTTGAAGTACATTTTCACACAGAAGGAGCTGAACCTTAGGCAGAGGAGATGGTTGGAGCTTATAAAGGATTATGACATGAAGCTACACTATCATCCAGGAAAGGCCAATGTCGTAGCAGGCGCTTTGAGCCGGAAGAGTTATGCCAATATCCTCGAAAGTAAGGGATTGTCGAAGGAGTTAGCAGAGGATATCATGGAACTTTGATTGGAGATTGTTCCAAGAGGTTTCGTTGCAACAATGGAGGTTCAGTCTACATTGTTGGGCAAGATTCGAGAAGCTCAGAAGGATGACAAGGAGATTGCCGAGATAAAGGAGAAAATGAGAAAAGAAAAGGCCAAAGGTTTTTGTGAAGATGAGCACGATACCTTATGGTTTGAAGACCGAGTTTATGTGCCCAATAACCCAGAGATCAGGAAGTTAATACTTTAGGAGGCTCATGACTCACCATACTCGATACACCCCGGAAACACCAAGATGTATTTGAATTTGAAGGAGCGTTTCTGGTGGACTGGTATGAAAAAGGATATTGCCGAGTATGTAGCCGTATGTGATGTATGTCAGAGAGTAAAGGCAGAGCATCAGAAGCCAG
This sequence comes from Aegilops umbellulata, assembly GCA_032464435.1. NCBI lineage: Eukaryota > Viridiplantae > Streptophyta > Magnoliopsida > Poales > Poaceae > Aegilops > Aegilops umbellulata. The sequence goes on from CP136055.1 coordinate 507,288,747, forward strand.
CAGGACTGTTACAGCCTATGCCGATACCCGAATGGAAGTGGGATAAACTTGGCATGGACTTTATCACCGGATTGCCCAGGACCGAAGCAGGATATGATTCTATATGGGTAGTAGTTGATCGCTTGACCAAAGTAGCTCACTTTATTCCAGTGAAAACCACTTATACGAGTGCTAAGTTGGCCGATATATATATATATATATATATATATATATATATATATATATATATATATATATATATATATATATATATATATATATATATATATATATATATATATATATATATATATATATGTCCAGGATCGTATGTCTGCATGGAGTTCTTAGGACCATCATATCAGATCAAGGAACACAGTTTACTTCGAAGTTTTGACATCAGTTACACCAGATCCTGGGTACGAGATTGGAGTTCAGTACAACATTTCACCCGCAGACGGATGGACAGACCGAGAAAGTCAATCAGATTTTGGAGGACATGTTGAGAGCCTGTGCGCTAGATTATGGATCTAGTTGGGATGACAATTTTCCTTACGCAGAGTTCTCGTACAACAATAGCTACCAAGCCAGTTTGAAGATGGCACCGTTTGAAGCCCTGTATGGACGCAGGTGCAGAACGCCGTTGATGTGGGATGAGGTAGGAGACCGATAGTTGTTTGGACCATAATTGATCAAGGAGTCTGAAGAGAAGGTTAAATTGATTCGTGATAGACTGAAGATTGCTCAGACCAGGCAGAAGAGTTATGCAGATTCAAAACGCGAGGAGGTAACCTATGAAATCGGAGACAGAGCATATCTGCGAGTATCACCCTTGCGAGGAGTGAAACGTTTTGGAGTTAAGGGAAAGTTAGCCCCGAGATTTTTAGGACCGTATCGTGTTTTGGCACGGATGGGAGAAGTTGCCTACAAGTTGGAGTTACCTGAGGGCCTATCAGGAGTTCATGATGTGTTCCACGTTTCACAGTTGAAGAAGTGTCATGCTGAGATGGCCGAAATACCGTTAAGAGATACAGTACCCTTGGAGGCGATTCAGTTGGACAGTGATTTGACTTATGAGGAGAAGCCAGTTAAGATTCTTGAGTCTGCCAGCCGAGTCACCCGCAACAAGGTTATCAAGTTTTGCAAAGTTCAGTGGAGCCACCATACCGAGGATGAAGCCACCTGGGAACGAGAGGATGATCTACTCAAAGACCACCTGTCGGTGTACTAAAGTAGGGGTACCTTAGTACCCCGAACTTGTGCACGGGCAGTTGTAGCACCCCGCGGCAGGGCTTGCCAGGTGACCACCAAAGACCATCGTGGTTCCTTTGGAGCCATTCAAGAACAAAGTATTCAAGCCAAGAAGACAAGGTCCCGACAAGAGGAGCTTGTCGGGAAGGCCACTTAAGGCACCAGGCCTCGGCAAGAGGGGCTCGCCAGGAAGGCCCCGGCAAGAGGAGTTTGCCGGGATGGCCGCCCGAAGCACAAAGGCCCCGGCAAGAGGAGCTTGCCGGAGGAGCCACTCAAGGAGACAAGGCACCGACAAGAGGAGCTTGCCGGGACGACCGCGGCAAGGCGCTTGCCGCGACAAGCTACTACTCCGCTGCCCGTGCTCCAGCTCATCCACCAACGTGTCGCTCTGGGACCATTCCAGGATACGTGGCGAGAAGCTGTGCAGCCAGGGGCATGCGGTGGCGAAGCGACGCTGACAAGATAGCCATCGTGGCAAACGGTGGCGCCCCTGACAGCCACTTTTCGCACTGTTTGGGGCGACACAGACGGGCATTTAATGCCCTTGTCCCCTGCCGTCAGGGTTAGGTACGATAGCACTGTACAAGCAGCTATACCCAACACAGCACTTTGCCATTTTTGCCCTCATCTACGTTGCCACCTGTCGGTGACCCCTTTAACATATAAAAGGAGGCCCATGCGCACGTAGAAGAAACGGGAGGGGGGAACACTCACGCGGGGTCTCGCCAGCGGCTCGTGAGTACTGTAGCACCTCGTGCTCCCGAGCAAGAACACAATACAATCCACAAAAGCAGCAATAGGGTTTTACGCATCCGTGCAGCCCGATGCTGGGTAAACCCCTTGTGTGCATCGCCTCGATCCGCTCTTCGTGCGACCTCCGCCCCCCATCGAACCAGAAAGGGGCTCGGTCCCCATAGGTGTTCGTGGAGGCAGATTTCCCCCGGCATCTTTGGCGCGCCAGGTAGGGGGCGTCGAGGTTGCGTGAACCTGATCCGGCGTTCGCACGAGCTAAATCTTCATCATCTTCGTCATCGACATGCCACCGAAGAAGAAGGCTCCGGAGGTGGCTGGTCCGTCTGCGTCGAACCCACCACCCCTGGAGCAGGCGGGTGGTGGGGAAGGCGCCGGCGGAGGAACGGGCATCGGCGAAGAAATCCCCAATGCCGCGGCGTCCGAGCATGCACCGCGCCCAACTCAAGAGGCGCAGGACCGGCAGCGCCATGGTACTCACAGTACCATACGCTCGCTGGACCCAGATCGAGCTGGCGGATCTCGGGACGTTCAAGGCCAGCATACGCGCCAACATGCTGGCCCGAGCGAGGTGTGGTCGCCTGGACGGGGGACTGCTCCTTCTAACGTAGTTAGAAGTTCGAGCACATCCCGCTCCATGCACCGTTCACCACCGTTGCCCGCCACCCCAACGGAAGCTCTGGCACGAGCTCAACTGCTCCTGGATTACCCTCCAACGGCGGACAAGAGCTGTTGGCAGAGATACATGGAGGCATATGTGGTCACCACATCGGTGCAAGAGCACTTGCCGGCAAAGCATTCCGGCAAGGTTTCTTCTGGCCGATGGCCCTCCAGGATGCAACTGCACAAGTAACCAAGTGTGAAGCGTGCTAGTTCCATTCCAAGCAGATACACCAGCCAGCTCAAGCTCTCCAGACAATCCCTTTATCCTGGCCATTTTCGGTCTGGGGGCTCGACATCCTCGGCCCCTTCCCCCGAGCTGTCGGGAGCTTTGAGTACTTGTACGTCGCAATCGACAAGTTCACAAAGTGGCCGGAAGTGGAACCGGTGAGGAAGGTGACAACACAGTCAGCAGTCAAGTTCTTCAGGTCGATTGTTTGCCGCTTCGAGATCCCCAACAGGATCATCACCGACAACGGTACGCAATTCACGAGCCACACCTTCATGCAGTACGCCCAAGATCTCGGCGCCAAGGTCTGCTTCGCTTCTGTTGCTCACCCCAGAAGCAACGGTCAAGCGGAGAGGGCCAATGCTGAAGTATTGCGTGGGCTCAAGACCAGGACTTTTGACAGGCTGCATAAGTGCGGAAGAAACTGGATCGAGGAGCTGCCGGTGACTCTTTGGTCGATCAGAACGACGCCAAATCGAGCCACTGGCCAGACACCATTTGCTCTAGTCTATGGAGCAAAAGCAGTTACCCCCACGGAACTCGTATACGGGTCACCTCGAGTGCTCGCTTATGATGAGCTTGAGCAAGAGCGGCTGCGTGAAGATGATGCGCTGCTCCTTGAGGAAGATCGTCTTCAGGCTGCTGTGCGAGCTGCTCGCTACCAGCAAGCTTTGCGTCGCTATCATAGCCGCAAAGTTAAAGCCAGAAGCTTCGAGGAAGGCGACCTTGTTCTTCGGCACGCTTAGTCCGCCAAGAATTCCAACAAGTTGACGCCAAAGTGGGAAGGCCCTTACCGGGTGAAACGAGTCACGAGGCCCGGCACTGTCCGCCTTGAGACCGAAGATGGCATTCCGGTGAGCAACTCCTGGAATATCGAGCATCTTCGTAAGTTTTACCCGTAAGGCGCGGTTGTCGGACCCCGTCCGGCAACCACCCTTTTGTACAAGTCTTGCCGCTGTTGCATGTAATCCTTTGTACAAAGCCAGGCGCAGACCCTGAGCATCAGTAAATGAAGCGCTGGCGCCCTAAGTTTTAGCATGCATGCTGAGTCGAGTCTCGTCCTTGGTTAGGGTTGATAGTGCTTGACAGCGGCTAACCCCTAGCTTAGAGGTCGAGTGTGCATCCTGTTGCTGTTCTTTCGTTTCCTTTGGTTCGCAGGGTTTGCATATCCTGGCCGGGCCGCTTGAGGACGAAGAAGAGAAGAAGGGCGGACCAGCATCTGGTCCCCGGCAAGCCAGTGTTGCTGGGGGCTGCAAGTACAAAGATTTACCCGCGGCAAGCCAGAGTTGCCGGGGGCTGCAATCTCAGATAAGTTTTTCATCCCTTATCATGCGTTCTCTTATGGGCTGAGGAATGCGAAAACCTTGTTTCTTCCTAAAAAGCTACAGTGCTCCCTTAACTCTAGGCCCAGAGCGCGTTCCTGGGGCCAGTTTTGGTAGTAGCCGTGGCAGCAAAGGGACGAAACGATGGAGCCCGAACCCGCCTCATCCCTGCCTCCGCCAAGAGCGTGAGAAAGGTCGAGCGACGTGGGAAGACAGCAGGGCCTGTTGCCGGGCAAAGAAGTGTCTATATTAACGATATAAAGGATCCGCTCCTTGGCGTGGGTTTCACCCGCGAGACAAGTGGCCCGGCAAACATCCCCTTTTCATTAAAAACATTCCACTCAGGTACAGCTCAGAGAGAACGAAAAACATGAAAGATGGGATTACAAGTTTTAAATGCAACTAAGGCCCGAGGGCTTACAGACTAAAAAGAGATAAGGTGCCCGTAATCCCTTTCTTGTCTCTCTCCTCATGAGGTAGGACAAGGAGGCGAAAAGGGCAAAAGGGGCGCCTAGGCGAGCTACGGGTGGCAGAAGACACCAAGAAGACATCTCGGCGGTCGTCCAAGGGCTGGATGGTGATGGCGGCGCCGGAAGCAGGGCTCGACGAGGCGGCAGGACGTCAGCACGCTGTCGAGGGCACCTCGCCCTCGTACTCCGGCTTGACGGCCTTGCCGCCAGTCCTCTTCCTCTTCCGCAGCCTCGCCATGCCTGCCGCCCAAGAAGACGACCCCGGGAAGTTCAAGGAGCCGGCGACGCGAATGATGGGGTCGCCGGTGTCACGCGGAGCGGCGACCGACACCTAGTCGGACCCGTCATCCTGCCGCCCGCCACCCTCGCCGTCGCTGTCGCTCCCCTCCTCGTCACTCTCGCTCGAGGAGGAGCCTTCGCTATCGGAGGAGCTATCCACGCAGCACCGAGCCCGGGTCCCGAAGCACCCGAAGACCTTGACGGAGAGGAGATCGCCCTCCATCAGCTTAAAATGGAGGGTGAACCCCTCCATCAAGATGTGGATACGGGCGAACGACTTCCACCCTCGACCAAGATACATCACGCCGGGGGCTGGGGACTCAACGTGGACTCACGTGCCGCTGATCCCACAGCCCCTCATGCGCAGTCTCAGCGTCTCGGGCTGCTGCGTCTCCATCACGCTCGCGAATGGAGCCGGGAGGCGGAGGCGACGATGAGGCGCCCGACGCAGCCTGACGAAGAACTCGCAAGGGTCGTCCCCAATACGGACCGCCGTGAGAAGAGGAGCCGCTGGCGAAGGCGAAGCCGGCGCACCGCCCCGTCCGCCTCTTCCCCGAGCGCCTCGGCCTCGTCCTCGACCTCGCGCACGACCTCGCCCCCTCCCTCTTCCCCTTACGGCTGGCTCTGCCACCATGGGTGCGAGGGGAGGAGGGGCGCGTTGCCTAGCGGCAACCCTCGCCGCCACCGATGAAGGACCAGGGTTCCCTTTCTCCATGGCGAATGAGAGAGAGGGGATCAGAAGCTGAAGGGAAGAAGAGATGAAGGAGTGCGGATTTCCGTCGCCCCTCTCGCTCCTTATAAAGGAGCGGGGTGGGGGCTCGGCCACCCCGCTCAGCCAATCAAGACGCAGGAAGAGCAGGTGACTGGGACCGACCCGCTGCCTCGACCCACGACGGCCCGGCTTCCTGCCCCCACCGTCGCAACCCCAGGCGCATGGAGGCCACGTGGCAGGCGCGCAGAACCGAGGCGAAGGGTAAGGCGACCTCTCCCCACCCCGTGATCGTGGGGAGTGGATGCCTCAAAAACCGCGCCTCGGCCCCGTCCAGTAAGCAAACCACGCCTCCACGCCTACCTCCGTTTATGGGGAAGGCACGAACCACCCTCTTTACTACGACGTGACGCATGCATGCGGGGCTCTGCCCCACGCACGCCGCCCACGTCACCCACGCCTCTCTCCACTATGCTGCGTTCGACGCGTGCCGTCCGGGGAGAGCGTGGTGGATCCAGAGCAAGATGCGGTGTGGCCCAGGCCGCGCGTGCCCGTGCACTGTTTTGGGCCTGGCCCAACAGCGCTCGGCACCGTGTATGGCCCAGGCCCGGGGGCTCCTGTCAGTGTACTAAAGTAGGGGTACCTTAGTACCCCGAACTTGTGCACGGGCAGTTGTAGCACCCCGCGGCAGGGCTTGCCAGGTGACCACCAAAGACCATCGTGGTTCCTTTGGAGCCATTCAAGAACAAATTATTCAAGCCAAGAAGACAAGGTCCCGACAAGAGGAGCTTGTCGGGAAGGCCACTTAAGGCACCAGGCCCCGGCAAGAGGGGCTCGCCAGGAAGGCCCCGGCAAGAGGACTTTGCCGGGATGGCCGCCCGAAGCACAAAGGCCCCGGCAACAGGAGCTTGCCGGAGGGGCCACTCAAGGAGACAAGGCCCCGGCAAGAGGAGCTTGCCGGGATGACCGCGGCAAGGCGCTTCCCGCGACAAGCTACTACTCCGCAGCCCGCGCTCCAGCTCATCCACCAACGTGTCGCTCTGGGACCATTCCAGGATACGTGGCGAGAAGTTGTGCAGCCAGGGGCATGCGGTGGCGAAGCGACGCTGACAAGATAGCCATCGTGGCAAACGGTGGCGCCCCTGACGGCCACTTTTCGCACTGTTTGGGGCGACACAGACGGGCATTTAATGCCCTTGTCCCCTGCCGTCACGGTTAGTTACGATAGCACTGTACAAGCAGCTGTACCCAACACAGCACTTTGCCATTTTTGCCCTCATCTAGGTTGCCATCTGTCGGTGACCCCTTTAACATATAAAAGGAGGCCCATGCGCACGTAGAAGAAACGGGAGGGGGGAACACTCACGCGGGGTCTCGCCAGCGGCTCGTGAGTACTGTAGCACCTCGCGCTCCCGAGCAAGAACACAATACAATCCACAAAAGCAGCAGTAGGGATTTATGTTGGAAATATGCCCTAGAGGCAATAATAAATAGGTTATTATTATATTTCCTTGTTCATGATAATCGTTTATTATCCATGCTAGAATTGTATTGATAGGAAACTCAGATACATGTGTGGATACATAGACAACACCATGTCCCTAGTAAGCCTCTAGTTGACTAGCTCGTTGATCAATAGATGGTTACGGTTTCCTAACCATGGACATTGGATGTCATTGATAACGGGATCACATCATTAGGAGAATGATGTGATGGACAAGACCCAATCCTAAGCCTAGCACAAGATCATGTAGTTCGTATGCTAAAGCTTTTATAATGTCAAGTATCGTTTCCTTAGACCATGAGATTGTGCAACTCCCGGATACCGTAGGAATGCTTTGGGTGTGCCAAACGTCACAACGTAACTGGGTGGCTATAAAGGTACACTACGGGTATCTCCGAAAGTGTCTGTTGGGTGGCACGAATCGAGACTGGGATTTGTCACTCCGTGTAAACGGAGAGGTATCTATGGGCCCACTCGGTAGGACATCATCATAATGTGCACAATGTGATCAAGGAGTTGATCACGGGATGATGTGTTGCAGAACGAGTAAAAGAGACTTGCCGGTAACGAGATTGAACAAGGTATCGGGATACCGACGATCGAATCTCGGGCAAGTATCGTACCGATAGACAAAGGGAATTGTATACGGGATTGATTAAGTCCTTGACATCGTGGTTCATCCGATGAGATCATCGTGGAACATGTGGGAGCCAACATGGGTATCCAGATCCCGCTGTTGGTTATTGACCGGAGAACATCTCGGTCATGTCTGCATGTCTCCCGAACCCGTAGGGTCTACACACTTAAGGTTCGATGACTCTAGGGTTATAAAGGAAGCTTGTATGTGGTTACCGAATGTTGTTCGGAGTCCCGGATGAGATCTCGGACGTCACGAGGAGTTCCGGAATGGTCCGGAGGTAAAGATTTATATATGGGAAGTCCTGTTTTGGTCACCGAAAGAGTTTCGGGTTTTATCGGTAACGTACCGGGACCACCGGAGGGGTCCGGGGGTCCACTAAGTGGGGCCACAAGACCCAGAAGGTTGCGTGGGCCAAGAGTGGTGAGGGACCAGCCCCTTAGTGGGCTGGTGCGCCTCCCACAAGGCCCAAGGGCAGCTAGGAGGAAAAAAAGGGGGAAACCCTAGGCTTAGATGGGCCTAAGGCCCACCCTAGGGGGCGGCTCCCTCTCTCCCCTCTTGGCCGCCCCCCTTGCTCCCCATCTAGGGCTGCCGCCCCCCCTAGGGGTGGGAAACCCTAGAGGGGGAGCATCTCTCCCCTTCCCCTATATATATGAGGCCTAGGGGGCTGCCCACAACACGCGATTCTATCTCTCGTTGATGCAGCCCTGCGTCTCTTCTTCCTCCTCTTCTGTGGTGCTTAGCGAAGCCCTGCAGGATTGCCACGCTCCTCTATCATCACCACGCCGTTGTGCTGCTGCTGGATGGAGTCTTCCTCAACCTCTCCCTCTCTCCTTGCTGGATCAAGGCTTGGGAGACGTCACCGGGCTGTACGTGTGTTGAACGCGGAGGTGCCGTCCGTTCGGCACTTGGTCATCGGTGATTTGAATCACGACAAGTATGACTCCATCAACCCCGTTCACTTGAACGCTTCCGCTTAGCGATCTACAAGGGTATGTAGATGCAACTCTCCTTCCCCTCGTTGCTAGTCTCTCCATAGATAGATCTTGGTGATACGTAGGAAAATTTTGAATTTCTGCTACGTTACCCAACAGTGGCATCATGAGCTAGGTCTATTGCGTAGATTCTTTGCACGAGTAGAACACAAAGTAGTTGTGGGCGTTGATTTTGTTCAATATGCTTACCGTTACTAGTCAATCTTGATTCGGCGGCATTGTGGGATGAAGCGGCCTGGACCAACCTTACACGTACTCTTACGTGAGACCGGTTCCACCGACAAACATGCACTAGTTGCATAAGGTGGCTAGCGGGTGCCAGTCTCTCCCACTTTAGTCGGATCGGATTCGATGAAAAGGGTCCTTATGAAGGGTAAATAGCAATTGGCATATCACGTTGTGGTTTTGCGTAGGTAAGAAACGTTCTTGCTAGAAACCCATAGCAGCCACGTAAAACATGCAACAACAATTAGAGGACGTCTAACTTGTTTTTGCAGGGTATGCTATGTGATGTGATATGGCCAAAGGATGTGATGAATGATATATGTGATGTATGAGATTGATCATGTTCATGTAATAGGAATCACGACTTGCATGTCGATGAGTATGACAACCGGCAGGAGCCATAGGAGTTGTCTTTATTTATTCATGACCTGCGTGTCAACATAAACGTCATGTAATTACTTTACTTTATTGCTAACCGTTAGCTGTAGTAGTAGAAGTAATAGTTGACATGACAACTTCATGAAGACACGATGATGGAGATCATGATGACGGAGATCATGGTGTCATGCCGGTGACGATGATGATCATGGAGCCCCGAAGATGGAGATCAAAAGGAGCAAAGTGATGATGGCCATATCATGTCACTATTTGATTGCATGTGATGTTTATCATGTTTATACATCTTATTTGCTTAGAACGACGGTAGTAAATAAGATGATCTCTTACAACAATTTCAAGAAGTGTTCTCCCCTAACTGTGCACCGTTGCTACAGTTCGTCGTTTCGAAGCACCACGTGATGATCGGGTGTGATAGATCCTTACGTTCACATACAACGGGTGTAAGACAGTTTTACACATGCAAAACACTTAGGGTTAACTTGACGAGCCTAGCATGTACAGACATGGCCTCGGAACACAGAAGACCGAAAGGTCGAGCATGAGTCGTATGGAAGATACGATCAACATGAAGATGTTCACCGACGTTGACTAGTCCGTCTCACGTGATGATCGAACACGGCCTAGTTGATTCGGATCATGTAATCACTTAGATGACTAGAGGGATGTCTATCTGAGTGGGAGTTCATAAGATGAACTTTATTATCCTGAACATAGTCAAAAAGGATTTTGCAAATTATGTCGTAGCTCGCGCTTTAGTTCTACTGTTTTAGATATGTTCCTAGAGAAAATTTAGTTGAAAGTTGATAGTAGCAATTATGCGGACTAGGTCCGTAGACTGAGGATTGTCCTCATTGCTTCTCAGAAGGCTTATGTCCTTAATGCACTGCTCAGTGTGCTGAACCTCGAACGTGGTCTGTGGATGTTGCGAACATCTGACATACACGTTTTGATAACTACATGATAGTTCAGTTAAACAGTTTAGAGTTGAGGCACCGAAGACGTTTTGAAACGTCGCGAAACATATGAGATGTTTCGAGGGCTGAAATTGGAATTTCAGGCTCGTGCCCGCGTCAGGAGGTATAAGACCTCCGACGATTTTCTTAGCCTGCAAACTAAGGAAGAAAAGCTCAATCGTTGAGCTTGTGCTCAAATTGTCTGAGTACAACAATCACTTGAATCGAGTGGGAGTTTGATCTTCCAGATAAGATAGTGATGTTTCTCCAAAGTCATTTCGACCAAGCTGCTAGAGCTTCGTGATGAACTATAATATATCAGGGATAGATATGATGATCCTTGAAATATTCGCGATGTTTGACACCGCGAAAGTAGAAATCAAGAAGGAGCATCAATTGTTGATGGTTAGTGAAACCACTAGTTTCAATAAGGGCAAGGGCAACAAGGGATACTTCATGAAACGGCAAATCAGCTGCTGCTCTAGTGAAGAAACCCAAGGTTAAACCCAAACCCGAGACTGAGTGCTTCTGTAATAAGGGGAACAACCACCGGAGCAGAATTACCCTAGATACTTGGTAGATGAGAAGGCTGTCGGTAGAAGTATATTGGATATACATTATGTGAATGTGTACTTTACTAGTACTCCTAGTAGCATCAGGGTATTAGATACCGGTTCGGTTGCTAAGTGTTAGTAACTCGAAATAAAAGCTACGGAATAAACGGAGACTAGCTAAAGGTGAGCTGACAAGATGTGTTGGAAGTACTTCCAAGGTTGATATGATCAAGCATCGCACGCTCCCTCTACCATCGAGATTGGTATTAAACCTAAATAATTGTTATTTGGTGTTTGCGTTGAGCATAGACATGATTGGATTATGTCTATCGCAATACGGTTATTCATTTAAGGAGAATAATGGTTACTCTATTTATTTGAATAATACCTTCAATGGTCTTGCACCTAGAATGAATGGTTTATTGAATCTATCATAGTGATACACATGTTCATGCCAAAAGATATAAGATAGTAATGATAGTACCACCTACTTGTGGCACTGCTATGTAAGTCATATTGGTATAAAACGCATGAAGAAGCTCCATGTTGATGGATCTTTGAACTCACTCATTTCTGAAAAGATTGAGACATGTGAACCATGTCTGTTGGTATATACGCATGAAGAAACTCCATGCAGATGGACCGTTTGGACTCACTTGATTTTGAATCACTTGAGATATGCAAATAATACCACATGGGCAAGATGACTGAAAGCTTCGGTTTCAGTAAAATGGAACAAGAAAGCAACTTGTTGGAAGTAACACATTTTATGTGTGCAGTCCAATGAGTGCTGAGGCACGCAGTGGATATCGTTATGCTCTTACTTCACAGATGATTTGAGTAGATACTGAGCATATTTACTTGATGAAACACAAGTCTGAATTATTGAATGATTCAAGTAATTTCAGAATGAAGTTGAATATCGTCGTGACAAGAGGATAAAATATCTATGATATGATCATAGAGATGAATATCTGAGTTGCGAGTTTGGTACACAATTGAGACATTGTGGAAATTGTTTCACGACTAGTACCGCCTGGAACACCATAGTGTGATGGTGTGTCCGAACATCATAGTTGCACCCTATTGGATATAATGCATACCATGATGTCTCTTGTCGAATTACCACTATCGTTCATGGGTTAGGCATTAAAGACAACCACATTCACTTTAAATAGAGCACCACGTAATTCCGTTGAGACGACACCGTATGAACTATGGTTTAGTGAAACCTAAGTTGTTGTTTCTTAAAAGTTTGGGGCTACGACGCTTATGTGAAAAAGTTTTAGGCTAATAAGCACGAACCCAAAGCGGATAAATGCATCTTCATAGACACCCAAAACAGTTGGGTATACCTCCTGTCTCAGATCCGAAAGCAATAGGGATTGTTTCTCGAATCGGATCCTTTCTCGAGGAAAAGTTTCTCTCGAAAGAATTGAGTGGGAGGATGGTGGAGACTTGATGAGGTTATTGAACCGTCACTTCAACTAGTGTGTAGCAAGGCACATGAATTGTTCCTGTGGCACCTACACCAATTGAAGTGGAAGCTTATGATAGTGATCATGAGACTTCGGATCAAGTCACTCCCAAACCTCGTAGGATGACAAGGATGCGTACTACTTCAGAGTGGTACGTAATCCTGTCTTGGAAGTCATGTTGCTAGACAACAATGAACCTACGAGCTATGGAGAAGCGATGGTGGGCCCGGATTCCGATGAATGGCTCGAGGCCATTAAATCCGAGAGAGGATCCATGTATGAAAACAAAGTGTAGACTTTGGCAGAACGGCTCAATGGTCGTGAGGCTGTTGAGTACAGATGGATTTTAAAAGGAAGACGGACAATGATGGTAAATGTCACCATTAAGAAAGCTCGACTTGTCATTAAGATGTTTTCCGACAAGTTCAAGGAGTTGACTGCGATGAGACTTTCTCACTCGTAGCGATGCTAAGAGTCTGTTGGAATTATGTTAGCGATTACTGCATTATTTATGAAATTGTGCAGATAGGATGTCAAAACATTGTTTCCTCGACGATTTTCTTGAGGAAAGGTTGTATGTGATACAGCCAGAAGGTTTTGTCAATCCTGAAAGATGCTAATAAGTATGCAAAGCACCAGCAATCCTCCTGAGGACTGGAGTAAGCATCTCGGAGTTGGAATGTACACTTTGATGAGTTGATCAAAGATTTTAGGTTTATGTAAAGTTTATGAGAAACTTGTATTTCCAAAGAAGTGAGTGGGAGCACTATAGAATTTCTGATGAGTATATGTTATTGATCAGAAATGATGTAGAATTTCTGCAAAGCATATAGGGTTATTTGAAGAGTGTTTTCAATGGAAAACCTGGATTAAGCTACTTGAACATTGAGCATCAAGATCTATAAGGATAGATCAAAATCGCTTAATAGTACTTTCAAATGAATACATACCGTGACAAGATTTTGAAGGAATTCAAAATAGATCAGCAAAGAAGGAGTTCTTGGTTGTATTACACATGTGAGTATTGAGTAAGACTCAAGACCTGACCACGGCAGAATAGAGAGAAAGGACGAAGGTCGTCCCCTATGCTTAGACATAGGCTCTAAAGTATGCTGTGTTGTACCGCACCTGAAGTGTGCCAAGCCATGAGTCAGTCAAGGGGTACAAGTGTGATCCAGGAATGGATCACAGGACAACGGTCAAGGTTATCCTTAGTAACTAGTCGACTAAGGAATTTTCTCGATTATGGAGGTGGAAAAGAGTTCGTCGTAAAGGGTTACGTCGATGCAAACTTTGACACTGATCCAGATTATACTAAGTAGTAAATTGGATTCGTATGGTAGAACAGTTATTTGGAATAGTTCCAAATAGAGCGTGGTAACTGCATCTAGGAGATGACATAGAGATTTGTAAAGGACACACGGATCTGAAAGGTTCAGACCCGTTGACTATAACGTCTCTCACAAGCATAACATGATCAAACCAAAAACTCATTGAGTGTTAATCACATAGTAATGTGAACTAGATTATTGACTCTAGTAAACTCTTTGGGTGTTAGTCACATGGGGATGTGACCTTGGGTGTTGGAATCATTGCAATCACATATCGATGTGAGCTGGATTATTGACTCTAGTGCAAGTGGGAGACTGTTGGAAATATGCCCTAGAGGCAATAATAAATAGGTTATTATTATATTTCCTTGTTCATGATAATCGTTTATTATCCATGCTAGAATTGTATTGATAGGAAACTCAGATACATGTGTGGATACATAGACAACACCATGTCCCTAGTAAGCCTCTAGTTGACTAGCTCGTTGATCAATAGATGGTTACGGTTTCCTAACCATGGACATTGGATGTCATTGATAACGGGATCACATCATTAGGAGAATGATGTGATGGACAAGACCCAATCCTAAGCCTAGCACAAGATCATGTAGTTCGTATGCTAAAGCTTTTATAATGTCAAGTATCGTTTCCTTAGACCATGAGATTGTGCAACTCCCGGATACCGTAGGAATGCTTTGGGTGTGCCAAACGTCACAACGTAACTGGGTGGCTATAAAGGTACACTACGGGTATCTCCGAAAGTGTCTGTTGGGTGGCACGAATCGAGACTGGGATTTGTCACTCCGTGTAAACGGAGAGGTATCTCTGGGCCCACTCGGTAGGACATCATCATAATGTGCACAATGTGATCAAGGAGTTGATCACGGGATGATGTGTTGCAGAACGAGTAAAAGAGACTTGCCGGTAACAAGATTGAACAAGGTATCGGGATACCGACGATCGAATCTCGGGCAAGTATCGTACCGATAGACAAAGGGAATTGTATACGGGATTGATTAAGTCCTTGACATCGTGGTTCATCCGATGAGATCATCGTGGAACATGTGGGAGCCAACATGGGTATCCAGATCCCGCTGTTGGTTATTGACCGGAGAACATCTCGGTCATGTCTGCATGTCTCCCGAACCCGTAGGGTCTACACACTTAAGGTTCGATGACGCTAGGGTTATAAAGGAAGCTTGTATGTGGTTACCGAATGTTGTTCGGAGTCCCGGATGAGATCTCGGACGTCACGAGGAGTTCCGGAATGGTCCGGAGGTAAAGATTTATATATGGGAAGTCCTGTTTTGGTCACCGAAAGAGTTTCGGGTTTTATCGGTAACGTACCGGGACCACCGGAGGGGTCCGGGGGTCCACCAAGTGGGGCCACAAGACCCAGAAGGTTGCGTGGGCCAAGAGTGGTGAGGGACCAGCCCCTTAGTGGGCTGGTGCGCCTCGCACAAGGCCCAAGGGCAGCTAGGAGGAAAAAAAGGGGGAAACCCTAGGCTTAGATGGGCCTAAGGCCCACCCTAGGGGGCGCCTCCCTCTCTCCCCTCTTGGCCGCCCCCCTTGCTCCCCATCTAGGGCTGCCGCCCCCCCTAGGGGTGGGAAACCCTAGAGGGGGCGCAGCTCTCCCCTTCCCCTATATATATGAGGCCTAGGGGGCTGCCCACAACACGCGATTCTATCTCTCGTTGATGCAGCCCTGCGTCTCTTCTTCCTCCTCTTCTGTGGTGCTTAGCGAAGCCCTGCAGGATTGCCACGCTCCTCTATCATCACCACGCCGTTGTGCTGCTGCTGGATGGAGTCTTCCTCAACCTCTCCCTCTCTCCTTGCTGGATCAAGGCTTGGGAGACGTCACCGGGCTGTACGTGTGTTGAACGCGGAGGTGCCGTCCGTTCGGCACTTGGTCATCGGTGATTTGAATCACGACAAGTATGACTCCATCAACCCCGTTCACTTGAACGCTTCCGCTTAGCGATCTACAAGGGTATGTAGATGCAACTCTCCTTCCCCTCGTTGCTAGTCTCTCCATAGATAGATCTTGGTGATACGTAGGAAAATTTTGAATTTCTGCTACGTTACCCAACAATTTACGCATTCGTGCGGCCCGAAGCTGGGTAAACCCCTTGTGTGCATCGCCTCGATCCGCTCTTCGTGCGACCTCCGCCCCCCGCCGAACCAGAAAGGGGCTCGGTCCCCATAGGTGTTCGTGGAGGAAGATTTCCCCCGGCACCACCCGCACCTATTTTCTAGCCAACCCGAATCTCGAGGGCGAGATTAATCTTAAGGGGGGTAGGTTTGTAACATCCCAAATTTTCAATTTGGAATGTTATACATAGGTCATTCATGCATATCATACTTTCGTGCATTCTCGTTTCGCAAATCCTCGAAATCCTAAGCAACTCAAGGACCCTCGGAGAGAGTTGGAGATTTCCCAGTTTTCATATTTGATTTTCATCAAATAATGAAACGAGTATTTTTGATTTTATTATATTCCCCCAAAAATATTTCGTATTTAAATATAAGAGAGGAGAGAATATGACTTCTCCAAAATAATTGAAATATTGGAGGAAAATATTAAAATCATTTAGTTGATTTTATTTGTTTTATTTGGATTTTATTTACATTAGAAAAATATCATGTTTTCCAAAATTGCATTTTAGGGCCAAGAAAATGTTCATCTTGTTCTAAATATTTCATTTAGACGGCAAAAATTTGTTTTAGCATTTTTAGATTTTTATTTTATTTTATAGGATTTTTTTGTGTCGGCGAAATTATTTAAAGAAAACTCCCCACGCCCGACTGGGCTGAAACCCAGCCAGGCCGCTGGCCCAGCCCCGCGTCGCCACCGCCTCCGCGCGCGTGCGCCGCCGCCGACGACGACTCGGACCGGAGTCCGAGCCGGACTCCGCCTCTGCCGAGCCTTGCCCCCTTCCCCAAGTCGCCGCCCCGCCCCCTTTATATACGCGCCACCCGAGCACCCCACCACCACACCACCACCGCCGCCAGCCCCGCCGCCCGCGCTTGTCGCCGCCGCCGCTTGCCGCCGTTGCCGCCAAGCCCCGCAGCCCCGCGAGCCGCCGCCCCGCCGCCACCCCCGCCTCGCCGGAGCCCCTCGTCGGAGGTACCGCGCCGGATCCGAGCCGCCGTTTTTTTAGAACCGTTCGTTTTTTAGAAACCCTAGATTGTTCTTTTTCGGTTCGCCGGTTTTTTCTTGGTTCTTCTATTTAGCGGATGTTCATCCGTACGTTCGTTTTAACAAAGGAGTTTCGCCCGTTAGTTACAGCTAACGAATGCTCATTCGTTTGTCTGTTCGTCAGTTTTCTTTATCGGATTTATCTGCGATTATTCTCGATCGCGATTTCTGATCCGATCTTAGTTTCTGTTTATGTTTTCGCTCGTTAGTCGGAATCAGGCGATTCAAGCGCCTAGATCTTCGTCTCGAGACCCTCTTTCTGTTTAATCAACTTAAACAAGATTTTGGTACTGTAAAATTTGACCCTAGTTCAAATTAGTAAATGGATCTTGTTTCTTTTGCCGTTTGAGTTTCGTTGCTCCATTTGATTAGATTCGTTGTGCGAACCGGAGTTCTTAAGTTGAACTTTCTAGTCAACCCCTCTCTTATTTGAGTTTTGCCTGTGCATCTTTGCTTGTTGCTTATGTATGTTATTGTTTGTTTGCGATAGAATTCCCGGAGTGCGAAGCGTGTTACTACGAGTCTCTAGGATTCGCGGGTCGTCAGCAAGGCAAGTAACACATTGATCATACTCTTTCCATACCCAGTTTTTATACATTAGTTCCGATCCTCAAACATTGCATGATTAGGATGTCATTAACTTGTGGGTTGGGAAGTAGTATTGAGGTAGAACCTATCGCCCTGTTACTATCAAACCCTTGGGAGTTACTTTTGCGCGTTGCTTATATTGCTATGCCATGCTATGCTCGTAGACGTGATTTGGGTTTGAGTGAAATCCATGACAGATGTGAGATTATTATTTAATGGTTCAACTTAAGGTGGCAACTTAATCAAACATCTGGGTGGATTGAGGCACTTGGGGAAACCAGTGTTGTCTGTATTTTTTTGAAATCCCGGGGTACCCGTGTGATCTTCCTATGGACCGCCACCCAGGCTTAAAGGGAACTGAGATGATTCATGCTAGAAACTTCCGTGTGCAGCCACAAGCTATTATGGGCTCTAGCATAGTTGAGTAAGTTACGTGAAGCTCTTGAAGAGGCAGATCAGTAGGTAGAGGGATGTAGGTTTGGTATGGTCTGTTCGGAGTAAAGAGTTAATGTTTCTGAAAGACTGTGTCTCGGTCATCCGTTTCTCAAACACCATGTAGTACGAGAAATCAAAGAGAGGCGATAGAGTCTTGTGGGGAAAAGTGCGCAAACCTCTGCAGAGGGTACAATCTAATCATGGTTAGCCGTGTCCCCGATTATGAACAATCTTGAGTATCTAATACTTGGGTTATCACATGTATCTCATCATTTTTAATGAATATTGTTGGGATGTTAATTACTTTAATTTGGGATTGAGTTGGGGGTACCTTCTCAATGTTGTTCAACCACCATGATAGTTAAATTAAAATCTATTCCATTTTCGTAGGGAAAAATTGGCTTTTCACAAAAACTATAACCATAGAGCTTTCCACCAGCCATATATGCATGTAGTGATAGCATTATTCTGTTTATGCTCTACTGTGTTATATTGCCAGCATATTTCATGTGCTGACCCGTTCTCGGGCTGCAACGTCTTATGTTGCAGACTTTTTAGACGAGGAGTAAGGTTCGTTAGGTCGTTGCCGTGCAGCTCAGCTATGCCGTTGGAGTTGATGGACTCACTTTATCTTCCAAGCCTTCCGCTGTTATCGCATTAGATGTCCTTAAGCCATATTATTGTAATGAGTTCTCTCTTGAGACATTCGATGTAATAAGTGTGTGATTGCTACTCTGTTATAAATCCTTCGAGTACTGTGTGTGTCAGCATTACCGATCCAAGGATGACACTGAAGCACAGAGACTTGGCCATCTGAGGTCGGGTCGCTACACACGCTCTCAGCTGCCACCACGCATCGCGTTTTGGGCGCTCTCTCCGGATTTTTTATTTTTAGTTTTTCGCACGTGTTTTCTGCTTTTTGATGGTTTTTTCTTGGTTTTTTTACATTTCGGTTTTCCACAGGTCTTTCTTAGCTTCTCGACAAAAAATGGGGAAACTATTTACGCAAAAAAACGTGTCTTTGGTTTTGTGAGAGACACGCCAGTAGCTCTTGAAAACGGAAAAAACCCATTTTCTGTTTTTCTCATGAGAGACACAGTCGTGCCTCTCGGAAACGGAAAAAAGAATGCATTTTCTCTTTTCTTTTTCTTTCAGGAGAGGCAGGGATTTGCTTCCGCAAGAACAAAAGTAGAACTTATTATCTCTATATTTTTTTGTTCCGTGAGAGGCACGGTTTTGCTTCCGCGAGAGGCACATATTTGCTTCCGTGAGAGGCATGGCCTTGCCTCTCGGAAACAACTTCCGGAAAAAAAAACGTGCCCCCGGTTCAGGTTTCTCTTCCGGTTTTTTCTGCCCAGTATTTTTTCATGAAAAAGTTCGTCAAAACCGATCAATATGGGATCTAATTTTAAAGATCTAGAATAGAAGAATTCAACGGTGAAAACGGTTTAATATTTGGACGCACGGTTTAAGAGATAAAACAATTTAAATAAACATATCTACGAAAAAAGGAAAAACTCCCAGCTTGTGACAAGTGACGCACATGCAGTGCGCCACTTGTCACAACCCGAGAAGGGTGGAAGTGATCTTTGGAAGGAGTACTCCTCAATTAGTGATTCCGCGCCTCGCCTGGTCGCCCGTTGTTGGCCGCCCCTATGTCTCGCATTAAGCGAGACGGTGGGAACGCCCGCTGATGGATGGCCCGAGTAGGGCCAGCCAGACGCGCAGGAACAACAACTCATTTTTTGTTTTTTAAACCTTTTTGCATTCTTTTCTTAACTTTTGTTTATATTTCAAAATATTCTACATAAATATTTTGTACTTTTAAAATACATATTCATGACATTTTAAGAATAATGGTCATGTGTTCTAACTTTTTTTAAAAGTACAATGTTAGAAAATGTTTTGTACTATTCACAAAATTTTCAGCACGTATTTTATAATTTATTTGAAACAATTTAAAATATATATTTGAAAAAAACTATACATGCCACCAAGACCTAACCACCCCAAGTGCAAGAGGCGAGGCGAGCCCACATCTTGCAGTAAGCGGGATGTTGCGTTTTTTTTTGAAAGTAAAAGGTAGAGACCGCTCTACCTTATACTCCCTCCGTTCCTAAATACTTGTCTTTCTAGATATTTCAACAAGTGACCACATACGAAGCAAAATGAATGAACCTACACTCTAAAATATGTCTACATACATCCGTATGTTGTAACCATTTGAGATGGCTAGAAAGACAAGTATTTGGGAACGGAGGGAGTATATTTTAAACATGCCGTAGCCTGGGGGACAAGAAGTCCATTACAGGAACCAGGAGAAACGCACCATAGGTGCGAAGAGACAGAGAAGAGAGGAAAGACGGAAGGAGAACATAAAAAAAACTACAACATAATTAGTTTGTCAAACAAAGCGCCCAAGCCTTCAAATCGTCCTTGTCCTATTGCCGCTTAGCTGTATGCAGCCAAAGGCGAAGCAAGTCCGCAGCATAGAACCTTGTGTACAGACCAGACCAGAAAGAGCTGTTGAAAACACGACCATTCCGAGCATGCCATAAAGTGACAACGCATGATGCAAGAGCGACGTTCCATTTCCTCTTGAGAATTGGCTGCTGAGAAACGCGCTCAAAGAAAGAGAAAAGATTAGGGGAAGCACAAGCCAACGTGTTCAACTGCAGCTTGCCCCACATATGTTCTACAGAGCTAGTCGGTACAGTTGCTAACCCAGTCCAGGCCAGTGTGCCACTTGGGCAGGCTTCTCTTGCGAATAGGCCGAATACAAATCGCCCATCACAACGCAAGTTTTAATTCGTTCAAACGCCTTTCAACCAAGAGGCATGAGTTCAAGAGCGACTAGTTGACGAGCGTTTCTTTGAAAGCCTCTCAACGATCATTTGAAGCTGGGTTGAGAGCACGTCAAGTGGCGCGCTCTCAGCCGCCACCACGTGTCGCGCTTTGGGCGCTCCCTCCGAATTTTATTATTTTTTATTTTTTGCACGTGCTTTCTGCTTTTTTGTTGTTTTTTAATTTTTATTCGACTTCTCGGTTTTTCATTGGTCTTTCTTAGCTTTTCGACAAAAAAATGAGGAAACAATTTGCACAAAAAAGTGTATTTTGGTTCGTGAGAGACACGTCAGCGGCTCTTGAAAACGAAAAAAACACGTTTTCTCTTTTTTCTCATGAGAGGCACAGTTGTGCCTCTCAGAAACGGGAAAAAGAACGTGGTTTCTCTCTTTTTCTCTACCACGAGAGGCAGGGATTTGCTTCTGCGCAATGCACGGTCGTGCCTCTCCGAAACAGAAATAAAAAACTCATTATCTCTATATTTTTTCTTCCACGAAAGGCACGGATTTGCTTTCGCGAGAGGCACGGCCGTGCGTCTCAGAAACAGCTTCTGGAAAGGAAAAAAAGTGCTCCCAGTTTAGTTTTTTCTTCCTTTTTTTCATGAAAAAAGTTTGTCAAAACCGATCAACATGGGATATAGTTTTAAAGATCTCGACCCGAGGAATCCAACGATGAAAACGGTTTGATATTTGGACGCACGGTTTAAAAGATAAAATATTTTAAATAAATGGATCTACGAAAAAAGGGAAAACTCCCAGGTCGTGACAAGTGGCGCCCATGCAGCGCGCCACTTGTCACAATCCGAGGAGGGTGGAAGTGATCTTTGGAAGGACTAATCCTCAATTAGTGATTTCACGTCCTGCTTGGTCGCCCGTTGTCGGCCGCCCCGATGTCTCGTATTAAGCAAGACGGTGGAAACGCTCGCTGAAGGGTGGCCCGAGTAGGGTCGGCCCAGATGCGCGGGAACAACAACTCATTTTTTAAAACCTTTTTGCATTCTTTTTTTAACTTTTGTTTATACTTCAAAATATTCTAAACAAATATATTATAATAATACATCTACATAAAACATTTGAAAAATGTTGACCAAACAATTGAAAAAAGTCAAATGTGTTTAGAGAAAATGTTTATCACGTATACGAAAAATGTATATAAAAATTTTGTATGAAACAATTTGATCATTGATTTGAAAAAAATTAATCAAGCATTATAAAAATGTTTAAGAGGTGTCTGAAAAATGATAATTAATCATTTGAAAATGTTAAATGTGTATAAATACTACTAACCATGGATTAAATAATTGATGGTTTTTTTTATCATGTATATAATTTTTTAATCAAACATTTGGAAATGATGTTGAACAAATATTTGAAAATTGTTAATCAAGCATTTGAAAAATGTTAAATGTGTACAGAGAAAATGTTGACCATATATTAAGAAAATGATGAAAACATTTAATCATGTATATAAAAATGTTAATCAAGCATTTGAAAATTGTTAAACAAGTAATTGAAGAATGTAATCAAGCATTTGAAAAATGGTAAATGTGTAGAGAAAAAAATGTTGATCATGTATTAAAAAGCGATGGAAAACTTGATATATAAAAAATATTAATCAAAAATTTAAAAAAATGTTGAACAAATATTTGAAAAATGTTAATCATGCATATGAGAAAAGCACATTTCAAGAATTCTTTTGATTAATCAGTTAATGGGCCAGGTAGTCGCTACTTGTAGGGTGGCCGAACTTGCCAGGCCGATTAAATGACCTGGCACACCGATTAATCAGTTGTTAGGCTGATTAATCACCGCTGGACTGTTAACTTATGGGCAAACAAAGCCCAATTATTTGACCCGTAACCCCTCGCAACCCCTTCCTGCTCCTAAATAGTTAGGGTTTGGCCCTTCTCCCACCCCTTCCGCTTCTCTCATCCCCTCCCGACCTAGATGGCAATTGGGCAGGTCCTGGTCTGCCTGCAGCTTCCCCTCCTCCCCTGTGTGTCGCCGCTACTCCCCCTTCTTCCCATGCATGCTTGTTGATGATTGATCTATTGAGAAAAGAAAATAGTGTCATTTGATTCATATTTACAATGTAGATTTTTTATAGTATTCAAGTTCTATTTAGCAAATTCCTCTATACAAATTTTGTGCCTATTGAGTTCAAAATTCCACCGATTAATGGTTGACTGATTAATCCAGTTAATAGGCCGAATCACTGATTAACCGCTACTCCCAGCCGAGCGAGCAGCTACCAGTTAACGATTTCCTCAACATTTGAAAATTTCTAAATGTATAGAAACAATGTTCACCATGTCTTAAAAAAATTAATGTTGAAATTAGAAAATGTTAATCATACATTTGAAAAAAAATCTTAAATGTGTACAGAGAAAATGTTGACCATGTACTAAAAAAATGTCAATCTTGTATCTGAAAAATGTCAATCAAGCATTTGAAAAATGTTAAAATTTATATAGAAAAATTGTTGACCATGTATTAAAAAAATGTTAAATTTGCATTGGAAAATTATAAACGTGCATTAGAAAAATGTTCTTGACATGTACAGAAAACTTAGAATGAAAACAAAAAGGAAACCAAAACATGAAAAACAAAAAAGATGCCAAATAAACAAAATAAAAAGAAAATAAAAATTAGTGAAAATCGATAGGAAACATAGAAAAACAAAAAAAGTTGAAAACCAGAAAAAAAAAGGCAAAGGAAAAAGGAAAATGAGTAAGAAAATAAAAACCGATAAAAACAATGGAAGAAGCAAAGAAAAAGCAAAAGAAAATGAAAGAAAAACCAAAAAAGAGGAGAAGAAATAAGGTAACCAAAGAAAACACAAAACAAAAAAAAGGGGGAAATCAAATAAAAGTGAAGATAAAAAGAAAGAAAACAAAAAAACCTAGTAAAACGGAGAAAGAAAGGAAGAAAAACAGGTGAAAAAAGAAAAAAAAAGTCAGTGTAAAAACCAGCTCTGTTCTTCTGGTAGGTACATTTAACATGAACTTGATGTTAGACGAGTGGCGAGAGTGCAGCGATGCAACCACAAAAATCACGAGTGGGCTGGCCCGTTACCGTAGACTCTTGCAGCAAGAGTTGCTACGGTCTCGCTTAAAGTGAGATATAGCTCTCGCGCCCGTTGTCGGAGGAGGTACAATGTCATCCGGACAGCAGCAGGTACGCTGACATGCCGCCTCTTCGATTTCTGCAGACCGCAAGTAGCTGGCTGAAGCACGTAGTTGAAGCTGTCATGCATTTTGGTGTCCGGTGGTGAATTTGACACTGAAGATCGATGGCTCAAAGCAAAGGAAGATTCCACCTATGACACACGGTTGCAATTTGGATCCATTGGAGAAATTGGAAGATAGGCAACGCTAGGAAGGAAGGATCTTGGACTAAGTTCAGAGTAGCGCTGACTGATCATCATCAGAGAGGATGGATATTCAGGCACAATACTGTACATTGTACAGAACTCTCAGGAGCAGATTCTCCAATACTACATTGTACATTGTACAATACTGTCTACTCCTTTCTTTCTCTGTTTCCTACAGAAAAGGCAGATTCTTGGCTGCAGTTTCTCCAACACACGCTTTACAAGCTCCAGCCATAGGGCCCAACATCGATGAGTTGGGTCCAGTATCCACATTTGTTTCCTGAACTATTGTAGTTTCCGGCCTTTGCTCATCATCGAACTCAAACGTTCCGTTCCTTTGCTACTGGAACTGTAATGCTCAGCTCCTGGAAGGCTGGAACAATACCATACCTGCTCATCAACCTTTTCTAAAAAAAAAAAACCTGCTCATCATCGAACTGAAACAAAGCGCTCCTTTGCTCATCAGACCAGAATGACCACACACCTTCACTTGATCCGACACATATATTGCTTTACGAGAATGATTAACAATTCAGGAAAAAGATGCAGACACAACTGTTACATTTACGGTTGGCTTACATCACGAGGACACAACTGTTACATTTACATTGCCAAATCGTGTCTCAGGGAGGATCACACCTCCTGCTGCAGGATCATCACCGAACCTCTGCCATAAACTGATCTGGCACCGGGGTGGGGTCACATTTCGCCTTGCGCATTTGTTTCCGAACAACCAAACAGGTTTCCAGTCTTGTATAGAATTCGATCCACCCCTTACGCTCGGTCGCATTTATGTGCGCACGCTTCGGCAGTTTTTTGAGCCGTCGCAGTAGCCCATCTAGATACTCATACTCCATATTAAGAGCGAGATCTCTTAGAAGCTCCCACTCCTCCAGGTCCTACAACATTTACCACAAGATGTAAGTGATTAGTGAAGTGACACAAAACCAAATGATATGAACTATGTCAAGAAACCATATACCATCTTTAACACAAAACCAAATGATATGAACTACATATGTCGCAGTAGCCCATGGTGGATCTGTAGGAGTCAAACTCAATATTTTGTAAGGGATTTTTCCTTAGCTACTGAGGAAGGGCTCAAATCATGACCCTGAATAAGGGAGCGAGCAACCAGCGAACTCAGCCTAACATACTACTCCACAATGGCGTTCAGACTCATGATTCTGCAAAGTGTGGAATCCGTCTAACCTGTTCTGATTGATGCACCGTCAGAACTAAATCAACAGAGGTATGCTTCTCGTCAAAACCTGTAACTACTTCGAACTTGGAACAGAAAATCATTATTCAGGAACATCTTTATTGTTGTTTGTTCACATTAGATGGTCATCATAAGTACTATATATCTTGCTCTCATTACTTGTCAGAATGTGAAAATTGTCCACAAAATGAGGCGCAAATACAGTAAAAGGGCGACTTTCTTGTCCCATCAGAATAAGATTGAAAACAAAAACAGTTTTTTCACTCTTTCAACTTGTAACAGAAATCAATCTTAAGACACATATCTACAGTTGTCGATTTTCTGTTCCTCGTTTCGAAGTCGACAATTGCAAAACAAATTTCACATATCTACAGTGCCATTGATGTTCACCATTCTAACACAAAACTACTGTACACGACGGGTGGTGTCCGATTTATGCACGATGAAAACATCGAACGGTGCTTGATTTGCGCCATTGTAGTAAGATCGAACAGAAAGCATCATGCATGTGTACAGAAAGCGCCATCGTAGCATGACAATCAACTACAGTAAAACTGAGTTGATACCCATCAATATGCAGCAGATTTTAAGGAAATTACTTATTTTACTAGCATTCTGGGATGCACGAAGGTGCACTCCCAATAAATGTATTATCCCGAGCATAGCAATGCTTTAACAGCAGAAGTTTTGGTGTGTAGACATGCATTTAGCTAGATTGATGAGACCGCTGAACTAAATTGCCAAACTTGCTCGGTTCTGTATGCATTTAGAGGAGAGGAGTAAAAATTTGTCACACCTGGCCAGGTGCCGGACCTCCATCCGGAGTGAGCACGGGCTCTCTGTCGCCAATAAGCTCCGCGAGGGCGCGAGCTCTGCTGCCGGGTCCGGCCGCAACTCCCCGGCCGCGGCCACCGCAGACTCCCCGACCCCGACCCCGACCACGGCTACTGCTTCGTCCACCATCTCGTGGCTGGAGTAACGTCACGGGCTCGAAGGGCCCGGAGGCCTGCCGGGTTGGAGCCGGGTGGATGACGATGGTGGCGCTGCCTTCGTCGTCGCCGTCTTCGTCGTCGACGACGTCGGTGAGATCAACGAAGGCAGGTCCCTTTGGCGGGGGCGGGGCGGGGAAGGAGGCGCTGGGCTCGCCGCCGTCGCCGTCTTCGTCGTCGACGACGTCGGTGAGATCAACGAAGGCAGGTCCCTTTGGCGGGGGCGGGGCGGGGAAGGAGGCGCTGGGCTCGCCGTCGTCGCCGTCTTCGGTGAGATCAATCAAGGCCGGTCCCCTTGGCGGGGGCGGGGCGGGGAAGGAGGAGCTGCACTCGCCGTCGTTGCAGTCTTGGCAACCTTCGAACGGGTTGAAGAAGGTCGGCCGCCTTGGCGGGGGCAGGGGCGGGGCGGGGAGGGTGGCACTGAGCTCGCCGTCGTCGCCGTTTTCACAACCTTCGAACGGGTCGAAGTAGGCCCGCCGCCTTGGCGGGGGCGGGGGAGGGGCGGGGAACGAGGCGCTGCGCTTGTCCTCGTCGCCGTATTCGCAGCCATCGAACGGGCCGAAGAAGGCCCGCCGCCTTGGCGGGGGCGGGGGCGGAGCGAAGAGGCAGGCCCGGCGCTGTGGATGGAGGTCGAACGGGCCGCCGTACTGGTTCTTGCGCGGGGGCGGGGTGGGGAAAGCGCCGGTCAGCACGTTGTCGGCGCCGTCGAACATGCCGCTTCGGGCCCGGTTCTTGGGCGGCTCCAGGGTCGGCGTGTGCGGGTCGGCGCTGGACCGCCGCTTCTTCCAGGGTGGGGTGAGCAGGGGGCGACCCTCGAGGTCGCCGTCGCTGCGCGGTGGCGGCGCGAGGGGCGGGGCGCGGTGGTCGAAGTCCATGGCGCGGCGCGAGGGGAGGCGGGGAGGCGAGCTGGGAGGCGGTTTCAGGGAAGCTTTTGTCAGGGATTTTCCTTCTCGCGAATACGCCTTTGTAGAATAGAGGCGGACTATGGGCGTATCTACACCCTATATGAGTTTTTTCTTTAAGTAATTAAATAAAAATTCAAAAAATATTTTTGAAATACACTGTACTTGTGAAAAAAGTACCGCAAAAAGAAAAACTCCCCTAGACTACTTAAAAAAATTCGGTCAAAATAGTGTAAATAGTGACCCTATAATAGGAAATAATTTTTTTTGCCCTGAAATCAAGACTGGTTTTTTTCGTGGAAATTTATATACTAGTGCAAAAAGGAAAGTCAAATTTACTGTAAAACAAATTCTGAACTATTTAGGCTTTTTTTTTGTAATTTTCAGCAAGGTATTCTCTGCAAGTATTGTAAGATAGTTGTGACAAATAGTTTGATAGTAATATAATTTGTAGCAAGTACTCCCTCCGTCTCATAATATAAGAGCGTTTTTTATACTAGTGTAGTATCAAAAACGTTCTTATATTATGGGACGAAGGAAGTAACAATGAAGGCAGGTCCCTTCGGCGGGGGCGGGGTGGGGAAGGAGGCGCTGCGCTCGTCGTCGTCGCCGTCTTCGTCGTCGACGACGTCAGTGAGATTAATCAAGGCCGGTCCTTTTGGAGGGGGCGGGGCGGGGAAGGAGGCGCTGCGCTGCGCTCGCCGTCGTTGCCGTCTTCGCAACCTTCGACCGGGTCGAAGAAGGCCCGCCGCCCTGTTGGGGGCGGGGCGGGGAGGGTCGCACTGCGCTTGCCGCCGTCGTCGTCTTCGCAACGTTCGACCGGGTCGAAGCAGGTCCGCCGCCTTGGTGGGTGCGGGGGAGGGGGGCTGAAGAAGGCGTTGCGCTCGCCGTCGTCGCAGTCTTCGCAACCTTCGAATGGGTTAAAGAAGGCCCGCCGCCTTGGCGGGGGCGGGGGCAGGGCGGGGAGGGTGCTGCTGCGCTCATCCTCGTCATCATCTTCGCGAACGTCGGTCGGCTCGACGAAGGACCGCCGCTTTGGTGGGGGCAGATCGAATGGCACGCTGCTGGCCGTGGCCAGGTTCTTGCGCGGGGGGAAGGATAAGAGAACACCGTCGCGCAAGTTGTCGGAGGCGTCGAACGGGCCGCCGGACTGGTTCTTGCGCGGGGAAGGGGTGGGGGAAGCGCCGGTGAGCGTGTTGGCGGCGACGGAGGCGTCGAACATGCCGCTTCGGGCCCGGTTCTTGGGCGGCTCCAGGGTCGGCGTGTGCGAGGACCGCCGCTTCTTCCAGGGCGGGGTGAGCAGGAGCCGGCCCTCGAGGGCGCCGTCGCTGCGCGGTGGCGGCGCGAGAGGTGGGGCACGGTGGTCGACGTCCATGGCGACGGTGGGGAGGGGAGGCGGTTTCAGAGAAGGTTTTGCCAGGGATTCTTTTTTGGCGAGTGTTTGGCAGGGAGGAGGGGCTATGGGTGTATGTACACCCTATATGAAAAAATGGTAATTAAATAAAAAGTCAAAAAATTGTAAAAATATTTTTGAAATACACCGTGCTTGTGAAACAAGTTCCGCAAAAGAAAAACTCCCCTTGAGTACTTAAAAAAATCGGCCAAAATAGTGTGAATAGTGACCCTATAATGTGAAGGCCAATTTGGCTCCCGGACTTAGCTGCACCCACTCTGTCGAAAAAAATCAAAACAAATACTAAAAAATTAAAAAAAATCAATTTTTTTCTTGTGTGATAGATAATTTGATGCGTGAGATTCTCTGCAAATTTCTACTCGTTTGGACATTTGAGAAGCTCTCTACAAAAAAGATAAAATCGGGGTATGTAAAAAAGTTTATTGTTCACGAACTGTTTTGACCCGATTTGTATTTTTTGCCGAGAGCTGCTCAGATATCCAAATGAGTTGAAATTTAAAGTGGACCTCACGTATCAAATTATCTACCACAATAAAATTAGATCTTTTTGAATTTTTCTAGTATTTGTTTTTAATTTTTTCTGAGCGGGAGCATGTGAGCTCGGGCTCAGATGCGGATTTTCGCCCTATAATAGCAAATAAATTTTGTTTTTTGCCCTGAAATCAACGCTGTTTTTCTTTTTTTTTTGAAAATTTATACACTAGTGCCAAACAAAGTCAAGTTTATTGTAAAACAACTTCTGAACTATTTAGACTAAGGTGCGGGAATGATGCTAGCTAGTCCATGGGCACCTGTCGTGACTCGCCGGCGTGCCTCTTCTTTGATAGCGCTTGATGACCCACAAGTATAGGGGATAAATCGCAATCCTTTTGATAAATAAGAGTGTCGAACCCAACAAGGAACAGAAGAAATTGATAAGCAGTCTTCAGCAAGTTATGCTCTGCAAGGGTTGTAAGACAGTTGTGACAGATAGTTTGTTAGTAATATAATAATTCGTAGCAAGTAGCAAGGTGTAACAAGGAGGCCCAATCCTTAATATTGCTAAGGACAAACCGGAGGAACTTCTTATAGTGATTAAAGCCTTCTCGAGAACACAGAGAATTTCATCTACTCCATCCTTCCATATATATAGGGCCTAATGCGTTTTTTAAGACCGCCTTTGACTATTGAGAAGATTAATAGTACATGACATGCACAATGTGAAAATTATATCATTGAGAGCTCCTTTCACACACGAATTTAACTGTGTGCTTTGTATAAGTTGCATGTCATATATTATTGCTCTAATATTTGGTCAAAGTAAGCCTCGAAAAACGCATTAGGCCATATATAGATGGAAGGAGGGAGTAGGTACTTTCACCATGATTCATTGACTCAAGTTCATTGTTTTGATAAGTTGTGATGTGGGTGGAACGGAGCTAAGGTATTGTTCTTATATGAACAAATATCCTATTTATGATTATCCCTCCTATGCAAGCATCCACAAATATAAGAGAAGAATTAAGATAAATCTAACCATAGCATTACACAAATAGATCCAAGACAACCTCTTACGGAACAACTCATAAATTGGGGTCTAGGTTTCCTTTACTCCCGCAACCCATCATTTACAAACTAATCCCACACTGCCTTCCCCTATGCCCAAACATGGTGAACTAGCGTGTAGTCGGCGTTCACACGACACCACTAGAGAAAGAACAACATAACATATCATCGAAACATTGAATGAAAACCAACTTCACAGGATTACGTATTCCCATGTCCTCAAGAACAAACGGAACTACTCACAAAGCATAATTATGTTCATGATTCAGAGGATATAAATATGTAATTAACAATTTGAATATATAATCTTACACCAAGTAAACCAACTAGCATCGAATACAAGATGTAATCAACACTACTAGCACCCTAGGTACCAATCTGAGATTGGAGTGAATGATTGAATACAAAAGATGAACTAGGGTTTGGAGATTAGATGGTGCTGGTGAAGATGTTGATGGAGATGAGTCCTCCCACAATGAGAGGAGAGTTGATGATGACGATGGTTTCGAATTACCCCTCCGGAGGGAAGTTTCCCTGGCGGAGAGCAAAAGTGCTCCTGTCCAGGTCCCGCCTCGAGACAGCGGCGGCTCGTCTCGAAAGTCTCCTCTTGAATTTTTCTAGGCCAAAAGGCTTCATATAGCAGAAGATGGGCCACGGTGGAGCCCACAAGCTTAGGTGACGCGCCCAGGGGGTTAGGCCTCCCTGGCTTGTGGCCCCATCGAGGATCTTTTCTAGCACTTCTTTATTCCATATTTTTTATATTTTTGAAATAATTCTCCATACTTTTTTAGGTCATTTGGAGCTCCGGAGAATAACTATCTTTGATGTAGCCTTTTTAGGTCAGAATTCCAGCTGGCGGCGGTCTCCCTCTTTTCGTGTATCTTGCATTTTAAGAGAGAAAAAACATTAGAATTGCATCAAAAAGTGGAATATAACTTCACAACAATAAAAATAACAGTAGAAAACATGATGCAAAATGGACGTATCAAATCCCCCAAGCTTGGGCTCCGCTTGCCCTCAAGCGAATACCGAACTAGATAATCATGACAACAAGTTTAGAGAGAGAGAGAGAGAGAGGTGTCGATAAAAGAAAATACAAACATAGTTGCATCATGCTTACGATTATTATTATTATAACAACAATTACTAATCATAAAAAAATTCATGATCAAGTAATAATCTATCCACAAGCTAAAGTATAAACAATAAACTCTTTTGAAAACTAACAAACTATGTTCTTAGTCATCCAAGCAATTAAAATTCATTGCACTTTCTGGAAGGGTCTATGTAAGCTTTTTATTAGGAAACTCCACATACTCACCAATCATATAGTCTTCCATGATTGTTGTCACCCAAAGCATATTTTTAGAAAAAAATGTTTCCATCAGACACAGAGGAAGATGGGGATTTAATTTATCACCATCGAACTTACTTACCATAGGAAAATGTCAACAATAGTAATTCATGATCACACACACACACACACACACACACACACACACACACACACACACACACATATATATATATGCCTGGATCATCTGTGAGAAACATTATCTCGAATGAATGAAATTTCCTCCATATATTATACTTACTGCAGGAATATATCTTTGTAAAATTAAAATTCCTGCATACACTCAGGGGGAGTATATTTCATCCTCGAGAACAGTAACTCTTTATCACTCTCACCATGTTATTTATCGCATATATTTCTATCTTTGATGATTATTTGTTTTGCCAACAATCGTTCAAAAAGGGGGAAATTGTTGGTGCAATAATTTGCTCCCTTGTCTTGAAGATTGTTGACATCAACAATAAGGGACTAATGTGTTTGCTAGTGCACACAGAGTAACAAGTCCCCAAAGTCATGAGGAGTTCTCTATAAACTCCGAAGAATATGCCTTGCATAGCGCTAGCATTATTCATGAAGCTTATGCTGTGAAGAGTGACCCCTAAAATTGTTAACGCAAAACAGTTTGTTCGGTGGCTTTCGAAGGAAGTGACTGCGGCCGAAGGAAGTCCAAGACAAAGTGAAGATGTAGCATTCTTTTCGTTGTTCTTTTTTTCTTTCATTGAGTCATATGACCACCGTACTATTAAGAGGGGTATAGTGTTCAAAGCTGGGTTCTCTGATGCTAAACTCAATCGTATGAAAGTTGTGAGAGAAATCTCTTTGTGTTCCGAGCAAATACTTGCCAGCAAGAGACTGTGATCTTCTTCGCTGCGAGAGATTTGATTTGGACCGAGGAGTTAGCAGCATTACTTGTTCCTCAAGTAATGTTACTGTTGCTTCAAAAATCCGACCGTTGCAAATGTGTCGGCTGGCCATTGGCTGGACCGCGTGTCCTAAATGGTTTTCTCCCATCAGGGACGGTTGCGGCTATAAATAGCCACCTCGCACCGACTTTGTTCGGTGGCTGCTCTGTTTAATTCTGAGAAGATTTTTGAGCAACCCTCTCTCCAGAGTGATTTGAGTTCAAAATCCACCGAGAGAAAAACCCTAGAGCCCAAGAATTAGATAGTGGTTTAGCATCACTTGAATCTAAGTCCAGTACGCTCCACCTATTAATCTTGAGAGCTGCACACTCTTTAGATAGTTAGGTGTCATTTCCTCCAGAGACCAAGAGTGATTGTGGTTCTCGAAGAAGAAGTCTGTAAAGGTTCAGAGAACACCTCAAGTATCTACCACGAGTAATCGACATTGGTGACTGATACATCCATCTTGCATCATGTTTTTATGTTGATATTTATGGCATTATGGGCTGTTATTACACTTTATGATACCATTCTTATGACTTTTCTATCTTATTTTGCAAGATTCACATAAAAAGAGAGAATGCCAGCAGCTAGAATTCTGGACCGAAAAGGAGCAAATCCGAGATCCCTATTTTGCACAACTCCAAATGTCCTGAAACTTTACGGAGCATTATTTTTTAATATATAAAAAATATTGGGCGAATAAATACCAGGAGGGGACCCACCAGGTGGCCATAAGCTAGGGATCAAGCCCTAACAAAACTAACTCAATTACATGATAAATCTTATCCAACCCATCACCGTCCAGCACGCCTACGAAGGAATTACTCACTCTCGGTGGTGAGCATCATAAAATTGGCGGCGAAGGAAGGTTGATGATGATGACGGCGACGGATTACACCCTCCGGAGCCCTGAACGGACTCCAGATTAGCCCTACCAATGAAGAATGGGAGGTGGCGGCAGATCCGTATTGTAAAACACAATGAATCCTTCTCTCTGATTTTTTTCTTGGCGAATAGGCATATGTGGAGTTAGAGGTAGGGTTGTCGGAGGTCGAGGGGGGCCACAAGCTAGCAAGGTGCACCCCCTGAGCTTGTGGCTCCTAGGTGCCCCCTCTGCTATATTGTTCTGCCAATATTTTTTATATGTTCCACATATATTCTGTGTAAATTTTCAGGTCAATCCGAGAACTTTGATTTCTGCACAAAAACAACACCATGGCAATTCCGCTGAAAACAACGTCAGTCCAGGTTACTTTATTCAAATCATGTGAAAGTGCAATTGTCACTCAATTACATTTTGATGATTGATCACAATATGATTTGCGAGGACTAATGTTGTTTGTCAAGTTTATTTCACGACATTATCGCCTCTTGTGCGTCGGCGGATGTCGGTAACCCTATCAAGACCAAAAAGAGAAAAGACGTTGTTCGTTGTCGGCTTGAGAAGTTTTTTGGTTTCTTTTTGAGTCATAGGAATAACCGTACTATCAAGATGGGTTGCTATGATCTCGGAGTTGGGGAACTCAAATTTCTCTCTTCCTTCTATTTCATCCGTTTTGGGCTTTATCAGAAGTTTCTCCATTTGCCATTTGTAGGGGCCGCCTCCCTCTCTCCTCCACCTCTTCTTGCCCCTCCCTCATCGGTGCGGGTGTCCGGGGTCTAGAACCCCGAGTGCCCGGCCCCTTGCCCGACGCCTCCTCACCCTCCCTACTCGGTGCGGGTGCCCGGGGTCTGGGCCCCCCGGGTGCCCGGCCCCTTGCCCAGCGCCTCCTCGCCCTCCCTCCTCGGTGCGGGTGCCCGGGGTCTGGGGCTCTCGGGTGCCCGGCCCCTTTCCCAGCGCCTCCTCGCCCTCCCTGCTCGGTGCGGGTGCCCGGGGTCTGGGTGCACGGCCTCTTGCCCGCCGCCTCCTCTCTCTCCCTGCCCCGTGCGGGTGCTCGGGGTTTGGGACCCCCAGGTGCCCGGCCCCTCCCACGCACCCTTTGCCTCCCTCTTTGGCTGCTCCGGGTTCCCGGTCCTTGCGCCTCCCCTGTCCACTCCGGGTGCCCGGGGCCTTGACCCCCCGGGTGCTCGGACTCCTCTGCTTTTCTTTGTTTTGTCTGGGTGCCCCGGCCCCTTTAGTCCGGGTACCCGCGGCGGCGGCTGCTCAACGAGAAAATATTCCGTGGGAGTATTTATACCCCCTTCTTCTTCCTCCCAACCCTAACCTTTGCCCAAGCTTTTCTCCTCCATTCCCAAATCACCAAAAGCTTGAGATCTCCCTCCTCAACCACCTGAACTTCTCAATACTTTGAGGATAGGAGGACGTTCCCCTGATCTACACTTCCACCAAACCGATTTGTGTTCCCCGGCTTATACATCATCATCAACTTGTTACTCTTGGGTGTTTGGCACCCTAGACGGAAGAGGTATCCTCGGAGCCACAATCCATTGTGGTGAAACTTCGTGGTTATGTTGGGAGCCTCCGATTGAGTTGTAGAGATTGCCCCAACCTTGTTTGTAAAGGTCCGGTTGCCGCCTTCAAGGGCACCACTAGTGGAATCATGGCATCCCGCATTATGTGAGGGCGAGAGGAGAATACGATGGCCCTAGTGGCTTCTTGGGGAGCATTGTGCCTCCACACCGCTCCAACGGAGACATACTTCCCACAAAGGGAAGGAACTTCGGTAACACATCCTCGTCTCCATCGGCTCCACTTGTGGTTATCTCTTCCCTTTACTTTGTGCAAGCTATTGTTGTGTTGTATCTCTTTCTGTCACTTGTTGTTGTTGTTGTTGTTGTTGTTGTTGTTGTTGTTGTTGTTGTTGTTGTTGTTGTTGTTGTTGTTGTTGTTGTTGTTGTTGTTGTTGATGTTGTTGTTGTTGTTGTTGTTGTTGTTGTTGTTGTTGTTGTTGTTGTTGTTGTTGTTGTTGTTGTTGTTGTTGTTGTTGTTGTTGTTGTTGTTGTTGTTGTTGTTGTTGTTGTTGTTGTTGTTGTTGTTGTTGTTGTTGTTGTTGTTGTTGTTGTTGTTGTTGTTGTTGTTGTTGTTGTTGTTGTTGTTGTTGTTGTTGTTGTTGTTGTTGTTGTTGTTGTTGTTGTTGTTGTTGTTGTTGTTGTTGTTGTTGTTGTTGTTGTTGTTGTTGTTGTTGTTGTTGTTGTTGTTGTTGTTGTTGTTGTTGTTGTTGTTGTTGTTGTTGTTGTTGTTGTTGTTTGCATCATATAGGTTGCTCACCTAGTTGCACATTTAGACAACCTATTTGTTGCTAAACCTAATTTGTTAAGAAAAGCTAAAATTTGGTAGTTGCCTATTCACCCCCTCTAGTCAAGCATATCGATCCTTTCAATTGGTATCAGAGCCTCGTCTCTTTATTAAGGGTTTCACCACCCGAAGAGTATGGTTGACACCGAGGAGGAAGTGCCTGAGGCCATGGAGTTGACTTCGATCACTCGAGATGACTTAAATGAAGCTATGACTTCACTTAATTAAGGGGAAAACTTTGTTTTTGCCACTCTAGCTTTTGGCCACTTTGCTTATGCCACTCTAGAATTTGACATTTCAATTTTGCCACTCTTAGCTTTTGATAACGTATCACTTTTTCCGTTCGGTGGCAAAAGCAAAATTTTCAGAGTGGCAATTGTGATACATTGCAAAAGCTAAGAGTGGCAAAAGTGAAATGAAAAATTATCGTTTTTGCCACTGAATGTCATTTGTGATGTATTGTCAAAAGCTAAGAGTGGCAAAACAGAGATGTCAAATTCTAGAGTGGCATAAGCAAAGTGGGAAAAAACTAGAGTGGCAAAAACAAAGTTTTCCCTTAATTAAGACGTCTATGATGGCCGAAGTCAAGTCCATGCTTAAAGAATTACTTGAATGGATGAAATCCACTCCCGATCCCTTGCTTGTGGTTAATCCCACGACATCGGAGTCGGAGGCCAATTCCGCCATGGAGCGGCTAAAGGTACTCATGTTCCTTCCCCTCATGACAAAAAATGGGACGGGAACCTTTGCCTCGGTCCCCCCCCCCCCGGTCTATGGAGGACCGGTCCCTACCGCTCGCATTAATATCCATGGCCCTCCTCCCAAGCTTGTTAAGGGTGATTTTGCTAATTGGATCTTTCGCATTAAGTCTCATTTGAATCATTGCTCAACTAACCTTTGGAGAATTATTGAGCAAGGTTTCTACCCTCATGATCCAAACAACTTCACCCCAAGAGAAGAAGTGGACAATCAATACAATCACTCTGCGTTGTTCATCCTTCAAGAAGCGGTCCCTCCCGAAGACCTAGCACACCTATGCCCGTTCACTCGTGCAAAGGATTGTTGGGAGCACATTGTTTCAATGTACAAGGGGAGCTCAAGCATTGAATGGTCCAACTTTGAAGTGGTCCTTAATGAGGCCGATGAATTTGTGATGCTTGAAGATGAGGATTCGCGTGATATTTACCGAAGGGTGACCACTCTTGCGGTTGCCCTCCAAGACATAGAAGAGTGATCGAAGGGGAGCAGGGACATCTGTAGTTGACACCTCTATGTGTTCCTCCTTATTTTCACGATTCTGGAGTGTTTCAAAAGGACTCTTTTATGTGTTCTTCCGGTGTCAAAGTTCGGATAATATTACTTTCAACATTAAGGGCGTACCTGAGATATAATGTTTTATTCGTTGCCCATTGACAACCTTCGGGTTAGTACCTTCGGAATTATTTATTTTGATGGCTCCAGACCGATAAAACCTCCTCGATGACATATGGGCCTTCCCATTTTGAGAGGAGTTTTCCTGCAAAGAATCTGAAACGAGAGTTTTACAAAAGAACATATTCTCCAACTTTAAACTCATGCTTTTGGATTCTTTTGTCATGCCATATTTTAACTTTTTCTTTGAATAACTTTGCATTTTCATAAGCTTGGGTTCTCCATTCATCTAATTAGCTAATATCAAATAACCTCTTTTCACCAGCAAGCTTGACATCATAGTTGAGTTCTTTAATTGCCCAATATGCTTTATGTTCTAACTCAACAGGCAAATGACAAGCTTTTCCATAAACCATTTTATAAGGAGACATACCCATAGGATTTTTATATGTTGTTCTATAAGCCCAAAGTGCATCATCTAATTTCTTAGACCAATTCTTCCTGGACCTATTCACAGTCTTTTGCAAAATTTATTTTATTTCTCTATTGCTAAGTTCAACTTGACCACTAGACTGGGGATGATAAGGTGATGCAATTCTATGGTTAACATCATACTTGGCAAGCATTTTACGGAAAGCACCATCAATAAAATGTGAACCACCATCGGTCATTAAATATCTAGGGACTCTAAACCTTGGGAAAATAACTTCCTTAAGCATTTTAATAGAGGTGTTGTGATCATCACTACTAGTTGGAATAGCTTCTACCCATTTAGTAACATAATCAACAGCAACCAAAATATGTGTTTACTCATTAGAGGAAGGAAAAGGTCCCATGTAATCAAATCCCCAAACATCAAATGTGAAAGAACATGCGGTGCCCCCATGTTTGGTTTTGGTAATTGATGACAATCTCTATGGACTAATGGTTGCATTGAGTTATATTTGAAGGATTTGTCCATAGGCATGTCTTGAAGTCCACGTGTTGGTTTCAAGGAGTTTATGTGTTGACCAAGTTGCTCTTAAGGAATTATCCAAAGATTGTTCATGTGAGAGTTGAGATTATTGCAAGCATGTCTTGGAGAAGAAGATTATGTGATGATTCATGTCTACCTTCAAGACATCATCCAAATGAAGAGAGTTGGAAAGATTCAAGGTTGATCAAGATTAAGTCAAGAATGCAGCTTCTATGATGTTTTCGATGTTGGAGGTTATGTCGGTTCTTCTTTGTTTTGATGCTACTCGTCATCTTGTATTCAACAAGCTTGAGTTTGCTCAATTCGGAGCCCATTTGCAGAAGTTATGGCAGTTCTGGTTTTATTGTATCCTTCTGTTGTCTTTAGCTGCGATATGAAGGCTGCCTTGTGCTAAAGCCTCTGTGGCGTGCGATAGTACTGCTCAAGGGAGCGATAGTACCGCTCCTGGTAAGAGGTAGTACCGCTCCTGGTGAGCAGTAGTACCGCTGCCTCTAGCCCAGAACGGTGTCACGCACGGAAGTACGCGAGGAAGTAACTTTTTACATCCGCGCCCTACGCGGTGATATGTCTCCAACGCATCTATAATTTATGAAGTATCCATGCTATTATATTATCCATCTTGGATGTTTTATGGGCTTTACTATGCATTTTTATATTACTTTTGGGACTCACCTATTGACCCAAAGCCCAGTGCCAGTTCCTGTTTTTCCCTTGTTTCAGTGTTTCGAAGAAAAGGAATATCAAACGGAGTCGAAACGGAATGAAACCAACTAGAGAAGTTATTTTTGGAAGGAAAGCTACCGGAAAAACTTGGAGTGCACGTCAGGAAAGGAACGATGGAGCCGCAAGGCAGGGGGCGCGTCCACCCCCCTAGGGCGCACCCTCCACCCTCATGGGCCCCTCGTGGCTCCCCTGACGTACTTCTTCCTCCTATATATACCCATATACCCTAAAAACTTCGGGAGACAGAATAGATCAGGAGTTCCGCCGCCGCAAGCCTCTGTAGCCAGCAAAAACCAACCGGGACCCTATTCCGGCACCCTGCCGGAGGGGGGGAACCCTCACCGGTGGCCATCTTCATCATCCCAGTGCTCTCCATGACGAGGAGGGGGTAGTTCACCCTCGGGGCTGAGGTATGTACCAGTACCTATGTCTTTGATCTCTCTCTCTCTCGTGTTCTTGATTTTGCACGATCTTGATGTATCGCGAGCTTTGCTATTATAGTTGGATCTTATGTTTCTTCTCCCCCTCTAATCTCTTTTAATGGATTGAGTTTTCCCTTTGAAGTTATCTTATCGGATTGAGTCTTTAATGATTTGAGAACACTTGATGTATGTCTTGCCGTGAGTATCTGTGGTGACAATGAGATATCACGTGATTCACTTGATGTATGTTTTGGTGATCAACTTGCGGGTTCCGCCCATGAACCTATGCATAGGGGTTGGCACACGTTTTCGTCTTGATTCTCCAGTAGAAACTTTGGGGCACTCTTTGAGGTTCTATGTGTTGATTGAATAGATGAATCTGAGATTGTGTGATGCATATCGTATAATCATACCCACGGATACTTGAGGTAACATTGGAGTATCCAGGTGACATTAGGGTTTTGGTTGATTTGTGTCTTAAGGTGTTATTCTAGTACGAACTCTAGAGCTGTTTGTGACACTTATAGGAATAGCCCAACGGATTGATTGGAAAGAATAACTTTGATGTGGTTTCGTACCCTACCATAACCTCATCGCTTGTTCTCCGCTATTAGTGACTTTGGAGTGACTCTTTGTTGCATGTTGAGGGATAGTTATATGATCCAATTATGTTATTATTGTTGAGAGAACTTGCACTAGTGAAAGTATGAACCCTAGGCCTTGTTTCCTAGCATTGCAATACCGTTTACGCTCACTTTTATCACTTGCTACCTTGCTGTTTCTACATTTTCAGTTTACAAAAAACCTATATCTACCATCCATATTGCACTTGTATTACCATCTCTTCGCCGAACTAGTGCACCTATACAATTTACCATTGTATTGGGTGTGTTGGGGACACAAGAGACTCTTTGTTATTTGGTTGCAGGGTTGTTTGAGAGAGACCATCTTCATCCTACGCCTCCTACGGATTGATAAACCTTAGGTCATCCACTTGAGGGAAACTTGCTACTGTCCTACAAACCTCTGCAATTGGAGGCCCAACAACGTCTACAAGAAGAAGGTTGAGTAGTAGACATCAAGCTATTTTCTGGCGCCGTTGCCGGGGAGGCTAGGTAAGCGGCACTCACACCCCGTCAACTAAGAAGTTTCTGGCGCCGTTGCCGGGGAGGTGAGTGCTTGAAGGTATATCTTTAGATCTTGCAATCGAATCTTTTTGTTTCTTGTTTTAGCACTAGTTTAGTTTATAAAATAAAAGTACAAAAAAATGGAATTGAGTTTGTCTCATACGCTT
Source organism: Aegilops umbellulata (assembly GCA_032464435.1). Taxonomy (NCBI): domain Eukaryota; kingdom Viridiplantae; phylum Streptophyta; class Magnoliopsida; order Poales; family Poaceae; genus Aegilops; species Aegilops umbellulata. The sequence goes on from CP136055.1 coordinate 507,329,262, forward strand.
TCATCTTTTTAATATCTTTCGTGAGTATGATGGAAAGGAAAATTGTGCTCAAGTGCTAGAAGGAGAAATCTATAAAATGTCTGGCACTAAATCTTTGTATGATGAGCATGATTGCAATGTTGTTAGTATGAATTCCTTGAATATCCATGATGCTAATGATATGCAAAGCCACAAGCTTGGGGATACTATGTTTGATGAAGATGATATGTTTAGCCCCCCAAGTTTTGATGAGAAAATTCATTATGATGAAAGCATGCCTCCTATCTATGATGATTATTGTGATGGCATGTACGCTATAAAGAAAAATGATAACCATGAAACTTGTCATCTTGATCGTAATTTTCAATCACATGATAGTTATTTTGTTGAGTTTGCTCCCACTATTATTCATGATAAGAAATTTGCTTATGTGGAGAGTAATAAATTTTCTATGCTTGTAGATCATGAAAAGGATGCCTTAGGTGCTGGTTATATTGTTGAATTCATTCGTGATGCTACTGAAAATTGTTATGAGGGAGGAATATATGCTTGTAGGAATTGCAATAATATCAAATTTCCTCTCTATGTGCTTAAAGTTTTGAAGTTATGCTTGTTTTGCCTTCCTATGCTAGTTGATTATTGTTCCCATAAGTTGTTTTCTCACAAAATCCCAATGTATAGGAAGCGGATTAGACTTAAATGTGCTAGTCATATTCTTCATGATGCTCTCTTTATGTTTCAATTCTTATCTTTTATGTGAGCATCATTGAAATCATCATGCCTAGCTAGGGGCGTTAAACGTTAGCGCTTGTTGGGAGGCAACCCAACTTTATTTCAGTTTCTTGCTTTTTGGTTATGTTTAGGAATAAATAATCCATATAGCTTCTTTTTAGATGTGGTTTTATGTTTTAATTAGTGTTTGTGCCAAGTATAACCTTTGGTAAGACTTGGGTGAAGTCTTTATGATCATGCTGTAAAAAACAGAAACTTTAGCACTCACGAGATTAGCTAAAACTTTTTACTGGAGAGTGCTATTTAGTTGATTCTTTTTGCATATAATTACTATACAAATTCCTCAGGTCCACCAGTTTATTTTAGAATTTTTGAAGTTCCAGAAGTATACGTTTGATACAGATTACTACAGACTGTTCTGTTTTTGACACATTCTTTTTGTAGTGTGTTGTTTGCTTATTTTGATGAATCTATGGCTAGTAAAATAGTTTATAAACCATAGAGAAGTTGGAATACAGTAGGTTTAACACCAATACAAATAAAGAATGAGTTAATTACAGTACCTTGAAGTGGTGTTTTGTTTTCTTTCGCTAACGGAGCTTACGAGTTTTCTGTTAAGTTTTGTGTTGTGAAGTTTTTAAGTTTTGGGTAAAGATTCGATGGACTACGGAATAAGGAGTGGAAAGAGCCTAAGATTGGGGATGCCCAAGGCACCCCAAGGTAATATTCAAGGACAACCAAGAGCCTAAGCTTGGGGATGCCCCGGATGGCATCCCCTCTTTCGTCTTCGTTCATCGGTAACTTTACTTGGAGCTATATTTTTATTCACCACATGATATGTGTTTTGCTTGGAGCGTCATTTTATTTTCTGTTGTTTTGCTTGCTGTTTGAATAAAATACCAATATTTGAAATTCTTAAATGGGAGAGAGTCTTCACATAGCTACATAATTATTTAACTACTCATTGATCTTCACTTATATCTTTTTGGAGTAGTTTGTCATTTACTCGTGTGCTTCACTTATATCTTATGAGTAAATGGTTTAATGATTTGAATGTCATAAATCTGAAATTATACATGTTTCATATGCTTATCCCATGGGGATTAATGACTTTACATATAATAAGTAGAGGTGGTAAATTTATTGAAGATTAGCAAACATTGTATTGGTCACTTGAACAATTCATGAAAGAATATTGAAGGAGAGAGATTTCACATATAAATATACTATCATGGAAATCTTTTGTAATTGTGAGCACTCATTAAAATATGACATGATAAAAGGTTGATGTTGGACAAGGAAGACAACGTAATGGGTTATGTTTTCTTATATCCGAAATAAAGTATATTGTCATGGATCGCCTAACACGTTGAGCTTGCCTTTCCCCCTCATGCTAGCCAAATTCATTGTACCAAGTAGATATACTACTTGTGCATCCAAATTCCTTGAACCAAGTTAATTCCATGAGTGTCCACCATATCTACCTATATGCGGTATTTACCTGCCGTTCCAAGTAAATTTGCATGTGCCAAACTCTAAACCTTCAAATAATAATCTATTTTGTATGCCCGAATCGCTCATGTAGCGACTACGAGTTAGCAGTATCTTCCATGCTAGGTGGGTTATTCTCACGATGAGTGGACTCTGCTCATCATTCACGAGAAAATGGTTGGTAACTGGGATGCCCAGTCCCATGATCAAAAGATCGAAATCAAATCAAAAATAATTGCAAACAAAACTCCCCCAGGTTTGATGTTAGTTGGAGGCACCCGTTGTTTCGGGCAAGCCATGGATTGATGATTGTTGGTGGAGGGGGACTAAAAATCTTTACCTTTCTGTTTGGGAACCGCCTATAATATATGTAGTATGGAAGATATTGGGAACTCTTGGTCGTTATGTTGACAATGAAAGCATACCTCTCAAAATTATTTTCTTCTCTGTTTTTGCTTCGAGCTCTGGCACCTCTGCAAATCCCCGCTTCCCTCTACGAAGGGCCTATCTTTTACTTTTATGCAAGAGTCATGGTGATCTTCACCTTTCCCTTTTTCATTTTATCCTTTGGCAAGCACCTCTTGCTGGAAAGATTCTGATATATATATATCCAATTGGATGTAAGGCATCATGAACTATTATTGTTGACATTACCCTTGAGGTAAAAGGTTGGGAGGCGAATCTATAAGCCCCTATCTTTCTCTGTATCTGATTAAAACTTTGAACCCATAAATATCGCGTGAGTGTTAGCAATTGTGAAAGACTAAATGATAGTTGAGTATGTGGAGTTTGCTAAATCAAAGCTCTGACATAGACTCTTCCTAAAAATAAGATGAATTGCAATTGTTTGATGACCGAGAGCATAGTTTGTTAGTTTTCAAGAAAGTTTATGATCTATACTTTAACATGTGAATAGTTTGTTACTTGATCATGAAAAGTTCTATGAGTTGAGCTACTGTTATGACATATAATGATGCTAGAAAAGGTGATTGAAATTATCATTGATCAAACTTATGCACCTGCTAGCATTCACACTTCATAAATTATTTCTTTTATCATTTAACTACTCGAGGACAAGCAGGAATTAAGCTTGGGTATGCTGATACGTCCCCAACGTATCTATAATTTATGAAGTAGCCATGCTATTATATTATCCATCTTGGATGTTTTATGGGATTTACTATGCACTTTGATATTACTTTTGGGACTAACCTATTGACCAAGAGCCCAGTGCCAGTTCCTGTTTTTCCCTTGTTTCAGTGTTTCGAAGAAAAGGAATATCAAATGGAGTCGAAACGGAATGAAACCAACTGGAGAAGTTATTTTTGGAAGGAAAGCTACCGGAAAAACTTGGAGTGCACGTCAGGAAAGGAACGAGGGAGCCACGAGGCAGGGGACGCGCCCACCCCCCTAGGGCGCGCCCTCCACCCTCGTGGGCCCCTCGTGGCTCCCCTGACGTACTTCTTCCTCCTATATATACCCATATACCCTAAAAACTTCGAGGGACATAATAGATCGGGAGTTCCGCCGCCGCAAGCCTCTGTAGCCACCAAAAAACCAATCGGGGCCCTGTTTCAGCACCCTGCCGGAGGGGGGAACCCTCACCGGTGGCCATCATCATCCCAGCGCTCTCCATGACGAGGAGGGAGTAGTTCACCCTCGGGGCTGAGGGTATGTACCAGTAGCTATGTGTTTGATCTCTCTCTCTCTCTCTCTCTCTCTCTCTCTTGTTCTTGATTTGGCACAATCTTGATGTATCGCTAGCTTTGCTATTATAGTTGGATATTATGTTTCTTCTCCCCCTCTACTCTCTTTTAATGGATTGAGTTTTCCCTTTGAAGTTATCTTATCGGATTGAGTCTTTAATGATTTGAGAACACTTGATGTATGTCTTGCCGTGAGTATCTGTGGTGACAATGGGATATCACGTGATTCACTTGATGTATGTTTTGGTGATCAACTTGCGGGTTCCTCCCATGAACCTATGCATAGGGGTTTGCACACGTTTTCGTCTTGATTCTCCGGTAGAAACTTTGGGGCACTCTTTGAGGTTCTATGTGTTGATTGAATAGATGAATCTGAGATTGTGTGATGCATATCGTATAATCATACCCACGGATACTTGAGGTGACATTGGAATATCTAGGTGACATTAGGGTTTTGGTTGATTTGTGTCTTAAGGTGTTATTCTAGTACGAACTCTAGGGCTATTTGTGCCACTTATAGGAATATCCCAACGGATTGATTGGAAAGAATATCTTTGAGGTGGTTTCGTACCCTACCATAATCTCTTCGTTTGTTCTCCGCTATTAGTGACTTTGGAGTGACTCTTTGTTGCATGTTGAGGGATAGTTATATGATCCAATTATGTTATTATTGTTGAGAGAACTTGCACTAGTGAAAGTATGAACCCTAGGCCTTGTTTCCTAGCATTGCAATACCATTTACGCTCACTTTTATCACTTGCTACCTTGCTGTTTTTATATTTTCAGTTTACAAAAAATCTATATCTACCATCCATATTTCACTTGTGTTACCATCTCTTCGCCGAACTAGTGCACCTATACAATTTACCATTGTATTGGGTGTGTTGGGGACACAAGAGACTCTTTGTTATTTGGTTGCAGCGTTGTTTGAGAGAGACCATCTTCATCCTACCCCTCCTATGGATTGATAAACCTTAGGTCATCCACTTGAGGGAAACTTGCTACTGTCCTACAAACCTCTGCGCTTGGAGGTGATACGTCTCCGTCGTATCTACTTTTCCAAACACTTTTGCCCTTGTTTTGGACTCTAACTTGTATGATTTGAATGGAACTAACCTGGACTGACGCTGTTTTCAGCAGAATTGCCATGATGTTGTTTTATGTGCAGAAAACAAAAGTTCTCGGAATGACCTGAAACTCCACGGAATACCTTACAATAAATAGTAAAAAATCCTCGCCAAATATGAAGACCAGGGGGCCCACACCATGTCCACGAGGGTGGGGGGCGCGCCCCCCTACCTCGTGGGCCACCTGGACACCTTCCGACGCCAACTCCAACTCTATATATTGGCCTTCGGGGAGAAAAAAATAGAGGAGAAGAAATCATCGCGTTTTACGATACGGAGCCGCCACCAAGCCCTAAAACCTCTCGGGAGGGCTGATCTGGAGTCTGTTCGGGGCTCCGGAGAGGGGGATTCGTCGCCGTCGTCATCATCAACCATCCTCCATCACCAATTTCATGATGCTCACTGCCGTGCGTGAGTAATTCCATCGTAGGCTTGCTGGACGGTGATGGGTTGGATTAGATTTATCATGTAATTGAGTTAGTTTTGTTAGGGTTTGATCCCTAGTATCCATTATGTTCTGAGATTGATGTTGCTATGACTTTGCTATGCTTAATGCTTGTCACTAGGGCCCGAGTGCCATGATTTCAGATCTGAACCTATTATGTTTTCATGAATATATGTGTGTTCTTGATCCTATCTTGCAAGTCTATAGTCACCTACTATGTGTTATGATCCGGCAACCCCGAAGTGACAATAATCGGGACCACTCCCGGTGATGACCATAGTTTGAGGAGTTCATGTATTCACTATGTGCTAATGCTTTGTCCCGGTTCTCTATTAAAAGGAGGCCTTAATATCCCTTAGTTTCCATTAGGACCCCGCTGCCACGGGAGGGTAGGACAAAAGATGTCATGCAAGTTCTTTTCCCTAAGCACGTATGACTATATGCGGAATACATGCCTACATTACATTGATGAATTGGAGCTAGTTCCGTGTCACCCTATGTTATGACTGTTACATGATGAACCGCATCCGGCATAATTATCCATCACTGATCCGATGCCTACGAGCTTTCCATATACTGGTTCTCGCTTATTTACTTTCCCGTTGCTACTGTTACAATCACTACAAAACACCAAAAATATTACTTTTGCTGTCTTTACTTTTGTTGCCGTTACCACCACTATCATATTACTTTGCTACTAAACACTTTCCTGCAGATACTAAGTTTCCAGGTGTGGTTGAATTGACAACTCAGCTGTTAATACTTGAGAATATTCTTTGGCTCCCCTTGTGTCGAATCAATAAATTTGGGTTGAATACTCTACCCTCGAAAACTGTTGTGATCCCCTATACTTGTGGGTTATCAAGACCTTTTTCTTGCGCCGTTGCCGGGGATAGCCTAGCTCTATTCCTTGAGTCACTTGGAATTTATATCTGCTGGACACTATGAAGAACTTGAAAGACGCTAAGACAACAATTTATCCCTCAACTACGAGGGGAGGTAAGGAGCTGCCATCTAGCTCTGCACTTGATTCACCTTCTGTTATGAGTAAGCTTGCGACACCTAAACCTGCTTCTGTTATTCGTTCTAATATGTCGCATGTTATTGATGATGCCACTTTTGCTACGCATGATACTTATGATGAAACTACTTCTATGCTTGATACTACTGTGCCCCTTAGTGAATTTCTTGATGAACAAATTGCTAGGGCTAGAGAGAAAGAAATTATTGAATATGATAATATTGATGAAAATGATGATGAGGATAGGCCTATTATTCCTGAAGGTTATATTTTTGATAGAGAGGCTTCTGCTGCTATTTTAGCTTGCAATGATAATGATGAGCTTAGAAGGTTAATAGCTAAATGGAACAAATAATCACTTAGAGATAAAATGAGGCCTGATCCTGCTTTTGCTACTTCACCTATTTGTGTTCCCGATAAGGAATATGAATTCTCTGTTGATCCTGATATAATTACTTTGGTTGAATCCGATCCTTTCCATGGTTATGAATCTGAAACTGTTGTGGCACATCTTACTAAATTAAATGATATAGCCACCCTATTTACTAATGATGAGAGATCGCGCTACTTTTACATCCTCAAAATATTTCCGTTCTCATTAAAGGGTGATGCTAAGATATGGTTTAATTCTCTTGATCCTGGTTGTGTGCGTAGTCCCCAGGATATGATTTATTACTTCTCTGCTAAATATTTCCCTACTCATAAGAAACAAGCTGCTTTAAAGGAAATATACAACTTTGTGCAAATTAAAGAAGAGAGTGTCCCACAAGCTTGGGGGAGGCTTCTCAAGTCACTTAATGCTTTGCCTGATCATCCTCTTAAGAAACATGTGATACTTGATATCTTTTATAATGGACTAACCGATGCTTCCAGAGATTACCCGGATAGTTGTGCCGGTTCTCTTTCCAGGGAAAGAACACCGGATGAAGCTGAAATTCTATTGAATAATATGTTGACAAATGAAAATAATTGGGCACCTGAGCCAGCTCCTGCTCCAATTAATGAGCCTATTCCTAAACCAACTCCGAAGAAGAGAGGTGTTCTATTTCTCAGTCCCGAAGATATGCAAGAGGCAAAGAAATCTATGAAAGAAAAAGGTATTAAAGCTAAAGATGTTAAGAATTTACCTCCTATTGAAGAAATACATGGTCTTAATTTACCGCCTGTTGAAGAAACATATGGTCTCAATCCTTTATTTATTGAAGAACCTCCTGATCCTGATATCCCGACACAGGTAGTAAAGGTAAATTCTCTCTATAGATATGATAAGGCTGAAGTCCCTCCTACTAAAATTGCTAGTCAGTGCTTGGATGAGTTTGATAACTTTATGTTTAAGCAAGACGACTTCAATGCTTATTTTGGTAGACAATTAAAACAAAATGCTTATATGATTAAACGCTTGGGTGATTATATGGCTAATATTAGAGGTGAACTTAAACTTGTTAGCAAACATGCTTCTATGGTTACCACTCAAGTAGAACAAGTACTTAAAGCTCAAAAAGAAGTGCTCGATGAAATGAATAGTAAGAAAAATGATTATGCTTCTAGAGTGGCTACTAGAACTGGTAGAATGACTCAGGAACCTTTGTATCCTGAAGGCCACCCTAAGAGAATTGAGCAAGATTCTCAGAGAAATAATATTGATGCACCTAGTTCGTCTAAAAAGAAGAAAAAGAAAAATGATAGAACTGTGCAAACTTCTAGTGGACCTATTGCTGAACCACCTGATAATCCAAATGATATCTCTATGTCTGATGCTGAAACGCAATCTAGTAATGAACATGAACCTAGTGAAAATGTTAATGATGATGTTCATGATGATGCTCAACCTAGTAATGATAATGATGTAGAAATTGAACCTGTTGTTGATCTTGATAACCCACAATCAAAGAATCAACATTATGATAAGAGAGACTTTGTTGCTAGGAAACATGGTAAAGAAAGAGAACCATGGGTTTAGAAACCCATGCCTTTTCCTCCCAAACCATCCAAGAAAAAGGATGATGAGGATTTTGAGTGCTTTGCTGAAATGATTAGACCTATCTTTTTGCGTATGCGATTGACTGATATGCTCAAAATGAATCCTTATGCTAAGTACATGAAAGATATTGTTACTAATAAAAGAAAGATACCGAAAGCTGAAATTTCCACCATGCTTGCTAATTACACTTTTAAAGGTGGGATACCAAAGAAACTTGGAGATCCAGGAGTACCTACTATACCATGCTCTATTAAAAGGAATTATGTTAAAACTGCTTTATGTGATATTAGAGCCGGTGTTAGTGTTATGCCTCTGTCTTTATATCGTAGACTTGACTTGAATAAGTTGACACCTACTGAAATATCTTTGCAAATGGCTGATAAATCAACTGCTATACCTGTCGGTATTTGTGAGGATGTGCCCGTTGTGGTTGCAAACGTTACTATTTTAACAGACTTTGTTATTCTTGATATTCCCGAGGATGATAGTATGTCTATTATTCTTGGAAGACCTTTTCTTAATACTACAGGGGCTGTTATTGATTGCAACAAAGGCAATGTCACTTTTCATGTTAGTGGTAATGAGCATACGGTACACTTTCCGAGGAAACAACCCCAAGTTCATAGTATCAATTCTATTGGAAAAAATCCATCGATTATATTTGGAGGTTTTGAATTTCCTCTTCCTACTGTCAAAAAGAAATATGATATACTTATTATTGGGGATGTGCATATCCCCGTTGAGGTAACCTAGTGTTATTCGAAATTTCTCGCGTTCCATGTTAATCGGAATGAGTTTGTTAACAAGACTTGATCAACCTTGTTAGTGGATTCCTTTTGATGAACATGAGATGGATGAAACTAGAAGCACAACCTTCTGTACCCTCTTTATACTTTTTGTTCTTTAGTTGAAATAAAGTGAAAATAGTATTTTTCTGTCTGTTTCCTGACTTACCCGTGCAATATAAAAATATCCCGAAAATAAAAGTCCTCAGAATGACATGCCAATTTAATATGATTTTTTCGGGAATATTTGAGGATTTACTGTGCAAAAATTACCGCGGGGGGAGCTGCCACCTGGTCACAAGGGTGGAGGGCGCACCCTACCCCCTGGGCGCGCCCCCTGCCTCGTGGGCCCACGGTGGCCCTCCTCCACTTATTCCAGCACCCATCCTCTTCTTCTTCCTCACACAAACACGAAAAACCAACTCAAGCACGAGTTCCAGCCCTCTTTGCTGTGATTTTTGATCTCCTTTCTCAAAGCACCTCTCGCAAATCTGCTTGTGGAGATTGTTCCTTGGTATGTGACTCCTCCATCGGTCCAATTAGTTTTTGTTCTAGTGCTTTATTCATTGCAAATTTGTGCTGCATAGGTGACCATGTTCTTGAGCTTGCATGTCAAAGTTATATGGTTCCAAGTAGTTCTAATGCTTGATATAGGCTCTAGACACTTGTAGGAGTAGTTGCTATCAGTTTTATTGAAGTTGGTTCACTTTTATTTGAAGTTACTAAAAATTTCAGATTATTTCAGAAAATAATGAAGAGACTTTTGAGGGGCTCATCGAGCCGAAGCTCAAAGGAGGAACAAAATGAAGAAGCACAGAGGCCCAAATATAATTTGCCTCGTACCGCGGAGATCCGGCCGTGTGAATGGCCTTCTGATAATTTCTTGACACATGCCGGGGTTTATGAGGATTTCTATTCATTGATTGAGAATGCCGGCCTCACCGACTTCGTCCGCGACCAACGTCCTCAGTATCTCTTACTCACAAATACTTTTGTGCAAAACTTCTACTTTTTCCCGAAGGAATCACCTCCTTCAGTTGAGTTTCATTTATATGACGTTGTGAAGAAAATGCCACTGTCTGAATTTTGCGCAATATGCAACATACCCCCTGAGGGTATCTTAGAGGAATCACCCCGTAAAGAGGTGGAACCATTTATTAACACTATCTCTGTGGAAGAAACCAGGAAGGTTTCTGATGCAAGAATCACTAGCATACATTTTCCTGTTTTACGCTATTTTGCCTTATTTGCTAGTCGTTGCTTGATTGGTCGCGGGAAGTGTGGGAACTTTAATGTTCCTGATATTATTATTTTGTTCCATGGTTTATACCGCGATAACACTGTTAGCATGGGCAGAATTATTGCTAGACGGTTAAGTATGAACCGTACTAAGGGTCCCATCTTTGGAGGCATTTATGCTTCATGCCTCGCTGCACATTTTAACATAGCTATTAGGCTTCATGAGAAAGAAGAAAAATTGCTGCTGAGTGCTTATCTAGACTATAAGAGTATGATAGCACATGAATATCTTGTTAAGGGCAGGGATGGAGAGCTCAAATATAAATTATTCTTTGATAAACATCATCCTGAAACTATTACCTTGCCTGCTCCTTCTTTGTTTAAATTTGTAGGACCTTATCTCGTTACGTGGGCTGCCGTCCAAGCTTACAGAAATCCTGCACCAGCCCCGGAACCGGAACCTCAAGAAGAGCCTCCACGACAATCTGTTTATTCTTGGGATCCAGAGATGGCTGTCAGCCAGTGGCAGTCAGAGTCTTCTTCATCAAAGTATGATCCCAACTATCCTTCGTCGCAGTACGACCCCAGCTACTCCTACGGGTATCCGCCAGGCTATCCCTGGCAATAAACGAACTTAGGCCAAAAGCCTAAGCTTGGGGGAGTACGTATTTCTCACCGACATTACATTTATGTTCACACACACTCATTGCTAGATGTGAGTGCTCATACTCTTTCACTGTAATATCCATGCTAGTTTATTTTCTTTTTCCTGCTTTCTTCTTGTGTGTTTGTTAAACCTTAAGAAAACCAAAAAAATTAGTAGTAGTTTACCTTTCTTGCTGTAGTAGTAATAATTAAAAAGAAAAACCCAAAAATATTTCCCGCTCTTCTTTTGCTTGTTGGGAGATTTCCCGTGTAAATAGTTTTTTATTTTTCTTTTCTTTGGGGATCGATAGGAGAAGACCATGATTAAATTGTTGAAGTGGCTCTTATATGCTTTATTGTTGATTTTACCTAGAGCCCATATTACCTTGTCTTCTCCTGTTTATTGAATGCTCGCAGATTCCAGCTTAGTCCAATGCACGTGCAGTCTTATTATTATTCACATCATTCGGTCGTGCAAGTGAAAGGCAATTATGATGATATATGATGGACTGACTGAGATGAGAAAAGCTGGTATGAACTCGACCTCTTTTGTTTTTGTAAATATGATGAGTTCATCGTTCTTGATTCAGCTTATTATGAATAAACATGTTTGCAATGACAATTAGAGATCATAGTTGCTTGTGCCATGCTTGATTAGCTATGAGTTATAATGATTTACCTTGCATGCCAACATGCTAGTGAGATGATTATGATGTGGTACGATGGGGTGGTATCCTCCTTTGAATGATTTAAGTGACTTGACTTGGCACATGTTTACGCATGTAGTTGAAACAAATCAACATAGCCTTCACGATATTTATGTTCATGGTGGATTATATCCTACTCATGCTTGCATCCAATGTTTATTAATTTTAATGCATGTACATGGCTGTTGTCGCTCTCTAGTTGGTCGCTTCCCAGTCTTTTGCTAGCCTTCACTTGTACTAAGCGGGAATACTGCTTGTGCATCCAATCCCTTAAACCCCAAAGTTATTCCAGATGAGTCCACTATACCTTCCTATATGCAGTATCTACCTGCCGTTCCAAGTAAATTTGTATGTGCCAAACTCTAAATCTTCAAATAAACATTCTGTTTTGTATGCTCAAATAGCTCATGTATCAACCAAGGCTGCCCTTATCTTCCATGTTAGGCGGGTTATTCTCAAGAGGAGTGGAGTCCGCACCTCACTCACGAGAAAATGGCTGGTTACCGGGATGCCCAGTCCCATGCTTTATGCAAACTAAATCAAAATTAATTGGAAACAAAACTCCCCTTGGGACCTGATGTATGTTGGAGGCACTCGTTGTTTCGAGCAAGCCATGGATTGATGCTTGTTGGTGGAGGGGGAGTATAAACTTTACCATTCTATTTGGGAACCGCCTATAATGTGTGTGACATGGAAGATATCACCATCTCTTAGTTGCTATGTTAACAATGAAAGTATACCACTCAAAATATTATTTATCTCTATTTCAAAACCGAGCTCTGGCACCTCTACAAATCCCTGCTTCCCTCTGCGAAGGGCCTATCTATTTACTTTTATGTTGAGTCATCACCCTCTTGTTAAAGAGCACTAGCTGGAGAGCACAGCTGTCATTTGCATTCATTACTGTTAATCTATATTGGGTGTGACTATGATTGGATCTCTTTTACCATGAATTACAATGTCTAGTCAGTCCTTGATCTTTAAAGGTGCTCTGCGTTTATGTTTTGCGGTCTCAGAAAGGGCTAGCGAGATACCATCTTGTTATATCATATTATGATTCTTTTGAGAAAGTGTTGTCATCCGAGATTATTATTATAGCTTGCCAATTGATTATGCTATTGATATGAGTAATTATGAGACCTGAGAATTATTGCAAATGTGGTTAGTTATGATCTTTGCTGAAAACTTGAATACTGGCTTGACATATTTACAACAACAAGAGCAAACAGAATTTGTAAAAGTTTTTCTTTCTCTTTCAGTTTGTCAACTGAATTGCTTGAGGACAATCAAGGGTTTAAGCTTGGGGGAGTTGATACGTCTCCGTCGTATCTACTTTTCCAAACACTTTTGCCCTTGTTTTGGACTCTAACTTGTATGATTTGAATGGAGCTCTGTTTTCAACAGAATTGCCATGATGTTGTTTTATGTGCAGAAAACAAAAGTTCTCGGAATGACCTGAAACTCCACGGAATACCTTACAATAAATAATAAAAAATCCTCGCCAAAGAGGAGGACCAGGGGGCCCACACCCTGTCCAAGAGGGTGGGGGGCGCCCCCCCTAGGGCGCGCCCCCTACCTCGTGGGCCCCCTGGACACCTTCCAACGCCAACTCCAACTCTATATATTGGCTTTCGGGGAGAAAAAAATAGAGGAGAAGAAATCATCGCGTTTTACGATACGGAGCCACCGCCAAGCCCTAAAACCTCTCGGGAGGGCTGATCTGGAGTCCGTTCGGGGCTCCAGAGAGGGGGATTCGTCGCCGTCGTCATCATCAAACATCCTCCATCACCAATTTCATGATGCTCACCGCCGTGCGTGAGTTATTCCATCGTAGGCTTGCTGGACGGTGATGGGTTGGATGATATTTATCGTGTAATCGAGTTAGTTTTGTTAGGGTTTGATCCCTAGTATCCATTATGTTCTGAGATTGATGTTGCTATGACTTTGCTCTGCTTAATGCTTATCACTAGGGCCCGAGTGCCATGATTTCAGATCTAAACCTATTATGTTTTCATGAATATATGTGTGTTCTTGATCATATCTTGCAAGTCTATAGTCACCTACTATGTGTTATGATTCGGCAACCCCGAAGTGACAATAACCGGGACCACTCCCGGTGATGACCATAGTTTGAGGAGTTCATGTATTCACTATGTGCTAATGCTTTGTTCCGGTTCTCTATTAAAAGGAGGCCTTAATATCCCTTAGTTTCCATTAGGACCCCGCTGTCGGTGTCAAAACCGGCGGATCTCGGGTAGGGGGTCCCGAACTGTGCGTCTAGGCGGATGGTAACAGGAGACAAGGGACACAATGTTTTACCCAGGTTCGGGCCCTCTTGATGGAGGTAAAACCCTACGTCCTGCTTGATTAATATTGATGATATGGGTAGTACAAGAGTAGATCTACCACGAGATCAAGGAGGCTAAACCCTAGAAGCTAGCCTATGGTATGATTGTTGTATGTTGAAGTTCCCCCTACGGACTAAAACCCTCCGGTTTATATAGACACCGGAGAGGGTTAGGGTTACACAAAGTCGGTTACAATGGTAGGAGATCTAAATATCCGCATCGCCAAGCTTGCCTTCCACGCCAAGGGAAGTCCCTTCCGGACACGGGACGAATTCTTCAATCTTGTATCTTCAAAGTCCAGGAGTCCGGCTGAAGGTATAGTCCGGCTACCCGGACACCCCCTAATCCAGGACTCCCTCAGTAGCCCCTGAACCAGGCTTCAATGACGACGAGTCCGGCGCGCAGATTGTCTTCGGCATTGCAAGGTGGGTTCCTCTTCCAAGTTCTTCATAAAAGTTTGTAAACACTAAGGGTAGTGTCCGGCTCTGCAAAATAAGTTTCCACATATTGCCATAGAGAGAATAATATTAACACAAATCTAATCTGCTGACGTATCCCGTAGCGTGACATCACACTACGACCAAGTCCTTTACTCAAATCGTTTTTACTTCCCCACCTCAGCGCGTTTTGCGAGGCGGTTTCCTTGGCACATCTTGTCAAAGCAGAGATCGTGTCCCCTTTATTTACGGGATTCTCATCAATACGGACGTGGGTAACCCAATCGTGCCCGTTAGCATGTTTTCTCGATTAAAGGCGAGTCCCAAACGGTTATGGGGAGGGCCCTTGGTATTCAACCTCTTATAAAGAGACCAAGGCCTTACTCCTTGTTAATCTCAAACGAGTTCGCCCCTCGCCTTGAGTTCCAACACCCTAGGCTCCAGATTCCAGGCGCTTCGGACCTTCGACAATGTTCGGTTCCGACCTTCAAGGCCGATGGATGCCCTCCTCCATTACGGAGGAGGACGTGCTAAAGTTGAGAGAGGCCAAGTTCTTGACCAGCGAAATTTCGCACAGGTTGCCTGCTCAAGGGCAGGCCGTTCCCAGTCCCCAGCCCGATGAGAGCGTCGTGTTCGTGTCTCACTTCCTTCGGGGATTAGGCTTCCCAATGGATACCTTCGTGAGGGGGCTGATGTTCTATTATGGGATGGAATTCCACGACTTAGCTCCGGAGTCCATCCTCCATATTTCCTCATTTATCGCCGTGTGTGAAGCGTTCCTCCTTGTTACTCCTCACTTCGGATTATGGCTCAAGACCTTTAAGGTAGAGCCGAAGATGATCGAGGGACGGCACGCAGAGTGCGGAGGCGCTGTTATTAGCAAGAGTGCTGGCGCTCCATGGCCCGAGGGCCTTTTTCAAGAGGAGCTCGACTTATGGCAACGAGAGTGGTTCTATATCACCGTCCCCAGGGGCACCAAGTGGGTGGCGCCGCCTGCCTTTCGCTCGGGTCCCCCAGAGCAGCTAGGGTCATGGGTCAACAAAGGCCTAGATTGGGGACCACCCCTGGACGTGCCTTTGTTGCAGGATCGCATCAGGGATCTCTTAGAAAGAGGTCTTAGCTTGGTCAAAGTGACGCAAGTCATGCTGATTCGCCGAACACTGCCCGGCAAACGCCGCTCCCTTCGTCTATGGGAGTTTAATCCGGAGGGACCACGAGCTCTCCAGCACTTTATGGGCGCAACGCCCGCGGAGATGTATAAACTGTTCTTCGGATCACAAGCAATGTGTCCGGATTTGACCGAGGATGCAGGTCTGAGCTGCAATCGCCCAGATACTCAAGTAAGTAGCCTTGTGCCCGGACTCGTTATCCATATATTTGTCTTGCCCCTAAGAGAGTTGTCCCTTTAAACAGGAGTGGATAGCGAAAGCAAAGCTGATAAGGTGTCTGGCTCCCCTCCCTGAGACCAGGCCAGATTCTGTCCTAGTCAGGATGTTGAAGATTGTGCCTTTGAAGGAAAGTGGGGGGGGGGGGGACAAGGAAGCTATGGCCTCCTTGAAGGAGGCTGTTTGGAGGGAAGGAACCGAAAATTCCTCTCCTCCGGGGAAGAAAAGGACCGCCTCTGAAAACCCGGAGGCCATGGCCTCCAAGTGGGGGAAAAAATCATCGTCAGAGGGTCCTACGCCCGGGAATACCTCGGCCGAACTATGCCCTCAAGGGGACCAGCCCTCCAGCGAGCCGTACATAGAGAAAGATTATATTCTTGAGAGAAAAATCCTTGCTTTAAACCTGAGAAGATTTAACCGAAATTTTACCTTCTAGCTCGGACCTCAGCCCTTCTCAGCAGAGCTCGTCTTCGGGGGACCTTCTTCCGGAGATGATGGAGAGCGGGACGCCTCCTCCTGCTGTACCACCTAGCGAGGCAGGCGACCCTGAGGTGTCATCGCGGAGGGTTTCTCCGAATCCGGCAGGGGCGAAAGATAGCTATGTGCCCCCCCCCCAAGGTTCTCCGCGTCCTGCCTTCGAAAGAGGCCATAGGACAAGTCCGGCACCGTCTGGTGCTCGGCCGGAGGAGCTAAAGAATCTGCTGGGGCGAGCTTCTATCTCAGAGGAGCATCGTGCATTGATGGGCACGGTGATTGAAAGGATTTCATCCGCGGAAAGCGGATTGCACGAGGCCGTCAGAAGTTTACTGACGGGGTTTGAGGTACGTTAGATAATGTACACTTTTGTCAGTTGCGCATAAATAAGATGCACCCTGTGTAGATAGTAGCCCCTGAGACTCTGTGCGTTGACAGAAGTGACAGCGCGCAGAGGATCATAATCCCAGGTCTAAAATGTCGCCTTTGAATCTAGGTGGCGAGGTGTCCGGAATCGAGCCGAACTGATGATTTTGCCGAACTAAAGCGGCAACTTGACGTGGCAGATGCCGACATCGCGCTCGTCAACAAGCGGCTTGATGAGGCTCAAGGTATGTAATTCCTCGGGCCACACCTGGTAAGAGGAGCTTTATGCCAGTATCTTACAATGTGTGTGCTTGACGCAGATGGTGCGGCCGCCGTGGAGAGTCTTCGGGCGGAACTTGCCCGAGCTAAGGAACAAGCCAGAAAAAGTGATGCAACTGCCGAGAAGGCCCTTGAAGAGCTGAGAGCCGAACAGGCTGCTCACTGCCGAAGCAAGAAGGAGATGGCCGAGATGTCCGTGAAGTTAAAGAGCGCTGCTGACCGTTGCAAGCCTCTTGAGAAAGAAGACCGGGCGAGACAGACGGACTTAGAGAAGGCCGTTGCTGATGCCAAGGACACTCGCTCTGCGATGAGAGCTGCGAAGGAGGAGCTGCGTCAGGCCGGACAGATTGCGGCTGGAAAGCCCTTTATGCTGCGGAGGAAGTTTTGTGATCCGAAGTTTGCTCTGTTGGACCGGATGTGGAGTGTGGAGGACACCTATCTGGATTTGGCAGCGAGTGCTGCTGATGCGACCGAACACTTTCGAGATCAAGAAGATCGCGAAGTGGAAAAACTTAACTGGTCGCAGTTCCACAATCCAAAGCGTCCACTGGCGGTGGACGATCGTCTGGCTCAATTGGCCAAACAGAATAGGTTGTCCGGACTCGCCATGAAGTGCGTCATGGGTCATTTGTGGCCGGGGAGATCAAAGCCGAAGAGTTATTTCAGCTTGGTGCAGCAATTCCTTGGTGCGGTGCCATGTATCAATGCAATGAAGATGTCAGCATGCATAGAGGGCGAACGGATGGCTCTTGCCCGTGTCAAGACATACTGGGCAGAGATGGAGACCACCGTTGTTGCATCCTGAGATTCGGACAAAAGCCGAGTACCTGCCGAGCACTATTTTCAGGAAGTCCTGCCAGGCGCTCGTGTAATAGAGTCGCAGTGCTCGAAGGATGCTATGTTCGAATAGCATGTGCCATTGTAAGACAGTAGTTTGTTAAATTGTAGGAACTTTTTATACTTGTGCCTGCAAGTATTGTAACACCTCCTGTGCAGCCGTTTAAAATATATATAAAATCTGAAAGATGGCAGTCGTTGGCTTCAGCCCCCACGCACATAGTGCGGGGGTCTCGCAGAAGGCGCGTTTTCACACTTAATCCAACGTCTTGGTCCTACAAAGGAGGTGATGGCGCAGCGGGCTAGGCAACCGGACTATAATGCTTTAACACTTTCACTTAGCCATAGAAGCTTGATAGTGAGGCTACTTAGATAGCCCCTGGTGGCGACTGCGCTCGCCCGAGTTTAGGGCGCGTGTATGCCTGGCCGGGAAACGGCCCTTCGTTAATGCGGAGGAATCCTATAGATTCCGGTAGGTCATCGAGTGGCTGACCAGTCTCGCGCTATATCATGACAGTCAGTTTTTTGGCTTTCTCTACTGAGGTGCTCGCCTGGCCGAACCGGGGCACAATCGCAGTAGTTCTCCTGGTGCTATCTTAGCCGATAGAGCGGAAAATAAGGCAGTCGAACACAGGAGCCGGGCAACCCAACATTTGACCAAAGACATGATTCGGAGCTGATGCATATAAGGCCAAAACTCACGATGCCGAACACTCCCTAAGGCATTCGGTCTTTATGAGAGCGGGCAAGGCAACGCTCTTAGGTATAAGCCCCTAGTGTCCAGGTACGCGCAGAAATTCTGACGTGGCCACATGCCAAGACGCCAGCCTCCTCCTTGGTTATAGAACCAGGGGATGTGTATCAACAAGAGACAGTAAAAAAGGTTTACGCAGGGTCTTAATCTGAAAAGAATCCTTGGAACGGGTCCCTACTGCACGTCTGCGCATGTGTCTCCGTTGTGCCGTATCCTGGACGGGCGCAACACGATGTTCATCTGTAAAAGAGAGGAACTAAGTTGAAAAGGGGTCGTGCCGAACAAAAGTTATATTAAATAAACAAAGTATAAAGTAAAATATGTAAAATTGAGCTTTATTGTCTCTTATTTTATATGTGTGGAGCCCCTAGGGCAGGGGTATATGGCCACTAAGCCTTTAACAATGATACTTTTGTGCCGGACTCGTCTATCCGTGTCCGTGGTCTTAATGACCTGTTCGGATGTTCTGGCTAGTGAAGCCATTGTATTGTGGGGCTGTTAAAGCGGCCGCACAATCCTCCGCTCGGGGGAGGCGCACTCAATGCTTCCCCTTCATGGAGATGATGCCTCGTGGACCGGGCATCTTAAGCGTAAGAGACGCATAATGCGGTATTGTGTTAAAGTGGGCGAAAGCTTCGCGTCCCAGCAGTGCTTGATAGCGACTTGAGAATGGGACGATGTGGAAAGTCAGCTTTTCACGACGGAAGTTATCGGTAGAGCCGAATATAACTTCGAGCCAGAGAAAACCCATGCAATGGGTGTCCGGACCTGGCGTTACCCCTTGAAAGGAGGTTTTGCTGTGGCGAATTCTTGTTGGGTCTATCCCCATGTGACGGATTGTGTCCTGATATATCAGGTTTAGTCCACTGCCGCCGTCCATAAGGACATTTGAAAACTGGAGTCCGCCAATTATTGGATCGAGTACCAAGGCAGTCCAGCCTGCGTTCCTGATACTTCTAGAATAATCCAGATGATCGAAGATGATTGGTTTTGACAACCAGTGGCGGGACCCCTTTGGGATAGGCCGTGTGGCGCGTACCTTTATGGGCGCCGCATGTTTTGTTATGTGAAGTAAGTTTACTGTTTTTACTTCTTGTGATAAATTCTTTTGTTTCCTGCTGCTCTGCTTTTGGGGTTCGTCCTCGTCTTCGCTTGGTGTGTCGAGCCCCTTGTGTTCGGCGTTGAGTCTACCGGATTGTTTGAAAACCCAACAATCTCTGTGGGTATGGTTAGCAGGCTTTCCGGGAGTACTGTGTATTTGACATATCCTGTCCAAGATTTTGTTTAGGTTGGATAAATCATCTCTGTTATCCTGGAGGGGCGGCTTTTTCTGATTCTGCCATGAGCTTTTGAATCCGGCGTTGACTGCCGTGCTTTTCGGACTGTTTTCCTTGGTCCGGCGACGATCCTTGTTGCTTCGCGGTTCTCCGTTTCCATCCCTAGTTTCGGATGTACTTGGGTCGCTGGTGCTACATCTTGCCAACCAGCTATCCTCTCCTGCGCAAAAGCGGGTCATGAGGCTTGTCAATGCGGCCATTGTTCTTGGCTTTTCTTGGCCGAGGTGTCTGGCGAGCCATTCGTCTAGAACGTTGTGCCTGAAAGCTGCTAGGGCTTCGGCGTCCGGACAGTCGACTATCTAATTCTTCTTAGTAAGAAATCTATTCCAGAACTGCCGAGCTGACTCTCCGGGATGTTGTGTTATGTGACTAAGATTGTCTGCATCCGGAGGGCGGACATAGGTCCCTTGAAAATTTGCTCGGAAAGCGTCCTCGAGCTCTTCCCAACTTCCAATTGTGTTTTCAGGAAGGCTTTTAAGCCAATGCCGGGCTGGCCCTTTAAGCTCGAGGGGTAAATATTTGATGGCGTGGAGGTCATCTCCTCTAGCCATATGTATGTGGAGGATATAATCCTCGATCCAGACTCCAGGGTCTGTTGTTCCATCATATGCCTCTATGTTTACGGGTTTGAATCCCGCTGGAAATTCGTAATCAAGGACCTCATCGGTGAAAATAGGGGGTGTGCGGCGCCCCTGTATTTGGGTGTGCCGGATTCTGATAATGGCTTTATTGCATTGCTTACGAGAGCTTGCTTTCTTGGCCCGTAAATGGACCTGGCTGGGCCATCTTTTTGATGTGAATCCTTAATTGGGTCGCATGCCGGCTTGAGTGCGGCGCCGCTTGCCATTTTATGCTGGCCATGGGGTCGTCTTTCCGACCGGGTGGCTTTCTTACTTTTTGAATGCGGGGGCTCTAAGGCCTCTTCATCAAATTCAGGCAGTAGCTTTCGCTTCGGATAGCTTTTAGTGCGGCGACTGTCGCCGTATTTGTTTGCGGTATTGATTACTTTACTCCATCTGATCCTGAGTGCATCTTCTGCAGTTTTTAGCTTCCGCTTCTACTTTTTCAGGCTGAGTGCGGTTGCAACGAGCCTCTTGTGGAGGTTCTTCTGCTTCGTGGGCTTATCCGGCGTAAGGTCGTCCGGAATGCCATTTTCGCTGGGGGAGGGTTGTTCGGTTTCTTTATCCGGGTTGCCCTGTTCGGACGGTTGCTCTAGGGCATGCTCGTCGTCTGCCGGCTCATCCTGCTCTATGGCTGAGTCTGTATCGAGGCGGAACTTGGGTCGGTGTTTACGCCGATGCTTTGATTGTTTTTTGAGAGATTGATCCCTCGTTCCATCCCCGTGTTCCTCATTGTCGCTTCCTTTAGGGGTATCCACCATGTACACATCATGAGATGAGGTGGCTGTCCAATGCCCTATAGGCGTTGGTTCATCTGTGTCTCCTGCATCGTCGTCCATGCCGTCGATGTCTTCAGAGTCGAAGTTGAGCACGTCGTTTAAATTATCGACAGTGGCTACCAAATGGGTGGTGGGTGGGTTTTGAATTTCTTCATCATCCGTATTCCATCCTTGCTGACCATAGTCCGGCCAGGGCTCTCCTAATAAAGAGAGAGACTTTAGTGACTTCAGGATGTCGCCAAAGGGCGAGTGCTGAAAGATGTCCGCGGCGGTGAACTCCATGATCGGTGCCCAATCGGATTCAATTGGTAGGCGCGCGGAGGGCTCGGAGTCCGGAAAGGAATCCGACTCCTCGGAGTCACGGGCCATGCGGCGTGCGGGGCTGGTGTTCGGCTCGATCGCCTTTGAGATTGCAGCCCCCGAGGTGGTGTCCAACCACTCATCCCCGATCGGCGCAACAGGCTCCGGATTAATGGCCGGGACCAATGTGCGTGCGGCCTCCAGGACACTGTTCGGCGGTAGAGCTAGATCATGCCCATCGAGACAGTGCAGTGCGCTTGGCTGTGGCTCGAATCCGTCGAAGATCAAGTCCCCGCGGATGTCGGCCGTGTAGTTTAAACTTCCAAATCTGACCTGATGGCCAGGGGCGTAGCTTTCGATCTGCTCCAGGTGGCCAAGCGAATTGGCCTGCAGCGCGAAGCCGCCGAAGACGAAGATCTGTCCGGGGAGAAAAGTCTCACCCTGGACCGCATCGTTGTTGATGATCAAAGGAGCCATCGGGCCTAAAAGCGACGACACAGAGGAACTCTCAATGAAAGTACCAATGTCGGTGTCAAAACCGGCGGATCTCGGGTAGGGGGTCCCGAACTGTGCGCCTAGGCGGATGGTAACAGGAGACAAGGGACACAATGTTTTACCCAGGTTCGGGCCCTCTTGATGGAGGTAAAACCCTACGTCCTGCTTGATTAATATTGATGATATGGGTAGTACAAGAGTAGATCTACCACGAGATCAAGGAGGCTAAACCCTAGAAGCTAGCCTATGGTATGATTGTTGTATGTTGAAGTTCCCCCTACGGACTAAAACCCTCCGGTTTATATAGACACCGGAGAG
The DNA here is from genome assembly GCA_032464435.1 of Aegilops umbellulata. Taxonomy (NCBI): domain Eukaryota; kingdom Viridiplantae; phylum Streptophyta; class Magnoliopsida; order Poales; family Poaceae; genus Aegilops; species Aegilops umbellulata. The sequence continues at coordinate 507,351,849 of CP136055.1, forward strand.
GGTTAGGGTTACACAAAGTCGGTTACAATGGTAGGAGATCTAAATATCCGCATCGCCAAGCTTGCCTTCCACGCCAAGGAAAGTCCCTTCTGGACACGGGACGAAGTCTTCAATCTTGTATCTTCAAAGTCCAGGAGTCCGGCTGAAGGTATAGTCCGGCTACCCGGACACCCCCTAATCCAGGACTCCTTCACCCGCTGGCACGGGAGGGTAGGACAAAAGATGTCATGCAAGTTCTTTTCCATAAGCACGTATGACTATATTCGGAATACATGCCTACATTACATTGATGAATTGGAGCTAGTTCTGTGTCACCCTATGTTATGACTGTTACATGATGAACTACATCCGGCATAATTATCCGTCACTAATCCGATGCCTGCGAGCTTTCCATATACTGGTTCTTGCTTATTTACTTTCCCGTTGCTACTGTTATAATCACTACAAAACACCAAAAATATTACTTTTGCTGTCTTACTTTTGTTGCCGTTACCACCACTATCATATTACTTTGCTACTAAACACTTTGCTGCAGATACTAAGTTTCCAAGTGTGGTTGAATTGACAACTCAGCTGCTAATAGTTGAGAATATTCTTTGGCTCCCCTTGTGTCGAATCAATAAATTTGGGTTGAATACTCTACCCTCGAAAACTTTTGCAATCCCCTATACTTGTGGGTTATCAGGAGGCCCAACAACGTCAACAAGAAGAAGGTTGAGTAGTAGACATCACGCGGTACTACCGCTCCTTGTGAGCGCTAGTACCGCGCCGTCTTTCTACTCGAAGCTAGCTCCAGCAGATGAAAAAAAGGCACGCAGTAATTTTTTACATCCGTGGATGCGCGGTAGTACCGCTATCCCCAGCGGTGGTACCACTGCCTCATTGTGTATACTCCGTATGTTGCACCTGTGTGGTCATTGAATACTACCCCTGCGGTAGTACCGCAAGGGCAGGCGGTAGTACCGCTCCGGCTGTAGTACCGCCCTGTTGCCCCGTTGCAGTAGTTTTTCATTTGGCTACAGCCGCCCTAGCGATAGTACCGCTCCTTGGAGCGGTAGTATCGCTCCATGCGGGCTGTGAGGATAACGGTTGGATTTTCCCCCTCCTTTAAAAGGGAGATCTTCTTCCCCAATGAACCTTATCCTTTGAGCTCATGTTCTTCCCCCATTGTTGACCTTCTTCGAGCTTGCTAACTCTCAATCCCTCCATGGATTCTTGCTAGTTTTTGAGGGAAAAGAGAGAGGAGATCTAGATCCACATTTCCACCAATCACTTTCTCCTCTATGTGAGGGGAACCCCTTGGATCTAGATCTTGGAGTTCTTGGTGTTCTTCTTCTTGTTCTTCCTCTCATTTTCCTCCCTAGCATTAGTTGCTTTGGTGGGATTTGGGAGAGAAGGACTTGGGCACTTCGTGTCCCTTGCCATTGCATTTGGTGCATCGGTTTGAGTTCTCCATGGTGATACGTGGAAGTTACAAGTTGAGAAGCTTATTACTCTTGCGTGCTTGGTACCCTTGAGCTTGTTCCTCTTGGGTTCTTGGGCGCCCTAGATGGTTGGTGGTGTTCGAAGCTCAATCATTGTGGTGTAAAGCTTTGGGCAAGCGTCAGGGTCTCCAATTAGGTTGTGGAGACCGCCCCGAGCAATTTGACGGGTACCAATGACCGCCCCCAAGGTTGCCAAAGTGTACGGGTTCGGTGACCGCCCCCAAGGGTTGCCATTTGTACGGGTTCGGTGACCGCCCTCAAGGGTCCCTTAGTGGAATCACGACATCTTGCATTGTGCGAGGGCATGAGGAGATTACGGTGGCCCTAGTGGCTTCTTCGGGAGCATTGTGCCTCCACACCACTCCAAACGGAGATTAGCATCCGCAAGGGTGTGAACTTCGGGATACATCGTCGTCTCCGCGTGCCTCGGTTATCTCTTACCCGAGCCCTTTACTTATGCACTTTACTTTGTGATAGCCATATTGTTTCTTGTCATATATCTTGCTATCACTTAGTTGTTTATCTTGCTTAGCATAAGTTTTTGGTGCACATAGGTGAGCCTAGTTGTTGTAGGTTTTTTGCTTAACAAATTAACCGCTAGGTTTATTCCGCATTTGTTCAAGCCTAAACCGTAATTATTTTAAAAGCGCCTATTCACACCCCCCCCTCTAGGCGACATCCACGATCTTTCAAAATGGTTCAACAACAAGTGAATAATTCATAGGCATTTCTTGACACGTTCCGATATTACCTATCCTTTGACATTCATCACAAGATAAGACAAACTTACGGGCATCCTTGAAGAGAGTAGGCCAATAAAATCCAGACTACAATACCTTATGACCACTTCTATCTCCAGCATGATGCCCTCCATCAGCTTCGGAGTGACATTTCTGTAGGATTTTTCCCTGTTCATGCTCAGGTACACAACGTCTAATAATACCATCTACTCCTTCTTTGTAAAGATGTGGGTCATCCCAAAAGTAGTGTCTTAAATCATAGAAGAATTTGTTTGTTTTGTTGGTATGTAAAGCTACGTGGTAAATGTTTAGCAACAATGTAATTAGCATACCAAGGAGTACTGTGAGCAACATTTATTGCAGCTAACTGCTCATCAGGAAAACTATCATCAATAGGTAGTGGGTCATCAAGCACATTTTCAAGCCTAGATAAATTATCAGCTACTGGGTTCTCAGCTCATTTTCTATCAATGATTGTAAATCAAATTCTTGTAACAAGAGAACCCATCGAATAATTCTAGGTTTAGCATCTTTCTTTTCCATAAGATATTTAATAGCAGCATGGTCTGTGTGAACAGTTACTTTGGAATCAACAATATAAGGTCTAAATTTATCACAAGCAAACAACACAAGAATTCTTTTCTAGTAGTAGCATAATTTCTTTGAGCATTGTCTAGAGTTTTACTAGCATAATGAATAACATTAAGTTTCTTATCAACTCTTTGTCCTAGAACAACACCAACAGCATAATCACTAGCATCACACATGATTTCAAAAGGGAAGTTCCAATCAAGTGGTTGAACAATACGTGCAGAAATTAAGGCTTTCTTGAGTGTTTCAAAGGCTTCTAAATAATCATCATCAAAAAAAGGAATATCCTTTTGCAAGAGACTAGTGAGAGGCCTAGAAATTTTAGAACAACCTTTGATAAATCTCCTATAGGAACCAGAATGACCTAGGAAACTACGAACACCTTTTATATCTTTAGGACACAACATTTTCTCAATTGCATCAACCTTAACTTTGTCCACTTCAATACCTCTTTCAGAAATTTTATGACCCAAGACAATGCCTTCATTAACCATAAAGTGGCACTTCTCCCAATTCAAGACAAGATTCATTCGTTCACATCTCTACAAAACTCGATCAAGATTGCGTAAGCAATCATCGAAAGACTTCCCATAAACAGAAAAGTCATCCATGAAAACCTCAACAATCTTTTCACAAAACTCAGAGAATATAGCAGTCATACATCTTTGAAAGGTAGCAGGTGCATTACATAAACCAAAAGGCATATGTATATAAGCATAGGTTCCAAAAGGACAAGTAAAGGTGGTCTTTTCTTGATCAGGTTGAGAAACAGGTATTTGTGAAAAATCAGAATATCCGTCAACGAAGCAAAAGTGTGTGTGCTTAGATAATCTTTCAAGCATTTGATCAATAAAAGGCAAAGGGTAATGATCTTTTCTAGTTGCTTTGTTTAATTTTCTAAAATCAATTACCATTCTATAGCCTGTAACAATTCTTTGTGGAATAAGTTCATTCTTATCATTAGGAACAACAGTTATACCTCCTTTCTTAGGGACACAATGAACACGACTTACCCATCTACTATCAGCTATAGGATAGATTATACCTGCTTCCAGAAGTTCTAATATTTTCGTTCTTACCACTTCTTTCATCTTCGGGTTTAACCGACGTTTGTGATCAACAACGGGTTTAGCATCAGGTTCCATATTAATTTTGTGCTCACATAGAGTGGGACTAATGCCCTTTAAATCATCAAGAGTATATCCAATAGCAGCTCGGTGCTTCCTTAGAACTTTCAATAATCTTTCTTCTTCATGTTCTGAAAGTTTAGCACTAATAATAACATGATATATCTTCTTTTCATCAAGATAAGCATATTTCAAAGTGTCTGGTAATTGTTTTCATTCAAACATAGGATCACCTTTAGGTGGAGGTGGACCTCCTAGAGTTTCAATAGGCAAATTGTGTTTAAGCAGAGGACGTTGTTCAAAGAAAATTTTATCTATTTCATTTCTTTCATGCATATGTAAATCATTTTCATGGTCTAGCAAATATTTATCTAAAGGATCAGTAGGTGGAACAACAATAGAAGCAAGACCAATTAATTCATCCTCACTAGGTAATTCTTTTTCATGAAGCTTTCTACTAAACTTAGAAAAATTAAACTCATGAGACTCATCACCAAAACTAACACCGACAGTTTGCTTTTCACAATCTATTCTAGCATTAACGGTGTTCAAGAAAGGTCTACCAAAGATAATGGGACAAAAGTCATCTTGCGGGGAACCAAGAAGAAGAAAATCAGTAGGGTATTTTATTTTCCCACACAAGACTTCAACATCTCTAACAATCTCAATTGGTGATATAGTGTCTCTATTAGCAAGTTTAATAGTAACATCTATGTCTTCTATTTCTGCGGGTGCTATGTCATTCATAATTTCTTGATATAAGGTGTAAGGAATAGCACTCACACTAGCACCTATGTCACATAAACCATGATAATAGTGATCTCCTATTTTGACTGAGATGACAGGCATGCCAACAACAGGTCTATGTTTATCTTTTTTATTAGGCTTGGCAATTCTAGCAACTTCTTCACAGAAGTAAATAACATGCCCATCTATATCTTCTTCTAAGAGATCTTTAACCATAGCAATGCTAGGTTCTACTTTGATTTGTTCATCAGGTTTAGGTGTTCCAATATAGCTTTTGTTAACCATAGTTGAAACTTTAGCATGTTCCTTTATCCTAACAGGGAAAGGTGGTTTCTCTATATAAGCAGAAGGAACAACTGGATCAACATTATAAAGTATAGTTTCATCTTTAACTGGTACGGGTTCTTTAATTTCTTCTTTAATAGGTGGGTGATATTTAAACCACTTCTCTTTAGAGAGTTCAACATGAGTAGCAAATGATTCACAAAAGGAGGCTACTATCTCAGAAGCAAATCCATATTTAGTGCTAAACTTTTGAAAAGCATTGATATGCATAAAAGATTTAACACAATCATACTTAAGTTTAATACCTGACTCTTTACCTTCTCGAGTTCCCAATCTTCAGAGTTGCGTTTAATTCTTTCCAAAAGATCCCACCGGAATTCAATAGTCTTCTTCGTAAAAGAGCCAACACAAGAAGTATCAAGCATGGTTTGATCATTACGAGAAAGTCGAGCATAAAAATTCTGGATAATAATTTCTCTTGAGAGCTCATGGTTGGGGCATGAATATAACATTGACTTAAGCCTCCCCCAAGCTAGAGTGATACTTTCTCCTTCACGAGGCCAAAAATTATATATATAATTCCGACCACGATGAACTAGATGCATAGGATAGAAATTTTGGTGGAACTCCAATTTCAAACGATTCCAATTCCAAGATCCAATATCATCCCATAGCCTATACCATGCCAAGCTTTTCCCTTCAAAGATAAAGGGAAAACCTTTTTCATAACTTCATCCCTGGGTAAACTTGCAAGCTTAAACAATCCACAAATTTGTTCTACATATATCAAGTGCATATCAGGATGTTCGGTTCCATCTCCTGCATAAGGATTAGCTAGCAGTTCTTATATCATACCCGAAGGAATTTCATATTCAATATTTTCAGTAGGTGCAGTAGGTTGAGGGGTAGCTAATTGTGGTTCCATACGAGGTGAAGATACCCCGAAGAAACCCCTCAAAGGATTGTTTTCCATAGTAACAAGTGATAATAAACTTCAGCACACTATATAAATGTTTCTTTCCCAAATTCCACTTACCAAAGGGGCTTCACTTCTCGACAACGGCGCTAGAAAATAGCCTTGATGACCCACAAGTATAGGGGATCAATTGTAGATATTTTCGATAAGTAAGAGTGTTGAACCCAACGAGGAGGAGAAGGAAATGACAAGTGGTTTTCAGTAAGGTAATGTCTGCAAGTGTTGAAATTGTAAGTAGCAGAGTAGTTTGATAGCAAGATAATTTATAACGAGCAAGTACGATAGTATTATCAAAAGTGTAGCGAGGCAGCCCAATCCTTTTGTGGCAAAGGACAGGCCATAACGGTCTCTTATGATAAGCAAAGTGTTCTTGAAGGTACACGGGAATTTCATCTAGTCACTTTCATCATGTTGGTTCGTTTTGTGTTCGCTACTTTGATAATTTGATATGTGGGTGGACCGGTGCTTAGGTGTTGTTCTTACTTGAACAAACCTCCTACTTATGAATAACCCTCTGCTACCTCTTGAGCACTGCGCTGGATTTCCTTGAAGAGGAAAGGATGATGCAGTAAAGTAGCGTAAGTATTTCCCTCAGTTTTTGAGAACCAAGGTATCAATCCAGTAGGAGGCTACGCGCGAGTCCCTCGTACCTACACAAAGCAAATAACTCCTCGCAACCAACGCGATAAGAGGTTGCCAATCCCTTCAGGTCACTTACAAGAGTGAGATCTGATAGAGATGATAGATAATATTTTCTGTATTTTTGTGATAGAGATGCAAAGTAAAAGTAAAAGAAATAATAAAGTGATGGAAGATTGATATGATGGAGATAGACCCGGGGGCCATAGATTTCACTAGTGGCTTCTCTCAAGAGCATAAGTATTTTATGGTGGGTGAACGAATTACTGTTGAGCAATTGACAGAATTGAGCATAGTTATGAGAGTATCTAGGCATGATCATGTATATAGGCATCATGTCCGAGACAAGTAGACCGACTCCTGCCTGCATCTACTACTATTACTCCACTCATCGACCGCTATCTAGCATGCATCTAGAGTATTAAGTTCAAGAAAACAAAGTAACGCCTTAAGCAAGATGACATGATGTAGAGGGATAAATTCATGCAATATGATTAAAACCCCATCTTGTTATCCTCGATGGCAACAATACAATACGTGTCTTGCTGCCCCTACTGTCACTGGGAAAGGACACCGCAAGATTGAACCCAAAGCTAAGCACTTCTCCCATTGCAAGAAAAACCAATCTAGTAGGCTAAACCAAACTGATAGTTCAAAGAGACTTGCAAACATAACCAATCACACATAAAAGAATTCAGAGAAGATTCAAATATTGTTCATAGATAATCTTGATCATAAACCCACAATTCATCGGTCTCAACAAACACACCGCAAAAAGAAGATTACATCGAATAGATCTCCACGAGAGAGGGGGAGAACATTGTATTGAGACCCAAAAAGAGAGAAAAAGCCATATAGCTACTAACTATGGACCCGAAGGTCTGAGATAAACTACTAACACTTAATCGGAGGGGCTATGATGATGTAGAAGCCCTCCGTGGTGGATGCCCCTCCGGCGGAGCTCCGGAACAGGCCCCAAGATGGGATATCGTGGGTACAGAAGGTTGTGGCGGTGAAATTAGGTTTTTGCCTCCTGTTCTGATCGTTTAGGGGTACGTAGGTATATATAGGAGGAAGAAGTACGTCGGTGGAGCTTCGTGGGCCACACGAGGGTGGGGGCGCGCCTGGGGGGTAGGGCGCGCCCCCCTACCTCGTGCCCACCTCGAAGCTTCCTTGGCATAGGGTCCAAGTCTCCTGGGTCATATTTGGTGAGAAAATCACGTTCCCGAAGGTTTCATTCCGTTTGGACTCTGTTTGATATTCCATTTCTTCGAAACTCTGAAATAGGCAAAAAACAGCAATTCTGGGCTGGGCCTCCGGTTAATAGGTTAGTCCCAAAAGTAATATAAAAGTGGATAATAAAGCCCAATAATGTCCAAAACAGTAGATAATATAGCATGTAGCAAACAAAAATTATAGATATGTTGGAGACGTATCACCCTCCCGCAAGCATCGACAACTACGAAAAAAGTATTAAGAATAAATTCTAACCATAGCATTAAACTTTTGGATCCAATCGGTCCCTTACGGAATAGCGCATAAACTGAGGTTTAAGCTTCTGTCACTCTTGCAACCCATCATCTAATTGCTACTCCACAATGCATTCCCTTAGGCCCAAATATGGTGAAGTGTCATGTAGTCGACGTTCACATGACACCACTAAGGGAATCACAACATACATACTATCAAAATATCGAACACATATCAAGTTCACATGATTACTTGCAACATGATTTCTCCCATGACCTCAAGAACAAAAGTAACTACTCACAAATGATAAGCATGCTCATGATCAGAGGAGTATTAAATAGCATATTGGATCTGAACATATAATCTTCCACCAAAAAACCATATAGTAATCAACACTACTAGTCACCCACAAACACACATCTATAGTTTCGGTAACAAGATTGAACACAAGAGATGAACTAGGGTTTGAGATGAGATGGTGGTGTTGAAGATGTTGATGGAGATTGCCCTCCCCAAGATGGGAGAGTTGTTGGTGATGATGATGTCGATGATTTCCCCCTCCGGGAGGGAAGTTCCCCCGACGGAATTGCTCCGCCGGAGGGCAAAAGTGTTCCTGCCCAAGTTCCGCCTCGAGGCGGCGGCGCTCTATCCCGAAAGTCCTCTCCTTATATTTTTCTAGGTAAAAATGACCTATATACCAGAAGATGGGCACCGGAGGTGGGCCTGGGTGAGCACAACCCACCAGGGCGCCTGGGCTCCCAGGCGCACCCAGGTGGGTTGTACCCACCTGGTGGCCCCCTCTGGTAGTTATTTGCTCTAGTAATTCTCATATATTCCATAAAAAATCCTCGTGAAGTTTTAGCCCATTTGGAGTTGTGCAGAATAGGTAGCCTGGCGTAGCTTTTTCAGGTCCAGATTTCCAGCTGTCGGAATTCTCCCTCTTTGTGTATACCTTGCATATTATGAGAGAAAAGGCATTATAATTACTCCAAAAAGCGTTATTTTGTATAAAAACATTATAAATAACAATAAGAAAACATGATACAAATTGGACGTATCAGTGGTTAAATAGACATTACTATAAGAGGCAACCATTAATAGGATGCATATCGAAACATGAATTGAAAATGACATTTATGACAACATTTTACTATGTCATACAAAAATTAATTAGATGCATATCCGAACATGAATTTAAAACAATATTTTACTGTGAACATTAATTGTACCCAAATATAGGCATTTTGAATGAGATTGATTGCAAGATTTTATTGGGTGTGAGACAGCTACATGAATATTCAATGATTAGTATAATGTTGCATCTATTACTACATTTGTTTCAATATTAATTAATATAGACCCAAAAAGGCATCTAGAAGGACACTAATCAGATCAAAAATTTAATTGGAATGGTAGTATTAATTATCCTGGAATGTTGGAATATTTGGGTCAAAGAAAATGGAAAAATCATGAAAAATGAAGTAGGCTAATACACTCTACTGCCAGAGACGGTGGTAGTAGCCACTTGTCACGTAAGAGTTGTCAGCGAACCTAGACTAGGTGCTATACCACCGTTGACTATGCCTGTATAGATAGTATATACTCCACCGCCATAACATGTGGCAGTAATCAAAAGCGTCAGATAGTAAAAATCAAAATAACTGTTCTAACCTTTAATGATTTGTCACATCCTTGTATCGATGTTTGAGTAGTAACTTGTTATATGACATCAATTAAATAGCATAAATATTGATTGCACTTATATTTGTTCATTTTTAAGAAATCCTTTTGTGTCTTACGTATGAGCACACATATACATTGGGGAACACCTAAGATGCAACAACGTGTCATGATGAATATTTGAAAGGAGGCCAGAGTGACAAAGTAACATTTTCGGAGCATAAGAATTATAACATAGTGGAATTAGGGGACCCTAAAGGATAAAACTATGATTTGGTTTTTACCTTAATTATTCTTAGAATAGTTGAGGTTGCTTGCTAAGGGTGTAATCATAATTGCATGTGAGTCAATGGTTTTACAACATGTTAGCATAGGACCCGCCCCCTTGGAAATCGGCACAATTCCAATTATTGAGGGAGGCACAAAGTTCATCTTACAAATGTAGTGCCTTGTCTACCCACGTGATATTACACCAAGTTGGCAATGGAGATGAGTCACCTTTGTAGATCACTGAAACACATATTTTACATGGTATTTATACATGTTCCCATGGTAAGAAAAAAACCACTTATTACAAAATAGCCAATTTCCTAAAACACTTGCTCTCATTGGAAACCTCTACATTCATCACAACCACCTCCACAACAAAAACACTTGCTCTCCTTTACTTATTATAAATCAATTAATAATGACACCTAACTTCTGTCTTTATCTCCTTGAGTACTTTAGTTACTCCTCTTGCAACCAATCTTACTTATAGAGAGTCTAGGTAAAGTAAAACACTAAGTGCATAGAAATCTTTATTAGTGACAGGCAGAGCCTAAGAGACTAGGAAAACCTAACTCAACTCCTATGGGGTATCGACACTCAAAACTTCACATTCATATTGAAAAGTGCTACGACAATTACTGCACTTGGGGGTTATGTGTTTGCGGTTTGCAAGGGCACCCATACCTTTTTTGCTTCATTCTTGGCATGGTCCATGTGCCCCCAGGGAAGAAATTTCACCTCTATTATCCATTTGTGCAGATCTCCATACCGCAGTTGCCTCGAATTTCTGGAATAGACAATGGAACATCTCGTTCCATTGGATGTTCGGAGCCGAGGAAACTACGACCTGGAATGCGCTCCATGGAACTTTAGTGTCACTCCTCTCCTTGGAGCCGGACTCCTTATCTACACGCCTATCGACATTGGGTAGATTCTCATCCACTTAGATCTACATGTAGTCAATAATTGGGTTCCTGCTTGAATGTCATTTGGAAGGTGAGTCTCCTCCTCAAAATCAATGTCTTCTTATGGCGGCTCACTCGGCACCGACTGCCTTTTTGCGCTGAGGTTTCTAAGCGGCTCGGCTCGACTGCTCAAGGGATAGTATGTTTCCCGATTGGGATGCTTGAGGATGGAATGCATATGTTATTCTCACGGTTCAGTTTGCTTGGAGTTGCGTAAGGGAATCTTTGCATCGCTCCTGGAGCCCTTCAAATTTGGACGACCCCCTCTCCATCCATGGTCCCTTGACTAGCAACAAGTGAAGCCTCTTCTGGTCATGTTTTGCGGTCCTCGCATGTGCGGCTTGGACCACTCGCAATAGGGTCCTTATTTGGAATATCCCAGATTGCTCATGTCACTGACTTGATTTATAAATGTGTTGTCTTTGTCTCTTAGTGACAAGGTGTGTGCGTGATAGAAGATACCCCGAGAGATATCGAGATAGACGTATGGATGGAAGGAGATAATACGTGTGTTCCTGATGGCTAGTGAGATAGTCATACTTAGGGGGGGAGTGCGTGTGCCTATGATGGAGTGAGGGATTATGGTACTTAGGGTGGTGCGTGTCACATAGAGAGAGAGAGAGAGAGAGAACAAGGGCGGAGAGTGTTAGATGGGTCTATGTAGTGCGAGCGAGACATGTGTATGTGTGAACCAGGGAGATATAAAGTTTGAGGGAGATAGAGGAGCCCCAGTAAGGCTGAGTGGTGCGTCAGATAGCTGAGAGGGGGAAAGAGATATTCCATCCGCTCGATATTGCATCGCATATAAATTTTTTAGAACTCAAGTTTTGGAAACTTTGACCAGGTTTATGCAAATATTATTTATATCTACAATGCCAAAGATACATCATACGAAACTACATCTCATGATGAATCTAATGATATATGTTTGTCGTTCTAGATGTAAATGTTTTTCTCCATGTACATGGTCAAACTTTGTGATGTTTGACTTTTCAATAAATCTATATGCTATGGACTGAAGAGAGTGCCTAAGTCGAGAAAGAGCAAGTGCATGTGAAGGAGAATGAGTGAGTGTGCCCCGTAATGAACAGTGTATCGCTTTATACCCACACTAAAAAAAGACACATCCGTGACATTTTGGGCCGAACGAATTTTTTTGTCATGCTTATGACACTTCTATGATGATAATTGTGAAAAAAACCCGGTATCATCATAGATGTGGTTTAGAGTTTAGGATTTATAGGGTTTACGGCTTAGGATTATGGTTTAGGGTTTAGGGTTTAGGTGCAAGGATCATGATTTGCTGGATGCCCTCGTCTCTTAGCTACAGGAAGTGGTCAGGCGACTATCTACGTCTCACTAGGTTTGTGGAGGCTTATCTCCGTTGTTTTCCTTTTTCTTTGGGCATTGTCTGAGCTGCTGCCCCAACATACTTATTTAGTTTTGAAGCTTGTTGGACAGTGTGTTTTTCGGATCATTGCTTTATTTATATCTATAGAGTGGGATGCAAGTTTGTTTTCTAACCACAAATGAAGTTTGACCTCCTTGTGGTTCCTGAAGGCACCCACATGTCCTCCCATATATTGATGTTCATACAACGAAATGAAACTCCACGTGTTGCTGCGGTAACTTTGTGAAATAAATGCATAAATAAATTGATAAAAAATAAGTAAATCTAATGAAAAGAAAATATAAGCTTGAAAATCAATAAAGGAAGGTCTTTAAAAAATAATATAAACTTTTGAATTACTGTTAAAAATATTATTTTGAAAAAAATGTGAAGGATGACTAACATGCATGTATGATGTGGCAGCGTTACATGCATAGACTAATGCAAAAATAATTATAATTTATAAGTTCGTTTATTTGGCAGGTTTCACATGGCTTAGCGGGAGAGAAGACTTAAATGCATGTCCTCAATGGGGACGTTCGTTTATGTGGCAGATTTTGCATGGCTAAGTGTGAGAGAAGACTTAAATGTATGGCCTTAGTGGGGACGTTGAGGTGGAATGTAAGATTACCAACACGCTAGATGACCTCTCCTTTGACAAGACCACTACTTTTAAAATAGCCCGCCAAATGTATGAAATCCCATCATATGGCGGGACAAAGATGAAAGTTTACACATGGAAAATATGTTCCATTCATCATAAGGGCACACAGAGATTCATGGGTCTGAGGAATTCTCCAAGCTTGACAATCAAGCATGGCGATGATGGTGGAGTAGAGTTCTCTAACACCGTAAAAATGGAGCTCACCATCGTTATTAAACTCATTAAGCTACGCCGGAAGGGCGGCCAACCAGATATGCCACGTGGCGCAAGCTGGTTGGCCGCAGTGAGAACTCTTTTGGAAAAAGAAATTAGATGAAGGTGTGGATTTTTTTTATATGTATTTTTTCCTTTGAGATGGAGGTGATTAAACATATTAAGCTACGCGGGAAGAGCGGCCAACCAGCTATGCCACGTGAAGCAAGCTGGTTGGCCGTGGTGAGAACTCTATTGAAAAAAAATTAGATGAAGGTGTGGATTATTTTTTATATGTATTTTTTTAGATGAAGGTGAGGACCTTTGGTATTTTTTAAATGGAGGGTTGTGCAAAGTGGCACTCGCTGGTAGGCTGCGGTGGTAATTTTTTCTTTTTTCTTTTTTACCTTTTTTTAGATGAAGGAGGGGATTTTTTTTATATGTTTTTTAGACGGAGGTGAGGACTTTATGTATTTTTTTAATGAAAAGTACACACAAATTTCTCCCAAGCGGCGCCACAGGGTGACGCCCCAACCACTAGTTCAGTATCAAAAGGTTCTTCCAGTATAGTCATGTGCATTTTCTGGTTGTTGTCCATGTCACTCTACCAAAATTACTGATGTTGTGCACAAATAGTTTTGGCGAGGTTAAAACATGTCATCTTATTTGACGGTTGTTAAAACATGTCATCACATAGATGCGAATAGCTTGAGCTTTGTCGTGGTGGAATTGACACAAGGTAATCATATATATTTCATGATATTACTTTCAAGAGAAATGTACGTATCCCATTTTTCAGCACCGGTATATTTTGTTGAACTGTCTTGTTTTTTGGTACCAAGTACAGGTTAATTTTCAATGCAAAAAAAAGTACAGGTTAAATTTTTTGGACAATGTAAATACATCTTGAATTTGATTTGAAGAAACGTGTAAATTATAATTTTTTTAGGCGACGCGGCAAACCACGGGCCCGAAATAAATTCAGCTTGGGTCACTCCAATCCGAGCTCGATTGATTTCGACTCCCACTCGCCGTCATCGACCGGAGCTGAAATAGAACGGAATTAAAAGCTTGGGCCTTTATAATGCCCAGACAACATCTGTTCCAGCACCCCCCAAATCGGAACCTAGGTTTCCTCGATCAAATTCTCCCCAATTTTGGCGGCGAGGTCGGTTAGTCGAGGCGAATCGCGGGAGATCGACGGCCGGCGAGGAAGTTTCGGCCAAGCGGCGCACCACCAGACGCATGGCGGCCATGGCAGCTGTGACCGCCGGCGAGGAGTGTGTTGTGCTGAAGCGGTGCCAGCAGCATGGTCAAGATCTGATGGATAAGAAGGGAACCAAAAGGAAAGCAGAGGAGGCGCCGGAAGGCGACGAATCACCACTGAAGATCTGCTCCATCGAAAGGAAAGCAGCACCGGTGGCGGCGGCGGCGGCCAGGCGTGAGGAGGCTCCGGCGAGAAAGATGACGAGGCTGCCGCAGGAGGAGGTGGATTCCATCCTCACCGAGGAGATGGATGATGACCGTCTCCCTCCCGAGTACAAGGCCCTGAAGCGCCACAACCCTGACCTGATTCCTTCGCCGGAAGAGGCGATGGACGAGGACGTGGTGAGCTTCTACGACGTCGTGCGCGAGTTCTATGAGATTGGAGAGGATTTCAGGGAATTCCAGGCCTGGGTCCGCAGCGAGTACGCCAAGAACGGCTACGTCGAGGTGGATGATGACTACCTGCGCCATCAGAAGGAGATGGAAGCAATGAACGAAGAAGCACGCAAGGAGGCGCTCAAAGGCTTTGATTTTTCAGGCCTGCTCGACTTCTGACTTGGTGCAGCATCAGCACCAGTCTGTGATGATTGTAGATGGATTTCACTCTTTCTCCAGTACTATCATCCATTGACTGTATTATTATGCAATCAATGTAATAAGAATTCACTTTGTCAAGCATTCGGTTCTCTTCTTACATTGGCAAAAGGGTGAGTTTGCTTCAAATTCAGGAGTTAAGTGGAAGCTGTGTTTCTTCTGATGCGTATCATGCGACCAAATTAGCTTCTCCGGCTAATGTTGTAAAGACCTGGATGTATGACTCTGTTCAGCTTGACACTCATGCTGACAATGAGTAATACTGAGTGCTGATTCTTAAATAAAATGAACACTAACATTGCAATGGGTATTTGTTCTTTTAGAGATCAAGGGCAATTGTGAATATAGTTCACCTAGTGAAGATACCTGCCAGGTTCAATCATCTCTTACAAATAAACTGTTAAGAAGGAGATCAGTAAAGAAGGTAATGGCAAAATTACCGAATTATAGGAGTTGTCAGTAATTTTGCCTTTATACTGCATATTAATCCGTTATTTTGGGTAATTAACTAAACTCATGTAACTTTGCTGAATCATCATAGAAGTTGTCTTTGCCAACCCGGGTGTTGCTTTACAACAATTCGATGCCCTGTGTATTTGTGTGATGTTCTGCAGATTCATACGGCTCTGAATGCTGTTCTGTAACTGATGACTCAAAATGACTACACTGAAACTGAAGCCTTTGGAAACTGAAACAAAAACCTTCTTGAGAGCAGGCAGAGGCACAGAGTCAACGGTTATGCTCTTGGATTAATATTCTACAGGTTAAACAACATCCATTGAGCACCCTTAGCATCAGTAAGCCTGTCCAATTGCAGGAGCTTGTGGGGGATCAGACTCTGCATTAATATTGGATTTACATGCAGCAGGGATGAGGAATTTGTCAGATAGTTATTACTTTATCATGCTTACTTGGAGCACTAAAATTCGTTCAGTGTAAGCTAAATTGTTTTGAAAACCTCAGCTCCTTCTTTTGTACGCAAGATACAAGGGCGTGCCATACATCGTACTCTCTTACCTCCATCTCTCTCAGGATTTACATATGTACCCATGATACTAGAATGCTGTCTGCTCTGTCTAGCTTCATCAGTTTGATGTTCGGTTTTGCTGCCAACATTTGACATCCCAGCTAATAAATTTGGATTCCATATCCTTTTCGACGTACTCCACTTCTCATGCGGAGACAGTGGCCTATTGTTAACTGGTGTCTTCGATCAATTATTGTTTAGCAAGGACATGTTGACTAGTGTGTTTTTTTGGATTAAAAGAGTTTTTAAGAAATTGTGGAGAGCTTTCTGGCTTGCAGTGCCTGGCCTGTTCATACTAACTAACAGTCATGACATATGTGATGATTGTAGATCGATCATAGTTTCTTCAGTCTCATCCATCGACTATATTTAAGCTAAGCACCAGCAAACGTCTTGTGTAATAAACAAGAATTCACTTTGCTGCATCCGTCAGTTTGCCATGAGCATTCAGCTCTGTTCTTACACATTGGAAAAATGCGTGTTGTATTGCAGAGACTGGAGCTCTTGTGTGGTGCCTGTGCTCTCAATCACCTCATTTATGTGTCTTGTTTGTGAGAGGTGAGAGGGGATGCAAAGTTGCACACTTTCCACATCCTATTTTTCAAACTCGCCTTCGATGAGTTGTGTAGGAAGGATTGCTTGTCAAGCTCTTGCGGAATTTGGACTTATTGTTTGACTAATGGCTCTGAGAAAAAAACCTATATATTTTTGTTATGTAAACGAAACCTTGCCACCAATGTTCAGCTTCAGTACTTCAATGTGGTTAGGGGCGATACAAATCAAAGTCGCAATGTAATGTTGTTCAGCTCATACAAGCAAAGGGGAACAACAAAAGTTCTTGGTTTTTAGTTTGCCATTTCAAGAAAATTTCATGAAAAAACAAAAAAGAACCAAATGATTAGAGGGAACTGTACGAGGGCAGTTAGTGCAACTCTAGTAGATTTAGGCTGGATATAAGGGATGCCGGTCAGCTCTCGTTTAAGGCCGGCTTGAGGTGCACGTCTGCTCGGTTTTATTTGACCAGTGAGTGACCGGCCCGGATGTAGATCTCTAAGAAACCTACTCTGATCTAGGCAGGAACAAACTTCGATGGGCTTTTAGTTTTTTCACAATTAAGGAACTATCGTCAATTAATTAGTTTTTTCACGATGAATTGGTGTGGGCGGGAATATATTTTTGTCTCACTTTATTTATTGGGGATAGATCGCTATCTGTGAATTGTCAGATGCAAATGGACGGCTGGGATTGGTTCCAGAGAGTTGTCGATCCGTGGGATGGAGAGATGGAACTATCAACATCACTCGATCCATGTGTCCGCGAGGCTGGCCAATTGCAAGCAAGTAGGCGATCCGTGGGAGGTAACAAGCAAAAAAAAAATCTCCAAAGAGACGATCCTATCCAAACGAAATCCCTAGCGCCGCCGCATTGCCTCCTCCTTCCCTCCCACACCACCTCCACTTCAAGCGCCGCCGCCACCCACCGCCCACAACCGACGACCTCGTTTCCCACTGCCGGTCTCCGCCCTCTCCCCCATAAGTGGCGACCTCGTCACCCACCCTCTCCAGCTCACGTTAAAATTCCATGACAATTTTAATATACATTTTTTGCCATGGTAAATTTTAATCATAATTTGTGTTACTTTTCGTACATGACAAATTTCTTTTATGCATGGCATGTTTAAAAAATGCATCTGCCATGGTATTTTTCGGCCCTAATTTTGTTTTTGTAATGTTCATTCTTGTAACGCCCTCGATGTGGCTATATCTCCCACGTGTCGAGGCACGACTTAGAGGCATAACCGCATTGAAAGCAATGTCGCAAGTGAGGTAATCTTCACACAATCCATGTAATAAATAAAAGGGGAAAGATACATAGTTGGCTTACAATCGCCACTTCACACAAGTGCATAAATAACATCCATCAATCAGATTACACTCAAGGTCCGACTACGGTACCAAAATGAAAGAAGACTACCCCAAATGCTAAACAGATCCCCGGATCACCCAACTGGGCTCCACTACTGATCATCTGGAAAAGAAACATAGTAACGGCCACGTTCCTCATCGAACTCCCAAATGAGCTCGGTCGCGTCATCAGCACTGACATCGTTGGTACCTGCAACTGAGGTGATAATATCTGTGAGTCACGGGGACTCAGCAATCTCACACCCGCGAGATCAAGACTATTTAAGCTTAAAGGTGGGAAAGGGCAGTGAGGTGGAGCTGCAGCAAGCGACTAGCATAAGTTGACTACAGCGCAAAAGAGAGCGAGAAGAGAAGGCAAAGCACGGTCGAGAGGCTAGAAATGATCAAGAAGTGATCCTGAAACAACCTACGTCAGGCATAACTCCAACAACCGTGTTCACTTCCCGGACCCCGCCGAGAAGAGACCATCACGGTTACACACGCGGTTGATGTGTTTTAGTTAAGGTCAACTTCGAGTTTTCTACAACCGGACATCAACAAATTCCCATCTGCCTCATAACCGCGGGCACGGCTTTCGAAAGATAATACCCTGCAGGGGTGTCCCAACTTAGCCCATGATAAGCTCTCACGGTCAACGAAGGATATTCCTTCTACCGGGAAGACCCGATCAATCTCGGAATCCCGGACTACAAGACATTTCAACAGCAATAAAACAAGTCCAGCAAAGCCACCCGATTGTGCCGACAAATCCTGATAGGAGCTGCACATATCTCGGTCTCAGGGCACATCCGGATGAACACTACGTACGGCAACCGAAGATACCCCAAGTTGCCTCAGGGCGGCACCGCAAGTGGCTCTAGTTGGACCAGCAATCGAAGGAGAACTGGCCCGGGGGGGGGGGGGGGGGTTAAAATAAAGATGACCCTTGAGTCTGCAGAACCCAAGGGAAAAAGGCTAGGTGGCGAATGGTAAAACCAATGTTGGGCCTTGCTGGAAAAGTCTTATTCAAAGCGAACTGTCAAGGGGGTCCCATAAATCACCCAACCGTGTAAGGAACGCAAACTCCGGGAACATAACACCGGTATGACGGAAACTAGGGTGGCAAGAGTGGAACAAAACACCAGGCATAAGGCCGAGCCTTCCACCCTTTACCAAGTATATAGATGCATTAATTAAATAAGAGGTATTGTGATATCCCAACAAGTAAACATGTTCCAAACAAGAAACAACAAGTCCATGTTCCAACAAGGAACAAACTTCTTCTTCACCTGCAACTAGCAACGCTATAAGAGGGGCTGAGCAAAGCAGTAACATAGCCAAACAACGGTTTGCTAGGACATGGATGGTTAGGGGCTGACATGGCAATATAGGAGGCATGATATAGCAAGTGGTGGGTATCGCAGCATAGGCATAGCAAAAGAGCGAGCAATCTAGCAAGCAAAGATAGAAGTGATTTCGAGGGTATGGTCATCTTGCCTGCAAGGTTCTCAGAGTTGTCGAAAGCTTGGTCCTCGTAAACGTTCTCAACAGGTTCCTCGTTCACGTACTCGTCTCCCGGCTCTACCCAAGACAAGAGAACAAGCAAAGGAACCAATATCAACCACGATGCAATGCGCAATCAACATGATGCAAAACATGGCATGATATGCGAGAGGTGATATGCAATGCGTATGCATGCTCCGGAAGGACAAGGATGAACAGGGCATAATCTTGGCAAACCAAGCATGCCGCTGGATAGATGAGGTGATTTCGGTTGAAATCGATATAAAGATCACCGGAATCGGATGCACGGTTTGCAAATGGCAAGCAAAACAAGAATGACACGAATCTGCCATAAACAGCATGATGCTACTTAGCAAACATCAAATAATTAAGCTACTGCACCCAAACATGGCAACAAAGCAGATGACAGTAATCTACTCAAGATGCACGACAAAAGATGAACACTGAGCTACGGCTAATTCACATCATAACAGGTTCAAACAAGCATGGCAAAAGTGCAACTTATAACAGATTCACAGACTTAGAGAAATAACAAGAAGTCAGGAAAACAACATCAGGATGACGTGTTCAGAGCAACGAAACAACATGCTATAGGTTCAGAACATAGCAAAGGAAGACATGGCATGAATCTACTCATAGCACTTGACAAAAGTCCCTTACTGACCATAATCCAAAAAGGACCCGAAAATATGATTACACCCATGTCAAATAAGCAAGTTTCGTTACAGGTTTCAGACTTAGCAGAAAACTGGACATGACAGAAAACTGTTAACGACTACGCATGTTTGTGAGCTCGATGCACTCACTACAGAGCATTTCATGATTAACTAAACATACATACCTCAAGAAGACATGGCATAGTAACAATACATGGCAAGAATAACATCGTATCATGCAAGGACCAACTACACCAAGCTTGGCAAAATCGAATAACATGTAAACAATCTGCCAGCAATATTTTGAAGCAAAAGTAGAGCTCGATTGACTCAAGCTATGGCACCCCATAAATGCAAACAAAGGCATGGATGGATTAATAAAATACTCAAGTTCAAAACTCCCTTACTGATCATACTCAAATTATGCATGGATCTCTCAGAAACAACATGAATACATGGCATGATAATAACAAAAGTCAGGGACTTAGTGAAATCACTAAGTCTCTGAAAACAGCAATATCATCACCCCTACTTTGCAAGCTTGAACTAGTCACCACATAGATCATAAAAATACATGGAAAAATCCTCTGGATAGGTAACATGGCATATTAAAAAACTTATGTAGGACTCAACTCCATAGGAGGTACACATCAATCATGGCAAAAATGACAAAAGTGCAAGATCAGATAAGATCCAGCAACTAACATCAACTAGCCCTCTTGTAACAGCATTTCGGGCATCAAGATGACTTCAAATGAAAATGATGCAATGGAACAAAATGATGTACTCTTCGAGACGAACAAAATGACATATTATACGCGCGAAACGGAGCTACGGATGCAAAGTTATGGCAGGTAGAACATGTGAGGATGATGCAAAAATTAAATGACTTAGTGAAAAAAAAGGAGGGGGAGAGGTCAACGGGCGCGGGATCCAGATCTGGATCGGGCCGAGGCGGGGCCGGGCGCCGGCGAGGTGGCGCGCGGGCGGCGCAGGGGCGGCGGCGGCGGTGCCGGGCGGTGGCGAGGGCGGCGCGGCGGTCACCGGCGACGCGCGGAGGGTGGCGGGCGGCGCTGCGGCGGAACGGCGGCGGGGGCGAGCCGCGGCGGGGCGCCGGCGACGCGGCGGCGGCCCGAGGCGCGGGAGGCGGCGACCAGGCGGCGGGGACGCGCGATGGGGCGGCGGCCGGGCGCGGGCCCGCGGGGGCCGGGAGCGGGCCTCGGCGGGCCGGCGCGGTGGAGGAGACGGCGGCGACACGTGGCGGCGGGGCACTGTTGGCGCGGATTTCGAGGCGACGGCTAGGGTTTCGGTGATACTCTCTCTCAGATTTGGAAGGGGAGGACGTTTTTATAGATAGGAGGAGCTAGGAGGCTCCAAACGGAGTGCGGTTTTCGCCCACGCGATCGTGATCGAACGGCGGAGGACATGGGAGTGACTTAGATGGGTTATTGGGCTGTTTTGAAGGGGTGTTGGGCTGCAACACACACGAGGCCTTCACGGTTACCCGGTTAACCGTTGGAGTACCAAACGAACTCCGATTGACCCGAAACTTGACAGGCGGTCTACCGGTGCTATACCAAGGCCACATGTCAAACCTCGGTCCATTCCGAGAATGTTTAATACCCGCTCATGAAGAAATGTAAAAGGGGACGCCGGGGAACATAGGAGCGCCGGATTGCAAAACGGACAACGGGAAAGATGCTCGGATTTATGAGACGAATGCGTATGAGAATGCGATGCACATGATGACATGATATGAAATGCATGACATGACCAAAATGCAAAACGGAGAGAACCCAACCACGGAGGGAATATCATAACACATAGCCGGAAATGGCAAGAGTTGGATTACAAATATGGCAAGTTACATCGGGGGCGTTACAACACACCATCACTACGAGAGGATCTCGTCCCAAGATCTAGGACTGAAAGAACTCCGGATACTCGGAACGTAGGTGGTCTTCACGCTCCCAGGTGGCCTCTCGGTCTGAATGATGTGACCATTTCACTTTGAGGAATTTGATTGACTTGTTGCGAGTCTTGCGCTCAGTTGTTTCAAGAATAGCAACTGGGTGCTCATGATAAGACAAATCTTCTTGAAGATCAATCTCTTCGAAGTTGATGGTGCGCTCAGGCGTCTTGAAGCACTTGCGAAGCTGTGACACGTGGAAGACATCGTGCACATTTACAAAGTTGGAGGGAAGCTCAAGTTGATAGGCGAGATCGCCTCGTTTCCCGATGATCTTGAAGGGACCCACGTATCGCGGAGCAAGTTTCCCCTTGATACCGAAGCGACGAGTTCCTTTCATTGGCGAGACACGGAGGTAAACATGGTCTCCGATCTCGAATGCCACATCACGGTGTTTGCTATCGTAATAGCTCTTCTGGCGCGATTGCGCGGCTTTGAGGTTCTCACGAATCACCTTGCACATGGCCTCAGCCTCTGAGATCAAATCATTGCCGAGCAATTGACGTTCACCGGTTTCAGACCAGTTGAGAGGAGTACGACACTTTCTGCCATAGAGAATCTCGAATGGGGCTTTGCCCGAACTGGCTTGAAAGCTGTTGTTGTAAGAGAACTCAGCATAAGGAAGACAATCCTCCCACTTCATGCCGAAAGAGATAACACAGGCTCTGAGCATATCTTTAAGAATTTGATTGACACGCTCGACTTGTCCACTAGTCTGAGGGTGGAAAGCTGTGCTGAATCGAATATTGGTGCCCATGGCCGACTGAAAAGAATCCCAAAATTTGGAGGTAAAGATGCTGCCACGGTCTGAAGAGATCAATTGTGGAATGCCGTGCAAAGAGACAATTCTGGAGGTGTAGAGCTCTGCCAGCTGCGCTGCTGTGATAGACTCTTTGATAGGAAGAAAATGAGCCACTTTGGTGAGCTTGTCGATGACGACGAAGATAGCATCATTTCCACGCTTGGACTTAGGAAAACCAGTCACGAAGTCCATTTCGATATGATCAAACTTCCATTCTGGAATAGCAAGAGGTTGGAGAAGTCCAGCTGGTCGTTGGTGTTCTGCTTTCACCCTTCTGCAGACATCACACTCATTCACGAATTGAGCGATCTCACGCTTCATTCGAGTCCACCAATACGACTGCTTGAGGTCATGGTACATCTTTGAACTTCCAGGATGAATAGACAGAAGAGAATTGTGCGCTTCATTCATAATGACTTTACGAAGATCACCCTTTGGAACCACAATCCGGTCCTCGAAGAAAAGAGTATCTCTGTCATCAACTCGATAGCACTTGTATTTGGGGATGCTCTTCTCAATACCACATTTCACCTTCTTCACCATGGTATCCAACAATTGTGCCTCACGAATCTGATCTTCCAAGGTAGGAGAGACGATGAGGTTGGCAAGAACACCTTGAGGAACAACTTGGAGATTCAACTTGCGGAAAGCTTCACAAAGATCCGGTTGAAAAGGCTTGAGGATTAAGCTGTTGCAGTAAGCCTTTCTGCTCAAAGCGTCTGCAACCACATTAGCCTTGCCTGGAGTATATTCAATACTCGGATTATACTCTTGAATCATTTCGACCCATCGAGTTTGCCTGAGGTTGAGATGAGGCTGAGTGAAGATGTACTTGAGGCTCTTGTGATCTGTGAATATGTCCACTTTCCTTCCCAACAGGAGATGTCTCCATGTTATTAGTGCGTGGACAACTGCCGCCAACTCAAGATCGTGAGTGGGGTAGTTCCTTTCATTGGGCTTCAACTGGCGAGAGGTATAGGCAACAACCTTCTTCTCTTGCATTAACACAGCACCGAGGCCCTGGAGAGAAGCATCACAGAATACTTCATAAGGCTTGGATTCATCAGGAGGAGTCAAAACTGGAGCAGTGACAAGTTTCTCTTTGAGAGTGTTGAAAGCAACATCACACTCAGGAGACCAGACATATTTCACATGCTTCTGGAGGAGGTTGGAAAGAGGCTTAGCAATCTTGGAGAAATTCTCAACGAATCTTCTGCAATAGCTTGCAAGTCCAAGAAAACTGCGAAGCTGCTTGACATTCTGAGGAGGATTCCAATTCAAAACTGCAGACACCCTCTCTGGATTAACAGTGATGCCCTTGGCGGAGATGATATGACCAAGATAAAGAACTTCATCCAGCCAAAATTCACATTTGGAGAACTTCGCATATAATTGATACTCTCTGAGCTTGTCGAGTACCAATCGCAAATGTTCGGCATGATCCTTCTTATTCTTGGAGAAGACCAAAATATCATCGAGATAGACCAAGACAAATTCGTTGATGTAGGGGTTGAAGATGAAATTCATCAAGCGAGTGAAATACGGAGGAGCATTGACGAGGCCGAAAGACATGACAGTATATTCATAAGAACCAAAGCTTGTTCTGAATGCTGTCTTGGGAATATCTTCTTCACGAATGCGAATCTGATGATAACCCATACGAAGGTCAAGCTTGGGGAACACCTTAGCACCTTTGAGTTGCTCAAATAGCTCATTGATGTTGGGAAGTGGGTACTTGTTCTTGATAGTCTTCTTGTTCAATGGACGGTAATCGACGCAAAGTCGGTCCGTGCCATCCTTCTTCTTGACAAAAAGAACACCACAACCCCAAGGAGAAGAACTCGGTCTGATCAAACCCAGACGTTCTTGTTTATCGAGTTGAATCTTCAATTCCTTGAGCTCATCTGGTCCAAGCTTGTAAGGACGCTTGCAAACGGGTTCTGTGCCAGGCTCAAGCTCAATAACGAATTCAACTGGCCTGCGGGGAGGCATACCCGGAAGCTCTTCTGGAAAAACATCTTGGTACTCACAAACAACTGGAATCTGAGAGATAGCCTCCATTTCACCCATCTCATTGAGAGAAAACAACCGAATGGTATCATCACGAGAAGCATAGATGATCACATCGTTCGAAGAGTGAGTCAATTTGATTTCCCTGGCAGCACACTCAAGCTGAGCCTTGTGCTTAGAAAGCCAGTCCATCCCGAGAATAAGATCAATATCAGAATCACCAAGAACAACTGGTTTAGACAAGAATTTATAGTCGCCCATCTTGATAGAAACATCCGGGACACAAACATTAGATGTCATTTGCTTGCCCGGGGACACAATCTTCAACGGAATAGGAATCTTTTCGGTCACAAACTCATGCTTAGCAACAAAAGGTCTCGAAATGAAAGAAAGTGATGCACCAGTATCAAATAAGACTTTGGCAGGAATATCATTAACAGGAAGATTACCCATGATCACTTCAGAAGACTCCTCTGCTTGAGCTGCATTCAACATGTTCACCTTGGCATGCTTAGGATTATGCTTGACCACTGCATTGCTGGAAGATTTCACAGGAGGAGGAGGCGGAAGGCGCCTCTGGTTGAAGCACTTGTTCGCATAGTGACCCTTCTGCTGACATTTGTTACAAGTCACTTCTGAGAGCGGACGATGGTAAGGAGTGCTTGGCCTTGGAGCTTGGTTCTGAGACTTGTTCTGATAACCAGGGTTGGGTGGGTGGGAAGATCCACGACCACTTGAGTTCTTCTGCTGATAAGGCTGACGGAACGGAGGAGGAGGAGGCAACCAGAACTTCTGTTGCTTAGCTGCCACAAGTGAGGAAGAAGAAGACTGAACTGCGTCTCTGACTCTCTTCTTAGATGCCTCACACTTGAGCTGAGCAGCTTCTTGTTTCAGTGCCATGTTGTAGAATTCATCATACTTTAATGGCTCGAAAAGCACGAGAGCAAGTTGCAGATCTTCTCTGAGACCACGCCTGAACTGGTAGATCATACTCTTCTCATCAGGAATGTCTTGCCTTGCAAAACGAGAAAGCTTCTGGGACTGAGTGTTGTATTGATAGACAGTCATGTTGCCTTGCTTGAGATTGCGGAATTCCTCACGCTTAAGCTCAACAACACTTTCTGGAATGTGGTGCGCTTTGAAGTCACGGCGGAAATCATCCCAAGTGATCACACGACCTCCTCTGGAATCTTTGTATTGCTGGAACCACTCAGCAACTTGATCTTTGAGTTGAAAAGAGGCAAACTTGACAAAGTCCTCAGGTCTCACATTGCTGCACTCGAAATGTTTGCTTATGTCCACGAGCCAATCATCTGCGTCTGTGGCCTCGACACAGTAGCTGAAGGTTTTCGGCTGATTAGCAAGGAACTGGTTCAGTGAAGCGAAATGCGGCTGATTGTTGCCTTGGCCTTGATTCTCTTGATTAGCTTGACCCTGGTTGCGATCTTGCAAGAGCTGAATCAGAATCTGAGCATTGGCATTTGTAGCAGTCATCAAGGCTTGCCAAGCTTCCGGAGGCGGAGGTGGTGGCGGAGGGTTAGCCTGATCTCCATCATTGCGTTCCAGATTCAGCCGAGTAGGCGGAGCCATCCTGAAGAGGGTGACATCCATTAGCATCTTGACAGAGATATATTGAAGCTGAATCAAAGGAACGAAATTGCAACATATAGTCTTCACAAATAACATTCGAACGAGAATGAACGAATGAATTCCAATGTAAATCATCACACTTTCAAAGCTGAGAAGCCACTTAGAGCATGGTATGGAATAAAATCAACAAGGTACGGAAGTGAACAAATACTTGGTAAGGATTACCCAATCACAAACCAAATATCTGCGGAAGAAATACTAAAGCTACAAGAATTCCCACTTATAAACTCCCGAAACTTTCTGGTTATGCAATCAGGTGTTGGGGATACAGGGGAAGCATAATATCTCACCCAAACTAGCAAATCCTACAACCAGCTGTATCCATCCTTCAACACATAACCAAGAAACCTTCGGAAATCGTCTACCTCAACCTTCGAAAACACATCCGTTATACAAGTCATGGCAATACTCCTGCACTCGCCACAGTACTGGGCTATCAGGGTTATCTCACCAACAACTGTACAAAAGTGATTTTCGATGTCGGTCGTACTAAACTCAGGTATTCCAAAACCGCAACGATAAGATTATGACGACAACACCTCGGAGCTCAACTCCCCGGGACACTGCCACAACCCCTAAATGTCAGGAGGCAACCAAGACAATGTTGTCATCATAAAACCATCGGAACGATTGTAATATACCCGCGTGATCCTAAAAAAAAATTTTAGTGAAATTTGAGAAGAGAAGAGTCAAAACTCTACGTCAGGATGCCTTACCAGAAGGTCGAAGGGACTGGGAAGTAAAAAGAATTCCTAAACTCTCCGATATATAATTCCTAAATGACTCAAAACATTTTTCTAGACACAACTCGGCCACTAAAGACGATCAAACAGTGGGGGCTCCTAAGGTCGGGAAAGGCTCTGATTACCAACTTGTAACGCCCTCGATGTGGCTATATCTCCCACGTGTCGAGGCACGACTTAGAGGCATAACCGCATTGAAAGCAATGTCGCAAGTGAGGTAATCTTCACACAATCCATGTAATAAATAAAAGGGGAAAGATACATAGTTGGCTTACAATCGCCACTTCACACAAGTGCATAAATAACATCCATCAATCAGATTACACTCAAGGTCCGACTACGGTACCAAAATGAAAGAAGACTACCCCAAATGCTAAACAGATCCCCGGATCACCCAACTGGGCTCCACTACTGATCATCTGGAAAAGAAACATAGTAACGGCCACGTTCCTCATCGAACTCCCAAATGAGCTCGGTCGCGTCATCAGCACTGACATCGTTGGTACCTGCAACTGAGGTGATAATATCTGTGAGTCACGGGGACTCAGCAATCTCACACCCGCGAGATCAAGACTATTTAAGCTTAAAGGTGGGAAAGGGCAGTGAGGTGGAGCTGCAGCAAGCGACTAGCATAAGTTGACTACAGCGCAAAAGAGAGCGAGAAGAGAAGGCAAAGCACGGTCGAGAGGCTAGAAATGATCAAGAAGTGATCCTGAAACAACCTACGTCAGGCATAACTCCAACAACCGTGTTCACTTCCCGGACCCCGCCGAGAAGAGACCATCACGGTTACACACGCGGTTGATGTGTTTTAGTTAAGGTCAACTTCGAGTTTTCTACAACCGGACATCAACAAATTCCCATCTGCCTCATAACCGCGGGCACGGCTTTCGAAAGATAATACCCTGCAGGGGTGTCCCAACTTAGCCCATGATAAGCTCTCACGGTCAACGAAGGATATTCCTTCTACCGGGAAGACCCGATCAATCTCGGAATCCCGGACTACAAGACATTTCAACAGCAATAAAACAAGTCCAGCAAAGCCGCCCGATTGTGCCGACAAATCCTGATAGGAGCTGCACATATCTCGGTCTCAGGGCACATCCGGATGAACACTACGTACGGCAACCGAAGATACCCCAAGTTGCCTCAGGGCGGCACCGCAAGTGGCTCTAGTTGGACCAGCAATCGAAGGAGAACTGGCCCGGGGGGGGGTTAAAATAAAGATGACCCTTGAGTCTGCAGAACCCAAGGGAAAAAGGCTAGGTGGCGAATGGTAAAACCAATGTTGGGCCTTGCTGGAAAAGTCTTATTCAAAGCGAACTGTCAAGGGGGTCCCATAAATCACCCAACCGTGTAAGGAACGCAAACTCCGGGAACATAACACCGGTATGACGGAAACTAGGGTGGCAAGAGTGGAACAAAACACCAGGCATAAGGCCGAGCCTTCCACCCTTTACCAAGTATATAGATGCATTAATTAAATAAGAGGTATTGTGATATCCCAACAAGTAAACATGTTCCAAACAAGAAACAACAAGTCCATGTTCCAACAAGGAACAAACTTCTTCTTCACCTGCAACTAGCAACGCTATAAGAGGGGCTGAGCAAAGCAGTAACATAGCCAAACAACGGTTTGCTAGGACATGGATGGTTAGGGGCTGACATGGCAATATAGGAGGCATGATATAGCAAGTGGTGGGTATCGCAGCATAGGCATAGCAAAAGAGCGAGCAATCTAGCAAGCAAAGATAGAAGTGATTTCGAGGGTATGGTCATCTTGCCTGCAAGGTTCTCAGAGTTGTCGAAAGCTTGGTCCTCGTAAACGTTCTCAACAGGTTCCTCGTTCACGTACTCGTCTCCCGGCTCTACCCAAGACAAGAGAACAAGCAAAGGAACCAATATCAACCACGATGCAATGCGCAATCAACATGATGCAAAACATGGCATGATATGCGAGAGGTGATATGCAATGCGTATGCATGCTCCGGAAGGACAAGGATGAACAGGGCATAATCTTGGCAAACCAAGCATGCCGCTGGATAGATGAGGTGATTTCGGTTGAAATCGATATAAAGATCACCGGAATCGGATGCACGGTTTGCAAATGGCAAGCAAAACAAGAATGACACGAATCTGCCATAAACAGCATGATGCTACTTAGCAAACATCAAATAATTAAGCTACTGCACCCAAACATGGCAACAAAGCAGATGACAGTAATCTACTCAAGATGCACGACAAAAGATGAACACTGAGCTACGGCTAATTCACATCATAACAGGTTCAAACAAGCATGGCAAAAGTGCAACTTATAACAGATTCACAGACTTAGAGAAATAACAAGAAGTCAGGAAAACAACATCAGGATGACGTGTTCAGAGCAACGAAACAACATGCTATAGGTTCAGAACATAGCAAAGGAAGACATGTCATGAATCTACTCATAGCACTTGACAAAAGTCCCTTACTGACCATAATCCAAAAAGGACCCGAAAATATGATTACACCCATGTCAAATAAGCAAGTTTCGTTACAGGTTTCAGACTTAGCAGAAAACTGGACATGACAGAAAACTGTTAACGACTACGCATGTTTGTGAGCTCGATGCACTCACTACAGAGCATTTCATGATTAACTAAACATACATACCTCAAGAAGACATGGCATAGTAACAATACATGGCAAGAATAACATCGTATCATGCAAGGACCAACTACACCAAGCTTGGCAAAATCGAATAACATGTAAACAATCTGCCAGCAATATTTTGAAGCAAAAGTAGAGCTCGATTGACTCAAGCTATGGCACCCCATAAATGCAAACAAAGGCATGGATGGATTAAGAAAATACTCAAGTTCAAAACTCCCTTACTGATCATACTCAAATTATGCATGGATCTCTCAGAAACAACATGAATACATGGCATGATAATAACAAAAGTCAGGGACTTAGTGAAATCACTAAGTCTCTGAAAACAGCAATATCATCACCCCTACTTTGCAAGCTTGAACTAGTCACCACATAGATCATAAAAATACATGGAAAACTCCTCTGGATAGGTAACATGGCATATTAAAAAACTCATGTAGGACTCAACTCCATAGGAGGTACACATCAATCATGGCAAAAATGACAAAAGTGCAAGATTAGATAAGATCCAGCAACTAACATCAACTAGCCCTCTTGTAACAGCATTTCGGGCATCAAGATGACTTCAAATGAAAATGATGCAATGGAACAAAATGATGTACTCTTCGAGACGAACAAAATGACATATTATACGCGCGAAACGGAGCTACGGATGCAAAGTTATGGCAAGTAGAACATGTGAGGATGATGCAAAAATTAAATGACTTAGTGAAAAAAAAGGAGGGGGAGAGGTCAACGGGCGCGGGATCCAGATCTGGATCGGGCCGAGGCGGGGCCGGGCGCCGGCGAGGTGGCGCGCGGGCGGCGCAGGGGCGGCGGCGGCGGTGCCGAGGGCGGCGCGGCGGTCACCGGCGACGCGCGGAGGGTGGCGGGCGGCGCTGCGGCGGAACGGCGGCGGGGGCGAGCCGCGGCGGGGCGCCGGCGACGCGGCGGCGGCCCGAGGCGCGGGAGGCGGCGACCAGGCGGCGGGGACGCGCGATGGGGCGGCGGCCGGGCGCGGGCCCGCGGGGGCCGGGAGCGGGCCTCGGCGGGCCGGCGCGGTGGAGGAGACGGCGGCGACACGTGGCGGCGGGGCACTGTTGGCGCGGATTTCGAGGCGACGGCTAGGGTTTCGGTGATACTCTCTCTCAGATTTGGAAGGGGAGGACGTTTTTATAGATAGGAGGAGCTAGGAGGCTCCAAACGGAGTGCGGTTTTCGCCCACGCGATCGTGATCGAACGGCGGAGGACATGGGAGTGACTTAGATGGGTTATTGGGCTGTTTTGAAGGGGTGTTGGGCTGCAACACACACGAGGCCTTCACGGTTACCCGGTTAACCGTTGGAGTACCAAACGAACTCTGATTGACCCGAAACTTGACAGGCGGTCTACCGGTGCTATACCAAGGCCACATGTCAAACCTCGGTCCATTCCGAGAATGTTTAATACCCGCTCATGAAGAAATGTAAAAGGGGACGCCGGGGAACATAGGAGCGCCGGATTGCAAAACGGACAACGGGAAAGATGCTCGGATTTATGAGACGAATGCGTATGAGAATGCGATGCACATGATGACATGATATGAAATGCATGACATGACCAAAATGCAAAACGGAGAGAACCCAACCACAGAGGGAATATCATAACACATAGCCGGAAATGGCAAGAGTTGGATTACAAATATGGCAAGTTACATCGGGGGCGTTACAATTCTATTCATTTGTATTTCTTTGCCATGACATTTTTCACAACAAAATTTTGTTGCCATGGCAATTTCTGGAATTGTTTTAACGACACAACATAAAAAAGGCAATTTTTGCCATGGCAAAATCATGCCCCACTTCAGTCTTTTTCACCCATGGCATTTTTGTCATGATTTTGTATACGATTTCATATAGGTTTTGCCAAGTATAATGGCAAATTTTCATAATATATCAAATTCAATTTTTTGTTCAGACGGCAAATAAATTTTTTTGTCACATGTCAATTTATATATATTTTTTGGTCACCTGGAAGTGGATCAGCAACAATGGGATTTTTACAGTAAACTTATTTTGATGGCAAGGAGTCCCTTTTTCTTCTTTCAGTTTTTTTACTGTTTTTGTTGCATTTTTTCCTTTTTTTTGTGCTTTTTATTTACGTCTGGAAAAGAGGCCCAACAATATGGGCTGTTAGGCCTTTTTTAGATCGTGCTGGTGGGTGTCGTTTGTGCTGGAGGGATTCTGCCATCGAACGACTTCGTTCGGTAGAATGTGCATCCCCGAGCGAACGAGTCGTTTGGTAGAACAATGCATCCCCGAGCGAAAAATATTGATGATTTCAAAAATGTTCATGAATTTGAAAAGCTGTTCACTTGTTTCAAAAATGTTAACAAAATTTTAAAAAATGTTCATCAATTCAAAAAATAGTCACGAATTTGTAAAAAAAAGTTCACAGATTTGAAAATATTTTTTTTAACGGGAAAAGGCAGGAGTTCTGCCATTGCATTATAGATCGGAAAGAATTACAGAGTTACAGAGAAAGGTGAACTGAAGTTCTAGAGAATCATGATCAGATAGGGGCTGACCACCCCCATTACACACAACAAACTACTCCCGAGCTGCCTCCTGCAGGAGGCCAATCTCATCCTTCACAAGCTGCAAAATGGTTGGGACCTGCGCATTTGTCGCCTGGAAGACGCGATGGTTCCGCTCCTTCCAAATGTTCCACGCAATGTACACAGCAAAGCGGACCTGCTCGTGGCGCGCATCCTTGGGAACACCGGTGTTGATTTTGCGCCACCAAGAACGGATGAAGGTTGCACCCAGTGCAATTTCAGCAACTCGCAAGTGCAAGCTTCGGGCAGCAACCCATAGCTCTTGAGCATAGGGGCAAGTAAGTAGGAGATGCAACGCTGTTTCTGAAGCCTGGTCACAAAGCGGGCATTCCGGGCTGTGAGGCCACCCACGACGACCGAGCTTGTCGGCAGTCCAATTCCGATTTTGCAGTAGCAGCCAAGTCTAAAACTGCACTTTGGGCTCAATTTTTGTCCTCCATACCGTCGCCAGGTGTGGTTGTTCGATGCGGCCAATGAACTGTGCTTCATAGGCTGACCTGGCAGAGTCCAATCCGAGCTCGATTTCGACTCCCACTCGCCGTCATCGACCGACCGGAGCCGAAAAAGAACGGAATTAAAAGCTTGGGCCTTTATAATGCCCAGACAACATCTGTTCCAGCACCCCCAAATTGGAAGCTAGGTTTTCTCGATCAAATTCTCCCCAATTTTGGCGGCGAGGTCCGTTAGTCGAGGCCAAGCGGCGCACCACCAGACGCATGGCGGCCAAGGCAGCTGCGACCGCCGGCGATGGGTGTGTGCTGAAGCGGTGCCAGCAGCATGGTCAAGATCTGAAGGAGAAGAAGGGAACCAAAAGGAAAGCAGAGGAGGCAGCAGAAGGCGACGAA
This sequence comes from Aegilops umbellulata, assembly GCA_032464435.1. NCBI lineage: Eukaryota > Viridiplantae > Streptophyta > Magnoliopsida > Poales > Poaceae > Aegilops > Aegilops umbellulata. The sequence goes on from CP136055.1 coordinate 507,385,286, forward strand.
TCTCCACTGAAGGTCTGCTCCATCAGAAGGAAAACAGCCGGGATCGACTGCTCTGAGCTTGAGCAGGGAGCAACACCGGCGGCGGCGGCGGCGGCGGCGAGAAAGATGACGAGGCTGCCGCAGGAGGAGGTGGATTCCATCCTAACCAAGGAGATGGATGACGACTCTCTCCCTCCTGAGTACAAGGCCCTGAAGCTCCACAACCCTGCCCTGATTCCTTCGCCGGAAGAGGAGATGGACGAGGACGTGGTGAGCTTCTACGACGTCGTGCGCGAGTTCTATGAGATTGGAGAGGATTTCAGAGAATTCCAGGCCTGGGTCCGCACCGAGTACGCCAAGAACGGCTACGTCGAGGTGGATGATGACTACCTGCGCCATCAGAAGGAGATGGAAGCAATGAACGAAGAAGCACGCAAGGAGGCGCTCAAAGGCTTCGATTTTTCAGACTTGCTCGACTTCTGACTTAGTGCAGCATCAGCACCAGTCTGTCATGATTGTAGATGGATTTCACTCTTTCTCCAGTACTATCATCCATCGACTGTATTATTATGCAATCAATGTAATAAGAATTCACTTTGTCGAGCATTCGGTTCTCTTCTTACATTGGCAAAAGGGTGAGTTTGCTTCAAATTCAGGAGTTCAGAAGTAGAAACTGTGTTTCTTCTGATGCGTATCATGTGTACTACTATCCGGCCAAATTAGCTTCTCTGTCTAATGTTGTGTAAAGACCTGGATGTATCAGGTTCCTGAACCTTTGTATGACTCTGTTCAGCTTTGACACTCATGCTTTCTCGCTTGCAGTGTCTGGCCTGTTCATACTAACTAACAATCATTATATCTGTGATGATTGTAGATCGATCTCAGTTTCTTCAGTCTCATCCATCAACTGTATTTATGAAGCTAAGCACCAGCAAACGCCTTGTGTAATAAACAAAAACTCACTTTGTTGCATCCATCAGTTTGCCATGAGCATTCGGCTCTGTTCTTAGTTCTTACACATTGGCAAAAGCGCGTGTTTGCGGTTGTATTGCCGAAACTGGAGTTCTTGTGCTCTCGACCACCTCATTTATCTGTCAGGTTTGTGAGAGGTGTGAGAGGATGCAAAGTTTCAGACTTTCCACTTTCTATTTTACAAACTCGTTTTTATAGTTTTGCTATGAAAACGAAACTTTGCCACCATGTTCAGCTTCAGTACAACAATGTGGTTAGGGGCGTAAAAATCAAACGTCGCAATGTAATGACATCTTCAGAAACTTGCCATACTGTGTTGAACTGCTGTCGATAGATCTTGCAAGCTTTCTGTATTATTTTGATTGCTTTTTATACTGCTTATTAATTCGCTCTTTCCGGTAAGTTGTCTTTCGCAACCCGACTTTGCTTTACAACAATTTAAGGGCCTGTGTATTTGTGTGATGTTCTGCAGATGCATACGGCTCTGAATGCTGTTCTGTAACCGATGGCTCAAAATGATTGTACATTGAAAACAAAGCCTTTGGAAATTCAAAACAGAAACCTTACTTGAGAGCAGGCAGAGGCGCAGAGCCAACGGTTATGCTCTTGGATTATTGTTCTACAGGTTAAAAAACATCCATTGAGCACCCTTGTTTGGTCATATGTTCGACATCACAGCTAACCAATATGGTCTCCCTATCTTTTTCGAGGTAATCCGCTTCTTATGCGGAGATAGTGGTCTATTGTTAACTGGCGTCTTCAAGACTTCAACCAATTATTTTTTAGCCAGGACATGTTGACTAGTGATTTTTATTATTTTGGATAAAAAAAGTTTTCAAGAATTGTGGAGAGCTTTCTTTGTCTGACCTGTTCATACTAACTAACTGCCATGATATTGTAGAAAGGCTTGAACGTCATACCATCTCTGGTTGACGATTGCGTGTTTATATAACACCTATAAGTTACACCTGTTAGTACTTAAATCCTTACTATTTTTGCACTTACCAATTCCTATGTTCCTTTTGGGATTGATACTTGTACTTATCGAAAAGATTGCAAGCTTTTATTGGATATAATGGTTACACTTCTATTCAAATGTTAGTCATGTTGCATTAGTTATTACCTTTCTATTCAAATATTAGCCGTGTTTCAAAATACACATAAAAAGGCATCAAGAAAGAGATCTAATCATATAGAAAATTGGATTTTCTTGGGATGTTGGAATATTTGGGTCAAAGAAATGGAAAAATATTTAAAAATGAAGTCCCAACAATCACTGCTCGGAATTCCTCAATTAGAACCTTATTTTGCTAGGTCATAGGATTAAGAGAAAATATGTTGAGGGCTTGCGGAGGTGGATTGATGCCCATCTTTGATGTTGGTATCTGGAATTGATTTTCCCTTTTTTTATCAGGATGATTTCTTGAACCAGCATTGGATGATTTTCTAGTACCTTTTTTCTTTCACCCTTTCCTTATTATGTAAATATGATCTTTTTTATTTATACGGAAAACCGTAGAACAATTGTTGTCCAGTTCATGGATTAAAACAAAAGACTAATTGGTTACCTTGTTGATCTCTGCCGAATTCAAGGACCATATTATTTGGCAGCGAGCTGTACCTAGTCGCGCTGCTCTACCTTGCCTCTACCAATTTCACTACTTAGTCTCCCTTGCCACAAACTCAAAATGAATGCAAATTATAATTCCGATTCAGGTGCTTATAATATATAGCCGTCCCTTTCTTGAATCATTCGAACAAAAAATAAACAGGAAATGATCCACACCGGCAAGTTCTCGGTCAAACCCAAAGGGTCAACGCATCTTATTTCTTTGAGCCACTAGTTTTTGGTGAATTGGTTATTTCTCCTATGTGGGATTATATATGGGTCCATTTTGTTGTGCTTACATATTTTACCATCATCCAAAGAGAAGGCGATTCCACGAAAATGGTTCCGCAACATCATTCAAGAATGACACATTTTTTATTTTTTATTCACTTCATCGGTGGTCCATTCTCCAAGTAATATGATTTTCATATGATGACATGCTAATACATTCCATTCATGGCTTCTGTACTTAAAACTTAGAATGGGCAAACCAAAACTTGAAGTCAAGTAAATAGAACAAAAGAATTGAAGTTGTATCAAATTCAAGTATTCGAAATGATATACTTGTAGTAGAAATAGTAATAGACAAATTATGTCTTGAACATCTCATACCATGTATTCGGCAACATGACTTTATTTCTCTTGCACACAACCCAATACTCAACTGTACAACACATATATGTAACAATATTCTAGCAATTCCAATGTATGGCCAGTAAATATTTCAAGACATCATGCTAAATCTCAATGGCGTCGGAACATTTTAGCTCATATCCAAAAGGAAATGACAAGTGGTTTTCAACAAGGTATTCTCTGCAAGCACTGAAATTATCGGTAACAGATAGTTTTGTGATAAGACAAATCGTAACGGGTAACAAGTAATAAAAGTAAACAAGATGCAGCAAGGTGGCCCAATCCTTTTTGTAGCAAAGGACAAGTCTGGACGAACTCTTATATAAAGCAAAGCACTCCCGAGGACACATGGAAATTGTTGTCAAGTTAGTTTTCATCATGCTCATATGATTCGCGTTCGTTACTTTAATAATTTGATATGTGAGTAGTGGACCGGTGCTTGGGTGCTGCCCTTTCTTGGACAAGCCTCCCACATATGATTAACCCCTCTCGCAAGCATCCGCAACTACGAAAGAAGAATTAGTAAACCTAACCATAGCACGAAACATATGGATCCAAATCAGCCCCTTAAGAAGCAACACATAAACTAGGGTTTAAGCTTCTGTCACTCTAGCAACCCATTATCTACTTATTACTTCCCAATGCCTTCCCCTAGGCCCAAATAATGGTGAAGTTTCATGTAGTCGACGTTCACATAACACAACTAGAGGAAAGACAACATACATCTCATCAAAATATCGAACGAATACCAAATTCACATGATTACTTATATCAAGACTTCTCCCATGTCCTCAGGAACAAACGTAATTACTCACAAAGCATATTCATAATCATAATCAGAGGAGTATTAATTATCATTAAGGATCTGAACATATGATCTTCCACCGAATAAACCAACTAGCATCAACTACAAGGAGTAATCAACACTACTAGCAACCCACAGGTACCAATCTGAGGTTTTGGGACCAAGATCGAATACAAGGGATGAACTAGGGTTTGAGAGGAGATGGTACTGGTGAAGATGTTGATGGAGATTGACCCCTCTCAATAAGAGGATCGTTGGTGATGACGATGGTTTCAATTTCGCCCTCCTGGAGGGATGTTTCCCTGACAGAACAGCTCTGCCGGAGCCCTAGATTGGTTTTGCCTAGGTTTCGCCTCGAGACGGTGGTGCTTCGTCCCGAAAGCTTCCTTCTGATTTTTTTCCAGGTCAAAACACACCATATAGCCAAACATGGGCACCAGAGGCCTGCCAGGGGGCCCACAAGGACGGAGGGCATGCCTAGGGGGGTTTGGTTCCCTCCATCCTTGTGGCTAGCTGGTGGCCCTCCTATGGTCTTTTCTTCGCCCAATATTTTTTTATATATTCCAAAAACATGCTCCGTGAAGTTTCAGGACTTTTGGAGTTGCAGAATAGGTTTCTAATATTTGCTCATTTTCCAGTCCAGAGTTCCAGCTGCCGACATTCTCCCACTTCATGTAAACCTTATAAAATAAGAGAGAAAAGGCATAAGTATTGTGATATAATGTGTAATAACAGCACATAATGCAATAAATATCAACGTAAAAGCATGATGCAAAATGGATGTATCAACTCCCCCAAGCTTAGACCTCGCTTGTCCTCAAGCAGAAGCCGATATCGATAAATATGTCCACATGTTTAGAGATAGAGGTGTCGATAAAATAAAATACGGACATGAGGGCATCATGATCATCTTTAGAACAGCAACATATAATGTCATATAATTTCTTATGCTAAAGTAACAATTCGTTCACGAGGTAAAGTATGAATCAGAAACTTTATTGAGAACTAACGAACTATGATCTCAGTCACTGAAGCAATTGTAATTTATCATAACATCGGAAAGAGTCAATATAAGAGCTTTTTAGCAAGTCCACATACTCAACTATCGTTTAATCTTTCACAATTGCTTACACTCACGCAATACTTATGGGTACAAAGTTTCAATTGGACACAGAGAAAGATAGGGGCTTATAGTTTCGTCTCCCAACCTTATACCTTAAGGGTAATGTCAATAATAATACTTTATGATAACCTACATCCGAGTGATATATATATATATATATATATATATATAGGTAAATTGTTTGGGGCACCTAGGTGCCTGGGCACCTAGACCCATTATATGGCAACTCACATTTGTAGTGCATGATGTAGAATGCACGACAAAATGACTTTCCAAGTTTGTTTGCATGCACTACAACCATCAACGGTCAATGATTGCTTTCCAAAAAACAAATATACTATTATTTCCTAGCAATGATTTCTTTCCAAACAAAGAGGGTATGTATATACGCTCTTGTTTTTAAGGTATCAGATACGACCAAATAATATAAGGCCGGGTCACAATTTTTAATGCCTAATGTTTTTATACAAATTAAGATGACCATATAATATAAAATGTGACCCAAATTATTATTTTACTTTTAGGAAAATATGATGCATGCTGATACCCACAGATGTTTTTTTCATGCGTACAAATACCCATACATGATTATTTTTAATTTTAGGAATGCACATTGCGTGCCAATACCCACACATGATTTTTCTCATGTGTATGTGGACCTAGGATTTTATACCCGCATACCTTTTTTCATTATACGCATGCTTTGTAGATATAAACAAAATTGATATACTTTGAACGGTACATATCCGAACATATTTTTGATCATGTATATTCTGTTGAGACATACCTGTAACTGATACTGGAGATATACCCAAAAATTGTATAATTTACATATACCTAATATATAGGGTATGTACATATACCTAAGATATTGTACACACAAACTCATTATTTAGTACATGTATATGCCTTGACGACATATCCAAGAATAATATACTCTTTTTTTCTGTATGTATATGTACCTAAGATATTATACGCACAAACTATTTTCTTCAAAAGTATAACATGAATATGGTGCCATGTGACATACATTTCTTCAAAAAGGTATACAACATTAATAAAATATGAATTCTTGTTCTCTGTAGAATACTGCACGTACCATGCATGTGACCATTAATTGTTCATTCTCGCTTTCCATTCTAATGTGGGCATTTAAGTGTCCATATCAATCAATAATTAGCAATAACTATTTCCTAATTGAACGCTCTCGTACTAGTACAAGTGCACATATCTCAGCGTAATTCGACGGTTTATAGGCAAGGTGCCCAGGCACCTAGGTGTCCCAAATTGTCGTCATATATATATATATATATATATATATATATATATATATATATATATATATATATATATATATATATGCATTGATGGTAAAATAGAGGACTACGGTAAAATAGAGGACTACGGTAAAATTACGTTGCATTGATGATATATATAGGGATTGACTATTCGTCATCCTGGGTGAGGAATAGTTATTCTTCACCCCCCCCTCTATTTTACCATCAATGCAACGTAATTTTACGTTCTGTAAGTTTTGTCTTATTTCCAACGTAAAAAGAGATCGTAAGATAATATATAATCATCATAAAAAATATTTTATGTTATGTAAAATTACAAACGTAAAAACATAGTGTAAAATACACATAAACCGCAAATTTTCTTGTCTTATGACCTATATTTTTAAATTTTTATGTCAAATTTTACGTAGTGAATCAATAGGAATGTAACTATTTGAATTCCAAACGTAATTTAATTATGATATAATCATAAGATTACCTCGGGTGAAGAATAACTTATTCTGCGCCCTGGGTGATATATATCACCCAGGGCGCAGAATAGATCATACATATATATATCACCCAGGGCGCAGAATATATATATATATATATATATATATATATATATATATATATATATATATATATATATATATATATATATATCAGGATCTCTCCAACATATAGTGCTTGCCAAAGGAATAGGTGTAAAAAGGAAAGGTGAAGATTACCATGACTCTTGTATAAGGGTAGGAGATAAAAGTAAAAGATAGGCCCTTCACAGAGGGAAGCATAGGTTGTCATGCACTTTTACGGTTGGATGCACAAAATATTAATGCAAAATAACGTCACTTTATATTGCCGCTTGTGATAAAGACCTTTATTATGCAGTCCATTGCTTTTATTTCTTCCATATCATAAGTTTGTATAAAGCTTATTTTCTTCATGCTAATAGATCATACATATTTAGAGAGCAATTTTTATTGCTTGCACCGATGACAACTTACTTGAAGGATCTTACTCAATCCATAGGTAGGTATGGTGGACTCTCATGGAAAAACTGAGTTTAGGGATGTTTGGAAGCACAAGTACTATCTCTACTTGGTGCAAAATTTTTGGCTAGCATGAGAGGAAAAGGCAAGCTCAACATGTTGGATGATCCATGACAACATAACTTCTATTCTGATATAAGGAAACATAACCTATAATGTTGTCTTCCTTGTCCAACATTAGCTATTTAGCATGTCATATTTTAATGAGTGCTCACAATCATAAAAGATGTCCAAGATAGTATATTTATATGTGAAGCCTCTCTTTCTTTATTACTTCCTATTAATTGCAACAATGACCAAAACTATATTTGTCAACTCCCAACAACTTTTATTCATCATACTATTTATATGTGAAGTCATTACTTTCCATAAGATCAATATATGATCTTTTTATTTCTTTTTGTTCTTTCTTTTATTTAATTCCCTCAAGATCATAGCAAGAAAGCAAAGCCCTCAACTCAAAGTACTCTTTATTATATAACTCACGGACTCGGTTACAAAGATAGAGATCAAAACAAACTCAAAGCTAGATCATACTAAAATTTTATTCTACTAGATCAAGATATAACCAAAAGTATCGAACTAAGGAAAACAATAAAGATAAAGGTGTGATGGTGATACGATACCGGAGCACCTCCCCCAAGCTTGGCAGTTGCCAAGGGAGTGCCCATACCCATCTATTTATGTCTCTTTCTTCGGAGGTGGTGATGATGGAGTTGTTGATGAAGTAGTGCCCAACACCGAACGTAGGAGATGCTCCAATTTACGAATAATGCCCTTGAGTGTGGTGATATGCTCTTGCAATAGAATATTTTTCACGAGTGAGATACTTATTTTGCACACGAACTACTTCAATGATCTTTGAAGCTTCAATTTCAGTAGGGGTAAGATGATTGTAGTAAGGTTGAAGGATGTCTTCTTCTTCTACTGCAGGAACTTGATCTTCCGCGGCCTTCTTGATCTTATCGCCCTCGTTGATTTCCCCAAGTTCTTCTCTCTTCATCTCTATCTTAATTAGCCAAGCATCATCGCTCGCATTGTTGGAGGAGGGGGGCGACATGATGCCTGGCCTCGAAAACTCTGGCAGAAAACAGCTCGAAACAAAAACAGGAGATATTGTCGTGGTACGGTGGTCAAAACCTTTGGGTGATTATATAATGAATTTTTACCAACCATAAGAAGTATTCTGCAAGAAAGCACAGAGTCCGAAGGGCACACAAGGTGGCCACAAGGACGGGGGCGCGCCCTTCACCCTTGTGGTGGCCTCGTGTCTCTTTCGGACTACTTTTAATTTTCCTAATTTTTAAATATTCCAAAACAGAGAAAATTTATCATTGGAAACGTTTTGAGACGGTTTATTTATCGTACCACATACCTATTCCTTTTCGGAGTCTGAAACGTTCTGGAAAGTGTCCCTTACGTACTCCTCCGGTGTTATGGTGTCGATTATATTGGTCTGAACATTTACGGGAGTATCTGAGATATCATGTTTGATTCTTTGACCGTTTACCACCTTCAGATTTGTGCCTTCGACGTTGTTGATTTTTATGGCACCGGAACGATAGACCTCCTTGATGATGTAAGGGCCTTCCCATTGAGAAGCTTGCCTGCAAAAAATCTTAAACGAGAATTGTATAGCAAAACATGATCACCTACATTAAACTCACGCTTTTGTATCCTTTTGTCATGCCATCTTTTAACTTTTTCTTTAAACAACTTGGCATTCTCATAGGCTTGGGTTCTCCATTCATTAAGTGAGCTAATGTCAAATAACCTCTTCTCACCGGCAAGTTTGAAATCATAATTGAGCTCTTTAATAGCCCAATATGCCTTATGTTCTAGTTCAAGAGGTAAATGACATGCTTTTCCATAAACCATTTTATATGGAGACATACCCATAGGATTCTTATAAGCAGTTCTATAAGCCCACAAAGCATCATCAAGTTTCTTAGACCAATTCTTTCTAGATCTATTAACAGTCTTTTGCAAAATTAGTTTAATCTCTCTATTTCTCAATTCTACTTGACCACTAGACTGAGGGTGATATGGAGATGCAATTCTGTGGTTGACCTCATATTTAGCAAGCATTTTACGGAAAGCACCATGAATAAAATGTGAACCACCATCAGCCATTAAGTATCTAGGGACTCCAAACCTCGGAAAAATAACTTCTTTAAGCATTTTAATAGAAGTGTTATGATCAGCACTACTAGTTGGTATAGCTTCTATCCACTTAGTAATGTAATAAACAGCAACTAAAATGTGCGTATAACCATTAGAGGAAGGAAAAGGTCCCATATAATCAAAACCCCAGACGTCAAATGGTTCAATAAAAAGTGAATAGTTCATAGGCATTTCCTGACGTATACCAATATTGCCAATTCTCTGGCACTCATCACAAGATAAGACAAACTTATGGGCATCCTTAAAGAGAGTGGGCCAATAGAACCCGGATTGCAATACCTTATGTGCAGTTCTATCTCCAGCATGGTGTCCTCCGTAAGCTTCGGAGTGGCACTTGTGTAGGATTTGTTCATGTTCATGCTCAGGTACACAATGTCTAATAACACCATCTACTCCTTCTTTATAAAGGTGTGGGTCATCCCAAAAGTAATGTCTTAAATCATAGAAAAACTTTTTCTTTTGCTAGTATGTGAAACTAGGTGGTATAAATTTAGCAACAATATAATTAGCATAATCAGCATACCATGGAGTATTACGAGAAGCATTTATGACTTTTAATTGTTCATCAGGAAAGCTATCATCAATAGGTAGTGGGTCATCAAGAACATTTTCTAACCTTGACAAGTTATCTGCAACGGGGTTCTCAGCTCCCTTTCTATCAATAATATGCTAATCAAATTCTTGTAGCCAGAGAACCCATGTGATAAGTCTAGGTTTAGCATCTTTCTTTTCCATAAGATATTTAATAGTAGCATGATCAGTGTGAACAATTACTTTGTAATCAACAATATAAGGTATGAACTTATCACAAGCAAATACAACTGCTAAAAAATTATTTTTCAGTAGTAGCATAGTTTCTCTGGGCACTGCCTAGAGTTTTACTAGCATACTGAATAACATTCAATTTATTATCAACTCTTTGTCCTAGAAAAGCACCAACATCATAATCACTAGTATCCCACATAATTTCAAAGGGTAAATTTCAATCAGGTGGCTAAACAATAGGTGTAGAAATCAAGGCATTCTTAAGTATTTCAAATGCTTCTACACAATCATCATCAAAAACAAAAGGAACATCTTTTTGTAAGAGATTGGTGAGAGTCCTAGAAATTTTATAGAAGTCTTCAATAAACCTCCTATGATATAGGATGGAATCCTAAGTGGAGATCTTTCACAAATTGGAGGGGGAATCCCCAAGAACAAGATGAACACAAGAGGGAAAACAAGAGGAACACTCAAGAACAAGTCCAATCACACATCCACTAGACAATCAAACACACAAGATCCACAAGGTACATGAACAATCAAAGGGAAACAAGATACATGGTAGAGTTCATCCCAAATCCTATGAAGGAGATGAGGGCTTGATGATTCACTTGGGGAATCCTTCTCCCTTTGGAGGTCTTGATGATCCTAGGGATCCTTCTCCCTTAGGAGGTCTTGCACTCCAAGGGAGTCTTCTCCCTCAAGAGGAAACCCACAAGGGGGCATACATGAGCTAAGCTCTAATGTCTAGATCTATTTATAGTCTAAGCCACGAAGGGGTAAGTGGGAGAGAGATACAAGGCCAAAGGCCCGGTTGCACACAGGCAGGGTTGGATGTCCTGTCTGCGTCGGACGTCCGGTCGCTCGTGGGGGTCCGGTCGTCCGGAGGGCGTCGGACTTCCGCTAATATCATTCTGTGAAAGTGGATCCGGATGTCCGGTAGGCGTCGATCGTCCGGGCGCTGGGATTTGTCGGACGTCCGGAGGTTGTCGGTCGTCCGGCCGCTGTAGATCTCCTGGCTGGTCCTAGCGTGGTCGCGTCGGACGTCCGGTGGACGTCGTGTTGGAAACATGCCCTAGAGGCAATAATAAAAGAATTATTATTATATTTCCTTATTCATGATAATTGTCTTTATTCGTGCTATAATTGTGTTATCCAGAAATCGTAATACATGTGTGAATAACAGACAACAAACATGTCCCTAGTGAGCCTCTAGTTGACTAGCTCGTTGATCGACAGATAGTCATGGTTTCCTAACTATGGACATTGGATGTCATCGATAACGGGATCACATCATTAGGAGAATGATGTGATGGACAAGACCAATCCTAAACATATCATAAGATCGCATAGTTCGTTTGCTAGAGTTTTCCAAATGTCAAGTATCCTTTCCTTAGACCATGAGATCGTGTAACTCCCGGATACCGTAGGAGTGCTTTGGGTGTGCCAAACGTCACAACGTAACTGGGTGACTATAAAGGTATACTACGGGTATCTCTGAAAGTGTCTGTTGGGTTGACATGGATCGAGACTGGGATTTGTCACTCCGCTTGACGGAGAGGTATCACCGGGCCCTCTCGATAATGCATCATCATAATGAGCTCAAGGTGATCAAAGTGTTTGATCACGGGATCATGCATTGCGGTACGAGAAAAGTGACTTGCCAGTAACGAGATTGAACGAGGTACTGGGATACCGACGATCGAATCTCGGGCAAGTAAAATACCGATTGACAAAGGGAATCGTATACGGGATTAATTGAATCCTCGACATCGTGGTTCATCCGATGAGATCATCGTGGAGCATGTGGGAGCCAACATGGGTATCCAGATCCCGCTGTTGGTAATTGCCCGAGAGCCGTCTCGGTCATGACTGCATGTCTCCCGAACCCGTAGGGTCTACACACTTAAGGTTCGGTGACGCTAGGGTTGTGAAGATATGTATATGCAGTAACCCGAATGTTGTTCGGAGTCCCGGATGAGATCCCGGACGTCACAAGGAGTTCCGGAATGGTCCGGAGGTAAATAATTATATATAGGAAGTGCTGTTTCGGCCATCGGGACAAGTTTCGGGGTTATCGGTATTGTACCGGGACCACCGAAGGAGTCCCGGGGGTCCACCAGGTGGGGCCACCTGCCCTGGTGGGCCACATGGGCCTTAGGGGGTGCGCCTTGGCCTGCTTGGGCCAAGGGGAACCAGCCCCAAAGGGCCCATGCGCCTAGGGTTCCATCTAGGAGGAGTCCTAGTGGTGGAAGGCACCTCCTAGATGGCTTGGGGGGGGGGGGGAGGGAAACCTCCCTGGCCGCCGCCCCCCTTGGGAGATTAGATCTCCAAGGGCCGGCGCCCCCCAAGAGGCCTATATAAAGGGGGGCAGGGGAGGGGGGCAGCGCACCCATTGCCCTGGCGCCTCCCTCTCCCTCTCCAACACCTCCTCCTCCTCCATTGAGCACGGCGAAGCCCTGCCGGAGTACTGCAGTTCCACCATCACCACGCCGTCGTGCTACTGCGGGAGCCTTCTTCCCCAACCTCTCCTTTGCCTTGCTGGATCAAGAAGGAGGAGACGTCACGCTTTCCGTACGTGTGTTGAACGCGGAGGTGCCGTCCGTTCGGCACTAGATCATCGGTGAATTGGATCACGGCAAGTACGACTACCTCATCCACGTTCACTCGAACGCTTCCGTTGCGATCTACAAAGTGGTATATAGATGCTATCTAATCTGAATACTCGTTGCTAGATGAACTCTTAGATGGATCTTGGTGAAACCGTAGGAAAAATTTTAATTTTCTGCAACGTTCCCCAACAGTGGCATCATGAGCTAGGTCTATGCGTAGTTCTTCTTGCGCGAGTAGAACACAATTTGTTGTGGGCGTAGATGTTGTCAACTCTTCTTGCTGCTACTAGTCTTATCTTGCTTCAGCGGTATTGTGGGATGAAGCGGCCCGGACCAACCTTACACGTACGCTTACGTGAGACCGGCTCCACCGACTAACATGCACTCGTTGCATAAGGTGGCTGGCGGGTGTCTGTCTCTCCCACTTTAGTTGGAGCGGATTCGATGAAAAGGGTCCTTATGAAGGGTAAATAGAAGTTGACAAATCACGTTGTGGTTTTTACGTAGGTAAGAAAACGTTCTTGCTAGAACCCTAATTCAGCCACGTAAAACTTGCAACAACAATTAGAGGACGTCTAACTTGTTTTTGCAGCAAGTGCTTTGTGATATGATATGGCCAAAGTTGTGATGAATGATGAATGATCTATATGTGATGTATGAGATGTTCATGCTATTGTAATAGGAATCACGACTTGCATGTCGATGAGTATGACAACCGGCAGGAGCCATAGGAGTTGTCTTTATTTTTTGTATGACCTGCGTGTCATTGAGAATCGCCATGTAAATTACTTTACTTTATTGCTAAACGCGTTAGCCATAGTAGTAGAAGTAATAGTTGGCGAGCAACTTCATGGAGACACGATGATGAAGATCATGATGATGAAGATCATGGTGTCAAGCCGGTGACAAGATGATCATGGAGCCCCAAGATGGAGATCGAAGGAGCTATGTGATATTGGCCATATCATGTCACATTTATTATTTGATTGCATGTGATGTTTATCATGTTTTGCATCTTGTTTACTTAGAACGACGGTAGTAAATAAGATGATCCCTCATAATAATTTCAAGAAAGTGTTCACCCTAACTGTGCACCGTTGCGACAGTTCGTTGTTTCGAAGCACCACGTGATGATCGGGTGTGATAGATTCTAACGTTCACATACAACGGGTGTAAGACAGATTTACACACGCAAAACACTTAGGTTGACTTGACGAGCCCAGCATGTACAGACATGGCCTCGGAACACAGAAGACCGAAAGGTCGAGCATGAGTCGTATAGAAGATACGATCAACATGAAGATGTTCACCGATGTTGACTAGTCCGTCTCACGTGATGATCGGACACGGCCTAGTTGACTCGGATCATGTTATACTTAGATGACTAGAAGAGGGATGTCTATCTAAGTGGGAGTTCATTAAATAATTTGATTAAATGAACTTTATTATCATGAACTTAGTCTAAATATTTACAATATGTCTTGTAGATCAAATGGCCAACGTAGTCCTCAACTTCAACGCGTTCCTAGAGAAAACCAAGCTGAAAGACGATGGTAGCAACTATACGGACTGGGTCCGGAACCTGAGGATCATCCTCATAGCTGCCAAGAAAGATTATGTCCTACGAGCACCGCTGGGTGACGCACCTATTCTCCCTGCAGAACAAGACGTTATGAACGCTTGGCAGTTACGCTGCGATGATTACTCCCTCATTCAGTGCGGCATGCTTTACAGCTTAGAGCCGGGGCTCCAAAAGCGTTTTGAGAGACATGGAGCATATGAGATGTTCGAAGAGCTGAAAATGGTTTTCCAAGCTCATGCCCGGGTCGAGAGATATGAAGTCTCCGGCAAATTCTTTAGCTGTAAGATGGAGGAAAATGGCTCTGTTAGTGAGCACATACTCAAAATGTCTGGGTTGCACAACCGCTTGACTCAACTGGAAGTTAATCTCCCAGATGAAGCGGTCATTGACAGAATCCTCCAGTCGCTTCCACCTAGCTACAAGAGCTTTGTGATGAACTACAATATGCAGGGGATGGTAAAGACCATTCCTGAGGTATATGCTATGCTGAAATCAGCAGAGGTAGAAATCAAGAAGGAGCATCAAGTGTTGATGGTGAATAAAACCACTAAGTTCAAGAAGGGCAAGGGTAAAAAGAACTTCAAGAAGGACGGCAAGGAAGTTGCCGCGCCCGGTAAGCAAGTTGCCGGGAAGAAGCTAAAGAATGGACCCAAGCCCGAGACTGAGTGTTTTTATTGCAAGGGAAGTGGTCACTGGAAGCGGAACTGCCCCAAATACTTAGCGGACAAGAAGGCCGGCAAAACCAAAGGTATATGTGATATACATGTAATTGATGTGTACCTTACCAGTACTCGTAGTAGCTCTTGGGTATTTGATACCGGTGCAGTTGCTCACATTTGTAACTCAAAGCAGGAGCTGCGGAATAAACGGAGACTGGCGAAGGACGAGGTGACGATGCGCGTCGGGAATGGTTCCAAGGTCGATGTGATCGCCGTCGGTACGCTGCCTCTACATTTACCTACGGGATTAGTTTTAAACCTCAATAATTGTTATTTAGTGCCAAGTTTGAGCATGAACATTGTATCTGGATCTCGCTTAATTCGAGATGGCTACTCATTTAAATCCGAGAATAATGGTTGTTCTATTTATATGAGAGATATGTTTTATGGTCATGCTCCGATGGTTAATGGTTTATTCTTGATGAATCTCGTACGTGATGATACACATATTCATAGTGTGAGTACCAAAAGAGTTAAAGTTGATAACAATAGTCCCACATATTTGTGGCATTGCCGCCTTGGTCACATAGGTGTCAAACGCATGAAGAAGCTCCATGCAGATGGACTTTTAGAGTCTCTTGATTATGAATCATTTGACACGTGCGAACCATGCCTCATGGGTAAAATGACCAAGACTCCGTTCTCAGGAACAATGGAGCGAGCAACCAACTTATTGGAAATCATACATACCGATGTGTGCGGTCCAATGAGTGTTGAGGCTCACGGTGGCTATCGTTATGTTCTCACCCTCACTGATGACTTAAGTAGATATGGGTATGTCTACTTAATGAAACACAAATCTGAGACCTTCGAAAAGTTCAAGGAATTTCAGAGTGAGGTTGAAAATCAACGTGAGAAAAAGATCAAGTTTCTACGATCAGATCGTGGAGGAGAATACTTGAGTCACGAATTTGGCACACACTTAAGAAAATGTGGAATAGTTTCACAACTCACGCCGCCTGGAACACCTCAGCGTAATGGTGTGTCCGAATGTCGTAATCGCACTCTATTAGATATGGTGCGATCTATGATGTCTCTTACCGCTATCCTTTTGGGGCTATGCTTTAGAGACTGCCGCATTCACTTTAAATAGGGCTCCGTCGAAATCCGTTGAGACGACACTGTATGAATTATGGTTTGGGAAGAAACCTAAGCTGTCGTTTCTAAAAGTTTGGGGATGCGATGCTTATGTCAAGAAACTTCAACCTGAGAAGCTCGAACCCAAGTCGGAAAAATGCGTCTTCATAGGATACCCGAAAGAAACTGTTGGGTATACCTTCTACCTCAGATCCGAAGGCAAGATCTTTGTTGCCAAGAATGGATCCTTTCCAGAGAAAGAGTTTCTCTCGAAAGAAGTAAGTGGGAGGAAAGTAGAACTTGATGAAGTGTTACCTCTTGAACCGGAAAATGGCGAAACTCAAGAAAACGTTTCTGAAGTGCCTGCACCGACTAGAGAGGAAATTAATGATGATGATCAAGATGCTTCTAATCAAGCTCCTACTGAAATTCGAAGGTCCACAAGGACACGTTCCGCACCAGAGTGGTACGGCAACCCTGTCTTGGAAATCATGTTGTTAGACAACGGTGAACCTTCGAACTATGAGGAAGCATGGCGGGCCCGGATTCCGACAAATGGCTGGAAGCCATGAAATCCGAGATAGGATCCATGTATTAAAATGAAGTATGGACTTTGACTGACTTGCCCGTTGAACGGCGAGCGATAGAAAATAAATGTATCTTTAAGAAGAAGACAGACGCGGATGGTAATGTGACCATCTATAAAGCTCGGCTTGTCGCTAAGGGTTATCGACAAGTTCAAGGGGTTGACTACGATGAGACTTTCTCACCGGTAGCGAAGCTGAAGTCCGTCCGAATCATGTTAGCAATTGCCGCATACTATGATTATGAGATATGGCTAATGGACCTCAAAACGGCATTCCTTAATGGTTTCCTTAAGGAAGAATTGTATATGATGCAGCCGGAAGGTTTTGTCGATCCTAAGAATGCTGACAAGGTGTGCAAGCTCCAACGCTCGATTTATGGGCTGGTGCAAGCATCTCAGAGTTGGAACATTCGCTTTGATGAGATGATCAAAGCGTTTGGGTTTGCACAGACTTATGGAGAAGCCTGTGTTTACAAGAAAGTGAGTGGGAGCTCTGTAGCATTTCTCATATTATATGTAGACGACATACTTTTGATGGGAAATGATATAGAACTCTTGGACAGCATTAAGGCCTACTTGAATAAGAGTTTTTCAATGAAGGACCTTGGAGAAGCTGCTTATATATTAGGCATCAAGATCTATAGAGATAGATCGAGACGCCTCATAGGTCTTTCACAAAGCACATACCTTGATAAGATATTGAAGAAATTCAATATGGATCAATCTAAGAAAGGGTTCTTACCTGTGTTACAAGGTGTGAAATTGAGCTCAGCTCAATGTCCGACCACGGCAGAAGATATAGAAGAGATGAGCGTCATCCCCTATGCCTCAACCATAGGTTCTATTATGTATGCCATGCTGTGTACCAGACCTGATGTAAACCTTGCCGTAAGTTTGGTAGGTAGGTACCAAAGTAATCCCGACAAGGAACACTGGATAGCGGTCAAGAATATCCTGAAGTACCTGAAAAGGACCAAGGAAATGTTTCTCGTTTATGGAGGTGACGAAGAGCTCGTCGTAAAAGGTTACGTCGACGCTAGCTTCGACACAGATCTGGATGACTCTAAGTCACAAACCGGATACGTGTATATTTTGAATGGTGGGGCAGTAAGCTGGTGCAGTTGCAAGCAAAGCGTCGTGGCGGGATCTACATGTGAAGCGGAGTACATGGCAGCCTCGGAGGCAGCACATGAAGCAATTTGGGTGAAGGAGTTCATCACCGACCTCGGAGTCATACCCAATGCGTCGGGGCCAATCAAGCTCTTCTGTGACAACACTGGAGCTATTGCACTTGCAAAGGAGCCCAGGTTTCACAAGAAGACCAGGCACATCAAGCGTCGCTTCAACTCCATTCGTGAAAATGTTCAAGATGGAGACATAGAGATTTGTAAAGTACACACGGATCTGAATGTCGCAGATCCGTTGACTAAACCTCTCCCTAAGGCAAAACATGATCAGCACCAGAAATCTATGGGTGTTCGATTCATCACAATGTAACTAGATTATTGACTCTAGTGCAAGTGGGAGACTGTTGGAAATATGACCTAAAGGCAATAATAAAAGCATTATTATTATATTTCCTTATTCATGATAATTGTCTTTATTCATGCTATAATTGTGTTATCCGGAAATCGTAATACATGTGTGAATAACAGACAACAAACATGTCCCTAGTGAGCCTCTAGTTGACTAGCTCGTTGATCGACAGATAGTCATGGTTTCCTAACTATGGACATTGGATGTCATCGATAACGGGATCACATCATTAGGAGAATGATGTGATGGACAAGACCAATCCTAAACATAGCATAAGATCGCATAGTTCGTTTGCTAGAGTTTTCCAAATGTCAAGTATCCTTTCCTTAGACCATGAGATCGTGTAACTCCCGGATACCGTAGGAGTGCTTTGGGTGTGCCAAACGTCACAACGTAACTGGGTGACTATAAAGGTATACTACGGGTATCTCTGAAAGTGTCTGTTGGGTTGACATGAATCGAGACTGGGATTTGTCACTCCGCTTGACGGAGAGGTATCACCGGGCCCTCTCGGTAATGCATCATCATAATGAGCTCAAGGTGATCAAAGTGTTTGATCACGGGATCATGCATTGCGGTACGATAAAAGTGACTTGCCGGTAACGAGATTGAACGAGGTACTGGGATACCGACGATCGAATCTCGGGCAAGTAAAATACCGATTGACAAAGGGAATCGTATACGGGATTAATTGAATCCTCGACATCGTGGTTCATCCGATGAGATCATCGTGGAGCATGTGGGAGCCAACATGGGTATCCAGATCCCGCTGTTGGTTATTGCCCGAGAGCCGTCTCGGTCATGACTGCATGTCTCCCGAACACGTAGGGTCTACACACTTAAGGTTCGGTGACGCTAGGGTTGTGAAGATATGTATATGCAGTAACCCGAATGTTGTTCGGAGTCCCGGATGAGATCCCGGACGTCACGAGGAGTTCCGGAATGGTCCGGAGGTAAAGAATTATATATAGGAAGTGCTGTTTCGGCCATCGGGACAAGTTTCGGGGTTATCGGTATTGTACCGGGACCACCGAAGGAGTCCCGGGGGTCCACCAGGTGGGGCCACCTGCCCTGGTGGGCCACATGGGCCTTAGGGGGTGCGCCTTGGCCTGCTTGGGCCAAGGGGAACCAGCCCCAAAGGGCCCATGCGCCTAGGGTTCCATCTAGGAGGAGTCCTAGTGGTGGAAGGCACCTCCTAGATGGCTTGGGGGGAGGGAAACCTCCCTGGCCGCCGCCCCCCTTGGGAGATTAGATCTCCCAGGGCCGGCGCCCCCCCAAGAGGCCTATATAAAGGGGGGCAGGGGAGGGGGCAGCGCGCCCATTGCCCTGGCGCCTCCCTCTCCCTCTCCAACACCTCCTCCTCCTCCATTGAGCACGGCGAAGCCCTGCCGGAGTACTGCAGTTCCACCATCACCACGCCGTCGTGCTGCTGCTGGAGCCTTCTTCCCCAACCTCTCCTTTGCCTTGCTGGATCAAGAAGGAGGAGACATCACTCTTTCCGTACGTGTGTTGAACGCGGAGGTGCCGTCCGTTCGGCACTAGATCATCGGTGAATTGGATCACGGCAAGTACGACTACCTCATCCACGTTCACTCGAATGCTTCCGTTGCGATCTACCAAGTGGTATGTAGATGCTATCTAATCTGAATACTCGTTGCTAGATAAACTCATAGATGGATCTTGGTGAAACCGTAGGAAAAATTTTAATTTTCTGCAACGTTCCCCAACACGTCGGTCGTCCGGGCGCTGGAGAGTGTCGGACGTCCGGTGGCTTCCGGTCGTCCGGTCGCTGTAGACTCCGCAGCTCCTTCTTCCGCCTTCACTTCCACGCTTCCCTCGCGGATGGTGTAGTTTTACACTTGCGCTCGCACTCCTCCTCGTCATCCGTACCGTTCCGACAATACCTATGCATGCACATGAGTGGAGTGTCAAGTAGTATACCATCCTCTAAGGGGTCAAGTGAGCACGTGTAAAGGAGATGATTCACCTTTGTGTATGTGAAGTAGATGTTGCACGTGTCACTCGCCGAACGGACTCGCCGCATCATCTCCCCTTACTTGGGAAAGATCCGACCTCGGATCGAAAACCAAAACACCATGGGAAAGAGATGGCTTCGCCGTGTAGAAGTGGACGTTCACCAAGTAGTCATCATCGCCAAGCGTGAAGTGGGCACTCTCCAATGTCGCACCGTCTAGTGATTCCTTGAAGGCGTGTCCTTGTGTATTCTTCACAATGCCGAAGCACAAGCAAGTGCAATGTAGAATCGTCATTTTAGAAGGTGGTTCGCTCTCAAGAGTTCGAATGGTCAATTCACAAGAAGTGGAAGTCGACACAAAGTCCAAGTATCCTACACATGCACAAAATAAAGAAAAGAATGTATGCGCATGGTAGATAAACACATCATCCATCATGATGGTTCTCTTCTCTTGCACATAACCATTAGAAGCACAAGTGCAAGAATAATATGATGCAACAATGGCTATATTCGTGGCACTAGGTATATGGTGCAAAGAGGTAAGACAAGCATGCTTCACAAGGAATATGTCAAAATCTCCAAATATATGCGAGAATGCTATGGGGGCAATCTCATTAGCAAGACTAAAAGCATTGTTGCACTCAATACATGGCAAATCATCTAGCATGAGAGAGGCAACACATGGAGATATATGACAAGAAGCAATAACAATCATGTGCAAAGCATGTAGATGGTTGTCATCAACCGCATGAAATGAGCAAGTATGAATCATTGGTGATGCAACAAGGCAAGCAATCATAGAAATCATGTCGTGCAAAATAGTAGTGCGAAGATGCAACATACTAGAGGAAATCACGGCAATCATGTCATGTGAGCAAATAATAGGCATAGACAATGCACATGACATATCGCAAGCACGAACACAAAGCAAGGTCATAGTATAATCATAGGCATGGGGCACAAAGCAAACATGGCAATAACAAGTGATATCTCCACCAAGCTTGCAAATACACATACAACTAGTAGAATCAATCATCATGTGTAATGCAAAGCATGGGTCACTAATGCATGTCAAAGGCATAGGAATGAGCATATCATGCAAAGTGAACATGGCAAGATGGGCAAATGATATATAATGGACAATAACCCATAGCCAAGTGAGGGCCATGTAGAAGAAACGCACGAAGTCTTTGCATGACGAGAGCGGTGGGAAAGACAATCCATGGGATCCCAAGTCATCATTGCTCTCTAGAGCTCGTTTTGTCAACTCATGGGATTGCGAGGTTGACAAGTATTCATGGGTACCTACACAAAAGAGACACAAACCAAAGAAATTGTGCGCGTGGTAAATGTAAACATCATCCATCATGATGTGTATGTGCACGTGTGAGTTAGCACAAGATAAGCATCGCTCAAAGAAATTTGATGCATGGTATAAGAACATGTCATCCATCATGAAAGAATATTTATTGTGTATGACACGATGAGGATGCAAATTTAACATACACGTATATGGCACATCACTAGCATGTTTATTCATGGGGAGCATATGGTGCACACAAGTAGTGGGATCATGCAATGAATAGGATGAATCAAAATCTCCTAAAATGTATGAGGAAACTATGGGGGTCTCCTCATGAGCAATAGTGGAAACATCATATGGAGAAAATGGACAACATCCAAAACAATGCATATCCGAAGCGAGGTAGTCATGGCATGGCATATGAGATATATGATGCAAAGGAAGCATAGCAATATCATCACAAGAAAAACAAATGCCAATAACCATGGGTTTGTCATATATGCCATAAGTGCAAATTGGATTAATCTTAATGGCATATTTTGACACCCCAAAAATTCTGACCTTGTTTATTAATTAAAATCTTGCCAGGAAATTAAACTTTTCATTTTCTGGGTTTTCTTTGATTTCAGTACCATCCTTTCTTGGATTTTTAGGGAGTTTTACCCCAAATGAAAGCTTCAAATATATGATTTGGACTTGTTTTCTTACTCAAGAAAAACATTCCTCTTAAAAGTGGATTTAATTGCATAATTAGTTCTCTCTGAGCTTTATTACTTAAAATGATTTTTCTTAAGTTTCAGGACCCAATTTGCACTGCAACCTCTTGATACATTTATCTAAAATTCCAACCAAAATTAGGAGATGTTATGTGATGTGTTTAAATCACTTTTATGCAAATATATATTTCATTTCTTAAATATTTTGAGCTCTACCCCAAGTTTTCAAAACTGGTCCAGATGGCAGTATTGCACTACAACCCTTTTAAATATTTCTTTCTAGCCTCCACCAAAATTATGGGATGTTGGTAGTGGTATGTAATTCAACTTTATGCAAAAACCCAGTGGTGTTCTTTGAAAAATTTGAGTGAATTAACCTCTTTTGCTTTCTGGTCCAGATTGGCTTTTTCTACTGCCACCCTAGTTTAATTTGCTCTAGTGCCCTTGAGCTTTCTCCTGCTTATAGCCCATCTTGCAAAACCCTTAAGTCCAGAAGAGTGGACCCATTGGAAGATTTTTGGTTCCTGAAACAATGCCATTTACCTTCTGCCCAGAACTACAGTTTTGCAAAACTTGCACTAACAAGTTTCTGCTTTTGTCAAACTAACTTCACCACCCTCTCATTCATCCAAGGAGACTATGATGTGGAGTTTGTGGCCACCCCAAGAGTTGCATAGATACACTTGGCATTATGTCAAACACCCTGTGTGCATGGCTAGATTTGGCATGATTTCAGGTTTACATTGTGAACTTGATCCCCTGACCAGACCAGCATGTCCCATGGATTTGACCTAGCCTATAGCCCCACCCTGCTAACTCTCTTGTGAATTGGAGCCCCTAGCATGCCTTGGCATATTGTCGAGCACGTAACGTGCGTGCTCTGGGCGTGCCCAGAGCGCGCGTTTTGCACGTGCGTGCGCTCTGTTCGCCGCGTTGCGCCCCGGCCCTTGCTTGCCTGCAGAGCCGCACCCCCGACCTCATCCACTCACCAGAACACGCCAGCTCGCCTCTGGCACCCCACAGCGCCGCCGTCAGGTCGGCCGTGACGGCTAGCTGATGGCCGTAGCAGGCCCCAGCCGTGGCAGCACCTCCCAAGCCCTACACGCGCGGCAGCTCGCCCGTTGAGCAGTATGGAACTCGTCGGAATGTGCCGGCCAGCTCCATGTCGCCTTGCAACTACAGCACGGCGGTCGCCGATGATCTTATCCCTAGCCGCCACACAACCGACCTCAGTCGCCTATAAGAAGGGTCCCCGAGCCCGTCCAGCCACCCAGGCAACCTCAGGCCATCCCCATGGAGCCCCCACAGCCAGAGAATCGTCAGGGGAAAGTCTTCTTCCCCGTCTCCGATCAGTGCGGCCGCCGCCACGCTCCGGTTCCGTGCGTCGCCAGCAGAGCTTCCCCCACTCTTCCAGCACCACCGTTCGACTCCACTTGATCGTGCGAAGCTGCCCAGCCTCTCAAACGCGATCAAAGCCGACCGTAGCCTAGATTCCCAAATCATGCC
Organism: Aegilops umbellulata; assembly: GCA_032464435.1. Taxonomy (NCBI): domain Eukaryota; kingdom Viridiplantae; phylum Streptophyta; class Magnoliopsida; order Poales; family Poaceae; genus Aegilops; species Aegilops umbellulata. The sequence goes on from CP136055.1 coordinate 507,409,297, forward strand.
CGAAGCTCCCTCCGCCGCGGAGCTCGCCGCCGGCGATTCCCTCCGTCCCCGCCAACCAGTCGACCACCGGGAGGACCGCCTAGGAGTAGCGGATCCATCCCTGGCCTTGGATGCACTCAAGGAGCCTCCGTTCACCAGCGACGATCACCGGAATCCCGCCCCCGCTCGGGCAGAGGAAAGGGAGGGAGAGGCGACTGGTCAAACCTGACCAGTGGGCCCCGTGGACCCACTGTCAGTGACCACGAGCAGGTCCACGCTGGATAAGTGAAGACATAAACCCCCAGAGTACGTCTTCGCTGCATCGAAAACGCTTTCTCTTTCGAAACGTTTTCTTTTTCTGTTTTATTTTAAAAAACAGAATTTGACCAAAACTTTGACTGGCTATAACTTTTTAAATATAAGTCCAAATGAATTGATTCTTTTTCCCACCACTCTCAAATTTCACCTAGTTTATTTTAAGATTTATTTCAAAAATAATTAGGGCAAATTTTTGTACTGTTTTTGAAATATGTGTTATTTGCATATTTTTGAAAATAGGATTTTTGGAGAGAGAAGAAAAACTTTCAAAAGTTTTGGAGAGCACCTCACCCCTCCACACTTGGAAGGCAAGCATTCTGAACCCGGGCATAATATTGCCGTGTGTTGTTTAATTGGATACAACCCACCACGTCTCGAAATTTTCGTTATTGATTAGGGTGATAGGATCCTACTTGTGAGTGCATGTTAATGGTACCATAATTTTGAACATTGATATGTTATGACAGCAGACACCCTCATATAGCCTTCATGCCTATCGGAAAGAAACCGGGAGAGCCTCTGTCTTGGATAGACACGACGCTTGTCTCCAGTTCCTTATCGAGACAGTTGTGTCCGGTATGGCATGATGAGGTAGGATGAGTGGTGATTCTGTCTGTTGGATTGAAATGTAATTGTTATACTAATCCTACAGGGAATACCTAAGCCTCCTGAGTCGACCATAGATCGAGTCTTGTTCCGGTAACCCCCATACTTGTTTCGTACTACCACTTGTCCCTGCCATAGGTAGGGTACGGTTCAGTAAGCTGTCAACCCCTTTCCTAGCACACACCGTACAGAGAGGCCATGGTGGAAGATACCGGCTGCATCCGGTAGGCATGCCACCTGGTCCGGGGCATGGGTGTTCCGGTTGTAGCCGAAGGGGTAGCTCCCCTAGTTTGCGCGTGGTATAAATTTTGTGATCCCATGCTAGTCGAGGTTGTAGCCTCCCCACTTAGAGTTTGCTTAACAGGTGTCAAGGGTGATTCCAGACATCGGTGAGTTAGGCTGGTGTGTGCAGTCAGGTGTGTTTTCAATAAAAAGACCGTGGGCGGAATTAGTCCCGATGGACTAAAGGAATCCGTTACTAGTGGGTAAAGAGTACACCCTCTGCAGAGATTAAACCTATTCGAATAGCCGTGTCCATGGTTAAAGACTACAGTCTGGGATGGGTCAAGTGTCGGTCTTAGTGTCGGTCTTCGGAGGAGAAACTACTAAACCAGAATATTGATTATGACTTATGATATATGATGGTTATGATTATTATCATTGTGGACTAACCATTTGCATTATTTGAAATAATATCCCTGGGACGATACTACCTCCTGGATATTCATCATGATTATGTTTATATATAAGCCCTTTATGTGGTGTCGCACAGACGCCCGACCGTGGCATGCTTGTTATTTCAATTACTTATAAGCCCTTTATGTGGTGTCGCTCAGACGCCCGACTGAGGCATGTCTGCTATTTAATTTACTTATAAGCCCTTTATGTGGTGTCGCACAGATGCCCGACTGTGGCATGCTTGTTATTCCTTTTATATATAAGCCATTTATGTGGTGTCGCTCAGACGCCCGACTGAGGCATGCTTCATATTATTACCCTTTTGAGGCGTCGCTCCAGACACCCGATCGGTGCTTTTCATTTCTACACCCTGATTATTTTACTCATGTTTTATTTAAATGATCTACTTGCGTGCATCATGAACCTTATTTCATAACTGATGAAGTGATCATAGAATATTTGAAGGCATGATTATCAGTGGCTATATTATACCTGTGTTCTTAATGTTTGCGAGTACATTCAAAGTACTCACAGGCTTGTCCCTGGCTATTGTCTTGGCCAGATCTCTTGCGTGGAAAGGAGCGTTGCGATGACAGCCCCGGAACCTACACAATGGAGATAGCAGCCTCGCGAAGATAGGAGTTATCCTGGTCAGCTGTTCCCGTGGGAAATGGAGTCCCATAGACGCTGATGATCCGCAAACCGCTTCCGCCATCAACCACTAGAAACCATTTGTTGTACTCATAGGCCAGAATGGTCTTGTACTACATATTATGTACTTTGCTTGGAATTTCTATATCAAGTTGGTGCCTCATCAGCTAACAGTAATCCTAGGGCTGATGAGCACAAGGGCCATTTTCTGGGAAATTATATCCCGAAAATCCGGTCATGACACATATGCATAGTCACTACGATGAGATTGCAAATATGACATATTGTTGATCTCATACATAGCATATGATAAGTCAAGCGGATTGTCAAACATGATGTGACCTAGAGAATTGTCACAAGAAATCCTATGTAACATGGCATCACAACTAGGTAATTCAACATGCTCATCATCATATTCATCATAAAGTGGTAAGTCATGACATGAGGAAGTCGCACTAGCATGAAGCATGTGAATAGGTGGATCAACATCATGCAAGCAATCAATGTCAAGAATGTCCACTAGTGGGACAAGAGCATCACCTTTACCTTTGTTACCTTGTTCATTCCACTCAAGTGGTGTAGGTGAGGTGGTAAAGACCAAATCGTGGTCATCTTCATCATGATGGAACCATGTGGGGGGTGCATCATAGTCCACCATGGCCATCGTCTTGTCCAAAGGAAGGATGAAGTCATCGAAGATCGGCGTGTCATCATAGATGGGACCTAGCACCAAATGAGAAGACACAATAGAGGTAGAGGTTAAGTTGTTAGAAATCGAAATGGCCTCATATGCCTCATCAACTACCTCACTCTCTCTATGTGGTGGTGGCTCACTCACTCCCTCAAGGTAGGTGGACTCAATGTCGCATATGGTGGAGTCACTCAAATCACTCAAGTGGCGGTGGTGGTGGCTCTCCTCACATGGGAATTGAGGCAACTCATGAGATATGATGCTAGTGGTGAAGTCACTCTCAATCTCAATATGGTGGCTAAAGTCACTCAAGTCATCATACGTCACCGTGGTCGAAGGGAAAATCCCATGCTCAACCGTCCCGTCGTCGTCGCCATGGATGAAGGCCGAAGATGGCACATCATCACTCTTGTCGTGGATGAAGGCCGAAGATGGCACAACATCACTCTCGCCTCCTAAGATGGAAGCATCATCCTTGCTCGTCACCATGTCACTTGCCTCCAAAGCTTGGTCCTTCAAGGTCTCTGTAGTCGTACTCGTTGCCGCACCATCTTGAAAAAGAGTTGAAGAAGACTCGGCATCATCAATGCCACAAAGAGGGATGGCGGTGAAGTCAAACTTGGGAGCATCATCTTGGAGCTCGTCGGGCTTGGACATCGTGATGGTACTAGCCTCATGCTCGTCGTGTTGGAGCTTGGTCTTCGAGAAGTGTGCTTGGGGTGGAGAAGCCTTGGCCTTCATGAGTTCTTGTTCCGCCTTGAGAGCACCAATGTAGTTGTCGTCGAGGGACTTGTAGTTCTCAAGGAAGATAGTCTTGGAGATGTCGTTGTTCAATCCCATCATGAAGTGGAACTTCATTGACATGGGGTCGTCCACGCCGGCACGTCGCAAGGCATGCTTCATCTCCTTGAAGTACTCGTCGATGTACTTGGATCCTTGGATGGTGTTCTCCAATTGGCGTAGAAGTTGTTCCGTGTAGGTTGGAGGCACGAACTCTCGCCGCATAGCTTTCTTTGGGCCAACTCATGCCGTAGCTCTCCGAAGGTGTGTGAAGCCACCATGTGGACGCGTAGTCGTGGAAGTTTCTTGAGGCGCACTTCACTTGATCTTCAGGAGGGACTTGATGTAGCTTGAGGTAGTCGTCCATCAAACGCTCCCACTCGAGATACTCCTCGGGTTCTAGAGTCCCAAAGAAAGGAATCTCGTGGTTGGTGTCGAGGTCGTAGTAGCTCGTGGAGGTCGCGGACTTGAGCTTGGGGAGCTTCTCTTGAACGAAGTCTTGGTCTACTTGTTGGCGAAGATGCCGTGTGTTCATAGGCGAAGATGCCTTGAAGTCGCTTGGCGAAGATGCCAAGGGAGATGGTGAAGTCGTTGAGCGGTTGTTGGTGTTGAGCTCTTGACCTTCACGTTCGTGGTGGTGATGGTGTCGATGCCGATGTGATCTTGCCGGAGATGGTAGCTCAGAAGCATGTGCACTAGAGCATCTTCTCGAAGATGAGGAAGATCGCTTGTAGGACTTGATGAGGGCTTTGATGTCCTCCATTTGAGCTTGCATCTTGGCGTCGTTGGAGTTGTTCGTGGCATCGAACTCGTCGTTTTTGTTGTAGACCGAATGTGAAATGCCTTGCCTATATCCATCACAAGACTCGAGCAAAGGTGAGTAGGAAATGAGATAAACAATACCAGGTTGCCTTTTTCCCAAAGTTGAGGATGTATCTCGTATCACTCAATGTGAGATGAAAGAATAGTGGAATTGGTACCGGACTTGTTCACTCACACCTATCAAGTAAAGCTTATGGAGGAGCTTGGTGAGAATAGTGGCACAAAAATTTGATGCAAAATGTTAGCAAGAGTCAATAATGTTGGAAAAGATTCACAAATTCGCAAGTGAACAAGTAGACCAATAGCAATATGTGGCACACGGAAACACGCACACGGATAGATAAATGGTGTCGTGCAACCAAGGAATGAGCACAAAATGTGGAATCCACGGAAAACGCTCGTGTTGCACAACTCAAGAGAGACGCTAGCACGATTGCTCAATAGGCGGATACGACACTTGTGCACAACCTATAAGATGCAAAATGTATGAGCTTTCTATCCCAAGTATGCTATGTGTATGATGTTCCCGTTGTTTGATCCAAGATGATCGGATATGACAAACTTATGCAATGTGGTATGATGCTATGGCACTTGCTTACAAGCTCTTTGCTCTCTTTTCTTTTGCTTAAAAGCTTGTTCTCCTTTTTTTGATATGGCCACTATGCGAAATGCACAAACCAAGATAGCAATTATGTATATGCGGGAACAATCTTGTGACACAAGGGATGATATGATGATACCAACATGATATGGTATGTATGCAATGGAAGGTGTAGATCACTAATGTGCACAAGTAACGTTGCCGGCAATACTCAAATGGCTAGTCTCGATAGGCAAGTAACACAAAATGGGCTAGGGGTTATCAATGCAATTGCAAGGGGAATGTACAATGGTGTCGTCGAGGTTATTGTCCTTCGCGATGATGAGTGGCGGTGTTCTTGATGTAGATACCAAGATGATGGAGACTCGTCCCTAAGTCTCAAAATCACGAACTCAAAATCTCAAATAACAAATGGTGGTAGCGGAATGCGGTGGTGGTTGCGGAAGATCAATCGGATTGCGGAAATGCAATGATGGGTTATGGAGTACGCAATGCGGAAGTGGAGGGTAAGGTGGTGAACTATACACGGTGTCGAAGTTGGAAGCATAGTCCCTAAGTAGCCTAAACACCTTAGGGGACACAACTCACAACACAAACAAAATTGGGTTAAGTTGGGGTGGAAGTGTATGGTTAGTAAGCCTATGCAGAAGTGGCGGTGGTGGTTGATGAAGAAGCAACCGTCCCTAAGTAGCCGAAACACCTTAGGAGACTCGAATTACAACTCAAACAACCACTAATGCTATATGGATCAAGATGGGTTAGGTTGCGGAAGTCGGCGGTGGTGTAGCGGATGAAGTGGTGGAAGTGCTAGGCAAAGATGCCAAAATTCACAAAATTTGATGGATTCAAATGATGTTTGTGGTATTTTTGTGGGAAGGAGGACGTCAATAGCTTCAAAATGAGCTAAAGAACGTCAAAATCGGAGTTCGGATGAATTAGTTATGGACAAAACAAAAATCAGCCGAAGGTGATATCTACAGGTTACAGACGTCCGTAAAAGGACGGATGTCCGATCGCCGGACGTCCGGCCGGGTCGGAAATCCGTTAATTTTCGTTCTGTTGGCTGGTTCCGGTCATCCGGTAAGTTGCGGACGTCCGGTTGTTCCTGGGGCTCCGGACGTCCGGAAAGTGACGGTCGTCCGGTGGGTCGGGGTCAACGCGAGATGCGAGTTTCGGGACGCGATTTTGGGCGGAATTTTGTGATTTTGGGGGCAAAATTGAGGAGATTTCATGGATGGATGGAGGGGAAAAGATGGGGGAAGGCTAGATCCACTTGAAACCAAGCAAATCCATGGATCAAATCCAACAAAACATCATCAAAACCAACAAATCACAAAAAAAATTGGGGCTATTTTTGGTGGGCAATATTCGAAATTGGGGAAGAACACAACAAAACTAGGCTAGAAAACACTAAGGGGGGCTCCAATTTCGTGAGAAACCATGGCTCATGATACCAAATGATATAGGATGGAATCCTAAGTGGAGATCTTTCACGAATTGGAGGGGGAATCCTCAAGAACAAGATAAACACAAGAGGGAAAACAAGAGGAACACTCAAGAACAAGTCCAATCACACATCCACTAGACAATCAAACACACAAGATCCACAAGGTACATGAACAATCAAAGGGAAACAAGATACATGGTAGAGTTCATCCCAAATCCTATGAAGGAGATGAGGGCTTGATGATTCACTTGGGGAATCCTTCTCCCTTTGGAGGTCTTGATGATCCTAGGGATCCTTCTCCCTTAGGAGGTCTTGCACTCCAAGGGAGTCTTCTCCCTCAAGAGGAAACCCACAAGGGGAGATGCATGAGCTAAGCTCTAATGTCTAGATCTATTCTTAGCTACCCCTAGAAAGGATGAGGAGGTGGTCTATTTATAGTCTAAGCCACGAAGGGGTAAGTGGGAGAGAGATACAAGGCCAAAGGCCCGGCTGCACACAGGCAGGGTTGGATGTCCGGTCTGCGTCGGACGTCCGGTCGCTTGCGGGGGTCCGGTCGTCCGGAGGGCGTCGGACTTCCGCTAATATCATTCTGTGAAAGTGGCGTCGGACGTCCGGTAGGCGTCGGTCGTCCGGGCGCTGGGATTTGTCGGACGTCCAGAGGTTGTCGGTCATCCGGCCGCTGTAGATCTCCTGGCTGGTCCTGGCGTGGTCGTGTCGGACGTCCGGTGGACGTCGGTCGTCCGGGCGCTGGAGAGTGTCGGACGTCCCATGGCTTCCGTTCGTCCGGTCACTGTAGACTCCGCAGCTCCTTTTTCCGCCTTCGCTTCCACGCTTCCCTCGCGGATGGTGTAGTTGTACACTTGCGCTCGCACTCCTCCTCGTCGTCCGTACCGTTCCGACAATACCTATGCATGCACATGAGTGGAGTGTCAAGTAGTATACCATCCTCGAAGGGGTCAAGTGAGCACGTGTAAAGGAGATGATTCACCTTTGTGTATGTGAAGTAGATGTTGCACGTGTCACTCGCCGAACGGACTCTTGACATGGTGATGTCCATAGGATGCTCCGCATCATCGTATAGAAACCAACATGACCAACGAAACTTCTTATACCTTTGATATCTTTAGGGCACGTCATCTTTTCAATAGCATCTACTTTAGCTTTATCAACTTCAATACCTCTTTCAGAAATTTTATGCCCCAAGACAATACCTTCATTAACCATAAAGTGGCACTTCTCCCAATTCAAGACAATATTAGTTTCTTCACATCTCTGCAAAACTCGATCAAGGTTGCTCAAGCAATCATCAAAAGAAGCTCCGTAAACGGAGAAATCATCCATGAAAACCTCAACAATCTTTTCACAAAAATCAGATAATAAAGCAGTCATACATCTTTGAAAGGTAACAGGTGCATTGCATAAAACAAAAGGCATGCATCTATAAGCAAAGGTACCGAAAGGGCAAGTAAAAGTGGTTTTATCTTGATCATCTTTTGACACAGGTATTTGATAGAAACCAGAATAACCATCTAGAAACCAAAAATGAGTATGTTTGGATATTCTTTCTAGCATTTGGTCGATAAAAGGTAGAGGGTAATGATCTTTTCTAGTAGCTTTATTCAATTTGCGAAAATCAATTACCATTCTATAACCTGTAACAATTCTTTGCGGAATCAATTCATTCTTATCATTAGGAACAACGGTAATACCTCCCTTCTTAGGGATACAATGAACATGGCTTACCCATTGACTATCGGCAATAGGATAAATTATACCTGCCTCCAGAAGCTTTAGTATTTCATTTATTACCACTTCTTCCATCTTAGGATTTAACGTTCTTTGATGATCAACAACTGGTTCAGCATCTTTCTCCAATTTTATTTTGTGCTGACATAGAGTGGGACTAATGCCCATAAGATCATCAAGAGTATATCCAATAGAAGCACGATGCTTCTTCAGAGTTTTCAATAATTTCTTTTCTTCATGCTCTGAAAGGTTAGCACTAATAATAACAGGATATATCTTCTTCTCATCAAGATAAGCATATTTCAGAGTATCACGTAATTGTTTAAGCTCAAACACGGGATCACCCTTGGGTGGAGGAGGATCCCCGAGGATTTCAACAGGCAAATTGTGTTTCAAAATAGGTCCTTGATTAAAGAATACTTCATCTATTCCCCTTCTTTCATTCATAAACATATCATTTTCATGGTCTAGCAATTATTGTTGTAAAGGATCATTAGGAGGCACGACAATAGAAGCAAGACCAATAATTTCATCCTTACTAGGCAATTCTGTATCATGGGGTTGTCTATGAAATTTAGAGAAATTAAAATCATGAGACATATACCCCAAACCAATAGTAACAATATCTTTCTCGCAGTCTATCTTAACATTAATGATGTCGGCTAGGACTACGTCGGTATTTCCCCAAAGAGGAAGGGATGATGCAGCACAGCGACAGTAGGTAGTTCCCTCAGTGAAGAAACCAAGGTTATCGAACCAGTAGGAGAACCAAGCAACACAACGTAAACAGCCCCTTCACAAACATAACAAATCCTCGCAACCCAACGTGTAAAAGGGGGTGTCAACCCCTTTCGGGTGGCGGCGCCCTAAGATGGGCAAACGGACGTGACGAGTAGAAGATTGATAGATCAAACGCCAAAAAAACGCAGCAAGATAATTTCGTATTTTTGGTTTAATAGATCTGAAAATAAATGCAAAGGAAAAGTAGATCGCAAAGGCAAATATATGAGAAAGAGACCCGGGGGCCATAGGTTTCACTAGTGGCTACTCTCGAGAAAAATAGCAAACGGTGGGTAAACGAATTACTGTTGGGCAATTGATAGAACTTCAAATAATCATGATGATATCCAGGCAATGATCATTATATAGGCATCACGCCCAAGATTAGTAGACCGACTCCTGCCTCCATCTACTACTATTACTCCACACATCGACCGCTATCCAGCATGCATCTAGTGTATTCAGTTCATGGAGAAACGGGGTAATGCAATAAGAACAACGACATGATGTAGATAAGATATATCTATGTAGAGATAGACCCCATCGTTTTATCCTTAGTAGCAACGATACATACGTGTCGGTTCCCCTTCTGTCACTGGGATCAAGCGTCGTAAGATCGAACCCACTACAAAGCACCTCTTCCCATTGCAAGATAAATATATCAAGTTGGTCAAACAAAACCCAAATATCGGAGAAGAAATACGAGGCTATAAGAGATCATGCATAAAATAGATCAAACAAACTCACATACTTTCATGGATATAAAAAGATATAACTGATCATAAACTCAAAGTTCATCAGATCCCAACTAACACACCGCAAAAGAATTACATCATATGGATCTCCAAGAGACCATTGTATTGAGAATTCAGCAAGAGAGAGGAAGCCATCTAGCTACTAACTACGGACCTGAATGTATACAAAGAACTACTCACGCATCATCGGAGAGGCACCAATGGAGGTGGTGAACCCCATCTGTGATGGTGTCTAGATTGGATCTGGTGGTTCTAGACTCTACAGCGGCTGGATCAATATTTCATCGACACTCTAGGGTTTTGGGAATATTCGAGTATTTATAGAGCAAAGAGGCGGTCCCGGGGGCACCCGAGGTGGGCATAACCCACCAGGGCACGCCTGGGCCTCCTGGCGCACCCTGGTGGGTTGTGCTCTCCTCGGAGCACCCCCCAGGCGCAGCCAGGGCCCATTACGTGTCTTCTGGTCCAAAAAAATCTCCATGAAGTTTCGTTGCATTTGGACTCCGTTTGCTATTGATTTCCTGCGATGTAAAAAGCGTGCAGAAAACAACAACTGGCACTTGGCACTATTTCAATAGGTTAGTACCAAAAATGATATAAAATGACTATAAAATGATTATAAAACATCCAAGATTGATAATACAACAGCATGGAACAATAAAAAAATTATAGATACGTTGGAGACGTATCAGCATCCCCAAGCTTAACTCCTACTCGTCCTCGAGTAGGTAAGGTATAAACAGAATTTTTTATGTGGAATGCTGCCTAACATGTCATATCATATTATTTTTCTTTATAGCATGGACATTTGGACTTTTATGTGATTCAAAGCAATAGTCTCGTTTTGACATGATAATTTAAGTACTCAAGCATATCAACAAGCAACCATGTCTTTCAAAATATCAACGCTAAAATAAGTTATCCCTAACCCATCATGCTCAACCATTCATCCATTCATGGAACACACTCGCATATTAGCTACACACAATACTTAAGTACGATCATATTGCCTCCTAGTTGGTGCTTTTATAACAGAAGATGGAGACTCAAATTCAAAATAAAAATTGCATAAAGTAAAAGAAAGGCCCTTCGCAGAGGGAAGTAGGGATTTGTAGAGGTGCCAGAGCTCAAAGGGAAAAACTTAGAGATAAAAACATTTTGGGAGGTGTATCTGAGGGAGTCCTGGATTAGGGGGTCCTCGGATAGCCGGACTATATACTTTGGCCGGACTGTTGGACTATGAAGATACAAGATTGAAGACTTCGTCCCGTGTCCGGATGGGACTCTCCTTTGCGTGGAAGGCAAGCTTGGAAATTCGGATATGTAGATCTCCTCCCTTGTAACCGACTCTGTGTAACCCTAGCCCCCTCCAGTGTCTATATAAACCGGAGGGTTTAGTCCGTAGGACAACAACAATCATAGTCATAGGCTAGCTTCTAGGGTTTAGCCTCTACGATCTCGTGGTAGATCAACTCTTATAATACTCATATCATCAAGATCAATCAAGCAGGAAGTAGGGTATTACCGCCATCGAGAGGGCCCGAACCTGGGTAAACATTGTGTCCCCCGCCTCCTGTTACCATCCGCCTTAGACGCACAGTTCGGGACCCCCTACCCGAGATCCACCGGTTTTGACACCGACATTGGTGCTTTCATAGAGAGTTCCACTATGCTGTCACCATAAGGCTTGATGGCTCCTTCGATCATCGGCAACGATGCGATCCAGGGTGAGATTTTTCTCCCCGGACAGATCTTCATATTCGGCGGCTTCGTACTGCGGGCCAACTCCCTTGGCCATCTGGAGTAGATCGAAAGCTACGCCCCTGGCCATCAGGTCAGGTCTGGAAGCTTGAACTATACTGCCGACATCTGCGGAGACTTGATCTTCGACGGATGCGAGCCTATGTCAGGTGCGCCGCATAGTCACGACGAGCATGACTTAGCTCTGCCGTCGGACAGTGTTCGGGAGATCACACCTGCGGCTACTCCGGCCCTCAATCCGGAGCAGATCGTGTCATCCGAGGAAGGGTGGATAGACCCCGCCACGGAGGCCGCGCACTCAGCGGCGATAGAGCCGAATGCTGACTTTACCCCCCATGAGACATGTGCTGCCGGATACTTGGATTCGTCCCCGGCCACGGGCTCCGAACCACCTGCATCCGTGCCTATCGAATCCGACTGGGCGCCGATCATGGAGTTTTACTCCGCGGATATCTTTCAGCACTCGCCCTTGGGCGATGTGCTAAATTCATTAAGGTCTCTCTCCTTGTTAGGAGGCCCTTGGCCGAACTGTGTCCGGCTTGAGTGGGAAGCGGACGACGAAGAAATTCGTTCCCCACCCACCACCCACTTAATAGCCACTGTCGACGATCTAACCGACATGCTTGATTTCGGCTCCGAAGACATCGACGGTATGGACGACGATGTAGGAGAAGAACAGGAACCACCGCCCACAGGGTGCTGTACTGCCACCTCATCATATGATATATACATGGTGGACACCCCCAAAGAAAGAGATGGCAATAAGGCAACAGAGGATAATCCCCTCGAGAAGCAATCTAAGCACCGGCGTCAACCAGCGCCGCTCTAATCCCCGCCATAGCAAAAGCAGCGATACCGGCACAAGAGACAATACTGCTGCGGATAGTGCCGAAGACGAAGACAAGCCCCTCCAGCCAGATTTTGAGCCGGAGGACGGGCAAGCTAGCCCTAAATGGAGACTGGCAGCAGTCGGAGAATTAGAGGATGAAAATTTCATGCCTCTCTCCGAAGATGAGGTGAACCTCGGTGACGAAGAGTTTATCGTGCCCGAGGATCCCGTCGAGCAGGAGCGCTTCAAGCGCCGGCTTATAGCCACAGCAAAAAGCCTGAAGAAAAAGCAACAACAGCTCCAAGCTGACCAAGATCTGCTAGCAGATAGATGGACTGAGGTCCTGGCGGCCGAGGAATACGAACTCGAACGCCCAACCAAGAGTTACCCAAAGCACAGGTTGCTACCCCAACTCGAGGAGGAAGCCTTAAAACCTACATTACCAGCGTATGATGCGGCTGATCGGCCACCTCGTGGCCGAGACAGAGCGGCATATCAGCCTGAAGTCCAGCCCGCACCCCGTCGCTAGTCAAACAAAAACACCAAGGCCCGGGGCAACAAGCAGGACCTGCGAGACGTATTGGAAAACAAAACAGGACATACAAGATCGATATACGGATCGCGCGGGCGCGCCCCAACGCGTGACGACGACCGTCATGCCGGATATACTAAACGCAAATCCGGCCGGGCCAAATACAGCAGACAAGACTCGTCTGAGTTGCATCGTGATATAGCCCGGCACAGAGGCGCTGCACACCCCTTATGCTTCACTGATGAAGTAATGGATCACGAATTCCCAGAAGGTTTTAAACCCATGAATATTGAATCATATGATGGTACAACAGACCCCGTGGTATGGATTGAAGATTTCCTCCTCCACATTCACATGGCCCGCGGTGATGATCTACATGCCATCAAGTACCTCCCATTAAAACTCAAAGGACCTGCTCGACATTGGCTCAACAGCCTGCCGGCAAACTCCATAGGCAGTTGGGAGAATTTGGAAGATGCATTCCTTGACAACTTCCAAGGCACTTATGTGCAACCTCTGGATGCTGATGACTTGAGTCACATAACACAACAGCCAGGGGAATCAGCCAGGAAATTCTGGACTCGGTTCCTAACTAAAAAGAACCAAATTATCGACTGTCCGGATGCTGAGGCCTTAGCGGCATTCAAGCATAACATCCGTGACGAGTGGCTCGCTCGACATCTCGGCCAAGAGAAGCCGAAGTCCATGGCAGCCCTCATGACACTCATGACCCGCTTTTGCACGGGCGAGGACAGCTGGTTGGCTCGCAGCAACAATACGTTAAGAAACCCCGGCAGTTCAGATGCCAAAGATAGCAACGGCAGGCTACGTCGCAACAGAAACAAGCGCCGTAATAATGGTGATAACACCGAAGACACAATAGTCAATGCCGGATACAGTGGTTCTAAATCCGGTCAGCTGAAAAAGCCGTTCAAAATAAACAATCCGGGCCCGTCCAGTTTGGACCGCATACTCGATCACTCGTGTCAAATTCACGGCACCCCCGATAAACCGGCCAACCACACCAACAGAGAATGCTGGGTGTTCAAACAGGACGGCAAGTTGAATGCCGAAAACAAGGAAAAGGGGCTACATAGTGACGACGAGGAGGAGCCCCGACGGCCGAACACCGGAGGAAAGAAGAAATTTCCTCCCCAAGTGAAAATGGTGAACATGATATACGCAACCCATATTCCCAAACAGGAACAGAAGCGTGCACTGAGGGACGTCTATGCGATGGAGCCAGTCGCCCCAAAGTTCAACCCATGGTCTTCTTTTCCGATCACCTTCGATCGTAGGGACCACCCCACTAGTATCCATCATGGTGGTTCTGCCGCATTGGTTCTTGATCCCATCATTGATGGATTTCACCTCACTCCAGTCCTTATGGACGGTGGCAGCAGCCTGAACCTGCTCTATCAGGATACAGTGCACAAAATGGGTATAGACCCCTCGAGGATCAAACCCACTAAAAGCACCTTTAAAGGTGTCATCCCAGTTGTAGAGGCCTGTTGCATGGGCTCAATCACACTGGAAGTGGTCTTCGGATCTCCGGACAACTTTCAAAGCGAGGAGTTAATCTTCGATATCGTCCCCTTCCGCAGTGGCTATCACGCACTGCTCGGACGAACCGCGTTATGCATACTTCAAGCTAGCGTACGGTCAATGGAAACACAGAACGCTCGCTCCGTACGGAGGAGCACACTGCGCCCCTCGCAGCAGAAGCGCAAAGCAGCCTTCTGAGGCCAACTGCCAATTCGACAAAAAGGCCCCCGGACACCTTCAAGCGAGTCCAGAGTAACCTGCAACAGGATCTCCAGGCATGTTCAGAGCTCGTGTAGCAATTCGGCCTCCGTCATAGTCCCAGTCAAGCGACGGAATTTGTGCCGCGCGTACATAACTACGCAATCAAGATATCATTGGCATAGGCGGAGGCAGGGCTATGGCACGTCCCACAATGCGGCTCAATCGCCCCAGGGGTCGTATACCTTTATCATTTTCTCTCTTTCAGGACCTTACTCTCTGGAAGCCTTTCTGGCAGTCTGATTGTTGGACCCATTACGGGAAGGAAATATCGAGGAAGCAAGAAGCTCTGACGTACAAGGGAATTCCCAGGTGGTCTCTGATAACGATCGATGTACCTGTTTTTTACATACCCATACGCAGCTTGCCCTTGGATAGGACATGTCAAATAGTCCTATTTTTTTCTTATTGCACTAATTATATACGTACGCTTTGACGTATTATCTAAATAACAATGTATAGCGTTAGCCTATTATTGCATTTTTTTCCTTGTCTCCTTATTTACGACAAATGGCACCAGTACATTCTGGTACGACCAGTACGCCAGGGGCTTCAGTGTACCCCATAACACGGCACGAAAAGTCCGAACACTTTTGACAGTGAGGCACCCCGAACTTATAGCATTATATGCATCAGCTCCGAATCATGTCTTGGGTCCATAGTTTGGTTTGCCCGGCTCCCATGTTTTGATACCTTATGTTCCGCTATATCGGCTAAGGTAGCACTGGGAGAACTACTGCGAGTGTGTCCCGGTTCTTACGGACGAGCACCTCAGTAGAGAAAGCCGAAAACTAACTGTCATGATGCGGCGAGAGCTGGTCGCTGTTCGAGAGGTCTCAAATCCTTAAAGATTTTTTCCGCTTCGGGCGAGGGGTCGGCCTTGTCCGATTTAGGCATACATAGCGCCCCAAGTTCGGCCCTCCGAATACTAGGGGCTTCGCCAAAATTTGAAATTGTAGACTTCTATGGCTAAGTGAGAGTGATAAAGCTTTATAGTCTGATTGCCTGGTTCTTTGTGCTGAACACCTCCTTCGAAGGACCCAAAACTGGGATAAAGAGTAATCAGGTTTATCCCGAACACCTCAGTACTAGTTACATGAGGGCAGAAGCCGACGACTCGCCAACTCTCAAATTTTATAAACGGCCGCACAGAAGGTAATATTTTAAATCAAGAAAGCGTTATATAGCGCACATGAACTCGTTTTCATCTTACAGGATCACAGGAGTACATTCATTCAAATAATACATCATTAGCGCATTCCTCCAGCACAAGGCGAGCGCCCTTCAGGACACTGTCATAATATTTTTTGGGGTGGCGATGCCGCTTGCCCTCTGGCGGCCCCTCCTTCACCAGCTTTTCGGCGTCCATCTTCGCCCAGTGCACTTTCGCCCGGGCAAAAGCCTTGCGCGCATCTTCAATGTAGACGGACCGTTTTATGACTTCAAGCCGTGGGCAGGCGTTCACAAGTCGCCTTACCAGACTAAAATAGCTGCCAGGCAAGGGCTCGCCAGGCCACATCCGGACTACAAGGCCCCTCATGGCCAGTTCGGCCGCCTTGTGAAGCTCGACCAGTTGCTTCAACTGGTCGCTCAAGGGCATCGGATGTTCGGTCCCAGTATACTGAGACCAAAACAACTTCTCCGTCGAGCTCCCCTCCTCGGCCCGGTAGAACTCTGCGGCATCCGACACACTGCGGGGTAGATCTGCGAATGCTCCTGGAGAGCCCCGAATTCGGGTAAGTAAACGGAAAGTTTCCTTCACATACTTGCTTTGCATAATGAATGCCTTACCCGCTGCTATCTTCTTAACCGCCTCAATTTCCTGGAGGGCCTTTTGGGATTTGGCCTTGGTTCTTTGTGCGTTCTCGAGGGCCCTTGCAAGCTTGGACCCTTGTGTCTTAGAATCACGCTCCAAGGACTCGTACTTCTTGACATAGTCCTGGAGCTCTTGCTGCACCTCGCCGACTCGGGCCTCTTGCTTCTCGCGCTCGGCGCGCTCCTTGGCCGCTTTGTCTTCGGCCTCGGACAACACCTTCTTCAGGGCCGCGACTTCGGTCGTGGCCCCTAGCAAAATTCATGATGATCCTATGGTTTAACAACCATCTTTTTTTATCGATAGACAGACGGGGTATCACTTACCTTTGTTCTCCTCGAGCTGCCTCTTGGTAAGGCCGAGTTCTTCCTTGGACCGCTCAAGGTCCCGCTTCAGTACGGAGACCTCCGCAGTATGTGCGGCAGCGGCCAGCAGCGAAGCCTGCTTATGCACATAGACATATTCTGATTAGACTCCTATGATTATCATTTGATCCTCTGTTCGGCCTTTCTTTGCGCATGCCAAACAGAGCATCAGGGGCTACAGTCTATGCTGTAACATTATCTTATAATTTGATTACTTACCTCAAAGCCTATTAGGAGGCAGGCACAGGCTTCAGTCAATCCGCTTTTGGCGGACTAAACCTTCTTGACCACCGCACTCATGATAGTGCGGTGCTCTTCGTCAATGGAAGTGCCGCGAAGCGCTTCCAGCAAATTGTTCGATGCCTCTGGATGGACAGAGGCCATCGGCACAGATGGCTTGCCCCCCTTTGTGAGGGGTCGCCTGAAAGAGTCCGGAACCACTGGAGGTTCCGGTGCAGTGTTCGGCTGGGGGCCAAACTTTTTGCCCCCATCATTAGAACCCATGGGAGTTTTGCACCCCATGCGCCTAGAGTCCAGGATGTCACCTTGGGGCGCCTCCAGGACCATCTCCCCTTGGATCAATACCCTTTGAGACAACACCTCGATGTCGTCCATATGGCGGGGGGAGGAGGCGATCGGGAGTGAATCGCTGTTCATATCCGACGGGCCCAGAGAATCATCCAAGGAGGATACGTCGATACGAGCTCTGGATGGACTGCATGATCAGGTTCGGCATGATAAGAAGAAATAAAATAAAACATACCAAGAACTATTATGGTATTCGGATACTTACGACTTTGCCAGGGGCTTGTCCCTGGGCAATAACTCATCGTCGCTAAAAGAGGCTGTTGCGGAGCCGTCCGGAAGGAGGGTCCTTCCCTTCTTGGACCCTTCGGCCTCCCCAGATGGGGCGGACTTCCTTTTCTTGTCTCCCGCGGCTGGGGGGGAGAACTTTCCTCTTCCTCCTCCTCGTTTTCGTGGGAGGAGTGCGCCTCGGTGTTTTCGGACGATGAGTCCGATATGACCTTGCGCCGGAGACCTTTCCTGGTCCCCGTGGCCTTCTTCTCCGGTGCCTCATAAGGCGCTGGAACCAACATCTCCGTTAGGAGAGCATGTGCCGGATCTTCGGGCAGGGGACTGGACAGTCGATCTGCTCCGTTGTCGCTACCCAGTCCTGTTAAAATGGCATGGAGGCTCAGACCCCTCACACTATTATGTTGGGAAAAGAAACATTTTGTGAGATATAAAGGACCTACCGTATTGGCAGGGCGCTTTGCGCTGAGTCCGCGATCCTCGGTGAGAGGAGGAGGTACCTCGGCGCCCTTGAACATCACCTTCCAGACGTCTTTGTGCGTCGTGTTGAAGAGCTCTCGCAGCGTCTAGTGCTTAGCCGAGTCGAACTCCCATAAATTGAATGCCCGTCTTTGACACGGGAGGATCCGGCAGAATAGCATGACTTGGACCACGTTGACAAGCTTGATTTTCTTGCTTATCATGTTTCTGACGCAGGTCTGGAGTCCGGTCAGCTCCATCGTTGAACCCCAAGATAGGCCCTTCTCTTTCCAGGAGGTGAGCCGCATGGGGATACCAGATCGGAATTCGGGGGCCGCCACCCAGTTGGTGTCGCGCAGCTTGGTGATGTAGAACCACCCTGATTGCCCCCCCTTTACGGTCTCCCCATAGGAGCCTTCGAGCCAAGTGACGTTGGGCATTTTGCCCTACCATGGCGCCTCCGCACTCCGCTTGCTTGCCGACCACCACCTTCGGCTTAACATTGAAGGTCTTCAAGCACAGGCCGAAGTGGGGCTTGATGCGGAGGAAGGCCTCGCACACGACGATAAACGCCGAGATGTTGAGGATGAAATTAGGGTCCAGATCATGGAAATCTAGCCCGTAGTAGAACATGAGCCCGCGGACAAACGGGTGGAGAGGAAATCCCAGTCCGCGGACGAAGTGGGTAAGGAATACAACCCTCTCGTGGGGTTCTGGAGTAGGGACGGTATGCTCCTCGTCTGGGAGCCGGTACGTGATATCTGCGGCTAGGTATCCAGCTCCCCGGAGCTTCGTAATGTCCTCCTCCATAATGGAGGAGACCATCCACTTGCCCCCCACTCCGGACATGCTTGGAATGTCTTTGTGGACAGGATGAGAACTTGGGTGCTGGAGCTCAAGTGCGTATGAGTGGGCAAGGGAAGAGGAAGGCGTGGGTGAAAAAGATGAATCCTTGTCCCTTTATAAGGGCGGAAGAAACTATGCGCCTCCCCACCTGCCTGGTAAACTCCCTTATTCCCCAAGCGCCATAATTGATGGCGCGGTTGGTTACCCACACCCGTATTGATGAGAATCCCGTGATAAGGGGACATGATCTCTGCTTCGACAAGACGTGCCAAGAAAACCGCCTCGCAATATGTGCAGTAGCTGGTTGGGAAAAATGGTTCGAATAATGACTGAGCCATGGCGTGATGTCATGTTATGAAAAGTTGTAAGCAGATTAGATTTGTGGAAATATTATACTCTCTACGGTGGTATGTGGAATTTGTTTTGCACAGCCGGACACTATCCTTGTGTTCAAAATCTTCTATGGAGTATTCGGAGGAGGAACCCGCATTGCAGTGCCGAAGACAATCTGCGCGCCGGACTCATCGTCATTGAAGCCTGGTTCAGGGGCTACTGAGGGTGTCCTGGATTAGGGGGTCCTCGGACAGCCGGACTGTTGGACTATGAAGATACAAGATTGAAGACTTCGTCCCGTGTCCAGATGGGACTCTCCTTTGCGTGGAAGGCAAGCTTGGCAATTCGGATATGTAGATCTCCTCCCTTGTAACAGACTCTGTGTAACCCTAACCCCCTCCGGTGTCTATATAAACCGGAGGGTTTAGTCCATAGGACAACAACAATCAAAGTCATAGGCTAGCTTCTAGGGTTTAGCCTCTACGATCTCGTGGTAGATCAACTCTTGTAATACTCATATCATCAAGATCAATCAAGCAGGAAGTAAGGTATTACCTCCATCAAGAGGGCCCGAACCTGGGTAAACATTGTGTCCCCCGCCTCCTGTTACCATCCGCCTTAGACGCACAGTTCGGGACCCCCTACCCGAGATCCGTCGGTTTTCACACCGACAGTATCCATCCCACCAACGAAAATGACTCATATTTCCCAACACTTTCCATGCTAGATGTATCATAGGCGGTTCCCAAACAGAAAATAAAGTTTATTCCTTTTTCCACCATACTTTCACTTTCCATGGCTAGCTGTATCCGCGGTTACCCTCCATACCAACACTTTCCAAGGAATTTATTATTTGACAACATAAAGTAAATTCATTTTTTTTATTTCAGGACTGGGCATCCCTAAAACCTTTGCCTTACTCTCGTGTAATGACAAGTGAATAAACACTCATCGTGAGAATAACACATCCAAGATGGAAAATATTAGCCACCCCTCACTGCTCCGCGAGCGAAACGAACACACAAACGATAAGTTTATTTTGAAAATTAGAGATGGCACATGCAAATTTGCTTAGAATGGCAAAAGAACACCGCATATAGGTAGATATATTGGACTCATGTGGCAAAACTGGTTAAAAGGATTTTGGATGCACAAGTAGAGGTCATACTTAGTGCAAAATGAAAGCTAGCAAAAGATTGAGAAGCGACCAACCAAGAAACGAATAATCTCATAAGAAAGCATTAATCATAATTAACACCGAATAATGTACCACAAGTAGGATATAATTTCATTTCATGACTATTGACTTTCGTGCTTGCTTGGGGAATCGCAAACCTTAACACCAATATTCTTACTAAAGCATAATTACTCATCAACATAACTCACGTATCACATCATCATATCTCAAAACTATTACTAAGAATCAAGTTTATTTTGTTCTGTGACCTTCATGAAAGTTTTTATTATATCCTTCTTGTATATCTATCACTTTGGGACTAATTTTCAGGTGTTGCTTTTCATAAGCTCAAACAAATATAAGTGAAGATCATGAGCATAATTTTTTTTCTTTCTCTCAAAATGATTTAAGTGAAGCAAGAGAGAATTTCTTGAAAATTTACTAACTATCAAATAAATCTAAGTGAAGCAAGAGATCATTTCTTCAAAATACTAAAGCACACCGTGCTCAAAAAGATAAAAGTGAAGCACTAGAGCAAGTCCATAGCTCATAAAAATTTAAGTGAAGTATAGAGAGCAATTTTAAGAAGTCATGACATAATTTTGGCTCTCTCAAATAGGTGTGTCCAGCAAGGGATCAAGACTTAAAACAAAAAATAAAACAAGCAGAGATTCATATCATACAAGACGCTCCAAGCAAAACTCATAGTATGTGATCAATAAAAATATAGCTTCGAGTAAAATACCGATGGTCGTTAGAAGAAAGAGGGGATGCCACTCGAGGCATCCCCAAGCTTAGTTGGTTTCTCTTTTTTGGATAATAGCTTGGGATGTCGGGGCATCCCCAAGCTTAGGCTCTTTTATCCTTCCTTCGTCCATCGTAAGATAACCCAAAACTTGAAAACTTCAATCACACAAAACTCAACAAAACCTTCATGAGATCCGTTAGAATAAGAGAGCAAACCACTACTATAAGTACTGTAGCAAACCAATTCATATTTTGTTATTGCATTATATCTACTTTATTCCAACTTTTCTATGGAAAAAACTCATCAAAGAAAACCATAGAGCCATCAAAACAAGCACACAACGCAAAGAAAACAGAATCTGTCAAAATAGAACAGTCAGTAGCAATCTGCCTATTTCGAATACTTCTGTAACTCCAAAATTCTAAAAAATTAGGACGACGTGTGAAATTTGTATATTAATCTTCTGCAAAACTATTTGGTATTTTATCACTCTCTGGTGATTTTTAACAATTGTTTTAGTGAGCACAAAAGTTTTTGTTTTTCAGCAAGATCAAACAACTATCACCCAAGAAGATCCTAAAGGCTTTACTTGGCACAAACACTAATTAAAACACAAAAAACAAAATCATAACAGTAGCATAATTGTGCAAACACTCAAGAACAGAAAGAAAAAGACAAAAATAAATTGTATTCATTGGGTTGCCTCCCAACAAGGTCTTTCTTTATAGCTATTAAGATAGGCTTAAGATTTCAAGGATGCCCACATGAAAGATAAGAATTGAAACACAAAGAGAACATCATGGAACATATGACAAACACATTTAAGTCTAACATACTTCCTATGCATAGGAATTTTATAAGCAAACAAATTATCAAGACAAGAAGCATCTAACATATGCAAAGGAGAGGAATAAATTATCGACAATCTCAACATAACAAGAGGAAATTTAATAACATGGAAATTTCTACAACCATATTTCCTCCTCTCATAATAATTGCATGTAGGATCATAATCAAATTCAACAATATAACCATCACATCAAATATTCTCTTCGTGATCCACATGCATGCAAAGTTGACACTCTTCCAAAATAGTGGGATCATCAAATAAAGTCATGACCTCTCCGAACCCACTTTTCTCAAAAATTTCATAACATTGAACACTCTCGGAATATGTGGGATTATTTTTAGCTAAAGTTGACACTCTTCCAAAGCAACTTTTAATATTATTGCAACTATATTCATCATGAGGTTTAAATAAATTTTCAAGATCATAAGAAGAATCAACCCAATCATGATCATTACAATAAGTAATGGACATATCAAAATTAGCATCCCCAAGCTTGGGGTTTTGCATAATATTAGCACAATTGACATCAATAGAATTTAAAATAACATCATCGCAATCATGCTTTTCATTCAAGGAGCTATCATGAATCACTTTATAAATTTCTTCATTTAACACTTCATCACAATTTTCAGATTCATAGATCCAAAGCAAAACTTCATAAAGATAATCTAGTGAACTCAATTCACTAGCAATTGGTTCATCATAATTAGATCTTTTGAAAATATTAGCAAGTGGATGAGGATCCATATCAATAGGTTATTAGCAAGCAAAGATGCAAGTAAATAGAAGACACATGGTAACACAAGCAAACATGAGATATGACGAGAAAAAGGTGAACAAAAAAGAGGGCAAATAAAATGGCAAATTTTTGTGAAGTGGGGGAGAGGCAAATGGCAAATACTGTAAATTGTGATGAGATGAGATTTGTGCTTAGGAACCTGGTATATGTTGAAGATCCTCCCTGGCAACGGCGCCAGAAATTCCTTTTGATGTCGGCTAGGACTACGTCAGTATTTCCCCAAAGAGGAAGGGATGATGCAGCACAACGATGGTAGATATTTCCCGCAGTGAAGAAACCAAGGTTATCGAACCAGTAGGAGAACCAAGCAACTCAACGTAAACAACCCCTGCACACAAATAACAAATCCTCACAACCCGACGTGTAAAAGGGGTTGTCAATCCCTTTTGGGTGGTGATGAGGATACGTACCTAGGGTAGGGTAACTTATCATACCTGAGGTACCCAATCAAGGACATGACTCCTACAATGAAAGACATTCTAAGAAGTATCAACATTTCAGTCGACCTGGTCAGCCCAGTCGATGGACTCGAGCGCACTCGACCAGAAGCACAAGCAGTCGACCATGAAGACAGCCACTCGACTATAAGAAGACCTAAAGGCACTGCCTACAAACGGTCACCTCATAAGTAGCTTTTATGGCCTTCATGGTCCTTTATTGCGGGCGTTACCAGTAACCCCCCTCTCTTTATGTACATTAAACTCCTTGTAACGTGGGCTGGCTGGGGTCCTGGCGAACTCTATATAAGCCACCCCCCTCCACTAGGACAAGGGTTCGCAACTTTGTAACACACACATACATAATCCAGTCGACCGCCTCCGGGCTCCGAGACGTAGGGCTGTTACTTCCTCAGAGAAGGGCCCGAACTCGTAAAACTCCTTGCGCATACAACTACTCCATAGCTAGGATCTTGCCTCTCCATACTTACCCCCCATTCTTACTGTCAGACTTAGAACCACGACAGTTGGCGCCCACCGTGGGGCAGGTGTTCTAGCGATTTGTTGGAGGAGTTGGGATTCTTTCACCCCACGTCATGTTTTCGAGCGGAGTCATGGTCGAGAGCCGCGAGATCCGTCTCGGCGCTCTCTCCTTCATCGTTGACAACTCTGCTTGGCTGCAGGAGGCTCCACCCGACGTGGACGCGCTTCCCGCCCGCGGAGCCACGCATTTTCGCGCATGCGTCCGCGGCGTCCTCCTGCGGCAGCCGTCGACCCAGTACGGGTCGGCATTCATTTCGCCATCGTCGTCATCAGTTTCCCACCGGCGTAAGCGCACCGGTCGGTCGAGGCTCCAGCGGTGGGTGAAGCACGCACTGGCCCGCCAGTCGGCCATCCCCCAAGTCGCGGCAATCGAGCCCGACGAGTCACTCTACGGCCTGTTCGACCTGTCGACTGGCTCCGTAGAGACTGCGTCCGAGTGCGACAGCAGCGATCCAGCGGCGGAAGTACTAATGGTCGACGGACCACGTAGTCCCCCCGGATTCCCCCACACCGAAGAGGTTGCCGCAGGGGGGATTCCGGCGCGGGGCCACGAAGAGTACAGGCCCGAGCCCCTTACCTCAGTGCAGAGGGAGGAACTCCGTCGCCGGAACATGGACGCCCTTCACACTCCTATCGTTGGAGAAACCCCTGAGGCACGAGCCCTGGAGGAGGTGCGCTTGGCCAACTTGGCTGAACGTACTCGACTGGAGAATCTCCAGAGAGCACTCGACGAGCGCGCACGACCGCCCGCTCCCTAGTCCAGTCGTCGTCGCGTCTTCCAGCCGCCGACCCAGGTATACCGTACCCCGATTCAGAATTTGGCAGCTGCGGCTCGCATAGCGGAGTCGATCCAGCCTTCACAGTCAGAGGCGGGGAGAGGTCTGTTGCAGATCAGAGATTTGCTCCGTGCAGCGGGTGACCAGAATTCAGCCGTATCTCAGTCGCGCGATAGGATTCACTGTCGATCCGTCGCTGCGAATTCCGTTCAGTCGGCTTATAGTCCAAGGTCGCCCCCGAGGCGTGAAGGACACAGAGGCCGGCACGAGGATCAATACCAAGGACACGAGCGGTATGAGCACCGATTCGATCGCAACGATCAACGTCGAGTGCCTTCTCCTGCCCCAAGAGCGGGGTCGTACGTTCCTCGACGGCAAGAAGACAGACGCCGGTTCAGTACTGGGCGAAGGGTCTCAGTCGACCCCAGGGAACCAGGCTTTGACGCGAGATCCATCATCGTTCAAGGTCTGGTCGACCGAAATAGAGCTCACCGAGAAGACCGTGACAGAGGCGCGCCGTCCAGCAGCAGAGTTCACGTCTCAGGTCCCGAGTGTTTCAGCAGAGCAATCAGAGCTGCAGTGATTCCTCCCAACTTCAGGTTGGCGACTGGAGTCAGCAAGTTCACCGGAGAGTCCAAGCCGGACACATGGCTCGAGGATTACCGAGTGGCTGTTCAGATCGGAGGCGGCAATGACGAGGTGGCCATGAAACATTTGCCCCTCATGTTGGAAGGATCAGCCAGAGCGTGGTTGAATCAGTTGGCTCCCAGCAGTATTTATACTTGGGAAGATCTAGCCCAGGTGTTTGTCAGGACATTCGAAGGGACTTGCAAGCGACCGGCAGGGTTGACGGAATTGCAGTCATGTGTTCAGAAGTCGAGTGAAACCCTGAGGGATTATATCCAAAGGTGGATCACTCTGAATCACACGGTCGAGAATGTGTCCGATCATCAGGCAGTTTGCGCCTTCAAGGAAGGCGTCAGAAACAGGGAGTTAACTTTGAAATTCGGTCGAACTGGGGATATGACCCTGAGTCGAATGATGGAAATCGCCACCAAGTACGCGAACGGAGAAGAGGAAGATAGACTCCGGAGTGGCAAGTATAAGGCAGCCGCTAATGAGGCCGGCGGAGGACACTCCAGTCGGAAGCATAAGCGCAAGGCCGAGCCAGTCGCCCCCGGGGAAGCCTTAGCTGTGACCCCAGGGAAGTTTAAGGGGAAACCCAAGGGTCCTTGGAACCCCAAGAAAGTGAAAGACCAGGACGGGAACGATGTGATGGACTTACCATGCCACATTCACACGAAGAAAGATGAAGAGGGAAATCTCATTTACCCTAAGCATACCACTCGACAATGTCGACTCCTGATGCAACAGTTCCAAGGGAAGCAGGCCAAGGGCAAAGAGAAAGAGTCAGACAAAGTTGATGACAGGGAGGACAGCGGTGAAGAATACCCCCAAGTCAATTCCACTCTGATGATTTTCGCTGATGTCGAAAGTAAGAGTCGACTGAAGGTCATCAATCGCGAAGTGAACATGGTCGCTCCGGTGACACCCCATTACCTGAAGTGGTCCCAGACCGCCATCACCTTCGACCAGTCCGATCATCCGACTCATATTGCCACCCCGGGGAGGCAAGCGTTGGTGGTCAACCCAATCATTGAAGGCACTCGACTGACCAAGGTTTTGATGGACGGCGGCAGTGGGCTAAACTTGTTGTATGCAGAGACGTTGAAGGGGATGGGCATTCCGATGTCCCGACTCAGCCCCAGCAACATGAGCTTCCACGGAGTCATTCCTGGGAAGAGAGCTGAGTCACTCGGTCAAATCACTCTCGACATCGTCTTTGGTGACTCGAAGAATTTCCGGAAAGAAAAGTTAACCTTTGAGGTCGTGGATTTTCAGAGTGCGTACCACACCATTCTTGGGAGGCCAGCCTATGCTCGTTTCATGGCTCGACCATGCTACGTATACCTCAAGCTGAAGATGCCTGGCCCCAAAGGTGTAATCACCATCGTTGGCAATCGGAAGAAAGCAGAGGAGTGCTTCCAGAAAGGCGCCAAAATTGCTGATGCTCAGATGGCCAAGATAGAGATACAAGAGTACCAGAAGACTGCAGATCCGAGTGAGTTGTTACGAGCCAAGAAGCCCGCCACGGAGTCAGCATTTCAGTCGACTGGTGAGACCAAGCAAGTCCACATCCACCCGACCGATCCAAATGCGGCTCCAACCAACATCTCCACTACACTCGACTCCAAATAGGAAGAAGCGCTCGTCCAGTTCCTCCGTGAGAACTGGGACATCTTCGCATGGAAGCCTGCTGACATGCCGGGTGTGCCCAGGGGACTGGCCGAGCACCGCCTTCGAGTCGACCCAAAGGTCAAACCAGTCAAGGAGCATCTCCAACGGTCCGCCGTTCAGAAGAGAAAGGCCATTGGCGAAGAAGTGGCCCGACTCCTAGCAGCAGAATTCATTCGCGAGATCTACCACTCCGAGTGGCTCGCCAATGTTGTGATGGTCCCTAAGAAGGACAAATCGCTGCGCATGTGCATCGATTTTAAGCATATCAATCGGGCCTGCCCGAAAGATCATTTTCCTCTTCCTCGCATCGACCAAATAGTCGACTCGACTGCAGGATGCGAGAGGTTATCTTTTTTAGATGCTTACTCTGGATACCATCAGATCCGTCTGTATGGACCCGATGAAATAAAAACAGCCTTCATCACCCCATTTGGGTGTTTCTGCTATGTTACCATGCCTTTCGGTCTCAAGAACGCCGGAGCTACATTCATGAGAATGATTCAGAAGTGCCTAATCACTCAAATCAGTTGGAATGTAGAAGCATACATGGATGACATAGTGGTCAAGTCACGAAAAGGTTCCGACCTGCTGACTGACCTAGCTGAAACTTTTGCCAATCTCAGGAAATATGATATCAAGCTCAATCCGTCGAAGTGCACATTTGGAGTCCCTGGAGGAAAGTTACTCGGTTTTCTTGTTTCCGAACGAGGAATCGACGCTAACCCCGAAAAAGTTGGCACCATACTCCGGATGAAACGCCCCGTGCGTGTGCATGATGTCCAGAAACTTACTGGATGCTTAGCCGCCCTAAGTCGATTCATATCCAGGCTCGGTGAAAAGGCGCTGCCTCTTTACCGACTGATGAAGAAGTCAGACACGTTCGAATGGACTCCAGAAGCTGATGCAGCATTCGCAGAGCTAAAAGCTCTGCTCTCCACCCAGCCGGTGCTTGCTGCTCCTGTCAGCAAAGAGCCATTGTTGCTTTACATAGCAGCCACGGGACAAGTCGTTAGTACCGTTCTTACGGTCGAGCGGGAAGAGGAAGGAAAGACCTTCAAAGTTCAACGCCCAGTTTATTATCTCTCTGAAGTTCTGACCCCGTCGAAGCAAAGATATCCCCACTATCAGAAGCTTGTTTACGGGATTTACATGACCACGAAGAAGGTTGCTCATTATTTCTCTGATCACTCTATCACAGTCGTCAGCGACGCTCCATTATCAGAGATTCTTCATAACAGAGACGCAACCGGTCGAGTGGCGAAATGGGCAATTGAACTTCTTCCTCTTGATATCAAGTTCGAGGCAAAGAAAGCTATTAAGTCCCAGGCAATAGCTGATTTCCTCGCCGAGTGGACCGAGCAGGAGCTTCCGACTCAAGTTCACTCGGAGCACTGGACTATGTTTTTCGATGGCTCCAAGATGCTGAACGGATCCGGTGCGGGGGTTGTACTGGTTTCCCCCCGAGGAGATAAGCTCAAGTATGTCCTCCAGATTCACTTTGATTCCTCCAACAATGAGGCAGAGTATGAAGCGCTTCTATATGGATTACGTATGGCCATTTCACTCGGCGTCCGTCGCCTCATGGTCTACGGCGACTCAGATCTGGTTGTTAATCAAGTGATGAAGGAGTGGGACATCCGAAGCCCATCCATGACGGGATATTGCAGCGCAGTGAGAAAGCTGGAGAAACGATTCGAGGGGTTGGAGCTCCATCATATACCCCGACTGAAAAATCAAGCTGCAGATGATCTGGCGAAGATAGGGTCCAAAAGGGAGGCCATCCCTAAAGATGTATGTTTGGAGCACATTCACACACCATCAGTGCAAGAAGATCCTTTCACAGAAGAGCCTCCACAACCAAAAAGCGCCTCTGACTCGACCGAAGTGGAGGTTCCAGCTGTGGTCGACCTGATTATGGAAGTTATGGTCACCACTCCCGATTGGACAGTGTCGTACATTGCGTATATCATGAAAAAAGAGCTCCCAGAAGATGAAGAAGAGGCTCGACAGATCGTCCGTCGATCCAAAGCCTTTACAGTAATCAAAGGGCAGCTATACAGAGAAAGCGCGACTGGAGTTGGTCAGAAGTGCATCACACCTGAAGAAGGACAGATAATTCTCGAGGACATCCACTCGGGGACCTGTGGCCATCATGCGTCCTCTCGGACCATCGTGGCCAAAGCATACCGAGCGGGTTTTTACTGGCCAAAGGCGAACGAAATGGCAAAGGATATAGTCGACAAGTGCGAGGGGTGCCAGTTTTATTCCAACATGTCTCACAAGCCCGCCTCCGCCTTGAAGACCATTCCACTCGTCTGGCCTTTTGTTGTCTGGGGTCTAGACATGATCGGACCACTGAGAACTGGTAGGAGTGGCTTCACCCACTTGTTGGTTGCAGTCGACAAGTTCACGAAGTGGATAGAAGCCAAACCCATAAAGGACCTCGACGCAAGCACTGCCATCAGTTTTATCAGGGGATTGATATTCAGATATGGAGTTCCGCACAGCATCATCACGGATAACGGATCAAACTTTGATAATGACAGATTCAAAGCCTTCTGCGCCTCTCAGGGAACTCGAGTCGACTACGCTTCAGTTGCTCATCCTCAGTCGAATGGACAGGCCGAACGCGCGAATGGCCTCATCCTCAAAGGACTAAAACCCCGACTGATGCGTGATCTCAAACACGCAGCAGGCGCCTGGGTCGACGAACTTCCGTCAGTTCTATGGGGGCTGAGGACCACCCCTAACCGGTCGACTGGAAGAACACCATTCTTTCTGGTCTATGGAGCCGAAGCGGTTTTGCCGAGCGACCTGCTCCACAACGCGCCTCGAGTCGAGTTATATTCCGAAGCAGAAGCAGAACAGGCCCGGCAAGATGCAGTCGACCTCTTAGAGGAGGAAAGAGAGATGGCTCTAATCCGTTCGACCATCTACCAGCAAGAGTTGCGTCGGTTCTACGCCAGAAATGTGAAGGGTCGAGCCTTTCAGGAAGGAGATTTGGTCCTCCGCGTGGATCAGCAAAAACCTCACAAGCTTGCCCCGACTTGGGAAGGTCCCTTCATCATCACCAAAGTCCTGCACAATGGAGCGTATCATCTTTACAACATCGATCGACAGATCGACGAGCCTCGAGCATGGAACGCGGACCTGCTCCGTCCTTTTTACACTTAAAAACTCACTCGACTGAGATGTAATAAAAGTACCTCTGTAGCTCTTTTGTTTCAAGCAAGAATTTCTTTTTCTGTTTGTCTAAATTTCCCCCAGTGGGTGACTTAGCTGCGAATCCGCTTCGCCTAAGTTTTCAGAAAATCCTACCGAGTGGAGAGCCAGCCTCCCACTCGGGGGCTTAGCTGCGAATCCGTTTCGCCTAATAAATTAAAATCCTACCGAGTGGAGAGCCAGCCTCCCACTCGGGGGCTTAGCTGCAGTCCAAGCACTCGCCTAAGTTTTCAGAAAATCCTACCGAGTGGAGAGCAAACCTCCCACTCGGGGGCTTAGCTGCAGTCCAAGTACTCGCCTAAGTTTGAAAAAATCCTACCGAGTGGAGAGCAAACCTCCCACTCGGGGGCTTAGCTGCAGTCCAAGTACTCGCCTAAGTTTCAAAAAATCCCACTGAGTGGAGAGCAAACCTCCCACTCGGGGGCTTAGCTGCAGTCCAAGTACTCGCCTAAGTTTGAAAAAATCCTACCGAGTGGAGAGCAAACCTCCCACTCGGGGGCTTAGCTGCAGTCCAAGTACTCGCCTAAGTTTCAAAAAATCCCACCGAGTGGAGAGCAAACCTCCCACTCGGGGGCTTAGCTGCAGTCCAAGAACTCGCCTAAGTAATTAAAATCCCACCGAGTGGAGAGCAAACCTCCCACTCGGGGGCTTAGCTGCAGTCCAAGTACTCGCCTAAGTTTTGAAAAATCCCACCGAGTGGAGAGCAAACCTCCCACTCGGGGGCTTAGCTGCAGTCCAAGCACTCGCCTAAGTAATTGAAAATCCTACCGAGTGGAGAGCAAACCTCCCACTCGGGGGCTTAGCTGCAGTCCAAGCACTCGCCTAAGTAATTGAAATCCTACCGAGTGGAGAGCAAACCTCCCACTCGGAGGCTTAGCTGCAGTCCAAGCACTCGCCTAAGTAATTGAAATCCTACCGAGTGGAGAGCAAACCTCCCACTCGGGGGCTTAGCTGCAGTCCAAGTACTCGCCTAAGTAATTGAAATCCTACCGAGTGGAGAGCAAACCTCCCACTCGGGGGCTTAGCTGCAGTCCAAGCACTCGCCTAAGTAATTGAAATCCTACCGAGTGGAGAGCAAACCTCCCACTCGGAGGCTTAGCTGCAGTCCAAGCACTCGCCTAAGTAATTGAAATCCTACCGAGTGGAGAGCAAACCTCCCACTCGGGGGCTTAGCTGCAGTCCAAGTACTCGCCTAAGTAATTGAAATCCTACCGGGTGGAGAACGAACCTCCCACTCGGGGGCTTAGCTGCAGTCCAAGCACTCGCCTAAGTAATTGAAATCCTACCGAGTGGAGAGCAAACCTCCCACTCGGAGGCTTAGCTGCAGTCCAAGCACTCGCCTAAGTAATTGAAATCCTACCGAGTGGAGAGCAAACCTCCCACTCGGGGGCTTAGCTGCAGTCCAAGTACTCGCCTAAGTAATTGAAATCCTACCGAGTGGAGAGCGAACCTCCCACTCGGGGGCTTAGCTGCAGTCCAAACACTCGCCTAAGTAATTGGAATCCTACCGAGTGGAGAGCAAACCTCCCACTCGGGGACTTAGCTGCAGCCCAGTGCTCGCCTAAGCCATGTCGACAGACACCATCGCGGCGATAAGCATCGTGCAAACCAGGCAGCCTCTGAGGGAACAACGAATAGCAGCCTCTGAGGGAACAAAGAATAGTAGATCGGCGGATCAAGTCACGAAGACATTCAACGTCGAGCCATGTTCGGATAAAATCAAAAGATCCTAGATCGCAAATAAAAGTACTCGAGCTATAAGCTCGACGGAGTTTATCGGTTACATAAACCACTCGGCATTCCGAGGCAAATTTAAGGCAAGGAACAAAAGTTTTTTACTCCTCCGGTGGAGGACTGGATGGTGCAACAAATTCGTCCAAGTCAATCCCATCAGAGATCCGAGTGGCAGCAGCGATGAAGGTCTCCATGAAGTCCTAAAAGTTATGCTTCCTCGTATTGGCAACTTGGAGGGCGGCCAGCTTCTCTTCTCGAGCCTCCTTGCAGTGGACACGAACCAGCGATAGAGCAACATCGGCACCACACCTGACAGAAGACTTTTTCCATTCTTGCACTCGGCCTGGAACCTCACTTAGTCGAGTGACCAAGGATTCAAGGTCGTTCTGAAGCGTCTCCTTGGGCCAGAGTGCGGAGTCGATCCGCGACACTGCAGCTTTCAGTCGAGCCAGGTAGTCCACCACACCAGCGATACGGGATTCCAACCGGAGGACATTCATGGCCACTTCATCCTTCACAGGAGAATTGATAGGGTCCAGGCTGGTCTCCACTCGACTGGTCTCTTCCTCAAAATTCCGGCAGAATTCTGAAAGAAGTTTCGACAGAGCAAAACTGTAACCAAATGGTGAGTCGACAACAACAAGATTAATCGCACAAAGGGGGTTACCTTCAAGCATGAGGTAGAGCTTCTTGGCAAGACTCCCAAGATAATCCCCCAAGTCCTTGTGCTTCCCCGCCAGCTGGCCGAGCTTGTCGTTCAGAGTACTCTTGTCAGTCTTCAGTCGACTCGCTTCCTTATTGGCCGTGTCAAGAGCAGACTTCAGCCTGGCGTTCTCGCTCTCAAGTTGACCGACTGAAGCAAGTTTCTCTTCAGCGAGCTTCAACTTCTCCGCAGCCGCCTTTTGTGCCTCCGCAAGGTCAAGATCTTTCTTCTTCAGGGCCTTCTCTAGTTCGTCTGCAAAGCAACAACAGACACAGAGTTCAGAACGGGCAGATGAACAGAGATAGACGTCGAGTCCTCACCAGCCATACCTTTTGCTTCATCCTTCGCCTTCTGCACGTTTTCCTGAGCAAACTGTAAATCAAGATTAAGCTGGATCTGCTTATCCTTCAGATCAGCGAGTTGAGCAACAAGCTCACAAGACTTCTGCAAAGAGTCAATCGACAAAGGGTATCACAGACAAGTTACTCCCGAGTGACTGAAAGAAAGAGCACAACACTTCTAAGACTACAGCCGAATCAAAACATTCGACAGTAGCCTCGGGGACTACACCCAGTGGGTGCACTCAGCGTGCCCCCACCGGTTTTCCTTGATTTCCACTCGACCCAATCCGATCAGTCGAGTGAGGAAGTTTGAAAGCATAAAGACCGCAGTCGAGTGCCAGCAGTCGACCGCGGCCTTGGGGACTACACCCAGTGGGTGCACTCAGCGTGCCCCCACCAATGACAAATTTCAGATCAACAGCACCCACTGGGTATACAACGCAAGTGAACACCAACTAACCTGGACGTTCTGCTGCAACGCCGAGCTGATGTCATAAGCCGCTTGACTGGCATCCCGAGCCGCTTTGGTCTGCTCCATCGCGAGCCCCGCCTGACGTATAACCTCCTTAGCAGCACTCACTTGATCCTCCGGGGTCTGGTAGGCGGCGAAGAATGAGGGCGGGTCGACCAGTGGGGGAGCAGTCGACGACGAAGGCCGGGCAGTCGTCAGTGGTTCAGCAAAAGTCACAGTAGTCCGGGCGGTGTTGTCACCCCCTTGGACCACCTCCTCAGCAGTCGACTCAGTCTGAGGAGCCTTGTCGACCGGGGCCCTCCAGCCTCTCCTCCTAAAAGGCCTGAGCGGCACTTCCGCCTCCTCCTCATCATCCGGAAGGTCAATAATGTTGGTCGGAGCTACAAAAGTTCAGAAATGAATATCCAATCGACTCAGCAGTTAAACAGTCGGATCATGTCAAAGATTATATCTAAGTTGGAAGTGACGGCGTCCTCCATCACCTCATCGACATTCTGGATGGAAGTCTCGGAAGTAGCGGCGCTGCACGATTCCAAGCAAATAATTTGAAAGTGAATCGACTAAGAATCCGTTCTAGTCGACTCAAGAAAGATAAAAACAGTCACTTACCCAGAGATGACAGGGACGGCGACCCTGATCTTGGGCAAGGCCTTAGGTGGCTTGGTCGGGATAGCTCTGGGCTGCTTGGGTGCCTTCTCAGTTGGGGCCGGCGACGCGGTCCGAGGGCGCTTGGATGACTGGCCCACCGAAGCACTCGACTGACCGCGCTCGGCGGCGGGATCCTGAGCGTTCTTAGAGCGTCTCTCGCGTCGAGGAGGGTCGACCTCCACCTCTTCATCTTCATCGCCCGAGTCGTCACTGGCCTCCTCCTCTACGTCATCATCAGAGTCCCACTCCTCGACTTCAACTTCATTCTCACTTCCTTCGCCTCCACTCCCTCCTCCTTCAGATACTTGCTCCTGGTTCCCATTCGGCATCGAATACATGTCGTTGATCTCCTGCAAGACAACGGGCAGAGCAAGGATCAGTCGACTTATCGCAAGCCAGTTACTAGACGGAGTGAAAATTTCAGTCGGAAGAAGTAAAACGTACCTTGTCTGTCTCCATCATCCCATCAAGCGGAGCAATCCTCCTAGAACCCCTGGGGTTGTCCTTATTCCCGGTCATGCTGGTCAACCAGCTCTCCAGTACAGAAGCCTCGACCGCCTCCGGGTGGATCCGAGTGGAGTCGTCGGGCCCGGAATACAACCACATCGAGTGATCCCGAGCCTGGAGAGGTTGGATTCGTCGCTGGAGGAAGACTTCGAGCAAGTCCATGCCGGTCACGCCTTCCCGAACCAACTCAACCACTCGACTGACTAATACCTTCACCTGAGCCTTCTCCTCTGGAACCACTTTCAAAGAAGCGGGTTTCTGCACTCGGTCCAAGGTAAAAGGAGGAAGGCCGGTCGAGTGGCCAGGGGTCGGCTGGTCCTTGCAGTAGAACCAAGTCGACTGCCACCCGCGCACGGAATCGGGAAGTGTCATGGGAGGAAAACAACTCTTACCCCTCGTCTGGATCCCGAGGCCCCCGCACATCTGGATTACCTGCGTCCTTTCCCCGTCCGGGTTAAGCCTTTTAACCGACTGGGATCGGCAAGTGAAGATATGCTTGAAGAGGTCCCAGTGAGGTCGACAGCCTAAGAAACACTCACACAGAGACACGAACGCAGCAAGATAGACTATGGAGTTGGGCGTGAAATGGTGGAGCTGCGCTCCGAAGAAGTTCAGAAAGGCCCTAAAAAAAGGACTCGGGGGCAGGGAAAACCCCCGGTCGACATGGGTGGCTATCAGGACGCGCTCACCCTCGCGAGGTTTCGGCTCCGTCTCCTTCCCAGGAAGGCGAGCAGCCTTGTGGGGAATGAGTCCCCCCTCCACCATGTCGTCGATATCCGCCTGAGTAAGGATGGAGGGCATCCAATCCCCCTGTAACCAGCCGGACGGCAGAGCGGCCCGCGAGGACGACCCGCCTCGGCCAGATTTCTTCCCCTTGCCCTTTGCCGCGGCCTTCTTCGCGCGTTCCGCCGCCGCCGTCTTGTCCTGCCCCATCGTCGCGAGCGAGGTCTTGGCCGAGCGGCGGTGTCGAGATTGCAGCGGAGAGCGAGGCGGAGGCTTGCGGAGGAAGGGAGAAGAAAAACAAGGGCGCACAGTAAAAAAAAATCGGAATCGTTACCTTATATAAGGCCACACCCGAGTGGCTGATCAGTGGGCCTGCACCCCCCAGTCAAATCCCGCAGCGGACGCACGCGCAGTACGTGGCGAAAAAGGTGGCGCGGAGATCGAGGCGCCCTTGCCTTATCCAGCCGATTCGCGCGATTTTCTCCGTCCGGAGCGCTTCCCAATTTTCAAATCCCGCAAGATCCGCGATCGACAGGATGGTTTGTCAGACGAAAAGATCCGTTTCCTTAAGTCTCCCTAGAGACTCGTCACCTAAACACACTCGACGGTAATATGAAGCCACTCGACGGACATCTGAATGGATCAAGGCAACTGAAGAATGAGTTCCCACCGTAACTTTCCATTTATCCAAAGACAGGCGCAACCAAAGCATGGAGGTTGAGTCGGAAGCACAGGCTCGGCCCCATTCTCACTTAACCCCTGACCCATTCGGGGGCTAATGATGAGGATACGTACCTAGGGTAGGGTAACTTATCATACCTGAGGTACCCAATCAAGGACATGACTCCTACAATGAAAGACATTCTAAGAAGTATCAACATTTCAGTCGACCTGGTCAGCCCAGTCGACGGACTCGAGCGCACTCGACCAGAAGCACAAGCAGTCGACCATGAAGACAGCCACTCGACTATAAGAAGACCTAAAGGCACTGCCTACAAACGGTCACCTCATAAGTAGCTTTTATGGCCTTCATGGTCCTTTATTGCGGGCGTTACCAGTAACCCCCCTCTCTTTATGTACATTAAACTCCTTGTAACGTGGGCTGGCTGGGGTCCTGGCGAACTCTATATAAGCCACCCCCCTCCACTAGGACAAGGGTTCGCAACTTTGTAACACACACATACATAATCCAGTCGACCGCCTCCGGGCTCCGAGACGTAGGGCTGTTACTTCCTCAGAGAAGGGCCCGAACTCGTAAAACTCCTTGCGCATACAACTACTCCATAGCTAGGATCTTGCCTCTCCATACTTACCCCCCATTCTTACTGTCAGACTTAGAACCACGACAGGTGGCAGCGCCCCAAGATGAGCAAACGGACGTGAGGAAATTGTAGTAGATTGATAGATCGAACGCCGAATAAAATAAATAATAATAAAATGCAAAAAGGTAATTTTGTATTTTTTGTTTAATAGATCTGAAAATAAATGCAAAGGAAAAGTAGACAGCAAAGGCAAATATATGAGAAAGAGACCCTGGGTCGTAGGTTTCACTAGTGGCTTCTCTCGAGAGAAATAGCAAACCATGGGTAAACGAATTACTGTTGGGCAATTGATAGAACTTCAAATAATCACGACGATATCCAGGCAATGATCATTATATAGGCATCACATCCAAGATTAGTAGACCGAGTCCTGCCTGCATCTACTACTATTACTCCACACATCGACTGCTATCCAACATGCATCTAGTGTATTAAGTTCATGGAGAAACGGGGTAATGCAGTATGAACGATGACATGATGTAGACAAGATCTATCTATGTAGAGATAGACCCCATCATTTTATCCTTAGTAGCAATGATACATACGTGTCGGTTCCCCTTCTGTCACTGGGATCAAGCAACGTAAGATCGAACCCACTACAAAGCACCTCTTCCCATTGCAAGATAAATATATCAAGTTGGCCAAACAAAACCCAAATATAGGAGAAGAAATACGAGGCTATACGATATCATGCACAAAAGAGATCAAAGAAACTCAAATACTTTCATGGATATAAAAAGATATAACTGATCATAAACTCAAAGTTCATCATATCCCAACAAACACAACGCAAAAGAGATACATCATATGGATCTCCAAAAGACCATTGTATTGAGAATTCAGCGAGAGAGAGGAAGCCATTTAGCTACAAACTACGGACCCGAAGGTCTACAAAGAACTACTGACGCATCATCAGACATGCACCAATGGAGGTGGTGAACCCCATCCGTGATGTTGTCTAGATTCGATCTGGTGGTTCTGGACTCTGCGGCGGCTGGATCAATATTTCGGCGACTCCCCTAGGGTTTTGGGAATATTGGGGTATTTATAGAGCAAAGAGGTAGTCCGGGGGGCACCCAAGGTGGGCACAACCCACCAGGGCACGCCTGGGCCTCCTGGCGCGCCCTGGTGGGTTGTGTTCTCCTCGGAGCACCCCCAGGCGCAGCCAGGGCCCATTATGTCTCTTCTGGTCCATAAAAAATCTCCATGAAGTTTCGTTGCATTTGGACTCGGTCTGATATTGATTTCCTGTGATGCAAAAAACATGCAGAAAACAGCAACTGGCAATTGGCACTATGTTAGTAGGTTAGTACCAAAAAATGATATTAAATGACTATATAATGATTATAAAACATCCAAGATTGATAATATAACAGCATGGAACAATAAAAAAATTATAGATAAGTTGGAGACGTATCAATTAACAGTATTCAAGAAAGGTCTACCAAATATAATGGGACAAAAATTATCTTGTGGGGAAGCGAGAACAAGAAAATCAGTAGGATATTTTAACTTCCCACACAAGACTTCAACATCTCTAACAATCCCAATTGGTGATATAATATCTCTATTAGCAAGCTTAATAGTAACATCAATATCTTCTATCTCGGTAGGTGCAATGTCATTCATAATTTATTTATATAAGGTATAAGGAATTGCACTCACACTAACACCCACATCACATAAGCCATGATAACAATGATCTCCTATTTTAACAGAGACGAAATGCATGCCAACAACAGGTCTATTTTTATCTTTAGTATAAGGTTTAGCAATTCTAGGAGCTTCATCACAGAAATAAATAACATGCCCATCAATAT
This sequence comes from Aegilops umbellulata, assembly GCA_032464435.1. Classification (NCBI taxonomy): domain Eukaryota; kingdom Viridiplantae; phylum Streptophyta; class Magnoliopsida; order Poales; family Poaceae; genus Aegilops; species Aegilops umbellulata. The sequence goes on from CP136055.1 coordinate 507,447,825, forward strand.
ATCAACCAAGAGATATTTAACCATAGCAATACTAGGTTCAACTTTAATTTGCTCAGAGGGTTTGGGTGTTCTAATATTACTTTTGTTGACCACAGTTGAAGCTTTAGCGTGATCCTTTATTCTAACAGGGAATGGTGGCTTCTCAATATAAGCATTAGGAACAATAGGATCAGCATTATAAGTAATAGTTTCTTCTTCAACTTTAGTAGGTTCAACTACTTTAACTTCAATGGGAGGATGATATTTAAACCACTTCTCCCTAGGGAGATCAAGATGAGTAGCAAAAGATTCATAGAATGAAGCTAACATCTCAGAGTCAAGTCCATACTTCGTCCTAAAATCATGAAAAGCATCGGTATCCATAAAAGATTTAACACAATCAAACTTAAGGTTTATACCTGACTCTTTACCTTCTCAAGTTCCCAATCTTCAGAGTTGCGTTTAATTCTTTCCAATAAATCCCATTGGAATTCAATATCCTTCTTCATATAGGAACCAGTACAAGAAGTATCGAGCATGGATCGATCATTATGAGAAAATCGAGCATAAAAATTTTGAATAATAATTTCTATAGAGAGCTCATGATTGGGGCATGAATATAACATTGAAATAAGGCTCCCCCAAGCTTGAGCGATACTTTCTCCTTCATGGGGCCAAAAATTATATATATAATTCCGATCACGATGAACCAGACGCATATGATAAAACTTCTGATGAAATTCCAATTTCAATCGATTGTAGTTCCATGATCCAATATCATCGAATAGCCTATACCATGTCAATGCCTTTGCCTTCAAACATAAAGGGAAGACCTTCTTCTTGACAACATCCTCAGGCATACCTGCAAGCTTAAATAATCCACAAACTTCATCCATATAGATTAGGTGCATATCGGGATGTAATGTTCCATCTCCTGCATAAGGATTAGCTAGCAGTTTCTCTATCATACCCGAAGGAATTTCATAGTAAATATTTTCAGTGGGTGCAGTAGGTTGAGGAGCAACTCTTTGCTCTTTCGGTCGAGGTAAAGATACCCCGAACAGGCCCTTCAAAGGATTATTTTCCATAGTAACAAGTGACAGTAAATTTCAGCACACTATATAAATGTTTCCTTACCAAATTCCACTTACCAAAGGCACTTCACACCCCGGCAACGGCGCCAGAAAAGAGTCTTGATGACCCACAAGTATAAGGGATCTATAGTAGTCCTCTCGATAAGTAAGTGTGTCGAACTCAACGAGGAGCAGAAGGAAATGACAAGTGGTTTTCAGCAAGGTATTCTCTGCAAGCACTGAAATTATCGGTAACAGATAGTTTTGTGATAAGACAAATCGTAAAGGGTAACAAGTAATAAAAGTAAACAAGGTGTAGAAAGGTGGCCCAATCCTTTTTGTAGCAAAGGACAAGCCTGGACGAACTCTTATATAAAGCAAAGCGCTCCCGAGGACACATGGGAATTGTTGTCAAGTTAGTTTTCATCATGCTCATATGATTTGCGTTCATTACTTTAATAATTTGATATGTGGGTGGACCGGTGCACTGCTGCCCTTCCTTGGACAAGCCTCCCACTTATGATTAACCCCTCTCGCAAGCATCCGCAACTACGAAAGAAGAATCAAGTTAAACCTAACCATAGCATGAAACATATGGATCCAAATCAGCCCCTTAAGAAGCAACGCATAAACTAGGGTTTAAGCTTCTGTCACTCTAGCAACCCATCATCTACTTATTACTTCCCAATGCCTTCCCCTAGGCCCAAATAATGGTGAAGTATCATGTATTCGACGTTCACATAACACCACTAGAGGAAAGACAACGTACATCTCATCAAAATATCGAACAAATACCAAATTCACATGATTACTTATAACAAGACTTCTTCCATGTCCTCAGGAACAAACGTAACTACTCACAAAGCATATTCATAATCATAATCATAGGATTATTAATTATCATTAAGGATATGAACATATGATCTTCCACCGAATAAACCAACTAGCATCAACTACAAGGAGTAATCAACACTACTAGCAACCCACAGGTACCAATCTGAGGTTTTGGGACCAAGATCGAATACAAGAGATGAACTAGGGTTTGAGAGGAGATGGTGCTGGTGAATATGTTGATGGAGATTGACCCTTCTCGATGAGAGGATCGTTGGTGATGACGATGGCTTCGATTTCCCCCTCCCAAAGGGTTGTTTCCCCGGCATAACAGCTCCGCTGTAGCCCTAGATTGGTTCTGCCCAGGTTCCGCCTCGAGACGGCGGCGCTTCGTTCCAAAAGCTTCCTTTTGATTTTCTCCAAGTCAAAATACACCATTTAGCCAAAGATGGGCACCGGAGGCCTTCCAGGGGCCCCACAAGGACGGGGGGCATACCCAGGGGGTAGGGCACACCCTCCACCCTTGTGGCTGGCTAGTGGCCCCCTTTGGTATTTTCTTCGCCCAGTATTTTTTATATATTCCAAAAACATGCTCCGTGAAGTTTCAGGACTTTTGGAGTTGTGCAGAATAGGTCTCTAATATTTGCTCCTTTTCCAGTCCAGAATTCCATCTGCCGACATTCTCCCTCTTCATGTAAACCTTATAAAATAAGACAAAAAAGGCATAGGTATTGTGATATAATGTGTAATAACAGCCCATAATGCAATAAATATCAACATAAAAGCATGATGCAAAATGGACGTATCAGTAGTTGATTGTCAGGTGGCTCGGGCTTGCCTATACCGATGGGAGTGGTGACGTCCAGATCCGGACCTGGGAGTGTGAGCTCATTGCGGTGCTTCTGAAGACCTCGTGGTGGTATCGGTGAGCTGCCGAGCGAAAGCTCCGCGCTTTGGCACCGACGACGGTGACACTTTTGGGCGCTGCTCTCTTCCTGAAGACGTCGTTGTGGTTCTTCCCTTCGTGCCAGGGTTCCCGGTGAAAACCCTTGTCCACTTTCGACTCGGCAGCGGTGGCACTTTGTGTAGCCTTCCCTCCTAAGGGTGTTGTCGTGGAGCTTAGGTGCTAGGATGTAGTGTGGCATTGTACTCTTTCTTCCCTGTGTTCTCTTGCGGTAGCATAGCCTGCATGACCCAGGTATCCTAGGATCTTCTTTGTAAGAAGGCTAACTTCCCACCTTGTATCGTTTGCCCGTGTACTTTGTTCGGTTGGTGCTTTATATATAAAGCAGGGTGAAAGCCTGTTTCAAGGAGTTGTCTTTGGCAACCCAAGTTTGCTCTATAACAATGTAAGGGCATGTGTATTTGTGTGATGTTCTACAGATTCACACAATCCATCTCCATTGGTTCCTCCTAGTAGTTGTATAACTTACATGGTTAAACCATTCTCAAGGAAAGAGGGAATGTCATGCAATTGTTTTCATCTGGTTCAGTTCAAATTAATTTTATTGCCTTGACAAGCGTTTTGTGGTGGAGCCTATGCTTATATATTGTTCTTTCTTGAACAAAATACATACTTATGATTATACCCTCCATGTAAGCATCCACGGATACAAAAGTATATAAGATCACACTTCACCATAGCATTAAATTTTAGGGTCCCCAATTACTCCTTATGCAACAATTTACAAACTTAGAGCATGGTAATATCTGTCACTCCAGCCATTCACCCTAAGAAAACTTATCACATAATGTTTTCCTCTAGCCCCATAAAGGTGAAGTGGCATACAGTCGATGTTCGCACATCACCACTAGAGAAATAAACCACAACGTCATTTCAAAACATTGAAATTTAGTCAATTTCACATGATTACTTGCAACAAGGTTTGTCCTAAGTCCTCAAGAATAAAACAGACTACTCATAACACTTCATATTCATCATGATCAGTACGGTAACGATATGGATAACAATCTGAACACACACTTCTTTTACAAGATAATCAGTAAGCATCAACTACATATAAGTAATTAATTCCAGGAAGTGATCTCACCAACAAATATGATGTAATAGCTCATAGATTAAAAAATAGGAATGGAGATGGATGACAATGGAGTTGGTGATGATGATGCATGAGTTGTTGAGGATAATCGTATGAGGAATTGATTGTTGGTGATGTAGAACGATTTCCCCCACTAGGAGGGGAAGGATCCCGACAGATCAGCCATTCGGGGAGCAAAAAGTGCTCCGCTCTGTTTCTTCTTTGAAAATGGTAGTGAAAAAATCCACGATAATCCTTTCTGGGAGTTTTAGGAAGAAATAGGGCGAGGGATGTCGGGCAGAGTTGGAGGGGTGCCTTCTGGGCCCCACTTACCCTGGCTCGCAGCACAAGGTGAGGCCACATGGTGGGGCTGCATGAGTCTTACAGGGGCCTCCTGACCCATCTCCAACACCCCTCGTTCTTTTACAGTGGGAAATTGATTTATATTTTTTTAGATTCTAAAAATATATTTACACCATTGGACTTCATTTTGGTGTTTTTTGCAGGTTTTGGGTAATTCCCCGCCTGCATCACAACATGAAATTTAAAGACTAAAAGGTATAAGAATGAAGTGATAATGTGTCAAGCATGCATAACAATGAGCAATTTATATTAAGAAATAGTGATGCAAAATGGACGTATCAAAGCCATGCATTACATTTTGCAAAACATTTGGACCCATGGCCCGGATGTGATGAGGCATGTGAATTTACAACTACGCAATATTCCCGCCGGACTCGTGAACGTTTGATCACCATAAGTAATACAAAACAATTCACCCTTATCACATATAAATAAGGATTGTGCCGCTTGTTGCACTCTTTCACCTTTTATTGTTATCTACATTACCTTGCAACTACACCCTTACAAACACCTATAAGTTACACCTTTTAGTACTTAAATCCTTCTATTTTTGCACTTACCAATTCCTATGTTCCTCATGGGATTGATACTTGTACTTTTATTCGATATAATGGTTACACTTCTATTCAAATATTAGTCATGTTGCATTATTTATTACCTTTCTATTCAAATATTAGTTATGTTTCAAAATAAATGTAAAAAAGGCATCAAGAAAGAGATCTAATCATATATAAAATTGGATTTTCTTAGGGTGTTGGAATATTGGGGTCAAAGAAATGGAAAAATATTTGAAATGAAGTCCCAACAATCACTGCTCGGAATTCCTCGATTAGAACCTTATTTTGCTAGGTCATAGAATTAAGAGCAAATATGTTGAGGGCTTGCGGAGGTGGATTGATGCCCATCTTTGATGTTGGTGTCTAGATTTGATTTTACCTTTTTTTTATCAGGATGATCCCTTGAACCAGCATTGGATGATTTTTTCATACACTTTTTCTTTCACCCTTTCCTTATTGTGTAAATATGATCTTTTTTACTTATACAGAAAACCGTAACAATTGTTGTCCGGTTGATGGATTAAAACAAAAGACTAATCGATTACCTTGTTGATCTCTGCCAAATACAAGGACCATATTATTTGGTAGGGAGTTGTACCTAGTCGCGCTGCTATAACTTGCCTCTGTGTTGACACCAGAATTTGGCACGGTCAAGAACTTAATTAATACGGCCTCAAATGGAGAAGTGATCTAAATAAAAAAGTTCCGTACTATCGATATGAACATCTTTGAAGTTTGGTCCATCGCCATCCGATCTCATCTCGCAGGCCGAAGTTGTGTTCGAAATACTGAGATTTTGTATTCAGAACACTATTCGGCTCATTACGCCCTCAAGACCGCCTCTTATGAAAAAATGATCTACACGGATTGTCTTCGCCTCGTCGAAACGATCGATTTATATATAAAAATTGTTCCAATCCGAGTCCGTATGCAAAAGTTAGAGCTATCGGAGTGCAGCCCTGTCATGAGGCGTGATGTGGCGCGCCCCACCAGACCTATGTCTGATGGGTAGCGTGAGGGAATGGGTGTTTTGCGTAACAGTCCGAGCGATTTGGCCTTCAATACGACCTCTTATCAAAATATGTTCAACACAAAAGTTTTTCGTCTCGTTGAAACGGTCAAGATTGCTTTTGGACTCGTTTCCATCCGAGGTCGTTTGCTGCCTCAAACATGACCTGCAAGGTGCAGCCAGGTTGTAAACCGAACCGTTTTGGAAAGTTTGACTCCGAGTTGGACCCAAACTAGGGTTTTGGACGTGAATCCAAGTCTTTTCCTTGCAGGGCAGTCCAGCGGCCTCTTATATACCTAAGGGGTGACGGCCGATTGAACAACAAAACACAATCGCGAAACACATCTACTTTTTACCCTAGTTTTACGTCCCTCCCTTGTTCTTTCTATCTCGCTCTTCGTTCGTTCTTCGTGTTGAAGGGCAGCGATCCTCGAGGCTCTAGGGGCGGGCGAACCGACCTAGGGCAGCCCATAGCCGCCGCACGTCCAGAAGGGGTCCCTCCCGGGCGCGTGGGGTTTCGGGTCCTGAAAAGAACCCGCCGGATTGCTTGCGTACCGCGCTTCCGGACGGGTCTCCTTCAACGTGAGCTGCGGTGCATCACCCTCGGCATTGGAGGTACACGGTGACGTGTTCGTGTGCGAACACACTTTTTGGCGACTTCGCTGGGGAAAGAAAGATCAACAATCATCATCAACCATGTCTACTCTTCCCAAGCCCTCAGAAGTTGACACCGGTAACATCATTAAGCCCGGTCTTGATGAACTATCGGATGAACATCGCCAAGCCTACGAAGCGCGCAAGAAGCAGCGTGAAGAGGCTTTTGAGGCGCTCAAGAAGAAGCGCGAGGAGGAGGATTTGGAAGCGTTTCTTTCAAGTTTCAAGAAGGACCGTCAAGGCAACATCATTCCGGTTGGAAACACCAATTTTCCTCTCCTCATCGACGAGCAAGATCTAATCACTGTGAGCAAAGTTTTTTCTCCAGAGCAAGTGGCTGTGATTGAAAGTCTTGTTAGTAAGGGTAATGTGATGGCATATAATTCTTTTGTGGCTAGTGCTAATGCTCAGAAAAATATGCCTCCATCATCTAGTGGTACTGTTGGTATATCTGAAAACCCTAGTCCAATTTTACCTATTTCATCGGCACCACCTATGCAACAACAATATAATATGCCGTTGAATTTTTACCCTACTCAAACCAACCAGCTTGTGGCTACACCTACATACTCTAATCCTATTATGAGTGTGCCCAATTCGGCGTCAACGTTGAATCACTTTGTCACACCACCCATAGGCGCAGGCATGTTTGGTCTTCCGCCAAATTATGGTTCGGCGCCCATCCCACAAGTTGCACCAATAGCTAGTACTCAGGTTAGTCCTATGTCATTGCCACAAACATCTTCATCTACCTCGGATCCAATTTTAGCTAAATTAAGGGAGGATTTGCATAAGATGTTTCTAGAAACTTTCGGAAACGAGTCGAAAGTAAAGAGTCGTGTGTACCAAAAGCCTTATCCTGAACACTTCGATGCAATTTCTTACCCTCAAGGTTATAAGGTTCCTGATTTTGTTAAATTTAGTGGTGAGGGTAGGAAAACAACTTGGGAGCATGTGAGTCAGTATCTAGCACAGTTGGGTGAAGCAGGTTTCATAGAAGAATTGAAAGTGTGTTTATTTCCATTATCTTTAACTGGTACCGCATTTTCATGGTTTGCTGCTTTACCACATGGCTCAATTCTCTTATGGTCGCAATTAGAGCAAAAGTTTCATGATCACTTTTATAGCGGCGATAATGAGCTAAAGTTGTCACATCCTACATCGGTTAGGCAGAAACATGATGAATCGGTCACCGATTATGTCAAGAGGTTTAGAGATATAAAAAACCGATGTTATAGCTTAGTGATATCTGAGAGAGACTTGGCAGATCTTGTTCTTAATGGTTTGAAAACTCACATTAAAGAGAGGCTAGAAAGTTATGAGTTTTCGAGCATTAATCAAGTCTTACAAAAAGCTTTGGCCCAAGAGAGTCGAAGTAAAGAGGTCCATAGGTCTGCAACCGGTCGTCCTAGAATGCATATGGTTGAACACAATGATGATAATTCGGACGATGAGGTTGATGTCTATACTAATGAATTTGTTTGGTCCTCAAAGGCCAAACCCTATATGTGCAATGCTCTTAAGCCGATTCGCAAGAATCGTGATGAGGAGATGAGGTTTACTTTTGATATATCAAAGTGTGATAAAATATTTGATGCTCTCTTGCAAGATAAGATGATTAGAATATCACACACCATACCGCCGTTTGAGTAGCTGAAACGGCGTGCTTATTGCAAGTACCATAATTCATTTTCTCATGCTACTAACGATTGCAATGTTTTTCGACGACAGATACAATCGGCCATTAATGACGGACGATTGAATTTTGCTGAGATGCAAGTTGATAAGCAGCCCTTCCCCATAAACACCATAGACTTGGAAGGGAAGAAAATGTTAATTCGGCCTAACATAGCCGAATCCGCTAATAAAGATAATGTTGTTATTGGTGAACCCAGGAATAGCAAGGAGGGCGACAAGGTCTTGGGAAGAAAGATTGTGCTTGAGAAGCAACCTGATGGCAAGGAAGTGTTGAAGATCACTATAAAAAATGCTACACTCGGGGGGCAACCACAAGTACAAGAGGATGCTCATGTTAAATTGATCAAGCCCATGAATTCAGAAGTTGGCAAGTGGAAAAAGAATGAAACTAAGAACAAGAGAATCAAGCCAACTTTTGATATGTTGCTATCCAAATATGCAAGTCAAGCGGCCGGTTCTAGCTCTAATCGGCCATCACATTCAAAGCGTTCAAGATTGCCTCCGGAGCAAAAGTTTCGACGATATGCAAGGCCATATGGGTCATGGGCACCGACACCATGGATGTCACAATCCTTCTATGCGCCATATTACATGAGAGGCTTCAGTGGAGGATGGGGGCAGCCCCCAATGGCTCCTTATGCTTTCCATATGGGGTGGGCAGCACTTAGAAGGCCTGCTCGCGAGAGGCTTTATTATCCCACACAAGGCCGTTTGAGCTATGGTGCTAATCGGCCAACAAAAATTTCTCCAAGTAAGGCCAATAAAAAAGTGTGGCGTGTTGAGTCATCTAATGCAGAAATTTCAGAATGCGACAAGCAAAAGGAGATCAAAAAGGCGATTGTTGGTAATCTGGCTACTTCTAATGGTGATATTGTTATTGTTCAGCAGGGTTCCATGGTTAGTGATCATGAGGCAAGCACAAGCAAGGCCAAACCAAGGGATACCAAATATACTCAACCTAAGTGGTGTCCTCCTGGTTTAACCAAGACCATGAAAAGGAGATTACAACGCATGAGGAACCACGAGAAGGTAGAGCACAAAGAGGAGAGGCAAAGGGACGAATTGTTAAGTGAAATTCGGCCCATGGCACTCACAAAACAAGTGTGGAGGCCTAAACAAAAAGAAAACGCAGATGCTTCTACATTAGCTACAGCAACACATTCACCACCAAAAGAGGATGATGCAACCCCTATTACATCGTCCACACCACCTGAAACATCCCCTTCAGTTGAGGAATCTTTGAGCCCAATATTCACATTGGGGGATGAAGATGAGATGGTGGATTATCAATCTACGCCGGTTCGGGAACGTATGGATATTAATATGGTATATTACTTACCTGCTGAGTTTCATGCTATAGGTAAAGAAGGGGAGGTAGCCCAGCTGGATTTTGGTCCTAAGAATGCTATCTTCGAGAAGCCAAAAGAACCGGTGAAACACTTGAAGCCATTGTACCTCAAAGGTCATATTAACGGATCGCCGGTTGCTAGGATGCTCGTTGATGGTGGTGCTGTGGTAAACCTTATGCCCTACTCGGTCTTCAAGAAGTTGGGGTTAGACGATAATGCATTGATGAAGACCAATATGGTACTTAATGGATTTGAGGGAAAAGAAAAAACAGAGGCCAAAGGTGTGATGTGCATGGAACTCACCGTGGGTAGTAAAACTTTGGCCACCACATTCTTCATCGCCGAGGTGCAAGGTAACTATAATGTTATATTAGGCCGCGATTGGGTTCATGCTAACCAATGTGTGCCATCTATCATGCATCAATTCTTAATACAATGGGTCGATGATGAGGTAGAAGTCATTCACGCGGATAATTCGGCTTGTGTTGCTTTGGCCGATGCATCGGTGGATTGGAATCATCCCAATGTTACTTGCTTAACAGGGCGTGACCTCTCGGGGTTTGATTTCCTTAGTGCTATGAGGAACGGATTCATTCCCGTCTCTTTAAAGCCGATTGGTGATAATCGGTTCCAAGGTATGATGTAAACAAGAAGTTAAAATCAACAGCTGATATAAAATTATCGCCCTAAGCATAAACATGGCCGATATAGAAATTATCGCCTGAAGCACATAAGATGGCCGATGGAGTGTTGACATCGTCCATAGAACAAACATGGTGCAAGTTATTTTTCGGCACGCTAGCTTTGCCGAAAAATAGGGGGGCATGTGTTGACACCAGAATTTGGCACGGTCAAGAACTTAATTAATACGGCCTCAAATGGAGAAGTGATCTAAATAAAAAAGTTCCGTATTATCGATATAAACATCTTTGAAGTTTGGGCCATCGCCATCCGATCTCATCTCGCAGGCCGAAGTTGTGTTCGAAATACTGAGATTTTGTATTCAGAACACTATTCGGCTCATTACGCCCTCAAGACCGCCTCTTATGAAAAAATGATCTACACGGATTGTCTTCGTCTTGTCGAGGCGATCGATTTTTATATAAAAATCGTTTCAATCCGAGTTCGTATGCAAAAGTTAGAGCTATCGGAGTGCAGTCCTGTCATTAGGCGTGATGTGGCGTGCCCCACCAGACCTATGTCTGATGGGTAGCGCGAGGGAACGGGTGTTTTGTGTAACAGTTCGAGCGATTTGGCCTTCAAGACGACCTCTGATCAAAATATGTTCAACACAAAAGTTTTTCGTCTCGTCGAAACGGTCAAGATTGCTTTTGGACTCGTTCCCATCCGAGGTCGTTTGCTGCCTCAAACATGACCCGCAAGGTGCAGCCAGGTTGTAAACCGAACTGTTTTAGAAAGCTTGACTCCGAGTTGGACCCAAACTAGGGTTTTGGACGTGAATCCAAGCCTTTTCCTTGCACGGGAAGTCCAGCCGCCTGTTATATACCTAAGAGGTGACGGCTGATTGAACAACAACACACAATCGCGAAACACATCAGTTCTCGGTCAAACCCAAAGGGTTCAATGCATCTTATTTCTTTGAGGCACTAGTTTTTAGTGAATTGGTTATTTCTGCTATGTGGGACTATATATGGGTCTATTTTTTTGTGCTTACATTTTTACCATCATCTAAAGAAAAGGTGGTTCCAAGAAAATGGTTCGGCGACATCATTCAAGAATGACACTTTTTTTATTTTTTATTCACTTCATCGGTGCTCCATTCTCCAAGTAATATGATTTTTATATGATGACATGCTAATACATTCCATTCATGGCTTCTCTACTTAAAACTTAGAATGGGCAAACCAAAACCAGCAAGTCAAATAAATAGAACATAAAATATGAAGTTGTATCAAATTCAGTTATTCGAAATGATATACTTGTAGTAGAAATAGTAACAGACAAATTATGTCTTGAGCATCACCATGTATTCGGCAACATGACTTTATTTCTCTTGCACACAACCCAATACTCAACTGTACAACACACATATGTAACAATATTCTAGCATTCCAGTGTATGGCCAGTAAATATTTCAAGACATCATGCTAAATCTCAATGGCGTCGGAACATTTTAGCCCATATCCAAAAGGAAATAATGGATCATAGTTATCACCTCCAACATTTATAGGCAGTTGATCGTCATATCGAAACCAAGTTACAGGCAACGTGCCCACAAAATCATGGTCTCCAAAGAGGCAATCAGCAACTCCCATGCCCTCACTTCCAGGCAGCCAAGCAGCAACTAGAGCATCTACCTTTTCAAGAACTTCTGGCTCAATAACCAAGGGTCTTCCAGCAATAGCAATCACTAGGGTAGGGACTTTACTGGCAACACGAGTAATAAGATCGGAACCATTGAATGGAATAATAAGGTCGGTTCTATCCCCCAAGCTTTCTGCATAGGGTACCTCACCAACTACGACAACTGCATAGGAAAATTTGCCTGCTTCAATGGTAGCATCTATTGGGCATTCGTCATACACAACTTCAGTTTCCACTTCCACAGATTCTTGTATGGCCTCTAATATGCTTGTACCTGTTGGTTTTGATAGCCTGATTAGCTTCTACATCATAGTGCAGACTAAACTAGAACATATTTTTTAAAAATAAAATGGAACAATTCTGAAATAGCGACTACACAATATGTTCCAACGCAAACAACTTCTGCTTCAATTTCTAAATAACGATTTCACATTTGTGTATGCAACATGGCACTTGAAAATGGGTCATAATGTATCCTTAACTACTAATCATCCAACCTAGAATTTCCAAAGAGAGTGATTTTATAGAAGGAAACAAATAATTGTAAGTGTCCCCTCAAAATGAAAGGTCATGCATGTGTAATATATTCTCCAGGAGTTAAAATTATTTGCTTACCAGGAGTAATCTTTCCACTATCACCATGCCAAGATATTGTCCACCCACCGCACTGGTATCCAATATTATCAGCATGTGTACCTGCGACGAGTATTCTTGTTGCATTTTTGGCTAAGGGGAGGAAAGGTTCCTTCCGATTCTTGCCATTTTTTAGAAGTACCAAAGACTTTCGAACAGCCTCACGTGCTAGCAGACGATGCTCCTGACGCATGCATGTCGTATATGGTGAGTGATATACTATGTCACATAGTTAATCCAAGGAGAATAATAACCTCGTCCGCATATTGTATATGATGAGTGATGTCTAGTATGAGAAGAATTGACAACAACATAATCATAGATGAGAGAAAATGCATTTTTACCTTGCAACCAATTACGTTGAGTAGAGCTGGATCTGAAAATGGATGCTCAAAAACTCCAGATATGAACTTAACTCTTAGAATCCGCTCAACGGCATCATTAATTCGTGATAATGGTATCTCCCCTGTCTCCACCAAGAACACAAGATCTTCCAAGAATTTCTCAAACCTGAAAGGTATCATAATCTGTAGATTGCTCAACAAATGAAAAGCATGTGGTTGTTGCATAATATGTTGTAATAGTTGTTTATTGAATAATACCATATCCATCCCAGCATTAACTGCTTGTGCTATACAATGTCGATAATCAGACCCTCGAGGCTCGCAAAGATGGTCAATACCTTCCCAGTCCGACACCACAAAACCCTATGAAACAAGAGCTTGCACATGTTGTCACGTTCACTGTTCACAACCAAATCTAGCATCAATCTACCAACTAATAAAACACCAAAGTCTCAATCACCTGGAAGCCTAACTTGCCCTTTAAAACTTCCGTGAGCAAATGGTGGCTGGCATGTAATGGCTCCCCATTCCATTGAGAAAAGGATGCCATGACCGTTGCCACCCCTTGACTTATACAATCAGGGTAAGGTTTCATGTGGATCCTTTCCAAATCGGTTAGAGAGCAAATGGTGTTCCCTTCATTGATCCCCTTGTGAGTGCCACCATCCCCTACATAATGCTTGGCACAGGCAAGCACATTCTCCCTGCATATCACAAAGGAGGGGCCCATTTCTACTAATAGGTTTGTGGGCATATGCAAAAAGAAATGCATACCTTGGGCCAACCTTTATAAAAAGCCAACCCAAAAATGCCAAGCATGATACTGGAGTGGTTCAGCCCAAAAATACAAAAAACATCATTTTTATTTAATTTAACTATGTCTGGAATATAAAAAATTATCATACCTAATTTTTTATTAAATATTAGATTTCAGGTATTCCATGCTTTTTTGGATTTTGCCACCGGGCTTCATGTAGAGAACTGGAGCCCGAGCCATGCTTGGGGTTCAGGCCATCGGGCTAGGCTGCCCATGCCTAGGCTTACTCAATCCCAGCCAGGGTTTGAAATTTCAATGAAATTTCGGTGGGTGCTTAAGCACAAATTTTTAGGCTAGATTGGAACCAAAATTAAGGTAGGTAATTAAAAAGATTTATTAAAATCCAGTAAATTCTGATCGGAATACTTGCAGGCCAATTTTCGAAAATTTTCCGATGCATCTTTAAGATGCAGAGACCGGGGGTGAGCCTCCTTTTTAAAAAAAAAAACAGTGAGGTCCTGGTCCCAGAGCACCGGAAACTGGATTAAGTACCTAGCTGAATGGAGGAACGGGTAACCATGGGGGTGGTCTGCCGGTGGCTGGCCCTGCAGGCCGGCGACGATGGTGGTGAAGGAGCGCACGATCTCTGGGTCCTCGCTGTAGCTCTCGTAGCATCTCCCCCACCTCGAATCCCTACAAACCTATACATACATCACCCACCACCACACATCAGTCTTTTTTCACGAAGCTCAAGGGACGGCCGGAAGGTCTGAGCTTGACTCACGGCGACGCAGGGGGCGAAGGTCCAGTGCATGCCGGTGGCGCGAACCTCGAGCGCCGTCGCCTCGCCGATCTTCCGCACAAGCTCCGGATCCCTGCACGAAGTCAACGGAGGATGCATGTAGGCCGTGGTCAACGTACACGTACTCCGAAAGGCCATTGGTCATTTGGTCAACATGCATGGTCGGGTGGGTACCTGGAGGCTCCGAGGCCGACGTTGTGGGGGAAGATGGTGGCGCCGATGACGTTGTTGTTGCCGTGGACGGCGTCGATGCCGTAGATGATGGGGACGGCGAGGCGGGACGAGAGCGCGAGGCGCTGCATGCCGTCGACCACGCCGGCCCAGTCCGACGGGGAGGCGCCGTCGAAGGGCGGCCTGCCGCCGCCGTTGAGGAGGCTGCCGACGCCGAGCTCCGCGAGGGCGCGGGGCGACGCCACGGAGAGCTCGATCTGGGCCATCTGTCCCGCCTTCTCCCGCAGCGTCATGCGGCCCAGCAGGTCGCGCACGCGCGCCTCCACCGGCGCCGACGCATCCTTGTACAGCGGCCGCTCCTCGCCTTGGCCTTGCGCTGCCGCCATGCCGGCCGGTGACGGTGAGCAAAAGTCAGAGTATTGCTTTTGTTCCGGCCACCTGGGAATGACAGCCAAAGTAGTATTGATTTTTCGTACCAATCTCGGTGGGTTTACCTTCTATATGTACTCGACTAATCATAAAGCACGTTCGCAACACCCGATTAAAGAACTACTCCATGAGTTATCAGATAATGTGAGGATAATATGAGCTGATGCAGTCAAGATGGCAACACGGCAACGGGGAGAAACCTGGCCGGCGGTATTGCTCTTTCATGCCCGCTACCCGCACCCCATTACCTGACAACATACACAGAGTGTTGAGTTTAACCCAAGGATCGCTCACGTCGAAATATCATGAACACACACGGTGATTCTTTTCCAGTCTCGCTACTTCGTTATGTCTCGGTCGATATTATATTTGTGAGATTTTACACGGAGATCCGTGCCACATTTTTCTTTAGCCTTTTTCTATGATCTGATCTAGACTTGGTTGCGTCTCAGTCGACTGAAACCTAGCCACATCTTTTTTTTAGTCCAGGCTTCGTATCGTGCCTTCCTTTTCTTTTCTTTGTTTCTCAATTTTCCGGAACATCAAACACCACGGTTTAGACTCAGACCTCGGGCTAGCAAGCCGACTCGAAGTGAACTTCCTGACACAACACTGACTCAAACACCCCTCTCGCAAAAAAAAAAAAAACACTGACTCAAACACGTACGGACCAGTACTACTAATACCCCAGTACTAACTTGCTAGGAAACTCATCGGCACTTGCATCCATGCATGTAGTACTAACAGGAATGCAAACATAAGCCACCAAGTACACACTGGCTAGTAATAAAGATTATACTAACACAGAGGATGTCGACGACGGGGAGCTCAGCGCGCCACATCGCGCCAGGCTGGTGAGGTGCGTGCGATGTGGTAGTCGACGTGGAGCTCCGGACAGCGCTACCACCCTAATGCGTAGGGCGGGCCAGGCACGAACGGTGAGCAGCCGGCGAGGTGTTTGAGGCGGCGCCACGCCGGGCATGGTGGCCGTCGACGCCTCAATGTGGATAGGGAAAGGGATTATCAGCGGTTGGGAAGGAAGGGGATGCTGGAGCACCGTCTACGGCGGCAGGCGGTGAGCTGCCGGTGGTGGGCTAGCAAGCGGCTGCGTGCAGCAGTGTTGGTGCTTGTCTGATTGTCGCGTGGAGAAGATAGGGAGTTCAAGAGGAGAAGAGAGAACGATAGAGGTTGGCGGCTGGGTCTGGGAGAGGGATCGAGGGAGAGGATGGATATTGGATAAGGTTTACTGTTCGAACCTTGAGACTTGGGCCGTGCTTCAAGTTGAATCGTGTTGGCCTGGTCGTGGAAAAGGCGGGGCCAGCATATCAGGGCACCACAGAATCATATAAAAATCATAAATTATGGTGTTTATTTGTTTTTTCAGTTTAGTTTTTCATTTTCCTGTTCGATTAAACACGGAAATTATTAAGAAATGTACGATCTTCGAAAAACAATACACAAACATTTAGTATAAAAAACATGTGAACATTTTTATAAATACGGAAACCCTTTTGAATTGAATGAACATTTTCAATTAAATGAACCTTTTCAAATACGCACTGAACAAATTTTAATACATGATAAAGCATCATTATACTATGCTTTTTTAATGTGCGATGAAGAAAAATATTTTAATATGCCATCAATACTTTTTTAGTACACAATGAACCTTTTTCATAGACATGACGAATATTTTTTTAATACACAATGAAAAAAATTGTTACACTATGGTCATTATTTAAGTACAAGATGAACAATTTTTACAATAGGGTAAATATAATTTTATTATATGATGAACCTTATTGCATGACGAATAGTTTGTTAATATGCGGCGAACATTTTTGAATGCATGACAAATGTTTACATGTTACACAATGAACATAGTTTAAAAATAAGTTGAAATATTTTTAATACATCGTTTTATATACATGGTGATCATTTTTTTACTACAGGATGAACATTTTAAAATACTAGATGAACATTTTTGTACAATACGTGGTAAAAAAATGAAATATGCGGTGAACAATTTTAATACATGGTGAACATTTCTAAAATACTATTGACATTTGTTGACACATGATAATATGTTTTTAATACACAATGAACATTTTTTTAATACACAATTAACATTTGCTAAAACACTATTAGCATTTTTAGGATACAATCAACACTATGAAAATACACGACGAATACTTTCTAAATACTCGATGAGCATTCTTTTATACATAATAACCATTTTTATAACACTAGCACAATACCCATGCATTCAGTGGGACTATGAAATACGAGGAGTTAGGCCACTGATATGCTGATATCCCTGTGTCACCTCGTAATCTTTCAGTCGAGCTCTGCATTCTGCATTATGTCAATTAGTCAACAGAGTATGTATGTAGGGTATGGTCAACGCCAGGTTATCAAAAGCTAAGTGGTCGATGTGTCGATCGGTATGTTCCCTGAGGCTCCAACATTGTGGAGGTAGATAGTGGTGCAATGACGTTGTTGTGGTCAGGGTCGGTCCTGAGATTTCGGGAGCCCAGTGAAGAATTAGAACCCAGTGCCCCTTTATATATACATAAAAATCAATCAATATATGTATATGTGATATACCAACACAATGTTGCAAAATCCAGAAAGGTAGTAGGCAAACTCAACATAAGCTTACTGGTTATCATTTCGTACTCATAAATCAATAAGTCCCCAATATAGAAATTCATTTATAATTTCCGATCATCGATTATCAGTGGTCACATGCAACAATAAACTAAAAGCATGGTTGGAAAATAATGGCAATAAGTTTTGTAAACACGATCTAAGAAAAAACCTATGATTGAAGTGCTCACACACAAGAGAAGAGAGACTAATGATATGGAAAAATCACTATGGAGATTTTTTATAAACCCCCATATATCAATCAATTAAAATTGTTCATACAATTATTCCTTACAACATACGCCACGCAGGCGGGACACTATTAAAAAGGACACCATCGTACCTATTATCAAAATTAAACTTTACAATCTCATGTGCCACCACGTTGGCCTAATCATAGGTCTTAATGATCTTGAAAATGTTTAGAAGACATGTACACAAGTCGGATGTTGTTCTAAAACCGATAAAGAAAATAAATTGCATGTTACTACTAGTACATCATTCCTTGAGCTGGGTTACCGCAAATAATAGGCACACCGAATATAATATACCAACCAGATAAGTACGGTAGATAGCCTCTTGAGGTAGAACTCCCAACTATGGAGACGAAGATATCACTTGTACTCCCTCCGTTCCAAATTACTCGTCGCAGAAATGAATGTATCTAGAACTAAAATACATCTAGATATATCCATACCTGCGACCAGTAATTCGGAACGGAGGGAGTACATCAAGGTTACAAACAGATCGTAGTCGGTTGCCATACGTGATCTCAAGGATACAATAATCTTTTTTCTTTCGCGGGTGAATACAATAATCATTCTTCAAACAGAAGCTAGCCAGCACACACACGCCGGTCACTGGCGTGGTGTGGTGTGACGTGTGCGTGCGTGCGTCAGTGCCGACGCAGGCAGGATGTCGTCCTTTGAAAACAAGAGCGTAAACATTGGTTACACGCAACATATTTTTTGAGCTTCATCGAGCTTGACATTAAAAAAAAGAGTTTTGCTACTCAGTTAGCTAAGTTTTAGTTATGTCTCATTTACATGTAACCATCCGATTAGAATGCCTTCGTGTTTTTTTTAAGATTCTGCTTGTTTGTTGTCATAGGCTTGTCCACTGTCCAGCGACTCAGGCAGCCTGTTTCTTTACAATCTGCTTGTCGCTGGGATGTTGGGTTATCAGCTACGACGTTAGTATGTCTTTTTTTTTGTCTGCAGGACGAGCTGTGGTAGTCGTTGCTTCCTCCCATCCGTTCCCTTTTGACAGCGGCAATTTATTTTAGTTTTGTTTCCTTTTTATTTTATTTGACATTTTTTCTCCCTTTCTTTCTAGTTCTTTTTGTTTCTTATTGCCGGTTTCCATTTCTGATTTTTGGGATGACAAGAATATATAATTCTTAGTTAGATGAGATTTAGATTTTGTTACATACCGAACTAGTTTCAAATTTGGGTCGTAACAGCATGTTTACAAAGGGAGTTTGCAACTCCAAGTTCTTAACTGGCTAACCGCAAGTTTTCAACTCGGGTTGCGAGGGAGTTGCATGGC
Source organism: Aegilops umbellulata (assembly GCA_032464435.1). Classification (NCBI taxonomy): domain Eukaryota; kingdom Viridiplantae; phylum Streptophyta; class Magnoliopsida; order Poales; family Poaceae; genus Aegilops; species Aegilops umbellulata. Next base: position 507,467,035 of record CP136055.1, read on the forward strand.
TACCACTAGACAAACTGGAAGCGTTGTAGACTGCAATTGTATGTGCCACAATGGGACTGCAACTTGGGTATAGAGGGGATTGTTGGGCTAGTTGCATGCCCAACACTAGATATGCAAGGAATTGCAATGACTACAATGTGACTGCGATTAGGGGCGGGAGGGTATTGTCGGGCCAGTTGCATGTCCACTACTAGACACGCAACTCTAAGTGTTGTACGCAACCACAACTTGTATAGCTACAATGCGACTACAACTAGGGACTGGAAGAGTTGTTGGGCCAGTTGCATGTTCACCACTAGACATGCAACTGGAGACGTTGTAACCTGACTGCAACTACACGGGCCACAAGCGACTGCAATTAGGGTGGTAATGGCATGTCTGCCACTAGACATGCAACTCTTTGTAACCCGATATCAACTCCATGGGCACAAAGCGACTGCAACTGCGGTAGGAAGGAGGTTATTGGTCAGTTGGATGTCCATCACTAGACATGCAAGCGTTGTAATCCAACTGCCACTGCATGGGCACAAATGACTGCAACCAGTGTCTGAAGGGGATTGTTAGGTTCAGTTGCATGTTGACCACTAGATATGCAAGTGCAAGCGTTATAAATTGACTACAACTACACGGGGTGCAAAGAGACTACAACTGGGGTTCGAACCGCCGGGGCGGGGGGGGGGGGGGTCTGTTCCACTTGCATGCCCTACATTAGACATGCAACCGTCACTGTTGTAACATGGCTGCAACTATACAAACAAACAAGGCAACTGCAAGTTTACAAAATGGGCCATGACTACAAGTTTTCAAACGGAGTCACAACTGCATGTTTTCAAGGGAGGCCGCAACCGCAATTTTCAAGTGGGGTCGCAACCACAAGTTTTCAAATGGAGTCGCAATTGTATTGTTTTCAAAAGGAGTCACAACTACAAGATTTCGAATGGAGATCGCAACTGCAAAACTTCAATTAGGGTCGCAACCATATGTTTTCAAGCGGTCTTAATTGTAAGGTATATTTTAGCTGATTGGGATTATTATTTTTGAATTAACGACAATTTCCAAGTTAATGGACATATTTCTCAAACTTGTGAACATTTTAAATTCACAATTTTTTTAAAAATAATTCCCAATGTATTAATCTCCTGAATGGATTTAAAATTGACGAATATTTTCTAAGCATTTGTGGTTATAGAATAGTACAATTTGAACACTGAAAGAAAAGGAAAAACAGAAAATATGAAAAAATTGAGCAACTACAGAAAATCTGAATGCACATGCAATATTGCGCCCCTGGGCCCCATATTGCGACTGTACAAAAGAAAAAAAAACAATGCTGTGGCCCCCCAGACCGGAACATATTGCGCCCCTGTGCCCCATATTGCCCCTGTGCCTCGCGTGAAGGGCAGTGCAATATGAGCCGGCATGGGAGGCCACAACCTTGTTTTTTTTCGTTTTATTAATATTTTTATTTTACTTATTTATTTATAATTTTTTAGTACTTTAAAATATGCTAAATAAATATATTATAAAAATACATAACATGAAGCGTTTGAATAAAAAATGTTAACCAAGCATTTGAAATGTAATATGTGTATGGAGAAAATGTTTCTCATATATATGAGAAATGTATACATAAAATATACAATGAGTGTGAAAAAAGTTGCCCATGTATTTAAAAAGTGTTAAGCAAGTATTTAAAAAATGTTAATCAAGCATTTGAAAAAAGAAAAATGTGTATTGAAAAAATGTTGCCATGTATTAAAAAATATTATTTTTTATTTGGAAAATATCAACCATGTATTTTAAAAAAATGTTGACCATGTATTAGAATAATGTTAATCTTGTATTTAAAAAGTTAAACAAACATCTGACAAAATGCTATATGTGTATATAAAAATTGTTGACCATGTATTAGAAAAATGTGAATCTTGTATTTGAACACTATTAAACATATATTAGAAAATTTTATAGATATATACCCAAAATGTAGACATATAAAAAATATATGTTTTCATAAAATGTTAATCATGTATTTTAAAATGTTAAACATGTATAATGTTTCTGATGTATACTAATTTTTTTGAATTTGTACTGAAAACATCGTTAACATGTGTTGAACAAAACCAAAACCAATGCAGAATGAAAAGCAAAATATCATAGTGAAATTTGTGAAAGAACAAAAAACAATGAAAGAAAAGAAAAACAGATATATCTTTAAAGAAACGAAGAAAATAAGAAAAAACATAGAAAACATAAAACCGAGGAAGAAACAAAAGGAAACCAGAAGAAAAGAAAAGAAAATGAACACAAAATGAAAAAGAAAAAGAAACCCGAACATAACCAGTACATGGAAGTGAGCGATCTAACAGAGCTAATGAACGTGCACCTAAGTTAATGGGCCGGCCCTATATGAGGGAGCCTCCAGGCGGGACAAATGCTATACTCGGTATAAGTAAGATATAGTGTCGCGTGTGCATGCATGCGTGTCGGCCATGCATGGTGCGTGTGGGTGCCATAGATGTGTGTGTATGGGCCTCGTGTCAATATCGAGAGCTGCCACATTTTTTTCGTCAGACCAATCTCAAAGCCCATTCAATAATCTGAACAACAACAACCAATGAACAACCCAACGGCTCATGAAAGAATTTGCAACATCTTTTCTTACACATAGGCATGGCATCACGAGGCGTACAATATCTTATCTCGATGAGTTTTAGACACTCTCAGGGAAAAACCATATTTGCTCCTCATTTAGAGCCACTACACATTTACAATAGAAAATTAGTTTCCCAACAACGAACATATAACACATGCGGCCACACATTTGTCATGCTGTTGGACACAAGACACAATGATGCATACCTATGGCCTTGGCATCTACAAAAGAGAAGAGTGTGCCTTTTAGGTCCGTAACATTGTTGATTCAGCAGTCAAATCTAGCGTAGTAGGGCCAACAATACAGAATATTTATGTATCTACATATAATGTTCTAAATCAAATGTCTCATGTATAAATGTTGATGAGTTGGGTTGATTTGAGTGAGTTGAGGTGAGGGGTGCAAGTCACTGCTTTTACAGCTAGATTGCACATTCTTATGTACACAACACATTAAATCAAGAAAAAACGCGATGTACAAATTTCCATGCATACTTATTACAAATGTTAATGTTTTATAAAGTTTTTATGTAGGATGTTGATAGGCGACGAGGATTTGGTGAACATGGGTGCGTGCGCACCCTTTATGAATAGTAAATTCAACAAAATACTAGAAAAAAATCAAAAAAATCTGAATTAATTTTTTTAATATACATAAAAATCCGGTATACTCGCATATGAAGTTTCACGAAGAAATCACATCCGTGGTAATCTAGGCAAAATGACAAAATCGATGCTATATTAAAAAACATTGTTTAATGAATAGTATGGTCGAATTTGTATTTTCTTCACTAGGAATACTATGGGTGTCAATACATCATGAAACTTTACACATGAGTAGAATGATCTACTAAGTTTTATACCGCGAAGTTTTAGAAATTTTTATTTTTTTCTAGTATTTTTTATCAATTTACTATTCACGTGGGTGCGCGCGCACCCATGTTCACCTTTGTATTTTCGGTTGATAGGTTACAAACATATTGAGTTCCATTTAATTTTAATTGCGCAATTTTCCTATCATTTAATGATTATTTATTATTTAGAGGACTAATCTACAGATTTTTTTTGAGAAACCGTGCTTTTATGTGAACTTGTGATTGCAAGAACTTCTTTTAGAAAACGCTAAACATTCATGAGCAACTTTTAGACAAAATCACAAAGCCTCGCCGATGCCCACCCTTTCTTATGAAGACCTCACACAGCCACCAAGTGTGACCATTCCCATAATCACACCAACATGATGTGTGGTCCCACATTGCCCCCTCCTGCCGCCCTTGGGCAACAACTATACAATGTTAGTTGATATTTCATCGGGGACCCTAAGAACCTATGGCTTGATGATATGTCATCGCTTCCATGTTCTGTTTGTTCATTACGGTAATTGGTAACATTTCTATAAACTAACTAGTACTAGATAATGATATCTCAAGATTAGATATTCTATAACTCTCTAGATATGCGAATCTTTTTATAGTTTTGCAATTGCTCAACTAAACTAAGTGATGCATGATGTAATCCCAATTGCTAGTTTTTCTTTGCTATTGTTGTGAATAATTGAGTGATGATTCACATGATTTGATGGAACAACTGAACACAAGCCACACACTTGACCTCGATGTCGTTGCCATGTCTGTCGTGGATCTAAGACTGATAGTAGAATGGGGGGTAGGTATGAGGAGGCAAGATCCTAGCTATGACGAAGTTGTACACACGAGTTTTACGAGTTCAGGCCCTTCACGGAGGAAGTAATAGCCCTACGTCCTGGTGCCCGGAGGCGGTCGACTGGATTATGCGTGTGTGTGTGTGTGTGTTACAGGGGATGCGAACCCTTGTGCCAGAGGAGGAGGATGGCTTATATAGAGTGTGCCAGGACCCCGGCCATCCTCCGTTACCAAGAGTTCAATGTACACAAAGAAGAGGCGTTACTGGTAATGCCATCCTGAAATGCCTTAATGACCTTAAAGACTACATAGTGAACGCTTGCCCGTTGCTGTTCTGGATGACTCCTGGTCTTCAAACAAGTCGAATGGATTCTTGCATGGTCGAATGGTCGAGTGGTTGAGTGGTCGAGTGACCTAAGGAAGGAGGGGTCTCCGTGTGACTGGTAGGTCGAGTGGATTGCACTCGACACCTTTGTTGCGCCCTTCCTGTTGTCTCTTGAGCTTCTTTGCTTCTAGGACAGTGACCCTGGATAGGATGCATAGGTCAGGCCTTTTACCCTACCCTAGGTCTACGTCATCATCATTAGCCCCCGAATGGATTGAGGTCCGAGTGAAAAGAAGGTTGAAGTTGATCTTGTTTCGACTCTTGCGCTTCATAACTAATCATTTTTGAACGGGGCCAGTGCTTGAACTTCTGCTTCGTTTCAGTCGCCTTGATCGATTCAGAGGTTGTCGATTGGATTTACAACATCATGTGCCGAGTGTTGTTTCCCTTGGCGCGATTGGTTATGGCGTATCCCGGACTTCACGGGATTCAAAATTTCAGGGAAGCGCGCGGGGCGGAGCGCGCCGAGGTAAGCGGGGTGGATAGACATGAACGTTTCGATTTCCACGCCACCTTTTTCGCCACGTATCCTGCGCGCGACTGTTGAGGGATTTGATAGGATCGCGTGGGCCCACGCATCAGCCACTCGGAAGTGGGCCTTTAAAAGCGGCGAGGCCGAGGCGTCTGCACTGTGCACGTCCATTCTCCTTCTTCTTCCTCTGTTTCTCCACCGCATCCGGCTTCACCACTCTCGACGCCACCGCTCCGCCGCCATGGGGAAGGAAAAGACGACGGCGCTGGAACGCGCGAAGAAGGCGGCGGGGGCAGCGAAAGGCAAGAAGACGAATCGGGGATCTTCGTCGCGCTCGGGGGTGCCGCCAGGTTAGATCCAGGGTGATTGGATCCGATCTTCGAATCTGCAGGAAGACTTGGATGAGCTGGTCGAGTCCGGGCTGATCATCCACAAAGCTGTCCGGTTGCCGGAGGCGGAGACGGAGCCGCAACCGCGGCCGGATGAGTGCATTCTGCTCGCCACCCATGTCGACCGTGGTTTCTCGCTTCCTCCACATCCTTTTTTCCGGGGTTTCTTGAATTTCTTCGGGGCCCAACTCCATCATTTTACTCCCAACACCATCACATATCTTGCTGCGCTCGTGCCCATGTGCGAGAATTTCTTGGGGTGTCGACCGCACTGGGGTCTTTTCAAGCACATTTTCACCATCCGATCTCAGACGGTGAAGAAAGCAAATTCAAATGACGAGAAAACCCACATTATCCAGATTTGTGGGGGTTTGGGTATCCAGAAGAGGAATATGAGTTCTTTCCCTTCGATGACTCTTCCTGAGTCGGTCAGAGGCTGGCAGTCGACCTGGTTCTACTGCCAGGATATCGCGACCCCAGGCAAGTCGACTGGACTTCCCCCTTTTTCTTTCGATCGTGTTCAGACCCCCTCTTCGTTGAAAGTGACCACTACAGAGAAGGCGGACACAGGCATGCTGGTCGAGAGGGTGGTCCAGCTGATCAACCAAGGCGTCACTGGCATGGATTTGCTGGAGGTATTCCTCAGTTGGCGCATCCAACCGCTCCAGGCTCGTGACCACTCTATGTGGATGTACTCCGGAGCCGGCGACACCACTCTGGTTCATCCAGAGGAGGTGCCGGCCAAAACAGTGGCCCAATGGTTGAGGAGCATCATCGAAAACAAGGACAACCCCAGGGGTGCCAGGAGAGTCGAACCCTTCAGCGACAACAACCAGCCAGACAAGGTACGGCCGCTATAACTGATTGCATTTGGATACGCTTTCCGACTATTTGTTAATCCGACTGATTTCCACTCTGCTTCTTGTCTTGTAGATTTACACAGAGATGTACTCAATGCCCAATGGCGAACAAGCCCTAGAGCAGGACCATGAGGGTGAGGACAGCGCGGAGGAGAGTGGTGAATGGGAGTCACCAGTCAACGATGATGATGATGAGAGCGACGAGTCAGACGTCGAGGAGGTAGCCGACTCACCACCTCGTTCAAAACGTCGATCCAAGCAGCACCATGAACCCGCGGGTAGGCGCGGTAAAGTTGTGGCCTCAAGCGTTCTAGCTCAGAAACACGCTCGGTCTTCAACTCCAGAGCTGGCGGTGAAAGTCACCAAGCAGCCCAGGATCAACCCCTCAAAGGCTCGGAAGACCTTGCCTAAGATCAAGATGGATGTTCCTGTTGCTTCTGGATAAATGTTATTTCCATGTTTTCTTGCTCTGACTGATTTTCCTGTCCTGACCGAGTGGATTATGAACTTTTCCAGCCCGACCTCTGCTTCGACTGATATGGATATCGACAAGGTCCCAGAGGACGAGGAAACCGATGACGCGGCTTCCTCCAAAGCCAGTAAGTCTGCCCGACTCGAATTTATTCGGTCAACTGGATTGTTCGTCAGTTGTCTCTCTGATTTTTTCTGTCTGTTGCAGCTCCACGAGACGTTGTTGTGCTTCCGGACGATGAAGAAGAAGTGCCCCTAAGGGAAAGGAGGAGGAGGGACAAGGAACTAAGCGGGAAAGCGCCCGAGGTTCAGGTTCCTTAGGGTGTGTTTGGTTCAATGGACAGACTAGGGTGGTTACTGGTATCCCCATCCAGCTGGACAGGGATAGCCATTTTTTTTGTTTGGTTTGGGTGGGTAAGGTTAGCCGAGTTTTTGTTTGGTTTGAGTGTGGGGTGGTGGATAAGCACTCGAATCCAATTTTTGCAATAAACAAACATATGCACGGGAGACAGTTTGTACTTCAATGCAATGAGAGAATGTGACTAGTAATTGGCTAGGAAATTTATCCACCGTACACACAAATTACATATGCACTGCATTGTTCCTATTAAACACCGATTTAGCATCACATCATTCCTCGATGGAGACATTCTTCAGAGCATCAAGTCCACATGCACCTGGACAGGCGGCTGACACACAAGAGGCCAGATCAGGAGAAATCATGAGGGGAGGATGCCAGATCTGTGGACACAAGTTCAAGCGCGACGACTAGGAGCAGCCGCCGCCGAGCACTAGAGCAGCCCGCATGACTCGTCTCCTCTCTCCCAAAGGGCCACACCCACGCTATGCCGCCGGCGGGAGCACCGGTCGGGGATAACCACCTCCATCTGCAGGGCACCGACGCCCGCGCGAATCTGATCTGTGTCTGCGGCTTCGGCCATGACCTCTGCTAGCTGCAGCTCAAGCGAGAGGGAAGAAAAGAAGGAGAGAGGTCATGGCGGGGAGGGAGATATGGAAGGAGAGAGCCATGGTGCCGTGCACTCACCTCCGACGCCATGGTTGGATCTGTTGTGGTCGCCGCCGCCGCAAGATAGAAAAGAAAGGGGATGGAAGGGTGGTCAGCGAGCGAGGCTGCGGAAAACGTTTCGCCCGCGCGAGGGATGCCCATGTCCGTGACTTTTTCGCGGACGTGCGGAGCCAGATTTCGGAGGAATATTCGAAGCATCCGGCTGACCATATCCCTCCTCATCCCAGCTTGCCAACGAACCAAACATGTGGCATCCATCCAAAAAACGGCTATCCCTGTCCAATGGAGGGATAGCCCATCAACCAAACGCATCCTTAGTCGACACTGATGCCTGGGACGACGGTCGAGCGATCCACTGATCCGATTCGCACCAACGTCACTTTCGCTATCCCGCTATCGACTGATTGTCCATCAGGGTCAGCTTCTCAGACCCCTGCTGCTCCAATACAACTCCACACATCAGACCCAACGGCTGCTTCGACTGTCCTGCCATCATCGCTTTTCACTGCGTACCAAACTCCAGACGACCCACCGAGTGCCGCCAAGGAATCTCTTCTTCAGTCGAATCTTGTGATGGGGCAGATGAAAGTGGTGCATGAGGCCAGTCAGGTGGCCTTCAACGCCGGCGCTGCTCTGCAGACCAATGTCCAAGTTAGTTGATTTCCGACTGATCTTATTTCTCATCTGATCACCCACTGAGGTTTGTCTGCCTTAAAGTTGTATAGGTCCTCCACTTGAGTCGACTTGGATTGAGTCGATTGACTTTTTGAACTAGTGGGGGCACGTTGAGTGCACCCACTGGGTGTAGTCCCCGAGACCATAGCTGACTGCGGGCAGTCAACTGTGGTATGAGAATCTGAATTTTCTCACTAGGCCTGGGCGGATCATGCCGAGTGAAAACCTGAACCAGTGGGGGCACGCTAAGTGCACCCACTGGGTGTAGTCCTCGAGACCGTGGTTGACTGTGGGCAGTCGACTATGGTCTGAGAACAACTTTCTTTGCTTTTTTTTAACTCGAGTTGGGCAGACTGATACGTCTCCAACGTATCTATAATTTATGAAGTATCCATGCTATTATATTATCCATCTTGGATGTTTTATGGGCTTTACTATCCACTTTTATATTATTTTTGGGACTAACCTATTGACCCAGAGCCCAGTGCCAGTTCCTGATTTTTACCTTGTTTCAGTGTTTCGAAGAAAAGGAATATCAGACGGAGTCGAAACGAAATGAAATCAACTGGAGAAGTTATTTTTGGAAGGAAAGCTACCGGAAAAACTTGGAGTGCATGTTAGGAAAGCTCCGAGGAAGCCACGAGGTAGGGGGCGCGCCCTCCCCCCTCCCAGGCGCGCCCTCCACCCTCGTGGGCCCCTCGTGGCTCCCCTGACGTACTTCTTCCTCCTATATATACCCATATACCCTAAAACGATCGGGGAACAGGATAGATCGGGAGTTCCGCCGCCGCAAGCCTCTGTAGCCACCAAAAACCAATCGGGACCCTGTTCCGGCACCCTGCCGGAGGGGGAACCCTCACCGATGGCCATCTTCATCATCCCGGCGCTCTCCATGACGAGGAGGGAGTAGTTCACCCTCGGGGCTGAGGGTATGTACCAGTAGCTATGTGTTTGATCTCTCTCTCTCTCTCTCTCTCTCTCTCTCTCTCTCTCTCTCTCGTGTTCTTGATTTGGCACGATCTTGATGTATCGCGAGCTTTGCTATTTGTTGGGGATCGTAGCAGAAATTAAAATTTTCCTATGCATCACCAAGATCTATCCATGGAGTATTCTAGCAACGAGGGGATAGGAGAGCATCTACATACCACTTGTAGATCGCAACGGAAGCGTTCAAGGAGAACGTGGATGATGGAGTCGTACTCGCCGTGATCCGAATCACCGATGACCAGCGCCGAAAGGACGACACGTCCGCGTTCAACACACGAACGGGACGATCGACGTCTCCTCCTTCTTGATCCAGCAAGGGGGAAAGAGAGGTTGATGAAGATCCAGCAGCACGACGGCGTGGTGGTGGATGCAGCAGAGTTCCAGCAGGGCTTCGCCGAGCTTCTGTGGAGAGAGGGAGAGGTGTAACGGGGAGAGGGAGGCGCCAATGCAGCAGGGGTGCGGCTGCCCTCCCTCCCCCCTTTATATAGGACCCCAAAGGGGGGGTGCGCAGCCCTGGAGATGGATATCCAGGGGGGCGGCGGCCTAGGGTGGGGGGCTTGCCCCCCAAGCAAGGGGGGCGCCCCCACTAGGGTTTCCCCCCAACCCTAGGCGCATGGGCCCAAGGGAAGGGGGTGCGCCCAGCCCACCAGGGGCTGGTTTCCTGCCCCTTGTGGCCCATGAGGCCCTCCGAGAGGGCTGGCCCCTCAAGGTGGACCCCGGTGCCTCTCCGGTGGCCCCGGTACAATACCGATATGCCCCCGAGACTTTCCGGTGTCCGTACAACAACTTCCCATATATAAATCTTTACCTCCGGACTACTCCGGAACCTCTCGTGACGTCCGGGATCTCATCCGGGACTCCGAACAACCTTCGGTTTGCTGCATACTAATATCTTTAACAACCCTAGCGTCACCGAACCTTAAGTGTGTAGACCCTACGGGTTAGGGAGACATGCAGACATGACCGAGATGATCTCCGGTCAATAACCAACAGCGGGATCTGGATACCCATGTTGGCTCCCACATGCTCCTCGATGATCTCATCGGATGAACCACGATGTCGAGGACTTAATCAATCCCGTACTCAATTCCCTTTGTCCAGCGGTACGATACTTGCCCGAGATTCGATCGTCGGTATACCGATACCTTGTTCAATCTCGTTACCGGCAAGTCTCTTTACTCGTTCCCGTAATACATCATCCCGTGAACAACACCTTGATCACATTGAGCTCATTACGATGATGTCTTACCGAGTGGGCCCAGAGATACCTCTCCGTCACACGGAGTGACAAATCCCAGTCTTGATTCATGCCAACCCAACAGATACTTTCGGAGATACCTGTAGTGCACCTTTATAGTCACCCAGTTACGTTGTGACGTTTGATACACCCAAAGCACTCCTACGGTATCCGGGAGTTGCATAATCTCATGGTCTAAGGAATGATACTTGACATTCAGAAAAGCTCTAGCAAACGAACTACACGATCTTTATGCTATGCTTAGGTTTGGGTCTTGTCCATCACATCATTCTCCTAATGATGTGATCCCGTTATCAATGACATCCCCATGTCCATAGTCAGGAAACCATGACTATCTATTGATCAACGAGCTAGTCAACTAGAGGCTTACTAGGGACACATTGTGGTCTATGTATTCACACATGTATTATGATTTCCGAACAATACAATTATAGCATGAACAATAGACAATTATCATGAACAAGGAAATATAATAATCCATTTATTATTGCCTCTAGGGCATATTTCCAATAGTCTCCCACTTGCACTAGAGACAATAGTCTAGTTACATTGTGATGAATCGCACACCCATGGAATTTTGGTGTTGATCATGTTTTGCTCTAGGGAGAGGTTTAGTCAACGGATCTGCCACATTCAGGTCCGTATGTACTTTACAAATCTCTATGTCTCCATTTTGAACACTTTCACGAATGGAGTTGAAGCGACGCTTGATATGCCTGGTCTTCCTGTGAAACCTGGGCTCCTTCGCAAGGGCAATTGCTCCAGTGTTGTCACAGAAGAGAGTCATCGGGTCCGACGCATTGGGTATGACTCCTAGGTCGGTGATGAACTCCTTCACCCAGACTGCTTCTTGTGCTGCCTCCGAGGCTGCCATATACTCTACTTCACATGTAGATCCCGCCACGACGCTTTGCTTGCAACTGCACCAGCTTACTGCCCCTCCATTCAAAATATACACGTATCCGGTTTGTGACTTGGAGTCATCCAGATCTGTGTCGAAGCTAGCGTCGACGTAACCCTTTACGACGAGCTCTTCGGCACCTCCATAAATGAGAAACATATCCTTAGTCCTTTTCAGGTACTTCAGGATGTTTTTGACCGCTGTCCAGTGTTCCTTGCCGGGATTACTTTGGTACCTACCTACCAAACTTACGGCAAGGTTTACATCGGGTCTGGCACACAGCATGGCATACATAATAGACCCTATAGCTGAGGCATAGGGGATGACACTCATCTCTTCTATATCTTTTGCCGTGGTCGGGCATTGAGCCGTGCTCAAATGCACACGTTGCAATACAGGCAAGAACCCCTTCTTGGACTGATCCATTTTGAACTTCTTCAAAATCTTGTCAAGGTACGTACTTTGTGAAAGACCGATGAGGCGTCTTGATCTATCCCTATAGATCTTGATGCCTAATATATAAGCAGCTTCTCCAAGGTCCTTCATTGAAAAACACTTGTTCAAATAGGCCTTTATGCTTTCCAAGAATTCTATATCATTTCCCATCAATAGTATGTCATCCACATATAATTTGAGAAATGCTACGGAGCTCCCACTCACTTTCTTGTAAACGCAGGCTTCTCCATAAGTCTGCATAAACCCAAACGCTTTGATCATCTCATCAAAGCGAATGTTCCAACTCCGAGATGCTTGCACCAGCCCATAGATGGAGCGCTGGAGCTTGCATACTTTGTTAGCATTCTTAGGATCGACAAAACCTTCCGGCTGCATCATATACAATTCTTCCTTAAGGAAGCCGTTAAGGAATGCCGTTTTGACGTCCATTTGCCATATCTCATAATCATAGTATGCGGCAATTGCTAACATGATTCGGACAGACTTCAGCTTTACTACGGGAGAGAAAGTCTCATCGTAGTCAACCCCTTGAACTTGCCGATAACCCTTAGCGACAAGTCGAGCTTTATAGACGGTCACATTACCATCCGCGTCTGTCTTCTTCTTGAAGATCCATTTATTTTCTATGGCTCGCCGATCATCGGGCAAGTCATTCAAAGTCCATACTTTGTTTTCATACATGGATTCTATCTCGGATTTCATGGCTTCTAGCCATTTGTCGGAATCTGGGCCCGCCATCGCTTCTTCATAGTTCGAAGGTTCACCGTTGTCCAACAACATGATTTCCAGGACAGGGTTGCCGTACCACTCTGGTGCGGAACGCGTCCTTGTGGACCTACGAAGTTCAGTAGGAGCTTGATCAGAAGTATTTTGATCATCATCATTAACCTCCTCTCTAATCGGTGCAGGCACCACAGGAACATTTTCCTGAGCTGCGCTACTCTGATTTTCAAGAGGTAGTACTTCATCAAGCTCTACTTTCCTCCCACTTACTTCTTTCGCGAGAAACTCTTTCTCTAGAAAGGACCCGTTTTTGGCAAGGAAGATCTTGCCTTCGGATCTGAGGTAGAAGGTATACCCAACTGTTTCTTTGGGATATCCTATGAAGACGCATTTTTCCGATTTGGGTTCGAGCTTTTCAGGTTGAAGTTTCTTGACATAAGCATCGCAACCCCAAACTTTCAGAAACGATAGCTTAGGTTTCTTCCCAAACCATAATTCATACGGTGTCGTCTCAACGGATTTTGACGGAGCCCTATTTAAAGTGAATGCGGCTGTCTCTAGAGCGTATCCCCAAAATGATAGCGGTAGATCTGTAAGAGACATCATAGATCGCACCATATCCAATAGAGTGCGATTACGACGTTCGGACACACCGTTACGCTGAGGTGTTCCAGGCGGCGTGAGTTGTGAAGCGATTCCACATTTTCTTAAGTGTGTGCCAAATTCGTGACTTAAATATTCTCCTCCACGATCTGATCGTAAGAACTTGATTTTTCTGTCACGTTGATTCTCAACCTCACTCTGAAACTCCTTGAACTTTTCAAAGGTCTCAGACTTGTGTTTCATTAAGTAGACATACCCATATCTACTCAAATCATCAGTGAGAGTGAGAACATAACGATAGCCTCCGCGAGCCTCAACGCTCATTGGACCATACACATCTGTATGTATGATTTCCAACAAGTTGGTTGCTCGCTCCATTGTCCCTGAGAATGGAGTCTTGGTCATTTTGCCCATGAGGCATGGTTCGCACGTGTCAAATGATTCATAATCGAGAGACTCTAAAAGTCCATCAGCATGGAGCTTCTTCATGCGCTTGACACCAATGTGACCAAGGCCGCAGTGCCACAAGTATGTGGGACTATCGTTACTAACTTTGCATGTTTTGGTATTCACACTATGAATATGTGTAACATCACGTACGAGATTCATTAAGAATAAACCATTAACCATCGGAGCATGACCATAAAACATATTACTCATATAAATAGAACAACCATTATTCTCGGATTTAAATGAGTAGCCATCTCGTATTAAACGAGATCCAGATACAATGTTCATGCTCAAACTTGGTACTAAATAACAATTATTGAGGTTTAAAACTAATCCCGTAGGTAAATGTAGAGGTAGCGTGCCGACGGCGATCACATCGACCCTGGAACCATTCCCGACGCGCATCGTCACCTCGTCCTTCGCCAGTCTCCGTTTATTCCGCAGCTCCTGTTTTGAGTTAGAAATATGAGCAACGACACCGGTATCAAATACCCAGGAGCTACTACGAGCACTGGTAAGGTACACATCAATTACATGTATATCACATATACCTTTAGTGTTGCCGGCCTTCTTATCTGCTAAGTACTTGGGGCAATTCCGCTTCCAGTGACCAGTTCCCTTGCAATAAAAGCACTCAGTTTCAGGTTTGGGTCCATTCTTTGACTTCTTCCTGGCAACTGATTTACCAGGCGTGGCAACCTCCTTGCCGTCCTTCTTGAAGTTCTTCTTACCCTTGCCTTTCTTGAACTTAGTGGTTTTATTCACCATCAACACTTGATGTTCCTTTTTGATCTCCACCTCTGCAGATTTCAGCATTGAATACAACTCGGGAATGGTCTTTTCCATCCCCTGCATATTGTAGTTCATCACGAAGCTCTTGTAGCTAGGTGGGAGCGACTGAAGGATTCTGTCAATGACCGCCTCATCCGGGAGATTAACTTCCAGCTGAGTCAAGCGGTGGTGTAACCCAGACATTTTGAGTATGTGTTCACTGACAGAGCTATTCTCCTCCATCTTACAGCTAAAGAACTTGTCGGAGACATCATATCTCTCGACCCGGGCATGAGCTTGGAAAATCAATTTCAGCTCCTCGAACATCTCATATGCTCCGTGTTGCTCAAAACGCTTTTGGAGCCCCGGTTCTAAGCTGTAAAGCATGCCGCACTGAACGAGGGAGTAATCATCAGCACGAGACTGATGGGCGTTCATAACGTCCTGGTTTGCTGGGAATGGTGCATCACCTAGCGGTGCTTCTAGGACATAATCTTTCTTGGCAGCTATGAGGATGATCCTCAGGTTCCGGACCCAGTCCGCATAGTTGCTGCCATCATCTTTCAGCTTGGTTTTCTCTAGGAACGCGTTGAAGTTGAGGGTGACATTAGCGTGGGCCATTTGATCTACAAGACATATTGTAAAGATTTAGACTAAGTTCATGATAATTAAGTTCATCTAATCAAATTAATGAATGAACTCCCACTCAGATTTGACATCCCTCTAGTCATCTAAGTGTTACATGATCCGAGTCAACTAGGCCGTGTCCGATCATCACGTGAGACGGACTAGTCATCATCGGTGAACATCTCCATGTTGATCGTATCTTCTATACGACTCATGTTCGACCTTTCGGTCCTCCGTGTTCCGAGGCCATGTCTGTACATGCTAGGCTCGTCAATCCAACCTAAGTGTATTGCGTGTGTAAATCTGGCTTACACCCGTTGTATGCGAACGTAAGGACCTATCACACCCGATCATCACGTGGTGCTTCGGAACGACGAACCTTAGCAACGGTGCACAGTTAGGGAGAACACATTTTTGATATTTTAATGAGGGATCATCTTATTTATGCTACCGTCGTTCTAAGCAAATAAGATGTAAAACATGATAAACATCACATGCAATCAAATAGTGACATGATATGGCCAACATCATTTCGCTCCTTTGATCTCCATCTTCGGGGCACCATGTTCATCGTCGTCACCGGCATGACACCATGATCTCCATCATCATGATCTCCATCATCGTGTCTTCGTGAAGTTGTCACGTCAACTATTACTTCTACTACTATGTCTAACGCTTTAGCAATAAAGTAAATTAATTACATGACGATTTAAGTTGACACGCAGGTCATAAATAAATAAAGACAACTCCTATGGCTCCTGCCGGTTATCATACTCATCGACATGCAAGTCGTGATTCCTATTACAATAACAAGATCATCTCATACATCACATGATTCATCACAACTTTTGGCCATATCACATCACAAAGCACTTGCTGCAAAAACAAGTTAGACGTCCTCTAATTGTTGTTGCAAGTTTTTACGTGGCTGTTATAGGTTGCTAGCAAGAACGTTTCTTACCTACGTTAAAACCACAACGTGAATTGTCAATCTCTATTTACCCTTCATAAGGACCCTGTTCATCGAATCCGATCCAACTAAAGTGGGAGATACAGACACGCGCCAGCCACCTTATGCAACTAGTGCATGTCAGTCGGTGGAACCGGTCTCACGTAAGCGTATGTGTAAGGTTGGTCCGGGCCGCTTCATCCCACAATACCGCTGAACCAAGATAGGACTAGAAACGGCAAGAAGAATTGACAATTCGACGCCCACAACTACTTTGTGTTCTACTCGTGCATAGAAACTACGCATAGACCTAGCTCATGATGCCACTGTTGGGGATCGTAGCAGAAATTAAAATTTTCCTACGCATCACCAAGATCTATCCATGGAGTATTCTAGCAACGAGGGGATAGGAGAGCATCTACATACCACTTGTAGATCGCAACGGAAGCATTCAAGGAGAACGTGGATGATGGAGTCGTACTCGCCGTGATCCGAATCACCGATGACCAGCGCCTAAAGGACGGCACCTCCGCGTTCAACACACGTACGAGACGATCCACGTCTCCTCCTTCTTGATCCAGTAGGGGGAAGGAGAGGTTGATGAAGATCCAGCAGCACGACGGCGTGGTGGTGGATGCAGCAGAGTTCCAGCAGGGCTTCGCCGAGCTTCTGTGGAGAGAGGGAGAGGCGTAACGGGGAGAGGGAGGCGCCAATGCAGCAGGGGTGCGGCTGCCCTCCCTCCCCCCTTTATATAGGCCCCCAAAGGGGGGGTGCGCATCCCTGGAGATGGATCTCCAGGGGGGCGGCGGCCTAGGGTGGGGGGCTTGCCCCCCAAGCAAGGGGGGCGCCCCCACTAGGGTTTCCCCCCAACCCTAGGCGCATGGGCCCAAGGGAAGGGGGTGCGCCCAGCCCACCAGGGGCTGGTTCCCTGCCCCTTGTGGCCCATGAGGCCCTCCGAGAGGGCTGGCCCCTCAAGGTGGACCCCCGGTGCCTCTCCGGTGGCCCCGGTACAATACCGATATGCCCCCGAGACTTTTCGGTGTCCGTACAACAACTTCCCATATATAAATATTTACCTCCGGACTACTCCGGAACCTCTCGTGACGTCCGAGATCTCATCCGGGACTCCGAACAACCTTCGGTTTGCTGCATACTAATATCTTTAACAACCCTAGCGTCACCGAACCTTAAGTGTGTAGACCCTACGGGTTCGGGAGACATGCAGACATGACCGAGACGATCTCCGGTCAATAACCAACAGCGGGATCTGGATACCCATGTTGGCTCCCACATGCTCCTCGATGATCTCATCGGATGAACCACGATGTCGAGGACTTAATCAATCCCGTACTCAATTCCCTTTGTCCAGCGGTACGATACTTGCCCGAGATTCGATCGTCGGTATACCGATACCTTGTTCAATCTCGTTACCGGCAAGTCTCTTTACTCGTTCCCGTAATACATCATCCCGTGAACAACACCTTGATCACATTGAGCTCATTACGATGATGTCTTACCGAGTGGGCCCAGAGATACCTCTCCGTCACACGGAGTGACAAATCCCAGTCTTGATTCATGCCAACCCAACAGATACTTTCGGAGATACCTGTAGTGCACCTTTATAGTCACCCAGTTACGTTGTGACGTTTGATACACCCAAAGCACTCCTACGGTATCCGGGAGTTGCATAATCTCATGGTCTAAGGAATGATACTTGACATTCAGAAAAGCTCTAGCAGACGAACTACACGATCTTTATGCTATGCTTAGGTTTGGGTCTTGTCCATCACATCATTCTCCTAATGATGTGATCCCGTTATCAATGACATCCCCATGTCCATAGTCAGGAAACCATGACTATCTATTGATCAACGAGCTAGTCAACTAGAGGCTTACTAGGGACACATTGTGGTCTATGTATTCACACATGTATTATGATTTCCGAACAATACAATTATAGCATGAACAATAGACAATTATCATGAACAAGGAAATATAATAATCCATTTATTATTGCCTCTAGGGCATATTTCCAACACTATTATAGTTGGATCTTATGTTTCTTCTCCCTCTCTACTCTCTTGTAATGGATTGAGTTTTCCCTTTGAAGTAATCTTATCGGATTGAGTCTTTAATGACTTGAGAACACTTGATGTATGTCTTGCCGTGCGTATCTGTGGTGACAATGGGATATCACATGATTCACTTGATGTATGTTTTGGTGATCAACTTGCGGGTTCCGCCCATGAACCTATGCATAGGTGTTGGCACACGTTTTCGTCTTGATTCTCCGGTAGAAACTTTGGGGCACTCTTTGAGGTTCTATGTTTTGGTTGAATAGATGAATCTGAGATTGTGTGATGCATATTGTATAATCATACCCACGGATACTTGAGGTGATATTGGAGTATCTAGGTGACATTAGGGTTTTGGTTGATTTGCGTCTTAAGGTGTTATTCTTGTACGAACTCTAGGGCTGTTTGTGACACTTATAGGAATAGCCCAATGGATTGATTGGAAAGAATAACTTTGCTACCATAATCTCTTTGTTTGTTCTCCACTATTAGTGACTTTGGAGTGACTCTTTGTTGCATGTTGAGGGATAGTTATATGATCCAATTATGTTATTATTGTTCAGAGAACTTGCACTAGTGAAAGTATGAACCCTAGGCCTTGTTTCAACTCATTGCAATACCATTTACGCTCACTTTTACCATTTGTTACCTTGCTGTTTTTATATTTTCAGATTACAAAAACCTATATCTACCATCCATATTGCACTTGTATCACCATCTCTTCGCCGAACTAGTGCACCTATACAATTTACTATTGTATTGGGTGTGTTGGGGACACAAGAGACTCTTTGTTATTTGGTTGCAGGGTTGCTTGAGAGAGACCATCTTCAACCTACGCCTCCCACGGATTGATAAACCTTAGGTTATCCACTTGAGGGAAATTTGTTACTATCCTACAAACCTCTGCACTTGGAGGCCCAACAACGTCTACAAGAAGAAGGTTGAGTAGTAGACATCAAGCTCTTTTCTGGCGCCGTTGCCGGGGAGGCTAGGTAAGCGACACTCACACCCCGTCAAATGTAAGTGCATCTAGTGCCCCTTAGTGATTTTGATGTATTGAAGACTTATAGGTTAAGTGTCTAATGCGTTTATGAGTGTACACAGGTCTATAAGTCTATGAGGAGTTTGATATTTACAGAGAAAGTTGACCCCTAAAAATGAAGTTCTTCGACTGAAGACTTTGATATACTGAAGTCTTTCTGAAGACTTTGAAAGTGAAGAAATTGGTGTGACCTTGAAGACTTGGTATTCATTCGAGGAACATGAAGCGTGAAAACTTTTGTTTTTGTAGTTTCATTTTCCCTTTCTTGAGTCATAGGAAACACCGTACTATTAAAGGGGGTCGAGGAAATACTAAGGAGAAAATTTCCATGTGATGCTCAACTCAAATCCTACACCTACCAATCCCTTCGAATGAAGCCATTGGAAATCTCATACAGTCCAGTCAATTTCTTCAGTGACAGAGACGCAGTTCTTCTGGTCACTGAGGACTTTGCTCTGACTGAGGAGTTAGGAATTCGCCAGTGCGAATTGCCTACACAGTGAGGAACATGATAGCCCTGAGGAATTTGAACCTCAAATTTCTGACCGTTGCTGTGCTACACGCCAGCTATCCCAAAATATCTTATCCATCCAACGGTCATATCATTGAAGGGCATTTATGTCTTATCATGTCGGGCTGCTCCCTAGGCTATAAATAGCCGCCCCTACAACCACTAGCTGGTTGGCTGCTCCAAGAGAACTTGACACTTGTCATTTGAGAGCAACCCATCCCCCGAGGACTTTGAGCGAAAATCATCAAGTGAGGAAAATCCAAACCCAAACCCAAACACCTACAAACCCAAAGTGATTGAGCATCACTGAAGAGATTGATCCTGCATGGATCTGACGCTTGTGACCTTTGAAGACTGTGCTTCTTCCAGACGGTTAGGCGTCAAGGTCTAGAGCATCCAAGAGGAATTGTGGATCGCCGAGTGACCAAGTCTGTGAAGGTTTGGAAGTCACCTGAAGACTTACCACGAGTGATTGGGCGAGGACTGTGTGTCCTTAGCTCAAGGAGAATACGGTGAGGACTGTGTGTCCGGGACTAGGTGTCCTCGAGTTTAAATACTCAGCCGCTCCAACCAGATGTACAACTGAGAGAGCAGTTGGAACTGGTCTACCAAATCATTGTCTTCACCAAGCTTACTGGTTCTATTTCCTCAACAATTTCATTTCCTCATTACTGTGTTGTGTGTTTGTTCATATCTGTGTTTGAATACTTTGACTGAAGACTTTCTCAATTTCCTCAGTTCAATTTCTTCAGTCTGTTTGTCTTCATCTTGTGCTATCCTGTGTTTATGCTTTCTGTACTCTGTGTTTGTCTTCATTTCATCATGATGACCATGCATGTAATCTGCTATGTTTACCTCTAAGTACTTATTCCGCTGCTAATAGTTCTTCGCTAAGGAATTTCCTCACTAGCAAATTCCTCAGTGAAGAATTTCATAAAAATCGCCTATTCACCCCCCCTCTGGTCGATTGGTATCAGAGCAAGGTACTCCCTTGTTCTATGTGATTTTGGTTTAACTGCCTGGAGTTTTAGTTATGTCGACCGCAGATATGAAGAAAGTGGCATGCCCCATCTTTGACGGTCACGAGTATCCCAAATGGAAGGCCATGATGAAAAAGCGTCTCATGGCGATGAACAACGAGCTGTGAACCGTCACTGAGATTGGTCTGACCGATCTGTGCAAGATGGCGGAAGCTGATGACAGTCGCAAGTACACCCACCTCAACCTCACAGCGAAGGCCGTCATCTGCTCTAGTCTGTCTCGAGATCAGTTCAGGAACGTCATGCACCTCGATCAGGCGAAGCTGATCTGGGACCGTATCTCTGATGTTTATGAAGGCCATCGAACCTGTCACGATCCTTGGTTTGAGGACTTCAAGAAATCTCTCAAGACAATGACATCTGAACCAGAATCATCCTCCTCCTCACCATGCCTCATGGCAGATGGTGAACAGGTAACTGAATGCTATCTGGCTGAATCCAGTGATGAGGAATCTGGTGATGAATTTGGACCCAGTTATGTCAAACTTGCCTCACTTGTTGCTAAACAACAAAGAGCTTTGGAAAGGGCTAACAACATGCTTAGTAAAAGCAATGATATGTTGAGTGAAGAAATGGATCAGTCACAAGCTTTGGCTGAAAGTCTTCAGAGACTTCATTCTAAGTATGACTCCCTTCAAGATCAGCATAACTCTCTCTTGTCCGATCTTGAGAAGATAAGAGTGAGTTATGAAGATCTTCAGAAGGAGCGCGATTCATTACTTGCTCAACAAATCAGCGCTGCTCAGGAAGAATTTATTCCTCCATGTTTGAAATGCATTGAACGAGAATCTGCTAATTCCTCACCTGAATGTTCAAATGCTTCTAATGTTACAAATTCTTCACCTGTCTCTGCTATCATTAATTCCTCATCTGAGGACATTGCTAGTATCACTGACGATGCAGGGATGAAGGAATTGTACATGACAGGCATGTACAAAAGCCTCAAAGGGCATCAGACTCTTTGTGACGTGCTTAAAAAGCAGATCCTCAACAGGAACCCTAGGAAAGAGGGTATTGCCTTTGAGAGGAAACTCAATGCTGATGGTACATATTGGAAGCCTGAGCAGTACCCCAAAACCTCATGGGTTGCTGCAAAGGGACCTCCAGTTGATCCATCTAATTTATCTGGCTATACATGTGAATCTTCTCATTCTTCTGATGAGTCATTTGACTCCAACTATAAACTGTTCAAAAATCAGAATGGTGAAGTATTTGTTAGATATGTTGGCACTAACTGCAGGAATGGTTCCCTTGTGAAGAAAATCTGGGTTCCCAAAAGGTCCCTTGAAAGTCTTCAGGTGAATGTCCTCATGACACCACCTGTGAAGAAAAGGAACCCCAGATCATATTCTTCATATGGACCAAATTCTTCATATGGATCCAAGTCCTCATACAGACCAAATTCCTCAAGGGGATCAAATTCCTCACAAGGATCAAAATCCTCATATGAACATCATCGTGCTAACAACTCTGTTTCGCAGGAAAGAGCCAAGGACTATGAATATGAGCATTATTCTTCAAATTATTATGTTCATAAGTCCTCGAAGAATTTCTCTGCTTATTCATATGCTTACCCTAACCGCTCTTATGTGAAACGAAATGGTTTGGCCGCTATGCCACCATTCTCATATGGAGCTCGCAGAGTGATGAACTCTTTGCCACCCCTTCAGATGTGGGTGGTGAAGAAAAAGAACTAATCTCTTATGCAGGGTTAAGTCTCCAGACGTATTGTAACGTCTGAAGAATTTGCTGGGGACCTAACAAAATGCCTGAAAGGACGCAGGCTAACCATGATGAAATGAACTTTCATTTCACACGTCCTCCCTTGGATTTATCTGTCTTACTGCTTGATGAAATTGATCTGATGAATTGTGATATCATATTCTTCACTGCCGAAGTATATGAGATCGTAAGTTGCACTAATTCATCTGCAGGATGATCAACCCAAAGCCACTGAATGGGTACTTGATAGTGGATGTACAAATCACATGACTGGTGACAAGAATCTTTTGATGGATGCTCCCTTATCATCGTCACATATGAAGCATATCATCTTCGCTGACAAAAGCAAAAGTCAGGTATTGGGTCTAGGTAAAGTTGCTATCACAAAGGATCGACACATGGACAAAGTCATGCTTGTTGAGTCCTTAGGATACAACCTTATGTCTGTCTCAATGCTTTGTGATCTTGATATGGTTGTTGTCTTTGGCAAGTATCGTTGTGTTGTGATTATGGAAGCTGACAATTCCAAAGTCTTCGAAGGCTTTAGGAGAGGAGACTTGTATATTGTTGATTTCTCTGCAGATTCACAACCAGCCGTGTGCCTACGTGCAAAAGCTTCAGAAGGATGGCTATGGCATCGACGACTTGGTCATGCAGGCATGAGGAATTTGCACACGCTTGCGAAGAAGAAGCATGTCATTGGCATTGAGAATGTCAAATTCCTCAAGGATCACTTGTGCGGTGCCTGTGAAGCTGGAAAGATGACAAAGGCCAAGCATCCAGCAAAAACCATCATGACCACTACTCGACCATTTGAATTGCTTCACATGGATCTCTTCGGTCCTAATCATTATTCCTCTGTTTCAAATGAAGCATCTCAATATGGCTTTGTTATTGTTGATGATTACTCTCGTTACACATGGGTACACCTTGTCTCTTACAAAACTGAAGTGCAGAAAGTCTTGAAACGATTTTCCTCGAGGGCTTCAACCAACTTTGGTGTGAAGATCAAGCACATCAGAAGTGACAATGGCACTGAGTTCAAGAATTCGGGTCTCGATGACTATCTTGATGAACTTGGTATTACTCATGAGTTATCTGCTCCTTATACTCCTCAACAGAATGGCGTCGTGGAGCGCAAGAACAGAACTCTTGCTGAGATGGCTCGCACTATGCTCGATGAGTACAAAACCCCTCGTCATTTCTGGGTTGATGCAATTGATACTGCGTGCCATATCATCAACAGAGTATATCTTCACAAATTCTTCAAAAAGACTGCCTATGAACTCCTCACTGCCAAGAAACCCAATGTGAGTTATTTCAAAGTCTTCGGTGCTAAATGCTGGATTAGAGATCCTCATCACAACTCTAAATTTGCACCGAAAGCACATGAAGGTTTTATGCTTGGTTACGGAAAGAACTCGCACACCTACAGAGTCTTCAACAATGTTCTTCACAAGATTGTTGAAACTGTAGATGTGCGGTTCGATGAAACTAATGGCTCGCAAAGAGAGCACCTACCTTCTGTGTTAGATGAACCAGCACCTGAGGATTCTATCAAACACAAGGCTACTGAAGATGTCATTCCTACTGAAGAATCTGCTGAAGAATTCATTCCAGAACATGAAGAACGTAGAGCTGATGCACCTGAAGAAAATGATGAGGAAATTGATGCTGAAGAAAATGCTGATCAAATTCCTCAACGACAACCATCTCACCCTCGCGTTGCAAAAGAACTGCAAGTGGAGAAGATCATCGATGACATTAGAGCACTAGGTCCTCTCACCCGTTCAAAAGCGTCACATCTATCTAACTTTTGTGGGCACTTTGCTTTTGTCTCTATCACAGAGCCCGCTAAGGTAGATGAAGCATTTCTGGAGCCTGAGTGGATTCAGGCCATGCAAGAAGAATTACATCAGTTCAAGCTCAACAACGTATGGGAACTAGTCAATCGTCCCGATCCTTGCAAGCATAACATCATTGGCACAAAGTGGATCTACCGCAACAAGCAAGATGAAAATGGTGTTGTGGTGAGGAATAAGGCTCGACTAGTAGCTCAAGGCTACACACAGGTTGAAGGAATTGATTTCGATGAAACTTTTGCACCTGTTGCTAGACTTGAGGCTATTCGCATATTACTTGCTTATGCTAACCATCATGATATCATCTTATATCAAATGGATGTGAAAAGTGCATTCCTCAATGGTAAGCTTGAGGAAGAAGTATATGTTGCTCAACCCCCAGGTTTTGAAGATCCAAAACATCCTGACAAAGTCTTCAGACTTAACAAGGCCTTCTATGGCCTCAAGCAAACCCCATGGGCGTGGTATGATACATTGAAGGAATTCTTCATGAAGAAAGGCTTCACACCCGGTTCACTCGATCCCACTCTCTTTACTAAATCTTATGATGGTGAACTGTTTGTGTGCCAGATATATGTTGATGATATCATCTTTGGCTGTACTGACCAACGTTATAGTGATGAATTTGCCTATATGATGAGTGAAGAATATCAAATGTCTATGATGGGAGAGTTGAAATTCTTCTTAGGTCTTCAGATTCGTCAACAACACAATGGCATATTCATATCTCAGGAGAAATACCTCAAGGATGTCCTGAAGAAATTCGGCATGCAAGATTGCAAAGGCATCAAAATTCCAATGCCCACAAATGGTCATTTATGCACTGATGAAAATGGTACTGACTTCGATCATAAGGTATACCGCTCCATGATTGGCTCTTTATTGTACTTATGTGCATCTAGGCCAGATATAATGCTTAGTGTTTGCATGTGTGCCCGATTTCAAGCTGCACCGAAGGAATCACACCATAAGGCTGTGAAGCATATTCTTCGATATCTAGCTCACACACCAACACTAGGATTATGGTATCCCAAGGGCTCAGATTTTGATCTCATTGGATATTCTGACTCTGACTATGCTGGTGACCGTGTGGACCGCAAGTCAACATCTGGTACTTGTCATTTCCTCGGACGATCTTTGGTCTGTTGGTCCTCGAAGAAACAGAACTGCGTATCCCTGTCTACTGCTGAAGCTGAGTACATTGCTGCTGGTTCTTGCTGTGCTCAACTGCTATGGATGAAGCAAACACTCAAGTACTATGGTATCAACATGAAGAATGTGCCTCTCCTCTGTGACAATGAGAGTGGCATCAAGATTGCTCACAACCCAGTTCAGCACTCGAAGACAAAGCACATTCAGATTCGTCATCATTTTCTTCATGATCATGTGTTGAAGGGCGACATTTCTATTAATTGAGCATGTGAAGACTGAAGAACAGCTAGCCGATATCTTTGTTAAGCCCTTGGATGAGAAGAGATTTAGCAAGTTGCGGTGTGAGCTAAATATCTTAGAGTCTTCGAATATACTTTGAAAAGGCACTCATCCTAACACTTATGCAAAATTGATGACTTAGATGTGCAATAGATGAAGAAACATTTTTCTTCAATCAATGAAGAATAACACTCTAAGTGTGAAGAAATTAATGAAGAATTTGATTCTCAAAACCCTATGACAATTGTACGCGGTGTCTGAAATCATCATTCTTATACGGTGGGTCACGCCACCACAAAAGTTGAAAATCTTCAATTTGAGTTTTTCCTCAACTTTTGAAATTCCTCAGTTGTTCAAATTCTTCAACTTGCAAAATCTTCACTTATGCCGTCGTTTTTCTTCATTGGCTATATATATATATATATATATATATATATATATATATATATATATATATATATATATATATGAGTTTATGTCCTCTACAACATTCACTTATAGCTATTTCTTCAAGTTGATTTTTCTGCTAAGTGAATGTGATCGGACCCTTCCCCTCTATGCTATACTCAATCTATTCTGTTCACAAATTCTTCATGTGCGTTCTTTTTGAAACTCGTTCAAATTCTTCACTGTGTCCTTGTCAGCTGAAGAAATTGCGAACGAAACGTTAAAACTGATCTTATCCAAATTTTCGGTTTTGCCGCTCAAACCGTTCTGCATCCCATGATGCATTATTTTACTCACCCACGATCTTACACGATCTGCACTACACAGTACGTGGGTGACACCTGTCGTGAGAAGGAGAACGGCCAAGGGCACGTTCGTCCCAAATCTTCGGACGAGCAGTTTTTCACCATGGCTATAAATACCCCTGTCCCCTTCCTCACTTCTTTTACCCCGCTCGAGCTTCCAAACCCTAGCGCCTCCGCTACTTCATCGTCGCCGGTGAGGAAGAGCTTCACTGCCTCGACCTCGTCGCCGTCGTACTCGCGCCGACTACGGAAATCTTCACCTCCGCCGCCGCCGTAGACGTCTTCCTCCGCCAAGTTAGGGCGTGGAAGATCTGCATCGACGAACTTCCCTGTTTCAACTCACAGTTCGTCGTGTTCTTCGTTTCAGGGTAATTAAAAGTTACTTTTACTGCCCTCTTTGATTCGAAATTTTCCTACAAAATCTTCAAAGGTGTTTTATTCTTCAAATCCTCACACACAAAACACCTCACAAGTTATCAGTTCTTGATTCATTTCCCTAAGCATCAATTTCTTCAAAGATTCCTCAATTGTGTGGATCTTCGATCTATACAACTCTGGAACCTAAGATATAGCACGCTTAGTGAAATTCTTCAAGACGTATCTGGTCAAATTCCTCAAACTTGTTCTTTATTAAAAGCCCTTTGAGAACGCATATGACCTCTTCAAATTCCTCGCAACTATACTCTGTTCATAGGTACACATGTCCGCTGCTGAATCATTAGGTTCTCATCAACTTAACTCATTTGCAGCGTTCCTCGAAGAAAAGTTGCATACTTCTTCAGAGAATTCAATTTTTCAAATTCCTCAACTGAAGAAAATGGCTGACGGTAAAAAGCCACAGAAAGGAGGAAAGAAGCCTGAGGTCATGACTGCCTTTGAAATTCCTAAGGATTTATACAAAGATTACTGCACACCACCTGAGGAAGATAAAAATCAGCGCAAGGTGCGCATTCAAAGGATTGAAAGGAGATGGGCACGTGAATGGAGGGAGTACAGGTACGTCACTCCCAAGTACATGAAGAAATTCGCACTGAGCCCTCCATGCCCAAGAGCCCCACTGGCACCTGGCCAAGTGGCTGATCCCACTAGCGTTAAACGCGGTGAGGACTTTCCTACAGAATGGGCCAAGCGTCAAGCTAAATTGGCAAGGCAATCTAGAGAAGCAGTGAGGAAATTTAATGAAGAATCTGCTGCTGCTGCTGCCACTGAGGCCTCTGTCAAGCCGAGGAAATCAATGCCCAAGAAGCCCGCTCGCAAGCCAAGTGCTTCACCAGCAATGCCCTCACGGCCAAGTTCCTCTGCAATGCCCTCACGACCAGACACCTCAAAATCTCCAAAGCAAATTTCTCATGCTGCCCCTGCTCCACCAAAATCCTCAGCACCTCCTCCACAATCCTCAGCTGTCCCGACAAAGTCCTCAGCACCTGTGCATCTGGCCTCGTGCCAAAGGACTACTGGCATCTCAATTGCCTCTGGTGTCTCAGCTAGTTCCTCAGCTGCACCCTCTCTGCTGAAGAAAAAGGCTACTGCTGGACGCGGCACTCGCCCAAGTCCTAAGAAGAAGCAGGTAGTCTTCACTGTACCATCTGATGATGATGAAGCTGATGAAGAAGAACTTGCTGAAATCATCAGAGACCGCCAAGAAAGGGCTGCTAAAGCCAAAGGCACACCTGTGCCCCTACTGCTGGATCCAAGGGCGATCCTTGATTACATCAATATCTGGCATAAGGATCCAAACACACCTATGCCTGACTTCAAACTGACTCCTGGCCAAAGTCACATGCTGACTCACTTCATCCAAGAGGAGAAGTGGAAATATGATAGGGCCAGGCAAATCAAGAAATCGCAGTATAGGAAAGAGAAACTGCTGAGGAAAAATGTTCTCACAATGAAGCCTGAAGAACTCATCAAGATGCAAGCTGACATCAAAGCCCTCAGCGATGACTTTGATGCATACAATGCTGACTGGAAAGGAGCAAAAGTCAGGTTTGTACAACTGACTGAGAAATTCACCAATGTTGCAGCCCCATCGTAGCAAGAAGTTCCTCAAGCTGAAGCATCTGTTCAGCAAACTGAAGAACATGCCAGCACCGCTGATGACTTTCAGGCTGCTGAAGAAAATGCTAGTTCCAGGGCTGATGACTCCACTCCAGCCACTGAAGACATTGCCAGGGCATCCACTAGTGGTGCGCCTGAAGAAACTGAAAAAGAAAGGACAACTGCATCAGTTGCTCCTGAGGAAAATCAACCAGATTCCTCAGCTCCACCTGCGCCTACACCAACTCCTATCCTTCCATCCGCATTGGATGTGAAGAAAACCAAGGCTGCAGAGCGAGCTGCAGTGAAGAAAAGGAAAGCATCAAATGCTTCAGAATCTTCAGCTCCCAAGAAGATGAAGCCCATGACCAGCTCGTTTGCCAATCCAATTGATGTTGTTCCAATCTCATCTGTGCCATCAAAGGACCTTGTTCCTTTTGGTGAAGACTATGAGATCCCAAGTGGATCATATGAAGAAATTCAATCTGCTGCTTGCTCAGAGCGGATTGATGAAGAAATTGAAGTAGATTCAATCCCTTCAACTCCAAAGGTCTCATCACCAATGCCTCAGTTTGATGCTGAAGAGGCTAGTGTTGAAGAAATTGATGATGAAGATGTGGATATTGGCAGCACAACTCCGTTGATGAATGATGACTTTTGGGAAAGTCAGCATCCCAATTCCCCACTCTTCACCCCACTGCAGCAAATTCCTCACTCCCCTGCACAAACTGTTCAAATGGGCTCTGAAGAAACTCATCCCACTGCATCTGTGAATGAAGAAATTCCAGCCACTAGTGCTGAAGAAACTGCTGCTGAAGCTGAAAAGGTGACTGCACCTGAGGAGGAACCAGAAATTCCTCAGCCTGAAGAAACTGAGATCGTGATTCCTGAGGTAGTGATGCAACTCACTGACACTCCTCTGCCAAATCCAAAGAATCCGTTCTCAAGGAAACAAAAGTTCAAGGCTGAAGACTTCTTTGGCGAGCACGTGTTCTTCACTGAATACAACCCTTATGACTCTGCTCGCATAAGGAAGAGGCAGTTCTGGACAGCTAGTCAAGCAAATTTCTATTCCTCAGTGCTTTTCAACAAGGACAAAGTCTTCGACCATGCACATATTCCTCATGTAGATATGGAGTCCATGCCGTGCTTCACGCCAGTCCTCAGTGTTCTTCACGACGCTGGACTGCTCAACTTCTGCACTGACATATGCGATTGGAATGAAGAACTCATTCTTCAATTCTATGCAACATTGCACATCACCGGCAACTCTGAAGATGTCAATTCATGGGTTCTGGACTGGATGACTGAGAACACCCACTATAAGGCCCCAACATCTGAATTGCTTCATGCCCTTCCTCTGAGTCAACCCACTGAAGATGCACGGTGTATTTACAACGAACCTGAGCTTTCAAATCACTATATGCAAGTGCTGATGAAGCCTTTGAAGCCAGGGCAGGCCCCTCGAACCACATTCCTCGTCAAGGAACTGTTGTATGTGCCTAGGACTGTCTATCGCATTTTGACGAAGACAATGAGCCCCATCAAAGGCCACGACTCAAGTGATGAAGAAGTCGTTGGCATCATGAAGAACATGCTTTTCAACATCTGTCACGGCGTTTCCGTCAACTTTCATGATTTCTTCATGAGGACTTTGGCAAATATCGCTATGTCGCCATTTGAGCTGAAGCCTTATGCACCTTGGATTATGAGATTCATCAGGACAAGGTCTTCACTCAACTACAAAGCTGAAACTCTCAACCACTGCAGCTACTTGCCTCCCATTGAAGTCCTCAAAAGGACATTTTCCTCAGCTGAAGAAAAGGGCAAGGCTACTGCTGTGATCGACGAAGGCATTCGTCCATTGGATGGACAATTTCACAAGGCTGCATCTTACTCCACCAATGATGACTCTGCCACACATGACACTGCCGCCAATACTGCCAAGCCAAATCCTCAAGCCATAGCACCCAGTGTGATGACTGATCGTGAGTTACTCCTCAGTCTTCATCAAAAGGTTGATCGCAA
Organism: Aegilops umbellulata; assembly: GCA_032464435.1. Classification (NCBI taxonomy): domain Eukaryota; kingdom Viridiplantae; phylum Streptophyta; class Magnoliopsida; order Poales; family Poaceae; genus Aegilops; species Aegilops umbellulata. The sequence continues at coordinate 507,497,852 of CP136055.1, forward strand.
TCACAAATGGGTCAAGCGTCAGTTTGGTTCAATTCTTCACAACATGACTTCAACACACAATGCAGTGAAGAAAAACCACTACTACCTTCATGAAACCCTCAACCGCACTTGGGCTGTTCTGTCTCAAGTCTACAACGCTGATGATCTGAAGAAAATGGGTCTCAATGAAGAATTTGCCTGGTCTGCACCTCCTCCGAAGAAATACAAGAAGGTCCCAGTTCCCTCTTTGGTGGCCAATTCATATTCTTCATCACGCGACACTGATGAACATGAAGACTTGAACGACACTGCGGCAGGCCCTACATCAACGACCGACCCCAACAACGCTGGCGCTCCTTCATCAACTTGAATATCTTCAGGGGCGTTAGTCCTCAGTTTCGATCCTTTTGGTCATTTGATGACAAAGGGGAGAATTCTGAGTTAGTCTTCAAGCGGGTCTATAATTAGGGCATTTTTTTATCTGCTAAGTTACAACTCTCGTTCTTCTGAAAATTTTACTGGATCGAGTTGTAATCTTAAACCCTATGGTGCGCTGATACTTTTGTTGCACTATGCTCTGATACTTTTGATGCGCTATTCTGCATGCTTATTCCTCATTAATATTATCGCACACATGCTGAATTACATCAGGCACCATATTTCATCATGCATTTCAAACTCTTCATATTATATATCAAATGCGTGTATGAATTACAAGATATAGGGGGAGATCTCCATGATTCAACTCTTCAAGTGTGCATTGCTTCGAAAGAAAATTCCTCACTATGCACATCTTCAGGGGGAGTTCTTCTATATCTTGCAATCAAATTCCTCAATATCTGTTTTTACACTTCACATATTTATCCCCGTTGAAAACTTAACCTATGTTGTCATCAATCACCAAAAAGGGGGAGATTGTAAGTGCATCTAGTGCCCCTTAGTGATTTTGGTGTATTGAAGACTTATAGGTTAAGTGTCTAATGCGTTTATGAGTGTACACAGGTCTATAAGTCTATGAGGAGTTTGATATTTACAGAGAAAGTCGACCCCTAAAAATGAAGTTCTTCGACTGAAGACTTTGATATACTGAAGACTTTCTGAAGACTTTGAAAGTGAATAAATTGGTGTGACCTTGAAGACTTGGTATTCATTCGAGGAACATGAAGCGTGAAGACTTTTGTTTTCGTAGTTTCATTTTCCCTTTCTTGAGTCATAGGAAACACCGTACTGTTAAAGGGGGTCGAGGAAATACTAAGGAGAAAATTTCCATGTGATGCTCAACTCAAATCCTACACCTACCAATCCCTTTGAGTGAAGCCATTGAAAATCTCATATAGTCTAGTCAATTTCTTCAGTGACAGAGACACAGTTCTTCTGGTCACTAAGGACTTTGCTCTGACTGAGGAGTTAGGAATTCGCCAGTGCAAATTGCCTACATAGTGAGGAACATGATAGCCCTGAGGAATTTGAACCTCAAATTTCCGACCGTTGCTATGCTACACGCCAGCTGTCCCAAAATATCTTATCCATCCAACGGTCATATCATTGAAGGGCATTTATGTCTTATCATGTCGGGCTGCTCCCTAGGCTATAAATAGCCCCCCTACAACCACTAGTTGGTTGGCTGCTCTAAGAGAACTTGACACTTGTCATTTGAGAGCAACCCATCCTCCGAGGACTTTGAGCGAAAATCATCAAGTGAGGAAAATCCAAACCCAAATCCAAACACCTACAAACCCAAAGTGATTGAGCATCACTGAAGAGATTGATCCTGCGTGGATCTGACGCTTGTTACCTTTGAAGAATGTGCTTCTTCCAGACGGTTAGGCGTCATGGTCTAGAGCATCCAAGAGGAATTGTGGATCACCGAGTGACCAAGTCTGTGAAGGTTTGGAAGTCACCTGAAGACTTACCATGAGTGATTGGGCGAGGACTGTGTGTCCTTAGCTCAAGGAGAATACGGTGAGGACTGTGTGTCCGGGACTAGGTGTCCTCGAGTTTAAATACTCAGCCGCTCCAACCAGATGTACAACTGAGACAGCAGTTGAAGACTTTGACTGAAGACTTTCTGGTTCTATTTCCTCATTGTCTTCACCAAGCTCACTGGTTCTATTTCCTCAACACTTTCATTTCCTCATTACTGTGTTGTGTGTTTGTTCATATCTGTGTTTGAAGACTTTGACTGAAGACTTTCTCAATTTCCTCAGTTCAATTTCTTCAGTCTGTTTGTCTTCATCTTGTGCTATCCTGTGTTTACGCTTTCTGTACTCTGTGTTTGTCTTCATTTCATCATGATGACCATGCATGTAATCTGCTATGTTTACCTCTGAGTACTTATTCCGTTGCTAATAGTTCTTCGCTAAGGAATTTCCTCACTAGCAAATTCCTCAGTGAAGAATTTCATAAAAATCGCCTATTCACCCCCCTCTAGTCGATATAACGCACTTTCATCAACTAAGCTCTTTTCTGGTGCCGTTGCCGGGGAGGTGAGTGCTTGAAGGTATATATTTAGATCTTGCAATCGAATCTTTTTGTTTCTTGTTTTATCACTAGTTTAGTTTATAAAAGAAAGCTACAAAAAATGGAATTGAGTTTGCCTCATACGCTTCATCTTTTTAATATCTTTCATGAGTATGATGGAAAGGACAATTGTGCTCAAGTGCTAGGAGAAGAAATCTATAAAATGTTTGGCACTAAATATTTGAATGATGAGCATGATTGCAATGTTGTTAGTATGTATTCTTTGAATACCCATGATGCTAATGAGATGCAAAGCCACAAGCTTGGGGAAGCTATGTTTGATGAAGATGATATTTTTTGTCCCCCAAGCTTTGATGAGCAAAATTACTATGATGAAAGCATGCCTCCTATCTATGATGATTATTGTGATGACACGTATGCTATAAATAATAATGATAACCATGAAACTTTTCATCTTGATCTTAATTTTCAATCACATGATAGTTATTTTGTTGAGTTTGCTCCCACTACTATTGATGAGAATAGATTTGCTTATGTGGAGAGTAGTAAAATTTCTATGCAAGTAGATCATGAAAAGAATGCATTAGGTGCTGGTTATATTGTTGAATTCATTCATGATGCTACTGAAAATTATTATGAGGGAGGAATATATGCTTGTAGGAATTGCAATAATATCAAGTTTCCTCTCTATGTGCTTAAAGTTTTGAAGTTATGCTTGTTTTGCCTTCCTATGCTAGTTGATTATTGTTCCCATAAGCTGTTTTCTCACAAAATCCCTATGCATAGGAAGTGGGTTAGACTTAAATGTGCTAGTCATATTCTTCATGATGCTCTCTTTATGTTTCAATTCCTATCTTTTATGTGAGCATCATTGAAATCATCATGCCTAGCTAGGGGCGTTAAACGATAGCGCTTGTTGGGAGGTAACCCAATTTTATTTTAGTTTCTTGCTTTTTGGTTATGTTCAGTAATAAATAATCCATATAGCTCTGTTTAGATGTGGTTTTGTGTTTTAATTAGTGTTTGTGCCAGGTAGAACCTTTGGGGAGACTTGGGTGAAGTCTTTATGATCATGCTGTAAAAAAACAGAAACTTTAGCGCTCACGAGATTAGTTAAAACTTTTTACTGGAGAGTGATATTTAGTTGATTCTTTTTGCAGATGATTACTAGAAAAATTCCTCAGGTCCACCAACTTATTTTGGAATTTTTGGAGTTCCAGAAGTTTGCGTTAGTTACAGATTATTACAGACTGTTCTGTTTTTGACAGATTCTGTTTCCATTGTGTTGTTTGCTTATTTTGATGAATCTATGGCTAGTAAAATAGTTTATAAACCATAGAGAAGTTGGAATACAGTAGGTTTAACACCAATATAAATAAAGAATGAGTTCATTACAGTACCTTGAAGTGGTATTTTGTTTTCTTTCGCTAACGGAGCTTACGAGTTTTCTGTTAAGTTTTGTGTTGTGAAGTTTCCAAGTTTTGGGTAAAGATTCGATGGACTATGGAATAAGGAGTGGCAACAGCCTAAGCTTGGGGATTCCCAAGGCACCCCAAGGTAATATTCAAGGATAACCAAGAGCCTAAGCTTGGGGATGCCCCGGGAGGCATCTCCTCTTTCGTCTACTTCCATCGGTAACTTTAGTTGGAGTTATATTTTTATTCACCACATGATATGTGTTTTGCTTGGAGCATAATTTTATTTTCTTTAGCTTTGCTTGCTGTTTTAATAAAATACCAAGATCTGAAATTATTTAAATGGAGTCTTCACATAGCTACATAATTATTTAACTACTCATTGATCTTCACTTATATCTTTTTGGAGTAGTTTGTCATTTACTCGTGTGCTTCATTCATATCCTATGAGTAAATGGTTGAATGATTTGAATGTCATAAATATGAAATTATACATGTTTCATATGCTTACCCCATGGGGAGTAATGCCTTCACATATAATAAGTAGAGGTGGTAAATTTATTGAAGGTTAGCAAACATTGTATTGGTCACTTGAACAATTCATGAAAGAATATTGAAGGAGAGAGATTTCACATATAAATATACTATCATGGACATCTTTTGTAATTGCGAGCACTCATTAAAATATGACATGATAAAAGGTTGATGTTGGACAAGGAAGACAACGTAATGGGTTATGTTTTCTTATATCCGAAATAAAGTATATTGTCATGGATCGCCTAACACGTTGAGCTTGCCTTTCCCCCTCATGCTAGCCAAATTCCTTGCACCAAGTAGAGATACTACTTGTGCATCCAAACTCCTTGAACCAAGTTTCTTCCATGAGTGTCCACCATATCTACCTATATGCGGTATTTACCTGCCGTTCCAAGCAAATTTGTATGTGCCAAACTCTAAACCTTCAAATAATAATCTGTTTTGTATGCCCGAATCGCTCATGTAGCGACTGCGGGTTAGCAGTATCTTCCATGCTAGGTGGGTTATTCCCACGATGAGTGGACTCTGCTCATCATTCATGAGAAAATGGCTGGTAACTGGGATGCCCAGTCCCATGATCAAAAGATCAAAATCAAATCAAATATAATTGCAAACAAAACTCCCCCAGGTTTGATGTTAGTTGGAGGCACCCGTTGTTTCGGGCAAGCCATGGATTGATGATTGTTGGTGGAGGGGGAGTAAAAATCTCTACCTTTCTGTTTGGGAACCGCCTATAATGTATGTAGTATGGAAGATATTAGGAACTCTTGTTTGTTATGTTGATAATGAAAGCATACCTCTCAAAATTATTTTCATCTCTGTTTTTGCTTCGAGCTCTGGCACCTCTGTGAATCCCTGCTTCCCTCTGCGAAGGGCCTATCTTTTACTTTTATGCAAGAGTCATGGTGATCTTCACATTTCCCTTTTTCATTTTATCCTTTGGCAAGCACCTCGTGTTGGAAAGATTATGATATATATATATATATATATATATATATATATATATATATATATATATATATATATATATATATATCCAATTGGATGTAAGGCATCATGAACTATTATTGTTGACATTACCCTTGAGGTAAAAGGTTGGGAGGCGAATCTATAAGCCCCTATCTTTCTCCATGTCTGATTAAAACTTTGAACCCATAAATATCGCGTGAGTGTTAGCAATCATGGAAGACTAAATGATAGTTGAGTATGTGAAGTTTGCTGAATCAAAGCTCTGACATAGACTCTTCCTGAAAATAAGATGAATTGCAATTGTTTGATGACTGAGAACATAGTTTGTTAGTTTTCAAGAAAGTTTATGATCTATACTTTAACATGTGAATAGCTTGTTACTTGTTCATGAAAAGTTTTATGGGTTGAGCTACTGTTATGACATATAATGATTATCATTGATCAAACTTATGCACCTGCTAGCATTCATAGTTCATAAATTCTTTCCTTTATCATTTACCTACTCGAGGACGAGCAGGAATTAAGCTTGGGGATACTGATAAGTCTCCAACGTATCTATAATTTATGAAGTATTCATGCTATTATATTATCCATCTTGGATGTTTTATGGGCTTTACTATCCACTTTTATATTATTTTTGGGGCTAACCTATTGACCCAGAGCCCAGTGCCAGTTCCTATATTTTTTACCTTGTTTCAGTGTTTCGAAGAAAAGGAATATCAGACGGAGTCGAAATGGAATGAAATCAACTGGAGAAGTTATTTTTGGAAGGAAAGCTACCGGAAAACTTGGGGTGCACGTCAGGAAAGCTCCGAGGAAGCCACGAGGTAAGGGGGCGCGCCCTCCCCCCCAGGCGCGCCCTCCACCCTCGTGGGCCCCTCGTGGCTCCCCTGACGTACTTCTTCCTCCTATATATACCCATATACCCTAAAACGATCGAGGAATAGGATAGGTCGGGAGTTCCGCCGCCGCAAGCCTCTGTAGCCACCAAAAACCAATCGGGACCTTGTTCTGGCACCCTGCCAGAGGGGGGAACCCTTACCGGTGGCCATCTTCATCATCCCGGCGCTCTCCATGACAAGGAGGGAGTAGTTCACCCTCGGGGCTGAGGGTATGTACCAGTAGCTATGTGTTTTATCTCTCTCTTGTGTTCTTGATTTGGCACGATCTTGATGTATCGCGAGCTTTGCTATTATAGTTGGATCTTATGTTTCTTCTCCCCCTCTACTCTCTTGTAATGGATTGAGTTTTCCCTTTGAAGTAATCTTATCGGATTGAGTCTTTAATGACTTGAGAACACTTGATGTATGTCTTGCCGTGCGTATCTATGGTGACAATGGGATATCACGTGATTCACTTGATGTATGTTTTGGTGATCAACTTGCGAGTTCCGCCCATGAACCTATGCATAGGGGTTGGCACACGTTTTCGTCTTGATTCTCCGGTAGAAACTTTGGGGCACTCTTTAAGGTTCTATGTGTTGGTTGAATAGATGAATCTGAGATTGTGTGATGCATATCGTATAATCATACCCACGGATACTTGAGGTGATATTGGAGTATCTAGTATCTAGGTGACATTAGGGTTTTGGTTGATTTGCATCTTAAGGTGTTATTCTAGTACGAACTCTAGCGCTGTTTGTGAAACTTATAGGAATAGCCCAACGGATTGATTGGAAAGAATAACTTTGAGGTGGTTTCATACCCTACCATAATCTCTTCGTTTGTTCTCCACTATTAGTGACTTTGGAGTGACTCTTTGTTGCATGTTGAGGGATAGTTATATGATCCAATTATGTTATTATTGTTGAGAGACTTGCAGTAGTGAAAGTATGATCCCTAGGCCTTGTTTCAACTCGTTGCAATACCGTTTGCGCTCACTTTTACCATTTGTTACCTTGCTGTTTTTATATTTTCAGATTACAAAAACCTATATCTACCATCCATATTGCACTTGTATCACCATCTCTTCGCCGAACTAGTGCACCTATACAATTTACTATTGTATTGGGTGTGTTGGGGACACAAGAGACTCTTTGTTATTTGGTTGCAGGGTTGCTTGAGAGAGACCATCTTCAACCTACGCCTCCCACGGATTGATAAACCTTAGGTCATCCACTTGAGGGAAATTTGCTACTGTCCTACAAACCTCTGCACTTGGAGGCCCAACAACGTCTACAAGAAGAAGGTTGAGTAGTAGACATCACAGACCATGCTGAGTGTTGAATCAAACCAGTGGGGGCACGCTAAGTGCACCCACTGGGTGTAGTCCCCGAGACTACTGCTGAATGTTTGATTTGGCGTAGTCTTAGAGTAACTTTCACTATGATGCTCTTTTGTTTCTGTCGACTGATATGTCTTATATGTTGACTTCAGAAATCTTGTAATCTTGGGGCTCAACTTTCTACACTGAACAAGCAGCAAATCAGCCTCAACCTTGATCTGGAACTAGCCAAAAAGAACCTCAAGACTGCTCGTGATGAAGTAGCTTCCATGGGAGGTAATCAATTGTCAACTGTCCATCTAATAACTGGCCCTTTTCCTTTCCATTCTTTGAACCGAGTGACTCCACTCGAGCAGATGTACTTAGTGAAAACTGTCAACTCCAAGCTTGTCTGAAGAATGTTATTTCTTTAGAGAAAATGAAGCAGGCTCTAGAGAAGAAGGATCTGGATCTTGATGCTGCCCAGAAGGAGGCGCGATAGAAGACGGCACCTGCTGACAAGAAGCTTGCTTCGGTCAGTAGGTTAGAAGAAGAGAACTCCAAACTGAAGACCGCTGTCTCTGACGCCAATCGGGAGGTCGAGCGATTGAAGAAAGACAAGGACAAGCTGACTGACGAGATTGGGAACCTCAAGGCCAAGAAGGGCGAGTTGGAATCTTATCTGGGTCAGCTTGCTGCAAAACTGGTCTTAAAGCTTGAAGGTACTGATGTTCGACTGACTTGTTGTGGTCGATTGACAGGTCTTATTATATTGTCGACTCACTATTTACTCGACAGTGCAGAACTTTACCGGGACTTTGAAGCGGAAACTGGGCGGGTCGAGACGGGTCTCGATCCCATAAACTGCCCAGTCAAAGATGACGTTGCAATGAATGTGCTGCGGTTGGAATCTCGCATGGACAGCGCGGTTGCTTATCTTGCTCGCCTGAAGGCTGCGATGACTCGGGTTGATGCTGAACTCTGGCCTCAGGTGGAACTGTCTCAAGATCTCGAGTCTCTGATGGCTCGACTGAATCAAATACTTGACCGAGTGCAAGAATGGAAGAAGTCATCTGCTTGCTGCGGCGTTGATGTCGCCCTGTCTCTGGTCCGAGTGCACTGCAAGGATGTCAAAGAAGAAAAGCTGGCGGAGCTCAAGGTTGCTAACACAAAAAGGCACACTTTCCAGTCCTTCGTGGAAACTTCCCTTGACGCGGCCACTCGCATCGCAGACATCATAGACCTTGACAGTTTCTGCGACCCAGCCAGTCCTTCCCCTGACGAGTGACCAAAAAACATTATGCTCCATGTTTATTTGCCTCGGAATGCCGAGTGATTGTGTAATCGTTAAAATTCTTCGGGCTTGATGCTCGAGTACTTTTGATCCGTGGTCCGGAACCTTAGGATTTATCTGAACTTGGTTTACCTCTGAGTATGCTTGTGTTTGCCTTCAAGTGGAACTTGTTCTTCACTCGGAATAGTCTTTGTACTTGAGATGCAGCTCTGAGGAGGAGGTTCCAGTTGACCTGCACCTCGTCGACCTTGCGGATCAGGATTAGGAGCATGTTATGCTTATGGCGTAGCTCCGAGGAGAAGGTTGTAGTCGACCTGCACCTTGTCGTCCTTGCAGATGAGGATGAAGCGCATGTTGTATTTGTGGCGCAGCTCCGAGGGGAAGGTTGTGGTCGACCTGCACCTCGTCGTCCTTGCGGATGAGGATGGAGCGCACGTTGTATTTGTGGCGTAGCTCAAAAGAGAAGGTTGCAGTCGACCTGCACCTCGTCGTCCTTGCGGCTAGGGGTGTGCTTCAAACTTAGGCAAGTGCTAGACTGCAGCTGAGCCTCCGAGTGTGAGGGTTGCTCACCACTCGGTAGGATTTTTTAAACTTAGGCGAGTACGGGACTGCTGCTAAGCCCCCGAGTGTGAGGGTTGCTCACCACTCGGTAGGATTTTTTAAACTTAGGCGAGTACGGGACTGCAGCTAAGCCCCCGAGTGTGAGGGTTGCTCACCACTCGGTAGGATTTTTTAAACTTAGGCGAGTACGGAACTGCAACTAAGCCCCCGAGTGTGAGGGTTGCTCACCACTCGGTAGGATTTTTTAAACTTAGGCGAGTACGCAACTGCAGCTAAGCCCCCGAGTGTGAGGGTTGCTCACCACTCGGTAGGATTTTTTAAACTTAGGCGAGTACAGGACTGCAGCTAAGCCCCCGAGTGAGAGGCTTGCTCACCACTCGGTAGGATTTTTTAAACTTAGGCGAGTATGGGACTGCAGCTAAGCCCCCGAGTGAGAGGCTTGCTCACCACTCGGTAGGATTTTTTAAACTTAGGCGAGTACGGGACTGCAGCTAAGCCCCCGAGTGTGAGGGTTGCTCACCACTCGGTAGGATTTTTTAAACTTAGGCCAGTACGGGACTGCAGCTAAGCCCCCGAGTGTGAGGGTTGCTCACCACTCGGTAGGATTTTTCAAACTTAGGCGAGTACGGGACTGCAGCTAAGCCCCCGAGTGTGAGGGTTGCTCGGCACTCGGTAGGATTTTTTCAACTTAGGAGAGTACGGGACTGCAGCTAAGCCCCCGAGTGAGAGGCTTGCTCACCACTCGGTAGGATTTTTTAAACTTAGGCGAGTACGGGACTGCAGCTAAGCCCCCGAGTGAGAGGCTTGCTAACCACTCGGTAGGATTTTTTAAACTTAAGCGAGTGCAAGACTCCAGCCAAGCCCCCGAGTGTGAGGGTTGCTCACCACTCGGTAGGATTTTTTAAACTTAGGAGAGTACGGGACTGCAGCTAAGCCCCTGAGTGTGAGGGTTGGTCACCACTCGGTAGGATTTTTTAAACTTAGGCGAGTACGGGACTGCAGCTAAGCCCCCAAGTGAGAGGCTTGCTCACCACTCGGTAGGATTTTTAAACTTAGGCGAGTACGAGACTGCAGCTAAGCCCCCGAGTGAGAGGCTTGCTCACCACTCGGTAGGATTTTTTAAACTTAGGCAAAACGGATTCTTAGCTAAGCCCCCGAGTGTGAGGCTTGCTCACCGCTCGGTAGGATTTTTTAAACTTAGGTGAAACGGATTTGCAGCTAAGCTCCCGAGTGAGAGGCTTGCTCATCACTCGGTAGGATTTTTTAAACTTAGGCGAAACGGATTCGCATCTAAGGCACCCACTGGGGGATTTGAAACATATAAAAAAGAAACAGCAATCATTCAGGAGACTCTAAAACTGTGTCTTTGATAATTGAGGGAGTCCAGGATTAGGGGGTCTCCGGACAGCCGGACTATATCCTTTGGCCGGACTGTTGGACTATGAAGATACAAGATTGAAGACTTCGTCCCGTGTCCGGATGGGACTCTCCTTGGCGTGGAAGGCAAGCTTGGCGATACAGATATGTAGATCTCCTCCCTTGTTATCGACTCTATGTAACCCTAGCCCCCTCCGGTGTCTATGTAAACCGGAGGCTTCAGTCCGTAGGACAACAACAATCATACCATAGGCTAGCTTCTAGGGTTTAGCCTCTACGAGATCTCGTGGTAGATCAACTCTTGTAATACTCATATCATCAAGATCAATCAAGCAGGAAGTAGGGTATTACCTCCATCGAGAGGGCCCGAACCTGGGTAAACATCGTGTCCCCTGCCTCCTGTTACGATCCGCCTTAGACACACAGTTTGGGACCCCCTACCCGAGATCCACCGGTTTTGACACCGACATTGGCGCTTTCATTAAGATTTCCACTGTGTCGTCACCATAAGGCTTGATGGCTCCTTCGATCATTGGTAACGATGCGGTCCACGGTGAGGTTTTCCTCCCCGGACAGATCTTCGCATTCGGCAGCTTCGCACTGTGGGCCAACTCGCTTGGCCATCTGGAGCGGATCAAGAGCTACGCCCCTGGCCATTAGGTCAGGTTCGGAAACATGAACTACACTGCCGACATCCGCGGAGACTTGATCTTCGACGGATTCGAGCCCATGCCAGGTGCGCCGCGCGATCACGATGAGCACGATTTAGCTCTGCTGTCAGACGGTGTTCAGCAAATCACACCTGCAACCGCTCCGGCCTCCAACACGGAGCAAATTACGCCATCCAAGGACGGGTGGATAGACCCCGCCATGGAGACCGCACTCTTAGTGGCGTTAGAGCCGGATACTGATTTTACCCCTCATGAGAGCCGTGTTGCCAAACCACGGATTCGTCTCCGACCACGGACTCTGAGCCGCCTGCGTCCGTGCCTATCGAATCCGATTGGGTGCTGATCATGGAGTTTACCTCCGCAGATATCTTTCAGCACTCGCCCTTTCGCGACGTGCTAAAATCGTTAAGGTCTCTCTCTTTGTTAGGAGAACCTTGGCCGAACTATGTCCGGCTAGAATGGGATGCGGATGACGAAGAAATTCGCTGCTCACCCACCACCCACTTAGTAGCCACTATCGACGATTTAACCGACATGCTCGACTTCGACTCCGAAGACATCAACGGTATGGACGATGATGGAGGAGATGAATAGGAACCATCGCCCACGGGGCGCTGGACGGCCAGTTCATCACATGACATATACATGGTGGATACACCAAAAGAAAACAATGATGAGGCATGGAAGGACGCAGCGAAGAACAGCTCCATCGAGAAGCAAACAAAGCATCGGCGTAGGCGCCGCTCCAAATCCCGCCTCGGCAAAAACAGCGATAACAGCGAAAGAGAAAATAACACCCCAGTCGACTCCAGAGGAAAAGACGACAAAATTGACCCAGTGGCAGAGCAGGATAAACCTGCAAACGGCGAACATAGTACGGATCCGACGTCCGAAAATGGCGACGCCGAGGATAAATCTCATCAACCTCCCTCCGGGGAGGAAAACAGTCCGGACGAAGATGCACACATCATCCCGGAAAGGCACTTGGAACAAGAGAACCTACGCAAAAGGCTTATTGCCACAGCGAGGAGTCTGAAGAAGCAGAAGCAAAGGCTTAAGGCCGCGCAGGATACGCTCAACAATAGATGGAACAAAGTGCTCGACAATGAAGAAAAGTATGGTGGTAGTTACCACACAAAGAGTTATCCAAAGCGCAAGCTACTGCCCGAATTCGACGATGAGGCCTTAGAGCCCACACCGACAAAAAATAAAACAGCCAACCGGTTGGATCAACCACCTTGCGGCCGCGATAGAGCGGCTAACAAGGCCGCACATAAGTCAACACACGATCTACGTGAGGACTTGCACCAAAAAAATCTAACATGACCAGATCCATCTACGGATCTAGGAAGCGCGCTACGGCACAAAACCAAAACCGGATACTACAACCGTCCGAACGCCATGATACATCTAAATACAGGGTGCCACACACCCCCTATGTTTCATCGATGAAGTGCTGGACCACGAATTTCCAGAAGGATTCAAACCAGTGAACATAGAAGCGTACGACGGGACCACAAACCCTGCGGTCTGGATTGAGGACTTTATCCTCCATATACAAATGGCTCGCGGAGACAATCTCCACGCCATCAAGTACTTGCCCCTCAAGCTTAAAGGACCAGCTCGGCACTGGCTGAAAAGCCTCCCCGAAAACTCAATTGGAAGTTGGGAGGAGCTCGAGGATGATTTTCGGGCTAATTTTCAAGGGACCTATGTCCGACCTCCGGATGCAGATGATTTAAGTCATATAATTCAACAGCCCGGAGAGTCAGCCCGAAAGCTTTGGAACAGGTTTCTCATAAAGAAGAACCAAATCGTCGACTGCCCGGACGTCGAAGCCTTAGCAGCTTTCAAGCACAGTGTCCGAGACGAATGGCTCGCTAGACATCTCGGCCAAGAAAACCGAGAACAATGGCAGCCCTGACAAGCCTCATGACCCGCTTTTGCGCGGGCGAAGATAGTTGGTTAGCCCGCAGTAGCACCAGCGACCCAAGCACATCCGAAGTCAGGTATGGCAATTGGAAACCACGACGCAGTAAAAGCAAGCGTCGAAATACAGAAGACAGCCCAGACAATATGGCGGTAAACGCCGGATTCAGAGGCTCTCGACCAGGTCAATGGAAAAATCCTTCTAAAGGCAGCAGAGATGGACTGTCCGGCCTAAACAAGATTCTAGACAAACTATGTCAGATTCACGGCACCCCTGATAAACCTGCAAATCACACCCATAGAGAATGCTCGGTCTTCAAGCAGGCCAGTAAGCTAAACGCCGAACACAAGGGGAGGGATACACCAAGTGAAGGCGAGGACGAGCCTCGCCAGCAAAGCACTGGGGGACAGAAAAAATTCCCACCAGAGGTTAAAACAGTAAACATGATTCACGTGACAAAGAGGAGAAGCAAGCACGCACTCCGAGACACGCGCGCCGTAGAGCCCGTCACCCCTAAGTTAAACCCCTGGTTGGCCTGCCCGATCACTTTTGATCGCAGGGATCACCCGACAAGCATCCAGCACGAAGGATTGGCTGCCTTGGTGTTAGACCCAATAATAAATGGATACCATCTCAAACGAGTCCTTATGGACAGCGGCAGTAGTCTAAACCTGATATATCAGGACACAGTCCGGAAAATGGGGATAGACCCGACAAAAATCAGCCATAGTAATACTACCTTCAAGGGAGCAATACCAGGCCCAGAGGCCTGCTGCACGGGCTCTCTATTACTAGAGGTTGTATTCGGTTCTCCCGACAACTTCCGAAGCGAAAAGTAAACCTTCAACATCGCTCCATTCCGAAGTGGCTATCAAGCACTACTTGGAAGAGCGGCTTTCACTCGCTTTAATGCAGTACAGCATTACACTTCCCTCAAGCTCAAGATGCCCGGCTCACGTGGCATCATCACCATTAGCGGAAACATTGAACGTTCCTTACAAGCGGAAGAATGTGCGACAGCCTTAATAGCCGAACACTAAATAGCCCATCCAACCAGAATAAAGGATCGGTCGCTAAGACCGCAGACACGGCTAGACGAGTCCGGTGCATTACTAGCTATAACATCTTGGATAAACCCGAACGGTTTGATGGTTATACCACCATAGATGGTACCAGGGGCTTCCGGCGTGTAATCAGGGCTAGTTCGGCTCAACCTAACTTATCTTGACTTTTAATGGTTTAACCAATTTTCTGGCACGACAACTTTCACCTAAGCTCTTCTCTTTTACAGATGACAATCGCGCCACACCCGTCCAGGATATGGCACAACGGAGACACAGGCGCAGACGTGCAGCAGGGACCCGCTCAAAGGTTTCTTTTTAGATTAAGACCCTGTGTAAACCTTTTTTACTCTCTCTTGTTGTTCACATCCTCCGGATACTTAGTATAACCGAGAAGGATGCTGACGTTATTGACATTTCGCCACGTCAGAGAATTGCACGTACCTAGACACTCGGGGTTCATTATCAAGGGCACAGTTCAGCCCGACATATGTTATAAAGACTGAATACCTTAGGGAGTGTTCGGCGTCGCAAGTTTGGCCTTTTATGCATCAGCTCCGAATCATGTCTTCAGTAAAATGTTGGGTTTTCCTGGCTCCCGTGTTTTGCTACCTTACGCTCCGCTCCATCGGCTAAGGAGGCACCGGGAGAACTACCGTGATTGTGCCCTGGTTCATCCGGAAGAGCACCTCAGTAGAGAAAGTCCAAAATTGACTGTCATGATAAAGCGCGAGACTGGTCAACCACTCGATGATTTACTAGAATCTTCGGGATTCCTCCGCATTAACGAAGGGCCGTTTCCCGGTCATGTACGTACGCGGAGGTACCAGGGGCTATATAGTAGCCCCACCGTCAAACTCCTGTTGCTAAGTGAAAGTGTTAAAGCAATATAGTCCGATTGCCTTGTTCGCTGCGCTACCACCTCCTTAATGGACCAAGACGTTGGATCAAGTGTGAATACGCGTTTTTTGCGAATACCCCCGCATTATATGCATGGGGGCTGAAGCCGACGACTGCAAACTTTCAGGTTACATACATACATACATAAACGGCCGCACAGGAGGCATCATAATACTTTCAGGCAAAAGTATAAACAGAGCCTTTATAATTCAATAAAACATTGTATTTACAATGGGAATACATGTCACTAGAACATAACATTCTTCGATCACTGAGCCTCTATTAAGCGAGCGCCTTCAAGGACTTCTGCAAAGTAGTGCTCGGCAGATACTCGGCCCACGGCCGAACTCGGGGTTGCGATAGCGGTGGCCTCCATCTCTGCCCAGTATGTTTTAACATAGGCAAGTGCCATCCGCGCACCTTCTATGCACGCCGACCTCTTCTAGCGTCGATGTGCGGCACAGCACCAAGGAACTATTGCACTAAACTAAAATAACTATTCGGCCTTGGCCCTTCCGGCCACAGATGATCCAGAACAGACCTCATGGCAAGCCTGGACAACCTATGGAGCTCGGCCCACTCGGCCATTCGCTCATTCAACAGCAGCGGACGCGCTGGACCATTGAACTGTGACCAGAACAGCTTTTCCACTTCACGATCTTTCTGATCCTTGAAGTACTCGGCCGCATTAGCAGCACTGGCTGCCAAATCCATGTATGCGTCTGCAAAACTCCATAGTTTATCAAGAGGGGCATGCTTCGGATCTACGAACTTTGTCCGCAATAAAAAGGGCTTCCCAGCTGCGATATCTCCAGCTTGACGCAGCTCTTCCTTCGCCGCTCTAATTTTAGAGCGGGCTTCCTTGGTTGCTACCATGGCCTTCTCCATGTCTGTCGCCTTCGCTCGGTTTTCTTTTTCAAGGAGCTGGTTACAGTCGGCGGCATCTTTCAACTCAACGACCATCTTGGCCATTTTTTCCTGGCTTTGGCAATGCACAGCCTGTTCGGCTCTCAGCTCTTAGACCGCCTTTAGAGCGGCCGCATCACTATTCCTGGCTCGTTCCCTGGCTCGGGCAAGTTCCGCCCGAAGGGTCTCCACGACGGCAGCTCCATCTGCAGTCACACATATTAAAGATACTAGCATCATGCTCCTCTTATCGTGTGTTGATCACCGGAGAAATCACATAACCCATGCCTCGTCGAGCTACTTGTTAACAAGCACGAAGTCGGTATCTGCCGCATCAAGTTGCCGCTTCAGCTTGGTAAACCCACCAGTCCGGCTAGCCATCGGATCCTCCTCCACCTTCACATGAAGGTGGACTGATTATTACCTGGGATTATGATCCTCTGCTCGCCGCCGTTCTCGACGGCAACCAGAGTCTCAGGGGCTACTATCTGCATAGGGCACACCTAACGTATGCGGTACTGTCAAAAACACACACTATTTCACGTACCTAAAAGCCTTTCAGCAGACTCATGAAAGCTTCATGCAACCCACTTTCGGCAGATGAAATCCTCTGAATCACCGTACCCATTAGCGTACGATGCGCCTCTGAGATAGCCGCTCGCTCCAGAAGATCCTTCAGTGCGTTCGATCGCGCACCGGACGGTTCCGGACTCTTTCTGTCGCTCTCCTTAGGAGCTGAATACTGAGGACTTCGGGTGGCCGAGGGATTACCCTCTGGCCTTGGCGGATCAGGAGAAACCCTTCGCGACGACACTTCAGCGTCGCCCGCCTCATGAGCCGGGGTGGCATGGGGAGGTGTTTCACTCTCCATCATCTCCGGAATAAGATCCCCCGAAGATGAACTCTATTGAGAAGGGCTACGATCCGAACTACAAGATATATGTTTCGGTTATTGTCCTCAGAGGTAGAGCAGGATATTTTTTACTACAATGCACTTTTTGTTTACTTACAGCTCGGTGGGAGGCTGATCCCTTGCGGACACTGTGCGGCAAGGGTAACCTCCGAGGGAGGACCCTCTGGCAAAGATTTCTTCCCCCATTTGGAAACCTTTGTTTCCGGGTCATCAAAAGTGGTCCTCTTCCTTCTTTGGGAGAGGGAATTTCAGATCCTTCTCCCCGGTTGTCCTCCTTCGTGGAGGCGCGAATTCCCCTGGCTTGGATGAACAACGAGTGAGGCCCGCTTTCAGCCTCTTTATTCCCCCTCCATCTTCCCCTGAGGGCGCCTGATAAGGCGCCGGCTCGAGCATTCTGGCCAGTACTGGATCTGATGTTCCTTTGGGAAGGGGAGCCGAACACCTAATCATCTTCGCCTTTGTCACCTAGTCCTGGTCAAAGAGCGACTTTTCAGAATGATGTTGTGATAAATAAAAAGATAGCGTATTTGGCCATGGGATTACTTACTTGGGTGTCTAGGCGATTGCAGCTCAGACCCGCATCCTTGGTGAGGTCTGAACACCTTATTTGTGGTCCGAAGAACAATTTGTACATCTCTTCGGGCGTCATGTGATACGTCTCCAACGTATCTATAATTTTTGATTCCTCCATGCTATGTTATCTACTGTTTTGGACTATATTAGGCTTTATTTTCCACTTTTATATTACTTTTGGAACTAACCTATTAACCGGAGGCCCAGCCCAGAATTGCTATTTTTTGCCTATTTCAGTGTTTCGAAGAAACAGAATATCAAACGGAGTCCAAACGGAATGAAACCTTCGGGAACATGATTTTCTCATCAGATAAGACCTAGGAGACTTGGACCCTCCGTCAAGAAAGCCACGAGGCGGTCACGTGGGTGGAGGGCACGCCCCCTGCCTCGTGGGCCCCTCGAAGCTCCACCGACGTACTCCTTCCTCCTATATATACCTACGTACCCCCAAACGATCAGATATGGAGCCAAAAACCTAATTCCACCGCTGCAACTTTCTGTATCCACGAGATCCCATCTTGGGGCCTGTTCCGGAGCTCCGCCGGAAGGGGAATCGATCATGGAGGGCTTCTACATCATCACCATAGCCTCTCCGATGTAGTGTGAGTAGTTTACCTCAGACCTTCGGGTCCATAGTTAGTAGCTAGATGGCTTCTTCTCTCTTTTTGGATCTCAATACAATGTTCTCCCCTCTCTCGTGGATATCTATTCGATTTAATCTTCTTTTTGTGGTGTGTTTGTTGAGACCGATGAATTGTGGGTTTATGATCAAGATTATCTACGAACAATATTTGAATCTTCTCTGAATTCTTTTATGTATGATTGGTTATCTTTGCAAGTCTCTTCGAATTATCAGTTTGGTTTGGCCTACTAGATTGGTTTTTCTTGCAATGGGAGAAGTGCTTAGCTTTGGGTTAAATCTTGCGGTGTCTTTTCCCAGTGACAGTAGGGGCAGCAAGGCATGTATTGTATTGTTGCCATCGAGGATAACAAGATGGGGTTTATATCATATTGCATGAATTTATCCCTCTACATCATGTCATCTTGCTTAAGGCGTTACTCTGTTTTCATTAACTTAATACTCTAGATGCATGCTGGATAGCGGTCGATGAGTGGAGTAATAGTAGTAGATGCAGGCACGAGTCGGTCTACTTGTCTCGGACGTGATGCCTATATACATGATCATGCCTAGATATTCCCATAACTATGCTCAATTCTGTCAATTGCTCAACAGTAATTTGTTCACCCATCGTAGAAATACTTATGCTCTTGAGAGAAGCCACTAGTGAAACCTATGGCCCCCGGGTCTATTCTCATCATATCAATCTCCAATCACTTTATATTTGCTTTGCTTTTAACCTTTTCCTTTTATTTTACCTTGCATCTTTATACCAAAAATACCAAAAATATTATCTATCATCTCTATCAGATCTCACTCTCGTAAGTGACCGTGAAGGGATTGACAACCCCTAATCGCGTAGGTTGCGTTGAGCTATCATTTTGTGTAGGTATGAGGGACTCGCGCGTGGCCTCCTACTGGATTGATACCTTGGTTCTCAAAAACTGAGGGAAATACTTACACTACTTTGTTGCATCATCCTCTCCTCTTCGGGGAAATCCAACGCAGTGCTCAAGAGGTAGCAAGAAGAATTTCTGGCACCGTTGCTGGGGAGTCTATGCAAAAGTCAACATACCAAGTACCCATCACAATCCCTATCTCCCGCACTACATTATTTGCCATTTGCCTCTCGTTTTCCTCTCCCCCACTTCACCCTTGCCGTTTTATTCACCCTCTCTTTTCCGTTTGCCTTGTTCTCGCTTGCTTTTTGTTTTCTCGTGTGTTGGATTGCTTGCTTGTCGCGATGGCTCTGCCTAGATTTGGTGATCTTCACCTTAAAAGGGTAGAGGAGATCGAGAACAACGTCAGGAAGTTTATGGTTTTGCAATTTGAGCATAATAATTTCTTTAGAAACGAGCTTAAGGAACAAAAAAGTTTTATGATCTATAAGAATAAAGAGCTCGATGATATGTCTAAAGAATTTGATGGTATAAGATCTCAAATTGCTTGTCTTGAAAAGTTGACTGCTGAAATTCGGATATGCAGGCTACCTTAGTCAATAAGATGGCCGCTAAACCGAATTCCTATGAAAATCAGGATGAAGATCTAAAAGTTATTGATGTGTCCCCTATTAAATCTTTGTTTTGCAATATGAATCTTGATGAATCTGAATATGATCCACCTTTACCTAGAAGACGTTCCAAAAATTTGGAGTAATTAGATCTTGATGATGAAATTGATAAAAGTGGGATTGAAAGGAATAATACCCTAGATGTTGCTAAACCCACTATATTGGATTTCAAGGAATTTAATTATGAAAGTTGCTCCTTAATTGATTGTATTTCCTTGTTGCAATTCGTGCTAAATTCTCCTCATGCTTATAGTCAAAATAAAGCGTTTACTAAACATATCGTTGATGCCTTGATGCAATCTTATGAAGAAAAACTTGAGTTGGAAGTTTCTATCCCTAGAAAACTTTATGATGAGTGGGAACCAACTATTAAAATTAAGATTAAGGATCATGAATTTTATGCTTTATGTGATTTGCGTGCTAGTGTCTCCACTATTCCCAAAACTTTGTGTGATTTGCTAGATTTCCGTGATTTTGATGATTGCTCTCCAAACTTGCATCTTGCGGATTCCACTATTAACAAACCTATGGGAAGAATTAATGATGTTCTTATTGTTGCAAATAGGAATTATGTGCCCGTAGATTTTATCGTTCTTGATATAGATTGCAATCCTTCGTGTCCTATTATTCTTGGTAGACCTTTCCTTAGAACGATTGGTGCAATTATTGATATGAAGGAAGGGAATATTAGATTCTAATTTCCATTAAATAAAGGCATGGAACACTTCCCTAGAAAGAAAATAAAATTACCATATGAATCTATCATGAGAGCCACTTATGGATTGCCTTCCAAAGATGGCAACACCTAGATCTATCCTTGCTTTTATGCCTAGCTAGGGGCGTTAAACGATAGCGCTTGCTGGGAGGCAACCCAATTTTATTTTAGTTTTTTGTTTTTTTGCTTCTGTTTAGGAATAAATAATCCATCTACCTTCTGCTTAGTTGTGGTTTTATCTTTTAATTAGTGTTTGTGCCAAGTTAAACCTATAGAATCTTCTTGGATGATAGTTATTTGATCTTGCTGTAATTTCCAGAAACTTTCGGTCCACGAAAAAAATTATTAAAATTCATCAGAACGTGATAAAATAGTGATTCCAATTGCTTCTGATCAATAAACAAATTTCCTAGGTCTTCCTATTTTGGCAGAAATTTTGGAGTTCCATAAGTTTGCGTTAGTTACAGATTACTACAGACTGTTCTGTTTTTTGACAGATTCTGTTTTTTGTGTGTTGTTTGCTTATTTTGATGAATCTATGGCTAGTAAAATAGTTTATAATACATAGAGAAGTTGTAATAAAGTAGGTTTAACACCAATATAAATAAAGAATGAGTTCATTACAGTACCTTGAAGTGGTCTTTTGTTTTCTTTCGCTAACGGAGCTCACAAGATTTCTGTTGAGTATTGTGTTGTGAAGTTTTCAAGTTTTGGGTAAATTCTTTTGATGGATTATGGAACAAGGAGTGGCAAGAGCCCAATATTGGGGATTCCCATGGCACCCCCAAGATAATCCAAGGACACCAAAAAGTCAAAGCTTGGAGATGCCCCGGAAGGCATCCCCTCTTTCGTCTACTTCCATCTGTAATTTTACTTGGAGCTATATTTTTATTCACCACATGATATGTGTTTTGCTTGGAGCGTCTTGTCTGATTTGAGTCTTTTCTTTTTAGTTTACCACAATCATACTTGCTGTACACACCTTTTGAGAGAGCCATACATGAATTGGAATTTGATAGAATACTCTATGTGCTTCACTTATACCTTTTGAGCCATATAGTTTTGCTCTTGTGCTTCACTTATATCTTTTGAGCTTTATAATTTTGCTCTATGTGCTTCACTTAGATCTTTTAGAGCACGGTGGTGGATTTGTTTTAAAGAAACTATTGATCTCTCATGCTTCACTTAGATTATTTTGAGAGTCTTAAATAGCATGGTAAATTTCTTAATAACAATATGCTTGGTATTCAAGATTTGTAAAACTTTCTTTTGAGTGCGTTGAATACTAAGAAAAGTTTGATGCTTGATAATCGTTTTGAGATATGAAGATGGTGATATTAGAGTCATGCTAGTTGAGTAGTTGTTAATTTGAGAAATACTTGTGTTAAAGTTTGTGATTCCCGTAGCATGCACGTATGGTGAACCGTTATGTGATGAAGTCGGAGCATGGTTTATTTATTGATTGTCTTCCTTATGAGTGGCGGTCGGGGATGAGCGATGGTCTTTTCCTACCAATCTATCCGCCTAGGAGCATGCGCGTAATACTTTGCTTTGATAACTTCTAGATTTTTGCAATAAGTATATGAGTTCTTTATGACTAATGTTGAGTCCATGGATTATACGCACTTTTTCCATCCTTTCACCATTGCTAGCCTCTCTAATACCGCGCACTTTTTGCCGGTATCATACACCACCATATACCTTCCTCAAAACAGCCACCATACATACCTATCATGGCATTTCCATAGCCATTCCGAGATATATTGTCATGCAACTTTCCACCGTTCCGTTTATTATGACATGCTCCACCATTGTCATATTGCTAGCATGATCATGTAGTTGACATCGTATTTGTGGCAAAGCCACCGTTCATAATTCTTTCATACATGTCACTCTTGATTCATTGCATATCCCGGTACACCGCCGGAGGCATTCACATAGAGTCATATCTTGTTCTAAGTATTGAGTTGTAATTATTGAGTTGTAAGAAAAATAAAAGTGTGATGATCATCATTTTTAGAGCATTGTCCCAAGTGAGGAAAGGATGATGGAGACTATGATTCCCCCATAAGTCGGGATGAGACTCTGGACGAGAAAAAAATAAAAGAGGCCATAAAAAAAGGAGAAAAGGCCCAAATAAAAAATGAGAGAAAAAGAGAGAAGGGACAGTGTTACTATCCTTTTACCATACTTGTGCTTCAAAGTAGCACCATGATATTCATGATAGAGAGTCTCTCATTTTGTCACTTTCATATACTAGTGGGAATTTTTCATTATAGAACTTGGCTTGTATATTCCAATGATGGGCTTCCTCAAAATGCCCTAGGTCTTCGTGAGCAAGCGAGTTGGATGCATCCCCCACTTAGTTTCTTTTGTTGAGCTTTCATATGCTTATAGCTCTAGTGCATCCATTGCATGGCAATCCCTACTCACTCGCATTGATATCTATTGATGGGCATCTCCATAGCCCGTTGATACGCCTAGTTGATGTGAGACTATCTTCCCCTCTTTTTGTCTTCTCCACAACCACCATTCTATTCCACATATAGTGCTATATCCATGGCTCACGCTCATGTATTGCGTGAAGATCGAAAAAGTTTTGAAAATGTTAAAGTATGAAACAATTGCTTGGCTTGTCATCGGGGTTGTGCATGATTTAAATACTTTGTGTGGTGAAGATAGAGCATAGCCAGACTATATGATTTTGTAGGGATAACTTTCTTTGGCCATGTTATTTTGAGAAGACATAATTGCTTTGTTAGTATGCTGAAGTAATATTATTTTTATGTCGATATGAACTTTTGTCTTGAATCTTTCGGATCAGAATATTCGTACCACAACTAAGAAGATTTACATTGAAATTATGCCAAGTAGCACTCCGCATCAAAAATTCTCTTTTTATCATTTACCTACTTGAGAACGAGCAGGAATTAAGATTGGGGATGCCTGATACGTCTCCAACGTATCTATAATTTTTGATTGCTCCATGTTATATTATCTACTGTTTTGGACTATATTGGGCTTTATTTTCCACTTTTATATTACTTTTGGGACTAACCTATTAACCGGAGGCCCAGCCCAAAATTGTTGTTTTTTGCCTATTTCAGTGTTTCGAAGAAACAAAATATCAAATGGAGTCCAAACGGAATGAAACCTTCGGGAACGTGATTTTCTCATCAGATAAGACCCAGGAGACTTGGACCCTCCGTCAAGAAAGCCACGAGGCGGTCACGAGGGTGGAGGGCACGCCCCCTGCCTCGTGGGCCCCTCGAAGCTCCAATGACGTACTCCTTCCTCCTATATATACCTACGTACCCCCAAACGATCAGATACGGAGCCAAAAACCTAATTACACTGCCGCAACTTTCTGTATCCACGAGATCCCATCTTGGGGCCTGTTCTGGAGCTCCACCGGAAGGGGAATCGATCATGGAGGGCTTCTGCATCATCACCATAGCCTCTCCGATGAAGTGTGAGTAGTTTACCTCAGACCTTCGGGTCCATAGTTAGTAGCTAGATGGCTTCTTCTCTCTTTTTGGATCTCAATACAATGTTCTCCCCTCTCTCGTGGAGATCTATTCGATGTAATCTTCTTTTTGCGGTGTGTTTGTTGAGACTGATGAATTGTGGGTTTATGATCAAGAATATCTACGAACAATATTTGAATCTTCTCTGAATTCTTTTATGTATGATTGGTTATCTTTGCAAGTCTCTTCGAATTATCAGTTCCGTTTGGCCTACTAGATTGGATTTTCTTGCAATGGGAGAAGTGCTTAGCTTTGGGTTCAATCTTGCGGTGTCCTTTCCAAGTGACAGTAGGGGCATCAAGGCACGTATTGTATTGTTGCCATCGAGGATAACAAGATGGGGTTTATATCATATTGCATGAATTTATCCCTCTACATCATGTCATCTTGCTTAAGGCGTTACTCTGTTTTCATTAACTTAATACTCTAGATGCATGCTGGATAGCGGTCGATGACTGGAGTAATAGTAGTAGATGCAGGCAGGAGTCGGTCTACTTGTCTCGGACGTGATGCCTATATACATGATCATGCCTAGATATTATCATAACTATGCTCAATTCTGTCAATTGCTTAACAGTAATTTGTTCACCCACCGTAGAAATACTTATGCTCTTAAGAGAAGCCACTAGTGAAACCTATGGCCCCCGGGTCTATTCTCATCATATCAATCTCCAATCACTTTATATTTGCTTTGATTTTTACCTTTGCCTTTTATTTTACCTTGCATCTTTATACCAAAAATATTATCTATCATCTCTATCAGATCTCACTCTCGTAAGTGACCGTGAAGGGATTGACAGCCCCTAATCGCGTTGGTTGCGTTGAGCTATCGTTTTGTGTAGGTACGAGGGACTCGCGCGTGGCCTCCTACTGGATTGATACCTTGGTTCTCAAAACCGAGGGAAATACTTACGCTACTTTGCTGCATCATCCTCTCCTCTTCGGGGAAATCCAACGCAGTGCTCAAGAGGTAGCATCATGCCGAAGAAGTGTTGAATAGCTCGCGGTCCTTCCAGGTTGAACTCCCACATTCGGAGGGATCGAGTTTTGCAAGGCAGGACCCGACGAACTAGCATGACTTGCATTATTGTAACCAGGCCGACGTCTCTTTCGAGGAGATCTCGGATGCGGCTCTGCAATACCGGCACATCATTTACTGGCCCCCAGTCTAGCCCCTTATTGATCCATGACATCAGTTGTGGTGGGGGGACCGAGCGAAAGGCAGGGGCGGCCACCCACTTGGTACCCCGGGGAGCTGTGATATAAAACCACTCCCGTTGCCATAAACTGGACACCTCCGGGAAGGAACCTTTTGGCCATGGAACTTCGGCGCCTTTGCTTATGACGGCGCCCCCGCACTCTGCGTGTCGCCCGTCTATCATCTTCGGCTCCACGTTGAAAGTTTTGGGCCACAGGTCGAAGTGTGGGGGTAATACGGGGGAAAGCTTCACACACGACGATGAACAACGAGATGTGGAGGATGGAATCCGGAGCCAGATCATGGAAATCCATCCCGTAATAGAACATGAGCCCCCTTACAAAGGGATAGAGCAAGGCCTAGCCCTCGGAGGAAGTGAGAGATGAATACAACGCTCTCGCCGGGCTTGGGAGTGGGAATGACCTGCCCTCGAGCAGGCAACCTGTGCGAGATTTCTCCGGTCAAGTACCTGGCCTCTCTTAGCTTCTTGATGTCTCCCTCTGTGACAAAGGAAAGCATCCATTGACCTTGAAGGTTGGATCCGGACATGGTTGAAGGTCTGAAGCGCCTGACCTGAGCCTTGGGTGTTGGAACTCGAGGTGGGGGAAGGATTCGATTGAGCGCAAGAAGAAAAAGGACAGGCCTTGGCCTCCTTATAAAGGGGATGAATATCAAGGGTCCTCCGCGTGGCCGTTTGGGACTTGCCTAAAACCGAGGAGTCATACCAACGGGCACGATCGGGTTACCCACATCCGTATTGATGAGAATCCTGTAATAAGGGGGGCATGATCTCTGCTTTGACAAGACGAGCCAATAAAATCCCCTCGCAAAACGTGCAGTGGCAGGCTGATTAAAAAAGACGGTCCGTTATGGCTAGACCATGGCCATACGTCACATTATGAAAAACGGTCGGCAGATTGATTTGTGGAAATATTATTCTCTCTGCGGTGGTATGTGGAATTTGTTTTGCAGAGCTGGACACTATCCTTGTGTTCAAAATCTTCTATGGAGTATTCGGAGGAGGAACCCGCCTTGCAATGCCGAAGACAATCTGCGCGCCGGACTCATCGTCATTGAAGCCTGGTTCAGGGGCTACTGAAGGAGTCCAGGATTAGGGGGTCTCTGGACAGCCGGACTATATCCTTTGGCCGGACTATTGGACTATGAAGATACAAGATTGAAGACTTCGTCCCGTGTCCGGATGGGACTCTCCTTGGCGTGGAAGGCAAGCTTGGCGATACGGATATGTAGATCTCCTCCCTTGTAACCGACTCTGTGTAACCCTAGCCCCTGATGTGACACTTCCTATGGAGACAAATGTTTCATTGCCGGGGAAGTATGTCGTACCAGCTAAACGCGCTGGAAAAACAAATCAATTTGTTACTATTGATTCAATACATAAACAAAGTCTGGCCATGACGCACATAGCTCCGGAGATACAAGTATTACAAATTGGCACGATGACATTTCAAATTGTACAGCCGAAGGAAGTGAGGCCCACTTTCCGAACCCCATGCAATCAGGATACGGAGGGGAAGATGCAAGTTAAGGACTCAGGAGGATGCATGCGTTTTCCTTCTTAGTCCTAGTTCGTTTCCTTTTCAATAAGTACTAGTCCGTTTTGTCTTTTGTGATCAATGTGCCGGATAATTAAATTAGTTAAGATGTGATTAGGAAGATGGGAGAGAGAGAGAGTTCGTGTAATATTTTTCTTGTTTAAGTCGGTTTAGCCTGGTTGTTTTTCTCGCCTATATAAAAGGCCGGCTTCGGCTGTGTACGGGATAGCTTTCGTTTAGGTGATTTTTCCAGAGATGAATAGATCGGTAACTCGGAGTATCTTCGAGCCGCCGTTTGATATTTGTTGAATAGCTCTTGGGGCTTTCTGATTTTGGCGTGAGATTGATTCCAGAATTTCAATTTCCGCTGGTCTGTTGAAGATCGTCCACATACTTCCTCTCCTGGGTTTGCGTGTTGTTGCCGTGGTGATTGCATCTACAAGATCGCGAGTGCTACGTCGTTTCAGGTGACATCGTACCGTAAAAAATTGGGCAAATTATTTGTACCATCGATTTTCTGTCGACGGCCGCATCACCCCCTCCGGTGTCTATATAAACCGGAGGGTTTACTCCGTAGGACAACAACAATCATACCATAGGCTAGCTTCTAGGGTTTAGCCTCTACAATCTCGTGGTAGATCAACTCCTGTAATACTCATATCATCAAGATCAATCAAGCAGGAAGTAGGGTATTACCTCCATCGAGAGGGCCCGAATCTGGGTAAACATCGTGTCCCCCGCCTCCTGTTACCATCCGCCTTAGACGCACAGTTCGGGACCCCCTACCCGAGATCTACCGGTTTTGACACCGACAATAATCAAACTAGAAGGTATTTCTTATTACATCTCAACAGTCTGAATGCTTAAGTGTAAAAGAGGCGGAGTAGCTCTCCGCATTCCAAGCGCGTGGCTCCTCTTTCTTGTGCTCGACGTTGTAAAGGTGGTACGCTCCGCTGTGGAGCAATCTGGTGACAATGAAGGGGCCTTCCCAAGCAGGAGCAAGCTTGTGTGGTTTCTGCTAATCCACTCGAAGAACCAAGTCTCCCTCTTGAAATGCTCGACCCCTCATGTTCCTGCCGTGGAATCGACGCAGGTCCTGCTGATAGATGGTCGATCGAATCAGGGCCATCTCTCATTCCTCTTCCAGGAGATCAATTCCATCTTGCCATGCCTGTTCTGCTTCATCTTCTAAGAAAAGCTCGACTCGGGGTGCATTGTGAAGCAAATCACTCAGAAGTACAGCCTCAGCTCCATAGACCAAGAAGAATAGAGTTCGGCCAGTCGACCGATTGGGAGTTGTCCTCAATCCCCAAAGCACTGATGGAAGCTCATCGACCCACGCGCCTGCTGCGTGCTTGCGATCACGCATCCACTAGTGCAGAACCGGGCAATAGCACCGGTTCGTAAGGCCCTTTAGTGCCGGTTCCATAACTGGCACTAAAGTGTGGGCACTAAAGCCCCCCCCCCCCTTTAGTACCGGTTCAGCACGAACCGGTGCTAAAGGGCAACCACGTGGCACGAGCCAGCTCCGGGGGGCGGGAGCCCTTTAGTACCGGTTGGTAACACCAACCGGTACTACAAGGTTTGGGGTTTTTTTGGTTTTATGATTTCTTTTTCATTTAATTTTGTGTTTTCCATTTTAATTCTTTTTCGTTTGTTGGTATTTTACGATACTACACATTGTACACGTTATATATATATATATATATATATATATATATATATATATATATATATATATATATATATATATATATATATATATATATACCATCAAATGTCTCACAAACCACCATATTAATTCACACATATACACATGTTTAGCTATATACAATTTCTCCTACATGTTGCCTTGGAAGCCAGTGGCATTAGCCTAATTGGTGCCTTCGGAGCACGATGACAATTGGAAGTGGTTCATGGGGGCGGTAGCGGGTAATAGTATTCTCCCTTCAGATTTATGACCTGGTCGAGCAAAAATCCCGCTATTTCCTCTTGAAGTGCTTGTACGCGCTCCGTATCTAGGAGCTTGTCCCGCACCTCTGTGAACTGTTAAGAAGGAGATCAATATGCATGTGTATTAGTTGTGTGACTAGATATCGATAATGGTGTAAATATTGTGAATAGTGTTCTCACAAACGTTCCCATTCCTGTCTTCGAGATCTGCTCGTTTCGGACGCTATCATGCGAATGTTCTCGCAAACGCAAAATGCACACGGATCAGTCCCCTGCGCCTCCTTCAGGGCCTTTACGAGAATGGAGTTTGGTCAGATAATAATTAATCAAGCATGATAATTAAAGAGATGGCAGCTAGCTAGATAGCTAGTACTACTTAATTACTTACCTTGGGTCGAAACCATTTCAGCTTTTGTTTCCATTCGCCTTCCGTGACGCTGATGAACCTTGCCTAAGCCCTGCCCGCTGACAAAGAAAATGAATAAAGGGGTTATTAAATAGTTCATATCAGGAAATGACGAACTAAATAGGCCGAGATATATAGTTAATAATGATTGAAATTACCTGTTGACTATCCCAAACAAGATGTTGTAGTCAGTTTTTATTTTGAGTAGTGAGTCCAGTATTTCAACTGTTTCGGCGTCAACTTTAATGATACACAAGATCCAGTGAAATCTGCATGCACACACGTTTGCATGTCTTAATTAAGCGGGCATATGTAAGCAAAAACATGTAGCTAGCTAGTAGGCAAAAACAGAGAATTTGTAGTACAAGACAATGTGACTCACTGGAAGTTGTAAGGAAGTAGTATATGTTCATTGTATTTGAGGCGCTTCAAGAACTCTAGCATGCTGTCCTCTACATGCTTTTCATGATATGCATCTATTTTCCATGTGTATTCATTAACGATGTTTGGGTCAATGAACCCAATGCCATAGCGTCCACCTTTTCTCAAGTCATACATCTTCATCCTGCATAATACCATAGAAAAGAATATAGTGAGGATAATTACAGGTAATGATTGATCAAAAGGATCACTACAGCTAGCTTGAGAGACTTAAATTACAGAAAGAAATCACTTATAGACAATAGCAACTGACGATTGATTTGTCGAGTGCGTCTTGATTGTATAACTGAAACAGTCCAGAATACTCAACGGACACAGCTTTCTCATGGTAGTAATGATCCTTCTTGACATTCACCATGAGGGACTCTCAATTGGAAATCTTGATAATGTTCATGTACCATTGATGCAATTCATACATTCTCGTTGTGAGCTTCTTGACCTCGTCTGGCTCGACCAAAGGTTGGCCCCGGACATATTTCCGTTTTATTTCCTCCTCTCTAAGCGGAGACATGGGCTCGACCTCGAGGAGTTGTCCAACAGTGATCTTGAGCATTTCAGCCTGCATTATATGATCCTCGGTTATTACCACATCGCCCAGCTGGGGAACATTAACGGTTTGCCCACAATAATATTGGACGCGCATACTCTCATGTGTTGTTGGCACAACAAGCGGGGGGATTGATTGCGCTGCCTGTTCTCCCAGCTGGGGAACGGTTTTCCCGCCCTTTTTGACAACTGCTTGTTGTTTGCTCGAGCTCGAGCTCGCCTCCCTCTGTATACATGCTCGATTTAACTTCCTGATGTGGCGCTCATAGTCTGTGTCAACAGGCTTCGGAGCTGGTGGTTTAGACATAGGAATGAAGTGGTCAATCGTTTCCTGAGGCACTTTCTCCCTTGGCGGCGGTGGCGGTTTCGGTGCAAAATGGGCTTCCACCTCGGCCTTCGATATGGCTGCGTTTTCCTCCTCGAACTTGTCATAAGGCCTCTGCGGAAGAGGCGCGAGGCTGCTTGGACCATATTTATATCGCTTGCCTCCGTCTGTACTTCCTGTACTATGACCTCGACTCGTACCGCTACGCACCATAGCTGCGGGGTGTCTCTTCTGCGATTGCTGAGGCGGCGGAGATGGCTGACGGGGCTGAGTTGAACGAGGAGGAGTGGCCTGAAGCTATGCCGGACTTGGAGGAGGAGTGGCATGAGGTTGTGCCGGACTTGGAGGAGGAGTGGACGTCTGATGCTGTGCCGGACTTGGAGGAGGAGGAGTGGCTTGACGCTTTGCCGGACTTGGAGGAGCAGGAGTGGCCTCACGCGTTGGTGGACTTGGAGGAGCGGGAGTCTGCTGACTCGGTGGCGGACTTCGACGAGGAGTCGGGTGACGCGGTGTCGGTGGCCTTCGAAAGACGATGCAATCCTTTCTCCATAAGATGACATGATGTATGGCCTCTCCGAGTGTGTGCTCATCGTCACCTCCAGGAATGTCAAGCTGTAGCCCTGAATATGGGTCCACCACCTCATCAACCACGACACGAGCATAGCCCGCTGGAATCGGGTTGCAATGAAAGGTTGCCACGGGGGGATTTGAAAAAGCAACGGCGTCCGCAACCTTCATGGATATGTTCTTCATTTTGAAGTGTAGCTCACAGTTAGTGTTCTCCGTGATGTCATCCACGGGGTATCTATCCAGCATTGCGTCAAACGGGGCGAAACCCACGCTGCTTCTCGGCATGGATGGGGCGGTGCTATCCAACGCTGGATCATCCGCTAGCTGCTGCAGCTGCTGAGACCCC
Organism: Aegilops umbellulata; assembly: GCA_032464435.1. Lineage (NCBI taxonomy): Eukaryota > Viridiplantae > Streptophyta > Magnoliopsida > Poales > Poaceae > Aegilops > Aegilops umbellulata. The sequence continues at coordinate 507,529,393 of CP136055.1, forward strand.
CTTTGCTGGCTAAGTGAGTCGATCTGCTCCTACTGCCGCTAGAATTTGACTGCCAAGTCCGCTTGACTTGCTTCTAGGCCTTGAAGGCGTTCATAGTCCCACTTCCTCTGCTCCTCCTCCATCTTCCTCTTCTTATCCTCCGCAATCTTCTTTCTCGGACGGGTTCTGTAGTCGGCGTTCCAGTCCGAAAACCCCTCATACCACGAAATAGCGCCCTTGCCTCGTGTTCTTCCCGGGTGTTCAGGATTTCCCAGGGCACGCGTAAGCTCGTCGTTCTCTCTGTTGGGCTGGAACACCCCCGATCGAGCCTCTTCTATTGCAACAAGTAGCGCATCGTCGGCTCCGTTCAGACATGCCTTCGTCGAAACTTTGCCTGTCTTCGGGTCCAACTCCCCCCCCCCATGCGCATAGAACCAAGTCCTGCACCTGGGGGGCCAGCTCTTAGTAACCGGAGTGACACCTGCATCCTCCATCTCTTTCTCAGACTTATCCTACTTAGGCATTGCCACCACATAGCCACCTAGCCCAAGCTTATGGAACTTATCCTTTTTTTCGGCATTCTTCTTGTTTATTCTCGACCGTTCCTTAGCTAATTCCGAATCCTTGAATTTCACGAAATCATCCCAATGAGCACTTTGGTTCTCTAGTGTTCCCTCAAATACTGGAGTCTTCCTTCATCCCTTGACGTACTTGTCCCATACACGATTCTTGTGGTTCTTGAATGCAACCGCCATCTTCCTAAGAGCAGCGTCCTTGACTTTCTGCACATCTGCTTCTGTGAAATGATCTGGTAGGGTGAAATGTTCCATGAGAGTATCCCAAAGCAGACCTTTTTGTCTGTTGTCGACAAAAGTAACATCTGGACGTCGCTTTGCTGGCTCTCTCCATTCTTGAAGGGAGATCGAGAGTTGGTCCTTCACAAGAAGTCCGCACTGACGAACGAACTTGTCTGCAATCTTCTTAGACGCTAATGGTTTGCCATTAGGTCTGACTGCCTCGATATTGTACTTTACGCCCTCCTTCAACTTTTTGTTCGGGCCTTGTTTCGTCCTGTTGTCTGAAGATTTACTCGATCCGGATGGCTGAAAGAAGAAATATTGATTCATTAATATATCTTCAAGTCATTTAAAACATGTGATGATCACCAGATGCCTGCTTATATAAATATATATACCTCGCCGGTCTTTGTTTTTTCAAGATCAACATTTTCTTCGTCATCATCATAATAATAGTTCATGACTTCATCAATTCGGTCGTCGCGATCGAATATCATATCACCCTCCCCGGTGTTGTTTAGAAATTCGGAGCCGTCATAATCTTCTTCCTTCTGATCATCATCTGGCCCGCGAGGATGGCGTATCATATCGAACATGGCATGTTCTCCCTCTCTGCCGGTATTGTCCGCCATAGCTTTTATTTAACTAATCCAAAAGAAATATAAAACAATTTAGTATTAAAATTACATCGTCTCGAATAATAGATATAATCTCGAATACATCGTCTCGAATAATACATAATCTCGAATACATCGTCTCGAATATTATATATCTAATACATCACTGGCTAGCTAGGTAGCTAATTAATAAAGATCGAATACTACAGAAGAATCTAGGACACTCATGGTTCCTGCGGCACGGGCGGTGGACACCCAAAGCAAAGGAACCCTCACAGGATCATAGCTAAAGTGAGATCCCTGAAGAAACTTTCAGGTATTGGAGAACCTGCCGCCCTCTAACGCAACCATGTAGCGATGGACGTGCTCGTCCTCCTCCCTGACACGGCGACGTACCACCTCCAGCGGGGCCGGCTCCCTCCGCACCAAAACTGGCCCACGCGAACGCCACCAAACGAGATCAGGGTCGACGACGGGACCCGGGGCCGGGTTCCTCATCAAGCGGCGCGCCCCTCCAGGCACCACCTCCCAGTGCCAGCCCGGCGGAGCCCAGTCCCGGACATGGGTCAGCCGGACGTCGTCGCGGACGTGTCGATGGCGAGGATGCGGGCCGGGCATCGTCGAGAACAAATACTAGCTATATGCCCGCAAAAAGTAACATTTTTTAATGATTGGATTTTGATAACTAAAATTTCTAACATTTCTATATAACTAACATTTCTATAACATTTCTAATATTTCTAGAACTAAAAAAAAGAAAAATTTCTAACTTTTTTATAACTATTTCTATAACTAAAAAACAGAAAATTTTCTAACAATTCTAACATTTCTAACTATTCTAACAATTCTAACATTTCTAACTATTCTAACAATTCTAACATTTCTAACTATTTCTAAAAAACAGAAAAAATTCTAACTTTTTTATAACTATCTCTATAACTAAAAAACAGAAAAATTTCTAACAGTTCTAACATTTCTAACTATTCTAACAATTCTAACATTTCTAACTATTCTAACAATTCTAACATTTCTAACTATTTCTAAAAAATAGAAAAATTTCTAACAATTTCTAAAAAACAGAAAAAATTTCTAACTATTTGTATAACTAAAAAACAAAAAATGTATGTGTGTGTGTGCGCGCGCGCTCACCGATGAGGCGAGAGGCGACGGGGGGCGCGCGGCGACGTGGACGGCGGCGGGCGCGGCGACGACGGGGATGACGAAGACGGGGACAGGGACGGGGCGGCGACGACGGGGACGGGGACGTACGGGCCGAGGCGGCGACGACGACGGGGACGTACGGGGCGGCGACGACGGGGAAGGGGACGACACGGGACGGGCTGGGACGGGGCGGCGCTGACGACGGGGACGACGGGGCGGCGACGACGGGGACGGGGCGGTAACGAGGGATGGAGACGTACGGGGGCGGCGGGCGACGGTGCAGAGGAGAAAGCAGATGAGAAACTGAAATTTTCATAAGTGTTGCTTATATAGGAGGGGCCTTTAGTACCGGTTGGAGCCACCAACCGGTACTAAAGGCGTGTTTTGGCCAGGCCAAGCGGCGGGAAGCACCCCCCTTTAGTACCGGTTCGTAGAACCAACCGGTACTAAAGGCCCCCCCCCCTTTAGTACCGGTTGGTGCCACGAACCGGTACTAAAGGGGGGTGCGCTGCCAGGCGAGGGGCGCAAAGTTTAGTCCCACCTCGCCTAGCGAAGGGCAGCCGCACTGGTTTATATACCCAGCCACGGCTGCTCCTTTGAGCTCCTCTCAAATGCAGGCCTTTTGGGCCTACCTGTGCTGCCCCGTGGGCCTACTGGGCCTTTGCGGGCCTGCATCCTGGCCCAACAACAGGTTGGGTTTCTAGTCGTATGCAGGTCGCTCTGGCCTAGTAGGCGGGCTTTTTTTTACTTTATTTATTTTTGAGTTGTTTTTTTTGTGTATTTAGAGTTTCTTTGTGAATATTTTTGCTTTAGGTACAAAAAATTACAAACTTTCTGTTAGTACCCGTAGTTTTCAAATTTGAATAGTTTAAATTTTCAATTATTTGAAATTAGTGTGAATCACTAGTTTGTGAATAACTTAACTTTAAAAATCAGTAAAGGCATGAAAGAATTTGTTTGCACATAAAATTTCTTCGTGTTTCAAATGCCAAACACATAACTATCCTAACTATTACAGACTTTCCCTTCTGGGTGTGAAACACAAAAGAAAGTGATGATAGTGAAGCCGATCACATCCCAGATCTTTGGGTGTGAAACTTTTTCTTCGCGTGTGTCCCTTTGCGCCGTAACCATGGAAAATCTTCATCATTTAACGGGATGCTCGGGTCAATATTCACTGTGAATGGAGCAATTTCATCAAACTTTTCATAATCTTCTGACTTGTCTGTCTTGTCATCCACTCCCACGATGTTTCTCTTCCCAGAAAGAACTATGTGCCGCTTTGGCTCATCGTACGATGCATTCGCTTCCTTATCTTTTCTTTTTCTTGGCTTGGTAGACATGTCCTTCACATAGAAAACCTGTGCCACATCATTGGCTAGGACGAATGGTTCGTCTGCATACGCAAGATTGTTGAGATCAACTATTGTCATTCCATACTGCGGGTCTTCCATTACCCCGCCTCGTGTCATATTGACCCATTTGCACCGAAACAAAGGGACCTTCAAACCACGTCGATAGTCAAGCTCCCATATGTCCTGTATATAGCCATAATATGTTTCCTTTCCCGTCTTGGTTTCTGCATCAAAGCGGACACCACTGCTTTGGTTGGTGCTCTTCTTATCTTGGGCGATCATGTAAAATGTATTACCATTTATCTCGTATCCTTTGAAAGTCAATATATTCGAAGATGGTAATTGGGACAGCAAGTACAGGTCATCTTTAATAGAGGTGTCATGCATGGTACGTGTCTGCAACCAGCTGGCGAAACTCCTGGTTTGTTCACGTGTAATCCAGTCATCAGACCGCTCCGGGTGTTTGGAGCGTAGCAAATTCTTGTGTTCATCCATATACGGAGCCACCAAGGCGGAATTCTGTAGAACTGTGTAGTGTGCTTCAGTGAGAGAATGCCCGTCCATACATATTATTTGTTCCCCTCCTAGCGTGCCTTTTCCATCCAGTCTGCCCTTATGCCGCGATTCAGGAACACCAATCGGCTTAAGGTCAGGAATAAAGTCAATACAAAACTCAATGACCTCCTCATTTTGATGGCCCTTGGAGATGCTTCCTTCTGGCCTACCACGGTTATGAACATATTTCTTTAAGACTCCCATGAACCTCTCAAAGGGGAACATATTGTGTAGAAATACAGGACCCAAAACGTTAATCTCTTCGCATACGTGAACTAGGACGTGCGTCATGATGTTGAAGAAGGATGGTGGGAACACCAAATCGAAACTGACAAGACATTGCACCAAATCATTCTCTAACCTTGGTATGATTTCTGGATCGATTACCTTCTGAGAGATTGCATTGAGAAATGCACATAGCTTCACATTGGCTAATCGAACGTTTTCCGGTAGAAGCCCCCTCAATGCAACCGGAAGCAGTTGCGTCATAATCACGTGGCAGTCATGAGACTTTAGGTTCTGGAACTTTTTCTCTGCCATGTTTATTATTCCCTTTATATTCGACGCGAAGCCAGACGGTACCTTAATATGGAGCAGGCATTCAAAGAAGATTTCCTTCTCTTCTTTGGTAAGAGCATAGCTTGCATGACCCTGATGTATGCCGTCTTTTCCGTGCATACGTTGCTGGTCCTCCCGTGCCTCAGGTGTATCTTTTGGCTTCCCATACACGCCCAAGAAGCCAAGCAGGGTCACACAAAGATTCTTCGTCACGTGCATCACGTCGATTGCGGAGCGGACCTCTAGGTCTTTCCAATAGGGCAGGTCCCAAAATATAGATTTCTTCTTCCACATGGGTGCGCGTCCGTCGGCGTCATTCGGAACAGGTTGTCCACCAGGACCCTTTCCAAAGACCACCTTCAAATCCTTGACCATATCATGTACATCAGCACCAGTACGGTGGCGAGGCTTCGTCCGGTGATCTGCCTCACCTTTGAAATGCTTGCCTTTCTGTCTTACGGGATGCCTGCTCGGAAGAAATCGACGATGTCCCAGGTACACATTCTTCTTACAATTAGCCAAATATATACCGTCGGTATCGTCCAAACAGTGCATGCATGCGCGGTATCCCTTGTTTGTCTGTCCTGAAAGGTTACTGAGAGCAGGCCAATCATTGATGGTCACGAACAGCAATGCCTTTAGGTCAAATTCTTCCCCCATGTGCTCATCCCACGCACGTACACCTGTTCCATTCCACAGTTGTAAGAGTTCTTCAACTAATGGCCTTAGGTACACATCAATGTCGTTGCCGGGTTGCTTAGGGCCTTGGATGAGCACTGGCATCATAATGAACTTCTGCTTCATGCACAACCAAGGAGGAAGGTTATACAAACATAGAGTCACAGGCCAGGTGCTATGGTTTCTGCTATGCTCCCCAAAAGGATTAATGCCATCTGCGCTTAGACCAAACCATACGGTCCTTGCATCATCTGCAAACTCCTTCCCGTACTTTCTTTCGATTTTTCTCCACTGCGACCCATCAGTGGATACTCTCAACTTTCCGTCTTTCTTACGGTCTTCTCTGTGCCATCGCATCGCCTTGGCATGCTCTTTGTTTTGGAACAAACGTTTCAACCGTGGTATTATAGGAGCATACCACATCACCTTGGCAGGAATCTTCTTCCTGGGGCGCTCGCCCTCGACATCACCAGGGTCATCGTGGATGATCTTATAGCACAATGCACCGCATACCGGGCAAGCGTTCAAATCCTCGTACTCACCGCGGTAGAGGATGCAATCATTAGGGCATGCATGTATCTTCTGCACCTCTAACCCTAGAGGGCAGACAGCCTTCTTTGCTTCGTACGTACTCTCGGGCAATTCGTTGTCCTTTGGAAGCATATCCTTTATCATTACCAGCAACTTTCCAAATCCCTTGTCAGATACACCATTCTCTGCCTTCCATTGCAGCAATTCCAGTGTGGTGCCCAGCTTTTTCTTGTCACCTACGCAATTCGGGTACAACAATTTTTTGTGATCCTCTAACATGCGCTGCAACTTCTTTTTCTCCAAATCACTTGCGCAGTTTCTCTTTGCATCGGCAATTGCCCGACCTAGATCATCAACGGGCTCATCTGATGCCTCTTCTTCAGCTTCATCCCGCATTGTCGGCTCAGCTTCTTCCCGCATTACCGGCTCAGCTTCTTCCCCCATTGTTGTATCATCGTATTCAGGGAACCCATGGCCAGGATAGCTGTCGTCGTCCTCTTCCTCTTCATTGTCTTCCATCATAACCCCTCTTTCTCCATGCTTGGTCCAAACATTATAGTGGGGCATGAAACCGGACTCAAACAGGTGGACGTGAATGGTTCTTGACGTAGAGTAATTGTGACCATTCTTACAGCCAGCACATCGACAAGGCATAAAACCATCCGCCCGCTTGTTTGCCTCAGCCGCAAGCAGAAAAGTATGCACGCCCTCAACGAACTGGAGAGAGCATCGGTCATCGTACATCCATTGCCGGCTCATCTTCATTACACAACACCGAATAGACCAAATTAATACAAGTTCATACATAAAGTTCATACATAAAGTTCATACAACACTTAAATGCAACAAACAAATAACTCTCTAGCTAAAGCATTTAAATGCAACAACAAATGCGATCAAGATCGCAACTAAGGTAACAATTGATCCAACAGCATAATGATACCAAGCCTCACTATCGATGGCATATTTTCTAATCTTTCTAATCTTCAAGCGCATTTTCTCCATCTTGATCTTGTGATCATCGACGACATCGGCAACAAGCAACTCCAATTCCATCTTCTCCCCCTCAATTCTTTTCAATTTTTCTTTCAAGTACTCGTTTTCTCTTTCAACTAAATTTAACCTCTCGACAATAGGGTCGGTTGGAATTTCCGGTTCACATACCTCCTAGAAAAAATTTCTATGTCAACTTGATGGGCATAATTTGTCATAAACACGAAATGCAACTAGTTTTAAAAGATAATATATAGACCACATCAGAATCATAACAAGGACGAGGGCCGACGGGGACGGATATCAAAACCATGGCACTTTATGTATAACAAACAACTTACGGGTAAGATAATTATACGAGTAACTATATATCCAAATCACACAGACATCATTTTTTATATAAAATTTCATGAACAAGAGGCTCACCACAAGGTGGTGCCAGCGACGGGACAGTGCGGGCGATCGACGGTGGTTACGACGTAGATTTAGAAGGCACTAAGTAAACCACACCTACATATGCAAACTAAGTGTTATTTTTGACCTCAAATTGCATATAAATCAATACTAGCACATGTATATATTTCCTCCCAAATTACTAAACTCACAAATTAATCACTATATAAAGCATTGCAAGAGCTAATCTACCAATGAGAGATGAAAGGACAAAGTTGCTAACCTTTGTGATCATTTGAATGGATGGGGGCCTTCAAATCTTGACAAATTTTGGGCAAAATGTGTGATGAGATCGAGAGGAAGAGGGGAAGAACAGAGAGGAGAGGGGAAAGGGGAAGAACAGAGCGAGCTCGGGTGGACGAAGGGTTTATGTAGGACTGAAAGCGCAACTATCCCTCGGTGGTTTTGGTAATTCCTAACAACATATAGCTCATTGAGCTAACATTATTCCAAGATTAATATTTTAGAAAAGCTCAATGGATGGCATGGCATGGATGAGGAAAGTGGATCCCTCAAAATTATAAGGACAAAGGATTGGCTCAAGCTTCAAGAACAAGACTCTACATTTTATATTTTGGTGATCCAAGATCACATTGAGTCCATAGGAAAAGCCAATACTATTAAGGAGGGATGAGGTGTTTCTTAATGAGCCTCTTGCTTCATGTGCTTAGTGATATGCTCCAAAATCCTCAACTACCTTTCCATATCCACATATGATCCAAACCTAAAGTCAAACTCGGCCCCACCGATTCTTTCTATCCGGAGCCACCGAGTTTCACATGTCATAGCCACTGCCACAAACCCTAGCAAATCGGTCTCACCGATAGGGATCTCGGTCTCACCGAGATGGGATTGCAATTTCTCTATTTCCCTTCGTAACGTTTCGGTCCAACCGAAGTGAGCGATCGGTCCCACCGAGATTGCAATGTAAACTCACTGTTTCCCTTTCGTAACATTTCGGTCTCACCGAAAAGAGCGAATCGGTCCCACCGAGTTTACCTCACCAACTCTTTGGTTAGCTTATTACCAAAATCGGTCTCACCGAGTTTGTGTAATCGGTCACACCGAGATTACGTTATGCCCTAACCCTAACCATATCGGTCCTACCGAGTTGCATCTCAGTCCCACCGAAAATCCTAACGGTCACTAGGTTTGCTGAATCGGTCCGACCGAGTTTAATGATTCGGTCCCACCGAGTTTAGCAGATTGTGTGTAACGGTTAGATTTTGTGTGGAGGCTATATATACCCCTCCACCCACTCTTCATTCATGGAGAAAGCCATCAGAACAGATCTTCACTTCCAATACACATTTTCTGAGAGAGAACCACCTACACTTGTGTTGAGCTCAAGATATTCCATTCCTACCATATGAATCTTGATCTCTAGCCTTCCCCAAGTTTCTTTCCACTCAAATCTTCTTTCCACCAAATCCAAATCCTATGAGAGAGAGTTGAGTGTTGGGGAGACTATCATTTGAAGCACAAGATCAAGGAGTTCATCATCAACACACCATTTGTTACTTCTTGGAGAGTGGTGTCTCCTAGATTGGCCAGGTGTTGCTTGGGAGCCTCCGACAAGATTGTGGAGTTGAACCAAGGAGTTTGTAAGGGCAAGGAGATCGCCTACTTCGTGAAGATCTACCGCTAATGAGGCAAGTCCTTTGTGGGCGACGGCAATGATGGAATAGACAAGGTTGCTTCTTCGTGGACCCTTCGTGGGTGGAGCCCTCCGTGGACTCGCGCAACCGTTACCCTCCGTGGGTTGAAGTCTCCATCAACGTGGATGTACGATAGCACCACCTATCGGAACCACGCCAAAACATCCGTGTCTCCAATTGCGTTTGAGTCCTCCAAACCCTTCCCTTTACATTCTTGCAAGTTGTATGCTTTACTTTCCGCTGCTCATAAACTCTTTTGCATGCTTGCTTGAATCGTGTGAGATTGCTTGACTTATGTTAAAATTGCTAAAATCTGCCAAGAACTAAAATTGGGAAAAGGATAGATTTTTATTTGGTCAAGTAGTCTAATCACCCCCCTCTAGACATACTTCCGATCCTGCAAGTGGTATTAGAGCTTTGGTCTCCATTTGCTTTGATTTCCATAGCTTTTGGTGGTCATAGCCTTGGTTTCACAACCTAGGAGAGTATGGCGTCTAGCGAGGGAAATTATCACCGTAGAGGTCCTTGCTTTGATGGTACTAATTTTTCTAGTTGGAAGCATAAAATGAAAATGCATATTCTTGGACATAACCCCGCTGTTTGGGCTATTGTGTGTGTTGGTTTGCAAGGTGACTTCTTCGATGGGAAAGAACCAAACCGTGAAGCTACCGCAGAAGAGTTGAAGATGCTACAATACAACGATCAAGCTTGTGATATTCTCTTCAATGGATTGTGCCCCGAAAAATTCAACAAAATCAGTCGTCTTGAGAATGCAAAGGAAATTTGGGATACTTTAATTGATATGCACGAAGGTACCGACTCCGTCAAGGAATCCAAATTGGATGTGCTTCAAAGGCAACTTGACAAGTTCAAAATGAAGGATGGTGAAGGTGTTGCTGAAATGTACTCTAGGCTTGCTCTTATCACAAATGAGATTGCCGGCTTAGGGAGTGAAGAGATGACCAATAGATTCATCATCAAGAAGATCCTAAGAGCCTTGGATGGAAAATATGATACCGTGTGCACATTGATCCAAATGATGCCCAATTACAAAGATCTCAAGCCAACGGAAGTCGTTGGAAGAATTGTTGCTCATGAGATGTCACTCAAGGATAAAGAGGAACTTCACAACAAATCAAGTGGTGCTTACAAAGCCTCATGTAAAGCCCCCACCTCATCAAGTGAGAAGCAAATCCTCAATGAAGAATTAAGCTTAATGGTGAAAAACTTTAACAAGTTCTACAAGAGTAGAAGCAAAGATAGAAGCTCCAAGTCAAGGTCCTACAATGACAAAAGATCTTCTAGTCGAGAGCGAAACTGCTACAATTGTGGAAGACCCGGACACCTATTCCAATGAGTGTACGGCTCCCTACAAGAAAAGAGAAGACTCTCCCAAAAGAAGAAGCCGAAGAGAGGAATCACCACCTAGAGAAAGAAGGAGTAGAGATGATCGTTATGAACGAAGATACTCACGGAGAAGCAAGGATTTGGAAAGAAAGGAAAAGTCATAAAGGAGCTACACAAAACAAAGACATCAAGCTCATGTTGGTGAATGGGTATCCGGCTCCGACTCCGACAACCACTCCGAAAGAAGTTATCACTCCGATTCTGAATATACTCAAGATGAAGGTGTTGTCGGTCTAGAACTTGTGTCAACCAACTCCTACGACATATTTGACTCACCAAATGAAGGAGTTGGAACATGCTTCATGGCTAAAGGCCCAAAGGTATTACACCCCGAGTATGTTGATTTCAATAGTGATGAAGATGACTTGTTAGGTGATGATGATTTACTTGTTGACAACTCTAGTGATGAATACTATGATGAAACATAAATTAATCATGCTAATCAAGATAAAACGAATGACAATGATAAGGAGAAGATTGAGGCTCTAAATAAAGAACTAAACACTCTTAAGTTGGCTCATGAAACTATCTTAGGAGATCATCAAGAACTTTTAAGAACACGTGAGAAATTACGCTTTGAAAAGCTCAACCTTGAGCAAGAGCATGAGTTCTTAAAAGCTATCAATGATGATCTTCGTAAGAAAAGTTCTTCTTACATTGACAAGCGTTTACTCTTATCCACTTACATGCCTCAAGTCAAGTCTAGTAACAAGAACAAAAAGGATTCTTCCTCTAGTAGTACCAATGATCATGTTAAATCCAATATTGTTGCTTCTAGTAGCTCTCTTGATTCCACTAATGATTCTCTTATCCAAGTTACACTTGAGCAAGAAAATAGCCTATTGAAGGGAATTATAGAGAAAGGAGTGTACAAGAGCCTTGCCGGGAGTAAGCAATTCGAGGAAATTGTACGCAAGCAAGGAAGGCACCGGAAGAATCAAGGTGTTGGTTTTGAACGAAAGTTCAATGCCAATGGAGTTGAGTGGGAAGAAGATCAATACCCCAAGACAAAGTTTGTTCCTCAACAAGAGAAGTATGATCCTACTTCTTTCAAAGGGACACAAGCTCAAGATGATCTTCCACCACAAGACTACAAGCAAAAAGGCAAGGACAAGCTTCAAGAGGAAATTGATGCATTTGAAGAAGCTCCTAAGACCTTAGTCAAGTGGATTCCCAAGACTACTTCAAGTTCCACTTCATCAAGTACGACTACAACTCCAAGGATTCCCATCAAGATGGTGTGGATCCAAAAGAAGAAGAACTAGAGAGTTCTTGAGGGTGACTCTGCCAACATACTTCACTTTTATCATTTTGGCAAGAACAAGTGCAATCAACTTCCACATCTTGCACTAGTTCAAGGAGTCACAAACCCGCTTGTTGGTAAGTCAAGGTACAAGGTAACCTAAAAGCTTTCATAGACATCACCTTGTGTGTGCATCACTCTATGTCTATGGATATCCTTGTTTGTTCCTTGTGGGACTAACCCATGTAGGTATTGAAAGTGCAATTCACTCCAATGGATAGCTCCAATTGATCTACATCAACATTGAGCATCCACATCTTCAACATCTACATGAAGTCATCATCGACAAAACCCAAGGTTAGTTCATCCCTCTTAGTGGGGATATCACATCTAGGGGGAGCTTTACTCTAAGAATTGAGCTAAAGCAACTCTAATGATGTGAACACAACAATGCTTTATGTAAAAGTGGTAACCCCACTTGTGCTTAAACGATGAGTATGACCTATGATCGAATGTTCTCATTTGACCTCTAAGTCAATATACTCATATATAGATGACCTAGTCATCGCCAATTGCTTGATAGATGCTAGATTGGTTGTGCATGCTTTGCCACATACTTCAATTGCCATTTTATTGTGTGAGCATGTTGAGAGCATATTTTACTCATTCAAGGACATCCACTTGTTGTTTTGATTGATTGGTTTTTTTCCTTGCCAAGTGGATGGACAAGAATGCCTAAGAACCTTCTCTAGCTATCTATGCTTTTCTCGTCTCAAACTCTATTCATGCTACATCACAAAATTGATCAAGTCAGATTCAAACCACTCTGTGTGAGGAGCACTCGGAGTCCCCGATTTGTCATAGACTTAAACTTCCAAAACTTCTTTGTGCTTTTCGGTCTGACCGATTCCTCCATTTCGGTCATACCGAGATCACTAAGTCGATCTCGGTTTTCACCTCGTTGCAACCGAATTGAACTTTTCGGTCACACCGAGTTGCAATAACTGTCAACAGTTATGCATCTCGGTGCCACCGAGTTGTTCCACTCGGTCACACCGACAGGGTCGGGCTATATATACTCACAGGCAAAATTTTGGAAATTTCTCCGAAACCTCTTCGCCCGCGCATAGCTCGCTCTGCCTCGTGGGTCTTCGGATCGTCCTCCTCGTCGCCAGCCGCCTCCAGTCGCTGGTCTCCGCCGCCGTCAACGGAAGTCTCCGCTGTTGCCGCCGTAGCGAGTCCGCCGCCAAACTAGGGTATGGACTCGATCACAGTGCTATTCCCCGTCCAATTCCTAGCACATTGTGTTCTTTATGAATCTTGCTACGATTGAAACACTCCTATCCAGTCAAAACAATCCTTAGAATAGTTGAGATTCGAAAATTTAGGTTTAGGTTTCCGCCGAAACCATCTCGGACCCACCAGGTTGCGGAACTCGGTTCCACCGATTCGGCCACGACCATTGCACATGTGGTTCTCGGTCTGATCGAGAATTACAAATCGGTGAGACCGAGTTCAGGACTTTGTGAAACCCTAGCAGTCTCGGTGCCACCGAACTGTGACTCGGTCTGACCGGGTTCACTAGTTTTGGTTCCAATAGCTGCTTCGGTATCACCGAGTTTGCAAATCGGTCGATCCGAAATGCTTTCTATGAAAAACTAAAACTAACTTTTTGACTCATTCTTTTGCAAAAATCTCTGCATTTTGTGATGCTCATCCACTCTATCTCATCTATAAACTATTCACAGGGTCAGCAGTCTGAACTTCAACATGTCTGATCAGAGTGATAGCCAGAACAGGTCTGAGGAGAAGGCTCATTTGAGTGAGGGCACTAGTCCCTCTAGCAGTTTTGATGAGGGTAGCAGGAGCACCCCAAGCAATCTGCCTAAAGCTGCCACTAGAGCAAGCAAGAAGAGAACCTCTGAATCAGAGGATGAGGACTATGTGGCAGAAGAGGAAGCCACATCCAAGAGAAAGATGCTCAAGAAAGAATCTGGCTCAGCTGCAGCCACAAAGCCAGGACTGAAAATCAAAAGGACAGCAGGGAGACAGCCAATGTCCAAAGCCAGAGCATCCTCTCAGAATCCCTCCAAGTCAACTAGAGAAGATGAGGATGTGAAGGAAAAGAAGGAAAGAAAAAGGGGCAGATGGTGCAAGAAGGTTGATCCAATGGCTGAGTTTGAAAAGCATTCCTTAGATGAGGAAGAGGAAGAAGAGGTTGCTGCACCAGCACCTATGGCACAGAAACTCATGGGAGATGCCATAAGGTCAGGGGCTACTGCATCCAAACCCAAGGAAGCACCCAAAGCTGCATCTAAGCCCAAGCGTGCACCAAAGAGAAACACCAGGAACATATCTGCTGCTGAAAAGAACAAGGCCCCAGTGCCTGACATTGCTGAAGAAGAAGAAGGTCAAGTGCTCAGGAAGCTTAAGCCCAAGATCCCAAACCACAATGATGCTCATCCTGTGGCTGAGGACATGAAAATTAGAAGAGATTCAGGGCTGAAGAAGTGGAGAGAAGCAGATCCATATGCTTCAAGGAGAGGAACTGGTGTGGATTACAGGTTTCACACCAAGGAACAACAGGATTTCTATGAGACAGTGCTGCTAATAAGAAGCCTATAGTATGTGACATGAGATGGGTAGATTGGGAATACATCAAGGAAAATAAAGAGCACTATCCTGGAGTGTATGACAGCTTCAAGGGTTGTGGAGTTGCAGACTTTGTTGGGCAGAAGCTCACAAAGTGGAATGAAGAGCTAATCATGCAATTCTACTCCACGACACACTTCTATCCAGATGGCAGGATTGTGTGGATGTCAGAAGGAACCAGATATCAGTCAACAGTTGTTGAGTGGGCACAGCTCATAATGCCCCAGAAGAGCAATAAGATGACTTGGACATATATGCCAAGAAGAAGATGGATCACAATTCCATGTCCAACATGTACAAGGAGATCCCAAACAAGGCACTTGATACTTTCAAGTTTGGCTCAGTGCATTATCTTCTGTCAGGGCTACCCACTATTAATTGGATTCTGAGGCATACCCTATTGCCCAAGTCAGGTGATCACAAGATGATCCGAGGCCATGCAATAAACATGCTCCACATTTTTGATGTGCCACAGAAGTTCAAGGTGATGAGCCTCATGGTAGAAACCATTAAGAGGACACCAGCTGATCAGAAGAGGAGCTGTGGATATGCCTCACAAATTCAAGAGCTGGTAAACTCAAAGATGGGCACAGGCACATATCTGCTGGACAAGGAACACCTGCCCATCCATCCAGACTTTGAAGACAATCAGGTTGTCATGAACAAGGGTGAACCATCATCTGCACATGCTCAAGCAAAGAAGGAGAAGGCAAAGATGGAGAAAGCTGCCAAGATGCCAACTCAAGAGGAGGCATCTGAGTATTTCTTGGAGAACAAGAAGGAGCAGCTCAGTTACCTGATAGCATCCACTATGAGGATTGAGAAAGGACTGGCCACCCTGACTAAAAACCAAGAGAGTTTGGAAAGAATCATGGAACAAAAGTTCTATGACCTAGATGTGAAGGTCACAGAGGTACAGTCTGCTGTGGAACAACTACAAGAAGATATGCAGGAGAGGAAGGGCAAGACCACAATGGATGCATTTGCCAGGGTGCCCAGAGCTCAGAGATCATCTGCAGTGCCAGTTCCTAACACCAGAGCCACCACTTCTGCACCAGCTACAACTTCAGTTCCACCAGCTCCAGCTCCTACCCCACCAGCTCCGACCACTTCTACCGAAGCCTTCATCCTTGGCGTTATCCGGACTCCACCAACTAAAGACCAAGCCTGAGAGTCGTTTAGTCCTATGCATTTTCTATGAACTTTTTGGTAACTTGTTGCCAAAGGGGGAGAAAAATGTATAGATCATAGGCTTCGAGAGAGAGAGTCTGCATTTGTTCTCTCTTGTCTTTTGGTTGAACTTTATTTGCTTTTGAGTGCTTGAGATACTATGACGCAATTTGTGAGACATTGATGATCATGTGTTTGATCATAAGCTACACTTAATGCTTGTTGGTTATCAGTTTATCTTTATGTTGATCATTCACTTTCCTTGGTGATGAGTGCATGCATTTAATTCTTATCATTTTGAGCACTCCACCAAGATGTATGTGACATGGAAGAGTAACCCATGATCCTAACTCTTTGTGCATTTGCAGTCCAAAGCAAATCTTAAATATGCATAAATTTAGGGGGAGCTCTTACTTATCACATACTTCTCAAAGCGACGATATATTCCATTCTTATTATCATTTGTCGAAGCTTTGATCTATATGTTGTCATCAATTACCAAAAAGGGGGAGATTGAAAGTGCAACTATCCCTGGGTGGTTTTGGTAATTCCTGACAACATATAGCTCATTGAGCTAACATTATTCCAAGATGAATAATTCAGAAAAGCTCAATGGATGGCATGGCATGGATGAGGAAAGTGGATCCCTCAAAATTATAAGGGCAAAGGATTGGCTCAAGCTTCAAGAACAAGACTCTACATTTTATATTTTAGTGATCCAAGATCACATTGAATCCATAGGAAAAGCCAATACTATTAAGGAGGGATGAGGTGTTGCTTAATGAGCCTCTTGCTTCATGTGCTTAGTGATATGCTCCAAAATCCTCAACTACCTTTCCATATCCACATATGATCCAAACCTAAAGTCAAACTCGGCCCCACTGATTCTTTCTATCCGGAGCCACCGAGTTTCACATGTCATAGCCACTGCCACAAACCCTAGCAAATCGGTCTCACCAATAGGGATCTCTGTCTCACCGAGATGGGATTGCAATTTCTCTGTTTCCCTTCGTAACATTTTGGTCCAACCGAAGTGAGCGACCGGTCCCACCGAGATTGCAATGTAAACTCACTGTTTCCCTTTCATAACATTTCGGTCTCACCGAAAAGAGCGAATCGGTCCCACCGAGTTTACCTGACCAACTCTCTGGTTACCTTATTACCAAAATCGGTCTCACCGAGTTTGTGTAATCGGTCACACCGAGATTACGTTATGCCCTAACCCTAACCATATAGGTCCTACCGAGTTGCATCTCAGTCCCACCGAAAATCCTAACGGTCACTAGGTTTGTTGAATCGGTCCGACCGAGTTTAATGATTCGGTCCCACCGAGTTTAGCAGATTGTGTGTAACGGTTAGATTTTGTGTGAAGGCTATATATACCCCTCCACCCACTCTTCATTCATGGAGAAAGCCATCAGAACAGATCTTCACTTCCAATACACATTTTCTGAGAGAGAACCACCTACACTTTTGTTGAGCTCAAGATATTCCATTCCTACCATATGAATCTTGATCTCTAGCTTTCCCCAAGTTGCTTTCCACTCAAATCTTCTTTCCACCAAATTCAAATCCTATGAGAGAGAGTTGAGTGTCGGGGAGACTATCATTTGAATCACAAGAGCAAGGAGTTCATCATCAACACACCATTTGTTACTTCTTGGAGAGTGGTGTCTCCTAGATTGGCCAGGTGTTACTTGTGAGCCTCCGACAAGATTGTGGAGTTGAACCAAGGAGTTTGTAAGGGCAAGGAGATCGCCTACTTCGTGAAGATCTACCGCTAGTGAGGCAAGTCCTTCGTGGGCGACGGCCATGATGGAATAGACAAGGTTGCTTCTTCGTGGACCCTTCGTGGGTGGAGCCCTCCATGGACTCGCGCAACCGTACCCTCCGTGGGTTGAAGTCTCCATCAACGTGGATGTACGATAGCACCACCTATCGGAACCACGCCAAAACATCTGTGTCTCCAATTGCGTTTGAATCCTCCAAACCCTTCCCTTTACATTCTTGCAAGTTGTATGCTTTACTTTCCGCTGCTCATAAACTCTTTTGCATGCTTGCTTGAATCGTGTGAGATTGCTTGACTTATGTTAAAATTGCTAAAATCTGCCAAGAACTAAAATTGGGAAAATGATAGATTTTTATTTGGTCAAGTAGTCTAATCACCCCCCTCTAGACATAATTTTGATCCTACAAGGACGACCTTTAGTACCGGTTCGGGCCAAGAAATGGTACTAAAGGGGCTGGAGGGGCCCCAGTCTGACAACATCCTGCCACCACTCTCATTAGTACCGGTTCGTGGCACGAACCGGTGCTAAAGGTTCGCCATGAACCGGTACTAATGAAAGCGGCCCGGCTAGCCGTTGGAACCGGCAAGTGCCGGCTCAAATTCAAACTGGCACTAATGTGCTTCACGTTTGACCCTTTTTCTACTAGTGATTAGTCGAGGTTTCAGTCCTTTGAGTATCAATCCGTTTGCTCTATCAGCTTGTCCATTCGACGGGGGCGGGCGACTGAAGCATAGTCGACTCGAGTGCCTTGGGAAGCGCAGAGGGCTCTGAACTCATCAGAGTCGAAGTTCGACCCATTGTTAGTGATGATGCTGTGCGGAACACCATATGAATGTTAACTCTCTGATGAAGCTGACAGTAGTACTAGCTTCAAGATTTTTGATAGGCTTGGCTTCAATCCATTTGGTGAACTTGTCGACTGCCACGAGCACATGAGTGAAGCCGCTTCTACCGGTCCTCAAAGGTCCAACCATATCCAATCCCCAAACAGCAAAGGGCCAGACGAGTGGAATGGTCTTCGGGGCTGATGCAGGCTTGTGAAACATGTTGGAGTAAAACTGGCAACCTTCACATTTGTCGACTATTTCTTTTGCCATTTCATTTGCTCATGGCCAGTAAAATCCCGCTCGGTATGCTTTGGCCACAATGGTCCAAGAGGACGCATGGTGACCGCAGGTCCTCGAGTGGATGTCGTTGAGGATCACTCAACCTTCTTCTGGCGTTATGCATTTCTGGCTGACTCCAGCTACACTTTCTCTGAACAGTTGTCCTCTTATCATAGTAAAGGCTTTGGATCGACGGACGATCTGTCGAGCCTCTTCTTCATCTTCTGGGAGCTCCTTCCTCAGAATGTACGCGATGTATGACACTGTCCAGTTGGGAGTGATGACCAGAACCTCCATTATCAAGTCGACCACGGCTGGGACTTCAACTTTAGTCGGATCGGTGGCACTCTTTGGTTGTGGGGGCTCTTTAGTGAAAGGATCTTCCTGAACTGAAGTTGTATGAATATGCTCCAAAAACACATAGTTGAGTTTGTCACCTCGGGGGGATACCAATACCACCCCAGCACCGGAACCATTCAGCATCTTCGATCCATCGAAGAACATGGTCCAATCCTCCGAGTGAATCTGAGTTGGCAGTTGCTGTTCAACCCACTCGGCGAGGAAATCTGCTATTGCTTGGGACTTGATAGCTTTATTTGCCTCAAACTTGATATCCAAGGGAAGGAGTTCAATTGCCCACTTTGCCACTCGACCAGTTGCATCTCTATTGTTCAGGATCTCTGACAATGCTGCGTCGCTGACGACTGTAATGGAGTGATCAGAGAAATAGTGTGCAACCTTCTTCGTGGTCATGTAAATCCCATAAACAAGCTTCTGGTAATGTGGATATCTTTGCTTGGATGGAGTCAGAACTTCAGAAACATAGTATACTGGGCGCTGAACTTTATAGGCTTTTCCTTCTTCTTCCCGCTCGACCGTGAGTACTGTACTGACAACTTGTCCAGTGGCTGCAATATAAAGCAGTAAAGGCTCTTTGCTGATTGGGGCAGCGAGCATCGGTTGGGTGGAAAGTAGGGCTTTGAGTTCTGCAAACGCTGCATCAGCTTCAGGAGTCCACTCGAACTTATCGGATTTCTTCATCAGTCGGTAAAGAGGCAATGCCTTTTCACTGAGGCGAGAAATGAATCGACTCAAGGCGGCCAAACAACCAGTAAGCTTCTGTACATCATGCACACGCATAGGGCGCTTCATCCGGAGTATGGCACCAACTTTCTCTGGGTTCGCGTCGATCCCTCGTTCGGAAATGAGAAAACCGAGTAACTTTCCGCCAGGAACTCCGAATGTGCACTTTGATGGATTAAGCTTGATATCATACCTTCTGAGGTTGGCAAAGGTGTCAGCAAGGTCAGCCAGCAGGTCGGAACCCTTATGTGACTTGACCACAATGTCGTCCATGTATGCTTCCACATTCCGACTGATTTGAGTGAGCAGACACTTCTGAATCATCCTCATGAATGTGGCGCCGGCGTTCTTTAGGCCGAATGGCATGGTGACATAACAGAAGCACCCGAATGGAGTGATGAAAGACGTTTTTATCTCATCGGGTCCATACAGCCGGATCTGATGATACCCGGAATAGGCGTCTAGAAAAGACAATCGCTCACACCCTGCAGTCGAGTCGACGATTTGGTCGATGCGGGGGAGAGGGAAATGATCTTTCAGGCAGGCCCGGTTAATATGCTTGAAGTCAATGCACATGCGGAGTGAGTCGTCCTTCTTGGGGACCATCACAACATTGGTGAGCCACTCGGAGTGGTAAATCTCTCGGACGAACTCAGCTGCCAGGAGCCGAGCCGCTTCCTCACCAATTGCTTTTCTTTTCTGTATGGCGGACTGTCGAAGATGTTCTTTGACTGGTTTTACTTTCGGTTCGACTCACAAACGATGCTCAGCCAGTCCCCTGGGTACACCCGGCATGTCAGAAGGCTTCCATGCAAAGATGTCCCAGTTCTCACGGAGGAACTGGATGAGCGCTTCTTCCTATTTGTTGTTGAGTGATGTTGAGATATGAGTAGGAGCAGCATTAGGATCGGTCGGGTGAATATGAATCGGCTTGGTTTCACCAGACGATTGAAATGCAGAATCTGTGGCAGGCTTCTTGGAACGTAGCAAATCACTCGGATCTGCATTCTTCTGGTATTCTTGCATTTCAACTGCTGCCATTTATGCATCGACGATTTTCGAGCCCTTCTGGAAGCACTCTTCTGCTTTCTGCCGATTGCCAGTGATGGTGATCACTCCTTTGGGACCAGGCATTTTCAATTTGAGGTACACGTAACATGGTCGAGCCATGAAACGTGCATAGGCAGGCCTACCTAGAATAGCATGATAAGCACTCTAGAAATCCACTACTTCAAATGTCAACTTTTCCTTGCGGTAACTCTTGGAATCACTGGGCGATCTGGCCGAGTGATTTATCCTTCTTGCCAGGTATAACGCCATGAAAACTCATATTACTTTCACTAAGCTTGGACATCGGAATGCCCATTCCTTTCAAGGTTTCAGCATAAAGGATATTCAGGCCGCTACCACCATCCATCAGCACTTTAGGCAGTCGAGTGCCTTCAACAACTGGGTCGACCACCAACGCTTGCCTCCCAGGGGTGGCTATACGTGCTGGATGGTCAGACTGGTCGAATGTGATGGCAGTCTGGGACCACTTCAAATAACTTGGTGTTGCAGGAGCAACCATGTTCACTTCTCGGTTGATAACTTTCAGTCGACTTTTGCTCTCAACATCAGCAAAAATCATCAGAGTGGAATTGACGTTGGGAAAACCATCGTCATCTTATTCCTTATCCTCATCTTTGTCCAATTCCTTTTCCTTCTCACTGGGTTGATTTTCTCGGAACTGTTGTATCAGAACTCGACACTGTCAAGTGGTATGTTTAGGATAAATCAGATTACCCTATTCATCCTTCTTGATGTGAATGTGACATGGCAAATCCAACACGCCATTTCCAGCTTGATCTTTCACTTTCTTGGGGTTCCAGGGCCCTTTGGGCTTCCCCTTGAACTTTCCTTGAGCCATAACCAAAGCTTCACCAGGAGCCGCTGGTTCGGCCTTGCGTTTCTGTTTCCGACTGGAATTCCCTCCTCCGGTTTCTTGGGCAACTGTTTTGTGTTTGCCACTCCGGAGTCGGTCTTCCTCTTCACCATTAGCATACTTGGTGGCAATCTCCATCATCCGAGTCAGGGACATATCCACTGTCCGACCGAATTTCAGATTCAACTCTCGATACTTAACACCCTCCTTGAAGGCACAAACTACTTGGTGATCTGACACATTCTCCACTGTATGGTGCAATGTGATCCATCTCTGGATATAATCTCTCAGGGTCTCATTCGGTTTTTGCACGCAGGACTGCATTTCTGTTAACCCTGCCTGCCATGTGCAAGTACCCTCAAAAGTTCTAACAAACACTCGGGTGAGTTCCTCCCAACTGTATATGCTGCCAGGTGCTAACTGAGTCAACCATGCTCTGGCCGAGCCTTCCAACATCAGAGGAAGGTGCTTCATGGCCACTTCATCATTGCCGCCACCGATCTGTACAGCCACTCGGTAATTCTCAAGCCAAGTGTCAGGCTTGGACTCACCAGTGAACTTGTTGACTCCAGTCGCCAACCTGAAGTTGGGAGGAATCACCGCAGCCCTGATGGCTCTGCTGAAGCATTCTGGACCTGAAACATGCACTCTGCTGTTAGTCGGGTGATCTTTGTCATGACCCTCTCTATGTGCTCTGTTCCTGTCAACTAGACCTTGAACGAGAATAGATCTCGCATCAATGCCCGGCTCCCTGGGGTCGACTGGAACTCTTCGCCCGCCACTGTGAGGGCGTCTGTCATCGTGCTGCCGAGGCACATATGACCCACTCCTCGGAGGAGGTGTGGGCACTCGACGACGGTCGTCATATTGCTCATAGTTTTTGTACTGATCTTGCCGGTGCCCACGTCCCTCACGCCGCGGAGGAGATTTTGGGCTATGAGCCGGCTGAACTGTGTCTGCCATCACAGACCTGCTATGAGTCCTATTCCACGACTGAGATACCGCTATGTTCTGCTCTCCTGCTGCCTGGAGTAAAGCCCGAATCTGCATCAAACCTCTGCCGGCTTCCGACTGGGACGGCTGAATCGACTCTGCTATTCGGGCTGCAGCTGTGAGACTTTGAATCGGAGTTCGGTATACTTGAGTTTGAGGCAGAAAAGGTTGTCGTCGACTGGACTCGGGAATCCGCTGCCGAGCACGCTCATCGAGTGCATGTTGCAGATTTTCCAGTCGAGTGCGCTCAGCCAAGTTGGTCAGGCGCGCATCCTCCAAGGCCCGGGCCTCGGGAATTTCTCCAACGATAGGAGTGTGAAGTGCATCCATATTGCGGCGGCGAAGCTCTTCCCTCTGTTGCGAAGAAAGGGGAACGGGGCGGTACTCTTCGTGAACGCGTGACAGATCGCCGCCGCCATCACCACCGTCATTGCGGGGGAAACCGGGAGGACTGCGTGGTCCGTTGACCATCAAGACTTCAGCCGCGGGATCGCTGTTGTCGCACTCGGATGCTGTCTCGACGGAGCCGGTCGAACAGGCTGTAGAGAGTTTCGTCAGGCTCGATTGCCACGACTTGTGGGGTGGCCGACTGACGGGCCACCACATGTCTCACCCATCGCTGGAGCCGCGACGGACCGGAACGCTTGCGTCGGTGAACAGCAGGGAGCGAGGACACCACAGGAGCCGACCGATACTGGGTCGTTGACTGCCGGATAAGGACATCGCGGACGCATGCATGAAAGTGCGTCGCCCCGTGGACGGGGAGCGCCTCGACCTCGAGTGGAGCCTCTTGAAGCCAGGCGGAGTCGTCGGCGACGAAGACGAGTGCGCTGAGACGGATCTCGCGTCTCTCAGCCAATCCACCGCCGGAAACCATGATGATGGGAATCAGAAAAATCACAACTTCACCAAAAAGCCGCTAAGACACCTGCCCCAAGGTGGGCGCCAACTGTCGTGGATCTAAGACTGACAGTAGAATGGGGGTTAGGTATGAGGAGGCAAGATCCTAGCTATGGCGAAGTTGTACACACGAGTTTTACGAGTTCAGGCCCTTCACGGAGGAAGTAACAGCCCTACGTCTCGGTGCTCGGAGGTAGTCGACTGGATTATGTGTGTGTGTGTGTTACAGGGGATGCGAACCCTTGTGCCAGAAGAGGAGGGTGCCTTATATAGAGTGCGCTAGGACCCCGGCCATCCTCCTTTACCAAGAGTTCAATGTACATAAAGATGAGGTGTTACTGGTAACGCCATCCTTAAATGCCTTAATGGCCTTAAAGACTACAGAGTGAACGCTTGCCCGTTGCTGTTCTGGATGACTCCTGGTCTTCAAACAAGTCGAATGGATTCTTGCATGGTCGAATGGTCGAGTGGTTGAGTGGTCGAGTGACCTAAGGAAGGAGGGGTCTCCGTGTGACTGGTAGGTCGAGTGGATTGCACTCGACACCTTTGTTGGGCCCTCCCTGTTGTCTCTTGAGCTTCTTTGCTTCTAGGATAGTGACCCTGGATAGGACGCATAGGTCAGGCCTATTACTGGCCCTGCATAGGTCATAGCCTCTCCACCACCGACTGGGTGATTTTTCCGGTGTTTCCGGTCGCGGAGGGGCGGTGTAGCGGCGGGTGCGCGCCCATCGCGCCCGCAAGGTGCTCGGTGATTGGCCTGCCTCGGCAATGGACTCGAAGAACGAGGAAGCGCTCGCCGCACTGCTGAAGGAGGAAGCCGAGGCCGACGTCCAGGAAGAGGAACATCTCATGGTCCTCGCCGGCCTCGCCGCCCTGCTGGCGAGCAATGAAAAGCCGCGGCGAGGTGGCTCGACGCCTGGGCGGATGAAAGCAAAGAAACGGCATCGTCTCGAAGGCTACTGCAGGCTCTACTCTGACTACTTCGCCGACGCTCCACTGCACGATGACATAACATTTCGACGCCGTCATCGAATGAGTCGAAAGCTTTTCCTCAGGATTGTGAATTCCATCCGTGAGTTCGACAGCTACTTCAAATGCAAGAAGGATTGCACCAACAAACTTGGATTCACCTCAATCCAGAAGTGCACGACAGCGATGAGGATGCTTGCATACGGAGCTCTCGGTGATTCACTCGACGACTATGGGCGCATGGCCGAGTCCATCATCATTGAGTGTTTCTACAAGTTCTGTCGGGCAGTGGTGGCAGTGTTTGGACCGCAATACTTGTGAACACACAATGCGGAAGACACCGCTCGGATCCTAGCACAGAATGCAGCAAGAGGATTTCCTGGGATGCTTGGAAGCATCGACTGCATGCATTGGAAATGGAAGAACTGCCCATTTGCTTGGCAGGGGATGTACAAAGGCGCCAAAGGCGGTTGCAGTGTGGTACTTGAGGCGGTGGCAACACTGGACCTCTGGATTTGGCACTCCTTCTTTGGTATGCCAGGAACTCACAATGACATCAATGTGCTGCAGTGCCCCCCTGTCTTTGCCAAGCTTGTTAAAGGTCATTCTCTTCCGGTGAACTTCGAGGTCAATGGGCGGCACTACAACAAGGGATACTACCTAACTGATGTCATCTATCTGAGATGGTCTACATTTGTGAAGACTATCTCAAACGTTGTGCCAGGAGGCAAGACGTCCCACTTTGCCAAGGTGCAGGAGGCTTGCAGGAAGGATGTCGAGCGGGCATTTGGTGTGCTTAAATCTTAATTTGTTGTTGTCCGGTACCCTGCTCAGACCTGGTCGAAAGATCAAATGTGGGAGATCATGACTTGCTGTGTCATCTTGCACAACATGATCATCGAGAGCGTGCAGGAAGAGCCAGTGTTTGACACTGAACCATACTACATGCAGGGTCCTCTAGCCGAAGTTGATCACTAGCTATCGGCAACCTGGACTGCCTACCTCAATATGCGTCAGGAGATCCGAGACCCACATGTGCATCATCAACTGCAGCAGGATCTGGTGGAGCACCTATGAAGGATCAACGGCGACGCCTAGCTCGACATGTGATGAGCTTTTATTTGTTGAACTATATAATTTGTATTGAACTATTTGTTGAATTATTTGATTTTTTGTGATGAACTATGTGATAAGAAAATTATTTATGTTGAGAATTCAACGCCGGTCCACGCCGAATATGGGCCGTTTCTCGCCGATATCGGACCATTTTTCTATTTATCTGGGCTGAAAAGTGGCCGCGAATGGGCCGGCAACGGCGCCTGCGGGCGACGGCTGGATGCCCAACCGCCCCCAGGCGGCGATTTTTAGGCCTCCTGAGGGGCCAACGGCTGAAGATGCTCTTAGCTTGCATATAGATACACATATCTAATATTTAGATGGCAAATAATCATCGGTTGTACTAGGAATAGTTTGCATTGTACAATAAAAGTATGTATAATCAACGACCACGAAATACAATACGCATAGAATCCAGTCCAGCCATGATTGACCCCTCCACGGCTCTGGCACGCCTCACGCCCATCGCGCATGCCAAGTGCCCCAAGTCCCAAACTTCCGGACGGAAGGTCGCCGTTGCCTGGACGTACCTCTCCCGCAGGCCTTCACTGACTCCTCCCACGTCCCACCGCTGCCACGCACCCATGCAAACCCACACGTACCCCCGCTGCCAACACAAGTCCGTTTCACAGGCGCCGTGGCCTCCAGCAGGCACGCTCGCTTTCTGGGAGGCGCCCCCATCGAGATCTGCCCGCCCCCGGCCCACATCACGCCAGCGGCCAGCAGAGTACCCGATGCCCCCACTAGGGAGGAAAAACAACACACTCCAGTGACCAGCAGAGCCATCTGATGCGAGCGAGATAACTACGCGAGGCTCCTCCTCCTCCTCCTCCTCCTGCTCCCCGGTCTCTCTCGCTGTCCACCTCCGATCCCCTCACCTCCTCCGCCCATTCTCCATTCTCCTTGTTCTTGTGATCATCTCCGGCCCCGAGGTCCGGCGAGAGGGACGCACGGCGCGGCGCAGGTGATTATTTCTTTCCTCCTCGTTCTGCACTACCTAAAGCGACGCGGCCGCGGCTGCTATACATATGTGTCCCCGCTCCGCTGCTGCTGATAGCTGTCCTCTGCTTCGCTTTTGCCGGTCGGGCTCGCAGGTTCTTGCTGCGAAGCTCGTCCATTTGCGAGCCCGCCGCCCTCCGGATCAGAGGGGAAGCTCGCCGCCGGCGTGAGGGGCCGTCTTCTCTTCTGCGTCCGCGTCCGTGCGTTGGGGGTGGAGCCGGAGACAGGGACGCAAGTGGGCTGGCTGCTTCGCCGCTGTTGCTTGTTGGTGGCGGTAGCCTCTGGAACACTCCCGCTGCAACTGCAACAGGTGAGAAGAATATATTTTTTTCTCTCTTCGCCTTTATCTTTTTCCTGGCTTTGTCCGTGGTGTCATGATCTTGAATGCAAGCGCGTAGCCTTTTTCCGTTACCATATCCCTTCGTAGCAGTCTAGAAGGAAATAGGAATATGCTGTCGCACACGATTTCGACTGTCGAACTATTTCTTCCCCGGAGAAACTCGTGTTAAAGAAACAAAACTAACCCGTGTGCAAAAATCCTGAAATATGACTCGGATCGGAATGCTTAATATTATTACTGTACTGCTTGATACATCATGATCTTCACACGTTTTTCAGTTTCTGAAAACTAGTCTCCTCTGACTCATGTCGAGCTGTGGGGATAGGAATAGGATAGACGGTCAATACGCATTTTTTTTTACCACACGTCGTTTTCGCCTCGCGCACAATTGTTGAACCGAGAGATGCATCGCTTTCGCGAACGCAAGCTCGTCTCCAGATCGCTGGGGTGGTCCTAGAAGAAAGAGTTGTTTGGACTCTGGACTGCAACCATGTGCATGTGTACCCCGCAAAAAAAAAACATGTGCATGTGGTTCTTATGACTCCGCATCGATGTCTAGGAGACAAGCCTTGAACACATCGATGCAGCTCGGCCACTAGTTTTTCCTTTCCTTTTCGGGGACAAAAACACCCCAGTGGCACTTTATTAGAAATCATATTAGAAATTCACTTCCTGTGGACCAGTACTATAGTACACCCTCTGCCTCTGTTTCATTAATATAAGACGTTTTGGCAGTTTAATTTAAACCGCCAAAACGTCTTATATTAATGAACAGAGGTAGTAGTAGTTTCTACTTTGTCAACTTACATTAGTTAAATTAAAGGATTTATATTTATCATTTATCTGATTTTTTTTACTTTTTTTTAAAAGGCAGACCCAACAGTTTGTATATTTGCAAATACAAGTAGCCAAAGTAGGCGTGGTCAGCATGCAGTCATATTGGCCACCGTTCATCCCTAACGCCGCCATGGAGAAGCCGGAGATGCATTCCTTGTACAGCGATTATGCACATATATTTGACATGTCAGCAGAGAATGCAAGACTGGGCTGCTACATCGCTCCCAAGATTGGGCACCTGCCTGCCTTGTTGAAACGCTCTGTCCTCCTTACTGGAAGCGCAATTTTGACCATTATCATCCGCTACAGAGCTCTGCTGGACAGATGGATACTGCAAAAATGCGCCGTCTCCCAGGTTAGTAGCTCAATATTTGACCAAGAGCTTCTTAATTCACACATTTGTTTCCTTTCCTTCAACTGAACATTACATGTATATTCAATGTGGCAGGGTGCACCTGTTCAGTCTACCATGATGTTGCGATCCTGTTGGCAGTGTAGATCCCTGCCTTTGTTTCTTGGCATTGGTGTTCTGATGGCAAGGCTCTGTAGCTACATAACCATTCAGAGTCATAACAATAATCGGCAAGTCATCCGCGGCATTGACGCTAACCTTCAGGGTGATTCAATCATTGAGAGTAACAAGTTGTGCAATCAGCAATCCGTCCTTCCAAGTTTGCTTGGCAGCAAGCACGATTATGTCCGTTTGCTGCTTCATTTTATCTGTAGCACTGCCATTTTTAAGGCGTATACGGCGCCAAAGGTGACCAGCTTCAAGGAGAGGAGCATACAAAGGAACTATGATTTCAGCGCACTTCGGAGCATCGTGGCAAGAAATGGACATTATCTTACTTTTATTGGAGCATTGGTGACTCTGCAGATATTTCTACAGATGAACAGAGTGAACACCACCACTTCACTCCTGCCAATGCTGATTCAGACAACAAGTTCCAGGAGCAAAGCTGCGGTTTTCAGCAAGGTGGTGATAATTCTGGTGAACTCATGCGGCATTCTTGGATCCGCCTTCACGACAAAACACCACGGTCGCGCGGCAACGTTAACCGTCAGCATTGTTCTAATGGTGTTTTGCCAGGTAACTTTAACTAACCAAAAGCTCCAAACTCTTATGCTGGTCCAGTTAATAAACATGTCTCCATTGCAAACTGCTGACATGAATCCTTATTACTGTCGATTTTGTTGTTGTTGCAAGATGGCGATTCCGTTGGTCGTCGAGTTCCACATCGGGTTTGGCGGCGGAAGCCGGATGCCGAGAGGGTACACCGCTGCCATGTTCTTGCTCACCTGCGTCGTCTCCTGCGGCCTCAGCTGGTCATGGGGCTCCATGTTATGTACCATTCCTGGTAAGAAGGTCCACTCGGCCAGTCAGCTGTTGGGCATGGCTCTGAATGTCGCCCTCTGCTACGGCCAGATGCAGTTCTTCCTCATGATGCTGTGGCGGCTGAAGAACGCCATCCTTGCCTACTATGCCATGTGGATTTGGTCGTGATTAAATTAGGTTCTGCACATAAACCACGGCTAGACGATAGCGCCGCGGAGTAGTTCGGTGGATCTGAATCTGATGCTATCCTTTTTCTTGGACATATTTTTGTATAGTTTTTTGGGTCTGCAAGTACCTCTCCGAATAGTTCTCCTGTAAGCTTGCAGGGGTCGTATCTGTAGTAGTAGGTCGCACTGTCTATATATGTAAATATAGAAGCATATGCGCGCTTCGCTGCTCTGATCTTCGGTGTGGCGATTTTCTCTTCTCCTGTTGGATCGCTATTTTGCTGGCTAGTTTTCGATGGGCTGTTAATTTTTGTGGGCGTTTTCTTGTCGGGACGGGCACGACCATTTCCAAACTGTTATGACCCCACCTTTGGTTGGGTCGACCCGAATGTAATAGGTTCAGGAAAAGTAGATCGAATCAAGGAAGAAGAGCAGGCTTGAGGCACAAGAAGCACGGGGGAGTGATCATAGAATTTCCAGTCATTCGGTCAGTTAGCCGAACACATATGAGTGGAAATTCTGTGATCCCCGCACCAATTCACAATGCAGTCCGGGCCCCACTCCTAAGTACCAGTGCACACGTCGCACCAATTCACACTGCAGTCCGGGCCCCACGCCTAAGTACCAGTGCACACGTCAGCAGTTGAAACCGCTTCTCTGGTTTGCTAGCTCTTTGCTTAAGGACCAAACGTGTCCGTGTTCAATTCTTCAGTTTCATCAGTTACGGTTATAACTGACAATATGTCATCCTACTCGACACGCCTGACATATTCCTACACGTTCACAAGGCACCAAAGGGTTCATCGGTCATGTCACAACGTCTGCATACCAAAGCCAATCCCATTGACGGGCATCTTCCCCACTGTAGAACATTCCATCCACGGCCGCCAGAATGAGTCCATAGAGTGCCGATTACAGACTTACAGTCATGGATCTTTACCACTAGAAAAGTCTCGCATAGGATCATTCTGGTGGAGAGACAATTTTGAGCTTTGTGAGTTTTCTAAAGAGCTCACAAATCGCAAAATTGGTAGGGGTGACACTACTTTACTTTGAACATGTAAGTTGAATGACAATACCATCAAGAAATATGATGTTTCTGCCTATGACAGCTTTGAGACGTTTCACTTGCCAGTCTTTCGCTCCGCTCGTGCGTGGCACTCCTTGCTTGCGGAGCGGCATATCGGAAAAAGAAGGATTGACTTTCTATACGGGCCCGTCCCCTCTTACCCCTAACTAACAATTATGCTGCTCTCGCCTTTTTGTAATCTTATCTTTCAAAAATGCACTACTAATTTTTACGGCCTCCTTAGTCACCCTATCCACTCTCGTCCTGTTTTCGGGTTCCCTTTCAGGGGATGAGGATATTTCGATGATTTCTCCCTCCGTAGGTGGAAAACGCGTGGGTGAGTAGAGTCTGTGCTTTGCTTTTGGGGGCACCGGCAAGAAGCTTCTCGGCCACCCTACTCTGACTTGATTAGCTACTAGTAACTAGGATCGTTCAAACAGTCAGTCAGCAATGCGTACTTCTTTCATAGTTGAGTGGATCTGCGTAGCAAAGCCCAATCTTCTACCACAAGCTCTGACCTGACTTGTTGTACTTGATTCACCCACGTAAATAGACAACTTGGATAATAAAAGTCATCCCATAAAAGAGAAGTGAGTCCGCATGTCGGCAAATGATTTGGAATTGAAACTTGCTACAGAGGAAACCGAAGCCCTAACTCCCCATTCTTTCTATCTTACATCGCCATCGAGCCCTGGCTGTAGAGTCACTGGTTTCTAATCGCAATGGATTTATGTTTTCTTTGGCTTTTCCATTCGCTTCGTTCAACCCTGATCTGGATAGACAGCTCGGCTTCTATTAGCTGAGAATGGTTTTGTCAAGGAAAGGTTTCGCTATACAACAACAATGAACTCACTTCTGATCAAATTGGATTGGATGAATCGGTAATCTTTCTCTGTCTTGCATCTCAACAATGCCAACAATTACATCAGATCAATGCCTACTTGGATGATCATGTCTCTAAAGATCAATGACAATTAGCTTCCTCACTGATTGGTGTAGGAATCACTGGAAATGATTTCTGTGATGAACTACTTTCCAATTCGGGAGAAGGTAAAATTACCTCATCAAGTTCTACTTTCCTCCCACTCACTTCTTTCGAGAGAAACTCCTTCTCTAGAAAGGATACATTCTTAGCAACAAATATCTTGCTTTCGGATCTGTGATAGAAGGTGTACCCAACAGTCTCCTTTGGGTATCCTATGAAGACACATTTCTCCGATTTGGGTTCGAGCTTATCAGGTTGAAGCTTTTTCACATAAGCATCACAGCCCCAAACTTTAAGAAACGATAACTTGGGTTTCTTGCCATACCACAGTTCATAAGATGTCGTCTCAACGGATTTAGATGGTGCCATATTTAACGTGAATGCAGCCATCTCTAATGCATAACCCCAAAATGATAGTGGTAAATCGGTAAGAGACATCATAGATCACATCATATCTAATAAAGCATGGTTATGACGTTCAGACACACCATTACGTTGTGGTGTTCCAGGTGGCATGAGTTGTGAAACTATTCCACATTGTTTTAAATGAAGGTCAAAACTCGTAACTCAAATATTTGCCTCTGCGATCAGATCACAGGAACTTTATTTTCTTGTTACGATGATTCTCCACTTTTACTCTGGAATTCTTTGAACATTTTCAAATGTTTCAGACTGGTGTTTCATTAAGTAGATATATCCATATCTGCTCAAATCATCTGTGAAGGTTAGAAAATAACGATACCCGCTGCGAGCCTCAACACTCATCGGACCGTATACATCAGTATGTATTATTTCCAACAAGTTTGTTGCTTGCTCCATTGTTCCGGAGAATGGAGTTTTAGTCATCTTGCCCATGGGGCATGGTTTGCAAGCATCGAGTGATTCATAATCAAGTGATTCCAAAAGCCCATCGTCATGGGGTTTCTTCATGCGCTTTACACCAATATGACCTAAACGGCAGTGACACAAATACGTTGCACTATCATTATTAACTTTGCATCTTTTGGCTTCAATATTATGAATATGTGTATCACTACGATCGAGATCCAACAAACCATTTTCAGTGGGTGTATGACCATAGAAGGTTTTATTCATGTAAACATAACAACAATTATTCTCTAACTTAAATGAATAACCGTATTACAATAAACATGATCAAATCATATTTATGCTCAACGCAAACACCAAATAACATTTATTTAGGTTCAACACTAATCCCGAAATTTTTCCTTACCAAATTCCACCTACCAAAGGCGCTACACTCCCCGGCAACGGCGCCAGAAAAGAGTCTTGATGACCCACAAATATAAGGGATCTATCGTAGTCCTTTCGATAAGTAAGAGTGTCAAACCCAACGAGGAGCAGAAGGAAAAGATAAGCGGTTTTCAGCAAGGTATTCTCCGCAAGTACTGAAATAAGTGGTAACAGATAGTTTTGTGATAGGATAATTTGTAACGAGCAACAAGTAACAAAAGTAAATAAAGTGCAGCAAGGTGGCCCAATCCTTTTTGTAGCAAAGGACAAGCCGGAACAAACTCTTATATAAGGAAAAGCGCTCCCGAGGACACATGGGAATATCATCAAGCTAGTTTTCATCACGTTCATATGATTCGCGTTCGGTACTTTGATAATTTGATATGTGGGTGGACCGGTGCTTGGGTGTTGTTCTTACTTGAACAAGCATACCACTTATGATTAACCTCTATTGCAAGCATCCGCAACTACAACAAAAGTATTAAGGTAAACCTAACCATAGCATGAAACATATGGATCCAAATCAGCCCCTTACGAAGCAACGCATAAACTAGGGTTTAATCTTCTGTCACTCTAGCAACCCATCATCTACTTATTACTTCCCAATTCCTTCCTCTAGGCCCAAATAATGGTGAAGTGTTATGTAGTCGACGTTCACTTAACATCACTAGAGGCTAGACAACATACATCTCATCAAAATATCAAATGAATACCAAATTCACATGACTACTAATAGCAAGACTTCTCCCGTGTCCTCAGGAACAACGTAACTACTCACAAAGCATATTCATGTTCATAATCAGAGGGGTAATAATATGCATAAAGGATCTGAACATATGATCTTCCACCAAATAAACAAACCACCATCAACTACAAGGAGTAATCAACACTACTAGCAACCTACTAGCACCAATCCCGGACTTGGAGACAAGAATTGGATACAAGAGATGAACTAGGGTTTTGAGAGGAGATGGTGCTGGTGAAGATGTTGATCGAGATTGCCCTCTCCCGATGAGAGGAGCATTGGTGATGACGATGGTGATGATTTCCCCCTCCCGGAGGGAAGTATCCCCTGCAGAACAGCTCTGCCGGAGCTCTAGATTGGTTCCGCCAAGGTTCTGCCTCGTGGCGGCGGAGTCTTGTCCCGAAAGGTTGCTTCCTCTTTTTTTCTCGACGAAAGACTTCATATAGCAGAAGATGGACGTCGGAGAGCCACCAGGGGGCCCACGAGGTAGGGGGCGCGCCCTAGAGGGGGGCGCCCCCCACCCTCATGGACAGGGTGTGGGCTCCCTGGCCTTCATCTTTGGCAGGTATTTCTCATTATTTATTGTAAGATATTCCGTGGAGTTTCAGGACTTTTGGAGTTGCGCAGAATAGGTCTATAATATTTGCTTCTTTTCCAACCCAGAATTCCAGCTGCCGGCATTCTCCCTCCTTATATAAACCTTGTAAAATAAGAGAGAATAGCCATAAGTATTGTGACATAATGTGAAATAACAGCCCATAATGCAATAAATATCGATATAAAAGCATGATGCAAAATGGATGTATCAAGCCACACTCGATTCAACTAAAGCTGGAGAAACAAACACCCACTAACCACCTGTGTGCGAAGCACGTCGGTAGATCTAGTCTCATGAACGCGCTCATGTAATGTCGGTCTGGGCCGCTTCATCCAACAATACCGCCGAATCAAAGTATGACATGCTGGTCAGCAGTATGACTATTATCACCCACAACTCTTTATGTTCTACTTGTGCATATAACATCTATGCATAAACCTGGCTCGGATGCCACTGTTGGGGAACGTAGTATTTCAAAAATTTCCTACGATCACGCAAGATCTATCTAGGAGAAGCATAGCAATGAGCGGGGAGAGTGTG
The DNA here is from genome assembly GCA_032464435.1 of Aegilops umbellulata. Classification (NCBI taxonomy): domain Eukaryota; kingdom Viridiplantae; phylum Streptophyta; class Magnoliopsida; order Poales; family Poaceae; genus Aegilops; species Aegilops umbellulata. The sequence continues at coordinate 507,563,951 of CP136055.1, forward strand.
TCCACGTACCCTCGTAGACCGAAAGCGGAAGCGTTAAGTAACGTGGTTGATGTAGTTGAACGTCTTCACGATCCAACCGATCAAGTACCGAACGCACGGCACCTCCGCGATCTGCACACGTTCAACTCGGTGACGTCCCTCAAACTCTTGATCCAGTTGAGGCCGAGGGAGAGTTTCATCAGTGAAGTGAACTGGATTGCGAAGTGAACTCCGCAGTTGGGCTAATATCCCTTCCCACAACCTTTGCCGCGTACCTTGATCTAACCGAGAACTCGTCATTTCTCTCCCATGCCCAATGCAGCTTGTCTGAAGTGTCCCTATCAAACTAGACAACCGCAATTCTACATATTTTCCTACTGCTATTTATAATGTTTTGGTCATTATTTTACTTTATGATGCAATTCTAATGCCTTTTTCTCTCTTAATTTGCAAGATTTATATAGAGAGGGAAATTACCGGTAGCTGGAATTTTGGACCTAAAAGAGCTAAATAGAGATGGCTATTCTACTGATCTCCAAATGACCTGAAACTTCACGAAGATTTTTTATTGAATATAAAAAAATACTAGAACGAAGAAATACCATAGGGAAGCCACCTGTTGCTCACAAGGCAACAGGGCATGCCATACCCCCTAGGCGCGCCCTGATACCTTATGGGGCCCACAGCTGTCCTCCGGCCCCTCCTTCTGCTATATGAAGCCTTTTGCCCTAGAAGAAAAATAGAAGAAGACTTTTGGGACGAAGCGCTGCAGTCTCGAGACAGAACCTGGACAGGAGCACTTTTGCTCTCCGGCGGAGAGCAAAAGTGCTATATGAAGGCTTTTGCCCTAGAAGAAAAATAGAAGAAGACTTTTGGTGCGAAGCGCCGCCTTCTCGAGGCGGAACCTGGGTAGGAGCACTTTTGCTCTCCGGCAGAGTAATTTCATCGATGATACTTCCCTTCTAGAGGGGGTAATCGAAGCCATCGACATCACCAACGATCCTCTCATCATGGGAGGACCAATCTTCATCAACGTCTTCATTGGAACCATCTCATCTCAAACCCTAGTTCATCTCTTATATTCAATCTTTGCGCCAAAACCTCAGATTGATACCCGTGAGTTGCTAGTAGTGTTGATTACATCTTGTAGATGATGCCAGTTGGTTTATTTGGTGGAACATTATATGTTTAGATCCTTAAGCATATTTAATACACCTCTGATCTTGAATATGAATATGATTTGTGAGTAGTTGCTTTTGTTTTTCAGGACATGGGAGAAGTCTTTTATAAGTAATCATGTGAAGTTGGTACTCATTCGATATTCTAAAAACATGTATGTTGTTCTTTCTTTAGTGGTGTCATGTGAATGTCGACTATATGACACATACTCGGAGCCTAAGAGAAGGCATTGGAGAGTAATAAGTAGATGATGAGTTGCGAGATTGACAGAAGTTTAAACCCTAGTTTGTGCGTTATTTCGTAAGGGGCCTGATTTGGATCCATATGTTTCATGCTGTGATTAGATTTATTTTAATTCTTCTTTCATAGTTGCGAATGCTTGCGAGAGGAGGTAATCATAAAAGAGTTACTTGTTCAAGTAAGAATAGCATGCAAGCACCGGTCGATCCACATATCAAATTATCAAAGTAGCGAACACGAATCAACTAAACATGATGAAAGTGACTAGATGAGAATTTCATGTGTCCTCGAGAACGCTTTGCTTATTATTAAAGAGCGTCCCGGCTTGTCTTTTGCTATAAAAAGGATTGGGCCACCTTGTGGAGTGACCGGCGGCGTTGCGCCGGTTGTAGCGTGCCCGCTGCCTCGCCGTCCGCTCCTCCTCGAACACAACGGCCCTCGAGCCTGAGGGACGGCCGCCACCGCCGTGAGGTAGCGGAGGATGCATGCGGCCTCACGCCTTGGTGATCGCGGGCGGCAGCTTGTCCTTGACGAACTGACACGCAACACTACATTTTTTGCTTGTGATGTTAGCCAGATAATATTGAGCAAATTTGGGTTTAAATGGAAGTATGGAACACAGATTTGGCCCTGATTGAAATGTTGATTGATGCTAAGCACAGACATGCAATACCATGCTTTATAGAAGCACTCATTTCAGGACATTGGAGCTTATATGGTACCGCCTCATATTTGGGATGCTGGACAACCTAAACGTTTGAGACCGGTCTGAGGCGTATATCTGGGTCAATTTTTCATGACCGGTTAGTAACTGGACTGGCCGCCCGGGTGGTTAAGGCCGGTTTGAGGCGCCGGGCTGTAGATACCCTTACACCCGCATATTAGCAACAAAAAGAGTCTCATGACCACGAGCTACTCCTTTGGAGTACACGACAGAGCAACCGAGCAACCTCGCGTGTCTCGTTTTTCTTAATGCAAGAAAACGGTGACCTTTTTTTAGGCTAGATGGCTAAATTGAAGCTTGACAGCCTCCGTCCACGAACCAACGGCAACGGAACGGACTGAAAAAGCCCTAGTCTTCTGACGTCTTCTAGCTCCCGTTTTCTTTTCCGCTTCACTTCAATTTCAAGCTTATCTTCCACAGAACACATCCCAATGCATGGGAGGAAAGTGCGGAAAGGATGTGAGCGGCCGCGTCATATGGATAGCAAACCCAATCTCGTCGATCCCCGGCGGCCAGAAGGAGTCAGTCGACGCGTGCGTGAAAGCTTCCCTAACTGCAATGCAAGGCGACATCGATAGTTGACATCTCTTCTCCCATGTCGCCTGTTTCTCTCTCTGTTCCAGAGTGGGCGGCGGAACGCGACGTCACTCGGTCACGGCTTGCGTGCAGACAATGGAGACCAGACCACCGAATTCAGAATCTCCCACTCCTCATCTTCTCCGCTCGACCCCTATAAACCTCCTTCCCAAATCATCCCCGTTCTCTCCATGCCAATCTCACCGACACTCGCCTCGCACCGGTTTCACGAGTGGCCGTGCGTCCCCTCTACCCGCCGGATCTCGCAGCCGGCCGGGTGGACCGGTGGAGCATCCACGTCGTGCAGGAGATCCAGCTGCTCGGGCCCATCGCCCACCCCCTTTCCTGGTGAGAAAAGGATTCAGGCCTTGTGCTCATGTTTTCTTGTTGCTCAAGTAAGTGATTTCAGTATAAGACAGGGGTGCACCCATGTAATTTGCAGTAGGCTGCAGAGAGAGCGACATATACAGTTAACTGTTTCAGATTTAGGCTACCTAATATGAAGGTAGCATCTGTTCTGCAGTCCAATAATGTGATAGGATGGAGTTCTTGATCCAGCAAGTGCACACAAGAACACTATATTCCGGTTTCAGGCTTTCAGCATGAATACAGAGTACCAGAGTTTGGGTTTATATGGCTAATTGTGCGGCACATAGTAACACGGTCAGGTTAGTAGCACCATAGCACATAGTAACAGGGTCACTAGCTGTTACTAACGTATATATGTATGTGTGTGTGTGCGCGTGATTGCCGACTGAACAAATAAATACATGGAACATATCTGACCGCTTTGTGTTTGACTACCATACTTACCTAGTGCCATTTTCTGCTGCTGCAAAACTATCTTAACCCAGCTAGTATCATGTGTATGGTCGCAGTGAAGACTGCTGTCAAACATCACATCTCCAGTAGTAGATATGATGTTGGATAAGTCAAATGAGTGTTCTGCTTGAAAAGAACAACAGTGTTCTGATGCTTTTGTTTTTTCTCTGAATGTATAGGCCAGCGTTGCACCTTTAATTGTAATGAATAGTTTCAAATTGAGACGGATCTTGCTATGTTTTTGAAGCTAGTCCAACTGACATTGAAAATGATCTGTTTCAGTATCCGTGCAAACCGAACAAGGCAGAGAGCAAGCGCGCGCACCAGACGACATGTGGCGGGGGTCGCTGCTGCTGCTGCTGCTCGCGGCGGCCGCGGCCGCTGAACCGGCGTCGACGCTCATGGGCCGGTCGCATGAAGACAGGGGCCACGCGATGGTCCTGCCGGAGACAGGGCCCCCGGTGCAGCGGTGGGCAACGGGTGTTAGTTTTAATCCTTACTATTTATGCATCTGCATATGTATTTTGGCTTTGCACCTAGGCTAGATGGTGATTGAGTAGTTTGCCTTGTGGATGTACCCGAGCGTGAGTGACAGAAAATCAGGAAGGTTGGCCTGTGTGGTACTTTCAAGGTTGTAAGCATATTTGTTTTAACAAGAGGAAAACGTCGTGTGTGCATGGCAAACAAATGTGTCCCCCGGTTTTCGAGAGAGCTGCACATACGACAAACACCTTTTTTTTTTACTCTGTTCTTCATAGAGTTGCGCGAAGTCCAGAGCTATACCTGAGAGATTTGGCTTCAACAATTGGTACCAAAGCAAGGGAATGCAGAAAATAAGGCCACATAACACTGCAGTGATTGTTCAACAGTGATGTCGGTGCCCGCAACGACGACCACGGTAGCAGCGACAGCAGGCAAGCTCCCATCGCCGACGTAACAAAGATGAACTACTCGGCATGGGCGGCGAGGATCAAGTACCTCCTACGAGTGAATGCTGCATGGGTGCTGTTGACCACGAGAGCTCGTCCAAAGAGGTCGACGCGATGATCGTCTCCCAGTTGATTGACGACATGAAGTTGTTGTGAGTTGTAGAGAAGGAAAAGTGATCGGCGCTATGCTCCATGCATGTGGACGTGGGGGAGCCAAATCGGACTTCACGTGAAGCGCCGCTACGTGCCGCGTGATGGGCACCCGAGGGAGCACGTTTTTTTATATGTTGTGTGTGCGGTTTTCTTCAGGTTTTTGAACTTTGCATTGTATTTCCTATTTTTATTTTGAAAAAAATATCGTTGTTGTGAAGCACAACTGTGTTCTTTTACATGGTGTGCTTCACGAAAGAAAAATAATGATATCTTTTTCACAATGAAGTACAAATATGCTTCTCGAAAAGTGAAGGTGGAGCACAATTGTTTTTTTTTCAAAACGGGGGCAAAAGTTTTGCCTCATCCATTAATTAAGTAGAAGAGAGTTGCCCAGTTAATTAGTGGAAAACCGGACAAAAACCAATACATCAAGGGCCAAGCCCACACTCGCCGACAACATGCCGAAAGACAACAAGCCGGCCATCCACCACTGCAGGAAAGAAGAATCCGCGACTACTATGAGAGGAGCAGTCACGGGACTCTCCGGCAGAAATGAACGACATGCACACCACATGACATGCGCCCAAATGCATAAACATGCCAATGGCCAACATCGAAGGTAACCTCGTCGCCCACACGACACGAAGCCGGATCCCTCGAAGCTGCAATATCTCAGAGCCGCCACCCCGACATCCACCGCTCCACCGCGCCCTGCGCGATCAACCAACTCCACCTTCCAGGGCCGCCACCCCGACATACCACCGCTCGCTCTCGAGCCACGAAGCCGCACGACCCGGCCACCCGCAACCCGCGTTGCGCGGGAAAACCGCCTGTAGACCACGGCCGTCGCACCGCTTCCGGGGCCGCCGCCCCGACATACCACCGCTCGCCCTCGAGCCACGACGCCGCACGACTCGGCCACCCGCAACCCACGTTGCGCAGGTAAACCGCCCGCAGACCACGACCATCACACCGCTTCCGGGGCCGCCGCCCTGACATAAAGTCCAACCGTCCACACTGGAACTCATCGACCGAGCCGACGACCTTGCCGCCCTCGCAGCTCAAGAACGCCGCCCAAGCCATGCTGAGCTACAGCCCTACCTCATGGAGCCGTCGCTGCATCGCTTCCCGAGACCGCCGTCTCGGCGCCCAAGTCCGGGGCCGCTGCCCCGACATCCACTGACCCTGATGGTAGAGAGATCCCTCACAACAGCCTCAACTGCCTCTCCCAAGTGACGCCTCCAAGGAGGACACGACGTAGACGCCGCTGCTGCCTGCTTCGGAGTACCGAAGCTAGGATTTTCATCCGGAGAGCCAAATCCATCATGAGGCCGAAGGAGCTCCACAACGACGCCTCCAAGAAGGTAGACGACATCCGTAGGTGCCGCCGTCGCCAGTCCTGGCCATGGTCAGGGCAAAGCTTTCGCCGGAGCTCCTCGTCACACGACCGGGTTGCGGATCCAGAGCACCATGGCCGCCCGGATTGCCGGAGAGCTCACCTCCACCACCTGCAGCCAACCACCACCACGCAAACCCCACCACCGCACCTCATGCGGCGACGAACTCCACGCCACTGGCACGACAACAACCTTTGCTGTTGTAGCCACCATCCCGGGGCCGCCGCCCCGGCATCCGCACCTGGCCTGGAACCGTCCTCGCTCCTCCCTAACACACCACCGCGCCCGGCAGCCCCTGGATCCGCCCGGCAGCAGCAACGTTGCGCCGTACGCGAGCCATGGCGCCAGATCCGTGCAGCAGGATGCCGCCGCGCTCACCCGGCCAGATGCACGCCCACGCGCATCAGCGCGCCGAGCCACCCCTTGTCGCCGTGGCCACGCGGCTCTCTGCACCTCCGCGAGCCACGGCCGCCACCCCACTTCTTCGCTGAGCCCCGCTCCCGCCGCCGCACACCACCATTGAAGTTAGACGGGACCTCGAGATCCGCTTGAACCACGCCGCCATACGGCCCCACCGCCGCCGAGGCCGCCCGGGCTTTGCCCGGCGACGCCTTCCGGCGGCGGTGAGGGGAGAGGAGGAGAACGAGGGCCCCTAGGTGGCCGGAGTTTGGGCGCCCCGGTGCAGCCCGTGGAGCCGCACGGGAGCGAGGGGATTTTTTGCCTCAATGGTTTTGGTCGGTGGAGCACAATTGTGGTTCTGCGTGAAGCACATCCATGCTTCCTGAAGAGTAAAAAAAAGTATAGTTGTGCTTTCGCGTGAGCACTAAGCGCACCTGTAGGGCTGGACGAAAAGCTCGAAGCTCGCGAGCATAATGAGCGCTCGATAGTTTGGCTCATTTCGGCTCATGCTCGTTTTTAATGAACCAAGCTGAGCAATGTTTTTTGCTCATTAAGTTTAATGAGCTTAACGAGCGAGCAAACGAGTTTCACGACCTAACTCGTTTAGCTCGCTAATTTTCAAAAGTTTGACATGAGACACTAGTTCAAATCAACCCACTAACAAAAGAGTTGCTAGTTAGCCTAGCTTAGGGGCCTAGCACCCCAATCCACTTTGGCACTTCTTCTAGACCTAGGAGCTAGCCGTCAGGAGACCCTAAAGTCAACCATGAGCCAGTCGCAAAGACCAAACGTCCTTGTTTAATTTGTACCATTGTGAATTTTTGAAGGGTGTCGGTGTCAAAACCGGCGGATCTCGGGTAGGGGGTCCCGAACTGTGCGTCTAGGCGGATGGTAACAGGAGACAAGGGACACAATGTTTTTACCCAGGTTCGGGCCCTCTCTATGGAGGTAAAACCCTAGTCCTGCTTGATTAATATTGATGATATGGGTAGTACAAGAGTAGATCTACCACGAGATCAGAGAGGCTAAACCCTAGAAGCTAGCCTATGGTATGATTGTTGTTGTTGTGTCCTACGGACTAAACCCTCCGGTTTATATAGACACTGGAAGGGCTAGGGTTACACAGAGTCGGTTACAATGGGAGGAGATCTGAATATCCGTATTGCCAAGCTTGCCTTCCACGCCAAGGAAAGTCCCATCCGGATACGGGACAAAGTCTTCAATCTTGCATCTTCATAGTCCAACAGTCCGGCCAAAGGTCATAGTCCGGCTGCCCGGACACCCCCTAATCCAGGACTCCCTCAGTAGCCCCAGTAGCAGGCTTCAATGACGACGAGTCCGGCGCACAGATTGTCTTCGGCATTGCAAGGCGGGTTCCTCCTCCGAATACTTCATAGAAGATTTTGGACACAAGGATCGTGTCCGGCTCTGCAAAACAAGTTCCACATACCACCGTAGAGAGAGAATAACTTTTTTACAAATCTAATTTGCTGATGTATTCTGTAGCGTGACATCACACCACAGCCATGTCTTTATTCGAATCGTTTTTACTGTCCCACCTCAGTGCGTTTTGCGAGGCGGTTTCCTTGGCATGTCTTGTCGAAGTAGAGATCGTGTCCCCTTTATTTGCGGGATTCTCATCAACACGGATGTGGGTAACCCAGTCGCGCCCGTTGGTATGTTTCCTCGATCAAAGGTAAGTCCCAAACGGTCACGGGGGGGGGGGCTCTTGGTATTCAACCTCTTATAAAGAGACCAAAGCTTTACTCCTTTCTTTCGATCTCAATCGAATCTGCCTCTTGCCTCGAGTTCCAACACCCAGGGCTCCTAATTTAGGTGCTTCGGACCTTCGATGATGTCCGGCCCCGACCTTCGAGGCCGATGGATGTCTTCCTCCATCACGGAGGAGGACGTGTTAAAGCTGAGAGAGGCCAGGTATTTGACTGGCGAAATCTCGCATAGGCTGCCTGCTCCAGGGCAGGTTATTCCCACTCCCAAGCCCGGCGAGAGCGTGGTGTTCGTGTCTCACTTCCTCCGAGGGCTAGGCTTCGCGACGGATCCCTTCGTGAGGGGGCTCATGTTCTATTATGGGCTGGAATTTCACGATTTAGCCCCGTAGTCCATCCTCCACATCTCATCGTTCATCATCGTGTGCGAAGCTTTCCTTCGCATTACCCCTCACTTCGGACTGTGGCTCAAGACCTTTAAAGTAGAGCCGAAGAGGATCGAGGGTCAGCATGCAGAGTGCGGAGGCGCTGTGATACGCAAGGATGCCGACGCTCCATGGCCCGAGGGCTCTTTTCAAGAGGAGTCCGGCTTATAGCAATGAGAGTGGTGTTATATCACAGCTCCCAGGGGTACCAAGTGGGTGGCGCCGCCTGCTTTTCGCTCGGGTCCCCCGCCCCGACTAGTGTCATGGGTTAATAAGGGGCTGGACTGGGGGCCAGCAAAGGACGTGCCCCTACTGCAGGGCCGCATCCTATATCTCCTAGAAAGAGACGTCAGTCTGGTCGTGTTGACGCAGGTCATGTTGATTCGCCGAACCCTGCCCTGCAAACGTCGCCCCCTCCGCCTGTGGGAGTTCAATCCAGAGGGACCACGAGCTCTCCAACATTTTATGGGCGCGATGCCCGTGGAGATGTACAAGTTGTTCTTCGGGCCACAAGCAGCGTGCCCGAACTCTACTGAGGACGCAGGTCTGAGCTGCAATCGTCCAGATACTCAAGTAAGTAGCCCTGTGCCCTGACACGCCATCCGTACATTTATCACAACATAGCCCTTAAAAGAGTTGTCCTTGAAATAGGAGTGGATAGCGAAGGCGAGGTTAATCAGGTGTCCGGCCCCCCTTTCTGAGACCTCGCCGGATTCCGTGTTAACCAGGATGCTGGAGATCGCGCCTTCGGAAGAAAGCGAAGGGGGTCACAAGGAAGTTAATGCCTCCCCAAAGGAGGCTGTCCGGAAAGGAGGAATCGAAAATTCCTCTACTCAGGGGAAGAAGAGGACCGCCTCTGAAGACCCGGAGACCATGGTCTCAAAGCGGGGGAAGAAATCTTCGCCAGAGGGTCCTGTGCCGGGGGATACCTCGGCCGTACTATGCCCTCAAGGGGATCAGCCCTCCACCGAGCCGTAAGTAGGGAGGGGAGGTTTAAAATGAGAGAAATCCTTGTTTTATTGCTGAGGAAAATAACCAAAAATTTACCTTGTAGTTCGGATCTCAGCCCTTCTCAGCAGAGCTCGTCTTCGGGGGACCTTCTTCCGAAAATGATGGATAGCGGGACGCCTCCCCCTGCCGCACCACCTTACGAGGCGGGCGACCCCGAGGTATCGTCGCGGAGGGTTTCTCCTAATCCGGCAGGGCCGGGAGGTAGTCATATGCCCCCCGAAGCCCTCTGTGTCCGGCTTTTGAAAAAGGCAATCGGACGAGTCCGGCACCGCCTGGTGCACGGTCGGAGGCACTGAAGGATCTGCTAGGGCGAGCGCCTATCTCAGAGGAGCACCGTACGTTGATGGGTATGGTAATTGAAAGGATTTCGTCCGCGGAGAGCGGGTTGCATGAAGCAGTCAGGAGTATGTTGACCGGTTTTGAGGTACGCGACATGATGTACCTTTTGACAGTTCCGCATATTTAGGATGCGCCCTGTGTAGATAGTAGCCCCTGAGACTCTGTGTGCTGTCGAAGACGACAATACGCAGAGGATCATAGTCCCAGGCATAATTTTACCGCCTTCCTGTGTAGGTGGCGAAGTGTCCGGTGGCTAGCCGGACCGATGAATTGGCCGAGCTAAAGCGGCAACTTGACGTGGCAGATGCCGACATCGCGCTTGTCAACAAGCGGCTTGACGAGGCACGAGGTATATAATTTCTCCGGTGACACCTGGTAAGAGGGGCTTGACGCCAGTATATTACAACGTGTGCGCTTGATGCAGATGGAGCTGCCGCCGTGGAGGACCTTCGGGCGGAACTTGCCCGAGCCAAGGAGCAAGCCAGAAGAAGTGATGCGGCTGCCTTAAAGGCGGTTGAAGAGCTGAAAGCCGAACAGGCTGCTCACTGCCGAAGCAAGAAGGAAATGGCCGAGATGTGTCGTGGATTTGTCATGGCAGATGTCCTAGCGAAAGGACTTAGTCGTGGAGCCATCGCCACGGGTTAACTTGAAGGGGTTAAAACGGACGTAAGGACACAGTGTTTATACTAGTTCGGCCCCTTCGATGAAGGTAAAAGCCTACGTCTAGTTGTGATGGGATTGATGTGTTTCGAGGGCTAGGGAGCGATAAGCTTCGCCTAAACCTCGAGTTGTTGTCCTCTGTCCTTAAACCGTCGTCGGGTCGTCCCCTTATATACACGGGTGACGCCCGTCGGTCTACAAAATCCCAACCTCCGGTTCATAAACGTGCCCGGGTTGGTCTCTCTATTCCTAACTTACAATGCAAGTTTACCTCAGGCCGGTTTACGGCCATAAACCTCTAAACCGATTATAGGCCTTGGGCCCTTCTATTTCTCCTTGGGCTTTAACATCTTGGGTCCATTGACGGAGCTAACCCGGGCCCTGTAGGCCGGTTTACCCCAAATAGCAATATCCCCAACATTAGGCCCCAGATTGATTTGAACAGGTTCATGTCAATCCTTAATAAGAATTTCTGTCTTCGAATGTCTTCCAGTAACTGTTAAACCGCCGTTTCGTCATCTCCTCTTGCTGCTGTAAACCGATATGTCATCAGCACAAATCCGCAATAATCAAGGCGACGGCTGGGCTCCCGAAATCACCGGCTCCTGGATTCACGCGCCTGGCACGCGCGCCGCGCCTTATAAATAGGACTTGAAGGCCATCTTCCTTTCCTCCCTTTCGTCCCCTTCTTCGTCTTCCTCGCGACCCAGACTTCGGAGCTCCGCCGCCGCCGTCAGCTACTGCATCAACTCCGGCCGCTGCATCAACCTGACCGGACCAGAGCACCGCGGCGACCCTCCGCATCCGTTTGGATCCCGGTAAGGCTCCTGCCCTTCTTGCTTTAGATCCGTTCTAGGGTTCGTCATCCTTATCCTGCCACTGTTCGTTGTTCATCTCCATAGCAAGCTTTTTGTGAACAGATTATGATACTTATATTGTGATTTGTAGTCACTCTCAGTATTCGCCATAAATCTGTACTCATCTCCTTAGATCCCACTCATTTCCCTGCTTGTCGAACTTGTGTTGTTCTGCTGCGAGCCAAACCTCATATTTTTACTTCTTTTTTGCCCTAGCTGTAGATCCATTGTTTTGAAAGAATCCGTACGGGATCTGTTTCTGCTTTCATATTCATACCTGTTAGATCTGGTCGGTTTAACTTTTAGCAGAGCGAACAACCCAAACTATATATCCATTAGTCCCCTTGATGAACCGCCAGATGGTATCATTCTAGATAATTCCGGTCTATATAAGAGCATCTTCGGTTTACAATCACACCTGTTCTCAAACCGGCATACCTTTGTCTTGTAGATTTCCTCATGGCAAAACAGGTATACGAATGCAACTGGGTTCCCTCTCGCATCACCGAGACCCAATTAAACAACTTAGTTCTGACTGGCGCCTTGAGTAGCAAAAATGCCATCCATTGGAGGGTTCCAGGGAATGAATGTCCTCCTACCCCACATGAAGGAGAAGTTGTTGTGTTTGCGGATCACCTGGCCCGGGGTTTTAACCCACCCGGTTCAAAATTTTACCGGGACGTCCTGGCTAATTTTAAGTTGCGCCCACAAGATGTTGGTCCAAACTCAGTCACGAATATCTGCCATTTTCAAGTGCTTTGTGAGGTGTACTTCCAGGAGGAACCTACTGTAGAGTTGTTCCGAGACTGTTTTCATTTGAACCGACGCACTGAATTCACCGACGGCCCTAATATGGAACTGGGTGGTATGGCAATTCAAAAGAGGAAAGAAGTGACCTATCCTCACGCCAAGCTACATAGTCATCTGCAAGAATGGAATCACACTTGGTTCTATTGCAAGGATACTTCCCCTGCTGAAGAAAATCCTCTGCCTGGCTTCCGTCCAGAGAGACTTAGCAATACACACCCCTTCCCCCCAAGGCTAACCGCCAAAGAGAGGAGTAAGTATGCCCCTCAACTGTCCAAGCTCAGAGCCTTCATGGCTAACGGTTTTACAGGAGTAGATCTTGCCCGTTGCTGGATTTCATGGAGCATCCTGCCCCTCAGTATCCGCTCCGGTTTAATGTGCCAATACACGGGCCGAATTAATGATCCTTTGAGGCACTGCAACATTCAGCTAACGGAAGACGAAGTTACTGAAGCTGTGAAAAAGATGCTGAATGAACCGGAATATGTTTGCGCCTGAACCGGCCTACTTCCCTTTTGTGCTACAAATAAACCACCTGCTGTAAGCATCTCACCTCTGTTTGTTATAGAATTTATGATCTCCTTATATGTATACTGTTAACTCCAGTCTTTCTGAAACAGGGAGATGATCCGTTTTGGAGCAAGAAGCTTCAAGAGCCAACAGAAAAGGTAACCCGACCCAAAACAAGGGTGAAGAAGCCTGCTCAGAAGAAAAGGAACACCGCTTCCTCTACCCCGGATTTTGATGAGGATGATGTGGGTAACCCGGACCTTGAGGTAGACCTCGATTCAGTTGGCTTACTTTTTATACGTCTTATTGATGATGATATTTGTCAGGACGACGCTGAAGCGAGTAATGCTGAAGGCCCAGAGGTAACTATTCTTTCTTCTGATACAGTTCCTTTGCCTTTGAAAAAACCTCGCCAAGCAAACCGGAAAGTTAAATTTTCTCATCCTCTTTGCTTACTTGGATCCCAAATTTCTTGTGAAGACCCAGCAACATGAAGCTCGTCGCACCACCCGGCATAGTGGCCAGGTAGTTACCTCCGCCGGTTTACCGAACAGCCCGGTTCGGAAACGCCGCTCAGAGGTCTCCGATTTATGCGCTAGCTTTCCTCCTAAAGCAGGTTTAATTCGTCAGCCTCTTAATCCATCTGACTCCGATTATCAGGTCACTTCCCATTCGTCTTCTGGTGAATCTTCAGCCACTCAACTGCCACCGCTAAAGACGGTTATTGGGTAAGTTGAACCGATCACAACATATTTCCATATGGGTTTCTTAATCCATCTTACACCGTTCTTTCAATCTTTGGGTCTCTCCTAGGGCTAAACCTAGACCGAGCAAGAAGGCTCGTCTGGATAATCCGGCCAAAGGAACTGCCGCTCCTGAACCGGAGAAAACTCCTGGTGCTGATGCTCTAGTTCGTGAAGACATTCAGAATTATCTACCTCCACAAGATGACGCCTATGCTGAAGAAAGGCCTACCAATCCTGCCAGCCGTACCGATCAGCCTGCCAGTTCTGTTCGGGTTGAGGAATCCATCCACCCTTCTGGAACTGTTGATAAACCGACAGTGCCAATGCGGAGCAGCGATTCCAAAGATGATGATGTTGTGATTACCGGCATTGGTCGCTCTGAACCGGGGAACTCTGCTACTTTAGCCAAGCATACTGCTAAGGAAGAAATCTCGGCCATAAAGGGCAAATGGGACGTTGATTCCTCAACGTATGCCGCTTTAAGCGCCCAAGATCTTTATTCTGGGTACCTGAACCGACTGTACACCAGTCGCGATTATGAAGCTGGCATGATCAGGATGATGAAAGAAAAACTTGAGGTAACTCTCTTGTGCTTCATTCTATTGCAACTTAGCTTCTCAATTTCTTCCAATCCGAGATGGTAATCCGAATCATGCTGCCTTGACAACCAAGGTCCGGTTTGACAAAAAACAGGGCTTCCACATAGGTCGTAACCAGAAGACATCATCAAATAACCATTAGCCCCCAAGTGCCAAGTTTAAACACTTGCATTAATCTTGGGACTTTTGTAATGTAAAACATGCGTTAAGATCAAGTACGCATTAGCCCCCAAGTATCGAGCACATAACTTGCTTGTGTGGTTGATACTTCCAAACCGCGCAATATTTTCTGAACACTGCTGATGACCTGATGCAGGGGGATCTGAAGACCAAAGAGAAACAAGTCTCGGACCTTCAGGAAATCCTAAAAACCCAGCAGGCTGAAACAGCAAAAGCGAAGGAAGAATTGACCAATGCCTTAACCGTTATGGAACAGCTGAAAGAAAGCCGCAAAAAGGAACAAGCTGATTGGGCTACTGAAAAGGCTCTTTTGATGAAAAGGGCTGAAAATGCCGAAGCTGCTCTCAAACCGGTGGTTGATGAATTATCCACCGTAAAGCGACAAATACACTCCATGACCTCTGCCGTCTTTGGTAAATTTCTTTCGATGCCCTTCTTCCAATTTGCACCTTGTCTGCTATATCCTATGTCCGGTTTGTAATCCATCTTGAAACACTGCAGGCACACGTATTGGACACTTGGGTTCTGATGTGCGGATGAAACTCAAAGCTGCTTATACTTTGATTGAACAGTTGTATACCGGAGCACAGAGAGCTATCACCACTGCATCGCATAACAACCCTGCACCGTCTCTGATTCAAGACACGTTAAAAAGGTTATCCATGCTTCCAGCCCGGATTGAAGAGTTAAAAAGATCAGCTGCTCGAACCGGAGCCATCACTGCCTTGATCCGGGCCAAAGCGTGGGTACCAGATTTTGATCCTGTCGAAGCGGCCCAAGGATACCCCAGCTTGAAAGAAGACGGTTCAGATTTCGGCGAAAATGACTTGAGGGCGATAAACCGGGCGGTGCGCCCCCTAGCTTGTCAATTGGCTGAAGAAGCAGATCTGACACATTATCAGGCCCAATATGATAACCAGAACAAGCGAGTAGCTGCCCCGGTCCCTGAAGCGGAAAACCTTATTCCTCCAATCCGTAAGCATACCTACGCCCCTGACATTGAACCGTCTTTGCTGATTCATGAAGAAGCTGTCTTTCAAGCGTTAATGGGAATCGACTGGACCACTGCTGATTTCCAGCCAATGGGTAGCCAAGAGAAGGCTGAAGCGGCGCAAGATGATCCACAACCTTCGAACCGAGGCGGCGAACAGGCGTAATCAAAGCTCCGGTTCACCTTAATTGGTGACGTTAATCCGTCAAAAAACAATATATTCAGGCACTACGCTGCCTTGTAATAAGATAGTTAATACCTCCGCTTTTGAATGCGTCTTTGTGCACGGGTACTGATGCCCTTGCCATGACTTTTTCCAACTTGTGTTTCCTGTCTTTACTGGGTACAAAGGACGGTCTTTTGACCACACGAACCGTGCTGCGCCTTTTGCCAAACCGGGCCACTTGCCTCCGGGTTAAAAAATGGACCAGGCTGTATCAGCTGAATCGGTTTAAAAGTACTTGTCGTTCCAAAGAACAAAAACACCAGAAGAAGGAAGATAACAAACAACCAAATACGAGAGGAAAACGCAATAGTAAAACGCATGCAAAGGGTGGTTGCTATGAACCGTTCAGAAGGCGTTACCATCGTCAAGACAAAAAAAACCAAGCCCCCCAGGGGTGTAGCTACGGTTTAAGTCGACTAGGTTCCTAACTGAATCGTGGCAAATATGCCGGTCAAATGGCATTGCATTGGTTCGGATTCGACCAAGCCCCCAAGTGACTCAGTGGCCTAGGGCCGATCAAGTGGCATTGCATTGGTTCGGACACGACCAAGCCCCCAAATGACTTATTGGCTGTTTAAAAGCCGATCAGAAGGCATTACCATCATCAAGATATGACCGAGCTCCCATAAGGTGTAACTACGGTTCAAGTCGATTAGGTCCCCAACTGACTTAGTGGCAAATATGCCAGCCAGAAGGCATTACCGTCGTCAAGACATGACCAAGCTCCCCGGAGGTGTAGCTACGGTTCAGGTCGACTAGGTCCCCAACTGACTTTGTTGATCTTCTGTGAAGCGACCTCAAGGGGTAAACCGGAAGTTGCACTAAAGCGAATCAACTCCATGTAACCACGCATGATGTGAAGAACAGCAGAGACCCCGCTTTACTCGAGGCTCCGGTTTATTATATTGATCATAATATATACATGGTCATGATATGTACATAAACAGAGCCCAAGGCTCATGTATAATAAGGTCGAAGATGAGCTATGTTCCACGGCCTGTTGGTCTCCTCCTCTGATGTGCGTGAATCTTTGCGCTCTCGAATATCAATCAGGTAGTATGACCCGTTATTCAGATTCTTGCTGACCACAAAAGGTCCTTCCCAAGGCGGGGATAATTTATGCATATCAGACTGATCCTGGATGAGCCGGAGCACCAAATCCCCCTCCTGAAAGGTTCTGGTTCTAACCCGACGGCTGTGGTAACGGCGAAGATCTTGCTGGTAAATCGCCGAACGGGCAGCTGCTAAGTCATGTTCCTCATCCAACAAGTCAAGAGCGTTCTGCCGTGCCTGCTCGTTGTCCGCTTCAACATAAGCTGCCACACGAGGTGAATCATGTCGTATATCACTTGGGAGAACTGCCTCTGCTCCATAGACCATAAAAAACGGCGTAAACCCCGTGGATCTGTTAGGCGTGGTGTTGATGCTCCATAATACAGATGGTAGCTCCTCAACCCAACAACCCGGCGTCCTCTGCAAAGGGACCAGAAGCCGGGGTTTGATACCTCTCAAGATCTCTTGATTCGCTCGTTCTGCCTGACCATTAGATTGTGGGTGAGCTACCGAAGAAACATCAAGCCGTATATGCTCCCGTGCGCAGAACTCTTTCATGGCACCTTTGGATAGATTGGTACCATTATCTGTGATGATGCTGTGTGGAAAACCAAACCGGAAGATCACCTTCTTTATAAACCAAACCGCCGTGGCCGCATCACATTTACTGACCGGTTCAGCCTCCACCCACTTTGTAAATTTGTCAACCGCCACCAATAGGTGGGTCTTCTTATCTTTGGAACGTTTAAAAGGCCCAACCATATCAAGCCCCCAAGTCGCAAACGGTCAAGTAATTGGAATCATCCTCAATTCTTGAGCCGGTATGTGCGCTCGCCTAGAAAATTTCTGGCAACCATCACATAGCCTGACCAGGTCTTCTGCATCAGCATGAGCAGTTAACCAGTAGAAACCGTGGCGGAACGCTTTAGCCACCAATGATTTTGAACCGGCGTGGTGGCCGCAATCCCCTTCATGTATTTCACGTAATATTTCGCACCCCTCCTCAGGGGATACACACCGTTGCAGCGCTCCTGACACGCTGCGATGATGTAGCTCCCCTTTGAGAATGGTCATAGACTTGGACCGCCGTACTATCTGCCGAGCCAATCTTTCGTCTTCTGGCAACTCACCCCGGTTCATATATGCCAGATAAGGAAGCGTCCAATCCGGGGTGGCGTGAAGAGCCGCCACTAATTGAGCCTCCGGATCAGGAATAGCCAACTCCAGCTCACCGGGTAACTGTACCGATGGGTGATACAACACATCCAAGAAAACATTGGGTGGGACCGGTTTACGCTGAGAGCCCAAGCGGCTTAAAGCGTCTGCTGCCTCATTCTTTCTGCGGTCCACATGGTCCACTTGATAGCCTTTGAAATGCCCAGCCACCATATCTACTTCACGACGGTATGCAGCCATGAGCGGGTCCTTAGAATCCCAGGTGCCAGATACTTGCTGAGCCACTAGATCCGAATCACCAAAGCACCTAACTCGGCTCAGATTCATCTCTGTAGCCATCCGAAGACCATGAAGCAAAGCTTCATACTCAGCCGCATTGTTTGTACAGGGGAACATTAAACGGAGGACATAACAAAACTGGTCTCCTCGTGGGGAAGTTAAAACGACTCCAGCCCCCGAGCCTTCCAATTGTCTGGATCCATCAAAATGAATAATCCAATATGTGTTATCTGGCTTCTCCTCAGGTGCTTGTAATTCTGTCCAATCGTTTATGAAGTCAACAAGTGCTTGTGACTTTATGGCCGTCCGGGGTACGTATCTTAAACCGTGCGGCCCAAGCTCGATAGCCCACTTGGCAATCCGACCGGTCGCCTCCCGGTTCTGTATGATGTCGCCCAAAGGAGCAGAACTGACCACCGTGATGGGGTGCCCTTGAAAATATTGCTTCAGCTTCCGGCTTGCCATAAAAACACCATATACCAGCTTCTGCCAATGCGGATACCTTTGCTTGGACTCGATAAGCACTTCGCTGATATAGTAAACCGGACGCTGAACCGGATGCTCCTTCCCAGCCTTCTTGTGTTCTACCACAACCGCTACACTGACCGCTCTGGCGTTCGCAGCAACATATAGCAGGAGTGGCTCTTTATCTACGGGGGCTGCCAACACTGGCGGATTGACTAACTGTCGCTTCAAGTCCTCAAACGCTTTATCAGCCTCCGGACTCCAGACAAATTGATCTGTCTTCTTGAGCATTTGATACAAGGGGATCGCCTTTTCACCGAGGCGGCTGATAAACCGGCTTAACGCAGCAATCCGCCCGGCCACGCGCTGAACATCATTGACGCATTTCGGTTTAGCCAGGGAGGTGATGGCTGTGATCTTTTCCGGATTGGCCTCAATTCCTCTATGGGACACTAAGAATCCCAACAACTTGCCTGCAGGTACACCGAAAACACATTTAGCTGGGTTGAGCATCATTTGGTACACTCTCAAGTTATCGAAGGTTTCCTTCAAATCGTCAACCAGGGTCTCCTTCTTTCGTGATTTGACCACAATGTCATCCACATAGGCATGTACATTACGACCAATCTGTTCGTGGAGGCAATTTTGCACACACCGTTGATAAGTAGCCTGCGCACTCTTAAGCCCGAAGGGCATAGAAACATAGCAGAAGGCTCCAAAGGGAGTAATGAACGCCGTCTTCTCCTGGTCCTTAACTGCCATCTTGATCTGATGATAACCCGAATAGGCATCCAAAAAACTCAAACGCTCGCAACCTGCCGTAGCATCAATGATCTGATCAATACGGGGGAGAGCAAAAGGATCCGCTGGACAAGCTTTATTCAAGTCTGTGTAATCCACACACATGCGCCAGGTGCCGTTTTTCTTAAGAACCAGCACCGGATTAGCAAGCCACTCGGGATGAAAAACCTCGATAATAAACCCAGCTGCCAGGAGCCTGGCCACTTCCTCACCAATCGCTTTACGTCTTTCTTCGTTAAACCGGCGTAAGAACTGTTTTACCGGTTTATACTTAGGATCCACATTAAGGGTGTGCTCAGCGAGTCGCCTCGGTACACCAGGCATGTCAGACGGCTTCCATGCAAAGATGTCCCGATTCTCACGGATGTACTCGATGAGCGCGCTTTCCTATTTTGGATCCAGGTTTGCACTGATGCTGAACTGCTTGGACGAATCGCCAGGTACGAAGTCAACAAGCTTAGTTTCGGCAGCCGATTTGAACTTCAAGGCCGGATCATGGTCCGTAGTTGGCTTCTTTAACGAAGTCATGTCCTCCGGATCAACACTGTCTTTGTACTGCTTTAGCTCCTCCGTAGCACAAACCGATTCTGCATAAGTCGCATCTCCTTCCTCGCATTCCAAAGCGATTCGACGGCTCCCATGAACCGTTATAGTGCCCTTGTAACCCGGCATCTTGAGTTGCAGATATACATAGCAGGGCCGTGCCATAAATTTTGCATAGGCTGGCCGTCCGAACAAAGCGTGGTATGGACTTTGGATTTTAACCACTTCGAACGTCAGCGTCTCTGATCTGGAATCATGACTATCGCCGAAGACCACTTCAAGGGCTCTCTTACCAACCGGGTACGCAGACTTGCGAGGCACCACCCCGTGGAACACTGTATTGGTCGGTTTGAGATCCTTATCCACCAGTCCCATGCGACGGAAGGTCTCATAATACAAGATGTTAATGCTGCTCCCTCCGTCCATGAGCACCTTGGTGAGCTTATAACCTCCCACCTGAGGCGCCACCACCAATGCTAACTGACCCGGATTATAAACCCTGGGAGGATGATCTTCTCGGCTCCATATGATTGGTTGTTCCGACCAGCGCAGATAGTGAGGCGTGGCCGGTTCAACAGCACTAACTGCCCGCCTCTGAAGCTTTCTATCCCGTTTATCCAAGCTTGTAGTAAAAACATGGTACTGTCCACCACTCAACTGTTTCGGGTTGTTCTGATAACCTGATTGCTGCTGTTGCTGCTGGCTGTGACCACTTTGATCGCCTTGATTATTTTGGCTGTTCTGTCCGCCCGGATTACCATGGAACCCTGGACCAGAATTTCCGCCGCCGTACCCTGATCCGGAACCTGAACCGCCGCCAGAGCCGTGATCATATTGGAAAATGTTTGAGCTTTTGAATTCCCTCATGATGTAACAATCCTTCCAAAGATGGGTTGCTGGCTCCTCTTTTGTTCCGTGCTTCGGACAGGGCTGGTTTAAGAAAAAGTTCAAACGCTCCGGATTAGGACCGGGATTTCCGCGAAAACCTGACTGTTTCCCCTTACGTCGCTGGCCCTTGTTCTGTGCACTGGTGTTGGCCACAAAATCCGCGCTCCCATCCAGTTTACGCTTACCTCCGCCTCCATTGCCTGTTGGTTGATGCTGCTGGCCTTTGGTGTCCCTGCTTTGTCGTCACCAGAGTCAGGATCCTTGGTACTGTCAGAATCCGCATACTTCACTAAAGCGGTCATGAGCGTTCCCATATCCGTGCAATCACGCTTCATCCGGCCTAACTTTAGCTTCAAAGGGCCAAACCGACAGTTGCCTTCCAACAGCACTACGGCGGTGTCTGCGTTGATGCGATCTGACGAGTGTAAAACTTCTGATACCCGGCGTACCCAATGGGTAGTTGACTCCCCTTCTTGCTGAACGCAAGCTGCTAGGTCGACTATCGACATTGGCTGTTTGCACGTGTCCTTGAAATTCTTGATAAACCGGGCTCGCAACTGGGCCCACGAGTTGATGGAATTAGGCGGTAGGCTCTTTAGCCAAGTCCGGGCCGTCCCTTCTAACATCATGGTGAAATACTTCGCACACGCCGTGTCATCCACATCCAGCGTTTCCATAGCCATCTCATAGCTCTCCACCCATGTCTCCGGAGGCTGATCTGCCGTGTAGTTTGGTACCTTGCGGGGGCCTTTGAAGTCTTTAGGCAGGCGTACGTTGCGCAAAGCGGGAACAAGGCACGGTACTCCCAAAGAACTAGAAACCACCCCCGGTTCAATCGTAGCAGTTGGGAAGATAGGTGTAAGCTGACGAGCCTGATGCTGCGCTGCTAATCCGGCCTCCTGTGCACGGGCGCGGTCCACATTCTCCTGAGCATTGTCGACGCCCGCCGGATTGTTGCCGTGGAGCGTTTCACGCCTGGCATTACTTGAAACAGCCGGCTCCTCCATGCGCCTATTATAGCTCCTGCTGGGGCGAGGGGTGGAGTGAATCCGATCACGGCTTTGCGAATATGCTTCTTGTTGGGCCAAAGCGGTCCTAAGGAGCTCCTTGACTCGGCGTGTCTCTACATCCTGCGGTGAATCGCCTTCGATCGGGATAGCTTCCAACCGAGCTGCCGCCGCAACTAGGTTATCCATCGGGTTTGAATAATGGCCCGATGGTGTCGGCACGGCCTGTGGTGTGCCAGTGTTGTGACGAGGCAGGTTTATTATACGGTGCTGAACCGGGGCGCCAACTGTCGCTTCCACACGGTTTACTCCCGGGGTGTTGAAGAGATTTCTGGCGTCGAGGGCTGCGGGCAATCGAGATCGGAATTTCCTCTTCAGGACTTCCTGAGATGCATTCCGGTCCATCATGAGCCTGTAAGCCTGTGCATCTAAAGCGGCGCGCTCTGCCGTCATCCTGGCCTCTTCTGCTGCCAGCCCCGCTTTAGCTTGAGTGATCTGTTCTCTCACTTTGGCAATCTCGGCATTGTGAACCTCCTGATCCACCGGGTTGGCCTCCGCCATGAGCGCTGCCAGTGCGTCAAACAGATCTGACAACACTTGGGCTGGTGAGTCCGCAGGGCCCCCTGCCCGCGCAGCTGTTGCCGCTGCCGATCCGGAGATCACCGCCGCCGCAGTTGATGAATGCGGCGCCGCCTGTGTTCCATCCATGAAGATCCCAACTCGATTGGGCAGACCAGAGGGGTCCGGAATACTGTTGCCATCGGAGTCGCCCCCAATCCGATCATCTTGCAGCTGGTATAAAGACTCGGTTTCCCCGGTTGACGTTTCATCGCCGGAGTAGATGGCGGTTTCTCCACCGGATTCGGATCCTTCCTCGTAGCTTCCTCCGTGGATGACTCCCACGAAGGCGCGCTTCCTGGTCGGTTTAGCCAGGGTCGATCTCGTGCACTGAGCTGTCTCGACGAGGTCGGTGCAAACGCCCAGCTCGGGGCCCGGTTCACCGATCTTGCCGATGAAAACATGGATGCCGCCAAAGGGGACCCGGTACCCGTACTCGATCGAGCCGGTGTCGGGGCCCCAGCCTGTGCTGTCGATGTAGAGTTTTCCGCGACGACTTTTGGTCATCCGGCCCACAGCGTAGCCCTCGAGTCCTTCAAAGCGGCCCTCCAAGAACTTGAAACCATCTCGCGATAGCCCCACGGTGGGCGCCAACTGTCGTGGATTTGTCACGGCAGATGTCCTAGCGAAAGGACTTAGTCGTGGAGCCATCGCCACGGGTTAACTTGAAGGGGTTAAAACGGACGTAAGGACACAGTGTTTATACTAGTTCGGCCCCTTCGATGAAGGTAAAAGCCTACGTCTAGTTGTGATGGGATTGATGTGTTTCGAGGGCTAGGGAGCGATAAGCTTCGCCTAAACCTCGGGTTGTTGTCCTCTGTCCTTAAACCGTCGTCGGGTCGTCCCCTTATATACACGGGTGACGCCCGTCGGTCTACAAAATCCCAACCTCCGGTTCATAAACGTGCCCGGGTTGGTCTCTCTATTCCTAACTTACAATGCAAGTTTACCTCAGGCCGGTTTACGGCCATAAACCTCTAAACCGATTATAGGCCTTGGGCCCTTCTATTTCTCCTTGGGCTTTAACATCTTGGGTCCATTGACGGAGCTAACCCGGGCCCTGTAGGCCGGTTTACCCCAAATAGCAATATCCCCAACAAGATGGCTGTGAAGTTGAAGAGCGCTGCTGACCGTTGCAAGCTTCTTGAAAAAGAAGATCGGGCGGAACGGACGGACCTGGAGAAGGCCACTACAGCGGCCAAGGATGCTCGTTCTGCGATGAGAGCGATGAAGGAGGAGCTACGTCAAGCCGGAGATATCGCGGCTGGAAAGCCCTTTATGCTGCAGATGAAGTTCGGGGATCCTAAATATGCTCCGTTGGACCGGATGTGGAGTTCGGCGGACGCGTATCTGGATTTAGCGGTGAGTGCCACTGATGCGGCCGAACACTTCCGAGATCAGGAGGACCGCGAAGTTGAAAAGCTCTTCTGGTCGCAGTTCCACAATCCAGAGCGTCCGCTTCCATTAACCAATCGTTTGGCCGAATGGGCCGAGCTGAATAGGTTATCCGGACTCGCCGTGAAGTATGTCGTGGGTCATCTGTGGCCGGAAAGGCCAAAGCCAAACAGTTATTTTAGCTTGGTGTAGTAGTTCCTTGGTGCAGTGTCGTATATCAACGCGATGAAGAGGTCAGCATGCATAGAGGGTGCGCGAATGGCCCTTGCCCGTGTCAAGACATACTGGGCGGAGATGGAGGCCATTGATGTTGCATCCCAAGACTCGGACGGAAGCCGAGTACCTGCCGAGCACTATTTTCAGGAAGGTCTGCAAGGCGCTCGTTTGATAGAGACGCAGTGCTCAAAGGATATCATGTTCAAATAACATGTATTATTGTAAAACAATATTTTGATGAATTGTAGAAGCTTTTTATACTTGTGCCTACAAGAATTATAATGCCTCCTGTGCGGCCGTTAAGGTATATTTGTATATAACCTAAAAGATGGCAGTCGTCGGCTTCAGCCCCCACGCATATAATGCGGGGGTGTTCGCGGAAGGCGCATTTTCACACTTGATCCAACGTCTTGGTCCATGAAGGAGGTGATAGCGCAGCGAACTAGGCAATCGCCCTATAATGCTTTATCACTTTCACTTAGCCATAGGAGTTTGACAGTGAGGCTACTATATAGCCCCTGGTGGCGCTGCGCTCGCCCGAATTCGGGGCGCGTGTGTGCCTGGCCGGGAAACAGCCCTTCGTTAATGCGGAGGAATCTTGAAGATTCCGATAGGTCATCGAGTGGTTGACCAGTCTCACGCTATATCATGACAGTCAGTTTTCGGCTTTCTCTACTGAGGTGCTCGCCTGGCTGAACCGGGGCACAATCGCAGTAGTTCTCCTGGTGCCGCCTTAGCCGATAGAGCGGAACGTAAGGCAGCAAAACACAGGAGCCGGGCAAACCCAATATTTGACCAAAGACATGATTCTGAGCTAATGCATATAAGGCCAAACTCACGACGCCGAACAGTCCCTAAGGTATTCGGTCTTTATGAAAACGGGCTGAACAGTGCCCTTGGTAATAAGCCCCTGGTGTCCAGGTACATGCAAAATTCTGACATGGCCACATGCCAAGACGCCAGCCTCCTCCTCGGCTATACTGAGAATCCGGGGAATGTGTATCAACAAGAGACAGTAAAAAAGGTTTACACAGGGTCTTAATCAAAAAAGAATCCTTGGAACGGGTCCCTGCTGCACGTCTGTGCATGTATCTCCGTTGTGTCGTGTCCTAGACAGGTATAGCATGGTGTTCATCTGAAAAAGAGAGGAACTTAGTTACAAAAGGTCATGTGAAATGTACGTTATACTAAATAAACAAAGTATAATTCAAAATGGGTAAAATTGAACCTTATTGTCTCTTGTTTTACATGCACGGAGCCCCTTGTACAGGGGTATACGGTTATTAAGCCTTTATCAATGGTATGTTTACGCGAGACTCGTCTAGCCACGTCCGTGGTCTTAATGACCTGTTTAGGTGCTTTGATTGGTGAAGCCGTTTTAGTGTGTGGCTGTCAAGGCAGCCGCACAGTCTTCCGTGCGGGAGGAACACTCAATATTTCCCTTTAGTGACATGATGCCTCATGGATCGGGCATCTTAAGCGTGAGAGACACGTAATGTGGTATTGCGTTATAGCGGGCGAACGCTTCACGTCCCAATAGTGCTTGATAGCCACTTGAAAATGGGGCGATGTGGAAGGTTAGCATTTCGCTACGAAAGTTATCGGGGGAACCGAACATAACTTCTAGTAGGAGGGAACCCGTGCAATGGGCATCTGGGCCTGGCGCTGCTCCTTTAAAGGAAGTGTTGCTATGGAGAATTTTTGTTGGGTCCATCCCCATTTTGCGGACTGTGTCCTAATATAGCAGGTTTAAACCACTGTCGCTGTCCATCTAATACCAAGGCAGCCCAGCCTGCGTGCCGGATACTTCCGGAGTAATCCTGATGGTCGAAGGTGATCGGTTTTAACAACCAGTGGCGAGACTCCTTTGTGATAGGCCGCATGGCGCATATCTCTATAGGCGCCACTTCATTTTCCCCTTTTGTCATGTGAAGTAAATTTACTATTTTGACTTCTTGTGGGAAATTCTTTAGTTTCCTAGTGCTCTGTTTGTGGGATTCATCATTGTCCTAACTTGGTGTATCCAGCCCCTTGTGTTCGGCATTGAGTTTATCGGATTGCTTGAAGACCCAACATTCTCTATGGGAATGATTTGCGGGCTTGCCGGGGTGCTGTGTATTTGACCTATCTTGTCTAGGATTTTGTTTAGATTAGATAGTTCGTCCCTATTATCTTTAAGGGGAAGTTTTTGCTGACCCCGCGGAGAGTTTTTGAATCCAGCGTTGACTGTTGTGCACTTCGTGCTGTTTTCCTTATTCCGGCGCCGGTCTTTGTTGCGTCGTGGCTTCCCGTTTCCATCCCTGACTTCGGATGTGCTTGGGTCGCTGGTGCTGCATCTTGCCAACCAGCTGTCCTCTCCCGCGCAAAAGCGAGTCATGAGGCTTGTTAATGCGGCCATTGTTCTTGGATTTTCTTGGCCGAGGTGTCTGGCGAGCCATTTGTCTCAGAAGTTGTGCTTGAAAGCTGATAAGGCTTCGGCGTCCGGACAGTCGACTATCTGGTTCTTTTTAGTAAGAAATCTGTTCCAGAGCTTCCGGGCTGACTCTCCGGGTTGTTGAGTTATATGACTTAAATCGTCTGTATCCGGTGGTCGGACATAAGTCCCTTGAAAATTTGCTCGAAAAGCGTCCTCGAGCTCTTCCCAGCTTCCAATGGTGTTTTTGGGAAGGCCTTTAAGCCAATGTCGGGCTGGCCCTTTGAGCTTGAGGGGTAGGTATTTTATGGCGTGGAGGTCGTCTCCTCTGGCCATGTGGATATGGAGGATATAGTCCTCAATCCAGACTCTAGGGTCTGTCATTCCGTCGTATGCCTCTATGTTTACGGGTTTGAATCCCGCTGGAAA
Source organism: Aegilops umbellulata (assembly GCA_032464435.1). Classification (NCBI taxonomy): domain Eukaryota; kingdom Viridiplantae; phylum Streptophyta; class Magnoliopsida; order Poales; family Poaceae; genus Aegilops; species Aegilops umbellulata. The sequence continues at coordinate 507,590,710 of CP136055.1, forward strand.
TTCATGGTCCAGCACCTTATCGGTGAAACATAGGGGATGTGCGGCACCCTTGTATTTGGGTGTGCGGTGGTGTTCGGATATTTGTTGCTTTGCATTGCTTACTAGATCTTGCTTTCTTGGCCCGTAGATAGATCTAGCTGGGCCATCTTTTTTATGCGAATCCTCGTGTGGATCGCCTGCTGGCTTGTGTGCGGCGCCGTTTGCCGCGCTAGGTTGGTCATGAGGTCGTCCATCCGACCGGGTGGCTTCTTTGTTTTTTGATTGCGGGGGCTCTAAGGCCTCCTCATCAAATTCAGGCAGCAGCTTTCGCTTTGGGTAGCTCTTTGTGTGTCGACTGCCGCCATATTTATCTGCGGTCTTGAGTACTTTGCTCCATCTGATTCTGAGTGCATCTACGCAGTTTTGAGCTTCCGCTTTTGCTTTTTCAGGCTACGCACAGTGGCGACGAGCCTTTTGTGGAGGTTCTTTTGCTCCAGGAACTTGTTCGGCGTGAGGTCGTCCGGACTGTTATCTTCGCCGGGGACGGGTTGGTTATCCAGGTTGCCTTGTTCGGACGGTTGCTCGATGTCATGTTCATCGTCCGCTGGCTCGCCCTGCTCTGTGGCTGGGTCTATATGACCGCTGTCTCTGTCGAGGCGGGGTTTGGAGTGGCGCTTACGCCGCCGCTTTGACTGCTTTTCGAAGGAACGATCCTTCGTTGCGTCCTCCCGTTCCTCGTCGTCGTTTCCCTTGGGTGTGTCCACCATGTATGCATCGTATGATGAGGTGGTTCTCCAGTGCCCTGTGGGCGCTGCTTCCTGTTCGTCTCCTACATCGTCCTCCATACCATCGATGTCTTCGGAGTCAAAGTCTAGCATGTCGGTTAAGTCATCGACAGTGGCTACGAAGTGGGTGGTGGGTGGGCGTCGAATTTCTTCGTCGTCCACATCCCAATCCTGCCGGTCATAATCCGGCCAGGACTCTCCTGACAAAGAGAGAGAGACCTTAGTGAATTCAGAATGTCCCCGAAGGGCGAGTGCTGAAAGATATCCACGGCGGTGAATTCCATGATCGGCGCTCAATCAGATTCGATTGGTAGGGGCGCAGAGGGTTCGGAGTCCGGAGAAGAGTCCGGCACTTTGGAGTCACGGGCTTCGCAGAGGATAAGGCTGGTGTTCGGCTCGATCGCCGTTGAGACTGCAGCCTGCGCGGCGGGGTCTAGCCACCCGTCCTCGATCGGCGCAGTTGGATCCGAGCTAAGGGTCGAAGCGGATGCGGGTGCGGCCTCCAGGGCACTGTTCGGCGGCAGAGCTAAATCATGCCCATCGTGACAGTGCGGCGCGCTCGGCTGTGGCTCAAATCCGTCGAAGATCAAGTATCCGCGGATGTCAGCCGTGTAGTTCAAACTTCCAAATCTGATCTGATGGCCAGGGGCGTAGCTTTCAATCTACTCCAGATGGCCAAACGAATTGGCCCGCAGTGCAAAGCCGCCGAATACAAAGATCTGTCCGGGGAGAAAAGTCTCACCCTGGACTGCATCGCCAACGATGATCGAAGGAGCCATCAAGCCTGATGACGACGACACAGAGGAACTCTCAATGAAAGCACCAATTTCAGTGTCAAAACCGGCGGATCTCGGGTAGGGGGTCCCGAACTGTGCGTCTAGGCGGATGGTAACAGGAGACAAGGGACACAATGTTTTTACCCAGGTTCGGGCCCTCTCGATGGAGGTAAAACCCTACTCCTGCTTGATTAATATTGATGATATGGGTAGTACAAGAGTAGATCTACCACGAGATCAGAGAGGCTAAACCCTAGAAGCTAGCCTATGGTATGATTGTTGTTGTTGTGTCCTACGGACTAAACCCTCCGGTTTATATAGACACCGGAAGGGATAGGGTTACACAGAGTCGGTTACACCGGGAGGAGATCTGAATATCCAGATTGTCAAGCTTGCCTTCCACACCAAGGAAAGTCCCATCCGGATACGGGACGAAGTCTTCAATCTTGTATCTTCATAGTCCAACAGTCCGGCCAAAAGTCATAGTCCGGCTGCCCGGACACCCCCTAATCCAGGACTCCCTCAAAGGGATCATCGGATTCTTCGGTGTTTTTATTACCTTAACGTCCTTGTTTAGTTTATTCTTTTGCAAATTTTTAATAGAATCATGGGATTGTTCTGTGTTGTTTATTACCTTAACAAGCACTCGTGAACACTCACGAGCATAACAAGCCGCCCATAACGAACCGAGCTGAACAGAGGTTTTAGCTCGTTAATATTAACAAGTTTAATGATAACGAGCTTAATGATAACAAGCCGAACGAGCCGAGCAGCTCGTTAATCCAGCCTACACACCTGTACTTCCCTGAAAGTGAAAAAGCACAAATTGTGCTTTTAGTTTTTTCCGTTTTCGCTATTTTTGTTTTTTTTCAGCTTTTGGTTTCATTTTTTATGTTTTTTCTGGTTCCTTTTCTATTCCCGAATTTTTAGTTTGCTAGTTGTTAGGAGAAAAAAGAGATCATCCAAAAGAAAATAGGATGAGATCTTGTTTCGAAGATCTCGACGCGTGGAAAGCAATGTTGTAATACATTTCGTGATTTGTGTCTCACTTGTCACCACAAAAAAAAACGATGTGAGTAACCTTTGTAAAGGATACATGGTGATTTCGGGTAATTGGTCTCTCCTTCTTCATTCTTTGTTGGGAAACACTTCCCTACAGTCGTCTGAGGAGAGGCACTCGTCAGACCAGTTAGACGCCGTCGATTAGTATTTTATCTCGCGGCTGAGAGATGTACTCAAATCATGCGCCAGATACTAATCTCCTGATTTTCTAGCCCACCCCCGTAATCTCTCCCTGATTAATTGCCCGATATAACTCTCCACATATCTCCTAGTCCTACCAGTCCCGTAGATGTTGCCGAGCTCGCCATGCCCTGCGCTGCCCCTGCTCTCTCTCTCCCCCGTCATGAATTCCTGGCCATCCCATCTACTACCTCCGTTCCATCTCGTCGGTGCGTCATCTCGTCCGTCGTCGGTGCGGGGACTGACCGGCCACTTGCTCACGGACAAGCTTGTAAACTTCCACGCCGCCGAGAACTCCACCAAGATCGTATGAACCACCTTGCCGGAGGGCCGTCTGGTTTGGGAATGAGGTCAGCAAGGATAGGCTCTCAAGACATGCAGGAGGGTGATTTACCATGCGATGTTGTATCTCAGCAAGTCAGCATCACATGCGCAAGTAGGTGACGAGGGTGAAGCATATGTGAGTCTCGAATGATGAATTAGATTGAATCTGGATTGCAAGCATCATTCATTCATCATGAATGAATGGAGGATTATAATCTGTATTGTTCTTTTCTCCATCAGGATATTTTCATTATTTTAAGCATTATAGAGTTCTTCTCCATCGGTTCTTGGATTTGTTCATGGAACTATGTTAACACCATTGCATGAATATGTCTCGGATTGCAGGAAGCACAAAAGAAGGTAGTAAGATGCAACACGCCTTTCCACAGGCCACGGGGCGAGAGACAAGGTTTGGCACTTTTCCGTGCAGTTCGTGTCACTGCCGTAGATGGTGCAGTGCTTCAAGATCACCATGAAAGCAAATTGTCCGTTTAATTGAGACAAAGGTTTCACAGTTGTGAAAACATATTCTCATGCAGTCCATTTTTTTTTCATTTTGATGTAAACAAATATATGCTTGTATGGAAGCAATTCTCTGATATATGAAAAAGTAGTATCATAATGATTTAGGAACAAAGTGTATATCATTGGAGCAAATCCTGATCGTATGCGTCATTTTTTGTTATATGGAAGCAAATCTTCATTTTTTCGATGCAAGCTCCTAATTCTTCGGAAGCAAATTCTCATTTCTTAGGATGCAAATACCAAATTCTTTGGAAGCAAAGTCCCAGTTTAATCGATGCAAAAAACCAAATTCTGTGATGTTGCCAGCTTCTCCCCTACGTCGCCGTTTGCTGTTGTCAAGCCTACATTTGTGATCAATTCTGGTTGTTGTGGCCGTAGAAGCAATTTATATGACCTGTCGAAACTATCAAGTTCTAAATAGATCGAAGCAATCACTCGTTACAATGGATGCAATATTTTATGGATGGTTGAAATACACAAATTCTAACTAGATCAAAATGATTGTTGGTTGCCATGGAAGAACTTTGTGCAATTCGACCGAAGCACAAATTTCAACGAGATGGGAAATAATTTCCCGTTGTTTCGGAAGCAAATTCTAATAAGTAGTATTGAATGGAAACAAATTTGTATCTTGTCGAGAGCTCTTTTATATGGTACACTCGAAATAATTTTCTAGTCGATTGAAACATATTTTTCTTTGCATACACTGGACACAAATGCAATCAAACTAGATCAAAGCAATCGTCAGTTGCTGTGGAAGCAAAAATTTCGGCTTACTGAAGCAAACAAATTCTAACCCGATGGAAGCATATCTTCCCATGGAAACAATTACATAGGCTGGCCGGAATAAAGGGTAAGTGTACACGGCAATTAAAGTTTCATCTGAAATAAGGATTGGAAACAAATTGTATGGAAGCAAATTGCATGCATGAAAAGCATGTCGCCTAATCAATTTGACATGCCCTGATTGATGGTAGTAGTTTTTAGGAAATAAATTGATCGCAATTAGTGCGGAATCACGCTGCATGCAAATTATGGTGCTAATCGTGGGGCTGTACATGCTGGATCCGATGGTCATCATGGTTCTCATCCTACGGTTGATTACTAGCTAGTCTGATACAATGCATGGGATCAGTAGTCTGATCCCTAGCGCCTCCCTTCTTTGTTGCCCACAACCAATCAATTCAATGCCTCGTAAACAAATCAGTGCATTAGTTGAGGTTGCCTGGAAAAAGTTTATTCATAGCACTGATGCATTTAGAGCCGTAGTGTGTTGACACCAAATTTTGGCACGGTACAGAACGTAATTAGGATGTCCCTATGAAAATGTTTTCAACATAAGAAAATTTCGCATCGCCAAGTGAAGAACTTTGATGTTTAGGTCAATCTCATCTGGGCCGAAACGATGCTGAAGTATCAAGGTTTTGTATTTCAAGTGTTGTTTGGCCGATTACGCCTCCAAGACGCGTCAAATGAAGGAACGTTCTACATGAATTGTCTTCATCTCATCGAGCTAATTGATTTTGATATATAAATCTTCTCAATATGAGGTCATATACAAAAGTTGGAGCCAATACACTGCGGACCGACCCTGAGTGAAGAAGTGGCGTGAGGTACCAGACACCCACCTAGGTGATGTCTGATGGGTCACGCGACCTATTCAGCACTCAAGACGGCCTTGAATGGAAAACTTTCAACAGAAAAAAGTTTCGTCTCGTCGAGCTGATTGATTTTGATATATAAATCCTCTCACCCGGGGAGGCAAAACAAGATCAGAGTGAGTTTTTAGTCGGGAAATCCGAATGAAAAGATGACGGACGATTGAATAATCATCATCATCATCTTAGATAGGATACAACTTACAGAAGTGTTCAACACGAAAGTTGTGCGTATCATTGAAACGATCAACTTTGTTTTTGTAATCATCATCATCTTAGATAGGATACAGCCTACAAAGTCGCTACAAGACTCGGACAGTTCACTCAGCTACATGACTGAGTTTGACTAGAAGACCTCCTACAGTATATAAGATGGCCTTATTTGGAAAAGTGATCAACATATGATTGTTGGCCTCGTCGAGGCACACAAAATTGATGTTTGGACTTGCTCAATCCGAGGAAATATGCAAATTCTACGGCCCGCGCAAGAAGCAAGATGGAAATCTGGGCCATATTCAGAGGGAATCTGAGTTGGACTAGAACTAGGACTCTAGGACGTGAATTGATGCAATTTTTAGGACGTGAATTGATGTAATTTTTCTTGTAAGAGAAGCCTAGATGAATCCTTTATACGGGAAGTCCAGCCGCCTCTTATATATGTTGGGGGTGACGGGCGATTGAACAACACACAATCGAACAAATCAATTTACTACTTTTTCATCTACGTTTTATTTCTATCTCGTTTTTCTCTCTCGGTCTTCGCTGCGAATCCCAAGGCTTTAGGTGCGAGCTAATCGACCTAGGGCAGTCCATAGCCGCCGCACTCCCTGACGGGAACCCTCCCGGGCGTGCGGGATTTCTGGTCTGAAAAACACCCGCCGACTGTCCCATGTATCACGCTGTTGATTGGGTCTCCTTCGACATGAGCTGGGGTGCATCACCCAGGGTCGAGGATACACGACACGTGACGTGTTTGTGTGTCAAACATAGTGGACAGTACTTGTCGTACCGGCGAGACGTCTAACTTAATTTTCTAGCAGAAATTAATGATTCGGTACAATAACCCTATTCATGAGTAGTGATGGCATTACCTGTAGCGCGTATCATATCATTGAGTTTGGTAGGTACTGCTAACATACGACCTTCTGCGCAAGCGCGCTGAATTCCCTGCTGCAGGCGTGCAGTGTGCTCGGAAGGAACAGGCCGATCAATGGAGTCGTTGGCCAACGCAGGAGCAGCATCCACCGAGCGCCTGGCGCCGCACGTCGTGCTGCTCGCCAGCCCGGGAGCCGGCCACCTCATCCCGCTGGCCGAGCTGGCGCGGCGTCTCGTCGACCACCACGGCTTCGCGGCCACGCTCGTCACCTTCACCGACCTCTCCACCCCGGATGCCCTCTCCGGCGTACCCGCCTCCGTCGCCACCGCCGCGCTCCCGTCCGTCCCGCTCGACGACCTCCCCGCCGGCACTCCAATGGAGACCGTGCTCTTCGAGCTTGTCCACCGGTCGCTCCCGAGCCTCCGCGCCCTCCTCCACTCCGTCGGCGCCCCGCTCGCCGCGCTGGTGCCGGACTTCTTCTGCTCCGCGGCGCTGCCGCTCGCCGCCGAACTCGGCGTCCCGGGCTACGTCTTCATGCCCAGCAACCTCACCGCCCTCGTCGTCATGCGCGCCGCGGTGGAGCTCCACGACGGTGTTCCACCCGGCGAGTACCGCGACCTCCCCGACCCTCTGGAGCTCCCCGGGGGCGTGTCCCTGCGCCACGCCGACCTGCCGCCCTCGTTCCAGAGCAGCGGTGAGCCGGTCTACGCGCACCTACTGGAGGAGGGCCGGCGCTACCGCCGCGCTGACGGCTTCCTGGTGAACACCTTCTACGAGATGGAGCCCGCCACCGTGGAAGAGTTCAATCTGGCGGCGGTGCAAGGCGCGTTCCCGCCCGTGTTTCCAGTTGGGCCGTTCGTCCGGCCGAGCACAGTCTCCGACGAAGCCGCCTGCGCGTCCGCATGCCTAGACTGGCTCGATCTCCAGCCGACCGGATCCGTGGTGTACGTCTCCTTCGGGAGCGGCGGGTCGCTGACCGTGGAGCAGACGGCCGAGCTCGCCGCTGGGCTGGAAGCGAGCGGCCACCGGTTCCTCTGGGTCGTGAGGATGCCAAATCTGGACGGTGGCAACGACGGCCGTGACCGTGACGACGACAACCCAAACCCGTTGGCGTGGTTGCCGGAGGGCTTCCTGGAGAGGACCAAGGACAAGGGGCTGGCCGTGGCGGCGTGGGCGCCTCAGGTGCGCGTGCTTACCCACCCGGCGACTGCGGTGTTCGTGTCGCACTGTGGCTGGAACTCCACGCTGGAGAGCGTGTCGGCCGGCGTGCCGATGGTGGCATGGCCGCTGTACGCGGAGCAGCGGATGAACGCCGTGGCCCTGGTAGGGAGCGTCGGGGTGGCGCTGCCGCTGCGTCCGCGGGAGGCCGACGGCGTGGTGGCGCGGGACGAGATCGCGGGCGCGGTGAAGGAGCTGATGGAGAGCGCGGAGAAGGGGCGCGCCATACGGCGGCAGGCCGGGGACCTGCAGCAGGCGGCGGCGCGCGCGTGGTCGCCGGAAGGGTCGTCCCGCCGGGCGCTGGAGGAAGTCGGCGCCACGTGGAAGAAGGCGACGCTGGGTAAGGTGAAGTAACGGACGGACGCGCGCACGAGCGCAAAGCGGTGATGGCGTTGGCGTGTTGTGTAGTACCGTACTGCCTGTGTATCGATACCAATAACAGGGGAAGGTATGGTGATACAAGTCTTTACATGATACCATGATACCAACTTGTAAAATTTAAATTTAAACATGTTCAAAAATTGTGAAAAAAAAATCATGGATGCTAACAACACGTATGTCGATAACTTCTAAAAAATTCATATCAAAATTCAAAAAACACAAGGAGAAACAAAAAAGACAAATTCAGATGTGAATAGTGTCATTTTCCTTGTGTATTTCGAATTTCGATCTGAAATTTTTAGGGGTTGTCGACTTATTTGTTGTGAATATCCATGCTTTTTTCAGAATTTTTGACATGTTTAATTTGAATTTCACAAGTTTATATCATGGTATCATGTAAAGATTGGTATCGTCTGATATTTTCCCCAATACCCGGTCACCTTGTGTATCGGCTGTGTATGTTTTAATTTTTTTTCTTTCCTGTGAACGCAGTGTCTATTTTACAGTAATTGTTTTCCTCAAATAAAAAAGCTTTTCTGACCAACCGACGCCGCCGACCGGTAACAAGATCACCATTCATCCCTTGCACTGCAATGGGATCATGGAGGGACTCTACAGTTTAGAAGAGATTGAGTTAATCCAAACAACACTCTAATAACCCCTAACAACCTAATGGTATGTGGTATATTATACAGTGCTCCGTATTTATTAATACTGCCCATTAATCTCAATTTCATTATGCTTGGACTTTTTTTTCATGTGGGCAATGTTTTCGTAAAGTCATCTGCAACTTGATCTTTCGAATGCATGAAACGGATTTCTAACTTCTTCTGGAATGAAAGCCAATTTCAATATATTTGGTCCTTGCATGAAAGGCTGGATTATTGGATAAATATGTGGCATCAAGATTGTCACACCAAAGACATGGAGCTTGCTCATGATGTATTCCAAGTTCTTTCAGCATGGATTCTATCCAAATAATTTATGTTGTTGCATTTGTTAATACTTTGTATTCTGCTTCTGTACTTGACCTTGAAATAGAGATTTTTTTTTGCACACCATGAGATTAGATTAACCAAAAAACACTGCAAAATGACTTGTTGATCGTCTATCATCCAAGCAGCCCGACAAATCAGAATAAGAGAATGATGATTTGCTAAATGTCAAACCAACATTTAAAGTATTCTTAACATGTCTCGGTATGCGTTTGGTAACAGTCTAGTGTGCTGTTGTGGGTGCATAAAGAAACCGACATACTTTATTCACAACGAAAGAAATATTAGGTATGTTGAGTGTCAGGTACTGAGGTCAAAGAGGGGTGGAGGCATTCGAACCCGACCGCTATGGGTATCGGTGAGGGGTGCGCAACGCAGGTGTGGCTCATTGCAACAAGGTGAGAAAAATGAGGGAGGGAGGCAATGGTAGTCGAGGAAAGAACGGTTCAGACTTTAGACGGTGGCAGATTTTTGTAAATAATGTGAAGTGGCAGATAAATTCTTATTCCAATTAATCAAGGATTAAACTTGGTGTCTAGAGCAGTCTCATTCTCTTCATATCCTCATGTATCAACTGGGTCCCTTCGAACGGGGTTGTATGCTTGTGGCTACTACACAGTGAACTACTTAGACTGGTTTTTGTTGAAATGTGGAATAAAAGTTGGATAAAAAGAGGGTAGAAGGATTTTTTTCCCCGTGATGCAAGAAGAGAGGGGCATCACCTCTCCCATTTATTGTAGACCTAAGAGAAGCGAAAGTAGGTGGAAGCCTAGGAGGGTCGATCGAGCAAAAGCTTGGAAATCGATGATGTCGCCGCTTCTGTCTCTGGCTCGCTCATAGTTCATTTTATACAATTTAGGACCCCAATACTGGGAGATTTTTAAGGGGTCCTAGATTCATTCGCTAGGGGGTCGAACAACTAGTGAACCCTTTCCTTTGCTTTGGGGGGGGGGGGGTGTTGGAGGATCGAATGATCCAGCTGGCCCATTGTGGAGCATGTAGGGAAAAAGTGGGGTAGGCCCAAAATAGTACTCCCTCCGTTCCATAATTTAGTGGAAATAGATTGTTTGAAAGGTCAAACTTTATAAACTTTGACCAAGTCTGTATAAAAAAATATACATCTAAAATACCAAATACATATCCTTTGATGCATCACAAGACATACTTTCATATTGTATATATTTAGTATTATAGATATAAATAGTTTTCTACATAAACTTGGTCAAAGTTTGTAAAGTTTGACTTTAAAAAAAAATCTATATGCACTACATTATGGATCGGAGGGAGTAGTTTTTTTCAGGAAAAATGCCATTAACAATTTTTTTTAGCTTTGACATCCCATATTAATAAAATTGAATTTTTAGCTAGATAAGTCCAATAAACTTACCATGGTCCAAACACGATTTTGTTTTTGTGAAAAACCAAAATTCCATTCTCTTAATAATTAAAATGCCATCCTCTTAATAATAAAAATCCCATGCTCTCAAATAATAAACTACCATCTTGTTAATAAGGTTGGTCACAAAGGGGAGTAACTTATACTAGTGTCATGCATATGACACTAGTCTAAGTTACTACCTCCATAGTGCGAAGTAACTAAGTAGTAGTGTCATAGATGGTTTCATTTATTAGCTCATAGACTCATTTTGCCTCGGGAAGCGCTATGTTACAGTAACATATTATGTTACCACAAGCACCTCTTTCCTCATTAAATACTTGCCACATAAGCAAACTTGTCTTGGTATGTGTTAAGTTACTACCTAAGTTACCCCCACTATGGCTAGCCTAATAAAATGATCATCCTCTTAATGATAAAAAATTCCATGTTATTAATAATAAAATACCATAATAAAAGTTCCATCATATTAGTAATAATAAAATGACATGTTATTAATAATAAGAAATGCCATGCGCTTAATAATACAAATGTCATCATCTTAATTAATAATAAAATGCCATGTTATTAATTATTAAAATGCCATACTCTTGATAATAAAACTGCCATGAGAGAAAGTAAAAAGCCAAAACCAAAATTGCCATGTGTAAATGATAAAAATCCCCAAAGCTTGCCATGGGGGCATTACGAAAAGACCTGAAAATTGCCATGTGTTGAAGGACAAAAAATGTCATGGTTTAAACCAAAAGAAATTTCCATGCTACCCATAATAAAAAAAATGCACATGGCAAGTTTAGAGAAAAAACATCCCCTCTAGAAAAATAGGGATTTTTGTTCGTTCAAACATGGAAAAAGGGGATTTTTGGATTTTTTTAATGAAAAAAGAATAAAAAGAATTTTCCTTCAAATACATAAAGTTGTTTAAGCATACGTGTTCACAAAACCGCTTCAGTCAAAGTGGTAAGCCTGCAGCCATTCCTGTAGGAGGTTCGGGTTCAAGACCCCCGCCTCGTGCACACCGTTTTGTCACTTCGCTGTAGACGAGTATGAAAAGCTGACATGGCCATTCATGCCAAAGAATTGAACGGCGACCATCACATTTGCTATGAAAACGTTCCCAGCGAACGTTCACTAGTTATCATTTTCATTTATCTATTCTAGGAAAATCGGCTTGGGAAGCGGATTGTTTGTTAGGGCTTTTGCTTCTAGGTGGGATGCAAGCTGTAAATCAGTTGCAGAAAAGGGAAGGACGTTCGTCAGGACCTATCTACAGCGAATGAGTATGAAAAGCTGACGTGGTACAAGGCATGCGCTGCGATTCGTGCAAGAGAATCGAATGGCAACCAGCATGTTCGCTTGGAAAACATCAACAGCGAGCGTTCGCTGGATATCAATTTCAAATCTATTGTAGGAGAATCAGCTTGGGAAGTGGGTTGTTTGTTAGCCGTTTTGCTTCTGGGTGGGCAGGAAACTAGGAATCGATAGCAGAAGACCAAACAAAGGCCTATTAATTAAATGCACTAGACTTTTTAAGTTATAAGTCCGAAAAAGATTCATAGTTATACTTTATACATATCTAGTTGAGGAAAGGAATCAAGAAACCTTTCCAAATCAAAAGAAATTACGAACGGGCAACCAAAATGTACTGCTTGGAAGCGAGCTCTGTCTGACAACACTGAAACTGGCAATCCAGATCCGTACTCATAGTTACACCAGGACTCTGGATTTAGATCCTGTAGGAGAATATCAACATTTGTGGTCAGCTGATGTAACTTCAATGGTAAATCACGCCACTTGAAATAACAGATGAAAAAGCTATTTTGGTGAAACATTCAATTTCCTTTACCAGATGAAAAATTTCAGTTGCTTTACCAGATGGAATTTTTCATTCACCAAGTTTAGAAGTTTCTGGACATTATTAAAAATATATGTTGGGGGAGGGTAAATTATATATCTGTTTGAAGATCAAATTCAATCACCTCTGTCTATCTACTGAATTTTCATGATGATTTGGTTGCTTTAAATTGGTAGAGCCATAATAGAGACATCATATGGGCATAGCCAATGTATTTTTTTTCCACCAAAAATGTACCAAGGAACTGTTGTTATATTGAGGGGTATATAAATGAGCAGAGGGCATATGCTAGTTGTGCTAAAGTTGATTACACATATACTCTCTGTATATCCGCATTGCTATCATTAGCCACCATGTGCATTTGACAAAGAAAAACTAAATCAGAAAAAAACAATAACGAGATATAACCATAGATACACAATTACGAGACATGCCACTCAAGCATCATTAAACCACACAGCATCTACCAAAGCAATAGAGTAGGCCAATAAGGGTAGGGAAACACTACACACTTGATTCCCTCAATGGAAATTTATTTAAAATCTGAGACTCTCCAAGAAGACTGTTATAACAAAATGGAGGAAGTAGTAGAGAATATTGAGAAATCAGCATCTGTAACTATTAATTGCACCATAGAAAAAGAGGTTGAGGCACCTACTTCAGATGTTCCTTTTGTCCTGGCAAAACTCGCTTCCGCAACAACATTTGAATGCCTCGACAGGGTGGTTGACATCATCAAAGTCAAGTCCATAGTCCTGTGGTCAATGTGTGCACAAAAGAAGATTATGCATTTTGACGTATAACCTAAAAGTAGGCAATAATCTAAGCAAGAAGATTTCACTAAACAAACAAGGAACGGTAGGTTGACAAAATTATGTATGGATTTGCGGAGACACAGTTCAACATAAGGTCTAGAAGTCTAAAACATGAGATTGAACAGAATTCTGTCAGGATATTAGAAACATTTTGGCCCATATCTTAGTCCTTAGATTCACTAGTGTAGGACTGATGTGGCACAATGGAGCTTAAATTAATGTAAATTGGCTAACTGCATGAAGTATACCACCTACCCATGTAAGTTCTTCAAATGGCTTTATTTGCCTTGTGGTGAAAAACGCCGGCTGAACAAAACAAAAGAATAAACAAACAATCTTCATATGTTTCAAACTTGATTAACATAAACGCCAGTAAATAGCTGGAGTTGCATACATACATGGTAGTAGTGGTGGTCGGGTGTCTCAATCTCAACAGGTATAACAATAAGATTGGCATCAGAACACCTGCACCATACCATGATGTACCAAGTCAAAAAATTCTCAAGAATAAAACATTCCAAGTCAATCAGTCGAAATTCAAATTATTGATTCAGCATACTATGGAAGCACCTTCTCTTTTTTTGGTTTCTCTCTACCTCTGTGTTCAAATCTTGTGTTATGAAGTGCTATTAGATAGCTTCAAACTAGAGTAGCATCACTTGCACATCGTAATCAAAGTATTCAGATAAGGAATAATACATGCATATTCACTACTAAATTACACACATGCACAAATAAAGATAGTGTTAACTTGTAAAAGTACATAGAACCAAGGTTGAACTTTCAGCTCAAATGTAGACATTCATCAGTTACATTTTAATCAAATTTGTTTGCGGTTTTTATGACTCTTTTTTGTGACGGTGCTGTTGGTGGTGGTGGTGGTGTGTGTGTGTGTGTGGGGGGGGGGTAATCATAAAGGAATATTACTTACCTATGGTTTATGAACCTTGCCACGTTCCCATAAAAGGTGCCATCCAGACAGAGAGCATGGTCGTCCTCCAGAACATCTTCAGTGACCCAGTCAGCATCAAGCAACGTAGGGTAGGTATGCTTCCCGTTCGACACCATTTGATTGTTTCGCTCATACAGCTCATTGTTCGTCAATATTTCACCAACATACTCACAAATAAATGCGCCCCGAGGAAGTTCCTCAGCAGCCCGCAGTCCCCATCCTTTTTCTCCAGGGGTTAAGAAAACCTGAAACGACACACATTACGAATGAATATAAGAAAACATGCATGATGTGCAGTTTGATGTGATGAGGACATGAGTATACACAGAATGCTCAACATTTCCACATTAATCTAAGGCAAAATTGGATCCTACAGAACCATTTTGCTTATTAATAATATGGCCATATGCATCGTTCTGATGCAGAGGCCGGGGATCAACCCCCTTTTCGAAAAAAAAAATTTGGATCCTACATTCAGTCACCATTGCCGTATTAATTGAAGTTAAAATAGAAAGAAACAGGTTCAACATTGCCACATTAATCAAAGGAAAGATAAAAGGATCTATACAGCTTGCCTGGAAGGTGCTGACTAATCATGCATACTTTAAACCGCTTTAATTATATGCATTAGATCTCTATAATAAACAGAATTCTACTTTTTATGTATGGATATGGAGCTGCCAATTACCTATGGAATTCAGTTAGTTCAGTAATACTCCCTCCTTGCCAAATTATAATGCATATAAGTTTGTCCTAAGTCAAACTTTGTAAACTTTGACCAACTGCATAGAAAAAATTATCAACCTCTACAATACAAAATCAATGCCATTAGATTCATCATGAAATATATTTTCATATGGTATACATTTTCTATTGTAGGTGCTCATGTATTTTTTCTATAAACTTGGTCGAAATCTACAAAGTTTGACTTCACACAAAACTTATGTGCACTTTAATTTGGCAAGGAGGGAACATTTGCCAACTGACACTGATTAATAAAAGCTTTATCTTTGGTGCAATAGGGCCATACCAAGAGCTTAAATGGGTACAAACGACTTACTTGTAGGTGCCGACTAATACCCCGCTGCACCACACGATTTCCACAATTTCTGGCGCATCCACATTTACTCCAGCATTCCTTGATAAATTTCCTTATAGGGTGCCCTTTACAAGGAATCACATTGGCATTTGGTGACTCAGAATTTACGATCTTCACTCGTTCCCTTGAACAAATTTTGCAGTAGAATTTTGGAAGCACGGAGAGACAAGAATTGAGAAATTCTTCCTTAAGCAGGCCGTCTCTTGCATAAGCAAAGTCGCCTCCAGTTTCTGCTGCGCATGCACAAGGAATCGGTTCTGCTAGGCAATCTCCAAAGCAGTCTGTGCAGCAATTGTCATCTCCTATTCTAGCAAGCGAAAGATTGACATATGCATTCTGGAATGTGATATTGCGTGGTATATAGTGAAAGGGAGGAGGAAGAATCCCATTGCCACCTTCATTGATTATGGGAATTCTCACATGTTCTTCACCTTTTGCTATGTCATTGACATCATGAGCTGGTCCCTTGGGCTTGGCAATAACCAGCATATTACTGGAACTGCTCTGTTCTCCAGCAGTAGCACTAGAGGGGCAAATACCACCATGGATCATGCTATTACTAGGTGGCACACACGAGGAACCAGCTTCATTTGGCACTGAAGGCTTAGATGAGAAGTCCATGGCAGGAACTATTTGTAGCATTCCACTTTCTCTTGGTCCACTATATGTATAGTCCAATTCAATGATACACTGGTTGTGCGTGTCATTGTATGCTGGAGAATTTTGAAAGAAATTCTAAGTAGTTAGGAGTTATTAGAGATTAAGATCCTAGGTTAACAAAGCGAATGAAAACAATATTAATAAGGCAGCCAGAACAAGATGATGCAATCTTTGAAGTTAAAACAGGACACCTCTGGAGCAATTGTAGTAAACATATTGGTATAACTAAAAGAGTTGTGCGTTGTTTTTATAAATTTAAAATTCACAACAGTACAGCTCGTATGTCAGTATTCCAAAGGTAGGCTTTATAGGCTTGCACACAAACCAAAGGTAGTAGACAAACTGGTAAACAGGACACACCAAGACTAGTGATGCATTGAGAAAATAGCACTGAAATTAACAAGTGTTTCTACCATTCATGAAACTTATATGATGTATTCCCAAGAAGTCATAACTGACGTTTTAGTTTTTTTTTTAACACAACAGGATGTGTGTCATACTTGGATGTTAAGGAGTGCACCGAAATGGTGCAAGTAAAAACAGAGCATAAAAACAAACAGGGAACGGTAAAACAGGATGCTTATTATGAAACTAACCCTACAAGAAGACTAAAAACAAAGAGCAAACTAAAAAGCAATAAAACCAAGGCAAGATCTAAGCTAAAAACGGACAGGAGGCCTAGAGTGCACTGTCAAAGTGCCTCGGCTCCAGCAACCACCTGCCACAGCTCTGCTTCATCAAAGGTGGACTTGATCGACTCCTGGAACCTCAGAATCACAACATCAAACACAGGCATTGGGTAGCCACCAAATTTCCCACAACGTTATCAAGATGAGTGCGCTACTTTTAAGTCTATGAGTTATAAATTTTATGACCGCTAATTTCTATCACACTACAAACTATATTATGAAATAAATTGATGACGCATTTACTAATCTTTTTTAGGATGAAAAATTGGGAACCATGACAATTACCAATAGTGAAAGTTTTGCATCCGCAAACAGCCTATATTTGGAAAGTATAAGAATACTATCAAACTCAGGGCATCGAGATAACAATATTTATTCTGTATATGTATAACAGAAATGCAAATAAAATGTTTTTGCTCACCAAATAAATCAATAGAAAGTGTGAGACATATTTGCTAAACAGAAATTACCTCTCTGATGGCTGGAATCTTGAACTAGTGGGCACATAACTGCCAGTGGGGTCTCGAAAGTAGGAAGCTCTTGACCTTGGAGTGATAAAGCTGAACTATCTTCATCTGTCAATGTATCCTTGAGAACATCGTTTTCCATGTTTATTTCTTCAACCGGCACTCGCGAAGAAGACAACTGCAATGTGCTCCCAGTGGCACAAACAGTTTGAGGGCACAGCTTGCCTGCTTCTTGCTGCAGTGGAGCTTCAGCCAACTCTGTCTTCTCATTGACACGCACCTTGGATGTAGGTTTTCGAGAATGATGTTTGATCTTAAGCTTCTTTTTACAGTGATCCGAATCAAGATCCTTCCTCTTGTTAGCTTGCCTTTGCTGTTCTTCCTGTACCAAAAGTGGTAGAGTAAGGAGTTATAAGAGAAATGTTGCTCCTCAATACATTACATTCTGGCTAAATGGTCAGAACAAAGCAGACTGTACTTTGGGATCTGGCTTGTCGAATATGGCATCGGTTAGATTCGTCAACACTGGTGAAACAGTTTCTCTCTGAATTCCAATAGCACCCAGATATGTGACAGCAGCATCAAATCTTTCCTTGCAAACCTTTGAAGATGCCATCCTACGTACAATGGAAGAAATCAATATAGCACATCATACAGAAAGTGACACCCTCGAAGAACCAACTGCTAAAAAGCATAAATACACAGAACAAAGTTAAGATAGCTATCACAAACACCTATGAAGACATACCATACAGATAAGTGAATATAAATTTGGCTGCAGGCAGTCAGCAATGGTTAGTTATAAGCAACCGACTGAACCTTGGACTGGGGTTGCTGTTATTTTTACTTTAAACCTTTTCTCAAACTCCTATGTCATTGTTCGTTGTTGTCATTGACACCCTTGATGTAACTTAGTACTTTAAATCTCCTAACTCCAAAATTAAGGGAAAAAACATAATTGGTAAATACCCTTTTGTAAAGAATAAACACATTTTTGAACTATCCCAAAAACTCAGCAATAACTGAAGATAAAACAAATACATATATTCATGTTATCAGAAAATTTCCCCTGTGAAGTTGTGCATTCGCAGAATGAATAATTGTATTTGTATGGACAGTATTCTTATATCGATTCTCATATTTTAGCTTCGTTATGCCTACTAATCTACTTAAAGTCAGGTATACCTCACAAGTTGTTGAAAAGGAGGAAAACAAAAGTGAAGATTAGATTGGTGAGAAGGCTCATGCTTACTATTGCTTTAATAGGATACTTGCAATACTGAAACTACCCTCATCTTTAAAATCAAAATAATATTCTGTTTAGAATTCTCAGAGCAGGATACTTGTCTCTTTTTTCCGTCTAGAATTGAAATTTTGTGATATGACAGATCTAGTGTACCAGCTGGAACTTCTCTGAAAATTTACAGGCCATCTGCACAGTTTCATCAATGCGATGCAGCGCATCAAAAGCTGGGACTGCACCGAATATTTACTGACTTGTTAACACCCAATGCAGCATGCACGCAAATCCAGTTGCAAACATGCAACAGACATGGCAAAGCGAATAATCTGATGCAGATCAACATACATTTTGTGCCTTCAGCGCTAAATGTATGCGGTATGCCCCTGAACTTGGGAGCATTTTGTGTGTTCTAGTGTATCCATTTACTGAATCTCGTATCACCGTTAGAGATGTCATTAATTGTGCACTGAAAATATCATCCAGAAATTGCGACATTTCGAGTATAATCAAAAGCAGAGCATCCAGATTCCAGTCGTATTATCATCACCACAAAACGGCGAACCACATAACCAAGGAACGGGGAAAAAATCAACAAGAAAACCCCCGCATTCCGCATCGCCACAGAGACAGCACACGCAAACCTCTTCAGTCTTCAGTAAAAAAAACCAGCGCGAGGGATTCGAAGCGGGGATGGGGATCTGGACAACAGAGCGTCGTCTCGAGGTTACCCAGCGGGGGAGCGCCGACAAACTCTGAACCAAGAGAGGGCGTCAGAATCCGCAGAAAAGTAAAACAAGGCAAAAACCCCATTCTGCAAAACAAGCGCGCACGCACCTCCTACGCCAACCGCCCAAGGAGACGAAGCCGAGGCGCCAGGAAGCGCCCGAGACCTCCGCGGAAGACGGAGGCGCGGTCGCCGCCGGGCGAGAGATTGGGGTTTTGCCGTTTTGGAGCGGCGTTGCCGGCGTTGGGGTTTTTGGGATGGAGAAGACGCTGGTTGGTGGAGTATATAACTGGGGGGAGCAGCAAAACAGAGCGTGGAAGTCCAGGCGACGACGAGAGGGGAGACGGGAGGAAGCCAGCGGTCTGCGGACGCGATGGTACTGCTCGCGAGCACATTTCCACCCCGGAACACCAAAAAACATTGAGAAAAAGTTCGAAAAATTCTGAGTTTTTTTGGGATAAATTTTGACAAATGTTGTAAGTGCTTACAAAGTTTTGACGTGGAATCACATTCGTGGAAGCCGTGCCAAAAAGAACAAGATCAATGCTGATTTTGTCTATTTTTTTTGCTGCAACTTTCACGGATGTGATTTTATCATGAAACTTTGCAAGCATATAGAACATTGGGAAATGATTAGCATCAGCCGGCCGATCACGCGTCGCATTCCGCCACTCGTGTAGCCGCCAGATCCAAGTTCCATCAGACGGTGCACAACGTACATCTTAGTGCAAAACATCTTATTTGTAGCACCACATGACTCAGTCTGTGCGGTGCCTCAGCCACCTTAACATTTTTTCTGCAACAATATCTGTGTTGCAGAATTTCTTTCGCAAGAACACCCATGTTTCAAAAAAAATATGCCGAAAAAAATATATTCCGCAACATCATTTGTGTTGCAGAAGTCGATCCGCAACAACATCCATGTTGCAAAAAAATTAAGACGAAAACAAATCTGCAACATCATTTGTGTTGCACAAGTCGGTCCGCAACAACACCAATGCTGCAAAAAAAATGAGACGAAAATATGATGATTCTGTAACAGAATCTCTAATGCGAATGTCTTTGCAATATATGGTGTGTTGCAAAGAAGGATTCTGCAACAATGGACTTGTTGCAATGGTGAGGAAAGACCCGTGCCGCTGGATAACGCCGGATCAAACAGCTGTCGAGGCGGCGGATCTTTTAAGAAGATTCGCCGGCCGACGCATAGCGTCCCCTTGTCAAAAAAATCAGCATTTTTTGAACATTTTTTCAATATTTTGCGGTGTTACTGTTTACTTTGACCTCATTTGTGCTCACGGGTAGAAGGAGACTTCCGGCGGTCTGCCTCTCCGTATGAATTTTTTTCTTTTATTATTATTAGGGGCACACGGATTGGTATCACAGGGATTATGCTTCTCCACCGAAAGGGCTTAACTTCTCAAAACATTAACCGAGCCTAACTTTCAAAAGCGTTAGGTGCTAAAATATTTTAGGAGGTGTGTTGGCCGCCTCTCAATTTTGAGAAGTCGTCCAACTACTCAGCAAAAGATTCCCTTCTCTCAGCCGCCTCCACATCGGTGCCTCCCTCCTTGCCTCTGCCGCCATAAGGCTAGTCATAGTGGGAGTAACTTAGCAACTAACATAGCGCACTCCGAGAATTTTTTGCTTATGTGACATGTAGTTAATGAGAAGTGGTAACATAATATGTTACTGTAACATAGCGCTTTCCAAGACAAGATGAGTCTACAAGCTAATTAATGAAGTCATCTATGACACTACTACTATGTTACTTTGCACTATGAAGATAGTAACTTAGACTAGTGTCATATGCATGACACTAGTATAAGTTACTCCCCACTATGACCAGCCTAACTCACGATGCCGGCACACCGCAACCCCTTCCTCTCCCCACTTCTATTCGATCGCTTCCCACCGGCATTGCCTGAATCAATGCATTTGTCGTTGCGGGGTGGAAGCGGCCGAGTGACCAAGAGCGGGGCGCATGGGCACCAAGACACGCAATCGGCGCCTGAAGCGTCGTATAGGAGCTCCCTCTTGTTACTCGGGTGGTTGAAAGAATTGAAACCGCTTCTGAGAATTCGTAGATCCGGCCCAAAAATCAGAAATATCTTTAGTAACTATAGTACAAAGATGATTTCGTGGTTGGAACCGCTTCAGGTCCCAACCCAACTTCCACACATCACCGCATCCCAACTCCCAACAATCGCTCTTTATTTATTCACCCCCGGTTATCCTTCTCTCTCCACGTCAAAATAAAAGATTCCCTTCTCTTCCTAATCCCAATCCATTCGTGATCTAGCTACCGACGGCCCTTCTCTCTGATACGTCTATTTTGCATCATGCTTTTATATCAATATTTATTGCATTATGGGCTGTTATTTCATGTTATGTCACAATACTTATGGCTATTCTCTCTTATTTTACAAGGTTTACATAAGGAGGGAGAATGCCGGCAGCTGGAATTCTGGGCTGGAAAAGGAGCAAATATTAGAGACTTATTCTACACAACTCCAAAAGTCCTGAAACTCCACGGAATATCTTACAATAAATAATAAAAAATCCTCGCCAAAGATGAAGGCCAGGGGGACCACACCCTATCCACGAGGGTGGGGGCGCGCCCCCTACCTCGTGGGCCCCCTGGTGGCTCTCCGACGTCCATCTTCTGCTATATGAAGTCTTTCGATGAGAAAAAAATAGCAAGCAACCTTTCAGGACGAAACTCCGCCGCCACGAGGCGGAACCAATCTAGGGCTCCGGCAGAGCTGTTCTGCCGGGGACACTTCCCTCCGGGAGGGGGAAATCATCGCCAGCGTCATCACCAACGCTCCTCTCATCGGGAGAGGGCAATCTCCATCAACATCTTCACCAGCACCATCTCATCTCCAAACCCTAGTTCATCTCTTGTATCCAATTCTTGTCTCCAAGTCCGGGGTTGGTGCTAGTAGGTTGCTAGTAGTGTTGATTACTCCTTGTAGTTGATGCTAGTTGGTTTACTTGGTGAAAGATCATATGTTCAGATCCTTTATGCATATTATTACCCCTATGATTATGAACATGAATATGCTTTGTGAGTAGTTACGTTTGTTCCTGAGGACAAGGGAGAAGTCTTGCTGTTAGTAGTCATGTGAATTTGGTATTCGTTCGATATTTTGATGAGATGTATGTTGTCTAGCCTCTAGTGATGTTATGTGAACGTCGACTACATAACACTTCACCATTATTTGGGCCTAGAGGAATGCATTGGGAAGTAATAATTAGATGATGGGTTGCTAGAGTGACAGAAGCTTAAACCCTAGTTTATGCATTGCTTCGTAAGGGGCTGATTTGGATCCATATGTTTCATGCTATGGTTAGGTTTACCTTAATACTTTTGTTGTAGTTGCGGATGCTTGCAATAGAGGTTAATCATAAGTGGGATTCTTGTTCAAGTAAGAACAGCACCCAAGCACTGGTCCACCCACATATCAAATTATCAAAGTACCGAACGCGAATCATATGAACGTGATGAAAACTAGCTTGACGATAATTCCCATGTGTCCTCGGGAGCGCTTTTCCTTATATAAGAGTTTGTTCCGGCTTGTCCTTTGCTACAAAAAGGATTGGGCCACCTTGCTGCACTTTATTTACTTTTGTTACTTGTTGCTCGTTACGAATTATCTTATCACAAAACTATCTGTCACCACTTGTTTCAGTACTTGCAGAGAATACCTTGCTGAAAACCGCTTATCATTTCCTTCTGCTCCTCGTTGGGTTCGACACTCTTACTTATCGAAAGGACTATGATAGATCCCCTATACTTGTGGGTCATCAAGACTCTTTTCTGGCGCCGTTGCCGGGGAGTGTAGCGCCTTTGGTAGGTGGAATTTGGTAAGGAAAAATTTATATAGTGTGCTGAAATTTACTGTCACTTGTTAGTATGGAAAGTAATCCTCTGAGGGGGTTGTTCGGGGTATCTTCACCCCGACCAGTAGAGCAAAGAGTTTCTCCTCAACCTACTGAACCTATTGAAAATGAAGCTCCTTTTGAGTTTCCTTCGGGTATGATAGAAAAACTGCTAGCTAATCCTTTTACAGGAGATGGAACAAAGCATCCTGATGAACACCTAATATATGTGGATGAAGTTTGTGGATTATTTAAGCTTGCAGGTATACCCGATGATGTTGCTAAAAAGAAGGTCTTCCCTTTATCTTTGGAGGGAGACACATTGACATGGTATAGGCTATGTGATGATACGAGATCATGGAATTATAAAAGATTGAAATTGGAATTTCATCAAAAGTATTACCCTATGCATCTTGTTCATCGTGATCGCAATTATATATATAATTTTTGGCCTCGCGAAGGAGAAAGCATCGCTCAAGCTTGGGGGAGGCTTAAATCAATGTTATATTCATGCCCCAATCATGAGCTTCCAAGAGTTACAATTATTCAAAACTTTTATGCTCGGCTTTCTAAAAACAATAGCAATATTATGTTAAATCTTTTATGGATACCAATATTTTCCGTAAGTTTAGCACTAAATATGGACTTGACTCTGAGATAGTAGCTTCTTTCTGTGAATCTTTTGCTACTTATGTTGATCTCCCTAAGGAGAAGTGGTTTAAATATCATCCTCCCATAGAAGTAAAAGTAGCTGCACCTATTAAAGTTGAAGAAAATATTGTTACTTATAATGATCCTATTGTCCCTACTTCTTATGTTGAAAAACCACCTTTCCCTGTTAGAATAAAGGATCATGCTAAAGCTTCAACTGTGGTTCGTAAAAGCAATATTAGAATGTATACACCTCCAGAGCAAGTTAAAGTAGAACCTAATATTGCTATTGTTAAAGATCTCTTGTCAGATAATATTGATGGGCATGTTATTCAGTTCTGCGGTGAAACTGCTAGAATTGCTAAACCTTGTGCTAAAGATAAACATAGACCTGTGGTAGGCGTGCCTGTAATTTCTGTTAAAATAGGAGATCATTGTTATCATGGCTTATGTGATATAGGTGCTAGTGCTAGTGTTATACCTTATACCTTGTATAAAGAAATCAAGCATGAAATTGCACCTGCTGAGTTAGAAGATATGGATGTCACAATTTAGCTTGCCAATAGAGATACTATATCAGCTGTGGGAATTGTTAGAGATGTTGAAGTCTTGTGTGGGAAAACTAAATATCCTGCTGATTTTCTTGTTCTCAGTTCCCCACAAGATAGCTTTTGTCCCATTATATTTGGTAGACCCTTCTTGAACACTGTTAATGCTAGGATAGACTGCGAAAAGAATGTTGTTACTATTGGCTTGGATGATATGATCCATGTTGGGGATCGTAGCAGAATTTAAAATTTTCTACGCATCACCAAGATCAATCTATGGAGTATACTAGCAACGAGGGGAATAGGAGTGCATCTACATACCCTTGTAGATCGCGAGCGGAAGCGTTCAAGAGAACGGGGATGATGGAGTCGTACTCGCCGTGATCCAAATCACCGATGACCAAGTGCCGAACGGACAGCACCTCCGCGTTCAACACACGTACGGTTGGGGAAGACGTCTCCTCCTTCTTGATCCAGCAAGGGGAAGGAGAGGTTGATGGAGATTCAGCAGCACGACGGCGTGGTGGTGGATGCAGCAGGGTCTCTGCAGGGCTTCGCCAAGCACCAACGAGAGGGAGATGTGTTACGGGAGGAAGAGGGAGGCGCCAGGGCTTAGGTGCGGCTGCCCTCCCTCCCCCCTCTTTATATAGGGGTCCAGGGGGGCGCCGACCCCCTAGAGATCCATCTCAAGGGGGGGGGCAAGGGGGGGGGGACTTGCCCCCCAAGTCAAGTGGGGTGCCCCCACCCCTAGGGTTTCTAACCCTAGCCGCATGGGAAGGCCCAAGGGGGGCACACCAGCCCACCAAGGGCTGGTTCCCCTCCCACTTCAGCCCATGGGGCCCTCCGGGATAGGTGGCCCCACCCGGTGGACCCCTGGGATCCTTTTGGTGGTCCCGGTACAATATCGATAACCCCCAAAACTCTCCCGATGGCCGAAACTGGACTTCCTACATATAAATCTTTACCTCCGGACCATTCTGGAACTCCTCGTGACGTCCGGGATCTCATCCGGGACTCCGAACAACTTTCGGTTTGCTGCATACTAATATCTCTACAACCCTAGCGTCACCGAACTTAAGTGTGTAGACCCTACGGGTTCGGGAGACATGCAGACATGACCGAGACGACTCTCCGGTCAATAACCAACAGCAGGATCTGGATACCCATGCTGGCTCCCACATGCTCCTCAATGATCTCATCGGATGAACCACGATGTCGAGGATTCAAGTAATCCCGTATACAATTCCGTTTGTCAATCGGTACGTTACTTGCCCGAGATTCGATCGTCGGTATCCCTATACCTCGTTCAATCTCGTTACCGGCAAGTCACTTTACTCGTATTGTAATGCATGATCCCGTGACCAATCACTTGGTCACACTGAGCTCATTATGATGATGCATTACCGAATGGGCCCAGAGATACCTCTCCGTCGTACGGAGTGACAAATCCCAGTCTCGATCCGTGTCAACCAACCAGATGCTTTCGGGGATGCCTGTAGTATACCTTTACACCCAGTTACGTTGTGACGTTTGGCACACCCAAAGCACTCCTACGGCATCCGGGAGTCACACGATCTCATGGTCTAAGTAAATGATACTTAACATTGGAAAAGCTTTAGCAAACGAACTACATGATCTTGTGCTAGGCTTAGGATTGGGTCTTGTCCATCACATCATTCTCCTAATGATGTGATCTCGTTATCAATGACATCTAATGCCCATAGTCAGGAAACCATGACTATCTGTTGATCAACGAGCTAGTCAACTAGAGGCTCACTAGGGACATGTTGTGGTCTATGTATTCACACATGTATTACGATTTCCGGATAACATAATTATAGCATGAACAATAGACAATTATCGTGAACAAGGAAATATAATAATAATCCTTTTATTATTGCCTCTAGGGCATATTTCCAACAATCTCCCACTTGCACTAGAGTCAATAATCTAGTTACATTGTGATGAATCGAACACCCATAGAGTTCTGGTGTTTATCATGTTTTGCTCGCGGAAGAGGTTTAGTCAACGGATCTGCGACATTCAGATCCGTGTGCACTTTACAAATATCTATGTCTCCATCTTGAACATTTTCACGAATGGAGTTGAAGCGACGCTTTATGTGCCTGGTCTTCTTGTGAAACCTGGGCTCCTTGGCAAGTGCAATAGCTCCAGTGTTGTCACAGAAGAGAGCGATTGGCCCCGACGCATTGGATATGACTCCTAGGTCGGTGATGAACTCCTTCATCCATATTGCTTCATGCGCTGCCTCCGAAGCTGCCATGTACTCCGCTTCACATGTAGATCCCACAACGACGCTTTGCTTGCAACTGCACCAGCTTACTGCCCCACCATTCAAAATAAACACGTCTCCGGTTTGTGACTTGGAGTCATCCAGATCTGTGTCGAAGCTAGCGTCGACGTAACCTTTTACGACGAGCTCTTCGTCACCTCCATATACGAGAAACATGTCCTTAGTCCTTTTTAGGTACTTCAGGATATTCTTGACCGCTGTCCAGTGTTCCATGCCGAGATTACTTTGGTACCTTCCTACCAAACTTACGGCAAGGTTTACATCAGGTCTGGTACACAGTATGGCGTACATGATAGACCCTATGGCTGAGGCATAGGGGACGACACTCATCTTTTCTCTATCTTCTGCCGTGGTCGGACATTGAGCTGAGCTCAATTTCACACCTTGCAACACAGGCAAGAAACCCTTCTTGGACAGATCCATATTGAACTTCTTCAATATCTTTTCAAGGTATGTGCTTTGTGAAAGACCTATGAGGCGTCTTGATCTATCTCTATAGATCTTGATGCCTAATATATAAGAAGCTTCTCCAAGGTCCTTCATTGAAAAACACTTATTCAAATAGGCCTTAATGCTGTCCAAAAGTTCTATATCATTTCCCATCAAAAGTATGTCATCCACATATAATATGAGAAATGCTACAGAGCTCCCACTCACTTTCTTGTAAACGCAGGCTTCTCCATAAGTCTGCATAAACCCAAACGCTTTGATCATTTCATCAAAGCGAATGTTCCAACTTCGAGATGCTTGCACCAACCCATAAATGGAGCGCTGGAGCTTGCATACCTTGTTAGCATTCTGAGGATCGACAAAACCTTCCGGCTGCATCATATACAGTTCTTCCTTAAGAAAGCCGTTGAGGAATGTTGTTTTGACGTCCATTTGCCATATCTCATAATCATAGTATGCGGCAATTGCTAACAAGATTCGGACAGACTTCAGCTTCGCTATGGGTGAGAAGGTCTCATCGTAGTCAACCCCTTGAACTTGTCGATAACCCTTAGCGACAAGTCGAGCCTTATGGATGGTAACATTACCATCCGCGTCCGTCTTGTCCATTACCATTACGATCTTGTGCTAGGCTTAGGATTGGGTCTTGTCCATCACATCATTCTCCTAATGATGTGATCTCGTTATCAGTGACATCTAATGCCCATAGTCAGGAAACCATGACTATCTGTTGATCAACGAGCTAGTCAACTAGAGGCTCACTAGGGACATGTGGTCTATGTATTCACACATGTATTACGATTTCCGGATAACACAATTATAGCATGAACAATAGACAATTATCATGAACAAGGAAATATAATAATAATCCTTTTATTATTGCCTCTAGGGCATATTTCCAACAATCCATGAGTTTAATTTCTCTAAATTTAGTAAACAACACCGTGAAGAAGAATTGCCTAGTAAAGATGAAATTATTGGTCTTGCTTCTATTGTCGTACCTCCTAGTGATCCTTTAGAACAATATTTGCTAGACCATGAAAATGATATGTTTATGAATGAAAGAAGGGAAATATATGAAGTATTCATTAAACAGGAACCTATTCTGAAACACAATTTGCCTGTTGAAATCCTAGGGGATCCTCCTCCACCTAAGGATGATCCCGTGTTTGAGCTTAAACCGTTGCCTGATAATCTTAAATATGCTTATCTTGATGAAAAGAAGATATATCCTGTTATTATTAGTGCTAACCTTTTAGAGCATGAAGAAGAAAGATTATTGAAAACTCTGAAGAAGCACCGTGCTGCTATTGGATATACTCTTGATGATCTTAAGGGCATTAGTCCCACTCTATGTCAACATAAAATAAATTTGCAAGCAGATGCCAAACCAGTTCGTGATCCTTAAAGACGTCTGAATCCAAAGATGAAAGAAGTGGTAAGAAAAGAAATACTAAAGCTTCTGGAGGCAGGTATAATTTATCCCGTTGCTGATAGTCAGCGGGTAAGTCCTGTCCATTGTGTCCCTAAGAAGGGAGGTATTACTGTTGTCCCTAATGATAAAGATGAATTGATCCCGCAAAGAATTATTACAGGTTATAGGATGGTAATTGATATCCGCAAATTAAATAAGGCTACTAAGAAAGATCATTACCCCTTACCTTTTATTGATCAAATGCTAGAAAGATTATGCAAACATACACAATATTTCTTTCTAGATGGTTATTCTGGTTTCTCTCAAATACCTGTGTCGGCTAAAGATCAATCAAAGACTACTTTTACATGCCCTTTTGGTACTTTTGCTTATAGACGTATGCCTTTTGGTTTATTTAATGCACCTGCTACCTTTCAAAGATGCATGGTGGCTATATTCTCTGACTTTTGTGAAAAGATTTGTGAGGTCTTCATGGACGACTTTTCCGTCTATGGATCTTCTTTTGATGATTGCTTGAGCAATCTTGATCGAGTTTTGCAGAGATGTGAAGAAACTAATCTTGTCTTGAATTGGGAAAAGTGCCACTTTATGGTTAATGAAGGTATTGTCTTGGGGCATAAAGTTTCTGAAAGAGGAATTGAAGTTGACAAAGCCAAGGTTGATGCTATTGAAAAGATGCCATGTCCTAAGGACATCAAAGGTATAAGAAGTTTCCTTGGTCACGTTGGATTTTATAGGAGGTTCATTAAGGACTCCTCAAAAATTTCTCGGCCTCTGACTAATTTATTACAAAAAGATATATCATTTGTCTTTGATGATGATTGTGTAGAAGCATTTGAAATACTTAAGAAAGCATTAGTCTCTGCACCTGTTGTTTAGCCACCTGATTGGAATTTACCCTTTGAAATTATGTGTGATGCTAGTGATTACACTACTAGGAAAAGGGCTATAGATGATATGGCCACTAATGGCGCACCATGAGTCGGTGCGCCATTAGTGTGGTAGACACTAATTGCGCACTAGACCCACGGTGCGCCATTAGTAACAATCTTTTTCCAAAAACACTAATGGCGCACCAGGTAAGAGTGCACCATTACTAGTTTAACTAGTAATGGCGCACCACCAACACAGTGCGCCACTACTATTTGTTTTTTGCAAAACTACTAATGGCGCACCTCAAGCTGGTGCACCATTAGTAACGAGGGTTACTAATGGCGCATTAGTGGGTGGTGCGCCATTAGTAACCTGGGACCAGCTAGATATTTTGGACAGCCACACCTACACACTCACTTTCCCCACTTCATTCTCTCCACCTCCTTCTCCAAGCTAGTGTCGACTGCCTCCTCCTCCTCACCTCATTTGCACCATAGATTCATCAAAATTAAGTGATTAAATTACCTTTTTTGATAGGTAAGTAAGGGGGAAGCTATCTTTATGTTGTAGATCTACTTTTTTCTCCCTAGCTCGCTCCAACAACATGCACATGCACTTTTTATGGCCTTGCTAGATCTATGTATGTTTGTGGTGTTGCATATATGTTTGTGTTTGCAGGTACCGGTATTTTAAATGCGATAGTTGCCAATATTTTGCCGGAATGTTGATTCATTTCTGTTTCGGCAAGAATTTTGGCACTATGCATTCTTTTTGTCCTATTTTTAGGGAAAGTCATGCCAAATTTTTTCTTGGTTCTAAAATATCGTTTTGCTCTACCCCGCAGGCGACCATGGTTCGCACGATGACCGAAGGCATCGTGAATAGGTTTTTGAGCATCGTGAAGGCCGAGATGCTTCAAATGAACGAGACGGAGATAAGATGTCCATGTCGAAGATGCAAGCTGAAGAGCCTTATTGCGGACCCGGATTCCGGACAGGTGCGGGACCACCTGCTCTTGCGTGGTTTCATGGATGGCTATCGGTGGCAAGGTGATGAAGATGACTATGAAGTCGTCCATGGGGGCCGGGCAAGAAATGAGGAAGGGCAGCAAGACAACCACCGCGGCGAGGGCGAGCGAGAAGACGAAGAATCTCCAGGACATGATCACGACGGTGATGCTGTACACAGTCATCATGTAGAAGATGCCGGACATGATGATGAGGAAGATCAAGACGAAGGGCATGATCATGAAGATGAAGATGCCGGAGCAGACGACGATGGAGGCTGGGTGCAAGACCCTCATATTCAAGAGCTGCTTCTCAAGCAGACGGATAACGCAAGAGCTGCCGCCCGAGAGAAAGCCAAGCTGGATCAACTGGAGATAGACGCGGTTACTCCATTGTATGAAGGATGCAGGCCCGAGGATATCCGCCTGAAAGTAACGCTCATGGCTCTGGAGATGAAGGTAAAACACAAAATGACCGACACATGGTTCGACGAGAATATGTCATTCTGGCACGAATGTCTTCCCAAGGGGAACAAGTGCCCAACCAGTTTCGAGGAGGCGAAGAAAATCGTGTGTCCTCTGGATTTACCACACGTGAAATACCATGTGTGCATGAACAATTGCATCATTTATCGGGACGAGCACGCGGAGTCTACCATATGTCCGGTGTGCGGCGTCACTCGATACAAGAAGAGGAAGAAAGCTCCTCGAAAAGTGGTGTGGTACTTTCCGATCACTCCTTGTCTGCAACGGTATTTCGCGGACCCTAAGGTAGCAAAGCTCCTG
Organism: Aegilops umbellulata; assembly: GCA_032464435.1. Lineage (NCBI taxonomy): Eukaryota > Viridiplantae > Streptophyta > Magnoliopsida > Poales > Poaceae > Aegilops > Aegilops umbellulata. The sequence continues at coordinate 507,621,537 of CP136055.1, forward strand.
TGTTGGCACGCGGATAGGGAGGAGAAGAAGCAATAAGATGATGGAAATGATCCGGAGATAAATAAAAAAGACAAGATGTTGAGTCACCCTAAGGATGCGAGCCAGTGGCAAGCGTTGAACTTCGAAGACCCAGAATTTGGGAACGATCCAAGGAACATCATGCTGGGCACGAGCACCGATGGAGTCAATCCGTTTGGCAGCCAGAGAAGCACACATAGCACCTGGCCTGTGTTTGTGTGGATGTACAACCTTCCCCCCTGGTTGTGCATGAAGAGGAAGTACATTCACATGAGTATGCTAATTGAAGGGCCGAAACAACCAGGGAACGACATCAATCTGTATCTGGGGCTGCTGAAAGAGGAGCTAGACACGCTGTGGAAAACGCCAGCCAATACGTGGGACACTGCAGAGAAAGAATATTTCCCTATGAGAGCTGCACTTCTCACGACGGTGCATGACTATCTCGGTTACGGATATCTCACGGGGCAGGTGGTCCACGGATTTTCTGGACGCGTCAGGTGCGTGGATGACACAACGTATCACCAGCTAGATAGAGATCCTGGGTCTTCGAAAACCGTGTTCATGGGACATCGAAGGTGGCTTCGCGACGATGACCCGTGGAGAAAACGCAAGGATCTGTTCGATGGTGAAACTGAACCCCGAAGATGCCCGCGTACAAGGAGCGGCGAGGAAATAGACGAGCTGTTGAAAAATTGGAAAGATTGCCCACTGCCGGGAAAGAAGCAAAAGGCGCCAGAGCCGGGAAAGAAGCGAAAGGCGCCAGAGTCGCTGCTTAAGGTATGGAAAACGAGGTCTGTTTTCTGGGACTTGCCGTACTGGAAGATCCACCGTGTGCCTCACAGCCTTGATGTCATGCATATCACGAAGGACGTGTGCGAGGGTCTGCTTGGTACCCTGCTCAACATGCCAGAGAGGACCAAAGATGGGCTGAAAGCAAGGGCAGACTTGAAATCAATGGGCATCAAGGAGGAGCTTCACGCTAATGATGATGATGATGAGGCGAAGCAGGACACAGAAAGTCGTAGCAAAGGCAAAAAGGCCAAGAAGACCGGAAATGACTACCCTCCCGCGTGCTTCACTCTAAGTCAGTAGGAGATTGAGCAGTTTTTCACCTGCCTCGTAGGAGTAAAACTTCCTTATGGTTACACGGGGAAGATAAGCAGATACCTAGACCCAGCGAAGCAGAAGTTCAGCAGGATGAAGTCTCACGACTGTCACGTGCTGATGATGTAGATGCTTCCAGTTGCAATCCGTGGGATCATGGACGCGCACGTCCATGAAATGCTATTTGGCCTATGCAACTTTTTCGACGTCATCTCTCGAAAGTCGGTTGGCGTGAGGCAACTCAGAACGCTACAGGAAAAGATTGTGGTGATACTATGCGAGCTTGAGATGTACTTCCCGCCCGCATTCTTCGACGTTATGGTGCATCTGCTGGTCCATATCGTGGAGGATATCATCCAACTTGGGCCGACGTTCCTGCACAGCATGATGCCGTTCGAAAGGATGAATGGTGTCATCAAAGGATAAGTTCGCAACATGTCACGTCCAGAGGGAAGCATAGTCAGGGGCTTTCTGACCGAAGAGTGCATCTCCTACTGCCCAAATTATCTAGGCATCGAGAACCCCGTTGGTCTGCCCATCAACAGGTACCTCGGCAGGCTCGCTGGATGGGGTCACCATGAGGGTCGCCGCGAAATGCATGTCGACTTCGAGGGTCGACTCGCTGACTTTGAAAGAGCAAACCTAGTCACGCTACAACACATAGATGTGGTTGATCCTTGGGTGGTAGAGCACAAAACCTTTATTGAGAAGACGTACAATGACCGAGGCCAACAGAGGACGGACGGAGATATAATCAAAGAGCTCAACTCATGTTTCACGCGTTGGTTCAAGCAGAAGCTTCTGTCGTACCCTTTACATGAGGATTCTTCCGCGGAAGAACAACTCATATTCGCCTTGTCACAGGGCGCCGAGCACAACTTGGTGACCTATGAGGCATATGATATCAACGGCTACACATTCTACACCGAGGACAAGGACATGAAGAGCGATGGTTATCAGAACTCCGGGGTAACGATGGAATCCTACACCGGTAATGACAAGGACAAATACTACGGAAGGATCGAGGAGATCTGGGAGCTAAGCTACGCTGGAGAGAAGGTCCCGATGTTCCGTGTCAGATGGGCCAAGAGCGTCCTAAAAGAAGACCGGTATTTCACCACCATGGTTATACCCGAAGCCAAATCCAAGACCGCGGGCGCAAACGTCACCGCGAAAAATGAGCCGTGGGTACTGGCTTCCCAAGTGGACCAATGCTTCTTCATTACCGACCTGTCAAAGCCCAGTCGTGTTGTCGTGAGGAGGCAAAAGGAAGATCATCAGAATGGATGGAGTAGCCAATGAGCAAGACTTCGACAAGTACGGCGACCCGAAGATCGAACATGACGATGACGATGAAGTAGCAGCATACACCACAAGAAGAAGCAGGACCACCCTACCTAAAGGACGTCCGTTCCACAGAAGAACTCCATTTATGAAAAAGAAGGGCAAGAAGATTGTGAACATATAACTAGCTAGCTAAGATCGATTGTATTTAAATCGTAGCCTTCATTTCTTGATTGTATTACATGGGCACTTTTGGAACTCATGAATATTTTTAAATTTCATGGGCACTTTTTGAACTCATGAATATTTTTTCAAATTTGATGAATATTTTTAAATCTTGATCGCTATCCCCCTCCATCTCGATCTTGATCCCCCCGAACCCTCCCCCGCTAGCTCCACCGTCGCCGAGCACCCCCCGCACCCTCTCCCGCTAGCTCCACCGCCGCCGACGACCCACCGCACCCTCCCCTGCTCCGTCGCCGCCGCCGACCCACCGCACCCTCCCCGGCCCGCTCCACCGTCGCCGAGCACCACCCGCACCCTCCCCCGCTAGCTCCACCGCCGCCGCCGACCCACCGCACCCTTCCCCGCTCCACCGCCGCCGCCGACCCACCACACCCTCCCCGGCCCGCTCCACCGCCGCCGAGCACCCCCCGCACCCTCCCCCGCTAGCTCCACCACCGCCGCCGACCCACCGCACCCTCCCCCGCTCCACCGCCGCCGCCGACCCACCGCACCCTCCCCGGCCCGCTCCACCGTCGCCGAGCACCCCCATTTGATGATATTTTTTCATATTCATAACAAATTATTACTGTTTTTATAAAAAAATTATTCCTGTTTTTATAAAAAAATATTAAAAAATAGCAACAAAAAAAATAAAAAACATACTAATGGCGCACCGCTCATGTAGTGCGCCATTGCTATCTAAAAAACATTCTAATGGCGCACCGGTATGGTAGTGCGCCAGTGCTATCTAAAAAAACATTCTAATGGCGCACCGCTCCGGGGTGTGCCATTGCTATCTAGAAAAAAACATTCTAATGGCGCACCGCTCGGGGGTGCGCCATTAGTAATCTTCCCCCTAGCTCTACCTAGCCCGACCCCTTCGTCCCTCCCTCTCGCCAGATCCAGTCCCCCCCCCCCCGTGCGCTGCCCTGACCCATGACGCCGCTGCCCCTACGTGCGCCGCAGCCCTCGCGCCCCCCACCACTGCAGCTCCGCCATCGCCGATAGTCTCCCCGCGTCGGCCCCTGCCCTGCGCCGCCTCTACCTCAGTCCGGGCACGGGGTGCAGGACGACGACCGTGGCCGCCGGCCTCCCCACGACCAACCGAGGCGCCCAGGAGGACCGCCGCCATCTTCCTCTTCGACTACGAGGACCCGGACGAGCTCGGACGCCCTCGAGCCATCCCTTCGCCGCCGCCGCCGCCGACCCCAACCCCGACCCCAACCCCTCCGGCGACCGGCCGCGCCCGCCTAGGTACCTCTCCTCCTTCCTCCCTCTCCACCCCTTCCTCCCCATTCCATCCCCTCCTCCCCATTCCATCCCTCCTGCAAATTGCCCATGTTGAAAAATGCCAAGGAGGTTTAGTTTAGTGGCGTGTATATAATATGTTGTGATCCTCCTCCTCCTTAGAACAACAAACCATGCAATGTTCTATTAACACTTGTAAGTTACTACACTGCTAGCTAAATTCTGGTTATTAAGTTTGTATCCGCCTCCTACTGAAATTTGGTTGTGATTGAGACAGTTTTTTTCCTGAAGTTACTGCACTACAACTGTATTGCTTATTTGATTTGCCTATCCATTTTTTTCTCAAGTTGAGCTGGTAAGTTTCAGATGTTCAATGATGATGTAGGAAAAAATTGGATGAAGAAAGATGTGTGTGGCTGTCTGAGAGAAGTATTTGCACAAACAAATTATAATTAATGTGTTGATGAAATTTTGGGTTTTCAAATTGGAACCAAAAACCAACCCATACCTTTAGACTCTTTTGGAATTTCCAGAACATTTTTTGTTTGTTCCCTTTCACTATTTGGGGACTTTTGACTTCAGAATGAACCTTACTAAGATTCAATTAAGACTAATTAACTGCATTTGATGTCACTATATTCTCTGAATAACTTCAGTTATGATCTGTACTGGAAAACTTCAGTTAACACTCATTTTTCAGTTAACTCCTTACAGTTCAGATCATATTTTGATTGTCAATAATAGTGGACTTTTAAGGCTTTCTTAGAGGCAATACTAGTGGATTTTAGGCTTTTTTATAGGCAATAATAGTGGAATTTTAGGCTTTTTTTAGAGGAGTGTGTTTCATGCTGGCCTACAGTGATGAATTACTCAGAGGATTGTGCCTTAGGATTGTGCCAAAGTTATCCATTGTATCTATTTGCTTGTCCTTCAAATAGGGGTAAGACTGTTACAGAAAAATTACTTGTAAGGTATTATATGTTCACATGGTACATTTATGTTTTTCAGCAGTTAATTGATGGTTTGATACATGATACATTTCATGCACAGGGTGCTAGAGCTGCACTTAACTTGCTAAAATCATCCCCTTGTTCTTACTGGTTATAGAAATTCATTGCTTGTCCTATGTTTTCTATCAGGGTATTGTTCAGGCACACAAATTTCAGTTACTGAAAATTCAGTTAATTCAGTTAGGCACACAAATTTCAGAACTTTTTTGTGCCCTAGTACTTGGTGTTTGTAGAAAACCAGGAGTGTCAATGTGACTAGAATTCACTTGTTCTTATATGGGTGAAACTTCACTTGTTTTTAGGCTAGTGCAGGGTGTTGCTTTATTCTGTCATCATTTGTAACTATGTCACAAATAAATTGTTCCTTCTTCTGTATTTGACAAGTAATGACTGTTGATAAGCTTAGGCATGGATTAAGTTGTTTCTTTGCTGTAACATACTGTATATCACTCCACAATGAAATACAGTACATATTGATGTGCTTTGTAAAACTTGTTCATGTACTGAACTACTAATGCCTTGTGATGCTCTGAATTACTTGTGATGCCTCTGAATTACTTGTGATCACATTGAGAAAGACTTGCAAAGATGATGATCATCTTTTACATAAAACAATTTCTGTAAACACGTCAGTAACTTTGCTAGTTTGCTGGGTTTTGTCTCCGACCATTGTGTCGTGATGAATTTGCAGGTACCCCGAGAGGCCCTTGAGTTTGCTGGAATGTCGATTAACTTCCGTTCTGGCAAATTCGGGTAGTCCATATGTCCTATTTTCAGCAAAGGTCATGCTGAAATTTTCCGTGAATTTTAGCATGACTTTGCTAAAAATAGGACATATGGGGTACTTGTGACTAATGCATGGGCCGGGGTCTTAGTACTTAATTAAGTAGGATCAACTGCCCCTTTATTCTTGCTACATTAAACCATAGGTTTTAGGGTGCCTCGGTGTTGATAAGAACCTAAATGATGAAAGCTTAGGCTTTTAGGGTGCCTCGGCGTCGACAAACCCTAAATGATAAAACCTTGGCTTTTAGGGTGCCTCGGTGTCGATAAGAACCTAAATGATGAAAGCTTAGGCTTTTAGGGTGCCTCGGCGTCGACAAACCCTAAATTATAAAACCTTAGCTTTTAGGGTGCCTCGGTGTCGATAAGAACCTAAATGATGAAAGCTTAGGCTTTTAGGGTGCCTCGGCGTCGACAAACCCTAAATGATAAAACCTTGGCTTTTAGGGTGCCTCGGTGTCGATAAGAACCTAAATGATGAAAGCTTAGGATTTTAGGGTGCCTCGGCATCGACAAACCCTAAATGATAAAAGCTTAGCTTTTAGGATGCCTCGGTGTCGACAAAACCTAAATGATGAGACCATGATCTTGTTCCTTGACAATAACCAACTTTTTGACCAAACTTTTTTCCTATTTAGAGCGAAACATGGCCCACAACGATGAGGCCGGCGGTTCGGGCGGCAAGCAATTCTGGGAGCTGTCCCAGGAGATGGAGGAAGAAACTCACCGCTATGAGGACGCCGCGAAAGACACCGATCCTGACTACACAACCCATAGTGGCGTTGGGGATGACACCACTAATGGTGCCGCCAAGGATGCCACCACTGATGGTGCCGCCGAGGATGCCACCACTGATGATGGTAGCGCACGCACAGAGGGCAGCCAACCAAAGAGGCAACAGAAGGACCGGTGCTCGAACGTGCTCCGCACCGTCAAGGAGGAATTTACTGAAGTGGACTCGGACAGGCATCCAACGGAGCCCAAACAAATAGTCAAGGGGTACTCGGTTCAGCTCGGGTGCATTCTCCGGAGCACCGTCTTGATCAACACCGAGAACCTAAGGCATAAGGACCGAGGGAATTTGCGCACCCTCCTCTTCACGAAGCTGCACGAACGATACAAGTTCCCCACTGAATTTGAAAACACACGCCTCTTAGGGAATAAAGTGAGCAGTGCCGCCCTCACGAAGATGGGCACGGCCCTATCTACTTGGAGAAGCTTGGTGAAGAGAATGATTGACAAAGGTGATAGTTATGAGAAGATCAAGGCGAAAAATCCTTCGATCAGCGAAGATGACTACAAGGAGTTCAAGATCAAGTGCGAGAGCAACAGAACCTCCAAATCAAGTCAGTGGGGGAAAGAAATGCGGGAGTTGAACTTAGGGGAACACAAACTCGGTCCCGGCGGTTACAGAGTGGCGGAGCCTATATGGGACAAGGAGGACGCGGAGCGTGCCGAGCAAGGCCTACCGCCCCCGCTTCGAGAAATACCGTGACAAGCAGACCAGGAACTATGTCAGGGCCCGGTACAAGGAGGACCCGGTAACAAAGGAGCTTACCACGGATCCGAAGACCAGGGCGCTTGAGCTTGTTCTGGTAAGGAATACACCCCCGCGTAATTAGCTCCATATGGTTGCATTCTAATTAATGAAGCCAAATTTCTAAATGGTTCACATTCCTTCCGCAGGAGACTGAAAGCAGTAGTGCGGGGTCATCTCAGAGCACCCCTTGGGATAGCTCTCTAAATAGGGCGTTGAACGTAATGAAACAAAAGGATAAGCTTAGTAAGCCGTCGTCAGCTGGTCGTGTGGCCGGCAAAGGCTTGTCCACAAAATGGTCGTCATACTATAACGCTGGTGGGCGAAAGGAGAGAAAGACCAGCTCGGAAAGCCAGTCGCGCGAGGTTCAGGAACTCAGGGCACAAGTGGCGCGGATTCCGGAGATTGTCCAAGAGCAAGTGCAACAACAACTGGGATCGACGCTCACCGACATTATGCTTACCTTTATTCATGGGCTGACGACATGGATTGTGGGCGGCCAACAGGGGCTGCCCCCGATTCCCAGCTTCACGGCCAGCAACTCGCACAACGCGCAGGCGGCACCATTGGTGTCTCCGGCGGAGGCGGTATTGGTGTCTCCGACACCGGCATGGGCATTGGAGCTTAATGCACCCGTGTGTACGCCGGCCGACACTTCGGTAGCAAGCGCCCCCTCCGTCAATTGCACGCCCGCCGTTGGCGGTGCCTCGACATTAGCCGAGCTCGACGCCATCATCACGGTAACTAATTAAGCCTCTCGGCTGAGGACTTCATCTCCTTGCCTTTGACTGGGTATCCCTGACGCCCTACATGTTTTCGCAGGGCGTCGCCGACGTTCCGTGCACTGTCCTGCACTTCGTGAATGACGAGTTGGTCGATGTTGCCAAGGGCAAAATCGTTCAACCGGGCAACCCCGTGTTCTAGGGAAATCCGATGCCACCCACCATGTATAGGGTTCAACTGGTTCGGGTGCTGCCAGGCTGTGACGACTTGTTACCTCTGTATCGACCCCCTGGGGCCGATGAAGATGATGTGATGACCCTCAGTGCCTGCCTAAGCTAGCCCCTGCTTTGGCGGAAGAGCCAGATTCGTTTGGGGGCGGGGGACACCACCCCAAAGACAACACCGCCAGTCGTGCCGGCGCCAAGCCATGGCAAGACCGCCGCAACGCTACCGGACATGCCGGACATCCCTATGGCACAGGATCCGAACAGGCATATGGCACAGGATCCGGTCGACGACGACAATGACGACAGTACATTTACCAACATCGATAAGTACTTTGCCGAACATGGGTACGATGACGAATTCTTGGGGCCTCCTTCTCAAGAACCCAACCCTACAAAAGACGATCGCGATCTAGCTGGTACCACGGAGGAACCCAATTGCAACAGGCGTCGTCTGGCGTTTAGTTCTCAGGAGACGCCTCCAGCTGCCAACTTCACCGAGCCTCAGATAGCCGAGGTGCAAAATATTATCAGCCCCAACACACTCAAGAAGGCGGTCTGTGAGCAGAATTCGGTCCCATTACAGCAGAAGAAGAAGGGACGAAAAAGAAAGAGTAACAAGGGTGCGAGCCAGCCGGCACCGAGTACGATCCATGCTCAGGACGGGCCACCTTCACCTAAGGATATCTCGAGGAGGGTGCATGTGGAGGGTAGGCCGATGCTACCGACTAATATGCTCAATGCTGCAACTGGTGCTATGCGGAGTCTGCATGACAGTGTTCTTTATTTGGAGAAGCGGCGTCTCAGAGAGAATGACGTGGCATACCCGGTTTTCGTGGCCAAGGTGCCAGAGGGCAAGGGCTTTGTGGATAACTCCATCGGGGGTACGATCGTCCTGCGGTTTGATGACATCTTCGCTATGTTTAACCTTCATCCGCTGCACTACACCTTCGTTCGGCTATTTTCGCTGAGTATGGAGATGCAGATCATTAGAGATAAGACCCCGGACATCGTGATAGTCGACCCTTCTACATGCGTGCCAAGATCTTGGGCAGCGCTGGGGACTGGCAAGTCGCGAGTTCTTACCTCGAAGGCGTCATTCTGGCAAACCCAGATAAGGATAAGTTCCTCGTGCCTTACTTTCCCGAGTAAGTCGTCCCCTCAACCGCCCCGTAACATATGATTTCTTAGATTTCGATCGTTTTTTTAACATTCCATGTTTTGTGGAGTGACACACATTGCAAACTCATCCTCTTGAGCCCGAAATATTCCATGGCCATGTATTTCGACTCGGAACTTCAGTCAAAGAAAGACTACACAAATATCAAGAAAGTTCTTGATGATGTTCTCCCCGGCTATGCCAAATCTGGAGGAACCTTCACCAAGCCAGTTCATAAGTACGGCAAGCACGTGTTCGCCCACAATACGACGTTCTGCTGCGTCAAGCAGCTGCCTGGCGGTCAGAAGGATGCCTACTATGCCCTCCATCACATGCGGGCGATCTTACGGGACCATAATCACCTTCTGCTACCAAATAATCTCAAAGATTGGGCCGCGAGCTTGTCGGCAATCCAGGACGCGGACATCAGATAAGAATTCTTTCGCATCCAGTCGGAGTTTGCGGAAATCATCCATCAAGATGTCCTTCGTACCTCGGGGCAGTTCAACCTCAGAAATCAACCGTCCAACAGTGAGATAGACACAATGCTACAAATGCAGGCTGACAACGCCCGTGATCTCATGACCATCACGAGAGACGGCGGCTTCATCCATGCTCCGGTCCCTTGAGTCGAGTCGAAAGTAGTGATGCTATGTGTAGTTCTGAAACATCAATTGGCTCATGTTGTAATTAAACTTTAATGAACTTCTATGTCTCTTTGGTTTGGACAATTGTTCAACTTAGATGTAATCGATGCTATTAATGTGTTGCTTTTCTCTTCTGATCCTTTTGTTGCATACTAATATATTGCTTATGTATTGTCTGTGAATTGTTACTAACGTTTTGTTTGGCTAGTGCATAGAGATGCCGTCGTATGTCGTGTACAAGGGTAAGGTTCCCGGAGTCTACGATGACTGGGAGGAGTGTCGGAGACAGGTTCACCGTTTCAGCGGTAACAGTTACAAAGGGTACACCACTAGGGCGGAGGCGGAATCTAGATACGCGCGCTATCTAGCGGGAGATAGGAGGGAGCGTTGGAGGAACCGGATGAAGACCAGTTTCATCGTGATGATGCTCATCATGATGACCGCAGCTCTCTTATATGTGATGGTAGTTTAGATGATCGATATCGACTTGTAATGTGAAGACAAACTCGCTACTCGTGGTCTCGAGACTTGTAATGTTCTATCTTTGTTCGGTCTTTTGAATTCGGAGACTAATATGATGAATTGTATTCAGAGACTCATCTTCTATTGTATTCGATGAATCTGCTGCTGTTGTGTGGTATTGTCTAAATTCTGTCCAATAATATATTTTGTAACATGCGAAAATATCAGAAAAGAAAAAATAATCCCTAATATTCATACTAGTGGCGCACCACCACAGAGTGCGCCATTAGTAAGCCATAGCACACTAATGGCGCATCATCCACCAGTGCGCCATTAGTATGCCAGAGCACATGGGTACATATGGCCCCCCTGGGAGGCATACTAATGGTGCACGATGGCATATACTAATGGCGCACCGCGTGGTGCGCCATTAGTATACCAGATACTAGTGCGCCATTAGTATTTAATTCTAATGGCGTGGTGCTAGTGGCGCACCAGTAGTGCGCCATTAGTAGGCAAAACTGGTGCGCCACTAGCAGGCTTTTTTCTAGTAGTGTTATGCTGTAGGTGCTGTTCTAGGGCAAAGAGTTGATAAAAAATTAAATGTTATTCATTATGCTAGTAAGACTCTAGACGATGCTCAAAGAAATTATGCTACTACCGAAAAAGAACTTTTAGCAGTTGTATTTGCTTGTGATAAGTTCAGACCTTATATTGTTGATTCTAAAGTAACTATTCACACTGATCATGCTGCTATTATATATCTTACGGAAAAGAAAGATGCTAAACCTAGGCTTATTAGATGGGTTCTCTTTCTACAAAAATTTGATTTGCATATTGTTGATAGAAAAGGAGACGAGAATCCCGTTGCAGACAACTTATCTAGGTTAGATAATGTTCTTGATGACCCACTACCTATTGTTGATAGCTTTCCTGATGAACAATTAAATGTCATAAGCACTTCTTGTAGCACTCCATGGTATGCTGATTATGCTAATTATATTGTTGCTAAATTTATACCACCTAGCTTCACATACCAACAAAACAAAAAGTTCTTCTATGATTTGAGACATTACTTTTGGGATGACCCACATCTTTATAAAGAAGAAGTAGATGGTGTTATTAGAGGTTATGTCAGGGTAAATGACCACGGGTAGCCTAGCCGACTCCCCCTGGCACTTCAGAAAAAATCACGAGCCGATCCGGCCTCCAAGAATCCAAGACGTGGGGCCGCCTTCCCCTTGCCGGCTGCCTCTCAGGCCGGCTATCGGAAGGTGGCCCGGCCTTAACCATCATGAAGAAAGCCGCGTAAGGGCCGGTTCCAAGAAGCCGGCCCCGAGAAGACCGACTCCAAGAAGCCGGCTCCCATGACGCGGTCAAGATCGTACCCTTGAAGTCCGCACCCACATAACGGCGATGGGACGGGGCGTGCCTACAGTAAAGCCTGTCACCCCCGAAACCCGGAGCACGCCTGGCACAGTGTGTCGTACGGGGTAGCCCTGACCCGTCTGGCGCGGCACTGTTGCCATGATAACTATGACGCCATCCACGGCGGGCTGTCAGCGCGGTCCACGGGCGGTGGGCCCCCTTGGGCAGAGAGACACCCGAAGGCGGCCAGGCCTCCTCCGGTCGGCCCAAGACATGGTCGGCTTCCCCAAGCAGGCTTGCCCCCTCCCTCGAAGGAGGCGCTCCATTAAGGAGACAAGATGACGTGAGGCTACAGCGATCGCCCGCCAGGCGGCGGCGCTGTAGCCACGGTTACCTTGATAAAGCCCTCATCATCAGGATTGAGGCAACAGTAATCAGCCGCCGACAGGGCCCTAGGTAGTAGTGCCTGCCTGTCGACCAAGAGGCCGGCAGCCGGCAGGGCGCACCAGCCGGCGGGCCCCAGCAGCCGGCGCAGAAGCCGGCGAGCGTAGACACTGACGGCTGGGACCTGCGCCCAACCGGATTACCATTGTACCCCCGGGGCGTAGGCCTATATAAACCCCCCGGGGCACCCATGCAAAGGGTTGATCTCATCTAGGTTCCAACACACATAGAGAGAAGAGTGGAGCTAGCCTTGCCCTTCTTCCTCTCGCCAAAAAGCTCGAGGAGCACTTTGTAGTTACTTGTTCATCGAGATATCATGCGGAGACCCCGTAGAGCAGCAGTAGGGGTGTTATCTCCACGGAGAGCCCTGAAGCTGGGTAAGATCCGCCGGCGTGCATGTCTTCGCCTCATCCCGCTTCCAGGCACCGGTGACGTCTTACTGGCTCCCACTCAGATAAGCCACCCGTTGGCATATGTCGCACCAACCACCCGACATTTGGCGCCCACCGTGGGGCCAGGTGCACCGTCGTCCGGAGACCTGTTCTGGACGGGAACCCTCTTCCTCCCCAGCAAGCGTAGCCAGCCCGGCACGCCCAATGGCGCTTGCCACGACGCGCTGCATGGCGTCACCAACGCCTGCGTAGCGAGCAACCTCGCGGATCCCCTTGGCGAGGCCCTCATCTCCGACGAGCCCGCCTCCGACGCGGGCACCGACCGCCTCGTCAACCTCCTCGGCCAGCTCCACGTCTTCAGCGAGCCTGCTGTGGACCAGGAGTCTGTTGGCTCCACTGATCCGATGCCTGTCGACTCCGACACGGCCTCGCGCGACGCCTTTCCCACCAACATCGTGATCTACGATGACCCGCTTCCCCGAGCCGATGGCTGTGACGGTGCCACCGCTGAGGTGATGGTCATTAGCCACGGCGGCGCTTCTGGCAAGAACGCCCACGACGCCCCGCGAGCGGTGACCCACGACTTGTCCGTCCCCCTCCCGGCCGATGTCGACGCCGAAGCACTGGAGGCTCGCCGCTTCGCCCTCCTCGTGGAGGGCCGGAAGCTAGCTTCCGTGAGACGCCTCACCGAGGCCCACCAGCGCAAAGTCGACCGCGCCGCCTTCGGCACGCCACCTCCTGGAGGGCCAAGCCGAGCCGGCGTCGTCAGGCAGCGCGACGCTGTCATCGCCGACATGTTTGGAGTCGACTGCCCAGTCTATGCCACGCCACTCGAGAACCTGCGCGCCGCCCAGGTGGCCGTAGACGAGCTGGATGGACTGGGGGCCGAAGAGCTCCCCTACATGACCAGACGCATCCAGCAGCTGATTGACGCAGCCGCACAGCGGCACGAAGCTAACGCCCATGCGGAAAGCCCTCCACCACGCCAAGAGCACGGCGCGACGTCCCGGACACCGACTGCGGGTAAAACCCGCGCGTGACACGAGAAAGAGCTGGCTGCCAGCCGAAGCCGAACCCGGATCTCCATCGAGCGAGACGCAGAAGGCCGCCCTCGAGCCGTGGAGCGGTGGGGCAACCCGCCTCCGCCTCCGCCTTGTGGGGAAAGATATCCCACCCGGCCGCCTGTCCCGCATCCGACTCTCGGCGGCCGACTAGGTCGCCGCGAAGGAGTCGGCGAGAATGATGCTCGCCATCGGATTGACCGCCTAGCGAGATCCCTGGCGCTAGAAGAGGAAGATGATGTCGGCCCGCCTTGTTTCGGCCCCCGCATCCATGACGAGCCCTTCCCCAAAGGGTTCTCGCTCCCAAGAGACACGCCCAAGTACAACGGCTCCGTGAAGCCGGAAGATTGGTTGATCAACTAATCCACCGCAGTACGCATCGCGAACGGCAACAGGCGCGTTGCCGTGAAGTACGTGCCCCTCATGCTCCATGGCACGGCACGGACCTGGCTCAACAGCCTCAAGCCATACAGCGTCAACAGCTGGCTAGACTTCACAGAAGCCTTCGTCCACAACTTCACCAGCACCTACAAGCAGGCTCCCAAGCCCAGACAGCTCTCCATGTGTGTGCAAGGCCCCGCCGAGTCCACTCGCGACTACCTCACGCGTTGGGCCGAGCTCCGCAACTCTTGCGAAGGAATGCACGAGGTGCAAGCCATCGAATACTTCACAGCCGGGTGCCGAGAGGGCACCCTCCTCAAGCACAAGCTCCTCTGCGACGAGCCGACTACCCTCGACGAGCTTCTGGTCATAGCGGACAAGTACGCCACCACCGACTCCTCAATGAAGACCGAACTCCAGGTAGATGCGTCTGGGAAGGTACTCAACCCGGCGCCCAAGACGCCGGCTGGGGATTCCGGCCGACGCCCGTACCAAAATGACCACAAACGCAAGGGCCCCATGCCGCCTTCCACCAGTCGGCAGGTGGCCACGGTCGAGAGCGAGCAGCTCGAAGGGCGGCCCCAACCAAAAAGCAGAAAGGCGGCAGGCCGGCTGCCTCCTACGAGCAAACCCTCGACGCCCCATGCAAGTTCCACAGTGGCGCGAAGCCGTCCAACCACACAACCCGGAAGTGCCACTGGCTCACCCGAATCTCCAAGGGCGAAGGGCTCGTGCCGCCTCCACCTGCTGGTCCGCCGCCTCCGGCTCCGTAGCAGCCGGTCGCTCGGCCAGCAGTCGGAGCCGTGCACGACGAGTTCCCCGACGAGCATACCGCCTATGTCCTCTTCACGAGCCAGCCAGAAGACCGGCGCAGCAGGCGCCAAGACCACCAGGAAGTCAACGCGGTTGCCGTCAACCCCTCCGAGCACATGCACTGGTCATAAAAACCCATCAACTGGAGCCGGGCCGACCACCCAGAGGTGATGCCATCTCCTGGCTCTTATGCGCTGGTTCTGGATGCCACCCTCGCAACAGATAGACGCACCGCCCGTTTCTCCCGCGTGCTGATAGACGGCGGGAGCAACATCAACATCCTGTACCTTGACACCTTGAAGAAGCTCAACGTCAAGATGAAGCAGCTCACGCCTACCCGGACAGTGTTCCACGGCATCGTACCCGGCCTGTCCTGCTCCCCCATTGTCAAGATCAAGATTGATGTCCTCTTTGGGGACAAGGATCATTTCCGCAGGGAGGCCATCTGGTTTGAAGTGGTGGACCTTGAGAGCTCTTACCATGCACTGCTTAGCCGACCTGCCTTGGCTAAGTTCATGGCTATTCCCCACTATGCTTACCTCAAGATGAAGATGCCGAGCACCAAGGGCATCATCACCATAGTCGGCGATTACAAGAAATCCTCTGAATGCGCAGCAGCCAGCAGCCGGCTGGCCGAGTCCCTTGTGATTGCCGAAGAGAAGAAGAAGTTGGACCGGGTCGTGGCCATGGCCGGCAAGCAGCCGGCCCTGTCCCCCGATCCCAAAGAATGTGATGCCCAAGGTTCCTTCCAGCCGGCCAAGGAAACGAAGAAGATACCTCTTGACCCCGAGCACCCGGAAAGGTTTGCTGTCGTTGGGGCAAACCTAAGCAGCAAATAGGAAGGCGAGCTCGCCGATTTCCTCCGTGAGAATCGGGACATATTTGCATGGTCCCCCAAGGACATGCCGGGTGTTCTGAAGGATTCCGCCGAGCACAGACTACACGTCCGAGAAGGTGCAAAACCGGTCAAACAACCCCTCCGTCGACTGTCGGAGGAAAAGAGAAGGATTGTAGGAGAAGAGATAGCCCGACTTCTGGCTGCCGGCTTCATCATGGAGGTGTTCTTTCCGGAGTGGCTCGCCAACCCGGTCCTCGTGCTGAAGAAGAACAACAAGTGGCGCATGTGTATAGACTACATGAGCCTCAACAAGGCCTGCCCCAAAGATCCTTTCGCCCCGCCAAGGATAGATCAAGTGATAGACTCCACAGCCGGATGCGAGCTGTTGAGTTTCTTGGATGCTTACTTCGGATACCACCAGATAAAGTTAAACCCGGCCGACCGCCTGAAGACAGCCTTCATCACGCCATTTGTAGCCTTCTGCTACCTGACTATGACATTCGGCTTGAGAAATGCCGGTGCCACTTTTCAGCGTTGCATGTAGAAGTGCCTCCTCAAGCAGCTCAACACAAATGCCCACGTCTACGTGGACGACATTGTGGTGAAGACGGAGAAGCGCGGCACCTTGCTGGATGACCTCAAGGAAACATTCGAGAACCTGCGCCGATTCCGGATCAAGCTCAACCCCGAGAAATGCGTGTTCGGAGTGCCAGCCGGCCAGCTCCTAGGCTTCCTGGTCTCCGAATGCGGCATCGAATGCAATCCAGTGAAGATCAAGGCCATTGAGAGAATGGCGATTCCCACCAAGCTGCGAGACGTCCATAAGTTCACCGGATGCTTGGCTTCCCTGAACCGGTTCATCAGCCGGCTTGGAGAGTAGGCTCTCCCCCTCTACCGCCTCATGAAGAACACCACTCACTTTGAGTGGAACGACCAAGCCGACCAAGCTTTTGACGAGCTGAATAAAATGCTAACCACGCCGCCTGTCTTGGCGGCGCCGACTGAGAAAGAGCCCATGCTCCTTTGCGTCGCTGCAACCAGCCGGGTGGTCAGCACCGTCATCGTAGTCCAGCGCCCAGAAGAGGGCCGAGCCCAGCCGGTCCAGAGGCCGGTGTACTATTTGAGCGAGGTGCTGTCTACCTCGAAGAAGAAATACTCGCACTACCAGAAGATGTGCTACGGCGTGTACTTTGCCGCCAAGAAGCTGAAGCCCTACTTCCAAGAGCACCCCATCACGGTCGTATGCACCGCCCCGCTCGCCAGGTCATAGGCAGCCGGGATGCATCCGGCCGAGTGACAAAATGGGCCATCGAGCTGGCCCCTTACACGGTCTTCTACCAGCCCCGCACCGCCATGAAGTCCCAAGCCTTGGCCGACTTCCTCGTCGACTGGGCCAAGACCCAGTACCTGCCGCCAGCTCCCGACTCCACTCACTGGCGCCTGCACTTCAACGGGTCCAAGATGCTCACCCGCTTGGGAGCCGGCATCATCCTCACCTCTCCCAAAGGCGACAAGCTCAGATACACGCTGCAAATTCACTTCGCCGCCTCCAACAACGTGGCCGAGTATGAGGCGCTCGTACACGTACTCCGGCTTGCCAAAGAGCTCGGCATACGCCGGATCCTGTGTTACGGCGACTCAGACTTGATAGTCCAGCAGTCATCCGGTGATTGGGACGCCAAGGACGCAAACATGGCAAGCTACCGCTTCCTCGTCCAGCAGATCAGCGGGTACATTGAAGGATGCCAGTTCCTCCATGTACCACGAGCCGACAACGGGCCAGCAGATGCCCTGGCTCGAATAGGCTCCACTCGGCAGGCAATACTAACAGGCGTCTCTCTACAACGCCTCCTCAAGCCGTCTCCAGAGTCCGATTCCATCTTCGTGCCGCCTAGCCCCGATGCAGTCGGCTCCGGCTTGAAGAGCCAAGCAGGCGGCCCGGGGACTTCGATAGGCGGCCCGGGGACTTCAGTAGGCGGCTCGGGGACTTCCGTAGTCGCACCCAACCCGGGGACTTCTGAACCCGGCTCGGGGACTGCGGTAGTCGGCCCGGGGACTGCACCAGCACCGCAGGCGGCGGCCGGCTCCAGCATTTCACAACCCAGCCCGCTCACCCTGGTTGCGGTGGCCGCGCTGGCAATAGAAGAAGTCACAGCTCCATCATGGGCCCAACCCATCCTCAACTTCCTGACAAACCAAGAACTGCCGGCTGACGAGACAGAGGCAAGACAAGTCCAACGCCGAGCCAGAGCATACACAATCGTCAACAGAGAGCTCGTCAGGCGCATCGTCACTGGAGTCTTCCAGCGATGCGTTGAGCAAGAGAAGGGCATAGAAATCCTCAGAGACATCCACCAAGGTGAATGCAGCCACCACGCGGCCTCAAGAGCACTAGTCGCCAAAGCTTTCCGCCATGGATTCTTTTGGCCGACTGCTTTGGACGATGCCAAGGAATTAGTCAAACACTCCAAAGGGTGCCAAGTCTTCAGCTCCAAGCAACACCTGCCGGCTTCGGCACTCAAGACCATTCCCCTCACTTGGCCCTTTGTCGTTTGGGGTTTGGACATGGTGGGCCCATTCAAGACGGCGCGCGGCAGCATGACACATCTGCTTGTCGCCATGGACAAGTTCACCAAGTGGATCGAAGCAAAGCCGATCAAGAAGCTGAATGGGCCGATTGCCGTGACATTCATCGCAGATATAACAACTCGGCACGGCGTGCTGCATAGCATCATCACCGACAACGACACCAATTTTGCCAAGGGGGCATTGGCACGTTTCTGCGCGACGCTGGGCATCCGACTGGACTTAGCGTCCGTTGCCCACCCGCAGTCAAACGGCCAAGTCGAGCGAGCCAACGGCCTCATCCTTTCCGGCATCAAGCCCCGACTGGTCGTGCCACTGGAGCGCTCGGCCGGCTGCTGGCTCGATGAGCTGCCGGCCGTCCTCTGGAGTCTGCGCACTACCCCAAACAGGTCAACCGGCTTTACTCCTTTCTTCCTCGTATATGGTGCCGAGGCGGTCATCCCAACCGACATCGAGTTCGACTCGCCTCGGGTGACCATGTACACGGAGACGGAGGCCAAGGAAGCACGAGAAGACGGTGTCGACCTGCTGGAAGAAAGCCGGCTGTTAGCCCTCAGCCGGTCCGCCATCTACCAGCAGGGTCTGCGTCGCTACCACAGCCGGAAGGTCAAGCCAAGATCCTTCCAAGAGGGCGACCTTGTGCTCCGGCTGATCCAGCGAACAACCGGCTAGCACAAGCTCTCGGCCCCTTGGCAAGGCCCCTTCGTCATCAGCAGAGCGCTAGGAAACGACTCCTACTACCTGATCGACGCACAAAAGCTGAAGGCACGAAAGAGAGACGACTCCGGCAAGGAGTAGGAACGACCATGGAACGCCAACCTCCTCCGAAGATTTTACAGTTGAAATGCAGTATGTATCACACTAACTTTTGTACTAAGTACGAGACAATAGGCCCCCCGAGGAGAACTCGGGGACTGCCATCTTTCATCTATGAATGAAGAGTATCATGCTTATGATTATGTCATTACATTCACTTCTCTTGTCCGGCACCGGGTTCAACTAGTCGGCCCGGGGACTGGCCGCCTTGAGTTATATTAGAAGTCCTACCCGCGGTCAGACAAGTAGTGTACCGGCTCCAAAGCCCTCTCTTGCCAAAAGTCGCAGTTCGAAGAATCGGCTGTCCGGCTGGCAAGAGCCAAAGGCAGGAAAGGACGCCCACACGAAAAACGGCTAGGGACTAACGGACCAATATAACAAAAGCTGGTTTTTTCCTACTGCTGACCGACTACAAGAGTAGCCAGCCGGCCGGCTT
The DNA here is from genome assembly GCA_032464435.1 of Aegilops umbellulata. Lineage (NCBI taxonomy): Eukaryota > Viridiplantae > Streptophyta > Magnoliopsida > Poales > Poaceae > Aegilops > Aegilops umbellulata. Next base: position 507,641,099 of record CP136055.1, read on the forward strand.
CCATTCACTTTGCTACAATCTAAGAAAGCTCGAGTACTTGCTTTCCCCAAAAAGATAGCCGAGTCCTTCCTTAGCCATAGGCTGCAGAGCAGCTGCCGGCTGGGAAGGCAGCAATCAGGGGAAGGTGGCAAAGGAAATAGCCTAAGGATAAAAAGCATACGAGAATGGAAGCCAAACACATGCATGATTATATTTACACAAAAGGCCTTGAAAAGACCAACATTCAACATAGTTTGAATACACCCCCAGTGGGTGGAACTGCGCAAGCTTAATAGGAATTGTTCAAAGAGTAACAAGTAGGAAAAGCAAGGATGGCAGATCAAGCCAAGGAAACGACTGGCGAGTCGGGCAGGTCGGTGGAGACAGTAGCGCCGGCTGGAGGAGTGGCCGGCTGGTGAACCTCGGCATGATCACCGCCTCCCGCAGAGGGCGCGCTAGCACGCGCCACGTTGCTGGAGGCACGGTCATGCTGAGGCTGACTGGTTGCTTCACCGGCCGGCTCGACGTCTTCGCCCTCCTCCCCTTCTTCGTCTTCACCTTCATCGCGGGAGGCGATCTCCTCCGCCGAATCTTCACCCTCCGCCAGGTTCAGCCCAAACCACTCCTCCGGCTAGGCGACGCCGTTGTCATCCACCTCAGGAACGAAGACACTGGTGTCGGTAAACTCGGCAAGAGCCGAAGCACGCTGGATGATAGCCGGCCGCACCTCCACCAGCTCTTCGTCAGCCTCCTCCCGCCAAGTCCTCAGCTGTTCCAAGCTCAGCCCAGGGTACCAGGCCCGGACGAACTCCAGCGCCCGCCTGGCGCCGGATCGAGCAGCGGAGGCCTTCCAGGCCTCAAAGCGGCCAACTGCCACCTCCAGCCAGTCGGCAATCCGGCTCGGGGTGCGGGGAATCGCTTCGCCTGGCCAGAGAGCGGCCAGCACCTGCGTCCCAGCACGCTGGAGGCGGCGGAGCATGCGGTGTGCCGTCTGCAGCCGGGCTTGGATCGCCAAGAGCTGCTCCTCAAGTGTCCGGCTCGCGTCCGGCGCGATCTCAACCCCCACCTGCCGGCGTGCCTCGCGATGGGCCTCGATGGCCTAGGTGGCGATGACGGAGTGGCGGGGGAAGTAGTCTGTGCAAAGAGCAAAAGCAACACAAGTCAGAAGACGAATCAGAGGGCAAGGGGGCGAGCAAGGAGTGAGGGAGGCCGCTTACCGTTGATCAGATCCTCGATCCGGCTGTAACCCTCGCTCAGCGCTTGCTTCGCCTCAGCCCAGCCCGCCGCTTCGGTCTCGAACTCATCTTTGAGGGCGGCCTCGCTGTCCTGCGCCCTCTTCAGGGCCGCCTTGTGGCTCTCCTCCTGGTCGGCCAACTTCTTGACCAGGCGGTCGCGCTCCTGGACTAAGGCGTTGAGCTCGGCCTCCTTGGCGCGAAGGGCGGTCTGGGCCCTGCCGAGCTGCTCCCTCAAGTCGGCATTGGCCCCTGCAAGCATGAAGACAAAGGAAGAAACAATAAGGAAGAAGTCGTTGGGGAAGATCCGACCCGACTGCTCACCAGTCGGCCCGGATCTCGGGGACTACACCCAGTGGGTGCGCTGACGCGCCCCCACAGGATATGAACAAAACAGAGCATGTACTCCGGCTGTCGGACAGATCCTCGCTCTTCTGGCGCAGCTCCTGAGCCTGGGAGTCGAAGGCGGCGGTGCTCTGGTTATGGTACTCCTGGAAGATCAGACAGGACGCAGGAATAAGACGACTGTCAGGACCTAGTAAGTTCCAAGCCGCCTGCTAAGCAGCCGACTCGGAACTCGGGAACTACACCCAGTGGGTGCGCTGACGCGCCCCCGCAGAAGAAATCAAAAAAGCAAAACAACCAAGGCCAGAAGACTCACCCGGACGACGGCCCGCGTCGTAAGGAAATCTCGGGTGTATCGCTGCAGCGCGGTAGCATGAGCCTGAAGCCGGCTCCGGACCTCCTGGGCCGCCGCGTTCAGCTCGGTCGTCCCCCCGCTAGGCGCCCACTCGGACGTGCTGGAGCTGGCCGCCTCCAGGGCCTCCGCCGCCCGGCTGGCACTCGCAGCTCTGTCCGGCTCCGGCACGGGGGCAGCTTCCCCCGCGCATCGGCGTGATGACGGCTGCACCACCAGGCCGGCTCCTGCTACCGGCTCGCTCCCAGCCGGCTGCACCGGCGCCGCAGCCGGCTGGCCGCCCTGGCCCGCCCCAGTCGGCGCCGTCCGTGGCACCTCCTCCAAGACAATCACATCGTCCTCCCTCCGCTCCGCCCCCAACCGGCCGCGGTTGGCTTCTTCTGGCGGAGGCACGGGGACGCCGGGAGCCAAGCTGCGGAGCGGAATGATGAGCTGTGGAGGCTGGTTGCGCGAGGCCTCCGCCTCCCCCTCCGCGGCCGTCGCCTCCGCCTGGGCCTTGGCCGCCGCGTCGGCCTGCTCCTTCGCTGCCTGGGCGGCCCTTCGCTCCGACGCTTCCCGCTCCTCCCGTAGCCTCCATGAGGTCGGCGCGGGGATCCACGCGGCGGGAGCTCGAAGACCCTCCGGCTGATTCAATCACGGAGCCGGCAGGACCCCGTTCAAGGGAAAGCGGCGCCCTGGCCGATCAACCAAGAAAGAATTTAGAAGAACTCCAATCAAAGAGCACGACAAGAATACAAGACGATTAACACTTACGCCGAAACCGCCTGCGGCCGCTTCACGACTTTTTGGAAGCGGGCCGCCTTCGCGGCCGCCTCATCCCGCTTGGTTGCCGCGGCGGTGCCCCTGGGTTTCTTCGGCCGGCTGCCAAAGTAGGTCGACACGGCCCGGTGCTTCGGCGCGGCGCCACGGGCGGCCGGCGCGGCAGAAGGGCCCGCGCCTTGAAGATCTGGCACCAGCTGACGGTGCGGGACGGCTTCGACCTCATCGTCGTCCGCCCAGCCCTCGAGGCCGGCTCCGAGCCCCGCGCCGCCGTCCTCGCCGCCTTCCCCCGTGGCGGCATCTTCCATGGCGGCAGCCCCAAGATCCGGATCGTCGACGTCATCCACCGTGCGGTCGGGGAGGAACTGGCGCTCTGCCCCCGCCAACGGCGGAAGTAGGGGATTCTGCAGAAAACAGGCCGACTGATCAGAGGCCGGTCGTATCGAAGCCGGCAACACCAAAGGAAGGAAAGAAGAAATACTTACGACAGACGAAGGGTTGGCACGAGAGTACGGCTCCTTGCCGAATCGCCAATCCTCGGCGAGCTTGCAGTTGGCGATGTAGTTCACCAGGTAGGACACCTCGGCATGAGGCATCTCCCTGGTGCTCAGCCGGCATGGGTCGAAGCGGTCGCTCATCTGGCAGATCATGTGCGGCCGACCTTGGAGCGGAAGTACCCGGCGCTCCACGAAGGCGGCCACCAGGTAGGCTCCGACCAGGCCCTCCGACTGGACCATCACCCGAAGTCGGGCGATGGCGGCGTTCCCGGCCTGGGACAGCGTCCTGGCCCGGTAGCTCCATGAGGGTGGCCTCGCAGCCGGCGGGCCGGCTACGTAAGCCGGCAGGTTGACAAAGTCGCCTTGCGGGGCGACGTTCCTCACATAGAAGTAGGATTTCTGCCAGAGCTTCACCGACTGGATCAGCGGGATGGACGGGAACGGATTGTTCTCGCCCGTCCGCCTCATGGCGATGAAAGCTCCACATGGGGCGGGCACGCCCGCGCCGACGGTGCCGAGCTTGCTTTGGAAGAACTCTCCCCAGAGTTCCAGGGTGGGGAGAATGCCAAGAAAACCCTCACAGAGGGTGACGAAGGCCGACAGCAGCATCACAGCGTTGGGGGTGAGATGATGCGGCTGAAGGTGGTAGAATTCGAGGAAGGAGCGAAGGAATCCGCTCGCCGGGAGGCCGAAGCCGCGTATGCAGTGCGAGCGGAAGACCACCCGCTCGCCCTCCTCCGGTGCCGGGGAGATCTCCCTCTCCGGCACGCGCCGGACCCGCACATAGTTCTCGCCGGGCAGATGCCGCGTCCGGCGAAGGAACTCGATGTGCTCGTCGAGGACGTTGGAGCCGTCCCACGAGCTCGACAGTGCCATTGGAGCGGTGCGGTGAGGGGCAAGATGCGGTGGCGGCGGAGGCGCGTGCGACCCCGCTGCGGCGGGGCAACCACGAACCGGGAGGCCCGACGGCGGAGTGGCGCGGAGATGAGGCTCTGCAGCGGCGGAGAAAGCAAGGATGGAAGACGAGAAAGGTTGGAGCGAGGGAGAGCGTGCGAGCCTTTGCCGCTCCCTCTCCTCCCCCTACTTATAGACCCTCGCGGCGGAGCCGAGGAGGCGTGGTGTGGGGGATGTGGGATTAACTGCGCCCACTCCCCCACGTCCCGCTATAACTGCGCCTTGACGGCGTGGCGAAACCGCCGCGGGAAGGCAAACAGCCCACCTTGGGCCGCAGAAGATCCGCGCCTGGGCCGAGGCCAGGAGTGGCGGGCCCGGGCCTGCGGCGACCTCCCGTCGCGCACGCGCCATGGCAGGCCTTTTCTGCCACGTGACACGCGGGGAGGCGCGCGGTCAGCGCACAAGTTGGCCCACATTCTCGTTGACGATGCCACGTCGCCCACCCAAGGCGGCGCGCATAAGCAGAGCCGGCTCCCAGCTGCCGACTCCTCAAGATAGGAAGCTGACCGAGCTTCTCGTCTCCCTTGCCGACCTTGAAGCGCGACCAGCTTCGGGGACTACTGTCGGGGTAAATGACCACTGGTAGCCTAGCCGGCTCCCCCTGGCACTTCAGAAAAAATCACGAGCTGATCCGGCCTCCAAGAAACCAAGACGTGGGGCCGCCTTCCCCTTGCCGGCTGCCTCTCAGGCCAGCTATCGGAAGGAGGCCCGGCCTTAACCATCATGAAAGAAAGCCGCGTAAGGGCCGGCTCCAAGAAGCCGGCTCCCACGACGCGGTCAAGATCGTACCCTCGAAGTCCGCACCCACATAACGGCGATGGGACGTGGCATGGCTACAGTAAAGCCTGCCACCCCCGAAACCCGAAGCACGCCTGGCACAGTGCGACGCACGGGGTAGCCCTGACCCGTCCGGCGCGGCACTGTTGCCATGATAACTATGATGCCATCCACGGCGGGCTGACAGCGTGGTCCACGGGCGGTGGGCCCCCTTGGGCAGAGAGACACCCGAAGGCGGCCAGGCCTCCTCCGGTCGGCCCAAGACATGGCCGGCTTCCCCAAGCAGGCTTGCCCCCTCCCTCGAAGGAGGCGCTCCATTAAGGAGACAAGACGACATGAGGCTACAGCGACCGCCCGCCAGGCGGCGACGCTGTAGCCACGCTTACCTCGATAAAGCCCTCATCATCAGGATTGAGGCAACAGTAATCAGCCGCCGACAGGGCCCTAGGCAGTAGGGCCTGCCTGTCGACCAAGAGGCCGGCAGCCGGCGGGGCCCACCAGCCGGCGGGCCCCAGCAGCCGGCACAGAAGCCGGCGAGCGTAGACACTGACGGCTGGGACCCGCGCCCAGCCGGATTACCATTGTACCCCCGGGGGGTAGGCCTATATAGACCCCCCCGGGGCACCCATGCAAAGGGTTGATCTCATCTAGGTTCCAACACACATAGAGAGAAGAGTGGAGCTAGCCTTGCCCTTCTTCTTCCTCTCGCCAAACAGCTCGAGGAGCACCTTGTAGTTACTTGTTCATCGAGTGATCATGCGGAGACCCCGCAGAGCAGCAATAGGAGTGTTATCTCCACGGAGAGCCCCGAAGCTGGGTAAGATCCGCCGGTGTGCATGTCTTCGCCTCATCCCGCTTCCAGGCACCGGCGACGTCTTACTGGCTCCCACTCAGATAAGCCACCCGTTGGCATATGTCGCACCAACCACCCGACAGGTTGTGTACCTGAGCATGAACAGGAACAGATCCTACGCAAGTGTCATTCCGAAGCTTATGGAGGACACCACGCTCACTACAAGAATCCTGTTAATACGTGACGGTATAAATCCATCATGGACCAGTGTTAAACCGTCAAGGAAGGACACACATGACGGATTTGAAATCTGTCATCTATATCGCGTCATAATTTGACCACAATGCTATCCTTGACGGATCTGTGAAACCGTCACGGATTCATGACAGCTTTTGACCGTCATGGATGGCACTTACCTGACATCCTCATGACGGCGTTAACTTTTCTACCACGTCATCATTTGACATGGATCTGACGTGGCAACCCATGAACTTAGCAGCCCAATTAAAATTATGGCCCATTATTTTCCATCTCAATGCAAGACCTACCCCCATGTAGTCGGCCCAATTGGAATTTCAGCCCATTAAATTTCAAATCGGTCCAAGTCCGACTAATTTCAGCTATATAGATTAGCCCATCTCGCAATTCTCTTGGTCCATGATTTTTTTATTTTAAGCCAATATTTTTTAAGAAAATACATGCTATGTGATTAAATAAAAGGAAAAACACCAAAAAATTACACACACCAGATGATACCACGTGGAGGAGCAAAAACACAAGAAACTTCAATGTACAAACAAGTGCTAGAGAACACTCTATGCTACTTTACAGTCACTGCCGCCCAGCGCTCAATAGACATCAACCGTGGGTCAATCCCATGCCATCCTAGACACAGATCCAGCCACCCCAGCCGACATCATTGAAGGAAGGCCAGCATATCGCCTCAACACACTACAAAAAACCTGTTAATCCATGACAGTATTCTGGTGACGTTCTCAAAAACTGTCACAAATTATGACGATTTTACCAGGTTCGTCGCAAAATCCGTCATATATTAGTAACATGAGGATGGCCCCCCAAACCGGTAGCCCAATTATGACAGATAAAGAGGGACCGTCACGGAAACCGTCATGGCTCGACTAACTGGGCCTATATTTTTAGTTCGTATGCACCATTCGGACCGTCATGGATGGATGGTGCTGATGTGGCAATCCAACGTGAGGGAAAACTCGCGTTGTGATTGGTTGAGGTAACCATCCAACGGATCGCAAATCCAGACCGTCTCCTCTTCTGTGATCCAACGGCAAGCAATCAACTCTATCCTCCCCGACTCCCCTGTGGATCTCCGCCCACTTCTTCCTTCTCCTTTGTCCGCCCCGACTCCCCTGTTCTCATTGTCCTCTTCCAGATCCCCCACCCTCCCCGTCCATGGCCGCGGCCACCTCCTCATCCATGGCCATCTTCCAGGAGTAGATCCGCCAATCGCCGCGATGATAGCCTCGTTCCCAGAGGCGGGACGCCCCTGAAGGCGAACCTAGTGCACGCGGCGCCGATGCCGTTAATGCAGGTCGGGCGGCGGCCAGATCTGCCACGGCCACAACCAGTGTCCTCTCCCTGCCTAGCCATTTTCCTCCCATGACTGAGAAGAGGGCCTCGTCAAGGATCCCATGGTGGAGGTCAACATGGGAGGCTGCTTCCTTCCTTCCCAGATTGACCGTCCATCAATGGAGGCCATGAGAGCTGCGCGAGCACACACATGGCTGCGCTTCAAGGTCAGCCCTTGCCCATCTTTTCTATTCGATTTGATTTGATCTCCTTCCCTGATTTCCTTCCCCACGTAGCTGCAGCTCAATAGATGCAGGGACGCCGCAATGGAGCAAGTAAGGTATCCCTTCTCCCACTGTTTCTTCAGATCCGCAACGGCCAGCCATATCCGGCGCCCCTGTACCAACGTGGTGGTAAGACAAACGACCTTCCTTCCCCTTTGCAGCATTTTAGTTTACCTCCCCCTGCCTAGCTAGCAAACTAGTTTGCTTTGGTCCAATCTGATCCTATCCTATCCATGGAGCAGATTGGATTTGGTTTCAGTTTACTTTGTACATGCATGGATGGTTGGTCTCAGAGAGAGAGATGGATGGTTAAGGCCCTGTTTTTGTTTTGTTTTAGCTATAACAAATTTATCAACCGAGCTAGCTTTCAACTTATTTTTCACAGTTGGTCCTTCTTAGGACAAATTGATCCATTTGCTTGGTTCAATTTATACATAGCTCTTCATGCCCAAGTAACATTAAATATTGTTGTCAATCTGATGCCACAATTGGCGTATTTGTTTACTGTTATGTTATGTGTGCCACTGAACATTCAACCTTTAACCATTGCTTGTGTAAAACCAGACTTTCTTCTTTTGTGAATGGAGTGTTTGCTTGCCGTACTGCAAAAATAATTCATTCATCGCTCATTTGACATGTGCAAGCAATGTGTACAGACTGCATTTAGATTCCAGCCCAACTAGATTTTAGTTGAAGCGTTTGACCAAGCCATCTTGGTTTGCTGCATTTTTGCCTTACTAGCTTTTTATTCTTCTTCATGTTTTGAAGGGGGTTGTTTGTTGGCACAGGCCTGACCTCACGCCGATGTAGCCGAGTACTTTCTGGCGATACACGCGTATGAGACAGCTCGATTGCTCTCCGAGCTTGCCGAGTAACTGGTTGGAGACGTAGACGTAGGCGAAGTGCACGTAACACTGAAGCAGCCTAGCAAACTGCTGGATTGATTTTCTCTTGGACGCTAGCACACGCACGTAGAAAGCTGCAAGCCGGCGGCTTGCCTGATACGAGCTAGTTTAGCACGCACACATGCAAACACGAACCAACACAGAGACACCGAGATGATGGCTAAAGGCCCGTGTCGAGCCTTTGCTTTTCTTTCTATATTAATCTGACTTACGTTTACAGGGCAGCCACGCACAATATATACAGAACGAACCTATATTCTACTAGTACATGACCGTCTCGGCTCAGGATGTATAGTCCGTACCGGACAAGCTAACCTAATCGTGATTAAGTCCAACATTGTTTAGGATAGCCATGAAGCATAAATAACAAACATGGCACTTTAGCAAGACCATAATGTTCCTGATACTCTTATCATTTTGTTAATGACATATGTGTGCTGTCAATGCTTGCTGGACGCTAGTCCTACTGGATAGTATACCTAATCATTTGCGCTTTAGAACATTCAAGAGCTCTTTAGTCCTACCAAAAAAATGTTTTATGTTTACCTTATACAAAATATTCATATTTCTTACTTTTTAACTCATCTAGCTCACTGGTCACTGCCTAAAATTTCTACTGGATAGGGATTGTTTGGTTAGTGCTCCTGTTCTTGGTGAGCTAAACATATTTGTTTGTTTGTTTGATTTGGAGCATCAAGCGCTCTCCATAAACGACCGGGACCCCATGCCTAAGTTGTTGAGTGCCTCATTTTATTCATCTTCACCATATATTCATTTGATTGCCTGCTACATCTTCAGTTAAATACTTGTGCTACTGTCCAGATTTTGTTAAATTGGACTGACTAGATATCTTTTCTTGTTATCTTTTTTGTGAGAAATAAATATTGCAATTTATGTCTTATATTTTCCTTCAACTTGTCACACTGGTTACATTGACTATATATTTTTCTTCCGTACAATTTTGATATGATCTTGCATTTCATTTTATGGTTTCTCAAGAGGTGGAAGAAATCTCTTGAGGCCAAACCGCAGGGAGGACGACGGTCAACAATGGGTACATGTTCTCAAGGTCCCAGGGAACTGGGTACAGGTGCGGCTGCATGCTCGCTGCACATCCAAGGTACAGCAGCAGCACCAAAGCTGCCACTTTCTCCCTATCCGTAAATGTTTGATATGGCCAGGGCGACATGATTTGTTTCTATATAATCATCTCAACCCAATAGGGAACTCACTATATTCGGATTGCTTTTCTTTCTGTCCATCATTGGATTTCACTATGGTCTTAATCAGGTCCAATTTTATCATTTTGTGTTGTTTTCATGAACATCTCAGATCTCATAATACTGTATGCATCATTGTCGGGCGGCTTGTTATCCCTCTTCTTTTTTCACATGATTGTACTTTATGAATGACTAGCTAACTGACTGGACCCTTTTGCATTGACTAGCATTTTTTTACCAACCTATATATAGAACCAAACCATGGAACTGATTTGCTCTCTATTGCGACTGAACGTGTGTATAGTGAAATTAAGAAAGGAAAAGAATATATGTACCAAGATCTTTTATCATCCATTTCCTTGCTACTGTTTCTTTTCCTGTTTGATATTTCGAACGTGATGTTATGTTATCCTGAATACGTTGTTAGTTGCTATCTTGTGCTGCATTGGTGTCACAGTAAAAATACCATTATTTGAAGCTGACATGCATGGTTCACTTTACCTTTGGTACAGTTTCATGTATGGATGAAAACCCATGCTTCAACCCATACTTTTGATTTTTTGAGTTAGTCTTACGGTTTGTCTATGTGCAGGCAACGTCGCACCATTCCTCGGGAGCATATGTACCACTAATACGTGACGGTATAAATCCGTCATGGACCAGTGTTAAACCGTCAAGGAAGGACATGCGTGATGGATTTGAAATCTTTCATGTATGTCGCGTCATAATTTGACCACAATGCTATCCTTGACGGATCTATGAAACCATCACGGATTCATGACAGCTTTTGACCGTCATGGATGGCACTTACCTGACATCCTCATAACGGCATTAACTTGTCTACCACGTCATCATTTGACATGGATCTGACATGGCAGCCCATGAACTTAGCAGCCCAATTAAAATTACGGCCCATTATTTTCCATCTCAATGCAAGACCTACCCCCATGTAGTCGGCCCAATTGGAATTTCATCCCATTAAATTTCAAATCGGTCCAAGCCCGACTAATTTCAGCCATATAGATTAACCCATCTCGCAATTCTCTTGGTCCATGATTTTTTTTATTTTAAGCCAATATTTTTTTAAGAAAATACATGCTATGTGATTAAATAAAACGAAAAACACCAAAAAAAATTACACACACCAGATGATACCACATGGAGGAGCAAAAACACAAGAAACTTCAATGTACAAACAAGTGCTAGAGAACACTCTATGCTACTTTACAGTCACTGCCGCCCAGCGCTCAATAGACATCAACCGTGGGTCAATCCCACGCCATCCTGGACACAGATCCAGCCACCCCTGCCGACATCATTGAAAGAAAGCCAGCATATCGCCTCAACATATGCTCCCGAGGAATGGCGCGATGTTGCCTGCACATAGACAAACCGTAAGACTAACTCAAAAAATCAAAAGTATGGGTTGAAGCATGGGTTTTCATCCATACACAAAACTGTACCAAAGGTAAAGTGAACCGTGCATGTCAGCTTCAAATAATGGTATTTTTGTTGTGACACCAATGCAGCACAAGCTAGCAACTAACAACGTTTTCAGGATAACATAACATCACGTTCGAAATATCAAACAGGAAAAGAAACAGTAGCAAGGAAATGGATGATAAAAGATCCTGGTACATATATTCTTTCCCTTTCTTAATTTCACAATACACACGTTCAGTCGCAATAGAGAGAAAAACAGTTCCATGGTTTGGTTCTATATATAGGTTGGTAAAAAATGCTAGTCAATGCAAAAGGGTCCAGTCAGTTAGCTAGTCATTCATAAAGTAAAATCATGTGAAAAAAGAAGAGGGATAACAAGCCGCCTGACAATGATGCATACAGTATTATGAGATCTGAGATGTTCATGAAAACAACACAAAATGATAAAATTGGACCTGATTAAGACCATAGTGAAATCCAATGATGGACAAAAGAAAAGAAATCCAAATATAGTGAGTTCTCTATTGTGTTGAGACGATTATATAGAAACAAATCATGTCGCCGCAGGCCATATCAAACATTTACGGATAGGGAGAAAGTGGCAGCTTTGGTGCCGCTGCTGTACCTTGGATGCGCAGCGAGCACGCAGCCGCACCTGTACCCAGTTCCCTGGGACCTTGAGAACCTGTACCCATTGTTGACCGTCGTCCTCCCTGCGGTTTGGCCTCAAGAGATTTCTTCCACCTCTTGAGAAACCAGAAAATGAAATGCAAGATCATATCAAAATTGTACGGAAGAAAAATATATAGTCAATGTAACCAGTGTGACAAGTTGAAGGAAAATATAAGACATAAATTGCAATATTTATTTCTCACCAAAAAAATAACAAGTAAAGATATCTAGTCAGTCCAATTTAACAAAATCTGGACAGTAGCACAAGTATTTAACTGAAGATGTAGCAGGCAATCAAATGAATATATGGTGAAGATGAATAAAATGAGGCACTCAACAACTTAGGCATGGGGTCCCGGTCGTTGATGGAGAGCGCTTGATGCTCCAAATCAAACAAACAAACAAATATGTTTAGCTCACCAAGAACAGGAGCACTAACCAAACAATTCCTATCCAGTAGAAATTTTAGTCAATGAACAGTGAGCTAGATGAGTTAAAAAGTAAGAAATATGAATATTTTGTGTAAGGTAAACATAAAACATTTTTTTGGTAGGACTAAAGAGCTCTTAAATGTTCTAAAGCGCAAAGAATTAGGTATACTATCCAGTAGGACTAGCGTCCAGCAAGCATTGACAGCACACATATGTTATTAACAAAATGATAAGAGTATCAGGATCATTATGGTCTTGCTAAAGTGCCATGTTTTTTCTTTATGCTTCATGGCTATCCTAAACAATGTTGGACTTAATCACGATTAGGTTAGCTTGGTCGGTATGGACTATACATCCTGAGCCGAGTCGGTCATGTACTAGTAGAATATAGGTTATGTATATATTGTACGTGGTTGCCCTGTAAAAGTAAGTCAGGTCAATATAGAAAGAAAAGCAAAGGCTCGACACGGGCCTTTAGCCATCATCTCGGTGTCTCTGTGTTGGTTCGTTTTCACGTGTGTGCGTGCTAAACTAGCTCGTATCAGGCAAGCCGCCGGTTTGCAGTTTTCTACGTGCGTGTGCTAGCGTCCAAGAGAAAATCAATCCAGCAGTTTTCTAGGCTGCTTCAGTGTTACGTGCACTGCGTCTACGTCTACGTCTCCAACCAGTTACTCGGAAAGCTCGGAAAGTAATCGAGCTGTCTCGTACGCGTGTATCGCCAGAAAGTACTCAGCTACATCGGCGTGAGGTCAGGCCTGTGCCAACAAACAACCCCCTTCAAAACATGAAGAAGAAAAGCTAGTAAGGCGAAAATGCAGCAAACCAAGATGGCTTGGTCAAACGCTTCAACTAAAATCTAGTTGGGCTGCAATCTAAATGCAGTCTGTACACATTGCTTGCACATGTCAAATGAGCGATGAATGAATTATTTTTGCAGTACAGCAAGCAAACACTTCATTCACAAAAGAAGAAAGTCTGGTTTTACACAAGCAATGGTTAAAGGTTGAATGTTCAGTGGCACACATAACATAACAGTAAACAAATACGCCAATTGTGGCATCAGATTGGTAGCAATATTTAATCTTACTTGGGCATGAAGAACTATGTATAAATTGAACCAAGCAAATGGATCAATTTGTCCTAAGGAGGACCAACTGTGAAAAATAAGTTGAAAGCTAGCTCGGTTGATAAATTTGTTATAGCTAAAACAAAACAAAAACAGGGCCTTAACCATCCATCTCTCTCTCTCTGAAACCAACCATCCATGCATGTACAAAGTAAACTGAAAGCAAATCCAATCTGCTCCATGGATAGGATAGGATCAGATTGGACCAAAGCAAACTAGTTTGCTAGCTAGGCAGGGGGAGGTAAACTAAAATGCCGCAAAGGGGAAGGAAGGTCGTTCGTCTTACCACCGCATTGGTACAGGGGCGCCGGATATGGCTGGCCGTTGCGGATCTGAAGAAACAGTGGGAGAAGGGACACCTTACTTGCTCCATTGCGGCATCCCTGCATCTATTGAGCTGCAGCTACGTGGGGAAGGAGATCAAATCAAATCGAATAGAAAAGATGGGCAAGGGCTGACCTTGAAGCGCAGCCATGTGTGTGCTCATGCAGCTCTCATGGCCTCCATTGATGGACGGTCAATCTGGGAAGGAAGGAAGCAGCCTCTCATGTTGACCTCCACCATGGGATCCTTGATGAGGCCCTCTTCTCAGTCAAAGGAGGAAGATGGCTAGGCAGGGAGAGGATGCTGGTTGTGGCTGTGGCAGATCTGGCCGCCGCCCGACCCGCATTAACGGCATCGGCGCCACGTGCACTAGGTTCGCCTTCAGGGTCGTCCCGCCTCTGGGAACGAGGCTATCATCGCGGCGGTTGGCGGATCTACTCCTGGAAGATGGCCATGGATGAGGAGGTGGCGGCGGCCATGGATGGGGAGGGTGGGGGATCTGGAAGAGGACAGTGAGAACAGGGGAGTCGGGGCGGACAAAGGAGATGGAAGAAGTGGGCGGAGATCCGCAAGGGACTCGTGGAGGATAGAGTTGATTGCTTGCCGTTGGATCACAAAAGAGGAGACGGTCTGGATTTGCGATCCGTGGGACGGTTACCTCAACCAATCGCAACGCGAGTTTTCCCTCACGTTGGATTGCCACATCAGCACCATCCATCCATGACGGTCCGAATGGTGCATACGAACTAAAAATATAGGCCCAGTTAGTCGAGCCATGACGGTTTCCGTGACGGTCCCTCTTTATCTGTCATAATTGGGCTACCGGTTTGGGGGGCCATCCTCATGTTACTAATATATGACGGATTTTGCGACGAACCTGGTAAAACCGTCATAATTTGTGAAAGTTTTCGAGAACGTCACCAGAATACTGTCATGGATTAACAGGTTTTTTGTAGTGGCTGGAGATAGAGCTGCACATAAGGTATTGCAATCCGGTTTTTATTGGCCTACTCTCTTCAAGGATGCTCGTAAGTTTGTTTTGTCTTGTGATGAATACCAAAGAATTGGTAATATTAGTAGACGTCAAGAAATGCCTATGAACTATTCACTTGTTATTGAACCATTTGATGTTTGGGGCTTTGATTATATGGGACCTTTTCCCGCCTCTAATGGATATACACATATTTTAGTTGCTGTTGATTATGTTACTAAGTGGCTAGAAGCTATTCCAACTAGTAGTGATGATCATAACACTTCTATTAAAATGCTTAAGGAAGTTATTTTTTCAAGGTTTGGAGTCCCTAGATATTTAATGACTGATGGTGGTTCACACTTTATTCATGGTGCTTTCCGTAAAATGCTTGCCAAGTATGACGTTAATCATAGAATTGCATCACCTTATCACCCACAGTCTAGTGGTCAAGTAGAATTGAGTAATAGAGAACTCAAGTTAATTTTGCAAAAGACTGTCAATAGGTCTAGAAAGAATTGGTCTAAGAAACTTGATGATGCATTATGGGCCTATAGAACAGCATATAAAAATCCAATGGTATGTCTCCGTATAAAATGGTTTATGGAAAAGCATGTCACTTACCTCTTGAACTAGAACATAAGGCATATTGGGCTATTAAAGAGCTCAACTATGATTTCGAACTTGCCGGTGAGAAGAGGTTATTTGATATTAGCTCACTTGATGAATGGAGAATCCATGCTTACGAAAATGCCAAGTTGTTTAAAGAAAAAGTTCTAAGGTGGCATGACAAAAGGATACAAAAGCGTGAGTTTAATGTAGGTGATTATGTATTGCTATACAACTCTCGTTTAAGATTTTTTGCAGGAAAACTTCTTTCTAAATGGTAAGGCCCCTACGTTATTGAGGAAGTGTATCGTTCCGGTGCCATAAAAAACAACAACTTCGAAGGTACGAATCCGAAGGTGGTGAACGGTCAAAGAATTAATCATTATATCTCAGGTAATCCCATAAATGTTGAAACCAATATTATTGAAATCGTAACCCCAGAGGAATACATAAGAGACACTTTCCAGAATGTTTCAGACTCCGAAAAGGAATAGGTATGTGGTACGGTAAGTGAACCGACTCCAAAACAATTTTTAAGGCAATATTTCTCCGTTTTGGCATATTTAGAAAAATAGAAAAATAAGTAGCAGTCCGAGAAGGACACGAGGGCCCCACGAGGGTGGCGGGTGCGCCCTACCACCTGGGCGCGCCCCCTACCTCGTGAGCACCTCGTGTGCCTTCCGGACTCCATTTTCTTGCACGATACATATTTTGGTCGGTAAAAATTCATTATATATACTCCTGAAGGTTTTGAGCACCGTATCACGTAATTATCCTCTGTTTTCGTTTCGACCTATTGCTGCTGCAGATTAGAGCAAGATGTCTTCTCAAGAGTCAGTCAGGGAGAGCCGGGTATCTAATCCAGCACCGGAACTAAGGGCAAACAGTGACGCTGACCACTTTGGGCTAGCAACGGAGGAAGAGATGGAGGATAACTTGATGAGAGTAGATGTCATGGAGGATCAAGGAGTCACCTCTCGGTTCCAAGCTGGGATCACGATGGGGGAACTGAAGGAAATATGCCCTAGAGGCAATAATAAATTTATTATTTATTTCCTTATATCATGATAAATGTTTATTATTCATGCTAGAATTGTATTAACCGGAAATATAATACATGTGTGAATACATAAACAAACAGAGTGTCACTAGTATGCCTCTACTTGACTAGGTCGTTAATCAAAGATGGTTAAGTTTCCTAACCATAGACATGAGTTGTCATTTGATTAACGGGATCACATCATTAGGAGAATGATGTGATTGACATGACCCATTCCTTTAGCTTAGCACCTGCTCGTTTAGTATGTTGCTATTGCTTTCTTCATGAATTATACATGTACCTATGAATATGAGATTATGCAACTCCCGTTTGCCGGAGGAACACTTTGTGTGCTACCAAACGTCACAATGTAACTGGGTGATTATAAAGGTGCTCTACAGGTGTCTCCAAAGGTACATGTTGGGTTGACGTATTTCGAGATTAGGATTTGTCACTCTGATTGTCAGAGAGGTATCTCTGGGCCCTCTCGGTAATGCACATCACATAAGCCTTGCAAGCATTGCAACTAATGAGTTAGTTGCGGGATGATGTGTTACAGAACGAGTAAAGAGACTTACCGGCAACGAGATTGAACTAGGTATTGAGATACCGACGATTGAATCTCGGGCAAGTAACATACCGATGACAAAGGGAACAATGTATGTTGTTATGCGGTCTGACCGATAAAGATCTTCGTAGAATATGTAGGAGCCAATATGGGCATCTAGGTCCCGCTATTGGTTATTGACAAGAGAGGTGTCTCGATCATGTCTACATAGTTCTCGAACCCGTAGGGTCTGCACGCTTAACGTTCGTTGACGGTATATTACTATTTGTTATGTATGTTGGTGACAGAATGTTGTTCGGAGTTTCGGATGAGATCACGGATATGACAAGGAACTCCGGAATGGTCTGGAAGTAAAGATTGATATGTGGATAGTAGTGTTTGATCTCCAGAAGGGTTCTGGAATCCATCGAAAGGGGTTCCGGATGTTTCCTGAAATGTTTGGGCACGAGAACACTTTATCTGGGCCAAAGGGGAAAGCCCACAAGGTTTTTGGAAAGCGCAAAAGGAAGTTTTGCGGAGTCCAGGGGCCAGACGCCAGGGTCCCTGGCGTCTGGGTCCAGACGCCGGGAACCCTAGCGTCTGGCCCTGGAGTCCGAGAAGGACTCTTGCCTTTCGGGTGAAACCGACTTTGTGGAGGCTTTTACTCCAAGTTTCGACCGCAAGGCTCAACATATAAATAGAGGGGTAGGGCTAGCACCCAAGACACATCAAGAAACACCAAGCCGTGTGCCGGCAACCCCGTCTCCTCTAGTTTATCCTCCGTCATAGTTTTCGTAGTGCTTAGGCGAAGCTGTCGGGTGGTTGGTGCGACATATGCCAACGGGTGGCTTATCTGTGTGGGAGCCAGTAAGACGTCGCCGGTGCCTGGAAGCGGGATAAGGCAAAGACATGCACGCCGGCGAATCTTACCTAGCTTTGGGGCTCTCCGTGGAGATAACACCCCTACTGCTGCTCTGCGGGGTCTCCGCATGATCACTCGGTGAACAAGTAACTACAAGGTGCTCCTTGAGCTGTTTGGCGAGAGGAAGAAGAAGGGCAAGGCTAGCTCTACTCTTCTCTCTATGTGTGTGGTAACCTAGATGAGATCAACCCTTTGCATGGGTGCCCCGGGGGGTTTATATAGGCCTACCCCCCGGGGGTACAATGGTAATCTGGCTGGGAGCGGGTCCCAGCC
Source organism: Aegilops umbellulata (assembly GCA_032464435.1). Taxonomy (NCBI): domain Eukaryota; kingdom Viridiplantae; phylum Streptophyta; class Magnoliopsida; order Poales; family Poaceae; genus Aegilops; species Aegilops umbellulata. The sequence goes on from CP136055.1 coordinate 507,659,097, forward strand.
GTCAGTGTCTACGCTCGCCGGCTTCTGCGCCGGCTGCTGGGGCCCGCCGGCTGCTGGCATCTTGGTCGACAGGCAGGCCCTACTGCCTAGGGCCCTGTCGGCGGCCGATTATTGTTGCCTCAATCCTGATGATGAGGGCTTTATCGAGGTAAGCGTGGCTACAGCGCTGCCGCCTGGCGGGCGATCGCTGTAGCCTCACGTCGTCTTGTCTTCTTAATGGGGCGCCTCCTTCGAGGGAAGGAGCAAGCCGGCTTTGGGGAAGCCGGCCATGTCTTGGGCCGACTGGGGGAGGCCTGGCCGCCTTCGGGTGTCTCTCTCCCCAAAGGGGCCCACCGCCCGTGGGCTGTGCTGACAGCCCGCTGTGGATGGCGCTATAGTCATCATGGCAACAGTGCCGCGCCGGACGGGTTAGGGCTACCCCGTACGGCACACTGTGCCAGGCGTGCTCCGGGTTTCGGGGGTGGCAGGCTTTACTGTAGCCACGCCCCGTCCCATCGCCGTTATGTGGTTGCGGGCCTCGAGGGTACGATCTTGACCGCGTCGTGGGAGCCGGCCTCTTGGAGTCGGCCTTCTCGTAGCCGGCCTCTCGGAGCCGGCCCTCTCGCGGCTTTCTTCATGAAGGTGAAGGCCGGGCCACCTTCCGACAGTCGGCCTGAGAGGCAGCCGACAGGGGGAAGGCGGCCCCGCGTCTTGGTTTCTTGGAGGCCGGATTGGCTTGTAAATTTTTCTGAAGTGCCAAGGGGAGCCGGCTTGGCTACCTGTGGTCATTTACCCCGACAGTAGTCCCCGAAGCTCGTCGAGCTTCGAGGTCGGCAAGGGAAACGAGAAGCTCGGTCAGCTTCCTATCTTGAGGAGCCGGCAGCTGGGAGCCGGCTCTGCTTGTACGTGCCGCCTTGGACGGGCGTCGTGGTCTCATCAACGGGAATGTGGGCCAGCCGCGCGCTGACCGCGCGCCTCCCCGTGTGTTACGTGGCAGAAAAGGCCTGCCATGGCGCGTGCGCGACGGGACGTCGCCGCAGGCCCGGGCCCGCCACGCCTGGCCTCGGCCCAGGCGCGGATCTTCTGCGGCCCAGGGTGGACGGTTTGCCTTCCCGTGGCGGTTTCGCCGCACCGTCAAGGTGCAGTAATTGCGGGATGTGGTGGAGTGGGCGCAGTTAATCCCACGTCCCCCACACCACGCCTCCTCGGCTCCGCCGCGAGGGTCTATAAGTAGGAGGAGGAGAGGGAGCGGCAAAGGCTCGCACGCCCTCCGTCGCTCCACCCTTCCTCGTCTTCTTCTTGCTCTCTTCGCCGCCGCAGCGCCTCTTTGTCGCGCCGTTCCGCCGTAGCGGGGTCGCACGTGCCTCCGCCGCCACCGCATCTGGCTCTTCGCCGCGCCGCTCCAATGGCGTCGTCGAGCTCGTGGGACGGCTCCAACGTCCTTGATGAGCACATCGAGTTCCTCCGCCGGACGCGGCGTCTGCCCGGCGAGAACTACGTGCGGGTCCGGCGCGCGCCGGAGAAGGAGGTCTCGCCGGCACCGGAGGAGGGCGAGCGGGTGATCTTCCGCTCGCAATGTATACGTGGCTTCGAGTTTTACCACCTTCAGCCGCATCACCTCACCCCCAACGCCGTGATGCTGCTGTCGGCCTTCGTCACACTCTGCGGGGGTTTCCTTGGCGTCCTCCCCACCATAGAGCTCTGGGGGGAGTTCTTCCAGAGCAAACTCGGCACCGTCGTCGCCGGCGTGCCCGCCCCATGCGGAGCTTACATCGCCATGAGGCGGACTGGTGAGAACAATCCGTTCCCATCCATCCCGCTGATCCAGTCGGTGAAGCTCTGGCAGAAGTCTTACTTCTACGTGAGGAACGTCGCCCCGCAAGGCGACTTTGTCAATCTCGAGGCCGGCCTCATGGAGCTACCGGGCCAGGACACTGTCCCAAGCTAGGAACGCCGCCGTCGCCCGCCTCCGGGTGATGGCCTAGTCGGAGGGCCTGGTCGGAGCCGATCTGGTGGCCGCCTTCGTGGAGCGCCGGGTACTCCCGCTCCAAGGTCGGACGCACATGATCTGCCAGATGAGCGGCCACTTCGACCCATGCCGGCTGAGCACCAGGGAGATGCCTCATGCCGAGGTGTCCTACCTGGTGAACTATATCGCCAACTGCAAGCTCGCCGAGGATTGGCGATTCGGCAAGGAGCCGTACTCTTGCGCCAACCCTCCGCCTGTCATAAGTATTTCTTCCTTCCTTTCTTTTGTGTTGTCGGCTTTGATATGACCGGCCTCTGATCCGCCGGCTAGTTTTCCGTAGAATCCCCTACTTCCGCCGGCGGCGGGGGCCGCGGGGGCAGAGCGCCCGTTCCACCCCGACCGCACGGTAGATGACGTCGACGATCCGGACCTTGGAGCGGCCGCCATGGAGGACGCCGCCGCGGGGGAAGGCGGTGAGGCGGGCGGCGCCGGGCTCGGAGCCGGCCTCCAGGATTGGGCGGACGACGACGAGGTCGAAACCGTCCCGTATCGCCAGCCGGCGTCGGATCCTCAAGGCGCAGGCTCTTCTGCCGCGCCGGCCGCCCGTGGCGCCGCACCGAAGCGTCGGGCTGCATCGACCTACTTCGGCAGCCGGCCGAAGAAGCCCAGAGGCACCGCCGCGGCAACCAAGCGGGACGAGGCGGCCGCGAAGGCGGCCCGCTTCCAGAAGGTCGTGAAGCGGCCGCAGGCGGTTTCGGCGTAAGTGCTAACCATCTTGTACTCTTGTCGTGCTCTTGGATTGGAGCTTTTCTAAATTCTTTCTTGGTCGGCCGGCCAGGGCGCCGCTTTCCCTTGAACGGGGCCCTGCCGCCTCCGTGATTGGATCGGCCGGAGGGTCTTCGAGCTCCCGCCGTGTGGACCCCCGCGCCGACCTTATGGAAGCTACAGCGCGGAACGCGCGGGAGGCGCAGGAGGAGCGGGAGGCGTCGGAGCGGAGGGCCGCCCAGGCGGCGAAGGAGCAGGCCGACGCGGCGGCCAAGGTCCAGGCGGAGGCGACAACCGCAGAGAGGGAGGCGGAAGCCTCGCGCAACCGGCCTCCGCAGCTCGTCATCCCCCTGAGGAGTGTGGCTCCCAACGTCCCCGTGCCTCCGTCTGAGTAAGCCGACCGCGGCCAGGCGGCGGCGGAGCGGAGGGAGGATGATGTGGTCGTCTTGGAGGAGGTGCCGCGGACGGCACCGACTGGAGCAGGCCAGGGCGGCCAACCGGCTGCGGCGCCGGTGCAGCCGGCCGGGAGCGAGCCGGCAGCGGGAGCCAGCCTGGTAGCGCAGCCGTCATCACGTCCGCGTGCGGGGGAAGCTGCCCCCGTGCCGGAGCCAGATAGAGCTGCGACCGCCCGTCAGACGGCGGAGGCCTTGGAGGCGGCCAGCTCCAACACGTCCGAGTGGGCGCCCAATGAGGAGACGGGCGAACTGAACGCGTCGGCCCAGGAGGTCCGGGGCTGGCTTCAGGCTCATGCCACCGCGCTGCAGCGATATACTCGCGATTTCCTTGCGACGCGGGCCGTTGTTCGGGTGAGTCTTCTAGCCTTGGCTGCTTTGCCTTTTGATTTCTTCTATGGGGGCGCGTCAGCGCACCCACTGGGTGCAGTCCCCGAGTTCCGAGTCGGCTGCTGAGCAGGCGGCTCGGAACTTACTAGGTCCTGATAGTTATCTTATTCTTGCATCCTGTCTGATCTTCTAGGAGTACCATAACCGGAGTGATGCCGCCTTCGACTCCCAGGCTCGGGAGCTGCGTCAGAAGAGCGAAGATCTGACCAACAGCCGGAGTGCGTGCTCCGTTTTCTTCGTATCCTATGGGGGCGCGTCAGTGCACCCACTGGGTGTAGTCCCCGAGATTCGGGCCGACTGCAGAGCAGTCAGGTCGGATCTTCCCCGACAACTTCTCCCTTATTGCTTCTTCCTTCGTCTTCATGCTTGCAGGGGCCAACGCTGACTTGAGGGAGCAGCTCGGCGGGGCCCAGACCGCCCTTCGCGCCAAGGAGGGCGAGCTCAATGCATTAGTCCAGGAGCGCGACCGCCTGACCAAGAAGTTGGCCGACCAGGAGGAGAGCCACAAGGCGGCCCTGAAGAAGGCACACGAGAGCGAGGCCGCCCTCAAAGCCGAGTTTGAGACCGAAGCGGCGAGCTGGGCTGAGGCGAAGCAGGCGCTGAGCGAGGGTTACAGCCGGATCGAGGACCTGATCGACGGTAAGCCGCCTCCCTTACTCCTTGCTCGCCCCCTTGCCCTCTGATTCATCTTCTGATTTGTGCTACTTTTGTTCTCTGCCCAGAATATTTCCCCCGCCACTCTGTCGCGGCCTCCCAGGCCATCGAGGCCTACCGCGAGACACGCCGTCAGGCGGGAGTTGAGATTGTGCCAGACGCGAGCTGGACACTTAAGGAGCAGCTCTTGGCGATCCAAGCCCGGCTGCAGCCGGCACACCGCATGCTCCGCCGCCTCCAGCGCGCCGGAGCGCAGGTACTGGCCGCCCTCTGGCCAGGTGAGGCGATTCCCCGCACCCCGAGCCGGACTGCCGACTGGCTGGAGGTGGCAGTCGGCCGCTTTGAGGCCTGGAAGGCCTCCGCTGCTCGATCCGGCGCCAGGTGGGCGCTGGAGTTCGTCCTGGCCTGGTACCCCGGGCTGAATTTGGAGCAGCTGAGGACTTGGCGGGAGGAGGCTGATGAAGACCTGGTGGGGTGCGGCCGGCTATCATCCAGCGCGCTTCGGCTCTTGCCGACTTCACCGACACCAGCGTCTTCGCTCCTGAGGTGGACGACAACGGCATCGCCCAGCCGGAGGAGTGGTTCGGGCTTCACCCGACGGAGGGTGAAGACTCGGCGGAGGAGATCGCCTCCAGCGATGAAGGTGAAGACGAAGAAGGGGAGGAGGGCGAAGACGTCGAGCCGGCCGACGAAGCGACCAGCCCGCCTCAGCATGATCGTGCCTCCAGCAACGAGGCGCGTGCTAGCGCGCCCTCTGCGGGAGGCGGTGATCAAGCCGAGGTTCACCAGCCGACCACTCCTCCAGCCGGCGCTACTGTCTCCACCGACCTGCCCGACTCGCCAGTCGTTCCCTTGGCCTGATCTGCCGTCTTTGCTTTTCCTGCTTGTTACTCTTTGAACAATTTTATTAAGCTTGCGCAGTTCCACCCACTGGGGGTGTATTCAAACTATGTTGAATGCTGGCCTTTTCAAGGTCTTTTGTGTAAATATAATCATGCATGTGTTTGGCTTCCATTCTCGCATGCTTTTTATCCTTAGGCTGTTTCCTTTGCCGCCTTCCCCTGACTGCTGCCTTCCCAGTTGGCAGCTGCTCTGCAGTCTGTGGCTAAGGAAGAACTCGGCTATCTTTTTTGGGAAGGCAAGTACTCGAGCTTTCTTATATTGTAGCGAAGTGAATGGAAACCGGCCAGCCGGCTACTCTTGTAGTCGGTCGGCGGTGGGGAAAAACCGGCTTTTGTTATATTAGTCCGTTAGTCCCTAGCCGTTTTTCGTGTGGGCATCCTTTCCTGCCTTTGGCTCTTGCCAGCCGGACAGCCGATTCTTCGAACTGCGACTTTTGGCAAGAGAGGGCTTTGGAGCCGGCACACTACTTGTCTGACCACGGGTAGGACTTCTAATATAGCTTAAGGCGGCCAGTCCCCGGGCCGACTAGTCGAACCCGGTGTCGGACGAGAGAAGTAAATGAAATGACATAATCATAAGCATGATACTCTTCATTCATAGATGAAAGATGGCAGTCCCCGAGTTCTCCTCGGGGGGACTATTGTCTCATACTTAGTACAAAAGTTAGCGTTATACATACTGCATTTCAACTGTAAAATCTTCGGAGGAGGTTGGCGTTCCATGGTCGTTCTGACTCCTTGCCGGAGTCGTCTCTCTTTCGTGCCTTCGGCTTCTGTGCGTCGATCAGGTAGTAGGAGTCGTTTCCTAGCGCTCTGCTGATGACGAAGGGGCCTTCCCAAGGGCCGAGAGCTTGTGCTGGCCGGCTGTTCGCTGGATCAGCCGGAGCACAAGGTCGCCCTCTTGGAAAGTTCTTGGCTTGACCTTCCGGCTGTGGTAGCGACGCAGACCTTGCTGGTAGATGGCGGACCGGCTAAGGGCCAACAGCCGGCTTTCTTCCAGCAGGTCGACGTCGTCTTCTCGTGCTTCCTTGGCCTCCGCCTCCGTGTACATGGTCACCCGAGGCGAGTCGAACTCGATGTCGGTTGGGATGACCGCCTCGGCACCATATACGAGGAAGAAAGGGGTGAAGCCGGTTGACCTGTTTGGGGTAGTGCGCAGACTCCAGAGGACGGCCGGCAGCTCATCGAGCCAGCAGCCGGCCGAACGCTCCAGTGGCACGACCAGTCGGGGCTTGATGCCGGAAAGGATGAGGCCGTTGGCTCACTCGCCTTGGCCGTTTGACTGTGGGTGGGCAACGGACGCTAAGTCCAGTCGGATGCCCTGCGTCGCGCAGAAACATGCCAATGCTCCCTTGGCAAAATTTGTGCCGTTGTCGGTGATGATGTTGTGCGGCACGCCGTACCGAGTTGTTATATCTGCGATGAATGTCATGGCAGTCGGCCCATTCAGCTTCTTGATCGGCTTTGCTTCGATCCACTTGGTGAACTTGTCCACGGCGACAAGCAGATGTGTCATGCCGCCGCGCGCCATCTTGAATGGGCCCACCATGTCCAGACCCCAAACGGCAAAGGGCCAAATGAGGGGAATGGTCTTGAGTGCCGAAGCCGGCAGGTGTTGCTTGGAGCTGAAGACTTGGCACCCTTTGCAATGCTTGACTACTTCCTTGGCGTCGTCCAAAGCAGTCGGCCAAAAGAATCCATGGTGGAAAGCTTTGTCGACTAGTGGTCTTGAGGCCGCGTGGTGGCCGCATTCGCCTTGGTGAATGTCTCTGAGGATTGCTATGTCCTTCTCTTGTTCAACGCATCGCTGGAAGACTCCAGTGACGCTGCGCCTGACGAGCTCTCTGTTGACTATTGTGTATGCTCTGGCTCGGCGCTGGACTTGTCTTGCCTCTGTTTCATCAGCCGGCAGTTCTTGGTTTGTCAGAAAGTTGAGGATGGGCTGGGCCCATGATGGAGCTGTGACTTCTTCTATTGCCAACGCGGCTACTGCAACCAGGGTGGGCGGGCTGGGTTGTGAAATGCTGGGGTCGGCCGCCGCTTGTGGTGCTGGTGCAGTCCCCGGGCCGACTGCCGCAGTCCCCGAGCTGGGTTCAGAAGTCCCCGGGTCGGGTGCGACTACGGAAGTCCCCGAGCCACCTGCTGAAATCCCCACGCCGCCTGCTTGGCTCTTCGAACCGGATCTGGCTGCATCGGGGCTAGGCGGCACGAAGATGGAATCGGACTCTGGAGACGTCTTGATTGACGGCTTGAGGAGGCGTTGCAGAGAGACGCCGGTTGGAATTGCCTGCCGAGTGGAGCCTAATTGGGCCAGGGCGTCTGCTGGCCCGTTGTCGGCTTGTGGTACGTGAAGGAACTCGCATCCTTCGAAGTACCCGCTGATCTGCTGGACGAGGAAGCGGTAGCTCGCCATGTTTGCGTCCTTGGCGTCCCAATCGCCGGATGACTGCTGGACTATCAAGTCTGAGTCGCCGTAACACAGGATCCGGTGTATGCCGAGCTCTTTGGCAAGCCGGAGCCCGTGTACAAGTGCCTCATACTCGGCCACGTTGTTGGAGGCGGCGAAGTGAATTTGCAGCATGTATCTGAGTTTGTCGCCTTTGGGTGAGGTGAGGATGACGCCGGCTCCCAAGCCGGTGATCATCTTGGACCCGTCGAAGTGCAGGCGCCAGTGAGTGGAGTCGGGAGCCGGCGGCAGGTACTGGGTCTCGGCCCAGTCAACGAGGAAGTCGGCCAATGCTTGGTATTTGATGGCGGTGCGGGGCTGGTAGAAGATCGTGTAAGGGGCCAGCTCGATGGCCCATTTCGCCACCCGGCCGGATGCGTCCCGGCTGCCTATGATCTCGGCGAGCGGGGCCGTGCATATGACCGTGATGGGGTGCTCTTGGAAGTAGGGCTTCAGTTTCTTGGCAGCAAAGTACACGCCGTAGCACATCTTCTGGTAGTGCGGGTAGTTTTGCTTCGAGGTAGACAACACCTCGCTCAAATAGTACACCGGCCTCTGGACCGGCTGAGCTCGGCCCTCTTCTGGGCGCTGGACTACGATGACGGTGCTGGCCACCCGGCTGGTTGCAACGATGTAAAGGAGCATGGGCTCTTTCTCGGTCGGCGCCGCCAAGACAGGCGGCGTGGTCAGCATCTTCTTCAGTTCGTGAAAAGCTTGGTCGGCTTGGTCGTTCCACTCGAAGTGAGCGGTCTTCTTCATGAGGCGGTAGAGGGGGAGAGCCTACTCTCTGAGCCGGCTGATGAACCGGTTCAGGGAAGCCAAGCATCCGGTGAACTTCTGGACGTCTCGCAGCTTGGTGGGAATCGCCATTCTCTCAATGGCCTTGATCTTCACTAGGTTGCATTCGTTGCCGCGTCCGGAGACCAGGAAGCCTAGGAGCTGGCCGGCTGGTACTCCGAACACGCATTTCTCGGGGTTGAGCTTGATTCTGAATCGACGCAGGTTCTCGAATGTTTCCTTGAGGTCTTCTAGCAAGGTGCTGCGCTTCTCCGTCTTCACCACGATGTCGTCCACATAGACGTGGGCGTTTCTGCCGAGTTGCTTGAGGAGGCACTTCTGCATGCAACGCTGAAAAGTGGCACCGGCATTTCTCTAGCCGAATGTCATAGTCAGGTAGCAGAAGGCTCCGAATGGCGTGATGAAGGTGGTCTTCAGGCGGTCGGCCGGGTCCAACTTTATCTGATGGTACCCGGAGTAAGCATCCAAAAAACTCAACAGCTCGCATCCGGCTGTGGAGTCTATCACTTGATCTATCCTTGGCAGGGCAAAAGGATCTTTGGGGCAGGCCTTGTTGAGGCTCGTGTAGTCTATACACATGCGCCACTTGTTGTTCTTATTCAGCACGAGGACCGGGTTGGCGAGCCACTCCGGAAAGAACACCTCCATGATGAAGCCGGCAGCCAGAAGCCGGGCTATCTCTTCTCCTACAATCCTTCTCTTTTCCTCCGACAGTCGACGGAGGGGTTGCTTGACCGGTTTTGCACCTTCTCGGACATGTAATTTGTGCTCGGCGAAATCCTTCGGAACACCCGGCATGTCCTTGGGGGACCATGCAAAGATGTCCCGATTCTCATGGAGGAAATCGGCGAGCTCGCCTTCCTATTTGCTGTTTAGGTTTGCCCCAATGACGGCAAACCTTTCCGGGTGCTCGGGGTCAAGAGGTATCTTCTTCGTTTCCTTGGCCGGCTGGAAGGAACCTTGGGCATCACACTCTTTGGGATCGGGGGACAGGGCCGGCTGCTTTCCAGCCATGGCCACGACCAGGTCCAACTTCTTCTTCTCTTCGGCAATCACTAGGGACTCGGCCAGCCAGCTGTTGGCCGCTGCGCACTCGGTTGATTTCTTGTAGTCGCCGACTATGGTGATGATGCCCTTGGTGCTCGGCATCTTCATCTTGAGGTAAGCATAGTGGGGAACAACCATGAACTTGGCCAAGACAGGTCGGCCAAGCAGTGCATGGTAAGAGCTCTCAAAGTCCACCACTTCAAACCAGATGGCCTCCCTGCGGAAATGATCCTTGTCCACAAAGAGGACATCAATCTTGATCTTGCCAATGGGGGAGCAGGACAGGTTGGGTACGATGCCGTGGAACACAGTCCGGGTAGGCGTGAGCTGCTTCGTCCTGACGTTGAGCTTCTTCAAGGTGTCGAGGTACAGGATGTTGATGTTGCTCCCACCGTCTACCAACACGCGGGAGAAACGGGCTGCACGTCTGTCCGTTGCAAGGGTGGCGTCCAGAACCAGTGCATAAGAACCGGGAGATGGCATCACCTCTGGGTGGTCGGCCCGGCTCCAGCTGATGGGGTTTTCAGACCAGTGAATGTGCTCAGAGGGGTTGGAGGCAACCGCGTTGACTTCTTGGTGCTCGCGGCGCCTGCTGCGCCGGTCTTCGGACTGGCAGGTGAAGACGACATAGGCAACGTGCTCGTCGGGGAACTCGTCGTGCACGGCTCCAACTGCTGGCCGAGCGGCCGGCTGCTGTGGAGCCGGAGGCGGCGGACCAGCAGGTGGAGGCGGCGCGAGCCCTTCGCCTTTGGAGATTCGGGTGAGCCAGTGGCACTTCCGGGTTGTGTGATTGGACGGCTTCGCGCCGCTATGGAACTTGCATGGGGCGTCGAGGGTTTGCTCGTAGGAGAAGGCCGGCCGGCCGCCTTTCTACTTCTTGGGTGCGGGCCGCCCTTCGGGCTCCTCGCCCTCGACCGTGGCCACCTGCCGACTGGTGGAAGGCGGCATGGGGCCCTTGCGCTTGTGGTCGTTTTGGTACGGGCGTCGGTCGGAGTCCCCAGCCGGCGTCTTGGGCGCCGGGTTGAGTACCTTTCCGGACGCGTCAACCCGAAGTTCAGTCTTCATTGAGGAGTCAGCGGTGGCGTACTTGTCCGCTATGACCAGAAGCTCGTCGAGGGTAGTCGGCTCGTCGCAGAGGAGCTTGTGCTTGAGGAGGGTGCCCTCTCGGCACCCGGCTGTGAAGTATTCGATGGCTTGCACTTCGTGCACTCCTTCGCAAGAGTTGCGGAGCTCGGCTCAATGCGTGAGGTAGTCGCGAGTGGACTCGGCGGGGCGTTGTACGCACAAGGAGAGCTGTCTGGGCTTGGGAGCCCGCTTGTAGGTGCTGGTGAAGTTGCGGACGAAGGCTTCTGTGAAGTCTAGCCAGCTGTTGACGCTGTATGGCTTGAGGCTGTTGAGCCAGGTCCGCGCCGTGCCTTGGATCATGAGGGGCACGTACTTCACGACAATGCTCCTGTTGCCATTCGCAATGCGTACTGCGGTGGAGTAGTCGATCAACCAATCTTCCGGCTTCACGGAGCCGTTGTACTTGGGCGTGTCTCTTGGGAGCGAGAACCCTTTGGGGAAGGGCTCGTCGCGGATGCGGGGGCCAAAGCAAGGCGGGCCGACATCATCTTCTTCTTCTAGCGCCAGGGATCGCGCTAGGCGGTCGATCCGATGGCGGGCGTCGTTCTCGCCGACTCCTTCGCCGCGACCTAGTCGGCCGCTGAGAGTCGGATGCGTGACAGGCGGTGGGGTGGGATACCTTTCCCCATGAGGCGGAGGCGGAGGCGGGTTGCCCCGCCGCTCCACGGCTCGAGGGTGGCCTTCTGCGTCTCGCTCGATGGAGATCCGGGTTCGGCTTCGGCTGGCAGCCGGCTCTTTCTCGTGTCGCGCACGGGTTCTACCCGCAGTCGGCGTCCGGGATGTCGCGCCGTGCTCTCGGCGCGGTGGAGGGCTTTCCTCGCGGACGTCAGCCTCGTGCCGTTGCGCGGCTGCATCGATTAGCTGCTGGATGCGTCTGGTCATGTAGGGGAGCTTTTCGGCCCCCAGTCCATCCAGCTCGTCTACGGCCGCCTGGGCGGCGCGCAGGTTCTCGAGTGGGGTGGCATAGACTGGGCGGTCGACTCCAAGCAAGTCGGCAATGACAGCGCCACGTTGTCTGACGACGCCAACTCGGCTTGGCCCGCCAGGAGGTGGCGTGCCGAAGGCGGCGCGGTCGACTTCGCGCTGGTGGGCCCCGGTGAGGCGTCTCTCAGAAGCTAGCTTCGGGCCCTCCGCGAGGAGGGCGAGGCGGTGAGCCTCCAGTGCTTCGGCATCGGCATCGGCTGGGAGGGGGACGGACAGATCGTGGATCGCCGCTTGCGGGGCGTCGTGGGCGTTCTCGCCAAAAGCGCCGCCGTGGCTGATGACCATCACCTCGGTGGCGGCGACGTCACAACCATCGGCTCGGGGAAGCGGGTCATCGTAGATCACGACGTTGGCGGGGAAGGCGTCGAGCGAGGCAGTGTCGGAGTCGACATGCATCAGATCGGTGGAGCCAACGGACTCCCGGTCCACAGCAGGCTCGCTGGAGACGTGGAGCTGGCCGAGGAGGTCGACGAGGCGGTCGGTGCCCGCGTCGGAAGCGGGCTCGTCGGAGATGAAGGCCTCGCCAAAGCGATCGGCGAGGTCGCTTGCTGCGCAAGCGTTGGTGACGCCTTGCAGCGCGTCGTGGCGAGCACCATCGGGCGTGCTGGGCTGGCTACGCTCGCTGGGGAGGAAGAAGGTTCCCGTCCAGAACAGGTCTCCGGACGATGGTGCACCTGGCCCCACGGTGGGCGCCAAATGTCGGGTGGTTGGTGCGACATATGCCAACGGGTGGCTTATCTGTGTGGGAGCCAGTAAGACGTCGCCGGTGCCTGGAAGCGGGATAAGGCGAAGACATGCACGCCGGCGAATCTTACCCAGCTTCGGGGCTCTCCGTGGAGATAACACCCCTACTGCTGCTCTGCGCGGTCTCCGCATGATCACTCGGTGAACAAGTAACTACAAGGTGCTCCTTGAGCTGTTTGGCGAGAGGAAGAGGAAGGGCAAGGCTAGCTCTACTCTTCTCTCTATGTGTGTGGTAACCTAGATGAGATCAACCCTTTGCATGGGTGCCCCGGGGGGGTTTATATAGGCCTACCCCCGGGGGTACAATGGTAATCCGGCTGGGACCGGGTCCCAGCCGTCAGTGTCTACGCTCGCCGGCTTCTGCGCCGGCTGCTGGGGCCCGCCGGCTGGTGGGTCCCGCTGCCTGCTGGCATCTTGGTCGACAGGCAGGCCCTACTGCCTAGGGCCCTGTCGGCGGCCGATTACTGTTGCCTCAATCCTGATGATGAGGGCTTTATCGAGGTAAGCGTGGCTACAGCGCCGCCGCCTGGCGGGCGATCGCTGTAGCCTCACGTCCTCTTGTCTTCTTAATGGGGCGCCTCCTTCGAGGGAAGGAGCAATCCGGCTTTGGGGAAGCCGGCCATGTCTTGGGCCGACTGGGGGAGGCCTGGCCGCCTTCGGGTGTCTCTCTGCCCAAAGGGGCCCACCGCTCGTGGGCTGCGCTGATAGCCCGCCGTGGATGGCGCTATAGTCATCATGGCAACAATGTCGCGCCGGACGGGTCAGGGCTACCCCGTACGGTGCACTGTGCCAGGCGTGCTCCGGGTTTCGGGGGTGGTAGGCTTTACTATAGCCACGCCCCGTCCCATCGCCGTTATGTGGTTGCGGGCCTCGAGGGTACGATCTTGACCGTGTCGTGGGAGCCGACCTCTTGGAGTCGGCCTTCTCGTAGCCGGCCTCTCGGAGCCGGCCCTCTCGCGGCTTTCTTCATGAAGGTGAAGGCTGGGCTGCCTTCCGACAGTCGGCCTGAGAGGCAGCCGGCAGGGGGAAGGCGGCCCCGCGTCTTGGTTTCTTGGAGGCCGGATTGGCTTGTAAATTTTTCTGAAGTGCCAAGGGGAGCCGGCTTGGCTACCCGTGGTCATTTACCCCGACAGAAGCCCTGCGAAGATTGTTCTTCACCAACACCGTCACCACGCCGTCGTGCTGCCGGAACTCATCTACTACTTCGCCCCTCTTGCTGGATCGAGAAGGCGAGGACGTCACCGAGCCGAACGTGTGCAGAACTCGGAGGTGTCGTGCTTTCGGTGCTTGGATCGGTCCGATCGGGAAGACGTACGACTACATCAACCGCGTAGATATAACGCTTCCTCTTATGGTCTACGAGGGTACGTAGACAACACTCTCCCCTCTCGTTGCTATGCATCACCATGATCTTGCGTGTGCGTAGGATATTTTTGAAATTACTAGATAACCCAACAGTGGCATCCTAACATGGTTTTATGCGTTGATGTTATATGCACGAGTAGAACACAAGTGAGTTGTGGGCGATATAAGTCATACTGCTTACCAGCATGTCATACTTTGGTTCAGCGGTATTGTTGGATGAAGCGGCCCGGACCGACATTACGCGTACACTTACGCGAGACTGGTTCTACCGACGTGCTTTGCACACAGGTGGCTGGCGGGTGTCAATTTCTCCAACTTTAGTTGAACCGAGTGTGGCTACGCCCGGTCCTTGCGAAGGTAAAAATAGCACCAACTTGACAAACTATCGTTGTGGCTTTTGATGCGTAGGTAAGAACGGTTCTTGCTAAGCCCGTAGCAGCCACGTAAAACTTGCAACAACAAAGTAGAGGGCGTCTAACTTGTTTTTGCAGGGCATGTTGTGATGTGATATGGTCAAGACATGATGCTAAATTTTATTGTATGAGATGATCATGTTTTGTAACCGAGTTATCGGCAACTGGCAGGAGCCATATGGTTGTCGCTTTATTGAATGCAATGCAATCGCCCTGTAATGCTTTACTTTATCACTAAGCGGTAGCGATAGTCGTAGAAGCATAAGATTGGCGAGACGACAACGATGCTACGATGGAGATCAAGGTGTCCCGCCGGTGACGATTGTGATCATGACGTTGCTTCGGAGATGGAGATCACAAGCACAAGATGATGATGGCCATATCATATCACTTATATTGATTGCATGTGATGTTTATCTTTTATGCATCTTATCTTGCTTTGATTGACGGTAGCATTTTAAGATGATCTCTCACTAATTATCAAGAAGTGTTCTCCCCGAGTATGCATTGTTGCGAAAGTTCTTTGTGCTGAGACACCACGTGATGATCGGGTGTGATAGGCTCTACGTTCAAATACAACGGGTGCAAAACAGTTGCACACGCAGAATACTCAGGTTAAACTTGACGAGCCTAGCATATACAGATATGGCCTCAGAACACGGAGACCGAAAGGTCGAACGTGAACCATATAGTAGATATGATCAACATAGTGATGTTCACCATTGAAACTACTCCATCTTACGTGATGATCGGACATGGTTTAGTTGATTTGGATCACGTGATCACTTAGAGGATTAGAGGGATGTCTATCTAAGTGGGAGTTCTTAAGTAATATGATTAATTGAACTTTAATTTATCATGAACTTAGTCCTGGTAGTATTAGCACATCTATGTTGTAGATCAATAGCTCGCGATATTGCTCCTTGTTTTATTTTTTATATGTTCCTAGAGAAAACTAAGTCGGAAAATGTTAGTAGCAATGATGCGGATTGGATCCGTGATCTGAGGTTTATCCTCATTGCTGCACAGAAGAATTATGTCCTTGATGCACCGCTAGGTGACAGACTTATTGCAGGAGCAGATGCAGACGTTATGAACGTTTGGCTAGCTCAATATGATGACTACTTGATGAACTATAATATGCAAGGGATAACGGAAAGTATTCCCAAGCTCTTCGTGATGCTGAAATCGACGAAGGTAGAAATCAAGAAAAACATCAAGTGTTGATGGTTAACAAGACCACTAGTTTCAAGAAAAGGGCAAAGGGAAGAAGGGGAACTTTAAGAAGAACGGCAAGCAAGTTGCTCAAGTGAAGAAACCCAAGTCTGGACCTAAGCCTGAGACTAAGTGCTTCTACTGCAAAGGGACTGTTCACTAGAAGTGGAACTGCCCCAAGTATTTGGCGGATAAGAAGGATGGCAAAGTGAACAAAGGTATATTTGATATACACATTATTGACGTGTATTTTACTAGTGTTCATAGCAACCCCTTAGTATTTGATACTGGTTCAGTTGCTAAGAGTAGTAACTCGAAACGGGAGTGCAGAATGAACAGAGACTAGTTAAGGGTGAAGTGACGATGTGTGTTGGAAGTGGTTCCAAGATTGATATGATCATCATCGCACACTCCCTATACTTTCGGGATTAGTGTTGAACCTAAATAAGTGTTATTTGGTGTTTGCGTTGAGCATGAATATGATTTGATCATGTTTATTACAATACGATTATTCATTTAAGTAAGAGAATAAATTGTTGTTCTATTTACATGAATAAAACCTTATATGGTTACACACCCAATGAAAATGGTTCGTTGGATCTTGATCGTAGTGATACACATATTCATAATATTGAAACCAAAAGATGCAAAGTTAATAATTATAGTGCAACTTATTTGTGGCACTGCCATTTAGGTCATATTAGTGTAAAGCGCATGAAGAAACTCCATGCTGATGGGCTTTCGGAATCACTTGATTATGAATCACTTGATGCTTGCGAACCATGCCTCATGGGCAAGATGACTAAGACTCCGTTCTCCGGAACAATGGAGCGAGCAACTGACTTATTGGAAACAATACATAGTGATGTATGCGATCTGATGAGTGTTAAGGCTCGCGGTGGGTATCGTTATTTTCTGACCTTCACAGATGATTTGAGCACATACGGGTATATCTACTTGATGAAACATAAGTCTGAAACATTTGAAAAGTTCAAATAATTTCAGAGTGAAGTGGAAAATCATCGTGACAAGAAAATAAAGTTTCTACGATCTAATCGCGGAGACGAATATTTGAGTTACGAGTTTGGTCTTCAATTAAAACAATGTGGAATAGTTTCACAAACTCATGCCACCTGGAACACCACAGCATAATGGTGTGTCCGAACGTCATAACCGTACTTTATTGGATATAGTACAATCTATGATGTTTCTTACCGATTTACCACTATCGTTTTGGGGTCATTCATTGGAGACATATGCATTCACGTTTAAAAGGGGCACCATCTAAGTCCGTTGAGATGACACAAAATGAACTGTGGTTTGGCAAGAAACCAAAGTTGTCGTTTCTTAAAGTTTGGGGTTGCGATGCTTATAAGAAAAGGTTTCATAATGATGGGCTCAAACCCAAATCGGAGAAATGTGTCTTCATAGGATATCCAAAGGAGACTATTGGATACACCTTCTATCACAGATCCGAAGGCAAGACTTTTGTTGCTAAATTCGGAAACTTTCTAGAGAAGGAGTTTCTCTCGAAAGAAGTGAGTGGGAGGAAAGTAGAACTTGATAAGGTAATTGTACCTTCTCCCTTATTGGAAAGTAGTTCATCACAGAAATTTGTTCCTCTGACTACTACACCAATTAGTGAGGAAGCTAATGATGATGATCATGTAACTTCAGATCAAGTTACTACCGAATCTCGTAGGTAAACCAGAGTGAGATCTGCACCAGAGTGGTACGGTAATCATGTTCTAGAAGTCATGTTATTAGACCATGACGAACTTGCGGACTATGAGGAAGCGATGATGAGCCCAGATTCCGCAAAATGGCTTGAGGCCATGAAATCTGAGAAGAGATCCATGTATGAGAACAAAGTATGGACTTTGATTGACTTTCCCAATGATCGGCGAGCCATTGAGATTAAATGGATCTTCAAGAGGAAGACGGACGCTGATAGTAGTGTTACTATCTACAAAGCTAGAATTGTCGCAAAAGGTTTTCGACAAGTTCAAGGTGTTGACTACGATGAGAGTTTCTCAATCGTATCTATGCTTAAGTCTGTCCGAATCATGTTATCAATTTCCGCATTTTATGAAATCTGGCAAATGGATAAACAAAACTGCATTCCTTAATGGATTTATTAAAGAAGAGTTGTATATGATGCAACCAGAAGGTTTTGTCAATCCTAAAGGTGCTAACAAAATATGCAAGCTCCAGCGATCCATCTATGGACTGGTGCAAGCATCTAGGAGTTGGAATATACGTTTTGATGAGATGATCAAAGCATATAGTTTTATACAGACTTGCGGTGAAGCCTGTATTTACAAGAAAGTGAGTGGGAGCACTACAACATTTCTGATAAGTATATGTGAATGACATATTGTTGATCGGAAATAATGTAGAATTATTCCGCAAAGCATAAAGGAGTGTTTGAAAGAAGTTTTTCAAAGAAAGACCTCGGTGAAGCTGCTTACATATTAAGCATCAAGATCTATAGAGATAGATCAAGACGCTTGATAAGTTTTTTCAATGAGTACATACCTTGACAATATTTTGAAGTAGTTCAAAATGGAACAGTCAAAGAAAGAGTTCTTGGCCGTGTTACAAGGTGTGAAATTGAGTAAGACTCAAAGCCCGACCATTGCAGAAGATAGAAAGAGAATGAAAGTTATTCCCTATGCCTCAACCATAGGTTCTTTAAAGTATGCCATGCTGTGTACCAGATCTATTGTATACCCTACACTGTGTTAAGCAAGGGAGTACAATAGTGATCTAAGAGTAGATCACTAGACAGCGGTCAAAATTATCCTTAGTGGAATAAGGAAATATTTCTCGATTATGGAGGTGACAAATGGTTCGTCGTAAAAAGTTACGTCGATGCAAGTTTTGACACAGATCTGGATGACTCTAAGTCTCGATCTAGATACATATCGAAAGTGGGAGCAATTAGCTAGAGTAGCTCCGTGCAGAGCATTGTAGACATAGAATTCGCAAAATACTTACGGATCTGTATGTGACAGACCCGTTGACTAAAATTATCTCACAAGCAAAACATGATCACACCTTAGTACTCTTTGGGTGTTAATCACATAAGCGATGTGAACTAGATTACTGACTCTAGTAAACCCTTTGGGTGTAGGTCACATGACGATGTGAATTATGGGTGTTAATCACATGGTGATGTGAACTATTTGTGTTGAATCACATGGCGATGTGAACTAGATTATTGACTCTAGTGCAAGTGGGAGACTGAAGGAAATATTCCCTAGAGGCAATAATAAAGTTATTATTTATTTCCTTATATCATGATAAATGTTTATTATTCATGCTAGAATTGTATTAACCAGAAACATAATACATGTGTGAATACATAAACAAACAGAGTGTCACTAGTATGCCTCTACTTGACTAGGTCGTTAATCAAAGATGGTTAACTTTCCTAACCATAGACATGAGTTGTCATTTGATTAACGGGATCACATCATTAGGAGAATGATGTGATTGACATGACCCATTCCTTTAGCTTAGCACCCGATCGTTTAGTATGTTGCTATTGCTTTCTTCATGACTTATACATGTACCTATGACTATGAGATTATGCAACTCCCGTTTGCCGGAGGAACACTTTGTGTGCTACCAAACGTCACAACGTAACTGGGTGATTATAAAGGTGCTCTACAGGTGTCTCCAAAGGTACATGTTGGGTTGACGTATTTCGAGATTAGGATTTGTCACTCCGATTGTCGGAGAGGTATCTCTGGGCCCTCTCGGTAATGCACATCACATAAGCCTTGCAAGCATTGCAACTAATGAGTTAGTTGCGGGATGATGTGTTACAGAACGAGTAAATAGACTTACCGGTAACGAGATTGAACTAGGTATTGAGATACCGACGATCGAATCTTGGGCAAGTAACATACCGATGACAAAGGGAACAACGTATGTTGTTATGCGGTCTGACCGATAAAGATCTTCGTAGAATATGTAGGAGCTAATATGGGCATCCAGGTCCCGCTATTGGTTATTGACAAGAGAGGTGTCTCGATCATGTCTACATAGTTCTCGAACCCGTAGGGTCCACACGCTTAACGTTCGTTGACGGTATAGTACTATGAGTTATGTATGTTGGTGACCGAATGTTGTTCGGAGTTTCGGATGAGATCACGGATATGACAAGGAACTCCGGAATGGTCCGAAAGTAAAGATTGATATGTGGATAGTAGTGTTTGATCTCCAGAAGGGTTCTGGAATCCATCGGAAGGGGTTCCGGATATTTCCCGAAATGTTTGGGCACGAGAACACTTTATCTGGGCCAAAGGGGAAAGCCCACAAGGTTTTTGGAAAGCGCAAAAGGAAGTTTTGCGGAGTCCAGGGGCCAGACGCCAGGGTCCCTGGCGTCTGGGTCCAGACGCCGGGAACCCTGGCGTCTGGCCCTGGAGTCCGAGAAGGACTCTTGCCTTTCGGGTGAAACCGAATTTGTGGAGGGTTTTACTCCAAGTTTCGACCCCAAGGCTCAACATATAAATAGAGGGGTAGGGCTAGCACCCAAGACACATCAAGAAACACCAAGCCGTGTGCCGGCAACCCCGTCTCCTCTAGTTTATCCTCCGTCATAGTTTTCGTAGTGCTTAGGCGAAGCCCTGCGAAGATTGTTCTTCACAAACACCGTCACCACGCCATCGTGCTGCCGGAACTCATCTACTACTTCGCCCCTCTTGCTGGATCGAGAAGGCGAGGACGTCACCGAGCCGAACGTGTGCAGAACTCGGAGGTGCCGTGCTTTCGGTGCTTGGATCGGTCGGATCGTGAAGACGTACGACTACATCAACCGCGTTGATATAACGCTTCCGCTTACGGTCTACGAGGGTACGTATACAACACTCTCCCCTCTCGTTGCTATGCATCACCATGATCTTGCGTGTGCGTAGGAAATTTTTGAAATTAACCCAACAGGAACTACAGAGCTCAGCTATTCCAAACTCGGTTATCCCTTCCAATGTTAGATTTCTTTCTTATGAAAATATGAAGAGGAGTGTCACTTGTTCTCCCGCAGCTATGCAACACCCTTGGGTGCAAGGAGCTTTAGCCGTCACAGGAAAGCTTCGTAAGGAAATAATGGACCTCAAGCAACAAGTCAATAAGCTCGAGGAGGAGAACCGTATCGTGAGAGGCATCATCGCCAAGAATATTACACCAACAACAAAGAAGGAGATGTAATCACATGGGTATGGGCACTCCCCTTGGCAACTACCAAGCTTGGGGGAGGTGCCCCGGTATCGTATCACAAACACATCTCCTATCTATACCCTTTTTCTTAGTTCGATCCTATTATAAATATCTTGATCTAGTAGAATAAAGTTGATGGCATGATTTAGTTTTGAGTTTTGCTTTATGATCTCTATTTGTAATCAAGTCCGTGAGCTATATAATAAAGATTAGTGTCGATTCAAGGGCTTGATTATTTTGCCATGATCTTGGGTGAATAAAAGAAAGAAAGAAAAGAAAAATAAAAAGAAACAAAAGAGTTCATATTGATATTATTGAGAGTAATGACTTCACATAGAAAGAGTATGATGATTAAAAGTTGTTGGGGGTTGGCAGACATAGCCTTGGTCATCATTACAATTAATAGGAAGTAATAAGGAAAGAGAGGTTTCACATATAGATATATTATCATTGACATCTTTTATGATTGGGAGCACTTGTTAAAATATGACATGCTAAAAGAGTTGATGTTGGACAAGGAAGACAACGTGATGGGTTATGTTTTCTTATATCTGAGATAAAGTATGTTGTCAAGGGTCCTCCAACATGTTGAGCTTGCCCTTCCCCCTCTTGCTAGCCAAATTCTCAGCACCAAGTAGAGATACTACTTGTGCTTCCAAAACCCTTAAACCAGTTTTGCCATGAGTGTCCACCATATCTACCTATGGATTGAGTAAGATCCTTCAAGTAAGTTGTCATCGGTGCAAAGCAATAAAAATTGCTCTAAATATGTATGATTGATTGGTGTGGGAGAAATAAGCTTTATACGATCTTGTGATGTGGAAGTAATAAAAGCGACGGACTGCATAATAAAGGTTCATATCACAAGGGGCAATATAAAGTGACGTTCTTTCGCATTGAGATTTTGTGCATCCAACCATAAAAGCGCATGACAACCTCTGCTTCCCTCTGCGAAGGGCCTATCTGTTACTATTATCTTCTACCTTATGCAAGAGTCATGGTCATTTTCACCTTTCCTTTTTCATTTTATCCTTTGGCAAGCACAACATGTTGGAAAGAGTCTGATATATGTACCTAATTGGATGTAGGGGACCATGAGTTATTATTGTTGACATTACCCACGAGGTAAAAGGTTGTGGGGCAAAACTATAAGCCCCTATCTTTCTCTGTGTCCGATTAAAACTCTGTAACCACAAGTATTGCGTGAGTGTTAGCAATTATGAAGGACTAGATGATAGTTGAGTATGTGGACTTGCTTTTTAGCTCTCACATAGACTCTTTCTGATGTTATGATAAATTGCAATTGCTTCAATGACTAAGATTATAGTTTGTTGGTTCTCAATGAAGTTTCTGATTCATACTTTTGCATTCTAAATAGATCATCACTTGAACGTAAGTAATCATATGACAATATCTATATATGTTGTTGTTATAGGAATAATCATGATGCCTTCATGTCCTTATTTTATTTTTATCGACACCTCTACCTCTAAACATGGGGACATATTTATCGTTATCGGCTTCCGCTTGAGGACAAGCGAGGTCTAAGCTTGGGGGAGTTGATATGTCCATTTTGCATCATGCTTTTATATCGATATTTATTGCATTATGGGTTGTTATTTCACGTTATGTCACAATACTTATGGCTATACTCTCTTATTTTATAAGGTTTACATAAGGAGGGAGAATGCCAACAGCTGGAATTCTGGGCTAGAAAAGGAGCAAATATTAGAGACCTATTCTGCACAACTCCAAAAGTCCTGAAACTCCACGGAATATCTTACAATAATAATAAAAAATCCTCGCCAAAGATGAAGGCCAGGGGGCCCACACCCTGTCCACGAGGGTGGGGGCGCACCCCTCCCCCTCTAGGGCACGCCCCCTACCTCGTGGGCCCCCTAGTGGCTCTCCGACGTCCATCTTCTGCTATATGAAGTCTTTCGATGAGAAAAAAATAGCAAGCAACCTTTCGGGACGAAACTCCGCCGCCACGAGGCGGAACCTTGGCGGAACCAATCTAGGGCTCCGGCAAAGCTGTTCTGCCGGGGACACTTCCCTCCGGGAGGGGGAAATCATCGCCATCGTCATCACCAACGCTCCTCTAATCGGGAGAGGGCAATCTCCATCAACATCTTCACCAGCACCATCTCATCTCCAAACCCTAGTTCATCTCTTGTATCCAATTCTTGTCTCCAAGTCCGGGATTGGTGCTAGTAGGTTGCTAGTAGTGTTGATTACTCCTTGTAGTTGATGCTAGTTGGTTTACTTGGTGGAAGATCATATGTTCAGATCCTTTATGCATACTATTACCCCTCTGATTATGAACATGAATATGCTTTGTGAGTAGTTACGTTTGTTCCTGAGGACAAGGGAGAAGTCTTGCTATTAGTAGTCATGTGAATTTGGTATTCGTTCGATATTTTGATGAGATGTATGTTGTCTAGCCTCTAGTAGTGTTATGTGAACGTCGACTACATAACACTTCACCATTATTTGGGACTAGAGGAAGGCATTGGAACTAATAAGTAGATGATGGGTTGCTAGAGTGACAGAAGCTTAAACCCTAGTTTATGCGTTGCTTCGTAAGGGGCTGATTTGGATCCATATGTTTCATGCTATGGTTAGGTTTACCTTAATACTTTTGTTGTAGTTGCGGATGCTTGCAATAGAGGTTACTCATAAGTGGGATGCTTGTTCAAGTAAGAACAGCACCCAAGCACCGGTCCACCCACATATCAAATTATCAAAGTACCGAACGCGAATCATATGAATGTGATGAAAACTAGCTTGACGATAATTCCCATGTGTCCTCGGGAGCGCTTTTCCTTATATAAGCGTTTGTTCCGGCTTGTCCTTTGCTACAAAAAGGATTGGGCCACCTTGCTGCACTTTATTTACTTTTGTTACTTGTTGCTCGTTACGAATTATCTAATCACAAAACTATCTGTCACCACTTGTTTCAGTACTTGCAGAGAATACCTTGCTGAAAACCGCTTATCATTTCCTTCTGCTCCTCGTTGGGTTTGACACTCTTACTTATCGAAAGGACTATGATAGATCCCCTATACTTGTGGGTCATCACTCCCCCCCCCCCCCCCCGATCCCAGTTCCCTACTCCACTTCGCGTACATGGTACTTCCTCCATTAACTTTTGGCAAAATCCCTCAATGTAGTGCGTGCATGCATCCTATGCTTCGCCTAGACGAATTCACCCTTGACAGAAATCACATGAAGGGCAGCAACGGGCAGACATGGGGTGGGACAGAGCTTTCTTGTAGGGTTAGTATGGTACAAACCACATCTCCAGCGTATGCATTGGTCTAAGAGCGGGAAACAATGTGCACTACAAACTGAGGGAGTAGAGATTGATTATGAGCTTTGGTCGGACTCTCGAGTTGGATGTCGGCTCTTCTAGGTAGTTTCTTGACTTAGGATTTAGCGATGGATAGTGTTGAGTTGTCTGTATTCGATAGTTCATTGCATATAATGTGCGAGAGTTGGCTTTGACAAAGGGCGAATGTATGGAGCCTATAATGGGCAAATTAGTAGACCCCTGCATGGATAAATCTATTTGAATAGCCGGGTCCATGATTATGGACATTGTGATTTATCTGCGTCCATAAAGCAACTTCAACCTTAGTAATTGAAACTTGCCAACCATGTGAGTGCCTTGTGGGTTCTTCCTCGTGGGAAATGAAAGAGGGGATACAAGGCAGTGTTACGCTACCGTAGGAATAGGTGGATAGAGTAATTGATTGGGATACGAAGTATCTACACTCGAGCTCAAATGCACCCTCATGAACAGTAAAATTGAAAAGTTGTAAGAAAATTCAAAAAATTCTTATTTCTTGGGTGCAAACTTTGACAAATGTTTTATGTGCTTACAAAAACTTATCATAAAAAACATTCCTGAAAGTCGTGGTAAAAAAACCGATGCTTCAAAAATGCTGTTTTTCAAAGCATTTTGGAGCGCTGATTTTGTTTTTTTACTTTGTCATGCCATCCACAAATGTTGTTTGGGGGTGAAAATTTCCATGCACTGATAATATTTGTGAAAGTTTGCACAAAAAAATTATTATTATTTTTAATTTTTCCCGGAATTTACTGTTTATCCCGAGCTCAAATGAGCTCGGGAGTAGAAGGGTACTTTCGAATTTATTGGGTCTTTTACTTTTGTGCGCTCTCTCTTCACATCTCTAATATAGCCGCAAGTTGTAGTGTGTCTCTATAGAATGCTTAGGTGCTTACGCCGCTAATTTTTTTTATCCCTCCTTTGAAACATGGTTATAATATAGAGTAGGTATGCATGAGTTTCGCGGAGTAGGGCACGTACTCATCCTTACTATAACCACAATTGCAGAGGAGCCCTACTACGGTGAGTACGCGGGTGGTTACTAGGTGGACAACTACCATGACGCATAGATAGAAGATCATGAGCGATAGCCTGAGACCTCTGGGAGTGGATGACTAATTTCCTTTTTTCTTTTCTCGCCTATACTCGGACTTATTATTTATTGAATGTATGATGTGTTTGGATGTAATATTTATAATTTGTATCATATGAGGCCTATGTAATTTCTGCTTTTTATTAGTTGTTTCTCTGCAATGATATTCACCAATGTGCCTCATGTCGCATAACCATATGTGAATGGCTGAAGTTATGCGACACGTGGAGGTATCAGATGCTCCTCTCTTTTGGACTTGGCAGCATCGCACTAAGGCTGGTCACAATGGGGAGGAATTTAGGAGTAACATCACACACTCCAATACAATTTTGCTTATGTGGCACATATTTAATGAAGAGAGAGAGGTGTTTGTGGTAACTAGCTAAGTTATCGGAACATCACACACTTCAAGAAATAATGAGTCTATAATCTAATAAATACATCATTGCATGACACTATATAGATATTCCTACCCACTATGGAGGTAGTAACATAGTCTAGGGAAGTGTGTAAGTTACTAGGTTATGTTCTTGCCCATTGTGACCAGCCTAAATCTGGAAAAGTTCTGCATCCGGGGCCTTAGGGCATCTCCAGCCGTTGGCCCCCCCAGGACGCATAAAAATCGCCCCTGGGGGCGAGCCGGCGATACACTCGGCGCTGGGGGCGGTTTTGCGCCCAGTCGTCGCCCCCAGCTCGCCCCCAGGCGCCGAAATTGGCCCACTTTGTAGCCCAATTTCGGCGAATAAAGGGCCCATATGGGCGAGAATAGGCCCATATTCGGCGTGGTTTCGCCGTGTCTCGGCGTTCAATTATCAACACAATTATTTCTTATCACATATTTCATCACAGAAAAATCAAATACTTCAACAAAATAGTACAACAACAAATAGTTCAATACAAATTATATAGTTCAACAAATAAAAACTCGTATCTCATCACACGGCGTCCCCCTTGAGCCTCTGTAGGTGCTCAATCAGATCTTTCTGCAGTTGATGATGCACATGTGGGTCTCGGATCTCCTGACGCATACTGAGATAGGCAGTCCAAGTTGCCGGTAGCTGGTGATCAACTTCGGCTAGAGGACCCTGCCTGTAGTATGGTTCAGTGTCAAACACTGGGTCTTCTTGCTCGCTCTCGATGATCATGTTGTGCAAGATGACACAGCAAGTTATAATCTCCCACATTAGATCTTTGGACCAGGTCTGAGCGGGGTACCGAACAACAGCAAATCGAGATTGGAGCACACCAAATGCCCGCTCGACATCCTTCCTGCAAGCCTCCTGAAACTTCGCAAACCAGGCGTTCTTGCCTCCTGCCATAGGGTTTGAGATCGTCTTCACAAATGTCGACCATCTCGGATAGATGCTGTCAGCTAGATAGTACCCCTTGTTGTATTGGTGCCCACTGATCTCGAAGTTCACCGAAGGAGAATGGCCCTCAACGAGCTTGGCAAAAACAGGAGAGCACTGCAGCACGTTGATGTCATTGTGAGTTCCTGGCATACCAAAGAAGGAGTGCCAAATCCAGAGGTCCTGTGTGGCTACCGCCTCAAGCACCACACTGCAACCGCCTTTGGTGCCTTTGTACATCCCCTGCCAAACAAATGGGCAGTTCTTCCATTTCCAATGCATGCAGTCGATGCTTCCAAGCATCCCAGGAAATCCTCTTGCTGCATTCTGGGCTAGGATCCGAGCAGTGTCTTCCATATTGGGTGTTCTCAAGTATTGTGGCCCAAACACTGCCACCACTGCCCGACAGAACTTGTAGAAACACTCTATGCTGGTGGACTCGGCCATGTGCCCATAGTCGTCGAGTGAATCACTGAGAGCTCCATATGCAAGCATCCTCATCGCTGTCGTGCACTTCTGGATGAAGGTGAATCCAAGAGCGCCAGTGCAATCCATCTTGCACTTCAAGTAGTTGTCGAACTCCCGGATGGAATTCACAATCCCGAGGAAAAGCTTTCGGCTCATCCGATAACGGCGCCGAAATGTTCTCTCGCCATGAAGTGGAGCATCGACGAAGTAGTCAGAGTAGAGCATGCAGTAGTCTTGGAGACGATGCCGGTTCTTTGCTTTCACCCGCCCCGGGGCCGAGCCACCTCGCCGCGGCTTTTCATTGCTCGCCAGCAGCTGGGCGAGGGCGGCGAGCACCATGAGATGCTCTTTTTTCTGGACGTCGGCCGCGGCTTCCTCCTCCAGCAGTGCGGCGAGCTCTTCCTCCTCATCCGAGTCCATCGCCGAGACAGGCAAAACGCCAAACACCTTGCGCTCGGTGAGCGTGTACCCGCCGTTAAACCGCGCCTCCGCGGCCGGAAACGGCGGCCGAAAACGCCCAGCTGCTGTGGGAGGGGCTGCCGCGGCGAAGCGCTGCTATTTTCCGGCGGGGAATGGCTATCTAGCGGAGTAGGGCGCCGGGCGTCGCCGGGATATAGCTAGTGCTGGCCGAGGGCGCGGGGGTGCGAGGCGAGTCGGGGGAAGAAAACCTTGACTTTCCCTTGTCGGTGTGGGCCTGGCGTGCTTTTTCCTAGCGCCGGAGCCCCCAACTGCTCTCAGCGCGCCGGGTTCGGCCTGTGACCGCCGGGTGAAAAAAAAAATCTGAACTGACGATTTTCGGCGTCCTGGAAGCACGACTGGGCAATTTCTTCGCCGCCGGCGCCGAAAAAGTGGCCTGGGGGGCCCTGTTGGAGGCGCGGCTGGAGATGCCCTTACAAAGCACGTCGCCGATGAGCCGAGTTGTGAGACCTCCAGAACGTGTGGCAATGCCCAGATTCCGCTTCGCAATCTACTAGCCCCCCAAATGACCACCACTTACTGCTGCTTAATTGTCCAATAATGTTCCACTTATTAAACTGTTATGAATACCCCCCCCCCCCCACCACACACACACACACAAATTCAAACGGGGGTGGGTCCCTCCTTCCCTGTCATCTCCAATGAAAAAACGCCACGTAACTTTTCGTGGTGTAGATGCACGCAGAGAGTGCATGTTACTTTATTCGAAAAAAAAGTGCATGTTACTTCAAAATATAGGGAGGGGGTATTCACAAACGCCGAGGGAGAATTAGCAAGGGAGAAAGACCGGTTAGAGCCCCGCTAACTCGACCGACAAATTCTACGTGGCAGGTAGACGACGCACTGTAGACCTTTTTGCCACATCATGCCATGTTTTTTTAATATCAGTACACACGCAAGCGTTCATATACACGTGCAGACACTCATCCTTATGAATGCACACACGCACATCTTATCCCTATGTACACCTTCGAAAGACCGAGCCGGCATATCATTTTGAGCTTTACGAAGTCACTGTAGGCGCCTCGTCGTCGACGGGAACGTCTCCTCCCATTAAATGCGCATTGCCGGAAATCCTGAAATAAATTCAGTAATAAATACGAGCACCAGAATTTAAACCCTGATGGGATGGGAATGCCACAGTTCTTCTAACCAACCAACCACAGGTTGATTCGCACATCATACCAAATTTACATACATGTTTGCTACACTTTTGATGTTTATGTACCAAACAGTCACATGCGAACCAACTTTGTGTATTGTCCATGCTATGCTATAAAGGCACCTCCAACGTTGACACTCAAACCCGCTCGCATATATTTTAACTGAGTGGTCCAAGACGCGGTAAGCCATCCAACACGGTTCTCACAGTTTGTAGAGTGATCCGGACGTCGGTTTTCCCACAAACCCCCGCGTCCGGACCACTGCCACGCACACGTCCGACTTCATGCATACTCGGTACCCCATCAGTTTGCGGAGTGGTCCGAGCGCCTATTTTCCTGCAAACCTGGGGGCTTTCCCGGCGTCCGGACCGCTGCCACGCACACATCCGGACGCCACAAGCCATCCAACGCGGTAGCCCCATCAGTTTGCGAGTGGTCTGAACGTCTGCTTTGCAGATATCCAGACCGCTGCCACCCATGCGTCTGACTTCCCTGCCCCACATAAAACCCTCTCCCGCGTGGAGCAGTTGTCGCACATTCATGCCACCGCAAAGCGGACACGACCTGTCTCTAGTGCTGGCACTAAAGCAGTGTACCGGCCGAGAGTGCCATCCGCACCGCATCCTTGTCTCTGCGCCTGTTCGATGCTAGAGCGACATGAGTGGACGAGATGTGACGAATATCTACCACATTCAAACGGGCATCATGTTCGTCCTCCTGCCGGCATTAAACATGCATGCCGGCCTAGAAACCCACTCCGGCACGGGCATTGACACACCCCGCCGCTTGGCCTAGCCAGCATCCACTATTTAAACGAGGACACGCCCGACACAACCCCCCCCCCTTTGTATCCTCCTTCGTGTACCGCCTTCACCATGACTGCAAGATCTAGCACATTGTGGGGGAGCCTCTCAACAGAGTAGAAGCACGAGTTGGCAGTCCTTGTGGCCGACTGAAAGGACCACCGTGCGAGGTGTATGGAGGTCTCCGACGACGGGACAATGGGGGCGGTCCCTAACTACGACTCTGCAGTCCTGCCCACGCTGTTTCGTGCCGGCTTGACCATGAAGCAGGCGTACTTCAACGTCGCTATGACGGAGGTGCAACCGACGCCGCAGTGACGTTGGCATTCTGGTAGACGCAGAAGGAGCGGCGACACAACTCCTCAAGCAGCACTGGCTGGAGGAGGGCCGAATTTACGAAAAGCGCGTGAGCGAGGAGACTGTAACAGCCACGGAGAACCCCAATTTCGTTGACGAGCAACGAGCGTTGTACGAGACCGCGCGTGCTCGAGCCCGCAGCAACGCGTTCGCGGTGTAGATGGACAAGGAGGTGGCGTAGGAGATCGCGGGCGAGAACGCTGGCAGCTGCGGGTCGTTTCGGGGTTCTGTGTCTGTTTTGGGGTTGACTGTCGGAGATGCCCTCAGCTCCAAGGTGGTTGTGGTTGCTCCCGTAGATCTAGCAAAGCTCAGAGGGTGCTTGGATACGTTTTAGTCCCATGACTAAAAATAGTGGGACTAAAACTTGCTAGCCTCACCCATGCTTGGATCCAAATACTAAAGAGACTAAAATCAAGTTATTGAGCATTTATTATCCTTCAAACCATCCAATCCGGAACTCGCATGTGTTAAAGTAGAGGAATTAAATGAGGAGAGAGAGGGCTAATACACATTTTAGTAGGTTTCCGATGACTAAAAAATTTTAGCCTCAAGACTAGTCATAGTCTCTCTTTAGTCAGGGGTGCTTGGAACTTTAGTCTCTAAAAGAGACTATTTTTAGTCAGACTAAAAATAGTCCCTTGGATCCAAGCACCCTCTCATTACCCTGTCCTATATTCTTTTAGAACAACCCTATGTTTGTTTGTTGGCCACACTCTAGTGCCTCCGAAGTTTATTCGGCGCACTAGCTGAGGGTGCCACACAAAAGTTCATCCGGGTATAGAGCATCATCGCTTTCGTTGTTCGCATTCGGCGCATTATACAGTACTTTAAAGTGAGACGGCTAACTCCATTCATCATTTTGAATAACCATTCGGTGTGTGTGGAAACGGCTAGCTTCATCAGCCCATTCAGTGCATTAGTTTATCTAGGATTAATATATCATTAAGGTCACGGAGGGACGGCTATCTTTAGCAGAAACAAACAATTCAACCCTGGGCCCTGACGGCGCATACATATAACATATCCTCCATTGATTTTGGTAGATCGTCAAAGGTTTGCCACAACGTAGTACCACCTTCTGCGCGCAGCCCCACCCAGTTGCGCAGCCGTGCAGTGTCCCGGTGAGCGGTGATCCGGCCGATGGAGTCGACAGGGGCCGAGCCGCTGGCGCTGCGGCCGCACGTCGTGCTGCTCGCCAGCCCCGGCGCCGGCCACCTCATCCCGCTGGCCGAGCTGGCGCGGCGGCTCGTCGACGACCACGGCTTCGCGGCCACGCTCGTCACCTTCACCGACCTGTCCACGCCGGAGGCCCTCTCCGGCGTCCCTGCCTGCGTCGCCACAGCCGCGCTCCCGTCCGTCCCGCTCGACGACCTCCCCGCCGGCACTTCCATGGAGACCGTGCTCTTCGAGCTCGTCCACCGTTCCCTCCCTAACCTCCGCGCCGTCCTCCGTTCCGTCGGCGCCCCCCTCGCCGCGCTGGTGCCCGACTTCTTCTGCTCCGCGGCGCTGCCGCTCGCCGCCGAGCAAGGCGTCCCGGGGTACGTCTTCGTGCCCAGCAACCTCACCACCATCGCGCTTATGCGCGCCACGGTGGAGCTCCACGACCGCGTTCCACCCGGCGAGTACCGCGACCTCCCCGAGCTTCTCTGTCTCCCAGGCGGTGTCTCGCTGCGCCGTGCCGACCTCCCGCGCTCCTTCCAGAGCAGCAACGAGCCGGTCTACGCGCACCTCCTCGAGGAGGGCCGGCGCTACCGCGGCGCCGACGGCTTCCTGGTGAACACCTTCTACGAGTTGGAGCCCGCCGCCGTCGAAGAGTTCAAGCAGGCGGCAGGGCGAGGTGCGTTCCCGCCCGTGTTCCCCGTGGGCCCGTTCGTCCGGCCAAGCACAAGCTCCGACGAAGCCGCCGGCGCGTCCGCGTGCATAGAGTGGCTAGATCGCCAGCCGACTGGGTCTGTGGTGTACGTCTCCTTCGGGAGCGGCGGGTCGCTGACCGTGGAGCAGACGGCCGAGCTCGCCGCCGGGCTGGAAGCGAGCGGCCACAAGTTCCTTTGGGTCGTGAGGATGCCGAATCTGGACGGCCATGACCATGAAGACAAGCAAAACCCATTGGCGTGGCTTCCCGCGGGGTTCCTGGAGAGGACGGCGGACAAGGGGCTGGCCATGGCGGCGTGGGCGCCTCAGGTGCGCGTGCTGGCCCACCCGGCGACGGCGGTGTTCGTGTCGCACTGCGGCTGGAACTCGGCGCTGGAGAGCGTGTCGGCCGGCGTGCCGATGGTGGCGTGGCCGCTGTACGCGGAGCAGCGGATGAACGCGGTGGTCCTGGAAGGGAGCGTCGGGGTGGCGCTGCGCCCGCGGGCGCGGGAGCGCGGCGAGATCGCGGCCGTGGTGAAGGAGCTGATGGAGGGGGCGGACAAGGGGCGCGCCGTGCGGCGGCAGGCCGGGGACCTGCAGCAGGCGGCGGCGCGCGCGTGGTCGCCCGAGGGGTCGTCGCGCCGGGCGCTGGAGCAGGTCGCCGCCACGTGGAAGAAGGTGACGCTCGCCAAGGTGAAGTAAAGAACGGACGTGCGGTCATGGCTGTTGGCGTGTTGTGTGTATCGGCGGTGTATGTTTGCTTGTTTGTGCCGTGCGGCATTAATAAAAGGCTCGTCTGACTTTGATGATCGTGGCCGGCGACGCCGGTGGTCACCTTTCGTTCCTTCTGCGCTGCGGTGCATTGAGATCATCTCATCTCTCTGAGTACCCCAGTAGCATCTCCAACAGCAGCTCTATAATAGAGCAGCTGTGCACAAAACTGTTTTATGGCTGCTATTGATTTGTTGAAGATGCTCTAAGGACGTGACCCAATAAATATGTGTTGTGTGATTTGCCAGAATTCAAAATTCAGATATCACAATTGTCACAACGGTCTTCAAGCTCCAACCAGACTTGTCTACAGGGTAAGGACAGAGCATGGCAGACTGATGGATAGAACGCAAACGAAATATATTATTGCCTTTGTATTTTAGTGATCTAAACGCTTTTATATTAGTTTACGGAGGGAGTAGTATACAGTACATGGCATTCATCACTCATCAGTGCTCGATTTACAACCACCGGTGACATACATGGACGACAGGGTTCATAAAAAGGCAGGAAAAACCGAAAATCTGCATCTGAGCACGGGCTCAGTTGCACCCACTCAGAAAAAATTCAAATAAAAAACTAGAAAAATTCAAAAAATTCCAAAGAAAATTGTGTGGTAGATCATTTGATGCGTGAGGTCCGCTCCAAATTTCAACTCATTTAGACATCTGAGCAATTCTGCGTAAAAAAGACAAATCGGGTCAAAACAGTTCCTCAACAGTAAACTGTTTTACAGACCCCGATTTTGTCTTTTTTGCCCAGAGCTCCTCAAATGTCCAAATGAGTTGAAATTTGGAGCGAACCTCACGCATCAAATTATCTACCACACAAAATTTTTTTAGAATGTTTTGAATTTTTCTAGTATTTTTTTTTGTTTTTTCCGTGAGCGCGGGTGCATCAGCCTTTTTAGCGAGGAAGCCATCATTGACTACGTAACCATGCTTCTCATACTCGCAATGGATCGAGGCCTCAAATTTCCTGTATCTCTCTCCAATGTCATAGACCAGGCGCACCTGGTCGTAGAGGCTCACCCCTCATCCATCTCCTCTTCCGGCGACGAAATCAGGTCAGGGTTCAGCGCTCAGGAGTGCGACTGTCATCCATCAACAACGAAAGGATCCGACTGTCATCCTCCTACGGCAGACGGGTCATCTTTCTCAATGGTGCCTCCTCCGACGTCGCCTTCCTTCTGGTGGTGCGCATCATCTTTTGTGGAGACTCGCTACCTGATGCCGCCTCCTCTGCATTCGTCTGATCCCTGATACCACAGCCAGCACTTCTTCGTCGGAGGCCGGACCATGCTAGCACTGTTTCAGCACACACTCCTCGCTAGCGGACGCTGCTGCCTTTGCGACCATGCATCTGGTGGTGTACCGATTGAATGAACCCTCCTCACTGGCCATCATTCGGTTGATCAGTTTTTTTTGCGAGTGTTTGGTTGATTTAATCTTCCGTGCCTTGAGCCCTCGACTCACCGTCCTTTTCCCCCTCTATTTTTTGAGATCTCCTTTTTTTCCCTCTCTGTTCCGGAGTCATAATTGGATTCAAATTGTTGCTGGCGACCAACCCATTGGCAGGCCGGATTTCCAACTCAACAGGCCCAATTACTCGTAAATTAATGAACAAAGCTGGTCCTTTAGATGGGAGCATCTATAACTCGCCTACTGCAAGTTACAAGTCGTGCTCGCAGAAGGAAATATGCCCTAGAGGCAATAATAAAGTTATTATTTATTTCCTTATTTCATGATAAATGTTTATTATTCATGCTAGAATTGTATTAACCGGAAACATAATACATGTGTGAATACATAGACAAACAGAGTGTCACTAGTATGCCTCTACTTGACTAGCTCGTTAATCAAAGATGATTATGTTTCCTAACCATGGACAAAGAGTTGTTATTTGATTAACGGGATCACATCATTAGGTGAATGATCTGATTGACATGACCCATTCCATTAGCTTAGCACCCGATCGTTTAGTATGTTGCTATTGCTTTCTTCATGACTTATACATGTTCCTATGACTATGAGATTATGCAACTCCCGTTTGCCGGAGGAGCACTTTGTGTGCTACCAAACGTCACAACGTAACTAGGTGATTATAAAGGAGCTCTACAGGTGTCTCCAAAGGTACATGTTGGGTTGGCGTATTTCGAGATTAGGATTTGTCACTCCGATTGTCGGAGAGGTATCTCTGGGCCCTCTCGGTAATGCACATCACATAAGCCTTGCAAGCATTGCAACTAATGTGTTAGTTGTGAGATGATGTATTACGGAACGAGTAAAGAGACTTGCCGGCAACGAGATTGAACTAGGTATTGGATACCGACGATCGAATCTCGGGCAAGTAACATACCGATGACAAAGGGAACAACGTATGTTGTTATGCGGTCAGACCGATAAAGATCTTCGTAGAATATGTAGGAACCAATATGGGCATCCAGGTCCCGCTATTGGTTATTGACCGGAGACGTGTCTCGGTCATGTCTACATTGTTCTCGAACCGTAGGGTCCGCACGCTTAAGGTTTCGATGACAGTTATATTATGAGTTTATGAGTTTTAATGTACCGAAGGAGTTCGGAGTCCCGGATGAGATCGGAGACATGACGAGGAGTCTCGAAATGGTCGAGACGTAAAGATCGATATATTGGACGACTATATTCGGACATCGGAAAGATTCTGAGTGGTTCGGGTATTTACGGGAATACGGGGAAGAAGTATATGGGCCTTATTGGGCTTTAGGGAAGAGGGAGAGGCAGGCCGCGCGCCCCCCCATTGACTAGTCCGAATTGAACTAGGGGGAGGGGCGGCACCCCCTCCTTCCTTCTCTTCCCTCTTCCCCTTCCTTGTCTTCTACTCCTAATACATGGAAGGGGGGAATCCTACTCCCGGTGGGAGTAGGACTCCCTAGGGCGCGCCATAGAGAGGGCCGGCCCTCCCCTCCTCCACTCCTTTATATACGCGGGCAGGGGGCACCCCATAGACATATAAGTTGATCTTCGTGATCGTTCCTTAGCCGTGTGCGGTGTCCCCCTCCACCATATTCCACCTCGGTCATATCGTTGCGATGCTTAGGCGAAGCCCTGCGTCGGTAGAACATCATCGTCGTCATCACGCCGTCGTGCTGACGAAACTCATCCCCGAAGCTTTGCTGGATCGGAGCCCGGGGAGCGTCATCTAGCTGAACGTGCGCTAAGAACTCGGAGGTGCCGGAGTAACGGTGCTTGGATCGGTTGGACCGGGAAGATGTACGACTACTTCTTCTACGTTGCGTCAACGCT
Source organism: Aegilops umbellulata (assembly GCA_032464435.1). NCBI lineage: Eukaryota > Viridiplantae > Streptophyta > Magnoliopsida > Poales > Poaceae > Aegilops > Aegilops umbellulata. Next base: position 507,694,536 of record CP136055.1, read on the forward strand.
TCCGCTTCAGTCTACGAGGGTACGTAGACAACACTCTCCCCTCTCGTTGCTATGCATCACCATGATCTTGCGTGTGCGTAGGAATTTTTTTGAAATTACTACGTTCCCCAACACTTGCCTACACACGCACTGCACAAAGGTAAAGCCCAACCACGTGACAAGTCGACTCACCCACATCCAGGTGAAGTTCACATTTGCCTACACATAGTTTTTTTCCTTTTTGTGTTTCTCTTTTCCTATATTTATTTATATTCTGATAAAATGTTATGATATGGAAAAATTACTTAAATTGAACTCTCAATTTTTTCACCACGCATTAAGGAAATAAATGTAATGTCTGTTCGAATGGTTTAGAGAAACAATTATGACATTTAAAAAATGTTCGCACATTGAAAATGTGTTCATGGTATTTTTTTTCTAAATGTTCATGAAATTCAAAAAGTTGTTTGCGTAGTTTTTGAAAACTTTCATACCATTCAAAAAACAGTCATGACAAATTTAAATTTTTCACATGTTTAAAAATATAATCATAACTTTTAGAAATGTTCATGAAATAGGAACATTTATTAGCTCATCTTTGAAAAAAAATATTTATACCAAACATAAAAATGTTTATTTCATTTAAGAAGTGTTCATGCATTTTAAATAAGTCCATGATTTGTTTTAAATATCCAGGAAGTCTAAAATAGTTTTCGCCAACTTTTTAAAAAAGTGCATACTGTTCATAAAAAAACTTCATAACATTTTATAATTATATAAATATTTTTAAAAAGTTCTCATGGAAATGTAATAAACTGTTTCCACAATTTTAAAAAATGTTCATGACATAGAAAAAAAGTATGTCTACACTAACCAGCGCATTAATAAGTTCATGAATTAGGAAATGTAAAAAAAGGAAATTAAGAATGGGAAAACTAAAGTAGGAAAATAGACAACACATTAAAACAATAAAAGGAAAATAAAACCAAACCGAAACAACAAGAAAAGCTGAGAAAGGCGGAGAAGAAAAAAGACAAATTAAAATGACCAAAACCTTCCCCAAAACATAAAAAACTAGATAGAAGATCCTTAAAACCGAAGCTAATTGGGTGTAACCTAGAATTATCATACTTCTTTAAAATAAATAAAAATTCGATGACCTAAGTGTAGCCAGCCAACATTTAATCTTACATGCGTGTGCATGAATACTTTAAAAAATATAATGAAATTGTGGTTTTTGATAGAAAATTGTAAGCAAGTGCATGGGCCTCAATCTTGATTGGGCTTAGTGGCCTAGCCCTAGCCCAGTGATTTGGATATTTAACACATGCCACTGCAAAGTACCTAATTTTGAGAAAATGTCATGGTATTCGCAATTTTTTAATTATGTGAATAATAAGTATTAAATCTCATTAGTATCCTCTAGAAATTGCCATTAGTATTTTATTATAAAAGAACAAGTATGAAATAGTAAATAACGATGTAATTTGCCTAACTATTGCAGGCTAGGGCATGGGCTTTAAATCCTTCATTTCATTGTAAACATATGAAGAGTGACATCATCTTTAAAGAGAGTCGTCCAAGTAAAGATCAATGGATCAATCCCTATTTACAAAACAATTACTATTGACTACTAATAACCTACTCATGTCGTCACTTACGGAATCACTAACGGGGGCATTTCTGATATACAATTAAAATGGGAGATCATGTGAAGTTGGCTGTACCACCTTATTGCAACAAAAACAAAGCATGTATGTAGAAATATGTTAGGTATACCATCCAATTTATTACTAAAAAGTGCTAAAAACAACACGTGATTAGCCATGTATAGTGATCACTCTTGATCATTCTAAAACATTTTGGTATTAAAATAATTAATACAGTACTACCTTGAGAATGTGTTGATTCGTCAATTCAAATGGATATATCCATTTTCATCATTACATTAGGAATATTGGTATGCCCTTTAAGTGCCTATAAGTATTTTTCTTCTGAAGCAAGTCACCAAACGCAAAAGCATCCATTTGGCTGTATATTTTTTTATGTTAGTACAGAGGTACATGAAAAATATTTATGGCAAGCACAAGGATTGATGTCGGGAAGCTCCTCATGCCGAGAAGGATCATGAAAAATATTTTTCACAACAATTATTGTCAACCATGCCGAGAAGTAGTGGAACATCGACAGCGTGGGAGTCTGGGAAACAACCATCATCGGGTGGGAGGAGGATAGGTGCATAGCCACAGCCATAACCATGACCGATGTTTCCAGGAGCTTCTCCTCAACCTCCATGGTAAGATTACATGTAGGCACTTCCACCCAAATTTTTTTACCTTAGCTGGTAGTGACACTTCCATGGATCCTTCCCAACCATGTTCAAACTGACGATCCGGACCCATCCACAAGCTTAATAGAGGCCCCAAAATGAGACTCCCATTCCATATGATATGCTGACCGTATCAAGGATAAAGCCATATTTGTGAAACCTCCATGCAACAAAGTCACTCATCCCAGATTGGCTCAGTGGAATAGCTAGAATTTGATTCACATCAACCTCCCAAAATGTCGAGCGTGTTAGCTCTTCATCCCACACACCCCGAGACCGAATCTATTAATTTTTGCACCTTTAACAACAAACATGTCCCTTTAGAGCACATTAGCTTTTCTGAACATTTTTTGAAAGTATGATTTTTTTAACATATTTTGAAATTTTGAACAAATTTTGACTCCAAACATATTTTGGAAAGCGCAGAGAATTTTGAAAGTGAACAATATTTCAAAATTTTATGTCTTTTGAAGAACTGAACAATTTTTTTAAAAGATAATGAACATTTTTCAAAACTTGTGACCTTCTAAAAATGAAATTGAAAGAATAATCAAATTGCCCAGTTGCATGTTAATTCTACATTGCAATTGGGACAAAAAAGTTGTGATTCGATGGTGAACTTGCAACTGGGATAAAAAAAGGTCGAACCTAGTTGCAAGTCGATGATGGACTTGCAATTGTATCAAAAAACATCAAGACCAACTGCGAGTCAAGGATGGACTTCAACTTGGATAAAAAATAATCAAGGGCCAGCTGCATGTCAATGGTGGACTTGCAACTGAAAAAAAAAGGTTAGGCCCAGTTGCGAGTCGATGATTGACTTGCAACTATGACAAAAAATATCAAGGTCCCCCTTGTGTGCCGATCGTTGACTTGTGACTCGAAAAACAAGGGTGAGACCTAGTTGCGAGTCGATAGTTGACTTGCAATTGGGATAAAAAAAGTCAAGTCTTTTTTCTAAAAAAAACGTCAACTCTAGTTGCGAGTGAATGGTGGACTTGCAATTGCGGCAAAAAAAATCATGCACAATTGCTTGTCGTTGGTTGACTTGCAACTGAGATAAAATAAGTGTATGGCCAAGTTATGAGTCGATGGTAAATATAGAATAAAATAAAACAAAAAAGGATAATAAATACAATTACAATTTGTGTAGTTGCATGTCAAGCGATGGAAAAATAAAAATTATTACTGTGCCAGTAGGAAAAGCAACATTTCCTTGTATTTGTGTACCATCGATAAATAGAAAAAGTAAAAATGAATACCTCAGTCCATGAAGGAAAAGAAAAAAAAGGCTACAGCCCAATACAACAAAAAGACTATTGGTCACGCACTGAACAACTCTCGGGCGTGACGCAGAAAAGTGACATCACAGCAATAACTAATAGAAAAAACAGGTTTGCCCAAATCTTACAGTTTATAATCCTACGGTGGAAATCTTAGATGTTTTCTTCACGAGAGGCACATATTTACTTTTCGTTGAGGCTTGGATTTGCTTCCATGAGAGGCATGTTTTATCTTTTTTTCGCAAGAGGCACAAAATTTACTTCTCGCCTCTTGGAAAGGAAAAAAACAAACACGTTTTTTTCCTTCCGTGAGAGACACAGATTTACTTCTCGTGGAGACACGATTTTGCTTCTGTGTGCCTCTCGGGGAAAAAACGTGTTTTTTCCCCTTCCGCGAGAGACACATGTTTACTTCTTGTGGAGGCATAAATTTGCTTCCGTGAGAGGCACATCTCGGAAAGGGAAAGAAACATGCTCAGGGTTCGGGTTTTTTCGTCCTTTTCTTTTTGCAAAAGAAAGTTTATCGAAGCCTAATAACATAGGATCTAGTTTTAAAGATCTTGACAAGGAATCCAACTGTGAAAACGGTTTAAGATTTAAACGCACGGTTTGAGAGACAATTTTTTTAAAATAAATAAATCTACAAAAAAGGAAAAACTTCTAGATTGTGACAAATGACGCACTTACAGTGTGACACTTGTCACAACTTAGAAAGGTGTGTGTGATCTTTGCGAAGAGTATTTTTTTAAATTAATGATTTTGTGCAAGTCGTACTCGTCTAACATGCATAGCTCACAGGCAAGGCCTAGCCACATAGTTAGCAAAGGCCCCTAAAAAGATCGAGAAGCAATGTTTTTTTCTTAGGCAGAGTAGCAAAGTTATGACCCTATTTTTAGCACCCACCTTGGAGCTGACATTTGCCTCCATACAATTTTGTATATTTTCTCCTATTTTATATTTATTTATATTCTGATAAATATGGAAAATTTTACTTTACTTAGTGCACAAATACTCCACTTTTCACGAAAGACATAGATTCACTTTGAAAATGTCTTAAGATAATGTTCACGAAATATAAAAGTCTGTTCATGTCATTTCAATAAAATCTTCATAAAGTTTAAAAAATCCAAATATATAAAAAGTATGTTATTGACATTTAAAAAAAATACTCATGGAAAAAATATATTTTTGCATAATTTATAAAAATATGTCCATGCCATTCAAAAATTTGTCAACAACAATTGTAAAATTTTCACATTTTAAAAATATGTCCATGACTTTTGATTTTTTTTTCATAAAAGGGTAAATTTTAAAATAATGTGCGTCCCATCAGAATTTTTATAACACGTTTAAAAATATGTTCAGAACATTAAAAAGCAATCTTGAATTTCAAAAATATGTTCATGAATTTAAAAATCTGTTCAGCCAACAAAAAGGAAAAATAGATAAACCAACACATAAACGTAGAGGAGAAAGAAATCGACCGGGACCTTCCCCAAACCACCCAAAACTAGATAGAAGTTTCTTAAAACCAAAACTAATTAGGGCGGCCTCTGGGCTGGCCGGTTAAGAGCGCCATGTAGGTGAGCACTCGGTCGGTCTCACAGAAAGCGGGATATAGCATTGCCACTTTAGACTAGTATACGGCTTCAATGACCAATTTATCTTGGTAGTTTGCTTTTCCCTTTTTTTATGTAAATAAGTGATTCTTCCCCGATTTCATTAATGAAATCGCAAAGATGTCTTACACAAACTAAAGCCTCACGAGAGACTGAGATAAGGAAAGGCATGCTCAACAGAGCAAGTTTTTGCAACATAGCACCATGATTACAAACCTTGTTTTCGAAGCTGGAACATGCATCACATTACAACAAAATCAAAAGAACCTATCAATAACAAGAAGTTGGCAAGTTGGCGCGTTCCAGGAAACGAAAAAAGGATTGTCCTTCAATATGTCTTCCAGCGGCACCCAACCTTTGCCCGGCAAAGAGGTCGGCCGCCACCACCACTAGTAGGAAAAGGGTCTTTTGTGAAGCACATTAGTGCCGGTTTGAATTAGAGCCGGCACTAATGTGTACACTAGTGCCGGTTCGTGGCGGCGATCAATAGTACCGGTTCATGAAGAACCTTTAGTACCGGTTCGTCCCACGAACCGGCACTAAAGAGGCTGTGTCAGCCTGCGGTCAGGTTATGGCCCCACCATCACCATTTAGTGCCGGTTCGAACCACGAACCGGTACTAATGATGTTGTGGCAGGCTGTTTTTAGTCCCACCTCGCTACCCTAACAAGCCTTTTACCACCTTAAATATGTTATTACTCAAACTATCACAAGCACTTGGTCTTCATTGAACTCTATGTGTAGAATTTGTGGCCGCAATATGAGTCTTCATCGGTTTATAAATAGTTGATGACTCATATTGACAATTCAGATTGTACACACAAAGATCGTTGATGATCAAAGTATTTTTTATGTTATAAGATCATATTGACAATTTAGACTGTAAAGAAATATAAGATCATGATGTAAATGCTCTTATATTTTTTGCGTTCAGTATGCACCATTCAAAGCGACGTCATCAACTTTCAATCATTTCTGCCTTCATTTGCTATTTTTCATGCATTCAATGATTTGTTTTGAGAACTAAATGACCTGGAAATTGAAAAGCACTACAAATGAACTCTGAAAAAGTTGAAACTTGGCATGGTATCATCATTTCACCCACATAGCATGTACAAAAAAGTAGAGAGGCTTACGGCTAAAACTGGATGCACTTTGTTTACAAACTGAACAATCTCATTCGAAGTAGTCAGGTTTCTGACGAAATTGAATTCATCTGTTACAAAGGCATTTTATTTTTTAAAACTTATTACAACTCCAGAATTTTTGTGCGTTCAGTATGCACCATTCAAAGCGACACCATCGACTTTCAACCATTTCTGCCTCCATTTGCTATTTTTCATGCATTCAATGATTTGTTTTGAGAACTAAATGACCTGGAAATTGAAAAACACTACAAATGAACTCTGAAAAAGTTGAAACTTGGCATGGTATCATCATTTCACCCACATAGCATGTTGTGATGCCCCCGATTCAATCGTACCCTAATCATGCACGCAAATGTGTACGATCAAGATCAGGGACTCACGGGAAGATATCACAACACAACTCTACAAATAAAATAAGTCATACAAGCATCATAATACAAGCCAGGGGCCTCGAGGGCTCGGATACAAGTGCTCGATCATAGACGAGTCAGCGGAAACAACAATATCTGAGAACAGACATAAGTTAAACAAGTTTGCCTTAAGAAGGCTAGGACAAACTGGGATACAGATCGAAAGAGGCGCAGGCCTCCTGCCTGGGATCCTCCTAAACTACTCTTGGTCGTCGTCAGCGGGCTGCACGTAGTAGTAGGCACCCCCAGGGTAGTAGTCGTCATCGACGGTGGCGTCTGGCTCCTAGGCTCCATCGCCTGGTCGCAACAATCGGATAGAGGTATGGGGGAAAAGGGGAAACAATGCAACCGTGAGTACTCATCCAAAGTACTCGCAAGCAAGGAACTACACTACATATGCATGGATATATGTGTAAAGGGCCATATCAGTGGACTGAACTGCAGAATGCCAGAATAAGAGGGGGATAGCTAGTCTTATCGAAGACTACGCTTCCGGTCGCCTCCGTCTTGCAGCAGGTAGAAGAGAGTAGACTGAAGTCCTCCAAGTAGCATCGTATAGCATAATCCTACCCGGCGATCCCCTCCTCGATGCCCTGTTAGAGAGCGATCACCGGATTGTATCTGGCACTTGGAAGGGTGTGTTTTATTAAGTATCCGGTTCTAGTTGTCATAAGGTCAAGGTACAACTCCGGGTCGTCCTTTTACCGAGGGACACGGCTATTCGAATAGATTAACTTCCCTGCAGGGGTGCACCACATAACCCAACACGCTTGATCCCATTTGGCTGGACACACTTTCCTGGGTCATGCCCGGCCTCGGGAGATCAACACGTCGCAGCCCCACCTAGGCACAACAGAGCGGTCAGCACGCCGGTCTAAACCTATGCGCGCAGGGGTCTGGGCCCATCGCCCTGAGCACACCTGCACGTTGCGAACGCGGCCGGTGAGCAGACCTAGCAACCTCCAGTACAACGTAAGTCACGTTACGCGGTCCAACCCGGCGCGCGCCACTCAGTCGCTGACGTCAAGAAGTGCTTCGGCTGATACCACGACGCCGAGTGCCCATATCTTTCCCGCGTAGTTGGTTAGTGCGTATAGACCAAATGGCCAGACTCAGATCAAATACCCAGATCTCGTTAAGCGTGTTAAGTATCCGCGAACGCCGACCAGGGCCAGGCCCACCTCTCTCCTAGGTGGTCTGAACCTGCCCTGTCGCTCCGCCACAAAGTAACAGTCGGGGGCCGTCGGGAACCCAGGCCCACCTCTACCGGGATGGAGCCACCTGCCCCTTCAGCCCCCAACTCCGAACAGTATCACATATAATGTAACAGTGTAAAGTATATAGTATGTGCTCGCGATCACTTCCCGAAGTGATCACGGCCCAGTAGTATAGCATGGCAGACTGACAAGAGTGTAGGGCCACTGATGGAACTCTAGCATCCTATACTAAGCAAGTAGGATAGCAGGTAAAGGTAACAACAGTAGTAGCAAGGACAGGCTATGCAGCAGTATAGGATTAACGGAAAGCAGTAACATGCTACACTACTCTAATGCAAGCAGTAAAGAGAAGAATAGGCGATATCTGGTGATCAAAGGGGGGGCTTGCCTGGTTGCTCAGACAAGAAGGAGGGGTCGTCAACAGCGTAGCCGAACTGGGGGTCACCGGCAGCCTTAGGGTCTACCAGAAAGAAGTAACGAGGGGGAACACAATAAATAACAGAGGAAACAAAGCATCACAAAGCGTAACATGGCAATACGCGGTGCTAGATGTGACCTAACGCCGAAGGAGGTGATATCGGCGAAGGGGGGAAACATCTGGGAAAGGATTCCCGGTGTTTCGTGTTTTCGGACAAGTGAACCAGAGGGGGAAAGTTGTGAGTTTGGTAGGTTAGGGATGTGTGGCGGACGAACGGGCAGCGTATCCGGATTCGTCTCGTCGTTCTGAGCAACTTTCATGTACAAAGTATTTTCATAGGACTTACGGTTTATTTTATACGAATTATTAAAGTTTTAACAATACTCTGAAATTACTAATTCGAAAATAAAACAGTAAAATGCTTTTGTTACCTAGTGCTACACTAGTCTATGTGTATGACAGCGGGACCCTGGGGGCTGGTCAACTGACTGGTCAAAAGTGGAGGTGGTGGCCCACTTATCATTGAGACAAAAAATTAAACTAGTGTAGAATTAAAATGAGGTCCACATGTCATTGGGCCAACCAAGTTTACCTAACACTAAACAAATCCCAGCACTCATCCAAAGATGGTGGCTGGCTGCAGGCACGCACATGAGCATGCAAGGCATGCGTAGGAGAGCCGGATGCTCTGTGTGCACGCATGCCTGGCCGGCTATGGCCCAAGTGCAGCACGGCGAGCGCGCGTAGAAGGCCGTGGACTGGTGAGCAGAGGCGAGTGCCGCCGGGCGCGGCAGCAGCAAAGCACGCAGTGGCAGCAACAAAGCATAGCAGCAGCAGCTAACACAGCAGCCGAGCCGCAAAGCAGCAGCGGGCAGCAAGAAGGACAAGGAGCAGCCTAGCAGCGCAGCAGCTAGTAAAAGCAACAGATAGCAATGGCAGTTGCAGCGACTGGCAGTAGCAGCGTATCTGCGGCAAGAGCAGCAACGAACAACACTAGTGAGCGAGCGCGGGACGCAGCGCGGTGGCGCTAGCAGTAGTCGCGCAGGGCCGAGGGCGCGCGGGCATGCGCCGGGGCGGCCAGAGCAGCTAGGAGGCGGTGGCAACTGGAGCAGGGGGGCGCGTGGAACGCGGGTAGAAGGCGGGCGCACCCGCGTGTGACAGCGGGGCAGGGCGCGGCCGGCGCGTGCAGAGGCGCGTCGAGCAGCAAGATGGGGCACTCGGCTACGGCGGGTTTCGGCTACAGGCCACCGCGCATGGGGTTGCGTTTGAACCGCCGTGGAGTGCCGAGTCGAGTGGTGGGGTGGTTCGCCAGGGGACGGCGACGAGTACAGGTGGCGACGGCGAGGCAAGCCAGAGGGCTTGCCGGCCCCCTGGGAGTGTGTTGAGCACGACAGGGAGGCCGGCTACAAGCTCCGCGAGCCGTGGCTACGGCGGCGAACCCCATGGTGGTGACAAGCTCGGGCACGACCGGGGAAACAGCTACGGGTAGTGGTAGAAGCAGGGAAGAGAGGGGAAGGGTGCAGTGCTCACTTCCGTTGCTGGGAAGGCCCGAGGAAGAGTCGAGGTGGCCGGAGACGGCGTCGGCGTGGGGCGGCCCGATGCAGACGGAGGTTGAAGATGACCGCAAAGCCGACGGGGCAGGGGCTCTGAGCTCGGGGAAGTGGACACAGTCGGCGTAGGCGGCGGCGAGGAAGCTCCGGGCGCGGGCAAACGAAGGGCGGCGACCGGTGGCCACGCGCACGGTGAGGCCGTGGCGATGGCTGCGTTCTGGTGAGGGGGAGAAGGGGATCTGGGGCGAGGGCGCAGAGGAGAGCAGGGTGGAGTGGGCAGACGAGTGGGGGGGGGGGCAGACGAGTGGGAGGCGAGGGGGCCGAGGCGTCGGGGCGGTGGAGGCCTTATCCTCTCGCGGGGGTCGTTGCCGGCGAGGTGGTTCGGCGGCGACCAGCCTCCTGTAGCGATGGGGTCGGGGGCACAGAGAAACGACCGGGGAGGGGAGTGGGCCGGCTGGGTGGAGTGGGCCGAGGCCCAGGGGAGGGCCTCTCCTATTTTGTTTTATTAACTTACTCATTTACTTTTGAAACTTTCTGATTTCTTATACTTTTTATAACCAAAACAGTTTTATAAATTATAGCACTTGCACCTAAAACACCATTATAATTTAAGATACTGCCACATTAAGTTTAGCATTTAAACAAAACAGGTTAGCATTTTTATAAATCAAATAGCATTTAAAATATTGTTTTGGTCACTTATTTAATTAGTTTAGGCCATTTAAACATCTTGAAAAAATGTTGGTTTACCACCAATATTAGATATGGATTATTTGGCATATGATGAACATTTTAGTTTTGATAATTGAAAACTTTTACCGATTGACTTTATTTCATATTTCATATTTCCAATTTGAATTGGGTTTCGAACCGATGCGAGTTTATCAACAGTAATCACGGTGACCTGGCATCATCAACAGTGAATTACTGTAGCTTAATAATCTGGGCGTCACACATGTGCAAGAAAGTAGAGAGGCTTACGGCTAAAACTGGATGCACTTCGTTTACAAACTGAACAATCTCATTCGAAGTAGTCAGGTTTCTGACGAAATTGAACTCATCTGTTACAAAGGCATTTTATTTTTTAAAACTTATTACAACTCCAGAATTTTTGTGCGTTCAGTATGTACCATTCAAAGCGACGCCATCAATTTTCAACCATTTCTGCCTTCATTTGCTATTTTTTATGCATTCAATGATTTGTTTTGAGAACTAAATGACCTGGAAATTGAAAAGCACTACAAATGAACTCTGAAAAAGTTGAAACTTGGCATGGTATTATCATTTTACCCACATAGCATGTGCAAGAAAGTAGAGAGGCTTACGCCTAAAACTGGATGCACTTCGTTTACAAACTGAACAATCTCATTCGAAGTAGTCTGGTTTCTGACGAAATTAAACTCATCTGTTACAAAGGCATTTCATTTTTTTAAACTTATTACAACTCCAGAATTTTTGTGCGTTCGGTATGCACCATTCAAAGCGACGCCATCAACTTTCAACCATTTCTGCCTTCATTTGCTATATTTCATGCATTCAATGATTTGTTTTAAGAACTAAATGACCTGGAAATTGAAAAGCACTACAAATGAACTTTGAAAAAGTTGAAACTTGGCATGGTATCATCATTTCACCCACATAGCATGTGCAAGAAAGTAGAGAGGCTTACGGCTAAAACTGGATGCACTTTGTTTACAAACTGGACAATCTCTTTCGAAGTATTCAGGTTTCTGACGAAATTAAACTCATCTGTTACAAAGGCATTTCATTTTTTTAAACTTATTACAACTCCAGAATTTTTGTGCATTCAGTATGCACCATTCAAAGCGACGCCATCAACTTTCAACCATTTCTGCCTTCATTTGCTATTTTTCATGCATTCAATGATTTGTTTTGAACTAAATGACACTAAATTTTGTGCAGGCATAGCACCACCTTTAGTACCGGTTGGTGGCTCCAACCGATACTAAAGGGTGACCAGTACTACAGTTTCTTAATAAGCTGTTTTTTAGTCCCACCTCGCCAAGAGAGAGGGACTAGGAGCGGTTTATAAGCCCTGAGTGCAGAGACGATGAAGAAGAGGCTCAATGCTCACGTTGCTTAGCTTCAAGCCTTTAGGAATATGGTAGATTGCACGGAGCTACGCGCAGTGCAGTTTACACTATTCCGAAAGGCTTGAAGCAAATTAACAAAGTATTGCACCACTTTTTTATTTTTAATAACTTATTACAACTCCGGACTTATTACACTACACGTTGGCATTTCTTTTTTTAAAACTTTGGTTATAACTCCAGACTTTGACCATCAAGTTTTGCAGAAAAGAAAAAATAGTAGAAAAGAAAAAAATTATATAAAAAAACTACTCAAAAATAAATAGAAGAAAATAAATATAGCAGAAAAAAAAAACTACTTAGAAATAAATAGAAGAAAAAAATGTATTTGCTATTTTTCAATCGTTCACAAAATGACCGTGAAATTGAAAATCACTACAAAATGAACTCTGAAAATGTTGAATTTTGGCAAACTAGATGAAAAACTACTCACAAATAAATATAACAGAAAAGAAAAAACTATACAAAAAACTACGCAGAAATAAATAAAAGAAAATAAAGCAGAAAAGAAAAACAAATAAAAAATTGGGGCGCTGCCCTGTGGGCCTGCTAGGCCACGTGCGTGCAATTACAGGCCTTAATGGCCCATCAGACTCACAGGGCAGCGCGCAGAGTTTAGGCCCACAAGCCTGCTTAAAGAGGAGTTCGAAAGGGCAGCCGCGGCTGGGTTTATAAACCAGTGCGGCTGCCCTTCGCCAGGCGAGGTGGGACTAAACTTTGGGGTGGCAGCGCGAGGCCTTTAGTACCGGTTGGTGGCTCCAACCAGTACTAAAGACTACCCTTTAGTACCGGTTGGAGCCACGAACCGGTACTAAAGGACTGCTCTTCCCGCCTCTTGGCCTGGTGAAAGTTGGCCTTTAGTACCGGTTGGTGGCTCCAACCGGTACTAAAGGCCTCTCCTATATATACAACACTTGCGAAAATTCAGTTAGATCTCCACTTCTTTCGTCTGAACACACCTCTCGCGCGCGCCCGTCGCCCGTCGTCGCCGCCGCCGCCCGTCGTCCGTTGCGCGTCGTCGTCGTCGTCCCCGCCGCCGCCCGTCGTCGTCGTCCCCGCCGCCGCCCGTCGTCGTCGTCCCCGCCGCCGCTCGTCGCCCGTCGTCCCCGCCGCGTCGCCCGTCGAAGTCGTCGTCCCCGCCGCGGTACACGTCTCTCTCGCTCTCCCCGCCGCCGTCCGTCGTCGTCGCACACGTACGCCGCCACCCCGTACGCCCCCGCCCGTACGCCGCCGCCCCGTACGCCCCCGCCCGTACGGGGACACACACACATATACACACACATATACGTACACGTACGTACATGCACACATACACATACACACACACACACATTTTTTTACTTATTTTCTATTTTTTAGAAAAGTTAATTAGATGATCGAATGTTAGATTAATTAGCTAGATAGAAAATTGTCGAATTAGAGATTTGAACTAGTTGAATAATTAATATAACTTGTTTATTTTTAGTAAGAAAATTGTCGAACTAGTTTATTTTAGGTATATGAGATTTGAACTAGTTCAATAATTAATATAACTAGTTTATTTTTAGTAAGAAAATTTAGGTATATGAGATTAATGTCGAATGTTAGATGAATTAGATAGAAAAGTTAAATATATAGTAATGTCAAGAAAATTAATAGAACTGGTTGAACTAGTTGATTTAATAAAACTGGTTCATTTTACTATAGAAGTAGTTTATTTTTAGCAAGAAAATTAATAGAACTAGTTTCTTTTTTTAGTTAAAGCAATTATGAACGTATAGGAAATGTCATCATCGGACGACGAAAGTCTCCCGGGGGAGTGCGACTGGTGCCATGACGATCGAGGTGAGTGCGACAGGCCTCACCTGGACGATGGTCGGCGCTTCAGCATTAAGCTCGAGGAGACCTTCAAAGTTGAAACGGTACGCAACGACGACATGTGTTTTTTTCATAATTAAGCATGACTTCAACTATTTCAACGTGTAATTTTCATCTTTTACAATTCGAGTATAGTTGATCCCATGCCATGCAAGACGCCATGTCTTCGAGAGGATGGATTTTGAAGACCATGAAAATTTTGAAATGAAGAAAATTCACCTAAGGACCCATCATGATGTGGATTTTGAAGTAAAGTTGTATAATGCTGAGAGCGTAACCCATTTTGGTTGCAAAAATTGGGAAGCATTTTGCAAATTGTATGGTTTCGATGAGGGTATGCTTGTCACCATGGATCTTGGTGATCCTGAAATCGAGCAAGACAATATGGACATTTGGGTCCTTGTTGATACTCCTCCAGTTCTACCGCTATGTGAGTTTCTCAAACATAGTTAATTATTAATAGAACTTATATTGTTCATTTCAAAATAGTTGACAGCTTATTTCCATTGACAACTTATTTTGGAGTATCAAAGAATGTGTAGAAGATGGTAGATAGAACTTACTACACCGATGGCTCTGAGTTAACTTACAAGGAGAAAACTCATCTGGTTGGATTTTGTAATGATATTGAGAATTACAATATCTACAATCGAACTCCTCAACATTATGGTGAATACGTGCCACTAGTGCATGTGTTGAACTACGGTAACTACCATGGAGATACCCTGGTAAGTTTTTTTTACTATTACGACATCCGTGCATCTTTTTGCATACTTCTAAAACTAGTACATCATTGCTAACTACGAAGTTATTACTATGTTTTTCAACAGCTTATCCCAGAGGATTGTGTGCCTCATTTGATGTATCAGAATGGCGGCAGCCTTCATGTTTTGAACATATATCCAGGTCATCCTACAAATCTCAACTGTCCATACCGGATTTCTAAAAGAAGTGGAGACATGACAGTCAAAGGATGGAAAAAATGTATGGACAGTCGTAAGGAGCTTCTTGGAAGCAAAAAGAAGCGAGGCGCAAGAATTGGAGACAGGATGATCTCCATTCTTTATAATGGAGAGTCAGGGTCTATATTGTTTTATGCTATTTTACCTTAAATGTGTTTAGGTCCGATCCTACCTGATACTTGATGATCATGTGCTAAGAACAATTATGCAGGGTTGGGTTCGATGACTATGAGGATGATGATCGTATGACTTATTATTAATAACGAGTAGAAGTTGTATGATGATGCTTGATTAATTAGCTAGTAGGACTTATTATTATATATGATGATGTATGATGCGAGCATGCATGAGTTATTATATATATATCTGCGGGTGAAACGAAAAAGAATTAAAATGGAAAACACAAAATTAAATGAAAAAGAAATCATAAAACCAAAACCCCCCCAAACATTTTAGTACCTGTTGGTGTTACCAACCGGTACTAAAGGGCTCCCGGCCCCCGGAGCTGGCTCGTGCCACGTGGTTGCCCTTTAGCACCGGTTCGTGCTGAACCGGTACTAAGGGGGGGGGGGCTTTAGTGCCCAAACTTTAGTGCCGGTTCCTAAACCGGCACTAAAGGGCCTTACGAACCGGTGCTATTGCCCGGTTCTGCACTAGTGCACCATGAGTTTCTCAATCCTATACGAAGAGCCTCCGTCACATTACCCTTCTGCAAACAAGCCCGATCGTCAGTATAACTACAAACAACTTGAATGGTGTTTATGTTTGCAGTCCAGGAATGGTTATCTTAATTATTAAGTTGCTATGAGCTCGGTACTTGTAGTTACATCTCACTTTAAGCGCATGCTACTAGTTCAGCCTTCTTAAGAAGCATAAGACTAAGGAGTGATATGTTAATATATGAGTAAACACTGAACTGAATGTTGCCAACCACAATTTATCTCACGTATGTGTAACCTAGCATGATCATACTAGATTGAAAATAAATAAAATTTCGATGAACTGAGTGCTAGCATTTAATCTCACAAGTGTGCAACATAGCATGAACTTACTTTAATAAATACATTGAAATTGTGTCTTTTGAGAGAAAACTGGAAGCAAGTGCATAGGCCTTGATCTTTGTCGGGCCTACATTACTAGGGAAAACCCTAGCAATAGCGCTGGTTTTGTGCTCACTAGTAGTGCGGGTAGGCGCGCTACTAATAAGGCGCTACAGCTATTGCTTAGCAGTAACGCGTGCCGCACGCGCTACTGCTAGGACAAATAGCTGCAGCGTTTGTTCACTCCCACGCTGCTGCTAATGTAACTACTGGCAGCGTGTTTTCTCTCCATCGCTACTAGTATTTTTTTATTTTTAGTGTATTTATGCACCATCGTACAAATATTGGTACAATACCAGATATGAGGTTTACATCATTATGTCCATAACAGTGTGTCAAATGAAGGTGGATTAGGTTAAAGTGGAGGCAATATGTGGTGCATGTCAAAAGTATACTACTAATCCAAACTTGATCTAATTTGGACTAGTAGTACTTTCGATGTGCACCACATGTTGCCTCCACTTGAATCTGATCCGCCAGCACAAGCTATTTAATCATCATCATCATCATCATCATAATCATTACCACCAACAATATTTATTTAATCACCACTAACACTAGCTAATAATAATCATCAATCATTACCACCAACACTAGCTATTTTATCATCATAGTAATAGTATAGCACATCATCATCCTCAAACTCATTTCTAGCTAATCTGTAACACCCCGGATGTAACTTGCCATATTTGTAACTCCAACTCTTGCCATTTTCGGCAATGTGATATGATAATCCCTCCGTGGTTGGGTTTCCCATCGTTTTGCATTTTGTCCTCGTCATGCATTTCATATCATGTCATCATGTGCATCGCATTTGCATACGTGTTCGTCTCATGAATCCGAGCATTTTCCCCGTCGTCCGTTGCAATCCGGTGCTCCTATGTTCCCCGGCGTCCCCTTTTACCTTTTTCTGTGAGCGGGTATTAAACCTTCTCGAAATGGACCGAGGTTTGCCAAGCGGCCTTGGTATAGCACCGGTAGACCGCCTGTCAAGTTTCGGGTCATTCGGAGGTCGTTCGATACTCCAACGGTTAACCGGGTAACCGTGAAGGCCTCGTGTGTGTTGCAGCCCAAAACCCCTTCAAATCAGCCCAATAACCCATCTAAGACACTCCCATGTCCATCGCCGTTCGATCACGATCGCGTGGCCGAAAACCGCTCTCCATTTATAGCTCCCTAGCTCCCTTTACCTATAAATATGTGCTCCCCTCCTCCATTTTCGGGTCCAAACCCTAGCCCCGCTCCCTCTCTGCGCCGGACGTGTCCGTCCGCCGCCGGACACACCAGCGCCGCCGCCCGCGGCCAATCAAAGGCCGCCGCCAAGACCCGTCGCGCCGCCGATCGCCGCCCGCCGCCGCCAAGCGCCTCCTCCCGCGCGCCCCGGCCAGATCCGGCCGTGGAGAGGCCGGATCCGCCCGTCCCCGCCTCCACCGGCCGCCCTTCCGCCATCTCCGGCGAGATCCGCCGCCGGCCTCGACTTCCGTGCGAAACCTGGGTTGACTTCTTCTTCGCCTCAAATCCTCTAAGTCCCAGATATTTTGCATGATGTGGTCATCTTCAACGCATCATATCTCTGCATCCGTAGCTCCGTTTCATGCGTATAATATGTCAAATTGTTAGTCTCGATAAGTACATCATTTCATCTCATTGCATCATTTTCATTTGAGTTCACCTTGATGCCCGAAATGCTGTTAGAAGAGGGCTATGTGATGTTAGTTTCAGATCTGTTATCAGAACATGCACTTTTGTCATTTTTGCCATGATTGATGTGTGCATCCTATGAATTGGAGCCCTACATGTGTTTTGAAATATGCCATGCCGTCTTTACATGGGTGTATGCCATGTATTTTTTTGATCTTTGTGGTGCCTAGCACAAGCATGCAAACTAGGGTACTTAATGTTGCTGATTTCAGAGACTTAGTAATTTCACTAAGTCCTTGCCTGCTGTTATTTTTATACCATGTGTTCATGTTGTTTCAGAGAGATCTATGCCTCTTTTGAGCATGATCAGTAAGGGTGTTTTGAGAATATGGATTTTCTCTATCCATCCATGCCTTTTTTTGTATTTATGGAGTGTCATAGCTTGAGTCAATCGAGCTCTACTTTTGCTATAAAATGTTACTGGCAGATTGTTTACATGTTATTCGATTTTTCCAATGCTTTTTGTAGTTGATCCTTGCATGCTATGATGTTGTTCTTGCCATGTCTAGCTTCTATTTCATGTCTTCTTGATGTATGTATATTTAGTTTATCTTGCAATGCTCCGTAGTTAGTGCATCGAGCTCGTAAACATGCCTACTTGTTATCTGTTTTTGACATGTCCAGTTTTCTGCAAAGTCTGAAACCCGTAACGAAACTTGCTTATTTGACATGGGTGCTATTATATTTCCTGATCCTTTTTGGCTCATGGTCAGTAAGGGACTTTTGTTAATTGCTTTGAGTAGAATCATTCCATGCCTTATTTTGCTATGTCCTGTTCCTGTAGGAGGTTGTTTCATTGCTCTAAACATGTCATCCTGATGTTAATCTCTGGCATGTTGTTATTTTCACTAAGTCTGTGAACCTGTTATCTTTTGCACTTTTGCCATGCTTGTTTGAACCTTTTATGTTGTGGTTTAGCCGTAGCTCAGTGTTCATCTTTTGTCAAGCATCTTGAGTAGATGACTGTCATATGCTTTTCCGGTACGTTTGGTTGCAGTATCTTAATTTCTTGCCGCTTGCTAAGTAGCATCATGCTGTTAATGGCAGAATCTTGTCATTCTTGTTTTGCTTGCCATTTGCAAACCGTGCATCCGATTCCGGTGATCTTTATATCGATTTCAACCGAAATCACCTCACCTTTCCAGTGGTATACTTGGTTTGCCAAGATTATGCCTTGTTCATCCTTGTCCTTCCGGAGCACGCATATGCATTACATATCACATCTCGCATATCATGCCATGTGTTGCATCATGTTGCTTGCGCATGGCATCGTGATTGATGGTTGTCCCCTTTGCTTGTGTTCTTGCTTTGGGTAGAGCCGGGAGACGAGTACGTGAACGAGGAACCTGTTGAGAACGCTTACGAGGATCAAGCTTTCGACAACTCTGAGAACCTTGCAGGCAAGATGACCATACCCTCGAAATCACTTCTATCTTTGCTTGCTAGTTGCTCGCTATTTTGCTATGCCTATGCTGCGATACCTACCACTTGATATATCATGCCACCCATATTGCCATGTCAGCCCCTAACCATCCATGTCCTAGCAAACCGTTGATTGGCTATGTTACCGCTTTGCTCAGCCCCTCTTATAGCGTTGCTAGTTGCAGGTGAAGATGAAGTTTGTTCCTTGTTGGAACATGGATTTGTTGTTCCTTGTTGGAACATGTTTACTTGTTGGGATATTACAATACCTCTTTTTTTAAATAATGCATCTATATACTTGGTAAAGGGTGGAAGGCTCGGCCTTATGCCTGGTGTTTTGTTCCACTCTTGCCGCCCTAGTTTCCGTCATACCGGTGTTATGTTCCCGGATTTTGCGTTCCTTACACGGTTGGGTGATTTATGGGACCCCCTTGACAGTTCGCTTTGAATAAGACTCCTCCAGCAAGGCCCAACTTTGGTTTTACCATTTGCCACCTAAGCCTTTTTCCCCCGGGTTTTCGCGAGCCCGAGGGTCATCTTTATTTTACCCCCCCCGGGCCAGTTCTCCTTCGATTGCTGGTCCAAAATAGAGCCACTTGCGGTGCCGCCCTGAGGCAACTTGGGGTATCCTCGGTTGCCGTACGTACTGCTCATCCGGATGTGCCCTGAGACCGAGATATGTGCAGCTCCTATCAGGATTTGTCGGCACAATCGGGCGGCTTTGCTGGACTTGTTTTATTACTGCCGAGATTTCTTGTAGTCCGGGATTCCGAGACTGATCGGGTCTTCCCGGTAGAAGGAATATCCTTCGTTGACCGTGAGAGCTTATAATGGGCTAAGTTGGGACACCCCTGCAGGGTATTATCTTTTGAAAGCCGTGCCCGCGGTTATGAGGCAGATGGGAATTTGTTAATGTCCGGTTGTAGATAACCCGAAGTTGATCTTAACTAAAAACACATCAACCGCGCGTGTAACCGTGATGGTCTCTTCTCGGCGGGGTCCGGGAAGTGAACTCGGTGTTGGAGTTATGTTTGACGTAGGTTGTTCTAGGATCACTTCTTGATCACTTCTAGCTTCACGACCGTGCTTTGCTTCTCTTCTCGCTCTCTTTTGCGTTGTTAGCCACCATATATGCTAGTCGCTTGCTGCAGCTCCACCTCACTACCCTATCCTACCTTTAAGCTTAAATAGTCTTGATCTCGCGGGTGTAAGATTGCCGAGTCCCCGTGACTCACAGATTCTACCAAAACAGTTGCAGGTGCCGACGATGCCAGTGCAGATGATTCAACCGAGCTCAAGTGGGAGTTCGATGAGGAACGTGGTCGTTACTATGTGTCTTTTCCTGATGATCAGTAGTGGAGCCCAGTTGGGGTGATTCGGGGATCGGTGTAGCATTTGGGGTAGTCTTCTTTCATTTTGTTTCCGTAGTCGGACCTTGAGCGTAATCTGGATGATGAATGCTTATTTATGTATTGTGTGAAGTGGCGACTGTAAGCCAACTATGTATCTCTTTCCCTTATGTATTACATGGGTTGTGTGAAGATTACCTCACTTGCGACATTGCTTTCAATGCGGTTATGCCTCTAAGTCGTGCCTCGACACGTGGGAGATATAGCCGCATCGAGGGCGTTACAAGTTGGTAATCAGAGCCTTCCCCGACCTTAGGAGCCCCCACTGATTGATCGTTTTTAGCGGCCGAGTTGTGTCTAGAAAAATGTTTTGAGTCATCTAGGAATTATATATCGGAGAGATTAGGAATTTTTTTTACTTCCCAGTCTCCTCATCGCTCTGGTAAGGCATCCTGACGTAGAGTTTTGACTCTTCTCTTCTCAAATTTCACTAATTTTTTTTAGGATCACGCGGGTATCTTAGAATCGTTCCGATGGTTTTGTGATGACAACATTGTCTTGGTTGCCTCCCGTCAGCAGGGGTTTAGTGGAGGTGTCCCGGGGAGTTGAGCTCCGAGGTGTTGTCGTCATAATTTTATTGTTGCGGTTCTGGAATACCTGAGTTTAGTACGCCGACATCGAAAATCTCTTTTGTACAGTTGTTGGTGAGATAACCCTGATAGCCCAGTACTGAGGCGAGTGCGGGAGTATTGCCATAACTCGTATAACGGATGCTTTTCGAAGGTTGAGGTAGACGATTTCCGAGGGTTTCTTGGTTATGTGTTGAAGGATGGATACAGCTGGATCTAGGTATTGTTAGTTTGGGTGATATATTTTGTGTCCCCTGTATCCCCAACACCTGATTGCATAACCAGAAAGTTTCGGGAGTTTATAAGTGGGAATTCATGTAGCTCTAGTATTTCTTCCCGCAGATATTTGGTTCGTGATTGGGTAATCCTTACCAAGTATTTGTTCACATCCGTACCTTGTTGATTTTATTCCATACCTTTTATCTAAGTGGCTTCTCAACTTATGGAAGTGTGATGATTTACTTTGGAATTCATTCGCTCATTCTCGTTCGAATGTTTATTGTGAAGACTATATGTTGCAATTTCGATCCTTTGATTCAGCTTGAATATATGTCTTTCAAGATGCTAATGGATGTCACCCTCTTCAGGATGGCTCCACCTACGCGTCAGAATCCGGAACGCAATGAAGGAAGTCAGGCTAACCCTCCGCCACCACCTCCGCCTCCGGAGGCATGGCAAGCCTTGATGACTGCCACAAATGCCAACGCTCAGATTCTGATTCAGCTCTTGCAAGATCACAACCAAGGGCAAGGTAATCAGGGAAATCAAGGCCAAGGCAACAATCAGCCGCACTTCGCTTCACTCAATCAGTTCCTTGCTAATCAGCCAAAGACCTTCAGCTACTGTGTCGAGGCCACAGACGCCGATGATTGGCTAGTGGATATCAGCAAACATTTCGAGTGCAGCAATGTCAGACCTGAAGACTTTGTCAAGTTTGCCTCTTTTCAACTCAAAGATCAAGCTGCTGAGTGGTTCCAACAATACAAAGATTCCAGAGGAGGTCGTGTGATTACCTGGGATGATTTCCGCCGTGACTTCAAAGCTCATCACATTTCAGAAAGTGTTGTTGAGAGTAAGCGTGAGGAATTCCGCAATCTCAAGCAAGGCAACATGTCTGTGTATCAATACAACACTCAGTTCCAGAAGCTCTCTCGTTTTGCGAGGCAAGACATCCCTGATGAGAAGAGCATGATTTACCAATTCAGGCGTGGTCTCAGAGAAGATCTGCAACTTGCTCTCGTGCTTTTTGAGCCGTTAAGGTATGATGAATTCTACAACATGGCACTGAAACAAGAAGCTGCTCAGCTCAAGTGTGAGGCATCTAAGAAGAGAGTCAGAGATGCAGTTCAGTCTTCTTCTTCCTCACTTGTGGCAGCTAAGCAACAGAAGTTCTGGTTGCCTCCTCCTCCTCCGTTCCGTCAACCTTATCAGCAGAAGAACTCAGGTGGTCGTGGATCTTCCCACTCACCCAACCCTGGCTATCAGAACAAGTCTCAGAATCAAGCTCCAAGGCCAAGTGCTCCTTATCATCGTCCGCTCTTAGAGGTGACTTGCAACAAATGTCAGCAAAAGGGTCACTATGCGAACAAGTGCTTCAACCAAAAGCGCCTTCCGCCTCCTCCTCCTGTGAAATCTTCCAGCAATGCAGTGGTCAAGCATAATCCTAAGCATGCCAAAGTGAACATGATGAACGCGGCTCAGGCAGAGGATTCTTCAGAAGTGATCATGGGTAATCTCTCAGTTAATGATATTCCTGCAAAAGTCTTATTTGATACTGGTGCATCGCATTCTTTCATTTCAAGACCTTTTGTTGCCAAGCATGAGTTGGTGACAGAAAAGATTCCTATTCCGTTGAAGATTGTGTCCCCGGGTAAGCAGATGACTTCTCGAGTTTTGGTTCCGAATGTCGGTATCAAGATGGGCGACTATAGATTTCTGGCTAAACCAATTGTTCTTGGTGACTCTGATATTGATCTTATTCTCGGATGGACTGGCCACGATGTGATCATCTATGCCGCTCGTGATGATACCATTCGGTTGTTTTCTCTCAATGAGAAGGGTGAATTGGATCCTATCTCTCAAATTCCAGTCGTTTGTGTGTACCAAGATGTTTTTCCAGAAGAGCTTCCGGGTATGCCTCCTCACCGGCCAGTGGAGTTCGTTATTGATCTTGAGCCTGGCACGAAACCCGTTTGCAAGCGTCCATACAAGCTTGGGCCAAAAGAGTTGAAGGAATTGAAGAAACAGCTCGATGAACAAGAGCGTCTAGGTTTGATCAGACCGAGTTCTTCTCCTTGGGGTTGTGGTGTTCTTTTTGTCCAGAAGAAGGATGGCACGGACCGACTTTGCGTCGATTACCGTCCATTGAACAAGAAGACAATCAAGAACAAGTACCCACTTCCCAACATCAATGAGCTATTCGAGCAACTTAAAGGTGCTAAAGTGTTCTCCAAGCTTGACCTTCGTATGGGTTATCATCAAATTCACATTCGTGAAGAAGATATTCCCAAGACAGCATTCAGAACAAGCTTTGGTTCTTATGAATATACTGTCATGTCATTCGGCCTTGTCAATGCTCCTCCAACATTCACTCGCTTGATGAATTTCATCTTTAACCCCTACACCAATGAATTTGTCTTGGTCTATCTCGATGATATTTTGGTCTTCTCCAATAATAAGAAGGATCATGCCATACATTTGCGATTGGTGCTTGACAAGCTCAGAGAGTATCAATTATATGCGGAGTTCTCCAAATGTGAATTTTGGCTTGATGAAGTTCTTTACCTTGGGCATATCATCTCTGCCAAGGGCATTGCTGTTAATCCTGAGAAGGTGTCTGCAGTCGTGAATTGGGAACCTCCTTAGAATGTCAAGCAGCTTCACAGTTTTCTTGGACTTGCAAGCTATTGCCAAAGATTCGTTGAGAATTTCTCAAAGATTGCAAAGCCTCTTTCCAACCTCCTCCAGAAGCATGTGAAGTATGTCTGGTCTCCTGAGTGTGACGTGGCTTTCAACACTCTCAAAGAGAAACTCGTCACT
This sequence comes from Aegilops umbellulata, assembly GCA_032464435.1. NCBI lineage: Eukaryota > Viridiplantae > Streptophyta > Magnoliopsida > Poales > Poaceae > Aegilops > Aegilops umbellulata. Next base: position 507,718,659 of record CP136055.1, read on the forward strand.
GCTCCAGTGTTGACTCCTCCTGATGATTCCAAGCCTTATGAAGTTTTCTGTGATGCTTCTCTTCAAGGTCTCGGTGCTGTCTTAATGCAAGAGAAGAAGGTTGTAGCCTATACCTCTCGTCAGTTGAAGCCCAACGAAAAGAACTACCCCACTCACGATCTTGAGTTGGCGGCAGTTGTCCATGCATTGATAACATGGAGACATCTCTTGTTGGGAAGGAAAGTGGACATTTTCACCGATCACAAGAGTCTCAAGTACATCTTCACACAGCCCAACCTCAACCTCAGGCAAACTCGATGGGTCGAAATGATTCAAGAGTATAATCCGAGTATTGAATATACTCCAGGCAAGGCTAATGTGATTGCAGACGCTTTGAGCAGGAAGGCTTACTGCAACAGCTTAATCCTCAAGCCCTTTCAACCGGATCTTTGTGAAGCTTTCCGCAAGTTGAATCTCCAAATTGTTCCTCAAGGTTTTCTTGCCAACCTCATCGTATCTCCTACTTTGGAAGATCAAATTCGTGAGGCACAATTGTTGGATACCATGGTGAAGAAGGTGAAACGTGGTATTGACAAGAGCATTTCCAAATACAAGTGCTATCGAGTTGATGACAGAGATACTCTTTTCTTCGAGGACCGGATTGTGGTTCCAAAGGGTGATCTTCGTAAAGTCATTATGAACGAGGCGCACAATTCTCTTCTGTCAATTCATCCTGGAAGTACGAAGATGTACCATGACCTCAAGCAGTCGTATTGGTGGACTCGAATGAAGCGAGAAATTGCTCAATTCGTGAATGAATGTGATGTCTGTCGAAGGGTGAAAGCAGAACACCAACGACCAGCTGGTCTACTCCAACCTCTTGCTATTCCAGAATGGAAGTTTGATCATATCGAAATGGACTTCGTGACTGGATTTCCTAAGTCCAAGCGTGGAAATGATGCTATTTTCGTCGTCATCGACAAGCTCACTAAAGTGGCTCGTTTTCTTCCTATTAAAGAATCTATTACAGCAGCGCAGCTGGCAGAGCTCTACACATCCAGAATTGTCTCCTTGCATGGCATTCCGCAATTGATCTCTTCAGACCGTGGCAGCATCTTTACCTCCAAGTTTTGGGATTCCTTTCAGAAGGCCATGGGCACAAATATTCGCTTCAGCACAGCTTTCCACCCTCAAACTAGTGGACAAGTCGAGCGTGTCAACCAAATTCTTGAAGATATGCTCAGAGCTTGTGTTATCTCTTTTGGCATGAAGTGGGAGGATTGTCTTCCATATGCTGAGTTCTCTTACAACAACAGCTTTCAAGCCAGCTCGGGCAAAGCCCCATTCGAGATTCTCTATGGCAGAAAGTGCCGTACTCCTCTCAATTGGTCTGAGACGGGCGAACGTCAACTTCTTGGCAACGATTTGATCTCAGAGGCTGAGGCAATGTGCAAGGTCATTCGTGAGAACCTCAAAGCCGCGCAATCGCGCCAAAAGAGCTATTACGATAGCAAACATCGTGATTTGGCATTCGAGGTCGGAGATCATGTCTACCTCCGCGTCTCTCCAATGAAAGGAACTCGTCGCTTCGGTATCAAGGGGAAACTTGCCCCTAGATACGTGGGTCCTTTCAAGATCATCGGCAAACGAGGCGATCTCGCCTATCAACTTGAGCTTCCCTCCAACTTTGCAAATGTGCACGATGTCTTCCACGTGTCACAGCTTCGCAAGTGCTTCAAGACGCCTGAGCGCACCATCAACTTCGAAGAGATTGATCTTCAAGAAGATTTGTCCTATCATGAGCATCCCGTTGCTATTCTTGAAGAAACTGAGCGCAAGACTTGCAACAGGTCAATCAAATTCCTGAAAGTGAAGTGGTCACACCATTCAGACCGAGAAGCCACCTGGGAGCGCGAGGACCACCTCCGTTCCGAGTATCCGGAGTTCTTTCAGTCCTAGATCTCGGGACGAGATCCTCTCGTAGTGGTGGAGTGTTGTAACACCCCGGATGTAACTTGCCATATTTGTAACTCCAACTCTTGCCATTTTCGGCAATGTGATATGATATTCCCTCCGTGGTTGGGTTTCCCGTCGTTTTGCATTTTTTCCTCGTCATGCATTTCATATCATGTCATCATGTGCATCGCATTTGCATACGTGTTCGTCTCATGAATCCGAGCATTTTCCCCGTTGTCCGTTGCAATCCGGCGCTCCTATGTTCCCCGGCGTCCCCTTTTACCTTTTTCCGTGAGCGGGTATTAAACCTTCTCGGAATGGACCGAGGTTTGCCAAGCGGCCTTGGTATAGCACCGGTAGACCGCCTGTCAAGTTTCGGGTCATTCGGAGGTCGTTTGATACTCCAACGGTTAACCGGGTAACCGTGAAGGCCTCGTGTGTGTTGCAGCCCAAAACCCCTTCAAATCAGCCCAATAACCCATCTAAGACACTCCCATGTCCATCGCCGTTCGATCACGATCGCGTGGCCGAAAACCGCTCTCCATTTGGAGCTCCCTAGCTCCCTTTACCTATAAATATGTGCTCCCCTCCTTCATTTTCGGGTCCAAACCCTAGCCCCGCTCCCTCTCCGCGCCGGACGTGTCCGTCCGCCGCCGGACACACCAGCGCCGCCGCCCGCGGCCAATCAGAGGCCGCCACGTGTCGCCCGCCGCCACCCGTACCGCGCCGCCCGAGCAGGCCCGCCGGGGCCCGAGGCCGGCCCCCGCGGCCCGCGAGATCCCCGCCGCCCGGTCGCCTCCTCCTCCCCGCGCCCGGTCGCCGCCTCATCCCCGAGCTTCGCCGCCAAGTCCTCCGCCGCCGCCTGGTCGCCGTCGCCGCCCGCCGCCGCCAAGACCCGCCGCGACGCCGATCGCCGCCCGCCGCCGCCAAGCGCCTCCTCCCGCGCGCCCCGGCCAGATCCGGCCGTGGAGAGGCCGGATCCGCCCGTCCCCGCCTCCACCGGCCGCCCTTCCGCCATCTCCGGCGAGATCCGCCGCCGGCCTCGACTTCCGTGCGAAACCTGGGTTGACTTCTTCTTCGCCTCAAATCCTGTAAGTCCCAGATATTTTGCATGATGTGGTCATCTTCAACGCATCATATCTCTGCATCCGTAGCTCCGTTTCATGCGTATAATATGTCAAATTGTTAGTCTCGATAAGTACATCATTTCATCTCATTGCATCATTTTCATTTGAGTTCACCTTGATGCCCGAAATGCTGTTAGAAGAGGGCTATGTGATGTTAGTTTCAGATCTGTTATCAGAACATGCACTTTTGTCATTTTTGCCATGATTGATGTGTGCATCCTATGAATTGGAGCCCTACATGTGTTTTGAAATATGCCATGCCGTCTTTACAGGGGTGTATGCCATGTATTTTTTTGATCTTTGTGGTGCCTAGCACAAGCATGCAAACTAGGGTACTTAATGTTGCTGATTTCAGAGACTTAGTAATTTCACTAAGTCCTTGCCTGCTGTTATTTTTATACCATGTGTTCATGTTGTTTCATAGAGATCTATGCCTCTTTTGAGCATGATCAGTAAGGGTGTTTTGAGAATATGGATTTTTTCTATCCATCCATGCCTTTTTTTGTATTTATGGAGTGTCATAGCTTGAGTCAATCGAGCTCTACTTTTGCTATAAAATGTTACTGGCAGATTGTTTACATGTTATTCGATTTTGCCAATGCTTTTTGTAGTTGATCCTTGCATGCTATGATGTTGTTCTTGCCATGTCTAGCTTCTATTCCATGTCTTCTTGATGTATGTATATTTAGTTTATCTTGCAATGCTCCGTAGTTAGTGCATCGAGCTCGTAAACATGCCTACTTGTTATCTGTTTTTGACATGTCCAGTTTTCTGCAAAGTCTGAAACCCGTAACGAAACTTGCTTATTTGACATGGGTGCTATTATATTTGCTGATCCTTTTTGGCTCATGGTCAGTAAGGGACTTTTGTTAATTGCTTTGAGTAGAATCATTCCATGCCTTATTTTGCCATGTCCTGTTCCTGTACGAGGTTGTTTCATTGCTCTAAACATGTCATCCTGATGTTAATCTCTGGCATGTTATTTTCACTAAGTCTGTGAACCTGTTATCTTTTGCACTTTTGCCATGCTTGTTTGAACCTTTTATGTTGTGGTTTAGCCGTAGCTCAGTGTTCATCTTTTGTCAAGCATCTTGAGTAGATGACTGTCATATGCTTTGCCGGTACGTTTGGTTGCAGTATCTTAATTTCTTGCCGCTTGCTAAGTAGCATCATGCTGTTAATGGCAGAATCTTGTCATTCTTGTTTTGCTTGCCATTTGCAAACCGTGCATCCGATTCCGGTGATCTTTATATCGATTTCAACCGAAATCACCTCACCTTTCCAGTGGTATACTTGGTTTGCCAAGATTATGCCTTGTTCATCCTTGTCCTTCCGGAGCACGCATATGCATTACATATCACATCTCGCATATCATGCCATGTGTTGCATCATGTTGCTTGCGCATGGCATCGTGATTGATGGTTGTCCCCTTTGCTTGTGTTCTTGCTTTGGGTAGAGCCGGGAGACGAGTACGTGAACGAGGAACCTGTTGAGAACGCTTACGAGGATCAAGCTTTCGACAACTCTGAGAACCTTGCAGGCAAGATGACCATACCCTCGAAATCACTTCTATCTTTGCTTGCTAGTTGCTCGCTATTTTGCTATGCCTATGCTGCGATACCTACCACTTGATATATCATGCCACCCATATTGCCATGTCAGCCCCTAACCATCCATGTCCTAGCAAACCGTTGATTGGCTATGTTACCGCTTTGCTCAGCCCCTCTTATAGCGTTGCTAGTTGCAGGTGAAGATGAAGTTTGTTCCTTGTTGGAACATGGATTTGTTGTTCCTTGTTGGAACATGTTTACTTGTTGGGATATTACAATACCTCTTTTTTTAAATAATGCATCTATATACTTGGTAAAGGGTGGAAGGCTCGGCCTTATGCCTGGTGTTTTGTTCCACTCTTGCCGCCCTAGTTTCCATCATACCGGTGTTATGTTCCCGGATTTTGCGTTCCTTACACGGTTGGGTGATTTATGGGACCCCCTTGACAGTTCGCTTTGAATAAGACTCCTCCAGCAAGGCCCAACTTTGGTTTTACCATTTGCCACCTAAGCCTTTTTCCCCCGGGTTTTCGCGAGCCCGAGGGTCATCTTTATTTTACCCCCCCGGGCCAGTTCTCCTTCGATTGCTGGTCCAAACTAGAGCCACTTGCGGTGCCGCCCTGAGGCAACTTGGGGTATCCTCGGTTGCCGTACGTACTGCTCATCCGGATGTGCCCTGAGACCGAGATATGTGCAGCTCCTATCAGGATTTGTCGGCACAATCGGGCGGCTTTGCTGGACTTGTTTTATTACTGCCGAGATGTCTTGTAGTCCGGGATTCCGAGACTGATCGAGTCTTCCCGGTAGAAGGAATATTCTTCGTTGACCGTGAGAGCTTATAATGGGCTAAGTTGGGACACCCCTGCAGGGTATTATCTTTTGAAAGCCGTGCCCGCGGTTATGAGGCAGATGGGAATTTGTTAATGTCCGGTTGTAGATAACCCGAAGTTGATCTTAACTAAAAACACATCAACCGCGTGTGTAACCGTGATGGTCTCTTCTCGGCGGGGTCCGGGAAGTGAACACGGTGTTGGAGTTATGTTTGACGTAGGTTATTCTAGGATCACTTCTTGATCACTTCTAGCTTCACGACCGTGCTTTGCTTCTCTTCTCGCTCTCTTTTGCGTTGTTAGCCACCATATATGCTAGTCGCTTGCTGCAGCTCCACCTCACTACCCTATCCTACCTTTAAGCTTAAATAGTCTTGATCTCGCGGGTGTAAGATTGCTGAGTCCCCGTGACTCACAGATTCTATCAAAACAGTTGCAGGTGCCGACGATGCCAGTGCAGATGATTCAACCGAGCTCAAGTGGGAGTTCGACGAGGAACGTGGTCGTTACTATGTGTCTTTTCCTTATGATCAGTAGTGGAGCCCAGTTGGGGTGATTCGGGGATCGGTGTAGCATTTGGGGCAGTCTTCTTTCATTTTGTTTCCGTAGTCGGACCTTGAGTGTAATCTGGATGATGAATGCTTATTTATGTATTGTGTGAAGTGGCGACTGTAAGCCAACTATGTATCTCTTTCCCTTATGTATTGCATGGGTTGTGTGAAGATTACCTCACTTGCGACATTGCTTTCAATGCGGTTATGCCTCTAAGTCGTGCCTCGACACGTGGGAGATATAGCCGCATCAAGGGCGTTACATAATCACTCCTGCTGCTCTCTCTTAGGTAAAACAACATAAAACATGTGTAGCTCTCCTCCTTGATCAAGTTGGAGCATGCAGATGAACCTGTCTCCTAATTTTGGGTAGCACATCTGTTTGCTGCCCCCTAGTACTTCTCTGCGCTCCCCCATCACATATCTGGTCCAGTCTTGCACTATTAAGCATTCATCGCTGATCTTGAATGCACTAAAGTAACATGTAGGATATCTTGGCCGTAAGCTAATAATACTCATGGTACCTTTAGTCTCGATCCCATAAGGCACAACATTCATCGGGAGTCCCTGTTGAAGAACATCGTATGGTCACATACTTAGCAATGAAGTTTAGCTTCACAAATAATGTATGGAAAAGATGCACTGAGGTCAAATAGTAAAAATCTTACCATCCTTCCTAAATAGATGTGACCGTAGTTCATTACGAACACTATTGGTCGCACGTTTTCAGTACTAACATTTTTAAGTCCAGGAAGAAAATTTGTCTTGACAGTATCAAGATCCTCAAGCCATGTAACATAATGACTTAGCTCCTCGCAGTTTAGTTCAGCCCCGGGACAGTAGTATGTCCTGTCTACCAAGCGCTGGACATGTTTGCTTGCACCGAAATAAGCTGACAATACAAATTAGTTGTCAACTATTTTTGAATAAACAATATCAAAGACATAAATATGGTTGAGAAACTTACATAATGGTGTAACTGGAGGCATCTACACATCGACCCAGATGTCGGTATTACCTTCAATATCATCTTCCGGACGAATATCAAAGATGATAACCATATCAGGCTCAAATGCATAAGTCTTGCATAGTGCTCGCCATGTTTTGCATCCAAAATATGTGTAGTCGTCTGAATTGTATAATTTTGCGTGGAAAATATAACCATGCTCGGTCTTCAAGTAAACTTTCTTTACCTCCATAGTATGACTGAAACCTATCTTATCCAATACAAAAACTCTTGCATGGCAGAGGATACGCTAGTAGAATAGTAAAAAAAATAAGTTGAAGCAAATGAAGCAGATGCCATGCTTAATTACGAAAAAAGACTTGTAGTTGTGACTTACTGTATCCACTTTGAAGTTCTCGTCCAGCTTGATGCTGAAGCGCCTATCATCACCTAGGAAGATTCCGTCGCACAAGCCGCGCTCGTCTTCGCAGTATTTGCAAATACCGTAATCATTTTTGTCGTCAGACATTTCCTATGTTCATAGTTAAACATTAATTGAAAACCAATAGAAGACAACTACCAGGATACTCAACACACAAACCCGGGGCACTCGATATTTCCTACATATTCTGGCAAAAGTCATGCCAAAATTCACGGAAAAATCCGGCACGACCTTTGCTAAAATAGGACATGTCGAGCGCCTGAAAATTTGCCGGAACGGAAATGAATCAACACTCCGGCAAAACATAGGCCACTCGGAGGTGTAACCTACAAACATGACCGGCCACTTGGATATTGAGCAACACAAGATATACATTTCAAAATATCTTATAAGACTCAAATTAGCATGCATTCAATAAGCAAAAGTAAATCACCTCATGCGTCTGTACATCGTCGAATATTATCACTAATACATCCCGAATAGTGTCATACATATAACATCACTAGTACAACTAAAACCCTAGCACACGACGGGTATCGGCACGGGCGGTGGACGCCCACAGAGAAGGAACCATCACGGGATCATAGCTCCAGTGAGATCCCTAGAGAACCTGCCAGGTATTGGAGAACCTGTGCTCCAACGCAAACAAGTAGCGACGGACGTGCGCGTCCTCCTCACTGACACGGTGACGCACCACCTCCGCGGAGTCCTCGAGCCTCTGGACCATCACTAGCCCACGCGACCGCCACCAAAGAAGGTTCGGGTCAACGACAGGCTGGCTCCTCACCAACCTGCGCCCCCCAGTAGGTAGCGCCTCCCAGTACCACCCCGGCGGAGCCCAGTCCCGGACATGGCCCATCTGGTCAAGCAGGTGTCGTCCTCCGCCGACTCGACGACAAGGATGCGGGATAGGCATCATCCATGTCGATGCGGGAAAATTGCTTTAACTAAAAAAATAGCAACAAGTTCTTACTAACTAGTTCTTACTAAAAATAAACTTACTATAAATAAAAATATTCTAGTACCTAATTAGTACCTAGTTCTTACTAACTAATTAGTACCTAGGAACTACTGCCCTAATTACCATCTAATTTGATGAACCTATAGGGGTGAAAAGTGGTAGCGGATATTCCAATTATCCAACTATAAAGTGAAATAAGTGGTCAAATTTTACTCGTTTTATGATTCATCTTAGAAATTTGATTCGTTTCCACCCTTACATGAACCCTAACTCATTTGAGCCGCATCTGCATCCGATTCGTTTCCACCCTTACATGAACCCTAACTAATTTGATGGAGGTAGAAAACCTAGGCAGAGGTAGGGGAGAGGGAGGGGCAGACGTGCTCACCTCGGGTGCCTGTGGCGAGGGAGGGGCAGGCGGCGTCGAGGTCGTGGTCGGGGCTCCGGGGCGGCGTTGAGGTCGGGGGCGGGGGCGGCGTCCGGGGAGGCGTTGAGTTCGGGGTCGGGGGCGGCGTCGGGGGTGGCGTTGAATCTGGGGTCGGGGGCGGCGTAGAGGGTGTGCGGAGAGCGCGCAGCGGCCGAGGGGCGACGGCGGCGGCGAGAGTGGAGTTGGATTTGGGGGATGAACTGACCGTGTGGAAGGACGAACCCCATGGTTAAGTCAGAAGTACCAGTAGCGCGTTCCAGAAAGGGCGGTACTGCTACGTTAGCTACAACGCATTCCGGAATAGACGCTACTGGTTCACCATTATCTTTTCCCCCCTTTTTCATTTAGTTTTCTTCACATTTTATTTTTTTTCCTTTCACCTTATTCTATTTCTTTCATTTTCAATTACCTTTCTATTTGCTTTCCATTTAATTTTATATCCTCTATCAGTAGCGAGTTTAGAATAAAACGCGCTGCTACAAAGAAAGTAGCGGTAGCACGGTTCGTTATAGGTCGCTACTACTATGTGTAGCCTATCGGCTAAGCCGTGGGAATTTTAATAGTAACGTGTTTAGAAGAAGACGCGCTACTGCTAGAACTTTATCTGCAGCGCGGTTTGCGCAGGCGCGCTACTGCTACTTAGCACCAGCGTGCTTTTTTGACCCTCGCTACTGCTAAAGTTCTGTGTATAAGGTTTTCCCTAGTAGTGCTAGCGGAACCTAACCAAAGCCCGGTGATGTGGATATTTCACATATACCACTACAAAGTATCTAATTTTGAGAAAATGTCGCAGATTTTGAAATATGCGAATTGTAATCATTAAATGTCATTAGTATCATTAAGAAAGAACAAGTGTTAAATAGTAAGAAAAAGTGTGATTTGTATAATTGTTGCAGGCTTGGGCATGGTGTTTAAATCCTTCATTGTAAACATAGACTCGTCCAAGGAAAGATAGATGGATTAATCCTTATTACCCAAAAAATTTAGTGTTTAATACTTAAAACTCACTCATGTCGTCACTTACAGAATCACTAATTTTCTTTAAAAGGAGGATTACTCCCGGCCTCTGCATCTTATTGATGCATGCAGCCATATTATTAAGCAAGTAAGACATGTCTTAAATTCAGTACAAGCTCGCAAGTGGAGCTGAAATGAAGAAAAAAATTAAAAAAGTGCCACAACCAATCCTATTATTGGATCGTCAACCAAATCGGTTGTAATTATCCCGTGCCATCTCCCAATGGTTGCACCCAAAAGTCATATGCTCCTTGGCTTCCGCATGGTTGAGTCGCTTACAGAATTACTGATGGTGGCATATCTGATATATCATTGAAGCGGGAGATAATATGAAATTGGTTATACTACCTTCTTGCAATAGAAAATCATGTATGTAAAAATTGTATTATCACCCAATTTATAGCTAACGAAGTGTTAACAGTGACACGATGATTATCCATATATGGCGATCACTCTAGATCATTATAAAACATTTTTGGTAATAATGTAAATAATACTACATTAAGAATGTGTTGATTGGCCAATTCAAATGGACATTTCCATTTGCATCATTATGGAAGGATATTGGTATGCCTTTTGAGTGCCTATATATTCCCTCGCAAAAAAAAAGAGAGTGCTTATATATTATTTTTCTTTTGAAGCAAGTTACCAAACACAAAAGCATCCATTTGGCTTATATATTTTTGTGTTAGTAGTAGAGATACGTGAAGAATATTTGACATCAATGGCAAGCACAAGGATCGATGCTCGTAAGCTCCACGCCCTATGTTTCATGCGCATCGTTGTTATCCATGGTGACAAGGAGTGGAACATCAACGGTAAGGGACGCTGGATAGCAAACATCGTCGGGGTGGGAGGAGGACAAGTGCATAGCCATAGCCACAATGATGACCGGAGCTTCCACCGCCTTCTCCCTAACCTCCATCACCATTGTAGCCGCCTCCACCAGCGCCAATGCCGGTGACAGCGACTAAGGCTAAGGCTCTTGCCGCGGCAATGAGGAGGGTGCCAATGAGCAGGACCAGGAGAGCCGTGAGAGTGGGGTGGTTGGTCAACTCAATATGACAGAAATCCACAACCAAATCCATTCATAATGAGCCCTCGCTGATGCCTAGTTTTGTCTATGTTGCTTTTGACAAATACATACATACATTGCCTCCAACGGTCTCAACCATACACATGCACAAGATTTAATGTATCAAGCAAACACACTTCATTGGATTTCCTTTTTTCTTTTTACATTTTTTCTAGCCAGAGAGGAGGAAAGAAAGATGATTTATTGATTAGATGAGTTTTGTGGGAAGGCCGTCCCGACGAACTTGAGGAAGCGCTCCGAGTAGAATTGAGGTTCAACTGCAGATATTGACAAGGGGTTATATTTATACTTGATGGACTTGTATGCATGCTCAATCTTCTTTGTCATGTTGTACTTCTGCAGAATATCAATGATCCCTATGTAGAGCACCACATCATACATGTGATGGAGTGATTTGCTGCCTTCTTCTTGTTTGTCTTCTTTCTCCGCTCTCGCCGGCATGTTGACCCCTAGCTGGATCGGGAGCCTATTCAATTTCACAACAAATTCAATCATCTCAGATCATACATTTAGCATTGGAAGAACATGAGGATGGAACAACAGAAATCAATTTATAATGACCTTCCTGTGCCTGGAAGCAGAAGATCTACTTCCTCGAAACAACCCGACGGCGCACGCAGGCGGCTCCCCCTTATGTGCGGGCCGACAGCATCTGAACCATTTTTGTCACTGCCTCGCTGCACCAAAATCAGCCCATCTCGATAGTTATAAGCGGAATCCTTCTCCGCGGCATCTGCATTATCGATATCAGCAAGCAAAAAATGCTATTGCAAAATGCGTTATTTGGACAACATACTCAGAGAAATAAAGACATATATTGCAAATTTGCATCCATACCTGCTTCTGAAAGAACGGTCAGTTTATCTGGCAAAATGCTTTCAGGACATGATGATCCTATTTGTAGGTTTCGGCGAGCCCGGTAATGGAAACCAAGAAGCAAGCTGTAATCCATTATACTGTGGTTCCTTAGAAATTCGCTGTCGATTTCAATCTGCCTACACAGAATAAGAACATAGCATGGTCTTTACAAAGATAAATGGTCATGAGAATAAGCTGTTTTTTTCTGAGCGAACATGCTTACTTAAGCAAAGCATCCCGCCAAGAAGGCTCGAGATAAAATGAATAGTTCAGATCCAAGTCTTTCAGTGTCGTGTTCTCGTCGATTTTAATTTTCTCAGTAGAACGACCCAAAGATGAACCTTTCAAGTCAAATCTTCGATGAATTCTAAGTTCTGTGCAGAACATGTTGCCCATCACTACAAATCGAAACTGCATATACAAACAATCAAAATCCACGATTCAGTTTCTATCATTATTACAAAGAGGTAACTAGAATAGGAGAAATCAGATACGGCAACTAATATCATTTTAAGATTGAACAGACATTAATATGCCGTTAAAAAATATATAGAAGCTTTAGACACTATGTGCAATTTTGACTATCGATTGCAACGGCGATATGTCATCGGAAGTCCCAAAAATAATTATATTATGAAACTACTCTCTTGAAAAATCCATTAGTATTATTTTGACATGAACAAAATAAAACAATTTTGTACTTGGTACTAGTCAAATTTATAATATTTGTTGACAAATTCTAATACTTTGTATATTTTGAAATGAGGCAATAGGGAGCACAAATACTAGTTAATAATGTCACTACCTTTTGACCGCTGGAAGGTCTCACCCTGTGGAGACCAAAAAATTTAGTTACAAGTGTGTTCTCATAGGCGTGGACATGACGATAATAGTATGGAAGCATACGCAGAAGAACCTGCATCATGTCAAGTAAATATCAACGGTGTACATGTAAGAACATAAGCAAAAAGGACAAGTTTGATTCGAGTGCTAATATGATACATTAAGTGAACTAGGAAACTAGTGCAGATAAGCTAAAAGCTCTGGACCATTGAAGATATGCGTTTTGGATCAAGTGTTGGGTGAGACATGCAAGCTCCAGATCATTTGAATCTTGATATTGTTACTAAGAGCTGGAATTGGTAGAGAACCTGCACTTCTGATTTCCGAAGAGTCTTGATCATAAACTGGTCATCTTGCGATAAGAAAAAGATACTCCCACTCTTTCCAGGAGAAGATAGCTCCCTAAGTGCATCACTTCCACTAATGGAAATCATGTAATCTGCTGTATCAATCTTGAACATCTCCCTCAAATTTCTATAATCAAATTCTACCAAGAAATTAGTCTTGTTATGTTCTGAAAACTAAAATACTACAAGGGTGTCTCACTAGCTACTGAAACAAATAAATTTGAAACTGTGTGAGTTAATAAGCATTCAATATTATTGCAGAACAATATTCAGATTGATCGCAACAGGGTAACACTTCAACCATTGAACTACTCAAGTTACTCGATGACATCATTATAAATTTTTTTTCTTGTGTTAAGCTAAGTTATACGAATGTACTAGATCAACAGAAGAACATACTTTTTTAGAGAGAAAAGTATACTTCTCATCCCTCAACTCTTGGTGGAATCTATATTTGGTCCCTTAACTCCAAAACCGGACAACTTGCACCCCGCAACTACCGAAACCGGACAAGGTTCGTCCTTGGTCTCGATTTTGACCGGTTTTGGAAAAGTACGCCAATTTTAAAAAATTACATGAATTTGAAAAAAGTACATGAACTTTCAAAAAGTACGCAGATTTGAAAAAAATACGTGGAATTGAAAAAGTACACAATTTTTTTAAAAATTTCATGTATTTTAAAAAAGTACCAGAATTTGGAAACATTGCACGGACATGAAAAAAGTGCGCGAATTTGTGTCAGCACAATCAAAACCGGGGTGGGGCAGCACCAAAACCGGTCAAAACCGTGATCAGGGATGAATCTTGTCCGGTTTTAGAAGTTAAGGGTGCAAGTTGCCCGGTTTTGAAGTTCATAGACCAAATCTAGACTCCACCAAAAACTGAGGGACGAAAAGTATACTTTTCTCTTTTTTAGATAATGAGAAGAACACATGCTAACCAACAATATACTCCTGTTGAATGAAAAGTGAGGCATAGTCTAGTGGTGGGAAGGGGCTGATGCCTTCCCACCCACTCAGGTTCAAGGCATGGTACTTGCAATTTGGGTTTGTTGCACCAATTATACTGTAAGGGGTTCCTTTACAGTCTTTCTATCAAAAAAAAAATGAAAAGTAAGGCACAAACCTGAAAACCATTGGGCAGTAGTCCTTCCACTTGAAATCTAGAGCACGATGGGAAGGCGTAAGCGGAGATCCGTTTTTGGGGAAATTCATCCAGAAATTTGCTTTGGGTCCAAAATCAGAAGCTCTCACTTCACGCTCCTGAATCGGTGTAATCCTCCCAACTGTGTACCTGAGTAGTAAAACCAAGGTTTTGGATTCCGGATGCACACACACAAAAAATCTTGTGGGGCACAGATATCTGGTTACGGCGGTAACCGGAAAATACAGGGCAGTTGCCAAACAAAATATTTTTGAATGAATTTTGAACCTTTACAAAATTCATTCACATTTTAAAATCCAGGATTGTTATCCTTGGCAAGGCAATTTCCTGTGGAGCGCCAAGATGGGCGATTACCGGGTTGTCCATCTTTTGTACTCTCCGACCGAATCACTCGTTTATGGCTCTGATTCCAAGTCAGGGTTTAAAACAGCGTTGAGTACAGGCGTACGGTACAACCACATTCAACCTTAGAAGACAGTAACATCCTCATGTCGATAAAGAAACTAAATTATCGGATCATAGACTTCATAGCTCACAGCTATGTAGAGAAGGAAACTGTTGAAAATTTAGATTGGGATGCTTTGTACGGAGTAGTAAATAATACTTCCTCCGTCCGAAATTAGTTGTCGCGCTTAAACGGATGTATCTAGCACTACGGATACGGAATTAGTTAGTGCTAGATACCTCCGTTTGAACAACAACTAATTCCGGACGGAGTTATGCATTACCTGATTCCAAGTTGCAGACAGAGCATCAGATCGTAGCTCCTGTGCCCTTTAATTATCGTCTCCCCGGGCCTTTTGGCATCCTTCACCTTCCTGCTCCGTCGAAGTCTCGGTTTCTTGGACGACGGCGAATCCGGGAGGCTCTTATCCAGCACGACCTCGCTGATCAGAACGCCCTGCGCGTACTCCCTCTCCAGTATCTGGGAGTGGGAGCCAGCCGTGTCTTCACATTTCAGCGTTTTCTCCGGACCCGCATGACCTCCGGTGACCACCCCGACGGCCACTCCGATGGCCGCGCCGATACTCCGGCGTCTCTGCAGAGAGGGCCTCTTCTTCATCGCAGGCCGCCCGAGGCCCGAGTTCCTCCTGGACAAACTCGCATCCGCCTCCGCGGGCTCTGGGTCCGCGCCGGCGCCGAAGGAGACGTCAGGCAGCACGCCCCTCTTCCTCAGGTCGTCGAGGAGAGCGGCGGGAACCCTGCGGCGCTCAGGGTAGAAGGTGCCCTTCCCGTCCTTGAGCCCCCTGCTCCAGGTCCCGAGGTAGCACCCGCCGCCCTCCCAGGTGTACAGCCCGTAGCCGTGCGCCACGCCGGCGACCCAGTTCCCCTGGAACGAGTCCCCGGCGCTCCACGTGAGGACCCCTTTGCCGGACATGAGGCCGTTCCTCATGGTGCCGACGTAGCTGTTGCCGTTCGCCCACGTGTACCGGCCCTGGCCTTCCATCTGGCCCTGGACCCAGGCGCCCTGGTACACGTCGCCATTGGCGTGCGCCTGGAGCCCGAGGCCGTGCTTGCGGTCCAGCTTCCACTGACCCTTGTAAGACGAGGAGGGGGAGCCGTTGGTGTACGTTCCTTCGCCGTCCATGAAGCCGCCGGAGTATTCGCCTTCGTAGACGGCCCCAGACGGCCACTCCGTCCTTCCATTGCCATGCCTCATCCCGCGCCTCCACCCGCCCTCGTACACGCAGCCGCTGCCTGACCAGACATACCGCCCCGTGCCCTCCGGCACCCCTCCCAACAGCGTGCCGGAGTAGAGGTCGCCGTTGGGTAGCGTGAGCTCCCCGGCAGAATTTGTCCACGAAGCAGCGGCATCGGGGTGGCTTTGATGAGGGCGAGCTGGGGCGTTGTTCCTGGCCGCAGGGGCTGCTGTCCTGCCTTGCATGCTGCTCAGGCTGTCCTGCAGAGGAATGCGAAGTTAATTAAGAGAGAGACATATTCATACTAGTACATGAATCGACCAAGAGTTAATTTGGTCTCAGGTTGAACATGCATGCAAGTTGACCTTCTTGAAGGAGGTGTAGCTATAGTGGTGGTTGTAACTTGTAGTGCTGGTTGATCTTGATATGTGTGCGTATGTATGAAATCAAGAGTGATATTAATTAGTTGTCATATCATAGGGGCGTCGCGGTGGCTGTGATGAGTTCCGACTAACGTATAGTAGTACTAGCTTAGCACTGGACTACATGTGATGCAAAGTCGACTGATTTTTCCTCGGCCCTTGGATTAAAATCCAATGGCTGGGCCCAACTTTTCTCCCATCCTTGCCTGCCTCCCGCTGCGGCGCCGCCGCTCACCTCCCCGTTCATGCTTCCGGCCGGCGAGGTTGCTACATAATCTGAGGGACAGTCCAAAACGAAAAGCACCCCATCCGCACCTAAGAACCCTTGTCCCAGTGTGGCCACACGTGGTATAGGGTTGCTCATCCCGCCCGGTGTCGTAGAAGCTAAACTGAAACTCTCACATACATGTTCTGTAAGGAGGCTAGCTCTCTAAATGATACTCTTTTGTCCCATAATAGTAACATCTTATATTATGGGACGAAGGGAGTACATTCTTGGCTGATGAATCCACAAGTGCTCAACATTCATCGGCTACCTGCTAACGTTACGGACATATTAGTGGTGCCTGGCCTACGCCGACGACGATGCGCAGCAGCCGCATCGTCCCTGTCTCCGGGGTCCGGGCAAGTTCGCAATCCTCTAATCTGAGTCGCGGTAAAAAAAGGCCCCACTCGCACCTAGGAAACCCTCATCCTGGCCAACGACGTCGGCAACGCCGCTGCTAGCCATGTCGTCCCCGGGTCTGGCAAGGCCCTGACGAGGCCTCGCTTCGCATGTGCCTCTGCCCCTCATCTTCTTCTCTGCGAAATCGACTTAACAAAAAATTCAGGCAGCATGTAAATACCAGGCACGCCAAATTTATGTACTCCCTTCGATCCAAATTAATTGACGCAATATCTATACAAGTCTTTATACAATTTGTATAGAGGTTGCGTCATTTAATTCGTACGGTGTAGGAGGGGTGCCCATGTAGAGCAGGCACAACAAAGGATCCATGATCCATCCGTACAAGGATATAAGGAACTGAAGAAACACGATGTGCTCTCAGCCAGGACAGGAGCGGGAGAGGATAAATCGAAGGGGATCAAGAGAAAAACGTAGAGCAACGAACAGCAACGCGAGAGGAGGGAACGGATCGGCGAAGGAGGCCGGCCGGGCGGCGAGAGATGGATGGGTGAGTAGGGTTGCTTACCGATCGATGGATGCAGTTGCAATGCGGCGCCGCGGCACAAAGAGCAAGGAGAAGGAGAAGAAAACTCTCTGTGCGCTTCTCGTCTCTTGTCTCCTCTCCTCTCCTCTCCCCTTTTTCTTCTTGTGTGTGTATGGTAGTAGTATATACTGCTGCATGGGATGGGTTGCTTGGAACTGACAGTGCCTGTTCATGGCTGCCAGCTGCAGTTCTTGCATAGCAAACGTGACAAGACAATTCGATCTTACCAGTCTATTCACTGTAGAATTTGTTTATTTACTTACCGGTGAAGCAAGCAACTGGGTCGAGCTGTTGCACATGGCGCCATGTGAGAAGATGTGACCGCCGGCCCTCTTCTCTGTCTCTCGCTCTCTCTCGACCTCTTCTTGCTCTCTACTGGTGAGTAGTTTGAAAAATGCAGTAGGTACGTACGTACCTACGGCTGACAGCCTGCTCACAATTGGTATACAACACAATCTTCACCCTTGCCGACGTGACCAAGAATTTGCATGATTGGTTTGCTGCCAATATTCGGCTAGCCTAACGTTGGCATTGTCAAAAAATATCAATACCAAGACTAATCAAATATTGACAATTTTATGTGAGATAGATAAGACAACTTGGTAACAAAGAGACCCGGAAAAGAAATTGATAACAAAGAGACTGATTGATTTGTTATTAACATTTGACATTGCCTTCGACAAGTAAACATTGGGCAAAATCAAAACTTTTAGCAATCCTTTGTGAGATGGACAACGAAAACTGGTATGCAACTAATCTCTAGCCAACGTTTGGCAATTGCTTCGGGAGGCAACGCTTCAACTCCCGCATGTCTTCGGGCATACAACCGTCTCCACCACCTCCCTCGAGTTGCATCGCTTGGTTTTGGCTCTAGAAAAACGATCGATCCAAGCGTTCCTTTAAGGCCAGGCCCAGAGGGGCTTTAAGGTCAGGCGGATCAAGATTACGGTGCAACTCAGGCAACCAAACCGGTCAAAACCCCATTAAACTATATATTAAATATACAACATGCACTCGTTCACTTTACTTTTTACTCTTTTTTTTTTCCTTTAAGAGTTTACTTTACTTCACGGTATGCCACACCATGCATGTGAAAAGAAATTCTGCCATGCATGGAACATCATGTGCATGGATTACCGTACGTGATTGCTTCGACGCTCGCTATTTTTTGTCTTCTTTTAAATTTTCTTATTTCCAAGCATTACATTGAGTTTTTCTTTCTGTTTTACTCCATCCCTTCCATAATAATCAAAGTTCTAGGGTTTTCCCAAGTTAAACTTTTTCAAGTTTGACATAGTCTATAGAAAATCCGCAAAGCTCTATGGTATCAAATATAGTTAATATAAAAATTCATTTCATAATGACTAATGAAGTAAATTTGGTTTTACAGATGTTGATATATTTTTATATAGACTTTGTCAAACTTGATAAATTTTGTCTTAGGACAATCCTAAAACTTCAATTATTTTGAAACAGAAGGAGTATTGTGTACCATCATGTATCTGCAAGCCTGATCAAAATAAAATGTGTTTTCATTCACAAAAATAAAATAAAATAAATAAAACATGTTTTTTATTCATATAAAATATGAAGATACATGTTGAAACAAGAAAAAACACTACCAAACATTTTGAAACGAGATAAAGTTTGACAACGACCAAAAAAGTAGCATGAATCTCAAAGCAACCACGGACGATGGATCAATGCAAGGTATATCCCATGCACGGTAGATAAACCTCTTTCCGAAAATCCTCTTATGCTCCCGATCTCAAATGAGCTCGGGGTGAATAGTAAAATCAGAAGAAAAACTATACAAAAATTCATGAAATTAAGAAGAAGCAAATGTGGCAAACTTTGACAAATGTTTTGAGTGAGTGAAAATTTTCATCATGGAATGAATTCATAGAAGTCAACGCGAAAACAAAATCAGTACTCCAAAATGCTTTCAAAAATAGCGTTTTTGGAGCGTCAATTTTGGTTTTCTTACCACTACTTTCACAAATATCATTTCATGATAAAATTTGCAAGCATACAAAACATTTATCAAAGTTTGTCACAGAACAATTTCACTATTTTCTTAATTTTTACTGTTCATGAAAAGCATTTTAGCTCCAGAGCAGATAGTTGTATCCCTCTCCGTCTTTATTTCTTTTTAGTTTGCATATTACTCTAGTCCTGGGTTACGTGCATGGTTGGATGCATTGTTCTTGGACTGTGGGGCTACCTCCAATTAATATATGCTTGCAGTGTGGTAAGCAACTTCATATTTGAAATTGAGGTATGATATGATGCTTTTGGTCGTTAGATTAAAAAAAAGTATCCTTGCCACATATGCATTGGTGCGGATGGTAATGCATACACCAAATAGAAAAAACTTTTAAAATTATACATAGAGTACAAAGGAACCGAAAGGAGTATATATATTGGGAGTACAGGAATCAATCAATCAGAGCATACTTGGAGTTTTTATTCTATATTCTTTTCCTCCTTATCAACAAGCTAGATAGATGAGTAGATCTACAGTGGGGTATCTTTTCGTGGCGGTATAAGCCCATAACTAGTCAAGTGGCTAGCTAGAAATAGAAGAAGAAATAGAAGAAGAAATAGAAGAAGAAATTAAACCTAAAATGCTAGTCCATACTTGTATATCTTTTCGAGGCGTCTTAATTAGGCTAGAGATATTAGTAGAAGAAGAAAGCCAAAGCTGCTACTACAATGTTTTCCCTGGTCTACAACAGCGAAAAGTAGGAGTGTATCACCTGTGCAGTACGTCTACTTTAATCAATCAAGTTGTAGCACCCCTTTCGACAATTAAGACTGTAAGCACAGCGCTAGATTGAGCATCAAAGGCCACATAGTACAAGGCATCTATCACATGACCGATTGAAACCAACTGTGATCTACTACGTGCCTAGCTAGCTAGCAGCCAGCCAGGTGCACTAATTGGGCATATTAAAACAAGGAGAAGAAGGTGCTGCCCGTACGCTAAGCCTGATCAATACCTATATATAGTATGATTGGGACTGATCGAAGAAGGTTAATCAAAGTCCTTTCGTACGCCCACTGGGCGCGGCATTCGCTCGCGCTGCCTCGAAAGTCGCGTGCAGTGCCCGTGGCCATGGTCGATGTGACAACGATCTGCTACTGCGTAAGTAATAGATAGACTGATTAAACAAGGCGATGGATGATGTTGCATGCGTACACGCGTCCTGTGGGTACGACCAAGAACATATATTTACTGTGTGCATGCATGCGTGTACGACTGAGTCAAATTACTGTTAATTTTGTCCTTACATGTTTCGTCCCGGCTAAGTTACCCAGACTTTTGGTTTTACCGGTTGCAAATTTGTCAGCCGCAACAGGTACGCAAAATGATGCTGGATAATTTGAAAAACTACTTCGCGCGAGAATTTATTCACTGATACCAGGTGACAGTTTATCAAACACAGTTCACAAAACGAAAACAAACGACAAACAGACTTCATACAAATTACAAACCAAACCCTAAATAAACGAAACCCTAAACCCTAGGCCTTATGTATCGAACCCGTTATGATGCAGGGTGTCCTCGATGTTGAGGTAGAACTGCACGGCGGAGGTGTGTTGCGCCCACATGAGGATGTGCTCCTCCCGGGCTTCCTCCAAGCAGCGCTTAGCATTCGGGTCGCCGGTCGCCGCCGCCTTCTTGGCCTCCAGAAGGGCCGCCATGGTCTCGCGGGTCCGCACTACGTGCGGATGGGATGTGCTTCTCAGTCGCGCGGCCCCCGTCGCCCCCGGGAAAGGCTACCACCAAAGGCGGCGCTACGTTAGGGCAAAAGGTGGCCATGGCCTGCCCAGTCTAAGAGCAAACGCTCACACTGTGCATGACGTGAAGGCCAGCCCAAGAGCAATTCCCTTCAGATTAGCCTGTCAGGCCCGCCCAGTTTTTTATTTCAAGCTCCAGCACTGGCACGGCCCCACGCCGCATTGCGCTCATCGTCCTCATCGCTCCACGAGATGACATTGCTCGAGTTTCCGACCTCTGCGTTGTGCGCACGAGGCTGCGACGGCGACGGCTGGCGGGCGCGCTTGCTCCTACCCGCCCAGATGTGTTCCCCACGGCCTCGGTCTGATCTGAAGGCCATCGATCTACCGAACTTTGAGAAAATGGTGCAGAGAAGAGCGAGAAATTACTCACCAGACTTGGCTAAGCCTAGCGGTGGAGGAGACAAAACACGGCGGAGGGGATCAGGGAGGCTAACCCTATATGCCCCTGGTACCGTTCATATAGTGGACGATGGGGTGCTTATCCGGCGCGCCATATATTTTTATCCAGACTGGGCAGGTATGCAGTGGCTGTGTAGGCCAAAAAACGCATAAAACCGTATATCGGCCAGAATTTCCCGGGCCAGGGGTGTTTTAGGGTATCTGCTAGAGATGCTCTAAGATCGACATCGATTAACAGCATGGGGGGACGGTTGGAGGCGCCTCAGCTTAGCTGGGCGGTAAGACGGTGCGCGACAGCGGCCGCCCACTAGCCACGGGTAATGAGAGTCAGTGGTTTGGCCGGCGGTGTAGTGGTAGGGGAGAAAATGTAATTTTGGGAAGCATGGCGTTTTGGTGACCGGGCTCAATGGTGGCAGTAAAATAGAAAATTTTGAAAAATTCAAAATTTAGACTTTTTGGTTAAAAAAACTAAAAATATGCACATATATGTGGATGATGTATATGTGTGTAAAAGTTCAAGATAAAATACCTGCTACCTGTAAAACAACAAATTCATGGAATCTGGGGATGACCAATATCATGTGATGAAAAGCCGTGGATTTGTTTTTTTTCTGCACAACTCTCATTTCAACGGATTGCATCATGAAAATTTATGCACATGTGCATTATGCCTTCATGTATATCTGTAGTTTTTTCAGATTTTTTAAAATGTAAAAATAGGAATTCTGATGAATATTTATTTTTCTGAAAGATGACCTTCAATGGAGCTTGGCCTCCAAAAACAATTTTGGGTATTTGGGCAACTATTTCCTAGGCACTCACTAATTTGTCTCTTTGGATTGGGATCCACGCGATCGATCGACTACACTAGACAGCTAAGCTTGTAGCCTTTCCCCTCCATTACCCCAATCTGTATCAGAAAGAAGGAAACAAAGAACTTTTATCAACCCGGCCATATAGCTAGGTAGTAGCTGGGCATATTTCCTCTTTTCCATCCAACTACACCGGCCCATACACTACACCCCTTTACTTTATTGTACACTAGGTGCCAACTGAGCATACATGGAAAGTTGGAAACTACAAGGATGTGTATAGTCACATCATTGCGAGATAAAGGATGCAGCTCGTGTGCAGGGACACATCATCTTTCGTCACGAGAGAGGGATGCTAAGATAGAGAACCTCCCAATCATTGTTCAGTCAGACTCCTCGGATGCCCTTTGACATATGATTATAACTTTAATGGTGAATAGGAAGTTTATTCCATAAAAAATTATTAGGGATCAAAATAGCGTCGGCGGCTCTGTGCTTCCAGAATTTTGATATTATTTTTATTATGGACGCGGCTAGGGAGCGGCCGGCTGCTCCCTAGCATCCCGTGGCAGCCTGTCATAAAAGGAAACTTTTGGTCCCCCTGACAAAAAGGGAAACTAACCAGCCTGCGCCCTGCTGGTGCCCGCTATAACCCGCCGGCTCTCCCCACCTGGTCCACTCCTCCCCTCACGTGCTCCCTCTCCCTCCCAAAACCACCCCCTTCTCCTGACCATACCAACCCCCTTTCCCCCGCGTACCCATATTCTTCCCCATCAAGTTAGGGTTTCCCTTTCCAAGATCCAGAAAGCTTTCTTGTACCAGCAATGGCGGCATAAGACCTGGTCAGCAGATCCAAATTGACGGGTGAAATCAGAACAGAAGCAAAAAACAATCACGAGAGGCCAGGTTTGCTCAACTCTTCCATCTAAAAGCACCCCCTTTCTCAATGAGTCTTTTCTTCACTTTCTTTCTAGTTTATACACAAAATGCTATGCTGCATCCCCCTTTCTCATGTTGGTTAGTGAAAAATCATCTGATTTGATTATTTCTTAAGCAAAAAAACCTGACCAAAATGCTATGGTTTTAAGCCAAAACTGCTGCAGTTTTTAAGCAATTAAAAAGCATGATTATTTAGTGTGAAAAAATTGTAGTTCCTGATCTGGGCAAAACACTGATACTAATAGCAGAATTGTAAGCAATTCGGTTACCAGTTTTAGGCAACTATTATGACTGTGTTAAGCAACTGTTGTATTTTGGGAATCAAAAGTAAATCAGGCAGATGAGTGCCATGTTGACTTCACACAGCCAATTCAGTCTGAGTAACTGCGGGTGCCGGTGCATGAAATAAAAAAACCTAGTATTACAAGCAATTTCCCTGCTTGTTTTAGGCAAGTAGTGTGTTCGTTTGAAGCAAAACTGGTAAAATTTGGTGCAAAATAAAGAGAAATCATGGTAGATGCTGAAAAGTACTGATTAAAAACTATTTGCAACTTGTGTGTTCAGAATCAAAATGAAAAAAGATTGCCTTGGGGAATTGATTGAACATTACCTTGGGGAATTGTCAGAACATTGTTTCCTATCAATTGTACTTCCTGGCAAGAAAATTAGGTTGATCCTGCAAAGAAGGATTCATCCACAGAAGAAAGACAAGAAAAAACACATGAACTGCGGCCACAAACACAACATGGTCCTGAAGTTGCTGGTACGAATTACATACTAACAAAGTAATGAACATGAAGAAAATGTCACACCCAGCTAGTTTTTAGTACTGGTATATAAAATTTCTGAGACGCACAAAACGCTACTCTCAAAAGTCTCTAATATTAGCTTTTCCTCTCGATGCTAAAAACACTTCAAAAAAAGAAGGCATCTTGTTCCATGAAAAGAGCTTGCTTTGCTCGACCTTGGAAACGCATGAAAATCAGTTGTATCTGTAGCCATTTGGAAAAAAAGGAAAAAATGGATCATTGTAACTACTGAAAAAAAAACATCTCTCCTATAGGCAACTATTGTCAATACGGCAGTTGCCTAAAAAGCAATCATATAAAAAAACTGTTGTATTGACATAAATTGCCTGAAACATAAATCATAAGCGACTATTGTAAAAAATTAAAAAGAGTCATTTAGGAAACTTTGCCTACTGCTCATATACATGAAAAGTGAAAACTTGAATATACTTTCATGTTGCATCCATGATTAAAAAAAATCATATACTTGCTGTTACTAAAAATGTTGCATGTTTACAGTGTGTTAGTTGCTTTTTTTGCCTATGTACAGTGTGTTAGTTGCTTGCCTCGTCCAACTAAACTTGTTCGCTTCTTTGGTTTGAAAAATGTGCAAGGTGGATATGATTGACCTAAATGAGCTGCCAGAAGACAATACCCCTGAATTGCAAATTCCTGCCAACAATGATATTGAAGATCCTGCATTTTACACACAGCAGAGCATCCATGCAGGTGATGCTGAGTTCGTTGCGGAATCTCCTAATCCTATGGTCATGCAAAATGTTGTCAAAACTGTGGCAGAAGCAATGGGTACGGGTGGCCACTCACTTAATGCAGGGGTGGGCGCAGCTGGTAGAACTAACCCTGGAACAGAAACAACAAAGACAGATGTGCACACCCTTGATGACACAGGTGCTGCAGGTGATACTGGAGGGACTGTTGGAAATGGATTGACAGGCTTGGGAGGTGAGAACGATGATGAAGCTTGGTCACAGCCTAGGGAACCTTACATAGGCATGAGGTTTGACACTTTGGAAGGCGCCAAAGAACACTACAATGCATATGCTTTACAGCTTGGGTTTTCAATCAAGATGAACACATCAAGGAGGACTGTTAATACTGGTGTGTTGGTAAAGCAACAGTTTGTTTGCAACAAGTCTCGGAAACCTAAAATTGATGATGGAGGAGTAGAAAGTATTACTGCCCTATATGAGATTGTTGAATAAGAACATGATGTTGATGAAGATGAAGAAATTGTTATTCTTGGTGATGAGAGTAAAAAAAAGAAGAAATGCAAGAAGCGGAAGCGAGATACAATAGTGCAGACAGGATGCAAAGCAAAGATGGTGGTCAAACTATTAGATGGCCGTTGGGAGGTGATTTACTTTGTTGCTGAACACAATCATGCATTGGTTGACAAACCATCTTTGATTAAGTATCTGCGATCACATCAAGGGATCCCCCCAGAAGAGAGGGCCTTCCTTACACATCTCCACAATTGTAATATACCTACAGGTTTGTGAAAACAAGACTGCACTTGCCTTGGTTTATTGTGTTAGTTGCTTAACCCCTATACAGCCTTTTGCCTAGATTTAGTTTGTTAGTTTGCTCAAAACCTAGCAAAAATATTTTTGCCTGCGCTTGCCTGTACTTACATCTGTTTAGTTGTGTTAGTTCCTTAAATCATATCAACAAAATTGATTGCCTTGTGCTAGTTGTGTTAGTTGCTCCTGGGTCTTGAACCCAAGCACTGACTTGCCTGCATCTGATGCGTTAGTTGCTTGCATTCTTAAGTTGCAAAAAATTCCTTTTTTTACACATCTCCTTGTTTAATTCTGGATTTGGTTCATGTCAGGAAAAAAAAGTTTAGACTAACATGCATGTATGGCTTTGCCCCCCTACAGGTCGAATGATGCACATCATGTCGGATTACTATGGTACAGAGCTGATTGTCCCTTATGGAACTAAGCATATTTCAAACCTAAAGTCGGAGTTGAACAAGAATGCGACGAAGGAAGATGATATGATTGAGACAGTTGCCCACTTTAAAGATCAGCAAAAGGAAGATCCAGATTTCTTTTACAAGATTAAGTATGATGAGGAGGACAGGGTTGAGAATATTTTCTGGGTTGACGGTGCAGCAAGGAGGGCTTACGTGGAGGCATACCACGACTGCATCTCATTTGACACCACATACATGACTAACATGTATAACATGCCCTTTGCACCATTCATTGGAATTAATCGACATGGGCAGTCATTCATGTTGGGGTGCGGTTTTGTGAGGCAAGAGTTGGCTACAAGATTTGATTGGCTGTTTGGGACCTTTCTTGAGGCAATGCATGGTTTAGCACCAACAAACATCATTACTGACCAGGACATCGCGATGGCACAGTCGATTAAAAGGATGTTCCCAACAAGTATCCACCGATGTTGTCGTTGGCATATAATGAAAAAGGCTCAAGAGAAGCTTGGCGCCTTGTTGGGGCGAAACCCTGGATTGTCAACAGATTTCAACAGCTGCATTGACTTCAGCTTGACACCAGAGGAGTTTGAGGCAGCATGGACTGCTTTGATGTTGAAGTATGAGGTTATGACTCATACACACTTTGAGACCCTATATAAAAACAGGGAGACATGGGTTCCTTGCTACTTCAAACACCAATTCTTTCCCATCTTGTAGTCAACCCAACGTAGTGAGGGATTCAACGCTGTCCTCAAGGGATATGTGAACCCACACAATTCGATCCTCAATTTCGTCAAGCAATATTCAAAAATACAGACTCACATACTTGTCCGAGAGGGTGGAAAAGACTACAGAACAGAGCATTTGCAGACTGAAATGTGGTCGTCTTTTCCTATTGAGAAACAAGCCTATGACACATACACTAGGGACTTGTATGAAAAGTTTTGCACGGAGTTCAAGCTGATTGGGAGATACAATGTAAGGCCCCATGGAAGTCACATGTACGAGATTTACCCCAATGAAACACAAACATGGGTTGCTAAATATGGTTCTAGGAGTTATTTTGTGACATCAGACCCTAGTGCTGGAGACTACACGTGTGAGTGCTGCAAAATGGACAGGGATGGCATGCTTTGCTGCCATATCTTGAAGGTTTTGACCCAACTTGGTATCAACAAAATTCCAGCAAAATACCTTCTTCGGAGATGGACACCTAAGGCAATTCCAAGTGCACCCCCTCATGTCGAAGGTCAACCCGATGAATTGCCAGCACAGTCGAAGAAAGAAATGAGGCACGCAAACTTGACAATGGATTTTGCAAGCCTTGCTCGTGTTGCTAGTGCAACAGATGCTGCTTCAGATATCGTGAGGAAACATATGCGGGCAGCTCGGACAGAAATAAGACATTTGAATTTGTTGAAGAAAAAGAAGCCAACAGCACCTCCCAATGTGCCCCCTGGGGGCCCTGGTGATCCACCATCGTCAAGTGGTGGTTCTGCACCGCAATCCATTGCTCCTCCGGCAAACAGTGCCCCTCCACCACCTCCTACTTCAGCTGCACGACCGCCAAGCAGCTCTGCACAACATCTCACTACTTCAACAACAAAGCAAAAGGTGGTTGTTCCTTTTGGAGTATCTGCACAGCCCATGCCAGGGGTTGCACCTCGGCCCAGGGGACCTCCACCACCTCCTACTTTAGCTGCACGACTGCCAAGCAGCTCTGCAAAACATCCCACTACTTCAGCAACAATGCAAAAGGTGGCTGTTCCTTTTGGAGTATCTGCACAACCCATGCCAGGGGTTGTACCTCGGCCCAGGGGACCTCCACCACTGCTAGTGGTGGCTGCACCACTGCCAAGACTTGCTGCAATGCAACCTAGAGGACCTATGCCGGTAAACAGAGGACCTACACCACCACATGGGTGGCCAACGTAGCTACTGAATGTGACAAACCCACTGCCAAAAGGTCATGCACAGCCAAACTGGTGGCCAGCATCAACACCCAGGGGAGCTGCCACCCCACCGCCATCGGTACTTGCCCAAGTGCACAATGTCTCTGGACAGCAACCTACTCTTACACAACAACAAAAGAGTGGAGGCCCATTATTGTCTTCTACTTCAACACCTACTGGTGGTCATGCAGGTGCTTCTAGGGTTGACCAACACCTTGGATATCCTACTCCAACACCTGACCCACCTATACCTAGAGACCCACCAAAGTCGACAACCAAGGGAAGGGCGAAAACTAAGAGGATTCAATCAGCACTTGAACTGCACCCGAAAAGAAAGAACAAATGCAGTTATTGTAGTTCTGTTGAGCACAATTCGGCGCTCTGCCCAACAAGATTGGTGTGAAAAAGAGTAGAGAATGCGAGAAGGTGGAGATGTTGCTTGCAAAGTTAGAGATTTGAGGAGCACCATGGCTTTGAATTTTAGCATACCAGAAACTACCTATGATCCAGAAAGCTTTTGAATTTTAGCGTACAACGTTGTAATTTGATTGAACCATGTTAAACAGAGATCTTGTCTTGCAGACATGGACTATTGCATTACTTTTACTATGCATGCAACTTCTGTTGCATATTCTTGCAAGTTGCAATATTGTGTCACTCAACAAGTTTAAGTATTGTTGTGCTAGTTTGATGATAAAAACTACCTTAGTGTAGATTCAAGATGTCTCTCCATGGGGCCTTGTTGTAAACGGTGTTGACCCAATTGCTTGTTAGTTGCTTCCTGATATTTGGAATGTCATTATGGGTGAATCTTGGAACAGCCCTTGCCTCCCCACCACTAGTGAGTGTAAGTGCGAAAACCCCAGCAAATGGAAGGAAAAAAATACTATGCCATTAGTTGCATAGTTTCTTGTATGTAAATATAGTAAGAAAATAAACAAAAATAAAGAGAACAGATCAAACAAAAAAGACCGTGTAAAAAATCTAGCGGTTTGGATGTTCTGGTTGCTTACTCATTATTTTGCTTTGGGACATCAATGTTGACAAGTTTAAAATCGTCCATGGAAATGTGAGACTTAGGGTAGTGTTTATCCCAGAGAACTCTAAC
The DNA here is from genome assembly GCA_032464435.1 of Aegilops umbellulata. Lineage (NCBI taxonomy): Eukaryota > Viridiplantae > Streptophyta > Magnoliopsida > Poales > Poaceae > Aegilops > Aegilops umbellulata. The sequence continues at coordinate 507,747,794 of CP136055.1, forward strand.
ACTTGCGACAATAGACCTTGCGCAACTGTCCAGAGTCTTGTTAGCAAGTGTCCTCCACGAATCAAGCACCTCAAACTTTCGATCTCGTATATTCAAGTTGAATACCCAATAATGATTTCCTGTGATTGGATTGCTTTTGTCAATGTTCTCTATGACAGGGAACATGATCTGTAAAAAAAGAATAGGAGGCAAAGAAAAAAGTTAGTATACAGCACAGAAAGCCGTGTTTTGAATCTCGGCAACTTATACAACTGTATAAAACATTTGAGCAACTTGTTATATTACTCTCTGGCAAATTAGTACAGTCATTTGAGCAAACATGTAATGTCATTTGAGTAACTTGTTATGTTACCATAAGCAACTTATGTTGCTACTCAGGCAAGTGTGAACATTTGTGTGAGCAACTTCTTGCATGCTATGTGGTTGTTTACACACTTGTTCCATGCATTTTATAACTAGAAAAAAATTATATGAACAATAAGCAACAGTTTGGCTGACCATATCTTTACGATCCAGCCGGTTGGATTTGTTGAATCTTGAAGCAAGCTCTTGGCCGTCTAATGACATCTCCTGCAACATTTTCTAAAAAGGAAAAAATAAAAAGGGAATATGCGTCTATAAAAACGGCATGAAGAAAGAAAGAAAAACATTGAAAAACCTAAAAATAACTACCGTTCTCTTACCGAGAATCTCAAGGGCATCACAACCTTCATTGAATCTGGTGGCAAGTTCATCATGATGGACTGTATCCCAATTTCAACTACATGGGTCAACAAGAACCCTTTATTTTTCATTGTGTTAGCAAGCTCCCTCACAGTTACAAAGTACTTGCCATAGTCAATTACCTTTATGCTACATTTGAAAAATGAGAAGAAAACAAGAATGTCATGCTGACATGATGCTCATAAAATTGAAAACAAAAAAGTGGTTTTGAATCAACTTGTTGCTCTATTGAACTTTTTCAATGAAAATTTCTTGCTTTTTGTGTATGATATGCCTACATGACATTACATATGTTGCCTAACATAAATGTAAAAAATGCTTGGAAATTGTTTTACCTGGTATCTAAATCAGGTGACTCTTCTTCGTTTAACCTCCCATGCAAAATAACCGATGCATACAACCGGTTGACATCAGCTCTGCATTTAAATGAATTTTTCCCTTCTAAGTCTATGAATGGTGACCTCATGCAAGGAGCTGGCTTGATTATACTTCTTTCAAATTTATGTAGGACAGGCTCTCCAGAGCTGCTGCTGCTATAAAACTTGCTACCTGATCCTTCTTCTCCTTGGTTAGAAGTTTTTTCTGGTGTGAACACTTCACATGCTTCATTACCGGCTACAATTTCAAAATCATCACTGTCGTCGAGAATTTGTATGTACTCACGTGCTGCGATATTGCTTGGCCCATCACCTCCCTGTGCACCCTCAACTGTAGTTTTCGGAATGAAAATTTCAGCTAAGCCAATTGAGAAAGATGGGGCCAGGCAATACTCATCAGCATAACTGCTTGATGATGCGCTTTTGCTTTGGTGATTCTGTGGTCGATCCATCTGTGCTTGAATGAAAATGGGTGACATGTTGTTTGAGCTTTCAACAGGTTTTTTACTTGGAGGGGCAAATCTTGCTATAAGATCACTGATTTCCAGAACATTTATTTCTAGGTTATTCTTTGTGCTCCCCTTGAATTGCAGTGGTGGACGGTTTTCTTTGTTATCATCACAAAAAATGGTTTTTTTCCTTGGGACTCACTGTTTGGGCACTCTGGGCCACTGAAGTTGATTTTGCAGGCAACTTGCTCAGTGATTCAGGCAACTTTGATGAGTGATGATCAAAGCAAGTTGTGTCACCTATAGCAGTAGTGGATGCCAAGGGGCAAATGTTTTCTTGATCCTTGCCCGGACCTGCATCTAATAAAGGAGCCTGTGCTGCTCCTTTCATCTTACGCTCTTTGGCATCATTGGGGACATTTGTTGATTGCGGTGCACTAACGCAAGGGAGCTTTTGTGCTTGACAATTTAGCTCAACCAAAGGTTGCCTACAACTTTGAATAGTTGTGCTCGCTGCTGTTTGTGATGAAACTCTAGCTGGTGCTTCTTTGATGGAGCCTAGGTTCCCCATTGAAATATTTGCACTGAGTTTTTTGCAACTTGCTTCCTCCTTGGGCTGAGTTGCCAGACTTTGTGTGACAGATGATGCAACATTCTCACCTTGGAATCCTTTTGGTGCTCTTGTAGTGCTTGATATTTTATTTACTTCCACCTGGGGCTCCAAAAAAGCACAAGTTGCATGTTTCTGTACATTAGTTGCCTGCTTTTGATGCTGTGTTTGCCCAGATTTCTTAATAACTGACTGCCTTTCCTTGGGAACTTGCACTTGTTGTGCATTTTTTGAACGCCTTTCTCGTAGCTCCTCTGTTGTTGCTGTCACTACTGTTGGCTGCAGGATAAAGCTGACAATCTTTTTCTTCTTCGGTGGGATGGGTGGTAGTTCCCTCTCTGCAATTTCTTCTGGTTTTCCACCCAAGTTATGTTCTGCACCCATTTCTTTCATCATCCTCTTGCGCATGTGTTTTGGACATATTCCCGTCAGGTCCATTGGGGGGATTCCTTCAACTCTAATCCCATCAACAAATGCTGAAAAACCCTCTTTGCTTCCCATGCAGCTGGTGCCTCATCAATGCATTCTTTCGCTTCATACAATGGTATGCGTGGGGAAAAAATTTCCCGCTCCATCATCACTATGTCTCTGACATTAACCGTGCCAAATTCATCAAGCTCCTTAGGTTTGATGTCCTTCTTTTGAACCAAAAACTTCAGTGTACATTGTTCATCGTCATCACCGTCCGAGTAACCAGCAGCTCCATCCTTATTCCTGCTGTTCCCACCACCATCTACTTGGCCACTGCTATTACCTCCACTCCTATCCTCATCATCCTTGCCATCCCCCTTCCCATCCCCATCCTTGTCTTCTTCCTTGTCACCACCTTTTCCAACATCATCTTCTTCATCCTCGTCATCTTCCGTACTAACTTCATCTTCTTCAATTTCATCGCTATCTTTCTCTTCATCCTCGTCATCTCCCTCTTGCTCGACTGTTTGTTGTGCCTTGCCCGCTACTGTACTTGCCACTGTGTCATCTGGTTGTGTTTCCCCATCCTTGCTATCGATGCCGTCATGGGTTGCTTGATCCTCTTGTTCCATTTCAGCAATACGTGCTTCCTCCCTCTCACCTTCATTACCATCATCGTCGTCCGAGTCCCCATCGCTGCCATTGTTGCTCTTTTCTCCATCATCATCTGCTTCATCAGATTCATCTCCATCTTTGTCATTATCATCGCTGTCCGACTTGTATAACTCTTCTTCACTAGGTAAGCTGTCGCTGCCTTCTTCACTTAATAAGCTTTCGCTGTCACTGCCCAATTGTTTACTTCTTTTCATTGAACGCTGCCTGCTTGTTCCCATTTACTAGGTTCAGTCGTGCTTGTCCCAGCTTCAATATCATCGATCCTGCCGATGTTGTACACAAGCTTTCCAACTGAGTGCGATATTTCGAAACACATTTCGTGTACCATGATTGATACCTTCTTTTGTTTCTATAAAACAATAAAAGAAAAAAGTGGTCAGAACATATAGATAACAAAAAGGACAGGTAAAGCTTAGTAAAAAATACTCTAAGCAACTTTGAATTGGGAATCTGGAACATGTTGAAATTTGATTTTAAAAACTGAAGTTGCCTACCCTAAAGAAGCAAGTTGCTCAAAGACATGTTAAGAATTGCACACAAGTAAAAATGCCTAGGGAGGAATGTTGAAATTTGATTTTAAAAACTGAAGTTGCCTACCCTAAAGAAGCAAGTTTCTCAAAGACATGTTAAGAATTGCACACAAGTAAAAATGCCTAGGGAGGAATGTTGAAATTTGATTTTAAAAAGTGAAGTTGCCTACCCTAAAGAAGCAAGTTGCTCAAAGACATGTTAAGAATTGCCATGAGACTAGTTAGCTTGAGAAAAACAAACACAAGGAAAAGAAGGCCATAATGACTTGATGCTAACAAATAAATGAGAAAACAAAAGCTAATCATTTACTTACTTCTTTATTATATGACTCGGGTAATCTTGCTGCAACAAACTTTGTGATGTGATCCATGCTTCCAAACAAACTATCGTCGGCACATCGGGAAAACTCGGTCTTAAGCTGATTGCATTTGTTGGTAGAGAAAAAAAGAATAAAAAAAGTGTGAGCACATAAGATCCATTTGTGAAAAAAATAGTACAACATAGTATATAATTTCACGCTGAAAAATAGGCAATTTTCCACCTAAGAGTTAAGCTGAATTAGTAGCATAAAAATTTAGTCACACACCCACTGCATTTCCCTTCAGAAAACATATTCTGTTCATCACAAAAAACCAAAAAATGGTATGCTTGTCTGAAAAAAACTAAAGAAATTGCTTTACCAAAATTATAAGACTTGCCAGATTTAAATACATGAATTGCCTATTTTTCTGTCATTGTTGTACATTGTACTTTAATAGTAGTCAACGGAGAAAAGAGACATATGTGTCCTAATAAAACACAAGGTGACATAAAAAAGAGGAAAGAGAAAAAACTTGCACGTAGTTTGTCGTATTGACCCGGGCCCTTCTTATCCTTCTTCACGACTTTTGTGATCAAATCTGAGTTCCAAACGGAAACTCTTGGTGTCAAGCTTGGGATAGGTTCATCCACATCAAGTGAGTCCAGATACAACAGCTGCATGGGAGTAAAAAAAGATGATTTTCCAACAGAAAAAGAAACAAGAAAGAATAAGAGAGAACCAATGTTAAGATTGTCTGCACTTACTACAAGATAGAAAACACAACAGCATACAATATTCTTCTTGACACCTGCTACTGTGAACGCTGCCTTTAACTGATCAACAACAAACTGACAGACATTTTTCTCTGTTATACCATTGACATCCATAACAGCAGGGAAGCTTTTTGGGGAGATGTTTAGACTTGTTGATGGTGCAAGAAAGCAAGAAAAAGCGACTGCTAGCCAAGCACGGAGGAAATTGTCATCATGAGCTCCGCGCATATCTACAATCATCTTACACCATGCCGTGAGGGTTGGTGAGTTCTTGGATGTAATGTTGTAGATGCTATAAATGGCCTTTGTGATGTCAGGACGATTCTCAAAACAGACCTTTCTGCCCCTGTTTGGCAACCCCCATATTCTATGAACGCTCGCTGCATCTACCGGGATCTTCCCCCTCTCTGGTATAACAATTTGGGACTTCTCGGGGTCGTAGTGCTTCATAATCCATTGGCTGAGATCTGCATCCATTGTAGTGGCTGCGAGGTCCAACAAACCCCCGAACTCTTTGTCAATGATGACACCCTTTTGGTCAGATATAAGAGATTGGTTCAGTTTATACAGCCTCGCAGGCGATCCTCTGTTCCTAAAACCCTACAGAAACAAAAATAAAAAACATCGGGAACCCCCTGTTAAAAAAAGATATGAGGCAACACATGTATGCAGTTTGGCAAATAATACACATTAGATGGGCAAAAAAAAAGGAAATCTAAGCAAAAAACTGCATTACCTCATTTCCTGAACACTTTTGGCGCTTTGCTTTTCTTGGATGATCCTCAATATCTTTGTCAGGTTCACGCTCATTATCTTTGTCAAATTCAGGGGCCTTGTCAGCATCACCAGATACATCCTCGTTGCTATCAATATCTGATGGACGGGGCCCACGAGCAATGACCGCTTTCGTCATACTTCTACGCTTGTACCCAATTGTAGTTGTGGGGGCAGTACTACGAGCCTACAGAGGTCAAAGAACCAACAAAAAACAGCATATATAAAATGCGCCCAATAAATGCATCACGAAAAAAGAAGAAGAATGATTTTGAAGAATTTTCCGCATGCACCTCTGTTTCATTATCTGCACTAACATTAGAAGGATCGGCATCGGGGTTGAGTGGAAAGCGGTCTTCCTGCATTTCCTTACTGCTGCCATCCATTGTTCCTGGTATATGCCAGAAAAAAGCCATTATTAAACCATGGGTAAAAAGATACATACATAGATAAACACGTGAGTTTGAACAGTTAACTAATCAGAAAATGAACAGCTGCTTCCACTTGAACTATCTTACACAAAACTAATTCCACTTCAACTAATGCACAAGGACACATGTGAGCAGTTAAAACTAATGCACAGGCAAGTGCATCCTCTACATTAGGCAAAAACAATGAAAAAAACAGGCAAAATCTATTAAGGACATCTATTACAAAACGTGTGACAAGAAAAACACATGCAGGTTAGTGACCTTTCAGTTAGGCGAACACCATGCAAAAATAAACAGGGAACTAATAGACAACTATTAGGCGATTTTTTTAGCAAACATGTGTACATAGAAAAGAACATACTCAGCAAAGCTATATCAAGGGTGACCATTGTCGCGAAGCTGTATAATGGACTCAAAAAATAGTCATACGCACAAAAATGTTGTCCACCAGGTACGACTATTTGTTGTATCGGTTGGGCAAACATCATTGAGTTGACAAAGCAACTAGGGAGACAAACAGTTATGCAAACTGTGAAGTTCATCAGTTGGGCAGACCCCCATCTAGTTAACAGGCAACTAGTGAGACAATTATTGGGCAACCATGCTGTACATCAGTTGGGAAAACTACATCCAGTTGACAGGCAACTAGGGAAACAACTGTTAGGCAAACTACGCTATACATCAGTTGGGCAAAAACAATTCAGTTGACAGGCAACTAGGGATACAACTGTTAGGCAACTAACCCGAATTAAGCAAGCAAACAGAGTAAATAGGAACCGCTGACCAAAAACTACTGCAAAATCGCCTCACCAAAATCGATTTCTCACGCATCTAGAACCTCTCACGGTGGGTTAAAACATGCACGCACACATGCCCTAAAATCGAGGGAAAATCGAGTTCCTCCACCCTTCCACAAGCATCAATGGGGCGATTCTTCTCGCACCCCAACCAAAATCGAAGCATCCAGGGCTATCCTAGCAACGGGGCGACTCGTCTCGCACCCCCAACCAAATTCGAGCGCATCCGATGCTATCATAGCACGGGGCAAAATGTACAGCCAGATGCATAGATAGGAAGCAGAGATGGGGCGGAAATGTACAACAAGAGCTAGGGCGGGGATTACCGGAGTTTTGGGGCATAGATCCTCCACTCATCACCAGACCATCGCTCCAGCCTGCGCCCTGCTGGTGCCGTTCACAGCACGACCGCCGTCGGCTGTCGTTCCTCCCTAGATCCAACCCGTCAACGAATCAGCACGGCCAGCATCGCCGAGAGCACAGAAATGCCTCGCCCCTCGAACGGAAACGCTGTGCACCGCTCGAATCGATGGGGGTGGAAGGATATGCAGAAGGAACCGCCGGATTTCGTCGCGGGGAGGAGAGCGAAGACTCAGAGATACGGCAGTTTCGAAAATGGGGGGAGTCGTTCCTCTTCGCTGGAGTGAGGGGAGGGCAGTGGGCGTGGGAATGGTGACGCGCGACGTGGCTGCGAGGGTGGGGATGGACTAGTCGTCGCGTATCGAACGAGCCGGGCCGACAGGGCGAAACCTGAGACGCGCCCCCGATCAGACCAGGCAGCACCTGCGCGTCGCGATTTAGATCGGACGGCGCGCGAGGGTGTGCGGTCGGGACGCCCAACGAGCACAGCTGCACTTTTTAGAATTTGGGTTTTATTATATTTGAGATTCTTTGTACTTCAGATGAACTTTTATAGTAGATCTGGTCCTTTTCGAAAAAAGAGAGCACACCATGGCGTTTTGGTTGCACCAGACCACCATGTATTGATAAATTTTTGCCACTTGACTGCATCTCTATGACATTAAAATAAAACTCCTTTTACCTGGCAAAAAATAGAGAAGCTCATAATTTCATCTGTGCTATGCGAGGATGCCCTAACAAATTAACCAAATTAGATAATCCATGTCCGACTTTCTTCTTCTTTCCAGGCTAGCAAACCTGATTAGCTATCTAGCTTAGAGCATCTCTAGCAGATCCCCTAAAAAGCCCCCGGCCCGAAAAATTCCGGCAAATATGCGGTTTTGAGAGTTTTTTTTCACCCGAACAACCACCGCATATCGGCCGGACCCGGATAAAAATATCCGGCGCACCGGATTAGGACCCCTTCTTCCATTATATGAACGGTACCGAGGGGACATATAGGGTTAGCCTCCCTGATTCCCTCACCGTGTTTCATCTCCTTCGCCGCTTGCCTTAGCCAAGTCAGGCGAGCAATTTCTCGCTCCTCTCCGTACCATTTTCTCAAAGTCCAGCAGATCAATGGCCTTCGAATCCGGCCCTGGCCGTGGGGGGCACATCTAGGTGGGTGGGAGCCGTGGGGGTGTGCCTCCGAGCAAGCGCGCCCGCCACCCGTTGCCGCCGCAGCCTCACGTGCATGACGTGGAGCCCAGAAGCTCGAGAAACACCGTGCTGTGGAGCGACGAGGAGGACAAGCGCAAGGCGGCGCGGTCCAAGCAGGCACGGGACCGTGGCCGCCTCTCCCGGAGCAGTGGGAGGGGGGTGCGCGGCGGCTGGGATGTGCTTGACAAGCACGTTACGCCATATGTAGTACGGACCCGTGGACCATGGCGGCCCTTCTGGAGGCCAAGAATGCGGCGACAACCGGTGACCTAGATGTTATGCGCCTCTGGGAGGAGGCCTGGGAGGAGCACATGTTTGCGTGGGCGTAGCGCACCTCCGCCGTGCAGTTCTACCTCAACATCGAGGACACCCCACATCGCAACGAGTTCGATCCATGAAGCCTAGGGTTTAGGGTTTCAGGGTTTGGTTTGTAATTTGTATGAACTCTCTTTGTTGTTCGTCCCCGTTTGTGACCTATGTTTGATGAACTGCTGCGTGATCTCACTAAACAAATTATCGTGAGAAGTAGTTTTTTGAATTATCCAATACCATATTGCGTATCTGTTCCGCTTGATGAATTTGCAACCTGTAAAACCAGTCTTTGGTGATATTAGGGGATCTCCTAAAGACGCCCTTCCTTCTGCATGCATGCAACTACAACTTTAGCTTTTACTACTACTCCCTCCGTTCTAAAATATAAGAGCGTTTTTAACACTATACTAGTGTAAAAAATGCTATTAAATTATGGGACAGAGGGAGTGTATAACTAGCTAATCCATCAATCTTCTGCATGCACACAATGCATACGTATTAAGCTCGATCACATGCGCGCGTGTGTTCTCTTGAAATCTAACAGTTGAGTTCAGGTGCCCGCTAGCTACCTAGGCTATATGTTTCATATTGGAAATAAGCTCATAAGATGTCCTGTTTGGACATCAAAATCCGCTATGCATATATCACTACAACAACTACTTTTATTCACATGTCACTACAACAACTAGGCTCCATGGAAAGGGAAGCTTGTGGTGCATCGAGAGGCTAGGACACAGCTTGCATTGGGGCCCGATTGTAAATGGGTGGCCCATTTGTGAATGGTTGTCGGGCCCAAGTGTAGGTATGAGTGACGTGTATACGTCCCTTTGCATCTCACGTAACGCTAGTACTTTTTTACCTGCTGGGAGCATAGTCATTTGCCTCTGTGGTGGACCTTGTGTGTTTGAATTTCCGCTAGCACACATGTCATATGTAACTAACACTGTATTTTCCGTCACATCTAAATTATGCCTCCAACAAAAGCGAAGGACAGCAGCATTGCAAGAAAAAACACCAAGCCCAATAATAACTAAAGCCCACAACTCAGTGGCTAGCCATGATAAGACCACCCAGAATGGTGCGGCAAAGCGCGTGATAGCTTCTAGCGATTGTTCGATATCGACTGTAGCACTTAATTCGTAAGCTACCCCTAGCTCATGTTGCCGACATGTGATAGGTAGAAAGATTTTAGGGTGGTGATTTTTGTGTTCTAAAATCAATTTGAAACGTAGAGAGAAACATACATTTTTTTATCAATTCATTGAGTAAAATGATTTTTTTCGTTCTCAAATTGTGGTCTTCTGTCAGAGATTTTCCAAAAAGAAAAAAAAATGTGTTAGTTGTGGACTGAAGCTCCGGCAAGTTGGAGCAATCTCTCCATTTTTCTGATAAATGATCCCATATATTAGTATCGAGAAGATATCAATCACATCATGCCTTTGCATCAACATAACTCAAGAGCTAACATCAAGGATACACACAACTAAATTATTGCAAAAGAGAGAGGGAAAAAGTGACCAACAAAAACAACTGCAACAAACAGCAACAATAACCATCAATGGTGACAACCTTAGATACCACGATACGTGCTCCAACAACGACACCTCCAGGAATAGTACGGCGCACAATTGTCTCTGTGCTGGACGGAACCAGTAGCGCCTGATCAAGGATTTTAACCATGAGTGCCCGAGATCTACTGAGAGATTTTCATTGGATTAGAATCCCATCAAAAAAGTGAGTGGAAAAATATACCCGGGGGACAGGATGATTACTGGAGTGCTTTGTGGTGAAGAAAGTGCACTTTTATTGTTGAATATAGAGTTCATCAAACCTGGAAAGCAATTATCTGCAAGGGTACTAGGGCACACTTTTGTTGCGGAATAAAGAGTTGAGCACTCTCCCCCATGGCCGACGTGATCTCACGATCAGCTCAGGTGGTGCCTACTAGCATGCTAGCTGGGCCAGATGTTTGTTTCATGCTTGTTGGAAAGAAGCCATCCACTTCAAAGGTCGCAGCTTGATTGGTACGTGCTCTACTTAATTAACTACTCGTAATAAGGTACCTCCTGCTGCCGACATGTGGTACCTTCGCTTGATAGATGAGGAGTAGTGATTATTCTTTCCCTTGTAGACGAACGTAGAAAGAGGAAGATTTTTTTTTCTTTCGAGAATCGACACAAGAACATGTGGAGTTGCTGCACATATTGCGGCCGCAAAGCTGTCTGTCGGAGTTAGAAAGAGAAAGCGGCTGAGCCAGCCCAGCCGAGCCCATATTCAAAGCATAAGGGCATGTATGGATGCCCCATAAAAAAAATTGACCAGTAGCATATGGATATAGATGCCCTATAAGAAAAAATAGCTTAATGTGTACATTTTTTTTTCTTTCTAATGCAAGCTGTCACTAATGGGCCACATCAAGCAAGACACATGCATGCCATGCATCTCTACTCTTCACTTCAACTTTTTCAACTTTTGCACCGGACCATATTTTTTCTTTCCAAACACCCACCTCCCGCTGAGGATCTCCTGACATCCGATCCTACATGTCATATGGGGCATCACCCTGGGGCTATACATTGGCCATGCGCTAATAATACTACACCTACGAAAAGGTTACTTAACTTTTCAAACTAACTCCCCTAATTTTTTTCAAACTAACTAACTACACCCCTCCTCTCCTCAAGAAAAAGAAAACACCCCTCCAGAATTTCACTGGTGGCCTCCTCCTCACCCTGTTTCCAACCCCAATACTCCACATTAGCAAATACGTAAAATCCTTATAAACCTTAGTAGGTCTAGCATTCTCTTCAAAGCGGGTGAATGAATCAATGTCCGGCACACCTTACTGAGGGTTAGGTTCTATTTAACCACGAAGACTATATCTAGCTTGTCGCGAGTATAGCTTCCGCTCGCTAAAGCATTTTCTTGACCCGTAGTAAACTGGGCAAGCATATTTCATGTTTTTTTTCGATCGCTGGCGACGTTCAAATTCTTGTGTTTGATGACTACTCTTTCATACACATTGTACATTTTTGGTATATACCAGGAACAGTTTTTTTATACACGTTTAGCATTTTGAAATATATGATTAAAAGTTTTTGATGCACAGTCAACATATTCTTAAATTTATGTTTTTATGTTCAATTTCTTATGCAAGTTATACATTTTTCGTATACATCAAGAACATTTTGTATACATATTTAACATTTTGTAAATACATCATCAACATTTTTCAAAAACATTGTATTTTTGTATATATGACAAACATTTTTTCTACACACTTAAAACTTTTCAAATGCTTGATTAACATTTTGCAAATACTTTATTAACATTTCCTAAAATGCTAGATTAACATTTTTAGATACATGATCAAGTTTTTCATACACATTGTATATTTTTTGTATACATTAGAGATATTTTTTATACACATTTACATTTTTGAAATGCTTGGTTAATATTTATAAAATGTTATGTAAGTGTATATTTGGAATATATGATCAGAAATAAAAACAAAAGCAAAAAATATCAAACAAAAAAGTGAAAAAGTATAGAAAAATTATGTATACCCCTCCCGCGCGCTGGACCGGCCCATTTAGGGAGACGCCTGAAGCGAGCCAACACTCTGTATCGCTTGAAGTGAGGGATAGTCATGCTGGGAACTGTAGCGGTCTAGAGGGGAAGTGGCTATCTATGGCCAGTTGGGCATTTCCTATACGGCGCTTGTTGCCCCGGTTAAAGGCATCGGTGCAAATGGTTGCACATCCTCCCACCTCTATTGATGTTGCATGGGCGGCGCTTGTTACATGATCAACATTTTTCATACACATTGTACTTTTTGTATATATGACAAACATTTTTTCAATACACATTAGCACTTTTCAAATGCTTGACTAAAATTTTGCAAATACTTGATTGACATTTCTTAAAATGCTAGATTAACATTTTTATAAACATGATCAAGTTTTTCATACAATTTATATTTTTTGTACACATTAGAGATATTTTTATATACACATTTACATTTTTTAAATCCTTGGTTAATATTTTTTTAAATGTTATGTAAGTGTTTATTTTTGGAATATATAAACATAAAAAACAAAAGCAAAAAAATCAAACAAAAAAGTGAAAAAAATACAGACAAATTATGTATGCCCCTCCCGCGCGCTGGAACGGCCCGTTTAGGGAGACGCCTGAAGCGAGCTAACGCTCTGTCTTGCTTGAAGCGAGGTATAGTCACGCTAGGAACTGTAGCGGTTCAGTGGGGAAGCGGCTATGTATGGCCTGTTGGGCATTTCCTATACGGAGCTTGTTGCCCCGATTTTTTCTTCTTTTCTTGATACATTTCTGTAGCAGTATTATTAGTTTTTCTTTATTTTTCTATTTCTTTTCTTTTCTTAGCATTCTTTTTATTTTCCGTTTTCTTTAATTTTATGTTCATTTTACAAAATGCATGAACTGCTTTTAATATTGATAATCTCTTTTTCATAATCGATGAACTTTTTTCCAATTTCATTTGTTTTTTCAAAATTGTTGAACTTTTATGCAAAATCTATGAATATTTTTTTTCATATTTGATGAAATTTTATCAAGTTTGTGAATTTTTTTTCAAAGTTTTTGATCATTTTCTAAAAAATCTATGAACTTTTTTATTAATTGATGAATTTTTTCCACAAACTATGATTTAAAAAATTGATCACCTTTTTTAAAATCCGTGAACTTAGGTTTCCATATCGATGAAATTTTCTCAAAATGCACAATCTTTTTTTGAAGCTTTGTCTTTTTTCAGAATTACGATACTTTTCGAAAATAGTGAACTTTTTGATTTTGCGAACTTTCTTTCAAATGCCTGAATTTTCTTGAATTCATGAATTATTTTAGGATTTTTGTTTTTCATTGCGTTTTATTCAAAAGTGAATGGTTGACTGGTCAACCATCGAGCAGTTAACCACCGCCCCACGAAGCGACTGCGTCCCGTGCGAGGGATTGCTAGGGACCAGCCTCTCTTGGGTGAGGCCCAGGAACGTTCGTGTGAGCGCCACAGAGCTGATACGTTTGCTAAAGGCGCCATATAGGTCCTCCCAGCGTGCTCATTGTGTCGAATTGTCGACACTTCGCACGAAAACAAGCTCATCGACCAGCCTATTCTGCAACTACGAGGAAGTTTGTCACTCCAGTTATGGATCGTTCTGCAAGGTACCTGAACCGGTTTTAGTTGTTCTGGCTGTTTAGTTTTTTTTATTCTTTTATTCTATTTTAATTCTTTTGTTTGTTTCAGGTTAACTTTTTCAAATGTTTGGGATTTATTTTTTTGGAATTTTTCTGTCCTTTTCAAAAGTGTTTGAAAATTTTAAAAAAATCCCATTTAAAAATTTCAGAATTGAGTAAATGTTTTAGTTTTCAAATTTTCTTCATAAATTCAAAAATGCTCATGCTTTTGAAAAATGTTTGAGGATTTTCATGAAATGTTTCCTTCTTTGAAAAATGTTTCAGAAATTTTAACAACATTCACGTTTTCTTAAACTTGTTCAGAATTTAAAGAATGTTCTCGTTTACAATTTTTTCACAAATTCAAATATATCTGCGTTTTGAATTGCTTTCAGAAATTGGAAAAATGTTTTAAAAAACCATTTCACATAGGTACAAAAAAGAACAGTAGCGCAAAAAAAAAACTTCACCAAAGTGCCGCGCGCTACACCTGCCAATGGCTTGGCCCAGTCCGGCTTCCCTGGGGGGTCTCAACTGCAGTTTTATTCGTATTTCTCAAGAAATATTATGAATATCCCTTTGCAGCTCGGTCAAGCATACCTGGCAGCAAGATTTTTTCTGCAGTTTAGCTTTCTAGTCTTTTACTTTTCAAGCAGTTTTTTTGTTTTTATTTAAAAACTAGGTTTTTTTTGGTGAAAACATGATTTTTTTTGAAAGGTTTGTAAATTTTTTATGGAAAAGCGTGTTTTTTAGATTTTTTTTCAAAAAAACACATTTTGAAAATTTTAATTTTTTGAAAGAAAAATGAAACCAAAAAAGAGAAAGGAAAAAACAGAATGAAGAAACCTGAAAAATAAAACCTTCCAGAAGGTTCCCAAAACAAATAAATAGATAGAGAAACATTTCTAAAACTGTTATAGCTAAATGGCTTGCCGCAAATTGCATCGGTCCTTCCCTGCAAATGTGTTTGTGATGTAATTGGCCATAACGAGCTTCAATTTGAGAACACTCAGCTAAGGCTGTGTTCGGTTACATTTCCAATTGGAGAGGATTAGAGGGGATTCAAGGGGTTTTGACTTATATGAGATTTACAACCCGCCGCCATCCCTACCAATCCCCTTCAATTCCCTGTCAATCGAACAGGCCCTGGACCATCAATGTCGCCACTAGAAGCCACCCAATGGATTGTCCTCATCGAAGCAGTATCCATCATTCAAGTTTGACATGCCCATGACCCAAAGGAACCACTAACCGCTCGCTTCCAAGTTCCAACTGGTTGGCAGGCTCGCCATCTATTCTATGGTGAGTGCACTACCGCATTTGAAGAAGATATACACCTCAGACGAATCAACGGAATAAGAAACGAAAGCAAGACAAAATGCGTGCATGGTTGTCACAGGAGGTAAAACACGAAAGCCTTTGCGGCTGGTCATTTCTGCAACGTAAGATAGAACCGCATCCTCATGGCAAACCGGTTAGATATTATAACACACGTTCATTACCGCTCGGCTTAGCACAAGCGACATGGACGAGGATAGCATATTTCCCCCACAAAAGGAGAGTATACCCGGCCGCATGCACACAGTCAAAAACAACGATAACATCTAGCTTAGAGATCATAAATAAGACAGAAAGAAACACGTTGGTCTAACTTTAAGTTGCATCATCATATACAGATATGCGTAAAATAAATCTCGCAACAAGATGATAGTAGAAGTCGAGGATACCGAGGTATACCCAAGCGTTGATCGCTTCCTCATTCTCTAACTTGTTTGTATTAGTCGAATGTCTCAAGTGTCAGGTTGAGGGAGGGGGGGGGGGGGGGGGGGTGGCAGCTGTAGTAACCAACAAAGATTTATAATCCCGCAACTACACAAGGCGTGATCTCGTTAGATTGGGCCTAGTATAGTCCAATCCATGCCCACCATTTTGATTATATTCAATAAAACTAAATTTTTTAACTTGGGCAAAACTAACTTGGCTCAACCATTGTGGTCGTCATCCCTTATTGTGGCTCTCTCCCTTCACTTCATTGCATCCATCAAACGGAAAAGATGATGATTACCTTACATCCATCCATATCTCACTGTCGATGATATACGAACTTCCTACCGACCGCTTCCTCACCCTCTTCCCCCCTCTAGTAGCGGGTCTTGCGTCTGCAAGACGCAAGAAGTGTTGGGTACCACACCTTCCCCATCTTCATTCGGCGACGCCCTCGTCACCTCCGCCTCTTGCTCCCACCACGTCAAATCTCATCCCCACTCCTGCTCTTGGCACCACCACCTCTTCGCTCCTCATCCTCTTCCGAACTCCCTCCCCTTACGTACAACATGTCTTACAAAACTAATATCTGCCCTTGGTCGCCTTTGCCAGACTCTTTGCCATCACAACATACATTGCTCGATCACCAGCCTTCCTGAACCGAAGTAGCGATCCGCATGACGCGGTGTGCCAAAAAGATCATGCATTCCAAAGCAGGCCCTAACATTGTACCACAATTTGAGGAAAAATAAGACATTCTTTGAATATTGCATTGGCCACCTCCACCGCCGAAACATCCTGTCATCACAGTCATGTGTTCTACTCGATCTGCTGATGAGACTAATTTGGAGCACCACCACAAGCATGTTGCCTATGTCTAGTACATCGATGCCGAGCTGCGGGCTTATCCGCTGATGGCATTACTCCCTCTTTGTCTTATGTAGAGAAGCTCAAGTCAATACTGATTGTCGTTTTCCTTTGGGAGAGTTGGAAAAGCATGAGCACTAGAGTTTTCAGCGATGAGCCCCCATTCGTGAGCTACGCCGATTGCAGCATTGTTGTGGGCATCCGCCTCTAGCGTTGTCGTTGTTCATGCTCGATCTTCAAGTCCAATCTTCAAGCTTTGGTGCAAAGTTTTGTACCGTCGCTATAGCTGCCACACAAATGCCAGTGCAACTGAACTTTTGTTGTGGGTTTAATTTGGTTTTGAAATTCTTGTGACATGATAAATCTATGTTGTGTATAACTCAGATTATTGCAGGAAATTTTTAAAAGGTCTTCGAGCTTTTGGTGTGCTGGCTGCCGCCTTAACCCAGCCAGTGGGAGGGAGCAAGAACTTGTAAGACATGCCTAAAATGGGAAGGGAAATAAATGAAGGAAGGATTTTCTCCGGTCGGGATCGAATCGAAACGGGAAAGAATTGTCACACGGGTTACCCCACCATATCCACTCCACCCAGCTTCGGGAGGCCGACATCGTGAGAAAGCTGCACCAGTCAGCCGCGCCCACACCCGCGGCTAAACCACCGCCAAGCGAACCGGCAGCCGGCAGACGCCCCCACCCACCCAGCACGAGGCAGGCGAGAGCACCGAGCGACGAGCCGACGGCATGGGCGACGTCGCCGTGGCAGCGGGCGGGCTCTCCTCCCCGCCGACCCCGCCGCCGCCGGAACTGAGCATGGTGGCGCGCGCCGTGGAGCGGCTCGTAGCGCGAAACGACGCGCTGCTGCTGCTGGACGCGGAGAAGGGCGGAGGCGAGGGGATCACCGGGATGGTGGCGTTCGAGGGCACGGGCCCGCCGCGGATCGGCGTGGCGCAGTACCTGGAGCGGGTGCACCGGTACGCGGCGCTGGAGCCCGAGTGCTACGTGGTGGCCTACGCGTACGTCGACAGGGCGGCGCACCGCCGCCCGGCCGCTGCCGTCGCGTCCAAGAACGTGCACCGCCTGCTCCTTGCATGCCTCCTCGTCGCCTCCAAGGTCCTCGACGACTTGTAAGTTTTCTTTCTCTTCTTCCTTCCATGCTACTCGACGACCAAAGCAATAACAGAGTAGGAACTCTATCACCATTGCTGTCAAGCTAGACAAGAACAGCCAAAGAAGCATAACCATCACGTACTAATGATGTACTAGCTACTAAGATAGTGCCGTACGACCGAGGGCCAGAGCTAGGGATCGAGACCAACCATGACCACAACTAACTTTGGAAAAACATGGCCACAAGAAATAGATCAAAATCTGGAGACGGCAATGGAGAATACTAGTGGTACTTTGTATGGCAGTGAGGCACTTTCATCCAAGTGGAAGAAAGGGAAATGGCGTGTACAATTTTGCCTGTGCTCGATCAGTTATTCCCTGTCACGTCAGTTGGTTCGGTGTTACCACACACTCAAGTATAGTAGGTGTAGGACGTACTCCCTCCGTCCGTGAATAAGTGTATTTTTAGGTTTTGTCTTAAGTCAAAGTTTTTAAAATGTTGACCAACTATATACAAAAGAGTCATTAACATATATGACATCAAATTGATATATTATGAAAGTACATTTCAAAATAGATCTAGTAATATTAATTTAGTGTCATAAATGCTAGTACTTTTTCTTATAAAGTTGGTCAAAGTTTTAAAACTTTGACCTAGGAAAAAAGCTAGAAATACATTTATTCACGGACGGAGGGAGTACACCGGCTATGTATATAGCGCTCCATGCATGATCCATCCGTATTTAATTATGTCGTCGTCAAACAAAAGTTTAGACTTTTCAAAGTACAATACATGACAGGCACCTGCATACATAAACAACATCGTGATCAGTCTGATCACGGAGATATACGGCATGATTATTGCCTGACGTTGATCCATGATGATGAATGCAAAATTTACATTTTGCTCGGCGTTTTTTTACACACGCATTTTCCGTGGTGAAAATTAATGAGTGTAAGTAAGCTGATTAGCTGAACCCTGTGTTGGATGTTGACACGCGTGCAGCCACCACGACAACGCCTTCTTCGCGCGCGTGGGCGGAGTGAGCAACGCGGAGATGAACAAGCTGGAGCTGGAGCTCCTCGGCGTGCTCGACTTCGAGGTCATGCTCAGCCGCCGCCTCTACGACCTCTACCGCGCGCACCTCCACAAGCAGCAGGCCGACGACCACCACGACACCTCCAACAAGCCGGATCAGGAGCCCTCGAGGGTCGACGGCGGCGAGGAGGACCGCGATGATGACCGGATCACGCGGTTGCCGGAAGGCGTCTTGCGGTACGACTGGAGCCAGCAGGCGCCGGCGGCGAACGGCGGGCGGCGGCACTCGTCGTCGCAGGCACCGTTGCGGTACTCCTAGGTAGCTTCTGGGCTATGCCACATTGCCACGTACAGCGATCGATGTGCACATTAACTAACTGTATACGTACTGCTCGGATTCGATGTGTATGGACGGTGAATGGAATACACTAGCGTTTCAGCTCGTTTCTAGCCGGTTTAGAATAAGGTTAGTAGCACCATCGTAACGGAATTTTTTTTCCCCCGAAACCTACGTCTCTCTGGCGGCGCTAGGGTTTGGAGTGGAAATTAATCGGCGGCCGCGGAACTCATCGGCGGGCCGCCCCGAGCACTCGACCGCGGTGATGGTTACACCACCGGCGGCGAAGACGGCGCAAGGGGACTCTAGTTCGACCAACCCTAGATCGGCGAGGGAGAAACTAGAGGAAGCTCTGGGCAAGCTAGATATATCCGAAGAGGAGGCGACTCCTCTCGTGATAGATGACCGGCAGGACGGTGCTCCGGCGAAGTGGTTGCTGGCAGGGAAGGTTCTCTACCGAAATCTGTATAATATTCATACCATTGGCAATGCTTTGCGACCGGCTTGGGAAAACCCTAGAGGACTGCAATTCCGATCAACTGGGGCGAACACTTTTGTTGCTGAATTTGAGGCCCAACGTGATCGTGACAGAGTTTGGGCGGGATCGCCCTGGCACATAAACAAGAACGCGGTCATCCTGGTTGAGTTCGAAGAGTGCATGCGCCCTGGTGAGGTTAGGTTTGATCGATTACAAGTTTGGGCTAGGGTTTTGAATTTACCCTACAACCTGAGGGATGATGCATGGAGCCTCCGAATAGCACGGATGATTGATAAGGAGGTGCAGATTGCAAAGTTCGACCACAATGGAGGCTATCTCCGACCAAGGGTTTCAGTGGATGTTAATAAACCGCTCAGGAGATGGGTGCTCATAGATTCGGCAAGGAGGAAGAAGGTGGATCCCTATGACATACAATATGAGCAGATTCCATATTTCTGTTTCTCTTGTGGAAGGTTGGGCCACTCGGATCTTTACTGCTCTAACCCTGGCTCACGAGATGACAAGGGAGAGCTGCCGTTTGGGCCGTCTTTGCGAGCTCCTGATGAGACCAGATTTCCAGCCAGCAGCTACAACTCCTCCAGGGGACAGAAGTCTGATCATGGAAGCAAACAAGAGACAAGGAATTCCAGAACAAAATCGAAGCAAGATGGGGGGGGGGGGAAGAGGTGGTTTCACCCCTTAAGAACAAAGAGAACACTCGCTACAAGAGGAAGGAGGGACCTACAGCTGTCTACAAACCAAAGCAGTTGCTTCTGACAGCAGTACAGAACCCTGAAGATTTTGATCCGACCACGAGCACTGCAGGGGGACAAGATGATGAGGATCTGGTTCGCGAACCAAAGAAGAAGAGGCCTATGCCTGAAAACTCGGCAGAGACCGTTGATCGGTCCTGCCCATCCCAATGAGTTGCCTCTCATGGAACTGCCGGGGGCTTGGGAACCCCGAGGCGGTTCGAGAGCTTCACAATATTGTGAAGCTAGAAGGACCCACTCTTCTCTTCGTCATGGAAACAAAAATCAAAGGGAAGAGAGTTGAGGACTTGCAGAGACATCTAGGCTTCGGCGGATGCTTTGCAGTGGATAGTGTTGGTCTAAGTGGTGGCATTGGTTTGTTTTGGTCGCATGATGTTCTTGCGGATCTAAAAAATTATAGTGCTAGTCACATTGATGTTTCTGTTAAATTCAAAGAACAAAACTCCTTTCAATGGAGGTTTACTGGTTTCTACGGGGCGCCCCGAGCTGAAGATAGGCATCATAGTTGGCGTTTCCTACGCACGTTGTATAACATACCGCATGCGGCATGGATATGTTTGGGTGATTTTAATGAAACTATCTACTCTAATGAACATTTTAGTCAGGCTGCTAGGCCAGAGAGACAGTTGAGAGCTTTCAGAGAAGTCACTGATGAAGTGGCTCTCCAAGATTTGGGGTGGTCAGGCACTGCGTATACCTGGGACAATCGTCAAGCGGGTGACGCGAATGTTAAGGCAAGACTAGACAGGGTCTTTGCCAATGAGGAATTCCGGCAACATTTTCAATACATCAGAATCAGGCATGTTCCTTCTATCGAATCTGATCATTGCTTTGTTGTAGCGGAGATAAGGGACAAGATTAAGAATATGTCACGTGGAAAGAGACAGTTCAAATATGAAAATGTTTGGTCATCACATGTAGGACCGGGCCTTCAAGGTATTGCAGATTCACTGCATCATCTGAAGGAAACGCTAGAACCTTGGGGGACCCGCGAGTTTGGCTGCTTGACACGCCGTGTCAGACAGCTCCAGAAGAGACTTGATAACTTACGATGTCGATCGGTGGGCCGAGGGCCTACTGAGGAGGAGAAAACAGTGGTAAGACAGCTGCGCGAGGCCCTGCATCAGGAAGAGATTTGGTTAAGGCAGCGATCCCGTGTTCCCTGGTTGAGAGAAGGTGACCGTAATACATCATATTTTCAAGCTCAGGCGGCACAAAGGAAACGTATCAATAGAATTCAGGGTTTATGTAGATCGGATGGCTCGGTCTGTGCAAATGAAGAGGAAGACAAGACTGAGGTTCAGTCGTTCTATCATAACTTGTATGAGTCTCAAGGTTTTAGGGACTCTACAGAACTGCTCGACCATGTCCCAGCCAAGGTTACGGAGGACATGAATTTGGAGTTAACGAAACCCTATACAGCGGGGGAAGTTAGGACAGCTTTGTTTCAAATGGCTCCCTCCAAAGCACCGGGGGTAGACGGTTTTACTGCGGGGTTCTATCAGCGTCACTGGAGCTTGCTTGGTGAGGCTGTGACCGAGGCAGTGTTGGATTTCTTAAACGGAGGGGAACTACCTGTGGGTTTGAATGACACTTCGATCACTTTGATCCCCAAGGTACGGCATCCTCAGTCTATATCACAGTACGGGCCTATCTCTCTCTGTTCGGTTCTATATAAGATTGCTTCAAAATGTGTGACAAACCGATTGAGGGTTTTCATGGAGGAGATTATCAGCGAAGAGTAGAGCGCGTTTGTCCCTGGACGGCTCATAACGGACAATGTATTGGTGGCATACGAATGTGTGCACACTATGCGAAGGCGGAAGAAGGAAAAAAACTATGCTTGTGCTATCAAACTCGATATGATGAAAGCCTATGACCGTGTCGAGTGGCATTTTCTTGAGGAAATTCTCACTAAGTTGGGCTTCCATATTGATTTTGTCAGGCTCATCATGAAGTGTGTGTCCTCGGCGCGCTTCTCAGTTCGAGTTAATGGTGAGTTATTGCCAATTTTTTCACCCTCGCGTGGGCTGAGACAGGGTGACCCAGCCTCGCCTTTTCTTTTCCTACTATGCGCGGAGGGTTTCTCCTCTCTGTTGAAGTACTATAACCATGGATATATTGACAGAGGTATTAGAGTAAGCTACAGATCGCCTTGGGTAACACACTTGCTTTTCGCAGACAACAGCTTGATCTTTATTAGCGGAAACACCCAAAGTGCAGCAAGATTGAATGATATCCTCAGGGTTTATGGTGATGCTTCGGGTCAGTGTGTCAATCGCGCCAAGAGTGCAGTTTATTTCAGCTCCAACACACCGGCCCAGCTCAAGCAGCAGCTTAAAGCGGTCCTCAACATCGATGTGGAGGCTTTTAGCGAGCGGTACCTGGGGCTACCCACTGCGATCGGCCACATCACAAGCGGAACTTTCGATCACATCGGAGAGAGAGCTCGTAGGAAGATGCAGGGATGGTCTGAAAAACTACTCGCGTGTGCGGGCAGGGAGATATTGTTGAAATCAGTTGTACAGGCCATCCCAACGTACTCTATGAGCACATTCTTATTAACAAAAAAGGTGTGCAAGAGTTTGACGTCACCTATGGCAAAATTCTTTTGGAGCAGCTCCATTGACAAAAATGCTCTACATTGGGTGTCCTGGAAGAATCTGGCTACACCAAAGTGCCAAGGTGGTATGGGATTTCGTGATCCCCATCAGTTTAACATTGCGCTACTCGGGAAGCATGGGTGGCGGTTTATGACGAACCCTAATTCTCTGTGCGCAAGGGTAATGAAAGTCCGCTATTTTCCTGACACAGATTTCATGCATGCTACTGTTCCCAAATCAGCTCTGCTACTTGGCGAGCTATCATTGCTGGTAGGGAAGCTTTACAAGCGGGACTTGTTATGAGAGTGGGA
This sequence comes from Aegilops umbellulata, assembly GCA_032464435.1. Lineage (NCBI taxonomy): Eukaryota > Viridiplantae > Streptophyta > Magnoliopsida > Poales > Poaceae > Aegilops > Aegilops umbellulata. Next base: position 507,771,002 of record CP136055.1, read on the forward strand.
GATGGGAGCTCCATTAATGTATGGACGGACAAGTGGATTCCTGGAACGATCTCCATGAAACCTTTGTTTAGACCTCCCAGCACTAATGTTCAGACAATTTCGGATCTCATTGACACCGAAAACTGGTCATGGAGGCAAGATCTCATTAGGACAACTTTTATCACCCCAGATGCTGATGCTATTCTCAACATACCAATCAGGAGGGGGAGAGGACAGGATTTTCATGCTTGGGCCTTTGAACGATCAGGCAACTACACTGTTAAATCGGCGTACCGTGCTCTAGTGAATCAAAACGAGCGTCTAGCTCTAGAAGAAGGGACGGCTACCGGTGCTTCAACGAATGATAAACAGATGTGGACAGCCCTGTGGAAACTCAAAGTGATCCCAAAGGTACGGGTGTTTTGGTGGAGGGTATTGTAGGGGATTCTACCTGATGTATGTACCCTCAAGCACCGCCACATCTCAGTTCAAGACACTTGTAAAGTGTGCATGGCAAGACAGGAGGATCTCATGCATGCGCTTATACAATGCTCACACGCACGGCGTTTCTGGAGCGAAGCTAGTGCTTGGTTTGATCTCAGGCTCCCTCGTTTGCACCCAAGCTCGTGGGCCAGAGACATTTTGTGAGGCGATCGGATCAGGGATGAAGATCGAGCAAAGATCATCACCATCATGTGGACGATCTGGCACTCCCACAACCGGATCAAACATGGGGAAGAGGGGAGAGACCCGACAGCTGCCATTAGATCTACCCGGGAGGCCCTAGCGCTGCTGGAGCTGCCCCGTAATGAAGCGACTGTGTTACCCGGTCATGGATGGAGGCCGCCCGAATCAGGTATGACCAAGATATCTTGCGATGGTGCACTCAATGTGCCAGAGGGTCGAGGAGGAGCGGGTGGCATAGCCCGGTCCACGTCCGCGCTACTAGGAGCTTGGTGCAAACCATTCGGTGATATCTCCGATCCTCTAATAATGGAAGCCCTATCAATGCGAGAAGGAACACTCTTTGCAAAACTTCGAGGACTATCGCATGTGATAATGGAGACTGACTGTCAGGAGTTAGTGCAACTCTGGCATACACGCCATAATTCTCGTTCGATTGTGGCTCCTATAATAGATGAAATAGGAGAGCTTAGTAGTGATTTTTCTGTTTTTGAGGTTCAACATGTATTTAGGTCAGCAAACTTACCGGCACATCTATGTGCAAAACGTGCATGCACATTGAATGTGACCGAATGTTGGCTTGAGGAGACCCCTAGTTTTTTGGTAACCAGCCTTTTGGCTGATTGCCCGGGGAACACTTTTGTTGAATAAAAGCTCTCTGATTTGCCCGCAAAAAAAAGCCGGTTTAGAATACAGACCTCCTCCCGTCGTTTTAATTCCAGGCAGGAATCAAGATGTGATCGGTAATTTACACCTGTAAAATAAATATAAGTGTAAAAACTTACACCCAGATTGGAGTTAAATCAGGCGGTACTGTACCTCTTTAAACTTGAATGCCAAGACCCTTGCATACAAGCATTGCCTCCTTTTTTGTTAAGTGTTGTCCTTTTTTTCATTTGTATGTGTGTTTGTGTTAGTGTGCTACATTCAGTTCAGTTCGCCCACCCTTCAAAAATTATCCAGAACACTCCGATTTTATATACATGGAGCACATTACGTTATACTGTTATTTTCAAATTTAAGTATTGTTTTGAAACAGTTTTTACTATTTGTGTATTAAATGGACTTATGGCTGAATATAATTTAGATTTGAAATACAAGTATCTCAAATAAGATATTAAACAATTTATTCTAATATGAATAATCTAAGTAAGCCTCATAAAATTTTGCAAATTTTTTGAAGCAATTTTGAACAGCCAACAACTTAAATATTTTCTAAATTAAAAAAAAGACAAAAAAGGGACGCATTTTTCGTATTTAAATTTCCATCCATAATAAAAGATACAAGAGATACATGGATGGAGGAGAATGAGGAACGTAATTTCCTTCCGGCAAGGGAGAACATATAGAGACACGACTAGAGGAGTGCATTCTATTAAGAGAATGATTTAAGTAGATGGCATAGATACAAGTCATCAATGTATACTCTTAGTGGAAAATTTTAAACAAATTATTTGAGAATAGATAGACATTAAGTGAATAAATGAAAATTGCAAAAGGACGTTAGAGATAATCATGAAAGCCAAATGAATTTACAAGATGGGTTTGGGAACTCAATGCCACTGATTTTTAGTTATTACACACCAAAGTTTTTCTATAAAACATTAGATACTTAATGCAAGGGTTTCTACCAAAGTCTAAATCCTGTATTTTAGGACACATCCGTAGCTAGATTATTATCATGATATATTAAAGCTAACATAGCGACTCAAATAACAACTGAAAGCAGGAGTAAACATCTAGCCGCGCAAATGGGCAGGTCACTCGGCTAGTTTTAATAAAACTAAATACAATATTAGAAATTTAACAACTTAGTTTTCCTAGTGGGGTTCTTTCTTGAGTATATATGGGCCACTAGATCATTCTTCCCACACGACCAAATTTCCAATGCGAGGACCACAACACCAAAAACATAGTGTGTGTGTCGCAAGAATCTAAACCCCTGCAAAGTCAGAAGAAGGATAAGTCAACCTTGTCAAACGACTTACAAACTAGCCCTTGTGGTGGGATGAACAAAAGCATGATGCACGGTGGATTTACAAAATACTAAGGTGATTGAGAACTTACAAACTTCCACACACATAAAGTACCTACTTCTTAAACATTATTGGGATTTACTAATTCTCATATAGATGGGAATTAGTTTTTCTTCTTGAGAATAAGATGGGAATTAATTAAGTCTAATCTATCTAACTCTATAATATAGGGGAAATGATATGGTTCAGATGGCGGATTAACAAGCTTGCGTCCACCGACTTAGTTGCACGCCATGCGTCCCATGTGGCGTGGTGAACCAGCCCCCCATGATCTCTCCTTTCTTCAACAACGCATCTATTGCAAAAAAAAAGAGATGGCAACAAGAACCCTATTACAAAAATAATTAAATTGCAATAAGGCCTCTGTTGCAAAAAAAATGTGACAAGATCTCTATTGCAAAACAAAATGTAACATGACCTCCGTTGCACAAAAATTGTAACAAGACATCTGTGGCAAAAATAAAATTGCAACCTGACCTATGTTTTGCAAAAAAATTGCAATATGACCCGTGTTGCAGAAAATTACCGCTACACGACCTTTGTTGCAGTGGTAGAAGGTGGCGCTCACCCCTCAATCCGCCAGATCCGACTCTCGCGAGGCGACAAACCTTTTAAAAAGATTCGTTAGCTGATGCGTAGCAGCGCCCTTGTATTTTTGAAGAAAGAAGAGATCATGGGGGGCTGGTTCACCACGCCACATGGGTCATAGGGGCAAATTCCGTGTTGGGATGGATATGTAACTATGTTGGAGCATAAAACTAAATCATAATCGAACAAGTTACAGATCCAGGATGGACAAATAAGTTGCGCACGTTTGAATTGTGAACACACTCATGCGAAAGCAATGTAACTAACCCAGTTATATGTTCACTTTTAACACATAACTGGTCTGACCTAGCTGCATGTCCAGACCAACACGTAATTTGCCCAACTCGAACCTAGTTGCACGTTCACACTCGACATTCAACACTGAACTTGCACAACTCTGAATCAGTTGTATGTCCACCTCGACACGCAACTTGTCCCCGACACCTAACCAGTTGCATGTGGACCCTTGACATGTAACTTGCTCAACTTTGATCCAGTTGCATGTCAACCCTTGACACTCAACTGTTGGAAACATGTCCTAGAGGTAATAACATTGTTACCACTACTATCAAAACTATCATATTACTGTGCTACTGATCACTTTGTTGTAGATATTTAATCTCCAGGTGTGGTTCAATTGACAACTCAACTGCTAATACTTACAAATATTCTTTGGCTCCCCTTATGTCGCATCTATAAATTTGGGTTGAATACTCTGTCCTCAAAAACTGTTGCGATCCTCTATACTTGTGGGTTATCAGCGGGTTTAAAGTTATATGCAGACTAAAAAGAAACAAAGGGTGTTGGGATGTCTCAGTAGCACCCTAGTGTAGGAAGCACAAGCATGGACGTGGACTCCTGCATTTGCATGTCGTCCAGGAAACAATAATCGACTATTTCCTCAATTAAGCGAGACGTCGGCCAATGTTTCTTACCAGCTCCAAGAGTCCTGAAGGGTCATTGATACGTCTCTAATGTATCTATAATTTTTTATTGTTCCATGCTATTATATTATCTGTTTTTGATGTTTTATATGCATCAATATGCTACTTTATATTATTTTTGGGACTAACTTATTAACCCAGAGCCCAGTGCCAGTTTCTGTTTCTTCCTTATTTTTGAGTTTTACAGAAAAGAAATATCAAATGGAGTCCAAACTAAATAAAACTATACAATGATTTTTTTGGACTAGAAGACGTAGGACTTGGATAGGAAGTCAGAAGAGTCCAGAGGGCTCCACAAGCCCTCAGGGCGCGCCCTAGGGGGGTGCCCCCTGGCTTGTGGGGCCCACGGGAGTCCTCCAACCCTAATCTTCGGCCTATAAGTTCAGAAATATTCCCAAACCGACAGAATCGTCCACCAAAATACTTTTTCGCCGCAGTAACCTTATGTTCTCGTGAGATCCCATCTTGGGGCCTTTTCCTGCATCCCGCCGGAGGGGGATTCGATCATGGAGGGCTTCTACAACAACTCTATTGCCCTTTGATGAAGCGTGAGTAGTTTACCATAGACCTACGGGTCCATAGCTAGTAGCTAGATGGCTTCTTCTCTCTCTTTGATCCTCAATACGATGTTCTCGTCGATGTTTTTGGAGATCTATCCGATGTAATCTTCTTTTGCGGTGTGTTTGTCGAGGTCCGATGAATAGTTTATCTATGAATATTATTTGAATCTTCTCTGAATTCTTATATGCATGATTTGATATCTTTCTATTTCATATATAGATGTACCCTGTACCCCATCAGTGTTGGGCAACGTAGTAATTTCAAAAAAATTCCTACGCACACGCAAGATCATGGTGATGCATAGCAACGAGAGGGGAGAGTGTTGTCTAAGTACCCTCGTAGACCGAAGCGGAAGCGTTGACGCAACGTAGAGGAAGCAGTCGTATGTCGTCCCGGTCCAACCGATCCAAGCACCGTTACTCAGGCACCTCCGAGTTCTTGGCACACGTTCAGCTCGATGACGCTCCCCGGGCTCCGATCCAGCAAAGCTTCGGGGAGGAGTTCCGTCAGTACGACGGCGTGGTGAAGATCTTGATGTTCAACCGTCGCAGGGCTTCGCCTAAGCACCGCTACAATATGACCGAGGTGGAATATGGTGGAGGGGGGCACCGCACACGGCTAAGGAACGATCACGAAGATCAACTTGTGTGTCTATGGGGTGCCCCCTGCCCCCGTATATAAAGGAGTGGAGGAGGGGAGGGCCGGCCCTCTCTACGGCGCGCCCTAGGGGAGTCCTACTCCCACCGGGAGTAGGATTCACCATTTCCTAGTCCAACTAGGAGTCCTTCCATGTAGTAGGAGTAGGAGAGAAGGAAGGGGAAGGGAGAAGGGAAGGAAGGAGGGGGCGCAGCCCCTCCCCCTAGTCCAATTCGGACTAGGCCTTGGGGGGCGCGCGGCCTGCCCTAGGCAGCTCCTCTCTCTTTCCCGTATGGCCCAATAAGGTCCAATACTTTTCCCCCGTATTCCTGCAACTTCCCGGTACTCCAAAAATACCCAAACCACTCAGAACCTTTCCGATGTCCGAATATAGTCGTCCAATATATCGATCTTTACGTCTCGACCATTTCGAGACTCCTCATCATGTCCCCGATCTCATCCGAGACTCCGAACTCTTTCGGTACATCAAAACCCATAAACTCATAATATAACTGTCATCGAAACCTTAAGCGTGCGGACCCTACGGTTCGAGAACAATGTAGACATGACCGAGACATGTCTCCGGTCAATAACCAATAGCGGAACCTGGATGCTCATATTGGCTCCTACATATTCTACGAAGATCTTTATCGGTCAGACCGCATAACAACATACGTTGTTCCCTTTGTCATCGGTATGTTACTTGCCCGAGATTCGATCGTCGGTATCTCAATACCTAGTTCAATCTCGTTACCGGCAAGTCTCTTTACTCGTTCCGTAATACATCATCCCGCAACTAACTCATTAGTTGCAATGCTTGCAAGGCTTATGTGATGTGCATTACCGAGAGGGCCCAGAGATACCTCTCCGACATTCGGAGTGACAAATCCTAATCTCGAAATACACCAACCCAACAAGTACCTTCGGAGACACCTGTAGAGCACCTTTATAATCACCCAGTTATGTTGTGACGTTTGGTAGCACACAAAGTGTTCCTCCGGTAAACGGGAGTTGCATAATCTCATAGTCATAGGAACATGTATAAGTCATGAAGAAAGCAATAGCAACATACTAAACGATCGGGTGCTAAGCTAATGGAATGGGTCATGTCAATCAGATCATTCTCCTAATGATGTGATTCCGTTAATCAAATAACAACTCTTTGTCCATGGTTAGGAAACATAACCATCTTTGATTAACGAGCTAGTCAAGTAGAGGCATACTAGTGACACTCTGTTTGTCTATGTATTCACACATGTATTATGTTTCCGGTTAATACAATTCTAGCATGAATAATAAACATTTATCATGAAATAAGGAAATAAATAATAACTATTATTGCCTCTAGGGCATATTTCCTTCAGTCTCCCACTTGCACTAGAGTCAATAATCTAGTTCACATCGCCATGTGATTTAACAGCAATAGTTCACATCACCATGTGATTAACACCCATAGTTCACATCGAGATGTGACCAACAGCAAAAGGGTTTACTAGAGTCAGTAATCTAGTTCACATCGCTATGTGATTAACACCCAAAGAGTACTAAGGTGTGATCATGTTTTGCTTGTGAGATACTTTTAGTCAACTGGTCTGTCATATTCAGATCCGTAAGTATTTGCAAATTTCTATGTCAACAATACTCTGCACGGAGCTACTCTAGCTAATTGCTCCCACTTTCAATATGTATCTAGACCGAGACTTAGAGTCATCTAGATTAGTGTCAAAACTTGCATCGACGTAACCCTTTATGACGAACCTTTTGTCACCTCCATAATCGAGAAACATATCCTTATTCCACTAAGGATAATTTTGATCGCTGTCCAGTGATCTACTCCTAGATCACTATTGTACTCCCTTGCTAAACACAGTGTAGGGTATACAATAGATCTGGTACACAACATGGCATACTTTATAGAACCTATGCCAAGGCATAGAGAATGACTTTCATTCTCTTTCTATCTTCTGCCGTGGTCGGGTTTTGAGTCTTACTCAATTTCACACCTTGTAACACAGGCAAGAACTCTTTCTTTGACTGTTCCATTTTGAACTACTTCAAAATCTTGTCAAGGTATGTACTCATTGAAAACTTATCAAGCGTCTTGATCTATCTCTATAGATCTTGATGCTTAATATGTAAGCAGCTTCACCGAGGTTCTTCTTTGAAAAACTCCTTTCAAATACTCCTTTATGCTTCGCAGAATAATTCTACATTATTTCCGATCAACAATATGTCATTTACATATACTTATCAGAAATGATGTAGTGCTCCCACTCACTTTCTTGTAAATACAGGCTTCACCGCAAGTCTGTATAAAACTATATGCTTTGATCAACTTATCAAAGCGTATATTCCAACTCCGAGATGCTTGCACCAGTCCATAGATGGATCTTTCGAGCTTGCATATCTTGTTAACACCTTTAGGATCGACAAAACCTTCTAGTTGCATCGTATACAACTCTTCTTTAATAAATCCATTAAGGTATGCAGTTTTGTTTATCCATTTGCTGGATTTCATAAAATGCGGCAATTGCTAACATGATTCGGACAGACTTAAGCATAGATACGAGTGAGAAACTCTCATCGTAGTCAGCACTTTGAACTTGTCGAAAACCTTTTGCGACAATTCTAGCTTTGTAGATAGTAACACTACTATCAGCGTCTGTCTTCCTCTTGAAGATCCATTTATTTTCTATGGCTTGCCGATCATCGGGCAAATCCATCAAAGTCCATACTTTGTTCTCATACATGGATCCCATCTCAGATTTCATGGCCTCAAACCTTTTTGCGGAATCTGGGCTCATCATCGCTTCCTCATAGTTCGTAGGTTCGTCATGGTCAAGTAACATGACCTCCAGAATAGGATTACCGTACCACTCTGGTGCGGATCTCACTCTGGTTGACTTACGAGGTTCGGTAGTAACTTGATCCGAAGTTACATGATCATCATCATTATCTTCCTCACTAATTGGTGTAGTAGTCACAGGAACAGATTTCTGTGATGAACTACTTTCCAATAAGGGAGCAGGTACAGTTACCTTATCAAGTTCTACTTTCCTCCCACTCACTTCTTTCGAGAGAAACTCCTTCTCTAGAAAGGATCCATTCTTAGCAACGAATGTCTTGCCTTCGGATCTGTGATAGAAGGTGTACCCACCAATCTCCTTTGGGTATCCTATGAAGACATATTTCTCCGATTTTGGTTTGAGCTTATCAGGATGAAAACTTTTTTTATATAAGCATCGTAACCCCAAACTTTAAGAAACGACAACTTTGGTTTCTTGCTAATCCACAGTTCATATAGTGTCGTCTCAACGGATTTAGATGATGCCCTATTTAACGTGAATGCAGCTGTCTCTAATGCATAACCCCAAAACGATAGTGGTAAAACGGTAAGAAACATCATAGATTGCACTATATCCAATAAGTACGGTTATGACGTTCGGACACACCATTATGCTGTGGTGTTCCAGGTGGCATGAGTTTGTGAAACTATTCCACATTGTTTTAATTGAAGGCCAAACTCGTAACTCAAATATTTTACCTCTGCGATCATATCGTAGAAACTTTTATTTTTGTTACGATGATTCTCCACTTCACTCTGAAATTCTTTGAACTTTTCAAATGTTTCAGACTAGTGTTTCATTAAGTAGATATACTCATATCTTCTCAAATCATCTGTGAAGGTCAGAAAATAATGATACTCACCGCGAGACTTAACACTCATCGGATCGCATACATCAGTATGTATTATTTCCAACAAGTCAGTTTCTCGCTCCATTGTTCCGGAGAACGGAGTTTTAGTCATCTTGCCCATAAGGCATGGTACGCAAGCATCAAGTGATTCATAATCAAGTGATTCCAAAATCTCATCAGCATGGAGTTTCTTCATGCGCTTTACACCAATATGACCTAAACGGCGGTGCCACAAATAAGTTGCACTATCATTATTAACTTTGCATCTTTTGGCTTCAATATTATGAATATGTGTATCACTACGATCGAGATCCAACGAACCATTTTCATTGGGTGTGTAACCATCTAAGGTTTTATTCATGTAAACAGAACAACAATTTATTCTCTTACTTAAATGAATAACCGTATTGCAATAAACATTATCAAATCATATTCATGCTCAACGCAAACACCAAATAACACTTATTTAGGTTCAGCACTAATCCCGAAAGTATAGGGAGTGTGCGATGATGATCATATCAATTTTGGAACCACTTCCAACACACATCGTCACTTCACCCTTAGCTAGTCTCTGTTCATTATGCAACTCCCGTTTCGAGTTACTACTCTTAGCAACTGAACCAGTATCAAATACCGAGGGGTTGCTATGAACACTAGTAAAATACACATCAATAATCTGTATATCAAATATACCTTTGTTCACTTTGCCATCCTTCTTATCCGCCAAATACTTGGGGCAGTTCCGCTTCCAGGACCAGTTCCTACTCAGTCTCAGGCTTAGGTCCAGACTTGGGCTTCTTCACTTGAGCAGCAACTTGCTTGCCGTTCTTCTTGAAGTTCCCCTTCTTCCCTTTGCCCTTTTCTTGAAACTAGTGGTCTTGTTAACCATCAACACTTGATGTTTTTCTTGATTTCTACCTTCGTTGATTTCAGCATCACGAAGAGCTTGGGAATTGTTTCCGTTATCCCTTGCATATTATAGTTCATCACGAAGTTCTACTAACTTGGTGATGGTGACTAGAGAATTCTGTCAATCACTATCTTATCTGGAAGATTAACTCCCACTTGATTCAAGCGATTGTAGTACCCAGACAATCTGAGCACATGCTCACTAGTTGAGCGATTCTCCTCCATCTTTTAGCTATAGAACTTGTTGGAGTCTTCATATCTCTCAACTCGGGTATTTGCTTGAAATATTAACTTCAACTTCTGGAACATCTCATATGCTCCATGACGTTCAAAACGTCTTTGAAGTCCCGATTCTAAGCTGTTAAGCATGGTGCACTTAAACTATCAACTAGTCATCATATTGAGCTAGCCAAACGTTCATAACGTCTGCATCTGCTCCTGCAATAGGTCTGTCAGCTAGCGGTGCATCAAGGGCATAATTCTTCTGTGCAGCAATGAGGATAAACCTCAGATCACGGATCCAATCCTCATCATTGCTACTAACATCTTTCAACACAATTTTCTCTAGGAACATATCAAAATAAACATACGAAAGCAACAATGCGAGCTATTGATCTACAACATAGATATGCTAATACTACCAGGACTAAGTTCATGATAAATTAAAGTTCAATTAATCATATTACTTAAGAACTCCCACTTAGAAAGACATCCCTCTAATCCTCTAAGTGATCACGTGATCCATATCAACTAAACCATGTCCGATCATCACGTGAGAGGGAGTAGTTTCAATGGTGAACATCATTATGTTGATCATATCTACTATATGATTCACGCTCGACCTTTCGGTCTCCGTGTTCCGAGGCCATATCTATTATATGCTAGGCTCGTCAAGTTAAACCTGAGTATTCCGCGTGTGCAACTGTTTTGCACCCATTGTATTTGAACGTAGAGCCTATCACACCCGATCATCACGTGGTGTCTCAGCATGAAGAACTTTCGCAACGGTGCATACTCAGGGAGAACACTTTTACTATGATAATTTAGTGAGAGATCATCTTATAAAGCTACCGTCGAACCATGCAAAATAAGATGTATAAAAGATAAACATCACATGCAATCATAATATGTGGCATGATATGGCCATCATCATCTTGTGCCTTTGATCTCCATCTCCAAAGCATCGTCATGATCTCCATCGTCACCGGCATGACACCATGATCTCCATCATCTTGATCTATATCACTGTGTCGTCACATGGTCGTCTCGCCAACAATTGCTCTTGCAACTATTGCTACCGCATAGCGATAAAGTAAAGCAATTATTTGGCGCTTGCATCTTATGCAATAGAGAGACAATCATAAGGCTTTTGCCAGTTGCCGATAACTTCAACAAAACATGATCATCTTATACAACAACTTATATCTCATCACGTCTTGACCATATCACATCACAACATGCCCTGCAAAAACAAGTTAGACGTCCTCTACTTTGTTGTTGCAAGTTTTACGTGGCTGCTATGGGCTGAGCAAGAACCGTTCTTACCTACGCATCAAAACCACAACGATAGTTTGTCAAGTTGATGCTGTTTTAACCTTCGCAAGGACCAGGCGTAGCCACACTCAGTTGAACTAAAGTTGGAGAAACTGACACCCGCCAGCTACCTGTGTGCAAAGCACGTCGGTAAAACCAGTCTCGCGTAAGCGTACGCATAATGTCGGTCCGGACCGCTTCATCCAACAATACCGCCGAACCAAAGTATGACATGCTGGTCAGCAGTATGACTTATATCGCCCACAACTCACTTGTGTTCTACTCATGCATATAACATCAACACATAAAACCTGGCTCTAATACCATTGTTGGGGAACGTAGTAATTTCAAAAAATTTCCAACGCACACGCAAGATCATGGTGATGCATAGCAACGAGAGGGGAGAGTGTTGTCTATGTACCCTCGTAGACCGAAGCGGAAGCGTTGACGCAACATAGAGGAAGTAGTCGTAGGTCTTCCCGGTCCAACCGATCCAAGCACCGTTACTCCGGCACCTCCGAGTTCTTGGCACACGTTCAGCTCGATGACGCTCCCCGGGCTCCGATCCAGCAAAGCTTCGGGGAGGAGTTCCGTCAGTACGACGGCGTGGTGAAGATCTTGATGTTCAACTGTCGCAGGGCTTCGCCTAAGCACCGCTACAATATGACCGAGGTGGAATATGGTGGAGGGGGACACCGCACACGGCTAAGGAACGATCACGAAGATCAACTTGTGTGTCTATGGGGTGCCCCCTGCCCCCGTATATAAAGGAGTGGAGGAGGGGAGGGCCGGCCCTCTCTATGGCGCGCCCTAGGGGAGTCCTACTCCTATCGGGAGTAGGATTCCCCCTTTCCTAGTCCAACTAGGAGTCCTTCCATGTAGTAGGAGTAGGAGAGAAGGAAGGGGAAGGGAGAAGGGAAGGAAGGAGGGGGCGCAGCCCCTCCCCCTAGTCCAATTCGGACTAGGCCTTTGGGGGGGGGGGCGCGGCCTGCCCTAGGCAGCTCCTCTCTCTTTCCCGTATGACCCAATAAGGCCCAATACTTTTCCCCCGTATTCCCGTAACTCCCCGGTACTCCGAAAAATACCCGAACCACTCAGAACCTTTCCGATGTCCGAATATAGTCGTCCAATATATCGATCTTTACGTCTCGACCATTTCGAGACTCCTCGTCATGTCCCCGATCTCATCCGGGACTCCGAACTCCTTCAGTACATCAAAACTCATAAACTCATAATATAACTGTCATCGAAACCTTAAGCGTGCGGACCCTACGGTTCGAGAACAATGTAGACATGACCGAGACATGTCTCTGGTCAATAACCAATAGCGGAACCTGGATGCTCATATTGGCTCCTACATATTCTACGAAGATCTTTATCAGTCAGACCGCATAACAACATACGTTGTTCCCTTTGTCATCGATATATTACTTGCCCGAGATTCGATCGTCGGTATCTCAATACCTAGTACAATCTCGTTACCGGCAAGTCTCTTTACTCGTTCCGTAATACATCATCCCGCAACTAACTCATTAGTTGCAATGCTTGCAAGGCTTAAGTGATGTGCATTACCGAGAGGGCCCAAAGATACCTCTCCGACATTCGGAGTGACAAATCCTAATCTCGAAATATGCCAACCCAACAAGTACCTTCGGAGACACCTATAGAGCACCTTTATAATCACCTAGTTACGTTGTGACGTTTGGTAGCACACAAAGTGTTCCTCCGGTAAACGGGAGTTGCATAATCTCATAGTCATAGGAACATGTATAAGTCATGAAGAAAGCAATAGCAACATACTAAATGATCGGGTGCTAAGCTAATGGAATGGGTCATGTCAATCAGATCATTCACCTAATGATGTGATAATCAAATAACAACTCTTTGTCCATGGTTAGGAAACATAACCATCTTTGATTAACGAGCTAGTCAAGTAGAGGCATACTAGTGACACTCTGTTTGTCTATGTATTCACACATGTATTATGTTTCCGGTTAATATAATTATAGCGTGAATAATAAACATTTATCATGAAATAAGGAAATAAATAATAACTTTATTATTGCCTCTAGGGCATATTTCCTTCAATCAGCAACATGAAGGATCGACACATCACCCGCCATGAATGTGCGCTCAGAAACTGAAGTATGATTCAAGTCTCGTAGAGCAGTTTCGATCAGCGAAGGCGTCGGCCTTTATCTCTCGCGTCCCTTCCCTTTCTCCCTCGAGACCCAATCGACGGTGTCGCCTGGATCGAGCGCCCACTGAGTCACCCGCAACGTGTGCGCCGGCTGGATCCCCTCTCGCATGACAGCTCGATCCCATCGCAGATGATCGCCCGCATTGGCCGCAGTGCGCGCGATCGTCGGCTGGATCGATCGAACGCGTCGCCTGCATCACGCACCTCGATTCCTCTGTCACCGATGAGGCCATGACCAATGACCGATCCCCTCCTCTGCATCGACCGCCGTGTGGAGCATTGTTTTTTGGGAGACGGGGACTGGAGCATAGCACAGATTGTTATGGACCGTAGTTCGCTAGCTAAATGGGCTAGGTAAGCGGCCCAAATTGATGGGCTAAGTTCCAGTCAACCATGTTGCATGGATTTTTCCACGGGAGTAGCCATCCTCAGGACAGCTAGCCCACTTAGCGATGGATTACTGGGAGATGCAGCGATCAGACGAATGAAAATGATCTATAGACGAGATCTGACGGCCAAAATTTCTGAGGAGCTCGCTTTTGGCTCGGTTTTACTGTCCTTAAATTGCTTGAGTTTATCCCTCTACATCATGTCATCTTGCTTAAGGTGTTACTCTGTTCTTTTGAACTTAATACTCTAGATGCATGCTGGATAACGGTCGATGTGTGGAGTAATAGTAGTAGATGCAGGCAGGAGTTGGTCTACTTGACACGGACGTGATGCCAATATTCATAATCACTGCCTTGGATATCGTCGTAACTTTGCGCTTTTCTATCAATTGCTCGATAGTAACTTGTTCACCCACCGTATTATTTTCCTTCAAGAGAGAAGCCTCTAGTGAAACCTATGGCCCCCGGGTCTGATTAAGTGCATGCATGGAAATATGTTCTAGAGCGAGGCAAGGGAATGGCTCAATGTCAAGCTCCCAGATCTTCATACAATGACATGGTCCCAAGATATCTTGTGTGACCCCAGGTTTGAAGAGAGTGAATGTGCAAAAATTATCACAGTAATGTGGGGGATCTGGATGTCCAGGAACAGCATCACTCATGACAGATCAAGTCTTGACCCGGTGGAGACTATGAAGAAGACCAGAGAAGCTCTGGCAATATTGGAGCTACCCAGGGCTCAGGCTCGAACCCTACCAGGATTTGGTTGGCGCCCCCCCCCCCCAACGAGGGCTGCATCAAGATCAACACCGACACAGGGATATCGGTGGAGGCAAGGCTTGCTGGAGTGGGAGGTGTTGCACGCTCACCTTTAGCCTTCATCGGAGCTTGGTGAAAATAGGTTCATGGTGTTACCGACTCACTAGTTGCGGAGGCCATGGCTCTCCGCGAAGGCGTTCTTTTTGCAAAGCTTCGAGGCTTTGAGCAAGTACAGATGGAGACTGATAGTAAAGCTGTGGTGGATCCCTGGAACTCGCGCCGTTCTTCGCGCTCCCTCATAGTGTTGTGGTGTGAAGGATTTTCCGGTCAGAGTAAGACTTCGTATTCCCACAATTAGGGCATGGACAACACATAAAACCATTCTGCTTGTTTGCCTCAGCCGCTTCGAGAAATTCATGCACGCCCTTAATGTACTCGGAGGTGTGTCTGTCACCGTACATCCATTGCCGGTTCATCTGCGTGCGTTATATATAATTAAGTGTGTCAAAAACCATTACAGAACATCATGAATAGATAATTAAGTGACCAAATTAATATAAGTTCATCATCACATTAATACCAAAGTACATACATAGTTCTCATCTAACAACATATAGCTCTCCAGAGCATCTAATTAATTAAACCATACATTGAAACTATGTAAAACATTTCAATGCGAAAACAAACGCGATCATAATCGCAACCAAGGTAACAATTGATCCAACGGCATAATGATACCAAGCCTCGGTATGAACGACATATTTTCTAATCTTTCTAATCTTCAAGCGCATTGCATCCATCTTGATCTTGTGATCATCGACGACATCCGCAACATGCAACTCCAATATCATCTTCTCCTCCTTATTTTTTTAATTTTTTCATTCAAGAAATTGTTTTCTTCTTCAACTAAATTTAACCTCTCAACAATAGGGTCGGTTGGAATTTCCGGTTCACATACCTCCTAGATAAATAAAATCTATGTCACGTTGGTCGGCATAATTTTCATAAACAATAAATGAACCAATAGTTATAAAGATAATATATACCACATCCGAATCATAGACAGGACGAGGGCCGACGGGGGCGGATACCAAAACCATCGCACTATATAAGATGCAATAATAAAAGTAAGAAAATGATACAAGTATCTATCTAAACATACAAGTAAGAATATTTCCTTTCAAAAAGAAGATAAGAACAAGAGGCTCACCACGGTGGTGCCGGTGATGAGATCGACACGGGTGATCGACGGCGGTGAAGACGGGGGCGGGGCGTGACGGACCGCTAAACCTAGACAAATATTGAGGAAAATGGAGCTTGGAGGTCGAGCTTGGAGAGAAGAAAGCTTAAGTAGTGTGGCTCGGGCATTCCATCGAACACCTTGTGTGCATAGGAGGTGAGCTAGAGCACCACCAAGCCATCTCCCCCTCGGCCAGAAAAAACAGAGCAGTGTGCTCTACTCTTGCGCAAGGGGGTATATATAGGAACCACCATTGGTCCCGGTTGGTGGCATGAACCGGGACTAAAGGGGGGCCTTTGGTCCCGTTTCATGCCTCCAACCGGGGCCAATGGTGGTGGGCCAGGAGCCAGGACCATTGGTCCCGGTTCGTCCCACAAACCGGGACCAAAAGGTCCAGACGAACCGGGACCAATGGCCCACGTGGCCCGGCCGGCCCCCTGGGCTCACGAACCGGGTCCAATGCACCCATTGGTCCCGGTTCTAGACTGAACCGGGACTAATGGGCTTACCTGGCCTGAACCTTTGCCCCCTTTTCTACTAGTGTAGATATTGAAGAGCTAGCAGCTACTTTTTCATCTTTTGATATTCTTCATGTAAAGAGACAGTCAAATGTTCCGGCCCACCTTTGTGCAAGACATTCTAGCACATTGGAGGTGACGGAGTGTTAGATGAACTCTCCCCCTGGACTTCTGGTTACTAGCCTTATGGCGGACAGTGCAGGAGCTCGGTTGATTGAATAAAGCTCTTCAGTTCCACGCAAAAAAGGTCTATTTTCCATCATATATTTTTAGATCAATAAACCAAAACCCCCCAAAAATACCTTGCTGCAATTTATTTACTTTTATTTTGTTTTACGTTTTAGTAATCTTTGATATCTATCTCTATCAGATCTCACATTTGCAAGCGGCCGTGAAGGGATTGACAACCCCTTTATCACGTTGGATGCAAATGTTTGATTGTTTGTGCAGGTACATAGATTGGAGACTTGCTTGTATCTCCTACTGGATTGATACTTTGGTTCTTAACTGAGGGAAATACTTATCTCTGCTTTGCTGCATCACCATTTCCTCTTCAAGAGAAAAACCAACGCAAGCTCAAGAAGTAGCAGTCACTACGGCTCAAATGTTTAGCTAGCAACCGACATTTGTCTCTTATATAAGGCCTCTTTGATTTATAGACTTACACATAAATGAAGGAATAGGAAAAGAAGGTGATTAGAATGGCATGTCCTCTTGAACCCTAGAGGAATAGAAAGCCACATGAATTTGGATCAAAAGAGTGTTTAATGTAAGAAAAACAAAGGAAAAAAGGATTTTTTTTCTTATTGTCTTTTGGCTGTGTGCATCCGTAATGTCTTTAGATATTGCGTTGTTGCAGAGGCAGGGTGTAATTGGTATCTCCGCGATATTAATATATTTCCTTTGTCGAAGAAAAAACAAAGGAATTGCACAAAGAGGGTTGAGTAGATGAAATGTTTCCTCCAAAATAATGTGCAAATCAAACCTTATAATTTTTTCGTAAGTATTTCCATTCCAATAAATCAAATGACATTTGTAGAAAAATAATATTCTAGATCTTCCAAAAAATTATATGAATCTTCTGTGAATCAAAGCAACCCTAAATAGGGTGATCTTACCACTACTCTATTTGTAGCATCTAGAGGAAAAATGCCACTCACGCAAAGAGAGAACAAGCGCATGAGTGAGAAAATGATATAAAGAGATGGTGTCTTAACGTAGATAATTTCCCCATCCTTAGATATGGAGAACAATATGATTTTTAGTGTTTCTTGAAAACTTATGTATAATCTTCTGTTATTTGATTCCAAAAATCATGTGTAGTTCATAATTCTAAATACAAAAATAACTTTTTTTTGGGCCAGGGCATGGCATTTTCAGTAGGGCTTTTCCAAGCCCGACCTAGGGTATGCTCGGGGTATAACTAGAAGAGTGCATTTTTCGTCCCTCAATTTATCGTAATGTGGCTTTCGTCCTTCAAATTTTTATGGTGCAGCCTTCTTCCCTCAACTCTTAATACCGTGTATAGTTAGTCCCTGACAGCGGTATTTCCTTATCAAACCCGGTTTTGACCTTATGTGACATGGTTTTGGCCACATCATCACTGTCAGGTGGCATAGGGCCGCATGTCACTGAGAGAATCTTTCTCTCTCTCTCTCTCTCTCTCTCTCTCTATATATATATATATATATATATATATATATATATATATATATATATATATATATATATATATATATATCGTCATTGAACAATTGACGCTGCTCCAGCGACTGGAGCAACTCCACCCATTTTAGATGTACATCCCGTGATGCTGAGAGCGAGGCGGCGGTGCTGCTCTAGGAGGTCGATGATGTGAGTAGATCCTCCTGCTTTAGATGGTCACCAAGATAGTCAGGGTGAGGATAGGTGGTAGATCAGATCTAAACTACCACATATGAGAGAAAGGAGCATAATCCGCCACTGCATACAATCCTTCGTTGTGATGAGGTACAATCCCAAACCCTTTGAGATGCAAGGCGAAGGCATCATGCTCATTGGCACCGGGTGGTCCAATGACAGGGAGGATTCGATGGCGGTGGTATCTAGCTCACAAGAGAGGAAGAGCGAGGCGAGAGACAAAGAGAGAAAGGGGATCATCGATGAATCACACACACACACACACACACAGAGAGAGAGAGAGAGATATGTTGGGGAACGTAGTAATTTCAAAAGAATACCTACGCACACACAAGATCATGGTGATGCATAGCAACGAAAGCGGAAGCGTTAGCACAAAGCAGTTGATGTATTCGTATGTCTTCATGATCCGACCGATCAAGTACCGAACGCACGACACCTCTGAGTTCAGCACACGTTAAGCCCGATGACGTCCCTCGAACTCCGATCCATCCGAGTGTTGAGGGAGAGTTTCGTCAGCATGACGGCATGGTGACGATGATGATGTTCTACCGACGCAGGGCTTCGCCTAAGCACCGCTACAGTATTATCGAGGTGGATTATGGTGGAGGGGGGCACCACACACGGCTAAAAGATCAAACAATCAATTGTTGTGTCTCTAGGGTGCCCCCTGCCCCCGTATATAAAGGAGCAAGGGGGGAGGTGCGGCCGGCCAGGAGGAGGCGCGCCAGGAGTAGGACTCCCTCCCTTCCTTGTTGGAATAGGAGAAGGGGGAAGAAGTGGAGGAGAAGAAGGAAAGGGGGCACCGCCCCCTCTCCTTGTCCTATTCGGACTAGGGGGGAGGGGCGCGCGGCCCTTGCCCTGGCCACCTCTCCTCTTCTCTACTAAGGCCCACTATGGCCCATTAAGCCCCTAGGGGGTTCCGGTAACCCCTCGGTACTCCGGTAAAATCCTGATTTCACCCGGTACACTTCCGATATCAAAATATAGGCTTCCAATATATCAATCTTCATGCCTCGACCATTTCGAGACTCCTCGTCATGTCCGTGATCACATCCGGGACTTCGAACAACCTTCGGTACATCAAAACTCATAAACTCATAATATAACCGTCATCAAAACTTTAAGCGTGCGGACCCTACGGGTTCGAGAACTATGTAGACATGACCGAGACACGTCTCCGGTCAATAACCAATAGCAGAACCTGGATACTCATATTGGCTCCCAAATATTCTACGAAGATCTTTATTGGTCAGACCGCATAACAACATATGTTGTTCCCTTTGTCATCGGTATGTTACTTGCCCGAGATTCGATCGTCGGTATCTCAATACCTAGTTCAATCTCGTTACCGGCAAGTATCTTTACTCGTTCCGTAATACATCATCCCGCAACTAACTCATTAGTTGCAATGCTTGCAAGGCTTAAGTGATGTGCATTACCGAGTTGGCCCAGAGATACCTCTCCGACGATCGGAGTGACAAATCCTAATCTCGAAATACGCCAACCCAACAAGTACCTTCGGAGACACCTGTAGAGCACCTTTATAATTACCCAGCTATGTTCTGACGTTTGGTAGCACACAAAGTGTTCCTCCGATAAACAGGAGTTGCATAATCTCATAGTCATAGGAACATGTATAAGTCACGAAGAAAGCAATAGCAACATACTAAATGATCGAGTGCTAAGCTAACGGAATGGGTCAAGTCAATCTCATCATTGTCCTAATGATGTGATCCCGTTAATCAAATGACAACTCATGTCAATGGCTAGGAAACATAACCATCTTCGATCAACGAGCTAGTCAAGTAGAGGCATACTAGTGACACTCTCTTTGTCTATGTATTCACACAAGTATTATGTTTCCGGTTAATACAATTCTAGCATGAATAATAAACATTTATCATGATATAAGGAAATAAATAATAACTTTATTATTGCCTCTAGGGCATATTTCCTTCAGTCTCCCACTTGCACTAGAGTCTATAATGTAGATTACATAGTAATGATTCTAACACCCATGGAGTCTTGGTGCTGATCATGTTTTGCTCATGGAAGAGGCTTAGTCAACGGGTCTGCAACATTCAGATCCGTATGTATCTTGCAAATTTGAATGTCTCCCACCTGGACTAGATCCCGGATGGAATTGAAGCGTCTCTTGATGTGCTTGGTTCTCTTGTGAAATCTGAATTCCTTCGCCAAGGCAATTGCACCAGTATTGTCACGAAAGATTTTATTGGACCCGATGCACTAGGTATGACACCTAGATCGGATATGAACTCCTTCATCCAGACTCCTTCATTCGCTGCTTCCGAAGCAGCTATGTACTCCGCTTCACATGTAGATCCCGCCACGACGCTTTGTTTATAACTGCACCAACTGACAGCTCCACCGTTCAATGTAAACACGTATTCGGTTTGCAATTTAGAATCGTCCAGATCAGTGTCAAAGCTTGCATCAACGTAACCATTTACAATGAGCTCTTTGTCACCTCCATAAATGAGAAACATATCCTTAGTCCTTTTCAGGTATTTCAGGATGTTCTTGACCGCTGTCTAGTGATCCACTCCTGGATTACTTTGGTACCTCCCTGCTAGACTTATAGCAAGGCACACATCAGGTCTGGTACACAGCATTGCATACATGATAGAGCCTATGGATAAAGCATAGGGAACATCTTTCATCTTCTCTCTATCTTCTGCAGTGGTCGGGCATTGAGTCTTACTCAACTTCACACCTTGTAACACAGGCAAGAACCCTTTCTCTGCTTGATCCATTTTGAACTTCTTCAAAACTTTGTCAATGTATGTGCTTTGTGAAAGTCCAATTAAGCGTCTTGATCTATCTCTATAGATCTTGATGCCCAATATATAAGCAGCTTCACCGAGGTCTTTCATTGAAAAACTCTTATTCAAGTATCCCTTTATGCTATCCAAAAATTCTATATCATTTCCAATCAACTATATGTCATCCACATATAATATCAGAAATGCTACAGAGGTCCCACTCACTTTCTTGTAAATACATGCTTCTCCAAAAGTCTGTATAAAACCAAATGCTTTGATCACACTATCAAAGAGTTTATTCCAACTCCGAGAGGCTTGCACCAGTCCATAAATGGATCGCTGGAGCTTGCACACTTTGTTAGCAACCTTTGGATCGACAAAACCTTCTGGTTGCATCATATACAACTCTTCTTCCAGAAATCCATTCAGGAATGCAGTTTTGACATCCATTTGCCAAATTTCATAATCATAAAATGCGGCAATTGCTAACATGATTCGGACAGACTTAAGCATCGCTACGGGTGAGAAAGTCTCATCATAGTCAATCCCTTGAACTTGTCGAAAACCTTTTGCAACAAGTCGAGCTTTATAGACAGTAACATTACCGTCAGCGTCAGTCTTCTTCTTGAAGATCCATGATGTCTACTACACAACCTTCTTCTTGTAGACATTGTTGGGCCTCCAAGTGCAGACGTTTGTAGGATAGTAGCAAATTTCCCTCAAGTGGATGACCTAAGGTTTATCAATCCGTGGGAGACGTAGGGTGAAGATGGTCTCTCTCAAGCAACCTGTCGGGTGGTTGGGGCGACATATGCCAACGGATGGCTTATCATTGTGGGAGCCAATAAGACGTCGCCGGTGCCTGGAAACGGGATGAGGCGAAGACATGCACGCTGGCAAATCTTACCCAGCTTCGGGGCTCTCCGTGGAGATAACACCCCTACTGCTGCTCTGCGGGGTCTCCGCATGGTCACTATGGCAAAGTGTGTACAAGGTCGCTCCTTGAGCTGTTCGGAGGGAAGAAGAAGAAGGGCAAGGCTAGGTTTCTTCTCCCCTCGATGTGTTGTCTAAAACTCCTAAAAAGAGAGATCTCCCCATGCATGGGCGTCCCGGGGGGTTTATATAGGCCTACCCCTGGGGGTACAATGGTAATCCAGCTGGGCATGGGCCCTAGCTGTCTGCGTCTACGCTTGCCGGCTTCTCCGCCGACCGGTGGGGCCCGACGACTGGCGGGCCCACCGGCTGCCGGCTTCCTGGTGGACAGGCTGGTCCCATCGCTTGAGGGTCTTGTCAGGGGCTGGTTACTGTTGCCCCACTCCTGGTGACGTGGGCTTCGTCGTGGTAAGCATGGTCGTGATGCCACCGTCAGGCGGCAGATCACTGTGGCCTTACCATGTCTCGTCTTCTTAATGAGGTGTGTCCCTCGAGGGGAGGGAATAGCCGACTACTGGGAGTCGGATCCACCTCGGGCCGACTACGGGAGGCCTGGCCGCCTCCGGGTATCTTCTCATCTGTAGGGACCCGCCGCCCTTGGGCCGTACTGACAGCATGCCGTGGGTGATGTCACGGTCAACATGGCAACAGTGCTGCACCGGACTGGGAGGGCCACCCTGTACGACACACTATAGCCATGCGCGTCCCGGGATTTGGGGGTGGCAGGCTTTACTGTAGCCACGCCCCGTCTCGTCGCTGTTATGTGGGTGTAGACTTTGAGGGCATGGTCTTGGCCGCAGGTTGGGGGCCGGCTTCTGGGAGGCGGCCCTCTCGTGGCCGGCTTCTGGGAGCCGGCCCTCTCCTGGCCGGCTTCTTGGAGCCGGCCTTCTTGGCGTTTTCCTTTGGGAGGTCTTTGAGGCAGGGCCGCCTTCGTAAAGCCGGTCTGAGTGATAGCCGACTGAGGGAAGACGGCCCCACGCCTTGGGTCTTGAAGGCTGGAAATGGCTTGTAATTTTTCTGAAGTGCCAGGGGGAGCCGGCTAGGCTACCCGTGGTCATTTACTCCGACAGTAGTCCTCGAAGCTGGTTGGGCTCCGAGGCTGAAAAAAGAGGAGAAGCTCAATCAGCTTCCTATCTTTGAGGAGCCGGCAGCTGGGAGCCGGCTTGGATTCAGTGCGCCAGCCTTTGGCAGTTTTGAAGTTTGAAGGCGGGAACCAGGCGTTCGCGCAGGCTGGGCTGTGAGCTGACTGCTCGCCGCTTACGCGCCACGTGGAACCCGAAGGCTGGCAGGGTCTGCCAGCCCACGCGCGCGACGGGACGTCGTCGCAATCCTGGGCCCACCACCGCAGGGCCTCGGCCCACGCGCGGATCCTCTGTGGCCCGAACGGACCGCACGTCGGCCGTTACCGCGCGCCGTTAAGGCGTAATAATCGCGGGACGTGGGGGAGTGGGCGCAGTTAATCCCACGCTCCCCCACGCCTCGCCTCCTCGGCTTCGCCACGCGAGGCTATAAGTAGGGGGAGGAGAAGGAGCGGCAGACACTCGCACGCTCGTCCTCGCTCCGCCCCCTACCTTTTCTTCTTCCTCTCCGTCGCCGCAACCTCCCGCCGCCGCTTGGCTCTTCCGCCAACCTTCTTGGCTCGTTGTTGCTCGGCCGCAGCGGGGTTGCGCGCATCTCCGCCGCCGCTCCGTGTTCACAGCCGCGCCGCTCCTATGGCGTTGTCGAGCTCGTGGGACGGCTCCAATGTCCATGAAGACCACGTCGACTTCCTCCGCCGGACGCGGCGTCTGCCAGACGCGAACTACGTGCGGGTCCGTCGCGCGCCGGCGAGGGAGATCTCGCCGGCATCGGAGGAGGGCGAGCGGGTAATCTTCCGCTCGCACTGCCTGCGCGGCTTCGGCCTCCCGGCGAGCGGGTTCCTCCGTTCTTTTCTTGAATTTTACCGCCTCCAGCCGCATCACCTCACTCCAAATGCGGTGATGCTACCGTCGGCCTTCGTCACCCTGTGCGAGGGCTTTCTCGGTGTTCTCCCCACTCTCGAGCTCTGGGGAGAATTCTTCCAGTGCAAGCTCGTCACTATCATCGCGGGCGTACTCGCCCGTTGCGGAGCCTTCATCGCCATGAGGCGTACGGGCGAGAACAATCCGTTCCCGTCCATCCCGCTGATCCAGTCGGTGAAGCTCTGGCAGAAGTCTTACTTCTACGTGAAGAACGTCGCCCCGCACGGCGACTTTGTCAACTTGCCTGCTTACGTAGCCGGCCCACCGGCTGGGAGGCAACCCTCATGGAGCTACCGGGTCAGGTCGCTGTCTGAGGCCGGGAATGCTGCCATTACCCGGCTCCCAGACGGCGAAAGGCCAGGTGAGGGGGATGGTCTTGAGTGCAGAAGCTGGCAGGTGTTGCTTGGAACTGAAAACTTGGCACCCTTTGTAGTGTTTGACTAACTCTCTGGCATCGTCCAAAGCAGTCGGCCAGAAAAAGCCGTGGCGGAAAGCTTTGGCGATGAGTGACCTTGAGGCCACATGGTGGCCGCATTCTCCTTGGTGGATGTCCTTGAGGATGTCTATGCCCTTCTCTGGCTCGACACAACGTTGGAAGACTCCAGTGATGCTGCGCCTAACGAGCTCTCGGTTTACTATTGTGTATGCTTCGGCTCGGCGTTGAACTTGTCTTGCCGAGATCTCGTCAGGTGGCAACTCTCTGTTTATCAAGAAATTGAGGATGGGCTGGGCCCATGATGGAGCTGTGACTTCTTCTATTGTCAAGACTGCTGCTGTGACCGGGGCGGGTGGGCTGGGTGGTGAAGAATTGGAGCCGGCCACCGCCTGCTGCGTCGGTGCAGTCCCCGGGCCGACTGCAGTAGTCCCCGGGCCGAGTTCTGAAGTTCTTGGGCCGGGTTAGACTATGGCAGTCCCCGGGCCGCCTATCGGAGTCCCCGAGCCGCCTGCCTGGTTCCCTGAGTCGGATCCGACTGTGTGAGGGTCAGGCGGCACGAAGATGGAGTCGGATTCTAGAGACGGCTTGATGGATGGCTTGAGGAGGCGGCACATGGAGACGCCGACTAGTATAGCTTGTCGGGTAAAGCCTATTCGTGCCAGGGCATCTGCTTGCTCGTTGTCGGCCCGTGGCACGTGGAGGAACTCACATCCTTCAAAATGCCCACTAATTTGTTGCACGAGGAAGCGGTAGCTCTCCATGTTTGCGTCTTTGGCGTCCCAATCGCCGGATGGCTGTTGGACCACTAAGTCCGAGTCACCATAGCACAGGATCAGGCGGATGCCGAGCTCTTTGGCTAGCCGCAGCCCATGTATGAGCGCCTCGTACTCGGCCACGTTGTTGGAGGCGGCAAAGTGAATTTGCAATGTGTACTTGAGCCTGTCGCCTTTTGGAGAGGTGAGGATGACGCCGGCTCCCAAGCCGGTGCGCATCTTGGATCGTCGAAGTGCATCCGCCAATGAGTGGAGTCGGGGGCTGGTGGCAGGTACTGGGTTTCGGCCCAGTCGACGAGGAAGTCGGCCAGCGCTTGAGACTTGATGGCGGTGCGAGGTTGGTAGAAGATCGTGTAGGGGGCCAGCTCAATGGCCCATTTAGCCACTCGGCCGGATGCATCCCAGCTGCCTATGATCTCGGCGAGCGGTGCAGTGCACACGACCGTGATGGGGTGCTCTTGAAAGTAGGGCTTGAGCTTCTTGGCGGCGAAGTATACGCCATAGCACATCTTCTGGTAGTGTGGGTAGTTCTGCTTTGAGGCGGACAGTACTTCGCTCAAATAGTATACTGGCCTCTTGACTAGCTAAGCTCGGCCTTCTTCTGGGCGCTGGACCACGATGATAGTGCTGACCACCTGGCTGTTGGCAGCAATGTAAAGGAGCATGGGCTCTTTCTCGGCGGGCGCCACCAAGACAGGCGGCGTGGTCAGTATCTTCTTTAGCTCACGGAAAGCTTGGTCTTCTTGGTCGTTCCACTCGAAGTGAGTGGACTTCTTCATGAGTCGGTAGAGGGGGAGAGCCTTCTCTCCGAGCCGGCTGATGAAGCGGTTCAGGGAAACTAGGCATCCGGTGAACTTCTAGACGTCTCGTAACTTGGTTGGAATCTCCATTCTCTCTATGGCCTTGATTTTTACTGGGTTGCACTCGATGCCGCGTTTGGAGACCAGTTAGCCTAGAAGCTGGCCGGCTGGTACACTGAACACACATTTCTCGGGGTTGAGCTTGATCTGAAATCGGCGTAAGTTTTCAAATGTTTCTCTGAGGTCTTCCAGCAAGGTGCCGCACTTCTCCGTCTTCACCACAATGTCGTCTACATAGACGTGGGCATTTCTGCTGAGCTGCTTGAGGAGGCATTTCTGCATGCAGCGCTGAAAAGTGGCACCGGCATTTCTCAAGCCGAATGTCATAGTCAGGTAGCAGAAAGCTCCGAATGGTGTGATGAAGGCGGTTTTCAGGCGGTCAGCTGGATCCAACTTTATCTGGTGGTAGCCTGAGTAAGCATCCAAGAAGCACAGCAGCTCGCATCCGGCTGTGGAGTCTATCACCTGGTCAATCCTTGGCAGGGCAAAGGGATCTTTGGGGCAGGCTTTGTTGAGGCTCATGTAGTCTATACACATACGCCACTTGTTGTTCTTCTTCAGTACGAGGACCGTGTTGGCAAGCCATTCTGGAAAGAAAACTTCCATAATGAAGCCGGCCGCCAGAAGCCGGGCTATCTCCTCTCCTACAATTCTTCTCTTTTCCTCCGATAGTCGGCGGAGGGGTTGTTTGACTGGTTTTGCTCCTTCTCGAACATGTAGCTTGTGCTCGGTGAATTCCTTCGGAACACCCGGCATGTCCTTAGGGGACCATGCAAAGATGTCCCGATTCTCATGGAGGAAATCGACAAGCTCGCCTTCCTATTTGATGTCCAGGTTTGCCCCAACGGTGGCAAACCTTTCCGGGTGCTCTGGGTCCAGAGGCACCTTCTTCGTTTCTTTGGCCGGCTGGAAAGAACCTTGGGCATCACACTCCTTGGGGTCGGGAGACAGGGCTGGCTGCTTGCCGGCCATGGCCATGACTCGATCCAACATCTTCTTCTCCTCGGCAATAACGAGGGACTCGGCTAGCCGGCTGCTAGCTGCTGCACACTCGGCGGATTTCCTATAGTCTCCGGTTATGGTGATGATGCCCTTGGAGCTTGGTATCTTCATCTTGAGGTAGGCGTAGTGGGGTACAGCCATGAACTTGCCAAGGGCAGGGAGGCCAAGCAATGCATGGTAGGGGCTCTCCAGGTCCACCACTTCAAACCACACCGCTTCTCGGCGGAAATGATCCTTGTCCCCGAAGAGGACATCTATCTTGATCTTGCCGATTGGGGAACAAGACAGGCCGGGTACGATGCCATGGAACACGGTCCGACTGGACATGAGCTGCTTCGTCTTGATGCTTAGATTCTCCATGGTGTCACGGTACAGTATGTTGATGCTGCTCCCGCCATCTATCAGCACGCGGGAGAACCGGGCAGCCCGCCTTTTTGTGGCGAGGGTGGCGTCTAAGACCAACACATAAGAGCCGGGAGACGGCATCACCTCTGGGTGATCGGCCCGGCTCCAGCTAATCGACCTTTCTGACCAGTGCATGAACTCAGGGTTGCTGGAGGCGACTGCATTGACTTCTTGGTGTTGTCGGCGCCGGCTACGTCGGTCTTCCGGCTGGCTTGTGAAGACGACGTAGGCGGCATGTTCGTCGGGGAACTCGTCTTGAACGGCTCCGACTGCTGGTCGAGCGGCCGGCTGCTGAGGAGCCGGGGGCGGCTGACCAGCAGGTGGAGGCGGTACTATCCCGTCGCCCTGGGAGATTCGCTTAAGCCAGTGGCATTTCCGGGTCTTATGGTTGGAGGGCTTGGTGCTGCTGTGGAACTTTCATGGGGCGTCAAGTGCTTGCTCATAGGAGAAAGCCGACTGCCAAGCCGGCCTGCCGCCCTTTGGCTTCTTGGGCGCGGGCCGCCCTCCGGCTAGTTCGTCTTCGACTGTGGCCACCTGCCGGTTGGTGGGAGGCGGCGCGGGACCCTTGCGCTTGTGGTCGTTGTGGTGCGGGCGTCGGCTGGAGTCTCCAGCCGGCGTCTTGGGACCCGTGGCGAGCACCTTCCCAGAGGCGTCTACTCGAAGCTCGGTGTTCATGGAGGAGTCGGCCGTGGCGTATTTATCCGCTATGACTAGCAGCTCGTCGAGGGTAGTCGGTTCGTCGCAGAGGAGCCGATGCTTGAGGAGGGTGCCTTCTCGGCACTCGGCGGTGAAGTACTCTATGGCTTGAACCTCATGCACCCCTTCGCAAGAGTTGCGGAGCTCGGCCCAATGAGTGAGGTAGTCGCGGGTCGACTCATGGGGCCCTTGGACACACAAGGAGAGCTGTCGGGGCTTGGGAGCCCGCTTGTAGGTGCTGGTGAAGTTGCGGACGAAGGCTGCTGTAAAGTCTAGCCAGCTGTTGATGCTGTAAGGCTTGAGGCTGTTGAGCCAGGTGTGCGTCGTGCCTTGAAGCATGAGGGGGACGTACTTCACGGCAACACGCCTGTTGCCGATTGCTATACGAACCACTGTGGAGTAGTCAATCAACCAATCTTCCGGCTTCACTGAGCCGTTATACTTGGGTGTGTCTCTTGGGAGCGAGAACCCTTTGGGGAAGGGCTCGTCGTGGATGCGGGGGCCGAAGCAAGGTGGGCCTACATCATCTTCTTCTTCCAGGGCCAGGGATCGCGCTAGGCGGTCGATCCGGTGGCGGGCGTCATTCTCGCCGACTCCTTCGCGACGACCCAGTCGGCCGCTGAGAGTCGGATGCGTGACAGGTGGTGGTGTGGGATATCTCTCCCCACGAGGCGGAGGAGGAGGCGGGTTGCCTCGCCGCTCCACAGCTCGAGGGCGGCCTTCTGCGTCACGCTCGATGGAGATTCGATTCCGGCTGCGACTCACAGCCGACTCCTTTTCTTTCCTTGCATGGGTGTTGCCAGCCGTCGGTGTTCGTGACGTCACACCATGCTCTCGGTGCGGAGGAAGACTTTCAGCATAGACGCCGTCCTCATGCCGCTCCGTGGCCGTGTCGATAAGCTACTGGATCCATCTGGTCATGTAAGGGAGCTCGTCGGGCCCCAGTTTATCCAGCTCGTCTACGGCCGCTTGGGCAGCGCGTAGGTTCTCGAGAGGCGTGGCATAAATCGGGCTATCCGCTCCCAGCATGTCGGCGATGGCCGCGCCGCGTTTCTTGATGACGCCAACGTGGCTCGGCCCATCAGGAGGTGGTGTGCCGAAGGCGGCGCGGCCGACTTCACGTTGGTGAGCCTCGGTGAGCCGTCTTATGGAAGCTAGCTTCTGGCCCTCCGCAACGAGGGCGAGGCGGCGTGCCTCCAGCGTTTCTGCGTTGGCGTTAGCCGGGATGGGGGCAGACAAGTCGTGCAACACCGTCTGCAGGGCGTCGTGGGCGTTTCCGCCAGAGGCGGCGCCGTGGCTGATGACCAGTACCTTGGTGATGGCGCTGCCGCTGCTGTCGGCTCGAGGAAGAGGGTCGTTGATGACGATTACGTTGGTGGGGAAGGCATCAAGTGATGCTGTGTCTGAGTCGACAAGCATCGGGTCGGTCGAGCCAACCGACTCCAAGTCCGCAGCAGGCTCGCTAGAAACGTGGAGTTGGTCGAGGAGGCTGACGAGGTGGCTCTCGTGGCAGCCGGTGCCCGCGTCAGACGCGAGCTCGTCGGAGATGCAAGCCTTGCCAAGAAGATCGGCGAGGCAGCTCGCCGCGCAGGCGTCGGCAACGCCTTGCAGCGCGTCGGGGCAAGCGCCATTGGGCAAGCCAGGCTGGCTACGCTCACGGGGTAGGAAGAGGGTTTTCGTCCAGAGCAGGTCTCCGGACGACGATGCACCTGGCACCAAGGTGGGCGCCAAATGTCGGGTGGTTGGGGCGACATATGCCAACGGATGGCTTATCCTTGTGGGAGCCAATAAGACGTCGCCAGTGCTTGGAAACGGGATGAGGTGAAGACATGCACGCCGGCGAATCTTACCCAGCTTCGGGGCTCTCCGTGGAGATAACACCCCTACTGCTACTCTGCGGGGTCTCCGCATGGTCACTATGGCAAAGTGTGTACAAGGTCTCTCCTTGAGCTGTTCGGAGGGAAGAAGAAGAAGGGCAAGGCTAGGTTTCTTCTACCTCGATGTGTTGTCTAAAACTCCTAAAAAGAGAGATCTCCCCATGCATGGGCGTCCCGGGGGGTTTATATAGGCCTACCCCCCGGGGGTACAATGGTAATCCAGCTGGGCATGGGCCCTAGCTGTCTGCGTCTACGCTTCCCGGCTTCTCCGCCGACCGGTGGGGACCGCCGACTGGCGGGCCCACCGGCTGCCGGCTTCCTGGCCAACAGGCTGGTCCCGTCGCTTGAGGGTCTTGTCTGGGGCTGGTTACTGTTGCCCCACTCCTGGTGACGTGGGCTTCATCGTGGTAAGCATGGTTGTGATGCCGCCGTCGGGCGGCACATCACTGTGGTCTTACCATGTCTCGTCTTCTTAATGAGGCGTGTCCCTCGAGGGGAGGGAATAGTCGGCTACTGGGAGTCGGATCCACCTCGGGCCGACTACGGGAGGCCTGGCCGCCTCCGGGTATCTTCTCATCTGTAGGGACCCGCCTCCCTTGTGCCGTACTGACAGCACGCCGTGGATGATGTCACGGTCAACATGGCAACAGTGCTGCGCCGGACTGGGCTGGCCACCCTGTACGACACACTGTAGCCATGCGCGTCCCGAGATTTGGGGGTGGCAGGCTTTACTGTAGCCACGCCCCGTCTCGTCGCTGTTATGTGGGTGTAGACTTTGAGGTCACGGTCTTGGCCGCAGGTTGGGGGCCGGCTTCTGGGAGGCGGCCCTCTCGTGGCCGGCTTCTGGGAACCGGCCCTCTCGTGGTCGGCTTCTTGGAGCCGGCCTTCTTGGGGTTTTTCTTTGGGAGGTCTTTGAGGCAGGGCCGCCTTCGTCCAGCCGCTCTGAGTGATAGCCGGCTGAGGGAAGACGGCCCCACGCCTTGGGTCTTGAAGGCTGGAAATGGCTTGTAATTTTTCTGAAGTGCCAGGGGGAGCCGGCTGGGCTACCCGTGGTCATTTACTCCGACACAACCACTACAAAAAAAGACACATCCGTGACATTTTGGGCCAAACGAAAAAAATTTCTGTCATACATATGACACTTCTATGACTATAATTGTGACAAAAGCCGGTATCATCATAGATGTGGTGGGCTCCTACTTCTATGACAAAAAATCATGACAGAAAATGGGCTTTTCGTCCTGGGCGGGCCGGAGACGCAGCTGCATGACATTCTTTGGGCCGTCCATGACAGAAAAACCATGGTAGAAGCGAGGGCAAGGAAAATTTCGGGGAGTTCCCGGTTACGGTGGGAGGTCGGGGGCCGAGCGATGCGCGTTTCTCTCATACACGTACGTGTGTGTGTGCGAGGCGTTGGCTCTAACTGAACCCGAGCGAGGCGTTGGGCTCTAACCGAACCCGAGGGATTGCACTGCAGGCTACGCGTTACTGAACCCGAGCGATCGATCGATGGCTGTTAACTGAACCCGATCGAGCGATTCCTTCGCTACTGCTGCTAACTGAAGCCGATCGATGGGATGAACAGTGAGCGTTGCGGGAGGGTTTGGATGAACAGTGAGCGGTGGCGTTGCCTGTGGATAAACATGACCCCGTGGTGTGGTGGAGGGCTGGATGAACAGTAGACGGTGGAGGGGTGCCCGTGGAGGGGTGGATGAATAGGATCCCGTGGTGTGGAGGGCTGGATGAACAGTAGACGGTGGAGGGGTGCCCGTGGAGGGGCGGTTGAACATGACCTCATGGTGTGGAGGGTTGGATGAACAGTAGACGGTGGAAGGGTGCTCGTGGAGGGGTGGTTGAACAGGACCCCCGTGGTGTGGAGGGCTGGATGAACAGTAGACGGTGGAGGGGTGGTTGAACAGTAGCCGGTGGAGTAGCGCGCGGTGGAGGCTGGACGAGGTCGACGGTTGCCTGTGGAGGCTGGAGGAGGTCGACGGTGGAGATGAACAGTATCCCGTGGAGTCCCGTTTTGCGGTACGCCACAACCCTCCCGATGAACAGGACCCCCGTTTCGACCGTAGCGCTCCAACACAAGTTCGTTTCCTCCGTTTTGCGGTACGCCACACCCCTCCCGATCAACAGGATCCCCGTTTTGACCGTAGGAGGTCCGTTTCCTCCGTTCTGCGGTACGCCACACCCCTCCCGATGAACAGGATCCCGTTTCGACCGTAGGAGGTCTGTTTCCTCCGTTGTGCGGTACGCCAGGCCTCGTTTCCATCGCATGTTCCGTCCAAGCCCTCCCGATGAACACGACCACACATTCCGTTCCGACCCAGCCGGTTGGCTCCCACGCGTTCCGTTGCCTCCCAATGAACACGACGCATTCCGTTGCCTTCCCATGAACACGATGCACTCCGTTGCCTCCCCATGAACACGACGGCGACGCTATTTCTCCGTTCCGACCCAGCCATGTTAACGAGCCCTCGCCGTACGTATGCGCGAGTAGGCGTTCGAGACCCCGCCCGTATGTACACATACGTGGTCGTATTTTCTTTCTTGCACCCTGGCCGCTGTACATACGTGTACATGTTACGTGCGCGCCTCTACTACGACACGTGCGCGCCTCTACTACGACACGTGCGCGCCTCTACATCGACCAGTATGTACGTACACGTTCGCGACCAGAATGACAATGCTACGTACGCTTCGACCAGGTGGGTCCCGACTGTCAGGCACTTCCTTGCCTGCGAAGATGTAGCTGGTGGGTCCCAGCAGTCAGGGGCGAATCGTTTTTTTTGCCCGGACGCACTTCCTTGCGTGCGAAGGTGTAGCTGGTGGGTCCCAGCAGCCGGGGGGCTTGTGGGTCCCAGAAGTCAGGGGGGAATCGTTTTTCTTCAGACGCACTTCCTTGCGTGCGAAGATGTAGCTCGTGGGTCCCAGCAGTCAGGGGGCGAATCATTTTTTCGCAAAATACGATGGCCCGTCCGGTGGGTCCCCGCTGTTAGGTGGAGGAATAATTATTTTGCGCGTAATAAGGAGGCAATTCGCTGTGGCTGCCGTGGAGCCAGCTGTCAGCCTCTCCACGTACAGTACTCTTCCGATGGAAGTCGGTCGTTGACCACGTTGACCACGCCGCGCCGAGAGCACCAGGGCGGTGGTCTGGACGACGGCGAGGCCTAGGAAGGGGACGACGCGGAGCCGGGGAAGACGTAGCAGCGGAATCCCGCGCGGAGAGGAGTACGAGGGTTCACTGGTTTGGCTGTGGTGTGAGGCTGCCGTTGCCGCAGAATAACAGGGGGTGTGGGTGAGTAGAGGGATGGCCTGGCCAGCGGTGGGAGTAGTACGGGGCGGTGAGGCCTCCGCAGCATCACAGCCGGCCACAGGAGGCAGGAGCATGCGACACGACCGGCGCTGCTTTGGGCGGCTAGAGCAAGAAGACCAGAGGTTGAAGAAGCACTACGGCCATTGGATGGACATCGTACGATCACTGCAGCTAGAATCGTTTATATTGACTAAGTTGACAAAGCCCTTGGTACGCGTCAACTTAGTAGGCCCACAGTTCGGATTTGGTAGAGAACATATAGCCCATTTGCGATTTGTAAGAATGTACAGCCTATTTTTTAATTCTAATGAAATTTACTACAACCCATTTACAGCTTGTTAAAAGTACAACCCAACTTCTGGCTAGGACAACGATTAATAATTTCAAACAACCGCTCAAAAAAGAATTCAAAAAAAATCCCACATTTTGATGGGATCCGAAATATTTTTATCCGAAATTTCTAGTCAGGTTAAATATAATTTCAAAATAAAGTTGTATTACGTTAAAATCCAACGAAATATTGCGCGCGCAACAAGTAATGAAATTAAAAATTTCAAATTCCAAAAATAATATATTATTCAAACTAATTAAGTGTTTGGTGCATAGTAACTGTCCAGTTACTATAATTACATTCCATTTATTATTTCTTAAAGTCCATTTTCTTGTTAAGCCAAATGCATACCTCCTAGGAAAGTTTGCAGCCCAGCGGGGCGGAGAATAACAAGTTGACCCGGATATTGTGTACAACTGTTGGCCCAGTTGCATAGATAAGGAACATTTTTTATACACACATTTAACAATTTTTAAATACATGATTAACACTTTTTAAAACATATTTTTTAGTCAACGGTGGGCCCACAGCGAGCGGAGGAGGTCAAAATACACATATTTTTTAAATACATGATTAACACTTTTGCAAAAACAATTAGCCCACAGCGAGCCAATTAGCTCCAGTCGGCCCGCAGTGGGCCGACAGGACCCAATCATCCCACAGTGGGCCGACAGGGACCAGTCGGCCAGCTGTGGGCCGACTAGGCCCAGTCGGCCTGCAGCGGGCTGACGGTGTATTATTTTTGAAAAAATTTACCCAGCGTAATATTTATGAAAATTAATAAAAATGTATTATTTAAAAAAGTAGCGAAAAAAGGCCTGTGTAGTACAGCAACCTAACATGGTTACTCAGCCCACATTTAGCGACGCCGGAAAGGCCCAAACAAGGCTTCTGTACAACTTTTTGAAGTCACTGAGCTCAATTAATAACTTAAGAAAAAAGTTAGATTACAGTGGAACATAATTAAAAGTTGTCACGAGCAAATAAATAATTCAACGGGTCCCACTTGTGCGTGTGTGTGTGTGAGAGAGAGATAGATAGAGAGAGAGACCCATCGGCCGATGCTCGTAAATACATCTTTCAGCCATATGCATTGCTGATGCTCAGTAAAAACTTATATAGTTGACACAATCATATAGAACATCATAGCACACTAAACTTGCATACAAAAACTTCACGCAGGCGGCACAATCAGGATGGAAGCAGTGGATCGCTACGGGAAGGGCTATGTTAAACCCAACGAAGTCGTACATAACGGTTCATTGTCTTTATCAATGAAGGGAAATATCTTGAATGTTGTGCAAAGAAAACAGACAGACAACACAATAAGTTCTCCTAGCACATTAAGTTGACGTACAACCCTTTCTAAAAAACATCAGGTATAAAATTAGAACAGGTCACAATCAAATGTACTGGCATATCAGTGCTTCACACCCATACCTCGGATTTAACTAGTATCTGATAAGATTCAGCTGTTACCTCAAATTAGAGCACATCCAGGCAGCCAGCCCTGCCTCTTCTCCCAAAGAAGCAGTGGCCTCCACCGCGCGATGGAGTAGGCCCTGTACCATCCATCGTTCCAAGCAACACGGGGAAAGTCTGACGTTGACTCCTGTAATGGACTTCGTCGACGGATCCTGGCACCAGCGGCGGCGGCAGGACTTCGATTGATGGATTGACCACTTCTTCGACATGCACGGACACTCAATACAGGTACATCCCTAACGTGGTCCGCGGCGGCCTTGGTGGCGACGAATAGTACAACCCCGGTTCCTGCACCAGTATCTCAACACCAATCACCTTCCGTATGGTGGACGACTTCTTCATCCATGCCATAACCGTCATAGCCCAGCTGTCTAGAGGAACAAACATACTTACGAGCTCACCTCCAAGGTCGTTGATAAGCTCGTTCATGGACTCGCTGTTCCAAGCACGTCGAGGCATGCCGTGGAAGGTAAACTTTGTTAAAAACTCAGGCTCAGAGGGCACTGAGCCCCATCTTGGGTGCCACCGATCAAAGCTCACCAGCGCGCCATCGCAGAACAAACGCCGGGAAGATTCGAACACACGACTGCAGTCAAAAGTTGTCCGGAACCTGACGAAGAAATCAGACGGTGGCGGACAAACTTCGACGA
The DNA here is from genome assembly GCA_032464435.1 of Aegilops umbellulata. Lineage (NCBI taxonomy): Eukaryota > Viridiplantae > Streptophyta > Magnoliopsida > Poales > Poaceae > Aegilops > Aegilops umbellulata. The sequence continues at coordinate 507,807,126 of CP136055.1, forward strand.
GCAAGTCACTTATTTGGATGTCGTGCGCAATGCCAAGAGCTTTGACAAGGTCATCCGGCGAGACGGGAGGCCGGTCGTCGTTGATGGTTACTGAGGGAGTCCTGGATTAGGGGGTGTCCGGGTAGCCGGACTATACCTTCAGCCGGACTCCTGGACTATGAAGATACAAGATTGAAGACTTTGTCCCATGTCCGGATGGGACTTTCCTTGGCGTGGAAGGCAAGCTTGGCGATGCGGATATTCAGATCTCCTACCATTGTAACCGACTTTGTGTAACCCTAACCCTCTCCGGTGTCTATATAAACCGGAGGGTTTTAGTCCGTAGGACAAGAACCCCAACAGACAACAATCATACCATAGGCTAGCTTCTAGGGTTTAGCCTCCTTGATCTCGTGGTAGATCTACTCTTGTACTACCCATATCATCAATATTAGTCAAGCAGGACGTAGGGTTTTACCTCCATCAAGAGGGCCCGAACCTGGGTAAAACATTGTGTCCCTTGTCTCCTGTTACCATCTGCCCAGACGCACAGTTCGGGACCCCCTACCCGAGATCCGCCGGTTTTGACACCGACATTGGTGCTTTCATTGAGAGATCCTCTACGTCGTTGCTTTTAGGCCCGATGGCTCCTTTGATCATCAATAACGATGCGGTCCAGGGTGAGACTTTTCTCCTCGGACAGATCTTCGTCTTCGGCGGCTTCGCACTACGGGCCAATTCGCTTGGCCACCTGGAGCAGATCGAAAAATACGCCCCTGGCCATCAGGTCAGATTTGGAAGTTTAAACTACACGGCTGACATCCGCGGGGACTTGATCTTCGACGAATTCAAGCCACAGCCGAGCGCGCCGCACTGTCTCGATGGGCATGATCTAGGTCTGCCGCCGAACAGTGCCCTGGAGGCCGCACACGCTTCGGTTCCGACCCTTAATTTGGAGCCTACTGCGCCAATCAAGGATGAGTGGTTGGACGCCGCCTTGGGGGCTGCGATCTCAAAGGCGATCGAGCCAAACACCAGCCCCGCACTCCGCAAGGCCCGTGACTCCGAGGAGCCGGATTCCTCTCCGGACTCCGAGCCCTCCGCGCGCCCGCCGATCGAATCTGATTGGGCGCCTATCATAGAGTTCACCGTCGCGGACATCTTTCTGCACTCGCCCTTCGGCGACATTCTGAAATCGCTAAAGTCTCTCTCTTTATCAGGAGAGCCCTGGCCGGACTACGGCCAGCAAGGTTGGGATACGGACGATGAAGAAATTCAAAGCCCACCCACCACCCACTTCGTAGCCACTGTCGACGACTTAACCGACATGCTCGACTTCGACTCCGAAGACATCGACGGTATGGACGACGATGCAGGAGACAACCAAGAACCAGCACCCGTAGGGCGCTGGAAGGCCACCTCGTCATACGACATATATATGGTGGACACTCCAAAATATGGAGATGGCGATGGAACAGCGGGGGAAGACACATCCAAGAAACACCCCAAGCGCCGGCGTCAGCGGCGCCGCTCTAAATCCCGCCAAAGCAAAAACGGTGATTCCGGCACGGGAGATAATAATACTCCGGATAGCGCCGAAGAACACCCCCTCCAGCAAGATTCAGCACAGGAGGATGGAGAAGCCAGCCCTCACGAGAGAGTGGCAGACAGAGAGGTTGAGGATGATAATTACATGCCTCCCTCCGAAGACGAGGCAAGCCTCGACGACGACGAATTCGTCGTGCTAGAGGATCCAGCCTAACAAGAGCATTTTAAACGCAGGCTTATAGCCACGGCAAGCAGCCTCAAGAAAAAGCAGCAACAGCTTAGAGCTGATCAAGATTTGCTAGCTGACAGATGGACTGAAGTCCTTGCGGCCGAAGAGTATGAACTCGAACGCCCCTCCAAGAGTTACCCAAAGCGCAGGCTGCTACCCCGATTAGAGGAGGAAGCACCTACATCACCAGCGCATTACATGGCCGACCGGCCACCTCGTGGCCGTGACAGAGAGGCCTCTCGGCCCTCCACTCAAGCCGTGCCCCGGCGCCGCTCAAAACATACTAAGGCACGGGAAAATGCGCTAGACCTGCGAGAGATACTGGAGGACAAGGCAAGACAAACAAGATCGATCTACGGATCGCGTGGGCGCCCTACGACACGTGACGGGGATCATCACTCCGGACATAATAAATCCGGCCGGGCCGAACACAGTAGACAAAGCTCATTTGAGCTGGGTCGTGATATAGCCCAATACAGAGGCGCAGCACACCCACTATGCTTCACAGATGAAGTAATGGATCATAAAATCCCTGAGGGTTTCAAACCCGTGAACATCGAATCATATGATGGCACAACAGATCCTGTGGTATGGATCGAGGATTATCTCCTTCATATCCACATGGCCCGCGGCGATCATCTACAGGCCATCAAATACCTCCCACTCAAACTTAAGGGACCAGCCTGGCATTTGCTTAACAGCTTGCCAGCAGATTCGATCGGTTCTTGGGAGGACCTGGAAGCCGCATTCCTCGACAATTTCCAGGGTACCTATGTGCGACCACCGGACGCTGATGACCTAAGCCACATAATTCAGCAGCCAGAGGAATCGGCCAGGCAATTCTGGACACGGTTCCTAACAAAGAAAAACCAAATAGTCGACCGTCCGGACGCAGAGGTCCTAGAAGCCTTCAAGCATAATATCCACGACGAGTGGCTTGCCAGGCACCTGGGACAGGAAAAGCCGAAATCTATGGCAGCCCTCGCGACACTCATGACCCGCTTTTGCGCGGGAGAAGACAGCTGGCTAGCTCGCAGCAACAACTTAACCAAGAACCTTGGTAATTCAGATACCAAGGACAAAAGTGGCAGGTCGCGCTAGAACAAGCAAAAACGCCGCGTTAACAGCGACAGCAACGAGGATACGGCAGTCAATGCCGGATTCCGAGGCTACAAATCCGGTCAGCGGATAAAGCCATTCAAAAGAAATACTCAGGGCCCGTCCAGTTTGGATCGAATACTCGACTGCTTGTGCCAGATACATGGCACCCCCGAAAGGCCAGCCAATCACACCAACAGGGATTGTTGGGTGTTCAAGCAGGCAGGCAAGTTAAATGCCAAAAATAGAGACAAGGGGCTGCGTAGCGACGATGAGGAGGAGCCCAGGCCGCCGAACAACAGTGGACAGAAGAGTTTTCCCCCACAAGTGCGGATGGTGAACATGATATACGCAATGCACATCCCCAAAAGGGAGCGGAAGCGTGCATTACGGGACGTATACGCGCTGGAGCCAGTGGCCCCAAAGTTCAACCCATGGTCCTCCTGCCCGATCACTTTTGATCGAAGGGACCACCCCACTAGCATCCGTCATGGCGGGTTCGCCACATTGGTTCTAGACCCAATTATTGACAGATTTCATCTCACAAGAGTCCTTATGGACGGCGGCAGCAGCCTGAACCTGCTTTACCAAGACACAGTGCGGAAAATGGGCATAGATCCCTCAAGGATTAAGCCCACCAAAACGACCTTTAAAGGCGTCATACCAGGTGTAGAGGCCAACTGTACAGGCTCAGTCACACTTGAAGTGGTCTTCGGATCTCCGGATAACTTCCGAAGCGAGGAGTTAATCTTCGACATAGTCCCGTTCTGCAGTGGCTATCACGCACTGCTCGGACGAACCGCATTCGCAAAGTTCAATGCGGTACCGCATTATGCATACCTCAAGCTCAAGATGCCAGGCCCTCGAGGAGTAATCACGGTCAACGGAAACACCGAACGCTCTCTCCGAATGGAGGAGCATACGGCAGCGCTCGCAGCAGAAGTACAAAGCAGCCTCTCCAGGCAATTCTCCAGTTCGGCCTTCAAAAAGCCGGACACTGTCAAGCGCGCCCGGAGTAACCTACAACAAGACCGCCTGGCACGTTCCGAGCAGGCGTAGCAATGCGGCCCCAACCCCAGCCCTCGCGAAATAGCGAAACCAGCACTTCGCGTACATAACTACGCTCTCAAAATACCATGGGCGCAGGGGAAGGGGCACCATCACGGCACGCCCAAAACACGGCTTAAACCGTACTAGGGGCTGCTGAATTCTTTCTTTATTTTCTCTTACTTTCAGGACTCCATACTTCGGACGACCTTTTCGGCAATTCAACTACCGCACAAACGATGCAAGAACCAGGGAAGTAGACAAGCCATGTCGCATTATGGAACTCCCAGGTGGTCTCTATTACGAGCAGTATACCTGTTTTAAATACAATTCCGCGGCCTGCCCCTAGACAGGACATGTTAAATAGTCCAATTTCTTTTGCTTACCGCACTATTTGTATCGTTCTGCTTGGATAGCAGCCTTCTTATAAACAATGCATAGCTTTTCGTCTATTTTTTTGCATTACTCTGTTTATATATATATATGTTCATTAATGACATGTTGCACCCATACACTGTGGTACGGCAAATACGCCAGGGGCTCCAGTACCCCTTAATATGGTGTGAGAAGTCCGAACACTTTCACAAGTGCGGCACCCCAAACTTATAACATTATACGCATCGGCTCCGAATCATGATTTGGGTCAATAGTTGGGTTTGCGCGGCTCCTATGTTTTGGTGCCTTACGTTCCGCTATATAGGCTAAGGTAGCACTAGGAGAACTACTGTGATTGTGCCCCAGTTGAGCTGGGCTGAGCACCTCAGTAGAGAAAGCTAAAACTGACTGTCATGATAAGTCGAGAGATCGATCGCTGTTCGATAGGTTTTTCGAGTCCTTAAAGACTTATGCTGCTTAGAGCGAGGAACCGGATTTTGTCCGTCCAAGGCGTGGATAGCGCCCCGAACTCGGTCTTCCGAATACTAGGGGCTTCGTCGAAATTTAAAATTATAGAGTTCTATGGCTAAGTGAGAGTGTTCAAGCATTATAGTCCGATTGCCTTGTTCGTTGTGCTGAGCGCCTCCCTCGAAGGACCCAAACATGGGAAAAAGAGCGCTCAGGTTTATCCCAAACACCCCAGCACTAGTGGCATGGGGGCAGAAGCCGACGACTGGCCATCTCTCAATTTTTGATAAACGGCCGCACAGAAAATAATATTTTAAATTCAACAAGCATTGCTTAGCGCAAATGAACAAGTTTTCGGCGCACAGGACAACACGAGCGAGTTCATTCAAAAATTACATCCTTGGTACATTCATCCGCCACAAGGCGGGCACCCTTCAGAATATCCTTATAATAGTTCTCGGGTTTGCGATGCTCTTTCCCCGGCGGAGGCCCGTCCTTCACAAGCTTCTCACCGTCCAGCTTGCCCCAGTGCACCTTAGCGCGGGCAAGGGCCCTCCAGGCTCCTTCGCTGCAGACGGAGCGCTTGATGACCTCGAGCCTTGGACAGGCCTCCACCAGCCGCCGCACCAGTCTGAAGTAGCTCCCAGGCAGGGCCTCTCCAGGCCACAGCCGAACTATGAAGCCTTTCATGCCCTGTTCGGCCGCCTTGTGGAGCTCGACCAGCTGCTTTAGCTGGTCGCTCAAGGGCACAGGGTGTCCGGCCTCAGCATACTGAGACCAGAACACCTTCTCCGTCGAGCTGCCTTCTTCGGCTCGATAGAATGCGGCGGCATCGGATACGCTACGGGGAAGATCTGCGAACGCCCCTGGAGAGCTCCGGATTCGGGTAAGTAAAAAGTAGCTTACTTCTATATGTCTGCTTTGCATAAAAAATGCCTTACCCGCCGCTATCTTTTTCACCGCATCCAATTCCTGGAGGGCCTTCTGGGCTTTGGCCTTGGCAGACTTGGCAGTCTCGATGGCCGCGGCGAGCTCGGACGCTCGCGTCTTCGAGTCAAGTTCCAAATTCTTATGTTTTTTCATGAGAGCCTGAAGCTCTTGCTGCGCCTCACCGACCTGCGCCTCAAATTTCTCCCGCTCGGTGCGCTCTGAGGCTGCTCTCTTCTCGTCCTCGGACAACGCCTGCTTGAGGGTTGCCACCTCAGTTGTGGTCCCTGCAATAAGTAGCATAATCCTGTCATTTTTTGCAATTGCATCTTTTTATATATTTTTATTAGGTATCTCTTACCTTCTTTCTCCTTGAGCTGCCGCTTGGCAGGGCCGAGCTCTTGCTCGGACCGCTCGAGACCCTGTTTCAGGGTGCTTACCTCCGCAGTCAGTGCGGCGGTTACAAGCAGCGAAGCCTGCATACGCATATTGACTCATTTTTTGTTGGACTCCTGCGGAATTTATTAGATCCTCTATTCGGCTTTTCTTTCCGAATGCCAAACAGAGCATCAGGGGCTACTGTCTATGCGGTCATATTTTTACATATTTTTACTTACCTCGAAGCCTGTTAGAAGGCTGGCACAAGCTTCAGTCAGTCCGCTCTTGGCGGACTGAACCTTCTGGATCACTGTACTCATAATAATACGGTGCTCCTCGTCGATGGAGGCGCTGTTAAGCACCTCCAGCAGATTGTCCAGCGCCTCCGGTTGGACGGGGCCCGCCGGCTCAGTAGGCTTGCTCCTCTTGGAAGGAGTTCACCTACCGCAGTCCGGAACCGTTGAAGATTCCGACGCGGTGTCCGGCTCAAAGCCAGACTTGGAGCCCTGGGGGGTCTTATCCCCTTTACTCCTAGAGTCCGGGAGGTCGCGTCGCGGCTCCTCCAGGACCACCTCCTCTTGCCCCGGAGCTTGTCGCGACGCCACTTCGGCGTCGTCCGCAGTGCGGGGGGAGGCAGCGGGCGGAACCGAGTTCACGTCCGATGAATCCAGGGAGCCGCTCGACGACTCGTCGAGCCCGGCCTTGGGCGAACTGCATAATTATATTCGACATAAGGAAAAGCTGTGCAACAAAGGAATGCTATGAGTCACTCTGGTATCCGAATACTTACGATCCCGCCGGGCGCCTGGCCCTTTGCGGGCACTCCTCTTCGCCCTCGTCGGCGTCGGTGGAGTAGTCCGGGGGAAGGGTCTTCCCCTTCTTGGACCCTTCGGCCTCCCCTGTTGGGGCGGCCTTCCTCTTCTTTCCTCCCACTACTAGGGAAAAGCCTATACACAGAATCTTACCAGCAGCGCGCTTTAAAATCAGGCACTACTGCTAAGTAGCAGTAGCGCGGGCCATATAAACTCGCTGCTGAAGCAAGTTTATCAGTAGCGCCTGCGCTCCAAGAAGCGCTACTGCAAAAATTCCCACGCCGCCGCCGCCGTTTACCTAAAGCGCGCTACTGCTATGCCATTCCATCTCCCCCCACTCACTGGCCTCATCCACAGATCACACTCACACACACTCATGGTCTCCTCCTCACCCCCCGCGCCGCCGGTCCTCCCCCGTCGCCCCTCCCCCGATCTGCGCTGCTGTCGCCTCATCCTCCTCGCTGGATTCGGTACCGGCCTCCTCCTCCGTCCTCCCTCCACTTGCGGCTGGCCGTCCCCTCCTCGCTCCGCCTTCCTCCTTGATCCGTCCTCCCTCCACTCGCCGTCGGCCGGCCCCTGCTCGCTCCGCCTTCCTCCTCCGTCCTACTATCTTCTCCCTCCTCGAGTCGCCCCTCCTTGTCCCTCCTCCCTGATACATTTTGATTTAGTAGGCTTTCACATGTAACATTTTGATTTAGTTGATTTAGTTCAGTTGATTTAGTAGGCTAGTTGATTTAGAACATTTTGATTTAGTTGATTTAGTATGCTAGTGGATTTAGTATGCTAGTTGATTTAGTCGATTTAGTTGATATGATTCAGTTGATTTAGTAGGCAAGTTGATTTAGTTGATTTAGAACATTTTGATTTAGTTGATTTAGTAGGCTAGTTGATTTAGAACATTTTGATTTAGTTTATTTAGTAGGCTAGTTGATTTAGTTGATTTAGTAGGCTAGTTGATTTAGAACATTTGGATTTAGTTGATTTAGTATGCTAGTGGATTTAGTATGCTAGTTGATTTAGTATGCTCGATTTAGTTTTTTTGTAATAAGTTATTTTTTGGCAAAATGTAGGTGCCAATTTAGTTAAATTTGCCACTTGTTTCCTGTGAAGTGAATCGTTAATCCTTTGCTCATATTACTTTAGGAAAATGGCGCCACCACCAGCACCACTATGTCGACTGTGCAAGTCAAGGTGCGCCAGCAGCCTTGCAACTGGCAAGCTGTTCGGCATCTACTTCCATCCGAGTTTCGTCATGCGGCGGTAATAAATTAGATGAAATGTAACAACTATTTTACTTTTAGTGTAGGCATTACTGCATTGTGTCATTTTGCTTTTCTTACATAGATCGTCCCATGTAATGTGAGGTTGAAATTCAACAAGCTGACAGGAGACACTGTGACATTTGAGGCTCCTGGGGGGCCGTACACTATGGAGGTCGAGAAAGGACGCAATATGTCGCAGATTGGAGGAGATGGATGGGCCCGTTTCCTCGCTCGCATGCGTCTTACTGGTGGTGAGTTGATCAGATTCTCCTTCAGAGCAGAAAGACCCAAGCTGGTTGTCATTTATATCAACCTGGTGGAAGATGATGAAGATGACGAAGATGATGAAGATAATGAGGACCCGCTAAATGAAGATGATGAGAACCCACTTCATGAAGCCATCATAGCTCAAAGAATGAGGCTGAGCGAGGAGGAGGTGTGCAACCTATGGGACATAATTCCACCACGTGATGACTTTGTCGGGGTGCCATTCGTGACCCGCCTGACAAGTACCATGGTCGATCGGCGTGAAATGGTATGTTATACGTACTGCTTAGTGAATCCGATGATATGCTTAGTGAATCCGATGATATGCTTAGTGTAGAGTCCGATTATATGCTTAGTGAATCCGATGATATGCTTATTGTTATACTTACAAATGCAAATTATCCGATTATATGCTTAGTGAATCCGATGATATGCTTAGTGTAGAGTCCATTGATATGCTTTGTGGAATCTAGTCGGTGATATACTTTAGTGTAGAGTCTGATCACATGCTTATTGGTGTAGAATCCAAGGAACTATTAATAGTGTAGATAATCCATATATATATACTTATTAGTGTAGAACTGTGTCTTTTGATAGTGTAGAAATCTAGACTTAATAGAAATATATTTGCAAGAGTATGTGTGAGGCTATTTATTAATTGATATGTTTTTCTTATTCAGAGATTGCCAAAGAACCTATCTGTGAGTTGTGGTATCGAGCCTGACACTCCTAGGGAAAAGCCTATACACAGAATCTTAGCAGCAGCGAGGGTTAAAAACCCACGCTACTGCTACTTACTAGCAGCGCGGGTTTTTAAACCTCGCTACTACTAAGTTGATAGCAGTAGCGCGGGTTTTTAACCCTCGCTACTACTAAGCGGTCTCTACCGTGCCCCCGGGACATGCCATAGTAGTAGCGCGGGTTTTAACCCTCGCTACTACTAAGTTGATAGCAGCAGCGTTGGTTTTTAACCCTCGCTACTACTAAGTGGTCTCTACCGTCCCCTAGACCATGCCATAGTAGTAGCGATGTTTATAAACCCGCGCTACTACTAAGTTGATAGTAGTAGCGCGGGTTTTTACCACTCGCTACTACTAATCGTCTGCCATAGCAGTAGCGCGGGGTGTGGTCCCATTTTCAAACTCTACCCCTCCCCCCCCCCCCCCCCCGTGGATCGCCTTTTCGGTTTAAAAAAATAAAAGAAAATGATGAAAATGTCAAAAAAATAAAAGAAAATAAGTTTCCCATGTGATATGTGGTCTAGTTGTTGGGAAAATTTGCAAATATGAATTTCGACTTCATTTGCAAAATCTCTCGAGAATTTGTAAAAATGGGCATAACTTTTGTATACTAACTCGGATGAAAAAGTTTTTTATATGAAAAATCATCTACTGGAAAAGTTACATCCAAATTTAACTGGGGGAACCCCGTTAAACATTTTTAAAATCCTCAAAAACCTAACAGAAAAAAGTTACGGGGCTTTTAAGATCTGGAGGCAAAAAATTTCATCAAATTTCAGTTTTTTCTTTAATTTTTGTTAAATCTGGTCAAACTGTGGTCAAACTAATTATTCAAGAATATTAGTGTTACTAAATAATTATTTCAGTTTTTTTGAATTTTGGTCAAATTTGGTCAAAATCTGGTCAAACTATGGTCAAACTAGTTATTCAAGAAATATTACTGTTAATAAATAATTATTGTTTTTTAGAACAATAGTTTTAAACTCAAGCAGTGAAATGTGTGACTTCATGCTCAAGCTAAACTCCCGAGGGTTAATAGGATCGACATCTTACTATTGTCAGGAAAACAACAAGTGCAGACTTGGAATCGAGGGAGAATAGAACCCGGAAGTTAAGCGTGCTCAGGCTGGAGTAGTGAGAGGATGGGTGACCGTCCGAGAAGTTAGATGATTTGGAATGATGAGGGGTGATTAGAGATTAAATTGAGCAGCGATGAGGGTGATTAGAGATTAGAGGTTAAAATAATTCAGAAATTTTAAAATTCGGGCAAAAAAATCAAAAAAAATCCGCGGGTTAGTAGTAGCGCTGGTTTTTACCCACGCTACTACTAATAAGGCCTATTGATATGTTTTTCTTATTCAGAGATTGCCAAAGAACCTATCTGTGAGTTGTGGTATCGAGCCTGACACTACTAGGGAAAAGCCTATACACAGAATCTTAGCAGCAGCGAGGGTTAAAAACCCACGCTACTACTGCTTACTAGCAGCGCGGGTTTTTAAACCTCGCTACTACTAAGTTGATAGCAATAGCGCGGGTTTTTACCCACACTACTACTAATAAGGCGCTGCTGCTAGGCTTTTCCCTAGTAGTGTGATGAAGAAGGCTCAGTTGGACTATGCCTTACCGCAAGGGGCTCCATCACCACATGTACTTACCGCATTGGCACAGATGGTCGCACACACTTGAACTCGGTTGGGTGAAAGAGATTCCTCGTTGGCAAGAATCTTCGTGCTAGACAGGCCATCCTGATTACTATCAGGAACACCCACCGCCCAGGCTTGAGGATGATGATCGTCATCGATATGATCTAGAACTACATATGTGTGTGTGGCTATATCATCTAGAACTACATATGATGACCGTCGTCGATATCATGTAGAACTACATATGATGATCGTCGTCGATATCATCTAGAACTAAATATGATGATTGTCGTTGATGTCACCTTGTACTGCTTGAGGATGCATGTTGAGTATATATGAAATTGTTATCTAGTACTCCCTCGGTTCCAAATTACTCGTCGTGGTTTGAGTTCAAATTTGAACTAAAACCACGACGAGTAATTTCGAACCGAGGGAGTACTACCTAGTACCTATAATGCTTTATGAAATTGATATCTAGTAGTACCTAGTATCTGGAAATTGCAGTTTATCGAAGCCGGAATGGGGAAATGGTGAAAGATATAACAGTAGCGCTGGACCGGGAAATCGCTACAGCTAAATAATAGCAGCGCGTTCCTGAAAAGCGCTGCTGCTATAGTCAATAGCAGTAGCGCGGGTACAGGCAGCGCTACTACTAAGAGTTAGCTATAGCGCCTTATTGGTAGTGCGGGCACCGCGCTGCTGATAGGCCTAAAACCCGCGCTGCTGCTAGCCTTTTCCCTAGTAGTGTCCCCCCGCTGGAGGGGAGATGTTTCTTCTTCCTCCTCCTCGTTTTCATGGGAGGAGCGCATCTCGGATTCGTCGAATGAAGAATCCGACACCTCCTGGCGCCGGGAACTCTTTCGAGTCCCCGTGGCCTTTTTCTTGGCCTTCTTCTCCGGCACCACATAAGGTGCCGGAGCCAGCAGCTTCGATAAACGAGCATCTGCTGGGTCTTCGGGCAAGGGGGCGGACAGTTGACCTGTCCGGACTTCGCCTGCCACTCCTGTCAAAGGTAAGGGAGTTTAGATCCCACATAGAGTCAAACTATGAGAAACAAATTTCCTGTAAAAGGTAAAGATAACTCACCGCGCTAGCTGGACGCTGTGTGCTGAATCCGCGGTCCTCGGATGTGGATGCGGGAGCTTCGGCGCCCTTGAATAGCACCTTCCAGGCATCTTCGTACGTCGTGTCGAAGAGCCTGCTCAAGGTTTGGTGTTGCGTCGGATCGAACTCCCACAGAGTGAAAGCCCGTTGTTGACACGGGAGGATCCGACGGACAAGCATGACCCGGACTATATTGACAAGCTTGAGCCGCTTGTTCACCAGGGATTGGATGCATGTTTGCAGCCCGGTCACCTCTTCCTCATTGCCCCACGACAGGCCCGTCTCTTTCCAGGACGTAAGCCGCGTAGGGGGTCCGGATCGGAACTCGGGGGCTACGACCCATTCAGGGTCGCGCGGGTCGGTGATGTAAAACCACCCCGATTGCCACCCCTTCAGGGTCTCCACAAAAGATCCCCCAAGCCAAAGGACGTTGGCCATCTTGCCCGCCATGGCGCCTCCGCACTCCGCCTGGCTGCCGCGCACCACCTTCGTCTTGACGTTGAAAGTCTTGAGCCAAAGGCCGAAATGGGGGCGGATGCGGAGGAAGGCCTCGCACACGACGATAAACGCCGATATGTTGAGGATGAAGTTCGGGGCCAGATCGTGGAAATCCAGGCCATAATAGAACATGAGCCCCCGGACAAATGGGTGGAGAGGAAAGCTCAGTCCGCGGAGGAAATGGGGAAGGAATACGACCCTCTCATGGGGCCTTGGGGTGGGGAGGAGTTGCCCCTTTTCAGGAAGCCGGTGCGCGATGTTGTTGGACAAGTATCCGGCCTTCCTTAGTTTTTTGACATGGCCCTCCGTAACGGAGGAGACCACCCACTTGCCTCCCGCTCCGGACATGGCTGGAGAAGGTTGAGGTGGGAAGTGCGGACTTGGGTGCTGGAGCTCGGGTGCGCAGGAGATGGATATGCAGAGGAGGAAGAAGGCGTGGGTAAAAAAGGTGGATCCTTATCCCTTTATATGGGCGGATGCGGCTATGCGTCCCCTCTCGCCTGGTAAAACTCGCTTATCTCCCAAGCGCCGTGATAAATGGTGCGGTTGGGTTACCCACGTCCGTATTGATGAGAATCCCGTAAATGGGGGACACGATCTCTGCTTTGACAAGACGTGCCAAGGAAACCGCCTTGCAAAATACGCTGAGGTGGGGAAGTGAAAACGATTTGAATAAAGGCTTGGCCGTAGTGTGATGTCACGTTACGGAATACGTCAGCAGATTAGATTTGTGTTAATACATTCTCTCTATGGCAATATGTGGAAACTTATTTTACAGAGCCAGACACTACCCTTGGTGTTTACAAACTTTTATGAAGAACTTGGAGGAGGAACCCGCCTTGCAATGCCGAAGACAATCTGCGTGCCGGACTCGTCATCATTGAAGCCTGGTTCAGGGGCTACTGAGGGAGTCCTGGATTAGGGGGTGTCCGGGTAGCCGGACTATACCTTCAGCCGGACTCCTGGACTATGAAGATACAAGATTGAAGACTTCGTCCCGTGTCCGGATGGGACTTTCCTTGGCGTGGAAGGCAAGCTTGGCGATGCGGATATTCAGATCTCCTACCATTGTAACCGACTTTGTGTAACCCTAACCCTCTCCGTTGTCTATGTAAACCGGAGGGTTTTAGTCCGTAGGACAAGAACCCCAACGGACAACAATCATACCATAGGCTAGCTTCTAGGGTTTAGCCTCCTTGATCTCGTGGTAGATCTACTCTTGTACTACCCATATCATCAATATTAATCAAGCAGGACGTAGGGTTTTACCTCCATCAAGAGGGCCCGAACCTGGGTAAAACATTGTGTCCCTTGTCTCCTGTTACCATCCGCCTAGACGCACAGTTCGGGACCCCCTACCCGAGATCCGCTGGTTTTGACACCGACAGTTACCATCAGCACTTTGCCGGCAAACTGGTTGTCAAGCGCCGCCATGCCACTGTTGAGCGACAGCATGCAACGACCGAAGGCAGGACGGACCTCAGGATCTCCGGCTCGGAGATCCATGTTGACCGGCGACATGATAGTGCGCTTGAGTACAGGGAGTACCGGAGGGAGATTTTGGGGAACTGGAGTAGGAATCGAGATTCCAGAGGTGAGGGAGGGGCGGGAGACTCGGGATGAAAAGGTAGCATGAATTTCGAGCACGCGCCAATATGCTCTCGGCGCGCAAGCGCACGAAAACACCGGTGGCACCCACATGTCGGCCTAAGAGTCCTTATTCTTTATTTTTTGGAGAGCCCGGCCTTTTTTTTCAGGATCTTTTGAGAGATCGGCCTGAGAGTCATAATTGACCTGTTTGGCATTGCGTTACTACTCGACCCATATTCAACGACACCTCACTAGCCCAAACAAGTGTACATCATCAAAAAGACACTGAGCTCAAATTATATAACTTGAAAAAAGGAGATATACTCTGAACACTGGAGAATGGTGATGCCCTCATTTAGCCCACCAGTAGTTCGAGACAATAAACAATTCGAAGCAACGATATATACAACATTCAAACACTGACTAGTGACTACTACTGACATAAACAACAGGACATGATAGTTCATAAGAAGTCTTGCTACACCACCAAAACGCACCCATCTGCAGCGCTCAGACTCTTGTGATCCAGACGAGAATGACATTCTAAACAGAAGCAACTATTACATAGTAAGAGTGACATAGACGAGGATGACCAAATGACAAGGAATATGCATAACAAAAGAAAGAACTACCCATCCAGAACCAGCATCAAAGACAACAAAGTCATTCGAAGAGATGATCCAACACCATCATAATTTGCAGCCCCGCTTCAGCGACCAGTGATCCGGAGACACCAGTACTGCACCCTTTTGATGCACCAGTACTACAACCTGAAGGCTCGAACCACATCACTGCATGTCGTAATTTAGACATCGAAGGATCAAAGTTAATCCGGATGCCTTTGTCATTCTCACCTTCTTTTGGCTGCAGGCTGTATCGTTTACAATCAGGGGAGTTTGCTCCTGAACTCCTAGGGCTCGCCGTGTAGACACAGTTTTCCGTAGCAAACAGAGCCTCTTTGCCATCAAGGTCCTTGCCAACGGTGATCTCCTGGTTAATCGGATAATTGAGTCCGAGAAATAGAGAGTGTGAACCAAGGCTATTTACCCGCCTCCAACTAAAAAATCCTAAAGGCCCCAACAAGCTGGTGTCCTGCTCATAGACGTAATAGCCACTGTCCGGATACTCACGTATTACACGGTGCTTGTATACAGTGGGGTTTTTGCAATATAACTTTTCCGGCTCATGTGTCCAAATGATCATCAGTCTTTTGCCGTCGTCTGATCAAGCGAGGAACCAGTTGTGCTTCCCTGTTTTTTGCATAGGTGGTGTGATTACAAAGGGCAGTAACTGTAGGGACACTTCATCATATCAAAAAGGACAGGCATTGTTAATGTAAGATCAGCATTGTTCAGAGTATAAGTAGGATAATGCAAGAAACAGCATTGATATGTCCCTGTTGTAACTGACAGGAAAATACAGGGAAATGTATACTGGGTTCGAAAATATAGAAGTGCCATGCATGGTTATACTCATGTTATCTCACAATCGATTCTTCACAGGAAACTACCATGTCATGCATGCTATGTAATCATGTTCTGTCCTCACAAACAAATTCTTCAAGGTAACTAACAGACCATGCATTGTTATATACTCGTGTTCTGTGGGCAAAACTTTTGTGAGGATATTATTCTAGCCATTGATTGCTGAAGGGCGAATATAGGTATGTACACATGGTAAGCAGTGCAGGATTTCACTACTTCCAAATATAGAGTTCTCCATATGCACATTTACTTCCCTAATGTATGGTTAGATGAAACCAATAGTGTGGTGCATGTTTCTACATCATGAAAATGAGGAAAGTAACATGGCCATTGATACACACTCATATTTAGTAGTAGTATATAGATTACTGTAAAATAAGGATAATATCCATATATTCCTAACCATTTGATTATTCAGGGTACAAATTGGCTGTAATGACATGGTCACAATCGCATGAATTAACTCATTCCAAATATAGCTGATTTATGGCGTCTCTAATACATTGCCATAGTTCTACTCAAATTCTACTCAAACAGAGATATGCCAATCATTACAAAAAGTTCAAACAGTGTCATGGCGTCATCATTAACATGAGAGGAAACAACTTACACATGCCGTCCGAGCAATACGTGGTGCCATCTGCTTTGTCGATCGCGTAGATGATGCCATTGTGTTCAATAGCATCACAGAAGTGTGTATCAGCTTTGACGATGATCCACTGCGAGCTGAGTTGTCTCCAGCTAAAGAAGGCACCGGCACAAAGATAGGCGAGTCCGCGGTCGAACAAGGCAATTAGCTTGAAGTCTGCGTAATTCGCATGTCATGTGGGCACTTGGCAGATTACAATCTTCTGCAAAACAAGGTCCGTCCAACTGACGTAGTAATCTAGATGACTTGGACCGCGATGGTAATACTCTATATAATCCAACGGAGGAAGGATAATCTCATGGGAGGTCTGGAAGTTCACAAGCACCAACTTTTTACCGTCTTCTCTGAAGGCAGCCATCCAGTGGGAGGTCATCCCGACCCAGTACATACCTGCCAAGAAGTTTCGGGCGATGGTGATTGGATCGATGTCGAGGGAAGTGATGTACGGCGACCCACTACATACCTGCAAAGAAGTTTCGGCTAATGGAGATCGGATTGAAGTCGAGGGGCATCATGCACGCCTCCATATCATGGTGAGCCAATCTCGCAAGACCAGATAGCAGCAAGCAAGGTGTCTTGAAAAGCTTAGGCCTCGCTTCGACGATGGTCGTGTGCATGTCCCTCGAGCATGCAGCCAGCCGCAGGGCGCTCAACATATCCATACACAAACAACAGAGGTTGAGGATATCACTGGGGAGATTGCTCCAATCGCGGCTCATATGGATGCTGCGGTTCGCGTTCGGCCATGGTGGAGTTCGGAAGGGGGCTTGATTTACGGGGGAGAAGGATGTCGGTGCTGGAACGGCTAGCGAGGGAATAGTGGTACTGGGGGAGGCGAGTGAGGCGACGGTACACGGGTGCACAGTGAGATGGAGACGGAGAAGGAGATGGAGATGGAGTGGTGCTATGGGAGCGGAGAGGGAGACGAGGCGAGGCGCCAATGTGTTGTACAGCGGCGGTGACAGACTGCACTGTGCATAGGGTGAGGCTGACTTTGGTAACCCGAACACGCCGTCTGGACTAGTGTGAGGCGCAGGGTGTTGTCACTTCACTGTGAGGACTGGATGAATAGTATTTTGAACATCAAGTGTACCATAGTTGTACTAGTACTACTACTACTACTACTACTACTACTACTACTACTACTACTACTACTACTAGTAGTAGTAGTAGTAGTAGTAGTAGTAGTAGTAGTAGTAGTAGTAGGTACATGAGTACTATAGTATTGTATAGAGTGGTCTCCCTTGCTAGCATGCCTGTTCACTTCATCGTTCAGGTTTCATCCATATTGCGAGCAGAACCAAATTCTCGTGCATGCCCAATCAACGCTCTACCGCGATGCATGCAGTGGTCGTTTTGGTGCATCAAGGACGGCATGCAGATCGTTCCACACTTGAGAAGAGGGAAAAAATGGAAAGGTAGAACGCGGCAGCAGAGGAAGAAAACGCTGGCTAACGAGGCTGGGAGGGGATCGAGCAGGAAGTTAATGCTCCACACCTAAAGGTTTTGGGAAAACCTGATTTTCATAAGGTGACTTATACTCACCTAAACGAAGGGAGTATTCCTTAACCAGAGAATGTTGTGTCTCCCACTCACGCGCTCAAAAAAACTACGCCACATTTTTTATCTGTTTGCATAGGTCCCACCTATCAGGAAGGATGGGCACGTACACGAATAGGTACGACTCATCAGTCTACCCGCATAGCCTTTTCGTTTAGTCTACCTAGCAGTCTAATCAACTGCATGCACGCCACTTCTCCCATTTACTTCTCCATCGGGAACCGATTCTCCTCGGCTTCTTCACCTCCCCTTCGTCTTCATTTGCATCCAAACCCCACTGCGTTCACATTGTTTTAACCTCTTTAAATAATCATCTACTACTTCAGTTAGACTAGCCATCTAATCCTAATTCTCCAAACCATAGCCCTCCGTTCCAGCGGTTCCAAATGGCGGTAGAGATCGAGATGCAGGTTTTTAGCGTCCAACATGTCCTCGTCGAAGGCTCGATGCGCATATTTGCTACCGTCACCGTCCACCCAAGGGTTGTTCGGCAGTGGATCAACAATGTATCCAACTCCCTCGAAAAGGTAGAGACGAGGGTCATCGGTGTCGACGTAGAGTACACGAAGCGTGCCCTTGGGAAGATCCAGCGCGCCGCCGTCCTTCAGATGTGCCTCGAAGATGATGTTTTGGTGTACCACATCATACACTCGCCCTCCATACCAGGTGAGCTTCACGATTTCTTGACTCGGGAGGACGTATACTTCTGTGGGGCACCCATCCAAGGGGACAAACAGAAGCTGGAGCCGTACAACCTTGATTTGAAAAGCATCGCTGACCTACAAACCAGAATCAAAATTCCTGTAGAAGTTTGTGATAAACAGACACCATCCTATTAGACGTAGCAAGTGCTCGGTACAAATCTTCAGAAGGGTGACGAGACAGTGGCACTAAGGTCGTCTGGATGGGAGAATTATCCCTTGACGTACGAGCGGATAAAATATGTTGCCCTCGATGCTAGTGTGAGTTTCGAGATAGCTGCAAGGTCCAAAGAGCTTGTTGCGAAGCCGTCTCCCACAGAGAATGAGAACAACAACAACAACAACAACAACAACAACAACAACAACAACAACAACAACAACAACAACAACAACAACAACAACAACAACAACAACAACAACAACAACAACAACAACAACAACAACAACAACAACAACAACAACAACAACAACAACAACAACAACAACAACAACAACAACAACAACAACAACAACAACAACAACAACAACAACAACAACAACAACAACAACAACAACAACAACAAGAAGAAGAAGAAGAAGAAGAAGAAGAAGAAGAAGAAGAAGAAGAAGAAGAAGAGACTGCACCAGCAGGAGGGCATTATGGATGGATGAACTATTTCCTCTCTTGTAAAAAAATTATTCCCTCTCGGTGTATATTAATAAGATGGACTATTTCGATGGTGTGCATGTCTTTGGAACAGAGTTGTAGCGTGGGTCCGCTTGACTATAAGGAACTATTTATCCGCATATATAGCTTTCTCTGCTACTCCTTCCAGTGATCGATATGCAGTGCATGTGTCCGTAGACATGACAGCTTGTCCATGGAAGTTCAACTACGACGACCATCACGTTTCATCTCGTGATTCCCACGACGCCTCTCCAACCCACGGCATCACGCCCCCCGACGTGCGCCTCACCCCTCTCGGCCGCACCGCCCCTCTGCCTTTGGGTGCATGACATGTGGGCCACCTAAAATGCGACGAGCATCAAGTTTCTACCACAGCCACCCACGATTCCCACGACGCCGCTTGAACCCATGAAACCACACGTCCCCCGACCTGCGGCTCACCCCTCTTGGCCCCACTGCCCCTCTGCCTACGGGAGCATTACATGTGGACCAGTCACCTATCGGGTCCACATGTTATTGACTCAAAGGTAGGTGTAGTAAGGCGCTGAAGCTCAGTCCCGACGGCCCTGAGAGGGAAATGTAACTCCTGCGCCAGGGCTTGTGGTGCTCCCGCAGCACGAACTCGTGCCAAACTCGAGATTTTTTTCTTTACTATACATGCACGCAATGATTTAATGGACATTGTAATCTCAACATGTGATGGGGAGCTCTAAATTTGAATTTGAAACTTATAAAACGAAAAGATTCAAAACAAATAAACTGGGAGAGAGGGAGTATATCGTAGGATGTGTCCCATACAAAATAAGTCTTGGTTTGTCACCGCGAAGATGCCGTTAGAAAGGAGCACAACGTCTTCCTACTCGTACGGCAACAAATCGGCCGCATACAGCATGGTCTGCCTTTGACCGCCATGTGCAAGGTTCGTGCTATCTTATTCAATCTCACCGTGGTTCCATCGTACCAATTCATGCGGTGGCTCGTTGCATGGCTGATCCCAATGTTGGACAAAGGTTCTACGGGAACGGTGTCACCGTTGTAAATGTTGTGCAAATTGATGTTGGTACCCTCCCGTACATATGCAAGCCAATCTCCACTCGCACCGAGCCTAACCTGTGAAACAGTGGGCAGGGGGAGAATTAGGAAATGGACACGGAAGTAGTCTTTAGAATGCATTTACTACGTGATCAAACTCATATTACCTGCTCATCGGAGGAAATCCGAGTGCCCCTCAACGTCGGCATCTCAAGGGGCGTCAACTTGCAACTACGTCCACGCCGCGCTGGAGAGACCCCGAAGGAAACATCCTCGTGCGTTCCACGGAACATCAAGATGCATTTGTATGAGTAGTTTATCTTGTGAGAGAAAAGGATGAACGAGGGAAGGCCTCTAGAGATAGAGATGGACACTACTACTACCAATGTGCTGGCCCGTGCGTTGCAATGGATCCAAAGTAGTAGAATAATACTTGTTCACGTGCTTGAAATATAAACACTCTAGTTTTGATATACATGTGTCAGCAGACATGACAACTTGTCCATGGAAGTTGAACCACGGCGACCATCACGTTTCTTGTTTCTACCACTGCCACACCCACACGCGATTCCCATGACACCACTCCAACCCACGGCACGACGTCCCCCGACATGGACATGGATCCTCTGACGTGCCTATCACTACCTTGCCCTGCCTTTCCTTCGCTGACAGGTGGGACCCACGATTATGGGTCCCACATTTCAGTGACAGAATGGTAGGATTGTTCACGTCAGGGGATCCTCATCCCCCCGACGTGCCCCTCATCCCTCTCGGCCCCACCGCTCCTTTGCCTTTGTGTGCATGACATGCGGGCTAGCTGAACTGCGGCGACCATCAACTTTCTACCACAGACACAACCGATCGGACGCGGTTTGCCTGCTCCACTGTTGTTCTCCGATCCGTACTCCCGCACCATCAAATTTTCATCCAGCGGCTCTGACACATTTCGTCCCGGGCATCAATCCTTAGTTGGACCCGCCGGTGTGGCCATCTAAGCCTCGTAACGCCCCGACGCCCAACTGTGGAACCCTCGCCATGGCCACGCCACCACCAGCCGGTTCATCTCGAACGAGTGAGTCGTGAACCATGCCACCACCATGAGAATGACATGTGGGCCAGCCGCATTTAAGGTCCGCATGTCATTGACTCATAGGCCAGGCACTAAGCCACTGAAGTTCGGTCCCGTGGGCCCCGAGAGGGAAATGTAACTCCTGCGGCAGGCCTTGTGATGCTCCCGCAGTACTAACTCGTGCCAAAACTGGAATTTGTTTCTTACTACTACTCCTACCAACTAGTACTAGTAAGGTACACGTGCATTGCACGCACGAGATTCTAGTGGTTTGTGCATTATGCTTCTACATGTGGAGCTTTCTGGATTCTAACATGTGGCAAAATCTCGTGGAATGTAAGATTAGGCAAGTTTGATTAACTTAGGTGAGTGTTTGGTTCAAGCCACACCTTAGGCAAGCTACACTAAGGCCCCACATGACATACACACAATCTAAGATGACTTATTCACCTAGACGGAGGGAGTAGTGTTTCTAGCAAGATGCACGCGCGTTGCACGAAAATGATGGAAAAGGTAAGCACAACTTATAAATTTATGGATGGAGTACTAGTTACAGTGATGCATATAATTAAGCAAAGGGATCCCACATGTCGGTATTGGCTAGAACGAGAATGCAACAGCACAATAAGAATTAAGGCCACGATGATACGATCGCAGTGGTGGTTACAGAAGGCAAGAAGAAAGATGGATCCACGAACGTACGACCTCCTCCTCCTCAACTTAGTGCGCCGGGCCACCGACCGGCGGGTAAGGAGCGGCGGCTTTTTTGGCGAGGTCAAGGTGCTTCTCAGCAAAGGCATCCAAGGCTTCCAGCCGGTTGAGGAAGGCCAACGTCGTAGCGTCCCCACTGGCCTTGTAGATACCTATGTACACGATTTGCTCGTACACGTGGATGTGTAGGTCGACGAATTCTTGCAGGGCGAGGCGCCTCGCGGCGAGCGCGACCTCCAGGTGGACATTCTTTGTGGCGTCGGCGGGCAGTCGCAGGGCCACCGGTGCTTGAAAGAGGTTCCGGCCATGGAGGCCGATTAGGGTGGCAGGCAATGAGGAGCCCGGGCGCGCGGGCTGGAGGAGTACGGCAATGTCGTCCGCGAGCTTCTTGATGACGGTGAACTTGTTGCTGGTGTCAACGATCATCTGGTCCAACTGAGAGTCGTAGTTGGCGTCGACGGCGGCCATCCCCCAGCCGGTCTCCAACACCATCTGGAGACGATCCTCGGCGCCATGCCGCAGGCCGGCGTCGTGGACCATCTGACGCAGCCGCTGGCCGCTCACGCGCATCGCCGCCATGGGTCTGGAGTGAGCTCTTTTGCGCTTAGTGTAGGTGCTTAGGCAAATGCTTAGGTGCATACGATGTGGTAGATGCATTGGAATGGAGGGGCGCCTTTATATAAGGGCAATGAGGGCAAACTGCATTGCATTCACATCGTGCAGCCTCTTTTCCCGGACCTCCTCCCATTACTTCCCTCATGCATTACTTGAAGGAGGATGCATTGGCCGTTCAACATATCGGGAACCGCTACTCCCTCCCTCGTCTGCATTAAAGCTGTATCGGGAACTGCGCCGCCCGCTCTCAAATCGAATACTCCCTCCGTCTAGGTGAGTATTAAGTCATCTTACGAAAACCACTCATTTCTTCACATTATATACGTACAATATATATGGCCAACATCATATAGCCAGCAGTTTGGTTGTCAAAGAATTTAAGGGTGCTTTGTTTTGTCAAAGAATTCCAAGGTGCTTAGTTTTATTTGAGGGGTGGGTTGTGCACTTATGCTGGACACCATTATTGTGACAAGCCTTTTTAATAGTACTATATGCATAATTGGCGACGAGCGCTCTCTATATGTACCACCTTTTTTTAATTTCAAGTTTTGCTCCATGGCGCAATCCATCGATACTACTACTGTACAAAAGTGGAGTATATACATTTTTTAAAAGGCTAGAGGGCGGGGCAGTCTAGCTCGGTCGGTTTCACGAGAGGCGAGGGCCTTTGTGATTTGCCGGCTCATTACTGCTGTCAAATCAAATAGTACTGTGCCGCCTGCTGCACGCCCGGCGCCTCCATTAAACCCCTCCGTTAAACCCACATGCAAACCAAGAATCCTACTCCGGCCACACGTCCGTTCATGAGCGGGCCGGAATTAAACGCAACACCGGTCGAGCTCCTCCCGTCCGCCCTCAGTTTAAACGAGGCCAGACGCCGACCAAGCTCCTACCGCCCGCCCTCTATTTACACGGGGCCAGACAGACAGTGGGCAAGAATCGCACCCCTCCGCCGGTTCCCCATCTCCTTCGTCACCATTTTCTGCACTCTTCCGATGGCTTCCGATGAGCCGTTCACCGGCATATTACCCAGATGGGTGGCCCGCTGAGCCCTCCGGATACGGGCGAGGCCGCTCGGTGCTTCACCAACCTCGCTTGGCCCGACGGAGCCAGTTGCCGCCCCAAGCAGGCGCGTGGTTCAGCAACTCGCCGCTCCAGTTCAGATCGATGAGGAGTGGCGAGTTGCTCCACGCCGGCACGGCGGCGAGCACGCCGGTACGGGCGCCGTTGCTGCCGCGTCGTACCGCGCCACCAGTGTCTGCGGTGGCCGCGCCTCCCGTGCCTGCGGCAGCGCCATGCAGGCAGAGACAGAAGCCGGGTGCGTGGAGAGCGACGAGAAGGTGGCCAGCTTCTCCGTGTCCGCCGCCATCATCGAGGAGAAGTAGAACACGGGAGGCCGCCGCCACTTGGGACCCATGAAGGCCACCGCCGAGGCTACGACAGCGGATTCAGGTGGTTTCTTTGCTGCTTCGTCTCTTCCGAGGACCTTCGTTGACCCCGCAAGTGTCTGACGGACATGAGGAAGACAAAGGGATCCACGGGCGGCCATTTAGAACTAAAATAACTCTAGATACATCCATTTCTAGGACAAGTATTTCCGGACGGAGGGGGTATTAATTATACAAGAGAGCCGGATTGGCACCTCTTAGTTCATGTAAATGTAATGAAATCCATCATGTTTATATGAAGGTCCGGCTTTTTTATATGAAATCATTCATGCTTATATGAAATCAGTCCGTGTTTGCACGAATTTCATCTGGTTGGTTAGAGTTGTAAAAATGTACGCCGCTGGCGTTTGATGTCGTCCTCCGCTTAAGGAAGCGGGAGGAAATTTGTCGGCTGCCATTGGAGATGCTCTTTATGTTGGTGACATCCAATCCATTTGAGTTAATTGCCTGTATGATTGTCCCTCTATAAAAAGTTAATTGCATGTATAGTGTACACGTGACTTGCAGGGTGGCTACAGCTTCGTACAGAAAGTTAAAAAGAAACAAGTCGTCTCTCCACGTTCGCAAATAAGGCCTTGCCTCGTTCAACCTTTTCTCTCACAAGATAAACTACTCATACAAATGCATCTTGATGTTCCGTGCAATGCACGGGTAGCTAGCTAATTTCTTTTAAAATAGTTGTTGCGATAATTGGGTTGAAGTGATATATTTTATGTCTGTCCCGAATGATTTCATATTCACTAGTAGTAACAAAGAAAAGGTTGCCTTGTTAATTAACAGAAAACAGGGTGAAAACTATCACATGAGGCCGGTAAAAACAAGGCACACTAGGTTCAGTGTCATCGTCACTACAGCTGTGCGCGCGCGAGAAGTCTACATATCGAGGGGGCTACCGAGCGAGGCACCGAGACACAATGTTTGAGAGAGAAACCAATTGACAGATTATGATCAGATCGAGTTGTCACCCTTCTGCTGTCATTGTTGGGGGGGAGGGAGAGAAAGATGTATTGAGAGTGTGCGCGATAGGCACAGAGGCACAACTAGCGAGTGTGTGTGTGCGTGTGTGTGTGTGTGTGTGTTTGAAAGAGGAGTAGATAGATTATTATCAAGATCGATGTGCCACCCTACTCCTTCGGTGCCAGGTAGTTTGTGTGTGTATGTTTGAGAGAGAAGCCAGTCGATAGATTAGTATCAAAATCGAGGTGTCACCCTACTCCTTCGATGTTGGGAAGTGTGGGTGTGTGGGGGGGGGGGGGTAGTGACACTCACATATCTCTACTCTTATAAAAAAACAAAGTTGGTGATGATGGTGTTCCTGCCATCCTGCAATATAGGCCATCCGATTTATATCCGACGGACAGGAAGGAAACTATGACAATTTTGCAAAAAGATACCCACACCCCTCTCCGCATTTGAAAATAAGGCATTCACTTGTTCATCCTTTTCTCCCACAAGATAAACTTCTCATACAAATGCCTCTTGATGTTCCGTGCAACGCATGGGCATCTTGCTAGTAGGGAGAAGGAGTTTCTGTGACACATATCTAGCTATATTAAGGGATAGGTAGATAGCATATGTGTGAGAGACATTAGTGGCTGTGGGTGGGCGGAATTAAAGGGTTGGGCGTGTTAGACATAGAGAGCGTGTGTGTTTCTATGTGAGAGACTTGTAGGATGGGGTAGAAAGACGAATTTAACCCTGACGGAGGGAGAGAAATACATGAAGTGCGCGTTTGTGATTCCGATGCCCACAGGGAAATGAGATATGTATGCGTGTGAGAGAGATTGTACAATTCATTCACGTATCACTATCTAGCGATCGTGGACGTGCATCGCTTGAACATAAGTCAATATCTACTTCATATCGTGGCCAAAGGTACAATATCGATTCAACGCTATAAAGATTGGACACTCACATATCACATTTTTTATTTAAATAAGCCTTTGTAGTTGTGCATGCCAAAGTTACAGTGATGTTTCTTCAAACAACCAATGTAGCTATCATGAACATGCACCATTGTTACTCTTGCATTCAAATTCATTAGTCTTGGATGATTTAAGTTTCTATTTTGAAGTAATATATGTAATATTCATATATGAATTCAACGGGTACGCAATTTATGAAATGGATGCTATGTAATCATACGAGGTAACACTTTTAAGTAGCTGACTACAATATCCATTTCTTTTTGTGCGCCTCTACACTAACACGTCAATGCATTATGTTTAAAGTAAATAACCAATGGCACTAAATTATCTATTTACATGAGAAATATATAGGATGAGCGTTTGATCCCTTTTTTGTGAACGCGCCACTACACCCGTACGATTGGCCGCGCCCGTGTGAACATCCAAGTTATCGGCGCATCATCCCGAGTTATTGTCTTTTTTCTGGGGTGGACTTCACACCAGTTATTAACTGCTGATGCATGCCCCGTGTACACAGTCTAGCATGACCTTCCCGCTAGCACGGTCCGAAATTAGTTGAAACTAGATACGAACGATCCCGCGGGTGGCAAAATCTCCCGCCTCCTTCTAAAATTTCCGCCACCTTAGTCTTTAGCATGCAAAATCCCCCTTTTGTCCTTGGTGCACGGAAACCAACAGTTACAATTCCGCCCTCATCTACATGATAGGTCAGGGCTGCTTTGGTAACTTCTGGTTCCCCCACTACACGGCACCCCCATTTCCTCTCCCCCTCCCGCAAAAACGACTAACTCCACAGCACCAGAGCATCTTACATCACGCCCTTCGTACTTCGTCGCCCTTTCTCCCCTCCCCTCTCGAAACCCTAGACTGCTCATCCACCAGCGTACCATAGCCCATTCACTGCCAGCGGCGTCCACCTCGCTGGATCTGCTTCTGCGGCCGCATCTACCCCTCCCACCTCCCATAGAAACAAGTAGACTGCTCACCCACCACTGTACCACAGCCCATTCAGTGCCGTCCTTGTCCACGGCGCCGGATCTGCTTCGCTGGTACTCTCATCAACCGTTGCGCATCTGCAGCGGCTCATTCGTACTCCCCACTGGAGACGCTTCATCGACACCCCCCGGAGCCGCCCCACCGACGCCCCCGTCGACGGCCTCTGATCCTCTTCGCCGACACCTTCCTCAACCCTACTGGAGCCGCTTCGCCGACACCTTCCTCAACCCTACCGGAGTAGCTTTGCCTATACCATTCTCAACCCTGTCGGGGCCGCTTTGCCAACTCACAAGTCCACGGCCTCAAATCCGCTTCCTCGCACCCTCATCCAACCTACCGGAGCAGCTTCTGACGCCCCATCCACGGCCGCAGATCCGCATCGTCAACACAATCCTTAACCCAACCACCGGAGCAACTTCTGACGCCCCATCCACGGCCGCAGATCCGCATCGTCGACACCATCCTTAAACCAACCACCGGAGCAGCTTCACCTACGCCCTCGTCCACGGCCATAGATCCGCTTCGCCCATACCGTAGTCCACCCTACCGGAGCCGCTCCACAAACACCCTACTCGACGGTTCTAGATCTCCTTACCGGACCCCGACAGACAGCACAACGTCATCACCCTCGACGTTTCTAACCTGATTCCCACGGTCTGGAGAGATGCCAAGCACCCTCCACGGCCTAGGTACTTGTCACCTTTAAACCCGTCCAACATCACCTGCCCGATGTACTTCAAATATACTAACTGGTCGTTGTTACCTGTTATGCAGCTGGCAAAAACTACAAGGACGATGTTTCTTCTGGATCTAACAGCTTGGCCAACCAAGATCCTGGACTGAGGGATTGCTATGATCTTGTAAGCGCGTTTCTCTCTCTTGTATTGTTCTGTGCCTGCCAACGTGCTTTGCTAGGATTTTTTACCAGTAATCCCTTTGTGTAGACAATGATTTCTACTACTGGATGCTAAATTAGATATGTAGATGTCATACATGATACTACCTCGTACCTCCGTTCCTAAATATAAGTCTTTCTATAGATTCCACTATAGGCTACATACGGAGCAAAATGAGTGAATCTACACTCCCAAATGCATCTATATACATCTGTATGTGGTCCATACTGGAATATCTACAAAGACATATATTTAGGAACAGGGGCAGTACATTACGCAAAATCGTAGGTGGCATGTAGGAATTCCAGTGCACTACATTAGGCTCCCTTCACTAGTATAAAACGGGCCTATTGTCCCGGTTCATAAGGGCCTTTTGTCCCGGTTCAGGAACAGGGACTAAAGGGTCGTTACTAATGCCCTGAACCTTTAGTCCCGGTTCGAACAAGAACCGGGACATATGGGCCTCCACGCGGCCTGCGCGCTGAGCCCAGGCAGGAGGGCCTTTGGTCTCGGTTGGTGGCACCAACCGGGACCAATAGGCATCCACGCGTCAGCATTTCTGTGGCTGGTTTTTTTTAAAGGGGCTTGTTTAGGGGTTTTTGGGGTTAATTTAGTTTGTTATTAGCTAGCTAATAGAGAGAAGTGTCCTCTCTTATATCTCCGTGCTTGGTTTATACCAACGCTATGCTATGCCTAAACATGGCTTAGATTGAAGTGAAGGCAACATATGTGGTGCATGTCGAAAGTAATACTAATTAATCCTAACTTGATCAAGTTTTGGATTAGTACTACTTTCGACATGCACCGCATGCATGTTGCCTTCACTTCAATCCAATCCATGTTCATTTCACCCACTGATATATAATAACTCTTCATGCTCACATCATGCATCATCATAATAATAAGTCCTACTAATCATCATGATAGAACTTCTACTCGTTATTAATAACAAGTCATACGATCATCATCCTCATAGTCATCGAACCAACCCTACTTAATTGTTCTTAGCACATGATCATCAGTATTAGGTGGGACCTAAATACCCTCTTTAAGGTAAAATAGCATAAAACAGTATAGACCCTGACTCTCCGTTATAGAGAATGGAGATCATCCTGTCTCCAATTCTTGCGCCGCGCTTCCTTTTGTGTCCAAGAACCTCTTTACGAGTGTCCATACATTTTTTCCATTCTCTTATTTGCATGTCTCCACTTCTTTTAGAAATCCGGTATGGACAGTTGAGATTCGTAGGATGACCTAGATATATGTTCAAAACATCAAGGCGATCATGCTCATACATTAGATGAGGCACACAAACCTCTGGGATTATCTGTTGAAAAACATAGTAATAACTTCATAGTTAGCAATGAAGTACTAGTTTTATATAGAAGTATGCAAAAGATGCACGTATGTCGTAATAGTAAAAAATCTTACCAGGGTATCTCCATAGATGTTACCGTAGTTGAACACGTGCACTAGTGGCACGTATTGACCATAATGTTGAGGAGTTCGATTGTAGATATTGTAATTCTCAAGATCATTACAAAATCCAACCAGATGATTTTTCTCCTTGTAAGTTAACTCAGAGCCATCGGTGTAGTAAGTTATATCTACCACCTTCTGCACATTCTTTGATACTTCAAAATAAGCTGTCAATGGAAATAAGTTGTCAACTATTTTGAAATAAACAATATAAATTAGTTAATAATTAACTTTGTTTGAGAAACTCACATAGCGGTAGAACTGGAGGCGTATCAACAAGGACCCAAATGTCCATATTGTCTTGCTCGATTTCAGGATCACCAAGATCCATGGTGACAAGCATACCCTCATCAAAACCATACAATTTGCAAAATACTTCCCAATTTTTGCAACCAAAATGGGTTACGCTCTCAGCATTATACAGCTTTACTTCAAAATCCACATCATGATGGGTCCTTAGGTGAATTTTCTTCGTTTCAAAATTTTCATGGTCTTCAAAATCCATCCTCTCCAAGACATAACGTCTTGCATGGCATGGGATAAACTATACTCGAATTGTAAAAGATGAAAATTACACGTTGAAATAGTTGAAGTCATGCTTAATTATGAAAAAGACACTTGTCGTCGTTGCGTACCGTTTCAACTTCGAAGGTCTCCTCGAGCTTAATGCTAAAGCGCCGGTCATCGTCCAGGTGAGGCCTGTCGCACAGACCTCGATCGTCGTGGCACCAGTCGCACTCCCCCGTGAGACTTCCATCGTCCGATGATGACATTTCCTACGTTCATAATTCAAAGATTAAACATGTACAATTAAATATATATATATATATGTACTACAAAAACTAAATTAGATCATTATTATTCAACTAATCATATGCATATGCCTTGCATAGTGCTCTCCAATTTGAGCATTCAATAAGAAAAATCAAATCGCAAAATAAAGTAGTATTCAAATTAGGATGCATTCAATTATAAGAAAAACTACATCATCTCCATGTGTCCGTACATCGTCGAATATTATCACTAATACACGTCGAATACTATCATACATATCGCCAGCTAGAACCGTAGCGCCCGACGGGTATCGGCGCGGGCGGTGGACACCCAAAGGGAAGGAACCATCACAGGATCATAACTCCAGTGAGATCCCTGAAGAACCTGCCAGGTATACTCGAACCTGCCCTCCAACGCAACCATGTAGCGACGGACGTGCTGGTCCTCCTCGCTGACACGGTGACGTACCACCTCCGCGATGTCCGGAAGCCTCGGCACCGTCACTGGCCCATGCGACCGCCACCAAACAAGGATCGGGTCAACGACGGGCTGGCTCCTCACCAAGCTACGCCCCCCGGAAGGTAGCGTCTCCCAGTACCACCCCGGCGGAGCCCAGTCCCGGACATGGCCCATCTGGTCAAGCAGGTGTCGTCCTCCGCCGACTCGACGATGAGGATGCGGGATAGGCATCGTCCACGTCGATGCGAGAATAATTGCTTTAACTAAAAAAATAAACTAGTTCTATTAATTTTCTTGCTAAAAATACACTACTTCTATAGTAAAATAAACCAATTTTATTAAATCAACTAGTTCAACTACTAAGCACTTACTATAAATAGAATAAAGTAGTACTTACTAAAAATAAACAAGTTTACCTAGTTCTATTATTTTTCTAACTAATTCCATTAAACACTTTCTAAGTAGTACTTACTAAAAGTTATCGGGGAGGGGGGTATATCGACAACGACATACCCGATAACAAAAATAAGAAGAGGAAGAAGAAGAAAAAAAGAAAAAAAGAGGAGAAGAAGAAGGAATAGAGGAGTAGATCAAAGAAAAAAAAGAAAAAAAGACTTCTTCTCCTCTATTCCTTCTTCTTCTCCTCTTTTTTTTCTTCTTTTTCATCTTCTTATTTATTTCTCCTCTTCTTCCTCTCCTCTTCTTCTTATTATTCTTCTTCTTCTCCTTCTTCCTCTTATTATTTTCCTTTTTTCTCTCCTTCTTTTTCTTCTAAATATGAACATATACATAAATGACTTTGATCATACATAATTTTCAGATTCCTACGCAATATGAACATGTACACAATTTGACAAAGAAAATTCTATCAACAAAAAAATCATAAAAATTCTATGAACAAAATTACAACAGAAAAAAATCATAAAATAAAGTACTTGTATATATAGTAAAATAAAGTAGTACTAACTAATATAAGCACTTGATTACTATAAATAAAATAAAGTAGTACTAACTAAAAATAAACTACTTGTATATATAGTAAAATAAATTAGTACTTATTAAATCAAATAATTCAACTACTAATTAAACTAGTTCAAAGCACTAACCTAGAATGTACTATCCTAAAATGCACTAACAGTAGAACTAATAACCTCAAATGCATTAAATCAACTAACCTTAAATGTAACTTTTGCAACACAATTTTTTTCTAAATATGCACATATATATATATATATATATATATATATATATATATATATATATATATATATATATATATATATATATATATATATGAACATGTATATACATAAATTGATAAAAAAATTCTATGAACAAAAAAATCATACATCAATTCATACATATCAATGGATCATACATACATCTGCATACATACATATACATACAACATCCATATATACATACATCAATGAATTACCAAAAAAATATGAAAAAAACAGAGAGCAGGCCGGCCGGGGCGACGGCGGCGGCGCGCGGCAAAGTAGAGCAGGCCGGGGCGGTGGCGGCTGCGCGCGGCAAGCAGAGAAGGTAGGGGCGGCGACGTGGGGGAAGGGAGGGGCCGGGGCTCACTGGGCGGCGACGACGAGGCCCGGCAGAGGGCGGCGACGGCGAGGTCGGGGCAGGGGCGCGGGGCGGCGACGGCGTAGGGGCGGCGCGGGACGGTGTCAGAGGGGCGCGGGACGGCGCGCGGCGACGACGGCGACGGCGAGGCGCAGAGGGGCAGCCTGGCGGTGTCGTCGGGGCGGGATCGAAGAACTGACCCCAAATTTTCATAAGTGTTGTATATATAGACCGATCATTGGTCCCGGTTCGTGGCTCAAACCGGGACCTATGCCACCTTTACTCCAGGTTGGTGCCACCAACCGGGATCAAAGGCCACTTTTCGGCAGCCCAAAGGGCGGGAAGCGGCGGCCTTTCCGTAACGCCCTCGATGCGGCTATATCTCCCACGTGTCGAAGCACGACTTAGAGGCATAACCGCATTGAAAGCAATGTCGTAAGTGAGGTAATCTTCACACAACCCATGTAATACATAAGGGAAAGAGATACATAGTTGGCTTACAGTAGCCACTTCACACAATACATAAATAAACATTCATCATCCAGATTACACTCAAGGCCCGACTTCGGAACCAAAATAAAAGAAGACTACCCCATATGCTACACAGATCCCCGATCGTCCCAACTGGGCTCCACTACTGATCATCAGGAAAAGACACATAGTAATGACCACGTTCCTCGTCGAACTCCCACTTGAGCTCGGTTGCGTCATCTGCACTGGCATCGTCGGCACCTGCAACTGTTTTGGTAGAATCTGTGAGTCACGGGGACACAGCAATCTCACACCCGCGAGATCAAGACTATTTAAGCTTAAAGGTAGGATAGAGTTGTGAGGTGGAACTGCAGCAAGCGACTAGCATATATGGTGGCTACAACGCAAAAGAGAGCGGGAAGAGAAGCAAAGCACGGACATGAAGCTAGAAGTGATCAAGAAGTGATCCTAGAACAACCTACGTCAAACATAACTCCAACACCGTGTTCACTTCCCGGACTCCGCCGAGAAGAGACCATCACGGTTACACACGCGGTTGATGTATTTTAATTGAGATCAACTTCGGGTTTTCTACAATCGGACATTAACAAATTCCCATCAGCCTCATAACCGCGGGCACGGCTTTCGAAAGATAATACCCTGCAGGGGTGTCCCAACTTAGCCCATTATAAGTTCTCACGGTCAACGAAGGATATTCCTTCTACCAGGAAGACCCGATCAGTCTCGGAATCCCGGACTACAAGACATTTCGACAGTAATAAAACAAATCCAGCAAAGCCGCCCGATTGTGCCGACAAATCCCGATAGGAGCTGCACATATCTCGTTCTCAAGGCACACTGGATGAGCCAGACGTCGGGTTGGCATAGACCCTGGTTGCCCAAGGGGCACCGGACATCGCTCGGTTTGGACCACCAATCGAAGGAGAACTGGCCCGGGGGTTAAAAATAAAGATGACCCTCGGGCTCGCGAAAACCCGGAGGAAAAAGGCTTAGGTGGCGAATGGTAAAACCAAAGTTGGGCCTTGCTGGAGGAGTCTTATTCAAAGCGAACTGTCAAGGGGGTCCCATAAATCACCCAACCGTGTAAGGAACGCAAAATCAAGGAACATAACACCGGTATGACGGAAACTAGGGTGGCAAGAGTGGAACAAAACACCAGGCATAAGGACGAGCCTTCCACCCTTTACCAAGTATATAGATGCAATAATTAAATAAGATATATTGTGATATCCCAACATAATCATGTTCCGACAAGGAACAAACTTCATCTTCACCTGCAACTAGCAACGCTATAAGAGGGGCTGAGCAAAGCGGTAACATAGCCAATCAACGGTTTGCTAGGAAAGGATGGTTAGAGGTTTGACATGGCAATATGGGTGGCATGATATAGCAAGTGGTAGGTATCGCAGCATAGGCATAGCAAAAGAGCGAGCATCTAGCAAGCAAAGATAGAAGTGATTTCGAGGGTATGGTCATCTTGCCTGCAAGGTTCTCAGAGTTGTCGAAGGCTTGATGCTCGTAAGCATTCTCAACAGGTTCCTCGTTCACGTACTCATCTCCCGGCTCTACCCAAAACAAGAACACAAGCAAAGGAACAACTATCAACCACGATGCAATGCACAAACAACATGATGCAAAATATGCCATGATATGCGAGATGTGATATGCAATGCATATTCGTGCTCCGGAAGGACAAGGATGAACAAGGCATAATCTTGGCAAACCAAGTATTCCACTGGATAGGTGAGGTGATTTCGGTTGAAATTGATATAAAGATCAACGGAATCGGATGCACGGTTTGCAAATGACAAGCAAAACAAGAATGACAAGATTCTGCCATTAACAGCATGATGCCACTTAGAGTGCAACAAGAAATTAATCTACTGCACCCAAACATATCAAAAAAGCATATGGAAGTGAACTACTCAAGATGCTTGAGAAAAGATGAACACTGAGCTACGGCTAAATCACAGCACAACAGGTTCAAACAAGCATGGCAAAAGTGCAAAAGATAACAGATTCACAGACTTGGTGAAAATACTATCATGCCAGAAATTAACATCAGGATGACATGTTTAGAGCAAGGAAACAACATGCTACAGGAACAGGACATAGCAAAATATGGCATGGCATGAATCTACTCAAAGCATAGAAGAAAAGTCCCTTACTGACCATGAGCCAACAAGGAAGAGAAAATATAATAGCACCCATGTCAAATAAGCAAGTTTCGTTACAGTTTTCAGACTTAGCAGAAAACTGGACATGTCAAAAACAGATAACAAGTAGGCATGTTTACGAGCTCGATGCACTCACTACAGAGCTTTTCATTGTAAACTAAGCATACACCCATCAAGAAGACATGTCATAGAAGCTATTCATGGCAAGAACAACATCATAGCATGTAAGGATCAACTACAACAAGCTTGGCAAAATCGAATAACATGTAAACAATCGGCCAGTAACATTTTATAGCAAAAGTAGAGCTCGATTGACTCAAGTTATGGCACTCCATAATTACAAAAAAAGGCAAGGATGGATATATCAAATCCATATGATCAAAAGATCCTTACTGATCATGCTCAAAAGAGGCATAGATCTCTCTGAAACAACATGAATACATGGCATAAAAATAACAGCAGAAATAACTTTGTGAAATTACTAAGTCCCTGAAATCAGCAACATTATGATCCCTAGTTTGCATGCTTGTGCTAGTCACCACAAAGATCACAAAAATACATGGCATACACCCCTGTAAAGATGGCATGGCAAATTACAAAACACATGCAGGACTCCAGTTCATAGGGTGCACACATCAATCATGGCAAAAATGACAAAAGTGCAGCTACTGAAATAGATCTGAAACTAACATCACATAGCCCTCTTCTAACAGCATTTCGGGCATCTAGATGAGCTCAAATGAAAATCATTCAATGAGATGAAATGATTTAATCATCGGGGCGAGCAATTATATATGCTATACGCCCAAAACGGAGCCACGGCAGCAGAGTTATGACACGATGAACATGGATAAAAATATATGCAGATCCGAGGACTTAGAGGATCTCGGGGCTCGGGAAAAGTCAACCTTAGGTGGTTTTCGGATCTGAGAACCACGAGCTCGCCGGAGCTCGTTGCGGCGGCGGCCGGAGAGGGAGGAGGAAGCCGGAGAGGGAGGGGCCAGCCGGATCTGGGCGGCACCGGCCGGATCCGGGGCCGGGCGGCGCGGGGCGCGGCGGAGGCGCGCGGGAGGCGCCGGGGCGTGGCGGAGGCGGCGACCGCGGGACGGCGGCGCGGCGGCCGGCGCCGGCGCGGAACGGCGGTGGGCGCGGGCGCGGGCGGCGACCGGACGCGGGAGGCGGGGAGGCGAGGCGCGGGCGGGCGGCGGAGCGGCTCCGGGCCGCGGGGGCCGGATCTGGGCCCCGCGGGCTTCGGCGGCGGCGGGCGGCGGCGCGCCACGTGGCGTCGGCGGATTCGCCGGGGCGGAGGCGGCGGACGTGTCCGGCTCGGGCCGGACGCGTCCGGCGGCGGAGAGGGAGCGGGGCTAGGGTTGGACTGCGCGAAAAATCCGAGAGTGGCACATATTTATAGGTAGGAGGGGCTAGGAGGCTCCAAATTGAGCACGGTTTTCGACCACACGATCGTGATCGAACGGCGATGGACATGGGAGTGACTTAGATGGGTTATTGGGCTGAATTGGAGGGGTTTTGAGTTGCAACCCAAAAGAGACTTTCACGGTTACCCGGTTAACCGTTGGAGTATCAAACGACCTCCGAATGACCCGAAACTTGACAGGTGGTCTACCGATGCTATACCAAGGCCGCTTGACAAAC
Source organism: Aegilops umbellulata (assembly GCA_032464435.1). Taxonomy (NCBI): domain Eukaryota; kingdom Viridiplantae; phylum Streptophyta; class Magnoliopsida; order Poales; family Poaceae; genus Aegilops; species Aegilops umbellulata. The sequence goes on from CP136055.1 coordinate 507,843,462, forward strand.
CTCGGTCCATTCCGAGAAAGTTTAATACCCGCTCATGGAAAAAGGTAAAAGGGGACGCCGGAGGATGTAGGAGTGCCGGATTGCAAAACGGACAACGGGGAAAAAGCTCGGATTCATGAAACGAACACGTATGCGAATGCGATGCACATGATGACATGATATGAAATGCATGACAAGGACAAAATGCAAAATGAAGGGAAACCCAACCACGGAGGGAATATCATATCACATTGCCGAAAATGGCAAGAGTTGGAGTACAAATATGGCAAGTTACATCCGGGGTGTTACAACACTCCACCACTACGAGAGGATCTCGTCCCGAGATCTAGGACTGAAAGAACTCCGGATATTCGGAACGGAGGTGGTCCTCGCGCTCCCAGGTGGCTTCTCGGTCTGAATGGTGAGACCACTTCACTTTCAGGAATTTGATGGACTTGTTGCGAGTCTTGCGCTCAGTTTCTTCAAGAATAGCAACGGGATGCTCATGATAAGACAAATCTTCTTGAAGATCAATCTCTTCGAAGTTGATGGTGCGCTCTGGCGTCTTGAAGCACTTGCGAAGCTGTGACACGTGGTACACATCGTGCACATTTGCAAAGTTGGGGGGAAGCTCAAGTTGATAGGCGAGATCGCCTCTTTTGCCAATGACCTTGAAAGGTCCGACGTATCTAGGGGCAAGTTTCCCTTTGATACCGAAGCAACGAGTGCCTTTCATTGGAGAGACGCGGAGGTAGACATGGTCTCCAATCTCGAAAGCCAAATCATGGTGTTTGCTATCGTAATAGCTCTTCTGGCGCGATTGAGCGGCTTTGAGATTCTCACGAATGACTTTACACATATCTTCAGCCTCTGTGATCAAATCGTTGCCAAGAAGTTGGCGTTCGCCCGTCTCAGACCAATTGAGAGGAGTACGGCACTTTCTGCCATAGAGAATCTCGAATGGGGCTTTGCCCGAGCTCGCTTGAAAGCTGTTGTTGTAAGAGAACTCAGCATATGGAAGACAATCCTCCCACTTCATGCCGAAAGAGATAACACAAGCCCTGAGCATATCTTCAAGAATTTGGTTGACACGCTCGACTTGTCCACTAGTTTGAGGATGGAAAGCTGTGCTGAAGCGAATGTTTGTGCCCATGGCCTTCTGAAAAGAATCCCAAAACTTGGATGTAAAGATGCTGCCACGGTCTGAAGAAATCAGTTGTGGAATGCCATGCAAGGAGACAATTCTGGAGGTGTAGAGCTCTGCCAGCTGCGCTGCTGTGATAGACTCTTTGATAGGAAGAAAATGAGCCACTTTAGTGAGCTTGTCGATGACGACGAAGATAGCATCATTTCCACGCTTGGACTTAGGAAAACCAGTCACGAAGTCCATTTCGATATGATCAAACTTCCATTCTGGAATAGCAAGAGGTTGGAGTAGACCAGCTAGTCGTTGATGTTCTGCTTTCACCCTTCGACAGACATCACATTCATTCACGAATTGAGCAATTTCTCGCTTCATTCGAGTCCACCAATACGACTGCTTGAGGTCATGGTACATCTTCGTACTTCTAGGATGAATGGATAGGAGTGAAATGTGAGCCTCGTTCATAATGACTTTACGAAGATCACCCTTAGGAACCACAATCCGGTCCTCGAAGAAAAGAGTATCTCTGTCATCAACGCGATAGCACTTGTATTTGGAGATGCCCTTGTCAATACCACGTTTCACCTTCTTCACCATGGTATCCAGCAGTTGGGCCTCACGAATTTGATCTTCCAATGTAGGAGAGACTATGAGGTTGGCAAGAAAGCCTTGAGGAACAACTTAGAGATTCAACTTGCGGAAAGCGTCAAAAAGATCTCGTTGAAAGGGCTTGAGGATTAAGCTGTTGCAATAAGCCTTCCTGCTCAAAGCGTCTGCAATCACATTAGCCTGCCTGGAGTATATTCAATACTCGGATTATACTCTTGAATCATTTCGACCCATCGAGTCTGTCTGAGGTTGAGGTTGGGCTGAGTGAAGATGTACTTGAGACTCTTGTGATCGGTGAATATGTCCACTTTCCTTCCCAACAAGAGATGTCTCCATGTTATTAATGCATGGACAACTGCCGTCAACTCAAGATCGTGAGTGGGTAGTTCTTTTCGTTGGGCTTCAACTGACGAGAGGTATAGGCCACAACCTTCTTCTCTTGCATTAACACAGCACCGAGACCTTGCAGAGAAGCATCACAGAAAACTTCATAAGGCTTGGATTCGTCAGGAGGAGTCAAAACTAGAGCAGTGACGAGTTTCTCTTTGATAGCGTTGAAAGCAACGTCACACTCAGGAGACCAGACATACTTCACATGCTTCTGGAGGAGGTTGGAAAGAGGCTTTGCAATCTTTGAGAAATTCTCAACGAATCTTCGGCAATAGCTTGCAAGTCCAAGAAAACTGCGAAGCTGCTTGACATTCTGAGGAGGTTCCCAATTCAAAACTGCAGACACCCTCTCGGGATTAATAGCAATGCCCTTGGCAGAGATGATATGCCCAAGGTAAAGAACTTCATCAAGCTAGAATTCACATTTGGAGAACTTTGCATAGAATTTATACTCTCTGAGCTTGTCGAGCACCAATCGCAAATGTTTGGCATGATCCTTCTTATTCTTGGAGAAGACCAATATATCATCGAGATAGACCAAGACGAATTCATTGGTGTAGGGGTTGAAGATGAAGTTCATCATTCGAGAGAAAGTTGGAGGAGCATTGACAAGGCCAAAAGACATGACAGTATATTCATAAGAACCAAAGCTTGTTCTGAATGTTGTCTTGGGAATATCTTCTTCACAAATGCGAATCTGATGATAACCCATACGAAGGTCAAGCTTGGAGAACACTTTAGCACCTTTAAGTTGCTCGAATAGCTCATTGATGTTGGGAAGTGGGTACTTGTTCTTGATTGTCTTCTTGTTCAATGGACGGTAATCGACGCAAAGTCGGTCCGTGCCATCCTTCTTCTGGACAAAAAGAACACCACAACCCCAAGGAGAAGAACTCGGTCTGATCAGACCCAGACGCTCTTGTTCATCGAGTTGTTTCTTCAATTCCTTCAACTCTTTTGGCCCAAGCTTGTATGGACGCTTGCAAACGGGTTACGTGCCAGGCTCAAGATCAATAACGAATTCAACTGGCCGGTGAGGAGGCATACCCGGAAGCTCTTCTGGAAAGACATCTTGGTACTCACAAACGACTGGAATCTGAGAGATAGCATCCAATTCGCCCTTCTCATTGAGAGAAAACAACCGAATGGTTTCATCGCGAGCGGCATAGATGATCACATCGTCAGAAGAGTGAGTCAATTGAATTTCCCTGGCAGCACAATCAAGCTGAGCCTTGTGCTTAGAAAGCCAGTCCATTCCGAGAATAAGATCAATATCAGAGTCACCAAGAACAATTGGTTTAGCCAGAAATCTATAGTCGCCCATCTTGATGGAAACATTCGGAACTAAGGAGCTTGCGTTCATGAATTTACCCGGAGATACAACTGATATCGGTCTAGGCAAATCTTGGAAAGACAACTCATGCTTCAATGCAAAAGGTCTTGAAATGAAAGAATGCGATGCTCCAGTATCAAATAAGACTTTTGCAGGGATATCATTAACAGGAAGGTTACCCATGATCACTTCTGAAGAATCCTCTGCTTGAGCTGCATTCATCATATTCACCTTTGCGGACTTGGAATTATGCTTGACCACTGCATTGCTTGAAGATCTCACAGGAGGAGGAGGCAGAAGTCGCCTTTGGTTGAAGCACTTGTTCGCATAGTGAACCTTTTGCTGACATTTGTTGCAAGTCACCTCTCAGAGCGGATGATGATAAGGAGCATTTGGCCTTGGAGCTTGGTTCTGAGACTTGTTCTGATAGCCAGGGTTGGGTGGGTGGGAAGATCCACGACCACCTGAGTTCTTCTGCTGATAAGGCTGACGGAACGGAGGAGGAGGAGGCAACCAGAACTTCTGTTGCTTGGCCGCCACTAGTGAGGAAGAAGAGGACTGAACTGCGTCCCTGACTCTCTTCTTAGATGCCTCACACTTGAGCTGCGCAGCCTCTTGTTTCAGTGCCATGTTGTAGAATTCATCATACTTTAATGGCTCAAAAAGCATGAGAGCTAGTTGCAGATCTTCTCTGAGGCCACACCTGAATTGGTAAATCATGCTCTTCTCATCAGGGATGTCTTGCTTAGCAAAACGAGAGAGCTTCTGGAACTGAGTGTTGTATTGATACACAGACATGTTGCCTTGCTTGAGATTGCGGAACTCCTCACGCTTACTCTCAACAACACTTTCTGGAATGTGATGAGCTTTGAAGTCACGGCGGAAATCATCCCAGGTAATCACACGACCTCCTCTGGAATCTTTGTATTGTTGGTACCACTCAGCAGCTTGATCCTTGAGTCGAAAAGAGGCAAACTTGACAAAATCCTCAGGTCTGACATTGCTACATTCGAAATGCTTGTTGATGTCCATGAGCCAATCATCGGCGTTTGTGGCCTCGACACAGTAGCTAAAAGTCTTCGGCTGATTTGCAAGGAACTGATTAAGGGTAGCGAAATGCGGCTGATTGTTGCCTTGGCCTTGATTTCCCTGATTACCTTGCCCTTGGTTGCGATCTTGCAAGAGCTGAATCAGAATCTGAGTGTTGGCATTGGTGGCTGTCATCAAGGCTTGCCATGCCTCCGGAGGCGGAGGTGGTGGCGGAGGGTTAGCCTGACTTCCTTCATTGCGTTCCGGATTCTGACGCGTTGGTGGAGCCATCCTGAAGAGGTTGACATCCATTAGCATCTTGAAAGACATATATTCAAGCTGAATCAAAGGATCGAAATTGCAACATATAGTCTTCACAATAATCATTCGAACAAGAATGAACGAATGAATTCCAAAGTAAAGTATCACACTTCCATAAGCTGGGAAGCCACTTAGATAAAGGTATGGAAATCACCATCTGCCTCAAAACAACTCGAATATCACAACTGAAAACAAAACAAAGGATTGGCTTGTAGAATAAGCCGGAACAAATACATATGATAGAGATTTACCCAATCCCATATCATGCATCTGTCGGAAAGATATTCTAGGAGCTACTTGAATTCCCACTTATAAACTCCCGAAACTTTCTGGTTATGCAATCAGGTGTTGGGGATACAGGGGACACAAAATATATCACCCAAACTAACAATGCCTAGATCCAGTGGTATCCATCCTTCAACACATAACAAAGAAACCCTCGGAAATCGTCTACCTCAACCTTTGAAAAGCATCCGTTATACGAGTTATGGCAATACTCCCGCACTCGCCTCAGTACTGGGCTATCAGGGTTATCTCACCAACAACTGTACAAAAGAGATTTTCGATGTCGGCGTACTAAACTCAGGTATACCAGAACTGCAACGATAAAATTATGACGACAACACCTCGGAGCTCAACTCCCCGGGACACCTCCACTAAACCCCTGCTGACAAGAGGCACCAAGACAATGTTGTCATCACAAAACCATCGGAACGATTCTAAGATACCCGCGTGATCCTAAAAATTTTTTTAGTGAAATTTGAGAAGAGAAGAGTCAAAACTCTACGTCACGATGCCTTACCAGAGCGACGAGGAGACTGGGAAGTAAAAAGAATTCCTAAACTCTCCGATACATAATTCCTAAATGACTCAAAACATTTTTCTAGACACAACTCGGCCGCTAAAAACGATCAATCAGTGGGGGCTCCTAAGGTCGGGGAAGGCTCTGATACCAACTTGTAACGCCCTCGATGCGGCTATATCTCCCACGTGTCGAAGCACGACTTAGAGGCATAACCGCATTGAAAGCAATGTCGCAAGTGAGGTAATCTTCACACAACCCATGTAATACATAAGGGAAAGAGATACATAGTTGGCTTACAGTCGCCACTTCACACAATACATAAATAAACATTCATCATCCAGATTACACTCAAGGTCCGACTTCGGAACCAAAATAAAAGAAGACTACCCCATATGCTACAAAGATCCCCGATCGTCCCAACTGGGCTCCACTACTGATCATCAGGAAAAGACACATAGTAACGACCACATTCCTCATCGAACTCCCACTTGAGCTCGGTTGCATCATCTGCACTGGCATCGTCGGCACCTGCAACTGTTTTGGTAGAATCTGTGAGTCACGGGGACTCAACAATCTCACACCCGCGAGATCAAGGCTATTTAAGCTTAAAGGTAGGATAGGGTTGTGAGGTGGAACTGCAGCAAACGACTAGCATATATGGTGGCCACAACGCAAAAGAGAGCAGGAAGAGAAGCAAAGCACGGACGTGAAGCTAGAAGTGATCAAGAAGTGATCCTAGAACAAACTACGTCAAACATAACTCCAACACCGTGTTCACTTCCGGGACTCCACCGAGAAGAGACCATCACGGTTACACACGCGGTTGATGTATTTTAATTGAGATCAACTTCGGGTTTTCTACAACCGGACATTAACAAATTCCCATCTGCCTCATAACCGCGGGCACGGCTTTCGAAAGATAATACCCTGCATGGGTGTCCCAACTTAGCCCATTATAAGCTCTCACGGTCAACGAAGGATATTCCTTCTACCGGGAAGACCCGATCAGTCTCCGAATCCCGGACTACAAGACATTTCGATAGTAATAAAACAAATCCAGCAAAGCCGCCCGATTGTGCCGACAAATCCCGATAGGAGCTGCACATATCTCATTCTCAGGGCACACCGGATGAGCCAGACGTCGGGTTGGCATAGACCCTGGTTGCCCAAGGGGCGCCGGACATCGCTCGGTTTGGACCAGCAATCGAAGGAGAACTGGCCCGGGGGTTAAAAATAAAGATGACCCTCGGGCTCGCGAAAACCCGGAGGAAAAAGGCTTAGGTGGCGAATGGTAAAACCAAAGTTGGGCCTTGCTGGAGGAGTCTTATTCAAAGCGAACTGTCAAGGGGGGCACATAAATCACCCAACCGTGTAAGGAACGCAAAATCAAGGAACATAGCACCGGTATGACGGAAACTAGGGTGGCAAGAGTGGAACAAAACACCAGGCATAAGGACGAGCCTTCCACCCTTTACCAAGTATATAGATGCATTAATTAAATAAGAGATATTGTGATATCCCAACATAATCATGTTCCGACAAGGAACAAACTTCATCTTCACCTGCAACTAGCAACGCTATAAGAGGGGCTGAGCAAAGCGGTAACATAGCCAATCAACGGTTTGCTAGGAAAGGATGGTTAGAGGTTTGACATGGCAATATGGGTGGCATGATATAGCAAGTGGTAGGTATCGCAGCATAGGCATAGCAAAAGAGCGAGCATCTAGCAAGCAAAGATAGAAGTGATTTCGAGGGTATGGTCATCTTGCCTGCAAGGTTCTCAGAGTTGTCGAAGGCTTGATGCTCGTAAGCATTCTCAACAGGTTCCTCGTTCACGTACTCATCTCCCGGCTCTACCCAAAACAAGAACACAAGCAAAGGAACAACTATCAACCACGATGCAATGCACAAACAACATGATGCAAAATATGCCATGATATGCGAGATGTGATATGCAATGCATATTCGTGCTCCGGAAGGACAAGGATGAACAAGGCATAATCTTGGCAAACCAAGTATTCCACTGGATAGGTGAGGTGATTTCGGTTGAAATTGATACAAAGATCAACGGAATCGGATGCACGGTTTGCAAATGACAAGCAAAACAAGAATGACAAGATTCTGCCATTAACAGCATGATGCCACTTAGAGTGCAACAAGAAATTAATCTACTGCACCCAAACATATCAAAAAAGCATATGGAAGTGAACTACTCAAGATGCTTGAGAAAAGATGAACACTGAGCTATGGCTAAATCACAGCACAACAGGTTCAAACAAGCATGGCAAAAGTGCAAAAGATAACAGATTCACAGACTTGGTGAAAATACTATCATGCCAGAAATTAACATCAGGATGACATGTTTAGAGCAAGGAAACAACATGCTACAGGAACAGGACATAGCAAAATATGGCATGGCATGAATCTACTCAAAGCATAGAAGAAAAGTCCCTTACTGACCATGAGCCAAAAAGGAAGAGAAAATATAATAGCACCCATGTCAAATAAGCAAGTTTCGTTACAGTTTTCAGACTTAGCAGAAAACTGGACATGTCAAAAACAGATAACAAGTAGGCATGTTTACGAGCTCGATGCACTCACTACAGAGCTTTTCATTGTAAACTAAGCATACACCCATCAAGAAGACATGTCATAGAAGCTATTCATGGCAAGAACAACATCATAGCATGTAAGGATCAACTACAACAAGCTTGGCAAAATCGAATAACATGTAAACAATCGGCCAGTAACATTTTATAGCAAAAGTAGAGCTCGATTGACTCAAGTTATGGCACTCCATAATTACAAAAAAAGGCAAGGATGGATATATCAAATCCATATGATCAAAAGATCCTTACTGATCATGCTCAAAAGAGGCATAGATCTCTCTGAAACAACATGAATACATGGCATAAAAATAACAGCAGAAATAACTTTGTGAAATTACTAAGTCCCTGAAATCAGCAACATTATGATCCCTAGTTTGCATGCTTGTGCTAGTCACCACAAAGATCACAAAAATACATGGCATACACCCCTGTAAATATGGCATGGCAAATTACAAAACACATGCAGGACTCCAGTTCATAGGGTGCACACATCAATCATGGCAAAAATGACAAAAGTGCAGCTACTGAAACAGATCTGAAACTAACATCACATAGCCCTCTTCTAACAGCATTTCGGGCATCAAGATGAGCTCAAATGAAAATAATTCAATGAGATGAAATGATGTACTCATCGAAGCGAGCAATTCGATATGCTATACGCCCAAAATGGAGCCACGGCTGCAGAGTTATGACACGATAAACATGGATAAAAATATATGCAGATCCGAGGACTTAGAGGATCTCGGGGCTCGGGAAAAGTCAACCTTCGGTGGTTTTCGGATCTGAGAACCACGAGCTCGCCGGAGCTCGTTGCGGCGGCGGCCGGAGAGGGAGGAGGAAGCCGGAGAGGGAGGGGCCGGCCGGATCTGGGCGGCACCGGCCGGATCTGGGCGGCACCGGCCGGATCCGGGGCCGGGCGGCGCGGGGCACGGCGGAGGCGCGCGGGAGGCGCCGGGGCGCGGCGGCCGGCGCCGGGGCGCGGCGGCCGGCGCCGGCGCGGAACGGCGGCGGGCGCGGGCGCGGGCGGCGGCCGGACGCGGGAGGCGGGGAGGCGAGGCGCGGGCGGGTGGCGGAGCGGCTCCGGGCCGTGGGGGCCGGATCTGGGCCCCGCGGGCTTCGGCGGCGGCGGGCGGCGGCGCGCCACGTGGCGGCGGCGGATTCGCCGGGGCGGAGGCGGCGGACGTGTCCGGCTCGGGCCGGACGCGTCCGGTGGCGGAGAGGGAGCGGGGCTAGGGTTGGACTGCGCGAAAAATCCGGGAGTGGCACATATTTATAGGTAGGAGGGGCTAGGAGGCTCCAAATTGAGCACGGTTTTCGCCCACACAATCGTGATCGAACGGCGATGGACATGGGAGTGACTTAGATGGGTTATTGGGCTGAATTGGAGGGGTTTTTAGTTGCAACCCAAAAGAGACTTTCACGGTTACCCGGTTAACCGTTGGAGTATCAAACGACCTCCGAATGACCCGAAACTTGACAGGCGGTCTACCGGTGCTATACCAAGGCCGCTTGACAAACCTCGGTCCATTCCGAGAAAGTTTAATACCCGCTCACGGAAAAAGGTAAAAGGGGACGCCGGGGGATGTAGGAGTGCCGGATTGCAAAACGGACAACGGGGAAAAAGCTCGGATTCATGAAACGAACACGTATGCAATTGCGATGCACATGATGACATGATATGAAATGCATGACAAGGACAAAATGCAAAATGAAGGGAAACCCAACCACGGAGGGAATATCATATCACATTGCCGAAAATGGCAAGAGTTGGAGTACAAATATGGCAAGTTATATCCGGGGTGTTACACTTTCGTCCCGGTTGGTGCCACCAATCGGGACTTAAGGGGGGCATTGGTCCCGGTTTGTGCCACGAACCGGTACCAATTCACCCCTTTAGTCCCGGTTGGTGCCACCAACCGGGACCAAAGGCCTTGTGCTGGAACGGGCGCGGTGCGGTGGGATGTTTAGTCCCACCTTGCTAGCCGAGGGCTCGACAGTGGTTTATAAGCGCTGTTGCGCTGACTATTTCGAGCACCTCTCAAATGCAAGCTTACGGGCCTAAAGTCACTTATCTGCCTGTGGGCCTACTGGGCCTCCTGCGGGCCTGAACCCTGCCCATGGTAGGGTTTCTAGTCATATTTAGGCCATGGGGGCCCAGTAGGTGGCACTTTTTTGTTTTTTTGTTTTTTGTTTTCTTTACTTATTGTTGCTATTTTTGTTTTTTTCCAGTTTTTTTTTTTTGTTTTCTGCATTTTCTTTTGTTTTTTGCTTTATTTTTTAATTCTTCATGCTTTTAGTTTTAGAAAAATTATAAACTTTTTGTTAATGCCATTAGTTTTCAAATTTGAAAACACTTTTTTTGTTTTCTTGTTTTCTTTGTTGCTTTATTTATTTTATTTTGATTCTACTTACAACAAAATACTTATTGTTAATATAAGTATTTTTTTCCAGATTTTTGTTTTGTTTTCTGCATTATTTATTTTCTTTTGTTTTTTGCTTTATTTTTAATTCTTTATGCTTTTAGTTTTAGAAAAATTATAAACTTTTTGTTAATGCCATTAGTTTTCAAATTTGAAAACACTTTTTTTGTTTTCTTGTTTTCTTTGTTGCTTTATTTATTTTATTTTGTTTCTACTTACAACAAAATATTATTGTTAATATAATTATTATTTTCCAGATTTTTTGTTTTGTTTTCTGCATTATTTATTTTCTTTTGTTTTTTGCTTTATTTTTTAATTCTTTATGCTTTTAGTTTTAGATAAATTATAAACTTTTTTGTTAATGCCATTAGTTTTCAAATTTGAAAACACTTTTTTTGTTTTCTTGTTTGCTTTGTTGCTTTATTTATTTTATTTTGTTTCTACTTACAAAATATTAGGATTTTTAGTATTATATTTACTATCTACAATCTTTCTCCACAGAGATACCAAAAATTATAAACTTTCTGTTAGTGCCATTACTTTTCAAATTAGAATAGTTAAAATTTGAATTCTTTGAAATTTGTGTGAATCACAAGTTTGTGATTAACTTTACTAAAAAATGAACATAGATGCGCCTATAGAGAAAATTCAACCTAAATTCATAATCAATTTCTATGAATTTCAGGGAAATTCATTATGAATTAGATCAAATTTCCTGTATAGAGGCATCTATTTTCATTTTGAGAGGAGCTCAACAAGGCAGAGAGGGACGGGCTTATAAACCGGTGTGGGCGCCCTTTGGTTGGCGAGGTGGGACTAAACTGTGAACCGCAACGAGGACCAACCATTTAGTCTCGGTTGGTGGCACGGACCGGGACTAAAGGGGCCCTATTGGTCCCGGTTCATGCCACCATCCGGGACCAATGGTGGTGGGACAGGAGCGAGGCCCATTGGTCCCGGTTCGTCCCACCAACCGGGACCAAAAGGTCCAGACGAACCGGGACCAATGGCCCACGTGGCCCGGGCGGCCCCCTGGGCTCACTAACCGGGTCCAATGCACCCATTGGTCCCGGTTCTGGACTAAACCGGGACTAATGGGCTTACCCGGCTTGAACCAAAGCCCCCTTTTCTACTAGTGCTTAGAGTGCCTGCTAGTCCAGCATACAGAGGCATGGCTAGTTTATGGTACGCACACAATCGTTAATTGGTGGTTTAAATATGTGCAAGGGATATGCAATGTAGTATCATGTAGAGATGTCTGAAATTAGCCGTGTCAACTTGCAGATAGGGTTACACAATGAAAAAGTACAAGATGTATGTGGCAATTTCATGGAACATCGCAAAAAAAGGAGAGGCAGTGGTGAGCCTATACAGTGTACTATGGTACATCACTCCTCCATTGCAATCATCGTGACATGTTATTTGTATGCCAGTTCTATTAGCCAAGTTTCTTAGGGACAGTTATTACGAGTTATCCTAAGAAAATAAGCACCTGTGAATATAAGCTCCATGTAATAAGCCAACCAGTTCTTTTCATTGCGTTTTCAGCTTATCTTTGGTATGATCAGTGGAAAGTCTAGATTGCATTATGTTTTTTTATTTTGCTGCCCATATGGAAATTAATTTGACTTGCAAACATCACAAATTGAACCCAATGCAGTAATTAATATGATAGGAAAACAGACCATCACTATTTGCTCAAAATGCAAATACAAAGATACCATCTACTTGGCACAATCTACATTGGTCAATGTTTTCCATAGAGATCCCATTGCCTAATTTAAACGAAGAACGCATGACCCACATTTAAATGGAGAACAATTATTTATTGAAATCCGATGGTCCAAGTGGCTGGTTATTATCGTATAGCAGCACCACCTGAAAGCATCACATAGCAGCAACAACAGCTCATAGCAACTCATCATACAACAGCAGCAGTCTGCAATTCATCATATAGCAGCAGCAGCTCATAGCAATTCATCATATAGCAGCAGCAGGAGCAGCTCATAGCAATTCATCATATAGCAGCAGCAGGAGCAGCTCATAGCAATTCATCATATAGCAGCAGCAGGAGCAGCTCATAGCAATTCATCATATAGCAGCAGCAGGAGCAGCTTGTAGCAACTCATCATATAGCAGCAGTAGGAGCATCTTGTAGCAACTCATCATATAGCAGCAGCAGCTCATAGCAATTCATCATATAGCAGCAGCAACAACTCATCATACAGCAGCAGCTCATAGCAATTCATCATATAGCAGTAGTAGGAGCAGCTCATAGCAATGCATCATATATCAGCAGCAGAAGCAGCTCATAGCAATTCATCGTATAGTGGACCAGAATGAAAATTTGGCAACAAATCAGAGGAGATCCTCACCTTGTTGGATGAGCTCATCCTTCAACAGCACCTCAAGGCCATGGCCTGGGAGGATGGGAGGGGAAATAAGGTGTCTTCTATCGTAGTGTGGCATCAGTCGTAGTTGTGCAGCGCCCGCCGGAGTAGTGCATTGGACGAACCACAGTGGAGCAGCTGCTGGAGACCATGAGAATGAGGAGCAGCGCCAGATGGAGGAGAAACCAGGGAGATTTGCCTCTACCTGCCGGCCATGTAGCCTAGCTGGACATAGCATCGTCGAGGACAAGGCCAGATGGGACCAGTGGCGACGGCTCGCTGGAGGAACCCTAGTGCTGCAGGCAGGGGATCGAGGTAGAGGGAAAAGGGAGAGGAGATGCAAGCGGTCAGGGCAATGAATGCTTGCGTTTTTGTTTTTACTTGAGGGTCAGGTGTGACATGGGCGTCGGCAGTTGCATTTTGAGTGTAATATAGGCAGATAACAGAGTCATTTCACTATTCCCCTTCCCTTCAATTTTTAGTGAGGTTCTACCCAAAACACCCCCCCCCCCCTCCAAAGCAAAATTAGTTAAGCCCAAGCCCATAACTCAAAAATGACTTCTTTACATCTTTTATGGCTTATTTTGACAATATGCCCTGAAAAGGCGGAATCGAACTGGCCCTTAACCTGCAATTCAATTGTGTGTGCAATGATGAATCACTCCTGCCTGCTATCTGTACATTTAGGCATCATCATACATGGCATAACCTAATACATGTGCATTCCATTGTAGAATCTGAAATATGCAATGTTTATGTTAGTTCATACGTTGCACATGATGTTTAAATGCCCCTTAAATCTGGTCAGTCAAGTGATGGTCTTTAAGCCTCCTTCTTTGCTTCTTTTCTTGATATGTAAGATTTGCTCACACATCTGTTCAATTGCTTGTTTGCATCAGCCAGCCATACTAGGACTGTTTGCTTTGATTGCTTGTTGTTCTTGACCTAACACTCTAACAGAGCTTGTCAACGATTTAAACACTAAGGGCTGATGTAGTTGGGCCCTGTCTAACTCACAGGTGACATAAAGGTTTGGATGTACACTATAGTAGGCTCTCCAAGAGTACCTGGAGATCCAGTTCGAAGGTATGCCTAGTTTTTACATAGTGCAGACATAGTAAATGCTCATTTCATTGTGTGCAAGTGCAAGAGATACGGCATGTTTCATTATGTGGTGTTGTTTTGTTATAATCTCATCCTTTTGTGTTCACAGACTGGAAAGTATGCATATTTATCTTCCAAGGAGACGAGTAACTAGTTTGTGTCACCTTGCAGAGGGGTGCAATGAAGATAAGATTGAGGATTTCCAAGTATAAGATGTTAGGAAGGAGCCTTGGAAGAGAAGTAGGAGCTGCGCTGAGCCTCTTCAACCTGTTAAGGTAAATCACTGTATGCAACTCAACAGTTCAATTCCTTGTTTGTTTCAGGCATAGTTAATTTTCTCTTTTCAATTGCTTTATTTGTCCTCAGTTAATGAGATGCCCAAATAATCATGCCTGATGTTCGGTACTTGTATCACTATTAGTTGACATAATTAAAGGCCTTACCATTTAATTACTCTGCCGAAGTGTGCCTAAAGCTTTGAAGTCTATTAACCAACTATTATTGCATGAGACTCACAATCTAGTTTATACTACGCTAATGATTGCATAGTTTTGCCTGCTGTAGTATGTTTGTATGAAACCATCTGTTGTTCATTATGCTCCCTAAGACTTTAATTAAGGCACAAAATGGCCAACTGCTTGCTTACTTATACGCAACGTGTTGTCTAAATTTGTAACTTGTCTGTGTTTTCGATTGGGCCCCAACATCATGCTCCTCTGGTGAGCTAAGAGGAATTTCTGTATGCAGGCTGCACAGACTATCTTTTTTATAATTTTTGAAAATATCACCTGCTTATGCTTCATGACGTGTAACTTTTTTTTTAAAGTGACGTGTAACATTATTGTTAGTCCTGTTTTGCCATGTAGTACAAAATAGTGTCTTGTTCGCTTCACTGTTGTAACTATATTTTTGCCCTAGTCATGTGTACTTACAGAAACATTTCAGGATGAAGTGACATCAACACAAAGATCTGTGAGCAGTGCGGCATGGCCATTACCGAATGATTATGGATTGGAATTGGAATGTGCTGATGTTCTCGAGCATCAACTAGAGGTGGCAAGACAACGTGTACATGATTGTCAACGTATAATCAACAAGTTGAGACTGGACATGTAGGTATTAGATGCAGGAGTCAAAAAATGAAACAAGACACTGAGGTAACCATGAAGGAATTGGAGATTTTGTAGACTGAAATATTTGCTATCTGAATCCGGCCAATCCTATTTTCTGAAGAGATTATAGTTCAAATGGAGTTAAGTTGATGCGCGTCCATGATGTATGAGCTGTATTTGCCCAGTGTATGTAATTTGTTGTTTGTGTATGCTTTATTATCACATGTGCCGAACCATAATGCCCAGTGGGTATAATCGGCTGTAATTTCTTTATTGTATAGTGTAGGATTATTCTACCTTTCTATGCCTTGATCTCTTTGTTGTAATAGTGTAGGCTTTTTAGAGGTGATAGCATTGAGTAGGATAATTCTTTGAATATGCTATATCGTTTAAACGGGGGCCAATTCGCCCGACCATGGCCCTTCACGGGCCGTCGGATCCATGGGCCTTCTACGTCTCATAGGATCCATGGGCCTTCTACGTCTCGTAGGATCCATGGGTCTTCTACGTCTCGTAGGATCCATGGGCCTTCTACGTCTCGTAGGATCCATGGGCCGCCGACTCATTTATGGGTCTTGTACGGCCCTTTAATGGGCCGTAAACGGGCCTTTAATGGAAATCGTACGTTTTATGGGTTGACCATAATGGGCCGTTAATAGGCCGTATTTGGTGATGCTATGAAAATGGCCCAACAGACTAACGGTCCACAAACGGGCCGACTGTAACGACGGGCTGAATTTGGCCCACAAGCAGAAAATGATAGTAACGGACCGTAAGTAACTGAATGCTGCAAATGAGCCCAAGAATAAAGGGGCCCTTAGAAGGCCGAAGTTAACTTGGGCTGGAAACGGCCCAACGGAATAACGGGCCGTTAATGGGTATAAAGTGATACACTGTTCATTACAGGCCAGTTTCACCACGGGCCGTTAATGGGTGTAAAGTAATACACTGTTCATTACAGGCCAGTTTCAGCACGGGCCGCTAATGGGCCAAGAGTTAGAAAGGGCCTCATATGGGCCGAAAGACATCATGGGCTATACATGGGCCAGAAGTGAAAACGGGCTGGAATCATATTGGACGGCCCAGATGACACTACTGGGCCTAATTCAGATAGGGCATAACGGCCTTGGGTTAGCGGGCTATAAATGGGCTATATGCGAACAAGTCGTTAACAGGCTTTCCATGGGCCGGCCCGCCAGCTTTTGACCAAGTCAAACGGGCCGGCCTTTTCACAGAAATGGGCCACTGTTGGGCCGTGCCACATGTCGACGTATCATAGGCGCCTTCTGTCCAGTGAGTGGATGACATCTGTCCCAATGATGAGCCGACAAGTGTTTCCTTTAGCCAATGATGATTTTACACGTGGAAAATCCCCATTGGTCGGGGCTGTTAACGGGTTATCGGATCCAAAACCCGACCTGATAGCTTAACGGCGTTCCATTACGGTGGATGCCACGTGTCGGTCACCCTTGACGAAAGCACTTTTGTGACGCGCGATTTATTGTCATGGAAGTGGACACTTCCGTGATGATAATTTTGGTAATGTGACGGAACAATTCTACGACAGCACAGGTATGACTATCTTGATTCTGTCATAAATTTGTCATGGATGTACATGCATGACAAAAAAGCGACCTACTATGACAAACACGTATCATCACGGAAGTGTATTTTTTTGTAGTGAACCCTGCAACCAAATAACAAAGAGTCTCTTGTGTCCCCAACACACCCAATACAATGGTAAATTGTATAGGTGCACTAGTTCGGCGAAGAGATGGTGATACAAGTGCAATATGGATGGTAGATATAGGTTTTTGTAATCTGAAAATATAAAAACAGCAAGGTAACTAATGATAAAAGTGAGCACAAACGGTATTGCAATGCTAGGAAACAAGGCCTAGGGTTCATACTTTCACTATTGCAAGTTCTCTCAACAATAATAGCATAATTGGATCATATAACTATCCCTCAACATGCAACAAAGAGTCATTCCAAAGTCACTAATGGCGGAGAACAAACGAAGAGATTATGGTAGGGTACGAAACCACCTCAAAGTTATTCTTTCCAACCAATCTGTTGGGCTATTCCTATAAGTGTCACAAACAGCCCTAGAGTTCGTACTAGAATAACACCTTAAGACACAAATCAACCAAAACCCTAATGTCACCTAGATACTCCAATGTCACCTCAAGTATCCGTGGGTATGATTATACGATATGCATCACACAATCTCAGATTCATCTATTCAACCAACATATAGAACCTCAAAGAGTGCCCCAAAGTTTCTATCGGAGAATCAAGACGAAAACGTTTGCCAACCCCTATGCATAGGTTCATGGGTGGAACCCGCAAGTTGATCACCAAAACATACATCAAGTGAATCACGTGATATCCCATTGTCACCACAGATACGCACGGCAAGACATACATCAAGTGTTCTCAAGTCATTAAAGACTCAATCCGATAAGATTACTTCAAGGGGAAAACTCAATCCATTACAAGAGAGTAGAGGGGGGAAAAGCAACATAAGATCCAACTATAATAGCAAAGCTCGCGATACATCAAGATAGTGCCAAATCAAGAACACGAGAGAGAGAGAGAGAGAGAGAGAGAGAGAGAGAGAGAGAGAGATCAAACACATAGCTACTAGTACATACCCTCATCCCCGAGGGTGAACTACTCCCTCCTCGTCATGGAGAGCGTCGAGATGATGAAGATGGCCACCGGTGAGGGTACCCCCCCCTCCAGCAGGGCGCCGGAATAGGGTCCCGAGAGGTTTTTGGTGGCTACAGAGGCTTGCGACGGTGGATCTCCCGATCTATTCTGTTCCCCCGAAGGTTTTAGGGTATATGGATATATATATAGGAGGAAAAAGTACGTCAGGGGAGCCACGAGGGGCCCACGAGGGTGGAGGGCGCGCCCACGAGGGTGGAGGGCGCGCCCAGGGGGGTGGGCGCGCCCCCCTGCCTCGTGCCTTCCTCGTTGCTTCCTTGACGTGGACTCCAAGTCCCCCGGATTGCTTTCTGTCCAAAAATAACTTCTCCACAAGGTTTCATTCCGTTTCGACTCCGTTTGATATTCCTTTTCTTTGAAACACTGAAACAAGGGAAAAACAGGAACTGGCACTGGGCTCTGGGTTAATAGGTTAGTCCCAAAAATCATATAAAAGTGCTTAGTAAATCCCATTAACGTCCAAGATGGATAATATAATAGCATGAATACTTCATAAATTATAGATACGTTGGAGACGTATCAGCATCCCCAAGCTTAATTCCTGCTCGTCCTCGAGTAGGTAAATGATAAAAGAAAGAATTCATGAAGTGTGAATGCTAGCAGGTGCACAAGTTTAATTAATGATAATTTCAATCACCTTTTCTAGCATCATTATATGTCATAACAGTAGCTCAACTCGTAGAACTTTTCTTGATCAAGTAACAAGCTATTCACAAATTAAAGTATAGATCATAAACTTTCTTGAAAACTAACTAACCGTGTTATTAGTCATCAAACAATTACAATTCATCTTATTTTCAGGAAGAGTCTATGTCAGAGCTTTGATTCAACAAACTTCACATACTCAACTATCATTTAATCTTCCATGATTGCTACCACTCAAAGCATATTTTTAGAACAAATAGTATTCATCGAACACAGAGAAAGATAGGGGCTTAATGTTTTGCCTCCCAACCTTTTACCTCAAGGGTAATGTCAACAGTAATAATTCATTCTCAAATATATTTGCATGGCCATATATGCTTAGATCTTTCCATCGTATGATGCTTGCCAACTAAAGAGTGGGTTGGAATGAGAAGGAATACTACTCACTCTTGCATAAAAGTAAAAGATAGGCCCTTCGCAGAGGGAAGCAGGGATTTGCTGAGGTGCCAGAGCTCGAAGAAAAAATAGAGATGAAAATAATTTTGAGAGGTATGCTTTCATTGTCAACATAACGACCAAGAGTTCCCAATATCTTCCATACTACATACATTATAAGCGGTTCCCATGCAGAAAGGTAAAGATTTTTACTCCCCCTCCACCAACAATCATCAATCCATGGCTTGCCCGAAACAACGGGTGCCTCCAACTAACATGAATCCTGGGGGAGTTTTGTTTGCAATTATTTTTGATTTGATTTTGATCTTTTGATCATGGGACTGGGCATCCCAGTTACCAGCCATTTTCTCGTGAATGATGAGCGGAGTCCACTTATCGTGAGAATAACCCACCTAGCATGGAAGATACTACTAGCCCCTAGTCGCCACATGAGCCATTCGGGCATACAAAACAGATTATTATTTGAAGGTTTAGAGTTTGGGACATGCAAATTTACTTGGAACGGCAGGTAAATACCGCATATAGGTAGATATGGTGGACACTCATGGAAGAAACTTGGTTCAAGGAATTTGGATGCACAAGCAGTATTCCCGCTTAGTACAAATATTTTGGCTAGCAAAGGATTCTAAATAGCAAGCACCACATGTTAGAGGATCCATAATAATATAACTTCTATACAAATATGCCCAAGCATAACTCATTATGTTGTCTTCCTTGTCCAACTTCAACTAATTTGCTCAGGTTTGAAAATAATTAATGGGGCTCACAATCATAGAAGATGTCCAAGATAGTATATTTATATGTGAAATCTCTCTTCCTTCAATATTCTTTCATGAATTGTTCAAGTGACCAATACAATGTTTGCTAACCTTCAGTAAATTTACCACCTCTACTTCTTTATGTGAAGGCATTACTCCCCATGGGATAAGCATATGGAACATATATAATTTCAGATTTATGACATTCAAATCATTCAACTATTTACTCATAGGATATAAGTGAAGCACACAAGTAAATGACAAACTACTCCAAAAAGATATAAGTGAAGATCAATGAGTAGTTAAATAATTATGTAGCTACGTGAAGACTCTCTCTCATTTAATAATTTAAGATCTTGGTATTTTATTCAAACAGCAAGCAAAGCTAAAGAAAATAAAATGACGCTCCAAGCAAGACACATATCATGTGGTGAATAAAAATATAGCTCCAAGTAAAGTTACCAATGGACGAAGACGAAAGAGGGGATGCCATCCGGGGCATCCCCAGGCTTAGACACTTGGTTGTCCTTGAATATTACCTTGGGGTGCCTTGGTCATCCCAATCTTAGGCTCTTGCCACTCCTTATTCCATAGTCCATCAAATCTTTACCCAAAACTTGAAAACTTCACAACACAAAACTTAACAGAAAACTCATAAGCTCCGTTAGTATAAGAAAATAAATCACCACTTAGGTACTGTTGTGAACTCATTATAAATTCATGTTGGTGTACTATCTACTGTATTCCAACTTTTGTATGGTTCATACCCTCCGATATTACTCATAGATTCATCTAAATAAGCAAACAACACAAAGAAAATAGAATCTGTCAAAAACAGAACAGTCTGTAGTAATCTGTATCAAACGTATACTTATAAAACTCCAAAAATTCTAAAATAAATTGGTGGACCTGATGAATTTGTCTAGTAATCATCCACAAAAAGAATCAACTAAATAGCACTCTCCAGTAAAAACTTTTAGCTAATCTCGTGAGCGCTAAAGTTTCTGTTTTTTACATCATGATCATAAAGACTTCACCCAAGTCTTCCCAAAGGTTCTAATTGGCACAAACACTAATTAAAACACAAAACCACATCTAAACAGAAGCTAGATGGAATATTTATTCCTAAGCAGAACCAAATAGCAAGAAACTAAAATAAAATTGGGTTGCCTCCCAACAAGCGCTATCGTTTAATGCCCCTAGCTAGGCATGATGATTTCAATGATGCTCACATAAAAGATAAGAATTGAAACATAAAGAGAGCATCATGAAAATATGACTGGCACATTAAGTCTAACCCACTTCCTATGCATAGGGATTTTGTGAGCAAACAACTTATGGGAGCAATAATTAACTAGCATAGGAAGGCAAAACAAGCATATCTTCAAGATTTTCAACACATAGAGAGGAAAGTTGATATTATTGCAATCCCTACAAGCATATATTCCTCCCTCGTAATAATTTTCAGTAGCATCATGAATGAATTCGACAATATAACCATCACTTAAAGCATTCTTTTCATGATGCATAAGCATAGAATTTGTATTACTCTCCACATAAGCAAATCTATTCTCATCAATAGTAGTGGGAGCAAACTCAACAAAATAACTATCATGTGATTGAAAATTAAGATCAAGATGACAAGTTTCATGGTTATCATTATTCTTTATAGCGTACGTGTCATCACAATAATCATCATAGATAGGAGGCATGCTTTCATCATAGTAAATTTGCTCATCAAAGCTTGGGGGACAAAAAATATCATCTTCATCAAACATAGCTTCCCCAAGCTTGTGGCTTTGCATATCATTAGCATCATGGATATTCAGGGAATTCATACTAACAACATTGCAATCATACTCATCATTCAAAGATTTAGTGCCAAACATTTTAATGCATTCTTCTTCTAACACTTTGGCACAATTTTCCTTTCCATCATACACACGAAAGATATTAAAAAGATGAAGCGTATGAACTAAACTCAATTCCATTTTTTGTAGTTTTCTTTTATAAACTAAACTAGTGCTAAAACAAGAAACAAAAAGATTTGATTGCAAGATCTAAAGATATACCTTCAAGCACTCACCTCCCCCGGCAACGGCGCCAGAAATGAGCTTGATGTCTACTACACAACCTTCTTCTTGTAGACGTTGTTGGGCCTCCAAGTGCAGAGGTTTGTAGGACAGTAGCAAATTTCCCTCAAGTGGATGACCTAAGGTTTATCAATCCGTGGGAGGCGTAGGATGAAGATGGTCTCTCTCAAGCAACCCTGCAACCAAATAACAAAGAGTCTCTTGTGTCCCCAACACACCCAATACAATGGTAAATTGTATAGGTGCACTAGTTCGGCGAAGAGATGGTGATACAAGTGCAATATGGATGGTAGATGTAGGTTTTTGTAATCTGAAAATATAAAACAGCAAGGTAACTAATGATAAAAGTGAGCACAAACGGTATTGCAATGCTAGGAAACAAGGCCTAGGGTTCATACTTTCACTAGTGCAAGTTCTCTCAACAATAATAACATAATTGGATCATATAACTATCCCTCAACAAGCAACAAAGAGTCACTCCAAAGTCACTAATGGCGGAGAACAAACGAAGAGATTATGGTAGGGTACGAAACCACCTCAAAGTTATTCTTTCCAATCAATCCGTTGGGCTATTCCTATAAGTGTCACAAACAGCCCTAGAGTTCGTACTAGAATAACACCTTAAGACACAAATCAACCAAAACCCTAATGTCACCTAGATACTCCAATGTCACCTCAAGTATCCGTGGGTATGATTATACGATATGCATCACACAATCTCAGATTCATCTATTCAACCAACATATAAAACCTCAAAGAGTGCCCCAAAGTTTCTACCGGAGAATCAAGATGAAAACGTGTGCCAACCCCTATGCATAGGTTCATGGGCAGAACCCGCAAGTCGATCACCAAAACATACATCAAGTGAATCACGTGATATCCCATTGTCACCACAGATACGCACGGCAAGACATACATCAAGTGTTCTCAAGTCATTAAAGACTCAATCCGATAAGATTACTTCAAGGGGAGAACTCAATCCATTACAAGAGAGTAGAGGGGGAAAAGCAACATAAGATCCAACTATAATAGCAAAGCTCGCGATACATCAAGATCGTGCCAAATCAACAACACGAGAGAGAGAGAGAGAGAGAGAGAGAGATCAAACACATAGCTACTGGTACATACCCTCATCCCCGAGGGTGAACTACTCCCTCCTCGTCATGGAGAGCACCGGGATGATGAAGATGGCCACCGGTGAGGGTACCCCCCTCCGGCAGGGTGCCGGAACAGGGTCCCGGGAGGTTTTTGGTGGCTACAGAGGCTTGCGGCGGCGGAACTCCCGATCTATTCTGTTCCCTGAAGTTTTTAGGGTATATGGATATATATATAGGAGGAAAAAGTAGGTCAGGGGAGCCACGAGAGGCCCATGAGGGTGGAGGGCGCGCCCAGGGGGTGGGCGCGCCCCCTGCCTCGTGCCTTCCTCGTTGCTTCCTTGACGTGGACTCCAAGTCCCCCGGATTGCTTTCTATACAAAAATAACCTCTCCAGAAGGTTTCATTCCGTTTCGACTCTGTTTGATATTCCTTTTCTTCGAAACACTGAAACAAGGGGAAAAACAGGAACTGGCACTGGGCTCTGGGTTAGTAGGTTAGTCCCAAAAATCATATAAAAGTGCTTATTAAATCCCATTAACGTCCAAGATGGATAATATAATAGCATGAATACTTCATAAATTATAGATATGTTGGAGACGTATCAATCCATTTATTCTCAATGGCTTGCCGATCATTGGGCAAGTCAACCAAAGTCCACACTTTGTTCTCATACATGGACCCCATCTCAGATTTCATGGCCTCGAGCCATTTTGCGGAATCTGGGCTCGCCATCGCTTCTTCATACTTCGTAGGTTCGTCATGGTCTAGTAACATAACCTCCAGAACAGGATTATCGTACCACTCTGGTGCGGATCTTACTCTGGTTGGCCTACGAGGTTCAGTAACAACTTGATCTGAAGTTCCACGATCATCATCATTAACTTCCTCACTAATTGGTGTAGGCATCACAGGAACCGGTTTCTGTGATGAACTACTTTCCAATAAGGGAGCAGGTACAGTTACCTCATCAAGTTTTACTTTCCTCCCACTCACTTCTTTCGAAAGAAACTCCTTCTCTAGAAAGGATCCATTCTTAGCAACGAATGTCTTGCCTTCAGATCTGTGATAGAAGGTGTACCCAACAGTCTCCTTTGGGTATCCTATGAAGACACATTTTTTCGATTTGGGTTTGAGCTTATCAGGTTGAAGCTTTTTCACATAAGCATCGCAGCCCCAAACTTTAAGAAACGACAACTTTGGTTTCTTGCCAAAACACAGCTCATAAGGCGTCGTCTCAACAGATTTCGGTGGTGCCCTATTTAACGTGAATGCAGCCGTCTCTAAAGCATAACCCCAAAATGATAGCGGTAAATCAGTAAGAGACATCATAGATTGCACCATATCTAGTAAAGTACGATTACGACGTTCGGACACACCATTACGCTGTGGTGTTCCGGGTGGCGTGCGTTGCGAAACTATTCTGCATTGTTTCAAATGTAGACCAAACTCGTAACTCAAATATTCTCCTCCACGATCAGGTCGTAGAAACTTTATTTTCTTGTTACGATGATTTTCAATTGCACTCTGAAATTCTTTGAACTTTTCAAATGTTTCAGACTTATGTTTCATTAAGTAGATATACCCATATCTGCTTAAATCATCTGTGAAGGTGAGAAAATAACGATACCCGCCGCAAGCCTCAACATTCATCGGACCACATACATCTGTGTGTATGATTTCCAACAAATCAGTTGCTCTCTCCATAGTACCGGAGAACGGCGTTTTAGTCATCTTGCCCATGAGGCACGGTTCGCAAGTACCAAGTGTGATTCATAAGCAAGTGGTTCCAAAAGTCCATCGGTATGGAGTTTCTTCATGCGCTTTACACCGATATGACCTAAACGGCAGTGCCACAAATAAGTTGCACTATCATTATCAACTCTGCGTCTTTTGGCTTCAACATTATGAATATGTGTATCACTACTATCGAGATTCATCAAAAATAGACCACTCTTTAAGGGTGCATGACCATAAAAGATATTACTCATATAAATATAACAACCATTATTCTCTGATTTAAATGAATAACCGTCTCGCATCAAACAAGATCCAGATATAATGTTCATGCTCAATGCTGGCACCAAATAACAATTATTTAGGTCTAATACTAATCCTGAAGGTAGATGTAGAGGTAGCGTGCCGACGGCGATCACATCGACTTTGGAACCGTTTCCCACGCGCATCGTCACCTCGTCCTTGGCCAGTGTTCGCTTAATCCGTAGTCCCTGTTTCGAGTTGCAAATATTAGCAACAGAACCAGTATCAAATACCCAGGTGCTACTGCGAGCTCTAGTAAGGTACACATCAATAACATGTATATCACATATACCTTTGTTCACCTTGCCATCCTTCTTATCCGCCAAATACTTGGGGCAGTTCCGCTTCTAGTGACCAGTCTGCTTGCAGTAGAAGCACTCAGTCTCAGGCTTAGGTCCAGACTTGGGTTTCTTCTCTTGAGGAGCAACTGGCTTGTTGTTCTTCTTGAAGTTCCCTTTCTTCTTCCCTTTGCCCTTTTTCTTGAAATTGGTGGTCTTATTGACCATCAACACTTGATGCACCTTCTTTATTTCTACCTCCGCAGCCTTTAGCATTGTGAAGAGCTCAGGAATCATCTTATCCATCCCTTGCATGTTATAGTTCATCACGAAGCTCTTGTAGCTTGGTGGCAGTGATTGAAGAATTCTGTCAATGACGCTATCATCCGGAAGATTTACTCCCAGTTGAATCAAGTGATTGTTATACCCAGACATTTTGAGTATATGCTCACTGACAAAACTATTCTCCTCCATCTTGCAGCTGTAGAACTTATTGGAGACTTCATATCTCTCAAACCGGGCATTTGCTTGAAATATTAACTTCAACTCTTGGAACATCTCATATGCTCCATGACGTTCAAAATGTCGTTGAAGTCCCGGTTCTAAGTCGTAAAGCATGGCACACTGAACTATCGAGTAGTCATCAGCTTTGCTCTGCCAGACGTTCATAACATCTGGTGTTGCTCCTGAAGCAGGTTTGGCACCTAGCAGTCCTTCCAGGACGTAATTCTTCTGTGCAGCAATGAGGATAATCCTCAAGTTATGGACCCAGTTCATGTAATTGCTACCATCATCTTTCAACTTTGCTTTCTCAAGGAACGCATTAAAATTCAACGGAACAACAGCACGGGCCATCTATCTACAATCAACAAAGACAAGCAAGATACTATCAGGTACTAAGTTCATGATAAATTTAAGTTCAATTAATCATATTACTTAAGAACTCCCACTTAGATAGACATCCCTCTAATCCTCTAAGTGATCACGTGATCCAAATCAACTAAACCATAACCGATCATCACGTGAAATGGAGTAGCTTTCAATGGTGAACATCACTTTGTTGATCATATCTACTATATGATTCACGCTCGACCTTTCGGTCTCAGTGTTCCGAGGCCATATATGCATATGCTAGGCTCGTTAAGTTTAACTTGAGTATTCTGCGTGTGCAAAACTGGCTTGCACCCGTTGTAGATGGACGTAGAGCTTATCACACCCGATCATCATGTGGTGTCTGGGCACGACGAACTTTGGCAACGGTGCATACTCAGGAAGAACATTTTTTATCTTGAAATTTAGTGAGAGATCATCTTATAATGCTACCATCAATCAAAGCAAGATAAGATGCATAAAAGATAAACATCACATGCAATCAATATAAGTGATATGTGTGACGCCCCCGATTCAATCGTACACTAATCATACACACAAACGTGTACGATCAAGATCAGGGACTCACGGGAAGATATCACAACACAACTCTAAAACATAAATAAGTCATACAAGCATCATAATACAAGCCAGGGGCCTCGAGGGCTCGAACAAATGCTCGATCATAGACGAGTCAGCGGAAGCAACAATATCTGAGTAAAGACATAAGTTAAACAAGTTTGCCTTAAGTAGGCTAGCACAAACTGGGATAAAGATCGAAAGAGGCGCAGGCCTCCTGCCTGGGATCCTCCTAACTACTCCTGGTCATCGTCAGCGGGCTGCACGTAGTAGTAGGCACCTCCGGTGTAGTAGGAGTCGTCGTCGACGGTGGCGTCTAGATCCTGGGCTCCAACATCTGGTTGCGACAACCAGGTAGAAGGGAAAGGGGGAAAAGGGAGAGAAAAGCAATCGTGAGTACTCATCCAAAGTACTCGCAAGCAAGGAGCTACACTACATATGCATGGGTATATATGT
Organism: Aegilops umbellulata; assembly: GCA_032464435.1. NCBI lineage: Eukaryota > Viridiplantae > Streptophyta > Magnoliopsida > Poales > Poaceae > Aegilops > Aegilops umbellulata. The sequence continues at coordinate 507,870,709 of CP136055.1, forward strand.
AAAGGGGCCATATCGGTGGACTGAACAGTAGAATGCCAGAATAAGAGCGGGATAACTAATCCTGTCGAAGACTACGCTTCTGGAAGCCTCCGTCTTGCAGCATGTAGAAGAGAGTAGACTGAAGTCCTCCAAGTAGCAACGCATAGCATAATCCTACCCGGCGATCCCCTCCTCGTCACCCTGTTAGAGAGCGATCACCGGGTTATATCTGGCACTTGGAAGGGTGTGTTTTATTAAGTATCTGGTTCTAGTTGTAATAAGGTCAAGGTACAACTCCAAGTCGTCCTGTTACCGAAGATCACGGCTATTCGAATAGATTAACTTCCCTGCATGGGTGCACCACATAACCCAACACGCTTGATCCCATTTGGCCGGACAAACTTTCCTGGGTCATGCCCGGCCTCGGAAGATCAACACGTCGCAGCCCCACCTAGGCACAACAGAGAGGTCAGCACGCCGGCCTAAACCTAAGCGCACAGGGGTCTGGGCCCATCGCCCTTAGCACACCTGCACGTTGCGTGGGCGGCCGGAAGCAGAACTTGCCCCCTTAATACAAGAGTAGGCTTACGTTCCAATCCGGCGCGCGCCGCTCAGTCGCTGACGTCACGAAGGCTTTGGCTGATACCACGACGTCGAGTGCCCATAATTGTTCCCACGTAGTTGGTTAGTGTGTGTAGGCCAGTAGCCAGACTCAAATCAAATACCAAGTACTCGTTAAGCGTGTTAAGTATTCGCGAACGCCGACCAGGGCCAGGCCCACCTCTCTCCTAGGTGGTCTCAACCTGCCCTGTCGCTCCGCCACAAAGTAACAGTCGGGGGCCGTCGGGAACCCAGGCCCACCACTACCTGGGTGGAACCACCTGCCCCTTCAGCCCCCATCTCCGAACCGTATCACAGGTAATGTAATAGTGTAAAGTATATAGTATATGCCCGTGATCACCTCCCGAAGTGATCACGGCCCAGTAGTATAGCATGGCAGACGGACAAGAGTGTAGGGCCACTGATGGAACAGTAGCATCCTATACTAAGCAGTAGGATAGCAGGTAAAGGTAACAATAGTAGTAGCAAGGACAGGTTATGCAGCAGTATAGGATTAACTGAAAGCAGTAACATGCTACACTACTCTAATGCAAGCAGTATAGAGAAGAATAGGCGATATCTGGTGATCAAGGGGGGGCTTGCCTGGTTGCTCAGACAAGAAGGAGGGGTCGCCGGTGACGTAGTCGACCACAGGGGCATCAGCATCATCACGGGGTCTACCGGAGAGAAGAGGGGGAGAAACAGTAACTACATAGCATGCAAGTGCATAACAGGACAACATGCAGAGCTAGCCGTGTTCTAACGCGGTATGAGGTGATACCGGTGAAGGGGGGGGAACATCCAGGAAAATATCCCCGGTGTTTCGCATTTTCGGACATATGAACCGGAGGGGGGAAAGTTGTGTGTTCCCTATGCTAGGAATGCGTGGCGGATGAACGGGCTGCATATCCGGATTCGTCTCGTCGTTCTGAGAAACTTTCATGTACAAAGTTTTTCCATCCGAGCTACGGTTTATTTATTATGATTTTTCCAAGTTTTTAGCAATATTATGAATCATTATTAATTCAAAATTAAATAGCTAAATGCTAGGAGCACCCAGCTCTGCGTACACAGAAGTGCACCAGAGGCTGACAGGTGGGCCAGGGGGTCCCAGTTGACCAGTCAACGTTTGACTGGTCAACAAGGGGTGGGGCCCCCTGTCATTGACTGTTACATTAACTAACTAATTAATTTAGTCTAACTAGGTTATTAGTCTAATAAATTTTAATTAGTTTAATTAAACCTAATTAATTAATTATATTAAAATCTTTTTTAATCTTTTTTTAACAGGAGGTGTGGGGCCCTTTGTCTAGTGGCTCAACCGCCACACGGGCGCTGGGCTAACGGGACGGGCGAACCCGTCCAGGGAGGCGCGACCGCGCGAGGCCGGCCGGCCAGAGCTGCACCTGGCAGCAGCAGCCGTGGGAGCGGGGCTCCGGCAGGCGCGGGGCGTGGCAAGGGAGGCCGACGAGGTCGGCGGCAGCGGTGGGACTCCGGCGGGAGCGGACCAACGCGCGCGGGCGGCGGAGAACCCGCAGGCGTGCGCGGGGTGGCCAGAGGCAGCCGCCGGCGGCGGCGGCGCAGTGAGGGATGGGGCGCAGTGGCGGCAGCGGGTAGAGCTGGCGAGGGGCGGAGAGGGCGGCGATAGTGCGCCGGTGGCCAGAGGCCACGGCGGGCGGCGGGAATGGAAGCGGGGCGAGGGGGCAGAGGTAGGCGGGCGCAGGTGGGGGAAGAGGCCACAGGCGGCTGGGCGAAGCCGGGCGACACGGTCGCGGCTGTGGGCGCACGAGTGCGCGGCGGAAAGCGGCGGGGCGGTGAGGGCGCGGGCGCCGCGGGGTTGGCTGGTGCGGCTGTCCGCGAACGGCGTCGGGCGGCAGAGCCGAGCGCGGGGGAGAGGGCGCGGCCACGACAGAGAAGGGATGGAGGGGAAGCTCACAGAGGAGGAGTAGGGCATGGGGCAATGGGGGTCGAGGAGGAGGACGGGGAGGATGGCGGCGATCTGGCGGGGAGGTCCGGCAACGGGCAGCATCGACGTTCGGGCGGTGAGCAGCGGCCTCCTCCCTCTCGATCCCGATCCAATCGGGGGGAGAGGGGGAAGATATTTTACGAGGTGAGTGGGGTGTCAGTGGTATAGTTCGGTCTCCAGGGGGTTATGGAGGAGTGGAGGGGCCGGCTAGGCCAGCTGGGTTGTGGCCCAATGGGCCAAGGGGGTTTGTTTCTTCTCTTCTCTTTTGTTTTTACTTTTTAGTTATTATTCTTTTCTATTTTTTTGTTTCCTCTTAGTTTCTGTTTCATAAAAATTGCCACTGGTACCTAAACTTGCATTTATAATTATACTACTGCCACCGTAACTATTAACCCAAAACAAAGTAGTTTAATATTTAATATAATCCTATATGTATTTATTTAAAGGTTTTAGCTATTGTTTTAAATACCTAAGTGCATTTAAACCTTTTATAACAATGTGGTTTCTCCACCATTACTACTTATGCATTATTTGGCTCACTCCAAACATTTTAGTTTTAATATTTGAAAACTTCTATTGTTTGCTAGATTTTTTTTGAATTTGAATTCGAATCGATTTTGAACTAGCGCGGGATTAGCAACTGTAACCGTGGTGATGTGGCATCGTTAATGTGGGATTACTGTAGCTGATTATCCGGGCGTCACAATTCTCCTCCACTACAAGAAATCTCGTCCCGAGATTTAAGAGGGGGAGTAAGGGGGAAAGATCTAGTTACGAAATTCTAACGATTCTTCTTGGTCTTAGTTGCTCTTCTCGAAGAGGTCGATCCACTACATTGATGTCTTCATTTCTCTGCTTCAGGTCATCATGATGAAGTTGTCGTCCTTTCTTCAACATCTTCACCGTACTTACAAAAGGGTAAGAAGAGGAAACTCTATAAGGACGGATTCTAACAAGATCGAGCATCAGACGGTTAACTCTGGGGGAGAAGCATAAGTATCTCTCGAATTGAAACTTAAGATGATATCAAGAGCCAAATAAGAAGGTACCATGAGGAGTTTCAAACGGATAGGCAATCGTTCCATGCCTAATCAGAAGGTGAAAGGGTTTCAGGACGACGAGAATAAGTATTGCGTCCGATACCATAATAGATCACTAGGAAGGCGGCCCATGATTTACATACATAGCTAGGTTCGAGATATAACTTTGGGGGATAGGGATATACAGAAGAGTCAGGTTTCGATCATGTGGAATTGTGGGTAATGGTCCCACCATGTGGGTTAACAAGTAGGAAGGGTGTTGCCATCTTGCACAATCATGATAGAAGGGCATGTCAGAGAATAGACTGTCAGTTATGTTGGCAACAACGTTGGTACCAAGGGCGAGGGACGAATAGAACCATTTTCCTGCTCGTTGAACGAGGCAGACCAATAGGCAAAGTTCTCGTCCATCGGTGGTTACCATAATGTCATCAACAATAGTAACATGGTCTTATTGACAGAGTTGTACACCGAGGTGTTTGCCCAAGCAGGGAATTATCACGGCTCATATCATATAAATCATAGAAAGGGTTTAAACAAACCAATGGAAAGGGAAAATGGTTGTCAGTTTTAATCAGAACAACGGAAAGAAAATGTGTTTAAACACATATTTCCGGGGTATATCCTTCCCAAGGACAAGCGGAGCATGATATCCATGACAGGATAGGAAGTAGAAAACCATTTAGGTAAGGGGGAGGAATCTCATGATATTACCCATACAATGGTGTTAGGATAAATGATAAAGAAAATTTAGCATTGTGCTTCAAATGCTCCTGTTGAAAATCGGAGTACCATAGACATGCCTCGAGATAGCATTGACATGGTCAACAGGTGAAGATTAGACTTTGGAAACAAAAAGGATCCATCAGGAACAACTTATAGAATAAGTCTTACAATTTCCTCACGGAAGAATGACTAACCTTGCCAAAAAAGGAAACTATAACAATAGGTCCTCCGGCCAGGTGTGCTAGGCATGACATCACCTTACCGGGTCATATAAAGACCAATGTTATAACTCTTGGAAATGTCCCAACCATCATATCTGACCGAGGTTCAGATCCGATTGGTGTCAGGATACCTCCGACTTAGGATGCCAGAGAAGAAAAGGTGCAACACAAATTGACGAGATGACAATGTAAGATTCTCGAGAAATGAACTATGGAAGCGAGTTTCGAAACAAGAGTTCATCATGCCAAAGAGAGGATGAGGAGGTGTTGATGGACTCGGTGATAATTCATCGAGATTTCCATAAAAATGGATTTCCACAAGTAGGTGAACAAGGAGATAACATTTGTCAGATCAAATGATATAATGACGTATGCTCGAGGAAAACATACACAATTAATCATTGGTGGAAAGGTGCACTCGAAATATGGGCTGGGTTGCATGACCAATGTTAGATGGTGATTCAATTATCAAAAGATTTCGAATGAAACTATTGCCCATTCACTTCAAAGCAATAGGGTTGCTAGAAGTTTTGAATTCACACGTCATATCTCAATTGTCGGTATTCCGTTTAAAAACAGCACGGGGACCAAGAAATGAACGGAGATCGCGAGAAGTATTATTATATCAAGAATTCTTAAGAGGTGGTGAAATCCTCACCACATTCTTGACATGAAAGATAGCAAGGATCTCAAGGTACAACACAATACATGAACAAGTTTGTGTTGAAGGGAAAGTAAGAATGTTGCCGATGATAACACAAATCATCGAGGGACAAGGATGGTATTTCTCATCATGAATTCGATTGATATCCTGGAGGAACTCAGAATGTTGATGATGATCCTGACAAATTCTATCGAGAGGTTTCATGGAGATGTAATCGGTCGGCGATGACATCAAGTCAAAGGATTGATGAAGCGAAATGTTCTTGGGACCATGAGTAGGACACAAACTCAAATTCAAGCTTGTCGTTCAAGGTGGAACGATAAGATGAGGAAATCGGTGTAAGCTTAGCTCATCATCGAAAGTTGTGCTCCGGAATTAAGGACCAGGTAGCACAGTTAAAATCGGCACGATAATGATATAGCCGAGTAGGCTATGAATGATGTGATCGAGTACAAACTCGTAAGAAAAAAAGATCACTAAGAGATGTTTAATCGCGGTGCGGAGTCGATTCAGTTATCAGTGTTTTTGAGTGTTTAATAACTCAGAGCCCGTGAAAAAATTGGAATTAGTGAGAATGTAGTACTTGATGAAGAACTCATAAGAAGTTATGCAGTTCCGTGATAATCTCGAGATACCAGGGGGTAATAATCGACGATAGATCCAGGTAGAGGTTGGACTGGGGCATAAGACAAGTGCTTAGACTTGCATGAGAAATGGCATTTAAAGGAGAACATGGTCGAAACCACGATTGCAAAAAGCGGGATCCCAGATATAAGAACTTATACCAAGGGAATAATTAATTTAAGAGAAGCTTTAATGATAAGATCTACATCGTGTCCATGGGCATGCACACAAAGTTCAACGTCGACTCCCACTTCTCCAATGCATAACCTTTCATTCACTTCCCACTTTCAAAGAAGTTGTAGTTTTGAAATTTTATCTGGCAAAACACCAGAAGAGTATGACTCGTGAAAACTTTCGAGTTCACACATATTAAGGAAGGCATAGGTTCAACCCCTCAGGGTATCGTGGAAACATATACCACAAGCTTCAATAGTAAATACCACCATCTCGAAAGCAGAGCATGGTTGGCCAAGCAGATGATACAATTTACCAAGGGCATTATGTATCAGGTAAAGAACTCACAAGAATTTTGGTTGTGAAGGACATTGTCGGATAATAACCCGGCAATAGGTATGGCGGTCCACAACGGGGTTGATGTGAGTATCGTTACTCAATCAAAGGAAGAAGGAATGCCAAGGCATCGGACTATAGAAACAACTGACTAATTCAAAGCTTAATGCAAAGAAATTTTATGATTTCCAAATCAAGGGATTAGAAGCAATCGTTCTGATCGAAATTGAATAAGTGCAATAGACTTAGAAGCACAACTGACCAAGGCATTGATTGGTCAAGAACCAGCTCATACGCATATGACGTCTGAGCCGGAAGGATAATCCTAGGATTTGACTAATGATTGTGAACATTCGCAACGTATTGAATCAATGGACTAAAAATGATAGTGACAAAGGATGCCAATAAGATTATTATACTTATGGGATTAACCATAATGCAAGCAAGTAAGAATTTCAAGAGTAACAGGCTGTTGAGGATTTTCGCTAGATCAAATAGTATTTCGAAGGCTTTGGTGAAATACATGAATCAACTGGAATGGGAGGATACTCGATAGGTGCAAGAATTTATCCGTAGGGGTATTTAGGCGACTTAGAACCGCAAAGTTTTCTCGGGGTATCTTGTAATAACAAGATCGACTAGGTATAAAGTAAGAACGACAGGTGTAAGTATCTATCCATAGGGATATTTAGTTGGTAGGGAATTGCAAAAGCAACGGGCACAAGGTCTCGAGAGAATATCAGAAGGTATCTTCAGAATCCATCGGTGCACCAAGCAATCATCTGGAGTGAGGGGCTCTCCAGGAGAAAGTAGTTACGAGAACCTAGTGTTAGAGTTAGCAAAAATCATTTAACCCGAGTAGAAGAGAGATCAGAATCCCAGAGTATAAACGAGGAATAAAAGATCCTAATACCACCCAATGGCGACGTGGGCCCGTAAGCCGCACAACCATGTTAGTAAAAGTTTTTCAATGACTAGACTCGACTTCGGCCAAGGAGTTGGAAATGGGGATTCTTACAGGCAGTCGGCTCTGATACCAACTTGTGACGCCCCCGATTCAATCGTACACTAATCATACGCGCAAACGTGTACGATCAAGATCAGGGACTCACGGGAAGATATCACAACACAACTCTAAAACATAAATAAGTCATACAAGCATCATAGTACAAGCCAGGGGCCTCGAGGGCTCGAATACAAATGCTCGATCATAGACGAGTCAGCGGAAGCAACAATATCTGAGTACAGACATAAGTTAAACAAGTTTGCCTTAAGAAGGCTAGCACAAACTGGGATACAGATCAAAAGAGGCGCAGGCCTCCTGCCTAGGATCCTCCTAACTACTCCTGGTCGTCGTCGGTGGGCTGCACGTAGTAGTAGGCACCTCCGGTGTAGTAGGAGTCGTCGTCGACGGTGGCATCTAGCTCCTGGGCTCCAACATCTGGTTGCGACAACCAGGTAAAAGGGAAAGGGGGAAAAGGGAGAGAAAAGCAACCGTGAGTACTCATCCAAAGTACTCGCAAGCAAGGAGCTACACTACATATGCATGGGCATATATGTAAAGGGGCCATATCGGTGGACTGAACTGCAGAATGCCAGAATAAGAGGGGGATAACTAATCCGGTCGAAGACTACGCTTCTGGCAGCCTCCATCTTGCATCATGTAGAAGAGAGTAGACTGAAGTCCTCCAAGTAGCATCGCATAGCATAATCCTACCCGGCGATCCCCTCCTCGTCACCCTGTTAGAGAGCGATCACCGGGTTATATCTGGCACTTGGAAGGGTGTGTTTTATTAAGTATCCGATTCTAGTTGTCATAAGGTCAAGGTACAACTCCAAGTCGTCCTGTTACCGAAGATCACGACTATTCGAATAGATTAACTTCCCTGCAGGGGTGCACCACATAGCCCAACATGCTTGATCCCATTTGGCCGGACACACTTTCCTGGGTCATGCCCGGCCTCGGAAGATCAACACGTCGCAGCCCCACTTAGGCACAACAGAGAGGTCAGCACGCCGGTCTAAACCTAGGCGCACAGGGGTCTGGGCCCATCGCCCTTAGCACACCTGCACGTTGCGTGGGCGGCCGGAAGCAGAACTAGGCCCCTTAATACAAGAGCAGGCTTACATTCCAATCCGGCGCGCGCCGCTCAGTCGCTGACGTCACGAAGGCTTCGGCTGATACCACGACGTCGAGTGCCCATAACTGTTCCCGCGTAGTTGGTTAGTGCGTATAGGCCAGTAGCCAGACTTAGATCAAATACCAAGAACTCGTTAAGCGTGTTAAGTATCCGCGAATGTCGACCAGGGCCAGGCCCACCTCTCTCCTAGGTGGTCTCAACTTGCGCTGTCGCTCCGCCACAAAGTAACAGTCGGGGGCCGTCGGGAACCCAGGCCCACCACTACCTGGGTGGAACCAACTGCCCCTTCAGCCCCCATCTTCGAACCGTATCACAGGTAATGTAACAGTGTAAAGTATATAGTATATGCCCGTGATCACCTCCCGAAGTGATCACGGCCCAGTAGTATAGCATGGCAGGCGGACAAGAGTGTAGGGCCACTGATGGAACACTAGCATCCTATACTAAGCAGTAGGATAGCAGGTAAAGGTAACAACAGTAGTAGCAAGGACAGGCTATGCAGCAGTATAGGATTAACTGGAAGCAGTAACATGCTACACTACTCTAATGCAAGCAGTATAGAGAAGAATAGGCGATATCTGGTGATCAAGGGGGGGGGGCTTGCCTGGTTGCTCAGACAAGAAGGAGGGGTCGTCGATGACGTAGTCGACCACAGGGGCATCAACATCGTCACGGGGTCTACCGGAGAGAAGAGGGGGAGAAACAGTAACTACATAGCATGCAAGTGCATAACAGGACAACATGCAGAGCTAGCCGTGTTCTAACGTGGTATGAGGTGATACCGGTGAAGGGGGGAACATCCAGGAAAATATCCCCGGTGTTTCACGTTTTCGGACATATGAACCGGAGGGGGGAAAGTTGCATGTTCCCTATGCTAGGGATGCATGGCGGACGAACGGGTTGCATATCCGGATTCGTCTCGTCGTTCTGAGCAACTTTCATGTACAAAGTTTTTCCATCCGAGCTACGGTTTATTTATTATGATTTTTCCAAGTTTTTAGCAATATTATGAATCATTATTAATTCGAAATTAAATAGCTAAATGCTAGGAGCACCCAGCTCTGTGTACACAGAAGTGCACCAGAGGCTGACAGGTGGGCCAGGGGGTCCCAGTTGACCAGTCAACGTTTGACTGGTCAACAAGGGGTGGGGCCCCCTGTCATTGACTGTTACATTAACTAACTAATTAATTTAGTCTAACTAGGTTATTATTCTAATAAATTTTAATTAGTTTAATTAAACCTAATTAATTAATTATATTAAAATCTTTTTTAATCTTTTTTTAACAGGAGGTGTGGGGCCCTTTGTCCAGTGGCTCAACCGAGCCACACGGGCGCTGGGCTAACGGGGCGGGCGAACCCGTCCAGGGAGGCGCGGCCGCGCGAGGCCGGCCGGCCGGAGCTGCACCTGGCAGCGGCAGCGGTGGGAGCGGGGCTCCGGCAGGCGCGGGACGTGGCAGGGGAAGCCGGCGAGGTCGGCGGCAGCGGTGGGACTCCGGCGGGCATAGACCAACGCGCGCGGGCGGCGGAGCACCCGCAGGCGTGCACGGGGCGGCGAGAGGCAGCCGCCGGCGGTAGCGGCACAATGAGGGATGGGGCGCAGCGGCAGCAGCGGGTAGAGCCAGCGAGGGGCGGAGAGGGCGGCGATAGTGTGCCGGTGGCCAGAGGCCACGGCGGGTGGCGGGAATGGAAGCGGGGTGAGGGGGCAGAGGTAGGCGGGCGCAGGTGGGGGAAGAGGCCACGGGCGGTTGGGCGAAGCGTGGCGACACGGTTGCGGCTGTGGGCGCGCGAGTGCGCGGCGGCAAGCGGCGGGGCGGTGAGGGCGCGGGCACCGCGGGGTTGGCCGGGTGCGGCTGTCCACGAACGATGTCGGGCGGCGGAGCCGAGCGCAGGGGAGAGGGTGCGACCACGGCAGAGAAGGGAGGGAGGGGAAGCTCACAGAGAAGGAGTAGGGCACGGGGCAATGGGGGGTCGAGGAGGAGGATGGGAAGGATGGCGGCGATCTGGAGGGGAGGTCCGGCAATGGGTGGCGTCGACGTTCGGGCGGCGAGCAGCGGCCTCCTCCCTCTCGATCCTGATCCAATAGGGGGGAGAGGGGGGAAGATATTTTATGGGGTGAGTGGGTTGTCAGTGGTAGAGTTCGGTCTCCAGGGGGGTTATGGAGGAGTGGAGGGGTCGGCTAGGCCAGCTGGGTTGTGGCCCAATGGGCCAAGGGGGTTTGTTTCTTCTCTTCTCTTTTGTTTTTACTTTTTAGTTATTATTCTTTTCTATTTTTTTGTTTCCTCTTAGTTTCTGTTTTATAAAAATTGCCACTAGTACCTAAACTTTCATTTGTAATTATACTACTGCCACCGTAACTATTAACCCAAAACAAAGTAGTTTAATATTTAATATAATCCTATATGTATTTATTTAAAGGTTTTAGCTACTGTTTTAAATACCTAAGTGCATTTAAACCTTTTATAACAATGTGGTTTCTCCACCATTACTACTTATGCATTGTTTGGCTCACTCCAAACATTTTAGTTTTAATATTTGAAAACTTTTATTGTTTGCTAGATTTTTTTGAATTTGAATTCGAATCGATTTCGAACTAGCGCGGGATTAGCAACTGTAACCGTGGTGACGTGGCATCATTAACATGGGATTACTGTAGCTAATTATCCGGGCGTCACAATATGATATGGCCATCATCATCTTGTGCTTGTGATCTCCATCTCCGAAGCACCGTCATGATCACCATCGTCACCGGCGTGACACTTTGATCTCCATCGTAGCATCGTTGTTGTCTCACCAATCTTATGCTTCTACGACTATCGCTACTGCTTAGTGATAAAGTAAAGCATTAGCAAGTTTTACGTGGCTGCTACTAGGCTTAGCAAGAACCGTTCTTACCTACGCATCAAAACCACAACGATAGTTTGTCAAGTTGGTATTGTTTTAACCTTCGCAAGGACCGGGCGTAGCCACACTCCGTTCAACTAAAGTTGGAGAAACTGACACCCGCCAGCCACATGTGTGCAAAGCACGTCGGTAGAACCAGTCTCGCGTAAGCGTACGCGTAATGTCGGTCCAGGCCGCTTCATCCAACAATACCGCCAAACCAAAGTATGACATGCTGGTAAGCAGTATGAATTATATCGCCCACAACTCACTTGTGTTCTACTCGTGCATATGACATCTACGCATAAAACATGGCTCGGATGCCACTGTTGGGGAACGTAGTAATTTCAAAAAAAATCCTACGCACACGCAAGATCATGGTGATGCATAGCAACAAGAGGGGAGAGTGTTATCCACGTACCCTCGTAGACCGAAAGCGGAAGCGTTAGCACAACGCGGTTGATGTATTCGTACGTCTTCACGATCCGACCGATCAAGTACCGAACGCACGACACCTCCGAGTTCAGCACACGTTCAGCCCGATGACGTCCCTCTAACTCCGATCCAGCCGAGTGTTGAGGGAGAGTTTCGTCAGCGCGACGGCGTGGTGACGATGATGATGTTCTACCGACGCAGGGCTTCGCCTAAGCACCGCTACAGTATTATCAAGGTGGACTATGGTGGAGGGGTGCACCGCACACGGCTAAAAGATCAAACGATCAATTGTTGTGTCTCTAGGGTGCCCCTGCCCCCGTATATAAAGGAGCAAGGGGGGAGGTGCGGCCGGCCAGGAGGAGGCGCGCCAGGAGGAGTCCTACTCCTACTGGGAGTAGGACTCCCTCCCTTCCTTGTTGGAACAGGAGAAGGGGGGGAAGAAGTGGAGGAGAAGAAGGAAAGGGGGGCGCCGCCCCCCTCTCCTTGTCCTATTCGGACTAGGGGGAGGGGCGCGCGGCCCTTGCCCTAGCCGCCTCTCCTCTTCTCTACTAAGGCCCACTATGGCCCATTAAGCCCCCGGGGGGTTCCGGTAACCCCTCGGTACTCCGGTAAAATCCCGATTTCACCTGGTACACTTCCGATATCCAAATATAGGCTTTCAATATATCAATCTTCATGTCTCCACCATTTCGAGACTCCTCGTCATGTCCGTGATCACATCCGGGACTCCGAACAACCTTTGGTACATCAAAACTCATAAACTCATAATATAACCGTCATTGAAACTTTAAGCGTGCGGACCCTACGGGTTCGAGAACTATGTAGTCATGACCGAGACACGTCTCAGGTCAATAACCAATAGCGGAACCTGGATGCTCATATTGGCTCCCACATATTCTACGAAGATCTTTATCGATCAGACCGCATAACAACATACGTTGTTCCCTTTGTCATCGGTATGTTACTTGCCCGAGATTCAATCGTCGGTATCTCAATACCTAGTTCAATGTCGTTACTCGCAACTCTCTTTACTCGTTCCGTAATACATCATCCACTACTAGGGAAAACCTTATACACAGAATCTTAGCAGCAGCGTGGTCTAAAAACAGGCGCTGCTGCTAATTAGCAGCAGCGAGCTTTAGAAAAGAGCGTTGCTAATGACTGAGTAGCAGTAGCGCTCTAGGTGAAAAGAGCGCTACTACTATAATTGCCACGGTGTTTCCTCCAGGCTAGATATAGTAGTAGCACCCTTCCCGTGGACGCGCTACTGCTAAAGAACTTAGTAGCAGCGGTTTTGCTCAAAACTCGCTACTGCTAAGTAAGACCGCAACTAATTAAGTTTAGTCCCATACTGCTAGGCGAACAAGGTGTTTACCACCTTAAATATGTTGCTTCTCAACCTATCTCGAGCACTTGGTCTTCATTGAACTATATGTGTATGATTTGTGGTTGCAATATGAATCCTCGCCTGTACCTATACAGGTACAATGCCGGATTCCATAACTGCTTCCATTAGCAGTTGTGGTTGCAGTATGATTTGATGTTTTTACTAAACAAAAGAAATAACTGCTTCCATTAGCAGTAGCGGTTTTCCCTAAAACGCGTTGTAGATACTTTAGCTACAGCGCGTTTTCTGTACGTGCGCTACTGCTAGTTCGAGTTAACCACCACCACCACCACCACCCCCCCCCCCCCCCGCATCGAAATTTCGCTAAGTCCTCTCCCCCCCCCCACCGGCCTGTTCCTACTCCCGCGCCCGAACCCGAGCACTTGCCCTCACCGCCGCCGCCGCCGCCCGCCCTCAACCTCACCGCCGTCGCTCTCGACGCACACTGTCGCCGCCCTCGACCTCACCGCCGCCGCCCTCGACCGAGCCCGCCGCCTAGGACCGCCGCCCTCCCGAGCCCGCCGCCCAGGACCGCCGCCCCTCCGTCGTCGAGCACCTCCCCGCCACCGTCTCTCCCTCTGTAAGCCCCCCACCCCTCCCCCACCCCCTCTCTCTTTGCTTAGTTAGTAGATGATTTTAGTAGTAGTAGTAGATGTTAATTAGGGTTCATAGATAATGATTTTTAGAAGTAGTGGATATTAATTACTAGTAGTGATGGTAAACTAGTTGTATAATTAGCAGTAGTACATGTTAATTAGTAGTAGATGTAGTAGTTAGATGTTAATTAGTAGTAGTAGATGTGCTAGTTTCTTTCTATTTATAGTAAGTTTATATTTAGTAAGAACTAGTTGAATTAATAGAACTAGTTTAGTTTTAGTTGAACTAGTTAAGTTTTAGTTGAACTAGTATAGTAAGTAAATTAATAACTAGTATAGTAAGTAAATTAATAACTAGTATAGTAAGAACTAGTTGAATTAATAGAACTAGTTGAACATGCCATATTTGTTGTTATTTTTTAGTTTAAGCAATTATTTCATGTTTTGGTTACACCTCCGAGTGTCCTATGTTTTGCCGGAGTGTTGATTAATTTCCGTTCCGGCAAATTTCAGGCGCTCGATATGTCCTTTTTTAGCAAAGGTCATGCCGGATTTTTCCGTGAATTCTGACATGACTTGTGCTAGAATATGTACAAGTTTAATCTTTGAATTATGAACGTAGGAAACGTCGTACTCGGACAACGACAGTCTCCCGGGGGAGTGAAGCTGGTGCCACGATGATCGAGGTATGTGCGACAGGTTCGTTGAGCTGGATGGAGATCAGCGCTTCAGCATTAAGCTCGAGGAGACCTTCGATGTTGAAACGGTACGCAACAACGACAAGTGTTTTTTTTTGTAATTAAGCATGGCTTCAACTATTTCAACGTCTAATTTTCATCTTTTACAATTCGACTAGCTTATCCCATGACATGCAAGACGCTATGTGTTGGAGAGGATGGGTTTTGAAGACCATGAAAATTTTCAAACAAAGAAAATACACCTAAGGACCCATCATGATATCGATTTTGAAGTAAATCTGTACAATTCTCAGAGCGTAACCCATTTTGGTTGCCAAAATTGGGAAGCACTTTGCAAAATGTATGGTTTTTATGAGGGTATGATGGTCACCATGAATCTTGGTGATCCTGACATCGAGCAAGACAATATGGACATTTGGGTCCTTGTTGATACACTTCCGATTCTACCGCAATGTGAGTTTCTCAAACATAGTTATTAACTAATTTATATTGTTTATTTCAAAATAGCTGACAGCTTATTTCCATTGACAGCTTATTTTGAATCTTCAAAGAGTGTGCAGAAGATGGTAGACAAAACCCACTACACTGAGGGCTCGAAATAACTTATAAGGAGAAAAATCATCTGAGTGCTTATTGTACTTTTTTTGAGAATTACAATACCTATTATCGAACTCCTCCAAATTATGGTGAATACGAGCCACTAGTGCACGTGTTGAACCACAATAACTTCTATGGAGATATCCTGGTAAGATATTTTACTATTACGACATCCGTGCATCTTTTGCATACTTCTAAAACTAGTACATCATTGCTAACTACGAAGTTATTACTTTTTTTTTCAACAGGAAATGCCGATGGATTGTGTGCCTCATCTGATGTATCAGAATGGTCGCCTTGCAGTTATGAACCTACAGCCAGGTCATCCTACGGATCTCACCTGTGTATATCGAATTTCTGAAACCGGTGAACACATGCTAATCAAAGAGTGGAAAAAATGTTTGGACATTCGTAAGGAGGTTCTTGGAAGCAACATTAAGCGAAAGGCAATAATTGGAGACAGGATAATCTGCATTCTCCATAATGGAGAGCCAGGGGCTATCTTGTTTTTTGCTATTTTACCTTAGAGAATATAGTAGGTTCTAGGAAAATGTAGTAGGTCCTATGAGGTACAATATGTTTATTATGTGATACAATGTGTTAGAGTTGAAGATGTGAGGAGTACTTGTGATTACGACTAGTGGCCAATGATATGATGATGATGATGATGATGATGATGATGATGATGATGATATATAAGTTGTTAATGATATGATGATGATGATGATATATAAGTTGTTAATGATATGATGATGATGATGATGATATTTATTATATCAGTGGGTGAAAGAACCGCAGATTAGTTTCAAATGGATGGATCCAAAGTGACCATTGGTTACTTTGGATCCATGCACTTGAAACTAATCCAAGGTTCTTTCACCTAGTGATTTAATAACTCATTATGATATAAAAACAATCTCTAAATTGCTACTGTATGAAAAATTGTATATATGTATATGAATACGACCTAAAATTCAAGAGAAATGGAATAGGGAACGATAGTAGTAGCGATTGTTTTGAAAGCGCTACTAGTAATTAGCAGTAGCGCTTGACTAGGCAAGCGCTACTACTAAGTAGATATAGCAGTAGCGAGTTCCTGTAGGCGCTACTGCTAAGCATTAGCTGTAGCACCTTATCAGTAGCGCGCCTACCCGCGCTACTGAGAGGCCCAAAACCCTCGCTGTTGCTAGGCTTTTCCCTAGTAGTGATCCCGCAACTAACTCATTAGTTGCAATGCTTGCAAGGCTTAAGTGATGTGCATTGCCGAGTGGGCCCAGAGATACATCTCCGACGACCGGAGTGACAAATCCTAATCTCGAAATACGCCAACCCAACAAGTACCTTCGGAGACACCTGTAGAGCACCTTTATAATTACCCAGTTACGTTGTGACGTTTGTTAGCACACAAAATGTTCCTCCGGTAAACGGGAGTTGCATAATCTCATAGTCATAGGAACATGTATAAGTCATGAAGAAAGCAAGCAACATAATAAACGATCGAGTGCTAAGCTAACGGAATGGGTCAAGTCAATCTCATCATTCTTCTAATGATGTGATCCCGTTAATTAAATGACAACTCATGTCAATGGCTAGGAAACATAACCATCTTCGACAACGAGCTAGTCAAGTAGAGGCATACTAGTGACACTCTGTTTGTCTATGTATTCACACAAGTATTATGTTTTCGGTTAATATAATTCTAGCATGAATAATAAACATTTATCATGATATAATGAAATAAATAATAACTTTATTATTGCCTTTAGGGCATATTTCCTTCAAGAGAGATGTCATCTGGTCCTATTCCACCTTACAGTGTTGACGTGATCAAAACCGTGCCAGAAAAAAGTCAAAATCGGATTTGACCGAGGAACACTCTTTCTAGGGACTATTCTACCCGATGTTAAGAGTTAAAGGACAAAGCTTGCACCAAGAAGCGGTCAAAACCGAGTTTGACCGAGAAATATCGTTGTCAGGGACTAACCATGACTGGTATGAAGAGTTGAGAGACAAAGATTAAAAACAAGTTGAGAAAGACTCACTTCTTAATAAACCGAGGGAAGACAAATACACTTTAGGGCATGTACAATGGATGATAGAATAGTCTTATTTTAAGTCTTGCATGTAATTTAGAGATGACAAGAAAACATGTCTACGGGCATGTCTTAGCCTTATCTTCGATAACTAGCTGTTCCTAAAAATGTAGTGAGACATACTGTGTTAAGAGATCATCTCTTGCCTTCTCTTACATAAAAGAAGACAATAATAAAAAAACAAACATTTTTTTATGAATTATCTCTTCTCCATCTCATCATTTAATCCATGTGGCACTGTTAAGATAATATCATTGTACATGCTTTTAGTTCCCTACCCGAGGCCTTAACTGCGAAAACGAGGTTTCCCACGCCAGGCCGTGACAAAAACAACAGCACGAAGCAGCCGCTTTCCCCTTCCTTCCGTCCCGACATCTCACAGGTCACACAGCCCACCGCCCCCTCCAACCCCACCCCAAATTACACTTCCGCCCCCCCGCCTCGCCGCGACCGACGAGCGCCTAGGAGGGACCCTAGGGTTTGTCTGTCTGAGCCGCCCGTCTCGTCGGCGGCGATGGCGTCTGAGTCCGCCGCGGCGGCGGCGGCGTCGGCTTCGTCCCCGGCGGCCCAGGCCGGGGCCGGGAAGGACGACGAGCTGGCCGATCTGGTGCGGCGCATCGTCGACGTTCTCTCCCGCTACTCCGATCGCCTCCCCTTCGACCTCGACCGCCAGGTTTCCGCTCGGATCTGTGGCCTCGCTCCCGTCCCGTCAACTGATGCCTGAATGATCTGTCGGTAGCACTACTGTGCCTCGTAGCTGAGGAATTCCCCTTTTCAGGGTACATCTGAAAAAGGTCACACTTCAGAACCAGCAAAGGGCGCAGTCAATTGCTCATTCATTGATGCTTCTTAGCTGTGTATAGGCCACCGGGTGTTCTGCTGCGCTACCTATTACTTTTACTGCCTAGGTTGCCAAGCATCGATTCAGTAATGTGTTGTTAGCTGCTGCGCAAGCTTGGGGCATGTACAAGGTGGGGGTTCGCAGCTGTTCACTGTAAAGCATGGCTCCTATTTTTCAGGGTAATGCGCGGTCGGTTTCGGCAAAAGGTCAGGGGATTGCTGTGGTTCTTGTGATTTTGATGTCTCCTTGGCTGAAAGAATCAGTCAGTGCTGCTATATGGGGTTGCCGGTTACTCCCAAATAGTGATAGGTGTTTTTTGCTATTCCTGAATTTAATACTGTATATATTAAGGTCAGACTCCCAAATGGCAAATATTCTATAGTTAATAGAATATGATGACCCCGCAAAAAAATAAATAGAATATGATGTCCTAGATCAATGGAGCATACCTATTTAACCCCTTCCATTCCGGCCAGAATTACCTAATCGTTCTGCTTCAGAACCAAAATAGCACGCAGCAGTTTGTATTCCATAATTCTGGCAATTCCAGCCAGGACACTACAATAGCAAAATGGCCAAAAATTAACAACAAACAGTTTTCTTCTAGGAACAGCAGATTAGCTTGATGTTTTGCTCTTTTCCCATTCATAGTGAAGGTGCAGATTAAGTAGAAACAGCGCGCAAAAGAACACAAAAATGGAGAAGTTTTTAGCCTACAGGAGGGGAGCTGCCATTAGATAGAAATCTGTAGGAGAGGAGCGGGTGCACTGGAGCATACCTTGATGCTGCCTGAGAGGTGAAGGAGTCAAGGAGCCCACCACCGGCGAGCTACTGCTGGAGCCTAAGGGGGGCAGGAGTCAGGGAGCATGGCGGTGAGATGCTTTTGTAGCCTGAGGGGGGAAGAGACGAGGAGCCCACCACCGGCTTGCCACGGGCGAGCTATTGGCCTGCTGTTGGAGCCTGAGAAGGGGAGGGTGCGGGGAGCACACCGCCATCTTGCGGCCAGTGTGCTGCTGCTAGAGCCTGAGAGGGGGAGGAGGCAAGTAGCCCACTGCTGGCTTGTTGCCGGTTTGCCTGCTAGATCTGGTGGCGCCGCCAAGAGTGGGTGCATCAGGGAGGAAGAGGATCCGGAGTGGAGGCTGGACACAAGGGATGGGGACAGGCTAGGGTTAGGATATGCCCCTTACTCAGTTTTTGCTGGGCCGGGCCGGGCCGTACAAGAAAGGATCAGGGAAGCTTCTGAAATGTATCTAAATTAAGATACTTTATTATTGCCATACTCACCGATACTCCACTGATACATATCGGGAATGTATCCTTATCAGATACAGTATTTGATACGACACGCTGGTTGCCGGACAAATCGGTACCACATAGCGAGGTGGTACTATTGTCCTGAGGTTCTACTTTTACCGAGAGCCAGTATACATGGAATATTCGACCTGGTGCTTTGTAGGCTTTGCCGTTCTCTTGTTGTAAACAATGCTAGGCCAAGCTACCATTAACCCTTTCATCATTTTTTCACGTTTTATCTTTCTTTTAATTATATGACTCGTGTCTATAAATTGAATACATATTAATTAATAGTATGTCCGTAGCGAAACGGAATGCTCTGGTAATGAGACATTGCAAAACGGAATGCTCTGGTAATGAGACATTCCGTTTCAAACACCAAAGCAACATAAGTAAGCACTTCATGCAAGACATCAAGACCTGTGATGTCTATAATTGCAAATTAACACTGTTTGAACAACGATATGATTCCACAAAGTATAAGTGCTTGATGCAAACAGTGGACTGATCGTGATCAGTGCATTGTGTGTTACTTGGCTAGAACAAAAGGATATATAAAGTTTTGTGGGTTCTATAGTGCTAGGTCCCATGACTTCCCATTTTTATGATATGTTATTTTGAGTCCTGGTTGCCAGAATTATTGAAGTACTTCTTTCATTTCCTCGTTTAGAAACTTCGCTTGCTTACCACACTTGCTGCAATTGTCATCACAAGTTTTTTGGGTTCTCAAGTGCTAAGTCCCATGACTTGCCATTTTTATGATATGTTATTTTGAGTCCTTGTTGCCAGAATTATTGAAGTACTTCTTTCGTTTCCTCGTTTAGAAGCTTCGCTCGCTTACCACACTTGCTGCAATTGCCATCACAATTGTATTTGCCTGGAAACTGTTGAGAGCTCCTCCAGAGCAACCTCGGAGGCCACGGAGACGGGATGCTCCATCATCTAGCAACACAAGCAGTAGATCACAGCCAGGTGCTTTGGTCGGAACGGATGCCTGCTCATCGGTAGATTCAAGAGCACATGAAGCGATCAATCAGCTTTTCCAACCAGTAAATGTAGTGCTTCCTTTGTTTATTTCTAAATAGTGTTAATGTTTAAATAACCCTTAGGTTGATAGTTGCCTGTTTCTTCTTCAGCTGACTCTTGAGCAGCTTGTCAGGCATAAACTGAGCGAAGGGCGAAGGGTACTGCGCAAAGCACTGCTTTTAGTGTTGTTACAAAATTTCAGGCGTCCTGTTGGACCAATGCATGTGTTTCACTAATGTGGGAAGAACTCTTTCAGGTTACCTGCCGGTTACTGGGTGTGATTTTGGAGGAAACAACTCCAGAGGAGCTCCAGGTGGGCAGAAATGCTTCAGCAAATTTTGCTATTTTTATTGACTAACTAATGAGTTCATGGATGTATTTCTTTCTTCAGAATCGTGTCACAGTGAGACCTTCTGTCTTGGAGGTTCTTCTAGAAATTGCAAAAATTTGTGACGTCTATCTGATGGAGCACGTTCTTGATGATGAAAGTGAGGTGGGTCTTGAAAGAGCCCCCGTGTTCTCTTGTTACTTTATTATGTTGTGCACCAGTATATTTCCATCATCATATGCATACCAAATAAAGGATTTCATTTCACTACAGCTCATTGTTTTGGAATTTAGAGTTTGCATTATTACTACTATGTGCTTCATTACCTAGTTTAGTGTTTGGAGCAGACCATTTTAACTTGACCCCCACACATTTGAATTGATGCAGGAAAAGGTACTGTCTGCCCTAAGTGAAGCTGGGCTTTTTACCAGTGGCAGTTTGGTGAGAGAGAAGGTAAACTTCATAATAAGACCTTGCAGGCAGACATTTATCGCTACTTTAGTTTTGGATATATGGAATATGTGTTTGAAATATAACTCTTTGCTGAAATCTGTAGGTTCTCTTCTGCAGTACGGAAATTGGCCGCACCTCTTTTGTCCGGCAACTGGAACCTGACTGGCACATTGACTCGAGTCCTGAAATTGTTCACCAGCTATCTGTAAGTCACAAATGCACCAATCCAGAGGTTTGATTTGCTATCTCGATTGCAGAGGTTTGATTTGCTATCTCCATTGCAGAGGTTTATCAAGTATCAGCTGCACATTTCGCCACAGCAAACGGAAAGGGTGTCACCCAATGTTTTCAGCTCTGCAAGCTTGGAACAGTTCTTTGGAGGTCTTGATCAGAGATGACAAAGTGAGGTACATCAGGAACTAATATACAGATCTACACGTGCATTTGCGTGTTTTTTATGAAACTAAATAATTGGTTCGACGCATCTTATATAACCAAAGTGAGAGCTCAAGATAACAGAAAATACATATACGCTTCTACCTGAAAAGCTCTTATGTTTTGAATGTGCAGGTCAGACTCAAGCGAGCCGTGGCATAGTGAGAGCGCAGAGGAACATCATTGTTCAATTTATTTTCTTGAATGGTGCAATTCGTTTTTCTTGTATTGTGTGTAAAAGTCTTGTTGTGGCTAGTACTAAACTTGTTCTGCAATGCCCCATAAGCTATGGATAGAAAGACAGCACCTGTAGATTCATGTATCAACATTGTCCCTGTATAACCAAAGTAAACAGCTGTCAAGATGATGATATGTATTTTCACAAACACCAGCACTAGCGCTCTGGCAATGATAGATGATATTGATGCCACCCCTCGACCTCCACAGTTCTAGGGTCTGGGCTACATCGTACATGTAGCATTCTTTTGACAAAATAATAAATAATAATTCAAAAACAGTATTTCTGTACCTCCAAAGAATCTGAGAAACGTATACATTATGTGGTGTAAAACAAATACATAGAACAAAACGGGCTTCTTTTACGAAAAAATTGTCATTTTGTGTGCTATACAAAACATGTTATTTGATATATTTTTTTGCATAGAAATACAGATTTTTAAAAATATATATGAACATGTAAATATGTTCTATTGAATGTCTGAAAAGTTATAGTTAAAAAAACACATGTTCATAAGTTTGATGGGTAGAATCATTCGACATGATGTGGTTGAATCATTGATGTATACTAGTGGTTGGGCGGTGGCGCCGTCTGAGAGGAAGTTAGGTGGTGCCAGGTGAGAGGCGCCCCTTACACTTTACTTTTTATAGTACATAGTGTTATTGCATAATAGATATATTAAGCAGCAGGGAGCCAGGAGAAATCATGGAGTTTAGATCATCAGGAGCAAAATAAAAAATTCATTACATACTTAATGAAACAAGTGACACATGCATGTTGGCTCTAACATCACATTGACAAGAGTACTAAAATCATCTCCACAAAAAAAAGAAACAAGACAGTGACTTGGCTCTAACAGCACGTTGATAAAAGTACTGAAATCATCTCCACAAAAAGAAAGAACAAACCAGTGACCATGGATGGAGTGGCTGATCTTCACCTCGAAGGAGATGTTCATGTTGACTACGAAGACATTAGTGACGACTTCATCAGTCTCAAGATAAGGTGCTGGTTCAGTCTCTCGGAGGTGTTTTTTTTTAAGAATCGCCGGGGGAGGAGTCCCTCCACCTTAAAGTGGTCATAATGCCAGGAGAGTGATCCAATTTATAAGGAAAACCGGATCGAAAACCTTAACAAGTTGACCCTGTTTATGAGGAAAACCAGGCCGAAAACTGTACAAATAGGATAAAAGAAGGAGAAAAACGCTTAGAACAAAGCTCGACCTAGGTAGCTGACCAAAGACAATTACATAAGAGACACAAGTAGATGTGGGAGTCATCAAAGGATCACAATACCAAGACTTCACAATCGGCCTAACGCACCACACCGGCGTGCGTATCAAAAGCCACGGCGCAATAGAGGAGAATCCATAGTCAACGAGTGCCTAAACCAAACACGAACCTTAACAGGGAGCTCCGCCGCGGAAATTCAAAACGATTAACAAGTTGGGGAGGCGTCCTGTGTCATCATTGAGCAAAGATGAATCGAGACGACACCAAGAGCACGAAGCTCGCTGCAACACAACTGTAGCCAGGGGGGGTCCTTGAGCATGCACAACAAAGGAAATTGCTTGGTCCAAGACTCGCCGAGCACGCCACACTCAGGGAACCAATGCTGCAGGGGAAGGGGGAAAATGGCAGCGCTTCCAAGGAAGAGCACGACGCCCACATGCGCCGTCATTACCAGCGCTGACCAAGTCAGAGCGGAGCTTTCGCTCAATCCCTACCTATCCCCGGCAGCCCACCGCGAGAAATAGAGGGTGTCCAACGCGACGCCTGCAAGCAAGTCAACGACGCCTGTAGGCGACGCCATCGCTAAGCTTTCGCTCGGATCCCCACCTCAACCTGAGAAGCCCGGATGCACCACCGTTCCAACAGTCAACGGACAGTAGGAGGTCGGAGACGAGGCCCAACCTCAGGACACCAACTCTGGCGGGATGGAGTATACCTGCGGTGGACGGATCGAGTGAGGCGGCACGAGGACGAAGTTGGATCTGCTGGGAGAGACGGGGAGGACGACAACCACGGGAAAGCCCCGCGGGAATCATCGTTGCAGAAGCAGAGCAACGAGGAGATGGCCAGAGGGGCGTGGCATCTATGACGGCTGATGACCGGGATCCAGCGCCGCCAAACGCACGGAGAAGCAGAGCATCCCGTCAGAGGCCACCACCCGCATCTAGGAGCAAGGGCAACTCAGATCCACGCCTAACGCGGCCACGAGCAGCACGAGGGCCGCCACGCCGGCGAAATAAGCCACCCATCCATGCCGCCACACCCGTCGCCGCCGCTGCAGCACTCACGAGTCCGCCACCAACCGCCGCGAGCCGACCAGGAGGTACCCCGCCACCAACCGCCGCGAGCCGACCAGGAGGTACCCCGCCGCCGCCATCCGCCTCTAGGGCTTCGCCTGGGGGCCTCCTCCGGCAGCGGCGAGGGGAGGGGAGGGCTGGGGGTCACCGACGGCTAGGGTTTGATGGGCCGCCCGTGTCGCCCTGGATAGAGCGACGCGGCGGGGAGGGGGGGGGGGTGCTCGAAGGTGCTCATAAGGGTAAGGTTATGTGCGTACGTGTGTTCATAAGGGTGAGGTTATGTGCGTATTTGTGAAAGTCTGTGTCCGCGTTGTGTTAGAAAAAATCATCATATTTATACTTGCTCTGAGTACCTAACTATATAAAAAAGGAATATGTTGCTAATTTAGTGGGAAACAATTACAATCAGCCAGCTGGTCAATCGTTGAGCTCCGCCACACAAGCAGCCGTTCAGATACGAGTTTGATAGGACAACTCACAATCTCTAATTAGCATGCTTTGCCACCTTGACAATTTCTTTTCGACATCATCCGTGTTGCAGAAGTCCTTCCGCAACGATATCCATATTGCAAAAAAAGGCAAGACAAAAATGTCAGCACCATCATCTGTGTTGCAGAAGTCCTTCCGCAACAACACTCATGTTTTAAAAAAGTTAAACCAAAAATAAAAAGGAAATCTACAATAGAACCTCTGTTACAAATGTTTCTGTAACAAAAGGTTTACGACTCTACGTAAAGAGTTCCACAACAGTACCTTTGTTGCATCTATATACCAATATAAAAAGACCCAAATGAGCAGATCCAAACCATCTCGACCGTCAAATCATGTTATCTAGCGGTTCAAATCGTTTCAATGTTAAGCACCAAACACATTTAATGCTCTAATTACCCACCA
This sequence comes from Aegilops umbellulata, assembly GCA_032464435.1. Taxonomy (NCBI): domain Eukaryota; kingdom Viridiplantae; phylum Streptophyta; class Magnoliopsida; order Poales; family Poaceae; genus Aegilops; species Aegilops umbellulata. The sequence goes on from CP136055.1 coordinate 507,895,684, forward strand.
TTGCTATTGGTTATAAACACGTTTTAACTCAACACTATTCCTGAAATCTGCCATGTAATTAATATCCTACCATTTTCGCAAAAAGTAATTGATATCTTACCAAATATCAATGTGCAATAGATATGTCTTACCTAATATAAAGTGCGGTCAATATCCTACCTAGGAGTAATATAAACATGCATTGCACGTGCATTATTACTAATTGATGAGGAAAAGAGACGAGCCGCTGAATAGCCCCAGATCAAACGGTTGTGGAGGCGGTCGCCCTAATTTAGTTGCCTTATTGAAGCAAAACTAAAAAATTGTTTGCCTCATTCATGCGAACCTTAGTTTTCTCAACTGAATCTTTTGATTGCATCATTAAAAATGGAATGTATAAGGGCGAGAAAACGAAGCGAAGGCGGCGGCGACCTTTCCACGTTCCACTCCGTAGAAAAAGGGAGATCCCAACAACGCTGGCTGTAAATACCGGCGAAGAAGCCCAGGAAAGGAGCCACGACGGCGCACGCGCACCACCACCTCCAAACCAACCACAAACCCCCACCATCATCCGCCTAGCAAAACCCCCAACCATCTCTCCCCCTTCGGCGCGCAGCGCGGTGGGTCTCCTTCCGTAGCCGCGCCGATGTCGTCGCCGGCGGCGATGGCGGCGGCGGCCCGGGAGCACGTGGAGAGGATCCGGCGAGACCGCTACTACATTGGTCGCGGCGAGCAGAACCCGCTGGCCGAGGACATGCACCAGGCCGTCAACTACCTCAGCCAGGAGCTCTACTCCAGGGACGTCCACTTCCTCATGGAGCTCGTCCAGGTGACCAATCTCCCTCGCCTCCCTCCTTTCCCCCCTTTCTCGCACTGTACTTTTTCTACTAGGACTATATGATTTATTTACTTATGATACGCACACGATTTTCAAGGAGAAAGTGTATGAATCAATCACATTCGTCCACGCGATTGTGGATTTGTGGTCTTAATTTCGCACTTGCCTACCAAAAGCTTATTTAAAGTATGAACCGTCCTTTTACCACCAAATTTACCTTTGGACCCCTCTGCATTGCTAAGTGCATCGAGAACTTCATTGTTTTAAATCTACTCTTCACTTAAATGTCTTCAAGTGACTTTTTTTCTTGTATTAGATCAATTTTCTAATGATTCCTGTGAGTCCCTTTTTTTTCCCTTAATTTTTATTTAGTACAACCTCCGTAGACTAATATAAGAGCGGTACAGAGGGAGTATATTTTTCTCTCTCCAATAAGAAGCGACAAAGTTTGCAAACGGTTTTATTAAATTGAATAACATGATTTACATTTGCTTATACCTAGCGTACAAAATGTTCTGTTCTGTTCCTGTATTTCCTTAAGAGGATTTCTCCTAATTTTTGCATCCTGTAAATGCTAAATCACTCTTGTGCTCTGCTCATCACAAGAGTTTGCTTGGGAATACATCGTTGTTAGAAATGCTTCTATACATTTGTAAAGAAATTAGATTCAGATTCAACTTAACATTTTGGTTTGAAGGAGGTTTCCACCCTTTTAAAACCTGCTCTTGAATACACCGAGGTGATCCATGCAAGCAATTTACAAAAAATAATTGTGTAGTTCATCACATATTTAATTCATGAAAGGAGCAAATTATACAAGTAATGCATGCTCGTAATAACTAATGGAAGACAAATCTTTCCTACTTATAAATGTTGGAGTTGATGACGAGTTCACACGTGGGACAACACGAATAGACAAATGTGCTTCTACAAACATGTGGAACCAGCAACCCTTCTAAGAGACATAAGTAAACAAATGTTACTTTTACTTGGTGTCAGACCAATCCCAAATAAAAAAATACACTGCTAGCCTTATATGATATTAACAGTATTTTGAAAACACTAATTATAAATGAAATTATGAGGATTCATCTCAAAATCATGGTCTTGTTTTTCTTTTCAATCAATTCTTCCAGATCTATATCATCCCAAACAAATTGCAATTCGAACACACAATAGACATTGTCCTCCTACCTAATTCTGGATCCTGCACATTCAACTTACTCATGCCATTCTGCCATGTTTCGAAATTAAAAATGTTATGTCACTACAAATCATGCAATGAACCTACTGTGGTCGCTTAAGATTCTTCAATGACTGCAACATGATTTTTCGGACAATGTTGGCTATTTTTTTAACCATGAAACATGCAATAGCCGCAAGACACTATCATATGGTGACGATCTCCTGAACCAAAGGTAGCTCCTCGTGTTTCTTATGGCTAAGTGGTAATGCACAAACATTGGGCTAGTAAACTTTAATATTATCACCACATGAAAGCTAACTGAAATATTGAATGAGTATTAGTGTAGCAACATATGACATAAAACACAAGCCGTACTGCAAGCAAAGGCAAGCATCCATCAATCAAGTAGCATATATCTATTTCAACAATTTGGACATGTGAGTACATATTGCGTAATTTTGACCTAGGCCATTAGAACCACAGTTATTTCTTTAGACTAACCAAGCTCTTGCATGGTTGACATATCATCGAGGGACCGCCGACAGCCGGCGTATACGAAAATTCCAGTAGTGGTTGTAAGTGCTAGGGGTGGAATTTTAGCCAACAAAATGAGAAGAAATGTCCTCATGAAATATTTGTTGTCTTTGATTTTTGAGGAGACGCCTAACCGCATTCATTTGAGTACATAGCTTGCATTTCTAATGTTATCACTTTTTGTGTCTAACTTCATAATCAAACTTGTCCCAAGAGGTACACTAAGGATTATCGTGTTTTAACTTGAGTAAACTTAGTTTCATCCTATGTTTAATCCATGCGACAAAGGCTTATGTGTGGACAAATCTCCAATAGTGTCAACTACCCGATTCCATACTTATTCACAAACTCTTCTACTTGGGTATAAGTTTTAATGATTTTTTTAATCCTAGATGTACTGGACCGGATTTTGATGCCTACTTCACCCATCAACTTTTCCTCCATGGTGATAGGTGACAGCCCCTGAAATCATTAGAAATATGACCCTCATAACACTGCAATAGGGAGTGAAACCACAAAAGGGAAAAACTAGGAGTTAATTGAAAATTATAATCCCTAATTTTGTGTTGAACTACATGTGTACGAGATCCTGGAAACATGCACATGTTTTGAGATTAACCTATTTTGTTTCATGACAACCAAAGGTGTGTCCACGGCTTCATAGAATGTGGACCATGCCTTTTTTGTGACTCCTATGGCGTGTACTCTTCACCGACGTCATGCTCACCAAAGGGTTGGGGTCGCCCGGTTAAGAATAATACAAAAGGTCCGGAGAAAGTTTCCATGCACACAATGAAGTCTTCATATTGATTTTTAGTGTTGCAACATGTTTCCACAATCTTGTATACATATAACACCAAATTAGGTATTAAAATTTTGCTTGAACTCGTATCCTTTTTTCCTTTTGTGGTTTACTCCCAACTACAATGTTATGAAAAAAAAGGGTTTCCCCCCACTTTATATTATAAAGCAAACATCTGATACATCCAGCTCGCTGGGGCCACAGCACAGATAAGCCCAAAAGAAAAAACAAGAAAGAGAGAGAAATAAATGCCGACACCAGCAGATCAACGAAGAAAGGAAGACCGACAACCGCTACACCCTTCGAAGAAGTACCACCACGCTCCCAGCATCCCGAAGCGCCGAGCACCAAGCAACACCTTCAAGAAGGAATGCGACGATGCCGCCATTGTCGCCCGAACAAGTTCTAGGGTTTCCCTCGGTACGCGAGGGATAGTGTGGAAGGGATATACCCGACGCCCCTTAGGAGGGTCCGACGGCGCCCGCAAGCGTCATTGCGTCGGTGCCGGACAGGTCGACAGGGGTTTCTCCTGATCCACAACCACCACCACCACCCCAGGCATTTCGAAATGCACCACCCCAACAGCCGCCCACCAGCTTGTGCCACCACGATTACCGGACAACCCTCGCCGCCTCACTGGAGCTGCCAACACGAGACCTGGAGAGGGAGGGGACAGCCTCCACCATCGCAGCAGAGCCGACCGGACGCTGTGACGAGGACTTGCCGGGCCTCGACGGCCCGTCCGGGCTCACTTGGACCTGGACAGTCCTGTCACCGCTGCAGCTCATCGACCAACGAAGTCCTCACCGCCCGAGACTGCCATCACTACGCCACCACCAGGGAACGTCGCTGTCGAACGTCGAGACACCGTCCCGCCCCAACCCAGATGGGGCCCAAATGGGCCCAGATCTGGGGCAGGCGCCGCCAGCCACAGCGCCATCGCCACGGCCAACGGCCACACCGCCATGTCGAGAGCAACCGGGCCTGCGACACCACCACCGACGGGCCGCACCGACGCCGGCCGAGGAGTACCGCCGCCAGCCACCACGGTCCGAGCAAGGGGGACAACGCGCGGGGAAAGGCAGTCCCGCCGCCGCTAGCACCACGCGGCCGAGGCCCGGTGGCGCTCGCTGGCGGTGGTGGGGGGAGGTAGGGTCGAGGAGGGAGTGCTGGATGGGAGCGGGGAAGAGGCTCGCTTGGGGAGGCGACGCGGGGGTACGGGGAAGAGAGAGGGGGAGGGGTAGGGGAGCAGGAGAGGGCTAGCGGCGACGGCGGGCCCCGGCCGCGACGGCGGCTCCGCGCGGGGGAGCCGGTGATGGCGGCTAGGGAACCCTAGGAGTGGGGCGGGAGCCGTCCAACTACAATGTTATATCTTATCAATACGTGTATGGCCATATTTCTATTCATTTCAAGGGGTTGTCGCCATGGAGAAAGAGTTGACAGGTTAGCATATCAAGAGTCAGTTTAGTACATCGAGAATTCAAAAAATTATGAAAAAACTTACACCTAAGCAGAAGGGGTTTGTGGAGAAGTATGGCTTAGTGTATTTGAACACCGTTGGGTATTTGCCCGCACGTAAACCTGTTGTTGAGTGGATCATGCATAGGATGAACCCAAGTTTACTCGAGATCATACACAAAAACAAGGTAATAAGGTTTGATAAACCACCTGTTCAGAAAATCCTTGTATTGCCTAAGACAATGTTGATTCTGAAGTCAGGCATGGAAAGCGATCATGTCCAAGAGCTGTGAGCTATGTACTCAAATGGACGTGGCTGGGCAAGGTCTTTCTAGAATAAACGAAGACGAATAATCTTTGATGAGGACCTCTCTTGCCATTTTGTTGGCTATAGTTTTCACCCATGTCATCTACAATGAAATCAATCTTGAATACTTGTGGTCCCTTGAAGATATGTCAACTGTGTACCCACTGAGGTTTTATTGGCCCAGGTCAAATTTCGTAATATTTACTCTCTTTTCCAATCAGTGAAACAGATAAACACCACATCTGGATTGGTGAATTGCTAGTCTTTTCTTACAGCATAGCTTTTGTTTTATGCCATATTTTTATTGCAGTAACACTCATTGATATTTTAGTTAGCATCTATTATTCTTTCATTAGGTATTACATGCATGCATCACTTGTATAATTTGCTCTCGCCATGAATGAAATATTTCTCAAGAAAAATGGATGAATTGTGTTCTTAATGAGAATCTACCATGAGGTTCCGATCCATGTCAATTCACATTCATCCTCCCACTCCCTTTGTTTCCTGATAACAATCCAATGATTGCTGTGTACTCATATATGCTACAAACAACACCATTTTAAAACAAACATGATCGAGCAGTAATGAAGAATTAATATTGTCTCCCTGCTTTCTATATGATGGATTTAGTGAACAACTTTAAACAGCAAATAAGTGCATAATTATGCTTGCATGCCATATATCAGTTAATATTTATGATAATATGGTGATTAATGATAACATTATATTACTTATAATAGTAATATGAATAATGGAAAACTTGAATTACATAAACTGGATAATATACATAGTGATGGCAAACCATATCTTTTCAGATGCAGGGACTACGTTTTTCTTTCCGCAATATCCATTGCCATATGTTTAGGTATATAGCTTTTCATGTTGAATAATTGCTTCAACATTAGACCATCTTCATAATGCATATTCAGAAAGACAAAATTGGAATTTGTTTCTAAGACGTGAGCCGTCGGTGTGAAAAATTTCACGATGCTCAAATGTGTTCTTTATATTGCTAGTACAATGATTGGCACTGAAGAGGACAGGTATCAGACCATGCTACTATGTGATGCACCAAAACATGAGGATGACATGAAATTCAATAAGCAATACTTAATTTTTTTTATTTTCCTTCTAACTGTAATTCAGAAGCTTGCTACCAAGACTGGTGAAATGCAACAACAATTTGCTGAACTAGTGTTTCACTGGATCTGCTTGTTTTCTCAATCTTATTTAGCCAACAGATATAAGTGCATTACATTATGTCGCTTTGTAAGGACCCTTTCTTTGCTGTGTATGTTACAATTAAGACTAGCAGAATCCCGAAGTTTCACCTGTATGCTCTCGTGTTAGTGAATAAATTTTAGTGCCATATTTTAAGTTTAATATTTTCTTCCTCTTAAAACTAGAATGCTGAAGATAATGAGTACCCTAGTGGAGTAGCGCCATCTTTGGAGTTTCTAGTTACATCCAATGACGTTACTGGGTCTGGTGCATCATCTACCTTGCTTATCTTCAACAATGAGACAGGCTTCTCTCCATCCAATGTTGAGTCCATTTGTCGTGTTGGAAAATCAACTAAAAGGGGAAACAGGGACAAGGGTTACATCGGAGAGAAAGGTACATCTTTGCATCTCACTTATAAAAATCCTTTTGTGTTCTGTTTTGGCAAGTGAGAGAATTTACTCTTTGATGTTATTCCTTTTATTTCAGCTAGGAATCAGTTTTTAGAACTTTTCTTCTCAAGCACTACGATAACTGACATAGCTTTTAAATGACATGTAAAATGATTGAAATATTATTCAGTAGTACTTAATTAGGGTGGTGACGAACTAGATACATAAGGTCAGTATTCTCAATATAAATGTATTTTATACTATTTGTTTCAGGTGAGTCATGATGTACTGTATTGCTTTAGAATTTGGGTGCCGTGAACATGGATTCAATCCCCCATGCCATGCTGCTCAGAAAAAGATGTGACGATTCTGTGTACTCTTGTAAAGTATTTCCAAGTTTTAAGTTCTTCCATACTAAAAAATGTGTAAAAATATTCTTCACTGCTTGTGCATGTTGAGCATGTGACAAATCTTGTAGAAATCATTTCAGACTAAGTTATGTTTTCAGTATTATTGATAAGCGAAGAAAATATTGTTCACCTTTAAACCAATGGTGTAAACTCCTCCCTTGGAGTATTCTATGGAGCCGTTAATGAAACTCAAATAGTTTTTGGATACTAATATAAATTAATGACTCGCTACTTGTCAGAGTGTTAGGCTTTTGACACCCAGTTTTTATGCTCCACTGTATCAATAAAAGGCTGATAATCTGTCACCGCTATTCAATTTTTTGATAGGAAAGTAGGGAGAGCTCCTATCTCTATTTGAATTAATGAAACAAAATTGTTTGATACATCCAAGTTCACAGACATAGGTTGGTATCCATGTCAGCACTCAGCAAAAGGCAAAACGAAATTGTTAACATCCCACCCAGTTTGTAAAACAGAGTAGAAACAGAGCCAAACACACTGAAACTGATGAAGACTAGTTCTTCAAACATTCTATGCGACATACTATGTAGTGGAATCCTATACATCACTCATCTTTTTTATTATTATGTGTTAAGGTGTAATTTCTTTTCCTACTGTTGCCGTTGGATTTTTGGATCTCTTGCCCTCCTAGCCCTTCCTTGGCAACAACTGTATTTCTGGGTGTTCCTGTGGAACTTCCTTAATTTGCCAAACAAAGCCAAAGCGAGTCTCACACCATGGTTTGTTTAAACTTCATTTCATCACATTGAACCGTTAACTGGATGATCCTTGGTTGGACAATAATGGGATAACTTATTACAGCTTGGATTATTATTTTAAGTGCAACGATACCCTCATTTAACTCGTCTATGATGCTATTAACAATTTTTTTTTACTCTGCAGTAATAGCTTGGAGATTCTTAAACTTTAAACTCTGTGTGGGGTACTGACTACTCAAATACATATATGAGTAAATTTCATTTTGGACCATGTGTTTGTGATGCTGTGACAGTTTGGACTATACAATCTTAATTTTGACAGGTTGAACCAGATTTATAGCATGGTCGAAATTTCACTTCATGTTGCTTTGATCTTCTAGTTTATGCATGCCTAGCATTATAAGATGTGAAAATATCCACAAATGCATTTTATTTCAGCAGTCATCCTTGTTAACCCATTTGAAGAATTACAATAAACAGCTATTTACCTACTTTATCATTTGTACCTCTTATATTATTATGACATCAATGTTGTGATACCCTTGTTGCTCTTGATGTAGGTATCGGGTTCAAGAGCGTTTTCCTAATATCGAGCCAGCCCCATATATTCAGTAATGGCTATCAGATAAAGTTCAATGAGAAGCCTTGTGCGGAGTGTAACATTGGATACATTGTCCCTGAGTGGGTTGACTTGAAACAGATCCTTCCAGGCATAAAAAAGATATATGGGCGATCGAAGGTTCTACCAACAACCACTATCATCTTGCCTTTGAAGGACGAGAAAGTTAGTGCAGTAAAGCAGCAACTGTCAAGCTTGCATCCTGAGATGCTACTGTTTCTGTCAAAGATTAGGCGACTCTCTGTACAGGAAGCTAATTCCAATCCTAAAGGCAGCACAGTTAGTGAAATTGCAATATCTAGTGAAAAGAACTACCAAGAGAGGAAGAACATGCATGAAGAGTCCTATACGGTCCATTTATCGGCTCAAGAGAATGGGAAAGAGGAAGAGTGTGGCTACTATATGTGGAGGCAAAAGTTCCCGGTAAAACCAGAGAACAGAGTGGACAAACGTGCCGAGATCGATGAGTGGGTCATCACGCTGACCTTCCCACACGGCGAGCGTCTATCCCGTGGGAAGCAGATATCACCTGGCGTCTATGCTTTCCTTCCCACTGAGATGGTAACGAATTTCCCCTTCATAATCCAGGCTGACTTCCTCCTTGCATCTTCAAGAGAGGCTATTCTGTTCGACAGTCCGTGGAACAAGGGGATTCTGGACTGTATCCCAAGCGCTTTCCTGAATGCTTTTGTTGCACTTGTGAAATCCAGCGCTGATGCACCGGCAATGTCCTTAGTGTCTATGTTTAATTTCCTGCCGGCCAATCCTTCAATCCCAGTACTTGAGCCGGTTAGGTCTGGCATCAAAAACAAGATTCTTGTTGAGGATATAGTGCCATGTGAGTCTCATGGTTTGCAGAAAATATTTTGCAAGCCAGGTGAGGTTGGACGACTGAAACCAGCCTTTTGGAGTATTCTCAGCAAGGCAAGGGAATCTGGAGTTGACCTAAAGAATCTTTCAACCCATGGAAGCTACATTCTGAGCTCTCATTTTGATAAGTCTACGTATAATACCGTGCTATCATTTCTTGGTGTTAAAAGTGTGAGCACTGAATGGTACGCTAAATGCATCGAGGGCTCTAATCTTGTCAAGGGGGTAAATGAACAGATTTATCTGGAAGTTTTATCCTTTGTCGCCGACAATTGGCAGAACTGTTTCTCCGGTACAAACATGATGTCTATTCCCCTGCTAAAGTATGTTGATCGGAACAATGCTCTCTCTTTCTGGAGCATTTCTAGAGCTACTCAACGGAGTGACAGATTGTGCATTGCATCTGAGAAGAAGTGCATACCTTGGCTTATCAGCTGGAACCGGGAGTTCACATCTTCTAACCGGCTTTTTGTACCTCCCAGCACACAGGAAGCACTACAAAACTTTGCGCAGAGAACAGAAGTGACACAGTGGCTTGAGAGCTATGCAAAAGTGGAGGCTGTGTCTGTCTATAGTTATGGACTGGCTGTCGTTAATTCCTTGAACTGTGATAGGAGGCCTGCTATTGCTTTTGCTCACTTTCTGTACCAGTCGGCTCAGAAGGGTCACATCGAGAGCTACCACTTAGAAGAACTGTGTCGCGCCATGCCGGTAATCGACAGCTATGGCAGTGTGGTCAAGACAAGAAGCAGCCTTCTAGTTCCTGCGAAGGGCAGTAAATGGGTAGGCCTGATGGGCACGAACCCATGGAGGAACGAGAACTACATTGAACTATCGGCAGACTACAAGTCGGCAGACAGTTACGCTGGGATCTATGCACCTGAAGACCAGCTCTTGGCTTTCCTGAAGACACAACTGCCGGCTTCAGACATTCCGTTCATACACCCTCCAGATGCAAGCTTTCCTACAGTTTCATCGCCTCTAACCGTTGACAATGCAATCTTGCTTTTGCAGTGGATACAGAATCTCAAGTCAAGAAGGGTACATTTACCGGCTAGATTTCTGGCTTGTGTAAAACAGGGAAGTTGGCTGAGGACATCAGCTGGGTACAAGCCACCGAATGAATCATTTCTGTCCAGTTCTGAGTGGGGAGTTCTTTTGCAAAGTGGATCTTCCTTTGTTGACATACCAATGATTAACCAAAAGTTTTATCAAAACAAGCTGCACTTGTACAAGGAGGAACTGAAGGCGATTGGAGTTAGATTTGAATTTCAGGAGGCGTCAGCGTACATCGGCAGCCGCCTCATGTCCATGGCCGCAAGCAATACGCTGACCAGAGAGAATGTGTACTCATTGCTTCGGCTGATTCGGTTTCTTCGAGAGAAACTTCTATCTCCAAGCGAACTCATCAACAGTGTCAAAGATGGAGAGTGGATGAAGAGTACTCTCGGCTACAGGTCTCCGGTTGGTTGTATTATCTATGATTCAGACTGGGCAGTTGCATCCTGTATCAGTAGCCAGCCATACCTTGATGTCAAGTTCTATGGCGAGGACATCCTTACCTACAAACCAGAGCTCCAGTTGCTTGGTGTTCTTGTTGGATTTGAAGACAGCTACAAACTTGTGATTGAGAATTTCAAGTTCAGTTCGGCTGCTGTTACTCCTGAGGCTACTGTACTAATCCTCAAATGTATCCAGCATGTGAGCTCATGTGACACCTTCATAAGAAAGCTCAAAGAATTGAAATGGGTGAAGACCAATGTGGGGTTCCGTGCTCCTAATGAATCTTTTCTTGTGGATCCTCGATGGGAGTGCCTTCTAAAGGTCTTTGATGGGGTTCCTGTAGTTGATTTCAGATTTTATGGGAGTAAGATTAGTCCCTACAAAGAAGAGTTGGAGAAGACTGGATTGATAACAAAATTGGAGGCGGCATCGAAGGCTATCTCTCACTTGTTTGAGCAGATGGTTCTGAACTCATCACTTCCAAAGGCGAGTGTCCTAGCTCTGCTAGCATGCTATCGGCAGCTGAAAACACAGGGCGCACTTCCCGTCGAGCTCTTGAGTTGCATGTTGAATGAGAAGTGGTTGTGCACATCGTTGGGTTTCAGATCCCCCAAAGATGCAATCCTGTTTAATGCAGAATGGAAGTCCCTATCATCAGTAGCAAACTTACCTTTCATAGATGATGGTGACTCTAACCACGGTTTAAGCAAGGAAATACATGGTTATAAAGATGAGCTCAAGTTGCTTGGTGTTACAACTGAAGTGAAAGCTGGTGCTAGGTTTGTCATCAATAGCATCAACATTCCCAAGGATCCTTTACACATGTCTGCGGCTACTGTCTTGTCGTTGCTCGGGTCCATCCAGAGCTGGTTAGGTTCTTCAAGTAACTTCCCAAAGGGCTTTCTAGAGAAAATCAAAGGCTGCAGTTGGTTGAGGACAAAAGTGGGGTTCCGATGTCCCGATGAGTCGATCCTGTTTGATCCAAAGAATTCTTCCATTCGAATAGAAGATGGCCCTTTCATTGATGAAGCATTCTATGGCTCGGAGATAGCGTCATTCAGAGACGCCCTTGCGGCAATCGGAGTATCTGTGGATGTTAGACACGGACATGAGCTTGTTGCTCGGCATCTGAAAAGCCACAAAAACAGGGCTACTATTTCTCGTATTTACATGTACCTTAAGGAGTGCAATTGGGAGCCTGCAAACAAGACGAGTGATTGGATCTGGATACCAAATAAAAAGAAAAGTGGAGAGTGGGTGAGCCCTCTGGGTTGTGTTCTTCATGATAAGGACAACCTTTTCAGCCTGCAGCTTCATGTCTTGGACAAATATTATGACAAGAAGTTGCTGGACTTCTTTTCACATGTTTTTGGTGTGAGGAATGGTCCTAGCGCTGAAGATCATTGCAAACTATGGAGCACATGGGAGAGCTCTGTGGATGCGCTATCTGTAGCTGACTGCTCTGCTTTCTGGCAGTTCATTGCTAAGAACTGGAGCAAAAACACAGAGAAGCTTCTTTCTGCTTGTGTCAAGGTTCCGGTCTGTACCGACGGAACTATCCTTCTGTCAAAAAAGGAGGATGTGTTTATTCCTGATGATCTACTTCTCAAGGATTTGTTCGACAAGCTTCCTAACCGATCATTGTTCATATGGTACCCATCTTCAAGCCTGCCTTCCATGTCTCGAGCAAAGCTGAACAACATCTACGGTAGCATTGGAGTCCAGGCAATATCCAAAGCTGTTGGGAAGAATGATTCACTCACATTGGAAAATGTCAGCCCAACAAAAGCTGCTCGGGGTAAGGTGATCAATGTTGGTATGATCAAACTGGTCCTTGCTTTTCTTGCCGATCCCGCTCTCGACATTTCTGCTGAAGAGCGGCACAAGATAGTTTCCTGCCTGCTCAATGTGACGGTGCTAGAGACCAGTGAGCCAATCACGGTGGGATACAACGTGAAGCTGTCCTCTGGGGCCGTTTTGGATGTGAAGGCCACACGGAAGCTCCGGTGGGAGAGGGAGAGCTCGAAACTCTACATGCAGAAAAGCAAGCGTGCACCAGGCTACAAGGAGAAATTGGAGTTCGCGACGAACTTTGCGGATGAGATATCCCAGGGGCTGCTCTTCGAGAAGGCAGATCAGATCCCTTTGCTCGCGGAGCTCATTAAAATCGGTAGCTTGATGGACTTCCACGCTGCCGCTGTCGAGTACCTTCTGAAATCAAAAAATCTGCAGCTGTTCCTTGAAGACGAAGAATTCCTTAACACTGCATCGCTAGGTCTGTGACCGATAAACAAGAAATTTCTCATCTTATGAGCCTGAAAGTATTTACCTCCTTATGCTATGGTCTCCAATGTATGCATGCAGGTCGTAGCAGGAACCGTTAGCGATCTCTGGAGTTGCTCTTGCGCATGCCGACACATCGAGTGAAGTGGTGAGTGCATTTCTTGTTTGTTTTTCGATAAAAGTTGTATCACCTGTATTAGTCATTTGACAGGTTACTTGGTGATGGCCAGGTCTGCAGGAGCTTAATTGGTGCTTAAATCTGGAGGGTCCAGCAATGCGCCTACTCGATTATCTTTTGCATACGAATTTTGTCGCGATTACTAGCTGTGAACTTTCGTTATGGCTCTCTCCCTTTCTGAACCGGAACCTGTCTGTTTTTCAGTGTGAAATGACACACGTACGTATGTATTGGTGTGTTGCCCTTTCATGCCTTGTGACCATCTAATACTCCCTCTGTAAATAAATACTATTTGTTTACGGAGGGAGTACTATTAAGTAGTGTTATTTTGTATGAATACGTGTTGGACCATGTGAGCTTGATTGTGGTGGCCTGCTAAATGGAAGATGGTTGGTTGCCTTTCAAATCTTTGGCATGTCTATGTTTTTTTTGTGCTACTGAATCATGAAAGCTAAGGAATGGTTGGTTGGTTGTGAAATCGTTCAGCATATATAAATGAATATTTTGCACGGGTTGTGCTTGTTACTGATGGGCAAACAGTTGCAATTTGCAAATGTTCTGTTGATATACCAGGGTTACGGCTGTCTTGGACTGCAAGCGTCTCTGCTTGCTTGACTGGGCATTCGACATTTAGACAACCAACTGTCAAGATGATATGTAGGTTGTTTTCTTTTTTGGGTGGCAACTTTAATTGTAAAAAACGTCAGGATCGTATTGCTTTGTGCCACAAGTGTGACATCATTTGGGTTTATTTTTACATAGATTATTCATTCTCTCTCGATCTCAATTCTTAGTTTTTAGGGGTTGATCTCAATTCTAAACATGTTTTCAGCATGCTCCCGGCGGAGCGATCCCGTTGGCCTCACGGCACGACGCGGAAAACCAAGGCCGCCGATGCCCCAAAGAGCAGCGCCGATGACTCATGGCTAAACGCGCCATGAGACGGCCATCTTCTCAGGTCTGACCACCATAACTTCGATGTTTGAAATGAGCTCCTGTGACTCCAGGGGCAACTCGCTGCCCGCGGCCTCACCGCCGTCCTCCCCGCTACCGGAGCCCGTCCCCGCTGCCTCCTCGTCCCCGGCCGCCCCGACCGCCTTCGCCTCCTCCCCCTCCCGCCCCCCGCGTCGACGTCGGTGCCTCGGTGGGCGGACATCACGGAGATGGATGATGTGGAGGTCGTCTGCCAGGTCGTGCGCCGGGACCCCCTGCCTCGGCCAGTAGTGATCCGGGTGGTGACCGAGCTCCCGCCCCGACATGGCTGCTCCGGTGTCCCCTCGCGGTCGCGCCGGCTCGCCGCGGCGGCGCCCCCGTCGACGCCCTGAAAAGCGACCTCCTTGGGACCCCAGACCGCTCGCCGCCGTCGTGCTCCAGCGTGGGGTGTCGCAGGGCGGTCCAACCAGGGCCGGGCTTGCGTTTCCTGGCGCCCCGCGGCAGCTGCGGCCTCCTCCTCGGGTGGAGCTCCTCCTTGCAGCTCGGCTGCTCCTCCGTCGAGCGCCCAGCTTCTCCGACGCACCTCGCCATTCAGGCCGTTCATCGCTGCATTCGGAACCTCATCTCTCCGCCTCTCGCCCAGTCGTGTTCCTCGGCGCTCTTGGCCCGCTCCCCCACTGGCTCCGGCGCCGGCCGCGACGAGGATGACAGCAGCGGGGGAAACCCCCGCGCCCATCTCCCTGCCCCGCTGGCCGGGCCGTGACAACTTGGGTCGGACGCGTCTTGGGCTGCTCCCCTCCCCATTGCGGGCCAATGCGCCCTCTGTCCTGGGCCTCCCCCCTATAACCGCACGTGGGCCGTCCCACTCGAGTCGCCGGCGATCTGGTTACCGGCTGGGCTACCCCGACCCCCAGTCCCGCATCTCACTCCCGCCGCCTCTCCTGTAACCCTAGCGGCCGACTCCTGTGACCTCCCCACCGCCGCCACTCCTCCCGTCCGCCTCCTCACGCCAAGCGCGTGGGGGGACGAGGCTCCGCGCCACAAACGCCGGGTGGAAGATCACCGCGATGTGTGCAGGCCCTCCCCCGACGCTGCTCGCCACGAGGTGGACCTCCGCCGGCAGCTCATGGCCCGCGACAGTCAACGCTACCCTCCCCGGTCCGACCGCCGTTCGCCACCCCGCTCGGACTACCGCTCCCCGCCGCGCCGCTCTCCCGCCCGGGCTGACCGCTAGGACCGCTCCCGGTCCCGCTCGCCTGCACCGGCCACCGACTGGAGGACGCAGCGCTGCCGCTTCCCCTCCCCGCCTCGACGCCGCGACGGCGGCCGCTCGCCGACCCGCGGCGGTTGCTTCCGTTCCCTTGCCCGCGACCATCACCCAGCGCTCATCGCCGTACCGGGCGGAAGAGTCCAGGCCCTCCCCCGACGCTGCTCGCCACGAGGCGGACCTCCACCGGCAGCTCATGGCCCGCGATAGTCGACGCTCCCCTCCCCGCTCCAACCGCCGTTTGCCACCTCGCTCGGGCTGATCGTCGGGACCGCTCCCGGTCCTGCTTGCACGCACCGGCCGCCGACTGGAGAACGTAGCGCCGCCGCTCCCCCTCCCCGCCTCGATGCCGCTATGGCGGCCGCTCGCCGACCCGCGACGGTCGCTCCCGTTCCCCTGCCCGCGACCATCACCCAGCGCCCATCACCGAACCGAGCCACTACGAGCCCCCTCGCGGTGAGCCTAGCTTCCCGCCGGGCCCCAATGGTGCCGGCCGGGGCAAGCCGGGCCCCAAGTGCAAGAAGAAGCGGGGCCTGGGGCGTGGCAACGGTCCGGCCATCACCGCTCCCCTTACTCGCGACCCGGCTGCCTTCGCCTCGACCGCCCTGCTCCCCGATGATCGTGCCGCCGACCTCGTCAAGTGCTTCAACTGCGGCCTCGCTGGACACTCCTAGGTGGCCTGCACCCGGCCCCAATGTCGCTTTGTGTGCTCCGACCCCGACCATCCGGCTGCTCTATGCCCCGACCGCCCAGTGTCGGAGGAGCTGATGATGGACGGGCACTGGATCGAGGGCCTCAGTTACTTCCACATCGAGGTGCCGGACATCCCGCCACCTTCACCCTCGCTCCTAACGATCGTCACCGTTCGGGATGGGATGGCGTCTCCTGAGATGATCGAGGCCGAGCTCAACCACCTCTACCACTGCACTTGAGACTGGCAGGCCACCTTGCATACGGGCAACCAGTTCTCGATGGTGTTCCCCGACGTGGTCAGTCATGGCTACGACACCCGTAGTGGCGACATCACCCCCGCGCTCAACAAGCTTGCGGTGGACATCTCTGTGCCTGTCTGGGACCCCCTGGCCGTGGCCGTCCTGGACACGACATGGATCCTCATCGGCGGCCTCCCCGACCTCGCTCGCTCGGAGAGGGTCATTCGGAACATGTCCCACATCCTCGACAAGGTGGTCGTGGTGGACGAGCTCTCGCCCCGCAAGGAAGACGAGATGCTGGTCAAGGTCAAATCCCTTGACTCATCCAAGCTCCGTGCCATGATCCGGGCGTTCTTCAACGACCAAGGGTTCGACCTCCGGATCTCTCCCGAGCCGCCCAACCACATCGGTCACCCCTGCATCCCCGACGACAGCCTCTTGGGGGGACCTGATGGTGGGGGCATGGGGGGTCATCGCAGCGGCCGTGGCCCCCGCAATGGCCACAACTCCAGTTCGGATGACGATGATGAGGAGTATGAGGACAGTCCCCGCCATCCACCACCTCCCTCGGCTACCAGGGGTGGCTCGGGCGCAGGCTGCGGCCACGGGTCGGACCCTCCACCTCCCGCTGACGGCAGCGACGCCTCTGACGCGAGCCTCGCCGTCTTCCCGGCTTCGTCCCCCTGCTCCCCCGACGGTACTCCCCCCGCCATCCCTTTTGTGCCCTTGGCAGGGACCGACCCCTCGCCTGCTCCACCGCTCTCGCCGGCTGCTCCTACGCCTCCCGAGGGGGATGGGCATGTCCCGGACAGGAACTCGCCCCCTCCCCTCCCTGCGCCGAGCTGGTCCTGTCGGACCAGGGGGTGAATGATCCCCCTGGGCCGGACATAACTCCGTCTCTGTTGACTCTGGACATCGCCACCCTTGCGTCTCTGTTGACCCGCCCCCTGGCCTTCACGTGCGCTGCCCTAGGTGGGACGTCGGCTATGGTGACCACCCCTGTGGCCGCTCCCACCTCGGACTGCGGCCTACTCCAGGAGGGACAGATCGACCTCGACCCCGGTGACGTCGTCGCGCCGCAACGCTCGGATTGAGGAGGCCAGGCCGGAGGGTAGCCCAGCTCTGCCTATCCCCAAGTGGGCAGAGCTTCGGGCCGCTGCCCGGACCCTCGAGCCAGGTACTCCGTCCATCCCCGTTAACCCTGCTACTTGCTCGTTTTCTGCTCTAGAGGCGGCTCCACTCGGCCACCTTGCTAAGGTGGCTGCGGATTCGACCATCGTGTTCAGGGGGAGATCGCCCCCCTTAGTTCAGATTGAGGCGATCCGGGCTCGGGAGATCCTCGACGGCCTTCTTGCTGAGGCCCGCTCGCGTCTCCGGACCCCCGCGGGACCTTCCACTGACGCTCCCTCAAACGCTCAGTCGCGGGCGGTGGCCGACCCCGGAGAGATTCGCGGCCGCACCCGCTCCCGCACCGCAGCCCTTCTCGCCCAGAGCGTGTCTCAAGTCTTGGGGTCAAGCAGCCCCCCGATGGTCTCGTGATGCATACGCTATTCTGGAACATCCGTGGTTTCGGCCAAGATGGCCGCCGCCGCCAAGTGATCGAGTACATGCGCAATGAACGAATCGACATTGTGGCCATCCAAGAAACGATGCATACAGAATTTTCCCTATCGGAGCTCGAACATTTGAGCTCCGATTTATTTGCTTGGCACTGGCTCCCTTCTAGTGGGAGCGCGGGCCACTCAGGTGGCATCCTTTTAGGGGTTAAGGACGCCACCTTTGAGGTAGGAAGCATGGACCGGGAGAGTTCTTCGGTAGCATGGAGATTTTTGAATGGGCCCTCAACTTCAAATGGGAGATCATAGCGGTCTATGGCCCGGCCGATCATCGATGCTCCGAAGCCTTCCTCTTTGAGCTTCGCCGGAAGGTTGCTGCCGCCCAGCTACCGGTGGTGGAGGGTGGCGATTTTAACATCATCCGGTCGGAAGACGACAAGAGTAACAACTTGGTTAACTTCCCCCGGATGCAGATGTTCAACGACTACATCGCAGACATGGGGCTTCGCGAGCTTGATAGGGTCGGCGCCAGATTCATGTGGACTAACCGCCAAGCGGAGCCGACCCGCTCGGTCCTCGATAGGGTCTTTGCTTCTCCTGAGTGGGACATTCGTTGCCCCCTAGCTTCGCTTCGAGCGGTTACTTGGATTGGATCCGATCACGCCCCCCCTACTCCTCTCTTCGGAGAACGATCGCCCCCCTACCACCCCGCTTCCGCTTCGAAACCTGCTGGTTGCGCCAGCCTAGGTTCACTACTGCGGTGGTCGGTAAGTGGCAGGAGGCGTGCGAGGCTCCCCATCGCTCCCTCTCGGCCGTTGACTCCTGGCACTTCTGTGCAAAGAGGTCACGACAATTCATGAAAGGTTGGGGGCTAATGTGGGACGTGATATCCGGGAGCGCAAGAAAGTCCTCCTAGAGGCCATCCAGGCCCTCGATCTCCATGCGGATGGCGCGGGTTTATCTGCCGAGGAATGGATGCTTAGATACGACTCAGAGGACCGGCTCACGGTTATCTACACAGATGAGGAGGCTTACGAGCGCTTGCGGGGTACGCAGAATTGGGTCCTCAAGGGGGACGCAATACCGCCTATTTCCAGGCCATCGCCAACTGCCGGCGTCGCCATAACTCCATCCCTCTCCTTTGGGATGGAGAGACCCTCCTGTAGCAGCCGGAGGCCATTCGGGCCCTTGTGGACGGCTTTTACAGAGACCTATTCTCTGCCTCCCCTCAGGGAGGGCTAGCCCACGCACATGAAATTTGGCCAGCCCACCGACGTGTCTCTCCGGCGGACAATGTGGCCTTGACGGCCCCGTTCTCCAAGGCAGAAGTCTGGGCAGCCATTAAGGGCACGAATCACTCGTTGACTCCTAGTCCGGATGGCCTCTCGGTGAAGTTCTTCCAGACCTTCTGGGAGGTTATTAAACTAGAGGTGATGGCCCTCTTTGAGGAGTTCTATGTTGGCTCCATAGATCTTACCAGGTTCAACTTTGGGATTATCACCCTCATTCCCAAACTACCTGGAGCTTCGGATATTCGCCAGTTCCGACAAATTACGGTGATTAATGTTGTCTTCCGCATCCTTGCGAAGGGGTACGCCATTAGGGTGGCCCCAATTGCGGATTGGATCACACACTCGGATCAGTCGACATTCATCCAGGGACGGTATATCCTTGATGGAGTCCTAGTGTTTCACGAAGCTCTCCATGAGGTGCACACCAAACACCTCAAGGCAGTTTCCCTGAAACTAGACTTCCACAAGGCTTACGACACTGTAAGTTGGCCCTTCCTTCGGGAATGCTTGCTCCGGAAGGGATTCGACGATCGCTGGGTGACCCGAGTGATGCAAATGGTCTCCTCAGGCCGGACGGAGGTGAACATTAATGGCGAGATTGGCCCCTACTTCCCGACATTCTGTGGGGTCCGTCAGGGCGATCCCTTCTCGCCATTCCTCTTCAACGTGGTTGTCGATGCTCTCGCCGCCATCCTAGATAAAGCCAAACTTGCGGGCCATATTAGGGGCATTGTCCCGCATCTAGTAGGCGGGCATGGGATTTCCCTCCTCCAATACGTAGATGACACCATTATAATGGTGGAAGGCTCAACGAACGATATCATGAACCTGAAGTTCCTCCTGCTCTGCTTTCAGCAGATGTCTGGCCTCAGGATCAACTTCGATAAGAGTGAGGTCATGGTCTTGGGATACTCCCAAGACGAACGGAAGAGCATCACAGATCGCCTAAACTGCTAGCTTGGGTCCTTCCCCACGACGTGTTTGGGGATCCCCATTAGCGATACGAGGCTTACGGTGGCCGAGCTACGCCGCAGGGTGGGGAAGCTTCGGAACCGCATTGAGCCTTGGCAGGGCTACTGTCGGAGTAATTGGACACGGATACCCCGAAGATGGTGAGACAATAATTCAAGACATCGGGGCTAGCAAAGCCCCTCAGTCCAACTACCCGGCCGGCTGCTGGCTGCTGACTGCTCCACCAGGCCGACTGCAGGCTGCCGAATGCCGGCTACCGACTGCCCCACCAGGCCGACTGCAGGCTGCCGACTGCTGGCTGCCGACTACAGGCTGCCAACTGCTCCACTAGGCTGACTGCAGGTTGCTGAATGCTCCACCAGGCCGACTGCTGGCTGCCGACTACTGGCTGCCGACTGCACCACCAGGCCGACTGCTGGCTGCCGACTACTGGCTGCCGGCTGCACCACTAGGCCGACTGCTGGCTGCCGACTGCTCCAACCAGCCGGCTTTCCGAAGTCAACTGCAGCCTGACGCGACCCCGACGTGACGACCATACCCGGCACTGTTCACGTGACACCCCAGCCATCATGTACAGTGTCACTTGTCCCCTGGCACTATTTATGAAGTGACCCAGGGGACAAGGATGACACCCCACCATACCACTAGCTAGCTAGCTACCATGCCTACATGGCTTACATCCTAAGCTAACTCCCACTATATATATGAGCATCCATCCATCCAATGAGGATGGATTCTCACGCATGCATGCTAGCTAGCAAGATAGCTAGCTAGCACACACGCACACATCCATTCATCCCTCCACCCACGGCCAAGCATACACTTGTGCCCATATGCATATACGAGGTCAGACGCCTATGGCACTGACCTCAGATATAGCTCCAGGAGCACTCTGTACCAGATATACCAGATATACTCAGACATGCAGGAATAGGGGTGTTATCTCTCCGGAGAGCCCCGAACCTGGGTAAACTAGCGCGTGATACTCGCATACCCGTTCCAGGATATTCTGGCAGCAGTCTTGCCCTCACACGAAGCCACCTTGTGGCATATGTCATCTAGCACCCCCCGTGAGAATACTACGACATTTGGCGCCCATCGTGGGGCGGTACTATGCTACCGCGCTGCTACTGGTTTCGCAGTCCGGGCGGGACCATCCTCGCCTTCACCGCCATGGTGTCGCACCGTCTCACCGATAGCGGTCGGGGGCTCGACATCGACACGCCCCCGGAGTGGCCGCGAGAGGCGGTGCGTCCTCGCCATCTTCATCATCACCGCGATGTCGCCACCTATCCGACGCCGGTCGAGGGCTCGACATCAGCACGCCCTCGGCGCGTCCATGCTGGGTGGTGCGTCTTCATCACCATCATTGCAACGCCGGCAGTCCGTTCGCGCGCGCGGGCTCGCTTCGGTCTGCCGTTTCCATCCACGCGTTGTTCGTGTCTGCTCCCCTCCGCGCGTTGCGTTGCCTCCGGCCGGACCTGGCAATCCGTTACTCCAAATATCATCTATGCTAGCTAGCTAGATGTGAGTCAAACAAAGGTCAAACCATTAGCCATAAACTAGCAAAATACTACCTAGACTACCCCATACACCCATGCATTGTCCAGATGCAACCCAGATGATAGCCATACATCCATACTCATCCCAAACCATCCTCCTACACAAGTCGGGTACAAGTTGGACAGAGGCCATGCATTATTCAGATAATGCCCAGACCATGCCCAGGCAATGGCGTATTTTGTGCTGCGCCTCGCGCATCTCTGGCCATCCCCGCGGATGGTCGCGTTAGGCCTTCCTAGCATCTGCGTCCGCTCCGACCTCCCGGGACGGCGCTCTACCATGGCTGCTGCTTCGTCCGGCAACACCCCATCGCTGGCACCGCAGCTCCGCGTCATAGCTCCCTCCTCCGCGCTCTGTTCCACCCAGCGCCGAAGCCCTCGCTGCACGAGCCAAGCCCCGCTGCTCCCGGCTCTGCCCGACCTGCTTCCGCGCGTCCCGGGTCCTGGATGCCGCCGCGTCCGTGCGCCTGCTCCTCCGGCCCCGGCCCCGTGCATCTGCGCCCACGCGGTCGGCTCTGTCCCGCCGGCCGTCCGCATCCTCGCCTGCCGCCCGCGCGCCCGGGCCGGGTCGCCGTTCCGGCCGGCTCCCGCGCGCCTGTCAGCCGCCTCGCCGCGTCACGCCGCTCCTCTCCGCCAGCGCGCGGCCCCCGGCCGGCTCCTGCGCCTGTCGGCCGCGTCGCGCTACTTCCCTCCTCCTGTGCGGCCTGGCCGGCTCCAGCGCGCTCTGCCGGCTCCGCCTCTCGCGCTGGCCAGCCCCCTCGCGCCCGCGACCCGGCCCCGTGCGTGGCCGGCCGACCCCTCCTGCGCTGGCTGTTGCCTTGGGCTGACCTCCCCTGCTCTGCGGAGCCCGGCCTCCTGCTGGCCGCACGGCCGGCTCCCCGCGCCTGGGCAGCCTGCTTCCGGCTTCGAGTGCCCGCCCCGTGACCGACCGCGTCCCGCTCTCCGCCACCTCCGGCTTGCGACGGTCGGGTCCGCCCCGCCTTCCCCGTAACCCGGGCGCCGGCTGCTGCCGCTTCCCGGACGTCGGCTGCTCCGCCTCCCACCGCGCCCGGCTTCATCCCGCGAGTTCGCTGGCCGGCTGGAGACAGAAGAAGCAAAAGAAAGAAAGAAGAGGGTCGGCTGCCCGAGATCCGACTGACCAAGTCAAAGGGCCGGCTGTTCAAGTGGCCGAGTGCTGAGAAAAAAAGAGAAAGAAGGGTCCGGCTCCCTGCATGGAGTCGGACAAAAAGAGAGAAGAGAAAAAAGGGCCGGCTGTCCAAGTCAACGGCCGACTGCCTGTGCTGGCTTGCTAAAAAAAAGAGCAGCTTATACGTCCGCCTGCTGTAAGAAGAAGATAAAGAAGACATAGTAGTTGCCGGGAGATCCGGCCCAACTGCTCAGCAGTCGGCCCAGATCTCGGGGGCTACACACAACGGGTGCGCTGACGCGCCCCCGCGAAGAAGAAGACAAAGTAGTTGCTCGGAGATCCGGCCCGACTGCTAAGCAGTCGGCCCGAATCTCGGGGGCTACACCCAGCGGGTGCGCTGACGCGCCCCGGTGAGGAAGAAGACAAAGTAGTTGCCGGAAGATCCAGCCCGACAGCTCAGCAGTCAACCCGAATATCGGGGGCTACACCCAGTAGGTGCGCTGGCGCGCCCCCACGGAAGATTTCAGACAAGAGAAGAGTTCTGTCTGGCTCCCAGCAGCCGGTAGAAGAGAAAAGAAGAAAAAAGGCGCTGCAAGCCGCCTCGCCACCTGGCCGGTCGAGCCTGACCGGCCGGGACCCCCTTCGAGCACCCGGAGGCTCGAAGACTACACCTAGCGGGTGCGCCGGCGTGCTCAGCAAGCGTTGAGCCGCGCCGGCTGTCTTCGGCAAACTCCGCCTCGGCTACACAAAAACCAATGTGAGCTCCCCACCCGCATATTTTTTGCACCACGCAAGCACGGATAACCCCGAGCGATACTCGGGGGCTGTCTCCGCATTTTATTACAGTAGCATCACTGTTCGCCCCGGCGCTAGCCAGAGTTGGCCCGGGGGCTGGCCGCTTGGCCTGAGACGTTAGTTCCCGCAGACGGCTTAGTACCGTGCGCGGTACCAAAGGTCCACTCTTAGTCACAGACCGCAGAGCGGCTGTCCGACTAGCAAGAGTGAATGCTGGAGGCCACCCACACGAAAAACGTCCGGGAAGAAAAACGGTTCGGGCGACCTGGCCGTTTCCTTTACAAGTATCTACTCGGTTGAATCTGCTCCCAGACTCTGAGTACTGTACACTCCACTTCACGGCCCACTCTCAGCCACAGACCGCAGAGCGGCTGTCCGGCAAGCAAGAGCACAAGCCAAAAAGCGGAGGGAACACGAAAAAGATTAAGGGGGCTCGGACGAAACCGAGTCGGCACCCTCCGCATAAAACTTGCAATGCAAAAAAGCAAACATTTGATATATCTGCGTGGACTAACTTCGTCTTTTTCATGATCATTTTCATGAACACTCGCATAAAAACCTCCGCCCAACTTTGCCAAGTTGCCCGGAGGCTTGGGGGCTACAGTCGGAGTAATTGGACACAGATACCCTGAAGATGGCGAGACAATAATTCAAGACATCAGGGCTAGCAAAGCCCCTCAGTCCAACTACCCGGCCGGCTGCTGGCTGCTGACTGCTCCACCAGGCCGACTATTGGCTGCCGACTGCCGGCTGCAGGCTGCAGGCTGCCGACTGCCCCACCAGGCCGACTGCAGGCTGCCGACTCGTGGCTGCCGACTGCAGGCTGCCAACTGCTCCACTAGGCTGACTGCAGGCCGCTGAATGCTCCACCAGGCCGACTGCTGGCTGCCGACTACTGGCTGCCGACTGCACCACCAGGCCGACTGCTGGCTGCCGACTACTGGCTGCCGGCTGCACCACTAGGCCGACTGCTGGCTGCCGACTGCTCCAACCAGCCGGCTTTCCGAAGTCAACTGCAGCCTGACGCGACCCCGACGTGACGGCCATACCCGGCACTGTTCACGTGACACCCCAGCCATCATGTACAGTGTCACTTGTCCCCTGGCACTATTTATAAAGTGACCCAGGGAACAAGGATGACACCCCACCATGCCACTAGCTAGCTAGCTACCATGCCTACATGGCTTACATCCTAAGCTAACTCCCACTATATATATGAGCATCCATCCATCCATCCAGGATGGATTCTCACGCATGCATGCTAGCTAGCAAGATAGCTAGCTAGCGCGCGCACACACACACATCCATTCATCCCTCCACCCACGGCCAAGCATACACTTGTGCCCATATGCATATACGAGGCCAGACGCCTATGGCACTGACCTCAGATACAGCTCCAGGAGCACTCTGTACCAGATATACCAGATATACTCAGACATGTAGGAGTAGGGGTGTTATCTCTCCGGAGAGCCCTGAACCTGGGTAAACTAGCGCATGATACTCGCATACCCGTCTCTGGATATTCTGGCAGCAGTCTTGCCCTCACACGAAGCCACCTTGTGGCATATGTCGTCTAGCACCCCCCGTGAAAATACCACGACAGCCACTGGCTATCTAAGGCCGCCTGAACGGTGCTCATTAACTCGTCCCTCTCCAGCCTGCTCCTATTCATTATGAGCTTCTACAGTCTACCTGAGACCCTGCATCAGGAGATTGCCACAGTCCAGGGGTGCTTCTTCTAGGTGGGCGATGGTGACAAACAAAAGTACCACATGGTTCGGTGGTCGAAGATCTGTATGCCCCGCGATCAGGGCGGACTCGGGATCATGTCCTCCAAACACATGAACATAGCTCTCCTGACTAAGTGGCTGTGGCGGATTGCGAACGGCGAGGGTGGCTTGTGGCTTCACATCATTCAGCAAAAATATCTCCGTGGCCAGCCACTCGCCTTCTGCCAGTGGTCCGGTGGATCCCAGTTCTGGCAATCCATCGTTCAGCTCCTCCTAGTCCTCCGCATAGGGACCTTGATTGTAGTCTGATCTGGCACCGCCACGCTGTTTTGGTTTGATAGATGGGCGGGAGACTCCCTCTTCGCGGCGCGCTTTCCTGATCTGTTTTCCATCGCGGTTGAGCTGCGGATTTCTATTGCGGTGGCCCTTATTGACTTAGGGCACCTCGCGTTCCGGAGACCGTTTGGACCGGCTGAAAATGTTGCGTGGCAGGACCTGCTTGATTGCATCGCCTTGCACGAGCCGGATCTAGATATTGGAGAGGACCGCACCAGGTGGCGGCTAGAGCCATCTGGACAATTCTTCTCTAAATCTCTCTACTAGGCCATAGCCCCTTCGCCGGGCCCTGAGGCTCTCACCACTATCTGGGAAATTCGGCTCCCCCTGAAGATTAGGTCTTGTGGTAATGGATTCGCGGCCGCCTTCCATCGGGCGTTGAGGTCCTGAAGCGCAACAACCCTGGTGATGGGCGGTGCCCGCTCTACGGACCTGAAGAGGATACGAACCATATCTTCTTCACCTGTACGTCCATGCAGTTCCTCTGAAGCTATTTCCGCGAGGTTGTGGGTGGAATATGGGATCACACCAACTTCCCCGACCTCTTCGCCAAACTTCAGGCATCAACAATCGCGTTGCGCCACATTAGGTGGCTGACCATCGGGGTGCTAGCCTGGACGCTATGGACTATTAGGAATAAACTTGTGATTCAGCATGTTCCTCTTCATCGCGCTACTGATGCTTTGTTCAAATGGTTTGGTTACTTGCAGATTTGGCGGCCGCTTAGCCGCCCCAGGGAGAGAGACGCCATCACCTCCATCATCACCCAGCTTCGCGCGATGGTCCTCCGGATGGCTCCACCGCTCCCCCCACCACCAGAGCCGGATTAGATCCTCTACCTCGCCGCCGCCACCGCCGTTTATGTGTTGTGCGTGCTCTTTTCTTTGTTGGGCTTGTTGTGATGTGCCCACAGCTGAACCTTGGGTAGTGTTCGTGTCGTGTTTGTTGGACCTTGCATGCGGTGGCGTTGTGTTTGTGTGTAACTTGTTGACTTTGTGCTCAGTGGTTTGCTTTATTTATAAAGCGGGGCGAAAGCCTTTTTGGGTAATGCACAATGACATCTCCTTCAGCGTTGCTCCCCGGTGGTCGAAACGGCCCTCGTCTTGTATCCATGCAGATCGGTGGCGCCCGAGGCCATGCCCCCGGCCAGCCCTCGGCAACGATGCCATTGGGTCCGTTCCTCTTGAGTCCACTGTAACCAGCAGCGGCCACGACCATGACCATGGTCGCTCATGGCACAGTGCCTCTCCACATCAGCGACGACCTATTCACGGCAGACAGAGTACAGAAAGAAAATTAAGGATGAAATTATCCATTTGATCTAGTCTTATGATGGATCAACGATCTAACAATTGATTGTTTTCTCACGTACACCCATGCACTCATGCTTCACTTAAATATTTTTGAGAGTCTATAATTAGTAGTTGGCAATATGCACATGTTATAACTTATAAGACTAGTCCAAAAAGGATAGGTATTCAAGGAGGATATTGGTTCATGTTTTCCTACTGTTATTTATGATGTTTTTATCCATAATAATGCTTTTTGGAGTAATTCTAATGCCTTTTCTCTCATAATTTACAAGGTACACACAAAGAGGGAGAATTCCGGCGGCTGGAAATCTGGACCTGAAAAAGCTACGTCAGGCTACCTATTCTACACAATTCCAAATGAGCTGAAACTTGACTGGGATTTTTTATGGAATATTTAAGAAATATTGGAGCCAATAACTACCAGAGGGGGGCCACCAGGTGGGCACAACCCACCTGGGCGCGCCAGGGCCCCCTGGCGCGCCCTGGTGGGTTGTGGCCTCCTCGTCTCACCTCCGGTTCCCATATTCTGGTATATAGGTCATTTTGACCTAGAAAGAATAAGGAGAAGGCTTTCGGGACGGAGCGCCGCCGTCTTGAGGCGGAACTTGGGCAAGAGCACTTTCGCCCTCCGGTGGAGCGATTTCGCTGGGGAAACTTCCCTCCCAGAGGGGGAAATCATCGTCATCATCATCACCAACAACTCTCCCATCTTGGGGAGGGAAATCTCCATCAACATCTTCAACAACACCATCTCATCTCAAACCCTAGTTCATCTCGTGTATTCAATCTTGTTACCGGAACTATAGATTGGTGCTTGTGGGTGACCAGTAGTGCTGATTACATCTTGTAGTTGATTACTATATGGTTTAATTGGTGGAAGATTATATGTTCAGATCCAATATTCTATTTAATACTCCTCTAATCATGAGCATGTTTATCATTTGTGAGTAGTTACTTTTGTTCTTGAGGTCACGGGAGAAATCATGTTGCAAGTAATCATGTGAATTTGATATGTGTCCGATATTTTGATAGTATGTATGTTGTGATTCCCTTAGTGGTGTCATGTGAACGTCGACTACATGACACTTCACCATATTTGGGCCTAAGGGAATGCATTGTGGAGTAGCAATTAGATGATGGGTTGCGATAGTGACAGAAGCTTAAACCCCAGTTTATGCGCTATTCCGTAAGGGACCGATTGGATCCTAGAGTTTAATGCTATGGTTAGAATTTATTCTTAATACTTTTCTCGTAGTTGTGGATGCTTGCGGGAGGGTTAATAATAAGTAGGAGGTTTGTTCAAGTAACAACAACACCTAAGCACCGGTCCACCCACATATCAAATTATCAAAGTAGCGAACACAAATCAAACCAACATGATGAAAGTGACTAGATGAAATTCCCGTGTACCCTCAAGAACGATTTGCTTATCATAAGAGACTATTTTGGCCTGTCCTTTACCTCAAAAGGATTGGGCTACCTTTCTGCATACTTGTTACTATTATCCTTACTTGCTCATTACAAATTATCTTGCTATCAAACTACTCTGCTACTTACAATTTCAGCACTTGCAGACATTACCTTACTGAAAACTACTTGTCATTTCCTTCTGCTCCTTGTTGGGTTCGACACTCTTACTTATCGAAAAGAGCTACAATTGATCCCTTATACTTGTGGGTCATCAAGGCTATTTTCTGGCGCCGTTGCCGGGGAGTGAAGCGCCTTTGGTAAGTGGAATTTGGTAAGGAAACATTTATATAGTGTGCTAAAATTTATTGTCACTTGTTAATATGGAAAACAATCCTTTGAGGGGTTTGTTCGGGGTATATTCACCTCGTCCGGAACCACAATTAGTTACCCCTCAACCTACTGCACCTACTGAAAATATTGAATATGAAATTCCTTCGGGTATGATAGAACAACCGCTAGCTAATCCTTATGCAGGAGATGGAACAGAACATCCTGATATGCACTTGATATATGTAGAACAAATTTGTTGATTGTTTAAGCTCGCAGGTTTACCCGAAGATGAGGTGATGAAAAAGGTTTTCCCTTTATATTTGAAGGGAAAAGCATTGGCATGGTATATGCTATACAATGATATTGGATCATGGAATTGGAATCGTTTGAAATTGGAGTTCCACCAAAAAAAATATCCTATGCATCTAGTTCATCGTGATCGGAATTATATATATAAGTTTTGGCCTCATGAA
This sequence comes from Aegilops umbellulata, assembly GCA_032464435.1. NCBI lineage: Eukaryota > Viridiplantae > Streptophyta > Magnoliopsida > Poales > Poaceae > Aegilops > Aegilops umbellulata. The sequence goes on from CP136055.1 coordinate 507,925,013, forward strand.
GGAGAAAGTATCGCTCTAGCTTGGGGGAGGCTTAAGTCAATGTTATATTCATGCCCCAATCATGAGCTGTCAAGAGAAATTATTATCCAGAATTTTTATGCTCGACTTTCTCGTAATGATCAAACCATGCTTGATACTTCTTGTGCTGGTTCTTTTATGAAGAAGACTATTGAATTCCGGTGGGATCTTTTAGAAAGAATTAAACACAACTCTGAAGATTGGGAACTCGACGAAGGTAAAGAGTCAGGTATTAAACTTAAGTATGATTGTGTTAAATCTTTTATTGATACCGATGCCTTTCAAAAGTTTAGCACTAAATATGGACTTGACTCTGAGATGGTAGCCTCCTTTTGTGAATCATTTGCTACTCATGTTGAACTCCCTAAAGAGAAGTGGTTTAAATACCACCCACCTATTAAAGAAGAAATTAAAGAACCGGAACCAGTTAAAGAAGAAACTATAATTTATAATGTTGTTCCAGTTGTTCCTTCTGCTTATATTGAGAAGCCACCTTTCCCTATTAGGATAAAGTAACATGCTAAAGTTTCAACTGGGGTTAACAAAATCTATATTAGAACACCTAAACCTGATGAACAAATTAGAGTAGAACCTAGCATTGCTATGGTTAAAGATCTGTTGGAAGAAGATATTGATGGGCATGTTATTTACTTCTGTGAAGAAGCTGCTAAAATTGCTAAACCTGATAGAAAAGATAAACATAGACATGTTGTTGGCATGCCTGTTATGTTAGTTAAAATAGGAAATCACGGTTATAATGGTTTATGTGACATGGGTGCTAGTGTGAGTGCTATTCCTTACACTTTATATCAAGAAATTATGAAAGATATAGCACCTGCTGAGATAGAAGAAATAGATGTTACTATTAAACTTGCTAATAGAGACACCATATCACCAATTGGGATTGTTAGAGATGTTGAAGTCTTGTGTGGGAAAATAAAATACCCTACTGATTTTCTTGTTCTTGGTTCCCCACAAGACGATTTTTGTCCCATTATCTTTGGTAGACCTTTCTTGAACACTGTTAATGCTAAGATAGATTGCAAGAAACAAAGTGTTGGTGTTAGCTTTGGTGATGAGTCTCATGTGTTTATTTTTTTCAAGTTTAGTAGAAATCTTCATGAAAAAGAATTGCCTAGTAAGGATGAATTAATTGGTCTTGCTTCTCTTGCTGTGCCACCTACTGATCCTTTAGAACAGTATTTGCTAGACCATGAATATGATTTACATATGCATGAAAGAAATGAAATAGATAAGATTTTCTTTGAACAACGTCCTCTACTTAAACACAATTTGCCTATTGAAACTCTAGGAGGTCCACCTCCACCTAAAGGCGATCCTGTGTTTGAATTAAAACAATTGCCAAACACTTTGAAATATGCTTATCTTGATGAAAAGAAGATATCATGTTATTATCAGTGCTAACCTTTCAAAACATGAAGAAGAAAGATTATTGAAAATTCTAAGGAAGCATCGGGCTGCTATTGGATATACTCTTGATGATTTAAAGGGCATTAGTCCCACTCTATGTCAGCACAAAATTAATATGGAACCTGATGCTAAACCCGTTGTTGATCACCAACGTCGGTTAAATCCGAAGATGAAAGAGGTGGTAAGAATGGAAATATTAAAACTTCTCGAAGCAGGTATAATCTATCCTATAGCTGATAGTAGATGGGTAAGTCCTGTTCATTGTGTCCCTAAGAAAGGAGGCATAACTGTTGTTCCTAATGATAAGAATGAACTTATTCCACAAAGAATTGTTACAGGATATAGAACGGTAATTGATTTTAGAAAATTAAACAAAGCAACTAGAAAAGATCATTACCATCTGCCTTTTATTGATCAAATGCTTGAAAGATCATCTAAGCACACACACTTTTGCTTCCTTGATGGACACTCTGGCTTTTCACAAATACCTGTTTCTCAACCTGATCAAGAAAATACCACTTCTACTTGTCCTTTTGGAACCTATGCTTATAGACGTATGCCTTTTGGTTTATGTAATGCACCTGCTACCTTTCAAAGATGTATGACTGTTATATTCTCTGACTTTTTTGAAAAGATTGTTGAGGTTTTCATGGATGACTTTTCTGTTTATGGGAAGTCTTTTGATGATTGTTTAAGAAATCTTAACCGAGTTTTGCAGAGATGTGAACAAACAAATCTTGTCTTGAATTGGGAGAAGTGCCACTTTATGGGTAATGAAGGCATTGTCTTGGATCATAAAATCTCTGAAAGAGGTATTGAAGTGGATCAAGCTAAGGTCTTTATAAAGAAGGAGTAGATGGTATTATTAGACGTTGTGTACCTGAGCATGAACAGGGACAAATCCTACAGAAATGTCACTCCTAGGCTTATGGAGGGGATCATGCTGGAGATAGAACTGCTCACAAGGTATTGCAATCTGGATTTTATTGGCCTATTCTCTTCAAGGATGCCCATAAGTATGTCTCATCTTGCGATGAATGTCAAAGAATAGGTAATATTGGTAAGCGTCAAGAAATGCCTATGAATTATTCACTTGCTGTTGAACCATTTGATGTTTGGGGATTTGATTACCTGGGACCTTTTCCTTCCTCTAATGGGTATACACATATTTTGGTTGGTGTTGATTATGTTACTAAATGGTTAGAAGCTATTCCAACCAGTAGTGATGATCACAACACCTTTATTAAAATGCTTAAGGAAGTTATTTTCCCAAGGTTTGGAGTCCCTAGATATTTAATGACTGATGGTGGTTCATGTTGGAGAACGTTGCAGAAAATTAAAATTTTCCTACGGTTTCACCAAGATCAATCTATGAGTTCATCCAAGCAACGAGTCATGGGAGAGAGATTGCATCTACATACCACTTGCAGATTGCGTGCGGAAGCGTTTAAGGGGATGGTGATGACGTAGTCGTACTCGTCGTGATTCGAATCACCGATGACCAAGTGCTGAACGGACAGCACCTCCGCGTTCAACACACGTACGGGACGATCGACGTCTCCTCCTTCTTGATCCAGCAAGGGGAAGGAGAGGTTGAGGAAGAAGACTCCAACGGCAGCACGACGGCGTGGTGAGGTTGGTGCAACAGAACTCCGACAGGGCTTCGCCAAGCGCGTACGGAGGAGGAGAGGTGTTGGGGAGGGGAGGGGCTGCGCCTTCAGTTGTGTCTGCAGCCCTCCCCTCACCCCTCTATTTATAGGGGAAGGGGCAAGGGGGGCCGGCCCCCTCTAGATGGATCTAGAGGGGGGAGGCGGCGACCAAGGGGGAGGGGGCTTGCTCCCCAAGCAAGGGGGGCGCCCCCTTTAGGGTTCCCCCAAACCCTAGGGCGCATGGGCCCTTGGGGGGAGGCACACCAGCCCACTTTGGGCTGGTTCCCTTCCCCCTTACAGCCCATGAGCCCCTCCGGGAGAGGTGGCCCCTCCCGGTGGACCCCCGAGGCCCCTCCGGTGGCCTCGGTACAATACCGATATGCCCCCGAACTATTCCGGTGTCCGTATGACAACTTCCCATATATAAATCTTTACCTCCGGATCACTCCAGAACTCCTCGTGACATCCGAGATCTCATCCGGGACTCCGAACAACATTCGGTAATCACATACAAGTCTTCCTTATAACCCTGGCGTCACCGAACCTTAAGTGTGTAGACCCTACGGGTTCGGGAGACATGCAGACATGACCAAGACGACTCTCGGGCAATAACCAACAGCGGGATTTGGATACCCATGTTGGCTCCCACATGTTCCTCGATGATGTCATCGGATGAACCACGATGTCGAGGGTTCAAGCAACCCCGTAAACTATTCCCTTTGTCAATCGGTAGGTTACTTGCCCGAGACTCGATCGTCGGTATCCCAATACCTCGTTTAGTCCCGTTACCGGCAAGTCACTTTACTCGTACCGTAATGCATGATCCCGTGGCCAAACACTTGGTCACTTTGAGCTCATTATGATGATGCATTACCGAGTGGGCCCGGTGATACCTCTCCGTCATGCGGAGTGACAAATCCCAGTCTTGATCCGTGTCAACCCAACAGATACTTTCGGAGATACCTGTAGTGCACCTTTATAGTCACCCAGTTACGTTGTGACGTTTGGTACACCCAAAGCACTCCTACAGTATCCGGGAGTTACACGATCTCATGGTCTAAGGAAAAAGATACTCGACATTGGAAAGCTCTAGCAAAACGAACTACACGATCTTGTGCTATGCTTAGGATTGGGTCTTGTCCATCACATCATTCTCCTAATGATGTGATCTCGTTATCAATGACATCCCCATGTCCATAGTCAGGAAACCATGACTATCTATTGATCAACGAGCTAGTCAACTAGAGGCTTACTAGGGACGTATTGGTGTCTAGTATTCACACATGTATTACGATTTCCAAATAACACAATTATAGCATGAATAAAGACAATTACCATGAACAAGGAAATATAATAATAATACTTTTATTATTGCCTCTAGGGCATATTTCCAACAGTCTCCCACTTGCACTAGAGTCAATAATCTAGTTACATTGTGATGAATCGAACACCCATAGAGTTCTGGTGCTGATCATGTTTTGCCCTAGGGAGAGGTTTAGTCAACGGATCTGCGACATTCAGATCCGTGTGCACTTTACAAATTTCTATGTCTCCATCTTGAACATTTTCACGGATGGAGTTGAAGCGACGCTTGATGTGCCTGGTCTTCTTGTGAAACCTGGGCTCCTTGGCAAGTGCAATAGCTCCAGTGTTGTCACAGAAGAGTTTGATCGGCCCCGACGCATTGGGTATGACTCCTAGGTCGGTGATGAACTCCTTCACCCAAATTGCCTCATGCGCTGCTTCCGAGGCTGCCATGTATTCCGCTTCACATGTAGATCCCGCCACGATGCTCTGCTTGCAGCTGCACCAGCTCACTGCTCCACCATTCAACATATACACGTATCCGGTTTGTGACTTAGAGTCATCCAGATCTGTGTCGAAGCTAGCATCGACGTAACCTTTTACGACGAGCTCTTCGTCACCTCCATAAACGAGAAACATGTCCTTAGTCCTTTTCAGGTACTTAAGGATATTCTTGACCGCTGTCCAGTGTTCCTTGCCGGGGTTACTTTGGTACCTACCTACCAAACTTACGGCAAGGTTTACATCAGGTCTGGTACACAGCATGGCATACATAATGGATCCTATGGCTGAAGCATAGGGGATGACGCTCATCTCTTGTTTATCCTTTGCCGTGGTCGGGCATTGAGCCGAGCTCAATTTCACACCTTGTAATACAGGCAAGAACCCTTTCTTGGACTGATCCATTTTGAACTTCTTCAAAATCTTATCAAGGTACGTGCTTTGCGAAAGACCTATGAGGCGTCTTGATCTATCTCTATAGATTTTGATGCCTAATATATAAGCAGCTTCTCCAAGGTCCTTCATTGAAAAACACTTGTTCAAATAGGCCTTTATGCTTTCCAAGAATTCTATATCATTTCCCATCAATAGTATGTCATCCACATATAATATGAAATGCTACGGAGCTCCCACTCACTTTCTTGTAAACGCAGGCTTCTCCATAAGTCTGCATAAACCCAAACGCTTTGATCATCTCATCAAAGCGAATGTTCCAACTCCGAGATGCTTGCACCAGCCCATAAATGGATCGCTGGAGCTTGCACACCTTGTTAGCATTCTTAGGATCGACAAAACCTTCCGGCTGCATCATATACAGTTCTTCCTTAAGATAGCCGTTAAGGAATGCCGTTTTGACGTCCATTTGCCATATCTCATAATCATAGTATGCGGCAATTGCTAACATGATTCGGACGGACTTCAGCTTCGCTACGGGAGAGAAAGTCTCGTCGTAGTCAATCCCTTGAACTTGCCGATAACCCTTAGCGACAAGTCGAGCTTTATAGATGGTGACATTACCATCCGCGTCCGTCTTCTTCTTGAAGATCCATTTATTTTCTATCGCTCGCCGATCATCGGGCAAGTCTGTCAAAGTCCATACTTTGTTTTCATACATGGATCCTATCTCGGATTTCATGGCTTCTAACCATTTGTTGGAATCCGGGCCCGCCATCGCTTCTTCATAGTTCGAAGGTTCACCGTTGTCCAACAACATGATTTCCAGGACAGGGTTGCCGTACCACTCTGGTGCGGAACGTGTCCTTGTGGACCTACGAAGTTCAGTGGGAGCTTGGTCCGAAGTATCTTGATCATTATCATTAACCTCCTCTCTAATTGGAGCAGGCACCACAGGAACATTTTCCTGCGCTGCGCTATTCTCTGTTTCAAGAGGCAGTACTTCATCAAGCTCCACTTTCCTCCCACTTACTTCTTTCGAGAGAAATTCTTTCTCCAGAAAGGTTCCATTCTTGGCAACAAAGATCTTGCCCTCGGATCTTAAGTAGAAGGTATACCCTATGGTTTCCTTAGGGTATCCTATGAAGACGCATTTTTCCGATTTGGGTTCGAGCTTTTCAGGTTGAAGTTTCTTGACATAAGCCTCGCATCCCCAAACTTTTAGAAACGACAACTTAGGTTTCTTTCCAAACCATAATTCATACGGTGTCGTCTCAACGGATTTAGACGGTGCCCTATTTAAAGTGAATGTGGCTGTCTCTAGAGCATATCCCCAAAATGATAGCGGTAAATCGGTAAGAGACATCATAGATCGCACCATATCCAATAAAGTGCGATTACGACGTTCGGACACACCATTACGCTGAGGTGTTCCGGGCGGCGTGAGTTGTGAAACTATTCCACATTTTCTTAAGTGTGTGCCAAATTCGTGACTTAAGTACTCTCCTCCACGATCTGATCGTAGAAACTTGATCTTTCTGTCACGTTGATTCTCAACCTCACTCTGAAACTCCTTGAACTTTTCAAAGGTTTCAGACTTGTGTTTCATTAAGTAGACATAGCCATATCTACTCAAATCATCAGTGAGTGTGAGAACATAACGATATCCTCCGCGAGCCTCAACGCTCATTGGACCGCACACATCAGTATGTATAATTTCCAATAAGTTGGTTGCTCGCTCCATTGTTCCGGAGAACGGAGTCTTGGTCATTTTGCCCATAAGGCATGGTTCGCATGTGTCAAACGATTCATAATCGAGAGACTCCAAAAGTCCATCAGCATGGAGCTTCTTCATGCGCTTGACACCAATGTGACCAAGGCGGCAGTGCCACAAGTATGTGGGACTATCATTATCAACTTTACACCTTTTGGCATTCACACTATGAATATGTGTATTATCACGCACGAGATTCATTAAGAATAAACCATTAACCATCGGAGCATGACCATAAAACATATCACTCATATAAATAGAACAACCATTATTCTTGGATTTAAATGAGTAGCCATCTCGTATTAAACGAGATCCAGATACAATGTTCATGCTCAAACTTGGCACTAAATAACAATTATTGAGGTTTAAAACTAATCCCGTGGGTAAATGTAGAGGTAGCGTGCCGACGGCGATCACATCGACCTTGGAACCATTCCCGACGCGCATCGTCACCTCGTCCTTCGCCAGTCTTCTCTTATTCCGCAGCTCCTGCTTTAGTGTTGCCGGCCTTCTTATCCGCTAAGTACTTGGGGCAATTCCGTTTCCAGTGACCATTTCCCTTGCAATAAAAGCACTCAGTTTCAGGTTTGGGTCCATTCTTTGACTTCTTCCTGGCAACTGATTTACCAGGCGCGGCAACCTCCTTGCCGTCTTTCTTGAAGTTCTTCTTACCCTTGCCTTTCTTGAACTTAGTGGTTTTATTCACCATCAACACTTGATGTTCCTTTTTGATCTCCACCTCCGCGGATTTCAGCATTGAATACAACTCGGGAATGGTCTTTTCCATCCCCTGCATGTTGTAGTTCATCACGAAGCTTTTGTAGCTAGGTGGGAGCGACTGAAGGATTCTGTCAATGACCGCCTCATCCGGAAGATTAACTTCCAGCTGAGTCAAGCGGTTGTGCAACCCAGACATCTTGAGTATGTGTTCACTGACAGAGCTATTTTCCTCCATTTTGCAGCTAAAGAACTTGTCGGAGACTTCATATCTCTCGACCCGGGCATGAGCTTGGAAAATCAATTTCAGCTCCTCGAACATCTCATATGCTCCGTGCTTCTCAAAACGCTTTTGGAGCCCCGGTTCTAAGCTGTAAAGCATGCCGCACTGAACGATGGAGTAATCATCAGTGCGTGACTGATGGGCGTTCATAACGTCCTGGTTTTCTGGGAATGGTGCATCACCTAGCGGTGCATCTAGGACATAATCTTTCTTGGCTGCTATGAGGATGATCCTCAAGTTCCGGACCCAGTCCGAGTAGTTGCTGCCATCATCTTTCAGCTTAGTTTTCTCTAGGAACGCGTTGAAGTTGAGGCTGACATTACCGTGGGCCATTTGATCTACAAGACATATTGTAAAGATTTAGACTAAGTTCATGATAATTAAGTTCATCTAATCAAATTAATGAATGAACTCCCACTCAGATTAGACATCCCTCTAGTCATCTAAGTGTTACATGATCCGAGTCGACTAGGCCGTGTCCGATCATCACGTGAGACGGACTAGTCATCATCGGTGAACATCTCTATGTTGATCGTATCTTCTTTACGACTCATGTTCGACCTTTCGGTCTCCGTGTTCCGAGGCCATGTCTGTACATGCTAGGCTCGTCAAGTTAACCCTAAGTGTTTTGCATGTGTAAAACTGTCTTACACCCGTTGTATGTGAACGTATGGATCTATCACACCCGATCATCACGTGGTGCTTCGAAACGACGAACTTTAGCAACGGTGCACAGTTAGGGGAGAACACTTCTTGAAATTTTGTAAGGGATCATCTTATTTACTACCGTCGTTCTAAGTAAACAAGATGTAAAACCATAATAAACATCACATGCAATTATATAGTAGTGGCATGATATGGCCATCATCATATAGCTCCTTTGATCTCCATCTTGGGGCTCCATGATCATCTTGTCACCGGCACGACACCATGATCTCCATCATCATGATCTCCATCATCGTGTCTCCATGGAGTTGCTCGCCAACCATTACTACTACTACTATGGCTAACACGTTTAGCAATAAAGTAAAGTAATTTACATGGTGACACGCAGGTCATAAAAGAATAATGACAAGTCCTATGGCTCCTGCCGGTTGTCATACTCATCGACATGCAAGTCGTGATTCCTATTACAATAACAAGATCATCTCATACATCACATGATTCATCACAACTTCTGGCCATACCACATCACAAAGCACTTGCTACAAAAACAAGTTAGACGTCCTCTAATGTTGTTGCAAGTTTTTACGTGGCTGTAATAGGTTGCTAGCAAGAACGTTTCTTACCTACGTTAAAACCACAACATGAATTTGTCAATCTCTATTTACCCTTCATAAGGACCCTGTTCATCGAATCCGATCCAACTAAAGTGGGAGAGACAGACACCCGCCAGCCACCTTATGCAACTAGTGCATGTTAGTCGGTGGAACCGGTCTCACGTAAGCGTACGTGTAAGGTTGGTCCGGGCCGCTTCATCCCACAATACCGCTGAACCAAGATAGGACTAGTAACGGCAAGAAGAATTGACAATTCGACGCCCACAACTACTTTGTGTTCTACTCGTGCAATAGAGAACTACGCATAGACCTAGTTCATGATGCCACTGTTGGAGAACGTTGCAGAAAATTAAAATTTTCCTACGGTTTCACCAAGATCCATCTATGAGTTCATCCAAGCAACGAGTCATGGGAGAGAGATTGCATCTACATACCACTTGCAGATTGCGTGCGGAAGCGTTTAAGGGGATGGTGATGACGTAGTCGTACTCGTCGTGATTCGAATCACCGATGACCAAGTGCTGAACGGACAGCACCTCCGCGTTCAACACACGTACGGGACGATCGACGTCTCCTCCTTCTTGATCCAGCAAGGGGAAGTAGAGGTTGAGGAAGAAGACTCCAACGGCAGCACGACGGCGTGGTGAGGTTGGTGCAACAGAACTCCGACAGGGCTTCGCCAAGCGCGTACGGAGGAGGAGAGGTGTTGGGGAGGGGAGGGGCTGCGCCTTCAGTTGTGTCTGCAACCCTCCCCTCACCCCTCTATTTATAGGGGAAGGGGCAAGGGGGGCCGGCCCCCTCTAGATGGATCTAGAGGGGGGAGGCGGCGGCCAAGGGGGAGGGGGCTTGCCCCCCAAGCAAGGGGGGCGCCCCCTTTAGGGTTCCCCCAAACCCTAGGGCGCATGGGCCCTTGGGGGGAGGCGCACCAGCCCACTTTGGGCTGGTTCCCTTCCCCCTTACAGCCCATGAGCCCCTCCGGGAGAGGTGGCCCCTCCCGGTGGACCCCCGAGGCCCCTCCGGTGGCCCCGGTACAATACCGATATGCCCCCAAACTATTCCGGTGTCCGTATGACAACTTCCCATATATAAATCTTTACCTCCAGATCACTCCGGAACTCCTCGTGACGTCCGGGATCTCATCCGGGACTCCGAACAACATTCGGTAATCACATACAAGTCTTCCTTATAACCCTGGCGTCACCGAACCTTAAGTGTGTAGACCCTACAGGTTCGGGAGACATGCAGACATGACCAAGACGACTCTCGGGCAATAACCAACAGCGGGATCTGGATACCCATGTTGGCTCCCACATGTTCCTCGATGATTTCATCGGATGAACCACGATGTCGAGGGTTCAAGCAACCCCGTAAACTATTCCCTTTGTCAATCGGTAGGTTACTTGCCCGAGACTCGATCGTCGGTATCCCAATACCTCCTTTAGTCCCGTTACCGGCAAGTCAATTTACTCGTACCGTAATGCATGATCCCGTGGCCAAACACTTGGTCACTTTGAGCTCATTATGATGATGCATTACCGAGTGGGCCCGGTGATACCTCTCCGTCATGCGGAGTGACAAATCCCAGTCTTGATCCGTGTCAACCCAACAGATACTTTCGGAGATACCTGTAGTGCACCTTTATAGTCACCCAGTTACGTTGTGACGTTTGGTACACCCAAAGCACTCCTACAGTATCCGGGAGTTACACGATCTCATGGTCTAAGGAAAAAGATACTCGACATTGGAAAGCTCTAGCAAAACGAACTACACGATCTTGTGCTATGCTTAGGATTGGGTCTTGTCCATCACATCATTCTCCTAATGATGTGATCTCGTTATCAATGACATCCCCATGTCCATAGTCAGGAAACCATGACTATCTATTGATCAACGAGCTAGTCAACTAGAGGCTTACTAGGGACGTATTGGTGTCTAGTATTCACACATGTATTACGATTTCCAAATAACACAATTATAGCATGAATAAAGACAATTACCATGAACAAGGAAATATAATAATAATACTTTTATTATTGCCTCTAGGGCATATTTCCAACAGTTCACACTTTATTCATGGTGCTTTCCGTAAAATGCTTGCCAAGTATGATGTTAACCATAGAATTGCATCACCCTATCATTCTCAGTCTAGTGGTCAAGTTGAACATAGCAATAGAGAAATGAAGTAAATTTTGCAAAAGACTGACAATAGGTCCAGAAAGAATTGGTCTAAGAAATTAGATGATGCACTTTGGGCTTATAGAACAACATATAAAAATCCTATGGGTATGTCTCCTTATAAAATGGTTTATGAAAAAGCTTTTCATTTGCCTCTTGAATTAGAACATAAAGCATTTTGGGCAGTGAAAGAGCTCAACTATGATTTCAAACTTGCTGGTGAAAAGAGGTTATTTGATATAAGCTCATTAGATGAATGGAGAACCCAAGCATATGAAGATGCAAAGTTATTCAAAGAGAAAGTTAAAAGATGGCATGACAAAAGAATCCAAAAGCGTGAGTTTAAAGCCGGAGAATATGTTCTTTTGTACAACTCTCGTTTTAGATTTTTTGTAGGAAAGCTCCTCTCAAAATGGGAAGGCCCATATGTCATCAAGGAGGTTTACCGGTCTGGAGCCATCAAAATAAATAATTCCGAAGGTACTAACCCGTTGTCAATGGACAAAGAATAAAACATTATATATCAGATAAGCCTATTAATGTTGAAAGTAATATTATCCAAACTTTGACACTAGAAGAACACATAAAAGAGTCTTTCTGGAACACTCCAGAATCATGAAAATAAGGAGGTATGTGATACGGTAAGTAACAGACTCCAAAAAATCCGCAAAAATATTTTTTATCAATTTTGGAATATTTTAGAATTTTGGAAATAAAGAAACTTCCAGGAAGCGTCCCCGGGTGGGCACAAGACACCAGAGCACGCCAGGCTTGCCTGGCGCGCCCAGGTGGATTGTGCCCACCTGGGACACCTTCCGTACTCCGTTTTTCTTCCGTATGCTTGTACTCCAAGATAAAAAATCTATATATACTTCCCGAACCTGTTAACCACCGTATCACAGAGAAGTCCCCTGTTCTCTTTTTCCCTTGTTGTTTTCTGTCAGACCCCATCTACCATGGCTGCTTCAAGCTCCTCCAAGGACAAATTCTTCAAGAACGTCATCAACCCATATTTGCGGGAGGTGATTCAGCACCCTCAGGTCATTGAGATGCATGAGGGGGTGCTTCACCTTCGCGATGTGCCCTGCCCCAAGGGGACAAGAACCGTGGAGGCTAGGCTTGAAGCTATGGAGCAAGATGTCTTCCGGTGCAAGGGGATGGTGGAGCGTGGACTCCATGCCAATCACCTCATGATCATGGACCTCTCTTGTGATCTCAAGGTGGATGGCAAGCACATGAAGGACATCGTCTTCACCTTCAACGAGCAAATCAACTTCCTCCAAAGCCAGATCTATGACCTCCAAAACTAAGTATTTGAATATGAGGCGAGGTTTAAAGGTATGAGTTTGGCTGCTAGTTGCAGGACCCGTGAGACTCACTCTTCCTCTTATGATGGTGGACCACTGCCATGGAAATCCGAGGACAAGACCTCTTCTTCTTCACCACCACGATCTTCTTCACCACCAAAGGAGAACTGAGTATCAGGTATGGGCACTCCCCTTGGCTTCCGCCAAGCTTGGGGGAGGTGCCCCGGTATCGTATCATCCCACTATCCTTTTGCTTTTACTTATCTTAGTTCGATCTTTTTGTTTTAGATGAAATAAAGTTTGGTTCGATCCTTTCTTCTTTGAGAGTTTGCTTAGTGATCTATCTTTGTAATCGTGTGCAAGTTATATAACAAAGTTTAGTTTGAGTTTTTGCTTTCTTTACTTTCATGTTGCAAATAAAGAAAAATAGAAAGGAAATAAATAAAAGAAAGGAAATAAATCAACAAAATTATATACTAATCCTATGGTAGGTGATAGCACCACATAAGGAAAAGTATAAGTAGGAAATTTTATTAGAGATTGACAAACATAGCATTAGTCAATGATGCAACTCTTGAAAGAATTAATAAGGGAGCAGGAGATTCACATATAAATATACTATCCTAGAAATCGTTTTGTAATTGTGAACCCTCATCAAAATATTATATGCCAAAATTGTTGACGTTGGATAAGGAAGACAACTTAATGGTTTATGTTTGTTTATATTTACTTAGAAGTCATATTGTCATAGATCCTTCAACATGTGCTGCTTGCCCCCTATCTTTGCTAGACAAAAATTATGGACTAAGTAGAGATACTACTTGTGCATCAAAAGCCCTTAAACCCAAATCTTTTTCAAGTGTCCACCATACCTACCTAGGGATTGATAAAAATCCCTCAAGTAAGTTGTCATCGGTGCAAAAAGGCAATAAAAATTGCTTCTAAATATGTGAGATCATTTAGTGTAAGAGAAAAATTGAGCGTTGTACGAACTTGGATGACAAAGAATAAAAGTGACAGACTGCATAATAAAGGTTGTCATCTTAAGGGGCAATACAACATGACGTTCTCTGCACTAAGGGATTGAACATGCAAACAAATAAGCGCATGGCAACCTCTGCTTCCCTCTGCGAAGGGCCTATCTTGTACTTTTATGTATTTACTTTTATGCACAAAGTCAAAGTTTTCCTTCTATTCCTTTTTATTTTCTCTTTTGGCAAGCATCATGTGGTGAGGAAAGATCTAGGCACATATGTCTAGTTGAATATAGATAGCATGAGTTACTATTGTTGACATCACCCTTGAGGTGAGTATGTTGGGAGGCGAAATTATAAGCCCCTATCTTTCTATGTGTCCGGTCGAAACGTTTTGCTCATGGGTACGAGGTGAGTGTTAGTAATCATAGAAGACTATATGATGGTTGAGTATGTGGACTTGCCTAAAGGCTCCGACACGTGACCCTTCCTGAAAAGATGATGAATTGTAGTTGCAAAGTTGACCGAGAACATAGTTTGTTGGTTTATAATAGAGTTTTTGCTTTATACTTCGATTATGTGATGAACTATTACTTATTCATGAAAAATGTATATGATAAAAGTATTATGTTTAATTTTGTTGTTGTTATAATAACAACATGATGCTTCTATGTACGTATTTTGTTTTTATGGACACCTCTCTCTCAAAGCATGTGGGCATGTTTTTCGATTTTTGTTTTCGCTTGAGCACAAGCGAGGTCTAAGCTTGGTCGAGTTGATACGTTCATTTTTCATCATGTTTTCTTACTATTATTTATAATGTTTTTATCCATAATAATGCTTTTTGGAGTAATTCTAATGCCTTTTCTCTCATAATTTACAAGGTACACACAAAGAGGGAGAATTCTGGTAGCTGGAAATCTGGACCTGAAAAAGCTACGTCAAGCTACCTATTATACACAACTCCAAATGAGCTGAAACTTGACGGGGATTTTTATGGAATATTTAAGAAATATTGGAGCCAATAACTACCAGAGGGGGGCCACCAGGTGGGCACAACCCACCTGGGCGCGCCAGGGCCCCTTGGCACGCCCTGGTGGGTTGTGGCCTCCTCGGCCCACCTCCGGTGCCCATCTTCTGGTATATAGGTCGCTTTGACCTAGAAAAAATAAGGAGAAGGCTTTCGGGATGGAGCACCACTGTCTCGAAGCGGAACTTGGGCAGGAGCACTTTTGCCCTCTGACGCAGTGATTCCGCCGGGGGAACTTCCTTCCCGGAGGGGGAAATCATTGTCATCATCATCACCAACAACTCTCCCATCTTGGGGAGGGAAATCTCCATCAACATCTTCAACTACACCATCTCATCTCAAACCCTAGTCCATCTCGTGTATTCAATCTTGTTACCGGAACTATAGATTGGTGCTTGTGGGTGACTAGTAGTGTTGATTACATCTTGTAGTTGATTACTATATGGTTTAATTGGTGGAAGATAATATGTTCAGATCCAATATTCTATTTAATACTCCTCTGATCATGAGCATGTTTATCATTTGTGAGTAGTTACTTTTGTTCTTGAGGTCACGGGAGAAATCATGTTGCAAGTAATCATGTGAATTTGATATGTGTCCGATATTTTGATAGTATGTATGTTGTGATTCCCTTAGTGGTGTCATGTGAACGTCGACTACATGACACTTCACCATATTTGGGCCTAAGGGAATGCATTTTGGAGTAGCAATTAGATGATGGGTTGCGATAGTGACAGAAGCTTAAACCCCAGTTTATGCGCTATTCCGTAAGGGACCGATTGGATCCTAGAGTTTAATGCTATGGTTAGAATTTATTCTTAATACTTTTCTCGTAGTTGCGGATGCTTGCGGGAGGGTTAATCATAAGTAGGAGGTTTGTTCAAGTAACAACAGCACCTAAGCACCGGTCCACCCACATATCAAATTATCAAAGTAGCGAACACAAATCAAACCAACATGATGAAAGTGACTAGATGAAATTCCCGTGTACCCTCAAGAACGCTTTGCTTATCATAAGAGACCATTTTGGCATTTCCTTTGCCTCAAAGGGATTGGGATACCTTGCTGCATACTTGTTACTATTATCGTTACTTGCTCGTTACAAATTATCTTGCTATCAAACTACTCTGCTACTTACAATTTCAGCACTTGCACACATTACCTTACTGAAAACTACTTGTCATTTCCTTCTGCTCCTCGTTGGGTTCGACACTCTTACTTATCGAAAATAGCTAAAATTGATCCCTTATACATGTGGGTCATCAATCATTGGTTAGTAAAATATCAGTATTAAAGTTTGTTAGTAAAATATTAAACTTTGCATGATCATATAGAGCTGACATGATATTTGTGGCAAAGCCACCGTTCATCATTGTTATACATGCTATGCTAGATTGTTGCACATCCTGCTACACTGCCAGAAGCATTCTACATCCAAAATACTGTTTTTCTCATTTACCTACTCGAGGACGAGTAGGAATTAAACTTGGGATGCTGATACGTCTCTAACATATCTATAATTTTTTATTGTTTCATGCTATTATTTTATCAATCTTGGATATTTTATATGCTTCAATATGCAATTTATATCATTTTTGGGACTAACCTATTAACCTAGTGCCTTGTGTCAGTTGTTGTTTTCTGCTTATTTTTGGTTTTCCAGGAAATACGTACCAAACGAAGTCCAAACGCTATGATACTTTTTGATGATTTTTTCTGGATAAAAGAGACCCTAAAGACTACAGGAGGAGACCAGAAGACAAACGAGGAAACAACAAGGCAACAGGGTGCACCCTAGGGGAGTAGGCATGCCCTGTTACCTCGTGGTCCCCACATGGCCTCGTCTGACCTAATTTCACTTCTATACATTCTAAAATATTGGAAACACCCAGATAGCCACCTGAAATAAATTTTCCGCCACTACAAGTCTCTGTTCTTCCACGACCCCATTTGGAGGCCTTTCCCGGAACTCTGTCAGAGGGATAATCGATCACATAGGGCTTCTACATCAACCTTGCCGCCCTACCGATGATGTGTCATTCACCACAGACCTACGGGTCCATAGCTAGTAGCTAGATGGCTTCTTGTCTCTCTTTGATCTTCAATACAATGTTCTCATCGATCTTCTTGGTGTTCTATCCAATGTAATCTTCTTTTGCGGTGCGTTTGTTGGGATCCGGTGAATTGTGGGTTTATGATCAGATTATTCATTGAAAGTAATCGAGTCTTTTCTGAAATTTATTATGCATGACTATTATAGCTTTGTATTTCTGTTCAATCTGTCTGTTTAGTTTGGCCAACTAGATTGATTTATCTTCAGTGGGAGAGGTGCTTTGTAGTGGGTTCAATCTTGCGGTGTCCTCACCTCGTGATAGAAGGGGTAGTGAAGCAAGTATTTGTATTGTTTCCATTAAGGGTAAAATGACATTGTTTCCGTTTAGCGGCGCACGTCGGCGTCGGCATCGTGGAGGCAATTCAGCCTCTGCTTCACTTGCTAAGAACTTGAGGCATTGCGGTTGCAGCTGCGTTGGGACGACAACGTCAGGGTACCGGCTCCGGCGTGATGGACGAGGGTGGCGGTGGATTTGGCGCAATGGGGTGGAGGACGGACGAGGCTGGGTTTTCGCGGCTGCTGGAGAGGGCGTTCTGGCCCCTGCGGAGTATGAATGGGGTAATGGAGGGAGGGGGCTAAGGGGGAACAATGTTTCGGTTTGGGACGCGCTAGTTTGAAATTTGGGGAAAGTTACAAATTTTGGCCCAATCTAAAATTTCGAACATATTGCGGGTCGGGGGTTGGACGGAATCTCAGCTGTCCAAAATATAAATTCCGGCCGAGCGCATGGGTGTTTAGGTGCCCACGGTGTATGAATGCTTCTCGAAGGCGGTTGACTGGCATCTTGGTGAAGTTACAAACCTACCCCGGTTTAGACCTTTGGACATCGGGCCGATAGGCTACACGGGTCAGAGTTAGAACAATAATTTTCTACCACCAAACATTGGTCTCACACGGCTTCGGGCGACCATCGGCTTATTTGGCGCTTCATTCATATTTGGGAGCAGAAGCATTAAAATTTACAGTTCTCTTGAATTGAACTTTCAGGATTTTTCAAACTTAAAAAATCTTGACTCTTGAAAATCCTAAAACTAAGATTATTTTGGAATGGAGGGGGTACATTTGAATCTACATTGTACACGAGTATATATTAAAAAAATGCAGCTTAGCTCAATTCATGCATGGATCCAGATATAATCTCCTTGGTTGCAAAAACATAGTTAGACATGCATATGAATATATAGCATGTTCAAACACACAACAAAGATTTATGCCCCCTTTTAGATGTGATTTACAAATGCCTTTATCTCGAATTCAAATAGTCGGATGCATTTCCTATGAATTCAAATCTTTGAAACCACTTTTATGTTGAATTCAACATGTATTCTATTTTGTAGCTAGCAATTTGGAATGTATCCATGCATGTGAAAAATGTATTAAGTGATTGACACTAACAACACTGAGTGCACTCATGTTTATATATGAATTGCAAAAGCCATGCATTGTCTGGATTTCAAACCACTCTCACTTTATGGATCAATAATGTGAAATAAACCCATACACATGCTCAAATTCAATAGAGTATGGGTGTTTGATAGACCAATGTCCGTTCATACGCAAATTGCAAAATTCATGACCCCATAAAAAAATTAATGCAATATATATTTTAATTTAATGCGTAGAAAAGCCTTTTACACGTAGATGCGCTATGCCTTGGCTCCTCCTCACACACATGCTATATCTCTCTCTATCTGATGCATAAGTGCACACAGTTTATATACATCGGCATTTCTCTCTCACACATGCTCATACTCTCTCTCGTGGTGTCTCGTGCAAACACTCTCTATATATCTCCCTCTCTCTCTCTTACTACTATCTATGACTCTTTTCGCTAATCTCAGCTGGAAAACACTATTTCTCTCACATGCATATACACACACGCATGGTCTCTGCTGTTCCCCTATATGCACGCACACTATCTTTAGGCCTCTCTCGCACACATTGCCCCCCCACCACTCTCTTACTAGTTGACGGATATGATTCCATCAAATGCATGACAGAAAAAAAAATTCGTTGGGCCCAAAATGTCACAGATGTGTCTTTTTTTGTAGTGTGGATAAGAAGCTCACTGAATTGCATGGGATGCTTAAAGTGGCAGAGCAGGATATTAAGAAAGGCACGCATCAAGTGTTGATGGTGCAGAAATAGGCTAAGTTCAAGAAGAGTTGGTCCAAGAAGAAGGCTAAGGCAAATGGCACGGAGATGCTGACCTCCGCTGCTGCGCCGAAGTCTGGACCGGACACTAAGACCATTTGCTACCATTGCAAGGAACTAGTCACTCGAAGAGGAACTGTAGCAAGTGGCTTGCGGGGCATGGAAAGAGGGACGGAAATGCTGCTTTAGGCAAAGGTACACTTGTTACATATGTTATAGACATTTACCTTGCTGACATACCTAGTAGCTCTTGGGTAGGTTGTTCATATTTGCAACTCGATGCAGGGGCTAGTAAGAACTAGGCGTGTGGCACAAGGGGAGATTGACATAAGGGTCGGCAACAAAGGAAGAGTTGTTGCGTTGGAGGTCGACATGATGCAGCTCAAGCTTCCTTCTGGATTTATTTTGGAATTGAATAATTATTATTACATTCCTGCACTTAGTCAGAACATTTATTTCTGCCTAATGCTTGATGAGTCAGGGTTATGAATTTAATTTAAAGGACAATGGTTGTTTGTTTTATTTGAATGGTATGTTCCACGGCTATGCACCCATTGTTGATGGGCTATTTATATTGAATCTAGAAACTGAACCGGTCTATAATGTGAATTTCAAGAGGCATAAGCCAAATGAGATAAATCTGACATACTTCTAGCATTGCCGGCTTGGACACATTAGTCTGAAACGCACGAAGAAGCTCCATGATGATGGAATCCTAACTTCGTCCGACTTTGGGTCGTTAGAGACATGCGAATCATGCTTGCTCGGCAAGATGACTAAGTCTCCTTTTGCAAAGAGTTGCGAGAGGGTGTCCGAGCTGTTGGAGCTTATACACAGTGATGCGTGTGGTCCAATGAGCACACCTTCCAGAGGCAGCTATCAGTACTTCGTGACTTTTACTGACGACTTGAGTCAATATGGATATATCTATTTGATGAGGCACAAAACATTTGAAAAGTTAAAAGAGTTTCGGAACGAGGTTGAAAATCAGCTCGGCAAGACTATAAAGCTTCTACGATCAGATTGTGGAGGTGAGTACATGAGCCAGGAGTTTGATGATCATCTGAAAAGTCGAGGTATTGTACCTCAGATCACACCTCCGGGTACGCCACAGAGAAACGGTGTGTTGGAACGGAGGAATAGGACCTTGTTGGACATGGTACGGTCAATGATGAGCAAATCGGATTTACCCTTGTCATTCTGGGGATACGCTCTAGAAACTGCAATTTTCACACTTAACAGGGTACCATCAAAATCCGTAGACAAGACACCACATGAGATGTGGACCGGGAAGAGTCCCAGTTTGTCTTTTCTAAAGATTTTGGGTTGTGAAGCATTTGTCAAGTGACTTATGTCAGACAACACTACTAGGGAAAAGCCTAGCAGCAGCGAGGGTTTTGGGCCTCTCAGTAGCGCGGGCACCGGCGCTACTAATAAGGCGCTACAGCTAACGTATAGCAGTAGCGCCAGTTGTCCCACGCTACTGCTATACATGAATAGCTATAGCGCTCTTTGGGAAAGGGCGCAACTGATATTATCTGCAGCGCTGTTTGCTGGGACGCGCTACTGACAATGCGGCGCTACTGCTAAATTTCCCCCCTCGCTACTACTAGTTTATTTATTAGTTTTTTTCCTGCATATTTGTTTTGTATTTGTTTTGTATTTGAATAGGCTTTATACAATAATGTTTAGCATATCATACACATACAAATGTAATCATAGCATTTACATACAATTAGTCTCATCAAATCATGTCATCATCATAATCATCATCCAACACAAAGTGGTCTCTCGTCATCATCTTGAAAATAGCGATACAAGTCTCGAATGATATGCAAATACATCGTCATCCATCTAAACAATGATATACGCGAGAAGAGCTATCACTTTGAGAACATGAGTTTTTATCCCTCTTTCGCATTAGCGTGATTTCTAAACTAACTACTGCCTGTCGCTCGAAAACCGGAAGGGCCTGACACTCCGGCCACTTGTCGTATATATATATATATATACTCCTGGCATAGCACTTCTTCGCCATCTATGATCTATGCACCTGCATCATCACATGAGTCGATGATATGCAACATATATAGTTGAGCAACATAAAGAGACAGACTTGGCAAAAATAAAAACAACATATCATAAGTATAAATAACAAAGTTCATCGTACCCCAAAATGCCCTAACTAGAGTGATTTTCGCTAGTCGAGGAGGAGGACGGTTTAATTACATCACAAATAAAGTTTCACCGTGCATAACTCAAAGTTTTGTCATACAGAAAGTATGGACTAAACGGACACATTGTCATATATCGACAATCACTCCAACATTTCGTTCCATCCATCCAAGTCAGGGAGATATTCCCCGAGCCTAGTGAAAGGCTTCAGGTCGAGACGCTGAGAGGATATCCATGTTCAGACGTCTTCCCGCCACATTTGTCCTTCTCCGTAGAACATCCCTGTTTTTTCGACGACCTCCTTCATGATGATTTGGGCAAGTTCGCGCTGGATGTTATAGAACTCAGCTCGAAGTCGATGATCCTCGATATCTCCTATGTCCTTTGCCCATTGCAGAATATGGCCATCGCCGGAAGAAGGTGCCATGCGAAGGTCCTGGTGATCCCGTCTGTACTCCAGCATGTGGTGTAGGACATATAATCCATCATTAAGAGAATCGTCGGGTTGCTGGATGCAGCAGAAGTCGGTCTTATGGCCGAAGGCAACCCTGCCGCCCCTCATCTTCTTGTCCCTGACCTCTCCACCCAGTGATTGGTAGCGAAACATAGCACTGTCGAGAACATCCTTGATGTGGGTGTAATCATTTTTGTGAATGTTCTTCGACGAGTCCAAGTAAAGAGCGTGGGAGAATCGGGGGTAGAGGATGATGAGGACGGCGCACCCGCCGCGCAAAATAAGTCCTCAAATTAATTAGCCTCCACCGTGCAAATGAATGATTGAAATCGAAGGACGGATAGCAGCGCGGATGACTTACACAGGATGATAAGGCATGAGAATCGCCCCCTTGTCCTTATTGGTGAGCATGAAACTGACGATGTAATCCCTCGCGTATTCATGGTGATTTGCGCAGACTCCCAAGAAGCCCTTGTGCATGTAGTACGGGTCAGCGACACAGATATGAGGTATCTGCTCAACCCCGATGATGTAGTTCATGTCCAAGGCAGAAAGGCGGACAAACGTAAAATCCAGCTTCTTCACGTGAAACATGTCGAATATGTAATCGAATCGGAGGAAGAACTTATCCGCGGGGAAGCTGTCGACGTACGACATTTGCCGCGGAACGTTAACCACATAGAGTGGGTATCCTGGATCTTTCGAGGCGATGAGGTCTTTCTCTACCCGCAGCACATCGTCATGAAGTCTCTTTAGATCGCCGAATCTGGCCCGTAGCGCTGTTGCAGGTAGGATTGGTTGACCGGGGATATGCCATTTATCCGCATCGGGGATATCTATATGGTCCTGAAGCCGAGGCTGCTGAGGCGTCTAGATCATAGAAACAACTTTTTTTGCCTTTCCTCGCTCTCTTCCTAGACTACTTTAATACCGGAAGGTCGTCCATAATATGTTGAGACGGCAATTCAGGCACCGACTCATGACGCTCAAACCCTGAGGAGGCGCCAGTATAGACATACTGTTCAACAGCGCCATCGTCGTCCTCATCCTCATCCATGGCGACGTCATCAGCGACTAATGGAGCCTCCTCCTTACCCCGACCGCTATCACCCAACCCGACACCCGACGCTAATTGGGTAGGTGGGGTGTTGATGTTCATACCTTGCTGAGGCTGCGTGCTCGTGGGTGTGCTCCCGACCGCCTCCAGACGAAGCAGACTCTTTGGCCACAACAGGACCCACCCAGCATTGCAACAATCACCAAGCAACCGCGGTGTCTCGTCGTCATCCCCCAGTAGTACTGGAGGAGGCAAATTCTCGTGGCCCGGTTTGACACTGGCCACGGAAACCTTGAAGACGTTCGGGGGGATCGGTCGGCTGTGGAACAATGGTTCCTTCGGCTCCATTATCGTCGCCTTCCCCACGTCCACCTTCTGGTCGCCGATGGTGTACAATATGGTGCACGGGGTTTCGTCGGCCTGCAAAGAAAAGTCTGCAACGTGAGACATCCGAAAGGCAACGAAAAAGGGAGATTATACATTTATATTGAACGGGGCCGGTGTGACAGATACCGTGAGGGCGTCGAGCTCAGCCAAAGACGAAGCACCGCCTCGCACGTCCGGTGCGGGAACCGGTGCGGGAGCAGGTGCAGCTGCAGGTGCTGGTGCAACGCTAGTCGAGCTGCTCCTCGCCAAGAAGTCAGCAAGGGGAAAGCCCGCTGCATCTTTTTCTGGATTTTGCCTGCTCCAATCGAAAACGGTCGGAACCAAGGTAGTAGAAATATCTACAGCCACCTGTTTTGCGGCAGCTATCGCTGTTGCGACTGTCTCGGTTGATCTTTTCTCAACCGCAATCTCAACCCTCTTGTCAATGTTTTCTTCATTTAACCTTCGTCTTTCCTTTCTCTCCTCCGTGGTCTCACGGTAGTACTTCTTCCACGTGGCGCCGTCTCCGACACCGTGCACGCGTCCATACGACGGTCGAGTATCCACCGGTTGTCGTTTCAATATGTTCAACGCCCGGTTGAATGGAGTGTCCCACTTGGGCCTCGCCAATGCCTCGGATGGCGAGTCGCTTTCGGCCGCAATCCTGTGCTGCTCTCTCTGCAAAAGGCACAACAATCGTTTACAAATATGACCAACGTGTGCAGTCGAATTGATCAGAAACTAAAATTACCATCAGTCTCATGAACTCCTTAATGACCGGTGTTGTCTCGTAAACCTTGTTCACTGGGTCCCAACGGTGCCGGGCCCTGAGGACGTCATGCTCCTGTGGGACGGTGAACTCCGCCAAGGGGTCTGGGATGCCCAGACTCGCGGCTTTCGCGTCCTCCTTGGCCCAATTGGACCTCTTTCTGCCGTAACCACGGCTTCCGAGGTGGTGGCGCCCAAAGTTCCTCTCTTGAAGCCCCTTCATGTACTTAGACTTTTTTTTGGGCATCTTTGGCCTCGCAAGCCTCCTTGAATATTTGAAACTGCTCTTCCGTGATCGGATTATCCTTTACAATCTCGGAGTAGGGTTCCTTCTTATCGATGATCCTTGCTTTCACTCGATTTTTCCAGGCGGCCAACGCGTCGCTAAACTTGGTCATGGCGTGTTTGTTTATCTTCTTCATTGCCAGGTCCTCATATGGATCTTTATAATCCTTCTCATTCTGGCCCGGGAACAAGAATATCTGGTGAAACTTCTTTAGGAGGGAGCTCCTCATATTTTCTATCTTCTGTAGTTTCTCATCATTGATGGTGGCGGTTGTCCGTACGATGCAGCCTATTTGATTGTCGTAGCATCGACGTGCTTCCTCGGGCGCCGTTGGCTCAAAATTGCCATCATCCACCTCCGTGACCACCACTCTAGTAGTCTTGAGTTTTTTAGGAACCCGTTGCCTCTTTGCTTTCGGTTCTACACCGGCTCCGCTCCCCGAGGCAGCGCCGGTCGGTCTCGATGCCGGTCTGAGTCTCAGCGCCGGTCTCAGTCTCAGCACCGGTCTGCGTGTCGGTCTCAGTCCCCGATGCCACCGGTGGGACCAACAATAACATCGGTTGATCGTCGGTAAGGCTAAAAAATTCGTCTGCCGCCCGGTAGGCGTCGTAGCAATCACCAGAACCCTGCCCTTCATCGTTGCTAGCCATGTTTCCTATGATTAAAGCTAGTCAATTAATTCTAGACCTAATAAAATGAATAATGACATAAAAAAGGCCTATTATTCTGCAGGAATGTTGACTCCTTCCTGGTGCGGCAAATCCCGGGCACTCGATATGTCCTAGTTTGTAGCACAAGTCATGCCGAAATTCATGGAAAATTTCGGCATGACCTTTGCTAAAAAGTGGACAAATCGAGAACCTGAAATTTGCTGAAACAGAAATGAATCAACATTCCGGCAAAACATAGGCCACTCAGCATCATTCCAGCACAAGTCATATATAGTTTTGACCAAGCCACTCAGCCGGAACAGATATGTTTTTTGTCTAAAGCTAAAAGTATTTAGCTAAAAATATTTAGGTCCATAGTCCAAATAATTCAAATTTCATTTGAATGAAATTTGGAACAAATTCAGGTCCTAAAAAAATTGCTAATCATTTTTCCTAAATGCTATAAAATGCCTACTGCCCTAAAAAAATCTAGGGTTCATATGAACACCTAGGGTTCATATGAACATCAACACAATATCAACATATATATGAAATTACCCTAGCAGAGAGAGAGAGGAGGGTAGGGGACAGTAGAGGCAGAGCCTTACGGTCGGCGGCAAGGGCAGGCTCTGGCTCGGGCGGCGGCGGTGAGGTCGAAGGCGGCGGCTGTGAGGTCGACGATGGCCTCGGGCGGCGGCTGTGAGGTCGAGGGCGGCCTCAGGCGGCGGCGGTGTGGTCGAAGGTGGCGGGCAGCGGCGGTGTGGTCGAAGGCGGCCTCGGGCGGTGGCGATGTGGTCGAAGGCGGCAGGGCGACGGCGGTGATGGAGCAGTTGGGGACAGGGGGGCGGGAGTAGAGAGAGGGGGGAAAGGACTTAGCGAAAATTTGAGCCCGGATTTGAGTCAAACTAGCAGTAGCGCGTTTCGCCGAAATGCGCTATAGCTAAGGTAGCTATAGCGCATTCCGATAAAACTTGCTACTGCTATTCCATTCAGTTTTTACTTTTTTTCACTTTATCTTATTTCCGTTAGCAGCAGCGCCTTACACGTAAGTGCGCTACAGCTAAGGATATTAGCAGTAGCGCTGGCCTGTATACGCACTACTGCTAAGTTGGGCTAGCCATGTGCGCCTAGTTCAAACATAGCAGCAGCGCTTTTTGCTAGTACGCGCTACTGCTAAAGTCATAGCAGTAGCGCTGTTTATTTAAGCGCGCTGCTACTAAGTAGCAGTAGCGCTTGATTTTGTACAGCGCTACTGGTAAGATTCTGTGTATAGGCTTTTCCCTAGTAGTGCAAGCTTACACCCAAGTCGGGTAAATGCATATTCGTGGGATCTCCGAGGGAAACAATGGGATATAGCTTCTACGACCGGGAAGAGAACAAAGTGTTTGTTGCTCGGAACGGGGTATTCCTTGAGAAAGAGTTTCTCAGTCGGGAAGCCAGTGGGAGGACGGTCCGATTTGAATAATTTCGAGGACCACTCGGTGACGGCTCGGCGGGTCATGTGATCATACCGGAGTCAGTGAGGGAACCCATAGTGGAAGCGGCACCGGAACCGCGAAGGTCGGAAAGATTGGGCAGAGTGCGTGATGTATTGTTGCTAGAAACCGACGAGTCGTCTGATATGTCTCCAATGTATCTATTATTTTTTATTGTTCCATGTTGTTATATTATCATTCTTGGATGTTTTACAATCATTTTATAGCAACTTTATATCATTTTTTGGGACTAACTATTGACATAGTGCCCAGTGCCAGTTGTTGTTTTTTTGCTTGTTTTTACATCGCAGAAAATCAATACCAAACAGAGTCCAAATGCAGTGAAACTTTTTGGAGATTTGTTTTTTGGACCAGAAGACATCCAGTGGGCCAAATAAGTACCAGAGGGGTGCCCTAAGGGGGGCACAACCCACCTGGGCACGCCTGGGGACCCAGGCGCGCCCTGGTGGGTTGTGCCCACCTCGCTGGCCTCCCGCACCACCTCTTCGCCTTATAAATTCCCAAATATTCCAGAAATCCTCGGGACAACCCTAGATCGAAAGTTCCGTCGCCACAAGCCTCTGTAGCCACTGGAGGGGGAAATCATCACCGGTGGCCATCTTCATCATCCCGCTGGCCACCATGATGAGGAGGGAGTAGTCCACCCTCGGGGTTGAGGGTTTGTACCAGTAGCTATGTGTTTAATCTCTCTCTCTCTCTCTCTCTCTCTCTCTCTCTCTCGTGTTCTTGAGATGTCACGATCTTGATGTATCGCGGGCTTTGTTAATATAGTTGGATCATATGGTGTTTCTCCCTCTCTATCTTGTTGTGATGAATTGAGTTTTCCATTTGAGATTTCATTTTATCAGATTGAATACTTTTATGGATTTGAGAGCACTTGATATATGTCTTGCATATGAATACCTGTGGTGACAATGCGGTATTATTTTGTTTCACTTGATATATGTTTTGGCACTCAACTCACGGATTCCAGAGGTGACATTGGGGTAATCTATGCATAGGGGTTGATGCACGTTCTCGTCTTTGTTTCTCCGGTAGAAATCTTGGGGCACTCTTTGAGGTTCTTTTGTTCGGTTGAGTATTACAAATCTAAAATTGTTTGACGCATATCGTATAATCAACTCACGGATACTCGCGGTGACATTGGAGTGTCTAGGTGACATTAGAGTTGGTTGATGTGTATCATATGGTGTTATTTTAGTATGAACTCTTGGTTAGATCGATCGGAAAGAATAGCTTGGTGTTATTTTAGTACGAACTCTAGGATAGATTGATCGGAAAGAATAGCTTTGAGGTGGTTTCGTACCCTACAAACAATTTCTTCTTATGTTCTCAGCTAGATAAGAACTTTGCACTACTAGGGAAAAGCCTATACACAGAGTTATAGCAATAGCGCTGGTTAAAATAGGGCGCTACTGCTAATTTGTAGTAGCGCGTTCCAGGAAAGCGCGCTATAGCTACAACTATAGCAGTAGCGCGTGTGTAGCAAACAGCGCTACCACTATAAATTCCACCGTGTTGGCAGTAGGCTAGGAATAGTAATAGCGGTTCCGCACAAAGCGCGCTACCATTATGGTCGTTTTGCAGCGCGTTTCCTGCATAGAGCGCTACTGCTAAGAAATGAAAGAAAAATGAAAAAAAATAAAAAAGTAAATGAAAATGAAAGAAGTAGGAAACAGAGAAATGAAAAAAAAGAAAATGTAAGGATAAGCAAAAGAAATAACTGCTTCCTACAGCAGCAGCGTGTTTTGCTAAAATGCGCTATAGCTAATTTAGCTATAGCGCGTTTCCGGAACAGCGCTATTGCTAGTTCGACTTAACCACCTCAAAATTTTACTAAGTCTTGCTTCCCCCCTCTGCCCCCCTGTTCCCCTTACACCTCCGTCGTCGCTGCCCGAGCCCAAGCCTGCCCTCACCGCCGCCGCCCTCAACCTCACCACTGTCGCCGCCCGCCGCACACCCTCGACGCCGCCCCCGACCCCGACCTCGACGCCGCCCTCCGCCGCGCGCCCGAGCCCCGACCCCGACCTCGACGACGCCTGCCCCTCCCTCGCCGCCCCGAGGTGAGCACGCCTGCTCCTCCCCCTCCCCTACCTTTGTCTAGGGTTCTTCAAATTTTAGTTGCATCAAATTAGTTAGGGTTCATCTATGGGTGGAGATGAATCGGATGCGGATGTTTTCTTAGATGATGAATAAACACTATTGTAATGCATAATAAAATGAGTAAAATTTGACCACTTATTTCACTTTTAAGTTGGATAATTGGAATATTCGCTACCACTTTCCACCCCTAGGTTCATCAAATTAGATGGTTATTAGGGCAGTAGTTCCTAGGTAGCTATGGCATTTAGCTATAAACAAAAAACAGAATTGTTTTTGTTTTCAAAAACTTGGTTAAACTAATTGTTGCTATGTAAACAAAAAACAAGATTGTTGTTATATGATATATGTCATTGATGTTCATTTGCATATTCCATTATTGTTGATTATATCTTTTCATTGAATTGGCATGTTATATGCAAATTCCTCAATAGTGTTTGCTCATGTTATATCTTTTCATTGAAGTGGTTCGATTGTGCCCAAGTGGCTTTGTTGTTTCCAGGGAATGAAGCCGAGTGGCCTATGTTTTGCTGGAATGTTGATTCATTTCCGTTCCGGCAAATTTCAGGCAAGCTTTTAAATCTAGGCCGATGCGACCGGTATATAGGCCGATATATCACTTTTGGGGCTCTGCCAATATAAGCATAACATATCATTTGGTAAATATCATTTTCCAACATATCATCCGATATGGACCGAAATATCGACCGATATGGCCGATATCTAGCCCGATATGTCCACTGATATATAACGATACATAGATGACAAGAATTCTTTACTAGAAAGTAGTGAAATAATAACATTATGCATTTTACAACTTCATTATATATTTTTACAACTTCATTATATATTATCAAGTCATGCACAATGTTTTGTACAAATGCATATATATCGAATTGTTTTGAATCATAGAGTAACGATTTTGTGCCTTCCTTAATAGTTTCTTTATCAACAAGTTAATAAACTAGGAATATAAAAGTGTTATGTTAAAGCATTGAGATCGTACATTTTCATTTACTAAAAGTAAATGTTTTGAACAAGAATAATGAAAAAAAAGTAGACTTGGTTTCTCCGATATATCTACATATTGTCCGATATATCACCCATTATCCGACATCTGATATGTCGAAGCCAAACCGATACGAACCCGGTATCTGGTATTTTGAAGCTTGATTTCAGGTTCTTGATTTGTCCACTTTTTAGCAAAAGTCATGCCAAAATTTTCCGTGAATTTCGGCATGACTTGTGCTACAAACTAGGACATATCAAGTGTCTGGGATTTGCCACACCGGGAAGGAGTCAACGTTCCTGCAAAGCATAGGCCTTTTTTATGTCATTATTCACTTTATTAGGTATAGAGTTAATTGACTAGATTTAATCGTAAGAACTAGGTACTAATTAGGTACTAGTTTATTTTTATTTATAATAAGTTTATTTTTAGTAAGAACTAGTTGAATTAATAGAACTAGTTGAATATGTCACATTTGTTGTAATTTTTGTAGTTAAAGCAATTATTCCTGCATCGACGTCGACGATGCCTATCCCGCATCCTCGTCGTCGTCGACTCGACGGAGGACACCTGCTTAACCAGATGGGCCATGTTCGGGACTGGGCTCCGCCGGGCTGGTACTGGAAGGCGCTACCTACCAGGGGGCGCAGGTTGGTGAGGAGTTAGCCCGTCGTTGACCCGAACCTTCTTTGGTGGCGGTCGCGTGGGCCAGTGATGGTCCAGAGGCTCGAGGACCCCGCGGAGGTGGTACATTGCCGTGTCAGGGAGGAGAACGCACACGTCCGTCGCTACTTGTTTGAGTTGGAGCACAGATTCTCCAATGCCTGGCAGGTTCTTTGGGCAGATGACCGGACATATGATCTTGTGATGGTTCCTTCTCTTTGGGTGTCCACCGCCCGCGTGGATACCCGTCGTGCGCTAGGGTTTTAGTTGTATTAGTGATGTTATATGTATGATACTATTTGGGATGTATTAGTGATAATATTCGACGATGTACGGACACATGAGATGATTTACTTTTGCTTATTCGATGCATGCTAATTTGAATTCTTATTTATTTTACGATTTGGTTTTGCTTATTGAATGCTCATGTCAATATGAGTCCTATAAGATATTTTTGAAATGTATATCTTGTGTTGCTCAAATAGGAAATATCTAGTGCACCGGATTTGTGTGTTGAGTATCCTGGTAGTTGCCTTCGATCGATTTTCAATTAATGTTTCAACTATGAACATAGGAAATGTCTGACGACGAAAAGGATTTCGGTATTTGCGAATACTGCGAAGACGAGCGCGGCATGTGCGACAGAATCTTCCTAGATGATGATAGGCGCTTCAGCATGAAGCTGGACGAGAACTTCGAAGTGGATACAGTAAGTCACAATGACAAGTCTTTTTTCATAATTAAGCATGACATCTGCTTCATTTGCTTCAACTTATAATTTAAGTTTTTAACTATTCTACTGGCGTATCCCCTGCCATGCAAGAGTTTTTGTCTTGGATAAGATAAGTTTCAGTCCTATGCAAACTACTACGGAGGTAAAGAGAGTTAACTTGAAGACCGAGCATGGTTATACTTTCCACGCAAAATTATACAACGCAGACACCTACACCTATTTTGAATGCAAAACTTGGCAAGCACTATGCAAGGCTTATGCATTTGAGCCTAATATGTTTATCACCTTTGATATTCGTCCCGACGAAGATATTGAAGGTAATAGAGACATCTGGGTCGATGTGCAGACGCCTCTAGTTATACCATTATGTGAGTTTCTCAACCTTATTTATGTCTTCGATATTGTTTATTCAAAAATAGTTGACAACTAATTTCTATTGACAACTTATTTCCATTCAAGCAAACATGTCCGGCGCTTGGTAGACATGACCGTCCACTATCCCGGGCTTGAACTAAACTGCGAGGAGATAGGTCATTATGTTTCATGGCTTGAGGATCTTCATACTGTCAAGACAAATTATTTTCCTGGACTTAAAAATCTTAGTACTCAAAACGTGCGACCAATAGTGTTCGTACTGAACTACGGTAACATCTATTTAGGAAAGATGGTAAGATTTTTACTATTTGTCCTCAATGCATCTTTTGCATACATTATTTTTAAGCTAAACTTCATTGCTAAGTATGTTACTATGCGATGTTCTTCAACAGGGACTCCCGATGAATGTTGTGCCTCATTGGATCGATACTAAAGGTCACATGAGAATTGTTAGCTTACGGCCAAGATTTCCTACAATGCACTTTAGTGCATACAGGATTTCTAATAGCGAGGAATGCTTAATAGTGAAAGACTGGAGCAAAATTGTGAACGATCGCAGAGAAGTACTAGGGGGCAGTAATCAGAAGCGCAGCCCATGATTAGGAGACAGGTTCATCTGCATGTTCCAACTTGATGAAGCAGGAGTGCTACACATGTTTTATGCTATTTTACCTGAGAGAGAGCAGTAGGAGTGATCAGCTAGCTAGAAATGAGTTATGATGATTAAATAGCTAGTGTTGGTGGTAATGACTATGATGATTATTATTAGCTAGTGTTGGTGGTGATTAGATAGCTACCGCAGCTAGTGTTGATGGTGATTAGCTAGCTAGAATGAGTTTGAAGATGATGATGTGTGCTACACTATGACTATGATGATTAAATAGCTATTGTTGGTGGTAATGACTATGATAATGATTAAATAGCTTGTGTTGGCGGATTAGATTCAAGTGGAGGCAACATGCGGTGCACATCGAAAGTACTACTAGTCCAAACTAGATCAAGTTTGGATTAGTAGTATACTTTTGACATGCATCACATGGTTCCTCCACTTGAATCTAATCCACCTTCATTTGACACACTGTTATGGACATATTGATATAACAACCTCATAATTGGTATTGTACCAAAATTTGTATAACGGCATATAAATACACTAAAAATAAAAAATGAGAAAAAGAATACTAGTAGCGATGGAGAGTAAACACGCTACTACTAGCTATATTAGCAGTAGCGCGGGAGTGAACAAACGCTACGGCTATGTGTCTTAGCAGCAGCGCGTGTCGCACACGCTACTGCTAAGGAATAGTTGTAGCGCCTTACTAGTAGCACGGTGTCCCGCGCTACTACTAGGGTTTTCCCTAGTAGTGTTGGAGTGATTCTTCGTTGCATGTTGAGGGATGATTATGTGATCCAATTAGATTAGCATTGTTGAGAGATTGCACTAGTGAAACTTCGGACCCTGGGCCTCATTTTCAAGCATTGCAATAACGTTTGTGCTCCGTTTTATCAATTGCTACCTTGCTATTTTTTATTGTTCCTATTGCAAAATCAATATCTACTATCATTACTACACTCTTATCACCATCTCTTCGCCGAACTAGTGCACCTATACAAATTACCATTGTATTTGGTGTCTTGGGGACACAAGAGACTCTTTGTTATTTGTTTGCAGGGTTGTTTGGAGAGACCATCTTCATCCTACACCTCCTACGGATAGATAAACCTTAGGTCACCACTTGAGGAAAAATTGCTACTGTCCTACAAAACTCTGCGCTTGGAGGCCCAACACGAGTCTACAAGAATAAAGTTGTGTAGTAGATATCACCGGCCACGTATGCGAAAGCGATGGTGAGCCCGGATTCCGAGGCATGGCTAGAGGCCATGAGATCCGAGTTAAACTCCATTGATGAGAATCAAGTATGGGACTTGGTTGATCCGCCGCCTGGCGTAAAGGCTATTGGCTGCAAATGGGTCTTTAAGAAGAAAACCAATGTGGATGGAAATGTCCGGATCCGCAAAGCTCGGCTTGTCGCTAAAGGTTATGGACAAGTTCAAGGAATTGACTATGACAAGACTTACTCGCCGGTAACGATGTTGAAGTCGGTGAGGATCGTACTAGCTATAGCTGCATATTTTGATTAAGAGATATGGCAGATGGATGTCAAAACGGCTTTCCTTCATGGAAATTTAACCCAGGACGTGTATATGATACAGCCAAAGGGTTTTGTCGATCCGACTAGTGCTAGTAAGGTATGCAAGCTCAAGAGATCCATTTATGGGTTGAGGCAAGCATCTCAGAGTTGGAACATTCGTTTTGATAAGGTCGCCACTAGTCTCGGTTTCATCAGAAGCGATGAGGACTCTTGTTTATACAAGCAGTTAAGTGGGAGCTCGATAGTGTTTTTGATCTTGTAAGTGGATGACATACTACTGATCGAAAATGATGTTTCGATGCTGAACTCGGTCAAAGAATCATTGAATGGCAAGTTTTCAGTGAAGGACCTTGGTGAGGCAGTTTACATTTTAGGCATCAAGATCTATAGAGATAGATCGAGGAGGCTGCTCGGCTTGAGCCAAAGCACGTACATAGATAAAGTGTTGAAGCGGTTCAACATGAGTGAGGCCAAGAAAGGGTTCTTGTCTGTCTCACATGGTATAAGGCTAAGCGAGGCTCAGAGTCCTTTGACATGTGATGAGCGAAGCATGATGAGTCGGATTCCGTATGCCTCGGCGATCGGATCCATCATGTATACCATGATATGTACATGGCCTAATGTTGCTTTTGCAATAATCCTAACAAGTAGATACCATGCCAACCCAGGTGAGAGTCACTGTGCAGCGGTAAAGACTATTTTGAAGTACCTGAAAAGGACTAAAGATATGTTCCTAGTTTATGGAGGTGAGGATGAGCTCGTCATAAGGGGTTACACCAACGCTAGTTTCCAAACCGACAGAGATGATTGTCGATCACAGTCCGGATTCGTGTACGTCATGAACGGAGGAGCAATGAGCTGGATGAGTTCCAAGCAAGATACGGTGGCCGATTCTACCACAGAAGCCGAATACATTGCGGCTTGTGAAGCTGCAAAGGAAGGTGTTTGGATCCGGAACTTTCTAGATGATATTGGTATTTTCCCAGCCTCGGTAAAACCGTTGGACCTTTACTGTGATAATTCTGGTGCCATCACACAAGCCAAGCGGCCGAGGAATCACCACAAGACCAGACACATAGATCGGAAATATCACCTGATATGAAAGATCGTAAAGAATGGTGATGTTGAGTTATGCAACATTCACACGGATGCAAATGTTGCAGATTTGTTGACTAAGCCGCTTCCACAACCCAAGCATGAGGGGCATGTTATAGCTATGGGCATTCGATGTCTATTTAATTGACTCTAGTGCAAGTGGAAGACTGTTGGAGAAATGCCATAGAGGCAATCATGTATGATGATATTTCTTATGTGTTTATGAATAAAGATAGTCCTTGGACATTATCAATGATGTGTACCAACAAGTACATGACTTGTTTGTGGGACTATGCATTGTATGATGACTGTCCTAAAAGGTCCCTAATCGGAAGGGCTGTATGGACGCGCAGCTGACTAGACTAGCATATGACACGGTCGATGGCTTGGTCTCACTAGCCATGGAGCATTGGATGCTAACCGGATAATATGGACTCGGAAGGATCTGGTCGGATTCGACGTAGTCGGATCCGAGTTGAGAAAAGGTCCGAGTCGGACAGACCCAACTATGAGACACAACGATATGTCATCTGTGAGTCTCTAGTACAACATACGTTCTATGTCCTAAGACTTGAGCTGACGCATGTACTTGGGATGGTGACAGACTTGCTTTGGGCCAACCAAACGCTACTCCGTGACTGGATAGTTACAAAGGTAGGTTTCGGGCTTGTCCAGACCCATGCTGCGAGACATGGTCGAGCAAGATGGGATTTGCCCCTCCGATCAGGAGAGATATACTCCGGGCCCCTCGTGTGATCCGACCAAGATAGGCATGGCCATGCGATTAGGATTATGAGATAATCCGGTTAGTGGTCGGCATCACTGGAACGAGAAAGAGGTCGGGCTAGCACAAGGATGACAGACTCGCCTTGAGCCTGAAAACATATATCATGTGGCAAAGGGAACAGAAAGTGTGATGTACAGGTTCGCCTAACCAGCTTCATCGGACACTTGGAGTCGGCACGCTTTGCTAGAGGCCGCTACCGACTAGCCGAGTCGGATGTGATCTGACTCGCGACCAAGTGAACGAGAACCAAAGGGGTCGCGCGCTTAAGTGGGGAACCTGTTGGGCTTACTCGGACTCGGATCCAGGCCGAACAGATTTTGGGCTTTAGGGTCCGTGTGAGGCCCAAGTGTTGAGCCCGCGATGGACGCCTATATAAAGTGGGGTGCTACACACTCATTCGGTTGATCGCTTCAGGCTATCACTAGGGTTTGCATGTGTTGCGAATAGCCACCTCCACTCGTCGCTGATTGTGTGATCGGACCTAGCAGTCCGCCGCACGGTGTTCCTCTTGCACGCGTGGATACCATTAGAGGCGGTGCACCTGTGCCGCTCTGGCAAACTTGTACATGGGATCCGACGACCGACTGTTCGAGGGAGATCGGACGAGGAGGAGACAATCCACGCTGACGCGCTGCCCCAACTCTTCTTCCGTTGCACGACACTGCGCGTCTAGTGGTAACGATCTGTGATCCGTCTCCTGTAGCATGTTCTTGGTTGTTCTCCGTGTAGGAAATTTTTATTTGCAGTCGACGCACCCTATCGTAGATCCCAACAATGCTGCTCTACCATCTTCAGCCTCTGCCTCTGCCATGTTGAAGCCCTGCTTCGGCAGCTCCGCATCGTCCTCCTCCGGATCCGCCTCCTCCATCGGCTCCGGAAGCGGCTCTCCTTCCACCTCCTCCCGCTGCTGCTCCTCGTCCTCCTCTGGCTCCGGCGAATTCGGCAGTGATGCGGGCGGCGCGCCTTGCCAGGATCTCCTCCACGATCTGCCTCTGGCGCTCGGGCGTGAGCATAGCGTACGTGGTGATCAACCGCCAGACCATGGCGATGCCGGAGAGCATGGGAGAGCGGGGGAGAGGAGGCGGGCGGCCTCGGTGGCGGCGCAGAGACGGAGATGTGAATGGGCTAGGGTTGGGGACGCCGGCCGACTTAAATAGCCGCCTCAGGTGGCGAGCCGGAGCGGCGTCACGCGGCGACGGATAAGGCGTCCGTCGGACCGTCGGGTTTCTGGTTGAGTCCGTGTAGGACCCCATCGTCAGTCCTACGTGGCGGACGCGCCCGGGGCCCGATATCCGCCCCATATTTGGGCTGGATATGAGGGGTGTCAGTTAGTCCAGGCGTTTGAGGCCCATTTGTGGGCCTTCTGGGTCGAAAAATCGTGACGGGATAGTGACCGGGCGGCCCGCCCGGGACCTATGAGGCGGGTTTGAAGGACGCGACTGTAAATGCTCCAACATCTTACCTGTAATCTGATCCTCTTGTACTTGGGACCGAGCACCCCCTTCTCTTGATGCTCAACAACACCATCAAAAGCGTCTAGTAGTGACGAATCAACCTGTGGTTGGGATGGTTAGATGGACAGTGTTATTCCCTGCCCACCAGAGTTCAAATCCCGATGCTCGCATTTATTCTCGATTTATTTCAGGATTTCCAGCGATACGCTTTCAGTGGGAGGAGACATTTACGTCGTAAAATCTCAAGATGATATGCCAGCTCAGTCTCTCGGAGATGCTCATAAAGGTAGGGTGTGTATGCGTTTATAGGGGTGAATGTATGCGTCTGTACCGTGTTCAAAAAAAAGTCTAGTAGTGTACGTTTCATGATAGTTGCTACCACGTATTTTCACCCCTCTATCAATGAAATGATTCACGCAAAAAAAGTGCTCATTTTTCGCAATTCGACTGGGCATGTGCACAGACATTCCCCATGGCGCGCCGGTAACGAAACGACTACATACGGACTCCCGTATACAGTAGATCTTTCTAGAAGTGCCGATACTAGGAAGAATTGGCCCACTTCCTCTTCCTCCGCAGACCGCAGTTACCGCCTCGGGTGGATCTGGGACGGATCACGTCGCCGTTGACCGGACCTGAAAGTCAGTTGGTGCCCGGACATAATTTATTTTCTTTCGTTCTTCTGTGGTGTGATTGATCTATGCTATTCCAAGATCTGATCTAGAAGTATTCCGCTTCGATCTGTCTTTTCTTTTGCCAACCAGGTCTGCTATTTGCTCATCGATGAATCGGAAGCGCCCATCGGCGTTGGCTGCCTGCAGCAGCAATCGCCCTTCCGCGATGACTGCGCGCACGAAGCGCCGTCGTGCCGCCACCTTGCAATCTGATGCATCTTCGTGGGCGTCGCTGCACGAAGACTTGCTCAGCCTGATCGGCTGGCGGGTCTTGGCTGCTGACTTGCTTGACTATGTCCGATTCCGTGCGGTTTGCCCTTACTGGCGCTCCGCCACCGTCTCCCCGCGCGGCCGCGGCCTCCACGACCCGCGCTTCCACCCGCGCCGCTGGATGATGCTCCCCGAGGGCCACGGCATCCACCCGGGCCACCGCAAGCTGGGCGGGTACATCCGCTTCATCAACCTCTCCACCGGCGCCATCCTCCGCGTCCGGCTCCCGCTTTTCAGCAACCACTGCGTCCTCGACTCGGTCGACGGGATCCTGCTGCTGCAGCAGGACGAGGACACCGTCATCCGCCTCCTCCACCCCTTCACCGACGACATTGTGGACCTCCCTCCGCTCGCCACCCTTCTAGCAGGGTTAGCACCCTCCCAGGAGAAGATGTTCAGCTGGAACGTTCTGAGGACCGTCGGTGCTACCTCTTTCACAGTGAGCGCAGATGGAGTCGTCACCGCCATGATTGGGCTCTTTAAATTGGGACGGGTAGCGTGTGCCACCACCATGGACCAGCAATGGCGGCTCTCGACATGGCGCATATCAAATGGTTGGAGGCCACTGTCATTCCAAGGCAAGATGTACACCTTGCACACTCCCACAAATGGCAGCGAGCTTCAGATTTTCCAAATTGACTTGCCGGGGCACGGGGAGAAGGAGGACTTTGATAGAATTTTGTGTTATCTACCGGCACCTAAGTTGATTGCCACATGTCTGGCAGGCAAACCTCAGAAGCCTTATTACTACCTCGCAGAATGTGATTCGGAGATCCTGGTGATCGGCCGTTGCCTTTCTGGTTCACTCGACGTTGAGGTTTACAGACTATCTGACATTATCCTAGACAGGATTGCCCCACTAACGAGCATCGGAGGAAATGCTCTCTTTGTTGAAGAAAGGGTCTTGAGTGTCAGCAGTAGAGTGCACCCCACCATTGTGGGTGACTCTATTGTACAACTCCATAACAAGGAAATTTATCTTGGGCATTACCACCTTGCCACTGCGACATGGTTGCCAACAGCGGATGGGTGTGTCAGACGTGGTGTACCGAGCCCTTGTAGCCTCATCTACCATATCTTCACCTGTTGCTATCGTCCCACTTGGTGAGCGAGTTTTTTCCGTGCTTTGTTGTTACTTAATTCAAGCATATATATGCTACTTGTTGAGCTGATTATTTTCACACCTATGCTTGTAGGAACAAAGGGGGGCTTCTTTATCAGGGTAATGTGCAACCTAGTTGGAAAGTGAAGAGAAAATGGCGTGAGGGGGTGAGTATGATCTGGAATACCTCAATGGTCGCAAACTTATAAGTAATATCATATCAGTAGGGCAACTTTATCTTTTGACCTTTGATTAGATTTGAGATATACAACATAGGATTCGTGATTGCACAGACATAAGTTGCAATTCTTCTTTGTATTTACAACTAGTGAAATAACACTCCGTAGATACTAGCAACAACTATAGTCACTGGAAATATATGTAGTGTGATCACCATTTGTGATATGTATTGTGCAATCAAATTTTTCTTGGGAACCAAATTAGCATGAGAATTTGCCGGAAACTCCCTTTTTCGAGAAAACAGACACATACTCTGACTGCGTTGTAGTACTTAATATAATCGGGGCAAAATATTTACAATAGGAAGTGTTACTACTTTGAAGCCTATGGTTGAAATGGAACTCAATTTGAACTATGTAAAAACCTCAAAGAAATGATTTTATGGTCCTTGACTTAATTATCCATAAATTCCTGGTTGGGCGGCACATTGTTGAAAAACTTGTTGTCTCTGTGCTTCCAAGTATACCAGGCATGCATCAGGCATGGAAACCTCAAAGAAAAAGGGGCACTGGAACATCTCTGCTCTGTCATTCCCAGCCCAGACAACACCCATTCACCCAACATATGCTGCCTTGACGTCTCCTCTGTGTTCTTAAAATCCACACTAGAGCGTCCTTCTTGATGCTCCCTCCGTCCCATAATGTAAGACGTTTTTGCAAGAGTAGGCATTTACTATCTTTTAAGCTACCTCTCCGAGCATCACAGCCCCGTGGGGAAGTTTCCTCTTGCTCCTTTTGCAATTAGCATGTATGTGGTACTGTTCTGATAACCATTGTAACATGATCACTTTTATGAAATGTGATGGTTGGTTTGTCACTGTTGAGTTTTGTTAAAGAAGAGACGCAAGTGATTTTTCCAAGGTGTGCATTGGTTTTTGTATTGTTGGGTGTCACTTGTGTCATGTGCGGTATGGTGTGTCAATGTTGAGTTTTGTTAGAGAAGAGAAAATGCAAGTTTGTGCATATCAAAACACGAGTAATGCTACATCTATAAAAGGTTACGTACAACTTTTACATGCAAGCTGATGTGGGGATTATAATTGGTATATAGGGATGAAAGGGCCCACTCCAGTTGAATTCAGGGTGGGGGAGGGGGGAGGGCATCATAGTTTGGAAAGTTAAGTATAACGTTTGTATATTCTTTGTATGTTTACCAATATGGGTCAAAACACACATATTACTAACATGGTAGGTCGTCAGATTTCTAACAAGGATAGTGGCGGGCTTAAACTTGTCAACTGCAATGCATTTGTGAACTTGTTCGTGCTGGGTCAAGAATGTGCATGGGTAGACAGTTCTTTTTGCAGATTCAGTAGCTCGTCAACTACATCTTGATACTGGGTTTAGTATTCTGTTTCATATATTTTTGCGGATAAGTTCTGTTTTGTATTCGATCATATTGATTTAGTTTTCTTTTTGTTGTATTTCTGCTTTGATCATATTGATTTATTATATTTCTTTTTGCAGGGATTTGGTTAGTACTCACTCCGTCACATAATATAAAAACACTCTTATATTATGGGACAGAGGGAGTAGTTTAGTAGTCATTGATCTGATATATGTTGTCCCTTTGCTAGGCATAAATGGTTCTCGTGTCACAGAAAAGGAGCAGGGTCTAAATTCATTCATCTATCACGCTTTCCTTGTGGCAGTGGCACTCTACTTTTTCAAGGCAGTGTCAGACTTTAAGTTATTGTAATCTTTTTTATAGCTAAATTATTATAATTTTTATGTTTTAAAAATACTAGTTAATGCATCATTTTTATACTGTCAAATTGTTCTAATGTACTACCTCCATTCCTAATTATAAGATGTTTTGGATATTTCATCTATATACGACCGATCTAGGAAAAAGTCAGAACATCCTTATAATTGTGAACGGAGGGAGTAGTTCTCTACTCATTTATCTACAAATCTGCTTGTATCACTAGTCTCGTTGATTGTCAACTTGCACCTGAATAAGCAACCAGGTCTTATAACTGCTTTCATGCATAATCCTACTATCTTTTCTATATTAGCATAAGCTTGATAGCCCTGATGCTAAGGTATTTCCTCCAGTTCATCGCCATGGGCTCCGCTTACCTGCTTGTTTTTCCTTCCAATAGGAAATCAGCTTCTTCAACCGTGTGATTCTCTTGGAGCAACATACTTTCTCGTGTCATTGTAATATAATCGTGAAACATACATACAACACAATAAACAATGTCAGTGAACACCTGCATAAGAAGTTTGAAAATTCATAGTCCCAAAACCATGGCACGGGAATATGTCACAAGAGCTATGCACCTGATGGAACACATCAATATCATGAGACCCAAACATATCATACAAGAAAATTCAGTTGAAATTTTCATATCTCTATTTTGTCGACCAAAAATGCAAATGGCTCTTCATCTATTCTCTCTAACCAACAGAAGCATTGGCTATCTTGGATTGATTCCTCATCAAAACTCAATCAACCGGTTGTTTCACTTGTTTGTTCCCAATGAGGCATTGAACTTTGAAGCGGTGCACCGTCCTACGCAAGATCCGGGTGGTAGAGCTAGGTCCAAGCAAGATCGATCCGGGTGGCGGTGCTAGGTCCCTAGTTTGGGGGTGGCGGTGGGCACCGTCTGATGAGGTTATTCCCGCCAGGTAGGCTCACAATGACGTGAAGACCCAAAACATTAGCGGTGATATAGGGTAGGCCATCAGTTGGAGTGGGCATCATCGGAGAAGATTACCCGCTCAATCGGATCACTATCCGTCAGTCGAACATCATGTAATATATTGTCAGTCGGATGGTCTCAAGATGGCAATTTTAGCCATGGGTACGGATACCCGTGGATACCATACCCGCATGGGCAGGGTATGGGCATAACTTTATACCCACGGGTAGTACCCATACCCTGCCTGTTAAGTCATGGGTAGGGCGCGGGTATAGTCTTGTACCCATGGATATACCCATACCTTACCTGTGTATACTGGCATGTTATATGGTGAAGTGTGTCGTGAGCATTTTAATCTATGTTAAAGTTGTCACCAGTTGTAAATTTGAATTGAGATAATTGTCTTGTACTCGTCTATTTGTTATTGAGTTGGGATAAATGTGTTTTTTATCAAATGTGTTATGGATGAATGTAAAATAGTGAATAACTTATGTACTGTTTGATTTACCCGTTGGGTACCCAATGGGTATGGGTACGGGTAAAGTTTCATACCCATTGGTATGAGTATGGGTAGAATTTTGTACCTATTGACTACACAAGTATGGGTATGGTATTGCTCTACCTGCCTCATACCCTACCCATTGACATCCTTATATGGATGATACACGAATTATGACAGCATGCCAGCAGCCTTTGGGATTCACTATGGCACTTTATGGGATGCTCCACTTGCCATGATGACAAACGTTACTAAGCCCCCACTACTTGGAGTTAAGATCGAGTGTTATGACTCATAGGGGGGCGTTTTATCAATGTATTTAATATCAGTTACAATTGGTTGGAATCCAGCGGTAGCGCACTTTATATAAGCCAACCTGGGCCCATCACTGCTACTTGAGTTACTATTAACAGGCAGCAATACGTGCCCGTCACTGATATTTTGGGTCTCGTGGCAAATTTGTTCAAAAATACTGGTGGCATGCATCAACTACGTGCCAAACACTAGTAACGCAAGTAGCAGTGGCGGACTCCATTTTGTGCCCGCCACTAGTAACTTTTTTGCCCGCCACTAGTAACTCAAGTACAAGTGTTGGATGAGGGGAGGGTTTTAGGAGCGTTGGATGTAGGAGAAGTGGATGGTCATGATTTGACTGGCGGGGGGGGGGGGGGTCTGGGGCCTCACACGGTTGCTGCCTTTCCATCTCCTACCAAAGAAAAAAGGGATTTTTATTTCTGTGCCCCTGGTTCGTTAGTTATACTCATTCATCCCCACGCTCTTAACTTCTGCTCACTTTTCCCCACTCCCTTGCTCAAAACCCTCAGAACAGGTTACAACGGACGTTGTCATCAGGTCAATGCCTTTGACCGTTAACTCTGACGAGTGGGGCCGTCTAGGGCCGAATCCACCTTTGACCGTTTACCCGTATAGTGGTTTCGTATGCTGACCATATAGTGGTATTCGTATACATGTGCGCATGCAACTGACTGCGGTCGTGGGATAGTACGTGTGGGACATGCCCGAAATGTCCCATCGTATAAAGAGGGGGGAACCACCTCCCGGCGCATCGCTCCTACCATTTCCCCCGGGTCCCCCCCCCCAAATCCCCTCCCTGTCGCATTGTGTTCCTCTTCCCCATCAGCGTCGTCTCACTCTCCTCCACTACCTCCACCACACCGTCTCGCTCTCCCCCACCATATCCTCTTCCTCACCTTCATCGC
This sequence comes from Aegilops umbellulata, assembly GCA_032464435.1. NCBI lineage: Eukaryota > Viridiplantae > Streptophyta > Magnoliopsida > Poales > Poaceae > Aegilops > Aegilops umbellulata. The sequence goes on from CP136055.1 coordinate 507,968,390, forward strand.
ATCCGATGGAGGAAGCTCGTGGCGACGCCGGCGCAGCGGCCGGAGATGTAGTGGAGTTGCAGGGCGCGGTAACCGCTAATGAAGTGAAGGACGTGGCGGCGTCCATGGCGGTGCGGGGAAACTCGCAACCGCTGCGGATGTGAGAAGGAGGTGGCGGGCTCCGCCTCAGCGCTGCCGGAGCAGAAGGTGACGTCGTCTAGCGGCGCAGTCCATCCCAATACCCCCGATGCGCAGCCTGCCGAGGAGCAGGAGGTATTCGCACTTTTGCACTTCCTTGTTAGTTGCTAGAGTTAGTTGCATTGGTTAGATTGTGATTCATACGGTAGTACAGATGATGAGAGTAGTTGGTTTGACGGATGGGCCGGGGTTTTCTGTATGGGGGATGGGGGTTTTTGTACTAGGGTTTGTTAGATTACATTCGTTGCAAAAATGCTAGATAGATATGTATGAGAGATAGGGATCTATGTGCTTCAATGCTACACAGATGTATGCTTATTAGATTTGTTTCTAATGCTCGCAGATTGGGGTTTTTAATGCTACAGACATGTATGCTTATTAATTGGGTCCCTATTAGATTTGTTTTTGGACGCTACTCAGATTGGGGATTTGAATGTCATATGCACAAATGGAATCCATTGATTAAGAAGTTATTTGATTCATTAGTACATAAATTTTCCACAATATGTAGTTATATTAGCTGTGTTGTTCAATGTGTGTGCATGACAATGGAAAATGCAAATAGGATCATAGTATATTGGGAGTATATTAGCCCTATGATCAATGTGTCATGTGTGCATATCTAAATTTTAAATTGGCTTCTGTATTTACTAGTGATGGATGTAATTGTATATTCAGGAGGAGGATGGTTGGGGGAGAGGAAGCTGGCCCAGTACGACCCGTACGATCCAGAGTTTAGTGACGACGAAGAATATGAGGTAAGCCTACTTGAAATTTAGATTGTTCATTTAGTTCCTTTGACATGGTGTATATGAACCTATAGTGTATTAATGTAATTCATTCATGTGTGCAGTATGATTCTGGAGTAGATGTGTACAAGGGCAACGTCGCGTCCTACACAGCGAAGGAGGTGTAGAAGATCAAGGCCAAGGGAGTTGCTTCCTTATATAGCCACAAGATCAAGAAATGGCACTTCCCCTACTGCACCACCAAGCCAAAGCCAAAGGATGGCCGCTTCGATCACCTTGTGTCTCATGCAGAGGATGCTGCGATTCGCGGTGAGGACTACATGATCAGGGGGCAGCATGCTGCCCTCGCGAAGGTCCTGACTCCGGCGTGATGTGATGATGTGATGAACTGAATCTTTATCTTTATCTTTTGGGTTACTTTTGGTAAACTGAATGTGGCTGTTTATGGTGTGATGAACTGAATCTATGGTGATGGTAGTAATGTATTATGCTATCTATATTTGTCTGTCCTTAAATTTTCCCGTGGTGTATGGTTAGTTCTGTTTAGATGTTGTGAACTATGAGTTTAGGTGTTGCAATGATCACACATGTTGTTTCAGTGCTGCTTCACTGATCAGACATGCTACTTTTTCTCACCGGTTTAGGTGTTGCAATGATCACACATGTTGTTTCAGTGTTGCTTTACTGATCAGACATGCTGCTTTTTCACTGATCATAAAAGAGTATTATCCTAATTATTTGTCTCATATTTATTAATCAAATCAAATGCATGCTTGTTCCCACCAACATGTATCATATCCGATGTTTTGAACTGACATTCAACAGAACAGTATAAATTCAAAAAAATGCAAAAAATAAATAAAACCTTGGCAAACTATCTATGTTTGTGTAGGAGATCATGTGTGCAAAATTTGAGATGATTTAGAGGACGTCAAAGAAATTTCAATTTGAGAAATATGCTCCAAACGAGCTCCCAGGCTAGGGTAAACAACTCATTTGTAATTAAGTTTATTTGGACCTACTCTAAATGAGCCAAATGTTTTTTATTAACACCTATTCAATCTATATAGTGCAGATTCGAAGTCTCACTATTTTTTGAATTAATCTTCATATTTTTTACATTTTCTTTTGAAAAAATACGATTTAATATAAAAGCTATTAAAACACGTTTAAAATATGAAAATGGAAAACTAAGTTCAAATCCTTCTTATTCACTTTGAAATAAAGCTTTGGTGATTTTTTTTAATTTTTTTAAAATTTTCAAAAACAGAAGGTAATCCTACCTCCTCTCCTTGAACTCCATGCAATCTTGTACGTGATAGCTCATATGTGTGAAGGTTTTCTCATGAAAATGACCATAGACCAAGTTTATTATTTTTGGTTGGTAACATGTCACATAAGACAATATTGTGCGCATGTTTTATACTTTTTTAATTTTTTTAAATTAATGGTGCTCATTTGACCTTGATCGTGCCAGCTAGGGTTTTTTCATGAAAATGACCATAGACCAAGTTTGGTATTTTTTCCTTGTTAGTGTGTCTTATAAAACGATGAACGGCGAAGGTTTCATATTTTTCGATTTTTTTAAATTAGTTATGCTTACTCAAAGCCTTGGAAACCCTGTTGACCAGCTCAAAACCCCTCTAAACCCCGCGGGGTTTCGCCTAACCCTAGCTCTGAACGTCAGCCGTTCGATCATACTTTGGCGCAAATGACAGCCCTCACATGTGGTCTTCTAGAAGTAATTTGATGGGCAGGCTGCGTGCAGGCTCCGTGCCGTTGGATCACAAGGACGGCTCCGCATCGTTGGATCGTGGGGCGATCCGCGAGAGGCGATCCTGTTGGTTGTGCTTGGCTGCTCGCCCACCACTGAATCCACGGAAAAAACGTTGTTATTGGGACCAAAAACAAACCAAGCTTTGGTTGGGCCGTCGAATTGCGTCGTTTTTTTGCATTGTTTGCTCTATTACTTGCGAACGTGTTGGCTCTGTTTTTTTGCATCGTTTGAAATTACACAATAATTGACATTGTGTAGAAAATTTAGTTCTTTTTGTTCTATACAAATGCAAAATGACCAAATTTATAAGGGCCAAATTAATTTTTATCATGCAAAATGGCCACAAACTATTCAATAATTGTCTCTTTTTGTTCATATAATATTGGGTATATGACCACGGATTCCCACACATGTAATTAGCTTCTTTTTCTTCTTGTTTTCAAACCATGGTTTCCCACGCGTGTACACTCCCGATGTTGCGGTGGGTTTGAAAACGGGCTACTTCACATTTGACCCCGTTATTGCCACAACCAAATAACACGTAGCACTACGGCTATTTAAGCCACCCTCTGCCTCTGCCATCCCTCATCCATCTCCCTTCCTCTGCCATCCCTCATCCATCTCCCTTCCTCTGCCATCTTCCCTTCTTGCTCTTCGACGCCTTCTCCTTCTTCTGCACATCCCTCAGCCATGCAGTACACCGGACCAACCTACCGCTTCCCACCCACCATGTCGGAACGTTGATCGCACACTACATGTGTGGGCGATATCAAGGTTGAGGACCGCAAGGAACTTCACCGAGTTCTTCCTCGTGTCCGGCTACCACCACCTCCCGCGGGGATCTCCAACGATGTTCCGCATCGAGGAGGTCATCCAAAACGGGGTGGTGGTTGCTCTCCTAGCCCACTTCACCAACACATTCGACGCCTTCTACCTCCTCAGCCGGGTGTTTTGGTGTGGCTGTGAGTTCATCGCTTTCACCACCTACAACAGGTTCACGGAGTACACCAACATCTTCCCCACCACGACGCACATGCACACTCTTCCGTACCCCATAGACAACGCCCCGGAGGAGGAGTGAAAAGGGTGCCCGGAGGAGGAGTGAGGTGGAGAAGGCGGCGGCTAAGGTTCTAAACCCTCTATCTTTTTTAGCCTATGTTATGTTAAGTTGTAATTGAACTACGTTGGAGTTGCTATGGACTTGTTGGCCCTTTTATTAGGTTCTATTATTAAGTTTTCTATCTATTCTATTATTAAGTTCTTCCTAGATTGAACTATGTGATCGTGCTATGGGCTTGTTGGCCCTATCTACATATTGGGACTAATATTTGTTGATTGTTTTCTTAGAGAGCTCGCTTTGTTAGTAGGGTTCCCTTGTTAGTAACCACCTAGTGTATGCAGCCACAACGAACACTTCTCTTTATTTTACACAAACCACAAATATGTAGCCACCTAGCTAGAAGAGAGGAACCAGCGGCTGTGACCGTCGCTGCATCCGTGGCGGCTGGCGTGCAAGAAAGCTGCTCGGTCAGTGCATCATGGCGGACGCATCGGCGCATGCAGGCTCGGTCGGCGCATCGTGGCGGGGCGCATCGTGGCGGCGCGCATAGATGCATGCAGGCAGGCTTTGCTGGGTGCATGCATAGCAGGCTTCTGTCGTGGCGGCGCGCGCAGGCGTTTAATGCAAGGGATGACCGAACGAAACCATGGCCCAACGGTCGAATAGTGACACCGCCCAACACGGCCCCACTTGTCAGGTCCAACGGAGGACACAATCCAGCGTGGCCCCACTCGTTAGAGTTAACAGTCAAAGGCATTGACCCGACGGCAACGTCCGTTGTAACCTGTTATAAAGGTTTCGGGCAAGGGAGTGGGGAAAACTGAGCAAAAGTTAAGCGCGGGGGGATGAATGAGTAGAGCTAAGGAACCAGGGGCACAAATGTAAAAAACCCCGAAAAGAATCCCATCTCTCTCACACGAGAAGAAAGAAAGAAAAACCGAGATCAAAACCCCACCTTTGCAGGCTGGCAAATATGGATAGGTGGAAGTGGTTATAGTCCACAAACTCATATTAGTCATACGGAACTCAAGTATTTATTGTGAAAGCCTATTAGCCCTCGAATCAAAGTATTACTCGCATGCCCCTAGGCGGGAGGTTGGGAGGAGTTAACCATCGCGCACCCCCGATTTGGACAATGCAAGGGATATCACTCAACTATAAATTATGCTCCAACTTTCTAGCCATGCCATGACCGACATTTTAATGAGTGGAAAATCACAAACCTTAGCATTGATATTTTAATGGACCGTGATTATCAACCAGTAAACCTTCATATGACAACCTCAATACCATTTATCAATCGCACATATTCAGTGATCTACATGCAATTTTTTACTATGCCACCCGTGTATACCTATCATTTTGGACCAAACATATAACTCATGCAAATTGCCACTACCTGTTTAACTCTCAAAAAGGATATAAGTGAAGCAAGAGAGTGAAATTTATTTCTATAAAATATTTCACGCTATGGTCTAAAGATACAAGTGAAGTACATGAGCAACTGCCTCAACTCAAAAGATATAAGTGAAGTTCAATGAGCATTCTATAAATTGTGATGAATGTGTGTCTCTACTAATTGGTGTGATCAGGAAACAATGATTATGGAAACAAGCAAACAAATAAAACTAAAACACACAGTGCTCCATGCAAAACACATATCATGTGACGAATAAAAGTATATCTCTATGTGATATTACCGATAGATTGAAGACAAAAGACGGGATGCCTTCTGGGGCATCCCCAAGCTTAGATGTTTGGATCTTCCTTGAATATTACCTTGGAGAGCCTTGGACATCCCCAAGCTTAGGGTGTTGCCGCTACTTATTCTTTCTTTCATCGTCATCTCACCCAAGTCTTGAAAACTTTGGCCACACGAAACTCAAAAAACCCTCGTGAGATCCATTAGTATAATAATGAAAACCATTAAATTAGATACTATCAAATATAGATTCATAATTGTTCTTGCATAATACCTACTGTATTCTACCATCTTCATGATACAATCCATAGAAACTTCAAAATAAGCACATTATGCAAGGAATATGTCTAAAACAGAACAGTACATAATGTGGAATATTTAGTCATACTTTTGTAACTCCAAAAATTCTAAAACATTAGGATTACGTAAACAATTTGCAGCCTGATAATGTAGAAAAATTCATCAATTGATCATGTTCCAGTACAGAATGATAATTCATATACTGGACGAAAAAGTTTATGTTTCTGCGCATGATCAATTCAACAATCATCCACATCAACCTAAAGTCTTTACTTGGCAAAAAAATCAAAATAAAAGATACATACATAATTAGTACAATAGCAATAATCATGTTGACACACAAAACAGAAAGGAGAAATAAAGATACTATTGGGTTGCCTCCCACCAAGTGATATTGTTTAATGCCCGTGGGTAGCCATAATGCATATTATCACGTATTGTCAATGCTTGTGCCATTATTGATTATTCCATTTCTTAGGGGCTCAGAAATATTTCCAACCTTACACTTCCTAAATTTAATTTTCTTTGCGTTCATCAATTACTTGCATTAAATGATCCATCTTTGTTCCAAGACATCATACTTCTTGTTTTGAGCCTATTCAACTTATTGTTGAAGTTGTACAAAGCCTTAAAATCCATCCATACTAGTTTTGGTTTCATTCAGAAGTTTTGTTTGTCTTCGAATTACTAGAATGGGAGGTTCGACAATTTCTATTCTTGGTTTCCCTGGCAATTTTTTCAATATTTCAAACGAGTCAAAGACGTTATTGCTAACAAAATCTCCTTCAAATATTAAGTCGAGAATATGTCTATGACGAAGGGAGAAACCAACATAAAAGCTTTTGGGTAGCTCTTTCATGTATCTCTAGCATTCCATGACAGGCTCTTGTCAAGGATTCAACATGTGATTGTTTAAAGTTTAGGACCTCAGAGCCCTCTGAAAAAATGGGGGAATAGGAAGGGTAGTTTCCATGATAGCGATTCAAGAAAAGATAGCACACAAGGAATTTTTGGTATTTTTGATTTTTAGTGAAGGAGGGGGAGAATGAAAAGGAAGAGGCAAATAAAAGGCAAATGGCAAAGAAAATAAAAACAAGCAAATTGATAAATGTGTGTGAAAGAACATGGATTGCTTGGTGAACCCTCCCTGGCAACGGCGCCAGAAATTCTTCTGCTACTTGTGATAGGTGTTGGGATTCCCCGAAGAGGAAGGGTGATGTAATATAGTAGCACATAGTATTTCCCTCAGTTAAGAACTGAGGGAGTCCTGGGTTAGGGGTTATCCGGACAGCCGGACTATATCCTTTGGCCGAACTGTTGGACTATGAAGATACAAGATTGAAGACTTCGTCTCGTGTATGGATGGGACTCTCCTTGGCGTGGAAGGCAAGCTTGGCAATACGGATATGTAGATCTCCTTCCTTGTAACCGACTCTGTGTAACACTAGCCCCCTCCGGTGTCTATATAAACCGGAGGGTTTAGTCCGTAGGACAACAACAATCATACCATAGGCTAGCTTCTAGGGTTTAGCCTCTACAATCTCGTGGTAGATCAACTCTTGTAATACTCATATCATCAAGATCAATCAAGCAGGAAGTAGGGTATTACCTCCACCGAGAGGGCCCGAACCTGGGTAAAACATCGTGTCCCCCGCCTCCTGTTACCATCCGCCTTAGATACACAGTTCAGGACCCCCTACCCGAGATCCGCCGGTTTTGACACCGACATTGGTGCTTTCATTGAGAGTTCCACTGTGCCGTCACCGTAAGGCTTGATTGCTCCTTCGGTCATTGGTAAGGATGCGGTCCAGGGTGAGGTCTTCCTCCCCGGACAGATCTTTGTATTCGGCGGCTTCGCACTGCGGGCCAACTCGCTTGGCCATCTGGAGCAGATCGAGAGCTACGCCCCTGGCCACCAGGACAGGTTCGGAAACTTGAACTACACCGCCGATATCTGCGGATACTTGATCTTCGACGGATTTGAGCCCTTGCCAGGTGCGCCACACAATCACGACGAGCATGACATAGCTCTGCCGTCGGACAGTGTTTGGAAGATCACACCGGCAACTAATCCGGCCTTTAATCCGGAGCAAATTGCGCCATCCGAGGACGGGTGGATAGACCCCGCCATGGAGGATGTTCTCTCAGTGGCGATAGAGCCAGATACTGACCTTACCCCTCACGAGAGCCATGATGCCGAACCACTGGATTCATCTCCGGCCATGGACTCCGAGCCGCCTGCGCCCATGCCTATCGAATCTGATTGGGCGCCGATCATGGAGTTCACCTTCGCGGATATCTTTCAGCAGTCGCCCTTCAACGATGTGCTAAACTCGTTAACATCTCTCTCCTTGTCAGAAGAACCTTGGCCGAACTATGTCCGGCTAGGATGGGATGCGGACGACGAAGAAATTCGCTCCCCACCCACCACCCACTTAGTAGCCACTGTCGACGATTTAAGACATGCTCGACTTTGACTCCGAAGACATCGATGGTATGGACGACGATGCAGGAGACGAACAGGAACCACTACCCACAGGGCACTGGACCGCCACCTCATCATATGATATATATATATGGTGGATACACCCAAAGAAGGCAATGGCGATAAGACAGTGGAGGATGACCCCTCCAAGAAGCAACCCAAGCGCCGACATCAGCGGCGCCGCTCTAAGTCTCGCCATAGCAAAAGTAGTGATACCGGCACAAGAGACAATAACACTCCGGACAGTGCCGAAGACGACGACAATCCCCTCCAGCAAGATTTAGAGCGGGAGGATGAACAAGCCAGCCCTCCTGAGCGGGAAGCAGATGGAGAAGCAGAGGATGACAATTACATGCCTCTCTCCGAAGACGAGGCGAGCCTCGGCGACGAAGAATTTATCGTGCCTGAGGATCCTGTCGAGCAGGAGCGCTTTAAGCGCCGGCTTATAGCCACAACAAATAGCCTGAAGAAAAAGCAACAACAGCTTCAAGCTGATCAAGATTTGCTAGCAGACAGATGGACTGAAGTCCTTGCGGCCGAGGAATATGAACTCGAACGCCCCTCCAAGGGTTACCCAAAGCGCAGGTTGCTACCCCGACTCGAGGAGGAAGCATTGAAACCTACATCACCAGCGTACGATGCGGCTGATCGGCCACCTCGTGGCCGAGACAGAGAGGCAGTTCAGCCTGAAGCTCAGCCTGCACCCTGCCGCCACTCAAACAAAACTACCAAGGCCCGGGGCAACACGCGGGACTTGCGAGACATATTGGAAAACAGGGAAAAACACGCAAGATCGATCTACGGATCACGGGGGCGCGCACCTACGCGGGACGATGACCGTCACGCCGGATACAATAGAAGTAAATCCGGCCGAGCCGAACACAGCAGACAAGACTCATACGAACTGTGTCGTGATATAGCCCAGCACAGAGGCACCGCACACCCCCTTTGCTTCACTGACGAAGTAATGGATCATGAATTCCCAGAGGGTTTTAAACCCGTAAATATTGAATGATACGATGGTACTACAGACCCCGCGGTATGGATAGAAGACTTCTTCCTCCACATTCACATGGCCCACGGGGATGACCTACATGCCATCAAGTATCTCCTGCTAAAACTCAAAGGTTCGGCTCGGCATTGGCTCAATAGCTTGCCGGCAAACTGTTGGGGAACGTAGTAATTTCAAAAAATTTCCTACGCACACACAAGATCATGGTGATGCATAGCAACGAGAGGGGAGAGTGTTGTCTACGTACCCTCATAGACCTAAGCGGAAGCGTTGACGCAACATAGAGGAAGTAGTCGTACGTCTTCCCGGTCCAACCGATCCAAGCACCGTTACTCCGGCACCTCCGAGTTCTTAGCACACGTCCAGCTCGATGACGCTCCCCGGGCTCCGATCCAGCAAAGCTTCGGGGATGAGTTCCGTCAGCACGACGGCGTGATGACGATGATGATGTTCTACCGACGCAGGGCTTCGCCTAAGCACTGCAACGATATGACCGAGGTGGAATATGGTGGAGGGGGCACCGCACACGGCTAAGGAACGATCACGAAGATCAACTTGTGTGTTCTAGGGTGCCCCCCTACCCCCATATATAAAGGAGGGAGGGGGAGGTGCGGCCGGCCCCCAAGGGGTGCGCCTGGAGGAGTCCTACTCCCACCAGGAGTAGGACTCCCCCCTCTCTTGCCTTGTTGGAGAAGGAAAGGGGGAGGGAGAAGAGGAAAGGGGGGCGCCGCCCCCCCCCCTTCCTTGTCCTATTCAGACTAGGGGGGAGGGGCGCGCGGCCTGCCTTGGCCGGCCCCTCTCTTCTCCCTTATGGCCCATGAAGGCCCATTAACCCCCCGGGGGGTTCCGGTAACCCCTCGGTACTCCGGTAAAATGCCGATTTCACCCGGATCGATTCCGATGTCCAAATATATGCTTCCAATATATCAATCTTTATGTCTCGACCATTTCGAGACTCCTCGTCATGTCCGTGATCACATCCGGGACTCTGAACTACCTTCGGTACATCAAAATGTATAAACTCATAATAACTGTCATCGTAATGTTAAGCGTGCGGACCCTACGGTTCGAGAACAATGTAGACATGACCGAGACACATCTCCGGTTAATAACCAATAGCGGGACCTGGATGCCCATATTGGCTCCTACATATTCTACGAAGATCTTTATCGGTCAGACCGCATAACAACATACGTTGTTCCCTTTGTCATCGGTATGTTACTTGCCCGAGATTCGATTGTCGGTATCCAATACCTAGTTCAATCTCGTTGCCGGCAAGTCTCTTTACTCGTTTCGTAATACATCATCTCACAACTAATACATTAGTTGCAATGCTTGCAAGGCTTATGTGATGTGCATTACCGAGAGGGCCCAGAGATACCTCTCCGACAATCGGAGTGACAAATCCTAATCTCGAAATACGCCAACCCAACAAGTACCTTTGGAGACACCTGTAGAGCACCTTTATAATCACCCAGTTACGTTGTGACGTTTGGTAGCACACAAAGTGTTCCTCCGGTAAACGGGAGTTGCATAATCTCATAGTCATAGGAACATGTATAAGTCATGAAGAAAGCAATAGCAACATACTAAACGATCGGGTGCTAAGCTAATGGAATGGGTCATGTCAATCAGATCATTCAACTAATGATGTGACCTCGTTAATCAAATAACAACTCTTTGTTCATGGTTAGGAAACATAACCATCTTTGATTAACGAGCTAGTCAAGTAGAGGCATACTAGTGACACTCTGTTTGTTTATATATTCACACATGTATTATGTATCCGGCTAATACAATTCTAGCATGAATAATAAACATTTATCATGATATATGAGGAAATAAATAATAACTTTATTATTGCCTCTAGGGCATATTTCCTTCACAAACTCCATCGAAAGCTGGGAGAGCCTGGCAGAGACATTCCTGGACAACTTCCAGGGCACTTATGTGCGGCCTCCGGACGCTGACGATTTAAGTCACATAACTCAGCAGCCAGGAGAGTCGGCCAGGAAATTCTGAACCCGGTTCCTAACCAAGAAAAACCAAATTGTCGAATGTCCGGATGCAGAGGCCTTAGCGGCATTTAAGCATAATATCCGTGACGAATGGCTCGCCCGACACCTCGACCAAGAGAAGCCAAAATCCATGGCAGCTCTCACGACACTTATGACCCGCTTTTGTGCGGGCGAAGATAGTTGGTTAGCTCGTAGTACCAATATAGCAAGAAAACCTGGCATATCAGAAGCCAGGGATGGAAACGGCAAACCGCGACGCAACAAACACAAGCGCCGCAAATATGGTGAAAACGTCGAAAATACGGCAGTTAATGCCGGGTTCATGGGCTCAAAGTCCGGTCAGCGGAAAGGACCACCCAAAAATAAAAATCCGGACCCATCCAGTCTGGACCACATACTCGATCGCCAATGCCAAATTCATGGCACCCCAGAAATGCCAGCCACCCATACAAATAGAGAATGATGTGTCTTCAAACAAGCCGGCAGGGCATGCGCTAAAGACGAAAGGGGGTCTCAAAGCGATGATAGCGACGAAGAGCCCAGACCACCGAACACATGAGGGCAAAACAAATTTCCCTCGCATATTCAATCGGTGAATGTGGTAAATACCACCCAAAATACCAACTCGGACCGGATATGCAGCCTTAGGGATAGCGACTCAACGGAACTAGTCGTCCCACAATATAAACTGGGGTCGGTCACCTTCAACCGCACGAATCGTCCGATTAACGCCAATCAGGGCAATCCGGCCGCATTAGTCCTCGACCCAATAATAGACGGGTTCCACCTCACTCGAGTCCTTATGGACGGCGGCAGCAGTCTAAATCTACTTTACCAGGACATAGTGTGCACGATGGGCATCGATCATTCGGCGATCAAACGCACTAAAGCCACTTTCAAGGGCATTATACCAGGTGAGGAGGCTTGTTGTACACGCTCCATTACCCTTGAGGTAGTCTTCGGATCACCAGAAAATTACCGTATCGAAGAGTTAATCTTCGAAATCGTCCCTTTCCGCAGTAATTATCAAGCACTGCTCGGACGAACCGCATTCGCTCGATTCAACGCGGTGCCACATTATGCCTACCGTAAGCTCAAGATGCCCGGTCCGCGCGGCGTCATCACGGTTAATGGCAAGGCCGAACCTTCCCTATGCACCAGCAAATACACCACTGCCTTAGCAGCAGAAACAATGAGTAGAACCTCGTAGCCGAACCTCGAGCGGACGTCCAGGACTCCGGATACCGTCAAGGGACTCCGAACTACTTCACGGAAGGACAGCCCAGCCCATCCAGGGCTCAGCTAAAACACTCCGGCAAAGGCCAGGACAGGTCGTACTCAGCGGCTCAACCGCCCTCCGGCACATAGATATTTCTTACATTTCCTTCACAGGTTCACCTTTGCGCCGACCAGGACGGGCTACACGGACACAGCTTGAACGCGTAAGGGAATCCTTAGACATCCCCCGCAGTGACCGTCCAGCTATGTTGAGGATCCGCACTCAGCCTCTTCCCCCTAGTCTCAGCAGGTTCTGCAATCATATTCCTTTTTTTATCACATTACTTGTACCCATAAGCATAGACGTACTATTCAAATACAACATGTGGATTTATATGACGCTTACCTGTTGTTATTTCTTATTGAAATCATTCTGTCAAGTGGCATCCGTACACAGCGATATGCCTTAAAATATGCCAGGGGCTTCATTTTACCCATAACACGGCAGTAAAAGTCCGAACACCTTCATGGAAGTTCGGCACCCAGAACTTATAGCATTATATGCATCAGCTCCGAATCATGTCTTGGGTCAATAGTTGGGTTTGCCCGGCTCCCATGTTTTGGTACCTTACGTTCTGCTATATCGGCTAAGGTAGCACTGGGAGAATTACTGCAATTGTGTCCCGGTTCCTCCGGACGAGCACCTTAGTAGAGAAAGCCGAAAACTGACTGTCATGATACGGCGAGAGCTGGTCAGCTGTTCGAGAGGTCATAAAATCTTTAAGGATTTCTCCCGCATAATGCCATAACCAATGCAGCATGTGATGGATCGGGTTTTTTCTCCGATCAGGTGCTTATAGAGCCCCTAGTACGGTATTCCGGAAACCAGGGGCTGCAGCGACCATACTAAAGCTCCTATGGCTAAGTGAGAGTGATAAAGCCCTACAGTCTGATTGCCTTGTTCGTTGTGCTGAGCACCTCCTTCGAAGGACCCAAAACTGGTATAAAGAGTGCTCAGGTTTATCCCGAACACCCCCGTACTTCATACGTGGGGGCAGAAGCCGACGACTGGCCAACTCTCAGATTTAACATATAAAACGGCCGCACAGGAGGGTAAACTTTCATATATAACAGGCAGTAAATGATATAATTGGCCTTGTTTAAACATTACAAATGACAACATGATTTGCATTCATGGAAATATAAAGTCCTTGGTGCACCGCTCTGCGGCAAGGTAGGATCCTTTCAGGACATTCTCATAATATAACTCGGGCTTGCGGTGCTCTTTCCCCTCCGGCGGTCCTTCGGTCATCAGCTTTTCAGCATCCATCTTCCCCTAGTGCACCTTTGCGCGGACAAAGGCCATTCATGCACCCTCTATACAGACCGACCGCTTGATGAAGTCAAGTCGAGGACAGGCACCCACAAGCCGCTTCACGAGCTCGAAGTAGCTAGTTGGGATCGGCTCAGCAGGCCATAGCCGGATAATCAAATCCTTCATGGCTAGTTCCGCCGCCTTCTGTAGTTCGATCAGGTGTTTCAGTTGATCGGCAAAAGGCACCAGATAATTCGGTGCCAAATACTGCGACCAGAAGAGCTTATCTGCAGTATTCCTTTCTTCGGCTCGATAAAATTGAGCGGTATCTGATATGCCGCGAGGCAGCTCGGCAAATACCCCTGAGAAATCCGGATTCAAAATTAGAAACATAAGTCTTCGCCCCAAATACTTACTCTACAGGGAAACAGCCTTACCAGCCGCGATATTTCTCGCGTCTTGGATCTCATGCAGGGTGCTTCGGGTTTCCCCCCGGGCATCGCTCGTGGCCTGATGAGCCTTGGTGAGTTCGGATTCTTTCTTCATTAAACTCTGCTCCAAGGTCTCGCATTTCCTTACGGCCTCTTGTAGCTCCCGCTCAGCTTTAATAACCCTGGCCTCGTGTTTCTCACGAAGAGCCTGCTCAGTGCCTGCCTTTTTCTCGGCCTCGGCCACAACCTTCTTGAGGGCTTCGACTTCGGTCACAATTCCTAGCACAATGTCATAAAGCTTAGTTCATACTGAAAATTCATTCGCAATAAAGGCGAACAAGACTTGTGCATACCCTGTTTATCCCTCAATTGCATTTTCAACTGGCCAAGTTCTTCCTTGGCCCGCTCCAGACTTTGATTCAGTCCGGAGATTTCCGCAGTATGGGAGGCAGCAGCCGCTAGAGACGCCTGCTTATAACAGAAGAGAAATAACTGTCATTCAATGAGTCTTCCTGCCAATATATTTGATCCTCTGTCCGGTTTCTTCACCGAACAGTGTATCAGGAGCTATTGTCCATTCTATGACACTCTCCGAAAACATACCTCAAAACCTTTTACAAGGCTGATACAAACTCCATTCAGTCCGCTCTAAGTAGACTGAATCTTCTCAATCACCGCACCCATAAGGGCACGATGTTCATCAACGATGGAGGCGTCTTTCAACGCCACCAACAAAGCATCCGACTCTTCTGGATAGATAGAGGTCGCCGATGGAACAGGCACGCCCCCTCTCGAAGGAGACTGCCCGCTTAATCCTAGAGTTGTATAGGTCTCTCGGACCGCACCCAGCTGGGAGTCGATCTTAGGATCACTCCCGCCATCAGCCCCCACGGGAATCTTTTCCCCCGCGTGTCTGGCCCCTGAGGTTTGACCTCCAGGCACCGCCTTCACGACTTTTTCCTTTCCTCCTTGGTCGGGGTCCTTCTGGGATGAAGCCTTGGTGTTATGCACTTGTATGGAGGAAGGGGCCTTTGGGGGCGTCCCGCTCTCCATAGCGTTTGAGCTCAGTAAGTCCTCTGATGAGGACTGTTTGGTACGGGACCTCGCCGGACTGCGAAAAATACGGCTTAGGTTAAAATAGTAAGCCGCGATGAGTCCGGACGCCTAAAACATGCTCGGATTTTATACACTTACGAGTTCACCAGGGGTTGGGCCCTGGGATCCCAGGCCGGGCCGCTGTCGGCGATGGCAGTGGACTCCTTTGGAAGAAGAGCCTTTCCCCTTTTGGGCAGCTCGGCCTCCAGGTGTGCGGAGGCCGTTCTCTTCTTTCTCCCCCCCACAGGGGATTCATCCTCCTCCTTGTTCTCTTCGGAGGCGAGATGGGCATTGGAGCCTTCGGATATTGTGTCCGGAGTGCCGCGGCGACGAAGGCCGCCCCGGGTCTTTTTTGTTTCCTTCTCGGCCGTCTTCTTCGACACCTTGTAAGGCGCCGGGACCAACATCTTCATCAAAAGTGGGATGGCCGGTTCTTCGGGCAGGGAGGCCGGACAATGGATCCGCTCTGCCTTCTTCGTCCAGCCCTGGGAGAGCTGTATAAAACACGTTAAGCATTTCTTTTGGGTTATGTGGATAGAAAAGTTTGATAACTCACCGAACTTGCAGGGCGGGACAGTTGGTACCCACGGTCTTCGGCGGAGTCCGGCCACGATTTGCTGGACTTGAAAAGCACCTTCCAGATGTCCTTGTGCGAGGATCAGAGAAGAGGAACGCTTGAGCGTTGGAGCTTGAGCAGAAAGGAATGAGATGGGAGGAAGGCATGGGTGAGAAGAACAAATCCTTGTCCCCTTATAAGGATAGAAGAGGCGATGCGCCTCCCCACTTACCTGATAAAACCTCTTATTCCCCAAACGCCGTAATTGATGGCGTTGTTGGGTTACCCACACCCATATTGATGAGAATCTTGTGATAAGGGGACACAATCTCTGCTTCGACAAAGACGTGCCAGGAAAACCACCTCGCGATATGTGTGGGGGCTGATTGTGAAAAAACGGTTCGAATAATGACCGGGCCGTGGTGTGGTATCATACTACAAAATGCGTCAGCAGATTAGATTTGTGGAAGTATTATTCTCTCTACGGTGGTATGTGGAACTTGTTTTGCAGAGCCGGACATTATCCTCGTGTTCAAGATCTTCTATGGAGTATTCGGAGGAGGAACCCGCCTTGCAATGCCAAAGACAATCTGCGCGCTGGACTCATCGTCATTGAAGCCTGGTTCAGGGGCTACTGAGGGAGTCCTGGATTAGGGGGTATCCGGACAGCCGGACTATATCCTTTGGCCGGACTGTTGGACTATGAAGATACAAGATTGAAGACTTCGTCTCATGTCCGGATGGGACTCTCCTTGGCGTGGAAGGCAAGCTTGGCAATACGGATATTGTTGGGGATATTACTACTGGGCGTGAACCGGCCTACCTGGGTCGGGTTAACTTCATCAGTAGTTCAAAGGTGTAAAAGCCTAAAGAGGCAGATAAGGGCCCAAGACCTGTAGTCGGTTTAAAACCTGTAGCTGTAAACCGGCCTTATATGTAAACTTGTATTGTAAGTTAGGAATAAGGAGAGACCAACCCGGATGCGAGTATGAACCGGTGTTGGGAATCTGTGAACTGACGGGCGTCACCCGTGTATATAAGGGGACGACCAGGCGGCGGTTCAAGGACAGACAACAACAACTCGAGACTTAGGCGAAGCCTATTTGCTCCCTAGTCATCGAAACCCCATCAATTCCATCACAACTAGACGTAGGCTTTTACCTTCACCGAAGGGGCCGAACTAGTATAAAACTCTCTGCGTCACTGTGTCCGCTTTAACCCCTTCAAGCTAACCCGTCGCGATGGCTCCACGACTAAGTCCTTTCACTAGGACATCTGCCGTGACAAAACCACGACAGTTGGCGCCCACCGTGGGGCTATAGCACGATGGTTTCAAGTTCTTGGAGGGCCGCTTTGAAGGACTCGAGGGCTACGCTGTGGGCCGAATGACTAAGAGTCATCGCGGCAAGCTCTACATCAACGATGCAGGCTGGGGCCCCGAGGCCGGCTCAATTGAGTACGGGTACCGGGTCCCCTTTGGTGGCATACACGTTTTCATCGGCAAGATCGGTGAACCGGGCCCTAAGCCGGACATCTGCACCGACCTCGTCGAGACGGCTCAGCATGCGCGGTCTGCCCAGGTTAAACCGGCCGTGAAGCATGCCTTCGTGGGAGTCATCCATGGAGGAAGTTATGAGGATAGATCAGAATCTGGCGGCGAGACCGTCGTTTACTCCGGCGACGAGTCGTCAACCGGAGAAACTGAATCTCTGTATCAGCTGCAAGATGGTCGGATTGGGGGCTGTTCCGATGGTGACAGTATTCCGGACCCCTCCGATCTGCCCAACCGGGTTGGAATATTCATGGCCGGTACGCAGGCAGTGCTTCATTCTTCAACCGCCGCGGCAATGATCGCCGGTTCAGTAGCGGCAACGGCTGCCGGGGCAGGAGGCTCTGTGCGCCCGCCGGCTCAAGTTTTATCGGATCTGTTCGATGCGTTGGTTGTGCTCATGGCAGAGGCTAATCCGGCGGATCAGGACGCTCACAACGCGGAGATTGCAAAGGTGAGGGAGCAAATCACTCAGGCTAAGGCGGATCTGGCAGCTGAAGATGCTAGGATGACTGCAGAGCGGGCCGCTTTAGATGCACAGGCCTACATACTCATGTTGGACCAGAATGTGTCGCAGGAAGTCATGAGGAGGAAGTACCGATCTCGTCTACCTTCAGTCTTCGAAGCCAGAGACCTCTTCAACACCCCCGGAGTGAGAACCAGTAACCCACCAGTGGTAAACCGGGCGGAAGCACCTGGGACTGGCGCGCCGGTCCAGGCCCGTTTAATAGATCTGCCCCGTCATAATACTAATGTACCTCAGGCTATGCCAACACCTCCGGGTCACTACTCCAACCCGATGGACAACCTTGTTGCGGCTGTTGCATGGCTGGAGGCCATTCCAATTGAAGGTGATTCGCCGCAGGCGGTAGAGACGTGCCGGGTCAAGGAGCTCCTTAGGATGGCTTTGGTCCAACAGGAAGCATATTCGTATAGCCGCGACCGGATCCACTCAACCCCTCGTCCGAGCCGGAGCTATAACAGGCATATGGATGAACCGGCCGTGTCAAGTAATGCACGACGAGGAACACCCCGTGGTAACAACCCGGCAGGTGGTGTCGATAATGCTCAGGAAGTGGTGGACCGGGCCCGAGCGCGCAGGGAGGCTGAGTTAGCGGCACAGTATCAAGATCGTCAGCTTACGCCGGTTCGTCCGACCACCATGGTCGAGCCTGGAGTTACCTCTAGTGCTTTGGGGGTGCCTTGCCTTGTCCCCGCTTTATGCAATGTGCGCCTGCCCAAGGATTTCAAGGGCCCGTGCAAGGTACCAAATTATACGGCGGATCAACCTCCAGAGACATGGGTGGAGAGCTATGAGATGGCCATGGAGATGCTTGATGTGGATGATGCGGTGTGTGCAAAGTACTTCACCATGATGCTTGAAGGAACGGCCCGTACGTGGTTAAAAAGCTTACCGGCCAATTCTATCAGTTCATGGGCCCAGTTACGAGCCCGGTTTATCAGTAATTTCAAAGACACGTGTAAGCAGCCGATGTTGATAGTGGATCTAGCTTCCTGTGTCCAGGAGGAAGGAGAATCAACGGCGCATTGGGTGCGACGGGTCTCGCAAGTTCTGCATTCATCAGACCGCATCAACGCTGACACCGCGGTTATAACCGTGGAAGGCAATTGCCGGTTTGGGCCCCTAAAGCTGAAGTTAGGGCGGATGAAGCGCCACTGCACTGACATAGGGACTCTCATGGCCGCTTTGGTAAAGTATGCTGATTCTGATAGTACCAAGGATCCCGAGTCTGATGATGACAAGACAGGGAAGGGAAAGAAGAACGGCAACTCCAAAGGTCAGCAACATCACCCGACAGGTAATGGTGGCGGAGGCAAGCGCAAAGCGGATGGCAACATGGACTTCGTGGCTAATACCAATGCGAAGGACAAGGGCTAGCGACGCAAGGGTAAACCGCCGAAGCGCAGTGGAGCGCCTAACCCTAACCCGGACCGCCTAAATTATCTATTGAACCAGCCCTGTCCGAAGCATGGGACGAAGGAGGTGCCAGCAAACCACCTTTGGAAGGATTGCTACATTATGCAGGAGTTCAAAAATTCTAATGCTTTCCGGTATGATCACGGCTCTGGCGGTGGCTCAGGATCCGGGCCGGGTTATGGTGGAGGAAATTCTGGTTCAGGATTTAATGGTAATCCGGGCGGACATAATAGTCAAAACAATCAGAATAACCAGGGTGGTTACAACCAGCAGCAGCAACAGTCGGGATCATCTCATACAATAAAATTTAGCATCATGCCTTGACCATATCACATCACAACATGCCCTGCAAAAACAAGTTAGACGTCCTCTACTTTGTTTGTTGCAAGTTTTACGTGGATGCTACGGGCTTAAGCAAGAACCAATCTCACCTACGCATCAAAACCACAATGATAGTTTGTCAAGTTGATGCCGTTTTAACCTTCGCAAGGACCGGGCGTAGCCACACTCGGTTCAACTAAAGTTGGAGAAACTGACACCCGCCAGCCATCGGTGTGCAAAGCACAGCGGTAGAACCAGTCTCGCGTAAGCGTACGCGTAATGTCGGTCTGGGCCGCTTCATCCAACAATACCGTCGAACCAAAGTATGACATGCTGGTAGGCAGTATGACTTATATCGCCCACAACTCACTTGTGTTCTACTCGTGCATATAATATCAAACCACAAAACCTAGGCTCGGATGCCACTGTTGGGGAACGTAGTAATTTCAAAAAATTTCCTACGCACACGCAAGATCATGGTGATGCATAGCAACGAGAGGGAGAGTGTTGTCTACGTACCCTCGTAGACCGAAGCGGAAGCGTTGACGCAACGTACAGGAAGTAGTCGTACATCTTCCCGGTCCAACCGATCCAAGCACCGTTACTCCGGCACCTCCGAGTTCTTAGCACACGTTCAGCTCGATGACGCTCCCCGGGCTCCGATCCAGCAAAGCTTCGGGGATGAGTTTCGTCAGCATGACGGCGTGATGATGATGATGATGTTCTACCGACGCAGGGCTTCGCCTAAGCACCGCAACGATATGACCGAGGTGGAATATGGTGGAGGGGGGCACCGCACACGGCTAAGGAACGATCACGAAGATCAACTTGTGTGTTCTAGGGTGCCCCCTGCCCCCGTATATAAAGGAGGGAGGGGGAGGTGCGGCCGGCCCCCAAGGGGTGCGCCTGGAGGAGTCCTACTCCCACCCCTCTCTTGCCTTGTTGGAGAAGGAAAGGGGGAAGGAGAAGAGGAAAGGGGGCGCCGCCCCCCCCCCTTCCTTGTCCTATTCGGACTAGGTGGGAGGGGGCACGCGGCCTGCCCTGGCCGGACCCTCTCTTCTCCCTTATGGCCCATGAAGGCCCATTAACCCCCCGGGAGGGTTCCGGTAACCCCTCGGTACTCCGATAAAATGCCGATTTCACCCGGAACGATTCCGATGTCCAAATATAGGCTTCCAATATATCGATCTTTATGTCTCGACCATTTCGAGACTCCTCGTCATGTCCGTGATCACATCTGGGACTCTGAACTACCTTCGGTACATCAAAATGTATAAACTCATAATAACTGTCATCGTAACGTTAAGCGTGCGGACCCTACGGTTCGAGAACAATGTAGACATGACCGAGACACGTCTCCGGTCAATAACCAATAGCGGGACCTGGATGCCCATATTGGCTCCTACATATTCTACGAAGATCTTTATCGGTCAGACCGCATAACAACATACGTTGTTCCCTTTGTCATTGGTATTTTACTTGCCCGAGATTCGATCGTCGGTATCCAATACCTAGTTCAATCTCGTTGCCGGCAAGTCTCTTTACTCGTTTCGTAATACATCATCTCACAACTAACATATTAGTTGCAATGCTTGCAAGGCTTATGTGATGTGCATTACCGAGAGGGCCCAGAGATACCTCTCCGACTATCGGAGTGACAAATCCTAATCTCGAAATACGCCAACCCAACATGTACCTTTGGAGACACCTGTAGAGCACCTTTATAATCACCCTGTTACGTTGTGACGTTTGGTAGCACACAAAGTGTTCCTCCGGTAAACGGGAGTTGCATAATCTCATAGTCATAGGAACATGTATAAGTCATGAAGAAAGCAATAGCAACATACTAAACGATTGCGTGCTAAGCTAATGGAATGGGTCATGTCAATCAGATCATTCAACTAATGATGTGACCTCGTTAATCAAATAACAACTCTTTGTTCATGGTTAGGAAACATAACCATCTTTGATTAACGAGCTAGTCAAGTAGAGGCATACTAGTGACACTCTGTTTGTTTATATATTCACACATGTATTATGTTTCCGGCTAATACAATTCTAGCATGAATAATAAACATTTATCATGATATATGAGAAAATAAATAATAACTTTATTATTGCCTCTAGGGAAAATTTCCTTCAGTCTCCAACTTGCACTAGAGTCAATAATCTAGATTACACGGTAATGATTCTAACACCCATGGAGTTTTGGTGCTGATCATGTTTTGCTCATGGAAGAGGCTTAGTCAACGGGTCTGCTACATTCAGATCCGTATGTATCTTGCAAATCTCTATGTCTCCCACCTGGACTAGATCCCGGATGGAATTGAAGCGTCTCTTGATGTGCTTGGTTCTCTTGTGAAATCTGGATTCCTTTGCCAAGGCAATTGCACCAGTATTGTCACAAAAGATTTTCATTGGACCCGATGCACTAGGTATGACACCTAGATCGGATATGAACTCCTTCATCCAGACTCCTTCATTTGCTGCTTCCGAAGCAGCTATGTACTCCGCTTCACATGTAGATCCCGCCACGACGCTTTGTTTAGAACTGCACCAACTGACAGCTCCACCTTTTAATGTAAATACGTATCCGGTTTGTGATTTAGAATCGTCCGGATCAGTGTCAAAGCTTGCATCAACGTAACCGTTTACGATGAACTCTTTGTCACCTCCATATATGAGAAACATATCCTTAGTCCTTTTCAGGTACTTCAGGATGTTCTTGACTACTGTCCAGTGATCCACTCGTGGATTAGTTTGGTACCTCCCTGCTAAACTTATAGCAAGGCACACATCAGTTCTGGTACACAGCATTGCATATATGATAGAGCCTATGGCTGAAGCATAGGGAACATCTTTCATTTTCTCTCTATCTTCTGCAGTGGTCGGGCATTGAGTCTTACTCAATTTCACACCTTGTAGTACAGGCAAGAATCCTTTCTTTGCTTGATCCATTTTGAACTTCTTCAAAACTTTGTCAAGGTATGTGCTTTGTGAAAGTCCAATTAAGCATCTTGATCTATCTCTATAGATCTTGATGCCCAATATGTAAGCAGCTTCACCGAGGTCTTTCATTGAAAAATTCTTATTCAAGTATCCCTTTATGTTATCCAGAAATTCTATATCATTTCCGATTAGTAATATGTCATCCACATATAATATCAGAAATGCTACAGAGCTCCCACTCACTTTCTTGTAAATACAGGCTTCTCCAAAAGTCTGTACAAACCCAAATGCTTTGATCACACTATCAAAGCGTTTATTCCAACTCCGAGAGGCTTGCACCAGTCCATAAATGGATCGCTGGAGCTTGCACACTTTGTTAGTTCCCTTTGGATCGATAAAACCTTCTGGTTGCATCATATACAACTCTTCTTCCAGAAATCCATTCAGGAATGCAGTTTTTACATCCATCTGCCATATTTCATAATCATAAAAGGCGGCAATTGCTAACATGATTCGGACAGACTTAAGCATCGCTACGGGTGAGAAGGTCTCATCGTAGTCAATCCCTTGAACATGTCGAAAACCTTTTGCGACAAGTCGAGCTTTGTAGACAGTAATATTACCGTCAGCGTCAGTCTTCTTCTTGAAGATCCATTTATTCTCAATTTCTTGCCGTCCATCGGGCAAGTCAACCAAAGTCCACACTTTGTTCTCATACATGGATCCCATCTCAGATTTCATGGCTTCAAGCCATTTTGCGGAATCTGGGCTCACCATCACTTCTTCATAGTTCGTAGGTTCACCGTGATCTAGTAGCATGATTTCCAGAACAGTATTGTCGTACCACTCTGGTGCGGATCTTACTCTGGTTGATCTACGAGGTTCTGTAGTAACTTGATCAGAAGTTGCATGATCATCATCATTAACTTCCTCACTAATTGGTTTAGACGTCACAGAAACTGGTTCCTGTGATGTACTATTTCCAAATAAGGGAGCAGGTATAGTTACCTCATCAAGTTCTACTTTCCTCCCACTCACTTCTTTCGAGAGAAACTCCTTCTCTAGAAAGGATCCATCTTTAGCAACGAATGTCTTGCCTTCGGATCTGTGATAGAAGGTGTACCCAACAGTTTCCTTTGGGTATCCTATGAAGACACATTTCTCCGATTTGGGTTCGAGCTTATCAGGTTGAAGTTTTTTCACATAAGCATCGCAGCCTCAAACTTTAAGAAACGACAACTTTGGTTTCTTGCCAAACCATAGTTCATAAGGCGTCGTCTCAACGGATTTTGATGGTGCTCTATTTAACATGAATGCGGCCGTCTCTAAAGCATAACCCCAAAACGATAGCGGTAAATCTGTAAGAGACATCATAGATCGCACCATATCAAGTAAAGTACGATTACGACGTTCGGACACACCATTACGTTGTGGTGTTCCGGGTGGCGTGAGTTGCGAAACTATTCCGCATTGTTTCAAATGTAGACCAAACTCGTAACTCAAATATTCTCCTCCACGATCAGATCGTAGAAACTTTATTTTCTTGTTACGATGATTTTCAACTTCACTCTGAAATTCTTTGAACTTTTCAAATGTTTCAGACTTGTGTTTCATTAAGTAGATATACCCATATCTGCTTAAATCATCTGTGAAGGTGAGAAAATAACGATATCTGCCACGAGCTTCAATATTCATCGGACCACATACATCTGTATGTATGATTTCCAACAAATCTGTTGCTCTCTCCATAGTACCAGAGAACGGTGTTTTAGTCATCTTGCCCATGAGGCACGGTTCGCAAGTACCAAGTGATTCATAATCAAGTGGTTCCAAAAGTCCATCAGTATGGAGTTTCTTCATGCGCTTTACACCGATATGACCTAAACGGCAGTGCCACAAATAAGTTGCACTATCATTATCAACTCTGCATCTTTTGGCTTCAACATTATGAATATGTGTATCACTACTATCGAGACTCATCAAAAATAGACCACTCTTCAAGGGTGCATGACCATAAAAGATATTACTCATATAAATAGAACAACCATTATTCTCTGATTTAAATGAATAACCGTCTCGCATCAAACAAGATCCAGATATAATGTTCATGCTCAACGCTGGCACCAAATAACAATTATTTAGGTCTAATACTAATCCCGAAGGTAGATGTAGAGGTAGCGTGCCGACCGCGATCACATCGACTTTGGAACCATTTCCCACGCGCATCTTCACCTCGTCCTTTGCCAGTGTTCGCTTAATCCGTAGTCCCTGTTTCGAGTTGCAAATATTAGCAACAGAACCAGTATCAAATACCCAGGTGCTACTGCGAGCATTAGTAAGGTACACATCAATAACATGTATATCACATATACCTTTGTTCACCTTGCCATCCTTCTTATCCGCCAAATACTTGGGGCAGTTCCGCTTCCAGTGACCAGTCTGCTTGCAGTAGAAGCACTCAGTTTCAGGCTTAGGTCCAGACTTGGTTTTCTTCTCTTGAGTAGCAACTTGTTTGCTGTTCTTCTTGAAGTTCCCCTTCTTCTTCCCTTTGCCCTTCTTCTTGAAACTAGTGGTCTTATTGACCATCAACACTTGATGCTCCTTCTTGATTTCTACCTCCGCAGCCTTTAGCATTGCGAAGAGCTCGGGCATAGTCTTATCTATCCCTTGCATATTATAGTTCATCACGAAGCCTTTGTAGCTTGGTGGCAGTGATTGAAGAATCCTTTCAATGACACAATCATCCGGAAGATTAACTCCCAGTTGACTCAAGTGATTGCAATACCCAGACATTCTGAGTATGTGCTCACTGACAGACCCATTCTCTTCCATTTTGCAGCTATAGAACTTATTGGAGACCTCATATCTCTCAATCCGGGCATTCTGTTGGAATATCAACTTCAACTCCTGGAACATCTCCCATGACGTTCAAAACGTCGTTGAAGTCCCGGTTCTAAGCCGTAAAGCATGGCACACTGAACTATCGAGTAGTCATCAGCTTTGCTCTGTCAGACGTTCTTAACATCGTTAGTTGCATCAGCAGCAGGCCTGGCACCCAGCGGTGCTTCCAGGACGTAACTCTTCTGTGCAGCAATGAGGATAATCCTCAAGTTACGCACCCAGTCCGTGTAATTGCTACCATCATCTTTCAACTTTGCTTTCTCAAGGAACGCATTAAAATTCAACGGAACAACAGCACGGGCCATCTATCTACAATCAACATAAACATGCAAGATACTATCAGGGACTAAGTTCATGATAAATTTAAGTTCAATTAATCATATTACTTAAGAAATCCCACTTAGATAGACATCCCTCTAATCTTCTAAGTGATCACGTGATCCAAATCAACTAAACCATAACCGATCATCACGTGAAATGGATTAGTCTTCAATAGTGAACATCATTATGTTGATCATATCTACTATATGATTCACGCTCGACCTTTCGGTCTCTGTGTTCTGAGGCCATATCTGCATATGCTAGGCTCGTCAAGTATAACCCGAGTATTCTGCATGTGCAAAACTGGCTTGCACCCGTTGTAGATGGACGTAGAGCTTATCACACCCGATCATCACGTGGTGTCTGGGCACGACGAACTTTGGCAACGGTGCATACTCAGGGAGAACACTTCTTGATAATTTAGTGAGAGATTATCTTATAATGCTACCGTCAATCAAAGCAAGATAAGATGCATAAAAAAGATCATCACATGCAATCAATATAAGTGATATGATATGGCCATCATCATCTTGTGCTTGTGATCTCTATCTCCGAAGCACCGTCATGATCACCATCGTCACCGGCGCGACACCTTGATCTCCATCGTAGCATCGTTGTCGTCTCGCCAATCTTATGCTTCTACGACTATTGCTACTGCTTAGTGATAAAGTAAAGCATTACAGGGCAATTGCATTGCATACAATAAAGCGACAACCATATGGCTCCTGCCAATTGCCGATAACTTAGTTACAAAACATGATCATCTCATACAATAAAATTTAGCATCATTCCTTGACCATATCACATCACAACATGCCCTGCAAAAACAAGTTAGACGTCCTCTACTTTGTTTGTTGCAAGTTTTACGTGGCTGCTACGGGCTTAAGCAAGAACCAATCTCACCTACGCATCAAAACCACAACGATAGTTTGTCAAGTTGATGCTGTTTTAACCTTCGCAAGGACCGGGCGTAGCCACACTCGGTTCAACTAAAGTTGGAGAAACTGACACTCGCCAGCCACCTGTGTGCAAAGCACGGCGGTAGAACCAGTCTCGCGTAAGCGTACGCGTAATGTCGGTCCGGGCCGCTTCATCCAACAATACCGCCGAACCAAAGTATGACATGCTAGTAGGCAGTATGACTTATATCGCCCACAACTCACTTGTGTTCTACTCGTGCATATAACATCAAACCACAAAACCTAGGCTCGGATGCCACTGTTGGGGAACATAGTAATTTCAAAAAAATTCCTACGCACACGCAAGATCATGGTGATGCATAGCAACGAGAGGGAGAGTGTTGTCTACGTACCCTCGTAGACCGAAGCAGAAGCGTTAACGCAACGTAGAGGAAGTAGTCGTACGTCTTCCCGGTCCAACCGATCCAAGCACCGTTACTCTGGCACCTCCGAGTTCTTAGCACACGTTCAGCTCGATGACGCTCCCCGGGCTCCGATCCAGCAAAGCTTCGGGGATGAGTTTCGTCAGCACGACGGCGTGATGACGATGATGATGTTCTACCGACGCAGGGCTTCGCCTAAGCACCGCAACGATATGACCGAGGTGGAATATGGTGGAGGGGGCACCGCACACGGCTAAGGAACGATCACGAAGATCAACTTGTGTGTTCTAGGGTGCCCCCTGCCCCCGTATATAAAAGAGGGAGGGGGAGGTGCGGCCGGCCCCCAAGGGGTGCGCCTGGAGGAGTCCTACTCCCACCGGGAGTAGGACTCCCCCCTCTCTTGCCTTGTTGGAGAAGGAAAGGGGGAAGGAGAAGAGGAAAGGGGGGGCGCCGCCCCCCCCTTCCTTGTCCTATTCGGACTAGGGGGAGGGGGCGCACGGCCTGCCCTGGACGGCCCCTCTCTTCTCCCTTATGGCCCATGAAGGCCTATTAACCCCCCGGGGGGGTTCCGGTAACCCCTCGGTACTCCGATAAAATGCCGATTTCACCCGGAACGATTCCGATGTCCAAATATAGGCTTCAAATATATCGATCTTTATGTCTCGACCATTTCGAGACTCCTCGTCATGTCCGTGATCACATCCGGGACTCCGAACTACCTTCGGTACATCAAAATGTATAAACTCATAATAACTGTCATCGTAACATTAAGCGTGCGGACCCTACGGTTCAAGAACAATGTAGACATGACCGAGACACGTCTCCGGTCAATAACCAATAGCGGGACCTGGATGCCCATATTGGCTCCTACATATTCTACGAAGATCTTTATCGGTCAGACCGCATAACAACATACGTTGTTCCCTTTGTCATTGGTATGTTACTTGCCCGAGATTCGATCGTCGGTATCCAATACCTAGTTCAATCTCGTTGCCGGCAAGTCTCTTTACTCGTTCCGTAATACATCATCTCACAACTAACATATTAGTTGCAATGCTTGCAAGGCTTATGTGATGTGCATTACCGAGAGGGCCCAGAGATACCTCTTCGACTATTGGAGTGACAAATCCTAATCTCAAAATACGCCAACCCAACAAGTACCTTTGGAGACACCTGTAGAGCACCTTTATAATCACCCAGTTACGTTGTGACATTTGGTAGCACACAAAGTGTTCCTCCGGTAAACGGGAGTTGCATAATCTCATAGTCATAGGAACATGTATAAGTCATGAAGAAAGCAATAGCAACATACTAAATGATCAGGTGCTAAGCTAATGGAATGGGTCATGTCAATCAGATCATTCAACTAATGATGTGACCTCGTTAATCAAATAACAACTCTTTGTTCATGGTTAGGAAACATAACCATCTTTGATTAACGAGCTAGTCAAGTAGAGGCATACTAGTGACACTCTGTTTGTTTATATATTCACACATGTATTATGTTTCCGGTTAATACAATTCTAGCATGAATAATAAACATTTATCATGATATATGAGGAAATAAATAATAACTTTATTATCGCCTCTAGGGCATATTTCCTTCACGGGTTACCAGAGCAACCCAAAGCAGTTGAATAGTGGGCAGTACCATGTCTTCACCACTAGCTTGGACAATCGAGACCGGAAGGTTCAGAAGCGGGCAGTCAACTCTGTTGAACCGGCTGTGCCCCGTTACTTACGATGGTCTGAGCAGCCAATCATATGGAGCAGAGAGGATCACCCACCCCGGGTTGATAACCCGGGTCAGCTAGCATTGGTGGTGGCACCTCAGGTGGGAGGTTATAAGTTCACCAAGGTACTCATGGATGGAGGGAGCAGCATTAATATCTTGTACTATGAGATCTTCCGTCGTATGGGACTAACAGATAAAAATCTCAAACCGTCCAATACGGTGTTCCATGGTGTGGTACCTGGCAAGTCAGCATATCCTGTTGGCAAGATAGCTCTGGAAGTGGCTTTTGGAGATGATCATGATTCCAGGTCGGAGACACTGACGTTCGAAGTGGTGAAAATCCAAAGTCCATATCACGCCCTGTTTGGGCGACCGTCCTACGCCAAATTTATGGCACGGCCCTGTTATGTGTACTTACAGCTCAAGATGCCGGGTCACAAGGGGACAATTACAGTTCACGGAAGCCGTAAAGTTGCGCTGGAGTGCGAGGAAGGAGATGCGGCCTATGCAGAGTCGGTTTGTGCCACTAAGGAGTTGACGTATTACAAGGACAATGTTGATCCAGTGGACATGACTCCGTTGAAGAAGCCGACTACGGAGCATGATCCGGCCCTGAAATTCAAATCGGCAGCCGAGAGCAAGCTTGTTGACTTCGTACCTGGCGATTCGTCCAAGCAGTTCAGTATCAGTGCCAACCTGGATTCGAAATAGGAAGGCGCGCTCATCGAGTTCATCCGTGAGAATCGGGACATTTTTGCATGGAAGCCTTCTGACATGCCAGGTGTACCGAGGCAACTCGCTGAGCACACTCTTAATGTGGATCCTAAGTACAAACCGGTGAAACAGTTCCTCCGCCGGTTTAACGAAGAAAGACGCAAAGCTATTGGAGAAGAAGTATCCAGGCTTTTGGCAGCTGGTTTTTTGTTGAAGCTTTTCACCCTGAGTGGCTTGCTAATCCGGTGCTGGTCCTTAAGAAAAACGGCACCTGGCGTATGTGTGTGGATTACACAGACCTTAATAAGGCTTGTCCGGCAGATCCTTTTGCCCTCCCCCGTATTGATCAAATCATTGATGCTACGGCGGGTTGCGAGCGTTTGAGTTTTTTGGATGCATATTCTGGTTATCATCAGATCAAAATGGCTGTTAAGGACCAGGAAAAGACGGCTTTCATCATTCCCTTTGGAGCCTTCTGCTATGTGTCTATGCCTTTTGGGCTCAAGAGTGCCCAGGCAACCTATCAAGCAGATTGGCCGTAATGTACATGCTTACGTGGATGATATTGTGGTTAAGTCAAGGAAGAAGGAGACTCTGGTTGACGATTTGAAGGAAACCTTTGATAACCTGAGGACGTACAAGATGATGCTCAATCCGGCCAAATGTGTTTTTGGTGTACCGGCAGGCAAGTTATTGGGTTTTCTGGTGTCCAACAGGGGAACTGAGGCTAATCCGTAGAAGATCACAGCCATCACCTCCCTGGCTAAACCGAAGTGTATCAATGACGTTCAACATTTGGCTGGCCAGATTGCCGCATTGAGCCGGTTTATCAGCCGCCTTGGTGAGAAGGCAATTCCTTTGTATCAGATGTTGAAGAAGACTGATCAGTTCGTCTGGAGTTCCATTGCTGATAAGGCATTTGAGGACTTAAAGCGGCAATTGGCCAATCCGCCTGTGCTTGCCGCTCCTGTTGACAAGGAGTCGCTACTGCTATATGTTGCTGCTAACACTCGCGCAGTCAGTGTGGCTATTGTGGTGGAGCAGAAGGAGGCAGGCAAGGAGCATCCGGTTCAGCGTCCGGTTTACTATATCAGTGAGGTACTTATTGAATCCAAGCAAAGGTATCCACATTGGTAGAAGCTGGTATATGGAGTTTTCATGGCAAGACGGAAGCTGAAGCAGTATTTCCAAGGGCACCCCATCACAGTGGTCAGTTCTGCTCCCTTAGGCAATATCATCCAGAACCGGGAAGCGACTGGCCGGATTGCCAAGTGGGCTATAGAGCTTGGGCCGCACGGGTTGAAGTACGTGCCCCGAACGGCGGTAAAGTCTCAAGCACTTGTTGATTTCATCAATGATTGGATGGAGTTGCAAGCACCTGAAGAGAAGCCGGATCACACATATTGGACCATCCATTTTGACGGATCCAGGCAATTGGAGGGCTCGGGGGCTGGAGTCGTATTAACTTCCCCACGAGGTGACAAGTTCTGTTACGTTCTCCGCTTAATGTTCCCCTGTACTAACAATGCAGCTGAGTATGAAGCCTTGCTCCATGGTCTCCGGATGGCTAAGGAGATGAATCTAAGCCGGGTTAAGTGCTTCGGTGACTCGGACCTAGTGGCTCAACAGGTGTCCGGCACTTGGGATTCCAAGGACCCACTCATGGCTGCATATCGTCGTGAGGTGGATATTGTTGCAGGTCACTTCAAGGGTTATCAGGTGGACCACGTGGACCGTCAGAAGAATGAAGCGGCGGACGCTTTGAGCCGGTTGGGCTCTCAGCGTAAACCGGTCCCGCCTAATGTTTTTCTTGATGTGCTACACAACCCGTCGGTCAAGCTCCCTGGTGAAGCGGATTTGGCTATTCCTGATCCGAAGGCTAAATTGGTGGCAGCTCTACACGTCATTCCGGATTGGACGCTTCCTTATCTTGCGTACATGAACCGGGGCGAGCTACCAGAGGATGAAACCTTGGCCCGGCAGATAATCCGGCGATCCAAGTCTATGACTATTGTTAATGGCGAATTGCATCATTGCAGTGTGTTAGGGGCGTTTCAACGTTGTGTGTCTCCTGAAGAAGGCTATGAAATTTTGCGTGAGATCCACGAAGGAGATTGTGGTCATCACGCCGGTTCAAAATCTTTGGTGGCTAAAGCGTTCCGCCATGGTTTTTATTGGTTAACTGCTCATGCTGATGCGGAGGATCTGGTCAGACGATGTGACGGTTGCCAAAAGTTTTCAAGACATGCTCATGTGCCGGCTCAAGAATTGAGGATGATCCCGATCACTTGGCCGTTTGCAACTTGGGGGCTGGATATGGTTGGGCCTTTCAAAAGGTCCAAGGATAAGAAGACCCACCTCCTGGGGGCGGTTGACAAGTTTACAAAGTGGGTGGAGGCAGAACCTGTTAGCAAGTGTGATGCGGCCACGGCGGTTCAGTTCATCAAAAAGGTGATTTTCCGGTTTGGCTTTCCACATAGTATCATCACAGATAATGGTACCAATTTGTCCAAGGGGGCCATGAAGGAGCTCTGCGAACATGAGCACATCCGGCTTGACGTTTCATCAGTAGCCCACCCACAGTCCAATGGTCAAGCAGAAAGAGCTAATCAAGAGATCTTGAGAGGCATCAAACCCCGGCTTATGGTTCCTTTGCAGAGGACACCGGGTTGTTGGGTAGAAGAGCTACCATCTGTGTTATGGAGTATCAATACTACGCCCAACAGATCCACAGGATACACACCGTTCTTCATGGTCTACGGAGCAGAGGCGGTTCTTCCCAGTGATATCCGTCATGACTCACCTCGTGTGGTGGCTTATGTTGAAACGGACAACGAGACGGCACGACAAGATGCTTTGGACTTGTTGGATGAGAAGCCTGACATAGCAGCTGCCCGCTTGGCGATTTACCAACAGGATCTTCGTCGTTATCACAGTCGCTGAGTCAGAACCAGAACCTTTCAAGAAGGAGATTTGGTGCTTCGGCTCATCCAAGATCAGACTGATATGCATAAGTTATCCCCACCTTGGGAGGGACCTTTCGTGGTCAGCAAGAATCTCCACAACGGGTCATACTATCTGATCGATATTCGAGAGCATAAAGACTCACGTACATCAGAGGAGGAGACCAACAGGCCGTGGAACATAGCTCATCTTCGGCCTTACTATACCTGAGCCATCGGCTCTACTTATGTACATATTATGACAAGTGTATATATTATGATTAATATAATAAACCGGAGCCTCAGCTAAAGCGGGGTATCTGTTCTTTTACATCATGCGTGGTTACACGGAGTTGTTTTGTCTTAAAGCGGCCTCCGGTTTACCCCTTGAAAGTTTTATAAACATCACTTGGGGGCTTGGTCGTGTCCGAACCAATGCAACACATTTTGATAGGCGAAAGCCACCAGATCACTTGGGGACATGGTCAAGTCTGAACCAGTCACACCTCTTGATCGGCCTCAGGCCATAGAATCACTTGGGGGCTTGGTCGAACCCGAACCATTGCCATGCCTCTTGATCGGCATAATGCCACGGTTTCATTTGGGGACCTGGCTGACTTGAACCATAGCTACACCTATCGGGGGCTTGGTCGTGTCCTACCATGGTAACACCATCTGATCAGCTCAATACAGCCTCTTTTTGCAAACGGTTTTATTATTACCTTTGCTTTAAATATTTTTCTTAAATAACTGTTGCTTTATTTTCGTTGCGTTTTTTAAACCGACAATGTTTTAAGCCGGTTCAAACTGTCAATTGACGGAACCCGAGCCATTTTTAAACCGGAGATTATTTGCCCGGTTTGACCTTTTTCTGTTAACATCCGATTATGGAGTAACAGGGTGTTCATCATAAATCGGCATGGTTTACATGGTAAACCGGCATTGTATACACAGGAGCTGTTTCCTCCTTTGACAGTATAGGTTTATAAACCTCCGCTTCAGGATTCGCTAAGCCAACTTCATGCCCAGCGATGGCAGGTATTTTGTATCACAAAATTTGATCATATACCTCAATTTCCTTATATATATAAAGATCATAAACCGGCTGACGGTACAACCGCCGTGGCAGTTTAAGGTTTTGTGATTGCAGGAAATATAGATTGAAGGTTTTGATCTTTCAAAACAAAGGTATCAGCACTGATGCACGAAGGCATCTCAGAAGCAAGAGTATTGGCTACCCTATTACAAGGCAACATGGTGCCCAAATAAGATCATTGTTTTCAGCGGAATATAAAAGACCCGCCATTTAAACCGGCCTCCGGTTCAAGCTTGGTCGCCAGCTCGGTCTGATGGTTGCGGGTCATCCTGCGCCGCTTCAGCTTCTGCTTCTCTACCCAGTGGCTGGAAATCAACAGTTGTCCAGTCGATTCTCATTAAGGCTTTAAAGATAGCTTCCTCATGGATCAGCAATGACGGATCAATATCAGGAGTGTAAGTATGCTTACGGATTGGAGGGGTCAGATTCTCCGCTTCAGGAATTGGTGCAGCCACTCGTTTGTTCTGATTGTCATATTGGGCTTGGTAATGAGACAAGTCTGCTTCTTCCACCAATTGACAAGCTAGAGGGCGCACCTCCCGGTTTATCGCTCTCAGATCATCCTCATTGAATTCCAAACCATCTTCCTTCAAACTGGGATAACCCTGAGCTGCCTCAACAGGATCGAAATCCGGCACCCATGCTTTTGCCCGGATTAAGGCATTGATGGCACCGGTTCGAGCAGCAGATTTCTTCAGCTCTTCAACCCGGGCGGGAAGCATTGACAACCTCTTAAGAGTATCTTGAATTAAAGTGGGCGCCGGATTGTTATGTGATGCAGTAGAGATGATCTGCTGTGCTCCAGTATACAGCTGTTCGATTAATGTATAGGCGGCCTTCAATTTCATCCGAACATCCGACCCCAAGTGACCAATGCGAGTACCTACAACATTACAGAAAGTTCACAAACCGGACCTATCATAAGAAGGCCAAATTATTACAGATGTCAAAGGAAGCTTACCAAAGATGGCGGCAGTCATGGCATGCACTTGCCGCTTTACGTTGGTCAGCTCATCTACCACCGGTTTAAGGGCAGCTTCAACAGTTCCAATTTTCTTGGTCAAAGCGGCCTTCTCAGTGGCCCAATCCGCCCGCTCTTTCTTGAAGCCCTCCTTAAGCTGTTCCATGACGCTTAAAGTGCTGGTCAACTCCTCTTTTGCCTTTGAGGTTTCAGCTTGTTGGGATTTCAAATTTTCTTGCAGATCGGCGAGTTGGTTTTCTTTGGTCTTCAGCTCAGCCTGCATACAGACAGTCATATGATTTAACAAATGGTACAAGAATTGAAGTACCAACCACATGACAAGTTATGCACTTGGCACTTGGGTGCTAATGCATATTTGATCTCCATCAGTCAATTGATTGCAAAGTCCCAAGCTCAATACAAGTGTTCAACTTGGCACTTGGGGGCTAATGACTATTTGCTCAAACAAACTCTGATGCTGCCATGTTAAGTTACTTAAGTCCCAGTTCAACTACATTAAGTTGAACCGGCCCTTGGGGGCTACATCAGTGAATTTCGAAGCATTCAGATTTATATTAGAAAGTCTCGGTTTGAAAGAGGATTGCAAAACCGGCCCTTGGGGGCTAGGAGAGTTAACAAAATTGAAGAATCCAAGCAGGAAAAAGCACATGGAAGTTACCTCAAGTTTTTCTTTCATCATATTCACCAGACCGGCTTCATAGTCATGGCTGGTATACAGCCGGTTCAAGTAGCCAGAATGAAGATCTTGGGCATTGAGAGCAGCGTAAGTCGCCAGATCAACATTCCACATGCCTTTGCTCATAGTGGCGAATTCCTCTTTGGCAGTATGCTTGGATAAGGCGACCAGATTACTTGGTTCAGTACGGCCAATACCGGTAATCACAATATCATCATCCTTGGTATCGCCGGTTTGACCAGGGGCAGTTGGTGTGTCAGCAGGCCGGATTGGACTGGTGGATTTCTCAATCCGGATGGGACTTCCGGGCTGGTTAGCAGGGCCTGAGGTATCAGCAGGCCTTTCTTCGGCAATAACATCATCATCTTGCAGTGGGGGTGCGTTGGGTATATCTTCGCAAATGGCCGCTTCAGGATTTGGTGTTTTATCCGGTTCGGGAATGGCATCCTCCTCGGTCGCTTTATCTAGGCGGGCCTTCTTACTTGGCCTAGGCTTGGCCCTAACAGGAATAATCAAAATCAAATACAGCATATGTTCCAACGTGACGCATCAGAAATATTATGATAAGTATAGCTTACCCAAGCACCGTTTTGAGCGGTGGCAGCTGAGTAGCTGATGACTCGCCAGAGGATGAGTGGGATGTAACCTGATAATCAGAGTCAGACGGATTAAGAGGTTGACGAAAACAGCCCGCTTTAGGACAAGCACTGACAAGCAAATTAGAGACCTCTGAACGGCGTTTCCGAACCGGGCTGTTCGGTAAACCGGCGGAGGTAACTACCTGGCCGCTGTGCCGAGTTGTGCGGCGAGCTTCGTGTTGTTGGGTCTTCATAAGAAATTCGGGATCCAAGTAAGCAAGAGGATGAGAAAATTTAACTTTCCGGTTTGCCTGACGGGTTTTTAGTGAAGGCAAAAGTTCCGAATCAGAAGAGAGAATAATTACCTCTGCAGCATCAGCATGACTAGCTTCGGCATCATCCTGACAAATATTATCATCAATAAGGCATGTGAAAAGTAAGCCAAGTGAATCAAGTTCTACCTCAAGGTCCGGATTACCCACATCGTCATCAGCGGGCGGATCAGAGGATGCAGTGGTTTTCCTCTTATGAGCAGGCCTTTTAATGACTTTGGTTTTTGGCCGGATTGGTCTTTCCGGTTTATCTGTTTTTTCTGGTTTCTCCTGAGAAAGCTTCTTGCTCCAAAACGGATCATCGCCATGTTTAAAGCAGCAGTTGATGTTAAAGAATATATAGAAATAGCAATGACATGTTCAGTAAAAAGTACAGTCAAGATCTTACAGCTGGCGGTTTGTTGGTAGCACAGAAGGGGAGCAGGCCGGTTCGAGCACAGAGGTGTTCCGGTTCGTTCAACATTCTCTTCACGGCTTCTGTGACCTCGTCATCTGTGAGCTGGATGTTAACATGTCGGAGTGGGTCATCGACACTACCGGTATACTCGCACGTCAAACCAGAGCGCTGGCTAAGGGGCAATATGCTCCATGATATCCAACAGCGTGCGAGATCAATTCCTGTTAAACCGTTGGCCATGAAGGCTCTGAGCTTGGATAGTTGACGAGCGTATTTACTTCTCTCCTTGGCAGTCAACCTTTGCGAAAAGGGGTGTGTATTGCTAAGCCGCTCCGGACGAAAGCCAGGCAGAGGATTTTCATTAGCAGGGGAGGTGTCTTTGCAGTAGAACCATGATTGATTCCACTCCTTGGGGTGACTGTGCAATTTGGCGTGAGGGTAAGTGACCTCCTTTCTTTTTTGAATCGCCACACCACCCAACTCCGTATTGGAACCATCAGTGAATTCTGTGCGGCGGTTTAGGTGAAAGCAGTCTCTAAACAACTCAACTGTGGGTTCCTCTTGAAAGTATGCCTCACGGAGCACTTGGAAGTGACATATGTTGGTAACAGAGTTGGGGCCAGTGTCTTGCGGGCGGAGTTGAAAATTAGCCAAGACATCCCGGTAAAATTTAGAGCCGGGCGGGTTAAAACCCCGGGCTAAGTGATCCGCGAAGACGACAACCTCTCCCTCTTGAGGTGTGGGAGGACATTCTTTACCAGGGACCCTCCAATGGATAATATCTTTGCTGCTTAAAGCGCCGGTCAAGACTAAGTTGTTCAGTTGAGTTTCTGTGACGCGAGAAGGAACCCAGTTGCATTTATATACTTGTTTGGCCATGGTGAAATCTACAAAATAAGTGATTCCAGTTCAAGATTGTGTTGGGTAAAAGTATACACCGGTATGAACAATGCTAAACCGGAGGCAACTATATCTAAACCGGAGTTCTATGAAGCGGCATCATATGGCTAACGAGTTCTGGCGGTTCAACAAGGGGACTAATGGTATATACCGGTTTATTAACTTTTTCTATATTAAGTTAAACCGCCTAATCTAAACATGGAAAGCAATTGAGGTTGCGGATGGCTAAGTATGCAGAAACAGGTTTCACAAGGTCTTATTGCAGCATTGGATCTAAAGCAAGTTCAGAAAAGAAGAAAAAATATTCAAAGACGTAAAGCAGAGCGGAAGTGAATCAACGGGCAGATATATAGATGAGATCTACTGACTCAAGCATGAAACTACAGGCGGATGCTAAAAGCTACTGCTGATCAGAGCAGGGTTTCACAGATCTATCCAGGAGTCTGGGTACGAGTATGAACAAGTGATGAACACGGCAAGAACACGAAACCCTAAGAACAGATCTATGTTAAGAAGAACAGAAGGTTTACCAGAATCGAGGAAGATGCGGAAGGCTACCGCAGTGCTCTGGTATGTTCAGGTTGATGCAGCGGCCCAAGACGGTGCAGAGGTCAACGGCGGCGGCGGAGCTCCGAGGCTAGCGACGCGAGGAAGATGAAGAGAAAGGGGACGAAGGGGAGAAAAGAAATGACCCTTCGGTCCTATTTATAAGGCAAGAGACACGTGTCAGGCGTGTGAATCAGGGAACCACAAATCTTGGAGACGGAGCTGTCGCCTCGGTTATTGCGGATTCATTAAACAAAGAAGATATCATGAATATTATCTTTATGATGATGTCATGCCGGTTTACAGTAACCAGAGAAGGTGACATCACGGCGGTTCAACAACTACAAGAAGACGTTGAAGATGAAGATTTTTTGCTAAGGATTGACATGAACCCGTTCAAATCAATCTGGGGCCTAATGTTGGGGATATTACTACTGGGCGTGAACCGGCCTACCTGGGCCGGGTTAACTTCATCAGTAGTTCAAAGGTGTAAAAGCCCAAAGAGGCAGATAAGGGCCCAAGACCTGTAGTCGGTTTAAAACCTGTAGCCGTAAACCGGCCTTATATGTAAACTTGTATTGTAAGTTAGGAATAAGGAGAGACCAACCCGAATGCGAGTATGAACCGGTGTTGGGGCTCTGTGA
The DNA here is from genome assembly GCA_032464435.1 of Aegilops umbellulata. Lineage (NCBI taxonomy): Eukaryota > Viridiplantae > Streptophyta > Magnoliopsida > Poales > Poaceae > Aegilops > Aegilops umbellulata. The sequence continues at coordinate 508,007,149 of CP136055.1, forward strand.
ACCGACGGACGTCACCCGTGTATATAAGGGGACGACCCGGCGGCGGTTCAAGGACAGACAACAACAACTCGAGACTTAGGCGAAGCCTATTTGCTCCCTAGTCATCGAAACCCCATCAATTCCATCACAACTAGACGTAGGCTTTTACCTTCATCGAAGGGGCCGAACTAGTATAAAACTCTCTGCGTCCCTGTGTCCGCTTTAACCCCTTCAAGCTAACCCGTCGCGATGGCTCCACGACTAAGTCCTTTCACTAGGACATCTGCCGTGACAAAACCACGACAAATATGTAGATCTCCTTCCTTGTAACCGACTCTGTGTAACCCTAGCCCCCTCCGGTGTCTATATAAACTGGAGGGTTTTGTCCATAGGACAACAACAATCATACCATAGGCTAGCTTCTAGGGTTTAGCCTCTACGATCTCGTGGTAGATCAACTCTTGTAATACTCATATCATCAAGATCAATCAAGCAGGAAGTAGGGTATTACCTCCATCGAGAGGGCCCGAACCTGGGTAAAACATCGTGTCCCCCGCCTCCTATTACCATCCGCCTTAGATGCACAGTTCAGGACCCCCTACCCGAGATCCTCCGGTTTTGACACCGACAAGAACCAACATTTATTGAACCAATAGGAGACACCACGCAAAGAATGTGAACGGTACCTGCACACACACAAAGCAAATGCTTGCACCCAACGAAGGCAAGAGGGTTGTCAATCCCCCTCACTAATTGCAAGGATTAAATTTGGTAGTGATAGGTAAATACAATAAAATAAAAATAGTGAGCAAATTTAGGGTTTTTTAATGATGGAGAATGGACCCGGGGGCCATAGCTTCACTAGACGCATCTCTCTCATAAGCATAGCAACGGTGGGTAAACAAATTACTGTTCGGCAATTGACAGAATAGCATAGTTATGATGATTCTTCATGGCATGATTCATATATAGGCGTTATGTTTGTGACAATTAGACCATTAAACTTACCGACGCCTACTACTATTACTCCACGCCAAGACCGCTATCCAGCAATGCATCTCGAAGTATTAAGTTCATGACAAACAGAGTGACGCTTTAAGTAAGATGACATAATGTAGACAAAGTAAGACCAATCAATATGTGCAAACTCCGTCGTTTTATCCTTAGTAGCAACAATACAATACGTGCCTTGCAACCCCTCGTGACACAGAGTAAGGATGCCGCAAGATTGAACCCACTACTCCGCACCACTTCCTCTGAAAATCTACTCATCAACTAGGCCAAAGAAAACTCATAGATCGAAAAGCATAAATAGCTATAAAATCACACATAGATCAAACTCAGAAAAGACTTAAATATTTTTAATGAATAATCTGATCATAAACCCACAATTCATCGGATCCCAACAAACACACCGCGAGAACACACTGAATAGATCTTCGAAGAGATCATTGTATTGAAGATCAAAAAGGAAGAGAGAAAGCCATCTGGCCACTGCTATGAACATGTAGGTCATGTAGGAACTACTCACACATCATCATGGAGGCAACAAGGTCTATGAAGATTGCCTCCCCAATGGTTTCCTCCTCCGATAGTGTACCGGCGGAGGCCTCCAGTCGCGAAAGGACAGAGCCTTGCGGCGGCGAAGAATTGTTTTGGGTATTGCTTTAGGGTTTTTCAATATTTGTGAATTTATATAGTTGGAATTAGGGCAAACGGAGCCACGGTGGTCCCCTGGTACATCGTGTGGTACTTCCCCGAAGCTTCTAGGGTGTCTTCTAGTCTAGAAAAAATCACTATAAATTTTCATCGTGTTTGGACTTTGTTTGTAAGGTTTTCCTGCGAAACAAATAAATAGGCAAAAAAATAGGAACTGGCACTGGGCACTAAGTCAATAGGTTAGGCCACAAAAATGATATAAAACTGCATATAAAGCACACAAGATTGATAATGTAATAGCATGATACAATGAAAAATTATAATACATTGGAGACGTATCACTCCTCCGCACGCTTCGCCTTTGCAAGGACTGCCTTCATTATCACCGATCATACACATATTCATCCTCATCAGACCAGGAGTCAGACGACTCGACGTAGTGCTCCTAAATATACTCCATGCCCCCAACCCATTGCTTCAAAGAAGGGACAAAAAGAATTAGCATGGGCATTTCACCAAAATCTTGCCGAGTGTGGTGACCCCCGTAGGGGCGGATGATACCTGTGTGGCGGACGGATGAGAGGTGTGGACCGGCGGTGGAGAAAAGCGGCATGGTGACTGGGTGTAGCAATGGAGGTCGTGGAGCTCCGAGAAGGGCTTGGCGGGCGGCCGGGGTGGTAGAGCAGCGGCGTTGGTGGGGGAGGAAGTGGATGCAGAGAAAGAGGGAAGGGTGGAAACGGGGGTCCGGGCGGGATTTTGGGTGTCGAGTCTTACGTGGCGACGGTCCGGACCCCCCCAAAGCTTCCCTAGTTTGCTTCCGGTTTGCGGGAAAATGAAGCGGAGTGGTGCACGGACCGATGTGGGACGACGTCGGACATAAACTGCATCTGGACAGCGCGGTCCGGACATTTGTGGGCGGTTTAAGGGTCCGCTTTTGTAGATGCCCTAACAAACAACATATGATTTTTTTACAACAACTCCCGAACAACACGTTGTTTTCAGAAGGAACGGAAAAACACCTCAAAAAAAAGCAAGAATGTGGACGCAGCACGATCTGGGACAGGTGGCACAAATGCTCCATCTTCCATCAGATATACTCCTAGTACTCACAAGGAGAACTAGAAAGTCCAGGGAAAAGGACACCGAAAGACCAGGCGATCTACTGTCTCGCAGCTAGCAGTGCAGAGGGGATACCTAAAGCCTCGGCCGAGGAGACGATGTGCTTCCTCAGGAGGACACTCCTGGTGTGTACTCTATCCGGTCTTGTACCAGCGGCCGCCCGAAGACCAAATCTCTTGTAACCACCATGACCAAATTTTTGGTCATGAACGCATTTGCCGCCTTCTTCCTGCTTAATATATGAATGCCAGTGGTACACTGGTTCTTTCAAAAAAAACTATTCACGTATTTTGTATAATGTGTTTCTTTTAGAATGTACTATTCACGTATTTTGTATAATGATTTTGTATACAAGTCCCAACTTCGGACTTGTATACTGCTTAAAAATTGAAGTCACACCGGATGGCAAACACACCGGATGTAGCAGGATGTAGATTGGCTCAACACACCGGATGCAGCAAAACATTAAGCTGAAAATAATACAGCATCGCACCGGATCACAAGGCATCCATCACACGCGCGCAGCAGCATCGATCCAGACGCAGACAGACGTACAGAGCAAGACTGAAGGCAACACGAAGAAAGCAGTCGGTAGAACCACGAGCAGCGGTAGGTGGCGCGGATCGATGATTGGATTCAATAGGGTCAGGCCCTGCCTTTGGCCGCAGGGGCAGGGGGCGGTGATGCTCTAGTCTAGACGCGGCCCTCCCAGAGGCACGGCTGGTGGTCGGAGCAGAGCGCGTGCGGCGGCGGGGCGAGGCCGAGCGCGGCGGCGCGTTGCCAGCGCTGGGCGCGGGTGAGGCCGAGGCAGGGCCCGTAGCGCGTGTCCATGTCGAACTCCCGGGCCTTCCTCTCCGCGTCCTCCTCCTTCTCCTCCCTCGTCGCGTCAGCGCCGTCGCGGCGATCTGCCGCAGCTGCAGCCAAAGAATTTAAAAAACAGATCGATCAGTCAATCCGCTGGGATCGGACGGCGGCTGCGCGGGATTGGGCATGCGGCGGCATACCTCGTGTCGGGCGGAGGAGATGCGCCGCCGCCGCCGCCGCTTGCTTCTGGTGGTGGTGCGCCTTCTTGGAGACGCCGCCGGCGGGTTTGGTGGCCGCCGCCGCGCAGGAGTGCGCCTTCTGCTGCCGGAAGAAGGACTTGATGTCGCCGCCGCTCCTCATGGCTCTCACCGGCGGCGCGAACTCGTCTGCTGTATTGGGGAGGATTGGGGATTTGGCTCCTCTGACTGATCGGAGGAAGGAAGGAAGGAAGGAAGGGGGCAGAATCAGATGGTGGATGGAGAATTGGGGATAGACAGGGTGGGTTTATATATACATGGTGCCGTTGTGGTCATTCGAATTTTGAATTTTGAAATGGGAGAAGTCTCCCGAGTCTTCTGCCGCCGGTTTGCTGGGTCCGGTGCGTCCGTGGAGAAGTGTCAAGACGAGAGAACTCCTTCTTTGACGGTAAGAGGAGAGAGCTCCTGTGTGGCGCCTTGAGCGCAAGTTAACCAACATACGCGTGGGCCGGCCCAACGTACGAAAATTCCTAGGTCGCTCGCTCGGATGGACAAGTTGACGACTAGCTGACTATTGACCATTTGACCAGAAAAAGTTCATGAAATTGAAAAAAGCCTGCGCATTTTAGAAAGTCCATGAACTTGAAAATGGTTCAGAAATTCAGAAAAAAAAGATCACGAATTTGAAAAAGGTTTGTGAATTCAAAAAAGTTCATGATTTTTTTTAAAAAATCATGAATATTAAAATTCTTTGTGATTTTAAGAAAAGTTCATGAAATTGAAAAAAGGCTCAAAAATTTAAATTAAACAAGGAAAAGGGATAATAAAAAATAAAAAATAAACAAAAGGAGAAAAGAAAACCCAACAAAACCAAACAAAAACCAGTAAAAGCAAAGAACTAGAAAAACCAGTTCCCACACTGATGTCATGCGCTCGAATACGGGCGGGAAAGTTAAGGTATGTTAAGTGTGCACTGCAAGCGGAGGCCATGGTGTGCTTTGCTGCGATAGATGGCGCGGTTAGTTCTGGAGTTTAGGCCTTGTACAATGCAAGGTGCTTAAAGAAATAAATCAGGCTTTTTTTAAGCATCGGTGCTTATTTGTACATGATAGACGCTTAATTAGGCGTCTCTCCTCTGAAAATTGAGTCATAATGTGCCTGTGATTTCATTAAGAAGAGGATTGGCCTGGTTTATAAGAAAAACTAGGCTGAAAAAACACACAGCAACATGGTTTATTAGAGGACAAACGTGCAAAAAACTCAAAAACGACAAGTACAAGCACACGTGAAACAAAGCTACCCTCTACCCCCAAGTGCAAGCCAACATCCGAGGGTCAAAGAGACTCATGATCAGGAGAGGAAGCTCTTCGACAACGCCTTCGGGAAGTAAATGACACCCGCGGATGCCAATCTTGCCGGCACCGACCCCCGTCAGGCAAAGCTTTCACCCAGAGCTACTCGACCACCCCACCGTAACCCGTGGGAGGGGATCCGGTCATGCTGGTAGCGACCGAAACCTAGCTCCATCCAACAATGATCTAGTGTCAGGGTGAACTCTTCTACGACGCCTTCAAGAAAGAAAAAGACGCCCGTGGACACCTTCACAGCCGGTACCAACTCCTGTTGGCCAAAGCTTTCCCCAGAGCTCGTGGACCCTCCACCTCGACGAGCCTCTTGCAAGGCGAACATAACAAGAAGCCAGCCGCCGCTATGCGCCTCTCCATCACACCACATCACCAAGGAGACTAGCTTGCCAAGAGAACACCTGCACCGCCACAGCCGGAACACGCCTGCAACGATACTGCCAATGAGGCATACGCCGCCGCTGGAGAGCCCACCATCGAGCCCCACCTCCACGGCAGGGGTGGCACTAGGGGTATTCTTGTGTCTTCATGTGAATACCCATTATTTTTACAAAACAATGACAATTTTTAAAAAACAACAATGATTTTGATAAAATGAATACACATGAATACCCGGTTGCAAATTCCTGAAGCCGCCACTGCTCCACGGCCACATAACTCGCGTCATGAGATGGCCAGAGCACGCCCCTGGTGCAAGAACTCAAACTCTGGAGATTCTGACATGGCGGAACTCTGGTCCTGTATCGCGAGGCTAGAAGCAATTGTATCCTCAAGTTTGATAGGCATGAGTTTGCGTTCTGCCGCCCGGCATGCAATTCTGCCGCGCACTCTTTAGCGCAGTTGGCTATCATGCGGCTGTGCCCTCCACCATTTGATGGAGCACATGCCATACTTCGTTTCAGGTGTTTTTCTTTTTTTAGCTTACCTCGTTTCAGGTTTGGTTACTAACGATTCTGTTGCACGCGTTGGTTAAATGAAAGCGTTTTCACATTAAAAATAAATAAATCATGAGCCAAATCGAGAATCAATCATTTGGTGCCACTGGTTATGTCTCACTATTTAGTTTTGCCATATGTGGTAAGCAAGTCAAACTAATTCAAAAAAAAAGTTTTGCCATTAGAAATTTCAACTGCTAAAAAATGCCATAGCTTCGTTATGCGCATGCTAAAAACTGCCATTGGACACCATTATTGTCAGCTCATATATCATTTTTCATGTTATAATGACCAAAATACCTATAGACCAACATGTCAGCTCTCCATCTATCTCATTACAATAAACTATGAGTCCCACTTGACCCCAACAGCGTTCTTATTTTTCTCTAAACTATTTCGCGTGCTTACTCCTGACAAGTGGTGTCCACAACTTATCATTTGTGAGATAGAGAGAGCTGACATGTGGGTATAGGGGTATTTTTGTCATATAACATGGTCAACGAGTTTGATCTGACAATAACGATGTCTAATGACATTTTTAAGAAATCATCTAATGGACTGATGGCATTTTTTAGCAAGCATCTCATGAAATGATGCATTTTTTAGCAGTTATAACTTTTAAAGGCAAAATTGAGTAGTGTGACACAACTAGCGGCATAAATGATAAAAACCCGTGCGAATTTTAAGATATGATGATGTTTGATATACCAAGGTTGCAGGGAGCCTGCAACTAGTGCTGAAACCCAACGTTGGATGAGTAACGTAGGTGTAGGATAGTATTCAACTCTGAGATCTGGATTCCAGGTTACAGCAATTTCAGAAGAAGAAAAGGATGCAATGCCAGTTCTCAACATAAACAAAATTCAAAACCAACATTCGCTCAAATTCTCAAGTATCTCCATCTAAATATTCTGCATACTAGCCATGCTGTTTTTAACCATGGCCCACTATTGTCATGTTGCTACGACATATTTGAAAGTAAAAAAACAATTTAAACTACTCACAAACTCTGTTTCATATCTGCTAGAGTATGCGAGTATTCAGAGTCTTTGTTAGGATTAGGAGTACCAAAATCTCAAGTGCCACGAGCTACAGGTAAGATATTCTGACAGTTTCAGTAGAAGTTTCAGACATGGACAAAGCATAATTAATCCAGCACCCACTGAAATCAGAATGTCACAACCTCATCCTTTCTGCATAATCTTACCCTTACATTTTGAACCTGTCAAAAGTACCCAGTAGCATAAACTACAAGCACAATGCCCGCCGACACTAACAACAACCAAAATTTGCAGCAAGTCCAGTCTGCCTCGCTGCTCAGTTGGGTTTTTCCTCCTGGCATTTGGAGCAGGTACACGTGAACCCGTAGTCTGCGAGCTCCGCCTGCCGCTCCTCGTAGGGAAGTTCTTCGTCGATGTAGGAGATGGTGATCTGCAGCAGCACAACAGTAAGTTAGCAAGTGGCAGAGCAATTTGGCCAGAGATATGATTTTCTCTCGTTGAATGATTAGCACTAGGACTAGAAATGACATTACCTCTTCGCCCTTGCTGATAGGCCCCAGAGCGATTATCACGGCGTGGCCGTCATTATCCTGCGGCGGTAGTTCAACAGCTACTTATCAGCATTGCTGACTGGCAGTTTTGCAGGAAAATGGGTGAATCAGCTGAAGGGTAAAATATACATCACCTCATCTCTTTTAAATGCTTTAGCATTTGGACAGCATGAGTGATTCATACAGCTTTGAAGAGGAAAGAACGCCGTCCCTGACAGCAAGAAATTCACAAGGAAACCACTTTTTCTTAGTGTTGGACAGATAGAAAAAGGCACATAGCAGTACTCTGAAAGTGGTAACTTGAGACTTGAGAGGAAGAAGTTGCACATACCATCACAAGGAACTGCATAGTCATCATCTAAAGCATCTAGCAATGGCGCTGTCGCCTTTTCAGCTTCCTCCTGGGGTACATTGCATTTCAGGTTAAGAAAGCCATGTAAGAGCAAGAGTAAATATCTTACATGACAGAATTAAGGCAACCATCAAACAAACCTTCTTATCATCTGGAAGATCATCAATGTGTATGAAATAGTCTTCAACAGGCGATGCAACGACCAAATCACTGGAACGAAAAAGGTGGAAGTATGACTGGAGGAGCAACTATTTAGGTCAAATGCGGCACCGGCATTTGCTTCAGGCAGGGAGAAAAACGATGACAGTGTATATACAGTCATCAAAATGAAATAGGGAAAATATATTTACTTACAGATTGTTCAGCTCAAACATGCCAATTATATGGCCATACACCTCAAGGGAAAACACTAGAGCAAGTTAAGGCAACTCGAATGACAACGATAGCTACTCATGGTATGAAAGTTTGAAACAAGCCTTGTGACTGCCAAAAAGGATACATGGTGCACATTCAGCATCGAAGATCGCATCCTTGAGAAGCTGTAGTGACTGCAAAATAAAGAAACCATTATCAGCCTACCACTGGCTGAAATAAGATCTATAGAGTAAAACATGGAACCTTTTCAATATAAATTTGTCCACTTATTGCGTGTCATCAATGTACAGTTTTTCAAGTAATATGTCGACATAGTTACCGTAAATGCTAGATCCCTTATTTCCTGCCTAAATGAATCTTCATCGGAAGCATCAACATCCTCAGGCAAAGCAACATAATCCCACCATCTGCAATCACAAGATATTTTTGCACAAATCAGGGTAGTTGTAAAGTAGCATTAGTTCAGCAGTTCTATGGAGCTAAAAAAAAAATACCAGTGTACCCAAAACAAGGAAGAAGAAATGACACATCTAACCATAGGTATCCCAGTGTAACCCAAAACGAAGGAGAAAAAAAGTGACACATCCAGCCATAGAACTGCTACAAATACTGTTACCATCAAATTGTTGCTAACACCATGAGAAAAGAGCCTTCAAAAGTCATGCTTAGCACAATTAGACAAAACTGCTAATTAGTCCCACTAAGAACAACTGATCATCCCGTAAAAAAAACAAGTGGTTATCAGAAGAGAAGTAATTACTTTGAAGTCATGCCCTTACCTCTTTTTGAAGCCCATAGAAAGTGGTTTCCAGGCTTCCATAAGCAAAGAAAAGTTTGATTCAACTGATTTGCTTTGGAAGTCATTCTGTCTTTTGAGTTTCTTGTACCTCAACATGGTGAAAGTGATAGCCTGGCATATAAAAAGTATGAACTCATATGCATGAGAATCAGGAAACCTTACATGAATTGCAGTTGGTACATAAGGGGAGTAAATTTTTTGTTTATTGTATCTGGTACAATGGATGTAGCTAGTTACTCTCTTGTGCAATAAGGTTCTAAATATCAGAAAATTGCAGTTTGAACATTTTTTAGACAAACACTAATGGCATTTATATCAACTCAAATTTGACGTCAAAAGCATTGCAGTAGATGCTGGTCTTCCAATGCATAGCAAAAACAGCTCCCCAAGAATGTTAGAAAAAGAGAAAGTAACATGGTCATTTATGTCAAATTTTGGTGCTTAATTTGATAACCAAGAAACTAAAATGGACATGTCACCAAATTAAGAAAATAGAAGTTTCCAAAACATATTAAAGATTTCCTATCACATACCTTGGCAGCCACCAAGAAAATATCATTGGTTTCTGAAAATAAAGAGCGGGTATTATCAGATAACAGCTTCAGGTCCTCAATCGCAACCATCATTGATCATGAGCGAATTGATATAACATAGATGCAATGAATGATAACATATCACTATGATGATACAGATTCAAGCCATACTGCAGGCTTACCATTAGCATGCTCTACAAATTTGTGAAGAGCAGATCTTCGGGGTGGTTCAGTGTTGGGACCAGCACAGAGCAAAGAATGGTAGGATTCCCAGTCAGAATCTGCACATGATTGGCTACACAGAAATGAACAAGTTAACGTTTTCTCAAACATCTAAAAAAAATAACAATTTAAATGTGTTCTTGTAATAAGTTGCTCAATGAACAATGAAAACAGAGTAATATGGTCTATATATGCAAGTTACTCCTATACATGATGCAATCAGGTTCAAATTTTAACATGATCGACAGTTAGAAAATATGATGAGAAACTGGATACCAAGCACTTAATAATCAAAATATGTATGCCTCAAAAAAGAAAGGTGAAACTGCACAGCTATTATGAAGTCAAACCTGCAGTAGCGTTCTTCCTCGCATCCTTGACAAGCAATAATTTCTGGTAAAGGGAAGTGGTCTGAGAAAGGCAGTGACACGTCGCCAGTTATAAGTGATTCTATGACCTCTTCTGGCAAAGCAGTACTCTTTTCCTTTGTTACACCAGAAGAGCAAGTGCTTGATCCCACATCACTTCCATGACAGTGCCTCTCACTGCTGCAGCCAATGCTTGAAGCAATGCTTTGAAAATACAGTCTATGTCCAATCTGGAACTCTACAGAACCAATGAAGCGGAAGCAATAACTACACACGACGCAGTCAATCTGCAACAGAACACATAAAATGGATGTAACACTTCAAGGAGGGACAGTTCGCATAAAAAATGAACAAAGAGTGATGTTGGATCAACTTCAATAGCAAGCGCACCTTGTTAAGGCTGTGTTGTGCACCAACCAATATTTGATCCTTCAGAATAAGGTCTCCTTCAGCAAAATCCTTGTTTGCACAAACACCTGCAAGAACCCATCGGTTTATACATCTTAGCAGTATACAAGCATCATGTTTGCAGGACTGCTAGCCCGTAGGCCATATGGTAAGTATTTATTCAGCAGCAGTACCTTTTCCATGATCGCCTTTGTAGTTGACTCTTATGCCGTCATGTTTCTTAAACTGTATGAGCTCCTCATAGTATTCCTGAAAAATGAAAACATAGTTATGTTGTTGAATGTGAGCCACAAACCATCAGCGATACTTGATTTAAATGACAAAGTGGAGCAGAAAAATAAACATAAAAACCACCCCATAAAAACATAGCATAAGATTTGCTTCTGCAACTTTGTTGGCCTCAACGACTAACCCACCAGCTTATAAGTTGTAACTGCCACACCGCAAGGAGCACAGAATATTATTTCGATTCCATCATAATATTAACATCACACTGAACTGAATTGATTACACACACTAACAACTACTGGAATGCTAAAAAAAAAACAGGCACCTTGTATCTTAAATTTGCAACTTGTTGAAGAAAATACCTAAATCAAAGGGCTAAACTTGCAAACTAATCAAGAACCACACATTTGGACTCATACAGCACCACCCAAACAGCGCTCCCTGACCGAAATTCCCGACATTGGCACCACGGAAGAGCCCAATCCGAGCTTTTCCACCGAAGATTCATACGCCGCAACAGGACTAGGCACAATAAACAAATCCTCAGGCAGCCAGACGCACCGGACCGAGAACGGGGAGAAGGGGCGGAGCGGAGCGGAGGGGAAAGTACCTGGGCGGACTGGGGAGAAGGGACGGCGAGGAGCTGGGCGATCTGGGGGGCGAACTCCCTGTCCAGGTCGCACGGGCTGGCGCGGCTGCCGCTGCCGCTCCGAGCCATGCCGCCGGCGTCTGGCTGGTGGTTCCTGCGGCTGCGGCCGGTCCTGCCGCCGCTGCTTGCTGCTCTTGCAGTTGGCTCCTGGGGTTTTGTGGGTTTTGTACTACTGGTAGGTTTCGGTTTCGTTGCGGCCAAGATTGGCAGCGAAGGCGTAAAGTAGGTTTCGTTGGGGACAAGATTGCTGTTCAGGAAGGAATACGCTTTCAACTGTGGAAAGCGTGAGACGCATTCGACATCCGGTGTATACTACTCCCTCCGTTCGGAATTACCTGTCGCAGAAATGTATGTATCTAGACGTATTTTAGTTCTAGATACATCCATTTCCGAGACAAGTAATTCCGAACGGAGGGAGTACTTCTGCTGAGAGCGAAGTTTTGGCGGACAGGCTCATTGGCGGCGGCGACTAGGGTTCGGGGGAAAAAGAGGCGATCGTCGACGTCTGATCGGCGGTGCGCAGCGGGATCCCGGGGAAGATGGCCTCATCTGATCGGGGCAAGAGTGCGGGCGGATCAGAATCGCCGCGCACGGCCAGGGCTCGGCTAGAGGAGGCCCTGGGCAAGCTGGGTATAACCGAGGAAGAAGCAACTCCGTTGGTCATTGATGATCGAGAGGAGGATGCGCCGGAGAAGTGGCTATTGGCGGGGAAGGTGCTCCATCGAAATCTGCTGCATATCAACACCATTGCTAATGCACTCCGTCCGGCGTGGGGAAATCCCCGGGGGCTCCAATTCAGATCTATGGGGGAGAACATGTTTGTGGCTGATTTTGAGTCTCAGAGAGATCGTGATCGCGTGTGGGCTGGATCCCCATGGCATATCAGCAAGAATGCAGTGATTCTGTCGGAGTTTAGGGATTGCATGAGACCAGATGAGGTTCGTTTTGACAAGCTCCATCTATGGGCTAGGGTTTTGAACTTGCCCTACAACCTTCGAGATGACTCATGGGGTAGGATGATCGCAAAGCAGATTGATCCACAGGCATCTTCGGCGCAATTCGACCACATGGGTGGTTTTCTGCGCGCCAGAGTTGCCATTGACGTAAACAAGCCTCTTAGGAGGTGGATAGTGATAGATTCGGCGAAAAGGAAGCAACAAGATGCATACGATATCCAGTATGAGAACGTTCCTCACTTTTGCTTCTCTTGCGGCCGATTGGGCCATGCTGATCCGTTCTGCCCTACTCCCGGCCAACGGGATGCCAAAGGCGAGCTCCCGTTTGGTTCGAGTCTGAGGGCTGAGGAACGTAAAAAGGCTGCCTCCGGTGATTCAGCCGGTAGGGAACATTATGCTGATCAGGGCAGCCAGAGGGAGTCAAAGAACTCCAGCAACGTACCGGCAGGTGGTACGGAGGTGAACTCTCCTAGGAAGAAGAACACCAATCTGAACAAGAGAAAGGAGGCACCAAGACAGGTTTATCGCCGTGTCGAGAGTACACCCCCTCTTCTGCTTACTGCTTTGGGAGAAGGGGTGCAGCACCCGGAGCCGGGACGGCCTGAGGAACAAGGAGGTGGTGAAGGTCGTGGGAACGAAGGGGAATATGATCGGATTCCGAAGAAGAAGAAACCAACGCCTAAAAATTCGGCAGAGGCTGCTATGCAGCCTTGCCCGTCCCAATGAATTATCTGAGCTAGAACTGTCGAGGGCTTGGGAACCCTGAGACAGTTCGGGAGCTTCGCAAGGTGGTGAAGCAAGAAGGTCCCTCCCTTCTGTTTGTTATGGAAACAAAGATTCAAGGGAAGCGTGTTGAAAGCCTTAAGAGCTTATTTGGTTTTTCTGGTTGTTTTGCTGTGGATAGCAATGGCCTTAGCGGAGGCATTGGGCTGTACTGGAATGATAGCGTGCAAGTTGAACTCAAGAACTACAGTAAGGCTCACATAGATGTGGTAGTCAAGGGGAATGATCAAACCGAACCTTGGCGTTTCACAGGTTTTTATGGTGAACCCCGGGCTGAGAATAGACATCACAACTGGGAGTTTATGCGTACATTGCATGTAGTTCTGCATCATGGGTGGCTATGCATGGGCGACTTTAACGAGACGATGTATGGAACGGAGCATTATAGCGAGCATGCGAGGCCGGAGTGGCAGATGCGCTCCTTTCGTGAAGCAGTAGATTTTTGCTCCTTCCAAGATCTTGGATGGAGAGGTGTTCCCTTTACATGGGATAATAAACAGCATGGGAGTGCAAATGTAAAAGCTAGACTTGATCGTGTTCTTGCTAATGCAAATTTTTTATCCTTGTATGCGTACACGTCTGTCAAGCATATTAGTTCAACTGCATCTGACCATTGTTATGTTCTTGCTGAGTTAAGGACAGTACAAACGAGAGGGGGGCGGCGTGGTCCGCGACAATTTCGATATGAGAATGTTTGGCAGACTCATAGTGATTACCATGCTCTTGTGCAAGAAATTTGGCAATCAGAGTCTGGCCGTGAAGGTTTGGAAGGTGTAGTGCATGCACTTACAGCTGTCCAGAGTGGACTTGGGTCCTGGGGTGACCGCGAGTTTGGAAATATTGCAAAAAAGGTGAAAAAACTTCAGAAACAGTTGGAACGGCTACGAGCAGCCTCCATTGGGAGGGGGCCAAACACTGAAGAACTAAAGGTAGCGGATCAACTGCGAGAACTTTTACGACAAGAGGAGGTTTGGATGAAACAAAGATCGAGGGTTGACTGGCTACGCAAAGGAGACCGGAATACAAAATATTATCAGGCTCAGGCAGCGCAGCGCAGTCGAAGTAACAGAATTGTCTCCCTGCAGAGAGCGGATGGCTCGATTTGTGATGATCCTGATGAGGTGGAGACCAAGGTGATGGACTTCTATCAGAACCTCTATCAATCTCAGGGATACAATGACATGTCTGAATTGTTGCAATTTGTTCCGCAACGTGTTAATGCTCCCATGAATGATTTACTAGAGAAGGAGTTCATGGCGGAGGAGGTGCGCAACGCTCTTTTCCAGATGGCACCGTCGAAGGCGCCAGGAGTGGATGGGTTCACAGCTGATTTTTTCCAGAGACATTGGGAGATTCTAGGTAATGATGTGACGGCAGCCGTGCTCGATTTTCTGAACGGGGGAGAGTTGCCTTTGGGCCTCAATGATACTGCTATCACCCTTATTCCCAAGGTAAGAAACCCTCAGAAAATATCTCAGTACCGACCAATTTCTCTTTGCCCGGTCCTATATAAAATTGCAGCCAAGGCGATCACTAATAGGCTACGGGGGCTGATGGATGAGATCATTGGGGAGGAACAAAGTGCTTTTGTGCCAGGACGATTGATCACTGACAATGTCTTGGTAGCTTATGAAAGTGTGCATGCAATGAAGAAAAAGAAGCGATGCAAACAAGCCTCATGTGCAGTTAAACTCGACATGTTGAAAGCCTATGATCGGGTCGAGTGGCATTACTTGGAGGCGATGCTAGTTAGACTGGGTTTCTGTGACAAATTAGTGCGTCTCATCATGAAGTGTGTCACCTCCGTCAGATTCACAGTCAAGGTAAACGGATCTCTGTTGCCGTTTTTCACACCCTCCCGAGGGCTGCGACAAGGGGATCCAGCATCTCCCTTTCTCTTTCTTATCTGTGCAGAGGGCCTCACATCCTTAATGAATTACTATGGCGGCGCATATATTGATCGAGGCATTAGGGTGAGTGTTCACTCGCCATGGGTGAATCATTTGCTTTTTGCGGATGACAGTTTAATCTTCATGAATGCAAAGGTGCAAAGTGCAAATCGTTTGAATGATATTCTTAGGATTTATGCTGCGTGTTCTGGAAGTCAGTAAACCGGGAGAAGAGTGCTGTTTATTTCAGTCCTAATGCATTACCACCTTTAAGGGCTGAGATTAAGCAGGCACTAGGGATTCATGTTGAAGCTTTTACTGAACGCTACTTGGGTTTACCAACAGCGGTTGGCAGGATCACTAGTGGAAGTTTTTCTCACATTGGTGAGAGAAGCCGGACTAAGATGCAAGGTTGGTCAGAGAAGAAGTTGGCATGTGCAGGGAGGGAAGTTTTGCTCAAATCTGTGGTCCAAGCCATCCCTACGTTTAGCATGTCTTGCTTCCAATTAACCAAGGGGGTCTGCTCACAATTAACGTCTTCCATGGCTAAGTATTGGTGGAGCAGTGACATCGACAGGAGATCTCTTCATTGGCTCTCTTGGAAGAATCTTTCTGTTTCAAAACCAGAAGGAGGCATGGGTTTTCGTGACTTTGAGCTCTTTAATCTAGCCCTACTCGGTAAGCACGGGTGGAGGCTAATGACACACCCTGACTCCTTGTGTGCTAGAGTTCTGAAAGGCAAGTATTTTCATAACTGTAGCTTCATGGAAGCTACTGCACCTCGCTCGACGTCTGCTACGTGGAAAGCTATTATCGCAGGTCGAGTTGCATTGGAGCAAGGCCTGATCAAGAGAGTTGGGAATGGTGACTCTATCTCCATCTGGACGGATCGATGGATCCCAAACACGGCTACTCTCCGGCCAATGGGCCGCATTGGGAACGATCCTATCAATCGTGTCTCGGAGTTATTTGATCGGGAGAGTGGTACGTGGGATATGGATTTAATACGAAGGAATTTTCTTGCACCAGACGCGGACGCAATTCTGAATATACCGCTAAGAGTGCCTAGTGGTGAGGATTATCTCGCATGGGACTTGGAAAGATCCGGGGTCTACTCTGTTAAAACAGCTTATCGTGCTCTAGTGACTCGAAAAGAGCGCTTAGCTCTAGAGGAAGGAACGATAATGGAGTCTTCAACGTCAGATAGACCTATGTGGAATGCCTTGTGGAAACTAAAGGTTATTCCTAGAGTCCGTGTTTTCTGGTGGCGGGTCTTGCGTGGAATCCTACCAGACTATGCTACCCTTCAGCATCGGCATATTCGGACGACGGCAGTGTGTGATTTATGCAAGGCTTCAGTGGAAGATCTGCGACATGCACTGATAAACTGTTCACATGCCAAACTTTTTTGGGCAGCAGCCCGAGATTACTTGGGTTTGAAACTACCCAGGTTACACCCTGCCACTTGGGCAAGGGATGTGTTGATGGACGAGATCATACAAGACCAAGATAGACGCAAAATTATAACGGTCATGCATGCGATATGGTCTGATCGGAATCGATGGACTCATGACAAGGTCGGCTATGACCCAATTCAGGCGGTAAAGATAGTACGTGATGATCTCTTAATGCTTGATATTCCGAAACCTACGAGTGGTGTGGCAGGAGCTCAGTGGCGCACGCCGGATGTGGGTTGGATCAAGATCAACACGGATGGCGCAATCAACAACGAAGCTCGGTGTGCGGGCACTACTAGAAAAACGGCTATAGGTAATATCACTGTTAGTGGCGCACCAGAGATGTGGTGCGCCACTACTATATAGCAGTGGCGCACCACAAACAGGTGCTCCACTAATAGTAACATTACTAGTGGCGCACCAGGTGTGGGGTGCGCCACTACTATTTTTTTGAACAGTAACCAGCCATGCCCAAGCTTACCAGTGGCGCACCAGGACATGGTGCGCCACTACTATTTTTGATAGTAGTGGCGTACCTTGCCCTGGTGCGCCACTACTATTTTTTTGAACAGTAGCCAGCCATGCCTAGGATTACCAGTGGCGCACCAGGCCAAGGTGCGCCACTACTATTTTTGATAGTAGTGGCGCACCTTGCCCTGGTGCGCCACTGGTAAGGCTGGGCATGGTGGTCCAAAAAAAAACATAGCAGTGGCGCACCCCTTCACCGGTGCGCCACTAGTATTCCTGGCTACTAGTGGCGCACCAGTGAAGGGGTGCGCCACTGGTAACCTGGGAGCAGTAGCTATAATTAGGCAGCCACACTACCACACACTCACTTTCCCCCCTCCACCAAAACAGATTTGGTCGTCTTGCTCCTCCTCCTCACCTCATTTGCACCATAGATTCACCCAAATTAAGTGGTTAAATTTCCTTTTTTTGATAGGTAAGTAAGGGGAAAGCTTTCTTTATGTTCTAGATCTACTTTTCTCTCCGTCTCCAACAACGTACACACTTTTTATGGCCTAGAGATCTACGTATGTTTGTGGTGTTGCATATGTTTGTGTTTGCAGGTACCGGTATTTGAAATGCGATAGTTGCCAATATTTTGCCGGAATGTTGATTCATTTCCGTTTCGGCAAGAATTTGGCACTATATGCATTCTTTTTGGTCCTATTTTTAGGCAAAGTCATGCCAAATTTTTTTTTGTTCTAAAATATCATTTTGCTCTACCCCGCAGGCGACCATGGTCCGCACGATGACCGAAGGCATCGTAAATAGGTTTTTGAGCTCCGCGAAGGCCGAGATGCTTCAAAAGAACGAGACGGAGATAAGATGTTCGTGTCGAAGATGCAAGCTGAAGAGCCTTATTGCTGACCCGGATTCCGGGCAGGTGCGGGACCACTTGCTCTTGCGTGGTTTCATGGATGGCTATCGGTGGCAAGGTGATGAAGATGACTATGAAGTCATCCATGGGGGCCGGGCAAGCAGAAAAAAGGAAGGGCAGCAAGACAATAGCGGCGAGGGCGGGCGAGAAGACGAAGAATCTCCAGGACATGATCACGAAGTAGATGCAGGACACGGTCATCATGTAGAAGATGCCGGACATGATGATGAGGAAGATCAAGACGAAGGGCATGATCATGAAGATGAAGATGCCGGAGCAGACGACGATGGACCATCGATGGGCTGGGTGCATGACCCTCATATTCAAGAGCTGCTTCGCAAGCAGACGGGTAACGCAAGAGCTGCCGCCCGAGAGAAAGCCAAGCTGGATCAACTGGAGACAGACGCGGTTACTCCATTGTATGAAGGATGCAGGCCCGAGGATACCCGCCTGAAAGTAACGCTCATGGCTCTGGAGATGAAGGTAAAACACAAAATGACGGACGCATGCTTCGACGAGAACATGTCATTCTGGCACGAACGTCTTCCGAAGGGGAACAAGTGCCCGACCAGTTTGGAGGAGGCGAAGAAAATCGTGTGTCCTCTGGATTTACCGCACGTGAAATACCATGTCTGCATGAACAATTGCATCATTTATCGGGGCGAGCACGCGGAGTCTACCATATGTCCGGTGTGCGGCGTCACTCGATACAAGAAGAGGAAGAAAGCTCCTCGAAAAGTGGTGTGGTACTTTCCGATCACTCCTCGTCTGCAGCGGTATTTCGCGGATCCTAAGGTAGCAAAGCTCCTGCGTTGGCACGCGGATAGGGAGGAGAAGAAGCGAGAAGATGACGCAAATGATCCGGAGATAGATAAAAAAGACAAGATGCTGAGTCACCCTAAGGATGCGAGCCAGTGGCAAGCGTTGAATTTTGAATACCCAGAATTTGGGAAGGATCCAAGGAACATCGTGCTCGGCGCGAGCACCGATGGAGTCAATCCGTTTGGCAGCCAGAGAAGCACACATAGCACCTGGCCTGTGTTTGTGTGGATGTACAACCTTCCCCCCTGGTTGTGCATGAAGAGGAAGTACATTCACATGAGTATGCTAATTGAAGGGCCGAAACAACCAGGGAACGACATCAATCTGTATCTGGGGCTGCTGAAGGAGGAGCTAGACACGCTGTGGAAAACGCCAGCCAATACGTGGGACGCCGCAGAGAAAGAATATTTCCCTATGAGAGCCGCACTGCTCACGACGGTGCACGACTATCTCGGTTACGGATATCTCGCGGGGCAGGTAGTCCATGGATTTTCTGGATGCGTACGGTGCATGGATGACACAACGTATCGCCAGCTAGATAGAGATCCCGGGTCTTCGAAAACCGTGTTCATGGGACACCGAAGGTGGCTTCGCGACGATGACGCATGGAGAAAACGCAAGGATCTGTTCGATGGTGAAACCGAACCCCGAAGACCCCCACGTACGAGGAGCGGCGAGGAAATAGACGAGCTGTTGAAAAATTGGAAAGAGTGCCCACCGCCGGGAAAGAAGCGAAAGGCGCCAGAGCCGCTGCTGAAGGTATGGAAAACGAGGTCTGTTTTCTGGGACTTGTCGTACTGGAAGATCCTCCGTGTGCCTCACAGCCTTGATGTCATGCATATCACGAAGAACGTGTGCGAGAGTCTGCTTGGTACCCTGCTCAACATGCCAGAGAGGACCAAAGATGGGCCGAAAGCAAGGGCAGACTTGCAAAAAATGGGCATCAGGGAGGAGCTCTGGCGCCCTAATGATGATGATGATGATGATGATGATGATGAGGCGAAGGACACGGAAAGTCATCGCAAAGGCAAAAAGGCCAAGAAGATCGAATATGACTACCCTCCCGCGTGCTTCACTCTAAGTCAGAAGGAGATCGAGCAGTTTTTCACCTGCCTCATAGGAGTAAAACTTCCTTACGGTTACGCGGGGAAGATAAGCAGATACCTAGACTCAGCGAAGCAGAAGTTCAGCGGGATGAAGTCTCACGACTGTCACGTGCTGATGACGCAGATACTTCCAGTTGCAATCCGTGGGATCATGGACGCGCACGTCCGTGACACGCTATTTGGCCTATGCAACTTTTTCAACGTCATCTCTCGGAAGTCGGTTGGCGTGAGGCAACTCAGAAGGCTACAGGAAGAGATCGTGGTGATACTATGCGAGCTTGAGATGTACTTCCCGCCCGCATTCTTCGACATTATGGTGCATCTGCTGGTCCATATAGTGGAGGATATCATCCAACTCGGGCCGACGTTCCTGCACAGCATGATGCCGTTCGAAAGGATGAATGGTGTCATCAAAGGATACGTTCGCAACATGTCACGTCCAGAGGGAAGCATAGCCAGGGGCTTTCTGACCGAAGAGTGCATCTCGTACTGCACGAATTATCTAGGCATCGAGAACCCCATTGGTCTGCCCGTCAACAGGCACCTCGGCAGGCTCGCTGGATGGGGTCACCGCGAGGGTCGCCGCGAAATGCATGTCGACTTCATGGGTCGACTCGCCGACTTTGAAAGAGCAAACCTAGTCACGCTACAACACATAGACGTGGTCGATCCTTGGGTGGTAGAGCACAAAATCTTTATTGAGAAGACGTACAATGACCGAGGCCAACAGAGGACGGAGGGAGCTATAATCAAAGAGCACAACTCATGTTTCACGCGTTGGTTCAAGGAGAAGCTTCTGTCGTACCCTTTACATGAGGATTCTTCCACGGAAGAAAAACTCATATTCGCCTTGTCACAGGGCGCCGAGCATAACCTGATGACCTATGAGGCGTACGATATCAACGGCTACACATTCTACACCGAGGAAAAGGACATGAAGAGCGATTATCAGAACTCCGGGGTAACGATGGAATCCTACACCGGTAACGACAAGGACAGATACTACGGAAGGATCGAGGAGATCTGGGAGCTGAGCTACGCTGGAGAGAAGGTCCCGATGTTCCGTGTCAGATGGGCCAAGAGCGTCCTAAAAGAAGACCGGTATTTCACCACCATGGTTATACCCGAAGCCAAATCCAAGACCGCGGGCGCAAACGTCACCGCGAAAAATGAGCCATGGGTACTGGCTTCCAAAGTGGACCAATGCTTCTTCATTACCGACCCGCCAAAGCCCAGTCGTGTTGTCGTGAGGAGAGGCAAAAGGAACATCATCGGAATGGATGGAGTCGCCAATGAGCAAGACTTTGACAAGTACGGCGACCCGAAGATGGAAGATGACGACGACGATGAAGTACCATACACCACAAGAAGAAGAAGGACCACCCTACCTAAAGGACGTCCGTTCAAGAGAAGATCAATTCAAGGGGTTCCGGGGCTAAATTATTCAACCGCGAGGAAGAAGGGCAAGAAGATTGTGAAAAGATAGCTAAGATTGAATCACGACGTGTCGGCCGCGTGTGTGTGTGTGTGTCAGTGGCAAGCTCAATTATTACATGCAACTAAATTATTACATGTATCACTTGATTTCAACCATTATTAAAGATCTTTTAAACATTATATTACTTTACATGCCATGTGTTTATACGCCCTATTTTTAGGAATGGAGGGAGTATTACATGCAACTAAATTATTACATGCAACTAAATTATTACATGCAACTAAATTATAAAAAATTATTACATGCAACTAAATTATTACATGCAACTAAATTATTACATGCAACTAAATTATTACATGTGATTGAGTAAAGGAGATGCATTGTAAAAAAATTATACGCCCTATTTTTAGGAATGGAGGGAGTATTAAAATTGCCATGTGTTTATTTTAAAGTGTTTGGATGTTTATCATAAGGTTAAAATAAAATTTTAAAAAATATGCAAAAAGTGGGGTTGCCAGGATTCGAACCTGGGTGGTTCTGTCCATAACCAACGCGTTAACCACTAGGCCATGTGTGTGGTTCTATCCATAACCACACACACAATTCTTATGACTTCGATATTGAGCTGTTTATGGCGCACGACGTAAAAGTGCGCCATTGATATCGATCTGTTATGGCGCATGTCCCCTGGTGCGCCATTGCTAGCTGGCCCTCCCCCTGCTTTCTCTTCTCCCCGCGCCTCCCTCTCCTCCCACTCCCGCACTTTGGACGAGAGCCCAAATCCCCCCTCCCCGCCGCCCGCCCCCACCGCCGCCGCACTCCGCCCTCTCCCCCACCGCCGCCGCACTCCGCCCTCGCCCTCTCTCCTTCCCCGCGTGCTGCCGGCCTGGACCGCGGCCCCCGACCTCCTCCGACGCCCTCCTCGCGACCTCATCCGGCCGCTTCTTCCCATCTGGACGCCCTCCTCCGACGACCTCCTCCGACGCCCTCCTCGTGAGTTCCCTTCCTCTCCCTCTCTCTTTCTCTTATCTAACTTCTCTCTGCTGCCAGCTCTCTGTCGAATTCGAGGGTTCCTGTTCTAGGGTTCATACCTTTTGATGATGCTCTGGTTCAATTGGGTACTAGCTTAGGGTTCCTAGGGTGTTAATCTAGCTTCTACTTCATTCTAGGGTTCAATTTAATTACTTGTTCGAGCTAATCATCTCTGTCTCAAAATTTGTCTGAACCTAAAGTTCAGTTTCGTCAGACATAAAGTGTTAAGTGGTTACTGTCAGTTGTTCTAGTATTCTAGTGTTCTAATGGCTTGGGTTGAATATCTACCAGTTGTTTTTTTACCTAATTATCAATTGCTGCTTACTTGTGAGAGAAAAACATGTGTAGTTAATTGAACTGAATGTGATTTCAGTTCTGACAGTGAACTGTCAAGTGTTGGCTAAATTCAGTTATGCAGTGTTGGTTCACTTCTATTACTGGTTATGCAACACTAGAGGTTCTACTCCTAATTGCCCTGGATCCAATGATCCCTAACTATTTAATTACCACTACTGCTACTCCTAAATCCTAATGGTTTGACTATAACCATATCATGTATTAATCAATTAATTCAGCTGGATGTATTTGTTAAGCGTGTCTTATTTACAGATTATAAACTTCAGTGTTCTCTTTGTCGGAACTAATTGAACTCAGTTTGATTTTATTAAATAGGCTGCTACAGACTCACCTAATGGTTCTTCAGGAGGAGTTTGAGGAGTACGCGGAGAAGACCAAGACGCTGCCCGACACCACCACCAACGAGAGCAAGCTCTGCCTGTTGAAGTAAATCTTCGGGCCCAACAAACAAGCTCCAGCTCCAGGAGAAGGAGGTTTGGTTTCGCTCCCACTCTTACTGTTGTTTCCTGCACTTTGCGAACCTGAGATACTCTGTATTGAACTTGCAACTGGTTTATTTTCTACACCTAATAGGCATGATAGAACTCTAAACTTCTCTCTTATACTACTGTTATGTCTAGTACTAGTGGCAGATTTTCCAATTCCACTGTGACTCAATAAAAACAAGACTATAATCTGAATTTCCAATTAGCATGTGTGTAGACTACTAGTACTAGTGGCAGATTTTCCCTAGGATGGAGTAGATAAGGGAGAAAACTAGTTTTAACTACATTGTACTAGCCACACCATGGTTCTGAAGAAATCAAACCCGAGGATTTAAAAAGCTAAAAAAGGGTAGCTGTCCTACTAAAAATCTAAAAAAAACTCCATTTTACTTGATAACAAAAACGAATGAACATTAAATGAGATCCATTTTACTGAATAATTCTTTAGGTGTCATAAAAACGGAGATTCAGAAAACGATTGAGACATGCTTAGAGAAGCCACTAGTTACTAGTGGCAGATTTTACCTAGGACATGTAAAATAACTCAAAAAAGATAACTGAAGAAAACAAGACTGAATGTGATTTTCCAATTCTGTACAAAAAGCACGTGTGCATACTAGTTCTACACTGTATAATTGGGTTTCCTGTTATGTCTAGTTCTACACTTCTACTGGTAGGTTTATACTACTGTTGTATTTTCTTTAAATGCAGTTATGCTGTTGGTCCTGTTACACTCTTGTAGGTATATAAGCACTAGTTATATGGCTACTGCCATGTTCCTATACAGGTTCTTATACTACTTTACTTAAATTATTATCATGGTTCTGAAAGTACACTTGTTCAGAATAGCACCAAGTCCTAGGGCAAACTGAATTCCGCTTCAGTATTGGACAATAGACTTGCTGCTCTGTTATTATACAGATTCAAACATAGTTTCTGTTCACCAAAAGAGTGATGGGCTTGCTGCTCTGTTGTGCCTATATGTAGGCCTTTTTTGTCCATATGAAAGCAGAGGACCATATGGTCTGTGGCCTTTTCATCCATATGAAAGTAGAGGCACATTGTGGTGCTAGTTTGCTGGGTTTTGTCTCCGACCATCGTGTCGTGATGATTTTGCAGGTACCCCGAGAGGCCCTTGAGTTTGCCGGAATGTCGATTAACTTCCGTTCCGGCAAGTTCGGGTACTCCATATGTCCTATTTTCAGCAAAGGTCATGCTGAAATTTTCCGTGAATTTTAGCATGACTTTGCTAAAAATAGGACATATGGGGTACTTGCGACTAATGCATGGGCCGGGGTATCTTAGTACTTAATTAAGTAGGATCAAGAATTAAGTAGGACTAGTTCTGAATAGCTTCTATCAACGGCACTCTAAATGATAAAACCGTAGCTTTTAGGATGCCTCAGTGTCGACAAACCCTAAGTGATGAGACCATGATAATTCCTCACAAACCCTAAATGATGAGATCTTGTTCCTTGACAATAACCAACTTTTTGACCAAACTTTTTTCCTATTTAGAGCGAACATGGCCGACAACGATGAGGCCGGCGGTTCGGGCGGCAAGCCATTCTGGGAGCTGTCCCAGGAGATGGAGGAATACCCTCACCGCTATGAGGACGCCGCGGAAGACACCGATCCCGACTACACAACCCCTAGTGGCGTCGGGGATGACACCACTGATGGTGCCGCCGGGGATGCCACCACTGATGATGGCAGCGAACGCACAGATGGCAGCCAACCGAAGAGGCAACGGAAGGACCGGCGCCCGAACGTGCTCGGCACCGTCAAGGAGGAATTTACTGAAGTGTCCTCCAGTGGGCATCCAACGGCGCCCAAAGAATTAGTCAGTGGGTACGCGGGACAACTCGGGTGCATTGTCCGGAGCACCGTCACGATCAACACCGAGAACCTAAGGCATCGTGAACGAGGGAATTTGCGGATCCTCCTCTTCACGAAGCTGCACGAACGATACAAGTTCCCCGGTGACTTCGCAAACACACGCCTCTCAGGGAATAAAGTGAACAGTGCCGCCCTCACGAAGATGAGCACGGCCCTGGCTTCTTGGAGAGCCCGGGTGAAGAAAATGATTGAAAGAGGTGATAGTTATGAGAAGATCAAGGAGAAAAATCCTTCGATCAGCAAAGCTGACTACCTGGAGTTCAAGACCAAGTGCGAGAGCAACGCATCCGTGGAATCAAGTCAGTGGGGGAAAGAAATGCGGGAATTGAACTTAGGGGTCCACAAACTCGGTCCCGGCGGTTACAGAGTGGCGGAACCTAAATGGGACAAGGAGGACGCGGAGCGTGTCGAGCAAGGCCTACCGCCCCTCTTCGATAAATACCGCCATGAAAAGCAGACCAGGAACTATATCAGAGCCCGGTACAAGGAGGACCCGGTAACAAAGGAGCTTACCACGGATCCGAAGGTGAAGGCGCTTGAGCTTGTTCTGGTAAGGAATACACCCCCGCGTAATTAGCTCCATATGGTTGCATTCTAATTAATGAAGCCAAATTTCTAAATGGTTCACGTTCCTTCCGCAGGAAACTGAAAGCAGTAGCGCGGGGTCTCAGAGCTCCCCGTCTGCCCCTTGGGACACCACTTTAAATAGGGCGTTGAATGTAATGAAACAGAAGGATAAGTTAACTAAGCCGACGTCAGCTGGTCGTGTGGCCGGCGAAGGCTTGTCCACGAAATGGTCGGAATACTATAAGACTGGGCGAAAGGAGAGAAAGACCAGCTTGGAAAGCCAGGAGGTTAAAGAACTCAAGGCAAAAGTGGCGCAGATTCCTCAGATAGTCGAAGAGCAAGTGCGAGACCAACTGGGAGCGACGATCACCGCCATTATGCCTACCTTGGTTGAGGGGCTGCGGGGGTGGTTTGTGGGCGGCCTACAGGGGCCGCCCCCGATTCCCAGCTTGACGGGCAGCAACTCGCACAACGCGCCGGCAGTGGTGTCTCCGGCGGAGGCGTCATTGGTGTCTCCGGTGCCGGCGCCGGCATTGGAGCTTGATGCACCCGGGTGTGGGAAGAATACGCCGGCCGGCACCTCGGCAGCAAGCGGCCCCTCCGTCACTTGCACGCCCGCCGTTGGCGGTGCCTCGACATTAGCCGAGCTCGACGCCATCACGGTAACTAAGCCTCGGCCGATGACTTCATCTCCTTGCCTTTGACTGGGCATCCCTGACGCCCTACATGTTTTCGCAGGGCGCCGCCAACGAAGTTCCATGCACTCTCCTGCACTTCGTGGACGGCAAGTTGATCGATGTCGCCAAGGCCAAAATCGTTGAACCGGGCAACCGCGTGTTCCACCATAATCCGATGCCACCCACCGTGTATAGGGTTCAACTGGTTCGGGTGCTGCGGGGCTGCGACGACTTGTTACCTCCGTATCGACCCCATGGGGCCGACGAAGAGGATGTGATGACCCTCGGCGCCTGCTTCAACTGGCCATTGCTTTGGCCGAAGAGCCAGATTCGTTTGGGGGCGGGGGTCACCACCCCACAGACAACACCGCCAGTCCTGCCGGCGCCAAGCCATGGCAAGACCGCCGCAACGCTACCGCCGTCAGTTGATCCGGGCATGCATATGGCACAGGATCCGGACGTCGACGACGGTACATTTGTCAACGTCGATGACTACTTCAACGAACATGGTGGGTACGGTGACGAATTCTTGGCGCCTCCTTCTCAAGAACCCAACCCTGCAAAAGTCGATCGCGATCTAGCTGGTACCGCGGAGAAACCCAATTGCAACAGGCGTCGTCTGTTCGGTTCTCAGGAGACGCCTCCAGCTGCCGCCTTCACCGAGACTCAAACAGCCTAGGTGGGAAATATTATCAGCCCCACCACACTCAAGAAGGTGGTCTCTGAGCAGACCTCGATCCCATTACATCAGCAGAAGCCAAAGAAGGGACGGAAAAGAAAAACTAACAAGGGTGCGAGCCAGCCGGCACCGAGTACGATCCGTGCTCAAGACGGGCCACCAATACCTAAGGATATCATGAGGGCGGTGCATGTGGCGGGTAGGCCGATGCTACCGCCTAATCTGCTCAAGGCTGCAACCGGTGCTATGCGGAGTCTGCATGACAGTGTTCTTTCTATGGAGAAGCGGCGTCTCTCCGAGAAAGATGACTTATACCCGGTTTTCGTGGCCAAGGTGCCAGAGGGCAAGGGCTTTGTCGATGGCACCATCGGGAGTATGATCGTCCTGCGGTTTGATGACATCTTCGCTATGTTTAACCTTCATCCGCTGCACTACACCTTCATTCGGCTATTTTCGCTCAATATGGAGATGCAGATCATTAGAGACAAGACCCCGGACATCGTGATAGTCGACCCCTTCTACATGCGTGCCAAGCACTTGGACAGCGCTGGGGACCGGCAAATCGCGAGTTCATACCTCAAAGGCGTCATTATGGCGAACAAAGATAAGGATACCTTCCTCGTGCCTTACTTTCCCGAGTAAGTCATCCCCTCACCGCCCCGTAACATATGATTTCTTAGATTTCGATCGTTCTTTTTTTTTTCTAACATTCCGTGTTTTGTGCAGTGACACACGTTGCACACTCATCCTCTTAAGCCCGAAATATTCCACGGCCACGTATTTCGACTCGGACCGTCAGTCGAAGAAAGACTACACAAATATCAAGAAAGTTCTTGATGATGCTCTCCCCGGCTACGCCAAATCTGGAGGCACCTTCAGGAAGGAAATGTGTAGGTACGGCAAGCACGTGTTCACCCACGTAACGACGTTCCCCTGCGTTAAGCAGCCGCCTAGCAGTCAGAAGGATGCCTACTACGCCCTCCATCACATGCGGGCGATCGTACGGGACCATAATCACCTTATGCTACCAAAGGGTCTCCAAGATTGGGCCGCACGCTTGTCGGCAATCCAGGACATGGACATCAGACAAGAATTCTTTCGCATCCAGTCGGAGTTTGCGGAAATCATCTGTCAAGATGTCCTTCGTACCTCGGGGCAGTTCCACCTCAAATATCAACCGTCCAACAGGGAAATAGAAACAACGCTACAAATGCAGGCTGACAACTACCGCACATTCATGACGCCGACGGATGATGGCGGCTTCATCCACGCTCCGGTCCCTGAGTCGAGTCGAAGAAAGTATTGATGGTATGTAGTTCTGAAATGTCGATTAGCTCGTGTTGTAATTAAACTTTAATGAACTTGTATGTCTCTTTAGTTTGGACAGTCGTTCAACTTATATGTAATCGATGCTATTTATTAGTAGGACCATGAACCGTGCTATTAATGTGTTGCTTTTCTCTTCCGATCCTTTTGTTGCATACTTATATATTATCTGTGAATTGCTACTAACGTTTTGTTTGTCTAGTGCATAGAGATGCCGTCGTATGTCGTGTACAAGGGTAGGGTTCCCGAAGTCTATGACGACTGGGAGGAGTGTCGGAGACAGGTTCACCGTTTCAGCGGTAACAGTTACAAAGGGTACACCACTAGGGCGGAGGCGGAAGCTAGATACGAGCGCTATCTAGAGGGAGAGAGGAGGGAGCGGAGGAGGAACCGGATGAAGACTAGTTTCATCGCGATGATGCTCATCGTGACCGCAGCTCTCTTCTATGTGATGGTAGTTTAGATGATATCAACTTTGTAATGTGACGACAAACTCGCTACTCGGTCTCGAGACCTAAACTTGTCTAATATTTGAACTTTGTTCGCTATTTCGAATTCGGAGACTAATGTGATGAATTGTATTATGTGTTGTTTATATTCTGTGATGTATTGTATTTTGTAACCTGTGCAAATACCAGAAATGCAAAAAAAAATTCCTAGAATTAATAGTAGTGGCGCACCATATTGCACATTAGTGGCGCACCCAGTTAAATAACAGTGGCGCACCCATATGGATATCAGTGGCGCATCAGTAGGGACCCCTGCTGCAATACCAGTGGCGCACCATCTTGCACATTAGTGGCGCACCCAGTTAAATAACAGTGGCGCACCCATATGAATATCAGTGGCGCATCAGTAGGGACCCCTGCTGCAATACCAGTGGCGCACTAGGTGGCATACCAATGGCGCACCAGTGGTGCGCCACTGTTATTTGGATTAACAGTGGCGCATCAGAGGTGCGCCATTAGTATTCCTTATTAGTGGCGTGGTATTAGTGGCCCACCCATGGTGCGCCACTAATGGCAATATTGGGTGCGCCACTAATAGCCTTTTTTCTAGTAGTGGGGAGGGGGTGGGATAGCTCGATCTCACCTCTCGTTCATGGGAGCATGGAGCAAACCCTTCCCCGGGGTGACAGATCCACTCGTTGCGGAGGCCTTAGCTCTACGGGAGGGAGTCATCTTCGCTCAGCTGCGTGGTTTCTCACATGTGCTGATGGAAGTAGATTGTGTAGAGGTTGTCAACCTTTGGTTATCGCGTGACAGTTCGAGGTCAATTGTTGCGCCTATTTTACTAGACATTGGGGAGAAATCTTCATCCTTTATCTCTTTCTCAGTTAGATATGTACCAAGGGAGGCAAATTTTTTGGCAGACTCTTGTGCTAAACGGGCCTGTTCCTTATTGGTTTCAGACTATTGGCTTGAGAGCTGTCCTCCTTTTCTTCTTAGTGGCCTACGGGCAGATTGTAATCACATGCTAGCTATGCAATAAAGTTCCCCAAGTTTGTGGCAAAAAAAAAGGCTCATTGGAGCCCTTTTTTTTTCAAGTTCGAAAAAGATATTTCAAAGTTTAAAAAAATCAAAAAAATTATGTGAGAACCTGTACTCCCTCTGTCTGAAAAAGTTTGTCTCAAGTTTATCCCTCAAATGGATATATCTAGCACTAACTTGTGCTAGATACATTTATTTGAGGGATAAACTTTTTTAGACGAAGGGAGTACATATTTGTGACAGATCCATAAACTTCAGTTCAAAATTATTGTGTTCTGCCAGCAACATAAACATTCTCGGCCCAACCAAA
The DNA here is from genome assembly GCA_032464435.1 of Aegilops umbellulata. NCBI lineage: Eukaryota > Viridiplantae > Streptophyta > Magnoliopsida > Poales > Poaceae > Aegilops > Aegilops umbellulata. Next base: position 508,037,349 of record CP136055.1, read on the forward strand.
AAAATTGGCCCATTTTCCCTTACGTATATGTCTTTTCTTTGTGTGTCACGTATGAAGCTATATGATCCTAAAAAAAACGTATGAAGCTACTCCCTCCGTTCCTAAATATTTGTCTTTCTAGACATTTCAAATGGCTATCACATACGGATGTATGTAGACATATTTCAGAGTGTAGATTCACTCATTTTGCTCCATATCTAGTCACTTGTTGAAATACCTAGAAAGACAAATATTTAGGAACGGAGGGAGTATATTGTTATGAAATTTTCTTGAATGTGTTATACATGTATTTCTATGTGCATAATTTTTTTTCTATTTTTTTGCACAATACAAATATGGTATTTAAAAACCGGGATCGCTGGAGCTCGTCCTCCATTATTGGCACTTTCTGAAGTTCCTAACCTCTACGGCTCTACTTACTTGAGTCTATTTGAGATTGCCTTACTCCATCAAAATCAGTTTCATTCCATCATATTCATTTCGAAACAGTTTCACATAAGAGTTGCAGCTTCATCATAGAGTAGTTTATATTGTTTAGCTTCTAGCTACCTCTATCTTCAAAAATAGAAAATTGTGGGTGAAAGGTCTACTAGGGCTGCATGACGTGGGAAAAAAACAAGAAATGGTATCCTCTTACCGATGGTAGTGGTGGGTAATTTCCCCCCAACTTCATGAAGACTTTTTTAACTAGAGTTTTTTAAGCACCACCACTCAAGAGCTTCATGAAAAACAAGGAGTTGCACCTCATATCCTAGTGTTTTTGTGGAGCAGGACATCACAAAACTACCCCGTTTGGCTTGCGCTTTTGAGAGTAAAGCTGAATTTTAGTGAGCGGGGCATTTCCAAATAGGCCTAATATATTGTTGAGCTCTTTTACGGTGATTGTAGAGTTACAATTTGTAATTTCATATAACTCATTGGATCTCGAAAAATCATTTAAAGAATTATTTTTTCTGTAAATGGGTATAATAGTAACCGGATCTCTCGTCCGTTTCCGTTCCTCAGGGCACGTTCAGAGGCCATCCCCACGATCCAATTCTCCTCGCATAGCCGCCGCCGCACATCCTGCTTGTAGATGGCTAGGCGGTGCGCAGTTCAGATCATCCTCGCACGGCGGACCCGATCCAAGCGAGAGGCAGCAATCAGGTATACTGGTGTCGCTCCTGCCGTCAATGTTCCGGCCGGCCAGCAGTACTGCAGGTCGTACATCACGGCACGCCGAAGCCTCGGCTGCCCCACCGCCCCCAACCCGCCGCCAGGGACAGAGGATCTCTCTCAACCGTACGTCGGATACCCTACTGCCTGAGTCAGCGCCGGCGGCGACCTTCCCTCCCACTACAGGTAACTGCATACGTGTTGTACTAGCTCTTCTGATCCTCATGTTTGCGTTACGGCTGTCCCATGGTGTGATTGCCACTCAACAACGCCCAACCAGCTGTTAGTTCAGAGGAATACATTTGCCGATACGCTCTAGTACTACAACTCTGTTTTTTTGCCTGTTCACAAATCTGAACATATTATGTTCATGCTTACTGTGGTGATTAGCATACTCATGTCTTTTCCCAGGAAAAAAAAGAATACTGTTGTATTGGGTTGTGCTCACAATTAAGCTCTCCCTTGCGACATGATGAAGATGTATGGTTTATGCCCTGGGGGATGTTTGATAAAATGTAATCCTCTTTAGTTCAGATATAAAATGTAATCCTCTTTACCAGTTGTACGAATTGTTAGCATGCATGATTAGAGTAGTTGTGAGAGTCCAAATCTGAAATCTAGCTTGCTTCATTACTGAAAATTAAATAAGTATACTGAGAGCAAGCTTATGACTTCTCTAGATCATGGAAACATCTACTTAGCATAATCATCTAGTCCTTGTGGCGCTTCCGTTGGTGGTGTGGTGTGAGAGTTATTATCGGCATGCGCTGCGTCGCTTGTGAGGCCTTTTCGGCCATGTATCGAACCTATTTGCTTTTGTTCCCAATCTTTAACCTCTGGAATTTGCCTAATTTTCTTTTTGTTTGGTAGGTTGAAGAGCTATTGTTTCAGTTCGTCCATGACCCTTATGGGGTTGTGGGGGATGTTGCACTCAGAGAACTTGTTCTTGGAGTAGTAGGATTAACTGGATCAAATATTGGAAGTGGTACTGTCACATATCCTGGCATCTGCTCAGGTATGCCTGGTTTTGAATTTTGGACCTTATACTTTATGAATTGTAATACCTATTCTGATGTAACTGTTTTATATTTAAGCGTTGTCATTTGCCCCATATTTTCTTCTGTTCATGTACTCAAAATGTAAAAGAAATTACCACTAGAATCATCCGAAGAAAAATAATCTAAATCAAAAGGAAATAGTTGAGACTCCAAGGAAATAAGTGGTTAAAAGGTAAGGAAATCATGTAGGTCGTAATCATGTAGCCTGTTTGCCTATCGTGGATTGCAACCAACCTGAACTCTCTACATTGCAGTGTCATGCCCAACTAAATTCCACAACAAGCTAGCTTGAACTATCTGGATAGCTTGAATTGCAGAAGCAGTAGCAGTAGCAGTAGCGGTCAGTACTGAAGTTGATCTACTAGGATTATTTTATTGTTGTGTCTTAAAATTTCTGGTGCCTCTCGCTTCATAAGAAAGATTAAATCTTTCAGATATTACATTTTTATTTGGAAGCAACAAAATCATAGATTACAAAACTGAAGTGTAATCAACCTTTTCTTCTCAGCTAGTAGTTGGATGTAGCAGTATGGGAGTTAGTAATTGGATTCTGTAGTTCACCTATCAGCAAGCACTCTTACACTTAGTTCGGTCACATTCTTTTGAATACTGGTAATCGAACGATACAGGGTTGTGCTAGTACAGACACGAAGGTATGTTCTTTTATTTACTTATTTTATCATTATGTCATCGACATACAAACCAAAACCATTTTATAACCGCAGCAGGATGAGCAGGCACAATACCATTATCAAGAAAGTTGACTTGTACATTGTGAAAAATTATCCATTCTTTGATGATAGTGGCGATGCCATGAATGAACATGTTGGTTATAATGCCAAGTTACTACATATTATATAAAACAAATGGCTGCATCATTTCTATGTTGATCTAACTACCATTCTATGGTTTTGGACAGGGTATGTATGTACGAACAAAACAGAAATTCATGTGAGTTCAGGGATAGGGGCGAGGGGGGCTCGGACGAAGATGGGTCATCACCAAGAACGAAGAAATGAGCATTTAATGATCCCATGAAGGCATTGACTTTTGGCAGCAATGGCTATCTTCTTTAGTAGCCTTTTACTTTTTGTTCATGTTTATTAAGCTTGAGAGCTGATCTTTTGCTCCAAACAGTGTTTATAATTTATCTCCAACCAAAAAACACTTCATTCAAGACATAATTGTGAGACTATTTTTACAAGAATATGCTTTCAACTTCAATGTTTTGTTCAATTTTCAGATGATGGTTCGTTTGATGCCCACACACTAAATAGTGGCTTGTACTAATTTTCAGCATTTCAACATTTTCAACATAAGGAATTCTACGGGCATGTGTTTTTCTCACTTATATCTACCACTTTCTCATTGCAATATCTTCCATGGTTTGGTTTTTATTTTTATAACATTGGAAGTAAAAGAAATATCATAGCCAAAATTCCTTAATTTTATACTAGACATTATGATAAAAATTTAGCTCATTTGGTGGCCCCCTTCTCCCTTGCGGGGCGTAGGAAGCTTCGAGCCCGAGCCAGAGTGCCTTTGAGTTTTTGCGCTAAAGGCGCCTAGCGTTGGACTCCTCCGTGGTCAGCGAATGCCGCATGACCTCGCGGAGGAGTGCCTTCTCCGGGTCGACAAGGACCGATCGTGCACATTGGCGGGAAGAGTTAGGCTCCACTATGGCCGCGGCCCGTTGGGCTGCCTTCTCCTGCGAATATGGCATGTGCATCCCCATGGGAGCCAAGAGCATGAGCACCCAGCGCTGCCCGGGCGGTGCTGGCAACGAAGGGGAAGGGGAGATGGCCGCCCTGCTCCAGGATCGGGAGCGGCGTAGAGCGGGACGGGCGAACACGGCCTGCATTGCATCGGTGTGACCCGGAGGAGCTGGCGGCGATGAGACGGAGCTCGAGTTCCTGCCGGTGTCCAACCGCGAACACTAGATGGCATTGCAGAGCAGGAGCTTCTCGTCGTCAGACACGTCGCTGCCAGAACCGGCGTCCTCCTTCACGAGGTCGTCCAAGTCCATGGGATCGGTCTCGCTGCCGGAGTCATGGCTAGACCTGGCCATGGCGAAGGAGGCGGAGAGATTGGGAGAGGAAGTGGAGAAGACATGAGGGGAGCAGAGAGGGCGAGATGATTGAGAGTGACTATGGTTCGTCCGAGCGGGTAGGGTTTTTGTGGTGACCGCAGTGGGAGCAGGGTGGGCCAAGAGTGGGCCGGTTCGACATGGCAATATGGACACTGCCGATCAGTCTAGGCGTTTGGGCCGGTTTTAAGCAGCGTAGTCGGATGCGGTTTTTGAGACCAAGCAGTGACCTGGCAGCCCACCTAGAGTCCTAGACGTGTGAGGCGAGTATGGTGTCCGGTTGCAGATGCTCTAAGACACGAATAAGGAAGTCAGAGTTGTGTCTCAGGGAGCAAAAGAGCAGAAAAGGAAGTGAGTTTTGAGAGTGCTGGCGCATACGTAGCACTTGAATGCTACCCGACTGTCTGGAAAATTACATATTCAGAATCTATAAGTTCATGGATACATGGCGGATTATAATAACTGTAACAAGTGCTCCAAAGGAATTACTAGTACACAATTAACTGTGACGCAGAGATCGAGGACAGTGCCTGTCAGGCGAGACAGACGTAGACGACGGTGCTGTCTGGCCATCCAGCGAGGCCATATGTACAGGATGGGTGGATGGAGACCATGTACCAGAGTAAGCAGGAGGTCAAACATGTGATCAGAACCACAAAGCTGAGCCCTGGAGCAGTCCTCGTCACAATTACGAAATGGTTTTGTTCGTTCTTATCATCTTCAAGGAATTGCAGATGAGCACATGGGTTCACACTTGGGAGCTTTTACATCCTCTCCTATTCCACATCAGTCTTCCAATTTGCCGATGCAGAAATCCTCAATGATGTCGAAGACCCATGTGCCATGCTGCAGGCTGAAATTGCGTCAAGTTAGTATAGTTATGTGAAATATAGTTCTTACTTCTTAGTACAATGACATGCGAGCTTCACGTACCCCTGAAAAGTATAATGGAATAGAAATACAAGTAGGAAAAATCAGATGTAGCTCTCCATGTCAAAACTAGCCAATAAGAAACATCCACATAAGTGTTGTTATTTAAACTAAAATTTTCTCCTTTGGACAATCCATCAGCTAGAACTATAAATTCACTAATGCAAATATCTTTTGTCTTGTTTTGGATAACAACATCATGTACCAAGATATCATGGATATGGACCAGTAAATTTTTTTCAGAGGGCGAACACACACAGTTTCAGTGATAACAGAAAATAAAATACATGGGCACTAAATTACAAATATGAATCAAGTGATTTGAGTGAAAATTATGGATGAGAATAAGGCTCGGGAAATTGGCAGCACACCTTTTCCTTAAGCTGGTTGGAAGCTACATGTTCAAGTTTCACCAAGGTTGATTAACTTGAATTGTGGACATGCGAAAACATAATTAGAACTGTTCGTTTGTTGTCATTTGTGATCAGTATGGGGCAAATGACAACGCTTAAATATAAAACAGTTACATCAGAATAGGTATTACAATTCATAAAGTATAAGGTCCAAAATTCAAAACCAGGCATACCTGAGCAGATGCCAGGATATGTGACAGTACCACTTCCAATATTTGATCCAGTTAATCCTACTACTCCAAGAACAAGTTCTCTGAGTGCAACATCCCCCACAACCCCATAAGGGTCATGGACGAACTGAAACAATAGCTCTTCAACCTACCAAACAAAAAGAAAATTAGGCAAATTCCAGAGGTTAAAGATTGGGAACAAAAGCAAATAGGTTCGATACATGGCCGAAAAGGCCTCACAAGCGACGCAGCGCATGCCGATAATAACTCTCACACCACACCACCAACGAAAGCGCCACAAGGACTAGATGATTATGCTAAGTAGATGTTTCCATGATCTAGAGAAGTCATAAGCTTGCTCTCAGTATACTTATTTAATTTTCAGTAATAAAGCAAGCTAGATTTCAGATTTGGACTCTCACAACTACTCTAATCATGCATGCTAACAATTCGTACAACTGGTAAAGAGGATTACATTTTATATCTGAACTAAAGAGGATTACATTTTATCAAACATCCCCCAGGGCATAAACCATACATCTTCATCATGTCGCAAGGGAGAGCTTAATTGTGAGCACAACCCAATACAACAGTATTCTTTTTTTTCCTGGGAAAAGACATGAGTATGCTAATCACCACAGTAAGCATGAACATAATATGTTCAGATTTGTGAACAGGCAAAAAAACAGAGTTGTAGTACTAGAGCGTATCGGCAAATGTATTCCTCTGAACTAACAGCTGGTTGGGCGTTGTTGAGTGGCAATCACACCATGGGACAGCCGTAACGCAAACATGAGGATCAGAAGAGCTAGTACAACACGTATGCAGTTACCTGTAGTGGGAGGGAAGGTCGCCGCCGGCGCTGACTCAGGCAGTAGGGTATCCGACGTACGGTTGAGAGAGATCCTCTGTCCCTGGCGGCGGGTTGGGGGCGGTGGGGCAGCCGAGGCTTCGGCGTGCCGTGATGTACGACCTGCAGTACTGCTGGCCGGCCGGAACATTGACGGCAGGAGCGACACCAGTATACCTGATTGCTGCCTCTCGCTTGGATCGGGTCCGCCGTGCGAGGATGATCTGAACTGCGCACCGCCTAGCCATCTACAAGCAGGATGTGCGGCGGCGGCTATGCGAGGAGAATTGGATCGTGGGGATGGCCTCTGAACGTGCCCTGAGGAACGGAAACGGACGAGAGATCCGGTTACTATTATACCCATTTACAGAAAAAATAATTCTTTAAATGATTTTTCGAGATCCAATGGCCAGAAAAATTCAGAGATGGAGTTATATGAAATTACAAATTGTAACTCTACAATCACCGTAAAAGAGCTCCTTGTATATATTGTTTATGCGCTACAAAATCGGTCAAAACTTTGTCTTCACAAATCAAAATTAGTTAAAACAAAGGGCGGGAGTAAGTCTATCCATCATTTTATTGTGAAAAAGCCAACAATCATATATTAAAGTCGATCAACCCTTATAAGCACTGGCGAAGCACGCCCAAGCATTAAAAGAGCATAGGTAAAACTAGGCTTTTGAGAGAGAAAATATATGTGTTTCCTTCAGCTTGGCTTGCCTTGGCCTGCCAGAGTAATTTTTTTGTAGTTCCGCCATTGCTTAATTATAAGGACATCCTTACATGGTGTGCTACTTTTCTATGCAATGTTGGCAAATAGGCACATACCTACATGCCCTCAATGCCCAGTCCGTGGCATCGGAATGGAAGATATACATCACTGTTTATTCGCATGTCCATGTGTGAAGAAGGTTTGAAAGGAACTGGGACTGAAGAATGTCACTGCTCAAGCAGTTCTATTGGATAGGTCGGGTTCTACTACGATGGTTCGTAAAGGAAAAGATGCTCGATTGCCAGAGGAAGATGTGCTGATCCTGGAGCTCGCCACTGTTGTCGCCAGGTACATCTGGTGATAGGGACGGACACACAAGTGAAGTTTTCCAAGGACTAAAGCACACTGCGGTGACGATCAAGGTACTTGTAGTGAACTTCTTTAAGGCACCGAGCTCGAAGATCATCTGAAGAAGGCTAATCATATGTGGTAGAAACCTTTGCATGGATGCATGAAAGTGAATGTTAATGCTTCATTCAATGTAGAAAACGTGACAGGTGCTATTGGTGCGGTTATTAGAGACGAGGGGGGGGGGGGGGGGCATTTTGTTGTGGCAGCAAACTGGTTTATACCACATGTCGTAGAGGCTACAATTGAAGAGACTCTCACACAGCGAAATGGCATGGTCTTGGCAGTTCACCTAGGATGTGAGAAGGTGGAAGTTAAAACATATTGTTTGCCATTCGTTGACGTGATCAATGATGTGGTGAACTATTTGGAACCTGATGCGGCAGTATATGTTGAGAGCTGTCAGTTGGCCAAGAACTTTGGAACCTTGTATTTTCTTCATTGTTTTCAAGAAGCAAGTGGAGTCAGATTGCCTAGCAAACTTATCTATTAGATCTAGAGTGTTCAAAGTGTGGGTCGATGCTATGTTGGACTTTATTTAATTATCTATTGCAAACAATTAATTACCCATTTTATGAATATAAAGTTCTATACCCCTAAAAAAGTCGACCAACCCTTATAAGGACTTCCTCACAGGAACTAAAAATTATGCGCCGGACCTTAGGAAAATCTACACCATCTTCCTCCCACACTCGTCGGCGGCGTGTCCTTACCGAAACTTGATGCCGTCTCTAGACCTCTGAAACACCATCGAAGCCATGGGAATTTTGTTGACGCGGCGGTGGGAAGTCATGTGTCGGAGCTAGAAGATGTCGACGATAACAATCTGGAAGACAAATTGTCGTCCCAGAGAAGAAGACGATGTAGTGGGTTGGACAATCATCCAAATCCGACCAGATAGATCGAGGAGACATAACCTCAAACTCCTCGAGGGCATCGAGGCTGGTCGGAGAAGGAGTCAGAGGACCAAGACATGAAGTTGCATCGTCCACTTTGCCGGAAGACACCTTCAGAGACAACGTACATAACATGAAGACCCAATCAGATTCATCACTCCAAAACAGAAGGACAATCGACCGGCCTTCCCCTACAATGTCGATGAGGTGGAAGAGTCGAGGAAACCTTATTTTTTGAAATGCACAATGCCACTACTGTCGAGGAATGAAACTCTAATTAAAGAGACCTTATCTGGGGTCCCTATCCTCTCTCACCACCTAGTGCTTCCATGGAAGCGGCTTTTTCGTTTTTTTTCAAAAAAATTGGGATTCATCGAACCCAGTCCATCAATTTGACTAACAAATTTTCATACATTATGATTCACACAATTCATTTAGTAAACGTTCATGTATTTCAAGGCTTAACTTAGACCATCAATTTGACTAATAAAATGTGTGTTACGACCCACCATTATATAATATGAAAGTTATAATTTGAATAGATCGTAGGCATTCAAACGGATCAGGGATATTATCTCATGTTACAATTTGAGATTGTATTACTATGATATGAGTTATGACTGACACATAAGATAATCCTCCTTATTTGATTAACTACTCTTATGTAACTATGTTTTTTGATGTGGTCAGGCCCAAACAAACCCGCTAGCATATGTCACCGGTTCACAACAAGGGACCAGGCGACAGTAACTTCTATCCTAGAGAACCCAACATCACACACACCCTTGCTTCTACCTGACCTTCTAGGGGCAAACAACACTTGACCATTGGCAACCGAACCAGCCTCGAGATCACCATCACCAAGCCATGCGTTCACCAAAATCCTCAGCTCTCCGTTTTCTTCCACCGAAACAACACGACGCATGAGCTCGATCGTGCCATTGCTCATAACAGTTATCGCTCCGTCCCGAGAATCGAGCAATACCATGTCCCTGTCATCAAGGTTGGAGATACGCGCAGCGAATCGTCCGTGATATCGAGTGGGCCAGGATCCCTTGGTGACTCGGACTGTCATGGTAGCCTCCACCGTTCGTTCAAGGTGTCCGACCGTCACCACCACTGTGCTCAGCTGAGAAGAGCATGTGTAGCAGCGAACTCCTTGGTGACGTTCACCAGGAGTGTAGTAGTTCTTCTCGACAAAAAAGCTCAAGAGCTTATCTTGAGACGGGGATTCGCCCTTCACTTTTAGTTCAACATCATAGTCGACAGCCCTAACTTTCACGATGGCGCGGCTGGGACCGGTCAACAGCAGAGAGGCATCCTGCATGGGATGATGTTGGAAACTTGATTAAATTCGGCCCCATATCAATAAGAGAACAAAGCTTGGAAATTCAGTAATTTTACTGCAAAGTTGTGCTACAGTACGAATGGGATGTGTGCCGGTCTGCAAAATTGCTCTCATTTACTTCATCAATTTTTCAAATCCTCAAACCCTTGCTGGTTGTGCGTGTAGTCTAGTGCTGTGCATGGTTAAATCAGTTACTAGGAATGGTCTAGCAAATTCATCTTTCAGCTATGCATATCTTAATTCCATTCTTCATGTTTGCACAGGCTCAACTAGCTATCTTGGATTTCAATTCAAATGAAAATATCACATATCGACGGCATAGGTAACTGTGACACACTCATAGAATTTGGATAATTGCAGTCGAATTAACCTATGAATACAACAGCAAAACCCTGCTAGTATATCCCATGCGGCCATGCCTATGCGAATAAGTGATGATACGCCATGGATCAGGCAAAATAGCATTGAAAAACATAGCATCAATGCACTGCACACACATACCTCTGCGGTGAGTGTCTGCAATTGTCTCTGGTGCGGTTGAAGAGGAGGTTGCGGTTGTAGTCCGCAGAATCCCGCACGGCGACCACGCCATACACATCCAGCGGCCATTCCAGGCCATCGCTTAGTTCCGTCACCTTCACCGAGAAGACGACCACAACGTCAGCGCAGCCGACACGGTTAATGGGCGGCGGCGGCTCGTCGGTGTATCCGCATCGGTGGTATAGACGCTGCACGCAGCACAATCAAGATTCAGTTTAGTGCTCCATCCATGATCTGACGATCAATCATGGCATCAAAACCTCGCCCTATTTAGAATCGGAGGAAGAATGAACAATAGGAATCGGCTGACGGGAATGGTGGAGATGGGGGCCAGAAGAAGATCTCGGGGGCTGACGGGATCGATCGATGCTTACTTGCGTCCTCGTAGGATTCTCGACCACGACGGTACCTCCACTCCCATCTCTCGCGGTACTGCGTCGCCACTAAGGCCATCAGGTCCACTGGTTCCTCCTCCTCCTCCGGCCTGGCCACCCGCTTGCGGCGCTTCTCCTCGCTCGCCTCCGGCAGCAGGCGGCGCTTCCCCGTCCACTTCTCCTCGCTTCGGTTCTCCCTCGCGGCCTTGCGCTCCGTGCGGTTCATCATCCTCGGCGGCGCCTTCCCTTCTTCGTGGCTGTCTGCCTCCGCCTCCATCTACGCCGCCAGCGTCGGAGAAGATGCAACAGTTAGGATCCCGTAGAGAGGGAGAGGGCCTCTTTCGGTCCAACGCGAGTCCTCCTACCCAACGCTATAAGCGCTGAATAATGAGCAAACGGCCACGAGAGCTACTTGGGCTATGACCCATTCACTTCCGCGTTTCTTTTCCTTGAGAGTAAGCGACCCCTCAAAAAAAAAAAGAGTAAGCGTGCCGTGCGCTGTACATGAATATCCTTTTTTATTTCAGAATAACATTTATTCGTAATAGATTTAAGAATATTGGTATTAAAAATGAGAAACTATATTAGAGAAAAGGACAAAAGTCATGTAATGTATCAAAAAAAATGTTCACCAATTGTTAAAAACGATCATTGAAAATATGAGGACGCAATTGAAAGAAATTATCACAGATTTTCTTTTAAATATAAACTATAAAAAATAAATTTTCCAAGAATTTTTCAATTTAAAGTTGTTCATGAATTTAAAACTATTCACAAAATTTAAACATAGTCGTGATTTTAAAAGTATTTGATTTTTCATGTATTTTTAAAATATTTTCGTCACATTATAAAATAGTTCCTCTTAAAAAGGGAAAACATAGAAAATAAAAACGATAAATAGGTAAGGAAAATAAAAACATGACATGAAACTGTTAGAAAGAAAACAAGTCAAAGAACGGGAGAAAAATCAACAAAAACCACATCGTATGAACCATAAATGACTCACTACTCAATATTCATGAGGATGCATATCTCACACTACTACTCATGATCTAACCTACAGGTCTAAGATAATCTCCAATAGATGATGTAGATGTATAAATAATAACTTTTTACATCACTTAGGCCCAAAAATTAAGCTTCAACAGATGATGTAGATTTAATTAATCAATAATTAACGGATAACCCTCTATGTAAGAAACTGCATGCAAGGTGCCAGTATGGTCACCATCACGATGGTTCCCTTCACGATCGGACGCGTCCCTTATTTGTGTGTTCCAACTAGACCTGGGCATTCTTCGGGCCGGGCTTCACAAAGCCCGACTAACAAAATTGCAAGCCCGGGCCCGGCACGGCCTGCAGCCTGGCAAAATGCCTAATTTTGCATTTTAAAAATAATAAATAACCTATTTCAGGGATAAATAATACAACATTGCATCCATTCTTTATTTAAACTCCCTAGAATACATGTTTGTCGGGCCTTTCCCGGGATTCGGGCCGGGCTGTGGGCTGGAAATCAAGGCCCAAACCCGTCCCGGACATCGGGCTTCTGGTCAGGCCTGCCGGGCCAGGCCACCCATGCCCAGGTTTAGTTCCAACTGTATAAATGTCTTGATCATCCATAATCTATTTTATATCTTAATTGAAACCCAACTCTTTGTGCGGGTTATATAATTAAGAATGCATTCTGCCCAAACACAACCAAATTATTAAGAATGCATTCTGCCCAAACACAACCAAAATATTTCGAGTTTATCTAACAAGATCAAATTTGACAAAAGAAGAGAAATCCACTGTTCCAAAAGACAATAATTAGATACGGATTACACTCTTAACCATTGACAATGACTGAACACAATATTCTCTAAACCAATAAATAATCTGGTAAATATAATTTTCCAAACAAATGATAGAAGAAGTCCCTCCCTGGCGGCCACACAAACACAATTGTAGAATATTACACAGCCATGCCGAGCAACTCCGTAATGTACAATTGTACATGCCTTGACTTCAATCCAAGGGAAAGTCCTAGCGGAAATCAGCAATGGAGAATAAAGAAGCTGAACACCAGGCCACAAATTAAAAAGGAATTCACCGAGGAAGAGATCACAACGGAAGAACGATGATCCGCGGTGGCAGCGGCGACTTGAATAGGAGACCTGGAGAAAGGCGCTGCGAGGACTGTTGCTAGTGGGATGTGTTTAGGGCGTCCCTGTCATGGTTCCACCCGATGAACAACCGAGGTAGGGGATAGAGATGGAGTTATGGAGGAGGCGCTCGTGGGAAGAGGAAAGGGCAACCGTTTCTATCGGATTGAAACGATGGGATGCTGGGTGGGGAGGGGAGGCGAGGAGACATCGGTGAAGAAGGTGACGAAGTTGTATCGTGGGTTCGAGGAAGAGGAGCTAGTCTTGGGTCGATGGTTTAGCCAAAGGAAAATTATTGTTTTTAGGGATGGAAGGTTGGGCTTCGTTTGTTTTTCTTTTTCTTTTATTAACTACTCTTCGGCCGATCATTCTTCAAGGGGAGAGCACTTGGAAGAGGTAGTAGCTGGTTAGAGAGGGCCCACGACCGACGTGCTATTTGGAACTGAAACGCTGATGTGACATGCATGATGATGTGGAGTGTGTGCATGTTGAAAGAATACTTGTAGTTGTCATTTACATCATTGCTACCCCCCCTTCGTGTGGAGGAGCCGCATCCTCGCCTTGCACTCTGTTCTGTACCGAAATAATAATTCTATTTGTCTGGTTTATGGCAAGTTACTTGCTAAAAGGAAATCTTTTGAATAGATCAATCATTTCGCCAATAGCAACATAAATTCTCATGATTCATCACATACACCATTCTTGTTTTTGGAAGAAGAAAAAAAATATTTCCATAGAGACCTTGATCTCATTTCTTGAAAGGTATAGTTAATTGTCATTCTCCAAGAACCATCAGATTTTTTTCACACTTTACACTACTCCCTTCATTCCTTTATACAAGACCACTATGAAAAATACATTTTGCATTTATACGAGGCCATCAACATAATCGATGCAAAAATTAATGATGTTTTCTCATACTAGCAACTTGTTTAATACTTGCATGCATGCAGTCATAATGACACTCTGCTACTTCCTTCCCTTTCCTTCCTTGCATGAAAGGGTGTACCCATGATACCGGTTAACTAAAATAAAAGTTGGCTTGCAAAGCAATCATTAAATTTTACCTTGGTAGTACATGTAATCTGACTTCGTGGCCTTGTATAAGGGAATAGAGGGAGTATCATATATTATTTGTATCAGCTCAAGAAATGATCATCGAAAAAGGTTGGGAGATCCAGTAAAAGATTAAACAAATATTAGTAATTGGACAAATATGCTATCCGGTTTACATGTGCGTATGTATTTTATGAACCTTTTGGCGCTTAATCAAAATGGGCAAGAAAAATAAAGCTCAATCTGTGAGGTGTAACAGAGCTAAAAGTGGAAGATAAACAGATTGCAATTAGTATAATGATATTTCTTTCCTTTTATTGTCTCACTTTAAAATGTAATCATTTAGTCCCTTACTTACGTAAAGTGGAAAGTCTATATTGACCTTATAAAGGAATTAATAGATTCTTACCTGCCAAGAGGTAGGACACAAGCTTGAAACGCTTCAAGATGCCGCGGATGCTACTCAAGCTTGACATTGCGAGGGCATTCGACAAGGTGGTGTGGCCATTTCTGCTTGACACACTTCGGCACCTAGGCTTTGGAAATCGCTGGTGAGGGTGGATCTCCATTCTGCTATCCACCGCGTCCACGCGGGTACTCGTCAACGGCGTCCCCGGGCCGCCAATTCTTCATGCATGTGGTCTCCGGCAAGCCGTCGAGCAAGGCCTCCTTGTCATTGACGTGCTTAACTCACTTCTCCAGCGAGCCTTCGAGCAAGGCCTCCTTCAGCGGTTGACCACGAGACACCTGGCATCGAGCGTTTCCCTATATGCGGATGATGTGGTAATTTTTTGCCACCCCGACACTCGTGATATCCGCACCATTCGCTGCTTGCTCTACATCTTTGGCAAGGTTTCGGGGCTCCGCACAAACATCGCCAAGTGCTCGGCCTCGCCCATCCGATGCACCAACGAGCACATTGCCATGATCGCGGCTGGGACTGCCTGCCCGATTGCCCAGTTCCCGGTGAAGTATCTCGGCCTCCCACTTTCCATTCGCAAGCCTTCGACAACCGATCTCATGCTGCTCGTCGACAAGCTCGAGAAGAAGCTTTCCACTTGGCTCGGGTCTATGCTCTCCCTCGGGGATCGCCTCGCACTCTGTAGGCATGTCCTCTGCGCCATGCCCATCCACATCCTCGTCGCCATCGCCATCAACAAGACTATCCTCACTCGGGTTAACCGAATCATTCGAGGCTTCTTATGGGTCGGCCGTAAAGATGCACGTGGAGGACAGTGTCGCGTGAATTGGGACTGTGTTTGCCGCCCCACTTTTCTCGGCGGCATGGGAATTCGTGACTTGCAGCGCACTGGTGTCGCCCTGCGCAACCAGTGGCTGTGGCTCTAGCGTACAGACGCATCGCTCCCCTGGAGTCAGCTCCACCTCCCTCACGACCCGGCGGCCACGCAGATTTTCGAAGCCTCCACCGTCTGGGAGGTGTGTGATGGCCGTTCATGCAAGTTCTGGACCGACTCTTGGATCGAGGGCAAGGCCATCTCAGTGCTCGCGCCTCTGGTCTTCTCCATGGTTTGTAGACGATATCGTCGCGACCGGATGGTGGCTAAGGGTCTGCCCGAGCGCGCTTGGGTGTGTGATATTGCCGGCGCACTCGGCCCGGCCGCCCTCGTGTAGTACGTCGACCTTTGGCGTGCACTGCAGCACACAACCCTCACGGCAGGGCCGGATGTGCTGCGCTGGAAGTGGACGGAGTCCGGTGCCTACTCTGCCAAGTCCTGCTACCTAGCCCTCTTCCATGGTTCTACGACTGATGCTTCATGGAAGCTTACCTAGAAGACCTAGGCCCCTCTACGCATCAAGGTCTTCATCTGGCTCGCCTTGCAAGATCGGTGCTGGACGGCAGACCGCCTTGTGATAACCCACAAGTGTAGGGGATCGCAACAACTTTCGAGGGTAGAGTATTCAACCCAAATTTATTGATTCGACACAAGGGGAGCCAAAGAATATTCTCAAGTATTAGCAGCTGAGTTGTCAATTCAACCACACCTGGATAACTTAATATCTGCAGCAAAGTATTTAGTAGCAAAGTAATATGATAGTACTGGTAACGGTAACAAAAGTAACAGTAGCAAAAGTAATATTTTTGGTGTTTTGTAGTGATTGTAACAGTAGCAACGGAAAAGTAAATAAGCGAGAACTAGTATATGGAAAGCTCGTAGGCATTTGATCGGTGATGGATAATTATGCCGGATGCGGTTCATCATGTAACAGTCATAACATAGGGTGACACAGAACTAACTCCAATTCATCAATGTAATGTAGGCATGTATTCTGAATATAGTCATACGTGCTTATGGAAAAGAACTTGCATGACATCTTTTGTCCTACCCTCCCGTGGCAGCAGGGTCCTAACGGAAACTAAGGGATATTAAGGCCTCCTTTTAATAGAGAACCGAAACAAAGCATTAGCACTTAGTGAATACATAACTCCTCAAACTATGGTCATCACCGGGAATGGTCCTGATTATTGTCACTTCGGGGTTGCCGGATCATAACACATAATAGGTGACTATAGACTTGCAAGATAGGATCAAGAACACACATATATTCATGAAAACATAATAGGTTCAGATATGAAATCATGGCACTTGGGCCCTAGTGACAAACATTAAGCATAGCAAAGTCATATCAACATCAATCTCAGAACATAGTGGATACTAGGGATCAAACCCTAACAAAACTAACTCGATTACATGATAGATCTCATCCAACCCATCACCGTCCAGCAAGCCTACGATGGAATTACTCACGCACGGTGGTGAGCATCATGAAATTGGTGATGGAGGATGGTTGATGATGACGACGGCGACGAATCCCCCTCTCCGGAGCCTCGGACGGACTCCAGATCAGCCCTCCCGAGAGGTTTTAGGGCTTGGCGGCGGCTCCGTATCGTAAAACGCGACGATTTCTTCTCCTTGATTTTTTTCTCCCCGAAAGCAAATATATAGAGTTGGAGTTGGCGTCGGAGGAGCTCCAGGGGGCCCACGAGTTAGGGGGGCGCGCCCTAGGGGGGGCCGCCCCCCACCCTCGTGGACAGGGTGTGGGCCCCCTGGTCTTCATCTTTGGCAAGGATTTTTTATTATTTTTAACTAGACGTTCCGTGGAGTTTCAGGTCATTCCGAGAACTTTTGTTTTCTGCACATAAACAACACTATGTCAATTCTGCTGAAAACAACGTCAGTCCAGTTTAGTTCCATTCAAATCATGCAAGTTAGAGTCCAAAACAAGGGCAAAAGTGTTTGGAAAATTAGATACGACAGAAACGTATCAACTCCCCCAAGCTTAAACCTTTGTTTGTCCTCAAGCAATTCAGTTGATAAACTGAAAGTGATAAAGAAAAACTTTTACAAACTCGGTTTGCTCTTGTTGTTGTAAATATGTAAAGCCAGCATTCAAGTTTTCAGCAAAGATCATGACTAACCACATTTGCAATAATTCTCAGGTCTCATGTTTACTCATATCATTGGCATAATCAACTAGCGAGCGATAATAATAAATCTCGGATGACAACACTTTTTCAAAACAATCATAATATGATATAACAAGATGGTATCTCGCTAGCCCTTTCTGAGACCGCAAAATATAAATGCAGAGCACCTTTAAGGATCAAGGACTGACTAGACATTGTAATTCATGGTAAAAGAGATCCAGTCATAGTCATACCCAATATAAATTAATAGTAATGAATGCAAATGACAGCTGTGCTCTCTAGCTAGTGCTTTTGATAAGAGGGTGATGACTCAACATAAAAGTAAATAGATAGACCCTTCGCAGAGGGAAGCAGAGATTTGTAGAGGTGCCAGAGCTCGGTTTTGAAATAGAGATAAATAATATTTTGAGTGACATACTTTCATTGTCAACATAACAACTAAGAGATGGCGATATCTTCCATGCTACACACATTATAGGCGGTTCCCAAACAGAATGGTAAAGTTTGTTCTCCCACTCCACCAACAAGCATCAATCCATGACTTGCTCAAAACAACGAGTGTCTCCAACTAGCAACAGTCCCAGGGGCGCTTTTGTTTGCAATTATTTTGATTTAGTTTGCATAAAGCATGGGACTGGGCATCCCGGTGACCAGCCATTTTCTCGTGAATGAGGAGCGGAGTCCACTCCTCTTGAGAATAACCCGCCTAACATGAAAGATAAGGGCAGCCCTAGTTGATACATGAGCTATTCGAGCATACAAAACAGAATGTTTATTTGAAGGTTTAGAGTTTGGCACATACAAATTTACTTGGAACGGCAGGTTGATACGTCCATTTTGCATCATGCTTTTATATCGATATTTATTGGATTATGGGCTGTTATTACACGTTATGTCACAATTCTTATGCCTATTCTCTCTTATTTTACAAGGTTTACATAAGGAGGGAGAATGCCGGCGGCTGGAATTCTGGGCTGGAAAAGGAGCAAATATTAGAGACCTATTCTGCACAACTCCAAAAGTCTTGAAACTCCACGAAAGTCATTTTTGGAAATAATAAAAAATATTGAGCGGAAGAAGTTCACCAAAGGGGGCCCCACCTGTCCACTAGGGTGGGAGGCGCGCCGTACCCCCCAGGGCGCGCCCCCTACCTCGTCGGCCCCCTGTTGGCTCTCCAATGGCCATCTTCTGCTATATGAGGTCTTTCGTCGAGGAAAAAATCATAAGCAACCTTTCGGGACGTAACTCGGCCGCCACGAGGCGGAACCAATCTAGGGCTCCGACAGAGCTGTTCTGCCGGGGACACTTCCCTCCGGGAGGGGGAAATCATCGCCATTGTTATCACCAACGCTCCTCTCATCGGGAGAGGGCAATCTCCATCAACATCTTCACCAGCACCATCTCCTCTCAAAACCCTAGTTCATCTCTTGTATCCAATTCTTGTCTCCAAGTCCGGGATTGGTACTAGTAGGTTGCTAGTAGTGTTGATTACTCCTTGTAGTTCATGCTAGTTGGTTTACTTGGTGAAAGATCATATGTTCAGACCCTATATGCATATTAATACTCCTCTGATTATGAACATGAATATGCTTAGTGAGTAGTTACGTTTGTTCCTGAGGACATGGGAGAAGTCTTGCTATTAGTAGTCATGTGAATTTGGTATTCGTTCAATATTTTGATGAGATATATGTTGTCTAGCCTCTAGTGGTGTTATGTGAACGTCGACTACATAACGCTTCACCATTATTTGGGCCTATAGGAAGGCATTGGGAATTATTAAGTAGATGATGGGTTGCTAGAGTGACAGAAGCTTAGACCCTAGTTTATGCGTTGCTTCGTAAGGGGCTGATTTGGATCCATATGTTTCATGCTATGGTTAGGTTTACCTTAATACTTTTGTTGTAGTTGCGGATGCTTGCAATAGAGGTTAATCATAAGTGGGATGCTTGTTCAATTAAGAACAGCACCCGAGCACCGGTCCACCCACATAACAAATTATTAAAGTATCGAACGCGAATCATATGAACGTGATGAAAACTAGCTTGACGATATTCCTATGTGTCCTCGGGAGCGTTTTTCCTTATATAAGAGTTTGTCCAGGCTTGTCCTTTGCTATAAAAAGGATTGGGCCACCTTGCTGCACTTTATTTACTTTTGTTACTTGTTGCTCGTTACAAATTATCTTATCACAAAACTATCTGTTACCACTTATTTCAGTACTTGCAGAGAATACCTTGCTGAAAACCGCTTATCATTTCCTTCTGCTCCTCGTTGGGTTCGACACTCTTACTTATTGAAAGGACTACGATAGATCCCCTATGCTTGTGGGTCATCAAGACTCTTTTCTGGCGCCGTTTCCGTGGAGTGAAGCGCCTTTGGTAGGTGGAATTTGGTAAGGAAAAATTTATATAGTGTGCTGAAATTTACTGTCACTTGTTACTATGGAAAGTAATCCTCTGAGGGGCTTGTTCGGGGTATCTTCACCCCGACCAGTAGAGCAAAGGGTTGCTCCTCAACCTACTTAACCTACTAAAAATGAAAATGTTCCCTTTAAAGTTCCTTCGGGTATGTTAGAAAAATTGCTGGCTAATACTTTTACAGGAGATGGAACAAAGCATCCTGATGAACATCTACTCTATGTGGATAAAGTTTGTGGATTATTTAAGCTTGCAGGTATGCCCGATGATGTTGTTTAGAAGAAGGTCTTCCCTTTATCTTTGAAGGGAGATGCGTCAACATGGTATAGGATATGTGATGATACGGGATCCTGGAACTATAAACGAATGAAATTGGAATTTCATCAGAAGTATTATCCTATGCATCTTGTTCATCGTGATTGCAATTATATATATATATATATATATATATATATATATATATATATATATATATATATATATATATATATATAAATAATTTTTGGCCTCGCGAAGGAGAAAGCATCGCTCAAGCTTGGGGGAGGCTTAAATCAATGTTATATTCATGCCCCAATCATGACCTCTCAAAAGAAATAATTCTTCAAAGTTTTTATGCTCGGCTTTCTGATAACAATCGCACCATGCTCGATACTTCTTGTGCTGGCTCTTTTATGATGAAGACTATTGAATTCAAATGGAATTTATTGGATAGAATTAAACGCAACTCTGAAGATTGGGATCTCGACGAAGGTAAGGAGTCAGGTATGACACCTAAGTTTGATTGTGTTAAATCTTTTATGGATATCGATATTTTCCGTAAATTTAGCACTAAATATGGACTTGACTCTGAGATAGTAGCTTCTTTTTGTGAATCTTTTGCTACTTATGTTGATCTCCCCAAGGAGAAGTGGTTTAAATATCATCCTCCCATAGAAGTAAAAGTAGCTGCACCTACTAAAGTTGAAGAAAAGACTGTTACTTATAATGATCCTATTGTTCCTACCTCTTATGTTGAGAAACCACCTTTCCCTGTTAGAATAAGGATCATGTTAAAGCTTCAACTGTTGTTCGTAAAAGCAATATTAGAACTTATACACCTCCTGAGCAAATTAAAGTTGAACCTAATATTGCTATTGTTAAAGATCTCTTAGCTGATAATATTGATGGGCATGTTATTCATTTCTGCGGTGAAACCGCTAGAATTGCCAAACCTTGTGCTAAAGATAAACATAGACCTGTGGTAGGCGTGCCTGTTATTTCTGTTAAAATAGGAGATCATTTTTATCATGGCTTATGTGATATGGGTGCTAGTCCTAGTGTTATACCGCATACTTTATACGAAGAAATTAAGCATGAAATTGCACCTGCTGAGTTAGAAGGTATTGATGTCACAATTAAACTTGCCACTAGAGATACTATATCCGCAATGGGAATTGTTAGAGATGTTGAAGTCTTGTGTGGGAAACTAAATACCCTGCTGATTTTCTTGTTCTTTGTTCCCCACAAGATAGCTTTTGTCCCATAATATTTGGTAGACCCTTCTTGAATACTGTCAATGCTAGAATAGACTGCGAAAAGAATGTTGTTACTATTGGTTTGGGTTATATGTCTCATGAGTTTAATTTCTCTAAATTTAGTAGACAACACCGTGAAGAGAATTGCCTAGTAAGGATGAAATTATTGGTCTTGCTTCTATTGTCGTACCTCCTAGTGATCCTTTAGAACAATATTTGCTAGACCATGAAAATGATATGTTTATGAATGAAAGAAGGGAAATAGATGAAGTATTCTTTAAACAGGAACCTATTCTGAAACATAATTTGCCTGTTGAAATCCTAGGGAATCCCTCTCCACCCAAGGGTGATCCCGTGTTTGAGCTTAAACCATTGCCTGATAATCTTAAGTATGCTTATCTTGATGAAAAGAAGACATATCCTATTATTATTAGTGCTAACCTTTCAGAGCATGAAGAAGAGAGATTATTGAAAACTCTGAAGAAGCACCGTGCTGCTATTGGATATACTCTTGATGATCTTAAAGGCATTAGTCCCACTCTATGTCAACATAAAATAAATTTGGAAGAAGATTCTAAACCGGTTCGTGACCATCAACGACGGCTGAATCCTAAGATGAAACAAGTGGTAAGAAAAGAAATACTAAAGCTTTTGGAGGCAGGTATAATTTATCCCGTTGCTGATAGTCAATGGGTAAGTCATGTTCATTGTGTACCTAAGAAGGGAGGTGTTACTGTTGTTCCTAATGATAAAGATGAATTGACTCCACAAAGAACTATTACAGGTTATAGGATGGTAAATGATTTCCGTAAATTAAATAAGGCTACTAAGAAAGATCATTACCCCTTACCTTTTATCGGTCAAATGCTAGAAAGACTATGCAAACATACACATTATTTCTTTCTAGATGGTTATTCTGGTTTCTCTCAAATACCTGTGTCAGCTGAAGATCAATCAAAGACTACTTTTACATGCCCTTTTGGTACTTTTGCTTATAGACGGATGCCTTTTGGTTTATGTAATGCACCTGCTACCATTCAAAGATGCATGATGGCTATATTCTCTGATTTTTGTGAAAAGATTTGTGAGGTTTTCATGGACGATTTCTCCGTCTATGGATCATCTTTTGATGATTGCTTGAGCAATCTTGATCGAGTTTTGCAGAGATGTGAAGAAACTAATCTTGTCTTGAATTGGGAAAAGTGCAACTTTATGGTTAATGAAGGTATTGTCTTCGGGCATAGAGTTTCTGAAAGAGGTATTGAAGTTTATAAAGCCAAGGTTGATGCTATTGAAAAGATGCCATGTCCCAAGGACATCAAAGGTATAATAAGTTTCCTTGTTCACGCCGGATTTTATAGGAGGTTCATTAAGGACTTCTCAAAAATTTCTCGGCCTCTGACTAATTTATTACAAAAAGATATACCATTTGTCTTTGATGATGATTGTGTAGAAGCATTTGAAATACTTAAGAAAGCATTGATCTCTGCACCTATTGTTCAGCCACCTGATTGGAATTTACCCTTTGAAATTATGTGTGATGCTAGTGATTATGCTGTAGGTTCTGTTCTAGGGCAAAGAGTTGATAAGAAATTAAATGTTATCCATTATGCTAGTAAGACTCTAGACAATGCTCAAAGAAATTATGCTACTACTGAAAAGGAATTCTTAGCAGTTGTATTTTCTTGTGATAAGTTAAGACCTTATATTGTTGATTCTAAAGTAACTATTCACACTGATCATGCT
Organism: Aegilops umbellulata; assembly: GCA_032464435.1. Classification (NCBI taxonomy): domain Eukaryota; kingdom Viridiplantae; phylum Streptophyta; class Magnoliopsida; order Poales; family Poaceae; genus Aegilops; species Aegilops umbellulata. The sequence continues at coordinate 508,060,620 of CP136055.1, forward strand.
GCTATTAAATATCTAATGGAAAATAAAGATGCCAAACCTAGACTTATTAGATGGGTTCTCTTGCTACAAGAATTTGATTTGCATATTTTTGATAGAAAGGGAGCTGAGAACCCCGTTGCAGACAACTTGTCTAGGTTAGAAAATGTTCTTGATAACCCACTACCAATTGATGATAGCTTTTCTGATGAGCAATTAAATGTTATAATTACTTCTCGTAGTACTCCTTGATATGTTGATTATGCTAATTATATTGTTGCTAAATTTATACCACCTAGTTTCACATACCAGCAAAAGAAAAAGTTTTTCTATGATTTGAGACATTACTTCTGGGATGACCCACATCTTTATAAAGAAGGAGTAGATGGTGTTATTAGACGTTGTGTACCTGAGCATGAACAGGAACAGATCCGACGCAAGTGTCACTCCGAAGCTTATGGAGGACACCACGCTGGAGATAGAACTGCACATAAGTTATTGCAATCCGATTTTTATTGGCCTACTCTCTTCAAGGATGCCCGTAAGTTTGTCTTATCTTGTGATGAATGTCAAAGAATTGGTAATATTAGTAGACGTCAAGAAATGCCTATGAATTATTCACTTGTTATTGAACCATTTGATGTTTGGGGCTTTGATTATATGGGACCTTTTCCTGCCTCTAATGGATATACACATATTTTAGTTGATGTTGATTACGTTACTAAGTGGGTAGAAGCTAATCCAACTAGTAGTGTTGATCATAACACTTCTATTAAAATGCTTAAAGAAGTTATTTTTACGAGGTTTGAAGTCCCTAGATATTTAATGACTGATGGTGGTTCACATTTTATTCATGGTGCTTTCCGTAAAATTCTTGCTAAGTATGATGTTAATCATAGAATTGCATCTCCTTATCACCCACAGTCTAGTGGTCAAGTAGAATTGAGTAATAGAGAGCTCAAATTAATTTTGCAAAACACTGTTAATAGATCTAGGAAGAATTGGTCCAAGAAACTTAATGATGCATTATGGGCCTATAGAACGGCATATAAAAATCCTATGGGTATGTCTCCGTATAAATGGTTTATGGAAAATCATGTCACTTACCTCTCGAACTAGAACATAAGGCATATTGGGCTATTAAAGAGCTCAACTATGATTTCAAACTTGCCGGTGAGATGAGGTTATTTGATATTAGCTCACTTGATGAATGGAGAACCCAAGCTTATGAAAATGCCAAGTTGTTTAAAGAAAAAGTTAAAAGATGGCATGACAAAAGGATACAAAAGCGTGATTTTAATGTAGGTGATTATGTATTGCTATACAACTCTCGTTTAAGATTTTTTGCAGGAAAACTTCTCTCTAAATGGGAAGGCCCCTACGTCATCGGGGAGGTCTATCGTTCCGGTGCCATAAAAATCAACAACTTCGAAGGCACAAATTCGAAGGTGGTAAACGGTCAAAGAATCAAACACTATATCTCAGGTAATCCTATAAATGTTGAAACCAATGTTATTGAAACCGTAACCCCGGAGGAATACATAAGAGACACTTTCCGGAATGTTTCAGACTCCGAAAATGAATAGGTATGTGGTACGGTAAGTAAACCGACTCCAAAACAGTTTTTAAGGCAATATTTCTCCGTTTTGGAATATTTAGAAAAATAGAAAAATAAGTAGCAGTCCGGGAAGGACATGAGGGCCCCACGAGGGTGGAGGGCGCGCCCTACCCCCTGGGCGCGCCCCCCTACCTCGTGGGCACATCGTGTGCCTTCCGGACTCCGTTTTCTTGCACGATACATATTTTGGTCGGTAAAAATCATTATATATTCTCCCGAAGGTTTTGACTCCTGTATCACGCAATTATCCTCTGTTCTTCTTTCAAGCTATTTTTCTGATAGATCTAGGTTATCAATGACATCCCCAAGTGCCTCCAAGGACAAGTTCTTCGAGAAGGTCATCAACCCTTACCTCGAGGAGGTGCTGCGACAGCCTCAAACCATTGAGATGCGTGATGGGTTGCTGCACATCCGCGATGCCGAGGGACCAAAGGGGATCGGAAGCGTGGAGACAAGGCTCGAAGCAGTGGAGCAACAAATTTTCAAGTGCCAAGGGATGGTGGAACATGGACTCAACTCCAACCACATGATGATCGCGGAGTTCACTAGCAACCACAAGCTGGATGCCGACAATATCGGGGAGGCCATCTTCAAGCTTCATGAGAAGATCGAGCACCTTCAAGCCCAAATCTATGACCTGCAAAACCAAAACTGTGAGTATGAATATAGATTCAAAAGGATGAGTATGGCTGCAGATTTGAGGATCCCGGAGACTCGATCATCCTTCTATGATGGTGAGCCTATGCCTTGGAAGATGGACGACAAGCTCGCATCATCGACAACACCTCCACCTTCTTCACCAGCAAAGGAGTCTTAATCACATGGGTATGGGCACTTCCCTTGGCAACTGCCAAGCTTGGGGGAGGTGCCCCGGTATCGTATCACCATCACATCTCCTATCTTTACCATTTTTCTTAGTTCAATCCTATTAGTAGTGTCGGGGATATACCCCGCGGTGTAAACCGGCCGGAAGTTAACCCGGCCGGACTTGGCGGTTTATCTGAAGATCTGCCCTGACCTTGGCGGTTTACAAGCAATCCGCTTGGTCGTTATGACTCACTGGTAAACCGACGGGCGGATCAGACGGATGACAAGACCCAAGGCCTAGAAGGCCGGTTCAACTATGGTGGGCCGGTTTAAGAGGAAAGGAATATTTATCTTACAAAGAGTTAAGACCAGGACTTGTATCCGGTTTGTATTAGAGATAGACTAGTCCTAATCCTAATAGGACTCCACATGTAAACCGCCCCTTCAACATATATAAGGAGGGGCAGGGCTCCCCAAAGAGGGACAAGTTAGAAGCTACAAGCTACAAGCAATCAATAATCTGTAGGGCTAGACACAAGAGCCGGTTTACGGCGTCTCCCTCGGGATGATAATGAGACCTAGCCTCAAACAACATGTAGGGTTTTTACCGGATGATGTTTCCCGGGGCCCGAAGCTGTCTAAACCCTTGTCTTGCGTGTTGATCCGCCCTGCGTCTCTCGTCCCACTCAACCCCTCTCAAGCTACCACATGGATGCGTTGGCCTCGCGACTAAGTCCTGACACTAAGGACATCTGCCGTGACAAATCCACGACAGTTGGCGCCCACCGTGGGGCTTGCGCACGGTGGTGTTGAGTTTTGAAGGGATCTTTTTTTTTAGGGTTCGAGAAGCTCGTAATTGATGTGATGAAAAGAGTCGGCACGGAACGATCGTGGAAGAAAGCCTGCCGCCGGACAACCTTGGGTAGAGCGGGCACATCCATCGTTCTGTGGATCGAGATTGTAACTAATTTTGGAGTTGGCAGATACGGGATCCGAGTTCGGGAAAACTAGCGTTGGAGCGTTCTGTGAGCCACCGTCGCCGTAAACCTGGTGATCCATCAATCCGAAGCAGAATTGTTTTTTTGCCTTGTCAGATGTTATCGAGACCGACAAGTATTTCTTCTGCTAACTCAACTCGCACACTACAGCAGAGGCCAGCCCCAATTCGGTTTCCTATGCAATCAAATCATCAGGATTACCTGCGCTGTGTCTTGGTCAGTTGTCAAATCACCGAGACAGTCAAATTCTACTACGGTGCACTGTTTGCTGATTTAAAACTCCGAGGCATCAAATCATGAGTTACTGGTGCTACAACACGTTGGGTAAAAGCCAAAGATAATTCCATCAAACACAAGTACTACTTGGTGATCACGTGGGTTCCCAAAGTGTGTTTCCTGGTCAATGGAAAGTCAAACTAGCACGCTACCACATCGGACCTACGGCGCGGGAGTAAGAATCAGTGGCGGCAGGAACCATCGCAGCAGCAGTGCACTCCTGAGAGCCGCCGCTCGCCGCCTCCACTGTGACCCGCCATGTCGCTCCGTGCCTCGCTGCTGGACCGTCGCGCCCACGCACTCCGACTCCGAGTGGGCCTCTGCTCCGACCTGTTCCAACTCGGCCTCGCTCTGGCTCGCCCTCGCTTCATCTACCCGCCTCGCATTATCATCAGGCGCTTCACCTCCACCGGTCCTTGCTCCTGCAAAGAGATAAGGGAGACTGGTTTGAAGAAAAGTCAGGGTGAACAGCACATGTGTTAAGGAAAGAAATCATGGACGTTGTGTACACGGACCATCGGTCCTCCGAAAAAATTAGGACAATTTTTATGCCGTTCACGGACACGCGTATCACGGTACGGGTTACATCAACACGCCGGCCGATTCGCCCGTCCGCCCTGGCCACCGGTTCATGCGTCCGCGCCGGTTTGCAACGCGGAGGACAACTTGTTCGTCCGCGCCAGTTCACCCGTGATTGATTTCAGCTTCATACAGTTATCATCAACTTCATGACGGGTTATTTCCGGCCCAAACGAATCAGGTGATATCTATCTAAATCTATTTTTTGACATATATTGTTTTTGTAAAAAGAACAATTACGCTGGTTTTGCATACTTTTATATGCAGGACAATTAGTCGCCACAACATTGGTGTTACACCATGCATGTGGAGCATGCACCGGCGTCAATATATATTGGCTTTTGACCATTCCATGCTGCTCAACGGACGCTCGCAAACCGCCGATTCTCCATCTGCGCCGGCTTACAACTCCCGCGTCCGACATTCGTCCGCACCGGTTTACAACGCCATGGCCGACTCGTCCGTGATTGATTTCAGTTTCACTGTGGTGATCATCAACTCCGCGGTGGATATTTTTTGGCTAACATATCAGGTGAAAACCATCCATTATTATTATATCGCTGAGCTATTGGATAACCCGTGCCGGTTTATATCGCGATCCAGTCCGCGTCAACTCGTCAGGACCATGCAAATTACCCAATAGCGCATGCACAGGCTGCCATCCCCCGCAGTCCGGTCTACATCAACATACCGGGCCGCACCTGTCTGCATGAGTCATTTATTGAGTATGAGCAAGTCACCGCTTGGGAAGCCGGTTTTCTCTTCCAACAAATTGGAGGCAAATTATCATCAACCGCCGTCTGCACTGGATGGATCAATGGGCAGGCGCACAAGTCGCCGCCGCTATAGTTTGGTTAACTTCAAATCACCAGTTGGAAGGAACCATTGGCCGAGTTACTGACACGGTTCATATGGGATCATTTACAAACCGCCGCAGTCACCTCAACCTTCTGTGGATTCACATCGGGTTATCAACACCAATGGTATACAAGTTATGCCGGTTTATATCACGGTCAAATATGGAGAGTCTCAAGCCAACTCCTCGAGTCACCTTTGAGACTTGGGGGCTACGATGACATGACTCAGCAAATCTTGCCAGTTTCAGCCGGTTTAAGAAACCCAGGACGATGGAGGGAAAGATAACCCGATCCCGGATGCTACTGTTATATTGATGAAAGTTTAAAGGCCGTCAGAAAAATTCCGGCTTAGAAAGTATATGACAGTTACGAAATCCCGGCTCAATGAAGAAGATCCGGGTCATCAGAAAGGATTCCGGTTTAAAATCCGGCTCAAGGGAAGTCAGTCTCATTGAAGCTCTCAAATATCCGGTTTACAAATCCGGTTCAAGGGAAATCTATTCTCCCACAAAGCTCTGAAGCGCTCAAATCCGGTTTAAGAATTTCCGGTTCAAAAAGGAATTAACCTCTTGCAAATTCGAGTTTAAAGGCCGTCAGAAAATTTCCGACTGAAAATGAAGATTCCGTTTTACGATCCGGTTCAAGGGAAGGATGTCTCCCACAAGCTTTGAAGCTCTTAACATCCGGTTCAAAATCCCGGTTCAAGAAGAATTTATCTCTTGAAAAAAGTTGAAAATTGCCGAAGAGGACCTGCTGCCATGATGCGCGGTTCAAACATGGGTATCCTGCCTTATTGGCCTGACATATTATTTATCACATGGGGGCTCCCGCTTTATAAAGCGGGGTATCTATTCTTTATATCATGTGTGGTTACATGGAGTTGTTTTAAAACAACATCCGGTTTACCCCTTGCAAGTCTTAACAAGATCACTTGGGGCTTCCTGTTCAAACATAGGTCGTATTCGAACCAAAGAGAACATAGCTGTCCTTATAAGGTCATTTGGGGGCTCGGTCATGTTTGAACCGATGCAATACCTCTTGGCCGGCGAAAGCCACCAGAGTCATTTGGGGGCTCGGTCGTGTCCGAACCGATGCAATACCTCTTGGCCGGCGAAAGCCACCAGAATCATTTGGGGACACGGTCATGTCTGAACCGGTCACGCCTCTTGGTCGGCCTACGGGCCTTAGAGTCATTTGGGGGCTTGGTCGAACCCGAACCATAGCAATGCCACTTGGCCGGCGTAACGCCACGCGTCATTTTGGGGTCCTGGCTGACTGGCACCATCGCTACGCCTTCGGGGGGCTTGGTTGCGTCTGACCATGGTAATTCCATCTGACCAAGCTCAGTAGAGCTCTTCTTTTGCAAAAAGTTGTTGCCATTGCTTTTGCTTCAATTGCTTTTCTTGAGGAGTTGTTTTTTATCTTGGTTGCATTTTTAAACCGACAATTCTTAAACCGGTTCGACTGTCAAATTACAAATTGACGGAACACGGTCAAATCTTAATCCGGGGATTATCTGCCCGGTTTGATTTTCTGTTACCATCCTATTATGGAGTAAACCGGTGTTTATCAACCCGGCTCGGCTTTCAACTACAAGTTGTCAGTACACGATCAAGTTATAATCCGGAGACTATCAGCCCGGTCTGGATTGACTACAAGTCACCAGTATATACATGGTTAATCCGGTGTTTATCACAACCCGGTACGGTTTTATCATAAAATCGGCGCAATATGGAAGGAGTTATCATTACTCAAGATTGGGGTTATCACTCTTACTACAAAAAGTTGGTAAACCAACGATGTGATTCAATGTCACAGGTATGATATATTTCATATTTTTTAGTGCAGCCTTGGTTATAAACCCAGGTTATATGTTGGGCATTATGACCCGTCCGGCGGTAAACCGCCAGGACACTTTAAACTTGTTGTATGCAGAAATAGGTTGAATAAAGCATGATTATAAATTATTCGGTGTTTGTTAAACCGGCCTGGCTTTCAGACGATAAGTCGCCGGTATGATGATAAATTATCCAGTGTTTATTAAACCGGTCTGGCTTTGGACTATAAGCCGCCAGTATATATTTGGATTGCACCATTGGAATCATGCGCTTATAAATTATTGGATTATATTATTCAAATAGCCAAACTTGGCTGAATTTTCATTATGATATTTGATGAATAAGGTTTTCATACCAGATTATATTATCTTGAATAGCCAACATGGCTGGATTTTTATTATGGTTATTAATATTATGATTAAGGTTTTCAAAGTCGCTTTAGCGCAATGGTTATCATTTTCTACAATTGAAGGAATAGTCCCGAGTTGCTGCAGGCTTACAACCCGGCACTTGGGGGCTACATTATTCAAAGTTGAGATTATATCAAATATGCAAGTCTCATGTCGCTGCAAGCATGCACCATGACACTTGGGGGCTACCAATTGCTCCCGTCAACTATTCAAGGTACAAAGCTTTTTATCCATTATATTGAAGGGTCCACTGCTCAGTTGGTAAAGCACAAGGCTCTTAACCTTGTGGACGTGGATTCAAGCCCCATGATGGGGGTTACATCATATGATGTTATTTTCATTGAAGTGTATATCAAAGTCCCAGCTCAATATTATCTTACCGAGTCGGCCCTTGGGGGCTACATGCTGCTGTTCAAAGTTTAAAAGATTATATTTACAAAGTCCCTGCTGATTATTACATAATGAGCCGGCCCTTGGGGGCTACATTGGTTGAAGTTTTATGGGCATCAGTCAATTACAAGTCCCAGGTTGCTGCAAGCATGACAACCCGACACTTGGGGGCTACAGGTAATATGGATATAAGGGAGAAATATCTTCCAATTTTCTGTTTTGAGCCAATCATTATGACCCGGTGTCTACAACAATCATGAACCGGCATTGGAAATAATCATGACCTGGAATTCAGTTCTTATAAACCGGCAATCTTGACAATGATAAACCGACGAGTCTACATTTTCAAACCGGCTGAATATCAGATGAGTATTACAAGACCAATATTTCTTAAACCGGCGCTTTGGAAGCCAACTCAAGTGGATTATTCTTTACAATATTTTTCTATGAGAAACCAATGTCAGCAATTTGAGTATGAAGCTGGTTATTAACCTGGATTTTCTAGAAGGAGGAATGACAAGGACTTAAGGATGATCAGGTGCCGGTTTACAAGAATTCTTAACCCGGAGCGCAACCTGTCAAATTTGTTCTTATGTTTATTTTGCAGCATAAGTTTACCATGGATGAATCCAAGCTAAACTTGGGGACTAATGTCGGGGATATACCCCGCGGTGTAAACCGGCTGGAAGTTAACCCGGCCGGACTTGGCGGTTTATCTGAAGACCCGCCTTGACCTTGGCGGTTTACAAGCAATCCGCTTGGTCGTTATGACTCACTGGTAAACCGACGGGTGGATCAGACGGATGACAAGACCCAAGGCCTAGAAGGCCGGTTCAACTATGGTGGGCCGGTTTAAGAGGAAAGGAATATTTATCTTACAAAGAGTTAAGACCAGGACTTGTATCGGGTTTGTATTAGAGATAGACTAGTCCTAATCCTAATAGGACTCCACATGTAAACCGCCCCTTCAACATATATAAGGAGGGGCAGGGCTCCCCAAAGAGGGACAAGTTAGAAGCTACAAGCTACAAGCAATCAATAATCTCTAGGGCTAGACACAAGAGCCGGTTTACGGCGTCTCCCTCGGGATGATAATGAGACCTAGCCTCAAACAGCATGTAGGGTTTTTACCGGATGATGTTTCCCGGGGCCCGAAGCTGTCTAAACCCTTGTCTTGCGTGTTGATCCGCCCTGCGTCTCTCGTCCCACTCAACCCCTCTCAAGCTACCACATGGATGCGTTGGCCTCGCGACTAAGTCCTGACACTAAGGACATCTGCCGTGACAAATCCACGACAAGTAGTATCTTGATCTAGTAGAATAAAGTTTATGGCATGATCTAGTTTTGAGTTTTTGCTTTATGATCTTTCTATGTAATCGAGTCCGTGAGCTATATAATAAAGATTAGTGTTGAGTCAAGGGCTTGATTATTTTGCCATGATCTTGAGTGAATAAAAGAAAAGAGAAAAGAACAAAAAGAAACAAAGAGATCATATTGATCTTATTGAGAGTGATGACTTCACATAGAAAGAGTATGATGATTAAAAGTTGTTGGGAGTTGGCAGACATAGCTTTGGTCATCGTTGCAATTAATAGGAAGTAATAAGGAAAGAGAGGTTTCACATATAAATATACTATTATTGACATCTTTTATGATTGGGAGCACTCATTAAAATATGACATGCTAAAGAGTTGATGTTGGACAAGGAACACAACGTAATGGGTTATGTTTTCTTATATCCGATATAAAGTATATTGTCATGGGTAATCCAACATGTTGAGCTTGCCTTTCCCCCCTCATGCTAGCCAAATTCTCAGCACCAAGTAGAGACACTACTTGTGCTTCCAAAAACCCTTAAACCAGTTTTGCCATAAGAGTCCACCATATCTACCTATGGATTGAGTAAGATCCTTCAAGTAAGTTGTCATCGGTGCAAAGCAATAAAAATTGCTCTAAATATGTATGATTGATTGGTGTGGGGGAAATAAGCTTTATACAATCTTGTGATGTGGAAGAAATAAAAGTGACAGACTGCATAATAAAGGTCCATATCACAAGTGGAAATATAAAGTGACGTTCTTTCGCATTAAGATTTTATGCATCCAACCATAAAATCGCATGGCAACCTCTGCTTCCCTCTGCGAAGGGCCTATCTTTTATTATTATCTTCTACCTTGTGCAAGAGTCATGGTGATCTTCACCTTTCCTTTTTCATTTTATCCTTTGGCAAGCACAGTATGTTGGAAAGATCCTGATAGATATATCTAATTGGATTTAGGAGAGCATAAGTTATTATTGTTGACATTACCCTTGAGGTAAAAGGTTGGGAGGCAAAACTATAAGCTCCTATCTTTCTCTGTGTCCGATTAAAACTCCGTAACCACAAGTATCGCGTGAGTGTTAGCAATTATGAAAGACTAAATGATAGTTAAGTATGTGGACTTGCTATTAAGCTCTGACATAGACTCTTTCTGATGTTATGATAAATTGCAATTGCTTCAATGACTGAGATTATAGTTTGTTGGTTCTCAATAAAGTTTATGATTCGTACTCTGCATTATGAATGGATTATTACTTGAGCATAGGAAATCATATGACAATATCTAAATATGTTGTTGTTATGAGAATAATCATGATGCCTTCATGTCCATATTTTATTTTTAACGACACCTCTACCTCTAAACATGGGGACATATTTATCGTTATCAGCTTCCGCTTGAGGACAAGTGAGGTCTAAGCTTGGGGGAGTTGATACGTCCATTTTGCATCATGCTTTTATATCGATATTTATTGCATTATGGGCTTTATTACATGTTACGTCACAATTCTTATGCCTATTCTCTCTTATTTTACAAGGTTTACATAAGGAGGGAGAATGCCGGCAGCTGGAATTCTGGGCTGGAAAAGGAGCAAATATTAGAGACCTATTCTGCACAACTCCAAAAGTTTTGAAACTCCACGAAAGTATTTTTGGAAATAATAAAAAATATTGAGCGGAAGAAGTTCACCAGAGGGGGGCCCACCTGTCCACGAGGGTGGGGGCGTGCCGTACCCCCCAGGGCGCGCACCCCTACCTCGTGGGCCCCCTATTGGCTCTCCGATGGCCATCTTCTGCTATATGAGGTCTTTCATCAAGGAAAAAATCATAAGCAACCTTTCGGGACGTAACCCCGCCACCACGAGACGGAACCTTGGCGGAACCAATCTAGTGCTCCGGGAGAGCTGTTCTGCCGGGGACACTTCCCTCAGGGAGGGGGAAATCATCGCCATCGTCATCACCAACGCTCCTCTCATCGAGAGAGGGCAATCTCCATCAACATCTTCACCAGCACCATCTCCTCTCAAAACCCTAGTTCATCTCTTGTATCCAATTCTTGTCTCCATGTCCGGGATTGGTACTAGTAGGTTGCTAGTAGTGTTGATTACTCCTTGTAGTTGATGCTAGTTGGTTTACTTGGTGAAAGATCATATGTTCAGATCCTATATTCATATTAATACTCCTCTGATTATGAACATGTTTGTTCCTGAGGACATGGGAGAAGTCTTGCTAGTAGTAGTCATGTGAATTTGGTATCCGTTCGATATTTTGATGAGATGTATGTTGTCTAGCCTCTAGTGGTGTTATGTGAACATCGACTACATAACACTTCACCATTATTTGGGCCTAGAGGAAGGCATTGGGAAGTAATAAGTAGATGATGGGTTGCTAGAGTGACAGAAGCTCAAACCCTAGTTTATGTGTTGCTTCGTAAGGGGCTGATTTGGATCCATATGTTTCATGCTATGGTTAGGTTTACCTTAATACTTTTGTTGTAGTTGCGGATGCTTGCAATAGAGGTTAATCATAAGTGGGATGCTTGTTCAAGTAAGAACAGCACTCGAGCACCGGTCCACCCACATAACAAATTATTAAAGTATCGAACGCGAATCATATGAACGTGATGAAAACTAGCTTGACGATATTCCTATGTATCCTCGGGAGCGCTTTTCCTTATATAAGAGTTTCTCTAGGCTTGTCCTTTGCTATAAAAAGGATTGGGCCACCTTGCTGCACTTTATTTATTTTTGTTACTTGTTGCTTGTTACAAATTATCTTATCACAAAACTATCTGTTACCACTTATTTCAGTACTTGCAGAGAATACCTTGCTGAAAACCGCTTATCATTTCCTTCTGCTCCTCATTGGGTTCGACACTCTTACTTATCGAAAGGACTACGATAGATCCCCTATACTTGTGGGTTATCACAGGTAGATACCGCATATATGAAGGTATAGTGGACTCATTTGGCATAACTTTGGGGTTTAAGGGATTGGATGCACAAGCAGTATTCCCTCTTAGTACAAGTAAAGGCTAGCAAAAGACTGGGAAGCGACCAACTAGAGAGCGACGACAGTCATGAACATGCATTAAAATTAATAAACATTGGATGCAAGCATGAGTAGGATATAATCCACCATGAACATAAATATCGTGAAGGCTATGTTGATCTGTTTCAACTACATGTGTGAACATGTGCCAAGTCAAGTCACTTAAATCATTCAAAGGAGGATACCACCCCACTATACCACATCACAACCATTTTAATAGCATGTTGGCACGCAAGGTAAACCATTATAACTCATAGCTAATCAAGCATGGCATGAGCAACTATGATCTCTAATTGTCATTGCAAACATGTTTATTCATAATAAGCTGAATCAGGAACGATGAACTCATCATATTTACAAAAACAAGAGAGGTAGAGTTCATACCAGCTTTTCTTATCTCAGTCAGTCCATCATATATCATCATAATTGCCTTTCACTTGCACGATGCTAACCCACAAGTGTAGGGGATCGCAACAACTTTCGAGGGTAGAGTATTCAACCCAAATTTATTGATTCGACACAAGGGGAGCCAAAGAATATTCTCAAGTATTAGCAGCTGAGTTGTCAATTCAACCACACCTGGATAACTTAGCATCTACAACAAAGTAATATGATAGTAGTCGGTAACAAAAGTAACGGTAGCAAAAGTAACGGTAGCAAAAGTAATATTTTTGGTGTTTTGTAGTGATTGTAACAATAGCAACGGGAAAATAAATAAGTGAAAAACCAGTATATGGAAAGCTCGTAGGCATTGGATCGGTAATGGATAATTTGCCGGATGCGGTTCATCATGTAACAGTCATAACATAGGGTGACACAGAACTATCTCCAATTCATCAATGTAATGTAGGCATGTATTCCGAATATAGTCATACGTGCTTATGGAAAAGAACTTCCATGACATCTTTTGTCCTACCCTCCCGTGGCAGCAGTGTCCTAACGGAAACTAAGGGATATTAAGGCCTCCTTTTAATAGAGAACCTGAACAAAGCATTAGCACATAGTGAATACATGAACTCCTCAAACTATGGTCATCACCGGGAGTGGTCCCGATTATTGTCACTTCGGGGTTGCCGGATCATAACACATAATAGGTGACTATAGACTTGCAAGATAGGATCAAGAACACACATATATTCACGAAAACATAATAGGTTCAGATTTGAAATCATGGCACTCGGGCCCTAGTGACAAGCATTAAGCATAGCAAAGTCATAGCAACATCAATCTCAGAACATAGTGGATACTAGGAATCAAACCCTAACAAAACTAACTCGATTACATGATAGATATCATCCAACCCATCATCGTCCAGCAAGCCTACAATGGAATTACTCACGCACGTCGGTGAGCATCATGAAATTGGTGATGGAGGATGGTTGATGATGACGACAGCGACGAATCCCCCTCTCCGGAGCCCCGAACGGACTCCAGATCAGCCCTCCCGAGAGGTTTTAGGGCTTGGCGGCGGCTCCGTATCGTAAAACGCGATGATTTCTTCTCCTTTCTTTTTTCTCCCCGAAAGCAAATATATAGAGTCGGAGTTGGCGTTGGAGGAGCCTTAGGGGGCCCATGAGGTAGGGGGGCGCGCCCTAGGGGGGCACCCCCACCCTCGTGGACAGGTGGTGGGCCCCTGGTCTTCATCTTTTGCAACAATTTTTTATTATTTCCGAAAAGATGTTCCGTGAAGTTTCAGGTCATTCCGAGAACTTTTGTTTCTGCACATAAATAACACTATGCCAATTCTGCTAAAAACAGCGTCAGTCCAGGGTTAGTTCCATTCAAATCATGCAAGCTAGAGTCCAAAACAAGGTCAAAAGTGTTTGGAAAAGTAGATACGACTGAGACGTATCACACGACCGAACGGTGTGAATAATAATAAGAGTGTACGTGCATTGGACTAAGCTGGAATCTGTGAGCATTCAATAAACAGGAGAAGACAAGGCAATATGGGCTCTTGGTTAAATCAACAATAATGCATATAAGAGCCACTTCAACAATTTAATTAAGGTCTTCTCCTAACGACCCCCAAAGAAAAGAAAAGAAATAAAAATATTTACACGGGAAAGCTCCCAACAAGCAAAAGAAGAACGGGAAATATTTTTGGGTTTTCTTTTTAATTAATACTACTATAGCAAGAAAAGTAAACTACTACTAATTTTTTTTGGTTTTTCTTAAGGTTTAACAAACACACAAGAAGAAAGCAAGGAAAAAGAAAATAAACTATCATGGATATTACAGTGAAAGAGTATGAGCACCGACATCTAGCAATGAGTGTGTGTAAACATAAATGTAATGTCGGTGGGAAATACGTACTCCCCGAAGCTTAGGCTTTTGGCCTAATTTGGTTCATTGCCAGGGATGGCCTGGCGGATACCCGTAGGTGTAGCTGGGGTCGTACTGTGATGAAGAAGACTCTGACTGCCATTGGCTGGCAGCCATCTCCGGATCCCAAGAATAAACAAACTGTCCTGGAGGCTCATATTGTGGTTCCGGTTCCGGGGCTGGTGCAGGATTCCGGTAGGCTTGAACGGCCGACCACGTAACGAGATACGGTCCTTCAAAATTAAACAAGGAAGGAGCAAGCAAGGTAATAGTCTCAGGATGCTGTTTATGAAAGAATAATTTGTATTTAAGCTCCCCTTCCCGACTCTTAACAATAAAATCATGCGCTAGCATACTCTTATATTCTAATAAGCACTAGGCAGCAATTTTTCTTCTTTCTCATAAAGCCTAATAGGTATGTTAAAATGTGCAGCGAGGCGTGAAGCATAAATACCTCCAAAGATGGGGCCCTTAGTACGGTTCAGACTTAACCGTTTAGCAATAATTCCGCCCATACTAACAGTGTTTTCGCGGTATAAACCATGGAACAAAATAATAATATCAGGAACACTAAGGTTTCCACAGTTTCCACGACCAATCAAGCAACGACTAGCAAATATGGTAAAGTAGCGTAAAACAGGAAAATGTATGCTAGTGATTCTTGCATCAGAAACCTTCCTGGTTTCTCCCACAGTGATGGTGTCAATAAATTCTTCCACATCTTTACGGTGTGGTTCATCTAAGGTACCCTCAGAGGGTATTTTGCAAACCTTGCAAAATTCAGCTAATGGCATCTTCTTAACAGCGTCATATAAATGAAACTCTACTGAAGGAGGTGATTCGTTAGGAAAATAGTAGAAGTTTTGCACAAAAGTATCAGTGAGTAAGAGATACTGATGACGTTGGTCGCGGAGGAAGTCGCTGAGGCCAGCATTCTCAACCAATAAATAAAAATCCTCATAAATCCTGGCTTGTCTCAAGAAGTCATTGGAAGGCCATTCACACGGCCGGACCTCCGCGACACGAGGCAAATTATATTTGGGCCTCTGTGCTTCTTCATTTTTTTTCCCTTCGAGCTTCGTCTCGATGAGCCCCTCAAAAGTCTCTTCATTATTTTATGAAATATTCTGAAATTTTTAGTAACTTCAAACAAAAGTGAACCAAGCTCAACAAAATTGATAGCAACTACTCCTACAAGTGCCTAGAGCCTATATCAAGCATTAGAATTACTTGGAACCATATAAATTTGACATGCAAGCTCAAGAACATGGTCATCTATGCAGCACAAATTTGCAAAGAATAAAGCACTAGAACAAAAACTAATTGGACCAATGGAGGAGTCACATACCAAGGAACAATCTCCCCAAGCAGTTTTGTGAGAGGTGCTTTGAGCAAGGAGATCGAAAATCGCAGCAAAGTGAGCTAGAACTCGTGCTTGAGCTGGTTATTTGTGTTTGTGGGAGGAAGAAGAAGATGATGGGTGCAGGAATAAGTGGAGGAGGGCCACCGTGGGCCCACGAGGCAGGGGGCGCGCCCTGGGGGGTAGGGCGCGCCCTCCACCCTCTTGGCCAGGTGGCAGCTCCCCCCGCAGTGTTTTCAGTACCATAAATCCTCAAATATTCCAGAAAAAACTATATTAAATTGACATGGCATTTGGAGGACTTTTATTTTTGGGGTATTTTTATATTGCACAGATAAATAAGGAAACAGATAGAAAAATACTATTTTTACTTTATTTCAACTAAATAATAGAAAGTATAAAGAGGGTATAGAAGGTTGTGCCTGATAGTTTCATCCATCTCATGCTCATTAAAAGGAATCCACTAACAAGGTTGATCAAGTCTTGTTAACAAACTCATTCCGAATAACATGGAACCGGAGAAATTTCGAATAACACTATGTTACCTCAACGGGGATATGCACATCCCCTATAATAAGAATATCATATTTCTTCTTGACAGTAGGAAGAGGAAATTCAAAACCTCCAAAAATAATCGATGAAAATTTTCCAATAGAGTTGATACTATGAACTTGAGGTTGTTTCCTCGGAAAGTGTACCGTATGCTCATTACCATTAACATGAAAAGTGACAATGTCTTTGTTGCAATCAATAACAGCCCTTGCAGTATTCAAAAAAGGTCTTCCAAGAATAATAGACATACTATCGTCCTCGGGAATATCAAGAATAACAAAGTCCGTTAAAATAGTGACGTTTGCAACCACAACAGGCACATCCTCACATATACCGACATGTATAGCAGTTGATTTATCAGCCATTTGCAAAGATATTTCAGTAGGTGTCAACTTATTCAATTCAAGTCTACGATATAAAGAGAGAGGCATAACACTAACACCAGCTCCAAGATCACATAAAGCAGTTTTAACATAATTTATTTTAATGGAGCATGGTATAGTGGGTACTCCTGGATCTCAAAGTTTCTTCGGTATTCCACCCTTAAAAGTATAATTAGCAAGCATGGTGGAAATTTCAGCTTCCGGTATCTTTCTTTTATTTGTGACAATTGTTGGGGAACGTAGTAATTTCAAAAAAATTCCTACGCACACGCAAGATCATGGTGATGCATAGCAACGAGAGGGGAGAGTGTTGTCTATGTACCCTCGTAGACCGATAGCGGAAGCGTTATGACAATGCGGTTGATGTAGTCGTACGTCTTCACGGCCCGACCGATCAAGCACCGAAACTACGACACCTCCGAGTTCTAGCACACGTTCAGCTCGACGACGATCCCCGGACTCCGATCCAGCAAAGTGTCGGGGATGAGTTCCGTCAGCACGACGGCGTGGTGACGATCTTGATGTTCTACCGTCTCAGGGCTTCGCCTAAGCACCGCTACAATATTATCGAGGACTATGGTGGAGGGGGGCACCGCACACGGCTAGGAGAACGATCACGAAGATCAACTTGTGTGTCTAGAGGTGCCTCCCTGCCCCCATATATAAAGGAGCAAGGGGGGGGGGGTGCGGCCGGCCCTAGGAGGAGGCGCGCCGGAGGAGTCCTACTCCCACCGGGAGTAGGACTCCCCCCTTTCCCTAGTTGGATTAGGACTTGGGGGGGAAGGAAGAGAGGGGGGAAAGGAAGGGGGGGCGCCCCCCTCCTTGTCCAATTCGGACTTGGGGGGTAGGGGCGCGCGGCAGCCCCTAGGCCTCCTCTCCTCTTCCTCCACTAGGCCCAATAAGGCCCATTAGGTTACCGGGGGGTTCTGGTAACCTCCCGGTACTCTGGTAAAATGCCGATTTCACCCGGAACACTTCCGATGTCCAAACATAGGATTCCAATATATCAATCTTTATGTCTTGACCATTTCGAGACTCCTCGTCATGTCCGTGATCACATCCGGGACTCCGAACAACATCAAAATATATAAACTCATAATGAAACTGTCATCGTAACGTTAAGCGTGTGGACCCTACTGGTTCAAGAACAATGTAGACATGACCGAGACACATCTCCGGTCAATAACCAATAGCGGAACCTGGATGCTCATATTGGCTCCTACATATTCTACGAAGATCTTTATCGGTCAGACCGCATAACACCATACGTTTTTCCCTTTGTCATCGGTATGTTACTTGCCTGAGATTCGATCGTCGGTATCTCAATACCTAGTTCAATCTCGTTACCGTCAAGTCTCTTTACTCGTTTCTGTAATACATCATTTCACAACTAACTCATTAGTAGCAATTCTTGCAAGGCTTATATGATGTGCATTACCGAGAGGGCCCAGAGATACCTCTCCGACAATCGGAGTGACAAATCCTAATCTCGAAATACGCCAACCCAATATGTACCTTTGGAGACACCTGTAGAGCTCCTTTATAATCACCCAGTTACGTTGTGACATTTGGTAGCACACAAAGTGTTCCTCCGGTAAACGGGAGTTGCATAATCTCATAGTCATAGGAACATGTATAAGTCATGAAGACAGCAATAGCAACATACTAAACGATCGGGTGCTAAGCTAATGGAACGGGTCATGTCAATCATATCATTCTCCTAATGAAGTGATCCCGTTAATCAAATGACAACACATGTCTATGGTTAGGAAACATAACCATCTTCGATTAACGAGCTAGTCAAGTAGAGGCATACTAGTGACGTTTAGTTTGTTTATGTATTCACACAAGTATTATGTTTTTGGTTAATACAATTCTAGCATGAATAATAAACATTTATCATGATATAGAAATAAAATAATAACTTTATTATTGCCTCTAGGGCATATTTCCTTCAGTCTCCCACTTGCACTAGAGTCAATAATCTAGTTCACACCACCATGTGATATAACATCAATAGTTCACATCTTTATGTGGTTAACACCCATAGTTCACATCGATATGTGACCAACTCCCAAAGGGTTTACTAGAGTCAGTAATCTAGTTCACATCGCTATGTGATTAACACCCAAAGAGTACTAAGGTGCGATCATGTTTTGCTTGTGAGATAATTTTAGTCATTGGATCTGTCATATTCAGATCCGTAAGTATTTTGCAAATATCTATGTCAACAATGCTCTGCACAGAGCTACTCTAGCTAATTGCTCCCACTTTCAATATGTATCTAGATCGAGACTTAGAGTCATCCAGATCTATGTCAAAGGTTGCATCAACGTAACCCTTTACGATGAACCTTTTGTCACCTCCATAATCGAGAAACATATCCTTATTCAACTAAGGATAATTTAGACCGCTGTCCAGTGATCTACTCCTAGATCACTATTGTACTCCCTTGCCAAAATCAGTGTAGGGTATACAATAGATCTGGTACACAGCATGGCATACTTCATAGAACCTATGGCCAAACCACAGGGAATGACTTTCATTCTCTTTCTATCTTCTGCCGTGGTCGGGTTTTGAGTCTTACTCAATTTCACACCTTGTTACACAGGCAAGAACTCTTTCTTTGACTGTTCCATTTTGAACTATTTCAAAAACTTGTCAAGGTATGTACTCATTGAAAACTTATCAAGCGTCTTGATCTATCTCTATAGATCTTGATGCTCAATATGTAAGCAGCTTCACCGAGGTCCTTCTTCGAAAAACTCCTTTCAAATACTCCTTTATGCTTTGCAGAATAATTCTACATTATTTTCGATCAACAATATGTCATTTACATATACTTATCAGAATTGCTGTAGTGCTCCCACTCACTTTCTTGTAAATACAGGCTTCACCGCAAGTCTGTATAAAACTATATGCTTTGATCAACTTATCAAAGCGTATATTCCAACTCCGAGATGCCTGCACCAGTCCATAGATGGATCGCTGGAGCTTGCATATTTTGTTAACACCTTTAGGATCGACAAAACCTTCTAGTTGCATCATATACAACTCTTCTTTGATAAATCCATTAAGGAATGCATTTTTGTTTATCCATTTGCTGGATTTCATAAAATGCGGCAATTGCTAACATGATTCAAACAGACTTAAGCATAGATACGAGTGAGAAACTCTCATCGTAGTCAACACCTTGAACTTGTCGAAAACCTTTTGCGACAATTCTAGGTTTGTAGATAGTAACACTACTATCAGCGTCCGTCTTCCTCTTGAAGATCCATTTAATCTCAATGGCTTGCCGAACATCAGGCAAGTCAACCAAAGTCCATACTTTGTTCTCATACATGGATCTTATCTCAGATTTCATGGCGTCAAGCCATTTTGCGGAATGTGGGCTCATCATTGCTTCCTCATAGTTCGTAGGTTCGTCATGGTCAAGTAGCATGACCTCCAGAACAAGATTACCGTACCACTCTGGTGCGGATCTCACTCTGGTTAACCTACGAGATTCGGTAGTAACTTGATCTGAAGTTACATGATCATCATCATTAGCTTCCTCACTAATTGGTGTAGTAGTCACAGGAACAGATTTCTGTGATGAACTACTTTCCAATAAGGGAGAAGGTACAATTACCTTATCAAGTTCTACTTGTAACGCCCTCGATGCGGCTATATCTCCCACGTGTCGAGGCACGACTTAGAGGCATGACCGCATTGAATGCAATGCCGCAAGTGAGGTAATCTTCACACAACCCATGTAATACATAAGGGAAAGGATACATAGTTGGCTTACAATCGCCACTTCACACAAATACATGAGTAAAACATTACATCATACAGTTACAATCAGGGCCCGACTACGGAGCCAAAATAAAAGAAGAAACCCCAAAAGCGACAAAGGTCCACGATCGATCCCAACTGGGCCCACTACTGATCGACTAGAACGAAACAACACAAAGAATAAGATCTTCTTCAGGCTCCTCCTTGAGCTCGGGTGCGTCACCTGCACGGTCTCATCGGCACCTGCAAACTGGTTTTGGAAGTATCTGGTGAGTCACGGGGACTCAGCAATCTCACACCCGCGAGATCAAGACTATTTAATCTTATAGGTAGGGTAAAAGGTATGAGGTGGAGCTGCAGCAAGCCACTAGCATATATGGTGGCTAACATACGCAAAAGAGAGCGAGAAGAGAAGGCAAAGCACGGTCGAACAACTATGATCAAGAAGTGATCCTGAAACTACTTACATCAAACATAACTCCAACAACCGTGTTCACTTCCCGGACCCTGCCGAGAAGAGACCATCACGGTTACACACGCGGTTGATGTGTTTTTAATTAAGGTCAACTTCGGGTTTTCTACAACCGTACATCAACAAATTCCTATCTGCCTCATAACCGCGGGCACGGCTTTCGAAAGATAATACCCTGCAGGGGTGTCCCAACTTAGCCCATGATCAATCTCGGAATCCCGGACTACAAGACATTTCGACAGCAATAAAACAAGTCCAACAAAGCCTCCCAGATGTGCCGAAAAATCCCGATAGGAGCTGCACATATCTCGTTCTCAGGGCACACCGGATGAGCCAGACGTCGGGTTGGCATAGACCCTGGTTGCCCAAGGGGCGCCGGACATCGCTCGGTTTGGACCAGCAATCGAAGGAGAACTGGCGCGGGGGTTAAAAATAAAGATGACCCTTGAGTCTGCAGAACCCAAGGGAAAAAGGCTTAGGTGGCAAATGGTAAAACCAATGTTGGGCCTTGCTGGAAAAGTCTTATTCAAAGCAAACTGTCAAGGGGGTCCCATAAATCACCCAACCGTGTAAGGAATGCAAAAATCCGGGAACATAACACCGGTATAACGGAAACTAGGGTGGCAAGAGTGGAACAAAACACCAGGCATAAGGCCGAGCCTTCCACCCTTTACCAAGTATATAGATGCATTAATTTAAAATAAGAGGTATTGTGATATCCCAACAAGTAAACATGTTCCAACAAGGAACAACAAGTCCATGTTCCAACAAGGAACAAACTTCATCTTCACCTGCAACTAGCAACGCTATAAGAGGGGTTGAGCAAAGCGGTAACATAGCCAATCAACGGTTTGCTAGGACATGGATGGTTAGGGGCTGACATGGCAATATAGGAGGCATGATATAGCAAGTGGTAGGTATCGCAACATAGGCATAGCAAAAGAGCGAGCAACTAGCAAGCAAAGATAGAAGTGATTTCGAGGGTATGGTCATCTTGCCTGCAAGGTTCTCAGAGTTGTCGAAGGCTTGGTCCTCGAAAGCGTTCTCAACAGGTTCCTCATTCACGTACTTGTCTCCCGGCTCTACCCAAAGCAAGAACACAAGCAAAGAGGACAAATATCAATCACGATGCAATGCGCAAGCAACATGATGCAAAACATGGCATGATATGCGAGATGTGATATGCGATGCATATGCATGCACCAGAAGGACAAGGATGAATAAGGCATAATCTTGTCAAACCAAGTATGCCACTGGATAGGTGAGGTGATTTCGGTTGAAATTGATATAAAGATCACCGGAATCGGATGCACGGTTTGCAAATGACAAGCAATACAAGAATGACGATAATCTGCCATTAACAGCATGATGCTACTTAGCAAGCAACAAGAAATTAAGCTACTGCACCCAAACATATCAAAACAGCATATCAAAGTAATCTACTCAAGATGCTTGACAAAAGATGAACACTGAGCTACGGCTAAATCACAACACAACAGGTTCAAACAATCACGGCAAAAGTGCAAAAGATAACAGGTTCACAGACTTGGTGAAAATAACAACATAGCAGAAATTAACATCAGGATGACATGTTCAGAGCAATGAAACAACATGCTACAGGGTCAGGACATAACAAAGTAAGGCATGGCATGAATCTACTCAAAGCACTTGACAAAAGTCCCTTACTGACCATAAACCAAAAAGGATCGGAAAGTATGATTACACCCATGTCAAATAAGCAAGTTTCGTTACAGGTTTCAGACTTAGCAGAAAACTGGAGATGTCAAAAACAGATAACAAGTAGGCATGTTCGTGAGCTCGATGCACTCACTACAGAGCATTTAATGATGAGCTAAGCATACATACATCAATAATACATGGCATATATGCTAAAAATGGCAATAATAACATCATAGCATGTAAGGACCAACTACACCAAGCTTGGCAAAATCGAATAACATGTAAACAATCTGCCAGCAACATTTTATAGCAAAAGTAGAGCTCGATTGGCTCAAGCTATGGCACACCATAAATACAAACAAAGGCATTGATGGATGGATAAAAACCACATTCTCGAAACACCCTTACTGATCATTCTCAAAATATGCATAGATCTCTCTGAAACAACATGAACACATGGCATGAAAATAACAGCAGGCAGGGACAGTGAAAATACTAAGTCTCTGAAATCAGCAACATCAAGTGCCCTAGTTTGCATGCTTCTGCTAGTCACCACAAAGGTCACAAAAATACATGGCATAATTCTATGGAAAGGTAACATGGCATATTACAAAACTCACGTAGGACTCAACTTCATAGGAGGTACACATCAATCATGGCAAAAATGACAAAAGTGCATGTTCTGATAAGATCCAGAAACTAACATCACATATCCCTCTTCTAACAGCATTTCGGGCATCAAGATGACCTCAAATGAAAATGATGCAATGGCACTAAATGATGTACTCTTCGAGGCGAACAATTTGGCATATTATACGCACGAAACGGAGTAACGGATGCAAAGTTATGGCACGATGAACATGTGACAATGATGCAAAAATATCAAGGACTTAGAGAAAATTCGAGGAGGACGAAAGTCAACCCTAGCGCACACGCGAACCGAGGCGGTGGCGGGGCGGCCGGAGTTCGCCGGAGAGGGAGCGGCGACGGCGGGGGTCGCCGGATCTGGGCGCCCAGGCCCGGATCCGCGCGGGGGCGAGGCGGAGGAGGCGCGGGAACCGCGGGCACGGCGTCCGGCGTCGGCGGCGAGGCCGGCCGCGGACGGGGACGCGGGGCGGCGCGGTGCCGGCCGGCGACCGCGGGAGGCGGCGGCGCACGGGCCCAGGCGGCGGGGCACGAGGAGGAGGGCGAAGCGGACGGCGGGGCGGCGCTCGCGGGCCGGGACGGCCGGCTCCGGGCCCGGGCGGGCCGGTGGCGGCGGCGGCGGGGACGCCCACGTGGCAAAGCCTGATTGGTCCGGCGGCGGCGGGCGGATGTGTCCGGCCGTCGCGGACGCGTCCGGTGGCGGCGGGGCGGATTTGGACTAGGGTTAGGGTAGTTTCATCCGCAAATGGAGGAGGCGGAGGCCTTTTTATAGGTAGAAGGAGCTAGGAAGCTCCAAATGGAGAACGGTTTTCGGCCACGCGATCGTGATCGAACGGCGGAGGACATGGGAGTGACTTAGATGGGTTATTGCGCTGTTTTGAAGGGGTGTTGGGCTGCAACACACACGAGGCCTTCACGGTTACCCGGTTAACCGTTGGAGTATCAAACGACCTCCGATTGACCCGAAACTTGACAGGCGGTCTACCGGTGCTATACCGAGGCCGCTTGACAAACCTCGGTCCATTCCGAGAATGTTTAATACCCGCTCACGAAGAAATGTAAAAGGGGACACCGGGGAACATAGGAGCGCCGGATTGCAAAACGGACAACGGGGAAAATGCTCGGATTTATGAGACGAACACGTATGCGCATGCGATGCACATGATGACATGATATGAAATGCATGACATGAACAAAATGCAAAACGACGGAAAACCCAACCACGGAGGAAATATTATATCACAATGCCGAAAATGGCAAGAGTTGGATTACAAGTATGGCAAGTTACATCTGGGGCGTTACAACACTCCACCACTACGAGAGGATCTCGTCCCGAGATCTAGGACTGAAAGAACTCTGGATACTCGAAACATAGGTGGTCCTCACGCTCCCAGGTGGCTTCTCGGTCTGAATGGTGTGACCAATTCACTTTCAGGAATTTGATTGACTTGTTGCGAGTCTTGCGCTTAGTTGTCTCAAGAATAGCAACGGGATGCTCATGATAGGACAAATCTTCTTGAAGATTAATCTCTTCGAAGTTTATGGTGCGCTCAGGCGTCTTGAAGCACTTGCGAAGCTGTGACACGTGGAAGACATCATGCACATTTGCAAAGTTGGAGGGAAGCTCAAGTTGATAGGCGAGATAGCCTCGTTTGCCGATGATCTTGAAAGGACCGACGTATCTAGGGGCAAGTTTCCCCTTGATACCGAAGCGATGAGTTCCTTTCATTGGAGAGACACGGAGGTAGACATGGTCTCCGATCTCGAATGCCAAATCACGATGTTTGCTATCATAATAGCTCTTCTGTCGCGACTGCGCGGCTTTGAGGTTCTCACAAATGACCTTGCACATAGCCTCAACCTCTAAGATCAAATCATTGCCGAGCAATTGGCGTTCATCGGTTTCAGACCAGTTGAGAGGAGTACGACACTTTCTGCCATAGAGAATCTCGAATGGGGATTTGCCCGAGCTGGCTTGAAAACTGTTGTTGTAAGAGAATTCAGCGTAAGGAAGACAATCCTCCCACTTCATGCCGAAAGAGATAACACAAGCTCTGAGCATATCTTCAAGAATTTGGTGGACACGCTCGACTTGTCCACTAGTCTGAGGGTGGAAAGCTGTGCTGAAGCGAATGTTTGTGCCCATGGCCTTCTGAAAAGAGTCCCAAAACTTGGAGGTAAAGATGCTGCCACGGTCTGAAGAGATCAATTGTGGAATGCCGTGCAAGGAGACAATTCTGGAGGTGTAGAGCTCTGCCAGCTGCGCTGCTGTGATAGACTCTTTGATAGGAAGAAAATGAGCCACTTTGGTGAGCTTGTCGATGACGACGAAGATAACATCATTTCCACGCTTGGACTTAGGAAAACCAGTCACGAAGGTTGGAGAAGACCAGCTGGAATAGCAAGAGGTTGGAGAAGACCAGCTGGTCGTTGGTGTTCTGCTTTCACCCTTCTGCAGACATCACACTCATTCACGAATTGAGCAATCTCACGCTTCATTCGAGTCCACCAATACGACTGCTTGAGGTCATGGTACATCTTCGTACTTCCAGGATGAATTGACAGAAGAGAGTTGTGCGCTTTGCTCATAATGACTTTACGAAGATCACCCTTTGGAACCACGATCCGGTCCTCGAAGAAAAGAGTATCTCTGTCATCAACTCGATAGCACCTGTATTTGGAAATGCTCTTGTCAATACCACGTTTCACCTTCTTCACCATGGTATCCAACAGTTGAGCCTCACGAATCTGATCTTCCAAAGTAGGAGAGACGATGAGGTTGGCAAGAAAACCTTGAGGGACAACTTGGAGATTCAACTTGCGGAAAGCTTCACAAAGATCCGGTTGAAAGGGCTTGAGGATTAAGCTGTTGCAATAAGCCTTCCTGCTCAATGCGTCTGCAATCACATTAGCCTTGCCTGGAGTATATTCAATACTCGGATTATACTCTTGAATCATTTCGACCCATCGAGTTTGCCTGAGGTTGAGGTTGGGCTGAGTGAAGATGTACTTGAGACTCTTGTGATCGGTGAATATGTCCACTTTCCTTCCCAACAGGAGATGTCTCCTTATTCTTGGAGAAGACCAAAATATCATCGAGATAGACCAAGACAAATTCGTTGATGTAGGGGTTGAAGATGAAATTCATCAAGCGAGAGAATGCTGGAGGAGCATTGACAAGGCCGAAAGACATGACAGTATATTCATATGAACCAAAGCTTGTTCTGAATGCTGTCTTGGGAATATCTTCTTCACGAATGCGAATCTGATGATAACCCATACGAAGGTCAAGCTTGGAGAACACCTTAGCACCTTTAAGTTGCTCAAATAGCTCATTGATGTTGGGAAGTGGGTACTTGTTCTTGATTGTCTTCTTGTTCAATGGACGGTAATCGACGCAAAGTCGGTCCGTGCCATCCTTCTTCCGGACAAAAAGAACACCACAACCCCAAGGAGAAGAACTCGGTCTGATCAGACCCAGATGCTCTTGTTTATCGAATTGTATCTTCAATTCCTTCAACTCATCTGGTCCAAGCTTGTAAGGACGCTTGCAAACGGGTTCCGTGCCAGGCTCAAGATCAATAACGAATTCAACTGGCCGGCGGGGAGGCATACCCGGAAGCTCTTCTGGAAAAATATCTTGGTACTCACAAACGACTGGAATCTGAGAGATAGCCTCCATTTCACCATTCTCATTGAGAGAAAACAACCGAATGGTATCATCACGAGAAGCATAGATGATCACATCGTTAGAAGAGTGAGTCAATTTGATTTCCCTAGCAGCACAATCAAGCTGAGCCTTGTGCTTAGAAAGCTAGTCCAGCCCGAGAATAAAATCAATATCAGAGTCGCCAAGAAAAATTGGTTTAGACAAGAATGTGTAGTCGCCCATCTTGATAGAAACATCCGGAACAAAGGAGCTTGCGTTCATGAATCTACCCGGAGATACAACTGATAGCGGTCTAGCCAAATCTTGGAAAGACAACTCATGCTTCGTTGCAAAAGGTATTGAAATGAAAGAATGCGATGCACCAGTATCAAATAAGACTTTTGCAGGAATATCATTAACAGGAAGATTACCCATGATCACTTCAGAAGAATCCTCCGCTTGAGCTGCATTCATCATGTTCACCTTGGCATGCTTAGGATTATGCTTGACCACTGCATTGTTGGAAGATTTCACAGGAGGAGGAGGCGGAAGGCGCCTTTGGTTGAAGCACTTGTTCGCATAGTGACCCTTCTGCTGACATTTGTTACAAGTCACCTCTGAGAGCGGACGATGGTAAGGAGCACTTGGCCTTGGAGCTTGGTTCTGAGACTTGTTCTGATAACCAGGGTTGGGTGGGTGGGAAGATCCACGACCACTTGAGTTCTTCTGCTGATAAGGCTGACAGAACGGAGGAGGAGGAGGCAACCAGAACTTCTGTTGCTTAGCTGCCACAAGTGAAGAAGAAGAAGACTGAACTGTCAGGAGGAGGCAATACTCCCGCACTCGCCTCAGTACTGGGCTATCAGGGTTATCTCACCAACAACTATACAAAAGAGATTTTTGATGTCGGCGTACTAAACTCAGGTATTCCAAAACCGCAACGATAAAATTATGACGACAACACCTCGGAGCTCAACTCCCCGGGACACCTCCTCTAAAACCCCTGCTGACGGGAGGCAACCAAGACAATGTTGTCATCATAAAACCATCAGAACGATTCTAAGATACCCGCGTGATCCTAAATTTTTTTTAGTGAAATTTGAGAAGAGAAGAGTCAAAACTCTACGTCAGGATGCCTTACCAGAGCGATGAGGAGACTGGGAAGTAAAAAGAATTCCTAAGCTCTCCGATATATAATTCCTAGATGACTCAAAACATTTTTCTAGACACAACTCGGCCACTAAAGACGATCAATCAGTGGGGGCTCCTAAGGTCGGGGAAGGCTCTGATTACCAACTTGTAACGCCCCGGACACACCCGCCGGTGGTCGTTACTCCTGGCGGGATCTAGACTAGCCCCACAGATCAATACTTGTCTTTTCTGCACACTTTGTCCTCACTCGTGCGCACCCGGGAGCAACTTCCCGGTCGGTCACCCATCCTGACACTACTCCAAGCTGAGCACGCTTAACTTTGGAGTTCTGTCCGAATGGGCTCCCGGAAAAGAAGGAATTCCTTATTGATATGAGTAGTCTATCATCCCTAATAAACCAGGCCATCACATAAACATCAACAAATTTGTCCTGGTCTATCTTGATGATATTTCGGTCTTCTCGAAGAATAAGGAGGATCATGCCAAACATTTGCGATTGGTGCTCGACAAGCTCAGAGAGTACAAATTATATGCGAAGTTCTCCAAATGTGAATTTTGGCTTGATGAAGTTCTTTATCTTGGCCATATCATCTCTGCCAAGGGCATCGCTGTTAATCCTGAGAAGGTGTCTGTAGTTGTGAATTGGGAACACCCTCAGAATGTCAAGCAGCTTTGCAGTTTTCTTGGACTTGCAAGCTATTGCCGAAGAGTCGTTGAGAATTTCTCAAAGATTGCAAAGCCTCTTTCCAACCTCCTCCAGAAGCATGTGAAGTATGTCTGGTCTCCTGAGTGTGACGTTGCTTTCAACACTCTCAAAGAGAAACTCGTCACTGCTCCAGTTCTGACTCCTCCTGACGAATCCAAGCCTTATGAGGTATTCTGTGATGCTTCTCTTCAGGGCCTCGGTGCCGTGTTGATGCAAGAGAAGAAGGTTGTAGCCTATACCTCTCGTCAGTTGAAGCCCAACGAAAGGAACTACCCCACTCACGATCTTGAGTTGGCGGCAGTGGTCCACGCTCTAATAACATGGAGACATCTCCTGTTGGGAAGGAAAGTGGACATATTCACCGATCACAAGAGTCTCAAGTACATCTTCACTCAGCCCAACCGCAACCTCAGGCAAACTCGATGGGTCGAAATGATTCAAGAGTATAATCCGAGTATTGAATATACTCCAAGCAAGGCTAATGTGATTGCAGACACATTGAGCAGGAAGGCTTATTGCAACAGCTTAATCCTGAAGCCCTTTCAACCGGATCTTTGTGAAGCTTTCCGCAAGTTGAATCTCCAAGTTGTCCCTCAAGGTTTTCTTGCCAACCTCATCGTCTCTCCTACTTTGGAAGATCAGATTCGTGAGGCTCAACTGTTGGATACCATGGTGAAGAAGGTGAAACGTGGTATTGACAAGAGCATTTCCAAATACAAGTGCTATCGAGTTGATGACAGAGATACTCTTTTCTTCGAGGACCGGATTGTGGTTCCAAAGGGCGATCTTCGTAAAGTCATTATGAACGAAGCGCACAACTCTCTTCTGTCAATTCATCCTGGAAGTACGAAGATGTACCATGACCTCAAGCAGTCGTATTGGTGGACTCGAATGAAGCGAGAGATTGCTCAATTCGTGAATGAGTGTGATGTCTGCAGAAGGGTGAAAGCAGAACACCAACGACCAGCTGGTCTTCTCCAACCTCTTGCTATTCCAGAATGGAAGTTTGATCATATCGAAATGGACTTCGTGACTGGTTTTCCTAAATGCAAGCGTGGAAATGATGCTATCTTCGTCGTCATCGACAAGCTCACCAAAGTGGCTCATTTTCTCCCTATCAAAGAGTCTATCACAGCAGCGCAGCTGGCAGAGCTCTACACATCCAGAATTGTCTCCTTGCACGGCATTCCACAATTGATCTCTTCAGACCGTGGCAGCATTTTTACCTCCATGTTTTGGGATTCTTTTCAGAAGGCCATGGGCACCAACATTCGCTTCAGCACAGCTTTCCACCCTCAGACTAGTGGACAAGTCGAGCGTGTCAACCAAATTCTTGAAGATATGCTCAGAGCTTGTGTTATCTCTTTCGGCATGAGGTGGGAGGATTGCCTTCCTTATGCTGAGTTTTCTTACAACAACAGTTTTCAAGCCAGCTCGAGCAAAGCCCCATTCGAGATTCTCTATGGCAGAAAGTGCCGTACCCCTCTCAACTGGTCTGAAACCGGTGAACGCTAATTGCTCGGCAATGATTTGATCTCAAAGGCTGAGGCTATGTGCAAGGTGATTCGTGAGAACCTCAAAGCCGCGCAATCGCGCCAGAAGAGCTATTACGATAACAAACATCGTGATGTGGCATTCGAGATCAGAGACAATGTCTACCTCCGCGTCTCTCCAATGAAAGGGACTCGTCGCTTCGGTATCAAGGGGAAACTTGCCCCTAGATACGTGGGCCGTTTCAAGATCATCGGCAAACGAGGCGATCTCGCCTATGAACTTGAGCTTCCCTCCAACTTTGCAAATGTGCACGATGTCTTCCACGTGTCACAGCTTCGCAAGTGCTTCAAGACGCCTGAGCGCACCATTAACTTCGAAGAGATTGATCTTCAAGAAGATTTGTCCTATCATGCGCACCCCGTTGCTATTCTTGAGACAACTGAGCGCAAGACTCGCAACAAGTCAATCAAATTCCTGAAAGTGAAATGATCACACCATTCAGACCGAGAAGCCACCTGGGAACGTGAGGATCACCTCCGTTCTGAGTATCCGGAGTTCTTTCAGTCCTAGATCTCGGGACGAGATCCTCTCGTAGTGGTGGAGTATTGTAACGCCTCAGATGTAACTTGCCATAATTGTATTCCAACTCTTGCCATTTTAGGCATTGTGATATGATATTTCCTCCGTGGTTGGGTTTTTCGTCGTTTTGCATTTTGTTCATGTCATGCATTTCATATCATGTCATCATGTGCATCGCATTCGCATACGTGTTTGTCTCATGAATCCGAGCATTTTCCCCGTTGTCCGTTTTGCAATCCGGCGCTCCTATGTCCCCCGGCGTCCCCTTTTACATTTCTTCGTGAGCGGGTATTAAACTTTCTCGGATTGGACCAAGGTTTGCCAAGCGGCCTTGGTATAGCACCGGTAGACCGCCTGTCAAGTTTCGGGTCAATCGGAGGTCGTTTGGTACTCCAACGGTTAACCGGGTAACCGTGAAGGCCTCGTGTGTGTTGCAGCCCAACACCCCTTCAAAACAGCCCAATAACCCATCTAAGACACTCCCATGTCCTCCGCCGTTCGATCACGATCGCGTGGCCGAAAACCGCTCTCCATTTGGAGCTTCCTAAGTCCTTCTACCTATAAAAAGGCCTCCCCCTCCGAAATCCCGGATCAAATCCACCCTAACCCTAGTCCATTTTCTCCCCGCGCCGCCGGACGAAAATCCCTCAGGCTGGACGCGTCCGACCCGCGCCGCCGCCGCCACGTGGCGCCTTCCGATTCGCCCGCGCCCGCGCCCACATCCCCGCGCCGCCGCCCGCGCGCCGGCCCGCCGGGGCCCAGGCGGGGCCCCCGCGGCCCACCCGCGCCTGGCCCGCGCCTCCCCGCCGCGCCGGCCGACGCCTCCGCCGCCACCGCGCCAGCTCCCCGCCGCCCGCGGCCGCGCCGGAGCTGCGCCCGCGCCGGAGATCCTCTCCGCCGCCCTCGCCCCGGTCCACCGCCGTCCGGCCCGCCACCGCGCCGCGCCGGAGCTCCCTCGCCGCCCCGAGCTCCCCCTCGCCGGAGTTCCGCCGCCCTCGCCGGAATCCACCTCGGGCCCAATCCAGATCTGCGGCGACTAGGGTTGACTTTCCCCCCCAAATTTTCTCTCTGTCCTTCGTTTTTGTACATTATTGTCCCATGTTCATCGTGCCATAACTTTGCATCCGTAGCTCCGTTTTATGCGTAGAATATGTCAAATTGTTCGCCTCGAAGAGTACATCATTTCATTCCATTGCATCATTTTCATTTGAGGTCATCTTGATGCCCGAAATGCTGTTCGAAGTGGGCTATGTGATGTTAGTTTCTGAATCTTATCTGAACATGCACTTTTGTCATTTTTGCCATGATTGATGTGTACCTCCTATGAAGTTGAGTCCTACATCAGTTTTGCAATATGCCATGTTACCTTTCCAGAGAATTATGCCATGTATTTTTGTGACCTCTGTGGTGACTAGCACAAGCATGCAAACTAGGGTACTTGATGTTGCTGATTTCAGAGTAATTTCACAAAGTCCCTGCCTGCTTTATTTTCATGCCATGTGTTCATGTTGTTTCGGAGAGATCTATGCATATTTTGAGCATGATCAGTAAGAGTGTGTTGAGCATATGGATTTTCTCTATCCATCCATGTCTTTGTTTGTATTTATGGAGTGCCATAGCTTGAGTCAATCAAGCTCTACTTTTGCTATAAAATGTTGCTGGCAGATTGTTTACATGTTATTCGATTTTGCCAAGCTTGGTGTAGTTGATCCTTGCATGCTATGATGTTATTCTTGCCATGTATAGTTCCTATGCCATGTCTTCTTGATGTATGTATGCTTAGTTTATCATGCAATGCTCTGTAGTGAGTGCATCGAGCTCGTAAACATGCCTACTTGTTATCTGTTTTTGACATGTCCAGTTTTCTGCTAAGTCTGAAACCTGTAATGAAACTTGCTTATTTGACATGGGTGTAATCATATTTTCTGATCCTTTTTGGCTTATGGTCACTAAGGGACTTATGTCAAGTGCTTTGAGTAGATTCATGCCATGCCTTATTTTGCTATGTTCTGTTCCTGTAGCATGTTGTTTCATTGCTCTAAACATGTCATCCTGATGTTAGTTTCTGCTATGTTGGTATTTTCACTAAGTCAACCCTAGCGCGCACGCGAACCGAGGCGGCGGCAGGGCGGCCAGAGATTGCCGGAGAGGGAGCGGCGACGGCTGGGCTCGCCGGATCTGGGCGCCCCGGCCCGGATCCGCGCGGGGGCGAGGCGGAGGAGGCGCGGGAACCGCGGGCACAGCGTCCGGCGTCGGCGGCGAGGCCGGCCGTGGTCGGGGACGCGGGGCGGCGCGGCGCCGGCCGGCCACCGCGGGAGGCGGCGGCGCACGGGTCCAGGCGGCGGGGCGCGACGAGGAGGGCGAAGCGGACGGCGGGGCGGCGCTCGCGGGCCGGGAGGGCCGGCTCCGGGCCCGGGCGGGCCGGTGGCGGCGGCGGCAAGGACGCCCACGTGGCAAGGCCTGATTGGTCTGGCGGCGGCGGGCGGACGTGTCCGGCCGTCGCGGACGCGTCCGGTGGCGGCGGGGCGGATTTGGACTAGGGTTAGGGTAGTTTCATCCGCAAATGAAGGAGGGGGAGGCCTTTTTATAGGTAGAAGGAGCTAGGAAGCTTCAAATGGAGAGCGGTTTTCGGCCACGCGATCGTGATCGAACGGCGGAGGACATGGGAGTGACTTAGATGGATTATTGGGATCTTTTCAAGGGGTGTTGGGCTGCAACACACACGAGGCCTTCACGGTTACCCGGTTAAACGTTGGAGTATCAAACGACCTCCGATTGACCCGAAACTTGACAGGCGGTCTACCGGTGCTATATCGAGGCCGCTTGACAAACCTCGGTCCATTCCGAGAATGTTTAATACCCGCTCACGAAGAAATGTAAAAGGGGACTCCGGGGAACATAGGAGCGCCGGATTGCAAAACGAACAACGGGGAAAATGCTCGGATTTATGAGACGAACACGTATGCGCATGCGATGCACATGATGACATGATATGAAATGCATGACATGAACAAAATGCAAAACAACGGAAAACCCAACCACGGAGGAAAAATTATATCACAATGCCGAAAATGGCAAGAGTTGGATTACAAATATGGCAAGTTACATCTGGGGCGTTACAACACTCCACCACTACGAGAGGATCTCGTCCCGAGATCTAGGACTGAAAGAACTCTGGATACTCGGAATGTAGGTGGTCCTCATGCTCCCAGGTGGCTTCTCGGTCTGAATGGTGTGACCATTTCACTTTCAGGAATTTGATTGACTTGTTGCGAGTCTTGCGCTCAGTTGTTTCAAGAATAGCAATGGGATGCTCATGATAGGACAAATCTTCTTGAAGATCAATCTCTTCGAAGTTGATGGTGCGCTCAGGCGTCTTGAAGCACTTGCGAAGCTGTGACACGTGGAAGACATCGTGCACATTTGCAAAGTTGGAGGGAAGCTCAAGTTGATAGGCGAGATCGCCTCGTTTGCCGATGATCTTGAAAGGACCGACGTATCTAGGGGCAAGTTTCCCCTTGATACCGAAGCGACGAGTTCCTTTCATTGGAGAGACACGGAGGTAGACATGGTCACCGATCTCGAATGCCAAATCACGATGTTTGCTATCGTAATAGCTCTTCTGTCGCGACTGCGCGGCTTTGAGGTTCTCACGAATGACCTTGCACATAGCCTCAGCCTCTGAGATCAAATCATTGCCGAGCAATTGGCGTTCACCGGTTTCAGACCAGTTGAGAGGAGTACAACACTTTCTGCCATAGAGAAACTCGAATGGGGCTTTGCCCGAGCTGGCTTGAAAACTGTTGTTGTAAGAGAATTCAGCGTAAGGAAGACAATCCTCCCACTTCATGCCGAAAGAGATAACACAAGCTCTGAGCATATCTTCAAGAATTTGGTTGACACGCTCGACTTGTCCACTAGTCTGAGGGTGGAAAGTTGTGCTGAAGCGAATGTTTGTGCCCATGGCCTTCTGAAAAGAGTCCCAAAACTTGGAGGTAAAGATGCTGCCACGGTCTGAAGAGATCAATTGTGGAATGCTGTGCAAGGAGACAATTCTGGAGGTGTAGAGCTCTGCCAGCTGCGCTGCTGTGATAGACTCTTTGATAGGAAGAAAATGAGCCACTTTGGTGAGCTTGTCGATGACGACGAAGATAGCATCATTTCCACGCTTGGACTTAGGAAAACCAGTCACGAAGTCCATTTCAATATAATCAAACTTCCATTCTGGAATAGCAAGAGGTTGGAGAAGACCAGCTGGTCGTTGGTGTTCTGCTTTCACCCTTCTGCAGACATCACACTCATTCACGAATTGAGCAATCTCACGCTTCATTCGAGTCCACCAATACGACTGCTTGAGGTCATGGTACATCTTCGTACTTCCAGGATGAATTGACAGAAGAGAGTTGTGCGCTTTGCTCATAATGACTTTACGAAGATCACCCTTTGGAACCACGATCCGGTCCTCGAGAAAAGAGTATCTCTGTCATCAACTCGATAGCACCTGTATTTGGAAATGCTCTTGTCAATACCACGTTTCACCTTCTTCACCATGGTATCCAACAGTTGAGCCTCACGAATCTGATCTTCCAAAGTAGGAGAGACGATGAGGTTGGCAAGAAAACCTTGAGGGACAACTTGGAGATTCAACTTGCGGAAAGCTTCACAAAGATCCGGTTGAAAGGGCTTGAGGATTAAGCTGTTGCAATAAGCCTTCCTGCTCAATGCGTCTGCAATCACATTAGCCTTGCCTGGAGTATATTCAATACTCGATTATACTCTTGAATCATTTCGACCCATCGAGTTTGCCTGAGGTTGAGGTTGGGCTGAGTGAAGATGTACTTGAGACTCTTGTGATCGGTGAATATGTCCACTTTCCTTCCCAACAGGAGATGTCTCCATGTTATTAGAGCGTGGACCACTGCCACCAAGTCAAGATCGTGAGTGGGGTAGTTCCTTTCGTTGGGCTTCAACTGACGAGAGGTATAGGCAACAACCTTCTTCTCTTGCATTAAGACGGCACCGAGGCCCTGAAGAGAAGCATCACAGAATACCTCATAAGGCTTGGATTCGTCAGGAGGAGTCAGAACTGGAGCAGTGACGAGTTTCTCTTTGAGAGTGTTGAAAGAAACGTCACACTCAGGAGACCAGACATATTTCACATGCTTCAGGAGGAGGTTGGAAAGAGGCTTTGCAATCTTTGAGAAATTCTCAACGAATCTTCGGCAATAGCTTGCAAGTCCAAGAAAACTGCGAAGCTGCTTGACATTCTGAGGCGGTTCCCAATTCACAACTGCAGACACCTTCTCAGGATTAACAGAGATGCCCTTGGCAGAGATGATATGACCAAGATAAAGTACTTCATCAAGCCGAAATTCATATTTGGAGAACTTCACATATAACTTATACTCTCTGATCTTGTCGAGTACCAATCGCAAATGTTTGGCATGATCCTCCTTATTCTTGGAGAAGACCAAAATATCATCGAGATAGACCAAGACAAATTCGTTGATGTAGGGGTTGAAGATGAAATTCACCAAGCGAGAGAATGCTGGAGGAGCATTGACAAGGCCGAAAGACATGACAGTATATTCATAAGAACCAAAGCTTGTTCTGAATGCTGTCTTGGGAATATCTTCTTCACGAATGCGAATCTGATGATAACCCATACGAAGGTCAAGCTTGGAGAACACCTTAGCACCTTTAAGTTGCTCAAATAGCTCATTGATGTTGGGAAGTGGGTACTTGTTCTTGATTGTCTTCTTGTTCAATGGACGGTAATCGACGCAAAGTCGGTCCGTGCCATCCTTCTTCCGGACAAAAAGAACACCACAACCCCAAGGAGAAGAACTCGGTCTGATCAGACCTAGACGCTCTTGTTTATCGAGTTGTATCTTCAATTCCTTGAGCTCATCTGGTCCAAGCTTGTAAGGACGCTTACAAACGGGTTCCATGCCAGACTCAAGATCAATAACGAATTCAACTGGCTGGCGGGGAGGCATACCCGGAAGCTCTTCTGGAAAGACATCTTGGTACTCACAAACGACTGGAATCTGAGAGATAGCCTCCATTTCACCATTCTCATTGAGAGAAAACAACCGAATGGTAGCATCACGAGAAGCATAGATGATCACATCGTTAGAAGAGTGAGTCAATTTGATTTCCCTGGCAGCACAATCAAGCTGAGCCTTGTGCTTAGAAAGCCAGTCCATCCCGAGAATAAGATCAATATCAGAGTCACCAAGAACAATTGGTTTAGACAAGAATCTGTAATCGCCCATCTTGATAGAAACATCCGGAACAAAGGAGCTTGCGTTCATGAATCTACCCGGAGATACAACTGATAGCGGTCTAGCCAAATCTTGGAAAGACAACTCATGCTTCGTTGCAAAAGGTATTGAAATGAAAGAATGCGATGCACCAGTATCAAATAAGACTTTTGCAGGAATATCATTAACAGGAAGATTACCCATGATCACTTCAGAAGAATCCTCCGCTTGAGCTGCATTCATCATGTTCACCTTGGCATGCTTAGGATTATGCTTGACCACTGCATTGCTGGAAGATTTCATAGGAGGAGGAGGCGGAAGGCGCCTTTGGTTGAAGCACTTGTTCGCATAGTGACCCTTCTGCTGACATTTGTTACAAGTCACCTCTGAGAGCGGACGATGGTAAGGAGCACTTGGCCTTGGAGCTTGGTTCTGAGACTTGTTCTGATAACCAGGGTTGGGTGGGTGGGAAGATCCACGACCACTTGAGTTCTTCTGCTGATAAGGCTGACAGAACGGAGGAGGAGGAGGCAACCAGAACTTCTGTTGCTTAGCTGCCACAAGTGAAGAAGAAGAAGACTGAACTGCGTCTCTGACTCTCTTCTTAGATGCCTCACACTTGAGCTGAGCAGCTTCTTGTTTCAGCGCCATGTTGTAGAATTCATCATACTTTAATGGCTCAAACAGCACGAGAGCAAGTTGCAGATCTTCTCTGAGACCACGCCTGAACTGGTAGATCATACTCTTCTCATCAGGGATGTCTTGCCTTGCAAAACGAGAGAGCTTCTGGAACTGAGTGTTGTATTGATAGACAGACATGTTGCCTTGCTTGAGATTGCGGA
Source organism: Aegilops umbellulata (assembly GCA_032464435.1). Taxonomy (NCBI): domain Eukaryota; kingdom Viridiplantae; phylum Streptophyta; class Magnoliopsida; order Poales; family Poaceae; genus Aegilops; species Aegilops umbellulata. The sequence continues at coordinate 508,098,623 of CP136055.1, forward strand.
ATTCCTCACGCTTAAGCTCAACAACACTTTCTGGAATGTGGTGAGCTTTGAAGTCACGGCGGAAATCATCCCAGGTAATCGCACGACCTCCTCTGGAATCTTTGTATTGCTGGAACCATTCAGCAGCTTGATCCTTGAGTTGAAAAGAGGCGAACTTGACAAAGTCCTCAGGTCTCACATTGCTGCACTCAAAATGCTTGCTGATGTCCACGAGCCAGTCATCGGCGTCTGTGGCCTCGACACAGTAGCTGAAGGTCTTTGGCTGATTAGCAAGGAACTGGTTGAGTGGAGCGAAATGCGGCTGATTGTTGCCTTGGCCTTGATTCTCTTGATTAGCTTGCCCTTGGTTGCGATCTTGCAAGAGCTGAATCAGAATCTGAGCGTTGGCATTTGTGGCAGTCATCAGGGCTTGCCAAGCCTCCGGAGGCGGAGGTGGTGGCGGAGGGTTAGCCTGATTTCCTTCATTGCATTCCGGATTCTGACGCGTTGGCGGAGCCATCCTGAAGAGGGTGACATCCATTAGCATCTTGACAGATATATATTGAAGCTGAATCAAAGGAACGAAATTGCAACATATAGTCTTCACAATAAACATCCGAACGAGAGTGAACGAATGAATTCCAAAGTAAATCATCACACTACCATACGCTGAGAAGCCACTTAGAACAAGGTAAGGAATAAAATCAACAAGGTACGGATGTGAACAAATACTTGGTAAGGATTACCCAATCACAAACCAAATATCTGTGGAAGAGATACTAGCGCTACATGAATTCCCACTTATAAACTCCCGAAACTTTCTGGTTATGCAATCAGGTGTTGGGGATACAGGGGACACAAAATATATCACCCAAACTAACAATACCTAGATCCAGCTGTATCCATCCTTCAACACATAACCAAGAAATCCTCGGAAATCATCTACCTCAACCTTCGAAAAGCATCCATTATACAAGTCATGGCAATACCCCCGCACTCGCCTCAGTACTGGGCTATCAGGGTTATCTCACCAACAACTGTACAAAAGAGATTTTCGATGTCGGCGTACTAAACTCAGGTATTCCAAAACCGCAACTATAAAATTATGACGACAACACCTCGGAGCTCAACTCCCCGGGACACCTCCTCTAAAACCCCTACTGACGGGAGGCAACCAAGACAATGTTGTCATCATAAAACCATCGGAACGATTCTAAGATACCCGCGTGATCCTAAATTTTTATTTTAGTGAAATTTGAGAAGAGAAGAGTCAAAACTCTACGTAAGGATGCCTTACCAGAGCGATGAGGAGACTGGGAAGTAAAAAGAATTCCTAAAAACTCCGATATATAATTCCTAAATGACTCAAAACATTTTTCTAGACACAACTCGGCCGCTAAAAACGATCAATCAGTGGGGGCTCCTAAGGTCGGGGAAGGCTCTAATTACCAACTTGTAACGCCCTCGATGCGGCTATATCTCCCACGTGTCGAGGCACGACTTAGAGGCATAACCGCATTGAAAGCAATGTCGCAAGTGAGGTAATATTCACACAATCCATGTAATAAATAAGGGGAAAGATACATAGTTGGCTTACAGTCGCCACTTCACACAATACATAAATAAACATCCATCATTTAAATTACACTCAAGGTCTGACTACGGTACCAAAATGAAAGAAGACTACCCCAAATGCTACATAGATCCCCGGATCACCCCAACTGGGCTCCACTACTGATCATCTGGAAAAGACACTTAGTAACGACCACGTTCCTCGTCGAACTCCCAAGTGAGCTCGGTCGCGTCATCTGCACTGGCATCGTTGGTACCTGCAACTATTTTGGTAGAATCTGTGAGTCACGGGGACTCAGCAATCTCACACCCGCGAGATCAAGACTATTTAAGCTTATAGGTAGGAAAGGGGTTGTGAGGTGGAGCTGCAGCAAGCGACTAGCATATATGGTGGCTACAACGCAAAAGAGAGCGAGAAGAGAAGGCAAAGCATGGTCGTGAAGCTAGAAGTGATCAAGAAGTGATCCTAGAACAACCTACGTCAAACATAACTCCAACACCGTGTTCACTTCCCGGACCCCGCCGAGAAGAGACCCTCGCGGTTACACGGATGTTTGCGGACAGGTGCGCGGTCATGTTGTTCATGACATTTGTGACCCGTCGTGGCACCCGGCATGGCACATGTACCGGACTGGAAGCACAGACGTTTGTGCCAAGAGGGAACGTTCCTGTGGCCCGACGAGGACGTCGGTTCCTCTGAGTGGGGGTGTATGTGATAGCCTGGCTTATTAGGGATGATAGACTACTCATATCAATAAGGAATTCCTTCTTTTCCGGGAGCCCTTTCGGACAGAACTCCAAAGTTAAGCGTGCTCAGCTTGGAGTAGTGTCAGGATGGGTGACCGACCGGGAAGTTGCTCCCGGGTGCGCACGAGTGAGGACAAAGTGCGCAGAAAATACTAGTATTGATCTGTGGGGCCAGTCTAGATCCCGCCAGGAGTAACGACCACCGGCGGGTGTGTCCGGGGCGTTACACTACTTTCCTCCTACTCACTTCTTTCGAGAGAAACTCCTTCTCTAGAAAGGATCCTCTCCGATTTGGGTTTGAGCTTATCAGGATGAAACTTTTTCATATAAGCATCACAATCCCAAACTTTAAGAAACGACAACTTTGGTTTGTTGCCAAACCACAGTTCAGATTGTGTCGTCTCAACGGACTTAGATGGTGCCCTTTTAAACGTGAATGCAGCTGTCTTTAATGCATAACCCCAAAATGATGTTGGTAAATCTGTAAGAAACATCATAGATTGCACTATATCCAATAAAGTACGGTTATGACGTTCAAACACACCATTATGCTGTGGTGTTCCAGGTGGCATGAATTTGTGAAACTATTCCACATAGTTTTAATTGAACACCAAACACATAACTCAAATATTTGTCTCCGCGATCAGATCGTAGAAACCTTATTTTTCTTGTTACGATGATTTTCCACTTCACTCTGAAATTCTTTGAACTTTTCAAATGTTTCATACTTACGTTTCATCAAGTAGATATACCCATATCTGCTCAAATCATATGTGAAGGTCAGAAAATAACGATACCCGCCGCGAGCTTCAACACTCATCGGATCGCATACATCAGTATGTATTATTTCCAATAAGTCAGTCGCTCGCTCCATTGTTCCGGAGAACGGAGTCTTTAGTCATCTTGTCCATAAGGCATGGTTCGCAAGCACCAAGTGATTCATAATCAAGTGATTCAAAATTCCCATCAGCATGGAGCTTCTTCATGCGCTTTACACCAATATGATCTAAATGGCAGTGCCATAAATAAGTTGCATTATCATTATTAACTTTGCATCTTTTGGTTTCAATATTATGAATATTGTTGGGGAACGTTCCAGAAAATTAAAGTTTTTCTACGGTTTCACCAAGATCCATCTATGAGTTCATCTAAGCAACGAGTCATGGGAGAGAGATTGCATCTACATACCACTTTGTAGATCGCGAGCGGAAGCGTTCAATGAACGGGGATGAGGTAGTCGTACACGACGTGATCCAAACCACCGGAGATCCTAGCACCGAACGGACGGCACCTCCGCGTTCAACACACGTACGGGACGATCGACGTCTCCTCCTTCTTGATCCAGCAAGGGGAAGGAGAGGTTGAGGAAGAAGACTCCAACGACAGCACGACGGCGTGGTGTTGTTGGTGTAGCAGTACTCCGACAGGGCTTCGCCAAGCGCGCACGGAGGAGGAGAGGTGTTGGGGAGGGGAGGGGATGCGCCTTGAGTTGTGTATTGCAGCCCTCCCCTCACCCCTCTATTTATAGGGGAAAGGGCAAGGGGGGGGGGCGGCCCCTCTAGATGGGATCTAGAGGGGGGGCGGCGGCCAGGGAGGGGGGACTTGCCCCCCAAGCAAGGGGGCGCCCCCTTTAGGGTTCGCCCCCAACCCTAGGAGCATGGGCCCTTGGGGGGGAGGCGCACCAGCCCACTTTGGGCTGGTTCCCTTCCTCATACAGCCCATAAGGCCCTCCGGGAGAGGTGGCCCCTCCCGGTGGACCCCCAGAACCCCTCCGGTGGCCCCGGTTCAATACCGATAGGCCCCCGAACCTTTCCAGTGTCCGTATGACAACTTCCCATATATAAATCTTTACCTCCGAACCATTCCGAAACTCCTCGTGACGTCCGGGATCTCATCCGGGACTCCGAACAACATTCGGGTTACTGCATATACATATCTTCACAACCCTAGCGTCACCGAACCTTAAGTGTGTAGACCCTACGGGTTCGGGAGACATGCAGACATGACCGAGACGGCTCTTGGGCAATAACCAACAGCGGGATCTGGATACCCATGTTGGCTCCCACATGCTCCACGATGATCTCATCGGATGAACCACGATGTCGAGGATTGAATTAACCCCGTATACGATTCCCTTTGTCAATCGGTATTTTACTTGCCCGAGATTCGATCGTCGGTATCCCAATACCTCGTTCAATCTCGTTACCGGCAAGTCACTTTACTCGTACCGTAATGCATGATCCCATGATCAAACACTTTGATCACATTGAGCTCATTATGATGATGCATTACCGAGAGGGCCCGGTGATACCTCTCCGTCAAGCGGAGTGACAAATCCCAGTCTCGATCCGTGTCAACCCAACATATACTTTCGGAGATACCCGTAGTATACCTTTATAGTCACCCAGTTACGTTGTGACGTTTGGCACACCCAAAGCACTCCTACGGTGTCCGGGAGTTACACGATCTCATGGTCTAAGGAAAGGATACTTGACATTGGAAAACTCTTGCAAACGAACTATGCGATCTTATGCTATGTTTAGGATTGGGTCTTGTCCATCACATCATTGTCCTAATGACGTGATCTCGTTATCATTGACATCCAATGCCCATAGTCAGGAAACCATGACTATCTGTTGATCAACGAGCTAGTCAACTAGAGGCTTACTAGGGACATGTTGTTGTCTGTTATTCACACATGTATTACGATTTCCGGATAACACAATTATAGCACGAATAAAGACAATTATCATGAATAAGGAAATATAATAATGATGCTTTTATTATTGCCTCTAGGGCATATTTCCAACAGTCTCCCACTTGCACTAGAGTCAATAATCTAGTTACATTGTGATGAATCGAACACCCATAGAGTTCTGGTGCTGATCATGGTTTGCCTTAGGGAGAGGTTTAGTCAACGGATCTGCGACATTCAGATCCGTGTGCACTTCACAAATTTCTATGTCTCCATCTTGAACATTTTCACGAATGGAGTTGAAGCGACGTTTGATGTGCCTTGTCTTCTTGTGAAACCTGGGCTCCTTGGCAAGTGCAATAGCTCCAGTGTTGTCACAGAAGAGTTTGATTGGCCCCGACGCATTGGGTATGACTCCGAGGTCGGTGATGAACTCCTTCACCCAAATTGCTTCATGTGCTGCCTCCGAGGCTGCTATGTACTCTGCTTCACATGTAGATCCCGCCACAACGCTCTGCTTGCAACTGCACCAGCTTACTGCCCCACCATTCAAAATATACACGTATCCGGTTTGTGACTTAGAGTCATCCAGATCTGTGTCGAAGCTAGCGTCGACGTAACCCTTTACGACGAGCTCTTCGTCACCTCCATAATCCAGGCCCGCCATTGCTTCCTCATAGTTTGAAGGTTCACCGTTGTCTAACAACATGATTTCCAAGACAGGGTTGCCGTACCACTCTGGTGCGGAACGTGTCCTTGTGGACCTACGAATTTCAGTAGGAGCTTGATCAGAAGCATCTTGATCATCATCATTAATTCCCTCTCTAGTCCGTGCAGGCACCTCAGAAACGTTTTCTTGAGTTGTGCCATTTTCCGGTTCAAGAGGTAACACTTCATCAAGTTCTACTTTCCTCCCACTTACTTCTTTCGAGAGAAACTCTTTCTCTAGAAAGGATCCATTCTTGGCAACAAAGATCTTGCCTTCGGATCTGAGGTAGAAGGTATACCCAATAGTTTCTTTAGGGTATCCTATGAAGACGCATTTTTCTGACTTGGGTTCGAGCTTTTCAGGTTGAAGTTTCTTGACATAAGCATCGCATCCCCAAACTTTTAGAAACGACAGCTTAGGTTTCTTCCCAAACCATAATTCATACGGTGTCGTCTCAACGGATTTCGACGGAGCCCTATTTAAAGTGAATGCGGCAGTCTCTAAAGCATAGCCCCAAAAAGATAGCGGTAAATCGGTAAGAGACATCATAGATCGCAACATATCTAATAGAGTGCGATTACGACGTTCGGACACACCATTACGCTGAGGTGTTCCAGGCGGCGTGAGTTGTGAAACTATTCCACATTTTCTTAAGTGTGTGCCAAATTCGTGACTCAAGTATTCTCCTCCACGATCTGATCGTAGAAACTTGATCTTTCTATCACGTTGATTTTCAACCTCACTCTGAAATTCCTTGAACTTTTCAAAGGTCTCAGACTTGTGTTTCATTAAGTAGATATACCCATATCTACTCAAGTCATCAGTGAGGGTGAGAACATAACGATAGCCACCGCGAGCCTCAACACTCATTGGACCGCACACATCAGTATGTATGATTTCCAATAAGTTGGTTGCTCGCTCCATTGTTCCTGAGAACGGAGTCTTGGTCATTTTACCCATGAGGCATGGTTCCCACGTGTCAAATGATTCATAATCAAGAGACTCTAAAAGTCCATCTTCATGGAGCTTCTTCATGCGTTTGACACCTATGTGACCAAGGCGGCAGTGCCACAAATATGTGGGACTATTGTTATCAACTTTAACTCTTTTGGTATTCACACTATGAATATGTGTATCATCACGTATGAGATTCATTAAGAATAAACCATTAACCATCGGAGCATGACCATAAAACATATCTCTCATATAAATAGAACAACCATTATTCTCGGATTTAAATGAGTAGCCATCTTGAATTAAACGAGATCCAGACACAATGTTCATGCTCAAAATTGGCACTAGATAACAATTATTGAGGTTTAAAACTAATCCCGTAGGTAAATGTAGAGGCAGCGTGCCGACGGCGATCACACCGACCTTGGAACCATTCCCGACGCGCATCGTCACCTCGTCCTTCGCCAGTCTCCGTTTATTCCGCAGCTCCTGCTTTGAGTTACAAATGTGAGCAACTGCACCGGTATCAAATACCCAAGAGCTACTACGAGTACTGGTAAGGTACACATCAATTACATGTATATCACATATACCTTTTGTTTTGCCGGCCTTCTTGTCCGCTAAGTATTTGGGGCAGTTCCGCTTCCAGTGACCACTTCCCTTGCAATAAAAGCACTCAGTCTCGGGCTTGGGTCCATTCTTTGGCTTCTTCCTGGCAACTTGCTTACCGGGCGCGGCAACTTCCTTGCCGTCCTTCTTGAAGTTCTTTTTACCCTTGCCCTTCTTGAACTTAGTGGTTTTATTCACCATCAACACTTGATGTTCCTTCTTGATTTCTACCTCTGCTGATTTCAGCATAGCATATACCTCAGGAATGGTCTTTACCATCCCCTGCATGTTGTAGTTCATCACAAAGCTCTTGTAGCTAGGTGGAAGCGACTGGAGGATTCTGTCAATGACCGCTTCATCCGGGAGATTAACTTTCAGTTGAGTCAAGCGGTTGTGCAACCCAGACATCTTGAGTATGTGTTCACTGACAGAGCTATTTTCCTCCATTTTACAGCTAAAGAATTTGTCGGAGACTTCATATCTCTCGACCCGGGCATGAGCTTGGAAAACCATTTTCAGCTCTTCGAACATCTCATATGCTCCATGTCTCTCAAAACGCTTTTGGAGCCCCGGCTCTAAGCTGTAAAGCATGCCGCACTGAACGAGGGAGTCATCATCGGAACGTGACTGCCAAGCGTTCATAACATCTTGTTCTGCAGGGAGAACAGGTGCGTCACCCAGCGGTGCTCGTAGGACATAATCTTTCTTGGAAGCTATGATGATGATCCTCAGGTTCCGGACCCAGTCCGTATAGTTGCTGCCATCGTCTTTCAGCTTGGTTTTCTCTAGGAACGCGTTGAAGTTGAGGACTACGTTGGCCATTTGATCTACAAGACATATTGTAAATTTTTTAGACTAAGTTCATGATAATAAAGTTCATTTAATCAAATTATTTAATGAACTCCCACTTAGATAGACATCCCTCTTCTAGTCATCTAAGTATAACATGATCCGAGTCAACTAGGCCGTGTCCGATCATCATGTGAGACGGACTAGTCAACATCGGTGAACATCTTCATGTTGATCGTATCTTCTATACGACTCATGCTCGACCTTTCGGTCTTCTGTGTTCCGAGGCCATGTCTGTACATGCTAGGCTCGTCAAGTCAACCTAAGTGTTTGCATGTGTAAATCTGTCTTACACCCGTTGTATGTGAACGTTAGAATCTATCACACCCGATCATCACGTGGTGCTTCGAAACAACGAACTGTCGCAACGGTGCACAGTTAGGGGGAACACTTCTCGAAATTATTATGAGGGATCATCTTATTTACTACCGTCGTTCTAAGTAAACAAGATGCAAAACATGATAAACATCACATGCAATCAAATAATAACGTGACATGATATGGCCAATATCACATAGCTCCTTTGATCTCCATCTTGGGGCTCCATGATCATCTTGTCATCGGCTTGACACCATGATCTCCATCATCATGATCTCCATCATCGTGTCTCCATGAAGTTGCTCGCCAACTATTACTTCTACTACTATGGCTAACGCGTTTAGCAATAAAGTAAAGTAATTTACATGGCGTTTCTCAATGACACGCAGGTCATACAAAAAATAAAGACAACTCCTATGGCTCCTGCCGGTTGTCATACTCATCGACATGCAAGTCGTGATTCCTATTACAATAGCATGAACATCTCATACATCACATATAGATCATTCATCATTCATCACAACTTTGGCCATATCATATCACAAAGCACTTGCTGCAAAAACAAGTTAGACGTCCTCTAATTGTTGTTGCAAGTATTACGTGGCTGAATTAGGGTTCTAGCAAGAACGTTTTCTTACCTACGTAAAAGCCACAACGTGATTTGTCAACTTCTATTTACCCTTCACAAGGACCCTTTTCATCGAATCCGCTCCAACTAAAGTGGGAGAGACAGACACCCGCCAGCCACCTTATGCAACTAGTGCATGTTAGTCGGTGGAACCGGTCTCATGTAAGCGTACGTGTTAGGTTGGTCCGGACCGCTTCATCCCACAATACCGCTGAAGCAAGATAAGACTAGTAGCGGCAAGAAAGTTGACAACATCTACGCCCACAACAAATTGTGTTCTACTCGTGCAATAGAGAACTACGCATAGACCTAGCTCATGATGCCACTGTTGGGGAACGTTGCAGAAAATTAAAATTTTTCTACGGTTTCACCAAGATCCATCTATGAGTTCATCTAAGCAACGAGTCATGGGAGAGAGATTGCATCTACATACCACTTTGTAGATCGCGAGCGGAAGCGTTCAATGAACGGGGATGAGGTAGTCGTACACGACGTGATCCAAACCACCGGAGATCCTAGCACCGAACGGACGGCACCTCCGCGTTCAACACACGTACGGGACGATCGACGTATCCTCCTTCTTGATCCAGCAAGGGGAAGGAGAGGTTGAGGAAGAATACTCCAACGACAGCACGACGGCGTGTTGCTGTTGGTGTAGCAGTACTCCGACAGGGCTTCGCCAAGCGCGCATGGAGGAGGAGAGGTGTTGGGGAGGGGAGGGGCTGCGCCTTGAGTTGTGTATTGCAGCCCTCCCCTCACCCCTCTATTTATAGGGGAAGGGGCAAGGGGGGGCCGACCCCTCTAGATGGGATCTAGAGGGGGGGCGGCGGCCAGGGAGGGGGGACTTGCCCCCCAAGCAAGGGGGGCGCCCCCTTTAGGGTTCCCCCCCAACCCTAGGCGCATGGGCCCTTGGGGGGGAGGCGCACCATCCCACTTTGGGCTGGTTCCCTTCCTCATACAGCCCATAAGGCCCTCCGGGAGGGGTGGCCCCTCCCGGTGGACCCCCAGAACCCCTCCGGTGGCCCCGGTTCAATACCGATATGCCCCCGAACCTTTCCAGTGTCCGTATGACAACTTCCCATATATAAATCTTTACCTTCGGACCATTCCGAAACTCCTCTTGATGTCCAGGATCTCATCCGGGACTCCGAACAACATTCGGGTTACTGCATATACATATCTTCACAACCCTAGCGTCACCGAACCTTAAGTGTGTAGACCCTACGGGTTCGGGAGACATGCAGACATGACCGAGACGGCTCTCGGGCAATAACCAACAGCGGGATCTGGATACCCATGTTGGCTCCCACATGCTCCACGATGATCTCATCGAATGAACCACGATGTCGAGGATTCAATTAACCCCGTATACGATTCCCTTTGTCAATCGGTATTTTACTTGCCCGAGATTCGATCGTCGGTATCCCAATACCTCGTTCAATCTCGTTACCGGCAAGTCACTTTACTCGTACCGTAATGCATGATCCCGTGATCAAACACTTTGATCACATTGAGCTCATTATGATGATGCATTACCGAGAGGGCCCGGTGATACCTCTCCGTCAAGCGGAGTGACAAATCCCAGTCTCGATCCGTGTCAACCCAACAGATACTTTCGGAGATACCCGTAGTATACCTTTATAGTCACCCAGTTACGTTGTGACGTTTAGCACACCCAAAGCACTCCTACGGTGTCCGGGAGTTACACGATCTCATGGTCTAAGGAAAGGATACTTGACATTGGAAAACTCTAGCAAACGAACTATGCGTTCTTATGCTATGTTTAGGATTGGGTCTTGTCCATCACATCATTCTCCTAATGACGTGATCTCGTTATCATTGACATCCAATGCCCATAGTCAGGAAATCATGACTATCTATTGATCAACGAGCTAGTCAACTAGAGGCTTACTAGGGACATGTTCCCCTTTTTCCCTTAGCCCTTTTCTTGAAACTAGTGATCTTGTCAACCATCAACACTTGATGCTCTTTCTTGATTTCTACCTTCATCGATTTCATCATCATAAAAAGCTCGGGAGTCATTTTCGTCATCCCTTGCATACTATAGTTCATCACGAAGTTCTACTAACTTGGTGATGGTGACTAGAGAATTCTGTCAATCACTATCTTATCTATAATATTAACTCCCACTTGATTCAAGTGATTGTAGTACCCAGACAATCTGAGCACATGCTCACTAGTTGAGCAATTCTCCTCCATCTTTTAGCTATAGAACTTGTTGGAGACTTCATATCTCTCAACTTGGGTATTTTCTTGAAATATTAACTTCAACTCCTGGAACATCTCATATGGTCCATGACGTTCAAAACGTCTTTGAAGTCCCGATTCTAAGCCGTTAAGCATGGTGCACTAAACTATCAAGTAGTCATCATATTGAGCTAGCCAAACGTTCATAACGTCATCATATTGAGCTAGCGGTGCATCAAGGACATAATTCTTCTGTGCAGCAATGAGGATAAACCTCAGATCACGGATCCAATCCGCATCATTGCTACTAACATCTTTCAACACAATTTTCTCTAGGAACATATCAAAATAAACACAGGGAAGCAACAACGCGAGCTATTGATCTACAACATAATTTGCAAAATACTACCAGTACTAAGTTCATGATAAATTTAAGTTCAATTAATCATATTACTTAAGAACTCCCACTTAGACAGACATCTCTCTGGTCATCTAAGTGATCACGTGATCCAAATCAACTAAACCATGTCCGATCATCACGTGAGATGGAGTAGTTTCAACGGTGAACATCACTATGTTGATCATATCTACTATATGATTCACGCTCGACCTTTCGGTCTCCGTGTTCCGAGGCCATATCTGTTATATGCTAGGCTCGTCAAGTTTAACCTGAGTATTCCGCGTGTGCAACTGTTTTGCACCCGTTGTATTTGAATGTAGAGCCTATCACACCCGATCATCACGTGGTGTCTCAGCACGAAGAACTTTAGCAACGGTGCATACTCAGGGAGAACACTTTTACTATGATAATTTAGTGATGGATCATCTTATAATGCTACCGTCAATCAAAGCAAGATAAGATGCATAAAAGATAAACATCACATGCAATCAATATAAGTGATATGATATGGCCATCATCATCTTGTGCTTGTGATCTCCATCTCCGAAGCATCGTCATGATCACCATTGTCACCGGCTCGACACCTTGATCTCCATCGTAGCATCGTTGTCGTCTCACCAATCTTATGCTTCTACGACTATCGCTACCGCTTAGTGATAAAGTAAAGCATTACAGGGCGATTGCATTGCATACAATAAAGCGACAATCATATGGCTCCTGCCAGTTGCCGATAACTCGGTTACAAAACATGATCATCTTATACAATAAAATTTAGTATCATGTCATGACCAAATCACATCACAACATGCCCTGCAAAAACAAGTTAGACGTCCTCTACTTTGTTTGTTGCAAGTTTACATGGCTGCTACGGGCTTAAGCAAGAACCAATCTTACCTACACATCAAAACCACAACGATAATTTGTCAAGTTGGTGCTGTTTTAACCTTCACAAGGACCGGGCGTAGCCACACTTGGTTCAACTAAAGTTGGAGAAACTGACACCCTCTAGCCACCTGTGTGCAAAGCACGTCGGTAGAACCAGTCTCGCGTAAGCGTACGCGTAATGTCGATCCGGGCCGCTTCATCCAACAATACCGCCGAACCAAAGTATGACATGCTGGTAAGCAGTATGACTTATATCGCCCACAACTCACTTGTGTTCTACTCGTGCATATAACATCAATACATAAAACCTAGGCTCGTATGCCACTGTTGGGGAACGTAGTAATTTCAAAAAAAAATCTACGCACACGCAAGATCATGGTGATGCATAGCAACAAGAGGGGAGAGTGTTGTCTGCGTACCCTCGTAGACCGATAGCGGAAGCGTTATGATAATGCGGTTGATGTAGTCGTACGTCTTCACGGCCCGACCAATCAAGCACCGAAACTACGGCACCTCCGAGTTCTAGCACACGTTCAGCTCGATGACGCTCCCCGGACTCCGATCCAGCAAAGTGTCAGGGATGAGTTCCGTTAGCACGACGGCGTGGTGACGATCTTGATGTTCTACCGTCGCAGGGCTTCGCCTAAGCACCGCTAAAATATTATCGAGGATTATGGTGGAGGGGGGCACCGCACACGGCTAAGAGAACGATCACGAAGATCAACTTGTGTGTCTAGAGGTGCCTCCCTGCCCCCGTATATAAAGGAGCAAGGGGGGGTGCGGCCAGCCCTAGGAGGAGGCGCGCCGGAGGAGTCCTACTCCCATCAGGAGTAGGACTTCCCCCTTTCCCTAGTTGGATTAGGACTTGGGGGGAAGGAAGAGAGGGGGGGTAAGGAAAGGGGGGCGCCGCCCCCCCTCCTTGTCCAATTCGGACTTGGGGGGGAGGGGCGCGCGGCAGCCCCTAGGCCTCCTCTCCTCTTCCTCCACTAGGCCCAATAAGGCCCATTAGGTTACCGGGGGGTTCTGGTAACCTCCCGGTACTCCGGTAAAATGCTGATTTCACCCGGAACACTTCCGATGTCCAAACATAGGCTTCCAATATATCAATCTTTATGTCTCGACCATTTCGAGACTCCTCGTCATGTCCGTGATCACATCCGGGACTCCGAACAACATCAAAATCTATAAACTCATAATGAAACTGTCATCGTAACGTTAAGCGTGCGGACCGTACGGGTTCGAGAACAATGTAGACATGACCGAGACACATCTCCGATCAATAACCAATAGCGGAACCTGGATGCTCATATTGGCTCCTACATATTCTATGAAGATCTTTATCGATCAGACCGCATAACAACATACGTTGTTCCCTTTGTCATCGGTATGTTACTTGCCCGAGATTCGATCGTCGGTATCTCAATACCTAGTTCAATCTCGTTACCGGCAAGTCTCTTTACTCGTTTATGTAATACATCATTTCGCAACTAAGTCATTAGTAACAATGCTTGCAAGGCTTATATGATGTGCATTACCGAGAGGGCCCAGAGATACCTCTCCGACAATCGGAGTGACAAATCCTAATCTCGAAATACGTCAACCCAACATGTACCTTTGGAGACACCTGTAGAGCTCCTTTATAATCACCCAGTCACGTTGTGACGTTTGGTAGCACACAAAGTGTTCCTCCGGTAAACGGGAGTTGCATAATCTCATAGTCATAGGAACATGTATAAGTCATGAAGAAAGCAATAGCAACATACTAAACGATCGGGTGCTAAGCTAATGGAACGGGTCATGTCAATCATATCATTCTCCTAATGATGTGATCCCGTTAATCAAATGACAACACATGTCTATGGTTAGGAAACATAACCATCTTCGATTAATGAGCTAGTCAAGTAGAGGCATACTAGTGACGTTTAGTTTGTCTATGTATTCACAGAAGTATTATGTTTCCGGTTAATACAATTCTAGCATGAATAATAAACATTTATCATGATATAAGGAAATAAAATAATAACTTTATTATTGCCTCTAGGGCATATTTCCTTCAACAATATGTTTCATATATTTAGCATAAGGATTCATTTTGAGCATATCAGTTAATCGCATACGCAAAAAGATAGGTCTAATCATTTCAGCAAAGCGCTCAAAATCCTCGTCATCCTTTTTCTTGGATGGTTTGGGAGGAAAAGGCATGGGTTTCTGAACCCAAGGTTCTCTTTCTTTACCATGTTTCCTAGCAACAAAATCTCTCTTATCATAACGTTGATTCTTTGATTGTGGGTTATCAAGATCAACATCAGGTTCAATTTCTACATCATTATCATTACTAGGTTGAGCATCATCATTAACATTTTCACTAGGTTCATGTTCATTACCAGATTGTGTTTCAGCATCAGAAATAGAGATATCATTGGATTCTCAGGTGGTTCAGCAATAGGTTCACTAGAAGTTTGCAAAAACCTATCATTTTTCTTTTTCTTCCTTTTAGAAGAACTAGGTGCATCAATATTATTTCTCTAAGAATCTTGCTCAATTCTCTTAGGGTGGCCTTCGGGATACAAAGGTTCCCGAGTCATTTTACCAGTTCTAGTAGCCACTCTAACAGCATAATCATTTTTCTTACTATTCATTTCATTGAGCAAATCATTTTGAGCCTTAAGTACTTGTTCTACTTGAGTGGTAACCATGGAAGCATGTTTGCTAATAAGTTTAAATTCACATCTAACATCAGCCATATAATCACCCAAGTGTTTAATCATATAAGTATTTTGTTTTAATTGTCTACCAAAATAAGCATTGAAATCCTCTTGCTTAACCTTAAAGTTGTAAAACTCATCCAAGCAATGGCTAGCAATTTTAGTAGGAGGGACTTCAGCTTTATCAAATCTATAGAGAGAATTTACCTTTACTACCTGCGTCGGGTTATCAAGACCTGGAGGTTCTTCAATAGGTAATGGATTAAGATCATATGTTTCTTCAACAGGCGGTAAGTTAAGACCATGTATTTCTTCAATAGGAGGTAAATTCTTAACATCTTCAGCTTTAATACCCTTTTTCTTTCATAGATTTCTTTGCCTCTTGCATATCTTCAGGACTGAGAAATAGAACACCTCTCTTCTTTGGAGTTGGTTTAGGAATAGGCTCAGTAATTGGCTCAGGAGCTGGCTCAGGAAGTGTCCAATTATTTTCATTTGTCAACATATTATTCAATAGAATTTCAGCTTCATCCGACGTTCTTTCCCTGAAAACAGAACCAGCACAACTATCCAGGTAATCTCTATAAGCATCGGTTAGTCCATTATAAAAGATATCAAGTATTTCATTTTTCTTGAGAAGATGATCAGGAAAAGCATTAAGTAACTTGAGAAGCCTCCCCCAAGCTTATGGGAGACTCTATTCTTCAATTTGCAAAAAGTTGTATATTTCCTTTAAAGCAGCTTGTTTCTTATGAGCAGGGAAATATTTAGCAGAGAAGTAATAAATCATATCATGGGGACTACGCACACAACCAGGATCAAGAGAATTAAACCATACCTTAGCATCACCCTTTAATGAGAACGGAAATATTTTAAGTGTATAAAAGTAGCGAGATATCTCATCATTAGTGAACAGGGTGGCTATATCATTTAATTTAGTAAGATGTGCCACAACAGTTTCAGATTCATAGTCATGAAAAGGATCAGATTCAACCAAAGTAATTATATCAGGATCAAACAGAGAATTCATAATCCTTATCGGCAACACAAATAGGTGAAGTAGCAAAAGCAGGGTCAGGTTTCATTCTATCTCTAAGAGATTCCTTACCCCATTTAACTAATAGCCTCTTGAGCTCAGATCTACCTTTGTAGGCTAAAATAGCTGTAAAAGCTTCCATATGAAAAACATAACCCTCAGGAATAACAGGCATATCTTCATCATCACTTTCATCAATATAATCAGTTTCATAATTTCTTTCTCTCTAGCCCTAGCAATTTGTTCATCAAGAAATTCACTAAGGGGCACAGTAGTATCAAGCATAGAAGTAGTTTCATCATAAGTATCATGCATAGCAGAAGTGGCATCATCAATAACATGCGACATATCAGAACGAATAGCAGAAGCAGGTTTAGGTGTCGCAAGCTTACTCATAACAGAAGATGAATCAAGTGCAGAGCTAGATGTCAGTTCCTTACCTCCCCTCGTAGTTGAGGGATAAATTGTTGTCTTAGCATCTTTCAAGTTCTTCATAGTGACCAGCAGATATAAATCCCAAGTGACTCAAAGAATAGAGCTATGCTCCCCGGCAATGGCGCCAGAAATTAGTCTTGATAACCCACAAGTGTAGGGTATCGCAACAGCTTTCGAGGGTAGAGTATTCAACCCAAATTTATTGATTCGACACAAGGGGAGCCAAAGAATATTCTCAAGTATTAGCAGCTGAGTTGTCAATTCATCCACACATGGATAACTTAATATCTGCAGCAAAGTATTTAGTAGCAAAGTAATATGATAGTAGTGGTAACGGTAACAAAAGTAACAGTAGAAAAAGTGATATTTTTGGTGTTTTGTAGTGATTGTAACAGTAGCAACGGAAAAGTAAATAAGCGAGAACCAGCATATGGAAAGCTCGTAGGCATTGGATCGGTGATGGATAATTATGCCGGATGCGGTTCATCATGTAACAGTCATAACATAGGGTGACACAGAACTAGCTCCAATTCATCAATTTAATGTAGGCATGTATTCCGAATATAGTCATACGTGCTTATGGAAAAGAACTTGCATGACATTTTTTGTCCTACCCTCCCATGGCAGCGGGGTCCTAACGGAAACTAAGGGATATTAAGGCCTCCTTTTAATAGAGAACCGGAACAAAGCATTAGCACATAGTGAATACATGAACTCCTCAAACTATGGTCATCACCGGGAGTGGTCCCAATTATTGTCACTTCGGGGTTGCCGGATCATAACACATAATAGGTGACTATAGACTTGCAAGATAGGATCAAGAACACACATATATTCATGAAAACATAATAGGTTCAGATCTGAAATCATGGCACTCGGGCCCTAGTGACAAGCATTAAGCATAGCAAAGTCATAGCAACATCAATCTCAGAACATAGTGGATACTAGGGATCAAACCCTAACAAAACTAACTTGATTACATGATAGATCTCATCCAACTCATCATCGTCCAGCAAGCCTACGATGGAATTACTCACGCACGGCGGTGAGCATCATGAAATTGGTGATGGAGGATGGTTGATGATGACAACGGCGATGAATCCCCCTCTCCGGAGCCCCGAACAGACTCTAGATCAGCCCTCCCAAGAGGTTTTAGGGCTTGGCGGCGGCTCCGTATCGTAAAACGCGATGATTTCTTCTTCTTGATTTTTTTCTCCCCGAAAGCAAATATATAGAGTTGGAGTTGGCGTCGAAGGAGCTCCAGGGGGCCTACGAGGTAGGGGGCGCGCCCCCCACCCTCGTGGACAGGGTGTGGGCCCCCTGGTCTTCATCTTTGGCAAGGATTTTTTATTATTTTTAATAAGACATTCCGTGGAGTTTCAGGTCATTCCGAGAACTTTTGTTTTCTGCACATAAACAACACTATGGCAATTCTGCTGAAAACAACATCAGTCCGGGTTAGTTCCATTCAAATCATGCAAGTTAGAGTCCAAAACAAGGGCAAAAGTGTTTGGAAAAGTAGATACGACAGAGACGTATCACCTTGCCCGGCGGGGATTGCCGCACAACGACAGGTCTGTTCTCTGCGACCAGGCCACCGAGGACATGCAACACCTATTCGTTGCTTGCCCCTTCTCGCGCCAAATATGGCACAAGGTCCTTTCCTGGTGCCGATCGACTGCCACGATCCCGAGTCCGGACACGCCATTCGTGGAATGGTGGATCGATGCCTGTTCTACATCACCCACAGCTCTACGAAAAGGGCTCAACTCCATCATAACCCTCACCGCGTGGGCGATCTGGAAGCGCCGGAATGGGTGCATCTTTGATCAGCTGCAACCCTCCACTGCGAATCTGCTTCAATCCATTCAAGAAGACGCTCGTCTATGGGCTAGCGCCGGCGCCAATGGCTTAGAGATCATGATATCTGTGGGATAGGTTCTAGCTCAATGTATTGGAGACGAGCAGCCCCACCTCTAGCTGCTCCGGCTACTTGAGCCCGCGCTGACTTGTGTGCGCGTGGCCACTGTAGCCGTCTCTTTGTACTATTTCACCTCTCCTATCAATGAAATGATACGCAATATTTGCGTATTCGCGAAAAAAAAGAGGTAAGACACATTCGACCCATAGGATTGGGAAAAATTGATGGCTCATATTAACTTGGACCATCTTAAATTTGCTCATCACGAAATGGGGCAACAAGATGTATGTAGTTCTACTGAAATGGGGCAAAACGTTTCAATCCCTGGGAGCTTAGTACTATCGTCTAGACTGATGTGTGAATATCCCGATGAGGTCATGATCACCGTGATCACGCACAGATTGTGCGACGTTCACTAAGTTATTGCTATTTTAAAAAATCATCACACTACAATTCCATGAGAAAATTCTGACCCAGATTGCCAGGTGAACTGAAAAATAATTCGCTTCTAATCAAGCTACTTATAACGAGTGCACTACATCGAGCGCGACGTAGACCTCCTTAGTGAACTCGGAGTCCTCGGCGACGAGCGGCGACTCCACGCCCATCTCCCCGAACCCGGTCTCGCAGGTGCGGGGGGCGCCCAACGCGCCGGCGACGTACGCCGCCGCGTCCGCTTTGCCTCGCGGTGTGCCCGCCGCGACGCCTCTAGCCGCGCGATCGAGCTCGTCCACGGCTTGCGAGTACAATTGGTCGCAGTCGTCGAGGGCCATCTGGATGCGCTTGTCCTTCTCCGAGGCCACGAGGGCGTGGATGCGCTTGACGATGCTGTCGGCCGCCGCTCCGGCGAGCTTCGACGCGATGACGGCCAGGCCACGCTTGTCGGCGGTGGCGCTGTCCTTGCTGGCCTGGAAGAACTTGACGCAGTAGTCGTAGCCGATGCCCGGGTGGCCGGCGGCGAAGGATTTGCACGTGTCTTCTAAGACGGAGGCTCTGGACGAGGCGACGAGGAGGAGGAGGACGAGGCAGGGGAGAGATCGTGAAGGCCCCATGGTTTTCGACGTTTGTGTTGGTAGCAAGCGGCCGGGATTGTGTGTACTGTAGATGGTATATATGTACAAGACCGTCATCGAGATAAATGGGAGGAAAATGGCAGACATTGATTTCTTACTACAATCGTTTTTGGAGGGTTTGATTTCTTGCAGTAAACAAGAGCATAATTTATTTACTTCCAGAGAATGATGCTTCCTTCCTATCAGACTAGTCCACGATCGACCATCCGATAAGCTGTGCGCTGGTCGTCCGATTGGCTAGTAATTAAACTCACGCGCGTGATTTCTGGATTCAAATCGGTAGTAATTGATTCGTGTACGTGCATGGCATGGCGATACGTAATTCCTCTTTTTGCTAGGAGGGAGTAAACCGTAGTACAACACATTCTTTGAGCAGCTTGGAGAATTTGGCTTTGACTCTACATATAACAGTACAAATGGGGATTATGTTTCAGGCCTTGCTTATTCCACTCAGCATCAATGCTTCGTACAACCTTTTCTTCTGTATAAAGTGCATCTCAGTTTGCTAAGGTTTAGACCTGCCTGTTGCATGCATGAGAATGCCCCATGGCTCAAGCTCGTCGTCCGGTATCCTAGCTCGACAATGTTAGCATGTACACATTACTGTTATATTTAGTCTGGCACGTCCAGTCCTATATTTGAGGATCTCAACTAACGCCCTGGCCTGCGTGCCTACTTCCTTGGGCTTTCTATATGTAATGGCTGTTGTACTGTAATCTGAGATGAAGGACAATCATTCTATTGTCTAACTTGGTATCAGTGTCCCCAGGTCTCTCCCATGGCCCACGACTCCTCCTCCTCTACGGCCACCATGCCCGCCTCCTCGCCGGCTTCCCTCTCCTCGACAGCCTCCTCCGGCTCGTCCTCGGCCACTGCCGCCGGCACATCTCAGCACCCCAATTCTCAGTTTGCCCCTCTCTTCTCCTCCACCACCCCACAGCCGCCGCCACCAGCTCCACCCGCTCGCCACCCCATCCTCAATGTGGATCTCACTAGCCACATCAAATTCCTCTTGAATCCCGCTGAAAACAATTATCACAAGTGGAAATCTTTCTTCCTGATGGTCCTCCTGCGCTACGGCGTCACCTACCTCATCCAGCATCCACCACCACCCAATGCCGACAGCCACTACCATGAGATTGACACCCATGTCGTCCTCGCCATGTATGCCACCCTTACAGATCAGATCATCGACCATGTTGTCACGCCCAAGATGCGACCCTATCCTGAAGGAACTCGAAGGTCCCACCAAGGATAGAAGCGCATCTTGAAGACGCTTTTGCAAGGTGGATATCATTACATCAACATTACATAATAGTGGGGATACAACCAAGACATACAATGTCACATGAATACAACAATACATCAAATACAAGATCAACATCCGACTACGGATGAAACATAAACAGAAAATCAAACAACATCCACCCTGCTAGCCCAGGCTGCCGACCAGGAACCTAACCCAAGATCGACGACGAAGAAGAAGAACTCCAACACAAGTAAACATTGCTCTCGCGTCATGATCATCGCATAACCTGTACCAGCAACAGGTGGTGTAGTAATCTGTGAGCCACGAGGACTCAGCAATCCCATTACCATAGGTATCAAGACTAGCAAAGCTTAATGGGTAAGGAAGGGGTAAAGTGGTGAGGTTGCAACAACGACTAAGCATGTATGGTGGCTAACTTACGCAAATAAGAGCGAGGAGAGAAGCAAAGCAAGCGGTCGTCAACTAGTAATGATCAAGAAGTGATCCTGAACTCCTACTTACGTCAGACATAACCCAGAAACCGTGTTCTCCTATCGATCAACCCCAAAAATAGACACTCACGGTTACGCACACGGTTGGTGTATTTTAGAAGAGTTTACTTCAAGTTTACTACAACCGGACATTAACAAATTCCCATATGCCCATAACCGCGGGCACGGCTTTCGAAAGTTCAAACCCTGCAGGGGTGTCCCAACTTAGCCCATGATAAGCTCTCGCGATCAATGAATGATATTCCTTCTCCCGGGAAGACCCGATCAGTCTCGAAATCCCGATAACAAGACATTTCGACAATGGTAAAACAAAACCAGCAAGACCGCCCGATGCGCCGACAATCCCGATAGGAGCCGCACATATCTCGTTCTCAGGGCAACACCGGATGAGACAGGCTACGAGTAAAACCAGGCCTCGAGTTTCCCCGTGGTGGCCCCGGAGGCGGCTCGGTTCGAACCAGCACTTAGAGAAGCACTGGCCCGGGGGGGCTAAATAAAGATGACCCTCGAGAGAGCGACTCCCAAGGGAAAAGTAGGTGGTGGTGAGGCAAATGGTAAAACCAAGGTTGGGCCTTGCTGGAGGAGTTTTATTCAAAGCGAACTGTCGAGGGGGTCCCATAAATCACCCAACCGCGTTAGGGACGCAAGATCCGGAAACATAATACCGATATGACGGAAACTATGGCGGCAAGAGTGGAACAAAACACCAGGCATGAGGCCAAGCCTTTCACCCTTTACCAAGTATATAGATGCATTAATAATATATAAGAGATATTGTGATATCCCAACATAAACATAATCCAACATGGAGCAATCTTCATCTTCACCTGCAACTAGCAACGCTATAAGAGGGGCTGAGCAAAAGCGGTAACATAGCCAAACAACGGTTTGCTAGGAAGGGTAACAAAGGTCAGAGGTTCATGGCAATTTGGGAGGCTTGATAAGCAAGTGGTAGGAAATGCGGCATAGCGATAGAACGAAGCAACTAGCATATCAATGATAGTAATGAGATCCAAGGTGACGGTTATCTTGCCTGAAATCCCGCAAGGAAGAAGAACGAGTCCATGAAGAAGATGAAGCCACGAAGACGAACCAAGCGTAGACGAACGAATCCTCACGATCGCAACGAAACAAGAACTATCGAGAAGAAGCACACAACATGGTAAACACACCACACATGAACAAGGCATGATGCTCAACCAAGTATGATGCATGACAAGGCTACATGAAGATACTCATGGCAAGAGATGATGCATACAAGATCAACACATCAAAGCAAGTTTAAATGAGGCCGGAAACAACATAGAACAATTCCGGTAAGTCCTCATATGCAAATTTAGAAATTGGTCCAGATCTGAATAAACTTTATGTTCAAGTTGTTAAACAGCAAGTTAAGATGCACCATGATAATCTACACGAAATTCTAGACAAGTTACATATAAAGTTCATTAGATTCGGAGCTACGGCCTAGAAGATATGAGCAAAACAAGTTAAACATGGCATTGATGCAAAATGCATTCAAACATCAAGCAAACACCTCAAAACATGGATGCAACAAGGTAACATGAAACTACATGCAAAACTAAGCAAGTTTCATATAGAGCACACTCAAAACGGAGCAACGGTTCAACACATACACTCTATACAAGTTTAAAGGACAAGCTGTCCAAAACAGCAACTGGGCATATTGCAAGCATCAAAACAACATGCTACAGGATCTCAACATGAAAACAAAAAGCATGGACATTATGTATAGGTAAAGCATTACAAAACATGAACACTGATCTATCTCCATAAACTAATATAACATGCTCAAAAGGACATGGCATGATTGCAAATAATAACAGGTTCACAGACTTAGTGGAATTCACAGGACATGGCAGAAATAACATCAGGTTGCAATGTTTAGAGCTATCAAACAACATGCTACAGGAACTTATCATGGCAACAAAAGGCATGGAATGTATCTACTAATTTCAGGGAACAAAAGTCCCTTACTAGTCAGGAGCCCAAAAGGGATCAGAAGATATGATGGCACCCATGTAAACATAGCAAGTTTCGTTACAGATTTCAGACTTAGCAGAAAACTGGACATGGCAACAACAGCATCATGAAGGCATCTTCGCGAGCTTGATGCACTTACTACGAGGCATTGCATGACAAACCAAGCATACACCCAGCAACTAGACATGGCATAGAAGCTATACATGGCAATAAAAATAACATAGCATGCACGGATCAACAACAACAAGCTAGGCAAAATTGCTAAACATGTTAACAATCTGCCAGGAAAATTTTATAGCAAAAGTATAGCACGATTAAGACATGTTGGAGCACTCTATAAATGCAACCAGGAGCATGGATGGATATAGCATAACCACATGAACAAAACACCCTTACTGAACATACTCAAAAGAGGCATGAATCTCACTATAGCAACATGAATACATGGCATAAAAATAACAGCAGACAAAGACTTAGTGAAATTCTAAGTCCTGAAATCAGCAACATCACGGAGTCTACTTTGCAAGCTCTAAACAAACAATACATGGCATATAATGAATAATGGATTGCACCACAGAAAAGATGGCATGTTATAGCTCATAACACCTGTAGACTTCATGCTCAAAAGAAAATCACACAAAAAGATGCAAAAATGACAAATGAGCATGTTCTGATAAACTACAGCAGACATCATTATATAGCACTCTTACAACGATGATTAGGGCACCAAGATGGACACAAATTAACATGGCACAATGGAACAAAATGAAGAGCACAACATGATGAAAATTTCGGTACCTCATGCACGCAAAACGGAGCAGTATGCAAAGAGATATGACATGAAGAACATGGGACCAGAATGTAGCAGATCTGGGGACTTGGAAGAAATTCGACCTCGGGGAAAAAGTCAAGGGGGGGCGGGCTCGACCTGGGACGGAGGGATCCGGGACGGCACGGACGTTTGGATGGCAGGGTTGGTGGATCTGATCCAACCCTGACCGGATCCGGCGACGACGAACTCCGGCGAGGGCGGACTCCGGCGACGGGAAGCGGGCACGCGGCGGCGGCCGGCGGGCGCGGCGCGCAGGGGAGCGAGGGGCTCCGGTCCCCGGCGACGAGAAGAGGTGGCGCGGCGCAGGGTTCGGGGGCGGCGCGCGGCGTCGGAGCAGCGACCGGGCGGCGAGGTCGCTGGCCGGCGCGGGACGAAGGCGGCGGTGGGCACCCGGGCGGCGGGGCGTTGCGTGGAGGTGCGGGCGCGGCGCGGGGAGGCGAGGCGCTCGGTGGAGGAGCGGCGGGGTCGACGCGTTGGTGGAGCTCCAGCGAGGGCTCACCGGAGAAGGTGGCCAGCGACGAGGCTCTCAGGCGGCGGGGCGATTCGGATCGGGCGGAGGAAGCCGCGGGCGGCACGCGGGCCTGGGCGGGCCGGCGATGGGCCCGAGCGGGCCTGACGGCGCGGGAGCGGGGCGCCGGGACGCGTGGCGGCACCCGGTTGGACGAGGGCGGCGGCGGGCTGATGTGGCGCTCCACGGTTGGCCGGGGCGATGCGGCTGGGCGGCGGTGGACATGTTCGACGCGGTGGGATTTGTCTGGCGGCGCGAGAAGGAAGATGCTAGGGTTTGGACTGCGAAATTCGGAGGGAGCCACATATTTATAGGTAGAGGGAGCTAGAAGACTCTAAATGGAGTGCGGTTTTCGGCCACGCGATCGTGATTGAACGGCCAAGAGGATGGAGCTGACTTAGATGGGTTATTGGGCCACTTTGGAGGGGTGTTGGGCTGCACACAAAAGAGGCCTTTGCGGCTACCCGGTTAACCGTTGGAGTATCAAACGGACTCCAAATGACACGAAACTTGACATGCGGTCTACCGGTGGTGTACCAAGGCCGCTTGGCAAACCTCGGTCCATTCCGAGAAAGTTTAACTCCCACACACGAAAAGAGGCAAAAGGGGGCGCCGGGTGACATAGGAGTGCCGGATTGCAAAACGGACAACGGGGAAAATGCTCAGATGCATAAAACAAACACGTATGCAATGCAATGCACAAGATGACATGATATGAAATGCAGATGATGACATGGCAAAGTGCAACACGCAAGCAAATGACATGGCAATGACGACGAATAACTAGCGGACATCTGGCGCATCGAATCCGGGGCGTTACACATGTGATCGGTGCCACTACCACCCATGCCCTCTGGACTCGGATCCAGGACTACTTCCTTGCCAATCGTGCGGCCCGCTACATGATCCTGAACCGGCAGTACCGAAACCTCAAGCAGGGTGACCTTTCCGTCGACGAGTACGCGCGTCGTATGAAGCTCATCACCGCCGGTCTCGCGGACATTGATCATGCCGTGACCGAGGTCGACCTCACCTCGCAGTTTCTCCACGGCCTCGATGGGCGCTTCGACACCATCCGTGTGGTCCTGGGGGACACCGTTCCCTTGCCACCCTTCGAGATTGTCTTCTCGCGAGTCAAACTCGCCGAGGAGAACCAGGCTCAGCGCGCCTCCGACACCAGCGCCACCGTGCTCGCTGTTCACGGGAGCGGCGGCACCCCCGACACCGGCAGCTCCTCCGGGCCCCCCAGCTTCCCCAACACCGGCGGCTCTGGCCACCGCTCCGGTGAGCGCGTGGATCGATCCGCGGATCGGGGCCCCAACCAGCAACACGGCCGTGGCAACGGCCCCTCTCGTCATGGCGATGGTGGTGATCGCGGCCGCGGGCGCGGCCGTGGGCGCGGTCGTGGGCGCGGCGACTCAGGCGGTCGTGGCCACGCCCCGCCGGTCTACAACCCCTACATGGGCTTCTTCGCCCCCTATGGGATGGTGATCCCTCCTCCACGCCCCGGCTGGGTTCCTCCAAACTCTGCGGGAGTGCTTGGGCCACATCCTGGATCCCACGCCCATGCCTATCCGATGCAGTACTCGTCGTACCACGCGCCCCCGCCACCCCAGCCGCCGTCCTGGGATCATCTCGCCATGCTTCATGCCGCCTACAGCTCCCACGGCTTCCCCAACACTGGCTCCTCCAATGAATGGTACCTCGACAGCGGCGCCTCCAACCACGTGACCGGCAAATCTGGTAACCTCAGCTTCTCGAATTCCCCCTCTAAGCATCATTTATCAAGCATTATTGTAGGCAATGGATCTCATCTCCCCATACATGCCACTGGATCCACACGTCTCCCCCCATAATTTTCATTTACGTGATTCTTTTCTCCCCTCACGTCACTACCAGTGTCGTGGTTTTGTCACGGCAGATGTCCTAGCGAAAGGACTTAGTCGTGGAGCCATCGCAACGGGTTAACTTGAAGGGGTTAAAGCGGACACAGGGACACAGAGAGTTATACTAGTTTGGCCCCTTCGATGAAGGTAAAAGCCTACGTCTAGTTGTGATGGAATTGATGGGGTTTCGATGACTAGGGAGCAAACAAGCTTCGCCTAAGTCTCGAGTTGTGGTTGTCTGTCTTTGAACCGCTGTCGGGTCGTCCCCTTATATACACGGGTGACGCCCTTCGGTTCACAGAGTCCCAATCACCGGTTCATACTCGTACCCGGGTTGGTCTCTTCTTATTCCTAACTTATAATACAAGTTTACATACAAAGCCGGTTTACGGCTACTAGTGTTGAACCGACTACGGCCTTGGGCCCTCATCTATCTTTTTGGGCTTTAACGCTCTTGGACTACTGATGAAGTTAACCCGGCCCAGGTAGGCCGGTTTATACCCAGTAGTAATATCCCCAACATTAGGCGCCCCAGATTGATTTGAATGAGTTCATGTCAATCCTTAGCAGAAATCTTCATCTTCAGCATCTTCTTGTAATTGCTGAACCGTCTTGACGTCATATTCTCCAATTACTGTTAAACCGGGGTGACGTCATCTGTCATAAAGAAAATATCCATAATACCTCTTCTCATTAATAATGGTGCAAAAATTGAGGCGACAGCTCCGTTCTGTGGCCCCTGGTTTGTCACGCCTGACACATGTCTTTTTGTCTTATAAATAGGACCGAAGGGTCATTTCCTTTTTCCTCTTCGTGCCTTCTCATCTTCGTCTTCCTCGCGTCGTCAGCTTCATAGCTCCGCCGCCGCTGTCGCCTCTGTTGGGGAACGTTGCAGAAAATTAAAATTTTTCCTACGGTTTCACCAAGATCCATCTATGAGTTCGTCTAAGCAACGAGTCAAGGGAGTGAGTTTGCATCTACATACCACTTGTAGATCGGGTGCGGAAGCGTTCAAGGGGATGGTGATGATGGAGTCGTACTCGCCGTGATTCGGATCACCGATGACCAAGTGCTGAACGGACAGCACCTCCGCGTTCAACACACGTACGGGACGGATGACGTCTCCTCCGTCTTGATCCAGCAAGGAGGAAGGAGAGGTTGAGGAAGATTGCTCCAACGGCAGCACGACGGCGTGGTGTTGTTGGTGCAGCAGTACTCCGACAGGGCTTCGCCAAGCACGTACGGAGGAGGAGAGGTGCTGGGGAGGGGAGGGGCTGCGCCTCGAGTTGTATGGCTGCCCTCCCCTCACCCCCACTATTTATAGGGGAAGGGGCAAGGGGGGGCCGGCCCCTCTAGATGGGATCTAGAGGGGGGGCGGCGGCCAAGGGGAGGGGGGCTTGCCCCCCAAGCAAGGGGGGCGCCCCCACTAGGGTTTCCCCCCAACCCTAGGCGCATGGGCCCAAGGGAAGGGGGGGCGCCCAGCCCACCAGGGGTTGGTTCCCTGCCCCTTGTGGCTCATGAGGCCCTCCGAGAGGGCTGGCCCCTCAAGGTGGACCCCCGGAACCTCTTGGTGGCCCTGGTACAATACCGATATGCCCCCGAAACTTCCCGGTGTCCGTATGACAACTTCCCATATATAAATCTTCACCTCCAGACCATTCCGGAACTCCTCGTGACGTCCAGGATCTCATCTGGGACTCCGAACAACATTCGGTAATCACATACAAGTCTTCCTAATAACCCTAGCGTCACCGAACCTTAAGTGTGTAGACCCTACGGGTTCGGGAGACATGCAGACATGACCGAGATGGCTCTCGGGAAATAACCAACAGCGGGATCTGGATACCCATGTTGGCTCCCACATGCTCCTCGATGATGTCATCGGATGAACCACGATGTCGAGGGTTCAAGCAACCCCGTATACTATTCCCTTTGTCAATCGGTACGTTACTTGCCCGAGACTCGATCGTCGGTATCCCAATACCTCGTTTAGTCTCGTTAACGGCAAGTCACTTTACTCGTACCATAATGCATGATCCCGTGACCAAACACTTGGCCACTTTGAGATCATTATGATGATGCATTACCGAGTGGGCCCAGAGATACCTCTCCGTCATACGGAGTGACAAATCCCAGTCTCGATCCGTGTCAACCCAACAGACACTTTCAGAGATACCTGTAGTGCACCTTTATAGTCACCCAGTTATGTTGTGACGTTTGGTACACCCAAAGCACTCCTACGGTATCCGGGAGTTACACGATCTCATGGTCTAAGGAAAAGATACTTGACATTGGACAACTCTAGCAAACGAACTAAACGATCTTATGCTATGTTTAGGATTGGGTCTCGTCCATCACATCATTCTCCTAATGATGTGATCTCGTTATCATTGACATCCAATGCCCATAGTCAGGAAACCATGACTATCTATTGATCAACGAGCTAGTCAACTAGAGGCTTACTAGGGACATGTTGTTGTCTGTTATTCACACATGTATTATGATTTCCGGATAACACAATTATAGCATGAATAAAGACAATTATCATGAACAAGGAAATATAATAATAAATCTTTTATTATTGCCTCTAGGGCATATTTCCAATAGTCTCCCACTTGCACTAGAGTCAATAATCTAGTTACATTGTGATGAATCGAACACCCATAGAGTTCTGGTGTTGATCATGTTTTGCCTTAGGGAGAGGTTTACTCAACAGATCTGCGACATTCAGATCCGTGTGCACTTTACAAATTTCTATGTCTCCATCTTGAACATTTTCACGAATGGAGTTGAAGCGACGCTTGATGTGCCTGGTCTTCTTGTGAAACCTGGGCTCCTTGGCAAGTGCAATAGCTCCAGTGTTGTCACAGAAGAGTTTGATTGGCCCCGACGCATTGGGTATGACTCCGAGGTCGGTGATGAACTCCTTCACCCAAATTGCTTCATGTGCTGCCTCCGAGGCTGCCATGTACTCTGCTTCACATGTAGATCCCGCCACGACGCTCTGCTTGCAACTGCACCAGCTTACTGCCCCACCATTCAAAATATACACGTATCCGGTTTGTGACTTAGAGTCATCCAGATCTGTGTCGAAGCTAGCGTCGACGTAACCCTTTACGACGAGCTCTTCGTCACCTCCATAAACGAGAAACATTTCCTTAGTCCTTTTCAGGTACTTCAGGATATTCTTGACCGCTGTCCAGTGTTCCTTGCCGGGATTACTTTGGTACCTTCCTACCAAACTTACGGCAAGGTTTACATCAGGTCTGGTACACAGCATGGCATACATAATAGAACCTATGGCTGAGGCATAGAGGATGACACTCATCTCTTCTATATCTTCTGCCGTGGTCGGACATTGAGCTGAGCTCAATTTCACACCTTGTAACACAGGTAAGAACCCCTTCTTAGATTGATCCATATTGAACTTCTTCAATATCTTATCAAGGTATGTGCTTCGTGAAAGACCTATGAGGCGTCTTGATCTATCTCTATAGATCTTGATGCCTAATATATAAGCAGCTTCTCCAAGGTCCTTCATTGAAAAACTTTTATTCAAGTAGGCCTTAATGCTGTCCAAGAGTTCTATATTATTTCCCATCAAAAGTATGTCATCTACATATAGTATGAGAAATGCTACAGAGCTCCCACTCACTTTCTTGTAAACGCAGGCTTCTCCATAAGTCTGCGTAAACCCAAACGCTTTGATCATCTCATCAAAGCGAATGTTCCAACTCCGAGATGCTTGCACCAGCCCATAAATCGAGCGTTGGAGCTTGCACACCTTGTCAGCATTCTTAGGATCGACAAAACCTTCCGGCTGCATCATATACAATTCTTCCTTAAGGAAACCATTAAGGAATGCCGTTTTGACGTCCATTTGCCATATTTCATACTCGTAGAATGCGGCAATTGCTAACATGATTCGGACGGACTTCAGCTTCGCTACCGGTGAGAAAGTCTCATCGTAGTCAACCCCTTGAACTTGTCGATAACCCTTAGCGACAAGCCGAGCTTTATAGATGGTTACACTACCATCCGCGTCTGTCTTCTTCTTAAAGATCCATTTATTTTCTATGGCTCGCCGCTCAACGGGCAAGTCAGTCAAAGTCCATACTTCGTTTTCATACATGGATCCTATCTCGGATTTCATGGCTTCCAGCCATTTGTCGGAATCCGGGCCCGCCATTGCTTCTTCATAGTTCGAAGGTTCACCGTTGTCTAACAACATGATTTCCAAGACAGGGTTGCCGTACCACTCTGGTGCGGAACGTGTCCTTGTGGACCTACGAATTTCAGTAGGAGCTTGATCAGAAGCATCTTGATCATCATCATTAATTTCCTCTCTAGTCGGTGCAGGCACCTCAAAAACATTTTCTTGAGTTGCGCCATTTTCCGGTTCAAGAGGTAATACTTCATCAAGTTCTACTTTCCTCCCACTTACTTCTTTCGAGAGAAACTCTTTCTCTAGAAAGGATCCATTCTTGGCAACAAAGATCTTGCCTTCGGATCTGAGGTAGAAGGTATACCCAATAGTTTCTTTAGGGTATCCTATGAAGACGCATTTTTCCGACTTGGGTTCGAGCTTTTCAGGTTGAAGTTTCTTGACATAAGCATCACATCCCCAAACTTTTAGAAACGACAGCTTAGGTTTCTTCCCAAACCATAATTCATACAGTGTCGTCTCAACGGATTTCGACGGAGCCCTATTTAAAGTGAATGCGGCAGTCTCTAAAGCATAGCCCCAAAAAGATAGCGGTAGATTGGTAAGAGACATCATAGATCGCACCATATCTAATAGAGTGCAATTACGACGTTCGGACACACCATTACGCTGAGGTGTTCCAGGCGGCGTGAGTTGTGAAACTATTCCACATTTTCTTAAGTGTGTGCCAAATTCGTGACTCAAGTATTCTCCTCCACGATTTGATCGTAGAAACTTGATTTTTCTATCACGTTGATTTTCAACCTCACTCTGAAATTCCTTGAACTTTTCAAAGGTCTCAGACTTGTGTTTCATTAAGTAGATATACCCATATCTACTCAAGTCATCAGTGAGGGTGAGAACATAACGATAGCCACCGCGAGCCTCAACACTCATTGGACCGCACACATCGGTATGTATGATTTCCAATAAGTTGGTTGCTCGCTCCATTGTTCCTGAGAACGGAGTCTTGGTCATTTTACCCATGAGGCATGGTTCGCACGTGTCAAATGATTCATAATCAAGAGACTCTAAAAGTCCATCTGCATGGAGCTTCTTCATGCGTTTGACACCTATGTGACCAAGGCGGCAGTGCCACAAATATGTGGGACTATTGTTGTCAACTTTAACTCTTTTGGTATTCACACTATGAATTGTTGGGTAACGTAGTAATTTCAAAAAATTTCCTACGCACACGAAAGATCATGGTGATGCATAGCAACGAGAGGGGAGAGTGTTGTCTACGTACCCTCATAGACCGAAGCGGAAGCGTTGACACAACGTAGAGGAAGTAGTCGTACGTCCTCCTCACGATCCGACCGATCCCAGCGCCGTTACTCCGGCGCCTCCGAGTTCTTGACACACGTACAGCACGATGACGTTCTCCGGGCTCCGATCCAGCAAAGCTCTCGGGGAAGAGTTTCGTCAGCACGACGGCGTGGTGACGATCTTGATGTGTTACCGACGCAGGGCTTCGCCTAAGCACTGCGACAATATGACCGAGGTGGAATATGGTGGAGGGGGGCACCGCACACGGCTAAGGAACGATCTCAAGGATCAACTTGTGTGTCCTGGGGTGCCCCCCTGCCCCCGTATATAAAGGAGCAAGGGGGGAGGGCCGGCCGGCCCTAGAGGCGCGCCAAGGGAGGGGGGAGTCCTCCTCCTAGTAGGAGTAGGACTCCCCTTTCCTAGTCCAACTAGGAGGGAGGAAGGGGGAAGGAAAGAGAGGGAGAGGGAGACGGAAAGGGGGGCCGCGCCCCCCCCCCCATCCTTGTCCAATTCGGACTGCCCATGGGGGGGCGCGCGCCACCTCCTGGCGCGGCCCTCTCTTTCCCCTCGTGGCCCAATAAGGCCCATACTTCCCCGGGGGGTTCCGGTAACCCCTCCGGCACTCCGGTATTATTCGAAACCACTCGGAACCATTCCGATGTCCGAACATAGCCATCCAATATATCAATCTTTATGTCTCGACCATTCCGAGACTCCTCGTCATGTCCGTGATCTCATCCGGGACTCCGAACTCCTTCGGTACATCAAAATGCATAAACTCATAATAACTATCATCGTAACCTTAAGCGTGCGGACCCTACGGTTCAAGAACAATGTAGACATGACCGAGACACGTCTCCGGTCAATAACCAATAGCGGGACCTGGATGTCCATATTGGCTCCTACATATTCTATGAAGATCTTTATCGGTCAGACCGCATAACAACATACGTTGTTCCCTTTGTCATCGGTATGTTACTTGCCCGAGATTCGATCATCGGTATCCAATACCTAGTTCAATCTCGTTACCGGCAAGTCTCTTTACTCGTTCTGTAATACATCATCTCGCAACTAACTCATTGGTTGCAATGCTTGCAAGGCTTATGTGATGTGCATTACCGAGAAGGCCCTGAGATACCTCTCCGACATTCGGAGTGACAAATTCTAATCTCGAAATACGCCAACCCAACAAATACTTTCGGAGACACCTATAGAGCACCTTTATAATCACCCAGTTACGTTGTGACGTTTGGTAGCACACAGTGTTTCTACGGTAAACGGGAGTTGCATAATCTCATAGTCAAAGGAACATGTATAAGTCATGAGCAATAGCAACAGCAACATACTAAACGATCGGGTGCTAAGCTATTGGAATGGGTCATGTCTATCAGATCATTCAACTAATGATGTGACCTTGTTAATCAAATGACAACTCCTTTGTCTATGGTTAGGAAACTTAACCATCTTTGATTAACAAGCTAGTCAAGTAGAGGCATACTAGTGACACTCTGTTTGTCTATATATCCACACATGTATTATGTTTCCGGTTAATACAATTCTAGCATGAATAATAAACATTTATCATGATATGTAAGGAAATAAATAATAACTTTATTATTGCCTCTAGGGCATATTTCCTTTAGTCTCCCACTTGCACTAGAGTCAATAATCTAGATTACACAGTAATGATTCTAACACCCATGGAGTCTTGGTGCTGATCATGTTTTGCCCGTGGAAGAGGCTTAGTCAACGGGTCTGCTACATTCAGATCCCTATGTATCTTGCAAATCTCTATGTCTCCCACCTGGACCAAGTCCCGGATGGAATTGAAGCGTCTCTTGATGTGCTTTGTTCTCTTGTGAAATCTGGATTCCTTCGCCAAGGCTATTGCTCCAGTATTGTCACAAAAGATTTTCATTGGACCCGATGCACTAGGTATGACACCTAGATCAGATATGAACTCCTTCATCCAGACTCCTTCATTTGCTGCTTCTGAAGCAGCTATGTACTCCGCTTCACATGTAGATCCCGCCACGACGCTTTGTTTAGAACTGCACCAACTGACAGCTCCACCGTTTAATGTAAATACGTATCCGGTTTGCGATTTCGAATCGTCCGGATCAGTGTCAAAGCTTGCATCAACGTAACCCTTTATGATGAGTTCTTTGTCACCTCCATACACGAGAAACATTTCCTTAGTCCTTTTCAGGTACTTCAGGATATTCTTGACCGCTGTCCAGTGATCCACTCCTGGATTACTTTGGTACCGCCCTGCTAAACTTATAGCAAGGCACACATCAGGTCTGGTACACAGCATTGCATACATGATAGAGCCTATGGCTGAAGCATAGGGAACATCTTTCATCTTCTCTCTATCTTCTGCAGTGGTCGGGCATTGAGTCTGACTCAACTTCACACCTTGCAATACAGGCAAGAACCCCTTCTTTGCTTGATCCATTTTGAACTTCTTCAAAATCTTGTCAAGGTATGTGCTTTGTGAAAGTCCAATTAAGCGTCTTGATCTATCTCTATAGATCTTAATGCCTAATATGTAAGCAGCTTCACCGAGGTCTTTCATTGAAAAACTCTTATTCAAATATCCCTTTATGCTATCCAGAAATTCTATATCATTTCCAATCAGTAATATGTCATCTACATATAATATCAGAAATGCTACAGAGCTCCCACTCACTTTCTTGTAAATACAGGCTTCTCCAAAAGTCTGTACAAACCCAAATGCTTTGATCACACTATCAAAACGTTTATTCCAACTCCGAGATGCTTGCACCAGTCCATAAATGGATCGCTGGAGCTTGCATACTTTGTTAGCTCCCTTTGGATCGATGAAACCTTCTGGTTGCATCATATACAACTCTTCTTCTAGAAACCCATTCAGGAATGCAGTTTTTACATCCATTTGCCAAATTTCATAATCATAAAATGCGGCAATTGCTAACATGATTCAGACAGACTTAAGCATCGCTACGGGTGAGAAGGTCTCATCATAGTCAATCCCTTGAACTTGTCGAAACCCCTTTGCGACAAGTCGAGCTTTGTAGACAGTAATGTTACCGTCGGCGTCAGTCTTCTTCTTAAAGATCCACTTGTTCTCTATTGCTTGCCGACCCTCAGGCAAGTCAACCAAAGTCCACACTTTGTTTTCATACATGGATCCCATCTCAGATTTCATGGCTTCCAGCCATTTTGCGGAATCTGGGCTCACCATCGCTTCTTCATAGTTCGTAGGTTCGTCATGATCTAGTAGCATGATTTCCAGAATAGGATTGCCGTACCACTCTGGTGCGGATCTTACTCTGGTTGATCTACGAGGTTCTGTAGTAACTTGATCTGAAGTTTCATGATCAATATCATTATCTTCCTCACTAATTGGTGTAGGTGCTACAGAAACAGATTTCTGTGATGTACTACTTTCCAATAAGGGAGCAGGTACAATTACCTCATCAAGTTCTACTTTCCTCCCACTCACTTCTTTCGAGAGAAACTCCTTTTCTAGAAAGACTCCGAATTTAGCAACAAAAGTCTTGCCTTCGGATCTGTGATAGAAGGTGTATCCAACAGTTTCTTTTGGATATCCTATGAAGACACATTTTTCTGATTTGGGTT
Source organism: Aegilops umbellulata (assembly GCA_032464435.1). NCBI lineage: Eukaryota > Viridiplantae > Streptophyta > Magnoliopsida > Poales > Poaceae > Aegilops > Aegilops umbellulata. The sequence goes on from CP136055.1 coordinate 508,134,434, forward strand.
CGAGCTTATCAGGTTGAAGCTTTTTCACATAAGCATCGCAGCCCCAAACTTTAAGAAACGACAACTTTGGTTTCTTGCTAAACCATAGTTCATAAGGCGTCGTCTCAACGGATTTTGACGGTGTCCTATTTAACGTGAATGCGGCCGTCTCTAGAGCATAACCCCAAAACGATAGCGGTAAATCTGTAAGAGACATCATAGATCGCACCATATCTAGTAAAGTGCGATTACGACGTTCGGACACACCATTGCGCTGTGGTGTTCTGGGTGGCGTGAGTTGCGAAACTATTCCGCATTGTTTCAAATGTAGACCAAACTCGTAACTCAAATATTCTCCTCCACGATCAGATCGTAGAAACTTTATTTTCTTGTTACGATGATTTTCAACTTCACTCTGAAATTCTTTGAACTTCTCAAATGTTTCAGACTTGTGTTTCATTAAGTAGATATACCCATATCTGCTTAAATCATCTGTGAAGGTGAGAAAATAATGATATCCGCCACGAGCCTCAACATTCATCGGACCACATACATCTGTATGTATGATTTCCAACAAATCTGTTGCTCTCTCCATAGTACCGGAGAACGGTGTTTTGGTCATCTTGCCCATGAGGCACGATTCGCAAGTACCAAGCGATTCATAATCAAGTGGCTCCAAAAGTCCATCAGTATGGAGTTTCTTCATGCGCTTTATACCGATATGACCTAAACGGCAGTGCCACAAATAAGTTGCACTATCATTATCAACTCTGCATCTTTTGGCTTCAACACTATGAATATGTGTATCACTACTATCGAGATTCATCAAAAATAGACCACTCTTCAAGGGTGCATGACCATAAAAGATATTACTCATATAAATAGAACAACCATTATTCTCTGATTTAAATGAATAACCGTCTCGCATCAAACAAGATCCAGATATAATGTTCATGCTCAACGCTGGCACCAAATAACAATTATTTAGGTCTAATACTAATCCCGAAGGTAGATGTAGAGGTAGCGTGCCGACCGCGATCACATCGACTTTGGAACCATTTCCCACGCGCATTGTCACCTCGTCCTTAACCAATCTTCGCTTAATCCGTAGTCCCTGTTTCGAGTTGCAAATATTAGCAACAGAACCAGTATCAAATACCCAGGTGCTACTGCGAGCATTAGTAAGGTACACATCAATAACATGTATATCACATATACCTTTGTTCACCTTGCCATCCTTCTTATCCGCCAAATACTTGGGGCAGTTCCGCTTCCAGTGACCAGTCTGCTTGCAGTAGAAGCACTCAGTTTCAGGCTTAGGTCCAGACTTGGTTTTCTTCTCTTGAGTAGCAACTTGTTTGCTGTTCTTCTTGAAGTTCCCCTTCTTCTTCCCTTTGCCCTTCTTCTTGAAACTAGTGGTCTTATTGACCATCAACACTTGATGCTCCTTCTTGATTTCTACCTCCGCAGCCTTTAGCATTGCGAAGAGCTCGGGCATAGTCTTATCTATCCCTTGCATATTATAGTTCATCACGAAGCCTTTGTAGCTTGGTGGCAGTGATTGAAGAATCCTTTCAATGACACAATCATCCGGAAGATTAACTCCCAGTTGACTCAAGTGATTGTAATACCCAGACATTCTGAGTATGTGCTCACTGACAGACCCATTCTCTTCCATTTTGCAGCTATAGAACTTATTGGAGACCTCATATCTCTCAATCCGGGCATTCTGTTGGAATATCAACTTCAACTCCTGGAACATCTCATATGCTCCATGGTTCTCAAACCGTCGTTGAAGTCCCGGTTCTAAGCCGTAAAGCATGGCACACTAAACTATCGAGTAGTCATCAGCTTTGCTCTGCCAAACGTTCACAACATCTGGCGTTGCTCCAGCAGCAGGCCTGGCACCTAGTGGTGCATCCAGGACGTAATTCTTCTGTGCAGCAATGAGGATAATCCTCAAGTTACGAACCCAGTCCGTGTAATTGCTACCATCATCTTTCAACTTTGCTTTCTCAAGGAACGCATTAAAATTCAACGGAACAACAGCACGAGCCATCTATCTACAATTAACATAAACAAGCAAGATACTATCAGGGACTAAGTTCATGATAAATTTAAGTTCAATTAATCATATTACTTAAGAACTCCCACTTAGATAGACATCTCTCTAATCCTCTAAGCGATCACGTGATCCAAATCAACTAAACCATGTCCGATCATCACGTGAGATGGAGTAGTTTCAATGGTGAACATCACTATGTTGATCATATCTACTATATGATTCACGCTCGACCTTTCGGTCTCCGTGTTCCAAGGCCATATCTGTTATATGCCAGGCTCGTCAAGTTAAACCTGAGTATTCCGCGTGTGCAACTGTTTTGCACCCGTTGTATTTGAACATAGAGCCTATCACACCCGATCATCACGTGGTGTCTCAGCACGAAGAACTTTCGCAACGGTGCATACTCAGGGAGAACACTATTACTATGATAATTTAGTGAGAGATCATCTTATAATGCCACCGTCAATCAAAGCAAGATAAGATGCATAAAAGATAAACATCACATGCAATCAATATAAGTGATATGATATGGCCATCATCATCTTGTGTGCTTGTGATCTCCATCTCTGCAGCACCATCATGATCACCATCGTCACCGGCGCGACACCTTGATCTCCATCGTAGCATTGTTGTCGTCTCGCCAATCTTATGCTTCTACGACTATCGCTACCGCTTAGTGATAAAGTAAAGCATTACAGGGCGATTACATTGCATACAATAAAGCGACAACCATACGGCTCCTGCCGGTTGCCGATAACTCGGTTACAAAACATGATCATCTCATACAATGAAATTTAGCATCATGTCTTGACCATATCACATCACAACATGCCCTGCAAAAACAAGTTAGACGTCCTCTACTTTGTTTGTTGCAAATTTTACGTGGCTGCTACGGGCTTAAGCAAGAACCAATCTCACCTACGCATCAAAACCACAACGATAGTTCGTCAAATAGACTCCGTTTTAACCTTCTCAAGGACCGGGCGTAGCCATACTCGGTTCAACTAAAGTTGGAGAAACTGACACCCGCCAGCCACCTATCTGCAAAGCACGTCGGTAGAACCAGTCTCGCGTAAGCGTACGCGTAATGTCGGTCCGGGCCGCTTCATCCAACAATACCGCCGAACCAAAGTATGACATGCTGGTAGGCAGTATGACTTATATCGTCCACAACTCACTTGTGTTCTACTCGTGCATATTACATCAAACCATAAAAACCTAGGCTCGGATGCCACTGTTGGGTAACGTAGTAATTTCAAAAAAAAAATCCTACGCACACGCAAGATCATGGTGATGCATAGCAACGAGAGGGGAGAGTGTTGTCTACGTACCCTCGTAGACCGAAGCGGAAGCGTTGACACAACGTAGAGGAAGTAGTCGTACGTCCTCCTCACGATCCGACCGATCCCAGCGCTGTTACTCCGGCGCCTCCGAGTTCTTGACACACGTACAGCACGATGACGTTCTCCGGGCTCCGATCCAGCAAAGCTCTCGGGGAAGAGTTTCGTCAGCACGACGGCGTGGTGACGATCTTGATGTGTTACCGACGCAGGGCTTCGCCTAAGCACTGCGACAATATGACCGAGGTGGAATATGGTGGAGGGGGGCACCGCACACGGCTAAGGAACGATCTCAAGGATCAACTTGTGTGTCCTGGGGTGCCCCCCTGCCCCCGTATATAAAGGAGCAAGGGGGGAGGGCCGGCCGGCCCTAGAGGCGCGCCAAGGGAGGGGGGAGTCCTCCTCCTAGTAGGAGTAGGACTCCCCTTTCCTAGCCCAACTAGGAGGGAGGAAGGGGGAAGGAAAGAGAGGGAGAGGGAGAGGGAAAGGGGGGCCGCGCCCCCCCCCCTCCTTGTCCAATTCGGACTGCCCATGGGGGGGCGCGCGCCACCTCCTGGCGTGGCCCTCTCTCTCCCCTCGTGGCCCAATAAGGCCCATACTTCCCCGGGGGGTTCCGGTAACCCCTCCGGCACTCCGGTATTATTCGAAACCACTCGGAACCATTCTGATGTCCGAACATAGCCATCCAATATATCAATCTTTATGTCTCGACCATTCCGAGACTCCTCGTCATGTCCGTGATCTCATCCGGGACTCCGAACTCCTTCGGTACATCAAAATGCATAAACTCATAATAACTGTCATCGTAACCTTAAGCGTGGGGACCCTACGGTTCGAGAACAATGTAGACATGACCGAGACACGTCTCCGGTCAATAACCAATAGCGGGACCTGGATGTCCATATTGGCTCCTACATATTCTACGAAGATCTTTATCGGTCAGACCGCATAACAACATACGTTGTTCCCTTTGTCATCGGTATGTTACTTGCCCGAGATTCGATCGTCGGTATCCAATACCTAGTTCAATCTCGTTACCGGCAAGTCTCTTTACTCGTTCTGTAATACATCATCTCGCAACTAACTCATTGGTTGCAATGCTTGCAAGGCTTATGTGATGTGCATTACCGAGAAGGCCCTGAGATACCTCTCCGACATTCGGAGTGACAAATTCTAATCTCGAAATACGCCAACCCAACAAATACTTTCGGAGACACCTGTAGAGCACCTTTATAATCACCCAGTTATGTTGTGACGTTTGGTAGCACACAGTGTTTCTACGGTAAACGGGAGTTGCATAATCTCATAGTCAAAGGAACATGTATAAGTCATGAGCAATAGCAACAGCAACATACTAAACGATCGGGTGCTAAGCTATTGGAATGGGTCATGTCTATCAGGTCATTCAACTAATGATGTGACCTTGTTAATCAAATGACAACTCCTTTGTCTATGGTTAGGAAACTTAACCATCTTTGATTAACAAGCTAGTCAAGTAGAGGCATACTAGTGACACTCTATTTGTCTATATATCCACACATGTATTATGTTTCCGGTTAATACAATTCTAGCATGAATAATAAACATTTATCATGATATGTAAGGAAATAAATAATAACTTTATTATTGCCTCTAGGGCATATTTCCTTCATGAATATGTGTATCATCACGTACGAGATTCATTAAGAATAAACCATTAACCATCGGAGCATGACCATAAAACATATCTCTCATATAAATAGAACAACCATTATTCTCAGATTTAAATGAGTAGCCATCTCGAATTAAACGAGATCTAGACACAATGTTCATGCTCAAACTTGGCACTAAGTAACAATTATTGAGGTTTAAAACTAATCCCGTAGGTAAATGTAGAGGTAGCGTGCCGACGGCGATCACATCGACCTTGGAACCATTCCCGACGCGCATCGTCACCTCGTCCTTCGTCAGTCTCCGTTTATTCCGCAGCTCCTGCTTTGAGTTACAAATGTGAGCAACTGCACCGGTATCAAATACACAAGAGCTACTACGAGTACTGGTAAGGTAAACATCAATTACATGTATATCACATATACCTTTTGTTTTGCCAGCCTTCTTGTCCGCTAAGTATTTGGGGCAGTTCCGCTTCCAGTGACCACTTCCCTTGCAATAAAAACACTCTGTCTCGGGCTTGGGTCCATTCTTTGGCTTCTTCCCGGCAACTTGCTTATCGGGCGCGGCAACTTCCTTGCCGACCTTCTTGAAGTTCCTTTTACCCTTGCCCTTTTTGAACTTAGTGGTTTTATTCACCATCAACACTTGATGTTCCTTCTTGATTTCTACCTCTGCTGATTTCAGCATAGCATATACCTCAGGAATGGTCTTTACCATCCCCTGCATATTGTAGTTCATCACAAAGCTCTTGTAGCTAGGTGGAAGCGACTGGAGGATTCTGTCAATGACCGCTTCATCCGGGAGATTAACTTCCAGTTGAGTCAAGCGGTTGTGCAACCCAGACATCTTGAGTATGTGTTCACTGACAGAGCTATTTTCCTCCATCTTACAGCTAAAGAATCTGTCGGAGACTTCATATCTCTCGACCCAGGCATGAGCTTGGAAAACCATTTTCAGCTCTTCGAACATCTCATATGCTCCATGTCTCTCAAAACGCTTTTGGAGCCCCGGCTCTAAGCTGTAAAGCATGCCGCACTGAACGAGGGAGTAATCATCGGAACGTGACTGCCAAGCGTTCATAACGTCTTGTTCTGCAGGGAGAATAGGTGCGTCACCCGGCGGTGCTTGTAGGACATAATCTTTCTTGGCAGCTATGAGGATGATCCTCAGGTTCCGGACCCAGTCCGTGTAGTTGCTGCCATCGTCTTTCAGCTTGGTTTTCTCTAGGAACGCGTTGAAGTTGAGGACTACGTTGGCCATTTGATCTACAAGACATATTGTAAATATTTTAGACTAAGTTCATGATAATTTTAAAGTTCATCTAATCAAATTATTTAATGAACTCCCACTTAGATAGACATCCCTCTTCTAGTCATCTAAGTATTACATGATCCGAGTCAACTAGGCCGTGTCCGATCATCACGTGAGACGGACTAGTTAATATCGGTGAACATCTTCGTGTTGATCGTATCTTCTATACGACTCATGCTCGACCTTTCGGTCTTCTGTGTTCCGAGGCCATGTCTGTACATGCCAGGCTCGTCAAGTCAACCTAAGTGTTTGCATGTGTAAATCTGTCTTACACCCGTTGTATGTGAACGTTAGAATCTATCACACCCGATCATCACGTGGTGCTTCGAAACAACAAACTGTCGCAACGGTGCACAGTTAGGGGGAACACTTCTTGAAATAATTATGAGGGATCATCTTATTTACTACCGTCGTTCTAAGTAAACAAGATGCAAAACATGATAAACATCACATGCAATCAAATAATAAACGTGACATGATATGGCCAATATCACATAGCTCCTTTGATCTCCATCTTGGGGCTCCATGATCATCTTGTCACCGGCTTGACACCATGATCTCCATCATCGTGTCTCCATGAAGTTGCTCGCCAACTATTACTTCTACTACTATGGCTAACGTGTTTAGCAATAAAGTAAAGTAATTTACATGGCGTTTCCATTGACACGCAGGTCATAAAAGAATAATGACAACTCCTATGGCTCCTGCCGGTTGTCATACTCATCGACATGCAAGTCGTGATTCCTATTACAATAGCATGAACATCTCATACATCACATATAGATCATTCATCATTCATCACAACTTTGGCCATATCATATCACAAAGCACTTGCTGCAAAAACAAGTTAGACGTCCTCTAATTGTTGTTGCAAGTTTTACGTGGCTGAATTAGGGTTCTAGCAAGAACGTTTTCTTACCTACGTAAAAGCCACAACGTGATTTGTCAACTTCTATTTACCCTTCATAAGGACCCTTTTCATCGAATCCGCTCCAACTAAAGTGGGAGAGACAGACACCCGCCAGCCACCTTATGCAACTAGTGCATGTTAGTCGGTGGAACCGGTCTCACGTAAGCATACGTGTAAGGTTGGTCCGGGCCGCTTCATCCCACAATACCGCTGAAGCAGGATAAGACTAGTAGCGGCAAGAAAGTTGACAACATCTACGCCCACAACAAATTGTGTTCTACTCGTGCAATAGAGAACTACGCATAGACCTAGCTCATGATGCCACTGTTGGGGAACGTTGCAGAAAATTAAAAATTTTCCTACGGTTTCACCAAGATCCATCTATGAGTTCGTCTAAGCAACGAGTCAAGGGAGTGAGTTTGCATCTACATACCACTTGTAGATCGGGTGCAGAAGCGTTCAAGGGGATGGTGATGATGGAGTCGTACTCGCCGTGATTCGGATCACCGATGACCAAGTGTTGAACGGACAGCACCTCCTCGTTCAACACACGTACGGGGCGGATGACGTCTCCTCCGTCTTGATCCAGCAATGAGGAAGGAGAGGTTGAGGAAGATTGCTCCAACGGCAGCACGACGGCGTGGTGTTGTTGTTGCAGCAGTACTCCGACAGGGCTTCGCCAAGCACGTACGGAGGAGGAGAGGTGTTGGGGAGGGGAGGGGCTGCGCCTTGAGTTGTATGGCTGCCCTCCCCTCACCTCCACTATTTATAGGGGAAGGGGCAAGGGGGGGCCGGCCCCTCTAGATGGGATCTAGAGGGGGGCGGCGGCCAAGGGGAGGGGGGCTTGCCCCCCAAGCAAGGGCGACGCCCCCACTAGGGTTTCCCCCCAACCCTAGGCGCATGGGCCCAAGGGAAGGGGGCGCGCCCAGCCCACCAAGGGCTGGTTCCCTGCCCCTTGTGGCCCATGAGGCCCTCCGAGAGGGCTGGCCCCTCAAGGTGGACCCCCGGAACCTCTTGGTGGCCCCGGTACAATACCGATATGCCCCCGAAACTTCCCGGTGTCCGTATGACAACTTCCCATATATAAATCTTCACCTCCGGACCATTCCGGAACTCCTCGTGACGTCCGGGATCTCATCCGGGACTCCGAACAACATTCGGTAATCACATACAATTCTTCCTAATAACCCTAGCGTCACCGAACCTTAAGTGTGTAGACCCTACGGGTTCGGGAGACATGCAGACATGACCGAGACGGCTCTCGGGCAATAACCAACATCGGGATCTGGATACCCATGTTGGCTCCCACATGCTCCTCGATGATTTCATCGGATGAACCACGATGTCGAGGGTTCAAGCAACCCCGTATACTATTCCCTTTGTCAATCAGTACGTTACTTGCCCGAGACTCGATCGTCGGTATCCCAATACCTCGTTTAGTCTCGTTACCGGCAAGTCACTTTACTCGTACCGTAATGCATGATCCCGTGACCAAACACTTGGCCACTTTGAGCTCATTATGATGATGCATTACCGAGTGGGCCCAGAGATACCTCTCCGTCATACGGAGTGACAAATCCCAGTCTCGATCCGTGTCAACCCAACAGACACTTTCAGAGATACCTGTAGTGCACCTTTATAGTCACCCAGTTACGTTGTGACGTTTGGTACACCCAAAGCACTCCTACGGTATCCGGGAGTTACACGATCTCATGGTCTAAGGAAAAGATACTTGACATTGGACAACTCTAGCAAACGAACTAAACGATCTTATGCTATGTTTAGGATTGGGTCTCGTCCATCACATCATTCTCCTAATGATGTGATCTCGTTATCATTGACATCCAATGCCCATAGTCAGGAAACCATGACTATCTATTGATCAACGAGCTAGTCAACTAGAGGCTTACTAGGGACATGTTGTTGTCTGTTATTCACACATGTATTACGATTTCCGGATAACACAATTATAGCACGAATAAAGACAATTATCATGAACAAGGAAATATAATAATAAATCTTTTATTATTGCCTCTAGGGCATATTTCCAACAGCCTCCAGCCTCGACCTTGGCTGCTGCATCGACCTGAACGTACCAGAAAACTGCGGTGATCTTTCGCATCCTTCTCAGCTCTGGTAGGCCCTCTGTTCTTTTTAACCTAGATCTGTTCTAGGGTTTCTTGTTCTTGCGGTGTTCATCGACTGCTCCTGTTCATGTATTAACCTCTAGATGGATCTGTGAAACCTTGTACTGAATACCACTTAGCTTTTCGCATCCACCTGTAGTCTCATGTTCAATTCCGTGGATCTCATCTGTATATCGGCCCATTGCTTCACTTCCGCTCTGCTTTTAAGCCTTTGAATATCTTTTCTGTTTTTCTGAAGTTGCCTCAGATCCATTGCTGTAATAGAACTTTTGGGAAACCTGCTCCTGCATATTTAGCCATTTCGCAACCTCAAGTGCTTTCAATATTTAGATCAGGCGGTTTAACTTATCATAGGAAAAGTTAATAAACCGGTATATACCATTAGTCCCCTTATTGAACCGCCAGAACCCTTTAGCCATAGTCCATCGCTTCACAGAACTTCGGTTTGAATATAGTTATCCTCGTTTTAACATTGATCATATCGGTGTATACTTTGTGCCCAATGTAATCTTGAACCGGAATCACTTATTTTGTAGACTCCACCATTGCCAAACAAGTATATGAATGCAACTGGGCTCCTTCTCGTGTCACAGAGACGCAGCTGAACAACTTAGTCCTGACTGGCGCTTTAAGCAGTAAGAACACCATCCATTGGAGGGTCCCAGGCAAAGAATGTCCTCCCACACCTCGAGAAGGAGAGGTTGTAGTTTTTGCAGATCACTTAGCCCGAGGTTTTAATCCGCCTGGTTCAAAATTCTACCGGGATGTCTTGGTCAACTTCCAACTTCGTCCGCAAGATACTGGCCCAAATTCTGTCACCAACATTTGCCATTTCCAAGTGCTCTGTGAGGTGTTCTTTCAAGAGGAACCTACAGTCGAGTTATTCCAAGATTGTTTCCATCTAAACCGCCGCACAGAATTTACTGATGGTTACAATATGGAATTGGGTGGCATGGCGATTCAGAAGCGGAAAGAGGTTACTTACCCTCACACAAAACTGCACAGCCATCCCCAAGAATGGAATCAAACATGGTTCTATTGCAAAGATACCTCTCCTGCTAATGAAAATCATTTGCCTGGCTTTTGTCCGGAATGGCTTAGCAACACGCGCCCCTTTCCACAGAGGTTGACTGCCAAAGAGAGGAGTAAATATGCTCCCCAACTGTCCAAGCTCAGAGCCTTTATGGCCAACGGTTTAACAGGGGTTGATCTCGCTCGTTGCTGGATATCCTGGAGCATACTGCCCCTCAGTCAACGCTCTGGTTTGATGTGTGAATACACGGGCAGTGTTAACGACCCACTGTGACACGTGAACATCCAGCTTACTGACGAAGAAGTCACACAAGCTGTGAAGAAAATTTTGAACGAACCGGAATATGTCTGCGCCCGAACCGGCCTGCTTCCTTTCTGCGCCACCAACAAACCGCCAGCTATAAGTCTGAATTTTCCCTTTCATTAACTCTGATATTATTACATATGCTTATTATTTGACACCAATATCTGTTGAAGCAAGGCGATGATCCGTTTTGGAGCAAGAAGCTCCCGCAGGAGAAAGCAGACAAACCGAAAAGACCGACCCGGCCCAAGACAAAAGTCCTTAAGAAACCTGCTCATAAGAGGAAAACCACTACATCCTCTGATCCGCCCGCTGATGACGATGTGGGTAATCCGTACCTTGAGGTAGAACTTGATTCACTTGGCCTGCTTTTTACACACCTTATTGATGATAATATTTTTCAGGATGATGCCGAAGCTAGCCATGCTGATGATGCAGAGGTAATTGCTCTCTCTTCTGATTCGAACCTTTTGCCTTCACTAAAAATTCGTCAGGCAAACCGGAAAGTTAAATTTTCTCATCCTCTTGCTTACTTGGATCCCAAATTTCTTATGAAGACCCAACAGCACGAAGAGCGCCGCACAACTCGACACAGCGGCCAGGTAGTTACCTCCGCCGGTTTACCGAACAATCCGGTTCGGAGACGCCGTTCAGAGGTCTCTAATTTGCTTGTCAGTACTTGTCCTAAAGCGGGCTGTTTTCATCAACCGCTTAACCCATCTGACTCCGATTATCAGGTTACCTCCCACTCATCCTCTGGCGAGTCAACGGGTACTCAGCTGCCACCGCTTAAAACAGTGCTTGGGTAAGCTTGCACTTCTCATAATATTCCTGGCATGGTATCTTGCAACATATACTGTTTTTGATTTTGATACTCCTTTCAGGGCCAAACCTAGGCCGAGCAACAAGGCTTGCCTGGATAAAGCGGCCGAACAAGAAACTGCCCCTGAACCGGGCAACATCCCAGATGTTGAAGCGGCCATCCGTGAAGACGTGCCCAATGACCCGCTAGTGCAGGATGAAGTTTTTATTGCTGAAGAAAGGCATGTTGATGCCTCCGGTCCTGCCGACCAGCCTAGAAGTCTCGTTCGGATTGAAAAATCCACAAGTCCATCCAAGGCTACTGGTAAACCGACAGCCACAGTGCAAACCGGTGACGCCCAGGATGATGAAGTTGTTATCACTGGCATTGGTCATACCGAACCAAGCAATCCTGTCGCGTTGTCCAAACATACTGCCAAGGACGAATATGCCGCAATGGGCAAGGGCAAGTGGAATGTCGATTTGGCGACTTATGCTGCTCTGAACACTCAAGACCTTCATTCTGGTTATCTGAACCGGCTGTATACCAGTCGCGATTATGAAGCTGGCCTAGTGAACATGATGAAGGAAAAATTTGAGGTAACTTCCATATGCCTCTTCCTGCTTGTATATTTTGTAATCTTGCTGATTCTCCTAGCCTGCAAGGGCCGGTTTGTAAACTTCTTTCAAACCGGGACTTGCGAAATATAAAGCTGAATACTTCAGAATGTGCTGATGTAGCCCCCAAGGGCCGGTTCAACTGAATGTAGTTAAACCGGGACTTACTAATATAAACCTGAATGCTTCGAAATTCACTGATGTAGCCCCCAAGTGCCGGTTTAATCTTAATGTAGTCAAACCGGGACTTTAAGTAATTGAATATAGCAGCATCAGAACTTATTTGAGCAAATAGCCATTAGCCCCCAAGTGCCAAGTTGAATACTTGTATTGAGCTTGGGACTTTGCAATTAGTTAACAGTTGTAGATCAAATAGGCATTAGCCCCCAAGTACCAAGTGCATAACTCGTTATGTGGTTGGTACTTCAATTCTTATACCGTTTGTTAAACCATATAACTGTCTGAATGCAGGCTGAGCTGAAGACCAAAGAAAATCAACTCGCCGATCTTCAACAAAACTTAAAATCCCAACAAGCTGAAACCTCCAAAGCGAAAGAGGAGTTGACCAGCGCTTTAAGCGTCATGGAACAGCTGAAGGAGGGCTTCAAGAAAGATCGGGCGGATTGGGCCACTGAGAAAGCCGCTTTGACCAAGAAGATTGAAACTGCTGAAGCTGCCCTTAAACCGGTAACAGATGAACTGACCAGTGTAAAGCGACAAGTGCATGCAATGACTGCCGCCATCTTTGGTAAGCGTCCTTTGACTTCTGTGATAATTTTGACCTTCCTATGATAGGTCCTGATTTGTGAACTTTTCTATCATGTCGCAGGCACCCGCATTAGTCACTTGGGGTCAGATGTTCGGATGAAATTGAAAGCTGCCTACACATTAATCGAACAGCTGTATACTGGAGCGCAGCGGATCATCTCGACTGCATCACATAACAATCCGGCACCCACGTTAACCCAAGATACTCTTAAGAGATTGTCAATGCTTCCCGCCCGGATTGAAGAGCTGAAGAAATCTGATGCTCGAACCGGTGCCATCAACGCCTTAATCCGATCAAAGGCATGGGTGCCAGACTTCGATCCTGTTGAAGCAGCTCAGGGCTATCCCAGTTTGAAGGAAGATGGTTCAGAGTTCAATGAAGATGATCTGAGAGCAATAAACCGGGCGGTGCGCCCTTTGGCTTGTCAATTGGTAGAAGAAGCAGATTTGACGCATTATCAAGCTCAATATAACACTCAGAACAAATGAGTGGCTGCACCAGTTCCCGAAGCGGAAAATCTGATCCCGCCAATCCATAAGCATACTTATGCTCCTGATATTGAACCGTCTTCACTGATCCATGATGAAGCTGTTTTTCAAGCCTTAATGGGAATCGACTGGACCACTGTTGACTTCCAGCCGCTGGGTAGGGCAGAAGAAGCTGAAGCGGCGCAGGACGACCCACGACCATCAGACCAAGGCGGTGACCAAGCGTGAACCGGAGATCGGTTTAAATGGCTGCCTTGTTATATTCTGCCAGAAAAACAATGATCTTATTTGGGCACCATGTTGCCTTGTAATAGGATAGCCAACACTTTTGCTTCTGAGATGCCTTCGTGCATCGGTGTTGATACTTCTGTTTGAAAGATCAAAACTGCCAATCTATATCTCCTGCAATCATAAAATCTTAAACGACCAGGGCGGTTGTACCGCCGGCCGGTTTATGAACTTCATATATATATGCAAGGAGATTGACATATATGATCAAATTTTGTGATACAAAATACCTGCCATCATTGGGCATGAAGTAGGCTTTAGCCAATCTTGAAACGGAGGCTTGATAAACCTATACCGTTTATGGGAGAAAACAGCTCCTGTGTGTATAATGCCGGTTTACTATGTAAACCGTGCCTGGTCATAATAAACCTTTTGTTACTCCAAAATAGGACATTAACAGAAAGAATCAAACCGGGTAAATAATCTCCGGTAAAAAATGGACCGTGTTCCGTCAAATTGGCAGCTTGAACCGGTGTAAAACATTGTCGGTTTAAGAACGCAACCAAGATAAAACAGAAATTATCAAGAAAAATATAGAAGCAAAGGCAATGATAAAACCGTTTGCAAAAAAGAGGCTTTACTGAGCCGATCAGATGGCGTTACCATGGTCGGACACGACCAAGCCCCCAATAGGTGTAGCTATGGTTCAAGTCAGCTGGGTCCCCAAATGAAACCGTGGCATTTATGCCGATCAAGTGGCATGGCAATGGTTCGGGTTCGACCAAGCCCCCAAGTGATTCTATGGCCTTTAGGCCGATCAAGAGGCGTGACTGGTTCAGACTTGACCATGTCCCCAAGTGATCTGGTGGCTTTCGCCTATCAAAAGGTGTTGCATCGGTTCGGACACGACCGAGCCCCCTAGTGATATTTATAATTTTTGCAAGGGGTAAACCGGAGGCCGCTTTAAGACAGAACAACTCCATGTAACCACGCATGATGTAAAAGAACAGATACCCCGCTTTAGCTGAGGATCCGGTTTATTGTATTAATAATATATACACTGTCATAGTATGTACATAAGTAGAGCCAATGGCTCAAGTATAGTAAGGCCGAAGATGAGCTGTGTTCCACGGCCTGTTGGTCTCCTCTTCTGATTTGCGTGAGTCTTTTCGCTCTCGAATATCGATCAGATAGTACGACCCGTTGTGCAGATTCTTGCTGACCACGAAAGGTCCCTCCCAAGGTGGGGATAACTTATGCATATCAGTTTGGTCTTGAATGAGCCGAAGCACCAAATCTCCTTCTTGAAAGGTTCTGGTTCTGACTCGACGACTGTGATAGCGACGAAGATCCTGTTGGTAAATCACCGAGCGGGCAGCTGCTATGTCTCGCTCTTCATCCAACCGGTCCAAAGCGTCTTGTCGAGCTGTCTCGTTGTCTGCTTCAACATAAGCCGCCACACGAGGTGAATCGTGACGGATATCACTAGGGAGAACCGCCTCCGCTCCATAGACCATGAAGAACGGCGTGTATCCTGTTGATCTGTTGGGTGTGGTATTAATGCTCCATAACACGGATGGCGACTCTTCTACCCAACAACCCGACGTCCTTTGCAAAGGAACCATAAGCCGTGGCTTGATACCTCTCAAGATCTCTTGATTAGCTCGTTCTGCTTGACCATTGGACTGTGGGTGCGCCACTGATGAAACATCAAGGCAAATGTGCTCCCGTTCGCAGAACTCCTTCATGGCACCCTTGGACAAATTGGTACCATTGTCTGTGATGATACTATGTGGAAAGCCAAACCGGAAAATCACTTTTTTGATGAACTGAACCGTCGTGGCTGCATCACACTTGCTAACAGGTTCTACCTCCACCCACATTGTAAATTTATCAACCGCCACCAGGAGGTGGGTCTTCTTATCCTTGGACCTTTTGAAAGGCCCAACCATATCTAGCCCCCAAGTTGCAAACGGCCAAGTCATTGGAATCATCCTCAATTCTTGAGCCGGTACATGAGCATGTCTTGAGAACTTTTGGCAACCATCACATCGTCTGACCAGATCCTCCGCATCAGCATGGGCAGTTAACCAATAGAAACCGTGGCGGAACACTTTAGCCACCAAAGATTTTGAACCGGCGTGGTGACCACAATCCCCTTCGTGGATCTCACGCAAAATTTCACAGCCTTCCTCAGGAGATACACAGCGTTGAAACGCTCCTGATACACTGCTATGATGCAACTCGCCATTGACGATCGTCATGGACTTGGACCGCCGTATTATTTGTCTGGCCAGAGTCTCAACCTCTGGTAACTCGCCCCGGTTCATGTACGCCAAGTAAGGAAGTGTCCAATCCGGAATGACGTGAAGAGCTGCCACCAATTGAGCCTCCGGGTCAGGAACAGCCGAATCCGCTTCACCTGGGAGCTTGACCGACGGGTTGTGCAATACATCAAGAAAAACATTAGGCGGGACCGGTTTACGCTGGGAGCCCAACCGGCTCAGGGCGTCCACCGCCTCATTCTTCCGACGGTCCACGTGGTCCACCTGATAGCCCTTGAAGTGACCTGCAACAGTATCCAACTCACGACGATATGCAGCCATGAGTGGGTCTTTAGAATCCCAAGTGCCAAATACCTGTTGAGCCACTAGATCCGAGTCACCAAAGCACTTAACCCGGCTCAAATTCATCTCTTTATCCATCCGGAGACCATGGAGCAGGGCTTCATACTCAGCTGCATTGTTAGTACAAGGGAATATTAAGCAGAGAACATAACAGAACTTGTCACCTCGTGGGGAAGTTAATACGACTCCAGCCCCCGAGCCCTCCAATTGCCGTGATCCATCAAAATGGATGGTCCAATATGTGTGATCCGGCTTTTCTTCAGGGGCCTGCAGCTCCGTCCAATCATTGATGAAATCGACAAGTGCTTGGGACTTCACCGCCGTCCGAGGCACGTATTTCAAACCGTGCGGCCCAAGCTCTATCGCCCACTTGGCAATCCGGCCCGTCGCTTCCCGGTTCTGGATGATATCACCCAAGGGGGCAGAACTGACCACTGTGATGGGATGCCCTTGGAAATACTGCTTCAGCTTCCGGCTTGCCATAAAAACTCCATATACCAGCTTCTGCCAATGTGGATACCTTTGTTTGGACTCAATAAGCACCTCGCTGATATAATAGACCGGACGTTGAACCGGATGCTCCTTGCCTGGCTCCTTCCGCTCCACCACAATAGCCACACTGACCGCGCGAGCATTAGCAGCAACATACAACAGCAATGGCTCCTTGTCAAGGGGAGCGGCAAGCACGGGCGGATTGGCCAATTGCCGCTTTAAGTCCTCAAACGCCTAATCAGCAGCAGAACTCCAGACGAATTGATCCGTCTTCTTACATCTGATACAAAGGGATTGCCTTCTCACCAAGGCGGCTGATAAACCAGCTTAACGCAGCAATCCGGCCAGCCAAACGTTGAACGTCGTTGATACACTTCGGTTTAGCCAAGGAGGTGATGGCCGTAATCTTCTCCGGATTAGCCTCAATTCCCCTGTTGGACACCAGAAAACCCAACAACTTGCATGCCGGTACACCGAAGACACACTTGGCCGGACTGAGCATCATCTTGTACGTCCTCAGGTTATCAAAGGTTTCCTTCAAATCATCAACCAAAGTTTCCTTCTTCCTTGACTTAACCACAATATCATCCACGTAAGCATGTACATTGCGTCCAATCTGTTTGTGAAGACAATTTTGCACACACCGTTGATAGATTGCCTGGGCACTCTTGAGCCCAAAAGGCATAGATACATAGCAAAAGGCTCCAAAGGGAGTTATGAACGCCGTCTTCTCCTGGTCCTTAACCGCCATTTTGATCTGATGATAGCCGGAATATGCATCCAGAAAACTTAAACGCTCGCAACCCGCCGTAGCATCAATAATTTGATCAATACGGGGGAGGGCAAAAGGAACTGCTGGACAAGCTTTATTAAGATCAGTGTAATCCACACACATGCGCCAGGTGCCATTTTTCTTAAGGACCAGCACCGGATTAGCAAGCCACTCAGGGTGGAAACCTTCAATGATGAAGCCAGAACCGTTCGTCAATTTACTAAGGATAATTCTTGCTCTATCGAATTTTACCCATTTGGCTTTCTTGTGAAGGACCTTCGCACCCGGAAAGTCATCCTGATCTCCGCTAGCTCCGGCGACCTCTACCCCTTTCACGGCAACAACAAGGCTTGGCGCACCGCTTTTTCCACCACTGTCTCCGATGGTGATGTGTGGCACCGTCGGCTAGGCCACCCTAGTCCTCATACCCTTCGTTCTTTAGACAACGATTTTCTTACATCATGTAATAAATCTCCACATGCTCCCTGTAGTGCATGCCAACTTGGGCGTCAACCCCGTTTAGCTTTTCCCTCATCCACTAGTCGCACGTTTGCGCCTTTTGATTTAATCCATTGTGATTTATGGACCTCTCCGGTTGTGAGTTTTTCTGGTTATCAATATTACCTTATTGTGCTTGATGATTACTCTCACTTTTCATGGACATTTCCTCTATGCCACAAATCCGACACATCCACTACACTACATCGTTTCTTTGCTTATGTCAAAACTCAATACAATGTGATCATCAAAGCGTTACAATGCGACAACGGTGGCGAGTTTATCAACTCGGATTTACGCTCTCTCTTCTCTACCAACAGCATAGTCTACCGCTTCTCCTGCCCTCACACGTCCCCAAAAAATGGCAAGGCCGAGCTTTACTTCGCACCACCAACGATATCGTTCGCACACTCCTAATCCAAGCCAAACTCACCCCTCCCTTTTGGGTCGAAGCCCTTCACACCGCCACCTATCTCCTTAATCGCAGTCCCTCGCGTGCCATTACCAACCAAACACCACCATATTACCGCCTTCATGGCCTTCACCCCACATATGATCACCTTCGCGTGTTCGGCTGCCTTTGTTTCCCCAACCTCTCCGCTACTACACCCCACAAGCTTGCTCCATGATCCACACGCTGCATTTTCCTCGGCTATCCCCTAGAACACGAGGGTTACAGGTGCTACGACTCACTTTCCCGGCGCGTTATAGTATCTCGTCACGTTATTTTTGACGAGAACACATTCCCATATGAGCCTCCCACACCATTGCCTACCGCTACCCCGTCCGCAGAAGATCAGGTCCCTTCGATCCAGCTGCAGCGACCCGTCCCAGATCCCATCGCGCCGACAACCTCGGACGGGCCCCACCAAATCACTGCGCGGCCCCGCCACCCACCCCATGCCACCAATCCCCGCACCAGCCCCCCCACTCCCACCGCGCCACCGTCCACGGGCGGCCCCACTTCCCACGCGCCCACCGGCTCGCCCTCGTCACACGCGTCCGCCAGTCAGCCCCGCTCCCCTCGGGATCCCGAATCTGACGCACCTGCCTCCCCCCTAGCGGCCCACCTGCCTTGGATCCCACGCCCGGCCCCTCTTCCACCGAATCCTCCTCGGATCGTGCGCCTGACTCCCACCTACCGCTCGCCAGCCCCACCAAATCTGCCTCTGATTCCGATCTAGCCTATACCACGCCTCCACGTCGGCCCCAGCATGCAATACCAATTGCACCACAGCAAAACTCCCACAGCATGCGCACTAGAGCCAAATCATTTTAATGTCAATCCAAATGCATCCGGTCTCTTCCTTAGCCAACAGCAATACACACTAGAGATACTTGATTGCGCCAACATGCTTCATTGCAAGCCGGTTTCCACACCAGTCGACACCACCGCCAAGCTCTCCTCGAGCTCCGGTGCACCACTACCCAACCCCACCACATATCGCAGCATCCCCGGCGCTTTACAGTATCTTACCCTCACTCGCCTGGATATTTCCTATGCCGTCCAACAGATCTGTCTCTTCATGTATGAGCCTCGTGCGTCACACATGCAACTCGTCAAACGAGTCATTCGCTACTTGCGTGGCACATCCCACTTCGGCCTTCAGTTATACAAAGCCTCCTCGCTGGATCTTGTTGCCTACACAGATGCTGACTGGGCCGGCTGTCCCGACACACGGCGATCCACTTCCGGGTTTTGTGTTTATCTTGGGCAGAACATGATCTCCTGGTCTTCCAAACGTCAGCCCACAGTATCTCGTTCTAGCGCCGAAGCCGAATATCACGGGGTCGCTAACTGCGTTGCCGAATCCTGCTGGATCCGTCAACTTCTCTATGAGCTTCGGCGTCCTCCCTCCCGTGCCACCATTGTCTATTGCGACAATGTCAGTGCCTCCTATCTCTCAACCAATCCAGTACAACATCAGCGCACCAAACATGTTGAGACCGACCTTCACTTTGTTCGGGATCGAGTTGCTCTTGGTGAAGCCCGGGTTCTTCACGTCCCATCGAGCTCGCAGTTTGTGGATATCTTCACCAGGGACTGCCCTCACCAATCTACACAGAGTTTAGGTCCAGCTTGAACGTCCTACCCAACGGCATACCAGCTGAGGGGGGGGGGGGGGGGGGGGGTTAGCATGTACACATTACTGTTGTATTTAGTCTGGCACGTCCAGTCCCATATTTGAGGATCTCAACTAACGCCCTGGCCTGCGTGCCTACTTCCTTGGGCTTTCTATATGTAATGGCTATTGTACTGTAATCTGAGATCAATGGCACGTCCAGTCCTATATTTGAGGATCTCAACTAACGCCCTGGCCTGCGTGCCTACTTCCTTGGGCTTTCTATATGTAATGGCTGTTGTACTGTAATCTGAGATCAAGGACAATCATTCTATTGTCTAACTGACAAAACTCACTTACCGTTTGCTTCAAAATTTCCTGCTTTTCAAATAGACCCTTAGCTAGTTTCCAGAGAGGTAATCTCTGCAACATTCACAGCAAAGTAACAACAGTACACGTTTAAGGTCACAAATTAGATCATAACACATAAACAATGTCGCATATGCCAAACTGGTTTACTACATGTCACCAGTTCAAAAGAAGCGACCAAGCAACAGTGAATCGCATCTTACAAAACCCAACATCACAAATATCGTCACTTCTACCTGCTTTTCCAGGTACAAATCTTACTTGATATTTGGCAGCCTTGTCATCACCTTGCCAGACATCCACACCAAGTGTTAGTTCTCCGTCCGCTTCGACAGAAACAACACATCGTGATAACTCAATTGCCCCATCTTTCGTAACAGGCACCATGCCATCCTGAGAATCAAGTAGCACCATCTCCAGATCATCGAGACTGGCCATACGTACAGCAAATCGCCCGTGATGGTCAGTTGGCCAGGATCCCTCAACAACTTGGACGGCGATAGTAGCCTCCACTGTCTTTGCAAGATGGCCAACCGTCACCTCCACTGTGCTTAGCTTAGAAGAGTATGTGTGGCAATGAACTCCTTGGCGGCGATCACCAGGAAGATAGTACTTGTCCTCGATGACTAGAAGGCTCAAGAGTTTATCTTCAGACGGCGTGTCACCCTTCACTTTTAGTTCAACCTCGTAGTTGACAGGATCAACGATCACAACAGCACGACTTGGACCAGTCAACAATAGAGAGGCATCCTGCATTATGATGTTTCAAAGTAATCAAATTTGGCTCTCTAGTGGATAAGATAACCAAACATGAAAATTCAGTAAAATGTCACTTGCGTCATTGTTCTATAGTGAGAATGAAGACATTTAACATGAATTGTACTGATCATCATCCCTATGGAACAATAAAGTATCTCAGATGCCTATCGTTATTAATCAGACAGGACATAGCAAGCAACTAGAAACTAGATTGAAAGCGACAAATAACACCATCCAGGATCTAATCTGTCTTAGAATTTGGAAGGAACCAAAACAAATCTGATAACAAAAATCATACCATCCAGGGATCTAATCTCTGTTAGAACTTAGAAGGAACAAAACCGAATCTGATAGAAAAATAAAGAGGGCTGTCTCTTTTTACATAGGACGTTTAGTTGAAAAAACATTCACATGATTGAGATACTGGGAATTTCGGCATGTTTGCCTCATGCGCTACAAATACAAAAAATGTTACGTTTGGTTACAAAAAGGCTACACTTGTTGTATTTGCAAAAAAGGCTACAAATACAATGGTAAGCTGGGGGTGAGGTCTGATTGCAACAACACTAGTTGCCTCTTATTTGAAAACATAGCTACACTTGTGTTTGGTTACGCCCCACTCCGTACACTCAATTTTTCTATACGGTACATATTGCATACCACAATAAAACATATATTTTCTGCAGTCTGCATGAAAAGGAATAAAATAGGTGGGCACAAATAATTCTGGTAGCTATTGATTATAGACTTGGATCCTTTATCACTAGTTTAAGAAAGAAAAGATCCACCTATGCGCTTGAAATGTATCAGAAATAAGCTGATTTCTGAACTATACTTCTTGCTTGATTGTTTCTAGTGTACCCCTTGTTTCCAGTGTATACAGGACATGTTCAAAACATCATGACTCGAACTCAAACTACAATGCTGCATCAAAATACTTAATACTAAAAGAACCTTCCTTATGTATGTCATTCACTCATTTGTACCATACAACATTGTACTTCCAGTAAATTAAAAAAAATCGAAAACTACCATGCATCATGGAAAGCACAAATACCAGCAGCCTAGTGCTGTCATAACTTTTGATCAAGCACCGTACATGTAGTGCTTGGTTAGTTCAGTTATTATCAACATCTATCATACTAAGTCACTGTATACAGCATTGCTGGATGAGCGTAGACTAATGTAGTACTTGGTTAGTCCCATTACTATCACACCTAATTTTTTCCTTTCAGATATGCATATACCATTTCCATTCTCTTCCATGCATGTTTGCGCAGGCTCAGCTATCTGTGACGTTCCATTCAACCACAAATATTGTATTTTGAACAACAAAAGTAATTATAACTAGTAGGGAGTAAGAGAGTTTGGTCATCATGTGAAAGATACCGGTTTCAAAGAAGTTCGTCAGTTGATCTAACCGCGTTGTCTAGAATTGGTAGTTGAAATATCTTATGAATCACCATAAAAAATGCACATACCCCTGAGGTGAGCCTCTGGCAATTGTCTCTGGTGCGGTTGAAGAGGAGGTTGCGATTGCGGTCAATTGAATCCCGCGCGGCGACGATGCCGTATACATCGAGGGGCCAATCCAGGCTATCATCTAACTGTGTCACCTTCACCGAGAAGATGACCACGGCATTAGCATAACCGACGCCGGCGAAGGGCGGTGGCGGCTCGTCGGTGTATCGCATTGGCTTTATAGACGCTGCACAGTCAAAATTCAGGTTAGCAATTCGTCCATGATTTGATGATAAATCCTAGTCATGTGCGGAATCGAAGAAGAAGAAGAAGAAGAAGAGGGATCGAGATGGCTTGGATCGGAGACGGATGCTTACTGGCTTGCTCGTAGGAGCCGCATAAGCTGGAGAAGGTCCAAATCCAGTTGTCGCGGTACCGCATCGCCACGGCGGCCTCCTCATCCTCACGTTCCGCCGCGTCCGACGCCGCGTCCGCCGCCGCCTCTGCGGCCACCTGCGCCCGGCGTTTCTCCTCGTTCGCCTCCAGCAGCAGGCGGCGCTTCCTCGTCCACTTGTCCTCGCGGTTCCCCCTCGCGGCTCTCCACTGCCTGCGGTTCATCCGCGGCGGCGCCTTCGCTTCTTCTGCCTCCGCCTCCATCTACGCCGGCGTCGGAAAAGCAGGTCGGGTGGGGCGGCGGAGTCGGGGAAGTTGTGGTGCACGGCGGAAAGGATAGGGCCAGAACCGCTGGTCCGATAAACTCTTCGCTAGCCGTAAATTGGCCCATTAAATTCGCTGATCAGGTCAACGGGCCTGCGGCCCAAGTAGCGTCAAGGAAGTCCAAACATGAAAGGCCTTGAAAATCAAGAGTCCAACTTCTTTGGACTTCTCAAAATCAGTATTCCGAAGAGAGTCAAGGATACCGATGGAAAGGCTGGAACCAGTATGGCAGCAAAACAAAATTTGGTGGGCCCCAATGATGGGCGTTGCGCGGCCCAATGAATATCATAGCGTGAAACTGACTCGGTACAAGCAAACCTACAGTTCGTGAGCTTCGAGATATGGCGAAGCAGTTTGCCCCCTCTATTTTATGTAGGACGCGTCTAGCGAGCGGCAGGGTGCTCGCTAGCGCTCGCGAGCGGCCAGCCAGAAAAGGTAAGCGCCTGTCCCCCTGGTCCCAGGAAAGAAAGATCCTTCCGGGTCAGCTGTTCCCACGCGCGAACAATGGAAAAGCAGGATCCCTCCACCGCCCGTCGCTGTCACGTGATACCCATCAACTCCCATCGCCTTCCACGCCCCCTCGCCCACCCTCTCTCCACCGCTGGTCGCTATCTTCTTCCCCACGAAGGAAAACAGATTCAAGGCCATGAACCAGATCCTGTAGAGCTGTCATGGAGAAGCAGCCAAGCTGAGGAGATCTGGGTCAGAAAACAGGAAGAAGAGAAGAGAAGCTTACCAGGCAACTGCCATTAGGTAAGAAATCCTTCTCCTCTCCCATATTAAAACCTTGTTGCCTATCCCCCTTGCCTTTCCCTCTGAATCTCCCAAATCAAGTAAAAAAAACTCCATGATTTTGAGGGGAGAAGGAAGACCAAGTAAAAGCACAGAAAATATGTGGATCTGATATGTGCATAAGTAATTCACTTCCTTGTGCAAGAAAACCATGGTTTGAAACCAACTTTCACCTGGATGTGTGCAAACAAACACACCCAGGGGTGAAAATTGCATCTTAGCAGAAAAAAACTTGATGTAGTCCCCTCTGCAACTAAACATGGTTTAATAGCCAACTTTTCCTTGGATGTGTGCAACAAGCACACACAGATGAGTGCAGATACCATGCATTATAGCCAACTAAAACATGTATTCTAGTCAACTCAACATGCATTATAGCCAAAACTAAACATGCATTTTACCAACTTGTACTTGTTATTTGCAAATGAACACATTAAAAAATTGTAGTATCTGTGTAACGAAAAATGCATAAATGTGCAACTGAATATGCATCCGAGCAAACTAAACCTGTATTGTGGCCAAACTAAAACGTGCATTCTACCTAACTTGTATTGGATGTTTGCGAGTGAACACATTAGAAAACCTGTAGTATATGTGTAACAAAAATGAATAATTGTGCAACTGAACAAGGATCGTAGCCAACTGAACATGCATATTAGCAAACTTAACTTGCATTCTAGCCAACTTTGTAGCTGGATGTTTGCAAATAAGAACAATAAAAATCTATAGTACAACAGCAAAAACACGAAGAACTTTTGTGAAAACCACACAAACATCCCTTCCAACTTCTCAAGCAATGTGTGCAAACAGAAAAAATAAACTAGGCTAATGAAAGCACAAACCATAGTAATCGTCACGCATATATTCTTGTCCCACACCTATTGCCAAGCTATAGGGAAAAATATTTTCAATATACTAGAAGTAAAAAACAGAAAAGGCGATGAAAACTATATCTATATTATGTCATCCAGATCTTCTATCTTCTTTCATCTGGATTCTCAATTGTAGCATCAAATCATGTCCAAATTATGTGCAGAAAATTCTAAATCAGCTCGTTGTCAAAAGCAAACCTGCACATCATTACAGCAAGAAAGAAAAAAGTGAGAAAAACACTGAGGTAAAAAAGTCATGTTGTTTATCTGTGCAACCTATTTACTGCAGCATGTGCAACTAACATAACCACTATGTGCAAGCAAAAAAATGCAGACCTGCTATAAAACAGTTTTTGGTAAAAACATGTAGTTTTTGCAACTAAGATTGTCATACTGGTGTGCAACTACTTATGATTGTGTTGTAGCATAAAAAACAGATTGTTTTTAGTTTGTTTGAAACACTCTTTGATAATTAATTTGTTGGCATCACTTCCATCTTTTTATGTGCAGGGTGTGTGTGGCGGCAGCAAAAAAGAAACGATGATTGATCTCAATGAGTTACCTCCTGATCTCAATGACACTACAAAAAAAACCACTTCTGTGATGATACGTGTTTGTCACAGTAGGTCACATTTTCTGTCATGCATATACATTCATGATGACCCGCCGTTAAGCTATCGGGTCCGGTTTTGGATCCGATAACCCGCTAACAGCAACGACTAATGGGGATTTTCCGCGTGTAAAATTCTCATTCGCGGGCGGATCCACGTGTCGGCTCAGCATTGGGACAGATGTCATCCAGCGAATGGACGGGGACGCGCCTATGATACGTCGACACGTGGCTCGGTCCAGCAGTGGCCCATTCAGGTCAAAAGGTCGGCCCGTTTGACCTGGTCAAAAGGTAAAGGCCCAGCCCACTGAAAGCATGTGAACGACATGTTCGCATATAGCCCATTTACAGCCCGCTAACACACGACCCATTATGGCCTATCTGAATTAGGCCCAGTAACGTCATCTGGGCCGTCCAATATGATTTCAGCCCGTTGTAACTTTCGGCTCATGTATGGCCCATGACGTCTTTCGGCCCATATGAGGCCCTGTGTTACTCTTGGCCCATTGACGGCCTGTGGTGAAACTGGCCCACAATGAACAGTATATCGCTTTATGCCCAATAAAGGCCCATTATTTCGTTGGGCCGTTTCCAGCCCATGTTATCTTTCGGCCTTCTAAGGGTCCATTTATTCTTGGGCTGATTTGCAGCAATCGATTACTTACGGTCCGTTACTGGCCTGTTCCGGTTGTGAGCCAAATTCAGCCCCTAGTTAAAGTCGGCTCGCTTGTGGCCCATTAATCTATTGGGCCGTTTTCACGGCGTCATTAAATACGACCCATTAATGGCATGTTATGTCTGTCGATAGAATTAAGCCCGTTATACTCATCAGCCTATTAACGACCCGTTATGGTCGGCCCATGAACGGGTGATTCTCACTCTAGCCCGTCTCGGCCCACAATGCGGTCCGTTATTAGCCAACGTTTGGCCAATCGATCATACGGACCGTAGAAGGCCCATTATTTCTACGTCCCATAGAAGGCCCGTATGAGGCCCATGGTCACTACAGCAGATAGCAGGACCATTGTGGCGACGGTCCGTATGTTCCCCATGGTTATTGTGGCATAGTTTTAAAAAATAGGTTATTACGACCACTAGCAAACCACAGAAAAAGAACTGCACTGACTACAAGCAAACAAATAAACAAGATAATAAGAAAATAAATAAGCAAGCAACTAACGCTAGGCTATTACGGCTATTACACATATTACATCCAGTGGGCATCAAAGTTCGCCACCAGTGCAAATATAGGGAACAAAGCAGCATATTACATATACTGGCCGTCTAAATTGGCCACCAGTGCAAATAAACGCGACAACAAAAAAAGTCCATAACTGAAACAACTTCACAAGAGCCCAAGAGATATTATCCTAGGTATCCATCATGCTGGTAATAAGCTTAGTGTAACATCCCAAATTTTTAATTTGGAATGTTATACATAGGTCATTGTTGCATATCATATTTTATTGCATTTTCGTTCTGCAATCCTCGAAATCCTAAGCAACTCAAGGACCCTCGGAGAGAGTTAGGGATTTCCCGGTTTTCATATTTGATTTTTATCAAATAATGAAAAGAGGATTTTTTATTTTAATTATTTTTCTCTCCGAAAAATATTTCATATTAAAATAAATGAGGGGAGATAATATGACTTCTCCAAATAATTGAAATATTGGAGGAAAAATATTAAAATCATTTATTTGATTTTATTTGCATTAGAAAAATTGCACGTTTTCAAAATTGCATTTTAGGGCCAAGAAAATGTTCATCTCGTTTTAAATATTTTGTTTAGACGGTGAAAATTTATTTTGGCATTTTTAGATTTTTATTTTATTTTATAGGATGTATTTTCTGTTCGGCGAAATTGTTTAAAAAGAAACTTCCAGCCGACTGGGCCGAAACCCAGCCGGGCCGGCCCAACTCCCCCGCGCCGCCGCCGACTCGGACGAGGAGTCCGGCCGAGACTCCTCCTTGCCGCCGCCTTGGCCCCTCCTCCAAGCCGCCGCCCCCCTTTATATATTCCGCCCCCGAGCCGCCACCACCACCCACCACCACCACCGCAGCCCGCCGCCGCAGCCGCACCGCCGCGAGCCGCCGTCCCGCACCGCTGCTGCCCGCCCCGCCGCTCGCAAGCCCGCCGCCGAGCCCCCCCCCCTCGCCGGAGAGGTAACGTGTCGATCCGCCGCCGCCGATTTTTTTAAGAACCGTTCGGTTTTTTTAGAAAACCCTT
The DNA here is from genome assembly GCA_032464435.1 of Aegilops umbellulata. Classification (NCBI taxonomy): domain Eukaryota; kingdom Viridiplantae; phylum Streptophyta; class Magnoliopsida; order Poales; family Poaceae; genus Aegilops; species Aegilops umbellulata. The sequence goes on from CP136055.1 coordinate 508,162,338, forward strand.
GTTCGTTTTTTAGATCGGTTCACTGGTTTTTCCCGGTTCTTCTATTTAGCATACATTCATCCGTACGTTCGTTCAAATGAACGGTTTTCTCCCGTTAGTTACAGCTAACGAACGCTCGTTCGTTAGTCTGTTCGTCAGTTTTCTTTTATCGGATTTTTCCGCGATTATTCTTGATCGTGATTTCTGATCCTATTTTCGTTTCTGTTTATCTTTTCGCCCGTTAGTCAGAATCAGGCGATTCAAGCGCCTAGATCTTCCTCTCGAGACCCTCTTTCTGTTTAATCAACTTAAACAAGATTTTGATACTGTAAAATTTGACTTTAGTTCAGATTAGTAAACGGATCTTGTTTGTTTCGCCGTTTGAGTTGCGTTGCTCCGTTTGATTTGATTCTTTTTGCAAACCGGAGTTCTTAAGTTGAACTTTCTAGTCAACCTCTTTTATTTGAGTTTTGCCCGTGCATCTTGCTTGATTGCTTATGTATGCTATTGTTTGTTTGCGATAGAATTCCCAGAGTGCGAAGCGTGCTACTATGAGTCCCTAGGTTTCGCGGATCGTCAGCAAGGCAAGTAACACATTGATCATACTCTTTTCATACCTAGTAGTTTCACCCCTCAAACATTGCATGATTAGGATGTCATTAACATGTGGGATGGGAAGTAGTTGATGAGGTAGAACCTATTGCCCTGTCATATTCAAACCCTTGGGAGTTACTTCTACGTGTCGCTTATATTGCTATGCTTGAAGGAAATATGCCCTAGAGGCAATAATAAAGTTATTATTTATTTCCTTATATCATGATAAATGTTTATTATTCATGCTAGAATTGTATTAACCGGAAACATAATACATGTGTGAATACATAGACAAACAGAGTGTCACTAGTATGCCTCTACTTGACTAGCTTGTTAATCAAAGATGGTTAAGTTTCCTAGCCATAGACATGAGTTGTTATTTGATTAACGGGATCACATCATTAGGAGAATGATGTGATTGACATGACCCATTTCGTTAGCGTAGCACTCGATCGTTTAGTGTGTTCCTATTGCTTTCTTCATGACTTATACATGTTCCTATGACTATGAGATTATGCAACTCCCGTTTACCGGAGGAACACTTTGTGTGCTACCAAACGTCACAACCTAACTGGGTGATTATAAAGGAGCTCTACATGTGTCTCCAAAGGTAGACGTTGGGTTGGCGTATTTCTAGATTAGGATTTGTCACTCCGATTGTCGGAGAGGTATCTCTGGGCCCTCTCGGTAATGCACATCACATAAGCCTTGCAAGCATTGCAACTAATGAGTTAGTTGCGAGATGATGTATTACAGAACGAGTAAGAGACTTACCGGTAATGAGATTAAACTAGTTATTGAGATACCGACGATCGAATCTCGGGCAAGTAACATACCGATGACAAAGGGAACAACGTATGTTGTTATGCGGTCTGACCGATAAAGATCTTCGTAGAATATGTAGGAGCCAATATGAGCATCCAGGTTCGGAGTTTTATTATGAGTTTATGAGTTTTGATGTACCGAAGGAGTTCGGAGTCCCGGATGAGATCGGGGACATGACGAGGAGTCTCGAAATGGTTGAGACGTAAAGATCGATATATTGGACGACTATATTCGGACATCGGAAAGGTTCTGAGTGGTTCGGGTATTTTTGGGAGTACCGGGGAGTTACGGGAATACGGGGAAGAGTATTGGGCCTTAATGGGCTTTAGTGGGATGGAGCCAGGAGGTGGCGCGCGCCCCTCCCAAGCCCAGTCCGAATTGGACAAGGGGTTTGGGGCGCGGCCCCCCTCTCCCTTCCTTCTCCACTTCCCTCCTTTCCCCCCTTCTCCTAGTTGGACTAGGAAAGAAGGAGTCCTACTCCCGGTGGGAGTAGGACTCCCCTTGGCGCGCCCTCCTCCTAGGGCCGGCCTCCTCCTCCCTTGCTCCTTTATATACGGGGGCAGGGGGGCACCCCATGGACACACAAGTTGATCTTCGTGATCGTTCCTTAGCCGTGTGCGGTGCCCCCCTCCACCATATTCCACCTCGGTCATATCATTGCGGTGCTTAGGCGAAGCCCTGCGTCGGTAGAACATCATCATCGTCATCACGCCGTCGTGCTGACGAAACTCATCCCCGAAGCTTTGCTGGATCGGAGCCCGGGGAGCGTCATCGAGCTGAACGTGTGCTAAGAACTCGGAGGTGCCGAAGTAACGGTGCTTGGATCGGTTGGACCGGGAAGACGTACGACTACTTCCTCTTCGTTGCGTCAATGCTTCCGCTTCGGTCTACAAGGGTATGTAGACAACACTCTCCTCTCTCGTTGCTATGCATCACCATGATCTTGTGTGTGCGTAGGAATTTTTTTGAAATTACTATGTTCCCCAACAGTGGCGTCCGAGCCTAGGTTTTTATGGTTTGATGTTATTTGCACGAGTAGAACACAAGTGAGTTGTGGGCGATATAAGTCATACTGCCTACCAGCATGTCATACTTTGGTTCGGCGGTATTGTTGGATGAAGCGGCCCGGACCGACATTACGCGTACGCTTACGCGAGATTGGTTCTACCGCCGTGCTTTGCACACAGGTGGCTGGAGGGTGTCAGTTTCTCCAACTTTAGTTGAACCGAGTGTGGCTACGCCCGGTCCTTGCAAAGGTTAAAACGGCATCAACTTGACAAACTATCGTTGTGGTTTTGATGCGTAGGTGAGATTGGTTCTTGCTTAAGCCCGTAGCAGCCACGTAAAACTTGCAACATACAGAGTAGAGGACGTCTAACTTGTTTTTGCAGGGCATGTTGTGATGTGATATGGTCAAGACATGATGCTAAATTTTATTGTATGAGATGATCATGTTTTGTAACTGAGTTATCGGCAACTGGCAGGAGCCATATGGTTGTCGCTTTATTGTATGCAATGCAATCGCCTTGTAGTGCTTTACTTTATCACTAAGCGGTAGCGATAGTCGTAGAAGCATAAGATTGGCGAGACGACAACGATGCTACGATGGAGATCAAGGTGTCGCGCCGATGACGATGGTGATCATGAGAGTGCTTCGGAGATGGAGATCACAAGCACAAGATGATGATGGCCATATCATATCAGTTATATTGATTGGATGTGATGTTTATCTTTTTATGCATCTTATCTTGCTTTGATTGATGGTAGCATTATAAGATGATCTCTCACTAAATTATCAAGAAGTGTTCTCCCTGAGTATGCACCGTTGCCAAAGTTCGTCGTGCCCAGACACTACGTGATGATCGGGTGTGATAAGCTCTACGTCCATCTACAACGGGTGCAAGCCAGTTTTGCACACGCAGAATACTTGAGTTATACTTGACGAGCCTAGCATATGCAGATGTGGCCTCGGAACACGGAGACCGAAAGGTCGAGCGTGAATCATATAGTAGATATGATCAACATAATGATGTTCACCATTGAAGACTAATCCATTTCACGTGATGATCGGTTATGGTTTAGTTGATTTGGATCACGTGATCACTTAGAAGATTAGAGGGATGTCTATCTAAGTGGGAGTTCTTAAGTAATATGATTAATTGAACTTTAATTTATCATGAACTTAGTGCTGGTAGTATTAGCATATCTGTGTTGTAGATCAATAGCTCGCGTTGTTGCTTTCATTGTTTATTTTGATATGTTCCTAGAGAAAATTGTGTTGAAAGATGTTAGTAGCAATGATGCGGATTGGATCCGTGATCTGAGGTTTATCCACATTGCTACACAGAAGAATTATGTCCTTGATGCACCGCTAGGTGACAGACCTATTGCAGGAGCAGATGCAGACATTATGAATGTTTGGCTAGCTCAATATGATGACAACATGATAGTTTAGTGCACCATGCTTAACGGCTTAGAATCGGGACTTCAAAGACATTTTGAACGTCATGGACCATATGAGATGTTTCAGGAGTTGAAGTTAATATTTCAAGCAAATACCTGAGTTGAGAGATATGAAGTCTCCAACAAGTTCTATAGCTAAAAGATGGAGGAGAATTTCTCAACTAGTGAGCATGTGCTCAGATTGTCTGGGTACTACAATCGCTTGAATCAAGTGGGAGTTAATCTTCCAGATAAGATAGTGATTGACAGAATTCTCTAGTCACCATCACCAAGTTAGTAGAATTTCGTGATGAACTATAATATGCAAGGGATGACGAAAGTAATTCCCAAGCTCTTCGTGATGCTGAAATCGACGAAGGTAGAAATCAAGAAAAACATCAAGTGTTGATGGTTAACAAGACCACTAGTTTCAAGAAAAGGGCAAAGGGAGGAAGGGGAACTTCAAGAAGAACGGCAAGCAAGTTGCTGCTCAAGTGAAAAGCCCAAGTCTAGACCTAAGCCTGAGACTAAGTGCTTCTACTGCAAAGGGACTGGTCACTGGAAGCAAAACTTTCCCAAGTATTTGGCGGATAAGAAAGGATGGCAAAGTAAACAAAGGTATATTTGATATACATGTTATTGATGTGTACTTTACTTATGTTTATAGCAACCCCTAAGTATTTGATACTAGTTCAGTTGCTATGATTAGTAACTTGAAACGGGAGTTGCAGAATAAACAGAGACTAGTTAAGGGTGAAGTGACAATGTGTGTTGGAAGTAGTTCCAAGATTGATAGGATCATCATCGCACACTCCCTATACTTTCTGGATTAGTGTGGAACCTAAATAAGTGTTATTTGGTGTTGAGCATGAATATGATTTGATCATGTTTATTGCAATACGGTTATTCATTTAAGTAAGAGAATAAATTGTTGTTCTGTTTACATGAATAAAACCTGATATGGTTACACACCCAATGAAAATGGTTCATCGGATCTCGATCATAGTGATACACATATTCATAATATTGAAGCCAAAAAGATGCAAAGTTAATAATGATAGTGCAACTTATTTGTGGCACTGCCGTTTAGGTCATATTGGTGTAAAGCGCATGAAGAAACTCCATGCTGATGGGATTTTGGAATCATTTGATTATGAATCACTTGATGCTTACATACCATGCCTTATGGGCAAGATGACTAAAACTCCGTTCTACGGAACAATGGAGCGAGAAACTGACTTGTTGGAAATAATACATACTGATGTATGCGATCCGATGAGTGTTAAGGCTCGCGGCGGGTATCATTATTTTCTGACCTTCACAGATGATTTGAGCAGATATGGGTATATCTACTTGATGAAACACTAGTCTGAAACATTTGAAAAGTTCAAAGAATTTCAGAGTGAAGTGGAGAATCATCGTAACAAAAAAAAGTTTCTACGATATGATCGCGAGGTAGAATATTTGAGTTACGAGTTTGGTCTTCAATTAAAACAATGTGGAATAGTTTCACAAACTCATGCCACCTGGAACACCACATCATAATGGTGTGTCCGAACGTCATAACCGTACTTTATTTGATATAGTGCAATCTATGATGTTTCTTACCGATTTACCACTATCGTTTTGGGGTTATGCATTAGAGACAGCTGCATTCTCGTTAAAAAGGGCACCATCTAAGTCCATTGAGACGACACAATCTGAACTGTGGTTTGGCAAGAAACCAAAGCTATCGTTTCTTAAAGTTTGGGGTTGTGATGCTTATATGAAAAAGTTTCATCCTGATAAGCTCAAACCAAAATCGGAGAAATATGTCTTCATAGGATACCCAAAGGAGACTGTTGGGTACACCTTCTATCACAGATCCGAAGGCAAGACATTCGTTGCTAAGAATGGATCCTTTCTAGAGAAGGAGTTTCTCTCGAAAGAAGTGAGTGGGAGGAAAGTAGAAACTTGATAAGGTAATTGTACCTTCTCCCTTATTGGAAAGTAGTTCATCACAGAAATCTGTTCCTGTGACTCCTACACCAATTAGTGAGGAAGATAATGATGATGATCATGTAACTTCAGATCAAGTTACTACCGAACCTCGTAGGCCAACCAGAGTGAGATCCGCACCAGAGTGGTACGGTAATCCTATTCTGGAGGTCATGTTACTTGACCATGACGAACCTACGAACTATGAGGAAGCGATGATGAGCCTAGATTCCGCGAAATGGTTTGAGGCCATGAAATCTGAGATATGATCCATGTATGAGAACAAAGTATGGATTTTGATGGATTTTCCCGATGATCGGCAAGCCATAGAAAATAAATGTATCTTCAAGAGGAAGACGGATGCTGATAGTAGTGTTACTATCTACAAAGCTAGAATTGTCGCAAAAGGTTTTCGACAAGTTCAAGGTGTTGACTACGATGAGAGTTTCTCACTCGTATCTATGCTTAAGTCTGTCCGAATCATGTTAGCAATTGCCGCATTTTATGAAATCTGGCAAATGGATAAACAAAACCGCATTCCTTAATGGATTTGTTAAAGAAGAGTTGTATACGATGCAACTAGAAGGTTTTGTCGATCCTAAAGGTGTTAACAAAATATGCAAGCTCCAGCGATCCATCTATGGACTGGTGCAAGCATCTCGGAGTTGGAATATACGCTTTGATAAGATGATCAAAGCATATAGTTTTATACAGACTTGCGGTGAAGCCTGTATTTACAAGAAAGTGAGTGGGAGCACTACAGCATTTCTGATAAGTATATGAAAATGACATATTGTTGATCGGAAATAATGTAGAATTATTCTGCAAAGCATAAAGGAGTATTTGAAAGGAGTTTTTCGAAGAAGGACCTCGGTGAAGCTGCTTACATATTGAGCATCAAGATCTATAGAGATAGATCAAAACGCTTGATAAGTTTTTTCAATGAGTACATACCTTGACAAAGATTTTGAAGTAGTTCAAAATGGAACAGTCAAAGAAAGAGTTCTTGTCTGTGTTACAAGGTGTGAAATCAAGTAAGACTCAAAGCTCGACCACGGCAGAAGATAGAAAGAGAATGAAAGTCATTCCCTATGCCTCAGCCATAGTTTCTATAAAGTATGCCATGTTGTGTACCAGATCTATTGTATACCTTACACTGATTTTGGCAAGGGAGTACAATAGTGATCTAGGAGTAGATCACTGGACAGCGGTCAAAATTATCCTTAGTGGAATAAGGATATGTTTCTCGATTATGGACGTGACTAAAAGGTTCGTCGTAAAAGGTTACGTCGATGCAAGTTTTGACACTAATCTAGATGACTCTAAGTCTCAATCTAGATACATATTGAAAGTGGGAGCAATTAGCTAGAGTAGCTCCGAGCAGAGTATTGTTGACATAGAAATTTGCAAAATACATACGGATCTGAATGTGGCAGACCCGTTGACTAAATTTCTCTCACAAGCAAAACATGATCACTCCTTAGTACTCTCTGGGTGTTAATCACATAGCGATGTGAACTAGATTATTGACTCTAGTAAACCCTTTGGGTGTTGATCACATATCGATGTGAACTATGGGTGTAAATCACATGGTGATGTAAACTATTGCTGTTAAATCACATGGCGATGTGAACTAGATTATTGACTCTAGTGCAAGTGGGAGACTGAAGGAAATATGCCCTATAGGCAATAATAAAGTTATTATTTATTTCCTTATATCATGATAAATGTTTATTATTCATGCTAGAATTGTATTAACCGGAAACATAATACATGTGTGAATACATAGACAAACAGAGTGTCACTAGTATGCCTCTACTTGACTAGCTCGTTAATCAAAGATGGTTAAGTTTCCTAGCCATAGACATGAGTTGTCATTTGATTAACGGGATCACATCATTAGGAGAATGATGTGATTGACATGACCCATTTCGTTAGCTTAGCACTCAATCGTTTAGTGTGTTGCTATTGCTTTCTTCATGACTTATACATGTTCCTATGACTATGAGATTATGCAACTCCCATTTACCGGAGGAACACTTTGTGTGCTACCAAACGTCACAACGTAACTGGGTGATTACAAAGGAGCTCTACAGGTGTCTCCAAAGGTAGATGTTGGGTTGGCGTATTTCGAGATTAGGATTTGTCACTCCGATTGTCGGAGAGGTATCTCTGGGCCCTCTCGGTAATGCACATCACATAAGCCTTGCAAGCATTGCAACTAATGAGTTAGTTGCGAGATGATGTATTACGGAACGAGTAAAGAGACTTGCTGGTAACGAGATTGAACTAGGTATTGAGATACCGACGATCGAATCTCGGGCAAGTAACATACCAATGACAAAGGGAACAACGTATGTTGTTATGCGGTCTGACCGATAAAGATCTTCGTAGAATATGTAGGAGCCAATATGAGCATCCAGGTTCCGCTATTGGTTATTGACCGGAGACATGTCTCGGTCATGTCTACATTGTTCTCGAACCATAGGGTCCGCACGCTTAAGGTTTCGATGACAGTTATATTATGAGTTTATGAGTTTTGATGTACCGAAGGAGTTCGGAGTCCCGGATGAGATCGGGGACATGACGAGGAGTCTCGAAATGGTCGAGACATAGAGCTCGATATATTGGACGACTATATTCCGACATCGGAAAGGTTCTGAGTGGTTTGGGTATTTTTGGGAGTACCGGGGAGTTACGGGAATACGGGGAAGAGTATTGGACCTTAATGGGCTTTAGTGGGAAGGAGCCAGGAGGTGGCGCGCGCCCCTCCCACGCCCAGTCCGATTTGGACAAGGGGTTTGGGGCGCGGCCCCCGTCTCCCTTCCTTCTCCACTTCCCTCCTTTCCCCCCTTCTCCTAGTTGGTCTAGGAAAGAAGGAGTCCTACTCCCGGTGGGAGTAGGACTCCCCTTGGCGCGCCCTCCTCCTAGGGCCGGCCTCCTCCTCCCTTGCTCCTTTATATATGGGGGCAGGGGGGCACCCCATGGACACACAAGTTGATCTTCGTGATCGTTCCTTAGCCGTGTGCGGTGTCCCCCTCCACCATATTCCACCTCGGTCATATCGTTGCGGTGCTTAGGCGAAGCCCTGCGTCGGTAGAACATCATCATCGTCATCACGCCGTCGTGCTGACGAAACTCATCCCCGAAGCTTTGCTGGATCGGAGCCCGGGGAGCGTCATCGAGCTGAACGTGTGCTAAGAACTCGGAGGTGCCGGAGTAACGGTGCTTGGATCGGGAAGACGTACGACTACTTCATCTACGTTGAGTCAACGCTTCCGCTTCGGTCTACGAGGGTACGTAGACAACACTCTCCTCTCTCGTTGCTATGCATCACCATGATCTTGTGTGTGCGTAGGATTTTTTTTGAAATTACTACGTTCCCCAACAATGCTATGCTCGTAGGCGTGGTTTGGGTGAGTGAAATCCATGACACATGTGAGATTGTTAACTAATGGTTCAACTTAAGGTGGCAACTTAAATTAACATCTGGGTGGATTGAGGCACCTGGAGTACCCAGTGTTGCCTGTATTTTTTGGAAATCCCGGAGTACCCGTGTGATCTTCCTATGGACCACCACCCAGGCTCAAAGGGAACTGAGATGATTCATGCTAGAAACTTCCGTGTGCAGCCACAAGCTATTATGGGCTCTAGCATAGTTGAGTAAGTTACGTGAAGCTCTTGAAGAGGCAGATCAACAGGTAGTGGGATGTAGGTTTGGTATGGTCTGTCTGGAGTAGAGAGTTAATGTTTCTGAAAGACTGTGTCTCGGTCATCCGTTTCTCAAACACCATGTAGTGGGAGAAATACAACGGAAGCGATCGAGTCTTGTGGGGAAAAGTGCGCAAACCTCTGCAGAGTGTACAATCTAATCACGGTTAGCCGTGTCCCGGTTATGGACAATCTTGAGTATCTAGTACTTGGAGTATCTTAAGTATCTCATCACTCTTAATTAATATTGTTGGGTTGTTAACTTTTAATTAGGATTGTGTTGGAGGTACCTTCTCAATATTTATCAACCAACTTTGTAGTTAAATAAAATATATTCCTTTGCCGTAGGGAAAAATTGGCTTTTCGCAAAAACTATAACCATACAGCCTTCCACTAGCCAAATATGCATGTAGTGATAGCATTATTCTATTCTTGCTCTACTGTATTATATTGCCAGCATATTCCATGTGCTGGCCCGTTTTCGGGCTGCAACGTATTATGTTGCAGACTTTTCAGATGAGTAATGTTCGTTAGGTCGTTGCCGTGCAGCTCAGCTATGCATTGGAGTTGATGAACTCGCTTTATCTTCCAAGCCTTCCGCTGTTATCGTATTAGATGGCCTGAAGCCATATTTATTGTAATAAGTTCTCTTTTGAGACATTCGATGTAATAAGTGTGTGATTGCTACTCTGTTATAAATCCTTCGAGTACTGTGTGTGTCAGCATTACCGATCCAGGGATGACACTAAAGCATAGAGACTTGACCGTTTAAGGTCGGGTCGCTACAAGATGGTATCAGAGCACACACTGAGTGTAGGACACGACCACTAAGAAAAACCCCAGGTCACTCTTCTCTACTCATTTCTGAATCCTCTCCATTTTCTACTCCTTAGGATGGCGGAGATGAAGAACAAGTTTGCGCAACTGGATGAGGACACACCTTTTGGACTCCATTTGAAGGAAGTCACTAGGTACTTGAACATTGGAATACCAAGCTTCACCGGGACGTACAACGCCACCTTACCAGAAGAGGAGCATTGGATGATTCAAGTACAAGTTCCAGGAAGGACGTTCTCGCCAACCTCTAAACCCATAGAATTTTATTTCGAAGCACCTACCTGGAGTCTAGGCAAGAGCATGGCAGCCCACATTACCATGGGACGCATTGGAGAAGTCTACAACAGGGAACTTAAGGACACTATCTACCAGATATGTGAGCGCCGAGACGAGCAATGGGAAGTGATCAGCACCAAGAAGGATAGATCCATTGCAGCTTTCATCCAGGAGTTAAACCAACACATTCGACGTCAGGAGAACCAGATGTGCGTGGACATGATGGACTTGAAGAAGGCGAAGACTAGGATCATCGAACTGGAGGAAGAACTCAAGTTTACACGTGATGGATATGAGGAGGAAATTAAGACACTACTGGAGAAGAATGACGACCTGGTTAAGAAGATCGGAGTATTCATGGGAGGTCCAGCACCAGGAGGAGAAGATGACGGTTCCACTTGCCCGGACAACTGCATCATCATCGATGACACGATTCCGATCCTAGTGATGATGACTTTGAAGACGAAGCTGGAGCAGATATCATGGAGTCTTCCACCGATCAAAATTTCTAGATGACCACCATATATTAGTAGTACTCCCCCATGTATTTAGTAGTAGAGCACTTTTCGATAGTTCTAGACTGTTTGTATGCCCTTGCTTGATTGATTGAGTGAAATGATTGAGTTTGTCTCATGTGCATATGGGTAGTGCTTTCTCATTAGACCCCTTTTCCATTCTGATCTCTTCCATCTAAACCCATCAGATGCCTCCGAGACGTGACACCGGTTTTGCCTTCCCGCCAGAGCTCACCCAGTTGATCCAGCAGCAGAATGCCTTGATGCAATTGCTAGTTCAGAACCAGGGCAACAACAACAATAACAACAACAACAACCCGCCGCCAGTTGACAACCTACCCCGTTTCCTAAGGTTACAACCGCCGGTGTTTTCCAGTAGCACCGAGCCTATAGTTGCTGATGACTGGCTACGCCATATTGGAAGGGAGTTGACCACCACAGGTTGCACAGATGCTGAGAAGGTGCGCTTTGCCGCACATCAATTGGATGGACCAGCAGCCTCATGGTGGGAGAATTACACGACCACTTTCCCCATAGCCAACATCACTTGGGACCAGTTTCAGCAAGCTTTCCGCACAGTCCATGTCTCAACTGGAGCCCTGAATATGAACAAGCGCGAGTTTCACAACTTACGCCAAGGGAACCGTACCGTGGCTCAGTACGTGGATGAATTTAGCAAGTTATCTCGCTATGCCCCTGACGATGTGGCCACGGATGCCGCGAAGCAGGAGAAGTTTATGGAAGGGCTGAATGATGAGATGAGCATGCAGTTGATGGTAGTAACCTTCAAAAACTACCAGGAGTTGGTCGATAAGGCTCTTATTATTGAAGGGAAGCAGCGGCAGATTGAGAGCCGTAAGAGGAAGTATGGACAAGGGAGGTATAACTCAGGTGCTCAGCAGAAGCCTTGCCTAACCCCGAACTCGGGAGGACTTGTTCATAACCATGGAGGTCATAACCACGCCGGAGGAGGATCGCATAACCACAATGGTTTTGAGAATGGGAATGGGAACGGAAGTAACAACAATCAGAACCGCTCCAACCCAGCCACACCCGCCAAAATAGACCTAAGTCACGTTACTTGCTTTAAGTGCGGGAATACTGGACACTATGCCATGGATTGCTCTGAAGGGAAGAATGGAAACGGAAAAGGGAGCGTTGGGAAGAAGCCCAATCCATTCAACAAAGGACAAGTGAACCACGTTAACGTGGAGGAAGTTGAAGAGCATCCGGACGCGGTAATAGGTAAGTTTTTGGTTAAGTCATTTACCGCTCTTGTTCTTTTTGATACTGGTGCATTGCATTCATACATATCAAGGGGATTCATGGATAAGTTTAAACTACCAACCCAAACCCTTAGGACCCCTCTTTTAGTGAGCTCACCTGGAGCAGAGTACATGGCTAGCCGATGGTGCAATCAGATACCCCTAACCATTGGCACACATGTTTTTCCGTCCGACCTAATTATCTTGGAGTCACAAGGATTGGATGTGATATTAGGCATGGACTGGATGTCTAAGTATGGAGGAAGTATTGACTGTGCAAGTAGGTCGATTTATCTCACCACCCCGGAGGGAAAAAGGATTAAGTATGTATCTAGGCATGTGCCTAGGAGGAGCCAAGTGAATACCCTCACGGGAGTTGTTCAGGAAGAAGTGCCTCTAGTGAAGGATTACCCGGATGTTTTTCCAGAGGAGTTACCAGGCATGCCACCGGATAGAGACATTGAGTTTTTGATAGAGCTATTTCCAGGTACAGGGCCAATATCCAAGAGACCCTATCGGATGCCCGCAAATGATCTGGAGGAGATTAAGAAACAGATCAAGGAGTTATTGGAGAAAGGTTACATTCAAAGGAGTTCATCACCTTGGGGAGCCCCAGTGCTTTTGGTTGAGAAGAAGGATAAGTCCCTAAGGATGGTTGTTGATTACTGGGCCTTGAATGAAGTGACGATTGAGAACAAGTACCCGCTGCCGATGATCAATGATCTGTTTGATCAGTTGCAAGGAGCTAAGGTGTTTTCAAAGATCGATTTGCCATCGGGATACCATCAGTTGAAGATTCGAGAGAAGGATATACCAAAGACAACGTTCACCACACGGTACGGATTATACGAGTATACGGTCATGCCGTTTGGACTGACTAGCGCCTTTGCCTATTTCATGAGCATGATGAATAAGGTATTCATGGAGTATTTGGACAAGTTTGTTGTGGTGTTTATTGATGATATAATGGTATATTCGAAGAATGAAGAGGAGCACAAGGAGCATTTACGCTTAGTTCTCGAGAAACTCAGGGAACACCAGCTGTATGTTAAGTTCAGCAAATGCGAGTTTTGGTTGAAGGAAGTCGGATTCCTTGGACATGTTATATCAGGAGAAGGTATAGCAGTAGACCCCACCAAGGTCCAGTCAGTCACTGAATGGTTGGCACCCACTTTAGTTAGTGAGATTCGCAGTTTTCTTGGACTCGTAGGATACTACCGAAGATTCATTGAGAATTTTTCCAAGATTGCGAAACCAATGACAGAATTATTGAAGAAGGATACGAAGTTTAAATGGACGGAAGATTGCTAGAAAAGTTTCCAGGAGTTGAAGAAACGTTTGACTATAGCCCCAGTGCTAACGCTGCCAGATATACATAAGGATTTCCAAGTGTATTGCGACGCCTCTCGCTTAGGACTTGGATGTGTGCTCATGCAGGACGGAAGAGTTGTTTTGTATGCCTCATGACAACTAAAACCTCATGAGTTGAATTATGCCACGCATGATTTGGAGTTAGCAGCCGTAGTGCATGCATTGAAGACTTGGAGACATTACCTTATTGGAAATCGTTGTGATGTGTACACGGATCATAAGAGTTTGAAGTACATCTTCACACAAAAGGAGCTGAGCCTTAGGCAGAGGAGATGGTTGGAGATTATAAAGGATTATGACATGAAGCTGCACTATCATCCAGGCAAGGCCAATGTCGTAGCAGACGCTTTGAGCCGGAAGAGTTATGCTAATATCCTAGAGAGCACGGGATTACCAAAGGAGTTAGCAGAGGATATCATGGAACTTCGATTAAAGATTGTTCCTAGAGGTTTTATTGCAACAATGGAGGTTCAGTCGACATTGTTAGGAAAGATTCGAGAAGCTCAGAAGGATGACAAAGAGATTGCCGAGATAAAGGAGAAAATGAGCAAAGGAAAGTCCAAAGGTTTTCGTGAGGATGAGCATGATACCTTATGGTTTGAGGACCGTGTTTATGTGCCCAATAACACAGAGATCAGGAAGTTGATAATTCAAGAGGTTCATGACTCACCATACTCGATACACCCCGGAAACACCAAGATGTATTTGGATTTAAAGGAACGTTTCTGGTGGACTGGTATGAAGAAGGATATTTTCGAGTATGTAGCCGTATGTGATGTATGTCAGAGAGTGAAGGCAGAGGATCAAAAGCCAGCAGGATTGCTACAGCCTATGCCGATACCCGAGTGGAAGTGGGATAAACTTGGCATGGAATTTATCACCGGATTGCCCAGGACCAAATCAGGATATGATTCGATATGGGTAGTAGTTGATCGCTTGACCAAAGTGGATCACTCTATCCCAGTGAAAACCACGTATACAAGTGCGAAGTTGGCCAAGATATATATGTCCAGGATCGTATGTCTGCATGGAGTTCCGAGGACCATCGTATCAGATAGAGGAACACAGTTTACCTCAAAGTTTTGGAATCAGCTACACCAGACTTTGGGCACTAGGCTAGAGTCCAGTACAGTGTTTCACCCACAGACGGATGGACAGACCGAGAGAGTCAACCAGATTCTGGAATACATGTTGAGAGCCTGTGCGCTAGATTATGGATCTAGTTGGGATGACAATTTGCCTTACGCAGAGTTCTCATACAACAATAGTTACCAAGCTAGTTTGAAGATGGCACCGTTCGAAGCCCTGTATGGACACAGGTGCAGAACGCCATTGATGTGGGATGAAGTAGGAGACCGACAGTTGTTTGGACCAGACCTGATCAAGGAGTCTGAAGAGAAGGTTAAGCTGATTCGTGATAGATTAAAGATTGCTCAGTCCGGGCAGAAGAGTTATGTAGACTCAAAACGCAAGGAGGTAACCTATGAAATTGGAGACAAAGCACATCTGCGAGTATCACCCTTGCGAGGAGTGAAATGTTTTGGAGTTAAGGGAAGTTAGCCCCGAGATTTGTAGGACCGTATCATGTTTTGGAACGGATGGGAGAAGTTGCCTACAAGTTAGAGTTACCCGAAGGACTGTCAGGAGTTCACGATGTATTTCACGTTTCACAGTTGAAGAAGTGCCATGCTGAGATGGCCGATATACTGTTAAGAGATACAGTACCCTTGGAGGCGATTCAGTTGGACAGTGATTTGATTTATGAGGAGAAGCCAGTTAAGGTTCTTGAGTTTGCCAGCCGAGTCACCTGCAGCAAGGTTATCAAGTTTTGTAAGGTTCAGTGGAGCCACCATACCGAGGATGAAGCCACCTGGGAACGAGAGGATGATCTACTCAAAGACCACCCACACCTATTTTCTAGCCAACCCGAATCTCGAGGGCGAGATTCATCTTAAGGGGGGTAGGTTCGTAACATCCCAAATTTTCAATTTGGAATGTTATACATAGGCCATTCTTGCATATCATATTTTATTGCATTTTCGTTCCGCAATCCTCAAAATCCTAAGCAACTCAAGGACCCTCGGAGAGAGTTGGGGATTTCCCGGTTTTCATATTTGTTTTTTATCAAATAATGAAACGAGGATTTTTGATTTTAATTATTTTTCTCTCCGAAAAGTATTTCATATTAAAATAAATGAGGGGAGATAATATGACTTTTCCAAAATAATTGAAATATTGGAGGAAAATATTAAAATCATTTATTTGATTTTATTGGGATTTTATTTGCATTAGAAAAATTGCACGCTTTCAAAATTGCATTTTAGGGCCAAGAAAATGTTCATCTCGTTCTAAATATTTTATTAAGACGGTGAAAATTTATTTTGGCATTTTTAGATTTTTATTTTATTTTATAGGATTTATTTCTGTTTGGCGAAATTGTTTTAAAAAAAACTTCCAGCCGACTGGGCCGAAACCCAGCCGGGCCGGCCCAACTCCCCCGCGCCGCCGCCGACTCGGACGAGGAGTCCGGCCGGGAATCCTCCTCACCGCCGCCTTGGCCCCTCCTCCAAGCCGCCGCCCCCCCTTTATATACTCCGCCCCCGAGCCGCCACCACCACCCACCACCACCACCGCAGCCGCAGCCGCGCCGCCTGCCGCCGCCCCGCGCCGCCGAGCCGCCCCGCCGCCCGCAAGCCCGCCGCTGAGCTCCCCCTCGCCGGAGTTGCCTCGCCGGAGAGGTAACGTGCCGATCCGCCGCCACCGGTTTTTAGGAACCGTTCGGTTTTTTTAGAAAACCCTAGTTCGGTTTTTTAGATCGGTTCGTCGGTTTTTCCCGGTTCTTCTATTTAGCGGACGTTCGTCCGTACGTTTGTTTAAATAAACGGTTTTCGCCCGTTAGTTACAACTAACGAATGCTCGTTCGTTAGTCTGTTCGTCAGTTTTCTTTTATCGATTTTTTCCGCGATTATTCTTGATCGTGATTTCTGATCCGATTTTCGTTTCTGTTTATCTTTTCGCTCGTTAGTCAGAATCAGGCGATTCAAGCGCCTAGATCTTCGTCTCGAGACCCTCTTTCTGTTTAATCAACTTAAACAAGATTTTGATACTGTAAAATTTGACTTTAGTTCAGATTAGTAAACGGATCTTGTTTCTTCGCCGTTTGAGTTTCCTTGCTCCGTTTCATTTGATTCTTTTTGCAACCGGAGTTCTTAAGTTGAACTTTTTGGTCAACCTCTTTTATTTGAGTTTTGCCCGTACACCTTGCTTTATTGCTTATGTATGCTATTGTTTGTTTGCGATACAATTCCCGGAGTGCGAAGTGTGCTACTACGAGTCCCTAGGTTTCGCGGATCGTCAGCAAGGCAAGTAACACATTGATCATACTCTTTTCATACCCAGTTTTATGCATTAGTTTCACCCCTCAAACATTGCATGATTAGGATGTCATTAACATGTGGGATGGGAAGTAGTTGATGAGGGAGAATCTATTACCCTGTTATATTTACGTGTCGCTTATATTGCTATGCTATGCTCGTAGACGTGGTTTGGGTGAGTGAAATCCATGACAGATGTGATATTGTTAACCAATGGTTCAACTTAAGGTGGCAACTTAAATTAACATCTGCGTGGATTGAGGCACCTGGAGTACCCAGTGTTGCCTGTATTTTTTGGAAATCCCGGAGTACCCGTGTGATCTTCCTATGGACCGCCACCCAGGCTCAAAGGGAACTGAGATGATTCATGCTAGAAACTTCCGTGTGCAACCACAAGCTATTATGGGCTCTAGCATAGTTGAGTAAGTTACGTGAAGCTCTTGAAGAGGCAGATCAGCAGGTAGTGGGATGTAGGTTTGGTATGGTCTGTCCGGAGTAGAGAGTTAATGTTTCTGAAAGACTGTGTCTCGGTCATCCGTTCCTCAAACACCATGTAGTGCAAGAAATACAACAGAGGCGATCGAGTCTTGTGGGGAAAAGTGCGCAAACCTCTGCAGAGTGTACAATTTAATCATGGTTAGCCGTGTCCCCGGTTATGGACAATCTTGAGTATCTAGTACTTGGAGTGTCTTAAGTATCTCATCACTCTTAATTAATATTGTTGGGTTGTTAACTTTTAATTAGGATTGAGTTGGAGGTACCTTCTCAATATTTATCAACCAACTTTGTAGTTAAATAAAATATATTCCTTTGCCGTAGGGAAAAATTGGCTTTTCGCAAAAACTATAACCATATAGCCTTCCACCAGGCATATATGCATGTAGTGATAGCATTATTCTATTCTTGCTCTACTATGTTATATTGCCAGCATATTCCAGGTGCTGACCTGTTTTCGGGCTGCAACGTATTATGTTGCAGACTTTTCAGACGAGGAGTAATGTTCGTTAGGTCGTTGTCGTGCAGCTCAGCTATGCCGTTGGAGTTGATGGACTCGCTTTATCTTCCAAGCCTTCCGCTGTTATCGTATTAGATGGCCTTAAGCCATATTTATTGTAATAAGTTCTCTTTTGAGACATTCGATGTAATAAGTGTGTGATTGCTACTCTGTTATAAATCCTCCGAGTACTGTGTGTGTCAGCATTACCGATCCAGGGATGACACTGAAGCACAGAGACTTGACCGTTTCAGGTCGGGTCGCTACAGTTAGCAAGCTTATTAGCCTTCTCCTTTTTGGCGCTAAAATCCTCCAACGCTTGTTGTTGCACCAGAAAGTATGCATGTGAATTCTCCAGGGACTTCCGCAGTCCTTCAGCTTCTTGTCGCAGCACAGCTGATCGATGTCTTTCAGCTTGTAGTTGAGACTCAAGAAACTGAACTGATTTAGACAGTGAGTTCAAAGAGCTTGTGCCAGCCGTAGTGGCCAGTAACTCGAACACTACATCAAGACAAGACTTTGGGGTTGTCTCACAGTCTTCAAGATAGTTTTCCTTAGTTTTTTTATCAGCTTTGTTGGATAAAAACAAAGATGTCTCAGTATCCTGAACCTTACCTGCATTCCTTCCTTTACCATTGCTTAATAAGGTACTCTTCCCAAATATTCTGTCAGCATTCTAAAAGAAGAAACAAGTAGGCACATGATAGGTTTAGCATGTAGTATATGAAACTCATGCCGGTGAACCAGTTCAGTAGTAAGGTGGACAGGATTAAACTACCAAGTCTTCTATTGCGAAGTAGTACATAATAAAAGCATCAAACAATATATGTATGTCCTATGGTCACTTCATTGTCTTGCCAAATCAAAATAGATACACGGTCCAAATCATATCAGTTCAAGACAAAGCAGCCACTACTACAGCGAGGTGCCATAGAAACGGTTTTTAACCTCTTTCCGTGACGGTATTTGGAACCGTCGCCTAGTGAGTGACTGCGATAGGGGGTACTTCCCACACGACCCAGAAACCATCGAGGATATGCCCTCCTGGCACACACGCTCGGCAAAATGAGGTCGTGTGCAACTGGCGAGCGATCAAATACGGTTATACATATAGTAGTGCTAAAAAATTCATTTATACAGGCGAAACCATTTCCGGTCGTAAGTTCATCCCACACAGTAAGTCCCCGCTAAACATTTCCGTTCGTATATTCATCCCACACAGTCGCTCCAAGGAAAACATCTGTTCGCAGGTACATCACACACAATTTTCCCTGTTAAATCGTTTGTGATAGCGTTTCCATTGCACACGTTATTAACAATTTTATCGTTTGCGTTATTGAATGCATCACACACGGTGCATGGAAGAAACTGTGTGGCAAAGGCTGTCTATCACACACAGACTTTATGTGGTAAACGTTTGCGCCAGGTGGCCTAACGCAAACAGTTTTCAAGAGGATGTCGTGTGTGATTGTTCATTAATCTAATAAGGTTTATTCATAGAAACTGCGTGCGTTGCCTAAGGTCATCGCCCACAGTGTTTTCTCAATAACCGTTTGCAATAAAAAAACCCAATTAGCAGGCTAATTATCCTATTATTAATAATCCATTTATTAATCTAATTGACATTTCATATTAAGCACACAACTGATGTCGGCTTGAACTACGTCGGTATTTCCCCAAAGAGGAAGGGATGATGCAGCGCAACAATGGTAGGTATTTCCCTCAGTGATGAGACCAAGGTTATCGTACCAGTAGGATAACCACACAACACCACGTAAATAGCTCTTGCACACAAAAAACAAATATTTGCAACCGACGTAAGAGAGGATTGTCAATCCCTCATGGGTAAAATGATAGATAAAATGGTAGTAGATTGGATAAATAGATCTCGCGGGAACACGAGATTAAATAAATAAATAAATAATGCAGCAAGTATTTTTGGGTTTTTGGAAATATAGATATGAAAATAAAAGCGAATGAAAATAGATCTCGAAGGCAAATATAATAAAGAAGAGACCCGGGGGGCGCATATTTCCCTAGTGGCTTCTCTCGAGAAAAATAGCATACGGTGGGTAAACAAATTACTGTTGCGCAATTGATAGAACTTCAAATAATCATGACGATATCCAGGCAATGATCATTGTATAGGCATCACATCCAAGATTAATAGACCGACTCCTGCCTGCATCTACTACTATTACTCCACACATCGACCGCTATCCAGCATGCATCTAGTATATTAAGTTCATGGAGAAACGGAGTAATGCAATAAAAACGATGACATGATGTAGACAAGATCTATTTATGTAGAAATAGACCCCAATCTTGTTATCCTTAATGGCAACGATACATACGTGTTGGTTCCCCTTCTGTCACTGGGATCAAGCACCGTAATATCGAACCCATCACAAAGCACCTCTTCCCATGGCAAGAAAAATCGATCTAGTCGGCCTAACTAAACCAAAGATTCGAAGAAGAAATACGAGGCTATAAGCAATCATGCATATAAGAGATCAAAAGACTCAAATAACTTTAATGGATAAAAACATAGAGTTGATCATAAACTCAAAGTTCATCCGATCCCAACAGACACACCGCAAAAAGAGTTACATGAAATAGATCTCCAAGAGACCATTTTATTGACAATCAAAAGAGAGAGAGGAAGCCTCTACTAACTACGGACCCGTAGGTCTACAATGGAATACTCACGCATCATCGGAGAGGCACCAATGTGGATGATGAACCCCTCTGTGATGGTGTCTAGATTGGATCTGTGGTTTTTGGAACTTGCGGCGGCTATGATGGTGTCCAGAGGCACCAAATTCCAGCCGCCGCAAGTTCCAGAAACCACAGATCCAATCTAGACACCATCACAGAGGGGTTCATCATCCACATTGGTGCCTCTCCGATGATGCGTGAGTAGTTCACTGTAGTCCTACGGGTCCGTAGTTAGTAGAGGCTTCCTCTCTCTCTTTTGATTCTCAATAAAATGGTCTCTTGGAGATCTATTTGATGTAACTCTTTTTGTGGTGTGTCTGTTGGGATCCGATGTACTTTGAGTTTATGATCAAATCTATGTTTTTATCCATTAAAGTTATTTGTTCATCACATATTCTTTTCTTTGTAGCTAATATGTCTAGTTTTGACATGAAGATTTCAATACTCAAGCATATCAACAAGCAACCATGTCTTTCAAAATATCAACACTAAAGCAAGTTATCCCTAGCCCATTATGCTCAATCATTGATCCACTCGTGAAACACACTCGCATATTAGCTACACCCAATGCTCAAGTACGATCATAGTGCCCCTTAGTTGGTGCTTATAAGAGAAGATGAAGACTCAAGTAAAAATAAAAATTGCATAAAGTAAAAGAAAGGCCCTTCGCGGAGGGAAGTAGGGAATTGTAGATGTGCCAGAGCTCAAAGCGAAAAAGATAGAGATACAAACATTTTGGGTGGCATGCCTTTCCTGTCTATGAAAACGATCAAGTAGTTCCAAATACTTTCCATGCAAGATATATCATAGGCAGTTCCCAAACATAAAATAATGTTTATTCCTTTTTCCACCATACTTTCACTTTCCATGGCTAACCATATCCACGGGTGCCTTCCATACCAACACTTTCCAAGGATTTATTATTTGACAACATAAAGTAAATTCACTTTTCACTTCGGTACTGGGCATCCCTAATACCTTTGCCGTACTCTCATGCAATGACAAGTGAATAAACACTCATCTTGAGAATAACATATCTAGCATGGAAATATATTAGCCACCCCCTACCGTTTCATGAGCGGTACGAGCACACAAAAGAGAAATTTATTTTGAAAATTAGAGATGGCACATACAAATTTGCTTATAACGGCACGGAAATACCGCATATAGGTAGGCATAGTGGACTCATGTGACAAAAACTGGTTTAAAGGATTTTGGATGCACAAGTAGTGATCATACCTAGTGCAAATGAAGGCTAGCAAAAGATTGAGAATCATCCAACCAAGAAACCAAAAATCTCATAAGCGAGCATTAAGCATAACTAACACCGAATAATGCACCAGAAGTAGGATGTAATTTCATTGCATAACTATTGACTTTCGTGCTTGCATAGGGAATCACAAACCTTAACACCAATATTCTTACTAAAGCATAATTATTCATCAACATGACTCACATATTACTATCATCATATCTCAAAACTATTACAAAGAATCAAGTTTATTTTTTTTTCAATGATCTTCATGAAAGTTTTTATTATATCCTCCATGGATATCTATCACTTTAGGACTAGTTTCGTATGTTGCCTTTTTAATAAGCTCAAACAAATATAAGTGAAGAACGTGAGCATAAAAAAATTTCTTCTCTCAAATTAATCTAAGTGAAGCATGAGAGAATTTCTTCAAAGATAACCAAGCACACCGCGCTCAAAAAGATATAAGTGAAGCACTAGAGAAATTCCAAGGCTCTAAAAAATTTAAGTGAAGCATAGGAGCAATTCTAACAAGTCATAGCATAATTTTGGCTCTCTCAAATAGGTGTGTCCAGCAAGGATTCGTGACTTAAAATAAAAAGCAAGAAAGAAAAGACTCATATCATACAAGACGCTCCAAGAAAAACTCATAATATGTGACGAATAAAAATATAGTTCCAAGTAAAGTACCGATGGTTGTTAGAAGAAAGAGGGGATGCCACTCGGAGGCATCCCCAAGCTTAGTTGCTTGATACTTGTTGAATATTATCTTGGGGTGCCTCGAGCATCCCCAAGCTTAGACTTTTGCTAATCCTTATTCCTTCATCCATCGCAATATCACCCAAAACTTGAAAACTTCAATCACACAAAACTCAACAAAACCTTCGTGAGGTCCGTTAGTATAAGGAAGCAAATCACTACTATAGGTACTGTTGCAAACCCATTCATATTTTATTTTTACATTATATCTACTTTATTCCAAATTTTCTATGGCAAAAAATCTTCAAAGGAAACCATAGAATCATCAAAACAAGCACACAACGCAAAGAAAACAGAATCTGTCAAAAACAGAACAGTCTATAGCAATCTGAATATTTTGAATACTTCTTTAACTCCAAAAATTCTGAAAAATTAGGACAACATGGGCAATTTGTATATAAATCTTGTGTAAAAACTTCAGAGCAAAAGCACGTTTCTATGATTTATGAAAGTTATTTCTCTAAGCGCAAATTTTTTTGTTTTTCAACAAGATCAAATCAACTATCACCCAACATGATCTCAAAGGCTTTGCTTGGCACAAACACTAACTAAAACATGAAAAACACATTCATAATAGTAGCATAATTGTGAAAACACTCAATAACAGAAAGAAAAAGACAAAAAATATATATTCGTTGGGTTGCCTCCCAACAATCGTTATCGTTTTACGCCCCTAGCTAGGCATAAAGCAAGGATCTAAGTATTGTCATCTTTGTTTGTAGATCCATATGAGGCTCTCATGATTGATTCATGTGGTGGCTTAATTCTAGTTCTAGGGAAGTGTTCCATACCCTTCCTTAGTGGAAATTGTGTGACACCCCAAAATTTTAACTTTGTTTGTTAATTAAAATTTTGCCAGGAAATTTAAAACTTTTATTTTCTGGACTCCCTTTTTATTTTTGTACCTTTTTCTCCCTTTTCATTATGGAGTTTTTCCACAAATGAAAACTTTCCAATTATGTTATTGGACTTGTTTAGCCTCTCAAGAAAAAACTTTTCTTTCATTAGTAGAGCAAATTACATAATTAATTTGCTTGATCTTTAATTTCTTGAAAAATGATTTTTTTTCAAGGTTTTATGGCCATATTTGAACTACAACCATTTGATAAATTCACTTAAAATTCCAACCAAAAATTGGAGATGTCATGTGAAGTTTTTAAACCACTTTTGTGCAAAAATATAATTTATTATTAAAATAATTTGAGCTCTACACCCAATTTTCTTCTCTGGTCCAGTGGGCAATTTTGCACTACAACCCACTTAAAAACTTCTTTCTAGCCTCCACCAAAATTATGGGATGTTAGTAGCAGCATATGATTAAACTTTATACAAAAACCCAGTGATGTTATTTGAAAGTTTTGAGTGGATCAACCTCATCTTCATTCTGGTCCAACATGATGGTTTGTACAGCAACCATATTCTTGCTTGCTCTTTGGCCCTTGAGCTTTCTCATGCTTGTAGTGCACCTTGCAAAACCCTTAAGTCCAGGAGAATGGTCCCAGTGGATGACTCTAAGTGCTTGCAATCAAGCCCTTTTCTTTCTGTCCAAAACTGCAGTTTTGCAAAACTTGCACTGACAAGTTTTTCCTTGTAACAAACTAACCTCACCACCCTCTCTTTTAACTAAAGAGACCCCACTCTGGAAGTTTTGGCCACCCCAAGAGATGCCTAGGTGCATGTGGCATTCTGTCGAGCACCCTGTAGGCATGACCAGTTGTGACATGAGTCATAGCTTGCACTGTGATCTTGCCTCCCTTGCCTAACCACCTTGTCCCTTGATCTCCCCTCTATCAATAGCCGAGTCCTGTTGCTTGCCAACCCCGCCCGAGCGCTCTGGAGTGCCATGGCATTTCGCCGAGCAGCTGGTGAGCGTGCACTGGGTGCACCCAGAGCGCGCCAACTGCAGCCGCGCACCCGAGCCGCCGCGTCGCGCGCCCCTGGCTTGGTCCACACTGCAGAACCTCGCCACGCACTCCCCTCCTCGCCACAACATGCCAGCCCGCCCTGGCACCCTACAGCGCCACCACCAGAACACTTTTGGCGGCACGCCGGCGTCCGCAGCGCGCCTCTGCCAGGTCAGCGCCGCCCAGGCCTCTCCCGCTCGCCACCTGCCACTGGAACAGCTCATCCTCATCCACTCGAGTGTCCCCTAGCTCTCGTCGTCGCCACGACGCCCTGACGCTACAGGGAGGCGTTTCGCCGGCGAACTTATCCGCGGCCGCCGCAAACCGACATGGCCACGCTATAAAAAGGGACCCCGAGCCCCTCTGAGCACACACACAACCTCAGTCCACTCCTCCAGTTCCCCCCATGGCAGCCAATCGACCCGAGGAGGTCGTCTTCTTCCTCTCCGGAAACTCCTGCCGCCGCTACTACCCCGGCCATTCTGGCGCAACCAGAGCCTCTACGGTCCTCCCAACGCCACCAAACGACTCCAATCCATCTTGCGGAGCCACCCAGACCCCCAGCTGCGACAGAGAGCCACCGGAGCCACAAAACCACTTTTCTCCCGAAACCACCGGCCGCCGCGAAGCTCGTCGATGGCGATTCCCTCCATCTCCGACGACTCTACAACCACCGGAAGGACCGCCCTCGATCCGCGGATCCATCCCCGCCCTCAACACCCCGCAAGGACTCGCCGTTCGCCGGCGACCCTCGCCGGAGTTCCGCCCCGCTCGGGCAGAGAGAAAGGAGGGGAGGGAAGACTAGTCAAACCTGACCAGTGGGCCAGGCGGGCCCACTGTCAGTGACACGACGCGCGTCCACGCTGGATAAGTGGAGGCGTAATTTCAAAATACGCCTTCGATGTGGTCAGTTCGAAACGTTTTTCTTTTTCTGTTTAAATTTATTTTTAAAAACAGATTTTTGACCAGAACTTTGACTGGTTATATCTTTTTAAATATAACTCCAAATGAATTAATTCTTTTTCCTACCTCTCTCAAATATGGTCTAGTTTATTTTAAGATTTATTTGAAAATTTTCCAAACAACTTTTTTGTACTGTTTTTGAAATATGTGTTATTTGCATATTTTTGAAAATAGGAATTTTTGGAAGAGAAGATAACTTTCAAAAGTTTGGAGAGCACCCCCACCTCTCCACACCTTTAAGGCAAGCATTCTGAACCCCGGAATAATAATTCAGTGTGATAGTTGACACGTATATAACACCATCTTGTCTCGGAGTATTGTTATTTCATGTGATATGATCATTTTGCATGGATGCATATTGGTGATTTTCCTTGCTGTTGGAAATGAACATACATGTGTTGGTAATCATCCTCATGTGCCTTACATGCATGCCAGTAAGGAATCCGGGAAAGCCTCTGCCTTGGGTAGGCGTGAGCTTGTCGCCGGTCTCCGTCGGGACGGTTATATCCGGTATGGCATGGCAAGGTATAATGAGTGTTGATTTGTTGGTTGAAATAATTTTGTTACACATGTCATGCAGGAAACTCATAAGCCTCCTGAGTCGGCCATAGATCGAGTCTTGTTCCGGTAACCCCCATGCTTGTTTCGTACTACCACTTGTCCCTGCCATAGGTAGGGTGCGGTTCAGTAAGTTGTCAACCCCTTTCCTAGCACACACCGTACAGAGAGGCCATGGTGGAAGATACCGGAGGCATCCGGTAGGCATGCCACCTGACCCGGGGGCATGGGTGTTTCGGTTGTAGCCGAAGGGGTAGCTCCCCTAGTTTGCGCGCGGTATAAATTTTGTGATCCCATGCTACGTGGAGGTTGTAGCCTCCCCACTTAGAGTTTTGCTTAACGGGTGCCGTGGGTGATTTCCAGACACCGGTAAGTTAGGCTGGTGTGTGCGGATAGGTGTGTTTTCAATTAAAAGACCGCAGATGGAATTAGTCCCGATGGACTAAAGGAATCCATTACTAGTGGGTAAAGAGTACACCCTCTGCAGAGATTAAACCTATTCGAATAGCCGTGTCCATGGTTAAGGACTACAGTCTGGGATGGGTCAAGTGTCGGTCTTAGTGTCGGTCTTCGGAGGAGAAACTACTAGACCTGAATATTGATTATGACTTGTGATATATGATGGTTATGGTTATGATCATTGTGGACTAACCGTTTGCATTTTTTTGAATTAATGAATATCACTGGGACGGTACCACCTCCTGGATATTCACTATGATTATGTTATTTTATAAGCCCTTTATGTGGCGTCGCTCAGACGCCCGACTGTGGCATGCTTGTTATCTTATTTACTTTACAAGCCCTTTCTGTGGTGTCGCTTAGACGCCCGATCGTGGCATGCTTGTTATCTTATTTACTTTACAAGCCCTTTCTGTGGTGTCGCTTAGACGCCCGATCGTGGCATGCTTGTTATCTTATTTACTTTACAAGCCCTTTATGTGGTGTCGCTTAGACACCCGATCGTGGCATGCTTGTTATCTTATTTACTCTACAAGCCCTTTCTGTGGTGTCGCTTAGACGCCCGACTGAGGCATGCTCTTTTTACTATCCTTTCGAGACGTCGCTTCAGACATCCGATCGGTGCATTTTATTACTATTCTGTCATTGCATATTCCTGTTACATACATAACCTGCTTGCATGCATAAAATATTTTTATCTATGACTGACGTTATGATCTCAGAATATTTTGGAGTATGATTATCTATGGCTATATTGTACCTGTGTTTTTAATGGTTGCGAGTACATTCAAAGTACTCACTGGCTTGTCCCTGGCTATTGTCTTGGCCAGATTGTCTGCTTGGAGAGGAGCGTTACGATGACAGCCACGGAATCTAAGCAACGGTGATAGCAGCCTCGCGAAGATAGGAGTTAACCTGGTCAGCTGTTCCTGTGGGAAATGGAGTCCCATAGACCATGGTGATCCACAAACCGCTTCCGCCCTCAACCACTAGAAACCATTTGATGTACTCCTAGGCCACAGTGGTCTTGTACTTCATATTTTGTACTTTTGCTTGGAATTTCTGTAACAAGTTGGTGTCTCATCAGCTAACAGTAATCCTGGGGCTGGTGAGAACAACGGCCCTTTTCTGGAAATTAAAGCCCGGAAAACCGTTCGTGACAAATTGAAACTTAATATTGCCTTCTTTCATATCAATCACGACACCAATAGTACGTAAAAATGGTCTACCAGGAATAATTGGACAAGAGGGATTGCAATCAATATCAAGAACAATAAAATCTATGGGCACATAGTTCCTATTTGCAAGAACAAGAACATCATTAATTCTCCCATAGGCTTTTTAATAGTAGAATCCGCCAAGTGCAAATTTAGAGGACATTCTTCAATATCGGTAAGACCAAGCACATCATATAAAGATTTCGGAATTGTAGAAACACTAGCACCCAAGTCACATAAATCAAAGCAATCATAATTTTTAATCTTTACTTTGATAGTAGGCTCCCATTCATCATGTAATTTTCTAGGAATTGAAACCTCTAATTCCAACTTTTCTTCTAAAGCTTTCATCATAGCATTAACAATATGTTTAGTAAAAGCTTTATTTTGTTCATAAGCATGGGGTGAATTTATCATGGATTGCAACAAAGGAATACAAGCAATCAAAGAGAAACTATAATAATTAAAGTCTTTGTAATCCAAAAGAGTGGGCACATCACTAGTTAAAGTCTTGACCTCTCCAAACCCACTTTTATCAATTTTCTCAACAAGATTTTCACCCTCTGAATTATCGGGACGCCTTCTAGCTAAAGTTGACTCTTCTTCAGTCCCTATATTATCAATATTAATTTTACTAAACAAAGAATCAATAGAAGAAACACCAATCATTTTAAGATCTTCATCACTTTTATGAAAGCAATCACTAGAAAACGCTTTTCTCTAAAAATTCTCTTCTAGCTCTAAGCATAGCGGTTCTTTTCTTGCTTTCATCCATAGAAACATAAAGAGCCTTAATTGATTCTTCATCTTTAGGCACAAAAATTTTCATCTTGAGACTTTCTACATCATGAGAAATTCTATCAATACTTATAGACATATCATCAACCTTATTCAGCTTTTCTTCTATTGTAGCATTGAAAACTTTTTGAGTATTGATAAATTCTTTAATATTATTCTCAAGATCAGAGGTGTTCCTATTATTACTTTAAGAAGGATTACCATGGGAATTACCATAATTATTAGAGGAATTACTAGGAAAAGGCCTAGGATTAAAATTACCTCTATAAGCATTGTTATCGAAATTGTTTCGCAAGATAAAATTCACATCTATTGCATCACTATTTTTCTCAATCAAAGTAGGCAAAGTCACATCATTAAAATCAATAGGAGCACTTTTATTAGCAACCAATTTCATAAGAGCATCTACTTTTTCACTCAAAGAAGAAATTTCTTCAACTGAATTAACTTTTTTACTAGTTGGAGCTCTTTCGGTATACCATTGTGAATAATTTGCCGTAATATTATCAAGCAATTTGGTGGATTCACCCAAAGTAATTTCCATAAAACTACCACCCGCGACGGAGTCCAAAAGATTTCGAGAAACAAAATTCAACCCCGCATAAATTTTTTGTATGATCATCCAAAGATTTAACCCATGAGTTGGGAAATTCCTTAGCATTAATTTCATCCTTTCCCAAGATTGTGCAACATGCTCGTGTTCAAGGTTCTTGAAATTCATGATCTGGGTTCTAAGGGAAATAATTTTTGCGGGCGGAAAATACTTAGTAATAAAGGCATCTTTGCACTTATCCCAAGAATCTATACTATTACGAGGCAAAGAAGAAAACCAAATTTTTGCATGATCTCGCAAAGAAAACGGGAATAATTTCAACTTCACCACATCATTGTCCACATCTTTTTTCATTTAAATATCACATAATTCCACGAATGTGTTAAGATGGGACGCGGCATCCTCATTAGGAGTACCCGAAAATTGATCTTTCATAACAAGATTCAGCAAAGCGGTATTAGTATCACAAGACTCCGCACTAGTGGCGGGAGGAGCAATCGGAGTGCTAATAAAATCATTGTTGTTGGTATTGGAGAAATCACACAACTTGGTGTTCTCTTGAGTCATTGTGACTACGCAACAAGATTGCACTCAAAAACAGATCTGACGAGAAAATGGCGAGCGAAAAGAGGGCGAATAAAACGGCAATTTTTTTGTGAAGTAGGGGAGAGGAAAACGAGAGGCAAATGAAAAATAATTTAAATTGCAAGGAGATGAGATTTGTGATTAGGAACCTGGTGGAGGTTGATGATGTCTCCCTGGCAACGGAGCCAGAAATTCCTTTTAATATCGGCTTGAACTACGTCGGCATTTCCCCAAAGAGGAAGGGATGATGCAGCACAACAACGGTAGGTATTTCCCTTAGTGATGAGACCAAGGTTATTGAACCAGTAGGAGAACCACGCAACACCACGTAAACAGCTCCTGCACACAAAGAACAATCACTTGCAACCCGACCTAAGAGAGGGGTTGTCAATCCCTCACGGGTAAGAAGATAGATAAAATTGTAGTAGATTGGATAAATAGATCTCGCGGGAACACAAAATTAAATAAATAAATAAAAATTGCAGCAAGGTATTTTTCGGTTTTTGGAAATATAGATCTGAAAATTAAAGTGAATGAAAATAGATCTCGAAGGCAAATATAATAAAGAAGAGACCCGGGGGCCGTAGATTTCACTAGTGGTTTCTCTCGAGAAAAATAGCATACGGTGGGTAAACAAATTACTGTTGGGCAATTGATAGAACTTCAAATAATCATGATGATATTCAGGAAATGATCATTATATAGGCATCACATCCAAGATTAGTAGACCTCTTCCCATGGCAAGAAAAATCGATCTAGTCGGCCTAACTAAACCAAAGATTCGAAGAAGAAATATGAGGCTATAAGCAATCATGCATATAAGAGATCAAAAGACTCAAATAACTTTCATGGATAAAAACATAGATCTGATCATAAACTCAAAGTTCATCGGATCCCAACAAACACACCGCAAAAAGAGTTACATCAAATAGATCTCCAAGAGACCATTGTATTGAGAATCAAAAGAGAGGCAAGGAAGCCATCTAGCTACTAACTACGGACCCGTAGGTCTACAATGAACTACTCACGCATCATCAGGGAGCCACCAAGGAGGATGACGAACCTCTCCGTGATGGTGTCTAGATTGGATCTGTGGTTTCTAGAACTTGCGATGGCTGGAATTGATTTTCGTCGACTCCCCTAGGTTTTTTGGAATATTGGGGTATTTATAGAGCAAAGAGGCCGTGCAGGAGGCGGACGAGGTGGGAACAACCCACTAAGGCACGCCTGGGCCCCCAGGTGGGTTGTGATCCCCTCGAAGCCCCCCTTTGGTACTTCTTTGGCCCAACAGGTGTCTTCTGGTCTAGAAAAAATCACCAAAAAATTTCGCTGCATTTGGACTCCATTTGGTATTGATTTCCTGCGAAGTAAAAAACAAGAAAAAAACAACAACTAGCACTGGGCACTATGTCAATAGGTTTGTCCCAAAAAATGATATAAAGTTGCTATAAGATGTTTGTAAAACATCCAAGAATGATAATGTAACAGCATGGAACAATTAAAAATTATAGATACATTGGAGATGTATCAACAATATATTTCATTTTCATAATTGAAATACATTAGAGTACAACATCATATAGCTTCATCACTCAGCTACCCCATTACACAACTACACCAGTACCAAGTTTCACATGCAACCTATATAACCTTTCGAAATTAGCACCATAGACGGTACATAGACAAATGTATC
Source organism: Aegilops umbellulata (assembly GCA_032464435.1). Classification (NCBI taxonomy): domain Eukaryota; kingdom Viridiplantae; phylum Streptophyta; class Magnoliopsida; order Poales; family Poaceae; genus Aegilops; species Aegilops umbellulata. The sequence continues at coordinate 508,193,957 of CP136055.1, forward strand.
TCATCTGGAAAACTGCTGAAGCCGAAGGCGAATATTGAGGCTTCATTGATGTTGAAGGTCTTTGCAACTTTAGGCCAGTGCCTGTGGATGATTGACCGTCCATCCTTCATCCTCTTCAGGAACACTTTAATATTGAACCGTGGGTGTTGTATGAATACCTTCCTCGCCTCCTGACCATACAGGTGGTTTGAGAGGTAATCATTAGTGAACTGCTTTGGAAAGGCCTAAAAACAAGGATGTGCATAAATATCTTCTCTATATTGGAAATGGGGCAAAGGAATAAAAAAGGTAAGGTATAATAGTTAGTACCATCCTGTAGTGAACTGATGTCTTCTTCATTGTGCAGACAAAGATCTTGTTGTTTTTTGTCGCTAATTTCTTTATCCTAACAATCTTTCTGAGTTTCTTGACTTGACTGATATTCATGGACAACTCATTTCCCCATATGCAAAAGGGTCGAACAGTGGGTCAAAACCTCTGACAGCAGGACCTACATGTGCAAGACCAAATTGTTAAAAACCTAAATATTAGAATGGTTCCTGCAATTGCACAATAATGTGCTATTATAAAAAGGACCATGCATGTGCAAACCTCGATTGTAAACCTCAGTGCTTCCCATTGTTTCCCTTCAACACATATAAGGTAGTTAGTGATCAGGTTAAGTGAGGGTTCGCATGCTATTAGTAAAATATGTTGATGAAAAATAAGCACATTGCAGATTCATCAGATTAATTCAAGCCACATAGAAAACCCATTTATCCAAACCAAGCATGATTAAGAACTAGGAAATATAGCAATTGTATATGTTTCTCATGTATTAAGTGTAGCCAAATTCGATTATTCCTCACATGCACAACAATACAAGATTCTACCCACGACAATTGGACATCGCATTGTAGAATTGAACCAAGCAGTTAACTAAACACCACAACAAATGAACCAAACATTAACTAAGCACCACATTGCACAATATAACATACTCCTAATAGAAGATCAGACAGTTAACCAAACCAAGCATGCTTAACAACTTGGAAATATAGCAATTGTATTTGTTTCTCATGTATTTAGTACAGCAAAATTCTATTTATTTCTCATATGGTATACAATAATAGAATGCACCCACAACATTTGAACATCGCATTCAGAATTGAACCAAACAGTTAACTAACCACCACAACAAATGAACCAAACGTTAACTGAGCACCACATTGCACAATGTATAACATACTAGAAGATCAATTAGTTAACCAAACCAAGCATGCTTGACAACTTGGAAATATAGCAATTGTATTTGTTTCTCATGTATTTTGTAAAGAAAAAATCGATTTATTTCTCACATGGAAGACAATACAAAATTGCACCCTGAAGAATTGAACATCACATTTGCAGAATTGAACCAAACAGTTAACTGAACACGACAACTAATTAACCAAATAGTTAATAAGTGAGCACCACATTGCACGACATATAGAACATATACACTAGAGCAACAGATCGCATGGTAAAAGTAGATAGCACAATTCACTAGAATTTGTTAAGGAAAGGCAGTAGCTAGCAAACTGAACATGGGTCCTTATAGTGAGCTAATAAGACAAGCTACTCCTCATTGTGGGAGATATCGATGACGACTGGTTCCTTGGACATGGAAGAGGGCAAGGCCTCCGCATCAAAGTTCAAAAAGGCGTTGGGCATTACTTATTTGTTTTGTGACCTACTTGCGCACATCCCGCCTATGCGTCACCTAGGCGCGCCTAGGCATTTCCACTGTAGCATGAAGAAATAAGGTAGATGGGTTGACCTGGCCCATTAAACCACTGGCCCATCTATTCCATTCTCCTACTAAAGCCTCCCATACGCGCACAGTCGACAAAAAATTAGGGATCCTCCTCACGCCGCCTCTCTCCTTCCTCTCTCCCTTGCTGCACATGGGAACCAGTCAGCCAGTGAAGCTCGATTTCTCGCCAGAGATGCTTGAACCCTCGCTAGAATCAGTCGATTTCTCATCGGATATGCTTGATCCTTCGCCGGAATCAACCGATTTGTCGCTGGATTGGTTGAATCCTCGTCGAGGAGGATGGAACTTCGCTGTGGAGGTCAAATCCTGGCCGTGGAGATTGATTCCCTGCCTGAGAAACATGATTTCTTGCCGGAGGACCTTGCTGGGCGCTTTTCTGAGTGCCTAGGGCCAAAGAGAGGCGCTATGCCAGCGCCCAGAGCTTAAGCGCGCCTAGGCGAGCGCCTAGGAGCGCCTTCTTGAACAGTGCTCCGCATCATGCGTGCCCTCGTCGTAGTGGTGAGTTGCCTGAGCCGCTCCGGGCACCAACCTGCTGGCTCTCGAATTGAGGTAAGCACGTGCATGCTAAGAAAACACCTCGTAGTCTTCGTCGAAGGCACCGAGGGTGGCCTCGAGAAAACGCCATGAACTATCGTTTAAAGTAGCCAACCGCGTCGTGGTGTCAGCGCGCGAGGCGTCAATGGCGAGGTGCTCCTCCAAGATCTGGTGGTCGGCGCGAATGGCAGCCATCGCGACCTCATCCGTGCGTGCGGCCGCGATTTGCTTCTCTACTGCTAAATGCTCCTTGAGCTCCTGGCTATATTGCATGCACCATGGCTTAGGGCGACGCTTATTTGGTGGAGGGGTCGGTGATTTGGGTGGAAGGTGTCGCGCCGATGGTCGGGGCATGTGGGATGTGGAAGGTGGAGGAGGATGGGGTCGGGTGTGGATTACATGCCTGGATAGACGAGGCCGAGTAGCGTCAAGGAGGGTCGCCGGCGAGGAGGCGGCACTGCAAGGAAGGTGTGAAGGTTTCAACTTGGAAAGAAATGCGAAAACAGGGTAAATGTGGCTTTTGGTAAGGGAGAGGGGGCGGGGTGGTAGATATTTCCGCGGAAGCCGAAAATTTTGAATCAGTTCAGCGAAAAAACTGGCGCGCAAAGTGTCATCATACACGGTCCCTTATTCAGCACTGTGTACGATATGTGAACATCACAAACGATTGAGATAGCTTAACCCGTGTGTGATGACTTTGAACGTCAAAAATTTGGTTTGAATTTCCCTGGTTACAGTGGTCATCCACGTCATTGCATAATTTGCGTACACAAAGGAGACTACAACACACCCACACTTCTTAATCGAGCAATTTCAACAATTAAACAAAGCTAGCTGACCTAAACATTACTCTAACAAATTAAAGACCGACGATCTTAATTAAACAAAACAAAGAGTACTACTACGGCTAGTGCTCATCGATCTCCACTGCCTCCTCCATGTCCATCTCGCGCCCGGCGATCTCCTGGGGAAGGGGCTCCATGGCGTCCATCGCACCATACTCCGCAAGCATCTCACCATGTGCATCCGCCATATCTTTGGAATAGGCCGCCACGAACTTGTTGTGGGCGGCCACGATCTTGGCTTGGGCGGGCTCCGTCGTGGCAAGGTATGCCACGCAGGAACGAACGACTGCTCGAACGCTCTCGGCGATTGCCAAGTCTTCGGCCGTGGGTTGCTGACCATTGTTGGAGAAGCTTCGATCAATTTTTGTGGTGACCGCCATGAGCTTGGCGTTGGTGGCCTCGACATGGTCGTGGGCGGCCCCCAACAGGGCTAAGGCCGCCGCTACGGAACGGACAGCTACTGTGCCGCTCTCGCCAATTACTATCCCCGAGGCCGATGTTGCTGCCGCCACCTGAGAAGCAATAGCTGCCGTTTGGGCTGCCTTGGCCACCCGGTCGCAGATTGCATCCGCGCTCACGAAGCTTGTTAGCACGCGCCTGGTGGCTGTGGCCACGCTCTCGCCGGAGTGGGCCGCAGAAGTTGCCCTCACGAAGCGGGTCCACGTCCCCATCTTTAACCGGCGATGATTGAACAGTGAATGATATTTGGGGAGTGAGCTTGTGTGCTTGACACGTCGGCTGTGGACTGTAGCCGACACATGTTCTCGCATAAGCCGTATGCGTACTATACATCGATGATGCTCCAGGTTATTTTGTACTGCATCTCACATGGTTGGTGATAATAAACTTTGTGCGATCTACTTGATTTTTTGTCTTGATTTGAATTACATAATGGGGTCACAGCTGCAAAGGATGGTGCTTGAATTGCTAGAACTTTTATCTGCAGTGAACATGCAACTATAGGTGTGTTGTCAAAATAATTTGAATTATTCAGGGTTCGTTTGGACATTTTTATACATTAACTTTGTTTTCTAGGCATTTCAGGTGCACAATTCAAAATTAAACTACATGCACATGCTCCGGTGCACCAAAATGGGTTGCAAAATGATATATGTGTCCATGGGTTGATGCTTATGTCCCATTCAAGAAATGGGGATGAATTTCAAACACCATGGCACCGTGGCTCTCCGGCTAACATGGAGGTTCTTGCTTTTGTAATTCTAGTAAATACAAAACTCGTCTGAAATTGATGAACCTTGGCATGCTATCATGGAATGGCATCAATATGATGGGGTAAAAAAATATTGTCCCATTTGGGGCAGGTTATGGTATAAGCTTCTCGCAAACCAGAGCTTCTCTCACAACAAGCCTGATGGTTATAGTAGTGAACGTGCCACCTTGGGGGACGAAACGATATTTGTTGCCTCTTCTTACTTTCAAAATTTTTCTTGTGTCAACATAGAACAACAGGAGTGTTGTGCAATTTTTGGGATTTTTGGTGTTCGCTTGGACATTTTTATACATTAACTGAGGGTTCTATGCATTCATGTGCATAATGAACTACATGCACATGCTCCAGTGCATATAAACGGGTTAAAAAATCAAGTGTGTGTCCTTGGTTGCAACCTTAGGTCCCATGCAAGAAATGAGAATGAATGTTGAACACCTTTGCCACCATCGCTCGGCCGCTAACATTGAGATACATGGTTTTAAAATTATAGTAAATCAAAAATTGGTCTGAAATTCATGAAACTTGACATGCTATCATGGAACGACATCAACATCCAGTGCTAAATATATTGTCTCATTTGGGGCAGGTTGGGGTATAAGTTTTTGATGACCCACAAGTATAGGGGATCTATCGTAGTCCTTTCGATAGGTAAGAGTGTCGAACCCAATGAGGAGCAGAAGGAAATGACAAGCGGTTTTCAACAAGGTATTATCTGCAAGCACTGAATTATCGGTAACAGATAGTTTTATGATAAAATAAATCATAAAGGGTAACAAGTAATAAAAGTAAACAAGGTGCAGCAAGGTGGCCCAATCCTTTTTGTAGCAAAGGACAACCCTGGATGAACTCTTATATAATGCAAAGTGCTCCTGAGGACACATGGGAATTGTTGTCATGTTAGTTTTCATCATGCTCATATGATTCGCGTTCGTTACTTTGATAATTCGATATGTGGGTGGACCGGTGCTTGGGTGTTTCCCTTCCTTGGACAAGTCTCCCACTTATGATTAACCCCTCTCGCAAGCATCCCCAACTACGAAAGAAGAATTAAGGTAAACCTAACCATAGCATGAAACATATGGATCCAAATCAGCCCCTTACGAAGCAACGCATAAACTAGGGTTTAAGCTTGTAACATCCCAATTTTCAATTTGGATGTTTATAAATAGATCATTCATATGCATCCATGATTTATGCATTTTTGCCCCATTTGTTGTATTTGAATTTTGATCCAAGGAACTTTATGCAATTCAAGGATCAAAAGAGAGAATTGGAAGATTCCTCAAATCCAAATTTTGAAAACTCTTTAAATTACAAAGTTGGGAATTTGGATCAAATTTGGTTTCACAAAAATTCATTTCCATTATTCCAAAAATAAAATAAAGAGAAAAGATAAAAGGACTTCTTCAAAAACAGAAAAGAAATATTGGAAATTGAATTTTAAATCAAAATATATTTATTGGGTTTTATTTGCAATTTATTTTGATGCAAATTTTATTAGCATAGCAAAAAGTTTATTTTTGAAAACTTGCATTTTAGGCCAGATAAAACTTCACAGGGTCATATATAAGACCATATATCTACGTGAATTTTTCTGGGATTTTAGGAGTTATTTTATTGTATTTGTATGCCCTAAATTGGCTCTGTACAAAATAACATTTAAAAAAAGAGCCACGCCGCCAACAGGCCAAGGCCCAGCAGCGGCCAGCGCAGGCAGCCAGGCTAGCGAGGCCACAGCCAGGCTAGCGCTGCGATCCTGGACGGGCGGGATATCTTGTCACAGGGCATCATTCGAAGAGTTGGATCGGGAGAAGAAACAAAAATCTGGGAGCATAACTAGCTTCCCCGAGAGGGAGTTAAAAGACCGCTGAACGCGATGGTCGCTAACCTGCCTGAACTTGTTTCAGATTTAATTGATGCTACTTCAGCCACTTGGAGGGAAGATCTTATACGGCCAATTTTAGTTCTTATGACTCCCAAAGCATATTAAGGATCCCACTGTGTACTCGTAAGGTGGCAGATTTCTGGGCTTGGGGTGCTGATCACCGTGGAAGATTTTCAGTAAGCTCGGTTTATAGAATGCTTGTGAAAACAAAACTGCAGAGGGAAAGTTGGCTCGAAAATTCTGAAAGCCCGGCGGATGTTGCAGTGGAGGCGAAGAGGTGGACTAATCTGTGGCAGATTAAGGTTCCATCAAAGCTAAAGAACTTTTTATGGCGCTTCTGTCAGAACTCATTACCAACAACATACTTGGTGAATCACCGTAACATGTCAACTTCTTTGGTTTGTGCTATTTGTTCAGCTTCTAACAGTTGGAGGCACGCGTTTTTCAGTTGTCATATGGCGGGTAGTGTATGGGCGCTACCTCCTGCTGAGATGGTGGAGCATATGCAAGCAAACTTGGAGCTGGAAGCGAGGGACTGGTTGTTTCTGATGAATGAAACTCTGGCCCAAAATGATTTCACAAGATTGGTGGTCACCTTGTGGGCAATCTGGAGAGACAGGAAGAAAGCTATACATGAGGAGATTTTCCAAAGTCCGATGTCAACTTTCGGTTTCATTAACTCCTTTTTGGTTGATTTGGAGTCTATTAAGCAGCCAGTTATTGCTCAAGCAAGGAATCAGCCGGCCAGGGCGCAGTTGTGGATTGCACCGCCGATGGAACATGTTAAACTGAATACCGATGCGGCAGTAATGAGGAATGAAAGTTATGGTTCGGCTGCGGCTTTGTGTCGTGACGCGGGAGGCACTTTTCTAGGAGCTTCATGCATAACATTTAGGAACATTTCGGATCCTGAGATTCTTGAGGCTTTGGCAGTAAGAGAAGCCTTGGCTTTGGCGAACGATCTATATGAGCAGAAGATACAAGTGGCTTCGGACTGCCAGAATGTGGTGCACGAAATAAAGAAAGGATCGGTAGCGGAGAGTGGAGCTATAATTCGCGAAATCATAGACCATTCGACCTCGTTTACTTCTTGTAATATAGTTCATGAGCAAAGAGCCTCGAATACCGAGCCTCACAATCTCGCTAAGCATGCTTTATCATTAGGGTATGGCCACCATGTATGGTTTGGCCAGCCCGGCGATCTTCTTTTTGTACCTGTAAACATCATGAACACATGAATAAAGCTTGGCGAGACTGTCTCAAAAAAAAAGCCAGGCTAGCGCTAGCAGCAGCGCCCCACGTTCCAAAAAAAATGGTCGATCGCTCCACCTCTCGCTCGCCTCACGTGCGCCCAACGCCTCCACTCGTTCGCTCTCCCTCTCTCACGTAACCCTCTCCCTCTCATTGATTTTTTTTCTGATCGCTGGGCCCCACGCACGTCTTCTTCTTCCTCTCCCAGGAACAGAAACATACGCGTTCGTGCTCCCGACCTTTCTTCGTTTCCAATTCCTGGAATTCATTTCTCCAGCTCACGTCACACCCAAGTAAGATGTCCTATAAATAGCCACGACTCTCCTCGACAGATTTAGTCGAAAACCCCTCGCCAAAACCACCTCTAGACGACGCACTCGACGTTCCAATCTCGCCTCAGAAGCTGCAGTTCATCGCAAGTTTTCAACGTCGGTGAGCCATCCTGAGTCTTATCCTTTTTTGTTCCGACATCTCTAGATCCCTAGACTCCGTTTGACATGGTCTCGCACTCCCTCTCCATCTACACAGGCCACCCCTGACACGTTGTCTTCACCGTAGCACCCGGAGTACACGAGCTTCATCGCTTGGTTTTGTCACCGTTCGTCCTCGCCGACCTTAACCGACTCCACCACCGGACGAGCCACTCTCCACCGCATCTCATAGACACCTCCGCTGCCGCCCACGATCGCCGGAGCCGCCACCACCACCACGCCCAATCGCCTCCATCTCCTCACGTACTTATGTGTAGGCCTCAGTTTGTTTCAGTAAAAAAAACCTTATGGATCGGCTGCCCTCTCCAAAACCCGCAGCAAACATGCGTACAGCTAACCAGGGAGCGCCACTTGTTGCCGGCCGAAATTTGTTTTTTTTCCAGAAAAATTCCTATTTCAGATTTCTGTCACATTTTTCTTTTAGCGTATCTTTTAATATATAGGTCCAAATTAGGTGATTATTTTTCCTACTAGTTCATAAAAATATCCTCTATACAGATAACCAAACAAAAAATATTTTTGAGAGTTTTAAAATTTGAATTCAAACAGATCTAAATTCAAACTTCGTTAGGTCGTAACTCGAGTTACATAACTCCATTTTGGGTGATTCTTTTTGCAAATCGAAGCGTGTGACGTGTACTTTCTGCTAAACCCAAAACCTTTTTTTGCTGCTGTAAAAATTACATTTTGTACAGAAACTTTATTTGGTTGTTTTGGAATTTTTCGAAGTCTTTTATTCGTTTTCTTTTTGATTATTTTGCTTGATTGCTTATGAGTGTCAATACTTTGTTCGTTAGATCATCCGGAGTGCGAAGCTTGCTACTATGAATCTTTGCAGTTCAACTAACGTCAGCAAGGCAAGTTCATACTTTTCAATACCCAGTTTTTACTATGCATTAGTTTAACCCTCAAAGATTGCATGAGTGGGATTGAGAACATGTGGTTATGCTTTGTAGTTAATGTGGTAGGAACCTATGACCTTTGTTCACCCCGGAAATATTCGTTATATCATATATTGCTTAGCCATGCTCGTAGACAGGGATTGGTATGTGTGATCCATGCAAGTTGTGAGAGATAATAATTTTTGGACAACATAAGGTGGCAACTTTAATACACATCTGGGTGGATTGTTTGGGGCACCTGGAGTAACCAGTGCTTGCCCAAGGGGAATCCCGGAGTACCCGTGTGATTACCCTAGGTCCGCCACCCAGGATCATAAGATATTTCATGCCTAGAAACTTCCGTGTGCAGCCACAAGCCATTATGGGCTCTGGCATAGTTGAGTAAGTTGTGTGACCTCTTTCCGTGGTAGACTTGCTGATGTGGGGGAAAGTCGTCTGCGGCAGTGGGGTGACAAGATGTGCGAGAGGAGGACGAAAGGACACGTACACATATGGTAAAAAAACATTTGCGATTTAGTTACCTACTATACCCCCATCCTGGTTTATAAGTAGGATTTAACTAATAAAATACGAATGCATGTCGCCAAAGATTATATCGTTGGATTCGTATTTGAACATAATTTCCAGTTATATAACTTTTGTAACATGCATTAACATTTTGTAGGTTAAATTTAAGGTTATATACCACCAAGCGTTTGCCCACAACACACATGGCTTATTACATCACAAACAGCTCAAATGGATCAACTGTATGGCACATATCGCACACGCAACTCTAATCTAATTCATGCTTGATGTCTCCGACACCGCTTGCACAGTTCGTCTTATTTTCCATGTGTCACTGTGCCGGCCTCTGCTCGCGTCCCTCGGCAAGCTCAGCTCGCCGTTAGGCACCGCAGCGCGCTGTGCTCGCTGTTAGGCTCCGCGGCGCGCTCTGCTCGCGTCCGTCGGCGTGCTCAGCTTGTGGACATCTTTTCCTTGCGTGTTCAACTGTTATATGCATATATATGGTTGCTCGCCGTTGAGGTGACCGTGGAGCGCTCTGCTCGCGTCCCTCCGCGCGCGCTCTGCCAACGGTTGGGCATGCGCACGATCACGTTGGGGACCCCATATGCATGCGGTTGCGCCGCGCGCGTTGCCACGCGATGCAATTGCGTGCGGCACGACGGAGTTACGCATTGAAAATTAGAACTGCCATCCAGGTGTACCGATATTCCAGGCCGTTCGGCTTCCCCCTTTAATTCCCGCGGCCATTATAACCTTAGTCTCTTCAACCTTTCGATCGCGCCCCACAACACAACAAGCACACCCACGACGACACATAGATAGGGGATGTCTAGCGGCGCTCCAATGGAGTCCGACGAGCATAAAGTGGAGACCCACGCGAGGGAGACAGACCTCTCGGTGGTGTACACCATCGACCCGGCCGTGGTGGACGAATACATCAACACCATTGAGCAGTTGCTTGCTCGAGACAACTACAAGGTGGTCGGCATCGACCTCTAGTACACCGCCGGTCGTCCCATCATAGATCAGAAGGTTGCCGTCGCCCAGTTCTGTGTGTGCCATCATGTCCTCATCTACCACTACTGCATGGCCACAGAGCCTTCCGACCGTTTCGCCAGGTTTGTCAAAAACACTGACTACAAGTTTGCTACGGTGGAAACCACCGATGATGTAAAAGCGCTCAGGGTTACGGGCTTGGCCTGCAAGAACCTTGTCGAAATCCGTGAGCACTACAGGGTCTGGGGCAGCACGAAGAAGGACGCCCTGGTTGAACTCGCCTCGGCCATCATCGACCCATACTACGAAAAGATGAAGCAGGATGCCAACAGAACACGTCTTGTATCCTGGCACGGGGCCTGGATGCGGCAACTGGATGAACCACATCTCAGGTTCACAGCCAAGAGCGTGTACACATGCCACGAGATGCATAGGCGGATCGTTGACATGAGGAAGTGCCTCGTTACCCAAATCGACGAGGCCGGATCGAGCCACAAGCAGAACAAGCATCACAAGAAGTAGATGATGATCAGATGATCGTTTACCCTAGTTAATCATGCATGTGATATATAGTTTACTTTGGTGTGTGGAAATGTCATGTGTGTAGTAGCCACCTACGTAATTATGCATGTAATAGTTTACTTTGGTGTGTGCAAATGCCATGGTTGTAGTAGCCACCTATGTAAGTGGATGTTTAATTTGGTTATGCAACCATGTCCTTATAAGTGTGTGTGTGTGTGTGTATAGGAAAAATCCATCCTACCACCTGGAGGTAGTTACCCCACATGTTTCATATACTACCATGTGGTAGTATATATATTCTACTTTATCATTTTAAGTATGTTCATATACTATATATAAGATACTCTAAAGTGAGTTACATGAAAAAATTGCAAGTTGTCCCATGGTTTTTATTATATTTGTGAAATACGTACATATTTGTATGTAAAAGAGAGCATACTCAAAATATGATATATACTACCAAAAAAATAGTATATATACTTCCTAAATATTCTTATTTACTACATACTACGCGCACATACTCTCCGATTTGATAGATACTACATACAACATACAAAACTCAAGTGGTGATAACTACCACTGGTGATAGATTATATATATATATATATATATATATATATATATATATATATATATATATATATATATAGTTCTGTACGCAATCCCATCGCACAACACAGATGTCTTATTAGCAGTAATTGTCTGTGTTAGTATTGGTCTTCGCACACATTTCTGATTACAGACTTGTTTGCCGCGTATCACACACATCTTGTTATATTGAACCATTACTGTTCTCTTGTCTCAACACAAACAGTTCATCTGAGTGAACCGCATGCCTTATATCGCACACACATTGATCTGGCTGATCGTTTCTTTTGTGTTGCCTAATCACAAACAGTTCATGCGAGTGAACCGTATGCTCTATATCGCACACACCTTCATATGGCTGCCCATTTCTTTTGTTCCTCCTCATCGCAAACAGTTAATTGAACTGAACCGTATGCCCTGCATCGCACCCGCAACTAAAATCTTAAACGTGTTTGATGCATCCGTCGTCGCAAACATTTTGCACCTTTTTTGACGGGTTTTTTACACCATCATTTGCTATTATTGCATCGCACACAGTTTCATCGAAGGGTCTCTGATCGTAGTGTTGCATTAGCAACATCTTGCAGTAGTGAGCATTGAAAGAATACAAGTGTGGGAAGCTACACGGCACAACAAGATTTCAGATGGGTAACAGGGGTATACATGTACAACAACACTATTGGCTCTGTTGTGATGCTAGTAATGTGCATAATATGAGAAGTCAACTGTATATACAATTGAAATTGAAATCAACAGAGCAATTTAGAAGAGCAAACCTGTTAAAGAAACATGTTTAAACATACCAGTTGTGCCATTGGAGTTTCGATTGGATCCTTCAATTTAAAAATAAGTCTGCATGAGTAAATACAGTGATACAAGAGCAATGTAGTATACACCATAGCAATGAAATCTTAAATGAGAACAGTTCTTCTTCAGGTTTAAGCAATTGTTCTACACGAACAGAGTATAGTAAGACACAGGGATATAGTACTTCAAAATAAAAAATGAGCTCATAGACCTTACCACATTCTTGGTTCGGGACCAGTACAGAACAAGGCGTTCCCAGTCATCTTCCTGTAAATGTGTCTCAGGAGAAAGTAAGGGAAATTGATGAGTTTCTTTGCCAGTGAAGTACATTTTCTTTAGGTAATTCCGATACTGCCACCAAGCATTCTTGAAGATAGCAGAGGTATTAGCACAAGTTACCTCATCCTGAGTTTCCAAATCGGTCCTTCTCTATAGAGAAAAATGGGAACATTTGCTGTATTATAACCAGCATGGAGGTAGAATGCATGGGACAAAGCAAATTATTTGCCATGAATAACATTACTTACACATAACTCCTGGACGAACACCTGCAACTGGCTTTTTCCTTCATCTCCACTATAATATTTCCATGATGGGAAGATACGCACATAGGATTTAACAACATCAAATGTGATAGATGCTAAACTACAATTGCTAGTTGTGCTTCATCCATAGGAATAGGTGTACTAAATGATGGAGTTGGGGTTCGCCGTGGTAGTATGGCGCTTTGGGCACTAGAGCTACCATACTAACTGCTCTTGTTTGGGAGCTTTGTGTTGGAGATGGTGTTGTGTCAACTGGAACTGGGTTACTATCTGGTGTGGTTGGGGTTAGATTGGGTGAAGCTGGTTCTCTGTTCATCGGAGTAGGGGTACAATCTGCGAGAGTCTGGGTTATGTGTGGTAGGGTTGGTTCTCATGCATGTACAACCGGGGTGCTATCTCCACCAAGAGGAAGCACTGTTTTATTTGAAGACCGTGCTTTTACTCCGCTAGATACTGCCATCACCCCTCCAATTCAAATGGATAATAAACAACAAAAGTAGTTGAATGTACAAACCTTGTATGAGAGACAGATGCAATAGATAGTGTGGAAAAAAGAGGGCGTGAAATAGTTCACATGTATATTTTTTACTAAAAATGATAGCATGACATAATTTCACATATATGATGTCTATCTAAACTGGATAGCATAGCATGACATGATTCAAAGATATGATTACTAACTAAATAGGATGGCATGAGATAATTATATGATGTCTCTAGTAAACAAGTTCGCATGACATAATCCACACACATGTTATCTAAGTAATCAGGATCGCATGATATAATTCACACATGTGATTTATATACTAAGCAGAGGGCATTCACATATATGATGTCTGAACTAAGAACATGGTGTTGAATATATTGTATATGATGTCTAAACTATACAATGCAAGACACCATATGCATGATATGAGCAGTATAACCGCGCCAGTTAGAGCATACATCTCGGTGAGGGAATAGGACCGGTCATCTATCTCTGAATCCATCTCCGAGGAGCTATCGGGACCTAGCAAGAGATCTACTTTGACAGGTAGCACTGTCTGCTCTAAAAACCTTGTTTTCACTCGAGATTTTTCCATCACCCACTCAAATGGCTGATTCACAGGAAGAGTAGTTGAATGTACAAACATTGTCGACAAATGGAAATGTAACGAATAAAAGGATTGGCAAGATATAATTCAAATATATGATGCATGGTTAAACAGGATGGCATTGCATATCTTACATATATTATGGCTGGCTAAAAGAGATGAGATTGCATAATTCACATGTATGATATAGAAACTAAACAGGTGGCATTACAGAATATGTCTAAACTAAGAAGATGACATATATGATATCGAAAGTAGGCACTACAAGGCAACATACACTACAAAAAAAGGACACATCCGTGACATTTTGGGCCGAACGAAATTTTTTCTGTCATGCTTATGACACTTCTATGACGATAATTGTGACAAAATCCGGTATTATCATAGATGTGGTGGGCTCCTACTTCTATGACAAAAAATCATGACAGAAAATGGGCTTTTCGTCCTGGGCGGGCTGGAGACACATCTGCATGACATTCTTTGGGGCATCCATGATGGAAAAAACCGTGGTAGAAGCGAGGGCGAGGAAAATATCGGGGAGTTCCCGGTTACGGTGGGTGGTTGGGGGCCGAGCGATGCGTGTTTCTCTCATACGTACGCGCGTGTGTGCGAGGCGTTGGGCTCTAACTGAACCCGAGAGAGGCGTTGGGCTCTAACTGAACCCGAGCAATTGCACTGCAGGCTACATGTTACTGAACTCGAGCAATCGATCGATCCTTACTGTTAACTAAACCCAAGTGATTCCTTCGCTACTGCTGCTAACTGAAGCCGATCGATGCTGCCTCTGGATGAACAATGAGCGTTGTTGGGCGGTTTGGATGAACAGTTCCCGGTGGGGGGTTGGATGAACAGGACCCCATGGTGTTGCCGCTGGATGAACAGGACCCCGATCGATCGAACCGGTTGGGGGTGGTTGAACAGGACCCCGTGGAGGGGTGGATGAACAGGACCCCGTGGAGGGTTGGTTGAACATGACCCCGTGGAGGGCTGGTTGACTAGTAGCCCGTGGAGGGGTGGTTGAACAGGACCCCGTGGAGAGGGCTGGTTGAACAGTAGCCGGTGGAGGATCGCGCGGTGGAGGCTGGATGAACAGGAGCCTGTGGATGAACAGTCGCAGGTGGAGGCTAGAGGAGGGCGACGGTGGATGAACAGTAGCCGGTGGAGGATCGCGCGGTGGAGGCTGGATGAACAGGAGCCTGTGGATGAACAGTCGCAGGTGGAGGCTAGAGGAGGGCGACGGTGGATGAACAGTAGCCCGTGGAGGCTGGAGGAGGTCGACGGTGGAGATGAACAGTATCCCGTGGAGTCCCGTTTTGTGGTACGCCACACCCCTCCCGATGAACAGGACCCCCGTTTCGACCGCAGCGCTCCAACACAAGTCCGTTTCCTCAGTTTTGCGGTACGCCACACCCCTCCCTGTCAACAGGACCCCATTTCGACCGTAGGAGGTCCAAGAGAAGTCCGTTTCCTCTGTTTTGCGGTACGCCAGACCCCTCCCGATGAACAGGACCCCGTTTCGACCGTGGCCGGTCGAACACAAGGCCTTTCCTCTGTTCTGCGGTACGCCAGGCCTCGTTTCCATTGGTTGTTCCGTCCAAGCCGGTTGGCTCCCGATGAACACGATGACGCATTCCGTTCCAACCCAGCCGGTTGACTCCTCATGAACATGACGACGACGTAGTTTCTCCGTTCTGACCCAGCCATGTACACGAGCCCTGGCCGTATGTATGCGCGAGTAGGCGTTCGAGACCCCGCCCGTATGTACATACGTGGCCGTATTTACTTTCTTGCACCCTGGCCGCTCTACGTACGTGTACATGCTATGTGTGCTCCTCTACTACGACACGTGCGTGCCTCTACATCGACTAGTATGTACGTACACGTTCGCGGCCAGAATGACAACGCTATGTATGCTTCGACCAGGTGGGTCCCGACTGTCAGGCACTTCCCTGCGTGCAAAGATGTAGCTGGTGGGTCCCAGCAATCAGGGGGCGAATCATTTTTTTGTCAGTAATATGGACGCACTTCCTTGCATGCGAAGATGTAGCTGGTGTGTCCCAGCAGTCAGGGGGAAACTTTTTTTCACGAAATACGGTGGCCCGTCTGGTGGGTCCCTGCTGTTAGGTGGACGAATCATTATTTTGCGCGTAATAAGGAGGCACTTCCTTGCTGCGGTTATGGACCCAGCTATCAGTCTCTCCACGTACAGTACTCTTCTGATGGAAGTCGTTCGTTGACCACATTGACCACGCCGCGCCGAGAGCTCCAAGGCGGTGGACGACGGCGAGGCCTAGGAAGGGGACAACACGGAGCCGGGGAAGACGCGACAGTGGATGCCCACGCAGAGAGGAGTACGAGGGTTCACTTGTTGGGCTGTGGTGTGAGGCTGCCGTTGCCACAGGGCCTGGCCAGCGGTGGGAATAGTAGGGGGTGGTGAGGCCTCCGCGGCAGCACAGCCGGCCACGGGAGGCAAGAGCTGGCGGCACGACTGGCGCTGCTTTGGGTGGCTAGAGCAAGAAGACCAGAGGTTGAAGAAGCACTACGGCCGTTGGATGGACATTGTACGGTCACTGGAGCTAGAATCATTCATATTGACTAAGTTAACAAAGCCCTCCCTCCCCGTCAACTTAGTAGGCCCACGTGTCATCCTCCCACTATGCTGGGTCCCAGCTAGCAGGGGGAGTATTCATTTTTTTGTGCGTAATAAGGAGGCACTTCCTTGCGTGCGAAGATATAGCCGGTGGGTCTGACCTGTCAGCGGGAGGAACGTTTTTTTCGCGAAATACAGAGGCCCTTCCGGTGGGTCCTAGATGTCACGTGGAGGAATCATTATTTTGCACGTAATAAGGAGGCATTTCCTTGTGTGCGGCCGTGGACCCAGCTGTCAGCCTCTCCACGTACAGTCCACGTCCGATGGATGTCGTCCGTTGACCATGTTGACCACAGCGTGCCGAGAGCACCAGGGCAGTGGAGGACGGCTAGGCCTAGGAAGGTAATGGCACGGAGCCGGGGAAGACTCGGCAGTGGTTGCCCATGCGGTGGGGAGTACGAGGGTTTACTGGTCCGGCTGCCGTCGCCGGAAAATAACAGGAGGTGTGGGTGAGTAGAGGAATGGCCTGGCCAGCAATGGAGTACGGTGGGGCGGTGCAGCCTGTGCGGCAGCAGAGTCGGCCATGGGAGACGGGAACAGGCAGTCCCACTAGCGCTGGTTTGGGCGGCTGGGGCAAGAAGATCAGATATTGAAGAAGCAGCACGGCCGTTGGATTAACATCCAACGGTCACTGCTGCTAGAATCGTTTGTGGACTAAGTTGACAAAGCCTTTCATACATGTCAACCTAGTAGACCCACAAGTCAGCCTCCAAATCTATCCCAAACAGCATACAGCCCGAAATTTCTAGCCAGATTCAAATTAATTTAAAAACTAAACATACCTTAATTTAAATCCAATGAAATTTTACCCGCACAAAAACAATGAAATTTAAAATATCAAAATCCGAAAGAAAAAAGTATTTTAAAACAAGTAGGCCTACGTTGGTTATTCTACAAAAACCTAAATAGCTGGGCTAGCCATTTTCAGAAAGGAAAAAGACAAACTAGGCTGGTCATGTGCTAGACGGGCCACAGCTCCCGAACAACCCAGTTGATACCCTTCTCTGTCCCAAAAAACAAAATTACTGCATGCGCTGCTGGGTCCCTACTGTCATCCTCACCATGTACAGTCATCTCCTTATTCCTCTCAGTTGTTGACCATGTTGACAACACCGGAGGGCAGCGCCGCAGCGAGCGAACCAAGGCAGAGGATGATGGTGAGGCCTCGAACGGGAACGAACAGGAGTCGGGGAAGATGCGCAAAGTTTTAGGGTACGATGTGGCCATGATGCGTGCGCGGTAGCACAGCCAGCCGTGGGAGGCGGGAGCAGGCAGTCCCGCCGGCGCTGGTTTAGCTTTGGCAGCTGGAGGAAGAAGAGATTGAAGAAACATGATAGACGTTGAATGTCAATCCAACGGTCAAGGTTGGCACAATTGTTTGTTGACTAAGCTGACACCAAGTAGCATGCTTTTTTATATATAGGAAGAAAATAAAAATTTGGCTTGTTTGCCTTATAACATTCCCGAAACTACGACCGTTCGATCTTGCGTCACAACTAAAACTGCGAGGAAAATGTGTTCGTCTGCCGTCCTCCTCCCAGGGAACGTTCGCCACATAAGTGACTAGCACCCTTGGTTTTCAACCGAGAGGTCTTGGGTTCGAGTCCCAGGAAATCTCAATCTAGTTCTCCTTCCTTCCTCGCAAAAAAAAGAAAGAAAATCAAAGACTAGAGAAGGCGTACAGAACAAGCTAGCGTACCAGTAAAGAGACGTTGCTGAGTTTTAGAAAAAAGAGAGACGTGCTCCTGTAGCTGGTTCGCATCCAAACCTAAACTATGACTATATATGGTGCTATGCTACTCTGCAAGTAATGAAACTGACATATCCAACGTTCGCTTCTCCTCTTCTCTACTTACTCTGCCTAGCATCAGAAGCTCTGGCCGCAGCAACCATGTCCGCTGGCTGCTCGTCCACCTGCTCTTCAGCAGGCAACAACCAGATATGTGCCAAGTCGCCACCCGTACCATCGCCTCTGGGTCTCATCACACCCCCGCCGGCACACGCACCGCAGCCGGTTGCTCATTGCAACCCGCTGCCGTTGGTGTGGTGCCTCTGCTGCAAATCACGCAGAGTCATCCGTCCCGTCTCAACCAGAATCCTCAACCCTGGCCGAGTCTTCTACAAATGCCCGAATCATGGGGTAATAATATGTTTAAGTGTTGTTCTGCTGCTTTCAGTTGCTGATATTTTTAATAGTTTGGTTGATGATCTTCCAATTTGATTCATGCAAAAAAGGGAAGATTCGTGTGATTTTTATTTCTGGGAAGTTGCTAATGTGGGGGAACACAACTATGCTGATTATTTGGTTAGCCGAGGAATCCCAATACCAGCAGGTTGGGGTGTTGGACAAGTAACTGAAGGAACAGCAGAAGAGGAAGATGCAGAGCAGAAGGTTAAAGATGCAATTCCTCTGATCATGGCCAAGCAACAGCTGCTGAACGGCCTCAACAGCAATGAGGAGATGAAAGAGCTTGTGAAGATAATGGGAAAAATCTACGTGCTCTATAGGATGATTGTCTCTTTATTTGTAGTGTATGTAGCACTCGTGATGTATTCAGTGGCAATGACATGAGCACTTT
Organism: Aegilops umbellulata; assembly: GCA_032464435.1. Taxonomy (NCBI): domain Eukaryota; kingdom Viridiplantae; phylum Streptophyta; class Magnoliopsida; order Poales; family Poaceae; genus Aegilops; species Aegilops umbellulata. The sequence continues at coordinate 508,213,179 of CP136055.1, forward strand.
GCTGAAACTAGTAATGAATGAAAACTGTGTAGCAGGCTGGGCATAGTGTTGTGAACATCTAATGATTTCTATTAACCAAAATCGAGGGGGTATCCCCTTTTGCTCATAAATAAATAAATAGCATAGGCCCTTTTGGTAATAAATAAATAAATTAGCAGAGGCCCTGTCAGGTCATCTTTGTTTCCATTCGAAGGCGTCGAGCAAATTGCAGTCCAATAGCAGACTATGTCATCAAATTCAAGTTTCACAGCCAAATATGAGTGCAACTAAACAACAATGTCATCATGTTTTAGTCGTCATACAATCACCAAACACAAATGAACATACATAACAAGTGATGTTCTCACAGCAAAATACTAAACAACACATTCATCAGGTTTCAGTTGTCATAGCAAACACAATTTCACATAGTAGATAAAAAAACGTCTTCTGACAGGCAAATATGACAAAACCAATCTAATCATCATCCGCAGCAGCAGCGTCAACATCTTCGCCATGTGTATCGATCTGAATCATAATTCCCCAGAGTGTCATCTTCTTATTCATCCTCAATGTCCTCGAACGTTGCCTTCTTCTTGATCAACAGTTTTATGTCCACATCATGACAGGCAATCTTTTCGCCAGCGTCATTGACGTGATGGTTCTCAAAGATATAGGAACATTTGTGGAATCTTATACATCAGGAGCAGTGTAAGCATCATCTTGTTGTGCAACTTCATTAATCGAATTCCTCTGCTCAAACCTTTGTAATACTCTCCAGTCATCATGAAAGTGCTTTATATCGACTAGAGGGGGGGTGAATAGGCGATTTTTATGAAATTCTTCACTGAGGAGTTTGCTCGTGAGGAAATTCCTTAGCGAAGAACTACTAGCAGCGGAATAAGTACTCAGAAGTAAACATAGCAGAATACATGCATGGTCATCATGATGAAATGAAGACAAACATAGAGTACAGAAAGCGTAAACACAAGATAGCGCAAGATGAAGACAAACAGACTGAAGAAATTGAACTGAGGAAATTGAGAAAGTCTTCAGTCAAAGTCTTCAAACACAGATATGAAGAAACACACAACACAGTAATGAGGAAATGAAAGTGTTGAGGAAATAGAACCAGTAAGCTTGGTGAAGACAATGATTTAATAGACCAGTTCGAACTGTTGTCTCAGTTGTACGTCTGGTTGGAGCGGCTGAGTATTTAAACTCGAGGACACCTAGTCCCGGACACACAGTCCTCACCGTATTCCCCTTGAGCTAAGGACACACAGTCCTTGCCCAATCACTCGCGGTAAGTCTTCAGGTGACTTCCAAACCTTCACAGACTTGGTCACTCAGCGATCCACAATTCCTCTTGGATGCTCTAGACCTTGACGCCTAACCGTCTGGAAGAAGCACAGTCTTAAAAGGTAACAAGCGTCGGATCCACGCAGGATCAATCTCTTCAGTGATGCTCAATCACTTGGGGTTTGTAGGTGTTTGGGTTTGGGTTTGGATTTTCCTCACTTGATGATTTTCGCTCAAAGTCCTCGGAGGATGGGTTGCTCTCAAATGACAAGTGTCAAGTCCTCGCGGAGTAGCCAACCAGCTAGTGGTTGTAGGGGGCGGCTATTTATAGCCTAGGGAGCAGCACGACATGATAAGACATAAATGCCCTTCAATGATATGACCGTTGGATGGATAAGATATTTTGGGACAGCTGGCGCGTAGCACAGCAACGGTCGTAAATTTGAGATACAAATTCCTCAGGGCTATCATGTTCCTCACAGTGTAGCCAATTCGCACTGGCGAATTCCTAACTCCTCAATCAGAGCAAAGTCCTCAGTGACCAGAAGAACTGCGTCTCTGTCACTGAAGAAATTGACTGAACTATATGAGATTTCCAAAGGCTTCACTCGAAGGGATTGGTAGGTGTAGGATTTGAGTTGAGCATCACATGGAAATTTTCTCCTTAGTATTTCCTCGAACCCCTTTAACAGTACGGTGTTTCCTATGACTCAAGAAAGAGAAAATGAAACTACGAAAACAAAAGTCTTCATGCTTCATGTTCCTCGAACGAATACCAAGTCTTCAGGGTTATACCAATTTCTTCACTTTCAAAGTCTTCAGAAAGTCTTCAAAATATCAAAGTCTTCAGTCGAAGAACTTCATTTTAGGGGTCGACTTTCTCTGTAAATATCAAACTCCTCATAGACTTATAGACCTGTGTACACTCATAAACGCATTAGATCCTTAACCTATAAGTCTTCAATACACCAAAATCACTAAGGGGCACTAGATGCACTTACACATCGCTACGTGCAAATGTGTCTTCCAAGAAAAATACCTGTGTTGCTTGATTTGCCAAAATAAAAAGGCTCGTTGGTCTAGTACACCGATTTGACATTGATGGATTTGAAATAATCATCAGCTCTGGGTTTTGCGATCCTGGAAAACAGGTTATACCAACGACGGCTCAACAGAACCACACATCGATGATTCTCAAAACTGGAGATATACTGCAACTGAACAATGTCTGTTATGTTAGCATACATTTTAGTTGTCTCTCTGCCGTACGTATCCGTGCTCATGATGGCACTGTTTTGTGTCCTCCTGCCTTCGTCGCGTGCAAGGGTGTTGTAGCGCACATCTCCAACAACGCAAGATTCATAATGTCTTACTAAAGTATCAGGACCCATTGCTAGTGCGTAAAGGGCATCATCAACTGCCTGCCCATCCTCCCGCATCTTCTTAACCTATGGTTAGAAAATAGACAAGCTGATCATCTTATGTACTCAATATATTAAAAAAAACTGACAGTGCAATTCAAAAGCTTACATGGCTCTTGAACCATTTCGCAAATCCTGCCATAACTAGTTTGTCAATGTTTGTTGGATTTTGCGGTAGTAACTCCTGTTTGTAGATGCTGCACAACATAGTGATCGCGTCAAACATCTAAATATATAAGAACGTGCTGCAAGTTTAGTAGATTACGATGTATAAGCTGCGGTACTTAGCACTTACTTGATATAAGGTAGTATCCCAAGACAGTTATTCAACACATACCAAACCATTTTGTCCAAATCTTTAGGTTTGTCCTCTTGTCGACTCTTCCCTGTAACTCGAACAGAATAATGAAAAACATTGAGCCCGAGATTGTCTTCACCCACCTCTTTGCTAAGCTGATTAGCTGTTTCAATGTATTTTGAGCAGAATGTCAACGCTTCTGTAGCAATGTAGGCCTCTACAATGGAACCCTCGGGTCTAGCTCTATTCCTAACATAGCCCTTGAAAGTGCCGAGCCGCCTTTCAATAGGGTACATCCAGCCATATTGTACTGGACCTCTAAGTAGTGCCTCATCAGGTAGATGAACAACCAAATGCACCATCACATCAAAGAAGGCTCGAGGATATATCTTCTCAGGGTTGCATAGGATAGTTGGTATCTTGTCTCTAAGACGCTCCAAAGCATCTACCCTGATATTTCTACTGCAGAGTTCCCTGAAGAATGTCCCAACTCTGCAACTGCTCTGTATAAGTCAGGGCGGCCCAATCCTCCAAGGATAATAGGTAAAACCCTTTGAAGTAGGACATGGTAGTCATGAGTTTTCAACCCTTGTACGTTGTTTCCATCGGCACTGACTCTCCTTTCAGGGTTGGAAGCAAATCCACGTGGGAATCTCACACGTGACAGGACCTCGCGGAATTCTTTTCTTTTTACCTTGTCCAAGACGTACATAGCTGGTGCCATATCCCGTGGTTTACCTTCATCTTGCACATGCAAATCCTTTTTGATACCCAGGTGTGTCAAATAAATCCTAGATTTTAAGGTATCTTTTGTCTTGCCTTCAATATTAAGAAGTGTGTCGATAATGCTGTCACATATATTTTTCTCGATGTGCATCACATCAAGATTATGCCGCAGATCCAAATCTTTCCAATACTCCAAGTCCCACAAGGTGGACCTGCGGGTAGACAATAATATCTCTTCTGCCCTGCCATGCTTTCTTTTCCCACTACCATCACCAGGATGGTTTCCTGGTGTAATATGCTTGACCTTCTCTAATTCCACTTGCAACTCATCGGCGGTGAGCCTCTTTGGCGCATCGTGGTTTTCATGCTTTGCATTGAACACATGTCTTCGGTATTTTGTAGGACGCGGCTTGTCCTTGGCAAGGAAACGACGGTGTCCAATGTAACAGATCTTGCTAAGTATTGCGTATGACAGCGGATTCCTGTCACAGTGAACACATGCATTGTAACCATGTGTCATTCGCCCTGACATAGTGCCCAAAGTCAGATAATCATGGATGCACCAAATTATAACAGCATGCAGAAAGAAATCAGCTGGTGGGCTGCTATATAGGTCTCGAGTGAGAACACCCCTCCATAGCTGTTGAAGTTCCTCCACAAGAGGCTCCATGAATAAATCAAAATCCTTTCCAGGACTTTTTGGACCTGGGATGAGCAAGGCCATCATGTAGTTTGATTCTTTGGTGCAGACATTTGGAGGCATGTTGTAAGGGATAACAAGCGCTGGCCACATGCTATATGTGGTGCTCTGGTGGCCAAATGGGTTAAATCCATCTAAAGTTAAGCCAAGTATAATGTTTCTCGGGTTAGCAGCAAATTTTTGTGTTTCTGATTGAAGCTTTTCCACTCACTACCATGTGATGGATGGCTCATTACATTCTGATCTCTGTACTCCTGGTTCCTAGAATGGCACATTACATCCTCTCTTGTTTCAGCATCATGAAACAACCTCTGCAATCTTGGTGTAATTGGAAAATGTCTCAGAACATTATGAGGAATCCTCTTCAGAGCATCGCCATCTTTCCATCTTGATGATTTGCATTTCGTGCATTCACTTAAGTTGGCATAATCCTTCCGGAATAGAACACAATTATTCTTACAAACATGGATCATATCATATCCAATTCAACTGCACGAAGGAAATTCTTCATTTTACTTTAGGTGTGTGGCAGCTCAGACGCATCTGGGAAAGCTTTGCGGAAAGCAACCAACATCGCATCGAATGCTTTGTTGGTCATCCGCTTAGATGTCTTCACCTGAAGAAAGGTGACAATAGCTAAGAATACTGACAGCTTATTTCCTGGGGTGATAGCCATGTTGCATTGTTCCAACGTGCGGGCCCACCGCTTCTCTTCTGCAGGTGAAAGTTCATGAAATGCATGAGCATTTCGTAGCATTGTTTCAATGTTGGTCAAACTCACTGGCTCGGCCACCACCACCTCCTCCTCCTCTTCCACCTGAGCATCAGGCAGATCAAGATGGTGATCTGCTGCTTCCACGTAGTTAGTAACATTGATGTCACAGCTTCACCATGATGAACCCACCTAGTATATGTGACCGACATCCCATACAAGTGTAGATGACTTTGCATAGTTGAATGGAGTCTTGTAACTGAATTCATACAACTGCTACACGGGCAGAGCACATCTGATTTCGGACCACCGTAGTCAGCCCTGATAAAGTTCATGAAGTTTTCAACCCCCTCGACATATGCAGCGGAGAATCTTCGAGCAGAAGTTATCCAACTCATGTCCATCTGTTAGATATACAAATTAGTTGTTCTACGAGATATTACAGGAAAAACGTATATGCTTTTTTTATGAAGTCCAGAAAAAAATACCTAGGTCGATGTCTAAAGCTATGGCAAGATATTTGGACGAGCAGATCTAAGTAACAAAATATATTTAAAGCTAATTCAGCAAACAAATTTGAGTGCTAAATTATGGCGGCTGTTTCAGTAGTCAATGAGTCCAAGCACACAGCCATCGAACTAACGAAGGCCATCGCAGCAACAAAGATCGAGTATATAACGTTGTAGAGCTATTTCACCTAACAGATTGGCTACTAGACCATGGCAATCTACGTCACAATAAATATATGGCAGGATATTTCAGCAACTAATCGGGCTTGGCATGCCATCTCAGCTAAGCAAATTGAGTGCAGAACAGGGCAAGGAAGCTTCTTAAGTAGAGCATATTGACTGTAAACTACTTTGGCAAACAGTGAGATTAACAGCGTCTATCAGCTAACATTCAGCGCTACACCGACATGCACGGGGCCTCAGTCTAGAATGTGTGTACCGTGGGAGAAGCTGACCGCCGTGCGTCTCCACACAAACTTCGCCAGCGGTGGCGGCGCTGACCGCCGTGCGCCTCCATAAGAATGTCGCCAGCGGTGGCGGCGCGGCTCGAGGACGGCAGTCGTACTGTGGGAGCGAGAGGATCGCCGTGCGTCCCCTCGATGAACCGCGGCACCGACGTATCGGCGCGGTGGTGAGGGCGGCTTTGGCGGAGCGAATGGAATGGAGGAGGGCGGGGGGCAGGGGGTTTGGGGAATATTATTGGCTAGTTGGCCGAAGGGCGGTTGAATTTGGGATTTGGGGGAAATTTTTTTTGGGGGGGGGGGGTCGCGCGGTGGGCGGGGGGAGTTTGGCGCATGGTCAGTTTCTCCAAGTGCAGTCCCACGTGTCAGTGAAGAGGCAAGCCGAAGCGCGTTCCGTTTGCGTGAGCCGTGTGTAGGACCGAACGTGTGTGAGGTGCAATGCGACCGTGACAGGGGTGCTGTGAGTGTACCCCCTTTTTCCTTTTTAAAATAGGTGCTTCGCCCCCTCAAAAAAACTTGGTGCTTTGCGCGGTCCATCAATACTACTACTAGTATTCCGGTAATCGCGACTAAAACGGCGTGGCCGAGTCTTTTCCCGCGCGATATGCTGGGAGGTTGGCTTAGTTGGTTTTTTTGGATGAGTAATGCTACACCTACGTAATCCCAGTTACGTAATTAACGTAATGTGAAATGTGTGAGCTGTTGATTGTAGATTGGGGGAGGGAGGGGCCCACCTCCATGAAAATCAGGGAGGAGAGAGAGAGAGGCAATTTACGTTAACCCTTTCGTAGGTTCCCGTAGATGTAGAAAGATGCGAAATGCGTGAATGTGTAGTGGACGTACTATTGGAGTGCCTAAGATAAATTGTGTATGTAGACCCTATGTGTTTATTTACTTCGCATGTTAGCTTTGTCTCGGTTCAATAAAAAGCAGAGTTGGTGATGATGGTGTGCCTGCCATCCTGCAATATAGGTCGTCCGATCTATATCTAACGGATAGGAAGGAAATTATGACAATTTACCTGCACTCCTCTCCACATTTGTAGATAAGGCCTTCCCTCGTTCATCCTTTTCTCCCACAAGATCTTGATGTTCCGTGCAACGCACAGGCATCTTGCTAGTACTCCTACAATATACTATATTATTGTGAAAGTTCATATACACCGGCCGAGATTAATGCAAAGACGACATATTTTAATTACATTTCGAACTTTTATAGGACAGAAAAATAAAAGAAACCCGACCCTAAACCTACTCTACGGCGGCGACCGACGTCCTCCATCTGCGATCTCCATGTACGGGGGCAGGGTTCAAGACGAAGGTGCGGTCTCCGGCGAGGAAGAGTAGAACACGGGAGACGAACCGGCCAGTTGGCACACCATGCCCTGCCTCCTCCCATGCCCTACCCATCCTCGGAGGAGTTCCCCACCTCCGCGGTGCCGGATGTTGGACGACGACAAGTAGGACGCGTGGCTGAAGGTGCTCCCGTCGTCGGCCGCCATCGTGGCCACCGCTTGTGCGGTCGCGCCCGCATCCGGCTACGCCGCTATTGCTTCGCGAGCGGTGACTTGAGCGATGGCGGTGACCTCGAGCTTCATCCCCGAAGACAAAGCTCTCCCGCAGAGCGTTCGCGCTCGCGGTCATGGCGGATGTGCTGCCAGGTAGCAGGACAATGCGCTATGGTGTGGAGGTTAGCTGGGCATTGCCGCTTTAAGTAGCACATTCCGGTGAGGCCAAAGCGTCCGGGCGCGTCATTAAGTCGTCGGAGTTTGTTCCTCGGGCACCGATCCTCTTAACGATGGCATACAGACAGACGACATGAATGCGGGCAGCTGGCGCCGGCTAGGAACGCACCGCACGACGGTGCGAGGGACGAGGGTTTTTGGTGTGCCAGGGTAGTCAGCTGCGGTCGTGGCAACGTTGGACATGCCCTTTGCTCACATGCGACCCCACATGTCATTTAAAAGCAAGATGACCCGGCATGGTCTCAGGTCCTGGGGATGCAGTTGGCCATGCTACACCACTCCGCGGACGCGTCGCGGCTCGCGCGCACTTTGGCACCTCATGCATCCTCGTCGAGCTGGGTGTTGATCTGCTGGTCGTGCCACAGCGCTAATGCCACCCTCGGCACACTGAAACCGACCGTGTCCAGCGACGATGAGCGTGTCGCTCACCGCGGTCGCCCTGTCCAGAGGCGGTGTTGGAGTTGCGCCACGTTGCTGGCCCCCACAACCCACATGAACGGTTGCCGGTGGCGAGGAGGTCGTGGGCCAGCTCCTCCATTGGACTAGTCTGCGCCACGTCGCCCCGACAGGTGTACCTCACATGTCGGTTTCCCTGTTTTCCCGGCCATATTCGAGCGTCAGTGCTTCGTGTCGCGCATTAGGCGCAGAACAGGTGGTTTTTGTGCCCTCATTCAAATGTTGTAACATCCCAAATTTTCAATTTGGAATGTTATACATAGGTCATCCATGCATATCACATTTTATTCCATTCTCGTTCCGCAATCCTCGAAAATCCTAAGCAACTCAAGGACCCTCGGAGAGAGTTGGGGATTTCCCGGTTTTCATATTTGATTTTATCAAATAATGAAACGAGGATTTTGATTTTAATTATTTTTCTCTCCGAAAAATATTTCATATTAAAATATAAGAGAGGAGATAATATGACTTCTCCAAAATAATTGAAATATTGGAGGAAAAATATTAAAATCATTTATTTGATTTTATTTGGATTTTATTTGCATTAGAAAAATTGCATGTTTTCAAAATTGCATTTTAGGGCCAAGAAAAAGTTCATCTCGTCCTAAATATTTTATTTAGGCAGCGAAAATTTGGTTTGGCATTTTTAGATTTTTATTTTATTTTCTAGGATTTTATTTCCGTTGATGAAATTATTTAAAAAAACCCTCCTGCGCCCGACTGGGCCTAAGGCCCAGCCGAGCCAGGCCGGCCCGCGCCGCTGCCGCCTTCCCCGCGAGCGCCGCCGCCGAGTCGGACAGGAGTCCGAGCTGGACTCCTCCGCCGCGCCTTGCCCCCTTTCCCAAGTCGCCCCCCCCCCTCTTTATAAGCCGCCCCGAGCCCCCCACCACCACACCACCACCGCCCCGAGCCACCATCGCCGCCGCAGCCGCCGCCCGCGTCTGCCGTCGCCGCCGCCGAGCCCCGCCGTCCCGCGAGCCGCCGCCCCATCGCCCAACCCCGCCTCGCCGAAGCCCCTCGCCGGAGGTACCGCGTTGGATCTGAGCCGCTGGTTTTTAAAAAAAACTTTTGGTTTTCTTTCAAGAATCCTAGATTCGTTTTTTTAGATCGGTTCGCCGGTATTTCGCGGTTCTTCTAATTAGCGGACGTTCGTCTGTACGTTCGTTTTAACGAAGGGTTTTTTCCCATTAGTTACAGATAACGAACGCTCGTTCGTTAGTCTGTTCATCAGTTTTCTTTTTATCGGATTTATCCGCGGTTATTTTCGATCGCAATTTCTGATCCAATCTTAGTTTTTGTTTATCTTTTCGCTCGTTAGTCGGAATCAGGCGATTCAAGCGCCTTGATTTTTGTCTCGGGACCCTCTTTTTGTTTAACCAACTTAAACAAGATTTTGGTATTGTAAAATTTGACCGTAGTTCAGATTAGTAATCACATCTTGTTTCTTTCGCCGTTTGAGTTTCGTTGCTCCGTTTGATTTGATTCTTTTTGCGAACCGGAGTTCTTAAGATGAACTTTCTGGTCAACCTCTCTTATTTGAGTTTTTGCTTGTTGCTTACGTATGCTATTGTTTGCTTGCGATAGAATTCCCGGAGTGCGAAGCATGTTACTACGAGTCCCTAGGATTCACGGATCGTCAGCAAGGCAAGTAACACATTGATCATACTTTTTTCATACCCAGTTTTTATGCATTAGTTTCACCCCTCAAACATTGCATGATTTGGATGTCATTAACTTGTGGGTTGGGAATTAGTTATTGAGGTTGAACCTATTGCCCTGTTATATCAAACCCTTGGGAGTTACTTCTACATGTTGCTATTATATTGCTATGCTATGCTCGTAAACGTGGTTTGGGTTTGAGTGAAATCCATGACAGATGTGAGATTGTTAATTAATGGTTCAACTTAAGGTGGCAACTTAAACACACATCTGGGTGGATTGAGGCACCTGGGTATTCCAGCGATTGCCTTTTTTTTATGGACCGCCACCCAGGCTCAAAGGGAACTGAGATGATTCATGCTAGAAACTTCTGTGTGCAGCCACAAGCTATTATGGGCTCTAGCATAGTTAAGTAAGTTACGTGAAGCTCTTGAAGAGGTAGATCAGCAGGTAGTGGGTTTTGTAGGTTTGGCATGGTCTTCCCGGAGTAGAGAGTTAATGTTTCTGAAAGACTGTGTCTCGGTCATCCGTTTCTCAAACACCATGTAGTGCGAGAAATCCAACGAAGGCGATCGAGTCTTGTGGGGAAAGTGCGCAAACCTCTGCAGAGTGTACAATCTAATCATGGTTAGCCGTGTTCCCGGTTATGGACAATCTTGAGTATCTAGTACTTGGGTTATCACATGTATCTCATCACTCTTAATTAAATTGAGTTGGGGATATACCTTCTCAATGTTGTTCAACCACCATGATAGTTAAATTAAAAATATATTCCTTTGTTGCAGGAAAAAATTGGCTTTTCGCAAAAACTATTACCATGCAGCCTTCCACCAGCCAAATATTCATCTAGTGATAGCATTATTCTGTTCATGCTCTATTGTGTTACATTGCCAGCATATTCCATGTGCTGACCCGTTTTCAGGCTGCAACGTATTGTGTTGCAGACTTTTCAAACGAGGAGTAAGGTTCGTTAGGTCGTTGCTGTGCAGCTCAGCTATGCCGTTGGAGTTGATGGACTCACTTTATCTTCCAAGCCTTCCGCTGTTATCGCATTAGATGGCCTTAAGCCATATTATTGTAATAAGTTCTCTTTTGAGACATTTGATGTAATAAGTGTGTGATTGCTACTCTGTTATAAATCCTTCGAGTACTGTGTGTGTCAGCATTACCGATCCAGGGATGACACTGAAGCACAGAGACTTGACCATCTGAGGTCGGGTCGCTACAAATGTGGTACAGTACCAAGTTGTTACCCTAGCCCCAAGTGTGGTGGTTTTGGGTACGGTGCCACCCTTTTCCTTTTCAAGTAGTGAAGCGTAACACTTGATTAAGTAGTCGGATGGTGTGCTAAATGTAGGTGTCCAACTGTTTGAAAGAATAGTTGAGGTGTGCCCGGTCCGTGCCCGCATTTAGGGGTCCAACTTACCATGTTCCGGCAGTAGTAACTATACTAGTCCCTGCGTACTCCCTCTATTTTTATTTACTCCACATTTTAGCTTTGCTCAAAGCCAAACTTTGTAAACTTTGACAAAGTTCATAGACAGAAATTGCCATAGTTTATTGACTAGTTTATCTTGTGAGAGAAAAGGATGAACGAGGGAAGGCCTTATTTGCAATTGTGGAGAGGTGTGTGGGTACCTTTTTGCAAAATTGCCATAGTTTCCTTCCTATGCGTCAGATATAAATCAGACGGCCTATATTGTAGGATGGCAGGCACACCATCATCACCAACTCTGTTTTTATAAGAGTCCGTCTGATTTATATCTGACGGATAGGAAGGAAACTATGGCAATTTTGCAAAAAGATACCCACACCCCTCTCCACATTTGCAAATAAGGCCTTCCCTCATTCATCCTTTTCTCCCACTAGATAAACTACTCATACAAATGCATCTTGATGTTCCGTGCAACTCACGAACATCTTGCTAGTGTACATAAAAAGAAGAGTTGGTGATGATGGTGTGCCTGCCATCCTGCAGTATAGGCCGTCCGATCTATATCTAACGGATAGGATGGAAACTATGACAATTTACCCGCACTACTCTCCACATTTGCAGATAAGGCCTTCCCTCGTTCATCCTTTTCTCCCACAAGATCTTGATGTTCCATGCAAGGCACGGGCATCTTGCTAGTTTTCTATAAACTTGGTCAAATTTTATGAAGTTTGACTTCAGTCAAACTTAATATGCAGAGTAAATAAAAACAGACGAAGTATCTTACTTCGTGACCAATACGGAAGGGAAAACGAGACAACTTATTATTTATTTGAGCCGTTCAAGTATAATCATGCGGCGTTGCTTATTTCTCATTTCTCTCCAACCCTCTTCTCCATCGATCATGCCGCCCTCCGGTTGAAAGTGCAACTATCCCTAGGTGGTTTTGGTAATTCATAACAACATATAGCTCATTGAGCTAATGCTATTCCAAGATAACTATTTCAGGAAAGCTCAATGATTGGCATGGCATGAATGGTGAAAGTGGAACCCTCAAAATGCTAAGGACAAAGGATTGGCTAAAGCTTCAAGCTCAAGACTCTTCATTTTACACTTTTAGTGATCCAAGATCACATTGAGTCTATAGGAAAAGCCAATACTATCAAGGAGGGATGAGGTGTTTCTTAGTGAGCTCTTTGCCTTATGTGCTTAATGATATGCTCCAAAATCCTCAACTACTTTCCCACTTCCACAAATGACCTAAACCCTAAGCCAAACTCGGTCATACCGATTCTTTCTATCCGGCGCCACCGAGTTTCACTTGTCATAGCCACTGCCAAACCCTAGCAAATCGGTTCTACCGATAGGGATCTCGGTCTCACCGAGATGGGATTGCAATTTCTCTGTTTCCTTTTCGTAACTTTTCGATCTCACCGAAAGAGCGGATCGGTCCCACCGAGATTGCAATGCAAACTCTTTGTTTCCCTTTTGTAACTTTTCGGTCTCACCGAAAGAGCAAATCGGTCCCACCGAGTTTGCCAGACCAACTCTTTGGTTAGCTAATTGCCAAATCGGTCTCACCGAGTTTGTGTAATCGGTCTCACCGAGATTACGTTATGCCCAAACCCTAACCATATCGGTCCTACCGAGATGCATGTCAGTCCCACCGAAAATCTCTAACGGTCACTAGGTTTACCTTTTCGGTCCGACTGAGTTTGTTGATTCGGTCCCACCGAGATTGGTAAATTGTGTGTAACGGTTGGATTTTAAGTGGAGGCTATATATACCCCTCCACCTCCTCTTCATTCGTGAAGAGAGCCATCAGAACACACCTACACTTCCAATTCATATGTTCTGAGAGAGAACCACCTACTCATGTGTTGAGACCAAGATATTCCATTCCTACCATATGAATCTTGATCTCTAGCCTTCCCCAAGTTGCTTTCCACTCAAATCTTCTTTCCACCAAATCCAAATCCTGTGAGAGAGAGTTGAGTGTTGGGGAGACTATCATTTGAAGCACAAGAGCAAGGAGTTCATCATCAACACACCATTTGTTACTTCTTGGAGAGTGGTGTCTCCTAGATTGGCTAGGTGTCACTTGGGAGCCTCCGACAAGATTGTGGAGTTGAACCAAGGAGTTTGTAAGGGCAAGGAGATCGCCTACTTCGTGAAGATCTACCGCTAGTGAGGCAAGTCCTTCGTGGGTGATGGCCATGGTGGGATAGACAAGGTTGCTTCTTCGTGGACCCTTCGTGGGTGGAGCCCTCCGTGGACTCGCGCAACCGTTAACCTTCGTGGGTTGAAGTCTCCACTAACGTGGATGTAGGATAGCACCACCTATCCGAACCACGGGAAAAACATTCGTGTCTCCAATAGCGTTTGAATTCTCCAAACCCTTCCCTTTACATTCTTGCAAGTTGCATGCTTTATTTTCCGCTGCCTATATACTCTTTGCATGCTTGCTTGAATTGTGTGATGATTGCTTGACTTGTCCTAAAGTTTCTAAAATCTGCCAAGAACTAAAATTGGGAAAAGGTTAAGTTTTTATTTCGTCAAGTAGTCTAATCACCCCTCCTCTAGACATACTTCCGATCCTACAAGTGGTATCAGAGCTTTGGTCTCCATTTGCTTTGATTCCCATAGCTTTTGGTGGTCATAGCCTTGGTTTCACAACCTAGGAGAGTATGGCGTCTAGTGAGGGAAATTATCACCGTAGAGGTCCTTACTTTCATGGTACTAACTTTGCTAGTTGGAAGCATAAAATGAAAATGCATATTCTTGGACATAACCCTGCCGTTTGGGCTATTGTGTGTGTTGGTTTTCAAGGTGACTTCTTCGATGGGAAAGAACCAAACCGTGAAGCTACCGCGGACGAGTTAAAGATGCTACAATACAACGCTCAAGCTTGTGATATTCTCTTCAATGGATTGTGCCCCGAAGAATTCAACAAAATCAGCCGTCTTGAGAATGCAAAGGAAATTTGGGATACTTTGGTTGATATGCACGAAGGTACCGACTCCGTCAAGGAATCCAAATTGGATGTGCTTCAAAGTCAACTTGACAAGTTCAAAATGAAGGATGGTGAAGGTGTCGCTGAAATGTACTCTAGGCTTGCTCTCGTCACAAATGAGATTGCCGGCTTAGGGAGTGAAGAGATGACCGACAGATTCATCATCAAGAAGATCCTAAGAGCCTTGGATGGAAAATATGATACCGTGTGCACATTGATCCAAATGATGCCCAATTACAAAGATCTCAAGCCAACGGAAGTCATTGGAAGAATTGTTGCTCACGAGATGTCACTCAAGGATAAAGAGGAACTTCACAACAAATCAAGTGGTGCTTACAAAGCCTCATGTGAAGCCCCCACATCATCAAGTGAGAAACAAAACTTCAATGAAAAATTGAGCCTAATGGTGAAGAACTTCAACAAGTTCTACAAGAGTAGAAGCAAAGACAGAAGCTCCAAGTCAAGGTCCTACAATGACAAAAGATCTTCTAGTCGAGAGCGAAACTGCTACAATTGTGGAAGACCCGGACACTATTCCAATGAGTGTACGACTCCCTACAAAAGAAGAGAAGATTCTCCAAAAAGAAGAAGCAAAAGAGAGGAATCACCATCACGAGAGAGAAGGAGTAGAGATGATCGTTATGAACGAAGACACTCACGGAGAAGCAAGGATTCGGAAAGGAAGGAAAAATCATCAAGGAGCTACACAAAACGAAGACATCAAGCTCATGTTGGTGAATGGGTATCCGGCTCCGACTCCGACAACCACTCCGAGAGAAGTTATCACTCCGACTCCGAATATACTCAAGATGAAGGTGTTGCCGGACTAGCACTTGTGTCAACCAACTCCTACGACATATTTGATTCACCCAATGAAGGAATTGGAAGATGCTTCATGGCCAAAGGTCCTAAGGTAACTCATCCTGAGTATGTTGATTTTAATAGTGATGAAGATGACTTGTTAGGCGATGATGATTTACTTATTGACAACTCTAGTGATGAATCCTATGATGAAACATCAATTAATCATGCTAAAACGAATGACAATGATAAGGAGAAAATTGAGGCTCTAACTAAAGAACTAAACACTCTTAATTTAGCTCATGAAACTATCTTCGAAGATCATTGAGAACTTTTAAGGGCTCATGAGAAGTTACGCTTTGAAAAGCTCAATCTTGAGCAAGAGCATGAGCTTTTAAAGGCAATCAATGATGATCTCCACAAGAAAAGTTCTTCTTACATTGCCAAACGTTTACTCTTATCCACTTACATGCCTCAAGTCAAGTCTAGTAACAAGAACAAGAAAGATTCTTCCTCTAGTAGTAACAATGATCATGTTAAATCCAATATTGTTGCTTCTAGTAGTTCTCTTGATTCCACTAATGATTCTCTTAGCCAAGTTACACTTGAGGAAGAAAATATCATATTGAAGGAAATCATAGAGAAAGGAGTGTACAAAAGCCTTGCCGGAAGTAAGCAATTCGAGGAGATTGTACGCAAGCAAGGAAGGCACCGGAAGAATCAAGGTGTTGGTTTTGAACGAAAGTTCAATGCCAATGGAGTTGAGTGGGAAGAAGATCAATACCCCAAGACAAAGTTTGTTCCTCAACAAGAGAAGTATGATCCTACTTCTTTCAAGGGGACACAGACTCAAGATGATCTTCCACCTCAAGACTACAAGCAAATAGGCAAGGACAAGCTTCAAGAGGAATAGATGCATTTGAAGAACCTCCTAAGACCTTAGTCAAGTGGATTCCCAAGACTACTTCAAGTTCCACTTCATCAAGTACGACTACAACTCCAAGGATTCCCATCAAGATGGTGTGGATCCAAAAGAAGAAGAACTAGAGAGTTCTTGAGGGTGACTCCGCCAACATACATCACTCTTATCATTTTGGCAAGAACAAGTGCAATCAACTTCCACATCTTGCACTAGTTCAAGGAGTCACAAACCCTCTTGTTGATAAGTCAAGGGACAAGGTAACCTAAAAGCTTTCATAGACATCATCTTGTATGTGCATCACTCTATGTCTATGGATATACTTGCTTGTTCCTTATGGGACTAACCCATGTAGGTATTGAAAGTGCAATTCACTCAAAAGGATAGCTCCAAGTGATCTACATCAACATTGAGCATCCACATCTTCAACATCTACATGAAGTCATCATCGACAAAACCCAAGGTTAGTTCATCCCTCTTAGGGCGGATATCACATCTAGGGGGAGCTTTACTCTAAGACTTGAGCTAAAGCAACTCTAATGATGTGAACACAACAATGCTTTATGTAAAAGTGGTAACCCCACTTGACTTAAACGATGAGTATGACCTATGATCAAATGTTCTCATTTGACTCCTAAGTCAATATACTCATATATAGATGACCTAGTCATCGCCAATTGCTTGATAGATGCTAGAATTGGTTGTGCATGCTTTGTCACATATTACAATTGCCATTTTATTGTGTGAGCATGTTGGTTGCATATTTCACTCATTCAAGGACATCCACTTGTTGTTTTGACTGTTTGGTTTTATTGTTCTTCTGCCAAGTGGATGGACAAGAATGCCTAAGAACCCCCTCTAGCTATCTATGCTTTTCTCGTCTCAAACTCTATTCTTGCTACATCACAAAATTGATCAAGTCAAATTCGAACCACTCTGTGTGAGGAGCACTCGGAGTCCCCGATTCGTCATAGATTTAAACTTCCAAAACCTCTTTGTGATTCTCGGTCTGACCGATACCCCACTTTCGGTCCTACCGAGATCATCAAGTTGATCTAAGTTTTCAATCTCGGTGCAACCGATTTGAACTATTCGGTCACACCGAGTTGCAATAACTGTACACAGTTTTGCATCTCGGTGCCACCGAGTTGTTCCACTCGGTCACACCGACAGGGTCGGGCTATATATAGACACGGGCAAAATTTTGGAAATTTCTCCGAACCCCTTCGCCCGCGCCATAGCTCGCTCTGCCGACGTGGTCTCCGGATCGTCTCCTCGCCTCCAGCAGCCTCCAGTCGCTGGTCTCTGTCGCCGTCAATGAAAATCAACCCCGTCGTTGCCGCCGTAGCGAGTCTCCGCCGAACTAGGGTACGGACTCGATCTTTGTGCTATTCCCAATCCAATTCCTAGCACATTGTGATCATAATGATTCTTGCCATGTTTGATAAACTTCTATCCAGTCAAAGAACTCATAGATTAGGTTTGATTCGAAAATTTTAGGGTTAGGTTTCCGCCGAAACCATCTCGGACCCACCGAGTTGAAAAACTCGGTCCCACCGATTTGGCCTATGCCATTGCACAAGTGAAACTCGGCCTGACCGAGTGTAACTAATCGGTGTGACCGATTTTTGAACTTTGTGAAACCCTAGCAGTCTCGGTGCCACCGAACTGTGACTCGGTCTGACCGAGTTCACTAGTTTAGGTTCCAAAAACTGCTTCGGTATCGCTGAGTTTAGAAATTGGTAGATCCGAGATGCTTTCTGTGGGAAACTAAAACTAAGTTTTTGAATCATTCTTTTGCAAAAATCTCTGCATTTTGTGATGCTCATCCACTCTACCTCATCTATAAACTATTCACAGGGTCAGCCGTCAGCAGTCAGATTGTTCATCATGTCAGACCAAAGTGATAGTCAGAATCAGTCAGAGCAGCTTGTGCACATGAGTGAGGGCACTAGTCCCTCCAGTTCCTCAGATGATGGCAGTAGGAGCACCCCTAGCAATCTGCCAAAAGCTGCCACAAGACAGAAAGAAGAGAACTTCAGACTCAGAGGATGAAGATTATGTGGCAGAGGAAGAAGCAACTTCCAAGAGAGTTGTGCTAAAGAAAGAATATGGCTCAGCTGCAGCCACCAAGCCAGGAATGCACAAGAAAGCACCTGCTAGAAGAGTTCCTACCTCCAAGCCTAGGAAGGATGTACCTGAGGAAACTATGAAGTTCACTATGGAATCTGAAGAAGAGGATATTGGCCAGGGCAAGAAAAAGAAGAGAGCTAGAACTGCCACTGCCAGAGTTATTGGCAAGCCCACTATGAGGGAAGATTCTTCTGATGAAGAAGAAGAGGAAGAGGAAGGTGCTGCACCAGCACCCAAAGCACCCAAGCTGATGGGTGATACCATTAGATCAGGGGCAGCTGCATCCAAGCCCAAGGAAGCCCCCAAGCCAGCTCCAAAGCAAAAACCAAAGAGGAATACAAGAAGAATCCCAACATCTGAGAAAAACAAGGCCCCAGTGCCTGAACCTGCTGAAGAAGAGGAAGGCCAAGTGTTGAGAAAATTGAAGCCCAAGATCCCAGACCACAATGATGCTCATCCTGTGGCTGAGGATATGAAAATCAGGAGAGACTCTGGATTGAGAAAATGGAGAGCAGAGGATCCCTATGCTACCAGGAGAAGGACAGCTGTAGACTACAGGTTCCATACTAAGGAACAGCAGGACTTCTATGAGACAGTCTTGTTAGACAAGAAGCCTATTGTATGTGACATGAGATGGGTCGATTGGCAATACATCAAGGACAATGAAGAGCAAAATGAAGATGACTTGGATGTCTATTCCAAGAAGAAGATGGACCACAACTCCATGATCAGCATGTACAAAGAGATCCCTGACAAGGCACTTGAAACTTTCAAGTATGGATCTGTACACTATCTTCTGTCAGGATTGCCAACAATCAATTGGATCTTAAGGCACACTCTGTTGCCCAAGTCAGGTGATCACAAGATGATCAGAGGCCATGCAATCAATTTGCTTCATATCTTTGATGTGCCTCAGAAGTTCAAAGTCATGAGGCTTATGATAGAAACAATCAAGAGGACTGCAGTAGACCAGAAGAGGAGTTGTGGATATGCCCCTCAGATCCAGGAACTGATCAACTCCAAGATGGGCACTGGCATATATCTTTTGGATAAGGAACATCTGCCTATTCATCCTGATTTTGAAGACAATGAAGTTGTGATGAACAAAGATGAACCATCTTCAGTCCATGCACAAGCACAAAAGGAGAAGGCAAGGAAGGAGAAAGCTGCAAGGATGCCAACTCAAGAGGAGGCATCTGAATACTTCTTGAAAACCAAGCAAGAGCAGCTTAGTTACCTGATTGCATCCACCCTGCGGATTGAGAAAGGTTTGGCCAACCTAACTCAGAACCAGGCAAGCTTAGAGAGAATCATAGAACAGAAGTTCTATGACTTGGACATCAAGGTGACAGAAATTCAGACTGCAGTGGAGCAGCTCCAAGATGACATGCAGGAGAGGAGAGGGAAGACAACCACAGATGCATTTGCCAGAGTGCCATGAGCCCAGAGGTCCAGTGCAGTGCCAGTTCCTGACACAAGAGCAACCGCCTCAGCACCAGCCGCAGCACCAACCCAACCTGCTCCAGCATCCACTTCAACTCCAACTCCAACAGCGTCTACGGAAGCCTTCGTCCTTGGAGTGATCCGGACTCCACCACCACCTGAAGATCAAGCCTGAGTGTCGATTTAGCACTATGCATTTTCTAGGAACTTTTTGGTAACTTGTTGCCAAAGGGGGAGAAAATGTATAGATCATAGGCTTCGAGAGAGAGAGTGTTGCTTTTCTCTCTTGCTTTATTTGGTGGTTTTTCAAACATTGTTTGCTTTTGGTCGAGATACCTTGATATGCTTGTGAGACATTGATGATCATGTGTTTGATCATAAGCTACACGTATGCATGCTTGATATATCTTATCTATCTTATGTGGTCATTCACTTTGCCTTGGTGATGAGTGCATGTATTTCATTATTAATCATTTTGAGCGCTCCACCAAGATGTATGTGACATGGAAGAGTAACCCATAATTCTAACTTCTTGTGCATTTGCAGTTCAAAGCAAATTTTATATATGCACAAATTTAGGGGGAGCTCTTACTTATCACATACTTCTCAAAGCGACGATGTAATTCATTGTTATTATCATTTGTCGAAGCTTTGATCTATATGTTGTCATCAATTACCAAAAAGGGGGAGATTGAAAGTGCAACTATCCCTAGGTGGTTTTGGTAATTCATAACAACATATAGCTCATTGAGCTAATGCTATTCCAAGATAACTATTTCAGGAAAGCTCAATGATTGGCATGGCATGAATGGTGATAGTGGAACCCTCAAAATGCTAAGGACAAAGGATTGGCTAAAGCTTCAAGCTCAAGACTATTCATTTTACACTTTTAGTGATCCAAGATCACATTGAGTCTATAGGAAAAGCCAATACTATCAAGGAGGGATGAGGTGTTGCTTAATGAGCTCTTTGCCTTATGTGCTTAATGATATGCTCCAAAATCCTCAACTACTTTCCCACTTGCACAAATGACCTAAACCCTAAGCCAAACTCGGTCATACCGATTCTTTCTATCCGGCGCCACCGAGTTTCACTTGTCATAGCCACTGCCAAACCCTAGCAAATCGGTTCTACCGATAGGGATCTCGGTCTCACCGAGATGGGATTGCAATTTCTCTGTTTCCTTTTCGTAACTTTTCGGTCTCACCGAAAGAGCGGATCGGTCTCACCGAGATTGCAATGCAAACTCTCTGTTTCCCTTTTGTAACTTTTCGGTCTCACCGAAAGAGCAAATCGGTCCCACCGAGTTTGCCTGACCAACTCTCTGGTTAGCTAATTGCCAAATCGGTCTCACCGAGTTTGTGTAATCGGTCTCACCGAGATTACGTTATGCCCAAACCCTAACCATATCGGTCCTACCGAGATGCATGTCAGTCCCACCGAAAATCTCTAACGGTCACTAGGTTTACCTTTTCGGTCCGACCGAGTTTGTTGATTCGGTCCCACCGAGACTGGTAAATTGTGTGTAACGGTTGGATTTTAAGTGGAGGCTATATATACCCCTCCACCTCCTCTTCATTCGTGAAGAGAGCCATCAGAACACACCTACACTTCCAATTCATATGTTCTGAGAGAGAACCACCTACTCATGTGTTGAGACCAAGATATTCCATTCCTACCATATGAATCTTGATCTCTAGCCTTCCCCAAGTTGCTTTCCACTCAAATCTTCTTTTGACCAAATCCAAATCATGTGAGAGAGAGAGTTGAGTGTTGGGGAGACTATCATTTGAAGCACAAGAGCAAGGAGTTCATCATCAACACACCGTTTGTTACTTCTTGGAGAGTGGTGTCTCCTAGATTGGCTAGGTGTCACTTGGGAGCCTCCGACAAGATTGTTGAGTTGAACCAAGGAGTTTGTAAGGGCAAGGAGATCGCCTACTTCGTGAAGATCTACCACTAGTGAGGCAAGTCCTTCATGGGCGATGGCCATGGTGGGATAGACAAGGTTGCTTCTTCGTGGACCCTTCGTGGGTGGAGCCCTCCGTGGACTCGCGCAACCGTTACCCTTCGTGGGTTGAAGTCTCCACTAACGTGGATGTAGGATAGCACCACCTATCCGAACCACGGGAAAAACATCCGTGTCTCCAATAGCGTTTGAATTATCCAAACCCTTCCCTTTACATTCTTGCAAGTTGCATGCTTTATTTTCTGCTGCCTATATACTCTTTGCATGCTTGCTTGAATTGTGTGATGATTGCTTGACTTGTCCTAAAGTTGCTAAAATCTGCCAAGAACTAAAATTGGGAAAAGGTTAAGTTTTTATTTCATCAAGTAGTCTAATCACCCCCCCTCTAGACATACTTTCGATCCTACACTGGTCAAGTCCATCCTCCTGCATGCGTCATTTGAACATTGCGCCGAGTATCATTCGCTTGTATTTCCAATGTTGCAATTTGTACGACATGCATACAAACAAACGGTTCGTTTAAAGTTTCACTTTGCCTCCACTACGTGTCGCCTCCCGTCTTAGTTTTGACATCCCATTCGGTTCATGCCCCGACACATCTTGACGAGATCGACTGATGTTTGAGAGATCAATTGTGTGTTGTGCAAGGAGATAAAGGTTGGTTCTGTTTCTATGATAGAATGATAGAAATGACCCGCGAGGGGGGTCTGTGGGGATCAGAGGGAGTATATCGTACGTTCATAAGCGAAATGAACATATTGTACCCACCCTAGTCCTCTTTCAATCGATCTCCGGACCCCGAGATGAAATCGAGAGAAAACGAGTGGGTGCATGTGTGATACCTAAGGCGGATTCAAAATTTTGAACCGGTGATCATAGCATCCGCAAATCATATATAAAGGGTATTCAATGTTCATTTCACTTTTGAACGTACAATATACTCCCTCCGATCCTTTCTAGTTTACATATAAGTTTTATGTGTTGTCAAAGTATCTCTAATTTGATCGAACTTACAGAAAAAAGTATCAACATTCAACAACGCCCAATCAATATTTTTAGATTCGTACGTACTCCTAGATTTGTATTCAAACAGAGATGGTTTCCAATTTGTTTTCAACCACCTGAATGTGCTTGTTCTCGCGCATGCTCTTCCTACTAGGATTTCACCACGTATAGCCAGTCCAGTAGTAACTTTTTTTAAGCTCCCTGTCCAATAGTACTAGTGGAGTACTGAGAACATATGTAGTAGAGTATGCAGTGCTCATAGTACTCCCTCCTTCCATTTATATAGGGCCTAAGAGCAAGTCTAATAAGGCCTAGTCAGCAGGCTATAAGACTTGTCATGTCATTAAAATCCTACTTGGAGGAGTGAGAAGAGAGGAGAGAGAGTGAAGCGGGCTCTTATATTCTTCAGCCCGGCCATAACACATAGATCAAGAAAAAAAGTATGCATGCAACTCTCTTCCAATCATATACCTTGCTCATGCAAATATTAAATGCTTAGAGCCAACCTAATAGCCATTAAGAGCGAACTTACATGGCACTTTTGTCGATGTGAAGGAGAGAGATGTGAAAAAGTAAGGGGAGTGAGCTCTCGTGCAAGAGCCTAGCTATATACGCATTCCTAGGTAAATACAATAAATATGAAGAAAGAGATAGAGAGGAGATGGGAAAAAGTACTAATACAATAGCCAACCTTTTATATTATTTTTTTGCGGGAAATAGCCAACCTTAGAGCCCATACAATTGTATGAGTGCATATAGATGATGACTATAGATGACATGGCAGTTCCTTATAGCCATCGGCTGGCTATATTATTAACCATGCTCTAATGCGTTTTTCAAAACCTCCTTTGACTATTGACAAGATTAATAATACATGAGATGTATAATGTGAAAATTATATCATTGGAAGCTCCTTTCACATACGAATTTGACCGTATGCTTTGTGTAAGTTACATGTCATATATTATTACTCTAACATTTGGTCAAAGTTAACCTCAAAAAATGCATTAGGCCCTGTAGATGGAAGGAGGGAGTAGTAGTAGAAGTGGATCCTCTGACGTAGGATCCCTGCCTTACCCTCCCTTTCGGTCACTTACTAGCGGACCCCATGCTTGCTAGGCCCCGCATGTCAGTTACTCAATGGGTTCGGCCACGTCAGAGGATCCTCATCCGTAGTATATACTCCCTCTGTTTTTATTTACTCCGCATAAAATGGAGGGAGTGGTAGTATAAATGACGTGGGCGGGGGAGGGGGAAGGATGTCTGTTTGCTCTCAACTGCGGTCCCACAAGCGAGCGAAAATGCAAGACGAAGTGCGTTCCATTCGGTGAACGACGTGGAGGGTCCAGCGTGTCGGGGTGCAACGGGAACGCGACAAGAGCGATGTACAGTCAAAACCGATTGACCTTCGCTGCTTGGCCGGAACCACTATCCACACCAAAACCTTCGCTGCTCGGCCTACGCCAGCCACTGCCCCAAAACCACACCTCCTCTCCAGCCCATTCCCCCACCTTTCGATCCCCTAGCCCACATCAAGCGTCCCCTAGTTCGCCGGAAAGCCATGGTGCGCCGCAAGATCACGTACTACAAGATGCTGATGCCGGAGCGCCGCGTAGAAATCGCGGCGACGATCGGCGCCACAGACCTCCATTCCCAAAATCGCTTAGCGGCGGGCTCCCCGAGTTCTCTAGAGCCAAGCTACGAGGAGGAAGAAGTCGATCCAATGTTCATGGCGGAGGTCACGGCGCAGAAGGCTCCCGATGGTTATGAGACGATTAACGTCGACTTCGTGCCGGCGTTCGGGTCCCCCATGGTGCAGGCGGACCAGCGGTTCAACCTAGCGATACTAAAGGAGGACCAGGAGGCAGAGGCTCAACTCGACACGGAGCGCGCGCATGCCGCTGCCATCGAGGCTCTCCTGCAGGCGGAACCGGATGTCGTGGATGTGAACCGGGCGGCGGAGGCTCAACTCGACGCGGAGCGCGCGGATGCTGCTGCCATCGAGGCCCTCCTGCAGGCGGAACCGGATGTCCTGGACTTGAACTGGGTGGCGGAGGCTCAACTCGACGCGGAGCGCGCGGATGCCGCTGCCATCGAGGCCCTCCTGCAGGCGGAACTGGACGTCCTCGACTTGAACCGGGCGGTGCTCTCGTCTCTGCAGAGCGCCCGCACGCTCTGTGTGAACGAGTAGCTAGAGGCCAAGGACAACCACGGTGCGGAGACACACGTCGGCAGCTACTGCTGGTTCGCGTCGGTAGCCAAAGACAACGAGGTCGTCTCGTTCCATGAGCAGTGATAGTTCTCTTTATGTTGTTGTTTTTGGGGATCTTTTGTTGTGTAAAAACATATATTGTTATGCAAGTCGCCTCACTTTCATCATTTGGGTCAGTCTACCATTTCAGGCGGTTGGATGAATATCCTACGTCTCCTAACCCTTCTTCCTCACCTCTTCTTCTTCCTCAACAGACCACCACACGGGTCGTACGGATCCACCCCAACATGCGGTTGGATAAACATAATGTATGAACGAAAATTATCTATCAGCGGTAGCACGTGTCAGTGAGGGTGCGTTCCCTTGGTTGGGTTTGCGGCGTGCAGGAGCGACTGTGTGAGGGTGCGGTGCGACCGCGGCGTGCAGGAGCGACCATGTCAGGGTGCGGTTCGATACAAATCATCGTTTTGACGTGTCAATTAATGCGTATTTTTTCTCCAAAGCCCAAAGTGCTAACCATC
The DNA here is from genome assembly GCA_032464435.1 of Aegilops umbellulata. Classification (NCBI taxonomy): domain Eukaryota; kingdom Viridiplantae; phylum Streptophyta; class Magnoliopsida; order Poales; family Poaceae; genus Aegilops; species Aegilops umbellulata. The sequence goes on from CP136055.1 coordinate 508,238,594, forward strand.
TCACTCCTCATCGCTTGATTAATGCAGCACCATGCAAACAAACCTTCTCACTTCTGCATGCATGCAAGGGTATATTAATGTCCTTGGTTGCTAGTACGAGGCAAAGCCCATCAATTTTGCCTCGATTAGTGTAAGTGGCCTTTTGCAAATTGTAATTTTGATATACTGGCCTGGTGTACAAAAAAATGGAGGTAGTAACTATTTGACTTCCTTCCCCATTGCGGTGACGTCGACGATATCTTGAACGTTGTGGTTTGGCGAAGTGCGTTCGGCGGAGAACACCATTGAGGGAGACGACGGTAAGTCGTTCGCAAGTGCGGCCTGCAAGCTGAGACAACCTCCTTATTTGCATCCAGGAAGTCCGTTGAACCAATGCATGCGTAAATGTACTAGTACTACCAATACACAATAGCGTCGTCCGTCCAGCTTAGTGCGGTGAGGTGGTTTCTCGAAGAAGACGATGGAGAAGCGGAGTCAGCGAAGACTGAAATGATGGTTGCTTCGCCTGTGCTTTGTGATTTGACGCCTCACTGCTTTGTGATTGTGATAGAAGGGACAGGGGAGTAGACTCTGTGCTCTATATTGTACATGCGTCCAAGCACGGGAGAAAGAGGAGAGACGTTGCATTTTTCTATTCCTTCAATCAATCAATCAGGGAGCTTTGGTTCCATCTTTTTGGCTTTGGCAACACCGTCCACAAATGGTTCCCATCGATGACAAAAGCTATTTTCACATTTGGCTACACATTGTGGATGCCCTTAACTGTACCACTTGGTTTTACTCCTGTGTGTTATCTATACAAATCTCAATTATATTGATCTAAAAATTATAGAATCGAGATTAGTAAAAAGGAGGTGATTTTGCCGCGCGGATGGAGGGGGAGGTTTCTTATTTTTAGAGGACATTGGCCTGGCAGTTTGCTAACATGCGGTCCCATGTGTCAGTGCTTTACCAAGCCGATCCGCGTCCCACATGAGGCAGAACAACGGCAGAAGCAACACGTGGTTAACTTGAAGAAGATGAGGGAGAAGCGGATTCAGCAACGAGTGAAATGATGGTTGCTTCGTCCCTCCAACTTATTTTTTTGCTAGCATTATTATTACTTCGTCCCTCCAACTTAACTGCGGGAAAGGTGCAACTTTCTGATTTGACGCCTCATTGCTCATTACTACGTCAGCGCCATGACTGGGGTGCTTCACCCCTGCTGCTCTGCACTGTATTTCGGTATGGCACATGGACCCGGTAACTTGATGTCCCACATGTCGGCGAAAGGGACTAGAACATTTATGAAAGCGAGCGCTCCACTCTTAGATGGAGGAGTACACGACACGGCAGCCCAGTGAACTATCATTTGTACTGTATACTAGTACTATAGTTTTGTTGTTTCGCACGATCCATCGATACAAACCCGATTAAACAGGAAAGGGCGGGATTTTTCGCGCGTGGTAAATGATACTGGCCATACATTTCAAAGGCAATTTTAATGTATGCAAACTGAATAATTAAGTAACAGTATGATATCTAGTAAAATTAAAAACACATATGATTTATTGTGTTAGAGTGTAGTAGTATTGCTGTATTGCATAGTTGTTAGATGTAACATGCGAGAACGTGTAGAGATGTAGTTTTGGTGGGCCTACAGAGAGAAAGCATAATACAGTCACCGAACTTCAGAATACGCTCATTACGGTCACTATATACGTTTTGCGGTGATTATACGGTCACTTGCTCACCGTTCAGCATCGGATTGCACTCTGTTGACCGGCAAATAGTCTGCATGGCACCATGTTGACTAGTTAAATTGACCACGTTCCTTGTGGGTCCCACCTGTCAATTCGCATAGGAAAAAGGTTAGATAAACACAAATTTCCGCAGGCGCGACAAGACTCCAACCCGTGCGCGGGAATCACCTGGTTGTGTATGTGTCTGTCAGGGCCTGATGTGTGCGCATGCACGTGTAGGTTGAGCACTTGAGCGTGAGAGTGTGTGTTGGTCGTGTGGTGTGTGCATGCATGCGTGCGTGTGTGCGTGTGAGTGTTGCGTGCGTGTGTGGCTACGTGTGTATGTGTGAGTGTTGTGTGCGTGCGTGGCTGCATGTGTTCGTATGAGTGTTGCGTGCATGCAGTTCGTGTGCATGCGTGCGTGTGTGTATAATCACCACACCATCTCCTGTGTGTTAAAACAGACGGCTCAGCATACCAATACAAGGCCACCTTGTCTGCTATGCCCGCGGTCATGACTTCGAACCACCATCCAATATTTTTTTGTCGTTTGTTTTCATTCTTACTAGCAAGATGCATGTGCGTTGCACGTAACATCAAGATGCATTTGTATGACTAGTTTATCTTGTGAGAGAAAAGGATGAATGAGGGAAGGCCTTATTTACAAATGTGGAGAGGTGTGTGGGTACCTTTTTGCAAAATTGCCATAGTTTCCTTCCTATCCGTCAGATATAAATCGGACGACCTATATTGCAGGATGGCAGGCACACCATCATCACCAACTCTGTTTTTTATAAGAGTGTAGAAGAGTAGATACAAGCTGACAGGTGGGCCCAATGATAGTGAGATAATGTGATGCAACACTAGAGGTGCCACGTGGAGCGTTTAACTGGTCAACTAGTCGTGGCTTGAGCAAATACAGAGCTATACGGTGAGCCCTTGACTGTACAATAACCACAAAACATAAATGGTGACCGTAATGAGTGGATTCTGAAGTCCAATGTACATATCTGAAGTGCAATGTACGTATCGTGCTTTTGCTCCAAATACAATGATCGTCATTGTATATATCACGAGAGAAAGATGGAACATGCGTGAATGTGCTAGGGGATTAATTTTAGAGGATCTGGAGATAGTTTGTGTGCATACGTGAAAGGGGCATAGAGGGGGTGTATGCGATGGGGAGAGGGATGCTCTTTGTTTCTCTTTATTATGACTAACTTCATATATAGTATAAAAATATAAAAATTCACAGTGCGGAATAAATATCATTGTGGGCACCATGCAATAAACTAACGTTCATACTCCTCCATATAACTTTGTAATGTTGTATATATGTAGAAATTCTAAATTAATTTTTTGGCCACACTTTATTCAAAAGGAATGTTGTATGCGAAATAAACGTGAAGAGAGGGCTTTTTAGATCAATGGGGTACGTTGTGTAACATGTGTGAATGTGTACTTGATGTATTTGGTAGGGCCTAGAGAGGTGTGTGTGTGTGTATTACGTATTCGAGAGAGGCATGGATAGAGGAGCCGGCGGGGGGACAGGGGCATGGGAGAGATAGCACGAGAAATGAGAGAGGTCTAGAGAGAGAGAGACTAATATGATGTCACGGCGAGAGATTCCCTTGAGTGTGTATATGCAAGGGGGGAGGGGATAGAGGCACGAGGAGATTTTTTGTGTGGTGTCTGTGTTGGTATGTGTGGGTGTGAGAAGATAATGAGACCTCGGGGCAGAGGGTGTGTCACCGCGTGAGGTCCGGTGGGTCGGGGTGAGGCCCTTGGTTCGGTTCCTGCGCCACATTGGTCGGCCCGTGACGCATTTAAGGAGACCCATGGATGACTTGTCGTACAAGACAACGATAGCAGAATTGTGAAGGACTCTGTGTCCACTGACAAAGCCGGCTAGGATTTGTAACCCTGGGTTCTCGGACTAAGGTAACCCCTTATCTCTAATATTACTATTCATCCAACCTAACTTTAAGGGGCACCCTACAGAATGTTCTGCTAGAATCATACTCGTCGATTAGGAAGAAAGGTGCGAGACAGACCTAGAGACAATGTGCGTACAGGAGACACGTAGGCAGGTCTATGTATATAGAAAGGGTCGATGGGGATTGTGCGTGTGTATGCTTGTGAGACGAAGAGTGCTTGTGATAAAGGTTAGTGAAAACAGTCGTAAATGGTTACGAGAGGGAGGGAGGGTTATATCGAGAGCATGTCTGCGAGAAAGACACCTCGGGAGAGAGTGTGTGGGCATGTGTGAGAGACCACCGATGGAGAGTGAAATTACACGTAAAAGACTGATGTACACATTGATTAAAGATATAAATTGTATCCAAATATTAGGATGGGATCATGATATTTGCAATTCGCGCAAGGAACGGTCATTGATCCATCAGACATCTAGATTCTATCGAATTTGAGCATGTCTATGTTATTATTCGACATAATTGATCCACATAGTATTTTGAACTCCAGACAATGCATCGCTTTAGCAATTGAATATAAACGTGAGTACAGTTCATGTTGTGTGTGTGTGTAAAGCACATTATACATGAGAAAGTTACACAATAAACATTATAAATAGCTAGCTATGAACTAGTATACATTTGAATTCAACTTAAGGTGGTTTAAAAAAATCAAATTCAACATGAAGTCCATTCAATATTTTGAATTCGATATCATGGCATTTGTAAATCATACCTAAATTGTGGGGGCACCAATCTTTGCTCTGATTTTGTACATAATAGCATATATAGTCGTGTACAAAAATAGATTCAAATTTAGCTCCTCCATTCCAAAATGATCATAGTTATAGGATTTTCAAGTGTCAAAATTTCAAAAAGAAGCGGATAATTTAATGAGGTTTTCAAACATACAAGGTCAAATTTAACGTTGTCTATTCAGGTCAATCCTCAAAGTTCAAGAGTACTCTAAAAGTGAATGCTTCTGTTTCAAAATTTCAAACAAAGCGCCAAAAGAGCCTCTACTCGCCCGAAACCTCGTGAGACCAACGTTTGGTAGTAGAAGGAAATTACTTTTCTAACTCCGACCCGTGAAACCTACTGGCCCGACGTCCAAAGGTCTAAACCAAGGTAGGTTTGTATCTTCATCTAGTCGCCACGCAACTGCCTCCGAAAAACATTCATACACAATGGCCGCCTAAGCACACATGCACGCGGCCGAAATCGCTCCCGCCCACTATTTGGGACACCTGGGATTACCATCCTACCCTCGACCCACAGTAGGTCCAAAATTTAAGACGGGGGCAAAGTTTGTACTTTTCCCAAATTTCAAACAAGCGCATCCCATCTGTTCAAAAAAGCCAAAAGAAGCGCGTCCCAGACCGAAACATGGTTCTCCCTTAGCTCTCCCCCCCCCCCCCCCGCACCCCCCCTCCCACGTCCGATTCCCCATTCGTACTCCGTGGGCGCCAAAACTACCTCTCCACCAGCCGCGAAACCCCGGCGTCCTCCATCCGCCACCCCATCCCACCCATCAACCGTCAACCTCCTCCATCACGCCAGAGCTGATACCCCGACGTCGTCATCCAGCGCAACCTCAACCGCAATGCCCTCCAAGGCTAGTAGTTGAAGCCGAGGCTGAGCCGTCCGTACCTAAGCCAGTTCAACCACGCCGTCCTGCGCCTCACCGCTGCCGCTCCAACTTCGCCACCGTCCACTGCACCAGAGATGTTACTGCTACGCCGTCCTTCGCCGCCTTGGATCTGCTTCCTCTCCGCCGACATACGGCCACGGCAACACAGTCAACAATTTTGCCATAGGTTCGTCCAAGCCTGCACCCTCCTCCAAAACATCGGTTTCACCGGCAAAAAGAAGAAGATCGGCGCGACATGTGGAGGCGACCACACTAGCAACCGGAAATGGTACTCCTCTTCCCTTATTCGTGCAAATCTTACATGTCTGCTTGCACGGTATTCATCCCACAGAAGACACTAGTTGACCGCTTCTTCTTAATATTAGATGTTCCTAGTTACACGCGATGCACAAGGTTTCTCCTCATATACTATTTCACCTTAGCTAGAGGTCCGTCACCCCTGTGGATTTCAATTTCTGGTCAGTTGATTCCCAATTAACGGAAGCATTCCCCGGCGTAACAGGCGCTAGTCCGCCTATTACGCCGGGGAAGCTGCGCCTCGGTGTTTCTTAGGGGCGTGTGGGGCCTAGAACTGCTGGCGCCCGATCTGGAGGTTGGCCAGGATTAAAGGGATGGCCTGGGGGCGCTGTCAAGCACGGCGGTAGTGTGAGGTCAAGGGGAGGGCGGGGCGGCAGAGGCAGGGGTCTGGGTCGGTGGTCGCTGGCGGTTCGAGAAAGATCATCAACAGTGACTGGCGGGAGGTAGACGAAGGCCATCTGCTCGTTCCTTATAGATCGGACGGTTCATAAAAAAATCGACCGACCTATTTATTTTCAGTCGACTGTTATCTTGATAGGACCACATGTGGTGGTGTGCTGGAGGAGTACCTGCATTTCCTGTGCTCATATATTACAAAATCATACGGAGTAGAATCTAATTTTGTTTGCCATGCAATGTTCTAGAGCTATCATATGTCTCCTGTCATTTATTTTTTAGCCACCTGCTATCTGCTACTTGCACTAGTTCTGCACACACTTCACCCATACTCTCACTATTGTGTTTTTATGCAAGGGTATTTCAGACTCTGCTGCCTTCACAGAAGCATAAAATAAAAGAGAGAAGTTGCTCCAGCGTGGTACACGGCTAGGACAGACACGTTTGAGCCATTTAAAGGCTGCAATGTCAGCAGATGGAGACGGTAAATGTAGCTCTGTAGTTGATGACCTCGCTCACAATGAACCACCATCCCAGATGCCTGCTTTAACTTCGCGGTGTCATATGTGGTTCCATGTTGCATATGGTGTCTAGCTTGTATTTGAAAGGCCGAAGTCGGTCTTTATTAAGGTAAGGACAGATATTTTTTACATGAACCACCATCCCGGGAGCACCAGAAGTCAAATGGCTAGTCAGGGCACTAGCTGAGCCAGTGACAAGCCCAGCACAAACCGGCATCACCTGGAAGCCAACTAAAAAGCCACGATGGTGGCGAAGCAGCCCGCCTCCCACCAGGCTCTCAGGTCCTAGATGATCATGCTCACCACTCTAGCCGGATGTCTAGCTTGTATTGCTTCCAATTTGGTTAAATTGCATCTGCTTAGCTTACACACTATACCTTTGAATATGACATGCCTTCTTGTTTTTGGTACATACTAGTACATATGTCTATTAACCATGTTCTTACATCAAACTAATGTTCTTGTGTATCCCTCATCAATCACTTATGATGAGGCAGTCAGGCAAGTGGACTATTGTGAGAAAAGATCCTCATTTAAAGATTGCAGCGTCAGCCTTCCCACATGATTCTCAAGAAACAGCAAGGCTAGATGAAGATAGTGAATGTAGCTCTATAGTTGATCACCGCATTTACCCTACACTAGCATCGCAGGTGCTTGCTCCAACTTGGCAGCGTGATATGTGGTTGCATGTTGCATATGGTGTCTAGATTGTAATTCTTCCAATCTGGTTAAATTGCATGTGCTATTCTGCTTAGTTTATACATTATACCTGTTAATGTGACATGCCTTCCTGTTTTTAGTACATAGTACATCTGTCTATTAAGCTTGTCCTTACATAAAACTATTGTCTTTTTGTATCCCGCATAAATCAATATGACGAGACACCTTTAGTATATGCAGTGTGATATTAGTTGCATCTTTCATATGATTTATAGCATGCGCTGCTTCTAATTTGTTGAAATGCCATTTATGATGGGACGCTTTTAACTTGGTAGAGTCATATTGGTTGCATCTTTCATGTGGTTTCTAGCTTGCATTGCTTCTTATTTGTTGAAATGGTTTCTACTTAGTTTACACAAACAGTTGTGAATATGCCATGTCGTCCTGTTTTTCGTATTATTCCATACTGGAATCATGTGTTTGCCTTACATCAAAGTAGTGATTGTCAGTATCATGCACGAATGAGTTCTGAAGAGTGAATTTTATTGCTTTTTCTTGTCGGTTTTACTTGACAATTCAAAATCAATAAAGCGGAAGGAAGTTAGCAAGGCAGCGGATGATGGTGCTCCTTCCGAACGGAGGGCCTCTACAAATTCTACTCCTCCATCCCCCCAAGATGATTTCCAAGACAACACGTGCATAGACACTCAACGTAGCTATGTTGATGATGAGCAATTCTCTCCTAGTGCACCATCACAGGTGCTCCCTCTAACTTGGCACTGTTATATGCGGTTGCATGTTATGTATGATGTCTAGCTTGTATTGCTTCTAATTTTGTTGAATTTCATCTGCTTACTTTACACATTATACTTGTGAATAAGACACGTGTTCCTGTTTTTAGAACATACAATATCTGTCCATCACACCATGTTCTTACATCAAAGTACTACTGTTGTGTAACCTGCAACAATCACTTATCATAAGACACGTTTGACTTGGGAGTGTGATATAGGTTACATCTCGCATTCTTTTCTAGCTTGTAGTACTTCTAATTTGTTGAAATGGCACTTATGACGAGAAAGTTTTAACTTGGTAGAGTGATATTTGTTGCATCTTTCATATGGTGTCTAGCTTTCATTGCTTCTAATTTGTTGAAATGCCTTCTCCTTAGTTTACACATCATAAGCTGTGAATATGCAATGTTGTGAATATGCAATGGCACTAATGACGTGAGACCTTTAACTTGGTAGTGTGATGTTGTTTGCATCTTGCATATGATTTATTTCTTGTACTGCTTCACATTTGTTTAAACGGCATTTATGATGAGACACTGTTAACTTGGCAGAGCGATATTTGTAGCATCTTTCATATGGTGTCTACCTCCATTGCATTGCTTCTAATTTAGTGAAATGTCTTCTGCTTAGTTTACACATCATAGTTCTGGTTATCTCATGTCGTTTCGTTTTTCATACATATTACATCCTCCTATCATGTGGTTGTCTAACATCAAAGTTTAGTTCGTCTGTATCACGCATCAATTTGTTCTGAAGAACTAAATTGTTATTCGTTTTTCTTGTTGGCTTGACTTAACATGGCACAGAGAAAGAGGAAGCAACATAGAACGATAAGGAAAGGGAAGCGGAAGAAACATGCAGATTCTGCTGGTACTGACGGTGCAATAGAAGGTCAAAGTCCAGCGGAAAATTGTACCGACAGGGTATCCCGTGCTACACGAGCTGCAGAACAAGCCAAACAGAAACAAATAGCTGTCACCAAACAAGCAGAGACAGCCCTAGTTGTTGCAACACCTTCCACAATACCACCAGCTGCATGATTTACTTGTTGGTCAACTCAGCTAGCAGCACGTTCCCAAGCTCCCTTGCCACCTACTAACACTACTTCCGAAGCACTCTTGACACAAGATGAGTTGGTAAGATCAGATGAACTTTGTGAGCTTCAACAACAAGAAGGTAGTTGCTGGAGTCAAGTTACAGTTGCATGCTTTTTTATATGTAGTCTCATAGTTTGATGTACACTAACACTTCCTATGTTTGTTGTTGGACTAGCACCTAGGCACAAGAGGAAACAAACATCAGGAATAATGCTCGATAGGTTAACTAAATCTAGAGGAGGAAGAATGGAGATCCGTTTTGAGGTAGGTTTAAAAAGGCCAAGTGATGCTACAGAGTCAGCCAAGTTAGTATCAGAGGCAGCGGTTGTTGTTAGGTGTCATGTACGTATCCTCTCAACATGGATTCAGTACAGGAATGACAAAGACAAAACCCAGTTCAACACCTTCCTCGACCATTTATTTGTAAGTATGGTTATGTATGGAAACTAGTAATATCGTCTTTCTCTATCCAATACTTTCTAGGTTGCTGATAATGAGACTCCCATAATTTTCAACAGATGAGATTCAAGTTGGATAGCCAAGATGATGCAACCAGACAAGCTTGCACCCATGTTTACAAGTCTGCTCTTCGAGAGTATCGGTATAACTTGAGGAAAACTCACTTTGAAGGCAAGGCTAACAGTGAACTTGCCCAAACATCTCCAGTGGAAATTACATCGGATGAATACTGGAGAGGCCTCGTTAAACACTGGTCCGACCCGAAGTATCAGGTACATTATATATATGTGATTAGATCACATGTTTAAGTCCTATTTACGCATGTGCCACACAAATCTATCTTCTTGTAGGTGAATTGTTCAAAGAACAAGGCCAATCGTACGAAAGTGAAATTCCAACAGACGACAGGATCACATAGCTATATTGCACACTCCGAGGCTCTTGTAATTAGCTGTTGTTTCACTCTTTTCATTGTACCATATTATCAGATCTATATTGACTTGTTACAAATGCAGAGGAAAGCCCGCAAGGACCAAAAAGTACCTGAACCAAATGTTGTGGAAATCTTCAAGGACTGTCACACCAGCAAGATGAAGGGCATGACTACACCAGTCAAAGCCGCTGTTGTAAGTCCTTAATCCTCATGCCTTTTAACTACTACTTACTCTAACTCGTGCCTTGAACTGCATGGTTTGCAGCCAATGTCTATTACTCTTTTCAATTTTGTACACAATTGTCTTAGCGTATCATTGCACCGTACAAGGTTTAAAAGAGAGGAGTGTTGTTCCTTTGATCTTGACCTGTAATCTAGTTCCATGCTGGACTTGCCCGCACAACGTTACAATTGCATATTTGTCTGTTATCAGTTGTTTTGTGGTATGAATGATGTCATATTATGCTTACCGTATTATAAACTTTGTTTCTTTATCCTTAGCTGCCAATACAATGTGAAGAAATAGACAATACATTAGCCATGGTACATGGTCATATGTTTGGAATTTTATTATGTACTTTGCAGTAAAATACAACTAATATTTTACATGGGTTCACCAGAATAAGTTCTGTATATAGACCAAAGCTATTTTGTTTGGTTTTGCTGCCTCCTTAATATCTTCTATTCTGGTACTAATGTAAAAACTCAACTTTTTAGCAAGATATGGAAAAAATGGTGGAACCGCCACCTTCTGAAGGAGGCGAGGCAACTATAACCGCAATTTCAGCTCTTGTTGTAGTGGGTCAGTACCTGTCCACTAACAGTGCCAAAAGCACGTTCCTGCGTAATACTGGGTTGGTTGTTAAGGCAATCTCGTCCAAACTGCCTCATGATCAAGATATGCAAGCTCAAAACAATGTTATATCTGCGCTCAAGACACAAGTCCATTCCCTAACAGAGACCCTTTGTGAAACAAGGACAGACATTGTTCGATGTCGTCAAGATATGCATGGTTTTGAAACTAGACTATCAGACATTTGCTATGTTGTTCAGGAGCCTAGGAGAAATGAAGGTGAAGGTTATGGTGCTCCATCGGACAATACAACATGAAAACGTAACACTCAGGTCAAATGAACTGAGCTTCTGAACTTCTGGTGGTGCATTTATCTGCCAGACTGTTAACTTTTATGCCAACCTTCCTTTTGTTTTATAGTTGTAATTTGTTTTGTTGCGATACAAAATTTGTTCTTAACGTGCAGCCACCGGCTGAAGAAAACAGCAAGCCATTTTTGTATAGTGTAGGTTGTTCCCTATATTTGCACTGGTGGCGATCTTTGATGCCCAGTGGATGTAATCTGTGCAATCTCCTTAATAGCCTAGCGTTAATTTCGGGATTATTTATTTCCTAGTCTTCTTTTTCCCTGGTTTGCTAGTGGCCGCAACAACCATGGGCCATATACGGACCGTGGTAACCATGACCCTGCTATGGGCCATAGGATCCATGGGCCTCCTACATGCCGTCTTTAAATGGGCCTCCAACACGGCCGTAGAATCGGTGGGCCTTGGGCCGTCGGATAAAAATGGGTCTACATGGGCCGTAAACGGGCGTAATTGGTATCGGCTCAACACGGTAACGGGACGTTAACATGACGGAGGACAGCAAAGGCTTAATTCTATCATAGGCATAACGGGTCGTTAATGGGCCAGAATATAGGACGGGGTGGAAATGGCGCAACGGGTTAACAAGCCAGGAACGGGCCGACTCTTGCCACGGGCCGAATTTGGCCCATTAGGGGAAGAGGCCAGAAACGGGCCGAAAGTAATCGAGGTCCGGAAAGGAGCCCAAGAACGTATGGATTGTCAGTAGGCCGAAAGCTAACACGGGCTGCAAACGGCCCATGTGAATCATGGGCCGTTAACGGGTACAAAGAAATTTACTGTTCATTCTAGGCTAGATTCACCGTGGGCCTTTAAAGGGCCTAAAGATATGAAGGCCTCATATGGGCCGAAAGACGTCATGGGCCATACATGGGCCGAAAGTGAAATGGGCTGGTGTTATATTCGACGGCCCACATGACATTGTTGGGCCGATTTCGGGTAGGCCCTAACGGGCCGTGAGTTACCGGGCCGTAAAATGGGCTATTTGCGAAAAGACCGTTAACAGGCTTTTCATGGGCTAGCCCGCTAACTTTTGACCAAGTCAAACGGGCCGGCCTTTGTAACCTAAATGGGCCGATGGTGGGCCATCGCACGTGTTGACATATCATAGGCGCCTATCTGACCCACTGATGAGCTGACACGTGTTTCCTCCGGCCAATCAGAATTTTACACGTGGAAATTTCCCATTGGTCCGGACTGTTAACGGGTTATCGGATCCAAAACCGGACCCGATAGCTTAACGGCGACCCGTTACGGTGGATGCCACGTGTCGGTTACCCTTGACGAAAGCACTTCTATGACGCGCGATTTATCGTCATGGAAGTGGGCACTTCCGTGATGATAATTTTGGAAATGTCATGGAACACTTCTACGACAGCATAGGTATGACTATCTTGATTCTATCATAAAATTTTCATGGATATACATGCATGACAGAAAACATGACCTACTATGACAAACACGTATCATCACGGAAGTGTTTTTTTTTGTAGTGATATGCATGATATGACCAACATCATCATGCCAAGTTAGAGCAAACACATCGGCGGTAAATAGGAGTGGTCAGCTCAATCTGAATCCGCCTAAAGAACAGATACCTTCCTCTGGATTACAATCTGGAGGGGGGAGAGGGTTTGCCATTGCACCCACCATGGAGCAATGTCTGCATGACATTGTATTGGCGCGCAAAAATCTTCTCTTTTTCTCTACATGTTCAGCATGTCTGTGTACAATATCTGACATGCATACAAAAAAATTTAGTGAGATTATGTAAGAAGAGCATGCAGAAATCTAGAGTGATGGTAACAACCAGTGGATAGATCCAAAAATAATGACAGCAGGCTGATGATAGCTTTACTTTAATAAAAAGACAGATGATGATTCTTTTACTGTTTGTTTCCAACCCAAGATGAACAACATAGAAATACACTAGGTGAATGATACATCTCCATCGTATCTACTTTTCCAAACTCTTTTGCCCTTATTTTGGACTCTAACTTGCATGATTTGAATGGAACTAACCCGGACTGACGCTATTTTCAGCAGAATTTCCATGGTGTTATTTTTGTGCAGAATAAAAAGTTCTCGAAATGACCTGAAACTTCACAAAGATAAGTTTTGGAATTAATAAAAAATATTGGCAAAAGAATCAAGTGAAGGGGGACCACACCCTGGCCACAAGGGTGGGGGCACGCCCTACCCCCTGGGCACGCCTCCCGACCTTGTGGGCTCCCTGGACCTCCACTGACCTCAACTCCAACTCCATATATTCACGTTCGGGGAGAAAAAAATGAGAGTGAAGGATTCATCACGTTTTACGATATGGAGCCGCCGCCAAGCCCTGTTCTTCCTCGGGAGGGCAGATCTGGAGTCCATTCGGGGCTCCGGCGAGGGGAATCCATCGTCGTCGTCATCATCAACCATCCTCCATCACCAATTTCATGATGCTCACCGCCTTGCGTGACTAATCCCATCGTAGGCTTGCTGGACGGTGATGGGTTGGATGATATTTACCATGTAATCGAGTTAGTTTTGTTAGGGTTTGATCCCTAGTACCCACTATGTTCTAAGATTGATGTTGCTATACTTTGCTATGTCTAATGCTTGTCACTAGGGCCCGAGTGCCATGATTTCAGATCTGAACCCTTTATGTTCTCATGAATATATTTGTGTTCTTGATCCTATCTTGCAAGTTATAGTCACTTACTACGTGTTATGATCTGGCAACCCCGGAGTGACAATAGTCGGTACCACTCCCGGTGATGACCGTAGTTTGAGGAGTTCATGTATTCTCTAAGTGCTAATGCTTTGGTCCAGTACTCTATTAAAAGGAGGCCTTAATATCCCTTAGTTTCCAATAGGACCCCGCTGCCACGGGAGGGTAGGAAACATAAGCAGAAACAAAAGCGTGTGACATCTCTTGTGGACCCGTGTACTCCTCAGGTTCATCTGCTGAGTCAATGATGGTGATGCCGTTGTTGTGGGTGCCGGCGGCAGGGAAGGAGATCTGAGGTGGCGAAAGATGGTCAGGAGTCATGATGTCTGGTATGGTGGATGCTTCTGTCAATGGAGCAGCTCAGGTGAGGTGGACGATGTCACGGCAGGAGCAGGACAAACCACACAAAGCTTTCTTCGACACCTATTTGTAACTGAAGTAATTCTGTAAGGGCTCCTTTGGCTTCCAGGATTCTAAAAACACAGGGATAGCAAAAACACCAGAATAGGATAGGAATGCATGTGGGAAACGAATCATTTGTAAACACAGGATTTCTGTCAACTTGGGTGTTTGGTTCATAGGAATTGGAAGAGCAGAGGAATGCAAAGAAACATGGCCAAATTAAAGTGAAACCATATGAAAGTGTGTACAGTTAGAATGTTATTCTGCTACTAATGCACTTAGTCTTGTTTTCATGCATATGATTTTGAAAAGTAGGTCCAGGTGGAAGTTTTGCTCCATTCCTTTCAACAAATGCATGAATAATTGAATAGTAGAGTACCATAGGAAAATTTCCTATTGCTATTTTTTTCCTTCAGTTTTTTCCTTGAACCAAAATAGCCCTAATGGATTGACATGAATGTGGAGTAATAAGTGATGCGACAAGTGTACAACCTCTTTGGCATAGCCGTGTTAACCTCAGCATCATTGGGTTGGTCGCTGAAGAAGTTGCAGCAGAGGTGGCTGTCGGAGGTGTGGAAGATCTGAGGCATCTGTAGACGACGTCTAGGGTACTGCTCTGTTGTGATGGATGGTTCTGTCGTTGGAGCAGCTCCGGCGAGCCGCAAGATGTCGAGGCTGAAGCAGCACAAGACAGACATCGTTAATCTCAAGTGGGATTCTAATAGCATCTCCAATAGATGATGTAAAATACATTACCAAAAAGTGGTAGATGTAAAATGTACATCAGCAAAAAACACCTGACTACAACAGATGAGGTAAAAACTGTTGACTCTGAATTTAACTGTCGAAACTAAAATTTACTATGGAATCTGAATGTTACTATCGAAACTGAATGCACTGGTAGCAGAGATGCACTTCACATGTAGTTTAGGCCGCTCGAGCACTAGTAGTAGAGAAACAGTTATCTAAATCAGCAGGCGACGGACAGGGAACACAGTAGTAGATAGCAGCTGGAGCAGCAACGCGAACTAGAGCCAGAGCAGCAACTCGTGTAGCTGCAGCAACCAGTGTAGGAGCACCAGCAGCATGAGCGAGAGCAAGATCAGAGCAGCAGCATGAGTGAGGGGAAAAGGAGAGCAGAAGCGCGAGCGAGCGAGAGCCGGAGCAGCAGCAGCAGCTCCGGCTGGTATGGACGCCGCCGCCGAGGGAGCCTCGCACTAGGGGAGAACCACTGTGGAGATGTAGACGGTGGCGCAGACTACGAGGTAGCCGCGCCATGGGGGAGCGAGATCGAGTATCGGCTGCGCCGGGAGGTTAAGTTAAGGAGAAGGTGTGATGCGATGAGTGTACAACCTCTTTGGTGGCGCTGAGTAGGCATCGGCTTCGTCTGAGGACTCGGTGAGGATGCTGCGGTTTCGGTGGAGCAGGTTAAGGCGGCGCTGTGGTGATGGAGCAGCCGCGATAGACGAGGTGATCGTCGAAGCAGCTCCATAGAGGTGGATGATGGGGCGGCTGAACCGACGGGACAATGAGATCGACGACGGATCCTCATCCAGGGCGGTGGATGAGGGACGTCGAGCTATTGCGGTGGATGACGTCGTCGGGGAAGAAGCTCCGGGTGGGCAGCGGTGGGGTGGCGGACGGCGGAGGGTGGGGTTTTCGAATGGCGAAAAGAAGGTGATGGGAGGGGGCCATGACTTAGGGACGTCCTTGTCCAAAATGAAGGGTCTGTTACGAAAGTACCCCCACCGATTTAAACTAGCGGCCATTTCGGCTCAGGGTTAGAAGGGGGATTTCGGGTGTCGGGATTTGGCAGCTGGAGGGAGTTTTCGCGCATGTTGTAATTTTGGGATAGCAAGGCGCGGGTTGTGAAGGCGCGAGTTTTCGGAGCAGAAAGAGACAAAGCAATATCTAGATTTTTGGGATAACAAGGCGCGGGTTGAAATTTCGGTACAAGCCTAAGGTGTAATAATGTACGTACCAAATAATTTTGCACTATCCTCAAAAATAAAATCAATTCGCACTTCCCTCGACAAAAAAAGCAAAAACAAAAACTATTCACACCACACAAAGGGAGGGTCTTGCCCCGTTTTACCGTAGAAATAAATGCTATTTAAACTATGAATCCATGTTATGTGCAATTAATTTTTTTCGCTACTTGTATAATGCATGTAACCTACTCATACGAACATTTTAGTGCATTCCAAATGTATATACTAGCGCTGCAATTCGAACTAAATTTGAATTTGTTTCTCTATTTGAATAAGAATCTACAATCATGATTGTTGCCAAGTTAAACCATCATTTGTATATTACCTTAAAAACACACCACATGATTACTATAGAGTTAGATATGAACTATGTGTACTATATATATGAACTTGAACTCAAAATTTTGAATACACTTGATGTTGATTCCAAATAATAGTACATTTAATGTACTAACTAGATCTTAATAATCTAAACCATATTTCATACATACACCGTGTTTAACACACAAAGTATAGTGCCCCACCCCCTACATTATGACAAGTATTTAGCCCCGAGCTGCAAATGCCACACATTATCACAAATTCAAAAAAAAAATATTATATGTAGAATAACATGTTCATGACCACACCATGTGTATCACCATTATATTCATGCATATGCATCGGTTTAAAACACTATGATCTCTTGCTCAAATATCTCAATCCACTTTCATAATGAATTATGATATCTGTTCATCTTTTACACCCACACAATCCTCTTCTCTTTGTAGCTAGCGCTAACTTTCCCTTATGCATGCACACTCACACCTCCCTCTCACCCTCCCTCGACATTATCTCCATCGATCGTGCACATTCGTTATTTCTCTTTAGGTCGTTCAGCCACGGTGTGTGTAGGCCCTCCGGCTCCTTCTTTCCGGCACACATTGATCGATATACCTCTCTAGCCAGGCGAACCTACCACAAACACACGCTTTCCCTCTTCTCTTCTCACCGTCCATGCCCTCCCCTGCCTAATATAAATCCACACACGTGCACACTCCCACCCCTCTTTTCATCGATCTCATACTCGCACACTCCTCCCCCTCGATATAGTCGGCCTCTCGCACCACCTCCTAGCCGCATCCCTCTCACTCTATCCATCTCTCTGGGCCTTATTTGCTTCTAACACATGCGTGCATGTATACCTACCGATCTCCCTACATATAGATAGGTCGACTATAACTCTTTTTCCTCACGCACCGATCAACGTACCTGATCACTAGTTATGTCTCTCCCTTTCTCCGACACATGACGATTGCTCTTCCTATATAGTTATGTCTGCTTACCACAGCCATATCGCCCCCTAGCCATATCATCCCCCTCATCATCCTTGCATGCCTCCCGACCTGTCTCTCACATGCACGTGCACAGACAGGCACGCATCCCCTCTCTTATTGATATTGCAGTCGTACCCGTCGTTTGTCAGGCCTCTCCCGCCATTTGTGAGAAGCAACTCGACCAGCAACCCTCCGACACTCTAGCTTTGTTTCTCTTCGAACCTTATTCCTCTGCTACACATATGCATGGATGTCGATCGATCTCCCTCAATACATAGCTAGGTCTCTCTCCTTCTCCACACATATACCAGTCGATCTACCTTTCTATAGGCCTCTGCCCCCCCCCCCCCCCCCCCCGCGAGCACGTCGATAGTTGAACGCCGTAGGTAGGTATCCATGCCACAGAGACAAAATGCACCTCTCCCTTCTCAGATTCCAGTAGGCCAGCCACACAATATCTTTGACGTGGGCAAACACAAATTTGATGGCACTCTTAGTCGATCGCACACCCACACACTTCACCCCTCTCTTTGATTCTATCGATATCTCACGCCGATGATCCATCCACTCACTTCTCATGGATCGCTCCCTCTATATATGATATATCCAGGCCTCTGTTTCACACACATTGGATATGTTACATTTTTTTGTTTGAGATATCATCGACAAGTTGCCTCTGCTTCGCACAAACCATCTTTTTTTAGTAAAAAACCACCTCTTTCACACACACCCACGTACGTGGGGTACCTGCACGTAGAGAAGAGGTGCACGCACGACGCACGTACTCACGTCTCGTTCCCGACCACACCCGCGCAGGGACACGGTGGACTCATTTATGTATGGAAAGGCATCCCACATGATAATTTGACGCGTGCAGCGGTTGTTTAATTGAAGGAGGGTCATGTACCACGCGTACACGGAACAAAGTTCGACTTGACGCGTTAGTTTTAAATAAAGTTATATTCCTCAATGGCACGTACAGAATATATAATGATTGTTATCGAGAAAAAAGAAATCCGATCCACTATATACAATGGAGCCTGCCTGCCGGGTTTGTCTCTCGTCACACTATCTCACACAAGGCGGCGGTGGTCCCTCTCTCTCGCCGTTGGCCACTGATCTGGCCGGATCCCGTCCGCTGGCGGAAAGGGAGGTTGTGCATTGTTTCTCTGTTCGATGGTGTCGAGGCAACACGTCCTGATCTGCGATACCCGCCATTCTCTCTGACCAAGCTCCGACGCGGTAGGGCCTTCGCCACTTGCTCGCTGCCGCAATGGGCAGAGCCCGCCCGCCACCGCCCTCCTAGTTACATCCCGAGGACCCCCAGGTACAGCTTCCTCCCCTCCGGCCTTGCTCCACTGCCCATCTTCCCACGTCGCTGCATGTGGAAAATCTGGCATGTGGATCTTCCCTAGTTCTTTGCCCAAAACGTAGCTTGTCCGGCGTACTTTCCGTATTGCAATCTCGTCCTCACATCATTTTAGATAAACAACGGTGCTGTTATCTTCCCTTAGGACAAGGAATATGCTTCTTTTTTGTCATTGTATGTGTCATCAACTGTTATTGGCCAGTAATTGTTTCCTTTCTACCTCTTTTTTGCAAACAGGGCTATCCATTTCACCTCATTGCTATTGCGACCTTTTGGTGAACTGCACAAATCACTTTTTTCTTAAGAGTGTCTTGTGCAGTTCTACTAAAATTTCACACGGACAATGTCTCTACATTTCAGTGCGACTGCACAAAGGGAGATTGGTTTTGCTCTATCCTCCTCATCCAACTCCGAGCCTAATCTTCTCCAACTATTTGCTTAGTCTTCCCCAACTAGTTAGTCTTAAGAGAGACTGCAAAGGTGACCGGCTTCTATTTGTGTAATTATTGTTTCATCAACACTCCTCTATTATTGCAATCACACTTACTCAATATCTTTGGAACGGGGACGTTCAGCTCTATTTTAGTGGAACTGCACAAAATGGTCAGAATGTTGCATGCTCCTGACACCTACTTTTTTTCCCAACAAGCCTTGTTGATTTAAACAGAGATGGATGGAAGTTGCTGCCAATGAAAGCATGGATCAATTTTAATTTAACACCTTCCCACAACTTTTTCTTTAGTTGTGATGTAAATATTGTTGGGAAATGTAGCATGAAATTTCAAAAAAAAATACGGTCACGCAAGATCTATCTAGGAGATGCATAGCAATGAGAGGGGGAGAGTGTGTCTACGTGCCCTCGTAGACCGAAAGCGGAAGCATTTGACAACGCGGTTGATGTAGTAGAACTTCTTCTCGTTCAGACCGACCAAGCACTGAACGTACGGCACCTCCGAGTTCTGCACACGTTCAGCTCGATGACGTCCCTCAAACTCTTGATCTAGCAAAGTGTCGAGGAAGTAGATGAGTTTTGTCAGCACGATGGTGTGGTGACGGTGATGGTGAATTAATCCGCGCAGGGCTTCTCCTAAGCACTAGGAAGATATGACCAGAGGCGTAAACTATGGAGGGGGCGCCGCACACGGCTAACAATTGTTGGTGTGTATTCTAGGCACCCCCTCCCCATGTATATATAGGTGGGAGGGGGAGGGGAGCAGCCTTGGGGCGCCCCAAGTAGGAGGAATCCTACTTGGGGCCCTAGTCCAATTCCCCCCTCCTTCCATATTACCGGAAGGGGAAAAGGGAAGAGAGGAGGAAGGAAAGGGGGGCCGAACCCCCTCCTCCATCTCTTATTCGGCCTCCTTCCTTAGGGGGTGCGCGCCACCCCTTGTGGGCTGGTGTGCTCCCCTCCTATGGCCAATAAGGCCCATTATTCCCCCGGGAGTTTTCGGTAACCCCCCCCCCCCCCGGTACTCCGATATGTACCCGGTACACCCCAGAACACTTTCAGTGCCCGAATATCATCGTCCTATATATGAATCTTTACCTCTCAACCATTTCGAGACTCCTCGTCATGTTCGTGATCTTATCCGGGACTCCGAACAACATTCGGTCACCAAATCACATAACTCATATAATACAAAACCGTCATCGAACGTTAAGCGTGCGGACCCTACGGGTTCGAGAACTATGTAGACATGACCGAGACACCTCTCTGGTAAATAACCAATAGCAGAACCTGGATGCTCATATTGGCTCCTACATATTCTATGAAGATCTTTATCGGTCGAACCGTAATGACAATTTACATTATTCCCTTTGTCATCGGTATATTACTTGCCCGAGATTCGATCGTCGGGATCTTCATACCTAGTTCAATCCCGTTACCGGTAAGTCTCTTTACTCGTTCCGTAGTACATCATCCTGTAACTAACTCATTATTCACTTTGCTTGCAAGGCTTCTTATGATGTTTATTACCGAGAGGGCCCAGAGATACATCTTCGATACTCGGAGTGACAAATCCTAATCTCGATCTATCCCAACCCAATAAACACCTTCGGAGATACCTGTAGAGCATCTTTATAATCACCCAGTTACGTTGTGATGTTTGATAGCACATAAGGTATTCCTTCGGTATCCGGGAGTTGCATAATCTCATAGTCAAAGGAATATGTATATGACAAGAAAGCAATAGCAATAAAACTGAATGATCAATATGCTAAGCTAATGGACGGGTCATGTCCATCACATCATTCTCCTAATGATGTGATCTCGTTGATCAAATGACAACACATGTCTATGGTTAGAAAACTTAACCATCTTTGATTAACGAGCTAGTCTAGTAGAGGCTTACTAGGGATACAGTGTTTTGTCTATGTATCCACACATGTATCAAGTTTCCGGTAATATATAAAATAGCAACTTTATTATTGCCTCTAGGGCATATTTCCTTCAAATATTAGCTCTGATATGCTAATCATTGAGATGCATTAGCAAGGAAGTTAGTTTTTTATTTTTTCCGAAAGAGCATGGATGTTAATTTCCTTTCTAGTATTTGATTGATGTTGTAACGAGACAACCTTCCAGTTGGCAAGACACATGAAACAAAAGCTGAAAGCTTCATAGCATTGTACAATTTCATGTCGCTGGAAAATTATTTGTATACGTAAATTATGTAAAAAAATGCTGGAAACTTGGTATAACATTGCCAGAAGCCATCAGCATCCGGTTCCATGTGCCATGCACCAAATTAGAGTGCACAACCGCATGGGAGACTCAGCCCGGTTGTTGTGCCGCACTAATAGTGAGTAATGAGCAGTTAAATCGTAAGCCCCACCTTTCACACCGTAAGTTGCTCGGAAGAAGCAACCATCAATACGCTCTTCTTTGAATCCGCTCATACTAGTAGTACTATGTATGAAGGTGCAAAACCAAGTCCGCGTATGGCTTGTCGGTCAACGCGCTTCCTCTTGGTATATCACTAACATGTGGGACCAGAGTGTGAGCAAACCGATCTCAATTGACGGCAAAATGGCCAGCCCGCCTCTCCTTGAGAGAGACGAGGAGCGAGAACACAGACGGGCTAGGTGTCGCAAGGAGGCCAAGATATATTCGAGCATGGTTGATCGATGTCATCATTACATGTTCAATATTTTTTAATAGGACTATTTGGCTGTCGTTTTTCGCACTTCTTCCGAATAAATGTGTACTTTATCAAAGATTAAAATAAAATAAGAGTACAGATGCTCCACCATGTGGTTCCTAGTACATGTATACTAGTAGTACTGTACTACTCATACTACTATATCTTGCGCTTGGCTCTTCGCCTCTTCGGGAAGTCGAACAATGATGGTACTACTGCACCGAATGAACTGCTGCACTGAAGGAAATATTCCCTAGAGGCAATAATAAAGTTACTATTTATTTCCTTATTTCATGATAAATGTTTATTATTCATGCTAGAATTGTATCAACCGGAAACATGATACATGTGTGAATACATAGACAAACAAAGTGTCACTAGTATGCCTCTACTTGACTAGCTCGTTAATCAAAGATGGTTATGTTTCCTAACCATGAACAAAGAGTTGTTATTTGATTAACGAGGTCACATCATTAGTTGAATGATCTGATTGACATGACCCATTCCATTAGCTTAGCACCCGATCGTTTAGTATGTTGCTATTGCTTTCTTCATGACTTATACATGTTCCTATGACTATGAGATTATGCAACTCCCGTTTACCGTAGGAACACTTTGTGTGCCACCAAACGTCACAACGTAACTGGGTGATTATAAAGGTGCTCTACAGGTGCGTATTTCGAGATTAGGATTTGTCACTCCGATAGTCGGAGAGGTATCTCTGGGCCCTCTCGGTAATGCACATCACATAAGCCTTGCAAGCATTGCAACTAATATGTTAGTTGTGAGATGATGTATTACAGAACGAGTAAAGAGACTTGCCGGCAACGAGATTGAACTAGGTATTGGATACCGACGATCGAATCTCAGGCAAGTAACATACCGATGACAAAGGGAACAACGTATGTTGTTATGCGGTCTGACCGATAAAGATCTTCGTAGAATATGTAGGAGCCAATATGGGCATCCAGGTCCCGCTATTGGTTATTGACTGGAGACGTATCTCGGTCATGTCTACATTGTTCTCGAACCGTAGGGTCCGCACGCTTAAAGTTACGATGACAGTTATTATGAGTTTATGCATTTTGATGTATCGAAGTCAGTTCGGAGTCCCGGATGTGATCACGGACCTGACGAGGAGTCTCGAAATGGTCGAGAAATAAAGATTGATATATTGGAAGCCTATATTTGGACATCGGAATGGTTCCGAGTGAAATCGGCATTTTACTGGAGTACCGGGGGGTTACCGAAACCCCCCCGGGGGTTAATGGGCCCATATGGGCCTTAAGGGAAAAGAGGAGGGGCGGACAGGGCAGGCCGCGCGCCCCCTCCCCCCCTAGTCCGAATAGGACAAGGAAGGGGGGCGGCGCCCCCCTTTTTCCTTTCCCCCTCTCTCCTTCCTTCTCCTACAAGGCAAGGGAGAGGAGTCCTACTCCCGGTGGGAGTAGGACTCCTCCTGGCGCACCCCTTGGGGGCCGGCCGCGCCTCCCCCTCCCCTGCTTTATATACGGGGGCAGGGGCACCCTAGAACACACGAGTTGATCTTCGTGATCGTTCCTTATCCGTGTGCGTTGCCCCCCTCCACCTTATTCCACCTCGGTCATATCGTTGCAGTGCTTAGGCGAAGCCCTGCGTCGGTAGAACATCATCATCGTCATCACGCCGTCGTGCTGACGGAACTCATCCCCGAAGCTTTGCTGGATCGGAGCCCGGGGAGCGTCATCGAGCTGGACGTGTGCTAAGAACTCGGAGGTGCCGGAGTAACGGTGCTTGGATCGGTCGGATCGGGAAGACGTACGACTACTTCCTCTAAGTTGCGTCAACGCTTCCGCTTCGGTCTACGAGGGTACGTAGACAACACTCTCCCCTCTCGTTGCTATGCATCACCATGATCTTGCGTGTGCGTAGGAATTTTTTTGAAATTACTACGTTCCCCAACAGTGGCATCCGAGCCTAGGTTTTTATGGTTTGATGTTATGCACGAGTAGAACACAAGTGAGTTGTGGGCGATACAAGTCATACTGCCTACCAGCATGTCATACTTTGGTTCGGCGGTATTGTTGGATGAAGCGGCCCGGACCGACATTACGCGTACGCTTACGCGAGACTGGTTCTACCGCCGTGCTTTGCACACAGGTGGCTGGCGGGTGTCAGTTTCTCCAACTTTAGTTGAACCGAGTGTGGCTACGCCCGGTCCTTGCGAAGGTTAAAACGGCATCAACTTGACAAACTATCGTTGTGGTTTTGATGTGTAGGTGAGATTGGTTCTTGCTTAAGCCCGTAGCAGCCACGTAAAACTTGCAACAAACAAAGTAGAGGACGTCTAACTTGTTTTTGCAGGGCATGTTGTGATGTGATATGGTCAAGACATGATGCTAAATTTTATTGTATGAGATGATCATGTTTTGTAACCGAGTTATCGGCAACCGGCAGGAGCCGTATGGTTGTCGCTTTATTGTATGCAATGCAATCGCCCTGTAATGCTTTACTTTATCACTAAGCGGTAGCGATAGTCGTAGAAGCATAAGATTGGCGAGACGACAACGATGCTACGATGGAGATCAAGGTGTCGCGCCGGTGACGATGGTGATCATGACGGTGCTGCAAAGATTGAGATCACAAGCACAAGATGATGATGGCCATATCATATCACTTATATTGATTGCATGTGATGTTTATCTTTTTATGCATCTTATCTTGCTTTGATTGACGGTAGTATTATAAGATGATCTCTCACTAAAATTATCAAGAAGTGTTCTCCCCGAGTATGCACCGTTGCCAAAGTTCGTCGTGCCCAGACACCACGTGATGATCGGGTGTGATAAGCTCTACGTCCATCTACAACGGGTGCAAGCCAGTTTTTGCACACGCAGAATACTCGGGTTATACTTGACGAGCCTAGCATATGCAGATATGGCCTCGGAACACGGAGACCAAAAGGTCGAGCGTGAATCATATAGTAGATATGATCAACATAATGATGTTCACCATTGAGAATTTATCCATTTCACATGACGATCGGTTATGGTTTAGTTTGATTTGGATCACGTGATCACTTAGAAGATTGGAGGGATGTCTATCTAAGTGGGAGTTCTTAAGTAATATGATTAATTGAACTTTAATTTATCATGAACTTAGTCCTGGTAGTATGTTGCAAATTATGTTCTAGATCAATAGCTCGCGTTGTTGCTTTCATATGTTTATTTTGATATGCTCCTAGAGAAAATTGTGTTGAAAAATGTTAGTAGCAATGATGCGGATTGGATCCGTATTCTGAGGTTTATCCTCATTGCTGCACAGAAGAATTATGTCCTTGATGCACCGCTAGGTGACGGACCTATTGCAGGAGCAGATGCAGACGTTATGAACATTTGGCTAGCTAAATATGATGACTACTTAATAGTTTAGTGCACCATGCTTAACGGCTTAGAATCAGGACTTCAAAGACGTTTTGAACGTCATGGAACATACGAGACGTTCCAGGAGTTGAAGTTAATATTTCAAGCAAATACCCGAGTTGAGAGATGTGAAGTCTCCAACAAGTTCTATAGCTAAAAGGTGGAGGAGAATCGCTCAACTAGTGAGCATGTGCTTAGATTGTCTGGTTACTACAATCGCTTGAATCAAGTGGGAGTTAATCTTCCAGATAAAATAGTGATTGACAAAATTCTCTAGTCACCATCACCAAGTTAGTAGAACTTCGTGATGAACTATAATATGCAAGGGATAACGGAAATAATTCCCAAGCTCTTCATGATGCTAAAATCGACGAAGGTAGAAATCAAGAAAAACATCAAGTGTTGATGGTAGACAAGACCACTAGTTTCAAGTAAAGGGCAAAAAAAAAAGGGGGAACTTCAAGAAGAACGGCAAGCAAGTTGCTGCTCAAGTGAAAAAGCCCAAATCTGATCCTAAGCCTAAGACTAAGTGCTTCTACTGCAAAGGGACTGGTCACTGGAAGCGGAACTACCCCAAGTGATTGGCGAATAAGAAGGATGGAAAAGTTAACATAAGTATATTTGATATACACGTTATTGATGTGTACTTTACTAGTGTTTGTAGCAACCCCACAGTATTTGATACTAGTTCAGTTGCTAAGATTAGTAACTCGAAACGGGAGTTGCAGAATAAACAGAGACTAGTTAAGGGTGAAGTGACGATGTGTGTTGGAAGTGGTTCCAAGATTGATATGATCATCATCGCACACTCCCTATACTTTCGGGATTAGTGTTGAACCTAAATAAGTGTTATTTGGTGTTTGCGTTGAGCATGAATATGATTCGATCATGTTTATTGCAATACGGTTATTCATTTAAGTAAGAGAATAAATTGTTATTATGTTTACATGAATAAAACCTTATATGGTTACACACCCAATGAAAATGGTTTGTTGGATCTCGATCGTAGTGATACACATATTCATAATATTGAAGCCAAAGGATGCAAAGTTAATAATGATAGTGCAACTTTTTTGAGGCACTGCCGTTTAAGTCATATTGGTGTAAAGAGCATGAAGAAACTCCATGCTAATGGGATTTTGGAATCACTTGATTACGAATCACTTGATGCTTGCGAACCGTGCCTCATGGGCAAGATGACTAAAACGCCGTTCTCCAGAACAATGGAGCAAGCAACAGATTTGTTGGAAATCATACATACTGATGTATGTGGTCCGATGAATATTAATGCTTGCAGCGGGTATCATTATTTTCTAACTTCACAGATGATTTGAGCATATATGGGTATATGTACTTGATGAAACATAAGTCTGAAACATTTGAAAAGTTCAAAGAATTTCAGAGTGAAGTGGAAAATCATCGTGACAAGAAAATAAAGTTTCTACGATCTGATCGCGGAGACGAATATTTGAGCTACGAGTTTGGTCTTCATTTAGAACAATGTGGAATAGTTTCACAAACTCATGCCACCTGGAACACCATAGCATTATGGTGTGTCCGAACGTCATAACCGTACTTTATTGGATATAGTGCAATCTATGATGTTTCTTACCGATTTACCACTATAGTTTTGGGGTTATGCATTAAAGACAGCTGCATTCACGTTAAAAAGGGCACCATCTAAGTCCGTTGAGACGACACAATCTGAACTGTGGTTTGGCAAGAAACCAAAGTTGTCGTTTCTTAAAGTTTGGGATTGTGATGCTTATATGAAAAAGCTTCAACCTGATAAGCTCGAACCCAAATCGGAGAAATGTGTCTTCATAGGATATCCAAAGGAAACTATTGGATACACCTTCTATCACAGATCCGAAGGCAAGACATTTGTTGCTAAGAATGGATCCTTTCTAAAGAAGGAGTTTCTCTCAAAAGAAGTGAGTGGGACCAAAGTAGAACTTGATGTGGTAACTGTACCTGCTCCCTTATTGGAAAGTAGTTTATCACAGAAATCTGTTCCTGTGACTACTACACCAATTAGTGAGGAAGTTAATGACGATGATCATGTAACGTCAGATCAAGTTACTACCAAATCTCATAGGTAAACCAGAGTGAGATCCGCACCAGAGTGGTACGGTAATCCTGTTCTGGAAGTCATGTTACTAGAACATGATGAACTTGCGAACTATGAGGAAGCGATGATGAGCCCAGATTCCGCAAAATGGTTTGAGGCCATGAAATCTGAGATATGATCCATGTATAAAAACAAAGTATGGACTTTGATGGATTTGCCCGATGATCGGCAAGCCATAGAAAATAAATGGATCCTCAAGAGGAAGACGGACGCTGATAGTAGCGTTACTATCTACAAAGCTAGAATTGTCGCAAAAGGTTTTCGACAAGTTCAAGGTGTTGACTACGATGAGAGTTTCTCACTCGTATCTATGCTTATGTCTGTCCGAATCATGTTAGCAATTGCCGCATTTTATGAAATCTGGCAAATGGATAAAACAAAACTGCATTCCTTAATGGATTTATTAAAGAAGAGTTGTATATGATGCAACCAGAAGGTTTTGTCAATCCTAAAGGTGTTAACAAAATATGCAAGCTCCAGCGATCCATCTATGGACTGGTGCAAGCATCTCGGAGTTGGAATATACGCTTTGATAAGTTGATCAAAGCATATAGTTTTATACAGACTTGCGGTGAAGCCTGTATTTACAAGAAAGTGAGTGGGAGCACTACAACATTTCTGATAAATATATGTGAATGACATATTGTTGATTGGAAATAATGTAGAATTATTCTGCAAAGCATAAAGGAGTGTTTGAAAGGAGTTTTTCAAAGAAAGACCTCGGTGAAGCTGCTTACATATTGAGTATCAAGATCTATAGAGATAGATCAAGACGCTTGATAAGTTTTTCCAATGAGTACATACCTTGACAAGATTTTGAAGTAGTTCAAAATGTAACAGTCAAAGAAAGAGTTCTTGCCTGTGTTACAAGGTGTGAAATTGAGTAAGACTCAAAACCCGACCACGACAGAAGATAGAAAGAGAATGAAAGTCATTTCCTATGCCTTGGTCATAGGTTCTATAAAGTATGCCATGCTGTGTACCAGATCTATTGTATACCCTACACTGATTTTGGCAAGGGAGTACAATAGTGATCTAGGAGTAGATCACTGGATAGCGGTCAAAATTATCCTTAGTGAAATAAGGATATGTTTCTCGATTATGGAGGTGACAAAAAGGTTCGCCGTAAAGGGTTACGTCGATGCAAGTTTTGACACCAATCTGGATGACTCTAAGTCTCGATCTAGATACATATTGAAAGTGGGAGCAATTAGCTAGAGTAGCTCCGAGCAGAGTATTATTGACATAGAAATTTGCAAAATATACGGATCTGAATGTGGCAGACCGTTGACTAAGATTCTCTCACAAGCAAAACATAATCACACCTTAGTACTCTTTGGGTGTTAATCACATAGCGATGTGAACTAGATTATTGACTCTAGTAAACCCTTTGGGTGTTGGTCACATGATGATGTGAACTATTGCTGTTAAATCACATGCTGATGTGAACTAGATTATTGACTCTAGTGCAAGTGGGAGACTGAAGGAAATATGCCCTAGAGGCAATAATAAAGTTATTATTTATTTCCTTATTTCATGAAAAATGTTTATTATTCATGCTAGAATTGTATCAACCAGAAACATGATACATGTGTGAATACATAGACAAACAGAGTGTCACTAGTATGCCTCTACTTGACTAGCTCGTTAATCAAAGATGGTTATGTTTCCTAACCATGAACAAAGAGTTGTTATTTGATTAACGAGGTCACATCATTAGTTGAATGATCTGATTGACATGACCCATTCTATTAGCTTAGCACCCGATCGTTTAGTATGTTGCTATTGCTTTCTTCATGACTTATACATGTTCCTATGACTATGAGATTATGCAACTCCCGTTTACCGTAGGAACACTTTGTGTGCCACCAAACGTCACAACATAACTGGGCGATTATAAAGGTGCTCTACAGGTGCGTATTTCGAGATTAGGATTTGTCACTCCGATAGTCGGAGAGGTATCTCTGGGCCCTCTCGGTAATGCACATCACATAAGCCTTGCAAGCATTGCAACTAATATGTTAGTTGTGAGATGATGTATTACAGAACGAGTAAAGAGACTTGCCGGCAACGAGATTGAACTAGGTATTGGATACCGACGATTGAATCTCAGGCAAGTAACATACCGATGACAAAGGGAACAACGTATGTTGTTATGCGGTCTGACCGATAAAGATCTTCGTAGAATATGTAGGAGCCAATATGGGCATCCAGGTCCCGCTATTGGTTATTGACCGGAGACGTATCTCGGTCATGTCTACATTATTCTCGAACCGTAGGGTCCACACGCTTAAAGTTACGATGACAGTTATTATGAGTTTATGCATTTTGATGTACCGAAGTCAGTTCGGAGTCCCGGATGTGATCACGGACATGACGAGGAGTCTCGAAATGGTCGAGACATAAAGATTGATATATTGGAAGCCTATATTAGGACATCAGAATGGTTCCGAGTGAAATCAGCATTTTACTGGAGTACCTAGGGGTTACCGAACCCCCCCTCCCCCGGGGGGGGGGGTTAATGGGCCCATATGGGCCTTAAGGGAAAAGAGGAGGGGCTGCCAGGGCAGGCCGCGTGCCCCCTGCCCCCTAGTCCGAATAGGACAAGGAAGGGGGCGGCGCCCCCCTTTTTCCTTTCCCCCTCTCTCCTTCCTTCTCCTACAAGGCAAGGGAGAGCAGTCCTACTCCCGGTGGGAGTAGGACTCCTCCTGGCGCACCCCTTGGGGGCCGGCCGCGCCTCCCCCTCCCTTCCTTTATATACGGGGGCAGGGGGCACCCTAGAACACACAAGTTGATCTTCGTGATCGTTCCTTAGCCGTGTGCGGTGCCCCCCTCCACCATATTCCACCTCGGTCATATCGTTGCAGTGCTTAGGCGAAGCCCTGCGTCGGTAGAACATCATCATCGTCATCACGCCGTCGTGCTGACGGAACTCATCCCCGAAGCTTTGCTGGATCAGAGCCCGGGGAGTGTCATCGAGCTGGACGTGTGCTAAGAACTCGGAGGTGCCGGAGTAACGGTGCTTAGATCGGTCGGATTGGGAAGACGTACGACTACTTCCTCTACGTTGCGTCAATGCTTCCGCTTCGGTCTACGAGGGTACGTAGACAGCACTCTCCCCTCTCGTTGCTATGCATCACCATGATCTTGCGTGTGCGTAGGAAATTTTTTGAAATTACTACGTTCCCCAACATGCACGTCCACCGCCTAGGCGAGGGTACGTTGCATTAGTCAAAAGTTTCTCCTCATCCTGGGAGTCACCGCGCTTGAGGTACTAGACGAAGAGGGTGTAAGCAAGCTTCACCTTGTCATGCAAGCTTCTCCTTGTTCTGCGAGTTGATGGGGCACACCAAAGTACTCCCTCCTTTTCGGTTCATAGGGCTCATCTAAAAAAATCATTTTTCCGTTTTATAAGTCTCAGTTCTACTACTACCATCACATGTTTGGATTTTGAGGTGCATTAAATCACCTGATGCAAGTAGTATCAAGAGAAAACTCACCAATGCATGTAGAAGTTCATGGAAATTTAGTGATCATGCATACATTCGTTGTAATTAATGCATCAGTAAACATAAATTTTTGAGAAAACGAGTGTACTAATTAAGTACTTGTGCAAACTGCAAAATTTATTCCACCATTCACTGTCTACCTTGGTTGGAGAGATTTTGAAATTGAGCCTTATAAACTAGAAAGAAGGGAGTAGTGCTAGTCCATACCGTCTCCTTTCGGTTAATATGGCTTAATCATTTTTGCGGGTAAATGAGTATAAGCATTCTTAGGACAATCAGCCAAGAGACCGGTCACTAGGAAACGAGGTACCCCGCAAAAAAAGAAGGAAGCGAGGTGTTTCATCAAGCCAGCTCTCACTCACATTCAAAGCGCAGCAAGCACGGTTCGCACAAAGATGCGCCGCAAGGTTTTCTGACATGTTTACATGCTGAATAACAAAAAAAGAGAAAATATTACTGAGCGCTCCTATTTCTAACAGGATAGGAGCCAGAATTAAGCGAGAATTATGGCGACTGTTCCATGCAATCAACTTCCATTATCACATGTGAGTACCCTCGAAGAGAAGAAAATATGTTGAAGATTGCTTTATCATAGATTAAAACAAAATAAGAGTGCAGATGCTCCACCATGCCATTCCTAGTAGTACCTGTATAGTAAGTAGTGCACTAGTGTAATACTACTCGGAGCACTACTGTAGTAAACTTTGCGCTTGGCTCTTCGCCTCTTCGCCTCTTCGGAAAGTCGAACAATGATGGTACTAGTACAGTGTATGCTTCTCGCAATCTGACACCGAATTAACTGTTGCACGTCCATCGCTTGAGCGAGAGAGTGCTTGCATTAGTCAAAAGTTTCTCCTTTCTCTTGCGAGCCACCGCGCGCAAGCTTCTCCTTGTTCTGCAAGTTGACGGGACACAACAAAGTAATGCTAGTCCATACTTCCGGTTAATATGGCTTAATTTGAAACAAGATAAATACACTGGTCGTCACTGTATATTGGTAAAAATACGGTCAGTGGACTTCATAATATGCTCATTGCGGGCAATATATACATTTTCCGGTGTTCATACGGTCACTAGCTCACGCTGGCTGAGTATGTGCTGTTTCGTCATGTGCTCGGACATCCATGCATTAGGGCGTCACGCGCGTTTTTGCGTTCCGGTGTACGTGTGACTGTTGCATGCATTCACAAGGTTGTAGTCCCTCACATTCACATGTTCATATGTCAATGCTTTGTGAAAACATTGCATGCAAGGTTTAATCATTCGTTATTCATGCATGCATTCCCGATATTAATACGTTTGTAAAGACAATTTCTTGAGGAAAACGAGCCCATGCATTGAGTACAAAGGGGACCAATAAACCAGGACGGAGGGAGTACTAAGTAGTGAACCGAAAGGAGGGAGTAGGTACGTAACAATGTGCAGTAACACAATTCCTCTATGCGCATCATGTCTACGTGTCACGTAAGAAAATAGAGATAAGTACAATTGAGACTCAGGAACGGTCATAGATGTAGGGGGAGTACGTGCAGGGGCCATTCAGAAGTAGTCAAATCACATAGTAAGTTAGTCGGACAAGCAACCATCATTTCAGTCTTCAATGACACGTACGCAATATAAAAAGGTTGATGTGGAGAGAAAAATAAAACCGCTCCACTATATATACACTAGCAGGAGCCTAAGCTACAAGCCTCCTTGCTTGGGCTGCTTTCTTCACAAGCATAGAACGACGGTGGCCACACCGCTGGTCACAGATCCGGCCTGATCCCGCCGCCGGGGGAAGCGGACGATGTTCTGCGTAGACACGGTCGACGGCGACGAGGAAGAAAACACAGTATCGGTGCGTGCCGACCGGGGGTCCCCGCGGTATGGGCTAATGCCGCCTCCCACTGGCCTTCTAGCTACACCCCGACGTCCCCGGTACAACTTCCTTTTGGAGCCGGCTTGCTCCATTGCCGCAGCTCCCCATGTAGCTCCATCTCCATGTGGCTCTTTCTCTACTTCTACCGGCTTCTATTTGTGATGAGTTTATGTCTCATGAACTAGTGCCACTACTATCATTCTAATCACACTTCTTCAATATCTTTCCCAAGAGGGATGCTCAGCTCGATTTTAGTGGAACTGCACAAAAGCATCGTATGATCCGAGAGTGCCAGGCTTCTTTCCTTCGACAGGTTCTACCTAGTCATGAATTTAAATACTGTTTAGGGTTTAGGGTTTAAGTCATGGAGACCCCATCTGTAGTTTTTTTTGTGTACACACTCTCATAACTTTTTTCTTTAGTTGTGAAGTAAATATTGGCTATGATCTATGAATCATTGAGATGCATCAGCATGCGTGTTAGTTTTCCTTTGTATTTGATGGAATTTTGTAACGGGGCAACCTTGGAGTCAGGATACATACATGAAACAAAATCTGAGAAAGCTTCGTACTACCTCCGGTCCATTTTTGTATGTGTATAAGGCTACTCATAATGGGGAGTATCATATACTAGTATCATGCATCAATTACATAGGGGACGAATAAACTAGGGTGGAGGTAGTATGTGAGAGTGTATGGTGGGTCATGTGATAAAATGTAGTAGTACTTTCTTGTAGCCATTACTATACATGTTGACTATTACATTGGCTATAGATGACATGGCAACATGTTAGCCATCAACCGGCTATATTCTTAACCATGCTTAAGGCATGCTTGCACACACACACACACACACACACACACACACACACACACACAGAGAGAGAGAGAGAGAGAGAGAGAGAGTTGCATCGCATGTATGCAAAACCGGAGAGAGAGAGAGAGAGAGAGAGAGAGTTGCATGCAGATAGATCTAGTAAGCCTGCATCCAGAGAGATGGAGAGAGGAGTACTTTGCATGCGAGTAACTACCCAGCGTTTCCTCAAAAGCAAATCCAGGGGCAAAATAGTCTATACACTCCGTTGTATAGTATTCTCTTTCTTGGCATGCGGGCTGTCCAAGGCATATGGTGATACTGGGAGGTGGGCCATGTAGCCACTGGCCTACTGTGTTTCGTACTCCTCCGGTGTAAGAGTGGAGAAAGTTAGTTTGCACGATGGCAGGTGCTCAGGGGTGTACAACCATGCCTGGGAGTCATAGTCGGAAGACACATTTCTGTCCTTCTGCAATGTCCAGTTTGCAAGACAAGATTGATGACATTCAACACGTTCATTTCTGTTGTCCTCGGGAGTGCAAGGTTTGGGCCGAGCTTGGGCTGAAAATTGTTATAGATGAGGCAGTAGCGTAAGACATGTCGGGGTCGGTTACTTTAGAAATCATGTTGTTGTCTAAAAAAAGGAAATCCTGCTGAAAAATCTTGGTGGCGGCGGTGCCAAAGTAGGCAAAGGAGAGGTGATACAGGAGCCAGATTGATCGGTTGTTTCAATCAAATTTTTGGCAACAAACTTCGTCAGAGCTACAACACCAAAACATATGGTTTGAAAGAAGATTCATTCGTGGAAGAAACTGACCAAAGGTACTATTAAGATTAATGTGGATGCATCGTTTCGTGGGAAAACACTCTCACGCTACAATGGCGGTGGCGAGAGACCATAAAGGAAATTTTATTTTGGCAGCAACTTGGGTTCTACCCATGTTCGCAGTGCAGAATCAGCAGAGCTGATTGCTATTCGGAATGGCCTATACTTAGCATGGAGAATTGGATGCAATAAGTTATACATCGAGTAAGATAGCATACTTGTGGTGGAGGCTGTTACACGGGCACATGATTATATATATGAGTACTAATGTGGCAGTAATAACAGAATGTATTCAGCTCGGTATGGATTTTGCCAGTATTGACTACGGTTATTATTGCAGAGAAGCTAATGTGGTCACTCATAGCTTAGCTAAACTTTCTTTTGTTTCTTATTCTTCCAAACTCTGGTACTCTACTATCTCGACTTTATTCTTTCCCACATTGTAAACGGTATGTTAATTGTTTGATGTATAAAGTTTATGTTAAAAAACTAATAGCGTACTCTACTATCTCGCTAGAATGGTTCTAGGGCATATTTCCTTCATTTGTAAATCAAAATAGAAAAGGAAATCTAGCTACTCTCTTCTTTGTCTCCTTCAGAAAAAGAAAGCTAAGGCAATTGGTGTTGAATAAACAAAACCACACCGAACCAGTCAGGAGTTTTTAGAGATTATGCCCAGCGTCACAATATTAGCTCTGATATGCTAATCATTGAGATGCATTAGCAAGGAAGTTAGTTTTTTATTTTTTTTCCGAAAGAGCATGGATGTTAATTTCCTTTCTAGTATTTGATTGATGTTGTAACGAGACAACCTTCCAGCTGGCAAGACACATGAAACAAAAGCTGAAAGCTTCAGAGCATTGTACAATTTCATGCCGCTGGAAAATTATTTGTATACGTAAATTATGTAAAAAAATGCTGGAAACTTGGTATAACATTGCCAGAAGCCATCAGCATCCGGGTCCATGTGCCATGCACCAAATTAGAGTGCACAACCGCATGGGAAACTCAGCCCGGTCCTTGCACCGCACTAATAGTGAGTAATGAGCAGTTAAATCATAAGCCCCACCTTTCACACTGTAAGTTGCTCGGAAGAAACAACCATCAATACGCTCTTCTTTGAATCCGCTCATACTAGTAGTACTACGTATGAAGGTGCAAAACCAAGCCCGCGTATGGCCTGTCGGTCAACGCGCTTCCTCTTGGTATATCACTGACATGTGGGACCGGAGTGTGAGCAAACCGATCTCAATTGACGGCAAAATGGCCAACCCGCCGCTCCTTGAGAGAGACGAGGAGTGAGAACACAGACGGGCTAGGTGTCGCAAGGAGGCCAAGATATATTCGAGCATGGTTGATCGATGTCATCATTACATGTTCAATATTTTTTAATAGGACTATTTGGCTGTCGTTTTTCGCACTTCTTCCGAATAAATGTGTACTTTATCAGAGATTAAAATAAAATAAGAGTACAGATGCTCCACCATGTGGTTCCTAGTACATGTATACTAGTAGTACTGTACTACTCGTACTACTA
Source organism: Aegilops umbellulata (assembly GCA_032464435.1). Lineage (NCBI taxonomy): Eukaryota > Viridiplantae > Streptophyta > Magnoliopsida > Poales > Poaceae > Aegilops > Aegilops umbellulata. The sequence goes on from CP136055.1 coordinate 508,274,766, forward strand.
TACCTTGCGCTTGGCTCTTCGCCTCTTCGGGAAGTCGAACAATTATGGTACTACTGCACCGAATGAACTGTTGCACGTCCACCGCCTAGGCGAGGGTACGTTGCATTAGTCAAAAGTTTCTCCTCGTCTTGGGAGCCACCACGCTTGAGGTACTAGACGAAGAGGGTGTAAGCAAGCGTTACCTTGTCATGCAAGCTTCTCCTTGTTCTGCGAGTTGACGGGGCACACCAAAGTACTCCCTCCTTTTCGGTTTATAGGGCTCATCTAAAAAATCATTTTTCCGTTTTATAAGTCTCAGTTCTACTACTACCGTCACATGTTTGGATTTCAAGGTGCATTAAATCACCCGATGCAAGTAGTATCAAGAGAAAACTCACCAATGCATGTAGAAGTTCATGGAAATTTAGAGGTCATGCATACATTCGTTGTAATTAATGCATTAGTAAACATAAAATTTTGAGAAAAACGAGTGTACTAATTAAGTACTTGTGCAAACTGCAAAATTTATTCCACCATTCACTGTCTACCTTGGTTGGAGAGATTTTGAAATTGAGCCTTATAAACCAGAAAGGAGGGAGTAGTGCTAGTCCATACCGTCTCCTTTCGGTTAATATGGCTTAATCATTTTTGCGGGTAAATGAGTATAAGCATTCTTAGGACAATCAGCCAAGAGACCGGTCACTAGGAAACGAGGTACCCCGCAAAAAAAGAAGGAAGCGAGGTGTTTCATCAAGCCAGCTCTCACTCACATTCAAAGCGCAGCAAGCACGGTTCGCACAAAGATGCGCCGCAAGGTTTGCTGACATGTTTACATGCTGAATAACAAAAAAAGAGAAAATATTACTGAGCGCTCCTATTTCTAACAGGATAGGAGCCAGAATTAAGCGAGAATTATGGCGACTGTTCCATGCAATCAACTTCCATTATCACATGTGAGTACCCTCGAAGAGAAGAAAATATGTTGAAGATTGCTTTATCATAGATTAAAACAAAATAAGAGTGCAGATGCTCCACCATGCCATTCCTAGTAGTACCTGTATAGTAAGTAGTGCACTAGTGTAATACTACTCGGAGCACTACTGTAGTAAACTTTGCGCTTGGCTCTTCGCCTCTTCGCCTCTTCGGGAAGTCGAACAATGATGGTACTAGTACAGTCTATGCTTCTGGAAATCTGACACCGAATTAACTGTTGCACGTCCATCGCCTGAGCGAGGGAGTGCTTGCATTAGTCAAAAGTTTCTCCTTTCTCTTGCGAGCCACCGCGCGCAAGCTTCTCCTTGTTCTGCAAGTTGACGGGACACAACAAAGTAATGCTAGTCCATACTTCCGGTTAATATGGCTTAATTTGAAACAAGATAAATACACTGGCCGTCACTGTATATTGATAAAAATACGATCAGTGGACTTCATAATATGCTCATTGCGGGCAATATATACATTTTCCGGTGTTCATATGGTCACTAGCTCACGTTGGCTGAGTATGTGATGTTCCGTCGTGTGCTCGGACATGCATGCATTAGGGCGTCACGCGCGTTTTTGCGTGCATGTGTACGTGTGACTATGGCATGCATTCACAAGGTTGTAGTCCCTCACATTCACATGTTCATATGTCAATGCTTTGTGAAAACATTGCATGCAAGGTTTAATCATTCGTTATTCACGCATGCATTCCCGATATTATTACGTTTGTAAAGACAATTTCTTGAGGAAAACGAGCCCATGCATTGAGTACAAAGGGGACCAATAAACCAAGACAGAGGGAGTACTAAGTGAACCGAAAGGAGGGAGTAGGTATGTAACAATGTGCAGTAACACAATTCCTCTATGCGCATCATGTCTACGTGTCATGCAAGAAAATAGAGATAAGTACAATTGAGACTCAGGAATGGTCATAGACGTAGGGGGAGTACGTGCAGGGGCCATTCAGGAGTAGTCAAATCACATAGTAAGTTAGTCGGACAAGCAACCATCATTTCAGTCTTCAATGACACGTACGCAATATAAAAAGGTTGATGTGGAGAGAAAAAGAAAACCGCTCCACTATATATACACTAGCAGGAGCCTAAGCTACAAGCCTGCTTGCTTGGGCTGCTTTCTTCACAAGCATAGAACGACGGTGGCCACACCGCTGGTCACAGATCCGGCCTGATCCCACCGCCGGGGGAAGCGGACGATGTTCTGCGTAGACACGGTCGACAGCGATGAGGAAGAAAACACACTATCGGTGCGTGCCGACCGGGGGTCCCCGCGGTATGGGCTAATGCCGCCTCCCACCGGCCTTCTAGCTACACCCCGACGTCCCCGGTACAACTTCCTTTTGGAGCCGGCTTGCTCCATTGCCGCAGCTCCCCATGTAGCTCCATCTCCATGTGGCTCTTTCTCTACTTCTACCGGCTTCTATTTGTGATGAGTTTATGTCTCATGAACTAGTGCCACTACTATTATTCTAATCACACTTCTTCAATATCTTTCCCAAGAGGGATGCTCAGCTCGATTTTAGTGGAACTGCACAAAAGCATCGTATGATCCGAGAGTGCCAGGCTTCTTTCCTTCGACAGGTTCTACCTAGTCATGAATTTAAATATTGTTTAGGGTTTAGGGTTTAAGTCGTGGAGACCCCATCTGTAGTTTTTTTTGTGTACACACTCTCATAACTTTTTTCTTTAGTTGTGAAGTAAATATTGGCTATGATCTGTGAATCATTGAGATGCATCAGCATGCGTGTTAGTTTTCCTTTGTATTTGATGGAATTTTGTAACGGGGCAACCTTGGAGTCAGTATACATACATGAAACAAAATCTGAGAAAGCTTCGTACTCCCTCCGGTCCATTTTTGTATGCGTATAAGGCTACTCATAATGGGGAGTATCATATACTAGTATCATGCATCAATTACATAGGGGACGAATAAACTAGGACGGAGGTAGTATGTGAGAGTGTATGGTGGGTCATGTGATAAAATGTAGTAGTACTTTCTTGTAGCCCATTACTATACATGTTGACTATTACATTGGCTATAGATGACATGGCAACATGTTAGCCATCAACCGGCTATATTATTAACCATGCTTAAGGCATGCTTGCACACACTCACACACACAGAGAGAGAGAGAGAGTCGCGTCGCATGTATGCAAAACCGGAGAGAGAGAGAGAGAGAGAGAGAGAGAGAGAGAGAGAGTTGCATGCAGATAGATCTAGTAAGCCTGCATCCAGAGAGATGGAGAGAGGAGTACTTTGCATGCGCGTAACTACCCAGCGTTTCCTCAAAAGCAAATCCAGGGGCAGAATAGTCTATACACTCCGTTTTATAGTATTTTTTTCTTGGCATGCGTGCTGTCCAAGGCATATGGTGATACTGGGAGGTGGGCCATGTAGTTACTGGCCTGCCGTGTTTCGTACTCCTCCGGTGTAAGAGTGGAGAAAGTTAGTTTGCACGATGGCAGGTGCTCAGGGGTGTACTACCATGCCTGGGAGTCATAGTCGGAAGACACATTTCTGTCCTTCTGTAATGTCCAGTTTGCAAGACGGGATTGATGACATTCAACACGTTCATTTCTGTTGTCCTCGGGAGTGCAATGTTTGGGCCGGGCTTGGGCTGAAAATTGCTATAGATGAGGCAGTAGCGCAAGACATGCCGGGGTCGGTTACTTTAGAAATCATGTTGTTGTCTAAAAAAAGGAAATCCTGCTGAAAAATCTTGGTGGCGGCGGTGCCAAAGTAGGCAAAGGAGAGGTGATACAGGAGCCAGATCGATCGGTTGTTTCAATCAAAGTTTTGGCAACAAACTTCGTGAGAGCTGCAACACCAAAACATCCGGTTTGAAAGAAGATTCATACGTGGAAGAAACCGATCGAAGGTATTGTTAAGATTAATGTGGATGCATCGTTTCGTGGGGAAACACTCTCACGCTACAATGGCGGTGGCGAGAGACCACAAAGGAAATTTTATTTCGGCAGCAACTTGGGTTCTACCCATGTTCGCAGTGCAGAATCAGCAGAGTTGATTGCTATTCGGAATGGCCTATACTTAGCATGGAGAATTGGATGCAATAAGTTATACATCGATTCAAATATTATACTTGTGGTGGAAGCTGTTACACGGGCACATGATTATATATATGAGTACTAATGTGGCAGTAATAACAGAATGTATTCAGCTCGGTATGGATTTTGCCAGTATTGACTACGGTTATTATTGCAGAGAAGCTAATGTGGTCACTCATAGCTTAGCTAAATTTTCTTTTGTTTCTTGTTCTTCTAAACTCTGGTACTCTACTATCTCGACTTTATTCTTTCCCACATTGTAAACGGTATGTTAATTGTTTGATGGATAAAGTTTATGTTAAAAAACTAAGGGGCTGTTTGGTTCTAGGACTAGTATTGCCACACTTTGCCACATATTTTTGCCAAATTTGCCTAAGGTTAGTTCATCAAAATGAGAGCCACAAGTTGGCAAGCCTAAGGGAATCTTGCCACACTTTTTGTGTCTATGCCATGTGGGACCCAAGTATGGCTTGCCTAAGGTGTGGCTTGAACCAAACACTCATCTAAGTTGGTCAAACTTGCCTAACCTTAGGTGTGGCAATCTTTGGCAAAGTTAGTTACAAACCAAACAGCCCCTAATAGCGTCTCTCTTTAATTAATATAGCTTGATTGATTTTCACTCGCAGTATTACAAGTACTCCCTTCGTAAAGAATTATAGAAGCGTTCATATCACTAAAGTAGTGATCTAAATGCCCTTAGATTTCTTTATTACAAAGGGAGTAATTAAGAAAACCAGTGGTATCCGTCGTTGTATAAAGGAGAGAAGCATGTGATGGGCTCCACCTGCAAGGCGGTGGCTCCCACGCCATGACGACCGGCACCCTCCTTCCCTTCTCTATCTCCTCTCTAGCGCTGCCCAGCCCACCCCCATAACATTGCCGCCGCCGCCGCTGCCCCCCTTCCCCCGCCTCCTGCACACCACCGGTTCAGCCCGAGCCTGCCACCTAACTCCGACGACCCCTAGCTAATTTCCAACCCGCCCAACGCCTCTCGCCATGGCGTCCTCCATCCCGCCCCAGCCCTTGACGACCAACTCGCCCTGGGATCCAGGGGCAGGGCCGCCGTGGAGTTGGCGTAGCACATCCCGACTACTAATCCAAAGTGGAGGCGCTGCCTAGCTAGCTAGAAAGCTAGGCCTGCAAGCCTTGCCTAGCTAGCTACGCGCTCCCCGGCTGGCCGGGTTGCTGTGCGTGCAAATCGATCGATTATATGCGTCCCTCAAATTCCCAATATGATCGATCGATCGAGTTCCTCCTTGCTGCAGGTCACAGTTCATTTCATCCCACATTGCCCCCATCCCGCGTCCGCCTTCTCTTCCCTTCCCGGCCCGGCCGACTCTCAGGTCCCAAGCAAGCCCCCCGCACCCCGCCGCCGCGGCCGCCATGGCCAAACTCGCTCCCCTCCTAGCACCACCCGTCAACATGGAGGTACGTTCTCGATCGCTACCTTCTCCTCCCGCATGCGCATGCGCATGGTGCGGTGCGTCCTCTTTGCTTGCCCCTATATCGCTCGCTCCGTCTCCGTGTACTGCGGCAGAGCAGGGGTCGATTTGGTTTGGCGGCGGGTTATGAGTTGTTTCCGGTGGCTCTCGGTCGCTTCTCCGGCCGCCAGCATGCTGCCTGCCTGCCCCTAGCTCGCTCGCTTGCTGTACCGCAGGTCCGTAGCGCAGATACGTACGGCCCGGTTGATTTGGTCGGCGGTTCCTGAGTTCCCGGCCGGGGGTTTGTTTCAGTCAGAGCGGCGCGGCGCGCAGTAGAAATAATTCCATTGATTTGCTGCTGCCGTCTGCAAATCGACTCATGTAGCTAGCTAGGTTCATGCGTGCTTCTGTGCCTGTCCTTGAAATCGGTTGACTCGAATGGAACTCCCATTCCCATTGATTTGCTGCTGCCGTCGACTCATGTAGCTAGCTAGGTGAATGCGTGCTTATGTGCCTGTCGTTGAAATTGGTTGACTCGAATGGAACAGCTGGGTGATGAATATTACATATGAGAATTGTCGTGATTGCTGAGAGAGAGAGAGAGACTTGGCAAATAGGCAATAATTCGCAAATTCACCATCCATATATACACTTTGTATCTACGTAAGGCCAATTAGTGGCGATCCAGACTTCATCATGCATGTGACAGCGACCATGGCAAGTGATGCACTTAATACTAGTAGATCAGAGTAGGAATGCCTTGCTTCATGTTTGTAAAGCCAGACAAGCCAGCATGCAGCATGTTTCTGTTATGTTAATACCTTGCTTCATGTTTGCAAAGCTAGCCAGCATGCATCATATTTCTGTTATGTTACAGAGACGAATGACCGAATAAATATAAGTTGCTGCGTTCATTTTGTGTGTTTTCCAGGAAGTTACTGTCTTCAATTTGTGTGTGGCTGGCACCACATCGAAGACGTACAGGCGACTGATGAGGGCTCGAGATCGGCGCAAGAGAAATCTATCCCCAAGAATCATTCGAGGATCACCAACCACGCCAATACATGAGAGTTACCATATTGTGATTCTGCACCTTCCCGGGAGAGATGAAGAAGTAGGGCTGCTGTTCCGTGACCGAGACGAGTATCAGGTTGCAGTCAGGAACGGCCAAGGCGTATGGTTTCAGTTCTATGATCAACCAGTCCCAGCCAACTTCAACCCAATACGGCTCGGGCTCAGGGGTAGTCATACGAGGATGCCGGATGGGTCACAGTAAGTTTTCTTGTCTATAGAGCCTGCAATTAGAAGTAATTCGTGCAATGTGCACCTGCAGTTTATATTTACTACTCCAGTATGCAAAATTTTCTTACTGAGGTCTCATAATTTGTGTCTTTTGCGTGCTGCAGTAGGGCCACAACTGTAGGGCACTTTACGTTCCGTGCTGCCTACAATGAGCTTGTCAACTTCAATGCGCTGGGATATGGTGTCCTGCAACGGAGGATGTTGCACGCCTGCACGCTGGTGTTCTCAGAGGCCTCCAGATTCAGGTCCATCAGGTGGCTCGTGTGCTACAACATGGACAACCGCATCAATACGGTGCTCTCCAGTTTGATGTGGGAGCGCATCTTTTGCTGGAGCCATATGTCATCATGGGTTCTCAGGTGTGCACAGATGCTGGAAGCTGAGCAAGGCGAGGCACTAATTGATGCATGGCTGGCAGCTCTTGGGATTACCTGTTTCAGAGATGCTGTGGGTACACCCGGAGGGGAGCTATTGCTGCTGAACTATGATGCTGAGTTCTTCTGACATGCTTGATGCTGCAAGAGAATGCTACTGCTGCTGAACTACGATGCTTGCTTCCTCTGACATGCTTGATGCTGCAAGAGAATGCTACTGCTGCTGAACTACGATGCTCGCTTCCTCTGACATGCTTGATCCTGCAAGAGAATGCTACTGCTGCTGAACTACGATGCTCGCTTCTTCTAACATGCTTGATGCTGCAAGAGAATGCTACTGCTGCTGATCTACGATGCTCGCTTCTTCTAACATGCTTGATGCTGCAAGACAATGCTACTGCTGCTGAACTACAATGCTCGCTTCTTCTGACATGCTTGATGCTGCAAGAGAATGCTACTGCTACTGAACTACAATGCTCGCTTCTTCTTCTTACACGCTTGATGCTGCAAGAGAATGCCCTTTGTACAATGCTTTGTACAACATCAATGCTTTGTACAACCTTTTCTTCTGTATAAAGTGCATCTCAGTTTGCTAAGATTTAGACCTGCCTGTTGCATGCATGAGAATGTCCCATAGCTCAAACTCGTCGTCCGGTATCCTAGCTCGACAAAATTTCCTGCTTTTCAGATAGACCCTTAGGCCCCGATTGGAAACCCTGTAAAAAGTTTACAACGGTTTCTCACTACAGTTGTATATTACTGGACCCATGTAAAATACAACCAGCTTATTTTTCCACCTGTAATGATAAATCCATATGTCGCAGGGGGCGGCCGACTCAGCCGCTCGGTTGTTTTTGTTTCCTGACCTCCCCTGGCCTGTAAAGCTTACGGGTGTAAACAGCCCAAATACCTCGTTGGGCCTGTAAAATTTACAGGTGGAACAGGAAAATAAACGATGATCCAAGCGCTCAGTTCGGAATAAAATGCGGCTCCGTAATTCACACTGGTATTTGGATGGGAAAACGACAATCCAAGCGCCCTTAGCTAGTTTCCAGAGAGGTATTCTCTACAACATTCATAGCAAAGTAACAACAGTACACGTTTAAGGTCACAAATTAGATCATAACACATAAACAACGCCACATATGCCAAACTAATTTACTACATGTCACCAGTTCAAAAGAAGCGACCAAGCAACAGTGAATCGCATCTTACAAAACCCAACATCACAAATATCCTCACTTCTACCTGCTTTTCCAGGTACAAATCTTACTTGATATTTGACAGCCTTGCCGTCACCTTGCCAGACATCCACGCCAAGTGTCAGCTCTCCATCCACTTCGACAGAAACAACACGTCGTGAAAACTCAATTGCCCCATCGTTCGTAACAGGTACCATGCCATCCTGAGAATCAAGTAGCACCATCTCCAGGTCATCGAGACTGGCCATACGTGCAGCAAATCGCCCGTGATGGCCAGTTGGCCAGGATCCCTCAACAACTTGGACGGCGATAGTAGCCTCCACTGTCTTTGCAAGATGGCCAACCGTCACCTCCACCGTGCTTAGCTTAGAAGAGTAGGTGTGGCAATGAACTCCTTGGCGGCGATCACCAGGAAGATAGTACTTGTCCTCGATGACTAGAAGGCTTAAGAGTTTATCTTCAGACGGCGTGTCACCCTTCACTTTTAGTTCAACCTCGTAGTTGACAGGATCAACGATCACAACAGCACGACTTGGACCGGTCAACAATAGAGAGGCATCCTGCATTATGATGTTTCAAATTAATCAAATTTGGCTTTCTAGTGGATAAGATAACCAAACATGAAAATTCAGTAAAATGTCACTTGCGTCATTGTTCTATAGTGAGAATGAAGACATTTAACATGAATTGTACTGATCATCATCCCTATGGAACAATAAAGTATCTCAGATGCCTATCGTTATTAATCAGACAGGACATAGCAAGCAACTAGAAACTAGATTGAAAGCGACAAATAACACCATCCAGGATCTAATCTATCTTAGAATTTGGAAGGAACCAAAACAAATCTGATAACAAAAATCATACCATCCAGGGATCTAATCTCTGTTAGAACTTAGAAGGAACAAAAACGAATCTGATAGAAAAATAAAGAGGGCTGTCTCTTTTTACATAGGACGTTTAGTTGCAAAAACATTCACATGATTGAGATACTGGGAATTTCGGCATGTTTGCCTCATGCGCTACAAATACAAAAAATGTTACGTTTGGTTACAAAAAGGCTACACTTGTTGTATTTGCAAAAAAGGCTACAAATACAACCAGGGCATGCCCAAAAGGCTGGTAAGCTGGGGGCGAGGTCTGATTGCAACAACACTAGTTGCCTCTTATTTGAAAACATAGCTACACTTGTGTTTGATTACGCCCCACTCCGCACACTCAATTTTTCTATATGGTACATATTGCATACCACAATAAAACATATATTTTCTGCGGTCTGCATGAAAAGGAATAAAATAGGCGGGCACAAATAATTCTGGTAGCTATTGATTATAGACTTGCATCCTTTATCACTAGTTTAAGAAAGAAAAGATCCACCTATGCGCTTGAAATGTATCAGAAATAAGCTGATTTCTGAACTATACTTCTTGCTTGATTGTTTCTAGTGTACCCCTTGTTTCCAGTGTACACAGGACATGTTCAAAACATCATGACTCGAACTCAAACTACAATGCTTCATCATAGATACTTAATACTAAAAGAACCTTCCTTATGTATGTCATTTGTACCATACAGCATTGTACTTCCAGTAATTTAAAAAAAAATCCAAAACTACCATGCATCATGGAAAGCACAAATACCAGCAGCCTAGTGCTGTCATAACTTTTGATCAAGCACCGTACATGTAGTGCTTGGTTAGTTCAGTTATTATCAACATCTATCATACTAAGTCACTGTATACAGCATTGCTGGATGAGCGTAGACTAATGTAGTACTTGGTTAGTCCCATTACTATCACACCTAATTTTTTCCTTTCAGATATGCATATATCATTTCCATTCTCTTCCATGCATGTTTGCGCAGGCTCAGCTATCTGTGACGTTCCATTCAACCACAAATATTGTATTTTGAACAACAAAAGTAATTATAACTAGTAGGGAGTAAGAGAGTTTGGTCATCATGTGAAAGATACCGGTTTCAAAGAAGTTCGTCAGTTGATCTAACCGCGTTGTCTAGAATTGGTAGTTGAAATATCTTATGAATCACCATAAAAAATGCACATACCCCTAAGGTGAGCCTCTGGCAATTGTCTCTGGTGCGGTTGAAGAGGAGGTTGCGATTGCGGTCAATTGAATCCCGCGCGGCGACGATGCCGTATACATCGAGGGGCCAATCCAGGCTATCATCTAACTGTGTCACCTTCACCGAGAAGATGACCACGGCATTAGCATAACCGACGCCGGCGAAGGGCGGTGGCGGCTCGTCGGTGTATCGCATTGGCTTTATAGACGCTGCACAGTCAAAATTCAGGTTAGCAATTCGTCCATGATTTGATGATAAATCCTAGTCATGTGCGGAATCGAAGAAGAAGAAGAAGAAGAAGAAGAAGAAGAAGAAGAGGGATCGAGATGGCTTGGATCAGAGACGGATGCTTACTGGCTTGCTCGTAGGAGCCGCATAAGCGGGAGAAGGTCGAAATCCAGTTGTCGCGGTACCGCATCGCCACGGCGGCCTCCTCATCCTCACGATCCGCCGCGTCCGCCGCCGCGTCCGCCGCCGCCTCTGCGGCCACCTGCGCCCGGCGTTGCTCCTCGGTCGCCTCCAGCAGCAGGCGGCGCTTCCTCGTCCACTTGTCCTCGCGGTTCCCCCTCGCGGCTCTCCACTGCCTGCGGTTCATCCGCGGCGGCGCCTTCGCTTCTTCTGCCTCCGCCTCCATCTACGCCGGCGTCGGAAAAGCAGGTCGGGTGGGGCGGCGGAGTCGGGGAAGTTGTGGTGCACGGCGGAAAGGATAGGGCCAGAAGCGCTGGTCCGATAAACTCTTGGCTAGCCGTAAATTGGCCCATTAAATTCGCCGATGAGGTCAACGGGCCTGCGGCCCAAGTAGCGTCAAGGAAGTCCAAACATGAAAGGCCTTGAAAATCAAAGAGTCCAACTTCTTCGAAATCACTAATTAAGAAGTAGTGCTTCAAAGATCACTTTCACCTCCCCAGGTTGCGACAAATGACGCGACACGCGCGCCACTTGTCGCAACCCGGGAGTTTTTCCTTTTTTTCCGTAGATCCATTTATTCAAAACGTTTTCTCTTAAACCATGAGTCGAAATCTCGATCTGTTTCACCGTTGGATTCCTCGCCTCGAGATCTTTAAAACTAGATCTTATATTGATAGGTTTTGACAAACATTTTCACACAAAAAAAGGGATGAAAAAACTGAGCCTCTTGCGGAAGGAGAAAAAAACACGTTCTTTTCGTTTCTAAGAGGCACGGTCGTGGCTCTGACGGAAGCAAAACTGTGCCTCTCGCGAAAGAAAAAAAAGGAAATATATTTTTTTATCGTCTTTGAGAGGCACGGCCGTGCCTCTCGCGAAAGCAAATTCATGCCTCTCGCAGAAGCAAATTCACGCCTCTGCGGAAGCAAAACTGTGCCTCTCGCGGAAGAGAAAAAAAAAGAAAAGTTTTTTTTCATTTCCGAGAGGCACGACCATGCCTCTTCCGGAAGTAAATCCGTGCCTCTTGCAGAAGAAAAAAGTGCCTCTCGCAAAAAAAGAAAAAACGCATTTTTTATTCCGATAGACATGGCTGTGCCTCTCGGAAATGAAAAAAATGTGTTTTTTCTTTCCGCGAGAGGCACGGCCGTGCCTCTCGTGGAAGAAAAAAACACATTTTTGCGGAAAAAGAATTTTTTTTCAAAAGCTAAGAAAGACCGGCGGAGAACCGAAAAGACGAAAAAACTGAAGATAAAAAATCATCTAAAAAACCGAAAACGCGTGCAGAAAAATAGAAAAAATTCGAAGGGAGCGTACAAAGCGCGACACATGGCGACAGCTGAGAGCACGCCAAGTGACGCGCTCTCAACTCACCCCAGTTAAAACTTGGGGAGGCTTCCAAATGAGCGCTCCTCAATTTGTTGTTCTCTAGAAGCGCTGGTCCAATAAACTCTTCTCTAGGCGTAAATTGGCCCATTAGGCATCGCGTGGTCGCGGACCAGATCGACGGGCCTGGGGCCCAAGTGGAGTTGCCAAGAAATGGCATCCTGTAATAAAATAGAAAAGCTCCAACTATATTACTTTTTTAAAACAGAAATGCTGACCATCAGCAGCCAACCCCAAGTCCTCAAAAACTAAATAAACAATATTTCAATCAATACTCCAAGTTACGGAGTTTTTGGACGCAAAGTATATGTAAAAAAACTGTAATATTAAAAAACTATAGTTTTTAAACCTTACAATACCACAGTTTGTGAAAAACATAGTATTTTGCAGCATTTGCAAAACCATGAGACGTTTGGCACATGCATTATTTACCAGAGTATTTCAGTTAGACATTACTATTTGTTCTTGATGAGCGCACGACCTTGGCCGTGCCGCTGATTTGGCCCGATCTTTCACGATGCAACAACCGCAACTAAATTTCACTGATAAAAGTTCCCAATTACGTGAACGATACACGCAACCTGAAACTGTGGTAACAACAACTGACAAGTAATACCTCAGCAAACAAGGCACCTCCCGTCGGAGTAGAAGTAACCGGCAAGTAATCCGTCGCTGCGGATGGACCTCTAACGAATAGCTAGCAAATTCTCGGTCACGAGAATCCTCTCGTCAAAGTGTAATCTTCTTAATAGAAAATCTCACATAAATAAACAAGATGAACGCCCAGAGGGACGCTTCACAGTCTGTCTGTAAACTCTAGAAAATAACCTAATCCTAAAAGTCTGATAGCCAAAGCTAGTATAACCCAAGTACAAACCGACTAGTAATACTAGATCGGCCTAAGAAAAAGGCACGCAGGCCATATTAATTGAGTTACCTTCCATTACGTGACTTGTTGGAGCGCCGATGATCCCCTTGCCGTTCAGATCTTCTTTCTTTATTTTTCTTTTCCAAAAGTACATAGTTGGCTCATTTTTTTTTCGAGAATACGCCTAAGCGTACCTTAGCTTTATAGAAGGCAGAAAATAGTTACAAAAAAGCTACCACTCAATGCGAACAAAGAGTGTAGCACGAACACCACACCCAACAAGGCCAAAGACAAACACCACGCCAAGCGAGCTACAACGCAAAAGAGCCTATCCTAGAGAGATACACAGAACCGCGTCTCGACCGACGCCGGAAACCTCCAAGACCACCAACTCTCGCAGAACTTCACTTGCCGACGCACCATCCACCCTGAGCGCCTAGAAGAAAGTGGCAGATAGATGGCATGACTCGATCCGCTCTAGGAAGCCACCGTCTTGGACACACCGACGACCCACGGAAATCAAACGAGGACAGCGGTGAGCACCGGAGGAGAGCAACAAGGAGCCAGCGCGTCTCCAAACACAATGCTCCCAACAGAGGAGCGACGTCGAGGACGCCGCCATTGTGCCGATCCAAGAGCCGAATCAAGGCTTTCGCCCGGAGACATCCACCAATTCCAAGAGCGCGAGGGGAAAGGCGAACACGCTCGGCGATGCCTCCAAGGAGGAGAATGACATCCACGGGTGCCATCATCGTCGGCCTGGCAGAATCCGCGAGCAAGATTTTCATCTGCGCGTAGCCTCCATGGAATCAGAGGCACTATCCAAGACACCTCACACCGCCACCACCGCAGCACTAGCCGATGTAGCTGCAAGGCCGAGGATCGACGACCGACCGCCCGGCAGGGAAACCACGGCCACTCCACCAAGTCCGAACCTGCACGAGGACCCGCAGCCAACCAGCACCTCCGGCCAGGTTCGGGTTGCCCGCGGCGGCTGTCGCCCACCAAGGGACAACCTTGCGTCCACCCGACCTGCCTCACCACGAAAGAAATCAGGCGACACCAGCAGAAGAGCAATGTCGCTCGCCACGCCACACAGGGGTGACCAGCCGCTCGCTGCTCGCCAAGACTTCATCTTGGCCGAGCCATCGAAGCGCTGCCACCAGCCTGCTCGTGGGACACGCCGCCGCCTCCAGCAAGCGCCGCCGCCACCAGGAACGCGCCACCCCGCCGCTGCCAGGCCCCGCCAGGCCCGTCGCGCCACCAGGCCACCCACCGAGCACCGACCATCCAACCTCAACTCCGTCACGGATCTGGCAGGCACGGGCTCCCTCGCGGCGAGGAGCACCAGGCCGCCGGTTGCCTGCGCACTCCGCCTCGAAACACCGCCACCAGACCTCCGCATCGCCTCGCACCACCACCCGCCAGCGCGCAGCCGAGCGCCGCGCCGGCCACCGAGATCTGCCATCAGGCCGAAGCAGCGATCCCCCGCGACCACCGCTCCAGATGAGGCCGAGAGGGATCCCGCCGCCGCCGGCACCACGCGGGCTTTGCCCGGCGGCGCCCGCCGGCGGCGGCGGGGAGGCGGAGAGGGAGGGAGGGCGGGGGCCGGCGGCTGATTTAGGACACCCGAGCCGCCCGCGGGGGGGCGACGCGGGGCGGAAGAACACGGTTGGGGGGAGGTCCCGATGCTAGCCTTTGACAATATCAAGCAAAGAGAGATAGCGTTTTTCTAGTTGGCTCATTTGAAAACATATCTGCAGCATGTACGTGCATGCTCCTTCTCTTCCTATTTTCTAGGACATGCAGATCGGCCAGTTGTATATCCGGAGACGCACAGCTAACAAACCTGTTGCATGCATGATGTTTCCTTTTTATTCTCCATCTCCACGTCCTATTATTTCTCTAAAGGCATGGATCATATTCTTTTGCATTTCGGTTAGGAAACAAATAATTCCTTTTTAGTTTTGTGCGTGCATGCACTTGCATGGGCTCATCTAGTCTAACCATGCTCTCCCATTTAATATGGGATCCTTCTTTGCGTATAATTGGCGCAAAGTCTGGGCCACATAATATACGCAAGCGTCCATCTTTCCCTTTGCTAAGATGTGTCATCTTCTTTATATTTTTGTCATCCTCGTTTTGAACTTCCTTTCTGGCCTCCACCTCCTCAACTTGCACCGTCGTTGCCTCATCCACAATATCTTCTGTTTGCACCCCTTTTCAACGGTCGTTATAGTTGTCTGCATCCTCTTGTTAATGATGGGCATTGCGCCTATGACATGTGCGCTAGGTATATTTGTCGTATTGTATGCCTCATCAGTTCTTCGGAGAAAGAACGTAAAACCTTGCCAATATATAGTGCACTGATATACTCCCTCCTAAAATAGATGACTCAACTTTGTACTAACTTTAATACAAAATTAGTATAAAGTTGGGTCATCTATTTTAGAACGGAGGGAGTATATCAGTGCACTATATATTCCCTCCGTTCCAAAATAGATGACTCAACTTTATACTAACTTTAGTATAAAGTTGGGTCATCTATTTTGGAACGGAGGGAGTATATAACAACCTTGATTTTGGGTGTCACAATGACAAAACTAGGCAAAATCGGATGTTGGTATCCTACACAACGTGAGCCGACGCTGCCAGCCGCTGATACAACAAAATGTGTTCATATACATTTAAACACTAATAAGCACGATATAGATCGGCCAAAATGGATGAAGAGGCTGAGAGGATACCAAAAGTTCCTCTCTCAGCTTTTAAAAAAGGGGTCAGCTTTTAAAAAAGGGGTCAGAAGTAGTTTGAAATATTTTGAGGTGTTTGGATAAAAGAAATACCGTAGTCTTGTAAACCAAACGAGGCCTAACTATGTAAAAATAAATGATAGTTTGCCTTAATCTCTTTTTACTGGATGTGAGAGAAAGGTATCAGAAACCATGGCTAAGTTTGGGCTCCAGCGTCGCCCCTCGCTCGGGCGACACGGGTGGTTCTCCAACCCTAGACGCCGCCGGGGCCGACCCCCTCCCTCCCGCCGCCGCCGGAGGACGCCGCCGGCCTGCGCCCGGTGGCCGACGGCGGTGGCGGGGGTTCTCCTCGCTCCCGTGTCTTAGGGGCGGTGCGGGCCCCCTATGCGCGTGGAGGCGCGGCCGATCTAGCGAAGCGGTGGCGACAGTTGCAGCGACGGCGGCGGCGGCCGATCTAGCGAAGTGGCGGTGATGGCTGCGGCGATGGCAGGGGAGACCACCCCAGCCTCACGGCGGGCGGTCTATGCTGCGGCGGCGCGTCATCCGGCTTTCGATCGGCGGCGGCATCGAGGGCCTGATGGACTGCTTGGCGGCACCTCCGGTTAGATCTAATCTGGCCGGTGCAGCCGGCGGTGGTGGTCATCTTCTCCGTCGGAGGTGACCAGCCAGAGGCTGGGTGGCCGGATCTCGAGATCCGTCATCTAGTCCC
The DNA here is from genome assembly GCA_032464435.1 of Aegilops umbellulata. Classification (NCBI taxonomy): domain Eukaryota; kingdom Viridiplantae; phylum Streptophyta; class Magnoliopsida; order Poales; family Poaceae; genus Aegilops; species Aegilops umbellulata. The sequence continues at coordinate 508,291,308 of CP136055.1, forward strand.
GACTGTGAGTTGGGGAGACAGAGTTGCCGGTGAAAACCAAGCTGACGGCAGGCGATGGCGGTGCTCTGCGTCGTTACCTTGATGAAGACATCATCGTGTAACTAATGTCGACCCGCTCGTGGTGCTCCGGGGGAAAACCTAGGACCTGGTTTTCCAGATTGGACGATGGCGGCACTGCGGTGTCGTTTCTCTCTTGGGAGCATCGTTTATGGAGCAGCGCTGGAAGTCGGAGGTAGGAAGTTGAGCGGCTTCGTCTTGCATGGAGCTTCGGTGGAAATGTCAAGTCATGCCTGGCCGATAGGTGCTACGCTTTGTCATGCCTGGTCGGGGGTGCTACGCATGACAGATCTTCCAAAGACTTCAAGCTGTGTCGGCTAGTGGTACTTGGCGGTATGGTGCTGGGGTGTACCGGCGGCGACCGTGTTGTGCTCAGCAGTTTGCGCGCAGGGAGGTGGTGGCGTTGGGCGCCGTGGTGACGTCGACGACATCTAGACCTGGCAAGGATGATGCGTCAGTACAGCTCTGAAGTTGGAGTTGTGGCAGTTGGTGGCGGCGGCCTCTGAGAACGCGCCGGATCGGTGTGTGACCCATACCCGGCAAATGGCTTGGTTGGGGCCTCGGGTCTTAGATGTTAGGCTTGACTGTGAGGTCTGTGGTATTAGGCCCGGACTATCAGCATCCCTTCATCAATTGGATAGGAGTAGCGATAGATGTTGCCTAGACGGTGGATTCAGACTTACTATTGTATTTCTTTGTAAGGTCTTGTGTGAATAATTAATAAAGTGGTTGCATGCATCGCCCAGATGCAGAGGCCGGAGGTCTTCCTCTTTTTCTAAAAAAAAGTTTGGGCTCCAGCCAAGTTTGCTTCCATAAAAAACCACCCACCCTCAGAGCATCTCTAGCAGACCCCTTTTATCCCGCCCCTTAAATGTGTGTTTACAATTCACGGCATGCCTTAAATACAAACCAAAAACAGCCACGGAAGAACAAAAACTTTAAAATGAACCTGTAAATTTTGAAAACTTCTTTACGCGAGAAATCGAACTACTCCAGTAGAACTACTAGCGTTCATAGTTACTTCATCATCATACAAAAGTCATACATAGTTGATTTTTTACAAACTAGATCGGAGGAGCAACGGCCACCCTAACCCTAATGCCAAAATTTGGCTCAGTGGAGCCATCCGAGTGCGGCAGCGACGTTGCGGCTATGAAGGAGCTCGGTCCTCGTCGTTGGAGCTGAGGTCAATGTAGATGTCGTCATGCGCCTTCGCTTCGCGGTGCCATGCTGCCAAGTTGTCGTCGAACTCCTGCGCCTTCGCAAGCCCCTGCTCGAGGAGGAATTTGTCGAGGTCGGCTTCCCGTTGACGACGTTGCTCCGCCTCCTCCTCCTCCTCCCGCGCACTGCGCAAGAGGATGGCGGCCTCGAAGGCGTCCACCTCCGCCGGGGGCAGGAAATCCTCCGACCCGACGACACCACCGTCCCGCCGCTCCGGCTGCCTCTTCACCGCGCGGAGCGGTGGGAGCTCCTTTTTCACCGGCGTGAGCGCCATACGGGAGCTCGACACACCGGTGGAGGAGTTGCCCACGTCGGAGGAGCCGCCCACGCAGGAGGACAGCAGTACCTGCCTGCGGTTGTACTCCTCCGTCTCGCGGCGGACGAGCGACGGCGGCGGCTGAAGGCTTTGGTTGAGGTACTCCGGGCGCTCCATTTCCTCGTGGCGACGCATCGCTTCTGCTCGGGTCATCGCCACCGCGGGCGCTGCGGCCCGTGGACCACATCCCGCGCCACATGGTGGAGTTGGGCGGCGGATTAAAGTCGCCGGCGGCGAGAAATCGAGAGGGGAGAGGAGGCATTGCGGCTGCTCGGGGATAGGGTTAGGCCCTGTATATCAGCCGTGAACCTTTAGTTATACTGCGCGAGGGGGCGGTTTCCGGGCCACTGTAAAAGATTTATTGTGCGTATACAGACTCTGGTCTGGCCAAAAAAGGGGGGCCAAACCCGTATAGTTGCCGGAATTTTACGGGACGCGCAGTTTTAAGTGGTCTGCTAGAGACGATCTCAAGACACATCGACCCTTGAAAAAGTTCACCTCGTTGACAGATTCTCCGGGAGACTTGGATCCAGGGTTCCCCGATCATGGCCAGGAGACCAGCGATGGCGCCAGAAGTTTTGAGGGAGTGAGTGACCGCTGCCTTGATTGGCTCTTGTAGAGTGAACCCTAGGAAAATGTTCCCTGGGGATTCTTGTTCTCTCTTTTTATTATGATGTAAGATTTCAACATCTTACAAGTTTTCAAAATCCACAATAAAAAGTGCAGCATCATAGCAACAGATACAGATGATCCAACAAATACAAATCCACAATAAAAACTGCAGACCATTATCTCACGAGTTTCGAGACACAAGTTTATGTGTATCATCAAAGTTCTCAGGTTCGACTAAAGGTACGCCAATAACATCATGTTTTCTGAAGTAGAAAGAGTATGTACATCATGCCCACATGGGAAGAGACACAGGTTTCTTATCTAGATATTCGAGACTTCTAACGTCAGCAGGCCCACGGGCGTAAGATAATTTACATGAGCCAACCGGGCCCACAATAACACCGCTGCAAAACTTGGTCAAGGCATCAGAACATGGCGGTCACCCGCAGAATAGTCCTAAGCTACAGGTGCTCCAAAAAACCTGTGCAAAAAGAGCTTTGCACGATTGTTGACGCCAAAGGCCTGCGATCAGCTCCCTATACGTTGAAGAGATATCCGAGATCTTCCACGGTGAGCCGAGTTGCGATGCCACCCGTTTTCTCGTCGCCAAATGCTGATGCCACCATCTCCCTCTTCTTCGCCTGGCAACAGAAACATGCACATTTTGTCACAACAAAAAACAGGGGGAAAATATGAAGGGGGCAATACACACAAGCAGAGTGCCAACAAGTTCGGACAAAGTTATTACCTGCAGAGCTAAGATGCGATCTTCCACCGTGCCATTGACTGTGAATCGAGTGACAGTCACAGGACGGGTCTGGCCGATTCTGTGCGCTCTATCAACCGCCTGGTCCTCAGCGTAAGGGTTCCACCAGGGATCGAGCATGATCACATGGCTAGCAGCTATCATGTTTAGACCAAGATTACCAGCCTTCAGTGACATGAGCATCACTCTTACCTGAATATAAGGAACAAGAACAGTTTTTTCTGATTATTTGTTGTTTGAATGGTGGAGATGAATTACTAATTTCTAAATGGTAAATGTAATAACGCTGAAAAAGAAAGGAGTAGAACGTACCTCTGGGTCAGCCTTAAACTCTTGCACTGCTTCTTCTCTATCGTCAAGGGACATTGACCCATCAAGCCTTCTGAAGTTTATGAAATTGCTATTCAGTGAAAGCTCCAGGACGTTCAGCATGCCAGTCCACTGGGAGAAGACTATTGCTTTAGGAGTATCACTATCAGTAGGGCCATGTGTGTTGAAGATTGATTTAAGCGTGTCAACGGCCGCCTTGATCTTCGAAGAGATGTAACTGGCTTCGCAAATCGAGGATAATTCATGTGCTGCTGCTGCTACTGCAGAACTATCTGCTCCTGGTGGTGGTGCTGCTGCTGCTACTGCAGAACTATCTGCTCCTGGTGGTGGTGCTGCTGCTGCTACTGCAGAACTATCTGCTCCTGCTGCTGCTGCTGCTGCAGAACTGCCTGCTCCTGATGCTGCTACTACTGCTGCTGATGATGCTGATGCTGATGCTGCAGAACTATCTCCTGCTGCTGCTGCAGAACTAGTTATTGCATATGACTCCAACTCATCAGAGATACAGAGCCTTAATACTGGGCGTGAAAAAAGCAATTCAGAACTTAATTTTTGTTTGCAAACAGGGCAGACTTCCTCTTCACTTAAGCTCTCTTGTGCACATTCATAGCAGAAAATATGGCAGCATGTTGTTATAACAGCATTCTCAGGTGGTTCCTGCAAAATGAGGGGACAAACTAAATTATTCTATACTCATTAAAATAGTTGTGAAAGAACAAATACTTCAGCTAAATAAAAACAATAACCTTTGGTCCTGTGCGAGACTCCATCTCGTTCTTTCTATGATCCTGCAAACAAATGAATATTCCAGAGGCAAGTTAACAATTTTTGCACATACAGATGTTGAGTAAATTTTACACATACAAATGTTGAGTGACCAAGCTGCTTACCGCACATATCATACAAATTGGTCGCCGTACCTCCAGCTTTTCGAGCAAATTCATCACTATTTCCCTAGGAAGTTGTTTTGCCATTTCTATGGAAGCCGGGTCAGTATAATTTGCTTGATTGTCATCCTTCAGAAGATAAGGGTGATCACAAGCTTGCCGAAGCCTCAGCAGCAATACAAGAATGTTTGCATAGTTTTGTTTTATTGTTCCAGCAGCAGCAAATTCCTGCGTTATAAACAGGAAACATATGAGCATCACGAACAAAAGGATTTTTTGTGGGGGAAATATAAAAATGGTATAAATTATTAAGAGCATTGAATGTTAAAATGCTAAACATAATAGCTATAATATTAATGAAAATATTTTGATTATGTTCAGGAAAAGAAAATAGTGAAGGCATCGAACAATCTCTCTGAGACCAATACAGCTTAAAAAGCTCATCAGATCAAAAGGTTCCATCAGATAATATAAGACAACCGGGATAACAAATAGTTTGGGAAGTATCAATAGACAATATATAATCATACTATTCTAAGAGATATTCTTGAAAGCCACAACTGAGTTGTGATAACTCAAAACTGAGCTGTTTTTCAACTTCAACGAGTGCACAGGAGATACTGCTTTTGAGATTAGACAACATTAATGCACCACAATTGCCAAAAGTTTAGCTATAATCTAAACACAACATCCAACTGAGTGACCAAGGATATAAAAACTGAATAAAATTAAGTTTGTAAACTTGAACCTACCTTGAACTTTTCCCGAGAACCTTCTTCAAGAGCCAAATAGAAATACCGTTCCTCTTGTGTGAAATTTATTTTCTTCAGCTCAATTGTCTTTGGAGGTACTTTTATAATAGGTTCTCCGTCAAGTAGTGTTTCTAATGGAAACAGTTCGTAAGTGAATCAATGCCAGAATATCACAACCAATGAAGAACCAAGTTACAGTTATGCGCACTTTAAGACACAAAACATGATGGAACTACTTTCCGGGTTAAGGAAGTAATATACGCAAACATTATCTAAATAAAATCAAAAGGTGCTTACTGTCTAGATAGTTCCCTATATTTTTGTACTTTGTTCCCCCTCCTTCAGTTTCTAGTTTTGTTATGTATTTCATGGCTGGTGGAATGAGAGTAAATTATACTAATAAATATACATATGAAAAAATGCATTTTCCAAGACAAATGTGATAAATTCATGTTGCCATATATAGAATGTAAGTCAAATACATATACATCTACAGATGATATAAAATTAATATCAACAGATGATATAAAATTAATATCAATAGTTATCATAGATAACAAACAATTCTATAGGCAAAGGCGTGTAAATTTACACCTTTACGGCATATAGTAGATAACAAACAATTGCAGATAGATAGATATAGACAAACTGTCAAAGACTTTTATTTCACCTTTTGTGCGCCGCAACAAAATTATCTTCAAGACAGTTTGAAGTTTCTTATACCCCTGACTTGAGCCTCTAGATATTGGACCCTTTATCATCGAGCGGAACAAACTAAATGAAGAATATGGCTCATATTTTAAAAAGCGGAAATAACTGTACAGGTCGTCAATTGTATTTTGCATAGGTGTACCCGATAAGCACCATCTCCTTTTTGCTTTCAGTCCACAACAGGCTCTAGCAGATTTAGTCCGGTGATTTTTTATTGTTTGAGCTTCATCCAGCACAACTCTAAACCATCGCACCCTGGCAAGTGGACCACCATCCAGGTCAGCGGCTGAACTGTTAACCTTCTTTTTCTTTATTGCCTTTTTCTTGGTCTGTTTTGACAGTTTTCTTTTACGAGCAGCAAAATCTGGACATAACCCATACTTTTCATCGTTATTTGGCTCCATATCATCATCAGAGTCTTGTTTGGGCACTTCTTGGCCTACAATAGTATATGTGGTGACAACAACATCATATTTTGCCAACTCAGTTGGTTTTGAAGTCCTTGAACCTCCATGATAAACCAAAACAGATAATCTGGAACTTTCAGCAACCTTGGCTTTGATCTCACTAGCCCACTGCTTAAGAATGCTAGCCGGACAAACCACCAGTGTTCCTGCAGATGGTCTAGTAGCAGACCTCGAGGTTGATGCAGAGGATGGTAAATTCACTCTGCCCTTCTTCTTGGGCTCAACTTTAACAGTGTTGGCCATTCTATTAAAAGCACTCCCCGACGAACTAGCACAGAGCTCATGATCAAGCCTATCTGAGGGTTCACCCTTGGGTTTGTTCTTGTTCATTGCCATCACTATGTCATCATCATTATCAAGATCTAATGGCACAGAATCTTTACTGTCGGAATCAGCAGACATGAAGTTAGACTGCTGAACCCTCTCCTTTTGTATTAGGGCAATTGTTGATATTGTCTTCCCAAGACCCTGCATCAAGGGAAATTATCTGGCGCTAAGAAAGGAGAAGTGGTAAAATAATTAACAGCAAGTGCAATAAGCTAGGAAATGAAAATAACCTGATCATCTGCCAAAATTCCACCTGGACAATGCGAACTATTCTCCTTGGAGAGCATCCAAGCTAATGCTATTCTCTGTCAAACATACAAGAACATAGCAGTGAACAGGATATCCAGAGTGAACATACCAATTACAACAGCTGAGGTTTTGGAAGATAAAGTTTACCTGGTGCTTAAGGAGTGATATGGACAAAACACCTTCAGGCAGATCTTCTTCCTTTGTTTCCTGACTGATATGCTGCACAAAAGTTTTGTTTACAATCCATGTTAATTAGATTCCGATCAAAGTCACCAGGCAATTAAAGCATATATGATCTCCACAGTGACTTGTAAAATTATGTACCTGTAGGGCTTCTTCATATATAGCTCTCTCATCACAAGCAAGAGGCCTTTTTTCTGCGTTTGGTTGGCCTTGCGTGCCAAAGCCATTGGAAACTTCAGGGTCATTATTAACTGGATTAAAGGATGATGGAGGAAACATCCTCTGTGAATGCAGGCCTTCATAAGTGTAGACATCATCTGACAATTACGAATGGCGAAGAAGCATCTTAATTAATCACAGTTTGCACCAGCATGAATATTTTTGTTCAAACTAAATGAATAAGGTACATACTACACACCGCTATCGCTATCAGTTTTGACGTTCTGGCTGGTACCAAAAGGTAGTTTCCAATCCATTGACGATGTAGATGAAAACATCCCAGTTCCACCATCAGCATAATTAAACCTTGCAGTAAGATCCTCCTCGTCGCTCAAACTTGGATGACTGGTTGGAAATGATGGAGGCGGAGCCGAATACATATAGACATCATCATCTGACAAATTTGAACAGTGAAGAAACATTAATCTTGCTACTAGTCACAGGCTGCAGCGGTGCCCTTTTAAAAACTGTTAATTGTCAGAGTTAATCAAGGATAAATGCAGTGTACTCACCATCATCAATTTCCTGCTTGGCTTTACCGTATGGGGAATCATATAGCATCAGCGAAGAACTTGAGAGAGGATAGATCCTGTGTGATGAACCAGCCGGAGATCTATAAGAGCATGAAGCGGGATTGCTACTTAACCAATCATCATCATCCAAAGTGATTGGCTGTTCTGCATTGTTCTTGGCAAACGGCGTGTTGAGTAAAAGAAGAGGGGAGTCAACGCCGTCAATAGGAACAAGATTGTCTTTTCTGTCCTCTGAGCACAGATGAGTGATGGCTTTGCCTTTTGAACACAGTTTAACATCGTCCTCACTATCTGAACACAAGTCAATAATCTCCATGTTGGTGGCGGACTTGTGACTACACAAACTTGTCAGCTATCTTGTGCAACGGCCAGGGCGGTCTTGTCAATTGAAATGTCTAAATCCTGCAAGAAGCCAAGTACCGTTAGCTGGCAAATATACTAACACCTAAATAACAAACAAATGTGGGCAAGAAGCAGGTGGATAAACCTTTCCAACAACAGTGTGTTCTGAAACCTTAACTTTTTTTTTTCAAACCAAAAGGCAGTACAGGAACAGAACAGTGTCGTCAGACAAGCACCGACTGAAACTAGAGGTCGCAGCCGACTTAATTTATAAAGAAACGATGGAGCAATCAAGAGAACCGAGTCGCGCACAAATCTACGGGATGCACAATCCTAGTCGGTCTCGCCCACGATCGCCGAGAACTCCCCCGGCCGCCGGCGCGACCGATTCCCAGCGCCCGACCTAGGCGAAATCGGATGAAGGCCGCGGATTCAATGCCGCTCTATATACGGACCAACTCCAATCAAACCCTTCCATCGAAAAGAATTCAAAAACGCATCAGAACCCCATTCCGTCCGGACCAAGATTCAAAAACTCACCCCCAAGAAAGCGACGCACGGCGGGGAGAGGCCAGGCCGGAGCCCGCGCCGGGCCGCCCCGTGGATCGGGCCGCGCGGGCGGCGGGCGGAGATCGCCGGAGCTGCGGGCGGGCGGCGGGGCCGGAGGGGCAGGGGCCAACGGAAACCTGGCTGGCTGCGCCAATCGGATCGTGGGCGAGGGGATTTAGGAGGGGCGGGCGGGCGGGCGGTTCGTTGGTGGCGGCGGGCGGGCGGGCGAGGCAGACGGGCCGAGCGGGGGTGGGGCGCGGCCTGGGACTCAACGGGCGAGCGATGGCCGTGGTCGTCGCCCCCCTCGGGTCGCTGTCAAGTGGGGCCGGTATGTGGGGGCCCGCGCGTCGGCGGCGGCTCGTGGAGCGGGAAAGGGAACGTTCGGATTGGCTGGGAGGTTTGGATTTTGGAAAGACGGAGGAGGGATATCGGGGGGCTTGTGGCCGAAGGAAACGCGGCAGTGAATGCTCGCGAAGTTACGCTGTGCTTACCGTTGGTTGATTGACGCGTGATTCGCTGCCGATAAAGTAATTCGGGGAAAAGATTAAAATAAATCTTAAATTTGTAGACGAAAGCTAAATCAAACTTTGAACTCTGAATTTTTTTTAAATCAGCACGCCGAGCTCCCTGATCCCGATCTGTTTTTAAATCTTGAGTGCATTCTCGCGACCGACTCGAAAGACAACTTCTTTTCCTCGAGGGGCTTATGGAAGCATTGGGTAGAAATATCAGTTGCTAGCTCCAATGCCCGTGCGAAATCGTGTATGTGGTCTACAACAGCAAACAAATAGATTCAAGACACGGGAAACAATAAATCCCCAAATCGGCTAAATAGCCAGAGCAACGCACCCTGCTACTTGCCGAATCAGCCATTTGCCGCCGACATGGTTGCGCCATGCAGGGGATGCCGGCGGCGGGGGCGGGTCTACTGGTGCGGGGGAGACGAAGAGGAGAGGATGAGAGCGAGGGAGGTGGCAGTGAGACTGAGCTTTTGATTGAGGCAGAACAGTGCAAACACACAACACAACATTCACCGTGGAGACACCGAATGAGTGACTAAAGCAGCCATAGAACGCGGGGGATATCACCAAAATTGCATCGCTTGTTTAGAGCATGGCCAGCTCGACAAACAACAGCGACGTGGCTGCCAGCGGGCGCACTGTGATTGGCCCGTGACCAACTCGTCACGGACGTGCCAAGTTTGAGACTACAGTGCAGCCATTCTGAAGTTATACCACCAAAGCGCAGCATCTGTCACAAGCTAGTGGCATGCGTCGCAATATAACTCAAATCTACTCCTATAACAAATGCATGTACTCCCTCCACTACTAGAAAAAATGTTATACACAGAATCTTAGCAGCAGCGCAGTTTAAAAACAGGCGCTACTGCTAACTAGCAGTAGCGAGCTTAAAGGAACCGCGCTACTAATAACTAGATAGCAGTAGCGTTCTAGGTGAAAAGCGCTACTACTATAATTGCCACGGATTTGCCCCCAGGCTAGATATAGTAGTAGCGCCCTTCCCTGGACGCGCTGCTGCTAAAGTACTTAGTAGCAGCGTGTTTCTGCAAAACTCGCTGCTGTTAAGTGTTGCACCTAATTAAGTTTAGTCCCATACTGCTAAGCGAACAAGGTGTTTACCACCTTAAATATGTTGACTATTTAGATTCTACACAAAAAGATCAATGATGACCAACGTATATTTTAGATGCGTGCTTAGACTTAGTTTTCCTGAAAACGCGCTATAGCTACTTTAGCTATAGCGTGTTTCATGAAGTGCGCTTCTGCTAGTTCGACTTAACCACCCGCCCGCTTAAAATTTCGCTAAGTCCTCCTTCCCCCCACTATTCCCCTACTCCTCTGTCGCCGCCGCCCGAGCCCGAGCCTTCCCTCACCGCCGCCGCTCTCGACCTCACCGTCGCCGCCGCCTCCCCCACCCCCTCCGCTCTCGACCTTACCACCGCTCTCGACCTCACCGTCGCCGTCGCCACCCGATCCCGAGCCCGCCCTCGCCGCCCCTACCTCTCCGTCGCCGAGCACCTCCCCGCCACCGTCTCTCCCCTCTCTGTAAGCCCCCCACCCCTCCCCCACCCTCGTTCTCTCTGCTTAGTTAGTACTAGATGTTTTTTAGTAGTAGTAGATGTTAATTTAGGGTTCATAGATAATGATTTTTAGCAGTAGTAGATGCTAATTAGTAGTAGTGATGGTACTAGTTAACTATTGTATAATGTAGTTTATTTTTACTGTTTTTAGTAAGTGTTTAAAATAATTAGTAAGTAAATTAATAAACTAGTTGAACTACTTTAGTTGTAGTTGAACTAGTTTAGTAAGTAAATTAATAAACTAGTTGAACTACTTGAATTAATAGAACTAATGTATTTTTAGTAAGATTATTAATATAACTAGTTGAACTACTTTATTTTTAGAAATAACTAGTTTTTCTTTTATTTATAGTAAGTTTATATTTAGTAAGAACTAGTTGAATTAATAAAACTAGTTGAACATGTCATATTTGTTGTTATTTTCTAGTTTAAGCAATTATTCATGATGTATTAGTGATAACTTATACGGTTTTTGCTTTTGCGGAAATCAAGAAGCCCCTCCATCATCCCCGCCGTCGTCCCCATCACCGACCCCCCTCCAACATCGAGGTGAGACCAGCCAAATATCCATGTATATCTTGTGTTGCTCAAATAGGATATGTGGTTGCCCAAGTGGCCGTTCATGTTCAGTTTACACCTCCGAGTGGCCTATGTTTTGCCGGAGTGTTGATTAATTTCCGTTCCGGCAAATTTCAGGCGCTCGATATGTCCTTTTTTAGCAAAGGTCATGCCGGATTTTTCCGTGAATTCTGGCATGACTTGTGCTAGAATATGTAGGAAATATCGAGTGGCCTGGATTTTCTCAAAAAATAATGATCTAATTTAGGTTTTTTAGTACATATATTTAATTGTACAAGTTTCATCTTTGAATTATGAACGTAGGAAATGTCGTACTCGGACGACGACGACAGTCTCCCGGGCGAGTGTAGCTGGTGCCACGACGATCGAGGTATGTGCGACAGGTTCGTTGAGCTGGACGAAGATCAGCACTTCAACATTAAGCTCGAGGGGACCTTCGATGTTGAAACGGTACGCAACAACGACAAGTGTTTTTTTCGTAATTAAGCATGACTTCAACTATTTCAACGTCTAATTTTCATCTTTTACAATTCGACTAGCTTATCCCATGCCATGCAAGACGCTATGTCTTGGAGAGGATGGGTTTTGAAGACCATGAAAATTTTCAAACAAAGAAAATACACCTGAGGACCCATCATGATATCGATTTTGAAGTAAATCTGTACAATTCTCAGAGCGTAACCCATTTTGGTTGCCAAAATTGAAAAGCACTTTGCAAAATGTATGGTTTTTATGAGGGTATGATTGTCACCATGGATCTTGGTTATCCTGACATCGAGCAAGACAATATGGACATTTGGGTCCTTGTTGATACGCTTCCGATTCTACCGCAATGTGAGTTTCTCAAGCATAGTTATTAACTAATTTATATTGTTTATTTCAAAATAGTTGACAGCTTATTTTGAATCTTCAAAGAATGTGCAGAAGATGGTAGACAAAACCCACTACACTGATGGCTCCGAATTAACTTATAAGGAGAAAAGTCATCTGATTGCTTATTGTACTTTTCTTGAGAATTACAATACCTATTATCGGACTCCTCCAAATTATGGTGAATACGTGCCACTAGTGCACGTGTTGAACCACGGTAACTTCTATGGAGATACCCTAGTAAGATTTTTTACTATTACGACATCCGTGCATCTTTTGCATACTTCTAAAACTAGTACATCATTGCTAACTACGAAGTTATTACTATGTTTTTCAACAGAAAATCCCGATGGATTGTGTGCCTCATCTGATGTATCAGAATGGTCGCCTTGCAGTTCTGAACATACAGCCAGGTCAATCTAAGGAGCTCACTTGTGCATATCAGATTTCTAAAACCGGTGAACACATGCTAATCAAAGAATGGAAAAAATGTTTGGACATTCGCAAGGAGGTTCTTGGAAGTAACATTAAGCGAAAGGTAAGAATTGGAGACAGGATAATCTCCATTCTCCATAATGGAGAGTCAGGGGCTATCTTGTTTTTTGCTATTTTACCTTAGAGAATATAGTAGGTCCTAAGAGAATGTAGTAGGTCCTATGAGGTACAATATGTTTATTATGTGATACAATGTGTTAGAGTTGATGATGAGGAGTACTTGTGATTACGACTAGTGACCAATTTGCTATGTGATGTCTCATTGATGAAAACGATGATCTTGAGGAGGTGTTATATGACAATGATGTATTATGATGATAAGTTGTTAATGATATGATGATGATGATATTTATTATATCATTGGGTGAAAGAAACCGCGGATTAGTTTCAAGTGGATGTCCATCCACTTGAAACTAGTCCACGGTTCTTTCACCCCGTGATGTAATAACTCATTATGATGTAAACACAATTTCTAAATTCCTGTTGTATGAAAACTTGTTTAAAGGTGTACGAATACAACATGAAATAAAATATGAAATAATAGTAGCAGCGCGGGCAGGGAGAAGCGCTACTACTAATTACCAGTAGCGCTCCTCCGGGAAGTCGCTACTACTAAGTCGATTTAGCAGTAGCGTGGGCGGGGGCACGCTACTGCTATACATTAGCTGTAGCGCATCGCCCCGCGCTACTGATAGTCCTAAACCCGCGCTGCTGCTATGCTTTTCCCTAGTAGTGCTCGGTTCTTAAATATAATTTTTTTAAGACTTCAATATGGACTGCATACGGAGTAAAATAAGTGAATCTACACTCTAAACTACGTCTACATCTATGTAGTCCATATCTCCCTTCGTTGTGCTAGCATCCAGCTACCCCACTGCTTATGTTTCTCCTCCCAAACACCATCGCCACACTCCTCGTGATTATGGCCCATGAATCCACAAACCTTACAGAAGTAGGGGATCTTCTCATACTTCACCGGAAGGCGCAGTCTTCCCTCTCCCACGACATTCAGCGGTGTGACTCGTGTCAGGGGCTTGTTCACAAGAACCCTAGCTCGAACCCTAACGTAATCACCTTCATAATACAGCCTAGGGCAAGCTGAATTTCTTTCACCAGCCCGATGTGATGGGCTAACTGATCTACAACCTCTAGTTTCCGATAGAGTTTAGGTATATTATGGATCTGAGCCCACACGTATAATCCATCAAATTCAAACGATGTTGGTTCCTTATTGCCATCATAATCTTCGATCAGCATCCCCATCCCCCGAAGAGCCATGGGCCTCCGTGCACAACCTTCTTCCAATCACCAAGACAAAACATTTTGAAGATAAACATATTTTCTCCTGCCTCTCTCTACTTTGGGACTTTGCGCGAGCGACCAGAATGACTTCATGCACTCAAACATCGCCAATGAACTGAAGGGGCGAGTCGTGTTCATTGGATGAAACTGTGAGCTCATTGGATGAAAAAGATGATGAGGAGAGCGAAGAACAAAAGGAGGAATTCATCAATTTCTTCTTCCATAGACTCCTGCAAAATATTTGTCTCTTCTTGAACAGCGGAGACTTTCTCAATAAATGCATCAATATCGCAATTGAATTCATAATTAGCATAGCAATATTTACGGATAGCTAAAATTTTAGGTCTATAAACAACATCATAAAGATTTTCAAACTCTTTGAACATAGATTCAATTTCATAAGCACCCATAAAAGCAACAAATTCTTCTATTTGTTCCACATCATAGTAATCATATATACCTCTAGCATAAGAAGCCAAGGTTTCATTATCATTAAATTTGCATGAAAAGGGAAGGTGTGGAGCCTTCATCCTAGAGCAACAAGTATAATCATATCTCAAGCATAGTTTTCTAGCATATACCAATTCAATATATGAATTTGATCCCATAATAGTTTCCCTTTTTGAGTCAAGCGATAATCCCTAAAGTATTCACGTTAATCCAAGGTGTTTTCCATAACATAATTGAATGGGGTTTTCTCAAGATTATCAAAGTAGTACATAATATCTTTCACATAACCAACATCGAGGGTTTTAGGAGGTTCCCAAGCTCCATGAGTAGCAAGTACACCTAATTTTTTTGGTATTTCGTGTTCCATATCCATAACTAAAGATAAAGAACAACTAAGAACAACAAATAAAAATTACTTAGTGATAAAGCAAACAAGCACACACGAGAATATTCACCCTACCACTACTAGGAAAAAGGGCTATAGATGATATGGTCACCAATGGCGCACCAGACATGTGGTGCGCCACTACTATATAGCAGTGGTGCACCATGTGTTGGTGCGCCATTAGTGTGATAGACACTAATGGCGCACCAGACCCACGGTGCGCCACTAGTAACAATTTTTTTCCAAAAATACTAATGGCGCATCAGGGCACAATGCGCCACTACTATATTTTTTTGCAAAACTACTAATGGCGCACCACAAGCTGGTGCGCCATTAGTAACCAGGGTTACTAATGGCGCATTTGTGGGTGGTGCGCCATTAGTAACCTGGGACCAGCTAGATATTTTGGACAGTCACACATACACACTCACTTTCCCCACTTCATTCTCTCCACGTCCTCCTCCAAGCTTGTCTCGGCTGCCTCCTCCTCCTCACCTCATTTGCACCATAGATTCATCCAAATTAAGTGGTTAAATTACCTTTTTTTGATAGGTAAGTAAGGGGAAAGCTATCTTTATGTTGTAGATCTACTTTTTTTCTCCCTCCAACAACGTGCACATGCACTTTTTATGGCCTTGCTAGATCTATGTATGTTTGTGGTGTTGCATATATGTTTGTGTTTGTAGGTACCGGTATTTGAAATGCGATAGTTGCCAATATTTTGCCGGAATGTTGATTCATTTCCGTTTCGGTGAGAATTTTGGCACTATGCATTCTTTTTGGTCCTATTTTTAGGGAAAGTCATGCCAAATTTTTTCTTCGTTCTAAAATATCGTTTTGCTCTACCCCGCAGGCGACCATGGTCCGCACAATGACCGAAGGCATCGTGAATAGGTTTTTGAGCTCCGCGAAGGCCGACATGCTTCAAAAGAACGAGACGGAGATAACATGTCCGTGTCGAAGATGCAAGCTGAAGAGCCTTATTGCGGACCCGGATTCCGGGCAGGTGTGGGACCACCTGCTCTTGCGCGGTTTCATGGATGGCTATCGATGGCAAGGTGATGAAGATGACTATGAAGTTGTCCATGGGGGCCGGGCAAGAAATGAGGAAGGGCAGCAGGACAACCACCGCGGCTCGGGCGGGCGAGAAGACGAAGAATCTCCAGGACATGATCACGAGGTGATGCTGTACACAGTCATCATGTAGAAGATGCAGGACATGATGATGAGGAAGATCAAGACGAAGGGCATGATCATGAAGATGAAGATGCCGGAGCAAACGACGATGGACCATTGATGGGCTAGGTGCAGGACCCTCATATTCAAGAGCTGCTTCTCAAGCAGACGGATGACGTAAGAGCTGCCGCCCAAGAGCAAGCCAAGCTGGATCAACTGGAGATAGACGCGGTTACTCCATTGTATGAAGGATGCAGGCCCGAGGATACACGCCTGAAAGTAACGCTCATGGCTCTGGAGATGAAGGTAAAAACACAAAATGACCGACGCATGCTTCGACGAGAACATGTCATTCTGGCATGAACGTCTTCCCAAGGGGAACAAGTGCCCGACCAGTTTCGAGGAGGCGAAGAAAATCGTGTGTCCTCTGGATTTATCGCACGTGAAATACCATGTGTGCATGAACAATTGCATCATTTATCGGGATGAGCACGCGGAGTCTACCATATGCCTGGTGTGCGGCGTCACTCGATACAAGAAGAGGAAGAAAGCTCCTCGAAAAGTGGTGTGGTACTTTCCGATCACTCCTCGTCTGAAGCGGTATTTCACGGATCCTAAGGTAGCAAAGCTCTTGTGTTGGCACACGAATAGGGAGGAGAAGAAGCGAGAAGATGATGCAAATGATCCGGAAATAAATAAAAAAGACAAGATGCTGAGTCACCCTAAGGATGGGAGCCAGTGGCAAGCGTTGAACTTCGAACACCCAGAATTTGGGAAGGATCCAAGGAACATCGTGCTGGGCGCGAGCACCGACGGAGTCAATCCGTTTGGCAGCCAGAGAAGCACACATAGCACCTGGCCTGTGTTTGTGTGGATGTACAACCTTCCCCCTGGTTGTGCATGAAGAGGAAGTATATTGACATGAGTATGCTAAATGAAGGGTTGAAACAACCAGGGAACGACATCAATCTGTATCTAGGGCTGCTGAAAGAGGAGCTAGACACGCTGTGGAAAACGCCAGCCAATACATGGGACGCCGCAGAGAAAGAATATTTCCTTATGAGAGCCGCACTGCTCACAATGGTGCATGACTATCTCGGTTACGGATATGTCACGGGGGAGGTGGTCCACAGACTTTCTGGATGTGTCAAGTGCATGGATGACACAACGTACCGCCAGCTAGATAGAGATCCCGGGTCTTCAAAAACCGTGTTCATGGGACATCGAAGGTGGCTTCGCGATGATGACCCGTGGAGAAAACGCAAGGATCTGTTCGATGGTGAAACCGAACCCCAAAGACGCCCGCGTACGAGGAGCGGCGAGGAAATAGACGAGCTGTTGAAAAATTGGAAAGATTGCCCACTGCCGGGAAAGAAGCAAAAGGCGCCAGAGCCGGGAAAGAAGCGAAAGGCGCCAGAGCCACTGCTGAAGGTATGGAAAACAAGGTCTGTTTTCTGGGACTTGCCGTACTGGAAGATCCACTGTGTGCCTCACAGCCTTGATGTCATGCATATCACGAAGAACGTGTGCGAGAGTCTGCTTGGTACCCTGCTTAACATGCTAGAGAGGACCAAAGCTGGGCCGAAAGCAAGGGCAGACTTGAAATCAATGGGCATCAGGGAGGAGCTTCACGCTAATGATGATGATGAGGCGAAGCAGGACACGAAAAGTCGTCGCAAAGGAAAAAAGGCCAAGAAGACCGGAAATGACTTCCCTCCCGCGTGCTTCACTCTAAGTCAGGAGGCGATCGATCAGTTTTTCACCTGCCTCGTAGGAGTAAAGCTTCCTTACGGTTACGCGGGGAAGATAAGCAGATACCTAGACTCAGCGAAGCAGAAGTTCAGCGGGATGAAGTCTCACGACTGTCACGTGCTGATGACGCAGATACTTCTAGTTGCAATCCGTGGGATCATGGACGCGCACGTCCGTGAAACGCTATTTGGCCTATGCAACTTTTTCGACATCATCTCTTGGAAGTCGGTTGGCGTGAGGGAACTCAGAAGGCTACAGGAAGAGATCGTGGTGATACTATGCGAGCTTGAGATGTACTTCCCGCCCGCATTCTTCGACGTTATGGTGCATCTGCTGGTTCATATCATGGAGGATATCATCCAACTCGGGCTGACGTTCCTGCACAGCATGATGCCCTTCGAAAGGATGAATGGTGCCATCAAAGGATACGTTCGCAACATGTCACGTCCAGAGGGAAGCATAGCCAGGGGCTTTCTGACCGAGAGTGCATCTCCTGCTGCACGGATTATCTAGGCATCGAGAACCCTGTTGGTCTGCCCGTCAACAGGTACCTTGGCAGGCTCGCTGGATGGGGTCACCGTGAGGGTCGCCGCGAAATGCATGTCGACTTCAAGGGTCGACTCGCCGACTTTGGAAGAGCAAACCTAGTCGCGCTACAACACATCGACGTGGTCGATCCTTGGGTGGTAGAGCACAAAACCTTTATTGAAGACGTACAATGACCGAGGCCAACAGAGGACGGACAGAGATATAATCAAAGAGCACAACTCATGTTTCACGCGTTGGTTCAAGCAGAAGCTTCTGTCATACCCTTTACATGAGGATTCTTCCGCGGAAGAACAACTCATATTCGCCTTGTCACAGGGCGCCGAGCACAACCTGATGATGTATGAGGCGTACAATATCAACGACTACACATTCTACACCGAGGGAAAGGACATGAGGAGTGATGGTTATCAGAACTCCGGGGTAACGATGGAATCCTACACCGGTAACGACAAGGATAGATACTACGGAAGGATTGAGGAGATCTGGGAGCTGAGATACACTGGAGAGAAGGTCTCGATGTTCCATGTTAGATGGGCCAAGAGCGTCATAAAAGAAGAACGGTATTTCACCACCATGGTTATACCCGAAGCCAAATCCAAGACCGCGGGCGCAAACGTCACCGCAAAAAATGCGCCATGGGTACTGGCTTCCCAAGTGGACCAATGCTTCTTCATTACCGACCCGTCAAAGCCCAGTTGTGTTGTCGTGAGGAGAGGCAAAAGGAAGATCATCGGAATGGATGGAGTCGCCAATGAGCAATACTTCGACAAGTACGGCGACCCGAAGATGGAACATGACGACGACGATGAACTACCAGCATACACCACAAGAAGAAGCAGGACCACTGAGGGAGTCCTGGATTAGGGGGTGTTCGGATAGCCGGACTATACCTTCAGCCGGACTCCAGGACTGTGAAGATACAAGATTGAAGACTTCGTCCCGTGTCCGGAAGGATCTTTCCTTTGCGTGGAAGGCAAGCTAGGCATGCGGATATTCAAGATCTCCTACCATTGTAACCGACTCTGTGTAACCCTAACCCTATCCGGTGTCTATATAAACCGGAGGGTTGTAGTTCGAGGACAACCATCATCATACACAATCATACCATAGGCTAGCTTCTAGGGTTTAGCCTCCTTGATCTCGTGGTAGATCCACTCTTGTACTACCCATATCATCAATATTAATCTAGCAGGAGTAGGGTTTTACCTCCACCGAGAGAGCCCGAACCTGGGTAAAATAAAGTGTCCCTTGTCTCCTGTTACCATCCGACCTTGACGCACAGTTCGGGACCCCCTACCCGAGATCCGCCGGTTTTGACACCGACATTGGTGCTTTCATTGAGAGTTCCTCTGTGCCGTCGCGATCAGGAAGGATGCCTCTTCCCATCTTTAAAGACGGCGCCATTACAAAAGGAGCCTTGGCTGTCGGCCAAGCTCTCCGGCTAGGTGGTTTTTTCGCAACCGCCTGTTCAGCTGTTGCGCCGACGGTGACCTCCCGGGTCATCGAAAGCAACCTCCACGTCGGCTCAGAACTCGCCGAGCAATTGGATCCGATGGAGCTCTCTTCTGTAAACGAGCTCCTGGATCGTATCGCCGCACTGGGCGTCGCTACAGATTACGACCAGGTTGGGCTTAAACCCGATCTAAGAGAAATTAACTCTCCCCAAGTCACCCACCATGTTGCTGTGGTGGAGACACAATGCGGCGACCCTTCATCTATCTTAAGGACTAGCTACGTCCGAATCCCCGAACCCTCCATGCCGGATATCCGCGGAGGGGAGGATACAATCCAAGACCTGAGCTTAAAATCAGGCAAATCGGATAACATCCAAGACTCCCGATCTCAGAATCCGGAAGTTCTTCGGCCTCCGAACAACAAACTGGGCGAGGTCTCAGATTCAACAACACCCGCCCGCCCGATCTTAAGCGATCTTTCCCAAATCAGGCAAATGCCCGAAGAAACAGTACATCATTACTGGGCCAGATTCCTCCTGGTTATGAACAGGATAAAGGACTGCCGCGAGGGAGACGCAATTTCAATCTTTTGCAGTAACTGCACGGACAAGGGAATACTCAATGCTGTAAGTCGTCGTAATATTACACGCTTTGCTGACTTGGCGTCCATAGTACAAAAATACTGTGCGATGGAAAGTGCTTGGAAAACCGAAATAAATTTTTGGGATAATCCGGCCTTGAATAGCAATCCCGTCCGAATTAAGAGGGCGCACCACAGTAAGGCGCCCGGACTAAATACCAAAAAATCAAAACCCTTTAGAGGGCATGGAACCGTACTGGAGAAGTGGCTAGATGGACCCTACAAGATTCACAGTGCAGAGGACGCCACCCCAACTCACAGCCTCAGGGCATGTTGGATACTCCGGCAGGTGGCCAAAATTGGCGAGGACCTCCTAATTCCAGAGGTCGAAGGAAACCAGCCCGAGAATTTTAGTTCAGTTCTCACAGTCTTTGAGACTTTCGCATCAAATAACATGCGAAAAAGAACACTCCACAGCCTCACTGAAGTCTATCAAGTAGCGACATTAAACCCATGGAGTAATACTGCTATCACCTTCAACGCGAGTGACGAACCTAAATTTCGAGCAGCCAGAGCACCAGCCGCATTGGTCCTCAGTCCCATAGTGGACGGCTGTCGCCTCGCAAAGGTACTCATGGACGAAGGCAGTGGATTGAACCTTATTTACGAGGAAACCCTCCAAAAGATGGAAATAGACTGGAGCCGCATTGAGCGAAGCAGCACAACCTTTAGAGGAATAATCCCCAGCCAGGAAGCGCGCTGCACCGGAAAGATCACACTAGATGTGGTATTCGGCACGCCGGATAATTACAGGTCCGAACAGATCACGTTCCAGGTGGCCCCGTTCAAAAGCGGATATCACGCTATACTAGGACGGGAGGCTTTCACAATTTTTCAAGCTATACCACATTACGAGTACATGAAGCTTAAGATGCCTGGGCCAAACGGAATTATCACCCTCGCTAGTGATCTGGACATAGCACTCTGCGCCGAGAACAAGACAGCCGCATTGGCCCTTGAGGCACTATCCGAAACCTTAGCGGCCGAAGAGCTGACTGCGCTGTGATCCACGGTCAATAGGGATGATGTGATACTCGATAAGAGATCCAAATCCACATCCTTCAAACCAGCGGACGAAATAGTCAAATTCCAGGTCCACCCAACGGACCCTAATAAAACAGCCTCCATCGGGGCAAGACTGAACCCTGATGTAGGCGCCGCACTGCAAGAGTTCAAACGAGAGAACTGGGACATTTTCGCTTGGCACCCCTCAGACATGCCAGGAATCCCACGCAGTTTGGCCGAACACAGCCTAAATATCCAGAAAGGATTCAAACCTGTCAAATAGGCTCTTCGGTGTTTCTCCGAACCAAAGAGACAGGCTATGGGAGAGGATCTAGCCAAGTTATTGGAGGCCGGATTCATTAGAGACATAAAACACCCGGACTGGCTAGCAAACCTGGTGATGGTACCAAAGAAGGACAAATCCTGGCGCCTGTGTGTCGATTTCAAAGACCTTAATAAGGCTTGCCCAAAGGATCCCTTCCCCCTCCCTCGAATAGATCAAATCATCGATGCCACTGCAGGACACGATTCGCTGTGCTTCCTCTATGCATACTCCGGTTACCATCAAATCAAGATGGCAGAATCAGACCAAACCGCAACAGCATTCATCACACCATTCGACCCATTCTGCTTCAACACAATGCCCTTTGGGCTAAAAAATGCCGGCGCAACATATCAGCGCATGATTCAAACATGCCTGGCAAACCAGATCGGCAAAACAGTGGAGGCGTATGTAGATGATGTGGTCGTTAAATCAAGACATGTCGAATCTCTAGTAAACGACTTGAGGCTTACATTCGACAACCTCCGAAAATACGACATTAAGCTCAATCCGGAAAAATGCGTTTTCGGCGTTCCAGCCGGAAAGCTCCTGGGCTTCATTGTATCTGGTAGAGGAATTGAAGCAAATCCAGCTAAAATCCGAGCTTTGTCACAATTGGATGTCCCAAAAGACCTCAAACAAATACAGAAACTCACCGGATGCGTGGCGGCTTTAAGCCGCTTTATCTCCCGCCTGGGAGAAAAGGCATTGCCCCTTTACCACCTCCTTAGGCGCACCGAACACTTCGAGTGGACAGACGCTGCCACGGCCGGACTCGAGGAAATAAAGGCCATCTTGGCAACAAACCCAGTCCTGGCCGCGCCGAACACTGGCGAACCCATGCTATTGTACATTGCCGCAACCCATCAAGTTGTTAGCGCAGTACTCGTCGTCGAGCGGGCAACGGACGGACACAAACTCCCCCTTCAAAGGCCGGTTTACTACGTGTCCACTGTCCTCACACCATGCAAATCACGGTACCCGCATTACCAAAAGATCGCGTACGCGGTGTTTATGGCATCCCGGAAGCTACGACACTACTTTCAAGAGTGTTCTATAACAGTAGCCTCGGAAGTACCACTCAACGATATTATCAACAACTGCGATGCAACGGGCCGGATAGCAAAATGGGCCATAGAGCTCCTCCCGTTCGACATAACCTACAAACCACGGCGAGCCATTAAATCGCAAGTCCTAGCCGACTTCGTCGCCGAATGGACAGAGCCCGAACTCCCTAAAGAGTACGACACATATTCAAACTGGATCATGCATTTCGACGGCTCCAAAATGTTGGCCGGACTGGGGGCTGGCGTCGTTTTCACGTCCCCTACAGGAGACACAGTCCAATATGTACTCCAAATTATGTACACGGACTCCAACAATGCAGCCGAATACGAGGCCCTTCTACATGGTCTCCGGATGGCAGTATCCATGGGCATTCAACGCCTGGAAGTACGCGGGGACTCAAACCTCGCGATATCCCAAATAAATGGCGACTTCGACGCCAAAGACCCAAAAATGGCAGCTTATCGCAATGCCGTCCTAAAAATGTCAGTTCGGTTCGAGGGACTGGAGTTTCACCATATAGCCCGAGAAAATAATCAGGCAGCGGACGTCCTGGCACGCATCGGAGCAAAACGAGATGCAGTCCCCCCAACATCTTCTTAGAAAGATTATTCAAGCCATCTGTAGCATGGGAGGGGGAACCCTCAGATAACAGTTTGGACACAACCGCACAACCCGACGCCAAACAATCCGACATAATCGGAGGCCCTGCCACCGAAATCACACCTTCAGCCCACGTAATAATGGCGGTCATCGCCCCGTGGACAGAACCATTCCTAGCCTACCTTACTAGGCAGGAACTCCCAGAGGATCAAAACGAGGCACGCTGCATAGTGCGGCGATCTAAATCCTATAAAGTCCATGAGGGAGAGCTATATAAGGAAAGCACTACATGAGTCCTTCAAAGATGTATCTCCGAAGAGGAAGGGCGGAGTCTGTTGGATGAAATTCATGCCGGACTCGGTGGCCACCACGCCGCAGCTCGGTCCCTTGTAAGCAAGGCTTTCCGTATGGGCTTTTATTGGCCGACGGCCCGAGCAGACGCTCATGACTTAGTCAGACGATGCGTCGGTTGCCAGTTCTTTGCAAACCAAAGCCATATGCCGCCCAACGCCCTCCGAACTATCCCCATCACTTGGCTTTTTGCGGTCTGGGGGCTTGACATGGTGGGACCCCTTAAAGGTGGAACCCACAAGAAAAAATACTTATTGGTCATGGTGAATAAATTCACCAAATGGATAGAAGCCAGGCCTGTTAAGACGGCCGAATCCGGACCTGTGATAGACTTCATATCCGGGGTCGTACACCGTTATGGTGTCCCTCACAGCATCATCACCGATAACGGCACAGACTTCACCTCCGATGAAGTAAAGTTGTGGTGCAAAAACATGGGCATTAAGCTCGACTATGCTTCTGTCTATCACCCACAAACTAACGGTCAGGTCGAACGTGCAAATGGTCTCATCATGAGCGGCATTAAACCCAGACCAGTGCGCTCCCTCAAGGAATCTAATACGCACTGGGTGGAGGAGCTCGACTCCGTACTCTGGGGGCTGCGAACCACGCTGAATCGTACCACCGGATTCACACCATTCTTTATGGTGTACGGCGCAGAGGCAGTTCTGCCCTGCGACATAATTCATGACTCACCTCGAGTGCGCATGTACGAAGAAAGAGAAGCCGAGCTTGATCGGCAGGACAACCTGGACGCCTTAGAGGAGGAGCGCAACGTGGCTAAAGCCCGTTCCGCATTTTATCAACAGCAGGCTCGAAGATATCAAAGCAGAGAAGTACGAGCCAAAAATTACAACGTTGGCGAACTAGTTCTACGCCTGCCGGATAAGAAAAAGGACAAACTCAAGCCCAAATGGGAAGGTCCCTTCATAATTGACCAAGTCCTGACTGGTGGAGCGTACCGCTTGCGAGATTCGTCGGATAACCGACTCGAGCCGAACCCATGGAACGCCGCACGTCTCCGAAGATTCTATGCCTCGCGCCGGACTCGGGGTTTGTCTCCTTCCTCTGTCCATTTTTATATATATTTTTCTGTTTTTTGTCTCCCCCCACTCTTTCCTTTTATAGCCCTTAAAGGCTCATCATGTGACGCGCTACCCGCGCTCCTTAAACCTGGGGACTTCTTTAACAAAAGCTTGTTTATATGGGTTTCACGCCCAACGCATGCGTCAGACTTCCGCATGCACCTTTTCTTCACCATTATATGCATTGATATGACTTAAGTTTTGGCCAAGCTGGGTTGGCTGGCTCCTGTGCTTACCCCTACGTTCCCGATTGTTCGGCTAGGCGGTAAAGGGAGCACCGCTGCGATTGCTACTGCCGGATAAGCCGGATGTGTACCTCAGACTGGGTGAAGCCGAAAGCTAGCGTTCTTAAGGGAATATTCGGTCGGTGAACTAAAGATGAACCTTTTTTACTTATACATGCCTCCAGATGTTTTCCTGCATTTGCAGTCCGGACGTGCACTTCAGGGCACGCCACCCCAGCGAAAGGAACCCTTAACGGAACTATTCTCTCTGGAAGATGTTTCTTACTAACCATGTAATATAACATAACTAGTTGGGCACTTGTCTGATAAAGCACTAATGACCCCTACGCCTGGTCTCCACGCATACCTCGGTTCTTATATAACCGTTATGGTATTCGGACACACTCCGGACCGTCAGGTCCCGAGGTCGAAGCGAAAAGGTCGGCAACGACAAACGATCTAAAATCCGGCTAGAAGGCATTACACATGTCAATTATAAATTACATAGTCATCCTGACTGATTGTATTCCTCTTCTATACCATCTAACAGGCTGTCTAATTTATAGTCCTGCTGGGAATACTTTGCGGCCAATTCTACCTGGCCATACACTAAGCTCACAGGGATCTCCTTCCCGTCAGGCCCCACCGGTCCGACCTCGGCCATGTGATTGGGGCCAGACTTCGTAAAGCGGGTCTTCACCATAGCCCAGGCCTCCCTAGCGCCCTGCCGGCAGGCCGATATCTTCCACAACCGGAAGCGCCGCCGAGCTCCCTTCAACTTCTCCGCAAGTTCTCCAAGGCCCTCGGGTATGGAGTGGGCAGGCCACAAGGCTTGGGCAATACCTCGCATCGCCTGCCGAACTCGTTCGTGCAGTTGCGATAGTTCGGGAAGAAGATCGCCCGTTGAACCGGGCATCTCCTCTGCAGGACGACCTGTCAGCATACCTACAGACATAACTCTGTTAGTCGTCTTCCTCGCCGAACTCCTTTTTCAAGAGTTCGCTTAAGCACTTACTAAAAATGCCGCGTCGAAGTCGCTGATTCTCCTTATTGGAGTCCGACAGCTGGCCACGAACATCTTTTAGTTCAACATCCAGCCTGGTGTTGGCATCCTGGAGATCATTCTTCTCCCGCCTCACCTTTGTTAGCACGCTTTCACCAGCCTTTAACCGGCGTAGAAGCTGTTGCCTGTCCGGATCGAGTCCGGCGCCATCTGCAATACCATTTGTCAGATTGGCACTTAAATCCGTACAATACTAAATATTCTGGTGTATTGTTTACCTGCAGGGGTCTCTTTAGACCCCCCTGCTGCTGTTAGTGCGGCCTCTAGTTGGGCCCTGCACCTTTCCAGCTCCTGGGACAACGCGGTGTTCTTCTCGGTAAGAAACTGCATGTTATATGATTCTCGAATCAGTTATTTCCACTACTTCAAGTCTCAGGGGCTACTGGCATATCTATATTTACCAAAATTTTCTTACCCGTATGTCTTTTACATACTGCTCCGTGGCTCTGGCTAAACCATTTTGAGCGGCACGGAGGTACGCGTCTCCTGAATTGAAGGCATTTAAAGCCTCCTGGGAGAAACAAGCGTCGCGAAGAACTGTCCGGCGACGCCTGTGGTTCATGGCACTCTCCACCTCGGAATGGGTGGCAGACAGCCTGTCCGCATCCTCTGATGGAGAAGCGTCCGGTGCGTGCCTTGCACTGGCCTCCGCCTCCGGGCCGGGCGTTGGAGTCTGGCTGGTGGAGGCGCGGTTGGCAACTTCTCCGGATATAGTCCGGCGAGGTCTCTTCGTCCTGAAGATAGCACGAATGTTAATATACCCTGGAGGAGTAAAACACTAGGGAAAAAGAGAGGGTACGCCATACCTTTGCTCTGGCACCTCAGACCGGACTACGTTCCTTTTTGCCCCACGGGGCCCTGCGGCCCCCCGCCGGCTAGCTGCAGCGGGGTCGGCTTCCCCCCTTGGGAATCTCCCCTACAAAGCACGGTTGTTGTCAGAACAACCAAACCCATGAAAACGGAACCCCTCTTAAGGGGGTAAAGCTCCGGTATTTGTCACCTGGGAGGCCGGGATTAACCCTGGGTAATCAGCTATAATAGCTACCAAGGTATTGTCCTTGCTTAGCTGATGAAACACTCCATCGATGAATTACACCGCTAAGTCCGGATCCTCTTCGGAGTCCGGATCGAGGGACCGTTCTGGGTCCTCTGGCTGTGGAGGACGGCTGTTTATGTTTTTTACCTCCTGACGCAGGTCCTGCATTGAAGTCGTTAGACTGCCTATTTAATCATGGGAATGTAAAATGGACAGGGAAGCACGACTGTCCGCTTACCCAATTCGGAGGACTATACATGGAAAGTCCGCCCTGCGGGTCGACGCGGAGGAATTCCTCTTCTTCTCCCTTGTACAAAGAGGATAAGATCTTCATTAGAGCGGCAGGCGAGTCCGGCCCTTTACGGCCATAACGGGTGGCGTCATCTTCCCCGTTGAAATCCCACATGGGGTGGCTTCTGTATTGGAGCGGCTGCACCCCCCGCATAATGCATATGGCCATGACTTTAATCATGGTTAGTCCGGAATGAGCCAGTAGCTTAATCCGGCCCATTAAGTAAAGGACGTCTCTGTCATTCTCTCTCTGAGAGCTCCGAGGGCGCCAGCTCAGGCGTTTCTTCAGGGGAGCATTGTTGAACTCAGGGAGACCGGCCCAGATAGGGTCCGGCAGGGGGACATCGTCTATGTAGAACCATTCTGAAGGCCAGTCCTCGGACGCCTTCTTCAGGGTTCCGGACGGGTATCCGGTCCCGGCGATGCGCCATACTTCGGCTCCGCCCACTTGATATATGGACCCCTCTTGGGAACGGGGCACCAGGCAGAATATCTTCCTCCACAGTGCGAAATGAGCCTCGACGCCTAAAAATAAGCTCGCAAAGAGCAACGAAGCCCGCGACGTGTAACACGGAGCCGGGCGTAAGGTGGTGCAGCTGGAGGCCATAGAACTCCAAAAGCCCGCGGAGAAAGGGATGAATTGGAAATCCCAGTCCCCTTATTAGATAAGGGACCAGGCACACCCGCTCCCCTTTAGAGGGACTAGGTGAGTTCTCCGCTTGTTTTCCGCCTTGATAAGTGGTGAGTCCGGCTCGGACCGAGACCATATAGGCTTGAGGGAGAAATCCCTTGGCTTGGAGCGACACTAATTTGCTGTGCGGGATGGAACAACTCTCCCAGTCTCCAGGGATAGGACTGGAAGGGCGAGAGGAGGAGCTACGGCGGCTGGCCATGTTAGAATAGATCTTTGCTGGAGACGCTCTGATGATTTCTCGCAGAAGGGGAAGGTGTGGTTTGGATCTGAATCCTCATCCTGTTAAATAGGCGGCTCGTTTATACAGCTAGGGGCTTGGATGTAAAACTACCCCGGCTTTTCGCATTCGTTTGACACGTGGAAGGCGGCCATTATTGGGCGTGAAAGCCAAGGAGCGCTGCATTATAAAAATCGGACGTTATACCCGCAGGTACACAAAGTATGAAGGAGAACCCGCCTTGCAATGCCGAAGACAATCTGCGCGCCGGACTCATCGTCATTGAAGCCTGGTTCGGGGGCTACTGAGGGAGTCCTGGATTAGGGGGTGTTTGGATAGCCGGACTATACCTTCAGCCGGACTCCAGGACTGTGAAGATACAAGATTGAAGACTTCGTCCCATGTCCGGAAGGATCTTTCCTTGGCGTGGAAGGCAAGCTAGGCGTGCGGATATTCAAGATCTCCTACCATTGTAACCGACTCTGTGTAACCCTAACCCTATCCGGTGTGTATATAAACCGGAGGGTTGTAGTCCGTAGGACAACCATCATCATACACAATCATACCATAGGCTAGCTTCTAGGGTTTAGCCTCCTTGATCTCGTGGTAGATCCACTCTTGTACTACCCATATCATCAATATTAATCTAGCAGGAGTAGGGTTTTACCTCCACCGAGAGGGCCCGAACCTGGGTAAAATAAAGTGTCCCTTGTCTCCTGTTACCATCCGACCTTGACGCACAGTTCGGGACCCCCTACCCGAGATCCGCCGGTTTTGACACCGACAACCACCCTACCTAAAGGACGTCCGTTCAAGAGAAGAACTCCATTTACGAAAAATAAGGGCAAGAAGATTGTGAACAGATAGCTAGCTAAGATCGATTGTATTTAAATTGTAGCCTTCATTTCTCGATTGTATTTCATGGGCACTTTTTGAACTCATGAATATTTTTAAATTTCATGGGCACCTTTTGAATCCATGAATATTTTTCAAATTTGATGATATTTTTTCATATTCAATATGAAAAAATATTGAATATTCATGAGGACACTCGATCTCGATCCCCCTCCATCTCGATCGCTATCCCCCTCGCCAGATCCCCCTCGCCGCCGAGCACCCCCCGCACCCTCCCCCGCTCCACCGCCGCCGAGCACCCCCCGCATCCTCCCCCGCTCCACCGCCGCCGCTGACCCACCGCACCCTCCCCCGCTCCACCGCCGCCGAGGACCCCCCGCACCCTCCCCCGCTCCACTGCCGCCGCCGACCCCCCGCACCCTCCCCCGCTCCACCGCCACCGCTGACCCCCCGCACCCTCCCTCGCTCCACCGTCACAAATGAGTGCAACTAAAAATCCAAAAAAAAAACAAATATTGATTATATTTTCAAATAACAAATTTGATGATATTTTCAAATAACAAATTTGATGATATTTTTTCATATTCATAAATATTTTAAAATAACAAATTTGATGATATTTTTTAAAAAATTATTACTGTTTTTATAAAAATTTATTACTCTTTCATATTCATATTCATTTTCTAAAAAATTATTAGATGCAACAAAAAATAATTTTTTTTTACTTATGGCGCACCGCTGGGTGGTGCGCCATTGCTATGCAAAAAAAAGTTACTTATGGCGCACCGCTGGTGGTGCACCATTGCTATCTAAAAAAAGATTACTTATGGCACACCGCTCGGGGGTGCGCCATTGCTATCAAAAAAACATACTAATGGCGCACTGCCCAGCGGTGCGCCATTAGTAATCTTCCCCCTAGCTAATTCGCCCGATCCCTTCGTCCCTCCCTCGCCAGATCCACTCCCCCCTCGCCACACCCTCACGCTCCTCCTTCCGCCACCCGGTCGTCGTCCCCCGACGCCATAGCCGCGCCACCATGCTCCCCTCGCTCTGCCGCTGATCCCAGAAGCACCGCCGCGTCTCCCTCGTCCTCCCCGGCTGCTGATGACCCACAAGTATAGGGGATCTATCGTAGTCCTTCGATAAGTAAGAGTGTCGAACCCAACGAGGAGCAGAAGGAAATGATAAGCGGTTTTCAGCAAGGTATTCTCTACAAGTACTGAAATAAGTGGTAACAGATAGTTTTGTGACAAGGTAAATTGTAACGAGCAACAAGTAGCAAAAGTAAATAAAGTGCAGCAAGGTGGCCCAATCCTTTTTGTAGCAAAGGACAAGCCGGAACAAACTCTTATATAAGGAAAAGCGCTCCCGAGGACACATGGGAATATCGTCAAGCTAGTTTTCATCACGTTCATATGATTCACGTTCGGTACTTTGATAATTTGATATGTGGGTGGACCGGTGCTCGGGTGTTGTTCTTACTTGAACAAGCATCCCACTTGTGATTAACCTCTATTGCAAGCATCCTCAACTACAACAAAAGTATTAAGGTAAACCTAACCATAGCATGAAACATATGGATCCAAATCAGCCCCTTACGAAGCAACGCATAAACTAGGGTTTAAGCTTCTGTCACTCTAGCAGCCCATCATCTACTTATTACTTCCCAATGCCTTCCTCTAGGCCCAAATAATGGTGAAATGTTATGTAGTCGGCGTTCAGATAACACCACTAGAGGCTAGACAACATACATCTCATCAAAATATCGAACGAATACCAAATTCACACGACTACTAATAGCAAGACTTCTCCCTTGTCATCAGGAACAAACATAACTACTCACAAAGCATATTCATGTTCATAATCAGAGGGGTAATAATATGCATAAAGGATATGAACATATGATCTTCCACCAAATACACCAACTAGCATCAACTACAAGGAGTAATCAACACTACTAGCAACCTACTAGCACCAATCCCGGACTTGGAGACAATAATTGGATACAAGAGATGAACTAGGGTTAGGAGATGAGATGGTGCTGGTGAAGATGTTGATGGAGATTGCCCTATCCCGATGAGAGGAGCTTTGGTGATGACGATGGCGATGATTTCCCCCTCCCGTAGGGAAGTGTCCCCGGCAGAATAGCTCTGCCAGAGCCCTAGATTGGTTCCGCCAAGGTTCCACCTCGTGGAGGCGGAGTTTCGTCCCGAAAGATTGCTTCTGGTTTTTTCTTGACAAAAGACTTCATATAGGAGAAGATGGGCGTCGGAGAGCCACCAGGGGGCCCACGAGGTAGAGGGCGCGCCCCCACCCTCGTGAGCAGGGTGTGGGCCCCCTGGCCTTCATCTTTGGCGAGGATTTTTCTTTATTTATTTTAAGATATTCCGTGGAGTTTCAGGACTTTTGGAGTTGGGCAGAATAGGTCTCTAATATTTGCTCCTTTTCCAGCCCAGAATTCCAGCTGCCGGCATTCTCCCTCTTCATGTGAACCTTGTAAAATAAGAGAGAGTAGCCATAA
Source organism: Aegilops umbellulata (assembly GCA_032464435.1). Lineage (NCBI taxonomy): Eukaryota > Viridiplantae > Streptophyta > Magnoliopsida > Poales > Poaceae > Aegilops > Aegilops umbellulata. The sequence goes on from CP136055.1 coordinate 508,322,914, forward strand.
GTATTGTGACATAACGTGAAATAACAGCCCAAAATGCAATAAATATCGATATAAAAGCATGATGCAAAATGGATGTATCAACTCCCCCAAGCTTAGACCTCGCTTGTCCTCAAGCGAAAAGCCGATAACAATAAATATGTCCTCATGTTTAGAGGTAGAGGCGTTGATAAAAATAAAATACGGACATGAAGGCATCATGATTATTCTCATAACAGCAACATATATAGATATTGTTATATGATTACTTATGTTCAAGTGATGATCTTTTCTCAATGCAAAAGTATGAATCAGAAACCTTATTGAGAACCAACAAACTATAACCTTAGTCATTGAAGCAATTGCAATTTATCATAACATCGGAAAGAGTCTTTGTCAGAGCTAAAAAAAGCAAGTCCACATACTCAACTATCATCTAATCCTTCATAATTGCTAATACTCATGCAATACTTGTGGTTATGAAGTTTTAATCGGACACAGAGAAAGATAGGGGCTTATTGTTTTGCCCCACAACCTTTTACCTCAAGGGTAATGTCAACAATAATAATTCATGCTCCCCTACATCCAATTAGATCTATATATATATATATATATATATATATATATATATATATATATATATATATATATATATATATATATATATATATATATATATATATATATATATATCATGTTCTTTCCAACATGCTGGGCTTGCCAAAGGATAAAATGAAAAAGGAAGGGTGAAGATCACCATGACTCTTGCATAAGGTAGAAGATAATGATAAATGATAGGCCCTTCGCAGAGGGAAGCAGAGGTTGCCATACGCTTTTATGGTTGGATGCACAAAATCTCAATGCGAAAGAACGTCACTTTATATTGCCCCTTGTGATATGAACCTTTATTATGCAGTCCGTCGCTTTTATTACTTTCACATCACTAGATCGTATAAAGCTTATTTCTCCCACACCAATCAATCATACATATTTAGAGCAATTTTTATTGCTTTGCACCAATGACAACTTACTTGAAGGATCTTACTCAATCCATAGGTAGATATGGTGGACTCTCATGGCAAACTGGTTTAAGGGTATTTGGAAGCACAAGTAGTTTCTCTACTTGGTGCTGAGAATTTGGCTAGCAAGAGGGGGAAAGGCAAGCTCAACATGTTAGAGGATCCATGACAACATACTTTATCTCAGATATAAGAAAAACACAACTCATCACGTTGTCTTCCTTGTCCAACATCAACTCTTTAGCATGTCATATTTTAATGAGTACTCCCAATCATAAAAGATGTCAATGATAATGTATCTATATGTGAAACCTCTCTTTCTTTATTACTTCCTATTAATTGCAACGATGACCAAAGCTATGTCTGCCAACTCCCAACAACTTTTAATCATCATACTCGTTTTATGTGAAGCCATTACTTTCAATAAGATCAATATGAACTCTTTGTTTCTTTTTATTCTTTTTCTCTTTTTCTTTCTTTTATTCACTCAAGATCATAGCAAAATAATCAAGCCCTTGACTCAACACTAATCTTTATTATATATAGCTCACGGACTCGATTACATAGAGAGATCATAAGGCAAAACTCAAAACTAAATCATGCCATCAACTTTATTCTACTAGATCAAGATACTACTAATAGGATCGAACTAAGAAAAACGGTAAAGATAGGAGATGTGATTGTGATATGATACCGGGGCACCTCCCCCAAGCTTGGCAGTTGCCAAGGGGAGTGCCCATTCCCATGTGATTATGTCTCCTTCTTTGTTGTTGGTGTAATATTCTTGGCGATGATTCCTCTCAGGATACGGTTCTCCTCCTCGAGCTTATTGACTTGTTGTTTGAGGTCCATTATTTCCTTACGAAGCTTTCCTGTAACGGCTAAAGCTCCTTGCACCCAAGGGTGTTGCATAGCTGCGGGAGAACAAGTGACACTCCTCTTCATATTTTCATAAGAAAGAAATCTAACATTGGAAGGGATAACTGAGTTTGGAATAGCTGAGCTCTGTAGTTCCCCCATCGTGAATCCATCTCAGAAGCGAGAGGTGACTTCTTGATTCTCCATGGCATCTACCCTCATCAAGTCAGCCTCCATCTCTTCCTCCGTTGCTGGCCCAAAGTGGTCAGCGTCGCTGTTTGCCCTTGGTTCTGGTGCCGGATTAGATACCCGCCCGGCTCTCCCCGACTGACTCTTGAGAAGACATCTTGCTCTACTCTGCAGCAGCAGCAACTTGAAACAAAAACAGAGGATAATTGCATGATACGGGAGTCAAAACCTTCGGGAGAATATATAGTGAATTTTTATCGACCAAAATACGTATCATACAAGAAAACGGAGTCCGAAAGGCACACGAGGTGCTCACGAGGTAGGGGGGCGCGCCCACCACCCTCGTGCCCTTCCCAGACTGCCACTTATTTTTCTATTTTTCTAAATATTCCAAAACGGAGAAATATTGCCTTAAGAATTGTTTTGGAGTCGGTTTACTTACCGTACCACATACCTATTCCTTTTCGGGGTCTGAAACGTTCTGGAAAGTATCTCTTATGTATTCCTCCGGGGTTACGGTTTCAATAATATTGGTTTCAACATTTATGGGATTACCTGAGATATAATGTTTAATTCTTTGACCGTTTACCACCTTCAGATTTGTGCCTTCGAAGTTGTTGATTTTTATGGCACCAGAACGATAGACCTCCTCGATAACGTAGGGGCCTTCCCATTTAGAGAGAAGTTTTCCTGCAAAAAAACTTAAATGAGAGTTGTATAGCAATACATAATCACCTACGTTAAACTCACGCTTTTGTATCCTTTTGTCATGCCATCTTTTAACTTTTTCTTTAAATAATTGGCATTTTCATAAGCTTGGGTTCTCCATTCATCAAGTGAGCTAATATCAAATAACCTCTTCTCACCGGCAAGTTTGAAATCATAGTTGAGCTCTTTAATAGCCCAATAAGCCTTATGTTCTAGTTCGAGAGGTAAGTGACATGCTTTTCCATAAACCATTTTATACGGAGACATACCCATAGGATTTTTATATGCAGTTCTATATGCCCATAATGCACCATCAAGTTTCTTGGACCAATTCCTTCTAGACCTATTGACAGTCTTTTGCAAAATTAATTTGAGCTCTCTGTTGCTCAATTCTCCTTGACCACTAGACTGTGGGTGATAAGGAGATGCAATTCTATGATTAACGTCATACTTAGCAAGCATTTTACGGAAAGCACCATGAATAAAGTGTGAACCACCATCAGTCATTAAATATCTAGGGACTCCAAACCTCGGAAAAATAACTTCCTTAAGAATTTTAATAGAAGTGTTATGATCAGCACTACTAGTTGGAATAGCTTCTACCCACTTAGTAACGTAATCAACAACAACTAAAATATGTGTATATCCATTAGAGGCAGGAAAAGGTCCCATATAATCAAAGCCCCAAACATCAAATGGTTCAATAACAAGGGAATAATTCATAGGCATTTCTTGACGTCTACTAATATTACCGATTCTTTGGCATTCATCACAAGACAAGACAAACTTACGGGCATCCTTGAAGAGAGTAGGCCAATAAAAACCGGATTGCAATACCTTATGTGTAGTTCTATCTCTAGCGTGGTGTCCTCCATAAGCTTCGAAGTGGCACTTGCGTAGGATCTGTTCCTGTTCATGCTCAGGTACACAACATCTAATAACACCATCTACTCCTTCTTTATAAAGATGTGGGTCATCCCAGAAGTAATGTCTCAAATCATAGAAGAACTTTTTCTTTTGTTGGTATGTGAAGCTAGGTGGTATGAATTTGGCAACTATGTAATTAGCATAATCAGCATACCAAGGAGTACTATGAGAGGTACTTATGACATTTAATTGTTCATCAGGAAAGCTATCATCAATAGGTAGTGGGTCATCAAGAACATTCTCTAACCTAGATGAGTTGTCTGCAACGGGGTTCTCAGCTCCTTTTCTATCAACAATATGCAAGTCAAATTCTTGTAGCAACAGAACCCATCTAATAAGTCTAGGTTTAGCATCTTTCTTTTCCATAAGATATTTAATAGCAGCATGATCAGTGTGAATAGTTACTTTAGAATCAACAATATAGGGTCTGAACTTATCACAAGCAAATACAACTGCTAAAAGTTCTTTTTCAGTAGTAGCATAATTTCTTTGAGCATTGTCTAGAGTCTTACTAGCATAATGGATAACATTTAATTTCTTATCAACTCTTTGCCCAAAAACAGCACCTACAACATAATCACTAGCATCACACATAATTTCAAAGGGTAAGTTCCAATCAGGTGGCTGAACAACAGGTGCAGAGACTAATGCTTTCTTAAGTATTTCAAATGCTTCTACACAATCATCATCAAAGACAAATGGTATATCTTTTTGCAATAAATTAGTCAGAGGCCGAGAAATTTTTGAGAAGTCCTTAATGAACCTCCTATAAAATCCGGTGTGACCAAGGAAACTTCTTATACCTTTGATGTCCTTGGGACATGGCATCTTTTCAATAGCATCAACCTTGGCTTTATCAACTTCAATACCTCTTTGAGAAACTTTATGCCCCAAGACAATACCCTCATTTACCATAAAATGGCACTTTTCCCAATTCAAGACAAGATTAGTTTCTTCACATCTCTGCAAAACTCGATCAAGATTGCACAAGCAATCATCAAAAGAGGAACCATAGACGGAAAAGTCGTCCATGAAAACATCACAAATCTTTTCACAAAAGTCAGAGAATATAGCCATCATGCATCTTTGAAAGGTAGCAGGCGCATTACATAAACCAAAAGGCATACGTCTATAAGAAAAAGTACCAAAAGGGCATGTAAAAGTAGTCTTTGATTGATCTCTAGCCGACACAGGTATTTGAGAGAAACCAGAATAACCATCTAGGAAGCAATAATGTGTATGTTTGCATAATGTCTTCAAAGTCTAGAGAAAGCATGTATTTCAGAGAAAAAATTCGTAGTTATACTAGGGCACATAGCATTTAGAGTACTCTGAAATTCAGTTTTGAAATTTTTTGTTAGATAGTGGCTACACTAATCTAGAGTAGTATCCTAATCTGATGGAGTACTCGATTTAAAACTCCTGGAGCATCATGACAGAAAGATGCATTATTATTTACTGAAGCATCATGACAGAAAGATGCATTCAACACCTGGAAGAATAACACAAGCTGTAAATTAAATAACATGCTCTGCCAATTACTTACTGTAGATTCTTCAAAATTTTATACTCCCTCCGTTCCTTGATATAAGGTGTATAGATTTTTGAGAAAAATTCTGAAATATAAGGTTTATTGCGTTGCACCACTCGTTTGGACAATTTTTTAAGGGATTTGATTACATTTCCTTATATAGGGCAAGCTCCTCTATTTTCTCATGTCAATTAGTCAGGTGTAATCTCTCCCAAAACTTGTGAAATTTTTTCTCCACATGCGTTCTTTAATTTCCGTGCCAAAATCTATACACCCTATATTGAGGAACGGAGGGAGTATATGCCAATGTATCTACTGCTGTAGCTTGCTCAGAATAGAGGATGATCAGCGGCAGTTTGTGCAGTTGTGTTATGTAGTATGACAAAACATGTAAATGTACATTACATTGTTGCTCAACGCCATTTATAACTCTGTCAAATTCAGACAGACCATAGAATGCAGTAACAAAAATTTAGATTGGTGTTGGAATGCAGTCAAAATTCAGACATGTAGCCTTGCAAGCAAAAGTATATTTGTGGTGCTATAACCTTTTACTCAAAGTGGGTGGATGGATCTACATCAGCCATTTCTACTGCTACTTGTGAGGAGAAGTAGTGATGCCGATTGACGCAACATATATGGCAGTTGACACAATCAGTCGGAGATGCATATAATTTGCTAGAGCATGAGAGAATAATATTTGAATCAAGAATATATAACTCTTCGAAGCAAAAGAAATGGGAAAACAAAATTGTACAATCTTTTTATGAAGATATGCCAAACTCCTCAACAGTTGGTTAGTCTCATTAGGGGAAAATAATAGGATACTTTGTTAAATTAGAAGTCGTCAACATGCTGCTGATGAACTGCTGATGTGTCCTGTATGATGTATGTGATGCTGCTGATGTATGGTTTTTTTATCAAGATGCCAAACATTCATCTAGTTTTGCTATGAACTGTTGCTAATGTATGATGTAGTTGCTTCACTTGCTATCTTGCTTAGGATTCTGCACTGTGCCGTTTAAGAGTTTTTAGATGAACGTCTATAGTGCTTTTTCTTCTCTGCTAACTCCGTTCTGGAGTTGTTGTTGGCCGGTAACAGCATGTTTGAAGTACAATTGTTACCAATGTGGGCTTGTGGAATCCCATGACAAAAGTCTTGAGTTGGATTCAGTCATAGGATTTTGTGCTATTTCACATTTCCACCGGTACTTGGTCATTGCTGGTAGTGTCATTGTGATCTTCTAAAATGACCCATTGGCGACTTCATTACGCGGGGATAATGATTTTGCAGGTACCCCGAGAGGCCCTTAAGTTTGCCGAAATGTTGATTAACTTCCGTTTCGGCAAATTCGGGTACTCCATGTGTCCTATTTTCAGCAAAGGTCATGCTGAAACTTTCCGTGAATTTTAGCATGACTTTGCTAAAAATAGGACATATGGGATACTTGCGACTAATGCATGGGCCGGGGTATTCTTAGTACTTAATTAAGTAGGATCAACTGCCCCTTTATTCTTGTTGCATTAAACCATAGGTGGCAATAGAGCCAAGTGATTAGCCCAACTTAGAATTCTCCTTCCCTTTTCTTGATAGGCTATATATTATTAGAAAATACCCATATATATCAGTCAACCTAGCTAGGGTGCCTTGGCATCGATAAACCCTAAATGATGAAAACTTAACTTAGCATTTAGGGTGCCTCAGCGTCGACAAACCCTAAATTATAAAACCTTGGCTTTTAGGGTGCCTCAGTGTTGATAAAAACCTAAATGATGAAAGCTTAGGCTTTTAGGGTGCCTCGGCGTCGACAAACCCTAAATGATAAAAGCTTAGCTTTTAGGATGCCTCGGTGTCGACAAACCCTAAATGATGAGACCATGATCTTGTTCCTTGACAATAACCAACTTTTTGACCAAACTTTTTTCCTATTTAGAGCGAAACATGGCCCACAACGATCAGGCCGGCGGTTCAGGCAAGCAATTCTGGGAGCTGTCCCAGGAGATGGAGGAAGAACCTCACCGCTATGAGGACGCCGCAGAAGACACCGATCCTGACTACACAACCCCTAGTGGCGTCGGGGATGACACCACTGATGGTGCCGTCGAGGATGCCACCCCTGATGATGGCAACGCACGCACATATGACAGCCAACCGAAGAGGCAACGGAAGGACCGGCGCCCGAACGTGCTCAGCACCGTCAAGGAGGAATTTACGGAAGTGAACTCCGATGGGCATCCAACGACGCCCAAAGAATTAGTCAAGGGGTACTCGGTTCAGCTCGAGTGCATTCTCCGGAGCACCATCTCGATCAACACCGAGAACCTGAGGCATAAGGACCGAGGGAATTTGCGCAACCTCCTCTTCACGAAGCTGCACGAACGATACAAGTTCCCCGCAGACTTTGCAAACACACGCCTCTCAGGGAATAAAGTGAACAATGTCGCCCTCACGAGGATGAGCACGACCCTGTCTACTTGGAGAAGCACGGTGAAGAGAATGATTGACAAAGGTGATAGTTATGAGAAGATCAAGGCGAAAAATCCTTCGATCAGCGAAGATGATTACAAGGAGTTCAAGATCAAGTGCGAGAGCAGCGCAACCTCCAAATCAAGTCAGTGGCGGAAAGAAATGCGGGAGTTGAACTTAGGGGTCCACCAACTCGGTCCCGGCTATTACAGAGTGGCGGAGCCTATATGGGACAAGGAGGACGCGGAGCGTGCCGAGCAAGGCCTACCGCCCCGCTTCGAGAAATAACGTGACAAGCAGACCAGGAACTATGTCAGGGCCCGGTACAAGGAGGACCCGGTAACAAAGGAGCTTACCAGGGATCCGAAGACCAGGGCGCTTGAGCGTGTTCTAGTAAGGAATACACCCCCGCGTAATTAGCTCCATATGGTTGCATTCTAATTAATGAAGCCAAATTTCTAAATAGTTCACATTCCTTCCGCAGGAGACTGAAAGCAGTAGTGCGGGGTCGTATCAGAGCTCCCCTTGGGACATCACTCTAAATAGGGCGTTGAACATAATGAAAAACAAGGATAAGCTCAGTAAGCCGTCGTCAGCTGGTCGTGTGGCCGGCAAAGGCTTGTCCACAAAATGGTCGTCATACTATAACACTGGTGGGCGAAAGGAGAGAAATACCAGCTCGGAAAGCCAGTCGCGCGAGGTTCAAGAACTCAAGGCACAAGTGGCACGGATTACGGAGATAGTCCAAGAGCAAGTGCAACAACAACTGGGAACGACGCTCACCGCCATTGTGCCTACCTTGATTGAGGGGCTGCATGCGTGGATTGCAGGCGGCCAACAGGGGCCGCCCCCGGTTCCCAGCTTCACGGCCAGCAATTCGCACAACGCGCACGTGGCGCCATTGGTGTCTCCGGCGGAGGCGGTATTGGTGTCTCCGACGCTGGCACGGGCATTGGAGCTTAATGCACCCGAGTGTACGCCGGCCGGCACCTCGGCAGCAAGCGGCCCCTCCGTCAGTTGCACGCCCGCCGTTGGCGGTGCCTCGACATTAGCCGAGCTCGACGCCATCATGGTAACTAAGCCTCTCGGCCGATGACTTCATCTCCTTGCCTTTGACTGGGCATCCCTGACGCCCTACATGTTTTCGCAGGGCACCGCCGACGTTCCATGCACTCTCCTGCACTTCGTGGGCGGCTAGTTGATCGATGTCGCCAAGGGCAGAATCGTTCAACTGGGCAACCCCGTGTTCCACGGTAATCCGATGCCACCCACCGTGTATAGGGTTAAACTGGTTCGGGTGCTGCCAGGCTGCGACGAGTTGTTACCTCCGATTCAACCCGCTGGGGCCAACGAAGATGATGTGATGACCCTCAGCGCCTGCGTAAGCTGGCCCCTGCTTTGGCCGAAGAGCCAGATTCGTTTGGGGGCGGGGGACACCACCCCAAAGACAACACCGCCAATCGTGACGGCGCCAAGCCATGGCAAGACCGCCACAACGCTACCGGACATGCCTGACATCCCTATGGCGCAGGATCCGGACATGCATACGGCACAGGATCCGGACGACGACAACGACGACGACGACGGTACATTTACCAACGTCGATAAGTACTTTGCCGAACATGGGTACGATGACGAATTCTTGGGGCCTCCTTCTCAAGAACCCAACCCTTCAAAAGACGACCGCGATCTAGCTGGTCCCGCGGAGAAACCCAATTACAACAGGCGTCGTCTGGCATTCAGTTCTCAGGAGACGCCTCCAGCTGCCGCCTTCACCGAGCCTCAGATAGCCGAGGTGCGAAATATTATCAGCCCCAACACACTCAAGAAGGCGGTCTGTGAGTAGAACTCGATCCCATTACAGCAGAAGAAGAAGGGACGGAAAAGAAAAAATAACAAGGGTGCGAGCCAGCCGGCACCGAGTACGATCCGTGCTTAGGACGGGCCACCTTCACCTAAGGATATCTCGAGGAGGGTGCACGTGGCGGGTAGGCCGATGCTACCAACTAATCTGCTCAATGCTGCAACCGATGCTATGCGGAGTTTGCATGATAGCGTTCTTTCTTTGGAGAAGCGGCGTCTCCGAGAGAATGATGTGACATACCCGGTTTTCGTGGCCAAGGTGCCAGAGGGCAAGGGCTTTGTGGAAAGCGCCATCGGGGGTAATGATCGTCCTGCGGTTTGATGACATCTTCGCTATCTTTAACCTTCATCCGCTGCACTACACCTTCGTTCGGCTATTTTCGCTGAGTTTGGAGATGCGGATCATTAGAGACAAGACCCCGGAGATCGTGATAGTCGACCCCTTCTACATGCGTGCCAAGATCTTGGGCAGCGTTGGGGACCGGCAAGTCGCGAGTTCATACCTCGAAGGTGTCAATCTGACAAACCCAGATAAGGATAACTTCCTCGTGCCTTACTTAATTTCCTGAGTAAGTCATCCCCTCACCGCCCCATAACATATGATTTCTTAGATTTTGATCGTTCTTTTTTCTAACATTCCGTGTTTTGAGCAGTGACACACATTGCACACTTATCCTCTTAAGCCCAAAATATTCCATGGCCACGTATTTCGACTCGGACCGTTAGTCGAAGAAAGACTACACAAACATCAAGAAATTTCTTGATGATGTTCTCCCCGACTACGCCAGATCTGGAGGCACCTTCAGCAGGCCAATTTGTAGATACGGCAAGTACGTGTTCAGCCACAATACGACGTTCCCCTGCGTCAAGCAGCCGCCTGGCGGTCAGAAGGATGCCTACTACACCCTCCATCACATGCGGGCGATCGTACGGGACCATAATCACCTTCTGCTACCAAATAATCTCAAAGAGTGGGCCACACGCTTGTCGGCAATCCAAGACGCGGACATCAGATAAGAATTCTTTCGCATCCAGTCGGAGTTTGCGGAAATCATCCATCAAGATGTCCTTCGTACCTCGGGGCAGTTCTACCTTAGATATCAACCGTCCAACAGTGAGATAGAAACAATGCTACAAATGCAGGCTGACAACGCCCGCGATTTCATGACCACCACGAAAGACGGCAGCTTCATCCACGCTCCATTCCCTGAGTCGAGTCGAAAGTAGCGATGCTATGTAGTTCTGAAATGTCGATTGGCTCATGTTGTAATATTAAACTTTAATGAACTTGTATGTCTCTTTGGTTTGGACAGTCGTTCAACTTATATGTAATCCATGCTATTAATGTGTTGCTTTTCTCTTCCGATCCTTTTGTTGCATACTTATATATAACTTATGTATTGTGTGTGAATTGTTACTAACGTTTTGTTTGGCTAGTGCATAGAGATGCCGTCGTATGTCGTGTACAAGGGTAAGGTTCCTGGAGTCTACGACGACTGGGAGGAGTGTCGGAGACAGGTTCACCGTTTCAGCGGTAACAGTTACAAAGGGTACACCACTAGGGCGGAGGCGGAAGTTAGATACGCGCGCTATCTAGCGGGGGAGAGGAGGGAGCGTTGGAGGAACCGGATGAAGACCAGTTTCATCGCGATTATGCTCATCGTGATGACCACAGCTCTCTTCTATGTGATGGTAGTTTAGATGATCGATATCGACTTGTATGTGAAGACAAACTCGCTACTCACGATTTCGAGACTTGTAATGTTCTATCTTTGTTCGGTATTTCAAATTGGGAGAATAATATGATGAATTGTATTCAGAGACTCATCTTCTATTGTATTCGATAAATCTGCTGTTTATATGTTGTGCTCTCTATATTATGTGCAGTAATATGTTTTGTAACCTGTGCAAATATCAGAAAAGAAAAAAAAATCCCTAATATTCATACTAGTGGCGCACCACTCAGAACACTAATGGCGCACTGCAAAAAGGACTCTAATGGCGCATCATCCACTAGTGCGCCATTAGTATACCAAAGCACATGGGTAAATATGGCCCCCTGGGAGGCATACTAATGGCGCACCATGGGCTATACTAATGGCGCACCAGTGGTGCGGCATTAGTAAAAAATTCTAATGGCGTGGTGCTAGTGGTGCACCTGTAGTGCGCCATTAGTAGGCAAAACATGTGCGCCACTAGTAGGCCTTTTCCTAGAAGTGTACGCTATGACTCCCCGGCAACGGCACCAGAAAAAGGTCTTGATAACCCACAAGTATAGGGGATCAATTGTAGCCTCTTTCGATAAGTAAGAGTGTCGAACCCAACAAGGAGCTAAAGGCAGAACAAATATTCCCTCAAGTTCTATCGACCACCGATACAACTCTACGCACGCTTGATGTTCGCTTTACCTAGAACAAGTATGAAACTAGAAGTACTTTGTAGGTGTTTTTGGATAGGTTCGCCCCCTGGTAGGCTGTTTAGATAAAGACACAACTAAATTATTTTTAGTAGAGAGCTTTTTGTTACGAGAAAGTTATTTGTCCCTAGGCAATCGATAACTAGACCGGTAATCATTATTACAATTTTATTTGAGGGAGAGGCATAAGCTAACATACTTTCTCTACTTGGATCATATGCATTTATGATTGGAACTCTAGCAAGCATCCACAACTACTAAAGATCATTAACGTAAAACCCAACCATAGCATTAAAGCATCAAGTCATCTTTATCCCATATGCAACAACCCCCTTACTCGGGTTTGTGTTTCAGTCACTCACGCAACCCACTATAAGCGAATCATGAACGTATTGCAACACCCTACAATGGGGATCCCTCACGCTTGCGCAACACGGAGAGCACCATAGGACAACACCAATAATAAACACATGCAACTCAAACCAATCACGATCATCAATTAACCCATAGGACAAAACGGATCTACTCAAACATCATAGGATAGCCATACATCATTGGGAAATAATATATAGCGTTAAGCACCATGTTTAAGTAGAGATTACAGCGGGTAAAAGAGGGGTTACACCGCTGCATAGAGGGGGGAAGAGTTGGTGATGATGGCGGTGAAGTTGTTGGTGAAGATTGCGGTGATGATGATGGCCATGGAAGTGTTCCGGCGCCACCAGAAGAGAAGGGGAGAGGGGGCCCCTTCGTCTTCTTCTTCCTTGACCTCCTCCCTAGATGGGAGAAGGGTTTACCCTCTGGTCCTTGGCCCCCATGGTGTGGGAGGGGCGAGAGCCCCTCCGGGATTGGATCTGTCTCTCTGTTTCTCTCTGTTTCTGCGTTCTGTTCTGCTGCCCTTTCACCGTTTCGTATATATATGGAGATCCGTAACTCCGATTGGACTGAAATCTTTGCCGTGATTTTTTTCTAAAAATTAGCTTTCTTGCGGCCGAAGAAGGGCATCAACCGCCTTACAGAAAACAAAAGTTAAGGGGTCATGGCCACAAAATGACCCAGTTTCACGGTTCACTTAACGACCCAGTGCCATAATTAACATAAAAACAAAATAAAAAACACCGCCCGCGCGCTCCTGCCGCGCTTGTTGATGTCGTGGTCGTGGCCGTCTTCAGTGGCCGCCGGTGTCGTCGGCATCGCTGACGAGGTCGACGTAGTCTGGCGGCGTCCAGAGGTGGGCCGGCGGTCCGTGGTGCATGGGGGCGGCGGGCTGGAAGGTGGCAGGTGCCTGCACCACCTCCTCCTGTGACGAGGCATCCCGCTCCGGTGACCGCGGCGGCGTGGGGCACCAGTTCACGCCCCCCACGGCGTCGGCCATCTGCTCCACCGTGCACAACCAGGTCCACCCCTGGCCCACCAGGCCTGGGTGGAGCGCGGACACCAATAGCTGCTCTATCACCTCCTCCTTTGCCACAATCTCTAGCTCAGGGATGGCGACGTCGCGGCGCGCACGGCCACTCATCGGCACCGGCGGGATCGGGACCCGGTCGGCGGAGAGGTGCCAATTGTTTGGGAGGTGGACGTCGCTCCACGGGACCGGCTTCCTCGTCTCCCAATAGCACCGACATACGTTGGCGTTGAGGTACTGCCGGTCGCGCTCGCCGGCGGCCCTAGGGGCGATGGTGAAGGGGGCAGGCGTGGGGGCCCGACGGGAGGCGCGCGACGGTGATGCGGGCTCCTCCTTCTTCATGGAGCCGCGGCGGCGGCCGAGGAGGAGCCGGCCTCGCGGTCGTGCTTCCCCTTGCGGTCGTAGTGTTGGGGAACGTAGTAATTTCAAAAAAATTCCTACGCACACGCAAGATCATGGTGATGCATAGCAACGAGAGGGGAGAGTGTTGTCTACGTACCCTCGTAGACCGAAGCGGAAGCGTTGACGCGACGTAGAGGAAGTAGTCGTACGTCTTCCCGATCCGACCGATCCAAGCACCGTTACTCCGGCACCTCCGAGTTCTTGGCACACGTTCAGCTCGATGACGCACCCCTAGCTCCGATCCAGCAAAGCTTCGGGGAGGAGTTCCGTCAGCACGATAGCGTGGTGACAATCTTGATGTTCTACCGGCGCAGGGCTTCGCCTAAGCACTGCAATGATATATTCGAGGTGGAATATGGTGGAGGGGGGCACCACACACGGCTAAGGAACGATTACGAAGATCAACTTGTGTGTCCATGGGGTGCCCCCTGCCCCCGTATATAAAGGAGCAAGGGAGGGAGGAGGCCGGCCCTAGGTTTGGCGCGCCAAGGGGAGTCCTACTCCCACCGCGAGTAGGATTCCCCCTTTCCTAGTCCAACTAGGAGTCCTTCCATGTAGGGGGAGTAGGAGAGAAGGAAAGGGAAGAGAGAAGGAGAAGGAAGGAAGGGGGCGCCCCCCCTTCCCTAGTCCAATTCGTACTAGAGCAAGGGGAGGGGCGCGGCCACCTTTTGGCCCTTTCTCTCCTTTTCCCGTATGGCCCAATGAGGCCCAATACGAATTCCAGTAACTCTCCGGTACTCCGATAAATACCCGAACCACTCAGAACCTTTCCGATGTCCGAATATAGTCGTCCAATATATCGATCTTTACGTCTCGACCATTTCGAGACTCCTCGTCATGTCCCCGATCTCATCCGGGACTCCGAACTCCTTCGGTACATCAAAACTCATAAACTCATAATAACTGTCATCGTAACCTTAAGCGTGCGGACCCTACGGTTCGAGAACAATGTAGACATGACCGAGACACATCTCCGGTCAATAACCAATAGCGGGACCTGGATGCCCATATTGGCTCCTACATATTCTACGAAGATCTTTATCGGTCAGACCGCATAACAACATACGTTGTTCCCTTTGTCCATCGGTATGTTACTTGCCCGAGATTCAATCGTCGGTATCCAATACCAAGTTCAATCTTGTTACCGGCAAGTCTCTTTACTCGTTCCGTAATACATCATCCCGCAACTAACTCATTAGTTGCAATGCTTGCAAGGCTTAAGTGATGTGCATTACCGAGAGGGCCCAGAGATACCTCTCCCACAATTGGAGTGACAAATCCTAATCTTGAAATACGCCAACCCAACATCTACCTTTGGTGACACCTGTAGTACTCCTTTATAATCACCCAGTTACGTTGTGACGTTTGGTAGCACCCAAAGTGTTCCTCCGGCAAACGGGAGTTGCATAATCTCATAGTCAAAGGAACATGTATAAGTCATGGATAAAAGCAACAACAACATACTAAACGATCGGGTGCTATGCTAATGGAATGGGTCATGTCAATCAGATCATTCAACTAATGATGTGACCTTGTTAATCAAATGACAACTCCTTTGTCCATGGTTAGGAAACTTAACCATCTTTGATTAACAAGCTAGTCAAGTAGAGGCATACTAGTGACACTCTGTTTGTCTATGTATCCACACATGTATTATGTTTCCAGTTAATACAATTCTAGCATGAATAATAAACATTTATCATGATATGTAAGGAAATAAATAATAACTTTATTATTGCCTCTAGGGCATATTTCCTTCAGTCTCCCACTTGCACTAGAGTCAATAATCTAGGTCACATCACCATGTGATTAACTCACATCACCATGTGATTAACTCGATAGTTCACATCATCATGTGATTAACACCCATAGTTCACATCGCCATGTGACCAACACCCAAAGGGTTTGCTAGATTCAGTAATCTAGTTCACATCACTATGTGATTAACACCCAAAGAGTACTACGGTGTGATCATGTTTTGCTTGTGAGAGAAGTTTAGTCAACGGGTCTGCCACATTCAGATCCGTTATGTATTTTGCAATTTTCTATGTCTACAATGCTCTGCACGGAGCTACTCTAGCTAATTGCTCCCACTTTCAATATGTATCTAGATCGAGACTTAGAGTCATCCAGATCGGTGTCAAAACTTGCATCGACGTAACCCTTTACGACGAACCTTTTGTCACTTCCATAATCGAGAAACATATCCTTATTCCACTAAGGATAATTTTGACCGCTGTCCAGTGATCTACTCCTAGATCACTATTGTACTCCCTTGCCAAACTCAGTGTAGGGTATACAATAGATCTGGTACACAGCATGGCATGCTTTATAGAACCTATGGCCAAGGCATAGGGAATGACTTTCATTCTCATTCTATCTTCTGCCGTGGTCGAGTTTTGAGTCTTTACTCAACTTCATACCTTGTAACACAGGAAAGAACTCTTTCTTTGACTGTTCCATTTTGAACTACTTCAAAATCTTGTCAAGGTATGCACTCATTGAAAACTTATCAAGCGTCTTGATCTATCTCTATAGATCTTGATGCTCAATATGTAAGCAGCTTTACCGAGGTCCTTCTTCGAAAAACTTCTTTCAAACACTCCTTTATGCTTTGTAGAATAATTCTACATTATTTCCGATCAACAATATGTCATTTACATATACTTATCAGAAATGCTGTAGTGCTCCCACTCACTTTCTTGTAAATACAGGCTTCACCGCAAGTCTGTATAAAACTATATGCTTTGATCAACTCATCAAAGCGTATATTCCAACTCCGAGATGCTTGCACCAGTCCATAGATGGATCGCTGGAGCTTGCACATTTTGTTAGCACCTTTAGGATTGACAAAACCTTCTGGCTGCATCATATACAACTCTTCTTTAATAAATCCATTAAGGAATGCAGTTTTGTTTTATCCGTTTGCCAGATTTCATAAAATGCGGCAATTGCTAACATGATTCGGACAGACTTAAGCATGGATACGAGTGAGAAACTCTCATCGTAGTCAACACCTTGAACTTGTCGAAAACCTTTTGCGACAATTCTAGATTTGTAGATAGTAACACTACTATCAGCTTCTGTCTTCCTCTTGAAGATCCATTTATTTTCTATGGCTTGCCGATCATCGGGCAAATCCATCAAAGTCCATACTTTGTTCTCATACATGGATCCCATCTCAGATTTCATGGCTTTAAGCCATTTTGCGGAATCTGGGCTCACCATCGCTTCTTCATAGTTCGTAGGTTCATCATGATCTAGTAGCATGACTTCCAGAACAGGACTGCCGTACCACTCTAGTGCGGATCTTACTCTGGTTGATCTACGAGGTTCTGTAGTAACTTGTTCTGTAGTTCTATGATCATCATCATCAACCTCCTCACTAGTTGGTTTTGACGTCACAAAAACTGGTTCCTGTGATGTACTGGTTTCCAACAAGGGAATAGGTACAGTTACTGTTGGGGAACGTTGCAGAAAATTAAAATTTTCCTACGGTTTCACCAAGATCCATCTATGAGTTCATCTAAGCAACGAGTCATGGGAGAGAGATTGCATCTACATACCACTTGCAGATCGCGTGCGGAAGCGTTCAAGGGGATGGTGATGACGTAGTCGTACTCGTCGTGATTCGAATCACCGATGACCAAGTGCTGAACGGACAGCACCTCCGCGTTCAACACACGTACGGGACGATCGACGTCTCCTCCTTCTTGATCCAGCAAGGGGAAGGAGAGGTTGAGGAAGAAGACTCCAACGGGAGCACGACGGCGTGGTGTGGTTGGTGCAGCAGAACTCCGACAGGGCTTCGCCAAGCGCGTACGGAGGAGGAGAGGTGTTGGGGAGGGGAGGGGCTGCGCCTTGACTTGTATGTGCAACCCTCCCCTCACCCCTCTATTTATAGGGGAAGGGGCAAGGGGGGCCGGCCCCCTCTAGATGGATCTAGAGGGGGGGGCGGCGGCCAAGGGGGAGGGGGCTTGCCCCCCAAGCAAGGGGGCGCCCCCCTTTAGGGTTCCCCCAAACCCTAGGGCGCATGGGCCCTTGGGGGGAGGCGCACCAGCCCACTTTGGGCTGGTTCCCTTCCCCTTTGCAGCCCATGAGCCCTTCCGGGAGAGGTGGCCCCTCCCGGTGGACCCCCGAGGCCCCTCCGGTGGCCCCGGTACAATACCGATATGCCCCCGAACTATTCCGGTGTCCGTATGACAACTTCCCATATATAAATCTTTACCTCCGGATCACTCCGGAACTCCTCGTGACGTCCGGGATCTCATCCGGGACTCCGAACAACATTCGGTAATCACATACAAGTCTTCCTAATAACCCTGGCGTCACCGAACCTTAAGTGTGTAGACCCTACGGGTTCGGGAGACATGCAGACATGACCAAGACGACTCTCGGACAATAACCAACAGCGGGATCTGGATACCCATGTTGGCTCCCACATGTTCCTCGATGATGTCATCGGATGAACCACGATGTCGAGGGTTCAAGCAACCCCGTAAACTATTCCCTTTGTCAATCGGTAGGTTACTTGCCCGAGACTCGATCGTCGGTATCCCAATACCTCGTTTAGTCCCGTTACCGGCAAGTCACTTTACTCGTACCGTAATGCATGATCCCGTGGCCAAACACTTGGTCACTTTGAGCTCATTATGATGATGCATTACCGAGTGGGCCCGGTGATACCTCTCCGTCACACGGAGTGACAAATCCCAGTCTTGATCCGTGTCAACCCAATAGATACTTTCGGAGATACCTGTAGTGCACCTTTATAGTCACCCAGTTACGTTGTGACGTTTGGTACACCCAAAGCACTCCTACAGTATCCGGGAGTTACACGATCTCATGGTCTAAGGAAAAGATACACGACATTGGAAAGCTCTAGCAAAACGAACTACACGATCTTGTGCTATGCTTAGGATTGGGTCTTGTCCATCACATCATTCTCCTAATGATGTGATCTCGTTATCAATGACATCCCCATGTCCATAGTCAGGAAACCATGACTATCTATTGATTAACGAGCTAGTCAACTAGAGGCTTACTAGGGACATATTGGTGTCTAGTATTCACACATGTATTACGATTTCCAGATAACACAGTTATAGCATGAATAAAGACAATTACCATGAACAAGGAAATATAATAATAATACTTTTATTATTGCCTCTAGGGCATATTTCCAACAGTCTCCCACTTGCACTAGAGTCAATAATCTAGTTACATTGTGATGAATCGAACACCCATAGAGTTCTGGTGCTGATCATGTTTTGCCCTAGGGAGAGGTTTAGTCAACGGATCTGCGACATTCAGATCGGTGTGCACTTTACAAATTTCTATGTCTCCATCTTGAACATTTTCACGGATGGAGTTGAAGCGACGCTTGATGTGCCTGGTCTTCTTGTGAAACCTGGGCTCCTTGGCCAGTGCAATAGCTCCAGTGTTGTCACAGAAGAGTTTGATCAGCCCCGACGCATTGGGTATGACTCCTAGGTCGGTGATGAACTCCTTCACCCAAATTGCCTCATGCGCTGCCTCCGAGGCTGCCATGTATTCCGCTTCACATGTAGATCCCGCCACGACGCTCTGCTTGCAGCTGCACCAGCTCACTGCTCCACCATTCAACATATACACGTATCCGGTTTGTGACTTAGAGTCATCCAGATCTGTGTCGAAGCTAGCATCGACGTAACCCTTTACGACAAGCTCTTCGTCACCTCCATAAACGAGAAACATGTCCTTAGTCCTTTTCAGGTACTTAAGGATATTCTTGACCGCTGTCCAGTGTTCCTTGCCGGGGTTACTTTGGTACCTACCTACCAAACTTACGGCAAGGTTTACATCAGGTCTGGTACACAGCATGGCATACATAATGGATCCTATGGCTGAAGCATAGGGGATGACGCTCATCTCTTGTTTATCCTTTGCCGTGGTCGGGCATTGAGCCGAGCTCAATTTCACACCTTGCAATACAGGCAAGAACCCTTTCTTGGACTGATCCATTTTGAACTTCTTCAAAATCTTATCAAGGTACGTGCTTTGCGAAAGACCTATGAGGCGTCTTGATCTATCTCTATAGATTTTGATGCCTAATATATAAGCAGCTTCTCCAAGGTCCTTCATTGAAAAACACTTGTTCAAATAGGCCTTTATGCTTTCCAAGAATTCTATATCATTTCCCATCAATAGTATGTCATCCACATATAATATGAGAAATGCTACGGAGCTCCCACTCACTTTCTTGTAAACGCAGGCTTCTCCATAAGTCTGCATAAACCCAAACGCTTTGATCATCTCATCAAAGCGAATGTTCCAACTCCGAGATGCTTGCACCAGCCCATAAATGGATCGCTGGAGCTTGCACACCTTGTTAGCATTCTTAGGATCGACAAAACCTTCCGGCTGCATCATATACAGTTCTTCCTTAAGATAGCCGTTAAGGAATGCCGTTTTGACGTCCATTTGCCATATCTCATAATCATAGTATGCGGCAATTGCTAACATGATTCGGACGGACTTCAGCTTCGCTACGGGAGAGAAAGTCTCGTCGTAGTCAATCCCTTGAACTTGCCGATAACCCTTAGCGACAAGTCGAGCTTTATAGATGGTGACATTACCATCCGCGTCCGTCTTCTTCTTGAAGATCCATTTATTTTCTATCGCTCGCCGATCATCGGGCAAGTCTGTCAAAGTCCATACTTTGTTTTCATACATGGATCCTATCTCGGATTTCATGGCTTCTAACCATTTGTTGGAATCCGGGCCCGCCATCGCTTCTTCATAGTTCGAAGGTTCACCGTTGTCCAACAACATGATTTCCAGGACAGGGTTGCCGTACCACTCTGGTGCGGAACGTGTCCTTGTGGACCTACGAAGTTCAGTGGAAGCTTGGTCCGAAGTATCTTGATCATTATCATTAACCTCCTCTCTAATTAGAGCAGGCACCACAGGAACATTTTCCTGCGCTGCGCCATTCTCCGTTTCAAGAGGCAGTACTTCATCAAGCTCCACTTTCCTCCCACTTACTTCTTTCGAGAGAAACTCTTTCTCCAGAAAGGTTCCGTTCTTGGCAACAAAGATCTTGCCCTCGGATCTTAAGTAGAAGGTATACCCTATGGTTTCCTTAGGGTATCCTATGAAGACGCATTTTTCCGATTTGGGTTCGAGCTTTTCAGGTTGAAGTTTCTTGACATAAGCCTCGCATCCCCAAACTTTTAGAAACGACAGCTTAGGTTTCTTTCCAAACCATAATTCATACGGTGTCGTCTCAACGGATTTAGACGGTGCCCTATTTAAAGTGAATGCGGCTGTCTCTAGAGCATATCCCCAAAATGATAGCGGTAAATCGGTAAGAGACATCATAGATCGCACCATATCCAATAAAGTGCGATTACGACGTTCGGACACACCATTACGCTGAGGTGTTCCAGGCGGCGTGAGTTGTGAAACTATTCCACATTTTCTTAAGTGTGTGCCAAATTCGTGACTTAAGTACTCTCCTCCACGATCTGATCGTAGAAACTTGATCTTTCTGTCATGTTGATTCTCAACCTCACTCTGAAACTCCTTGAACTTTTCAAAGGTCTCAGACTTGTGTTTCATTAAGTAGACATAGCCATATCTACTCAAATCATCAGTGAGTGTGAGAACATAACGATATCCTCCGCGAGCCTCAACGCTCATTGGACCGCACACATCAGTATGTATAATTTCCAATAAGTTGGTTGCTCGCTCCATTGTTCCGGAGAACGGAGTCTTGGTCATTTTGCCCATAAGGCATGGTTCGCATGTGTCAAACGATTCATAATCGAGAGACTCTAAAAGTCCATCAGCATGGAGCTTCTTCATGCGTTTGACACCAATGTGACCAAGGCGGCAGTGCCACAAGTATGTGGGACTATCGTTATCAACTTTACACCTTTTGGCATTCACACTATGAATATGTGTATCATCACACACGAGATTCATTAAGAATAAACCATTAACCACCGGAGCATGACCATAAAACATATCACTCATATAAATAGAACAACCATTATTCTCGGATTTAAATGAGTAGCCATCTCGTATTAAACGAGATCCAGATACAATGTTCATGCTCAAACTTGGCACTAAATAACAATTATTGAGGTTTAAAACTAATCCCGTAGGTAAATGTAGAGGTAGCGTGCCGACGGCGATCACATCGACCTTGGAACCATTCCCGACGCGCATCGTCACCTCGTCCTTCGCCAGTCTTCTCTTATTCCGCAGCTCCTGCTGTGAGTTACAAATATGAGCAACAGCACCGGTATCAAATACCCAGGAGCTACTACGAGCACTGGTAAGGTACACATCAATTACATGTATATCACATACACCTTTAGTGTTGCCGGCCTTCTTATCCGCTAAGTACTTGGGGCAATTCCGTTTCCAGTGACCATTTCCCTTGCAATAAAAGCACTCAGTTTCAGGTTTGGGTCCATTCTTTGACTTCTTCCTGGCAACTGATTTACCAGGCGCGGCAACCTCCTTGCCGTCTTTCTTGAAGTTCTTCTTACCCTTGCCTTTCTTGAACTTATTGGTTTTATTCACCATCAACACTTGATGTTCCTTTTTGATCTCCACCTCCGCAGATTTCAGCATTGAATACAACTCGGGAATGGTCTTTTCCATCCCCTGCATGTTGTAGTTCATCACGAAGCTTTTGTAGCTAGGTGGGAGCGACTGAAGGATTTTGTCAATGACCGCCTCATCCGGAAGATTAACTTCCAGCTGAGTCAAGCGGTTGTGCAACCCAGACATCTTGAGTATGTGTTCACTGACAGAGCTATTTTCCTCCATTTTGCAGCTAAAGAACTTGTCGGAGACTTCATATCTCTCGACCCAGGCATGAGCTTGGAAAATCAATTTCAGCTCCTCGAACATCTCATATGCTCCGTGCTTCTCAAAACGCTTTTGGAGCCCCGGTTCTAAGCTGTAAAGCATGCCGCACTGAACGATGGAGTAATCATCAGTGCGTGACTGATGGGCGTTCATAACGTCCTGGTTTTCTGGGAATGGTGCATCACCTAGCGGTGCATCTAGGACATAATCTTTCTTGGCTGCTATGAGGATGATCCTCAAGTTCCGGACCCAGTCCGAGTAGTTGCTGCCATCATCTTTCAGCTTAGTTTTCTCTAGGAACGCGTTGAAGTTGAGGCTGACATTACCGTGGGCCATTTGATCTACAAGACATATTGTAAAGATTTAGACTAAGTTCATGATAATTAAGTTCATCTAATCAAACTAATGAATGAACTCCCACTCAGATTAGACATCCCTCTAGTCATCTAAGTGTTACATGATCCGAGTCGACTAGGCCGTGTCCGATCATCACGTGAGACGGACTAGTCATCATCGGTGAACATCTCCATGTTGATCGTATCTTCTATACGACTCATGTTCGACCTTTCGGTCTCCGTGTTCCGAGGCCATGTCTGTACATGCTAGGCTCGTCAAGTTAACCCTAAGTGTTTTGCATGTGTAAAACTGTCTTACACCCGTTGTATGTGAACGTATGGATCTATCACACCCGATCATCACGTGGTGCTTCGAAACGACGAACTTTAGCAACGGTGAACAGTTAGGGGAGAACACTTCTTGAAATTTTGTAAGGGATCATCTTATTTACTACCGTCGTTCTAAGTAAACAAGATGTAAAACCATAATAAACATCACATGCAATTATATAGAAGTGACATGATATGGCCATCATCATATAGCTCCTTCGATCTCCATCTTGGGCTCCATGATAATTTGTCACCGGCATGACACCATGATCTCCATCATCATGATCTCCATCATCGTGTCTCCATGGAGTTGCTCGCCAACCATTACTACTACTACTATGGCTAACACATTTAGCAATAAAGTAAAGTAATTTACATGGTGACACGCAGGTCATAAAAGAATAATGACAACTCCTATGGCTCCTGCCGGTTGTCATACTCATCGACATGCAAGTCGTGATTCCTATTACAATAACAAGATCATCTCATACATCACATGATTCATCACAACTTCTGGCCATATCACATCACAAAGCACTTGCTGCAAAAACAAGTTAGACGTCCTCTAATGTTGTTGCAAGTTTTTACGTGGCTGTTATAGGTGGCTAGCAAGAACGTTTCTTACCTACGTTAAAACCACAACGTGAATTTGTCAATCTCTATTTACCCTTCATAAGGACCCTGTTCATCGAATCCGATCCAACTAAAGTGGGAGAGACAGACACCCGCCAGCCACCTTATGCAACTAGTGCATGTTAGTCGATGGAACCGGTCTCACGTAAGCGTACGTGTAAGGTTGGTCCGGGCCGCTTCATCCCACAATACCGCTGAACCAAGATAGGACTAGTAACGGCAAGAAGAATTGACAATTCAACGCCCACAACTACTTTGTGTTCTACTCGTGCAATAGAGAACTACGCATAGACCTAGCTCATGATGCCACTGTTGGGGAACGTTGCAGAAAATTAAAATTTTCCTACGGTTTCACCAAGATCCATCTATGAGTTCATCTAAGCAACGAGTCAAGGGAGAGAGATTGCATCTACATACCACTTGCAGATCGCGTGCGGAAGCGTTCAAGGGGATGGTGATGACGTAGTCGTACTCGTCGTGATTCGAATCACCGATGACCAAGTGCTGAACGGACAGCACCTCCGCGTTCAACACACGTACGGGACGATCGACGTTTCCTCCTTCTTGATCCAGCAAGGGTAAGGAGAGGTTGAGGAAGAAGACTCCAACGGCAGCACGACGGCGTGGTGTGGTTGGTGCAGCAGAACTCCGACAGGGCTTCGCCAAGCGCGTACGGAGGATGAGAGGTGTTGGGGAGGGGAGGGGCTGCGCCTTGACTTGTGTGTGCAACCCTCCCCTCACCCCTCTATTTATAGGGGAAGGGGCAAGGGGGCCGGCCCCCTCTAGATGGATCTAGAGGGGGGGGGGGCGGCGGCCAAGGGGGAGGGGGCTTGCCCCCCAAGCAAGGGGGCGCCCCCCTTTAGGGTTCCCCCAAACCCTAGGGCGCATGGGCCCTTGGGGGGAGGCGCACCAGCCCACTTTGGGCTGGTTCCCTTCCCCTTTGCAGCCCATGAGCCCTTCCGGGAGAGGTGGCCCCTCCCGGTGGACCCCCGAGGCCCCTTCGGTGGCCCCGGTACAATACCGATATGCCCCCGAACTATTCCGGTGTCCGTATGACAACTTCCCATATATAAATCTTTACCTCCGGATCACTCCGGAACTCCTCATGACGTCCGGGATCTCATCCGGGACTCCGAACAACATTCGGTAATCACATACAAGTCTTCCTAATAACCCTGGCGTCACCGAACCTTAAGTGTGTAGACCCTACGGGTTCGGGAGACATGCAGACATGACCAAGACGACTCTCGGACAATAACCAACAGCGGGATCTGGATACCCATGTTGGCTCCCACATGTTCCTCGATGATGTCATCGGATGAACCACGATGTCGAGGGTTCAAGCAACCCCGTAAACTATTCCCTTTGTCAATCGGTAGGTTACTTGCCCGAGACTCGATCGTCGGTATCCCAATACCTCGTTTAGTCCCGTTACCGGCAAGTCACTTTACTCGTACCGTAATGCATGATCCCGTGGCCAAACACTTGGTCACTTTGAGCTCATTATGATGATGCATTACCGAGTGGGCCCGGTGATACCTCTCCGTCACACGGAGTGACAAATCCCAGTCTTGATCCGTGTCAACCCAATAGATACTTTCGGAGATACCTGTAGTGCACCTTTATAGTCACCCAGTTACGTTGTGACGTTTGGTACACCCAAAGCACTCCTACAGTATCCGGGAGTTACACGATCTCATGGTCTAAGGAAAAGATACACGACATTGGAAAGCTCTAGCAAAACGAACTACACGATCTTGTGCTATGCTTAGGATTGGGTCTTGTCCATCACATCATTCTCCTAATGATGTGATCTCGTTATCAATGACATCCCCATGTCCATAGTCAGGAAACCATGACTATCTATTGATTAACGAGCTAGTCAACTAGAGGCTTACTAGGGACATATTGGTGTCTAGTATTCACACATGTATTACGATTTCCAGATAACACAGTTATAGCATGAATAAAGACAATTACCATGAACAAGGAAATATAATAATAATACTTTTATTATTGCCTCTAGGGCATATTTCCAACAGTTACCTCATCAAGTTCTACTTTCCTCCCACTCACTTCTTTCGAGAGAAACTCCTTCTCTAGAAAGGATCCATTCTTAGCAACGAATGTCTTGCCTTCGGATCTGTGATAGAAGGTGTACCCAACTGTCTCCTTTGGGTATCCTATGAAGACATATTTCTCCGATTTGGGTTTGAGCTTATCAGGATGAAACCTTTTTCACATAAGCATCACAACCCCAAAATTTAAGAAACGACAACTTTGGTTTCTTGCTAAACTACAGTTCATATAGTGTCGTCTCAACGGATTTAGATGGTGCCCTATTTAACGTGAATGCAGCTGTCTCTAATGCATAACCCCAAAACAATAGTGGTAAATCGGTAAGAAACATCATAGATTGCACTATATCAATAAAGTACGGTTATGACGTTCGGACACACCATTATGCTGTGGTGTTCCAGGTGGCGTGAGTAGTGAAACTATTTCACATTGTTTAACTGAAGGCCAAACTCGTAACTCAAATGTTTTACCTCTGCGATCATATCGTAGTAACTTTTATTTTCTTGTTACGATGATTCTCTACTTCACTCTGAAATTCTTTGAACTTTTCAAACGTTTCAGACTTATGTTTCATCAAGTAGATATACCCATATCTGCTCAAATCATTTGTGAATGTTAGAAAATAATGATACTTGTCGCGAGCCTTAATATTCATCGGACCACATACATCAGTATGTATGATTTCCAACAAATCTGTTGCTTGCTCCATTGTTCCGGAGAACGGCGTTTTAGTCATCTTGCCCAAGAGGCATGGTTCGCAAGCATCAAGTGATTCATAATCAAGTGATTCCAGAATCCCATCAGCATGGAGTTTCTTCATGCGCTTTACACCAATATGACCTAAACGGCAGTGCCACAAATAGGTTGCACTATCATTATTAACTTCGCATCTTTTGGTTTCAATATTATGAATATGTGTATCACTACGATCGAGATCCAATGAACTATTTTCATTGGGTGTGTATGTCCATAAAAGGTTCTATTCATGTAAACAGAACAACAATTGTTCTCTAACTTAAATGAATAATCGTATTGCAATAAACATGATCAAATCATATTTATGCTCAACGCAAACACCAAATAACACTTATTTAGGTTCATCACTAATCCCGAAAGTATAGGGAGTGTGCGATGATGATCATATCAATCTTGGAACTACTTCCAACTTTCATCGTCACTTCACCCTTAACTAGTCTTTGTTCATTCTGCAACTCCCGTTTCGAGTTACTACTCTTAGCAACTGAACCAGTATCAAATATCGAGGGGTTGCTATGAACACTAGTAAAATACATATCAATAATCTGTATATCAAATATACCTTTGTTCACTTCGCCATCCTTCTTATCCGCCAAATACTTGGGGCAGTTCCGCTTCAAGTGACCAGTCCCTTTGCAGTAAACGCACTCAGTCTCAGGCTTAGGTCCAGACTTGGGCTTCTTCACTTGAGCAGTAACTTGCTTGCCGTTCTTCTTGAAGTTCCCCTTCTTCCCTTTGCCCTTTACTTGAAACTAGTGATCTTGTCAACCATCAACGCTTGATGCTCTTTCTTGATTTCTACCTCCATCGACATCATTATGAAAAAGTTCGGGAGTCGTTTTCGTCATCCCTTGCATACTATAGTTCATCACGAAGTTCTACTAACTTGGTGATGGTGACTAGAGAATTCTGTCAATCACTATCTTATCTGGAAGATTAACTCCCACTTGATTCAAGCGATTGTAGTACCCAGACAATCTGAGCACATGCTCACTAGTTGAGCGATTCTCCTCCATCTTTTAGCTATAGAACTTGTTGGAGACTTCATATCCCTCAACTCGGGTAGTTGCTTGAAATATTAACTTCAACTACTGGAACATCTCATATGGTCCATGACGTTCAAAACGTCTTTGAAGTCCCGATTCTAAGACGTTAAGCATGGTGCACTAAACTATCAAGTAGTCATCATATTGAGCTAGCCAAACATTCATAACGTCTGCATCTGCTCCTGCAATAGGTCTGTCACCTAGCGGTGCATTAAGGACATAATTCTTCGATGCAGCAATGAGGATAAACCTCAGATCACGGATCCAATCCGCATCATTGCTACTAATATTTTTCAACACAATTTTCTCTAGGAACATATCAAAATAAACATAGGGAAGCAACAACGCGAGCTATTGATCTACAACATAGATATGCCAATACTACTAGGACTAAGTTCATGATAAATTAAAGTTCAATTAATCATATTACTTAAGAACACCCACTTAGATAGACATCCCTCTAATCTTCTAAGTGATCACGTGATCCAAATCAAACTAAACCATAACCGATCATCACGTGAGATGGAGTAGTTTCAATGGTGAACATCACTATGTTGATCATATCTACTATATGATTCACGCTCGACCTTTCGGTCTCCGTGTTCCGTGGCCATATCTGTTATATGCTAGGCTCGTCAAGTTAAACCTGAGTATTCTGCGTGTGCAACTGTTTTGCACCCATTGTATTTGAATGTAGAGCCTATCACACCCGATCATCACGTGGTGTCTCAGCACGAAGAACTTTCGCAATGGTGCATACTCAGGAAGAACAATTTTACTATGATAATTTAGTGAGGGATGATCTTATAATGCTACCATCAATCAAAGCAAGATAAGATGCATAAAATATAAACATCACATGCAATCAATATAAGTGATATGATATGGCCATCATCATCTTGTGCTTGTGATCTCCATCTCCGCAGCACTGTCATGATCACCATCGTCACCGGCGCGACACCTTGATCTCCATCGTAGCATCGTTGTCGTCTCGCCAATCTTATGCTTCTACGACTATCGCTACCGCTTAGTGATAAAGTAAAGCATTACAGGGCGATTGCATTGCATACAATAAAGCGACAACCATACGGCTCCTGCCGGTTGCCGATAACTCGGTTACAAAACATGATCATCTCATACAATAAAATTTAGCATCATGTCTTGACCATATCACATCACAACATGCCCTGCAAAAACAAGTTAGACGTCCACTACTTTGTTTGTTGCAAATTTTACGTGGCTGCTACGGGCTGAAGCAAGAACCAATCTCACCTACGCATCAAAACCACAACGATACTTCGTCAAATAGACTCCGTTTTAACCTTCTCAAGGACCGGGCGTAGCCATACTCGGTTCAACTAAAGTTGGTGAGACAGTCTCCCGCAAGCCATCTGTGTGCAAAGCACGTCGAGGGAACCGGTCTCGCGTAAGCGTACGCGTAAGGTTGGTCCGGGTCGTCTCATCCAACAATACCGCTGACCCAAAGTATGACATGCTGGTAGGCAGTATGACTTGTATCGTCCACAACTCACTTGTGTTCTACTCGTGCAAATAACATCAAACCATAAAAACCTAGGCTCGAATGCCACTGTTGGGGAACGTAGTAATTTCAAAAAATTTCCTACGCACACGCAAGATCATGGTGATGCATAGCAACGAGAGGGGAGAGTGTTGTCTACGTACCCTCGTAGACCGAAGTGGAAGCGTTGACGCAACGTAGAGGAAGTAGTCGTACGTCTTCCCGATCCGACCGATCCAAGCACCGTTACTCCGGCACCTCCGAGTTCTTGGCACACGTTCAGCTCGATGACGCACCCCTAACTCCGATCCAGCAAAGCTTCAGGGAGGGGTTCCGTCAGCACGACGGCGTGGTGACAATCTTGATGTTCTACCGGCGCAGGGCTTCGCCTAAGCACTACAACGATATATTCGAGGTGGAATATGGTGGAGGGGGGCACCGCACACGGCTAAGGAACGATCACGAAGATCAACTTGTGTGTCCATGGGGTGCCCCCTGCCCCCGTATATAAAGGAGCAAGGGAGGGAGGAGGCCGGCCCTAGGTTTGGCGCGCCAAGGGAAGTCCTACTCCCACCGGGAGTAGGATTCCCCCTTTCCTAGTCCAACTAGGAGTCCTTCCATGTAGGGGGAGTAGGAGAGAAGGAAAGGGAAGAGAGAAGGAGAAGGAAGGAAGTGGGTGCCCCCCTTCCCTAGTCCAATTCGGACTAGAGTAAGGGGAGGGGCGCGGCCACCTTTTGGCCCTTTCTCTCCTTTTCCCGTATGGCCCAATGAGGCCCAATACGATATCCCGTAACTCACCGGTACCTCCGAAAATACCCGAACCACTCAGAACCCTTCCGATGTCCGAATATAGTCGTCCAATATATCGATCTTTACGTCTCGACCATTTCGAGACTCCTCGTCATGTCCCCGATCTCATCCGGGACTCCGAACTCCTTCGGTACATCAAAACTCATAAACTCATTATATAACTGTCATCGAAACCTTAAGCGTGCGGACCCTACGGTTCGAGAACAATGTAGACATGACCGAGACACGTCTCCGGTTAATAACCAATAGCGGGACCTGGATGCCCATATTGGCTCCTACATATTCTGCGAAGATCTTTATCGGTCAGACCGCATAACAACATACGTTGTTCCCTTTGTCATCGGTATGTTACTTGCCCGAGATTCGATCGTCGGTATCCAATACCTAGTTCAATCTCATTACCGGCAAGTCTCTTTACTCGTTCCGTAATACATCATCCCACAACTAACTCATTAGTTGCAATGCTTGCAAGGCTTTAAGTGATGTGCATTACCGAGAGGGCCCAGAGATACCTCTCCGACGATCGGAGTGACAAATCCTAATCTCGAAATACGCCAACCCAACATCTACCTTTGGTGACACCTGTAGTACTCCTTTATAATCACCCAGTTACGTTGTGACGTTTGGTAGTACCCAAAGTGTTCCTCCGGCAAACGGGAGTTGCATAATCTCATAGTCATAGGAACATGTATAAGTCATGGATAAAAGCAATAGCGACATACTAAACGATCGGGTGCTAAGCTAATGGAATGGGTCATGTCAATCAGATCATACAACTAATGATGTGACCTCATTAATCAAATAACAACTCCTTGTTCATGGTTAGGAAACATAACCATCTTTGATTAATGAGCTAGTCAAGTAGAGGCATACTAGTGACACTCTGTTTGTCTATGTATTCACACATGTATTATGTTTCCTGTTAATACAATTCTAGCATGAATAATAAACATTTATCATGAATTAAGGAAATAAATAATAACTTTATTATTGCCTCTAGGGCATATTTCCTTCAGTCTCCCACTTGCACTAGGGTCAATAATCTAGTTCACATCGCCATGTGATTTACCAGCAATAGTTCACATCACCATGTGATTAACACCCATAGTTCAAATCGATATGTGACCAACACTCAAAGGGTTTACTAGAGTCACTAATCTAGTTCACATCGCTATGTGATTAACACCCAAAGAGTACTAAGGTGTGATCATGTTTTGCTTGTGAGATAATTTTAGTCCACGGGTCTGTCACATTTAGATCCGTATGTATTTTGCAACTTTCTATGTCTACAATGCTCTGCACGGAGCTACTTTAGTTAATTGCTCCCACTTTCAATATGTATCTAGATTGAGACTTAGATTCATCCAGATCAGTGTCAAAACTTGCATCGACGTAACCCTTTACGACGAACCTTTTGTCACCTCCATAATCGAGAAACATATCCTTATTCCACTAAGGATAATTCTGACCGCTGTCCAGTGATCTACTCCTAGATCACCATTGTACTCCCTTGCTTAAATCAGTGTAGGGTATACAATAGATCTGGTACACAGCATGGCGTACTTTATAGAACCTATGGTCAAGGCATAGGGAATGACTTTCATTCTCTTTCTATCTTTTGCCGTGGTCGGGTTTTGAGTCTTACTCAATTTCACACCTTGTAACACATGCAAGAACTCTTTCTTTGACTGTTACATTTTGAACTACTTCAAAATCTTGTCAAGGTATGTACTCATTGAAAAAACTTATCAAGTGTCTTGATCTATCTCTATAGATCTTGATACTCAATATGTAAGCAGCTTTACCGAGGTCTTTCTTTGAAAAACTCCTTTCAAACACTCCTTTATGCTTTGCAGAATAATTCTACATTATTTCCGATCAACAATATGTCATTCACATATACATATCAGAAATGCTGTAGTGCTCCCACTCACTTTCTTGTAAATACAGGCTTCACGCAAGTCTGTATAAAACTATATGCTTTGATCAACTTATCATAGCATATATTCCAACTCCGAGATGCTTGCACCAATCCATAGATGGATCGCTGGAGCTTGCATATTTTGTTAGCACCTTTAGGATTGACAAAACCTTCTGGTTGCATCATATACAACTCTTCTTTAATAAATCCATTAAGGAATGCAGTTTTGTTTATCCATTTGCCAGATTTCATAAAATGCGGCAATTACTAACATGATTCAGATAGACTTAAGCATAGATACGAGTGAGAAACTCTCATTGTAGTCAACACCTTGAACTTGTCGAAAACCTTTTGCGACAATTCTAGCTTTGTAGATAGTAACACTACTATCAGCGTCTGTCTTCCTCTTAAAGATCCATTTATTTTCTATGGCTTGCCGATCATCGGGCAAATCCATCAAAGTCCATACTTTGTTCTCATACATGGATCATATCTCAGATTTCATGGCCTCAAACCATTTCACGGAATCTGGGCTTATCATCGCTTCCTCATAGTTCGCAAGTTCGTCATGGTCTAGTAACATGACTTCCAAAACAGGATTACCGTACCACTCTAGTGCGGATCTCACTCTGGTTTACCTACGAGATTTGGTAGTAACTTGATCTGACGTTACATGATCATCATCATTAACTTCCTCACTAATTGGTGCAGTAGTCACAGGAACCGATTTCTGTGATGAACCACTTTCCAATAAGGGAGCAGGTACAGTTACCTTATCAAGTTCTACTTTCCTCCCACTCACTTCTTTCGAGAGAAACTCCTTCTCTAGAAAGGATCCATTATAAGCAACGAATGTCTTGCCTTAGGATCTGTGATAGAAGGTGTACCCAACAGTCTCCGTTGGGTATCCTATGAAGACATATTTCTCTGATTTGGGTTCGAGCTTATCAAGATGAAATTTTTTCACATAAGCATCGCAACTCCAAACTTTAAGAAACGACAGCTTAGGTTTATTGCTAAACCATAGTTCATACGGTGTCGTCTCAACGGATTTAGATGGTGCCCTATTTAATGTGAATGCAGCTGTCTCTAATGCATAATCCCAAAAACGATAGTGGTAGATCGGTAAGATACATCATAGATTGTACTATTAAAGTACGGTTATGACGTTCGGACGCACCATTATACTGTGGTGTTCCAGGTGGCATGAGTTTGTGAAACTATTCCACATTGTTTTAATTGAAGGCCAAACTCGTAACTCAAATATTCGTCTCCGCGATCAGATCGTAGAAACTTTATTTTCTTGTCACGATAATTTTCCACTTCACTCTGAAATTCTTTGAACTTTTCAAACATTTCAGACTTATGTTTCATCAAGTAGATATACCCATATCTGCTCAAAACATCTGTGAAGGTCAGAAAATAATGATACTTGTCGCGAGCCTTAATTTTCATCGGACCACATACATCGGTATGTATGATTTCCAACAAGTCAGTTGCTCGCTCCATTGTTCCGGAGAACGGAGTCTTAGTCATCTTGCCCATGAGGCATGGTTCGCAAGCATCAAGTGATTCATAATCAAGTGATTCAAAAATTCCATCAGCATGGAGTTTCTTCATGCGCTTTACACCAATATGACCTAAAACGGCAGTGCCACAGATAAGTTGCACTATCATTATTAACTTTGCATCTTTTTGGCTTCAATATTATGAATATGTGTATCACTACGATCGAGATCCAGCAAACCATTTTGTTGGTGTGTATGACCATAGAAGGTTTTATTCATGTAAACAGAACAACAATTTATTCTCTTACTTAAATGAATAACCGTATTGCAATAAACATGATCAAATCATATTCATGCTCAACACCAAATAACACTTATTTAGGTTCCACACTAATCCCGAAAGTATAGGGAGTGTGCGATGATGATCCTATCAATCTTGGAACCACTTCCAACACACATCGTCACTTCACCCTTAACTAGTCTCTGTTTATTCTGCAACTCCCGTTTCGAGTTACTACTCTTAGCAACTGAACCAGTATCAAATGCCGAGGGGTTGCTATAAACACTAGTAAAGTACACATCAATAACATGTATATCCAATATACCTTTGTTCACTTTGCCATCCTTCTTACCCACCAAATACTTGGGGTAGTTCCGCTTCCAGTGACCAATCCCTTTGCAGTATAAGCACTTAGTCTCAGGCTTAGGACCAGACTTGGGCTTCTTCACTTGAGCAGCAACTTGCTTGCCGTTCTTCTTGAAGTTCCCTTCTGTCCCTTTGCCCTTTTCTTGAAACTAGTGGTCTTGTTAACCATCAACACTTGATGTTTTTCTTGATTTCTACCTTCGTTGATTTCAGCATCACGAAGAGCTTGGGAATTACTTTCGTCATCCCTTGCATATTATAGTTCATCACGAAGTTCTACTAACTTGGTGATGGTGACTAGAGAATTCTGTCAATCACTATCTTATCTGGAAGATTAACTCCCACTTGATTCAAGCGATTGTAGTACTCAGACTATCTGAGCACATGCTCACTAGTTGAGCGATTCTCCTCCATCTTTTAGCTATAGAACTTGTTGGAGACTTCATATCTCTCAACTCGGGTATTTGCTTGAAATATTAACTTCAACTCCTGGAACATCTCGTATGGTCCATGACGTTCAAAACGTCTTTGAAGTCCCGATTCTAAGCCGTTAAGCATGGTGCACTAAACTATTAAGTAGTCATCATATTGAGCTAGCAAAACGTTCATAACGTCTGCATCTGCTCCTGCAATAGGTCCGTCACCTAGCGGTGCATCAAGGACATAATTCTTCTGTGCAGCAATGAGGATAAACCTCATATTACGGATCCAATCCGCATCATTGCTACTAACATCTTTCAACACAATTTTCTCTAGGAACATATCAAAATAAACATATGAAAGCAACAACGCGAGCTATTGATCTACAACATAGATATGCTAATGCTACCAGGACTAAGTTCATGATAAATTAAAGTTCAATTAATCATATTACTTTAGAACTCCCACTTAGATAGACATCCCTCTAATCCTCTAAGTGATCACGTGATCCAAATCAACTAAACCATGTCCGATCATCACGTGAGATGGAGTAGTTTCAATGGTGAACATCACTATGTTGATCATATCTACTATATGATTCACGCTCGACCTTTCGGTCTCCGTGTTCCGAGGTCATATCTTATATGCATAGCTCGTCAAGTATAACCTGAGTATTCCGCGTGTGCAACTGTTTTGCACCCGTTGTATTTGAACGTAGAGCCTATCACACCCGATCATCATGTGGTGTCTCAGCACGAAGAACTTTTGCAACGGTGCATACTCAGGGAGAACACTTCTTGATAATTTAGTGAGAGATCATCTTATAATGCTACCGTCAATCAAAGCAAGATAAGATGCATAAAAGATAAACATCACATGCAATCAATATAAGTGATACGATATGGCCATCATCATCTTGTGCTTGTGATCTCCATCTCCGCAGCACTGTCATGATCACCATCGTCACCGGCGCGACACCTTGATCTCCATCGTAGCATCGTTGTCGTCTCGCCAATCTTATGCTTCCACGAATATCACTACCGCTTAGTAATAAAGTAAAGCATTACATCGCGATTGCATTGCATACAATAAAGCGACAACCATATGGCTCCTGCCAGTTGCCGATAACTCGGTTACAAAACATGATCATCTCATACAATAAAATTTAGCATCATGTCTTGACCATATCACATCACAACATGCCCTGCAAAAACAAGTTAGACTTCCTCTACTTTGTTGTTGCAAGTTTTACGTGGCTGCTACGGGCTTAAGCAAGAACTCATCTTACCTACGCATCAAAACCACAACGATAGTTTGTCAAATAGACTCCGTTTTAACCTTCTCAAGGACCGGGCGTAGCCACACTCGGTTCAACTAAAGTTGGAGAGACAGTCTTCCGCAAGCCATCTATGTGCAAAGCACGTCGAGGGAACCGGTCTCGCGTAAGAGTACGCGTAAGGTTGGTCCGGATTGTCTCGTCCAACAATACCCCTGAACCAAAGTATGACATGCTGGTAGGCAGTATGACTTGTATCGTCCACAACTCACTTGTGTTCTACTCGTGCATATAACATCAAACCATAAAAACCTAGGCTCTGATACCACTATTGGGGAACGTAGTAATTTCAAAAAAATTCCTACGCACACGCAAGATCATGGTGATGCATAGCAACGAGAGGGGAGAGTGTTGTCTACGTACCCTCGTAGACCGAAGCGGAAGCGTTGACGCAACGTAGAGGAAGTAGTCGTACATCTTCCCGATCCGACCGATCCAAGCACCGTTACTCCGGCACCTCCGAGTTCTTGGCACACGTTCAGCTCGATGACGCACCCCTAGCTCCGATCCAGCAAAGCTTCGGGGAGGAGTTCCGTCAGCACGACGGTGTGGTGACAATCTTGATGTTCTACCGGCGCAGGGCTTCGCCTAAGCACTGCAACGATATATTCGAGGTGGAATATGGTGGAGGGGGGCACCGCACACGGCTAAGGAACGATCACGAAGATCAACTTGTGTGTCCATGGGGTGCCCCCTGCCCCCGTATATAAAGGAGCAAGGGAGGGAGGAGGCCGACCCTAGGTTTGGGCGCGCCAGGGGAGTCCTATTCCCACTGGGAGTAGGATTCCACCTTTCCTAGTCCAACTAGGTCAAGGGGGTAAAGAGGGGAAGAGGGGAAGGAAGGGAGAGAGGGGCCGCGCCCCAAACCCCTTGTCCAATTCGGACTGGGCTTGGGAGGGGCGCGCGCCACCTCCTGGTCCTTCCCACTAAGGCCCATCAAGGCCCATTGCTTCTTCCTCGTATTCCCGTAACTCACCGGTACCTCCGAAAATACCCGAACCACTCAGAACCCTTCCGATGTCCGAACATAGTCGTCCAATATATCGATCTTTACGTCTCGACCATTTCGAGACTCCTCGTCATGTCCCCGATCTCATCCGGGACTCCGAACTCCTTCGGTACATCAAAACTCATAAACTCATTATATAACTGTCATCGAAACCTTAAGCGTGCGGACCCTACAGTTCGAGAACAATGTAGACATGACTGAGACACGTCTCCGGTCAATAACCAATAGCGGGACCTGGATGCCCATATTGGCTCCTACATATTCTGCGAAGATCTTTATCGGTCAGACCGCATAACAACATACGTTGTTCCCTTTGTCATCGGTATGTTACTTGCCCGAGATTCGATCGTCGGTATCCAATAACTAGTTCAATCTCGTTACCGGCAAGTCTCTTTACTCGTTCCGTAATACATCATCCCGCAACTAACTCATTAGTTGCAATGCTTGCAAGGCTTTAAGTGATGTGCATTACCGAGAGGGCCCAGAGATACCTCTCCGACGATCGGAGTGACAAATCCTAATCTCGAAATACGCCAACCCAACATCTACCTTTGGTGACACCTGTAGTACTCCTTTATAATCACTCAGTTACGTTGTGACGTTTGGTAGTACCCAAAGTGTTCCTCCGGCAAACGGGAGTTGCATAATCTCATAGTCATAGGAACATGTATAAGTCATCGATAAAAGCAATAGCAACATACTAAACGATCGGGTGCTAAGCTAATGGAATGGGTCATGTCAATCAGATCATTCAACTAATGATGTGACCTCATTAATCAAATAACAACTCCTTGTTCATGGTTAGGAAACATAACAATCTTTGATTAATGAGCTAGTCAAGTAGAGGCATACTAGTGACACTCTGTTTGTCTATGTATTCACACATGTATTATGTTTCCTGTTAATACAATTCTAGCATGAATAATAAACATTTATCATGAATTAAGGAAATAAATAATAACTTTATTATTGCCTCTAGGGCATATTTCCTTCAACACCATCTATAGGTCTCTCTCGCACACTACGTATGATACTCTAGCTAGTCCAAGCAAGATATCTTGGGTGCACTCATCGTACGCACACAGATTCCTTGGCTCTTTGCCTGTAACTCTCTCACGCACCACTATGTCGTCTCGAAGCTCTTCCCCCCTCTCTCAAACTCTCCATCCACCTGGGTCACACATACACATGCATATCTCACTCACACTCGATAGGCCCATCTAAAACTCTATCTCTCCCCCTCATTCTCTCTCCATATCACACGCGCGCACACACAATCTCATGCCCAGCTAGCTAAGTATGATGGTCTCTCACCCAATTGTAGGCACACACAGTCCCCCCTATATGTACTCCATCACAAACATGTGCATGGTCTATCTCGATTTCTCTTGGGGCATCTTTCTATCGCGCACGCACTCCCTCGATCTCCCACCCATATAGTCCCCTCACGATCTCGACGGGATCTCTCTATCACAAACACACCCTCTCTCCCTCCCCATGCGTCCATGCCATCCATGTGTCCCTCTCGACCTTTGTTCCTTGTTGGCCACACCTCTATTGGACATGTGCTACAGGGTTGTCTCTCTCCGTTGCAAACAATCAGACACTAGCTATCTTCGTGTATCTCCTCGCCTCGCTTTTCCATCACGGAGATGCATGTGTGATATGTTCGCATAAGAAACGAAAAAACACACTATCTCTCTAATTTATCGTTTGTTGTCACTTTCTCTTTCACACGCATATTCTTTTTGCACACTACTCATTCTCCTTCACACGCACTTGATCTTTCTCGACTGAGGCACTCTCCTCGGTCCATAGCATATAGATTTATTGAAAAGTCAAACATCACAAAGTTTGACCATGTACGTGGAGAAAAAGAATTATATCTAGTACGGCAAACATATACCATTAGATTCACCATGAGATGTAGTTTTGTATGATGTATCTTTGGTATTGTAGATATACTAGTAAGTAGCACGTGCTTTGCATGCTTAAAATCAATTTCATCTCAATGTTAAATTTAGGACATTTCAAAACTTCACTATTGTTTATCACGATGTTGCAAACTTATCTAGTTTCCTGCCGGTATGTCAAACCATAAAGGAATTCAATAAGTCGACCGTTGAGAGATGAGTTATTACATTATGAGAAGGACAATTATCTGACTATAAATTTTAGTTTAAAATATTGAATTGAAAATTTTAAAACCCGATACATACATAAGTCTGCATAAAAGAAAAGTCTGGACAGATCAATTTCCATATTTGTTTTATTCCAGTGTATTTCATTTGAATTGTGATATGACAAAATATAAACTACTACATGAATTGATTTCCTGTATAAAATTTTCTTATATACAGCAAAAGTTTCTTTTACGAGGTACAACGAAAGATTTTCTTTTCTTATTTCCACCCCTTCATATTTCAAAAAAAATGTGTGTATCACAATGTTCCATGGTTAAGACTCTCTCGCTCCTCTTTCTCCATCCAAAACTCTCTAACCATCCCATCAAATATGCATATCCCAACCACACCATTTTCCAAGTCAGTTAGTACCTTGCACTACACCCAACTCTAAAAACTCTCCCAAAACAACCTCCCTCCTCGTTAATGCGATTATCACGCAAACCGCTGGGCACTCACGGACTTCCTATCCATGCGTATGCTCTGCTCAGCCTGCTACACACACAGATGCACACCTTGGCAAGCAGGTGAACTTTTCCTTAATTGATAGGCTGTAGATGGTTCTGGAAAATAGCAGAACCGTCACTGCTACTATAGATATACTGTAGCTAGGACTGTAGATGCGAATCCCAACAATTTGAACCATTTGATGGACTATATCAATGGTTCACATTCATCCTCAGTCTTGAGATTCAAAACTTCAAAAGTGGTACACTATATAGTAGTATAGAAATAACATTTGTGTAAACCTGATCAAAGTTTCCAAAGTTTGACTTCTAAAAAAATTACATGCACTGCATTATCGAGCAGATGGAATATCTCTTTCCCCCTCTCAGCTATCTAACGCACCACTTAGCCTTATCGGGGCTCCTCAGTCTCTCTCAAACTTTATTGGTCAGTTTGGTTCGTGACTTGACCCTCATGCCTTGATGGCCGGTACTGCCTGGTGTGGACGTGACATGTAAAATATTTCTGCCTGGCCAGGCTTGTGTGGTGCTGAAGCATTTGGTTCATGCCTGGGCCAGGCAAAGCATCAACGTCCCATCAATCAATCCATGCATCAATTATTTAATGCTAATATCCATCCATGTTGCTGTTAGCCTCGTGGCCACACGACCAGGCATGACATGTAGGCCAAAGCATGTGCCAAATTCACTTGTGATGCATTTGGCATCGATGCCCCTCCATTGCTCATCTGGTGTCCCAATCTGGATCACCTACTTTGCTCCGGTGCCAAATTAACCCACGCAATGAAAAAACACTACGTGGGAGAGAGAGAGAGGACTGAGGCAATAAAAAAACACTTGTTTGGGAGAGTGAGAGGTTGGTGTAGTTGGTTTGATTGATTTGTTTATACATGTGGGTCTGTGTGCACCGCGGTGTCAACTCTCTCACATCGCGAGAGCGGTGCCAAAATCTTTTTGATTTGACATCGATGCGTGTTATGTGGCATACTTTTGCGAAATATGGCATCGGCCACATAGTGGAAGGCAACAAATGCCCAAGCTCTTCACGTGCTCCTAGTTAAATGAGAGGAAACAGAGAGAGAGAGAGAGAGAGAGAGAGAGAGAGAGAGAGAGAGAGAGTGAAAAAATATCACTAGCCAGCCAACCCTATCGTATGAGCAAATGATATTGGTACCTCTTGATGACACGACAATCTTATGCAGCCAGCGGCTCTAATATGTTCTCTTCTTTTGCAGATAAAAAAAGACCCGGAAGTGAAAAATGTGCTGCACTATAACAATCTCATCGAATGCCTTGATCTCCATCTTACAGAAATTGATTTGATCGACTACCGAGGCAGCACATCTGAGATTAAATTGGTCAGGTTCTTTGTTCTGGAGGCAAGTGTGCTCAAGGTAATGAGGTTTGGCGTTCTCTGGCGCAACAATGAATGGCGTGCTGATCACCGCAAGCGTCTAAGCCTAAATGACAAAGTCTTCGCAGAAGCTGAATTTGTTTTTGAAACATCAAGTGGCCAGAGACTCGAAAACTTATTTTCCCATTAGTGACTTGTCAGGGCGGTGGATTTTAGTTTGTACGATAATGCTGCATCCACCTAAAGTAACGAAAGTTCTTACGTAAACTTCCTAGTAATTCCCTCTTCGTAGGTGCAACATTACTCCTAACATTTGTAATATCAGTTTGAAACTTGTAATATTGTCGTATCCTATTCCTGCGTATTCAAAATCCTGCGAATCAAACAGGTCCTGAGTTGGTGATGATGTTGTGCCTCCCATCTTTCACCAATAGCCGTCGGATCTAGATCTAACGCATACAAACCAAGCTTCTCCATTTTTGCAAAAAGATGCCCGCACTTGTTCCCTATTTACAAACAACTCCTTGTCTCTCACAATCAGCCTCATCTCCTGCCCACCACATCTAGGAGTAGAAGGCCGTGGAAAAATCTGGCGCGATGGCCGCTGCCGGAGCCGTCCACCCCCAATCTTGGTGTTCCGTGCAATGCACGGGCATCTACGCACGGGAAATTATGTCGAACAGGGCTAGTTGTAAGCAGGCTAGCTCTACAGCTATGATGATAGTGACTGCAGACGGTGAGGCTGACTATGGTATGCCGAACATGGTGCCTATACTCAGGTGTCATCTCTGGCGCAGGGTCTTGTCACTTCACTGTGAGGAGCAGCACGTAATAATTTGACCAACGGGTAGTACAGTGCTAGTACTCCTACTACTACATTGGTAGTACTACTACTAGTACTAGTAGCACCACCGTCTGGATTTAGGAGTACTACCACGTCCATCTGGATTTTAGTATTTGACTAGCAATATCTAGTAATGCATGTCACCAAAAATGTACTAGTACTCCCTCTGTAAATAAATACGTGGGGTTTTTTTCCTATCGGCGAGAGAACTTAATGTTTTTTTTGCTAACTAGAGTACTAATAGGATTACATGCAATGAACTAAACACTGCATGTCATGTTTGGTAGTCTCAAGTCATTGAAAGCATGCACGGCCCACATCTCTCATTCGTTGATATGTCACGAAATAAGAAACAAGGAGGGAGTTAATGCACCGTGCCTAAGTATTTTGGGATTATTTGGTTTTCGTAAGCTGACTTACACAACATTTTTGTTTACATGCATTAACATTTTATTAGTTAAATCAAAGGTCAAAACTTGGCGCAAAATGCAAAGGGGACCAATAAACCAGTAAACATCAAACTTCTCTCATTTGGCCCCAACTAGAGGTCCGGTGAGATGACTATACTGCACCGGCACGGAGGGGGACGCAGCTTCATTGACTTACGACAACTGCCTTTGGGTGAATGACACGTGGCACCAGGGGGTGGGTGGCCCACCTATCATACAGCCAAAGGCAGGTGCAGTAGAGGGCCGAGGAGTAGTACAAAATCCTACGCACCTACGCACGCTAACCAAGGGTTGAGTGATCACTCGAATCGCAAGATCAGTTGACTAGAAGCTATGCTAGACGCATGGAGGCGATGAGCGCGAGCATCAGCCGGCTGTGCCAGATGGTCCACGACGCCGGCCTGCGGCCCGACACCGAGGAACGTCTCCAGGTAGTATTGCTTGAGGCCTCCAGGGCGAGGGGCCGCTTGGACGACAGCTTCGTCTCCTTGTTCGACGTGGTCCTCGTCGGTTTCCTCAACAAGTTCACCGTCGTCAAGAAGCTTGCGGACGACTTTGACGTAAGCCTCCAGTCGACGCGCCCAGGCTCTGCGATGCCCGCCACCCTCAACGGCCAATATGGTAACAACCTCTTCGACGCACTGGTGGCCCTGCGACTGCCCGCCATCGCGCCGGAGAATGTCCACCTCGAGGTCACGCTCGCCGCGCAGCGCCTGGCGCAGCAAGACACCATCGACATAATCACCTACGTCTACGCGCAAATCGTCCACAAGGACTACTACATGCAAGAGGAGGACGATAGGATGCTGGCCTTCTTGGAGCGCATGGCAACCTTGGACGACACTATTCAGAAGCACGTTGAGCTCGCCGCCAACGCCGCTACTCCTCACATGTCGGTTGGAGACCCGGCGCACTAGGGCGTGAGGATGTCGTTGAACGTTGATGGATCCGTATGTATTTTTATCTTTCCGTCAAATCCATGTAGTAGTATATGATACTACAGTAGTTATCTTACCTTTCGCATCAACTTCATAATTTTCATACGTACTCCATGCATGAACGGCGCCAGAACCAAACTTCTCATTACTCTAGGCAAAATTGTTATTTTCTATCCATCGGTCGCGCCATGG
The DNA here is from genome assembly GCA_032464435.1 of Aegilops umbellulata. Taxonomy (NCBI): domain Eukaryota; kingdom Viridiplantae; phylum Streptophyta; class Magnoliopsida; order Poales; family Poaceae; genus Aegilops; species Aegilops umbellulata. Next base: position 508,366,315 of record CP136055.1, read on the forward strand.
AGCAGAACCAAATTTTACAAGTTACGAGTTCAAAAGGAAAAGCCTGCCGTGTTCACGTCGCACACCCACACGGTTGGTCCGGCACGCCGCTCAAGCGGGAATGCGTGCGGTGTTGCATTTTCACTTACAAGTGGGACCGTAGTTGAGCAAACCAACTATCGGCAAACCCCCACCCTGCCCACCGCGCGATGGCTGAAAAACAGGAGGGAGAAGAGATGGCTGTAGCACAGACTCCAAGAAAGTTGGTGTTGGATGGGACTCGTGTGGGTGGCGTGTGCCGTACTGCTAGACGTGAATGCTAGTTATGGCCCATGCCACCCCACTATATCGAGCCTATATCGAGGTACGTAGAACAAATTTCCTGCAGTCCGTGCTCAGCCCTCCTCTATCTCTCTTCTCAGCCAGCCAGCGGACGCGCGGAGCCCGTCGTCTGTTTGCTCACATGCGGCCCCACATGTCAGTGAAAACGCAAGAGGACCCACTAAACTTGCACATCTTTCACCTCGACGTGCTGGTGATAAAAAATCCAATAAAGATCTTCGGTGACCGCTTTTGGAGTTACTCAAGAGTAGTAAGATTCTATTTATAGTTTAACCCAAGATGCACATCTCGTGGCTTCAACTACCACTCTATTTTCTTTCATGACACGACCTGGATGCTGGATGTCCCACGTGTCGGCAAAAGGAGGAAGAACCCGACCAAATCTTCGGTTCTGCTCTCGGATTAGACTAGTTGTGCTAACTTAATTTTTTTTATTGTGTACTCCCTCCGTTCCAAAATACTTGACTTCCATTTGTCCAAAAATGGATGTACCTATATACTAAGACATGTCTAGATACATATATATTTTGAAAAATAGAAGGCATGTATTGTGCAACGGAGGGAGTAGAATGGATGCAAGTTTTTGTATTGGGAAGAAGAGTACATCCATATATTGATAGAGTACAATTTAGTAGATGTTCTATCACTTTTAGCTAGTAGCATAGAGGCTAGAGATGAGATTAGTGCACTTGTTGATACTCCTACTAGAATAGAGGCTAGACATGAGACTAGATGCGAGGAAGCAACGTCTACTTCTTTACACTCGAAGAAGAAAGAAGCACGCAAGATCGAGCCTCCGCAGATCAACAATGAATGCATTGAGAAGGCACTAATCCAACTTACATGAGTAGTAAAATGTATTCTTGTGGTTCTTGTTTTCTTTGGTCTTGCTTTTATAGTCAAAATTATCATTGGAGTTCATGCAAAATGGAGGTCCGTTTGGGGTCGTGCGTTGGAGTTGGCCTTACAAGTGGGACCACAGTTAAGGAAACCGACTATCGGCAAACCCCCACCTCGCCCGCCGCGCGATGGCTGAAGTTAGAGAAACGATGAGGTTGAAGAGATTGCTCTCGCATGGACTCCAAGAAATAATATGGTGTCAGATGGATGTCGTGGTGGTGGCGTGTGCCGTACTCCTGGACGTGTGAATGCTTGTTCTGGCCCATGCCACCCTACTACTCCTACTACTTACTCCTACTATATAGTATACTAGTATCGAGGATTCGAGGTGCTGGTTACGTACAACGAACACATTAACATATGGCTACAGTAAAAACACCCGCCCGACGCGCGAAGCATGTGAAGCTAGTACAAATAGTGTACTACTATTGTTGATTGGCCTCATCCGATAACCTGTTGCAATGCATGTACAATTATGTATTCGGATAATATTTTTTGCCTCGTCGCACCACTCACTCAGAGAAGCGACTCGAAAGCCATTCATAAATTTAGTAAGTTTATCACAGGCATATCATTTTATTACATAGAACAGGTCATCAACCCACATAGACAACGAGGATACATTATAAATACTAAAGTTTTCACCACACAACAAATAACAAGCAATGAAATGAACTTCAACTCAACCAATCCGCGGCGTTGGAAACACTTGCTTTGAACCACAAGTGATTCTCTCAGACGGGCCATGCATTGTCGATCTGGAGACCAACGTAGGACTGATCATCCAGGTTGAAGCGGCCTACTATATCAGTACCAGGGTAGGGAACCACCCAAATGTCCGAGGTATAGACACAGTTGCTTCTCATAAATGTGTCAACAACGGTTGGATCGCCTTTCACCATCATCGGATAGTTTCGTCCAAGGAAGAGCGAGTTTTCTCCAAGGCTATCAATTCTGTGCCAGGGAGAAGGAGTTGGCGCTAGCACCCTAGTATCCATACCGAATACCATGCAACGGGTGTTGGAATAGGTCCGAGAGTGCGACCATGGGAGACTACACCTGCTTCCTTAGCAGTAACATCATCTGTGGGCTGTATACACACAAGAAGAGGTGATCCATCGGAATTAGTTGCCAGGCGCCATAGAGTATATCGGCGCTGCTCGTCCTCATGCTCGTGATCATCACCATCGTCATCTCCCCCTTGGTTATAAAAATCTTCATATAGGTGGTGGGATGTTCACAGGACCTTGGAAACACAAGAAGAAGGTTAATTAGTAAAGGGAAACTTGCTAACCCGCATGCATGTGGATGAAACAATTATAATTACGGTGGAAGACAAATGTACCGAAACAACGAGGATGCCATGCAAAAACAGTGCCACGAGTGGTGGCAGCAAACACAAGGCCCTCATATTGAATTGCATCACGGTACTCATCCGTGTACAGAAACTGATTTTTGAGCAATATCCATCGAGTGAAACCATCAAGGACGGCAACAAGCTTGTCGAAGATAGCAACAACATCATAGTTTTTGTAATTCCAAGAGCGGTTGGGAACTCGACAAATTGCTATCTTCCGTAGACGACAGTCACCATGATCATAATTGAACGTGCGTACATTACCGGTGTGCTCCACCTCTGGGCAGTGTGCTGAGATTTTTGGAAGTGTAACCCGGTGACGAGTGTACACATTCACAAGTTCCCACTCGCAGTTGGACCGAATGTAAACAACCCAATCTCCATTTGCGCCCGCCCAAGCCTTGCCCTCAAGCGATGGCATCTTAGCATCATATGTATCAATATCAAGCGGCATCAACTTGCACAGGGAGAGGCCTCCGTTGTGCCGGTGCCAGTCATCAGGGTCACAACGAAGAAGATAGGGGAGATCAAACTGCTCCTTGACTCTTGGGTTCCTTGCAACGATGTTATTAGTTGAGTCGAGAATGGGCTGGAATGAACCTGGCATGCTAGCCGAGGTGATGACGTTGCACCGATCAATGAGTTCCTCCACCACGTCATCTTTCATATCGGGGTAAGAATAACGGGGACGTTTCCGGTCTGTTCCCTCCATGGAGAAGACGATCGGACAATCGCAGAAGAAAGGGTGAAGGGCTGAAGGAAAATGGAGGAGGGAGAGGAAGAGCGTGCGACAGCAGTTACAAATCAAGAGGGAAAGGCGAAGAGTCGGTGGACGGTTGCGAGTTTGCCACGGTTCAGGAAGAGGCGCCCCGGCCTACACGTCCGTTCGGAAATACTCCTACTACTCGCCGTCGTCTCATTGATATGTTGGAACGGGACCACATGTCAACGAAACTTGGTGTTTAATTTCTCGTGCAAAATGCGATCTGGCCGCGTTGGCCCGTGGTGCCGCATTAGTTATCGACCTTTATTTTTGTAATGGTGTGCCGATTGCTACCTCTTGAGCTTGCGTTGGTTTTCCCCGAAGAGGAGAGGATGATGCAGCAGAGTAGTGTAAGTATTTCCCTCAGTTTTTGAGAACCAAGGTATCAATCCAGTAGGAGGCCACGCTCAAGTCCCTCGTACCTGCACAAATCGATAGCAACTCGCAACCAACGCGATTAGGGGTTGTCAATCCCTTCACGGTCACTTACGAGAGTGAGATCTGATAGAGATAATATTTTTGGTATTTTTGATATAAAGATGCAAAGTGAAAAGTAAAAGGCAAAGTAAAAACAAAGCAAGATTAAAGTGATGGAGATTAATATGATGAGAATAGACCGAGGGGCCATAGGTTTCACTAGTGGCTTCTCTCATGAGCATAAGTTTTCTACGGTGGGTGAACAAATTACTGTTGAGCAATTGACTGAATTGAGCATAGTTATGAGAATATCTAGGCATGATCATGTATATAGGCATCACGTCCGTGACAAGTAGATTGAAACGATTCTGCATCTACTACTATTACTCCAATCATCGACCGCTATCCAGCATGCATCCAGAGTATTAAGTTAAAAACAGAGTAACGCTCTAAGCAAGATGACATGATGTAGAGAGACAAATTCATGCAATATGAAATAAACCCTATCTTGTTATCCTTGATGGCAACGATACAATATGTTCCTTGCTGCCCCTTCTGTCACTGGGAAAGGACACCGCAAGATCGAACCCAAAGCTAAGCACTTCTCCCATGGCAAGAACTACCAAGCTAGTCGGCCAAACCAAATGGATAATTCGAAGAGACTTGCAAAGATAACCAATCATACATAAAATAATTCAGAGAAGATTCAAATATTGTTCATATATAGACTTGATCATAAACCCACAATTCATCGTACTCAACAAACACACCGCAAAAGAAGAAGATTACATCAAATAGATCTCCACAAGAGAGGGGGAGAACATTGTATTGAGATCCAAAAAGAGAGAAGAAGGCCCAGTTCTTTTGCCAGAATCTAGGGACTCTCCCAGAATCCGACTGAAAGCACAAGTGCTCCCCAGGTGGTTTTGGTAATTAATGTCAACATATCTCTTGTTGGACTAACGTTTCTATCTAGCATGTTTCAGATAAAGTTCAACAATGGAGTGGCATGGACTAAAGGTTGTGGGAACTCCTTCAACATGCTAAGGACAAAGGATTGGCTCAAGTTTCAAGCTCAAGACTCTTCATTTTACATTTTTAGTGATCCAAGATCACATTGAGTCCATAGGAAAAGCCAATACTATCAAGGAGGGATGAGGTGTTGCTTAATGAGCCTCTTGCTTCATGTGCTTAATGATATGCTCCAAAATCCTCAGCTACTTTCCCATATCCACATTTGACCTAAACCCTAAGCCAAACTCGGTCCTACCGATTCTTTCCATCCGGTGCCACCGAGTTTCAAATATCATAAGCCACTGCCAAAACCCTAGCAAATCGGTTCTACCGATAGGGATCTCGGTCTCACCGAGATGGGATTGTAATCTCTCTGTGTATGTCCATTATCAAAATCGGTCTCACCGAGTTTGAGCAATCGGTACTACCGAGATTACAATGCAAACTCTCTGGTTAACTTATTACCAAAAGCGGTCCAACCGAGTTTAGTAATCGGTCTCACCGAGTTTGCCTGACCAACTCTCTGGTTAGCTAATTACCAAAATCGGTCTCACCGAGTTTGTGTAATCGGTCTCACCAAGATTACGTTATTCCCTAACCCTAAACGTATCGGTCCTACCGAGTTGCATGTCAGTCCCACCGAAAATCTCTAACGGTCACTAGGTTTACTACTTCGGTCCGACCGAGTTTGTTGATTCGGTCCCACCGAGATTGGTAAATTGTGTGTAACGGTTGGATTTTGTGTGGAGGCTATATATACCCCTCACCTCCTCTTCACTCGTGGAGAGAGCCATCAGAACACATCTATACTTCCAACTCATATGTTCTGAGAGAGAACCACCTACTCATGTGTTGAGACCAAGATATTCCATTCCTACCATACGAATCTTGATCTCTAGCCTTTCCCAAGTTCCTTTCCACTCAAATCTTCTTCCTACCAAATCCAAATCCTGTGAGAGAGAGTTGAGTGTTGGGGAGACTATCATTTGAAGCACAAGAGCAAGGAGTTCATCATCAACACACCATTTGTTACTTCTTGGAGAGTGGTGTCTCCTAGATTGGCTAGGTGTCACTTGGGAGCCTCCGACAAAGATTGTGGAGTTGAACCAAGGAGTTTGTAAGGGCAAGGAGATCGCCTACTTCGTAAAGATCTACCGCTAGTGAGGCAAGTCCTTCGTGGGCGATGGCCATGGTGGGATAGACAAGGTTGCTTCTTCATGGACCCTTCGTGGGTGGAGCCCTCCGTGGACTCGCGCAACCGTTACCCTTCGTGGGTTGAAGTCTCCATCAACGTGGATGTAGGATAGCACCACCTATCCGAACCACGGGAAAAACATCCTTGTCTCCAATTGCGTTTGAATTCTCCAAACCCTTCCCTTTACATTCTTGCAAGTTGCATGCTTTACATTCCGCTGCTCATATACTCTTTGCATGCTTGCTTGATATGTATTGTGTATGTTGAAATTGTGCCTAAAACTCCACTCAAACCGAAAAAGTTTAAAAATTGCAACTTTAGCACTAAGTGTCTAATCACCCCCCCCCTCTAGACACACCTACTTCTAGATCCTACACCGACCCCTACCCAGCTTCTCCCAGAATCTTTGAGCCCCATTTGTTTCACAATCCTATCTAGTTAGGGTTTAATTAGACAGGATTGTAAAACAAATGGGGCTCAAAGATTCTGGGAGAAGCTGGGTAGGGGTCAGATTCTGGGAGAATCCCTAGATTCTGGCAAAAGAACTGGGCCGAAGCCAACTAGCTAATAACTATGGACACGAAGGTCTGAGGTAAACTACTCACACTTCATCGGAGAGGCTATGATGATGTAGAAGCCCTCCGTGATGACGGCCCTCTCCGGTGGAGCTCCGGAACAGGCCCCAAGATGGGATCTCGTGGATACAAAAAGTTGCGGCGGTGGAATTAGGTTTTTGGCTCCCCTTCTAATCGTTTGGGGGTACGTGGGTATATATAGGAGGAAGAAGTACGTCGGTGGAGCTTCGGTGGGCCCACGAGGGTGGGGGCGCGCCTGGGGGTTTAGGGCGCGCCCCCTACCTCGTGCCCTCCTCGGAGCTTCCTTGGCATAGGGTCCAAGTCTCCTGGATCTTATTCGGGAAGAAAATCACGTTCCAGAAAGGATTTTTCTGTTTGGACTCCGTTTGATATTCCGTTTCTTCGAAACACTGAAATAGGCAAAAAAACAACAATTCTGGGCTGGGCCTTCGGTTAATAGGCTAGTCCCAAAAATAATATAAAAGTGGAAAATAAAGCCCAATATAGTCCAAAATAGTAGATAATATAGCATGGAGCAATCAAAAATTATAGATACATTGGAGACGTATCAGGCATCCCCAAGCTTAATTCTTGCTCGTCCTCGAGGAGGTAAATGATAAAAAGAGAATTTTTGATGCGGAGTGCTACTTGGCATAATTTCAATGCAAAATTTCTTAATTGTGGTATGAATATTCAGATTCAAAAGATTCAAGACAAAAGTTCATATTGACATAAAAATAATAATACTTCAATCATACTAATAAAGCAATTATGTCTTCTCAAAATAACATGGCCAAAGAAAGTTATCCCTACAAATTCATATAGTCTGGCTATGCTCCATCTTCACCACACAAAGTATTTAAATCATGCACAACCCCGATGACAAGCCAAGCAATTGTTTCATACTTTAACATTTTCAAAACTTTTTCAACCTTCACGCAATACATGAGCGTGAGCCATGGATATAGCACTATATGTGGAATAGAACGGTGGTTGTGGAGAAGACAAAAAGAGGGGAAGATAGTCTCACATCAACTAGGCGTATCAAAGGGCTATGGAGATGCCCATTAATAGATATCAATGTGAGTGAGTAGGGATTGCCATGCAACGGATGCACTAGAGCTATAAGTATGTGAAAGCTCACAAAAGAAACTAAGTGGGTGTGCATCCAACTCGCTTGCTCACGAAGACCTAGGGCATGTTGAGGAAGCCCATCACTACTAGGCAAAACCTTATACACAGAATCTTAGCAGCAGCGCGGTTTAAAAACAAACGCTACTGCTAATTAGCAGTAGCGAGCTTGAGAAAACCGCGCTACTAATAACATGATAGTAGTAGCGCGGGTTTTTACCTCTCGCTACTACTAAGTTATTTCCACCGTGCCTCCTAGGACCAGCCGTAGTAGTAGCGTGGATTATAAATCCATGCTACTACTAAGTCGATAGTAGTAGCACGGGTTATAAACCCCACGCTACCACCTGCATCTGCTCCCACCCCACCAACTATCCCACGCCATGTCTAAAAAAACACTCAGTGCCCGATCCAGATCCCCAATCCCGTCTCCGCTCCCACCTCCTCTCCTCAACGCCCTGCCACAGGGCGTGGAAGCGGTGTGTCCACTCCGGCCACCACGACAGCGCCACCTGGGGCCACGCCACCGCTGCCGACTTCGCGCCCGTGCCTAAGGTGTGCCGCCTCGTCATGGCCAACTACGCCCCGCCCGACCTCCTCGCCACGCCGCCCCTCCTCCTTGACCCCTCAAACATCGTGCGTCGCCGCACCTACGCCGACACGGGGGGCCGGGTCACGCCCTACCTTGTCTACCTCGACCACGCGCACGCTCCTCGACAACCGCCTCGACAAGCGCCGCTTCGACAACAGCTACATCCACAACGGCCTCCTCCGCGCCGCCGGCTGGGTGCTCGACAGGGAGTGCGACCTGCTCCGGGACCTCCTCGACCGGTACCCCGCCTACACGCTCACCTTCACGGGCCACTCCCTTGGCGCCGGCGTCGCCGCCATGCTCACCATGGTCGTCGTGCTCAACCTCGACAAGCTCGGCAAGGTCGAGAGGGGCCGCACCAGGTGCTACGCCATGGCCCCCGCCCGCTATATGTCGCTTAAACTCACCGTCAGATACACCGATGTCATCAACTCCGTCGTGCTGCAGGTGACTCACTGATGACCCAATTGATTTGGTTGCTTGCTTGTCTGAATTTGGTGGTTACAAGTTCAGTTGTAGAAGAATTTGGGTTACATGTAGTATGTCTAAATTTGGGTTACATGTAGCTGTCAGACTGAATTTTGGTGGATACCTGCTCTGCTTTTGAGTAAGATAAACATTGCATTGCAGAATCTAGTATAATTCCTATCTGAATTTTGCTGGGTGCTTCCTTGTTGCTAGAAATTCAGTTGCAGAATTTAGTTACATGCCTATCTGAATTTTGTGTCGTTTGGATGTATGGTTTGAGAGCAGCCATCATTTTAGTTTGTTGCCCCGAAAGTTAGTATCCTGAGCGCATTGTTTTCGTATGCCAGTTTACGGCCTTATAGAGGCTGTTTAAAAAAAGTTTTAATATGAATTTTGTAGAGGGTTTGTAGTAGATTGCAAGGCCGATTTCAGTTTCAGTTTGCTCCACCGCTGTGAAAGGTGGAGGAGCCTAGATTGCAAGGCCGATTTCAGTTTCAGTTTCGATCGAGCCTAGATTGCAAGCCCGATTTTAATACTAGCACTCTCCATGCAGCTCCTCAATAGTTGTAGTCAATTGGTTGGACAGTCTTCTTGTTTTCATCATTTTTTCTAGTTATATACGTAGTTGGCTGGGATTATAATGCTATCTTTGCTTACTGTTAACTGTCCAAATTGATGTAGGAAGATAAACAGTTGTTGATCGCTTCCACGATTAGCACCAACTAAGTTTCCTTAGATGTTTGCACCTTAGAAAGTGGTATCTGCTTAATATGAAGATCATTTGTCAGTTCTGTATCTGTAATATTACAAGCGGCCCACTTACAGGATGCTTGACAGGGCTACCCTGTGCAGCCCACTTACTTCCTTGCTTGTTTGCCGCAGACCCAACCGAAGCCCAATGGGCCACACTCCCCTGAATGCCTCTTGTATTTATCTCCAGTGTAGGTTTGCACACACTCCAATCCTAAATTCTTAATCTAAAAAAAACAAAAATAAAAAACTCCTAAATTCTCTCTTCCTAGGAAAAATAGTATTAATGCTCTCTGCTGAACTTTGAGCTCGTATGGCATTTTTGGGCTGTGAGATTTTATAAGAGGAAATTTCAGAAGATTCCAGCCACTGTGAAAGAAAGAAACAAAGAAGATTGCCGAACTTCAAGAAATATTTCCTGTATGATTCATAGGTTTTTGATTTTTTTATCCTCAAGATTATTTTTTATGAGTGTTCTTTGAATCATAGGATTTGTTTAGAACTCACTCATTCATGTGGAATGTATTATTGCTGTTGGTTATAATGGCAACTCATTCTCTGTGGATGGCCAAGGTTGCAATAAATAAATAAATACTCCCTCCGTAAAGAAATATAAGAGCATTTGGATCGCTACTTTAGTGATCTAAACGCTCTTATATTTCTTTACAGAGGGAGTATTTGACACCTACACCAGTGCCTAACATCACCAGTTTTCGCCACGCCACGTGTACGATGTTAGCCGCTGATGACATCCTAACTGCCTAGTACCAAAATTCTTCATGGGTGACTATTTTTTCTTAGCGAATGGCACGCGTGGCTTCTTCTAGAAGCATAGACCATTGAAAGGAGAAGAGGACCATGACCTCACCTCATGTGTGTGTAATGCATGAGAGCCGTGCAGAAAGGGGAAAAGATCTTGTTTCATTCCTGGCTGGTTGCTTTCAGTTTCAGGTTAGTCGTCAGGCTAATAATTTGACTGCTTCTTCTGAAGGACTTGATGTCGATGTTAGGCCATCTATGTAGTGTATAGTCGACCAGTCATCTCCATCACACGTGATTCATGAGATTCTCTTCTACTAGTCATCATTACTATGCAGATAATATCTTGTGTTAGACATGGGCCACCTGTTCAGTTTTACTCCCTCTGTCCCATAATATAAGAGTGTTTTTAACACGCTCTTATATTGTGGGTGGAGGGAGTAGCTATTTAGATCTCATACTCATAAATTCGTACGCGTATAGATTTATCATGGGTCTTTGTTAATTAACAATTTTAATGTGTTTATCGGTATATTATGACAGAAATAGGTAAAAAGAAGAAGGTTGTGTTTCAAAGAGTGGATTGAGTACTAATTAGCCATCAATTCCATGATTCTTGTGTAGTTGGGCACTGTCCTGTTTAACTTCTTGTAGTATACTATGATAATTAACCATGATTTACCTTGCTCTTCTTTCACAGTTCGGTTGAAATCATCATTCTTTTCCCACTTGCTAAGTAATGTTGCAACAAAAGATATCAGCACCAAAGAAATTATGTGTTAATGCTTTCCTTTTAAACTACTTCAAAAAAACAAAGAAATTGGATTTTTTTAGTCGTATTATCCTTTGAACATCTATACGAAATGATCTAAGTTTAAGTATATTTAGTTTTGAAGAAAACTAAAGGCAATTAATGTGAAAATTAGATATGTCCTATTACCTGGCAATATACAGTTCATCTAGGCTTGGTTGGCAATGTATATTATCTAGAAATTAATTTCATTTCTTTGTAGCTATTACATAGGCAATCTCTTGTTAATAGAAATCACTCACTTTTTTGTTTTCGTATATTTATTCCCGTAGCTACTGTACATCACAACATGCAATGAAATATATGTCGGCTGAAATTTAATTTAATTTGTTCTTTGCTCTTTACAGAAATCTTGGATTCATAAATGGGATAAGCACATAAGGGAGAAGAAGATAATTGCAAGGATGGAGAGGGAGCAAATCATTTGGAGGGATAGAATGCCACTGTTTGGTGTTTTTATGCATTTTTGTTTGCTTTCAACTGTGTTTGCACTAGCTGGGAATAAGTGACTAGGCAATAAGTGTAGATGTATGGATATGCTCTAATGCTCCTAGTTTACTATAAATCTTTGATTTGGAATGATGTGTAATGCCGCTGGTTTATTACAAATTTGGGCTTGTTTTAGTTGTTAGAATTGTATGCATAAAATGGAATTGATGGATTTTTTTAATTCCTAATTAGTTAGTAGTAGCATGGGGGTGAAATGGAGCGCTACTAGTATTCACGATACTAGTAGCGTGTGGTACTATAGACGCGCTACTAGTATTCAGGATACTAGTAGCGCGTGGTACTATAGACGCGCTACTACTATTTCATTAGTAGTAGCGCGGGTGACCTCCGCGCTACCAGTAAAATGTTAGTAGTAGCGTGGGTTTACCCTGCGCTACTACTAACTATTAGCTGTAGCGCGGGTACCCGCGCTTCTAGTAGCCATTTTACCCGCGCTACTAGTAGCCTTTTTCCTAGTAGTGCATCATTGGAATATACAAGACAAGTTCTATAATGAAAAATTCCCACTAGTAAATGAAAGTGACAACATAGGAGACTCTCTATCATGAAGATCTTGGTGCTACTTTGAAGCACAAGTGTGGTAAAAGGATAGTAACATTGTCCCTTCTCTCTTTTTCTCTCATTTTTTAATTTGGGCCTTTTCTATTTTTTTATGGCCTCTTTTTTTATTTTTTTTATTTTTCGTACGGAGTCTCATCCCGACTTGTGGGGGAATCATAGTCTCCATCATTCTTTCCTCACTTGGGACAATGCTCTAAAAATGATGATCATCACACTTTTATTTTTCTTACAACTCAACAATTACAACTCGATACTTAGAACAAGATATGACTCTATATGAATGCCTCTGGCGGGGTACCGGGATATGCAATGAATCAAGAGTGACATGTATGAAATAATTATGAATGGTGGCTTTGCCACAAATACGATGTCAACTACATGATCATGCTAGCAATATGACAATGATGGAGCGTGTCATAATAAACAAACGGTGGAAAGTTGCATGGCAATATATCTCGGAATGGCTATGGAATTGCCATGATAGGTAGGTATGGTGGCTGTTTTGAGGAAGATATATGGTGGGTGTATGATATCGGCGAAAAGTGTGCGGTATTAGAGAGGCTAGCAATGGTGGAAGGATGGGAAAAGGTGCATATAATCCATGGACTCAACATTAGTCATAAAGAACTCATATACTTATTGCAAAAATTTAGAAGTTATCAAAGCAAAGTATTACGCGCATGCTCCTAGGGGATAGATTGGTAGGAAAATACCATCGCTCGTCCCCGACCGCCACTCATAAGGAGGACAATCAATAAACACTTCATGCTCCGACTTCATTACATAATGATTCACCATACGTGCATGCTACGGGAATCACAAACTTCAACGCAAGTATTCTTTAAATTCACAACTACTTCCACTAGCATGACTCTAATATTATCACCTCCATATCTCAAAAAAATTATCATGCTTCAATCTTTTCTTAGTATTCAACGCACTCAAAAGAAAATTTAACAAATCATGAATACCAAGCATATTAATATTAAGCAATTTACCATGCTATTAAGACTCTCAAAATGATCTAAGTGAAGCATCAGAGATCAATAGTTTATTTAAAACAAACCACCACCGTGCTCTAAAAGATCTAAGTGAAGCACACAGAGCAAAATTATAATGCTCAAAAGATAAAAGTGAAGCACATAGAGCAAAACTACATAGCTCAAAAGATATAAGTGAAGAACAAAGAGTATTCTAACAAATTTTAATTCATAGATGGCTATATCAAAGGTGTGTACAGCAAGGATGATTGTTGCACACTAACAAACAAAGACACAAATAATACAAGACGCTCCAAGCAAAACACATATCATGTTGGTGAATAAAAATATAGCTCCAAGTAAAATACCGATGGAAGTAGACGAAGGAGGGGATGCCTTCCGGGGCATCCCCAAGCTTTGACTTTTTGGTGTCCTTAGATTATCTTGGGGTGCCATGGGCATCCCCAAGCTTAGGCTCTTGCCACTCCTTGTTCCATAATCCATCAAAAGAATTCACCCAAAACTTGAAAACTTCACAACACAAAACTCAATAGAAATCTCGTGAGCTCCGTTAGAGAAAGAAAACAAAAGACCACTTCAATGTACTGTAATGAACTCATTCTTTATTTATATTGGTGTTAAACCTACTATATTCCAACTTCTCTATGGATTATAAACTATTTTACTAACCATAGATTCATCAAAATAAGCAAACAACACACGAAAAACAGAATCTGCCAAAAACAGAACAGTCTGTAGTAATCTGTAACTAACGCAAACTTCTGGAACTCCAAAAAATCTACCAAAATTGGAAGACCTAGACAATTTATTTATTGATCGTCATCAATTGGAATCAGTATTTTATCACGTTCTGATGATTTTTAATAATTCGGGCACTGAACGCAAAGTTTCTGGAAATTACAGCAAGATCAAATAACTATCATCCAAGAAGATCCAATAGGTCTAGCTTGGCACAAACACTAATTAAAACACAAAACCACATCCAAACAGAAGGTAGATGGGTTATTTATTCCCTAACAGAAGAAAAACACAAAAAACAAAAAATAAAATTGGGTTGCCTCCCAACAAGCGCTATCGTTTAACGCCCCTAGCTAGGCATACGATTTCAACGATGCTCACATGAAAGACAAGAATTGAAGCACAAAGAGAGCATCATAAAACATGTGACAACCACATCTAAGTCTAACATACTTCCTATGCATAGGAATCTTATAGGCAAACAAATCAAGGCAAACAAAAACTAGCATATGCAAGGAAGCAGAAAGAGACAATAGCAATCTCAACATAACGAGAGGTAATTTAGTAGCATGAAAGTTTCTACAACCATATTTTCCTCTCTCATAATAATTACATGTGGGATCATAAGCAAATTCAAAAAAATAGCTATCACATAAAATATTTTCAATACGATCCACATGCATGCAAAGTTGACACTCTTCCAAAATAGTGGGATTATCATTAACTAAAGTCATGACCTCTCCAAACCCACTTTTATCAAAAATTTCATAAGATTGAATGTTATCCAAATATGTGGGATCTAAAGTTAACACTCTTCCAAACCCACTTTCAATAATATTGCAAACACAATTATCAATCTCATGTTCATCATGGGGCTTAAATAAATTTTCAAGATCATAAGAAGAATTATCACCCCAATCATGATCATTGCAACAAGTAGAGGACATAGCAAAACTAGCATCCCCAAGCTTAGGGTTTTGCATATTTTTAGCACAATTGACATCAATAGAATTTATAGTAAAATCATTGCACTCATGCTTTTTATTCAAAGATCTATCATAAATCGCTTCGTAAAGTACTTCATCCCAATTTTTAGATTCACGAATTTCAGGAAAAACCTTATAAAGATAATCTAGTGCACTCAATTCACTAGTAATAGGTTCATCATAATTGGATCTCTTAAAGAGATTAGCAAGTGGATGAGGATCCATAAACTTTTAGCAAGCGAAGATGCAAGCTAAAAGAAGGTACATGGCAACACAAGCAAACGGCAAAGACGAATGGAAGAGGGCGAATAAAACGGCAAGGGTGAAGTGGGGGAGAGAAAAACGAGAGGCAAATGGCAACTAATGTAATGCGAGAGATAGGGATTGTGATGGGTACTTGGTATGTTGACTTTTTGCATAGACTCCCCGGCAACAGCGCCAGAAATGGCTCGTTGTCGGGAGTCCAAATCTTGACTTGTCCTTGCGTAATCCTCCCCGGCAACGGCGCCAGAAATTCTTCTTGCTACCTCTTGAGCTTGCGTTGGTTTTCCCTGAAGAGGAGAGGATGATGCAGCAAAGTAGCGTAAGTATTTCCCTCAGTTTTTGAGAACCAAGGTATTAATCCAGTAGGAGACCACACTCAAGTCACTCGTACCAGCACAAATCGATAGCAACTCGCAACCAACGCGATTAGGGGTTGTCAATCCCTTCACGGTCACTTACGAGAGTGAGATCTGATAGAGATAATATTTTTGGTATTTTTGATATAAAGATGCAAAGTGAAAAGTAAAAGGCAAAGTAAAAACAAAGCAAGATTAAAGTGATGGAGATTAATATGATGAGAATAGACCGAGGGGCCATAGGTTTCACTAGTGGCTTCTCTCATGAGCATAAGTTTTCTACGGTGGGTGAACAAATTACTGTTGAGCAATTGACTGAATTGAGCATAGTTATGAGAATATCTAGGCATGATCATGTATATAGGCATCACGTCCGTGACAAGTAGATTGAAACGATTCTGCATCTACTACTATTACTCCAATCATCGACCGCTATCCAGCATGCATCCAGAGTATTAAGTTAAAAACAGAGTAACGCTCTAAGCAAGATGACATGATGTAGAGAGACAAATTCATGCAATATGAAATAAACCCTATCTTGTTATCCTTGATGGCAACGATACAATATGTTCCTTGCTGCCCCTTCTGTCACTGGGAAAGGACACCGCAAGATCGAACCCAAAGCTAAGCACTTCTCCCATGGCAAGAACTACCAAGCTAGTCGGCCAAACCAAATGGATAATTCGAAGAGACTTGCAAAGATAACCAATCATACATAAAATAATTCAGAGAAGATTCAAATATTGTTCATATATAGACTTGATCATAAACCCACAATTCATCGTACTCAACAAACACACCGCAAAAGAAGAAGATTACATCAAATAGATCTCCACAAGAGAGGGGGAGAACATTGTATTGAGATCCAAAAAGAGAGAAGAAGCCATCTAGCTAATAACTATGGACCCGAAGGTCTGAGGTAAACTATTCACACTTCATCGGAGAGGCTATGATGATGTAGAAGCCCTCCGTGATGACGGCCCTCTCCAGCGGAGCTCCGGAACAGGCCCCAAGATGGGATCTCGTGGATACAGAAAGTTGCGGTGGTGGAATTAGGTTTTTGGCTGCCCTTTTGATCGTTTGGGGGTACGTGGGTATATATAGGAGGAAGAAGTATGTCGGTGGAGCTTCAGTGGGCCCACGAGGGTGGGGGGCGTGCCTGGGGGTGTAGGGCGCGCCCCCCTACCTCTTGCCCTCCTCGGAGCTTCCTTGTCGTAGGGTCCAAGACTCCTGGATCTTATTCGGGAAGAAAATCACGTTCCAGAAAGGATTTTTCTGTTTGGACTCCATTTGATATTCCGTTTCTTCGAAACACTGAAATAGGCAAAAAACAGCAATTCTGGGCTGGGCCTCCGGTTAATAGGTTAGTCCCAAAAATAATATAAAAGTGGAAAATAAAGCCCAATATAGTCCAAAACAGTAGATAATATAGCATGGAGCAATCAAAAATTATAGATACGTTGGATACGTATCACCGATCAGTTTTGAAGCACGACTAACTGGTACTTTACGCAGAGAAAATATAAACTACTCTACCACTACCCCACCTCCAGTACTAGTAGTATAAAAAAGATATATGGGCTGGAGCTTTAGCGCTTTCTTGCTAAGGGCTGCCCACTTGCTTCTCACACTACCACCCTCTCTCCAGATCTAAAAAAGACGGCCCCTCTCTCCCTCCTCACCGGTGGTCACAGATCCGCCGGGGAATAAAAGGACGTGCAGCGTTGACGCACTCGTCGTCGGCGAGCGAGGTCACGCACTGACGACAAGGCCGTCCTCTCAGACCTAGCGCCCGCGCAGGATGGCCTCCGTCCCCAAGCTCACTGCCGTAGTGTGTGCGGAGGATGACGACCACGAGCGAAGCCACTTCCCGCCGACCCTCAGGTACGCTACCTCTTTTCGAGCCATAACCTTGTTCTATTGCCCCATCTGCTACGTCGTTGCATGTGGATCTTTTTCCACTCCACCATCTTCCCAATTTGCTATTCTCTACTCTGCTGGCCACGCAGACGAAAACCATAATTTGCACTATTAAAGGAAACCCTACTTCATGCAGACTAATCCATGTCTGGGTTGAATAAGGAAAGGAAGGGAGACTGTACTGTCCAAGAGAGTAGGCATCGAACCCACAGCTAGGTTGAAAAGGGGAAAATCAGTAGCTAAGGAACGAGTCTCGTGTCTCTTGGTTGAAGAAGGGTAGAAAGGCATGACAACGCAATAGAGAATGACCAGGTCGATCGGTTTGTTGTCCTCGCATAGGAAAACGGTGGCTAAAGAGAACAAAAATGGGACGTAATCCACATATGCTGCCTGGATATTTGTTGCTCTGGGCAACCGTACCTCCCTCACCACTCTGCGTTCGTGGAGGTACATCGTACTGGTGCGCCCACTGTCCGAATGGGCCTCCCATTCTCTTTTATTGCCACTTTTTTTGCTGTTAGTATAACGCCAGCAGTCAAGTCAAGCAATGCTACTGCTAAAGTGATGCCACATTTAACTAATGCTGCCCTCAGTCTAATGCCACCCATAAATTTAAGCAATGCCATTTAATGTCACTGGATTATTTCAGGGTTAGCTGTTGATTGTGGATGTATTAAAGATTTTTCAGCAAAGGCATTCTAATGCTGTTGGACAGCCAGTATACCAACGATGAAACTTGTTACTACCATCAGATTTTTGCACTGTTAATGCTTATAGATTACATACCTCACTTTCATGAGATAAGTTAATTTTTTTGTATAGTGTCACCAAAATGCCAAGGCGCTGATGTCATTTTATTTTGGTTAAACTGCATAGACAATTATGAAGACAAGAGGAAAGGTCAAGAGTGGGCACCTCCTCCTCCGGCTGTTCTCTTGAGGAGGTATGTATGTTTGTCTCTAATGCCTGTCGACTACATACCTGACATCATGATATAATGTTAAGTCATTTCCTTTTGTACAGTGTCACTGAATTGTCAAGGCGGTGATGGCATTTTATTTTAGTAGAACTGCACAAAATTTGCTTAAAAGAAGAGGAAAGGTCAGGAATGGCTCACTTTTCCAGAAAAAACTATGTATGCCTTCCTCACATCAGCCGTTGTTGCTTTATTTATTCCTTCAAACAGGTCGTTAGAAACAGTCTTGCTACCTTTTCCCATTAAGAAATTGGAATGCTTATATTTGTGAGTCTATGCTTCAACTAGTGCCACTTTTAGAGTAATCACACTTTCAATATCTATGCAAATAGGGATGCTCGATTTTAGTGGAACTGCACAAAAAGTCCAACTGGTTCAACATTAGGAGCATGTTTTTTTTCAAACCTTTATATCCAATTGGTGGCACTATGAGTTGTTCATTACGAAGGTACATGGTTTGCTACTATCTTGCTACTCTTTTTGTACTGTCATTAGATAGTAATACTAGTGGTTTGCATGTGAATTTATTGGCAGGGTGGACCTACATTGGAGGTGCAGGACAGGATTCAATGATTGGATGCTCAATTTCGGTTGTATCGATTTCACCTCTTCCATCACTGCGAACACGGATATCCTTGGTCTAATGAAGAATAGGCGCTATATTTCTGCTCTGAACCAGCAAATCAATTCAATATGAAATTGTCCAGGGCAAAACATAATTGTATCAGATTGTCCAGTGCAGAACATGACATATGCTAAGCGGAAGAGACATGTTTAAACCGAAAATACAAGGTGTGGTATATGTTTACTAGCTGCTTGATATTTGTGCAGACAGAGATGTCTTCCCGTTGCTATTTGGCAAACAAACAAAGTGCCCGCAATTTTGGTTGAACTGCACAAGAGAATAGTACAGTCACTGCATGCAGTGCCATTTGAAAATAGACACAGAAAGATTGGATAGTCACTTCATGGACTGTAGAAAAGTAGTATTGTACTATTTATTGGCCAACACTAGGTGCTTCATTGCTTTGATATGATTATACAATGGGCATCATTTTGCCTAAGTTAAAGTTTGTATTCCGAAAATAGTCTCGCCGCATGATCGAGAGAAGACCAAATCATATTGCAGTGGATGTTCCTCCATCATGTGTGGTTCATTCTCATGGTTCCAGCTGTTGGTGAAACCACTTACGTTTGCAAGAGGAATTGTAGACTTCACAAACAAATTTGTCTTTCAGTCTGTACTGAATGTTGGCCAAGAGAAGCATCCATGTTAATAGGAAGAACAGATGTTTTTTATAGATCTTTTCTTTTGGAGCTACATATTTGTATATGATCTGTGAATCATTGAGATGCATTAACATGTTGATCTTATGTATGGGAATCGTACTAGCTAGTTTTAGTTGCAACGCAAGATCCGAAGTGGCTGATCTTTGCTTTTGGAGCTACATATTTGTATATGATCTGTAAATCATTGAGATGCATTAACAGTTACTTATTTCTGTTCGCTTAGTGTTTACAAGTTACTGATCGATCACTAGCTAGCCTACAAACGTGCTCCTGGCAGTTTTATTTGCGACACAAGATGCGAAGTGGCAGTTTTTTGAATAAAAATGCCTACCTCTGAAGAAACTGACAAGCTACACTATCGATCCTACACGGATAAAAATGCCTACCTCTAAAGAAACTAACAAGCTACACTATCGATCCTACACGGATAAATAGCGGATCACGCACGTACTACCTCCTTTCCGGTTTGCAGGGCTCAATTCAAGAAACGACCTACTCGATCCTACACGAATAAATAGCGGATCACGCACGTACTAGTACCTCCTTTCCGGTTTGCAGGGCTTAATTCAAACCTCTCACCAACCAAGGTACTCCCTCCGTCCGGGATTTATTAGTCTCGTGAGCAAAGCAGCAAGACCAAGGCATGGCAATAATTAACGACATGCAGAAGTTTAAGCCTAATTAATTCTAGCGATTTAAGTGGCTGCATGCGTGTCCTCGGCATGCAGAAGTTTAAGCCTAATTAATTCCAGTGATTTAAGTGGCTGCATGCTGCTTCGCGTACTGCCTGCGAGCGATTCTGAGTGCCTGCCTGCAGCCGGCCGTAATTAAGGCAGCTAACTGATGCGAAAAAAGATACGCTTTAAATCCGTGGAATCATTATTGACAAGGAGGGAGATGATTTGAGTGCACTCGTTTGACCGCCATGCCGGCGTACGACCCAGACGGGACGGGACGACACAGTCATAATTTCAGTTTCTCTAGTTTGCCACGGCAAGCTGGCGTGCTAAGCCATTATGCATTGAATTCCGATGACCGTCGCGCTACCTTCCGCC
This sequence comes from Aegilops umbellulata, assembly GCA_032464435.1. Taxonomy (NCBI): domain Eukaryota; kingdom Viridiplantae; phylum Streptophyta; class Magnoliopsida; order Poales; family Poaceae; genus Aegilops; species Aegilops umbellulata. The sequence goes on from CP136055.1 coordinate 508,387,025, forward strand.
TATAAGTACTGTTTCCCGGCCTCTCAGGTGCCACCGTGACCCAACTCGCCATATCCTCATAAGCCCCCACCGGCCCGACGTCGCTCGCCACGTCCGCTATGCCCCCGCCCGTCCACGGTAGGCAACGCCGGAGGCGGTCACCGCTGGAACTAGTGTTTGGGTTTTCACCAGAAGGCAGACGGAGGGAGGAGGCATTCTATCTGTCTTTAGATGGCAATGCGGAGATCGAGGAGTTGTTGGAGCGCGACCGCCTGGCGGAGGAGCAGCGTGTCGCTGATTTGCGCCGCCAGCGGGACATGGAGCAGCAGCGCACCGACGCTCTAAGTCGCGAGCAGAGCGCCCGCAACTGGGCCGACTACGTGGATGCCGGTGCCCGGCAAATAGCCCTGGAGGCTGTCGGGCACGCACGCGTTCGCGATGCCGATTTTTACTACCAGCTCGTCAACTGGGTTTCCCGCTTGGAAGCGGAAGCTTCGGTGGACCACGCCGGCATGGAAAGGGCCAACGCGCGTGAACAACGCGCCCTATCGCACCTCTAGCAAGTCCGAGGCGAGGCGGAGGACGCCGGTGCCGGCGTTTAGCATGGACAGCAGATGGCGGCCGGCATTGTCTAGTTAGCTAAGAGTAAGTTAGTACTTGTACGCTACTAGAGTGTTAGTGGGAGTAGATAGTTTAGATAGTTAACTTGGCTATGATGGTTGTCAACGTGGAAGTTCAGTACTCTAAATGTGGATCAGACCTGTTACTTTGCTCTGAATGTTGAACTTTCCGTTTGAACGTATGGAATGGGTTGCTATTTTTTTAAATGGGTTGTATTTGTCCGCCACGGTTTAGAGGCTGACTTGTGGGCCTAGGAAGTTGACGCGTACACAATCAGGAGATGATTGTATGTGGAGAGGATGACAGCAGGGACCCGCCAAGGTCATGGCAGTACGCAAGCAAGTGCCTCCTTATTTCAAGCCAATAAAAAATGGCTCCTCCTAGTGGATTTCTGACATCTGGGTCCCATGCCATTGTCAACGTAGTCAATAAACGAGAGAATTGCACAACGAGCGGCTGACACCACAGACCCAGCAGCTCGCCCAGTTATTTTTGTTTTGGGTTAAATTTGATAGATGCCCCTCCAAATCTGGTGTATCCGAGAAATGCCACTGCAATTTCCAAATTTTGAAAAATGCCATTTCATGCCATTTCTAGTGGCATCTTTCGAAGTCTGGACTGGCATTTTTCAAAGTTTGCAAACTGCAGTGGCGTTTTTCAAAGTTTGCAAAAATTGCAGTGGCATTTTTTAAAGTTTGGAAATTGCAGTGGCATTTTTATGAATCGCCATAATTGGAGTGGCATTTATCTAATTTGTTTTTGAGGCGGAAGCAGGGTGTCAACTGGGCTGTGCGGGACACTCTGGCCTGTCTAGACAGCCTTTTCTTTTATGTTTACCACAGACCAGCCCAGTAGTTTTTTTTTCTTTGTGAAAATGGCTAGCCTAGTTTTTTTGTGATTTTTCAAGTAAGTCGCTTTATCATGCCTGTTGGGCTGCAAATCTTTCAAGACGAGGAGAGCTTCATTCGGTTGGCCGAGAAAATGGCCTATCAGTAATGAGAAATGGGTTGTACATTTTTAAAACACATCAAACCGGCAATTATTTTCAAATATCTTTTTTTCATTTCCAGATTTTAAATTGCATTGATTTTTATGCGTGGACAATTTATTGGATTTTATATTGATATACATTTATTTTTTTAAATCAGTCTGAATGTGACTTGAAATTTCAGGATTAAAAACAGTTCAGACCGCACCGACATATGCAAAATTTCGTATAATTTTTTAACTGTGGTCACAATATGGGCTGTAATGCTAACATAAAGAATATGGGATCCAAAAAAACCCGTAAGAATTAGCAAATGAGTTGTAAATTATTTGAAATAATGGCAGATGGGTTGTATGTTGTTTTCCACATATTTGAGGCTTTCCACAGATGGCCTGTGTACTGTTGGATGTCCATCCAACGGCCGTCGTGCTTTTTCAATCTCTGCTCTTCCTGCTTCAGCCGCTCAAACAAGCGCCGGCGGGATTGCCTGCTCCCTCCTCTCGCGGCCGGCTGTGCTGCCGCGCAGGCCTCACCGCCCCACTGTACTCCCATCGCTGGCCTAGCCATGCCTCTACTCACCCACACCTGCTGTTATTCTCTGGCGACGGCAGATGAACCAGTAAACCCTCGTACAGTCGTACTCCCCTCTGAGTGGGAAACAAAAACAATGGCCGAGTCTTCCCTGCCTCCATGTCGTTCCCTTCCTAGGCCTCGTCGTCGTCCACCACCCTGGTTCTCTCGGCGTGGCGTGATCAGCGTGGTCAACGACCGACATGAATCTGAAGTGGACTGTACGTGGAGAGGCTGACATCTGGGTCCACGGCCGCACGCAAGGAAGTGCCTCCTTATTACGCACAAAATGCCTCCTTATTACACGCAAAATAATGATTTCCTCCACCTGACATCTCGGACCCATCGAAATGGCCTCTGTATTTCGCGAAAAAACATTACCGCCGCTGACAGCTCGGACCCACTAGTTATATCTTCGCACGCAAGGAAGTGCCTCCTTATTACGCACAAAAAATGAATGCTTCCCCTGCTAGCTGGGACCCAGTATAGTGGGCCTACTAAGTTGACGGGGATGAAGGGCTTTGTCAACTTAGTCAATATGCACGATTCTAGCTCGACTGACCGTACGATGTCCATCCAACGGCCGTAGTGCTTCTTCAACCTCTGGTCTTCTTGCTCCAGCCACCCAAACCAGCACCGGTCGTGCCGCCTGCTCCTGCCTCCCGTGGCCGGCTATGCTGCCGCGGAGGCCTCACCGCCCCCATACTACTCCCACCGCTTGCCAGGCCATCCCTCCACTCCACTCACCCACACCCCCTGTTATTCTGCGGCGACGGCAGCGCAGCCGAACCAGTGAACCCTCGTACTCCTCTCCACGTGGGCATCCACTGCCGCGTCTTCCCTGACTCCGTGTCGTCCCCTTCCTAGGCCTCGCCGTCGTCCACCGCCGTGGTGCTGTCGGCGCGGCGTGGTCAATGTGGTCAACGACCGACTTCCATCGGAAGAATATTGTACGTGGAGAGGCTGACAGCTGGGTCCACGGCAGCCGCAAGGAAGTGCCTCCTTATTACGCGGAAAATAATTATTCCTCCACCTGACAGCAGGGACCCACCGGACACCCACCAGTATATCGCGAAAAAAACGTTTGCCCCGACTGCTGGGACCCACCCGACGGGCCACCGTATTTCGTGAAAAAAACGTTCCCCCTACTGTCAGCTCGGACCCACCGGAAGTGCCTCCTTATTATGCACAAAAAAAATGAATACCCGTGCTAGCTGGGACCCACCTTGGTGGGAGGCTGACTTGTGGGCCTACTAAGTTGACGGGGACGGAGGGCTTTGTCAACTTAGTCAATATGCACGATTCTAACTCCAGTGACCGTACGATGTCCATCCAACGGCCGTAGTGCTTCTTCAACCTCTGGTCTTCCTGCTCCAGCTGCCCAAAGTAGCGCTGGTCGTGCCGCATGCTCCTGCCTTCCGTGGCCGGCTGTGCTGCCGCGGAGGCCTCACCGCCCCTACTATTCCCACCACTGGCCAGGCCCTGCGGTGACGGCAGCCTCACACCGCAGCCGAACCAGTGAGCCCTCGTACTCCTCTCCGCGCGGGCTTCCACTGTCACGTCTTCCTCGGCTCCGCGTCGTCCCCTTCCTAGGCCTCGTCGTCGTCCACCGCCGTGGTGCTCTCGGCATGGCGTGGTCAATGTGGTCAACGACCGACTTCCATCGGAAGAGTACTGTGCGTGGAGACGCTGACAGCTGGGTCCATGGCCGCAGCAAAGAAGTGCCTCCTTATTACGTGCAAAATAATTATTCCTCCACCTGACAACGGGGACCCACCGGACGGGCCACCGTATTTCACGAAAAAAACATTTGCCCCTGACTGCTGAGACCCACCAGCTACGTCTTCGCATGCAAGGAAGTGCCTGACAGTCGGGACCCACCTGGTCGAAGTGTACGTAGCATCATCATTCTGGTCATGAACGTGTATGTACATATATACTGGTGGATGTAGAGGTGCACACGTGTTGTAGTAGAGGCGGCCAGGGTGCAAGAAAGAAAATACGGCCACGTATGTGTACATACAGGCGGGGTCTCGAACGCCTACTCGCGCATACGTACGGCAAGGGCTCGTTGACATGGTTGGGTCAGAACGGAGAAACAGCGTCGTTGTCGTGTTCATGGGGAGGCAACGGAATGCGTCGTGTTCATGGGGAGGCAACGGAATGCGTCGTGTTCATGGGGAGGCAACGGAACGTGTGGGAGCCAACCAGCTGGGTCAGAACGGAATGCGTGGTCGTGTTCATCGGGAGGGCTTGGACGGAACAGGCGATGGAAACGAGGCCTGGCATACCGCACAACGAAGGAAACGGACCTCCTACGTTCGGAACGGGGTCATGTTGATCGGGAGGGGTCTGGCGTACCGCAAAACAGAGGAAACGGACCTCCTATGGTCGGAACGGGGGTCCTGCTAATCGGGAGGGGTGTGGTGTACCGCAAAACGGAGGAAACGGACTTGTGTTGAAGCGCTACGGTAGAAACGGGGGTCCTGTTCATCGGGAGGGGTGTGGCGTACCGCAAAATGGGACTCCACAGGATACTGTTCATCTCCACCGTCGACCCCCTCCAGCCTCCACGAGCTACTGTTCATCCACCGTCGACCTCCTCCAGCCTCCACGGGCTCCTGTTCATCCAGCCTCCACCGTGCGCTACTCCACCGGCTACTGTTCAACCACCCCTCCACCGTCTACTGTTCATCCAGCCCTCCACACCACGGGGTCCTGTTCAACCACCCCTCCACGGGCACCCCTCCACCGTCTACTGTTCATCCAGCCCTCCACACCACGGGGTCCTATTCAACCACCCCTCCACCGTCTACTGTTCATCCAGCCCTCCACACCACGGGGTCCTATTCAACCACCCCTCCACCATTTACTATTCATCCAGCCCTCCACACCACGGGGTCTTGTTCATCCACCCCTCCACGGGCACCCCTCCACCATCTACTGTTCATCCAGAGGCAACGCCACCGCTCACTGTTCATCCAAACCCCCCGCAACGCTCATTGTTCATCCCATCGATCGGCTTCAGTTAGCAGCAGTAGCGAAGGAATCGCTCGATCGGGTTCAGTTAACAGCCATCGATCGATCGCTCGGGTTCAGTAACGCGTAGCCTGCAGTGCAATCGCTCGGGTTCAGTTAGAGCCCAACGCCTCGCTCGGGTTCAGTTAGAGCCAACGCCTCGCACACACACACGTACGTGTACGAGAGAAACGCGCATCGCTCAGCCCCCGACCTCCCACTGTAACCAGGAACTCCCCGAAATTTTCCTCCCCCTTGCTTCTACCACGGTTTTTTCCGTCATGGACGGCCCAAAGAATGTCATGCAACTGCGTCTTTGGCCCACCCAGGACGAAAAGCCCATTTTCTGTCATTACTTTTTGTCATAGAAGTAGGAGCCCACCACATCTATGATGATACTGGGTTTTGTCACAATTATCGTCATAGAAGTGTCATGTGTATGACAGGAAAAAAATTCGTTCGGCCCAAAATGTCACGGATGTGTCTTTTTTTTGTAGTGTGTTTTTCCCTTGTTTGAGTGTTTTGTAGAAAAGGAATATCAAACGGAGTCCAAACGGAATGAGACCTTCGGGAGCATGATTTTTGGAACGAACGTGACCCAGGAGACTTGGAGTTGAAGTCAAGGAAGCTTCGAGGTGGCCATGAGGCAGGGAGGCACGCCTGCCCCCTGGGCACGGCCCCACCCTCGTGGGCCCCTCGTGGCTCCCCTGACCGACTTATTTCGCCTATATATATATACATATACCCTAAAAACATCGGGGAACAGAATAGATCGGGAGTTCCGTCGTCGCAAGCCTCTATAGCCACCAAAAACCAATCGTGACCCTGTTCCAGCACCCTGCCGGATGGGGGATCCCTCACCGATGGCCATCTTCATCATCCCAGCGATCTCCATGATGAGGAAGGAGTAGTTCACCCTCGGGGCTAAGGGTATGTACCAATAACTATGTGTTTGATCTCTCTCTCTCTCTCTCTCTCTCTCTCTCTCTCTCTCTCTCTCTCTCTCTCTCGTGTTCTTGATTTGGCACGATCTTGATCTATTGCGAGCTTTGCTATTATAGTTGGATCTTATGATGTTTCTCCCCCTCTACTCTCTTGTAATGGATTGAGTTTTCCCTTTGAAGTTATCTTATCGGATTGAGTCTTTAAGGATTTGAGAACACTTGATGTATGTCTTGCATGTGCTTATCTGTGGTGACAATGGGATATCACGTGATTCACTTGATGTATGTTTTGGTGATCAACTTGCGGGTTCAGTGACCTTGTGAACTTATGCATAGGGGTTGGCACACGTTTTCGTCTTGACTCTCCGGTGGAAACTTTGGGCACTCTTTGAAGTACTTTGTGTTGGTTTGAATAGATGAATCTGAGTGTGTGGTGCATATCGTATAATCATACCCACGGATACTTGAGGTGACATTGGAGTATCTAGGTGACATTAGGGTTTTGGTTGATTTGTATCTTAAGGTGTTACTGTAGTACGAACTCTATGATAGATCGAACGGAAAGAATAGCCTCGTATTATTTTACTACAGACTCTTAAATAGATCGATCAGAAAGAATAACTTGGAGGTGGTTTCATACCCTACCATAATCTCTTCGTTTGTTCTCCGCTATTAGTGACTTTGGAGTGACTCTTTGTTGCATGTTGAGGGATAGTTATATGATCCAATTATGTTATTATTGTTGAGAGAACTTGCACTAGTGAAAGTATGAACCCTAGGCCTTGTTTCCTAGCATTGCAATACCGTTTACGCTCACTTTTATCATTAGTTACCTTGCTATTTTTATATTTTCAGATTACAAAAACCTATATCTACCATCCATATTGCACTTGTATCACCATCTCTTCGCCGAACTAGGGCACCTATACAATTTACCATTGTATTGGGTGTGTTGGGGACACAAGAGACTCTTTGTTATTTGGTTGCAGGATTGCTTGAGAGAGACCATCTTCATTCTACGCCTCCCACGGATTGATAAACCTTAGGTCATCCACTTGAGAGAAATTTGCTATTGTCCTACAAACATCTGCACTTGGAGGCCCAACAACGTCTACAAGAAGAAGGTTGCGTAGTAGACATCAAATCCTTCTTTCACTCGAAGTACCTGTCGAACTCCCGGATGGAATTCACAATCCGGAGGAAAAACTTTCGGCTCATCCGATAACGGCGCCGAAATACTTTGTCACCGTGCAGTGGAGCATCGGCGAAGAGTAGCCGGAGTAGAGCATGCAGTAGCCTTTCAGATGATGTCGGTTCTTTGCTTTCAATCGCCCCGGCGCTGGGCCACCTCGCCATGGTTTTTCATTGCTCGCGAGCAAGCCGGCGAGGGCGGCCAGGACCATGAGATGTTCCTCTTCCTAGACGTCGGCATCGGCTTCCTCCTCCAACAGCGCGCCGAGCGCCTCCTTGTCGTCCGAGTCCATCGCCGAGCAGACAAATCACCAAACACCTGGCGGGCGTGGTGGGCGCACACCCGCCGATATACTGATACGTCTCCAACGTATCTATAATTTATGAAGTATTCATGCTGATATATTATCATTCTTGGATATTTTACAATCATTTTATAGCAACTTTTTATCTTTTTTGGGACTAACCTATTGACCTAGTGCCCAGTGTCAGTTGCTGTTTTTTGCTTGTTTTTTATATCGCAGGAAATCAATATCAAACGGAGTCCAAACACTGTGAAACTTTTTGTGGATTTTTCTATGGACCAGAAGACCACCGATGGGCCAGAGCAGCACCTGGGGGTGCCCCGAGGGGGCACAACCCACCAGGGTGCGCTTGGGGGGCCAGGTGCGCACATGTGGGTTGTGCCCATCTCGGTGGCCTCCCGCACCCCCTCTTTACCCTATAAATTCACAAATATTCCAAAAAACCCTCGGGGGGTAATCCTAGATCAGAAGTTCCGCCACCGTAGGCCTCTATAGACACCGAAAACCAATCTAGACCCTTTCTGGCACCCTGCCGGAGGGGGGAATCATCTCCGGTGGCCATCTTCATCATCCCGGCGGCCACCACGATGAGGAGGGAGTATTCCACCCTCGGGGCTGAGGGTTTATACCAGTAGCTATGTGTTTAATCTCTCTCCCTCTCTCCCTCTCTCTCTCTCTCTCTCTCTCTCTCTCTCTCTCTCTCTCTCTCTCTCTCTCTCTCTCTCGTGTTCTTGAGATGTCACGATCTTGATGTATCGCGGGCTTTGTTAATATAGTCGGATCATATGGTGTTTTCCCCTCTCTATCTTGTTGTGATGAATTGAGTTTTTCCCTTTGAGATTTTGTTGTTATTGGATTGAATACTTTTATGAATTTGAGAGCACTTAATATATGTCTTGCGTATGAATACTCGTGGTGACAATGGGGTATCATATTGATTCACTTGATATGTGTTTTGGCACTCAACTTGCGGATTCCTGTGGTGACATTGGGGTAATCTATGCATAGGGGTTGATGCACGTTCTCGTCTTTTGTTTCTCCGGTAGAAATCTTGGGGCACTCTTTGAAGTTCTTTGTGTTGGATTGAGTATTATGAATCTGAAATTATTTGATGTTATTTTAGTACGAACTCTTGGGTAGATCAATCAGAAAGAATAGCTTCGAGGTGGTTTCGTACCCTACAAATAATTTCTTGTTATGTTCTCCGCTAGATAAGAACTTTGGAGTGATTCTTCATCGCACTTTGAGGGGTGGTTATATGATCCAATTATATTAGCACCGTTGAGAGATTGCACTAGCAAAAGTACGGACCCTAGGCCTCATTCTCAAGCATTGCAATACTGTTTTTGTGCCCGTTTACTATTTGCTACCTTGCTGTTTTTATTTATTCAGATTATGAAAATATATTTCTACCATCAATATTACACTTTTATCACCATCTCTTCGCCGAACTAGTGCACCTATACAATTCACCATTGTATTTGGTGTGATGGGGACACAAGAGACTTTTTATTATTTGGTTGCAGGGTTGTTTGAGAGACACCATCTTCATCCTACGCCTCCCATGGATTGATAAATCTTAGGTCATCCACTTGAGGGAAAATTGCTACTATCCTACAAAACTCTGCGCTTGGAGGCCCAACATGTGTCTACAAGGATAAAGTTGCGTAGTAGACATCAAGCTCTTTTCTGGCGCCGTTGTCTGGGAGGTTAGGTAAGTGCACTCACACCCCGCCAACGAAGCTCTTTGCTGGCGCCGTTGCCGGGGAGATGAGTGCTTGAAGGTATATCTTTAGATCTTGCAATTGAATCTCTTAGTTTCTTGTTTATCACTAGTTTGGTTTATAAAAAGAAAACTACAAAAAATGGAATTGAGGTTGCATCATATTATTCATCTTTATAATGTATTTCGTGAAAATGATGGAAAGGAAAATTGTGCTCAATTGATTGAAGAAGAATTCAATAGAATGTTTGAGCATGATTGCAATGTTGTTAGTATGAATTCTTTGAATATTCATGATGCTAATGATATGCAAAGCCATAAGCTTGGGGATGCTATGTTTGATGAAGATGATATTTTTAGTCCCCCAAGATTTGATGTGGAAATTTGTTATAATTATTGCATGTCTGCTATTTATGATGATTACATTGATGAAAGTGGATTTGGAGAGGTCATGATTTTATTTAGTGATGAATCCACCATTTTGAATGAGGCTTCAATTGACTATGATAACAAAGTTGCTATCTATGATGATTATGGTGATGACATGCATGCTATAAAGAATAATGTTAACGATGAAACTTGTCATTATGATTTTAATTTTCAATCCCATGATAGTTATTTTGTTGAGTTTGCTCCCACTACTATTGAATATTGATGAGAAGAAATTTGCTTATGTGGAGAGTAATAAGTTTTTCATGCTTGTGGATCATGAAAAGAATGTTTTATGTGATAGTTATATTGTTGAATTCATTCATGATGCTAGTGAAAATTATTATGAGAGAGGAATATATGCTTCTATAATTCTCAATAATATCAAGTTTCCTCTCTATGTGTTGAAAGTTTTGAAGTTATGCATGTTTTGCCTTCCTATACTAGTTGATTCTTGTTCCGTAAGTTGTTTGATCACAAAATACCTATACACAGGAAGTGGGTTAGGCTTAAATGTGTTAGTCATATGTTTCATGATGCTCTCTTTAAGTTTCAAATTCTTATCTTTTATGCGAGCATCATTGAAATCATCATGCCTAGCTAAAAGGCATTAAAGAAAAGCGTTTGTTGGGAGACAACCCAACATTTACCCCTACTGTTTTTGTGTGTTCACATAATTAAGCTACTGTAGTAATCATGTTTTATAGCTTTCATTTTAATAAAGTGTCAAGTAAGAACTTTGGGATGGTCATGGTCTACGGTAATAGTTGATTTGACCTTTAGGCTGCGGGTTAGGAGGCAAAATGGACTGCACCACATCATCGCGGGAGTGTGGTGTAGTTCGGCTCATGATGGCAGGGTGAGGTGAGAGAGTTTTGTACCTTTTGAAGTGCTTAGTTTGATGAAATACCACAGGGTACCGAATTTATATTTCCTTTTTCAATTACTTGATTGTGCTTAACACTCCTACCTCGAGCAAACCTGGATTTTGCGACCCCATACCTTTAGACTTTTAGCACTGATATTATATATATATGAAAAATAAGATATGCTTTAGTTATGTTAGTACGTTAGCGTATGAAATTTTAAAATTTAAGGCCTCATTTCGCATTCCGCACCGGGGCCCCTATTTCTTGGAGACGGCCCTGATAATTCATCTATACCAAATGCATGTATACGTGGTCGCGTACCTCATATACAGCACTTATGTGGCAGCATCATGGGACCACCGGCCAGTGGGCTCGTTTTGCAGCCGAAGTGGCACAGCTGACATGTGGTTTTGTGAAAGTAGTCCATCTTCTTCTGCTATTTTTTTTAAATAATACATTTTTAATTTTTAGAAATAATACACGATTTTAATATCTTTTAAAAATAATACGGCCTCGTCTTCCTAAAGGACGACTGGACCTAATCGTCCTCCAGGAAGATGGTTAAGCTCCAGTCGTCCTCCAGGAAAATGATAAGCTCCACTCGTCCTCCAGGAAGATGATTAGTTCTAGTCGTCCATCAGGAAGATGATTAGTTTCAGTCGTCCTCCAGGAAGATGATTAGTTGTCGCAACACAACGAGTGGGTGGACATGTATTCAACTCCGGCACCACCTCCCACACAGGAAACACAGTATGACCAGGAATGGTCTGAGCTTCCTCCCCGTAACGTTTGGGCACCCCACAGGTATATGTGGCCTATGCCTCCTCCACCACCTCCACGTACATCGAAATTAAACGGTACGGCGTAACTTAGATAATACAACACTTTTACAGATAATTAAGATACAAGTACATCAAAATTAAACCGTACGACTTAGCTTAGATAATACAACATACAAGCTACATGAAGATATCATCATCATCCTCCGCCGATGCAACACTCTTGCCGTTCGACGACGAGGCTCTCTTGCCCTTCGGTGATGAGGCACTGTTGCCCTTCGACGATGATTCACTCTTGCCCTTCGACGATGCAGGTGTCTCGGCCTTGCTGCTCGGCATGAAGATATCGTCTTCGTTTTCGCTTTCCTCAGTCCATAAATGTTGCTTCTTCCACCTAACGTGCAACCTGAGGAGTTCTTTTCACTAATCATCTTCCTGGAGGACGAATGGAGCTAATCATCTTCCTGGGACGCAGCTCCCCTGACGTGCCGTTGGCACACTGACAGGTGGAGCCAGGCCCACACGTCAGTGGCCCCACGTCAGGGGTGCAGTACGTCAGTCGATCCCGCTCCATCTTCCTGACGGACGACTAGAGCTTATCATCTCCCTGGAGGACGACTGGAGCCTAATCATCTTCCTGGAGGACGATTAGGTCCAGTCGTCCTCCAGGAAGACGAGTCCGTATTATCTCCACTACTATTAAACAATCAAAAAAGAATTTTCTTACGTGCATCCCGTAAAACGTACACGGATTCATTATGACCGCATGATTAAGCCCACTAAACTTAATCAACGGCTAGCCTTAACCTAATCCATTCTCTGTGTGCACTTAATAATTTACATTGACTGACCGTGCTTCACCATATGAAACTCCACGCCCGATCAATTATCTCCACTACTATTAAACAATCAAACAAGAACTTTCTTACGTGCATCCTGTAAAACGTACACGGATTCATTATGACCGCATGATTAAGCCCACTAAACTTAATCTAACGGCTAGCCTTAACCTAATCCATTCTCTGTGTGCACTTAATAATTTACATTGACTGACCGTGCTTCACCATATGAAACTCCACTCCCGATCAATTAGGAAACTATAATCATGATCACGTCTTCTTAGGAAACTAATCGCGATCGCGTCTTCTTAGGAAATTAATCACGATCGTGTTTTATTAGAAAACTAACCATGATCGTGTTTTATTAGGAAACTAATCACGATCGTGTTTTATTGGGAAACTAATCGGGTATTCGCACACATTGACACGTCCATCACCTCGACCTCCTGGATCACGATCCTATCTCTCCAAGAAAAACCACCACAACCAGCCTCCACTCGGCATGGCGACAAGGAGCCGAGGACCAACAACTCCTTCTCAGGGGACGGCGCCGGAGTGACGGTAATTCGTGAACCGCCGAGGGTGCCACACTGATCACCCCTTCTCAGGGGACGCCGCCGGAGTGCGGATAATTTATGTTGCTTGTAAGACAACTACCCAGCCAGCATTTATGGTTTCTTGTGAACTCACACGGCGTGCCTGTGCTGACTTGTATACTTCAAAATAAGGTTTCTATACATTACTAACCAGAGTGTGCTATCTTTATATCTTCGGTGTTTCTTAGCAGATGTCGTTTACATGTGTCATCAACACATTATTTGTTTTTTTCTTAATTTGTAACACTTGTACTGCTGGAGTTGGTTTGTTTTAAGTTGTTACATTTGGAACTCCTTTCACTTCATAAAGGGGCTGGATGGTCTAAATTGCAAGATGTGATTTTTTTCTCACATGAACCATCTATAAATAAATACATTTTTTACTATTCTTCTACGTATTAATACTTTAAGGTCCTTTCGCTGTTCATTCGGTTAATGGTTAGAAACTAATGACCATCAAATTAGTTTTATTGTTTGATAGTATTACACATAAGTGGGTGTAAAGAAAAAACTATAAAAAATGGTCATGACTTGCATTTTTTTCTTATTGTCTACAACTGGTGCTTCTCCATATGTCCCCATTGTGTTCCGAGATGTTATTTTGCACTATTGTTTTCCTGTGTCTACCCTTGTATTTATTCAGCGCATTATTCTTTTCGCATTTTGGCATGAAAGCTTGTTGGCTTGGAGGAGGATGAACACAGATGAAAGAGGGGAAACATTGTAGAATTGTGTATGTTGCTTGCCAAGTTTAGCTTTGGATTTTTAGTGCTTTGACACTTCGTACAGGATGAACTAAACATTTGCATGTCAAGAGCATCTTGATGCATATAAAGAGAAACGGAGGCATGAAATTATGAGTTGTATGGGTTGATTTATATTCTCCAGTTTTATGTATGTTTGTAACTTTGTGTGTACCAGACATGAACATTCATCGTTTCATGCGTTGTCAAGCGTTCCTATACGCCATGAGACGCAAAGCAACCTTTTATCTACCACATATTGGCATCTACTTGAAATGCAACCAATAATTATACGTGTGGTGCACGTGCACACTTACTAGTTTTTGAAAAATATTAAAGCCGTGTATTATTTCTGAAAATTAATGAAAAAATGTACTGTATTATTTAAAAAAAAAATAGCTCTTCTCCCGCCGCCCAAGAGAATCGAGCGAAGCGACAGACAGTGACGACCATGCTAACCAGCGGTTACCTGAACCATGACCCCCGCTTCCTTAGCGACTAAGCTAAAGATTTGTTAATGTTCGAGTGTCAGAGGTTGTCGTGTCGTGACGTCTACTACAAGCCCGGCCGCCAAGTCGTCGGATCCCGGAAACGCCCACAGACGCAGCGCCCGTAAGCAGCTCGATCGGAGCATTCCCCGCCCGCGACTGCCAGTCCACCACCGCCGGTCGCCCGACGGAACCCGCGCCGGCACCGCGCCCGCTCCCCGATCGCGCACGTCGCCTGCCATGGGCCGCAAGCTCGCGCTCCTTGTGGGGATCAACTACCCGAGCACCAAGGCCGAGCTCAGGGGCTGCCACAACGACGTTGACCGCATGCACCGCTGCCTCGTCGACCGGTTCGGCTTCGACGAGGACGACATCCGCGTCCTCGTCGACCGCGACGGCTCCTCCGGCCCCCAGCCCACCGGCGCCAACATCCGTCGCGCGCTGGCCCGGCTCGTCGGGGCCGCCTGCCCCGGGGACTTCCTCTTCTTCCACTTCAGCGGCCACGGCACGCGGCTGCCGGCCGAGACCGGCCAGGACGACGACACCGGGTACGACGAGTGCATCGTGCCCAGCGACATGAATCTCATCACAGGTTCGATCCGCTGTACTTATTTCTCTCCATTTTACTCCTGGTCCTAGTGAAGTACTCGGATCCAGTTGGGAAACGGTAGGACTAGCCTTCAGATGTGAAGGTGAAACCCATTTTGGAGTCAACGCCGATGTGATGTCGATCTGCTGTGCTCCAGGCCAGGATCAAACCCTGTCCAACTGCCAGTTGAGCCATTATGCTCAAGATTCCATTGTTCAACTTACGGCCGGCTCACTGATTCATTTATTTCGCGTTGCATTAAGTGAGTTCAAGGCGATCTTGCTAAATGGCTGGACAAGTGGTGTGTTATAGTGCCATACTACATCATTGATGGCGCGCGTTGCCGCGCCCGTCAATTTTTACAAATGCACCAATAGAAATTTACATAATATATGGCGACATACAAATTTAACGTTTAGTGCTCTAGATAACGCGTTCATATAAATCACAAGAATTATGTACTCTTACCAAATGTATCTGATTTGTATAACAGGTTTAAAGAAGGCTTTGTATAGGGGAAAATTAGGGAAGGCAACGTAAACTTTGGGAGGACGATAGTAAAGAGTTAACAAAATATTCCTATTAGTCCAAGTTTTGAGTGTATGATGTTTCTGTCAACATATCCTAACTACATCATGATGAATTAACAGTAACCAGTTCAGGAATTCAGATGTACCCAGTGTTTAAGATACATCATGATGAATTAACAATAACCAGTTCAGCAATGCAGATGCAACCAGTTCAGCTCTTTTCACTAAGCTAAAGTGGTTTTGTGATATATTTTTTGAGTGGATGTCTCCAATTTAAACCGGCTCTATGTGGGAAAGAGGCAACTCGAGACAATAAATCAAAGGTAGTGGTACAACCAAACAGATATGTAAAACATTTTGGATCCATTGTTCAAGGAAATATCTTTTTTCTATAATACGGCATTATCTTATGATGAAGAACAAAATCTCCAAACATAAATATGGCAGGAAATCTAAGAGACATATACACACAGTTAGTGAAAGAGAATAAGCACTGGTGGAAAAAGGGCCTTTGGTCGCGGTTCGCAACTGCCATTAGTCGCGGTTGCGCAACCGCGACCAAACAGGCGGGACTAAAGGCTCCCCCCTTTAGTCGCGGTTGCTTAAGAACCGCGACTAAAGGCCCGTCCACGTGGGCGCCAGGTGGCCGTCGGGGCGGAAGACCTTTAGTCGCGGTTCTTCTGGCCAACCGCGACTAAAGACCGCCGCAGGTTTAGGGTTTTAGCCCCCCCCCCCTAAACCTGCCCCCCCCCCTAAACTTGTTTTCTGTTTAATTTGTATTGTTTTATTTCTTTTATGCTTTATTTTAATTTTGAAGAAGTTTCACATATTCTACGCTACTACATACATGCATATGAATGTACAATTTCAAACAAATTTGAAATTAGAACCAAAAAGAATTCAAGAGGAATATACAGTATATATTAAATATCATCGGATGACCATATACAATTTTGAACAAGTTTCCATACATAATTTAATGCATATAAAGTTCTACGTCCTCGTAATGGTGTTCTCCTTTAGGATGGAGGACTTCCCTCCTGAACCATCCAGCTAGTTCCTCTTGAAGTGGTCGGAAGCGAGCTTCTGGACTAAGCATCATCCGGAGGTTATTCCTCTGAGCATTGGTATCACTCGGAACCCGCTCAGAGGTGTATCTCCGGATCATCTCACAGACATAGTATCCACATAGATTGGTCCCCGCTGGCTGAATATCCCCAGCATTCTTAGCCTTTGACTTTTTGAATTCTAGCTCTTTTTTGAATTCACCGACCTTTGTATCTACGAACCGTCTCCAAACCCTACGAGGCAAAGAAAATTAAATGAACAAGAGAGTTATTAGTTACTTGATATTAGGAAATGAACGAAATAGGCCGATCGATATAGAGCGCAAATGAATGAAAATAATTACTTCTGCAGCATTCTTCTCATGTCGCCCCAAAGCTTTGGATCCATATTCAGAGAGTCGTGGACGAGACATTCTGAGGTGTCAACTTTAATTACTAGCAGAATCCAGTGGAACCTGCGGACACGATACATGCACAGTACGTCATGCATAACTCATCGATTAGCCGGCCACATACCATGCATGGAGTAAACAAAAGAGAATGTGCTCAAGACAGAAACACTCACCCAAAATGGTAAGGAAATAGAATATCACTTTTGAGTTCCTGCTTTGTAAGAAACTGCCACAGGTCTGCCTCCATGTCGGCGGGGTGATGCCGCAACACATATCCATTAACGATGTGTGGGTCAATGAACCCAACATCATGGATGTTCCTTACTCTGCATTCCTTAATCTTCATTCTGCATGTATAATAGCGGACACAACAATATAGTTAGGACATATATAGTGCAGGCAATATGAACGAGATGGGGTAGAAATAAATCACTTACAGAACGTAGCAACTGATGATAGATTTGTCGAGCTCGCGTAGATTGAAAAGCTGGAACAAATTCACTCAGATGAATTTGTACATAGTAATGTTTGAAGTGATGCTCATATCTAACTTCCGCATAAATATATTCGTTGGCGTTTTTATTTTTTATGTAACCCTTGTACCATTTCAGCAGACCTTTCATTTGTGGAGGTAGATCCTGTTCCTGCGCAGGCTCAACGAGAGGCCCATTCTTCACATATGTAATTACTACCTCCTTCACTGGCGCCTCATCAAGGCCTAACAGTTCACGAAGAGTAATACCTAAGTTGGTCGCTTGTTCTCTGGCACTCGTTACAGTCAATCCAAGTGCTGCCGCAGCTGCTATGATATCGGGGTCATCCGGACCGGCGGCTTTCACTATAAGCGGGGCAATCGATTGTTTACTTTGTTCCCCGAGCTGGGCAACTCGTTTACTTTGTTCCGGATCGGGGTCATCCGCCCGCTCTTTCTTCTCCTTCAACATGAGTGCCTGCCTACGAAGTTCACGTGCATAGTCCTCAGGCAGATTCTTCGCGGCTTGGGACGGTGTGCTCAAAAATGACTTAGCCCACTTCTTTTGCTCATCAGAAAATACTGGCTTGGGCTCGGGCTCTCTTTTCTTCTTGCAGTCCGCCTTCCATTTCTCAAGATCAGCAGCCGCGGTCGCGGCAGTTTCCTCGGCACTACGTTCCCAAGGCCTTGTGGGGAGAGGCTTCAGTGATGGCTCCGGTACCTTTGTGGTCTTAGGTACATAAGGGTCCGGGTTAATAATCCAGGACTGCTTCTGCTTCTTTGCCGGAGGTGGATTGGGGGGCGGCGTCTGATCACCCGCCGGACGAGGACTGGGGGGCGGCGTCTGATCACCCGCCGGGCGTTGTGGACTGGGAGGCGTCGGCTGACGTGACGGAGGTGTAGGTGAACCGCCACCACCACCACCACCACCACCACCGCCGCCACCACCACCACCGTAGGGGGGTGGACTTGTTGTCCTTGGCGCCTCGCCTGGAAACTTGATAAACTTCTTTTGCCATAGAATGAAATGGCGCTTGACATCTCCAAGTCTTTTCTCCCCTTCAGGTGTAGCAATGTCAATCTCCAGGTCCTCAAACCCTTGGACTATGTCCTCCACCGTGACACGAGCATAGCCATCTTGAATGGGGTTGTTGTGGTGGAGTGCTCCAGGTAAACATGGTAAAGCACTGCCGATGGCTACCTTCATGGACATGTTCCCGATAGGATAATACAGATGACATTCTTTCCTCTCCTTTATATCGTCCACGGGGTAGCGAGGAGGCTCCGGTGCAGTAATTTCGACCACCAGAGGCTCCGGTGCAGTAATTTCGATCGTCGGTGCATCTGCACCAGCCGGTGGGGCCTCCGTGGAAGCCACGCTGCTTCTCCGCTGCTGGCTTTCGAGATCCGCTGGATGATCTTCATGCTGCGCCCAAGCTGCATCTCTTTCGGCTACTAGTACACTCACGGTTTTCTTCATCACATCCATTTCCGATGCCAACCGCGCCACAACATCTGCTTCCCGATCCATCTTTCTCTTACGGCTTCTGTAACCGTACGGGTCATCGTTCTGGGGGAACCCTATTTTCCACGGAATGTGCCCCATGCCTCGTACACGTCCTCCGTGTTCAGGATTCCCGAGGGCTTTTGTCAGTGCGTCGTTCTCTCTGTTGAACTTGATCTTCCCCTCTTGAGCATCCCTCATTGCGTCAATAAGGGCTTGGGTGGGTTTAATTATTTTGCCCTGGTAAACACACTCCCCTGTCTCCGGGTTCAGCGTTCCCCCATGCCCGTACCACCAGCTTTTGGCCCTTGGGTCCCATCCCTCCGTACCTGGACGGATTCCTCGCGCCCTCAGCTCGTTCTCCATCTTCTCCAACCTAGGCTGCCAAAGGCGATACCCTCCTGGCCCCATAATATGATTGTACTCCTTCTTAGCCGCATTTTCCTTATTTTTTTCGATATTTGAATGAACTGCTCCGATTTCTTTTGCTTCACAAATTCTGGCCAATCATGTTTCAGTTTCTCATATTGTCCTTTGAAATCCGGAGTCTTGTTCTGCTTGACAAAGTCATGGTTTAGATTTTGCTTGAATTTCCGGAATGCGTCGGCCATCTTATGAAGAGCGAACTGTTTGACTAGCCTCCTCCTCTCCTTGTTTTCCTCAATCTTGTTACCCTCCTCATCGAATTTGTTGTATTCCGGAGGTAGAACGAAATGTTCCATAAGCTTCTTGAAGCAATCTTTTTTCGTTCTCTTATCGACAAAAGTGAAACCAGCAATTCGTGCCTTCTTTGGCTCATTCCACTCCTGGACGGTGATCAAGACGTTGTCTCTAACAACGGCTCCGCATTGGCTGACAAACTTGATGGCGTTCTTGCGGGGCTCCAGCGGCCTGCCGGTTGCACTGTCGACAACCTCGATGGTGCATGTTTCTCCTTGTTTCATCGTCTTGGTTGCGCCACGCTTTGACGACGTACTCGATTGTTTCGACGATCCGGCCGAGGGCTAAAATAAGAAAGAGAGTCGCGCCCGTTAGTACACACATATTTATTCAAATCAGTTAGTTTGTATCACCAGAGGCTCAATGTATATATATATACCTCGGCGCCGGAGGTGGTTGCTACTTCCATTTGAAGATCGTCGTTTATCGACGTTTGTTCGGCATCATCTTGCTGACGGCGCCCTTCATCTTCACCGTCAAGGTTCAGATAAGAAGAGACATCATCTTCTTCTTGTCCGGTCGGCACATATAGAATATCGCCGTTTATGATGCCGAACATATGTGCTTCACCGTCCGGATCATAGTTGTCCATAATCGGGTCAGCTCTATCGTCCGCCATTATGTCAGTCCTGAAAACATGTAGTAAAAACAAATTAATTAAGTGAAGAAGGGGGGCGGTGGAGGTGGCGGTGGCGAAAGGGCGGTGGCAAAAGGAGGGGGCGAGGAAGGGGTGGGAGAGGGTGTCGCGGTAGAGCGCGAGACGGGGCGGCAGACGACGGCGTCACGGAGAGGGAGGCGAGGACAACACACATGTATAACCCTCGCCATTTGGTTAATTATCAAATTTTACGGTTTTTTGTTAATTATCAAGTTTTAAGTTACTTTTTTTCTTCTTCCTTTTTCTTTCTTCTTTCTTTTGGTTTTCATTTGGTTTTCATTTTTTTCTTCTTCCTTTTTCTTTCTTGTTTTTTCTTCTTCCTTTTTCTTTCTTCTTTCTTTCTTCTTTCTTTCTTCTTTCTTTTTTTCTTCTTCCTTTTTCTTCTTTCTTTTTTTCTTCTTCCTTTTTCTTCTTTCTTTTTTTCTTCTTCCTTTTTCTTCTTTCTTTCTTTCTTCTTTCTTTTTTTCTTCTTCCTTTTTTCTTCTTCCTTTTTTTTCTTCTTCCTTTTTTTTCTTCTTTCTTTTGGTTTTGTTTTGTTTTCATTTTTTTTCTTCTTCCTTTTTCTTTCTTCTTTTTTTCTTCTTTCTTTTTCTTTCTTCTTTTTTTCTTCTTCCTTTTTCTTTCTTCTTTCTTTCTTCTTTCTTTTTTTCTTCTTCCTTTTTTTCTTCTTCCTTTTATCTTCTTCCTTTTTTTCTTCTTCCTTTTTTTTTCTTGTTTCTTTTGGTTTTGTTTTGTTTTCTTTTTTTTTTCTTCCTTTTTCTTTCTTCTTGTTTTTTTTCTTGTTTCCTTTTTGGCAGGGGCGGCGGGCAGGGGCGGGCAGCGGGCGGCGCGCGGGCGGTGGCGGCGGCCAGGGGCAGGGCCAGGGGCAGGGCCAGGGGCGGCGGGCGGCGGGCAGGGGGGCGGCGGGCGGCGGGCGGCGGGCAAGGGCAGGGCAGGGCACGGGCGGCGGCGGCGCTCACTCGGGGCGGAGGCGGCGTCGGGGCAGGGCGTCGGCGTCGGCGTCGATCGGCGTCGGGGCAGGGCTTCGGCGTCGATCGGCGTCGGGGCAGGGGGCTTCGGCGTCTGAGAAGAATGGGAAGTGGCGGAAACTGCTAAGTGCAGTATATATAGGCAGACCTTTAGTCGCGGTTGGTGTGGCGGACCGCGACTAAAGGGTAGCTTTAGTCGCGGTCCGCCACACCCACCGCGACTAAAGGCCAGCTTTAGTCGTGGTCCGCCACACCAACCGTGACTAAAGGGTTTTGGCGCTGCTTTCGTTCCCGCGCAGGAAGAGCCTTTAGTCGCGGTTGGGGAGGCGGACCGCGACTAAAGCTAGCCTTTAGTCGCGGTGGGTGTGGCGGACCGCGACTAAAGGTCTGTGCTGGCACTGGCGCGGTGCGGTGGGATGTTTAGTCCCACCTCGCTAGCCGAGAGGCATCGACAGTGGTTTATAAGCGCGGCTGCGCTCACCACTTCGAGCTCCTCTCAAATGCAGGCTTACGGGCCTATTCTGTTACTATTAGCCTGTGGGCCTACTGGGCCTTCCTGCGGGCCTGAATCCTGGCCCAATAATGGGTTTCTAGTCGTATTCAGGCCGTGGTGGCCCAGTAGGTGGCATATTTTTTATTTTTTGCCTGTTTTTTGTTTTCATTTTTGCTTTATTTATTTTGTTTTGTTTCTACTTACAACAAAAAACTTATTTATTTTATTTTATTTTGTTTCTAATTACTTATTTATTTTACTTTATGATAATTATTTTTGCTATTAAAGTTTCTAATTACTTATTTATTTATGTTATTAAAATCTTAAAAATACAATTATATATCAAAAAAATCAGAAAATAAAACTAATTTATTTTAAATTCTTGTTTTTCTTCTGTTTTATTCTTCCTTTTTTCTTCTATTTTTTTCTTCTGTTTTTTTCTTCCTTTTTCTTGTTTTTCTTCTTTTTTTTTCTTCCTTTCTTCCTTTTTCCTTTTTTCTTCTGTTTTTCTTCTGTTTGTTTTTTTCTTATGTTTTTCTTCTGTTTGTTTTTTCTTCTGTTTTTCCTTTTTTCTTCTGTTTGTTTTTTTCTTCTGTTTTTTTCCTTTTTCCTTCTTTCTTCTTCTTCCTTTTTCC
The DNA here is from genome assembly GCA_032464435.1 of Aegilops umbellulata. NCBI lineage: Eukaryota > Viridiplantae > Streptophyta > Magnoliopsida > Poales > Poaceae > Aegilops > Aegilops umbellulata. The sequence continues at coordinate 508,409,135 of CP136055.1, forward strand.
TTTTAAAATCAGAAAAATAAAACTAATTCATTTTAAAATCTTAAAAATACAATTATATATCAAAAAAATCAGAAAAATAAAACTAATCCCTTGAAGGTTTGACAAAAGGTTTGATACATCATTCAGTTCATCGACCAAATACAGAGTTTGGTACAATAAATTATTACACATCAATTCTTCCCTTGTGTCCCTGCTTGCTTACGATTGTGCCGTATCCATGGAGCATCCTCATCATTTAACTTAATGCTTGGGTTGGTGTTCACTTTGAAGGGCGGAATTTCAGCAAACATATTATAATCTTCTGACATGTCTGTCTTGTCCTCCACTCCCACGATGTTTCTTTTCCCTGAAAGAACAATGTGGCGCTTTGGATCATCGCATGATGTACTGATCATTTTCTTATCTTTCCGTTTCCTCGGTTTGCTACTCATGTCCTTCACATAGAAAACCTGAGCGACATCTTTCGCTAGGACGAATGGTTCGTCAAGGTAACCAAGATTGTTGAAATCCACCATTGTCATTCCGTATTGCTGGTCCACCTTTACCCCACCTCCTGTTAGCTTGAACCATTTGCACCGGAACAAAGGGACCTTAAAGGAGGGTCCATAGTCAAGTTCCCATATCTCCTCTATGTAAACATAATATGTGACTTTTTGCCCATTCTCGGTTGCTGCATCAAAGCGGACACCACTGTTTTGGTTGGTGCTCTTTTTATCTTGGGCGATCGTGTAAAATGTATTCCCATTTATCTCGTACCCTTGGAAAGTCGTTATAGTCGAAGATGGTGTCTTGGCCAACATGTACAGCTGATCTACAACATCATTGTCATTCATTAAATGTTTTCTCAACCAACTGCCGAAAGTCTCCATGTGGGCCTTCCTAATCCAGGATTCAGGCTTCCCCGGGTTGTCCGAGCGTAAAATATTCTTGTGTTTCTCAAAGTACGGAGCCACCAAGCTGGAATTGGTCAGTACAGTGTGGTGTGCTTCAGTCAGAGAATGGCCGTCCATACATATCGTTGATTTCCTTCCGATCGTGCCTTTTCCACTTAGTCTCCCCTCGTGCCGCGATCGAGGAAGGCCAATCGGCTTAATGTCAGGAACAAAGTCAACACAAAACTCAATTACCTCCTCATTTCCATAGCCCTTGGCGATGCTTCCTTCTGGCCTAGCACGGTTACGAACATATTTCTTTAATACTCCCATGAACCTCTCGAAGGGGAACATATTGTGTAGAAATACAGGACCGAGAATGAAAATCTCTTCGACTAGGTGAACCAGGAGGTGCGTCATAATATTGAAGAAGGATGGCGGGAACACCAACTCGAAACTGACAAGACATTGGATCACATCGTTCTGTAACCGTGGTAGAACTTCTGGATTGATTACCTTCTGAGAGATTGCATTGAGGAATGCACATAGCTTCACAATGGCTACTCGAACATTTTCCGGCAGGAGCCCCCTCAAAGCAATCGGAAGCAATTGCGTCATAATCACGTGGCAGTCGTGAGACTTCAGGTTTTGGAACTTTTTCTCCGCCATGTTTATTATTCCCTTTATATTGGACGAGAATCCAGACGGGACCTTCATACTGCTCAGGCATTCAAAAAAGATGACCTTCTCTTCTTTGGTCAGAGCGTAGCTGGCACGACCTTGAAACCATTCCGGATGCCGGTCATCAGGGTCTTTCAAACGTTGCTGGTCCTGCCGTGCTTCCTTTTTATCATTTGTCTTCCCATACACGCCCAAGAAGCTTAGGAGGTTCACGCAAATATTCTTCGTAACGTGCATCACGTCGATTGCAGAGCGGACTTCTAGGACTTTCCAATATTCTAGCTCCCAGAATATAGATTTCTTCTTCCACATGGCTGCGTGCCCGTCAGCTCCCTTCGGAACTGATTGTCCGCCAGGACCCTTTCCAAAGATGACTTTCAAATCCTTGACCATATCAAATACCTCAGCACCAGTGCGTTCTGCAGGCTTCGGCCGGTGATCTGCCTTGCCGTTGTAATGCTTGCCTTTCTTTCTTACTGGATGAATTTTAGGAAGAAATCGACGATGCCCAAGGTACACGTTCTTCTTACAATTTGGCAAATGTACACTTTCAGTCTCATGTAAGCAGTGCGTGCATGCATTGTATCCTTTATTTGACAGTCCCGAAAGGTTACTAAGAGCAGGCCAATCGTTGATGGTTACGAAAAGCAACGCTCGTAGGTCAAATTCCTCTTGTTTGTGCTCATCCCACACACGGACACCAGGTCTGCCCCACAGCTGTAAAAGTTCATCAACTAATGGCCTTAGGTACACATCGATGTCGTTGCCGGGTTGCTTAGGACCTTGGATGAGCACTGGCATCATAATGAACTTCCGCTTCATGCACAACCAAGGAGGAAGGTTGTAGATGCATAGAGTCACGGGCCAGGTGCTATGGCTGGAGCTCTGCTCGCCAAAAGGATTCATGCCATCTGTACTTAGACCAAATCTTATGTTCCTTGCGTCAGCTGCAAAATCTTTGAACTCTCTGTCGATCTTTCTCCATTGCGTTCCATCTGCGGTGTGTCTCAACTCCCCGTCCGACTTACGGTCCTCTTTGTGCCATCGCAACAACTTGGCATGCTCTTTGTTCCTGAACATACGTTTCAACCGTGGTATTATAGGAGCATACCACATCACCTTGGCGGGAACCCTCTTCCTGGGTTTCTCGCCCTCAACATCGTCACCAGGGTCATCGCCTCTGATCTTATAACGCAATGCAGTGCATACCGGGCATTCATTCAAATTCTCGTATTCACCGCGGTAGAGGATGCAGTCGTTGATGCATGCATGTATCTTCAGAACCTCTAAACCTAGAGGGCAGACAACCTTCTTTGCTTCGTACGTACTGGCGGGCAACTCGTTATTCTTTGGAAACATATTCTTCAACATTTTCAGCAAGTTTTCAAATGCCGAGTCAGCTACACCTGCCTGTGCCTTCCATTTCAGCAAATCCAGTGTGCAGCCCAGCTTTTTCAGACCATCATCGCATCCGGGGTACAACGACTTTCTGTGATCCTCTAACATGCGATCCAAATTCTCCCTCTCCTTTTCAGTTTCGCAGCGTCTCCGTGCATCAGCAATGGTCCGACCAAGATCATCAACGGTCTCATCACGTGCCTCTTCTTCACCTTCACCTTCCCCTTCACCTTCCCCTTCACCTTCCCCTTCACCTTCAGCATCCTCCATGAAAGTATCACCGAAATCAGCAAGATAGCTTTCATCGATGAAATCATCCCCTTCTTCATCTTCTTCCATTATAACCCCTCTTTCTCCATGCTTGGTCCAACAATTATAGCTTGGCATGAAACCGTGCCGAAGCAGGTGCAGGTGAACTTCTCTTGAGGAAGAGTAACCCTTCTGATTCTTACAGTCAACACATGGACAGATAACAAAACCCTTCTGCTTGTTCGCATTAGCCACTACGAGGAAATCTTTCAAACCCGTAGTGAACTCGCGGGAGAGTCGGTTACCGTACATCCATTGCCGATTCATCTGCATTATTATAATATAAAATATATAATTAACCATCATGCATTTGTTAAACTAACTAGCTATAAACAATAGAAATTAAACAATGAACAACACACATGCATATTTTATCAATGACACACATGCATGAAAGGTTCAAGTTGCTAACCGCGATCGAGGAGGAAAAAAATGAATGAGGAACCTCAAGTGTGGCTCTTGGGGCATTTCATCAAACACCTTGTGTGCATAAGAGGAACCAAAAGCAAACCTACACCCCCTTGTGAAACTTGTGAAGAGAAGTGGCACCAAATGGCTAAGTGAGTGCGCTGAACTGGTATATATAGGGGAGGAGCTTTAGTCGCGGTTGGCCTGGCCAACCGCGACTAAAGGCCTTTGGGCACCTTTAGTCGCGGTTGGCCTGGCCAACCGCGACTAAAGCCCCTCACGTGCACCAGCTGGCCACCGAGCGCCCTGGGCGCAGGCCTTTGGTCGCGGTTCGTCTGCCGAACCGGGACTAAAGACTTCATTAGTCGCGGTTCCTACAGTTCCGCGACTAATGGGGCTGGACGGAAGCCTCTTTTTCTACCAGTGAAGTATCTTAAGAGCATGTTGAATTAAAATAACCTCAATGATCTTTGGGACTAAGTTTTGTGGGAATAAACCAGCTTTATCTGCAATTATGTTCAATCAAACGGGTTCACAGTTTGCCTAATTCTCAAGAAATATTTATGTTTACAACAACATACATGTTACGTGAACAAAACTCTTCTAAATACCACTTGTACAATTAAATAAATTGGGGGATTCAAGAAAATACGAAATAAGAAAACAACATCTAGTAAATATAAATGTTTTGCCAAGAAGAACAGGATCAGGGAACAGTACAAGCCTAGTTTTACCCTGAGATGTTGTCCTAAGCACGGATGGTCTACTGACCTGAAATAGCACAATGATTATCTTGTCCATGGAGCACACACTAACTGTTTTCAGCTTTTTTTTTCAAAAAGGGGGGACTTCCCGGTCTCTGCATCAGAACGATGCATGCGGCCAACTTATTAAATAAGCAAATAGGTTCTACAAGGTCTTAAGGTCTCAAACAAAAATAAACGAGAGTTCACGGAGAGCCAAAAGGGCAAAAAACAAACTAGCCACAAAAAGTCACAACCGGCTGGCATAAGAGAGATAGGTAAACTAATTGCCTATCCTATTACACCGTCATCCAAACCGGTTGAAGATATCCCGAACTACCATCTCCCAGCGGATAAACCCAGTAACCAAACGCTCCCTGGCCTCCGTCAGAGTGAGTAGCGATTACATACGGATCAACGCAGTGGCTCGAAAAATAACCTGCAAAAAATGAATATTTGTTATTCTGTTAAAAACCAAATCATTTCTGCAGCTCCAGACTGCCCACAATAAAGCACATACTCCTACGTGAATGTGTCTCGCTGTTTCGGGCTCTATCCCGTTGAGCCACGTTCCAAATAACGTGTTGACAGAATTCGGTGAAGTAATATTAAATGCAATATGGACTGTCCGCCATAGAACTTTAGCTAACGGGCAATCAAGAAAGATGTGTTTGATAGTTTCATCCCGATCACAGAAACTACACCTAGTAGGTCCTGTCCAATTACGCTTTGCCAAATTGTCCTTGGTTAATATTACTTGTTTATGAACAAACCACATAAACACTTTGGTTTTTAAAGGAACTTTGACAGCCCAAACATGTTTGGAACTAGGAATCGAGCTTGAATTGATAACATCAACATACATTGATTTAACTGTAAACTCTCCAGACCTAGTCGGCTTCCAGCGTAATTTATCGGACTGTTGAGATAGCTGAACCTCCATCAGTCTACCTACTAGATGAAGCCATTCTTCCCAACGATTGCCAACTAGCGTCCTCCTGAACTGAATATTAAGGGGAGCGGATTGAAGTACCGTTGCAACGAACGCCTTACGTCGTTGAACAATTCGATACAGAGACGGGTATTGAATGGCAAGGGGTTCTCTCCGAGCCAAGTATCCTCCTAGAATCGCGTGCTAGCACCGTTGCCAATAATAAACTTTATCCTATTAAACAAGGTTAATTTGACTTTCATAAGCCCTTTCCAAAAAGGTGAGTCAGGCGGCCTTGCTGTCACCTGGGACAAAGTTTTGGAGTGAAGATACTTGCTACGGAGGATCTGCGGCTCTGCGCCCAAGTGGCATCAATCTCTCCCGATAACTTCCACAGCCACTTGCTGAGAAGACATCTATTCTTGACCTCAAGATTCTCAATACCAAGACCCCCTTGGTCTTTCGGTCGACAGATGATATCCCATTTGGCGAGTCGGTATTTTCGTTTTAACTCATCCCTCTGTTTTCAGCTAGCCAAAACAACGCCGCCATTTGGGCACATCCACTCTGGACCAAAGCTAAGGTGCACGTCATAGAAAACAACAAGTAAATATAGCAGGAACAGAAGCATACCATTTTAATGGTATTAAAGAAAACAATATTGATCAACTCTTGTAGGTCTATCCATCCATGTAGTATTTATCTGATGCATCCAACATTTGTAGTGCGAGGCATGCTAGTCAAAGACATGTGCCTAGGAAAACCAAAATGTGAAACTATGACCAATCAACAAAGCTATGCAAGGCATGACGGTATAAGGCTGGTCACAATGGGTAAGAACATAAACTAGTAACTTACACACTTTCCTATACTATGTTACTACCTCCATAGTGGGTAGGAATATCTATATAGTGTCATGCAACAATGTATTTATTAGGTTATAGATTCATTGTTTTTTGAAGTGTGTGATGTTCCGGTAACTTAGCTAGTTACCACAAGCACCTCTCTCTTCATTAAATATGTGCCACATAAGCAAAATTGTATTGGAATGTGTGATGTTACTCCTAAGTTCCTTCCCATTGTGACCAGCCTAAGACTACTCATAATGGGAGTAACATAGGTGGTAACATCACACTTATCTAGGTGAAATGGATGATATGGCATGTAATTAATGAAGAAAGAGAGGCATGTGGTAATATAGCTAGTTACTGTAACATCACACATATCAAGACAAGATATGTCTATAGCCTAATAAATAAAGTGTTGCATGTTACCACACATATGATACTCCCCACTGTGGAGGTAGTAACATAGACTAGTAACATGCCCATGTTATTAGTTTATGTTACTACCCATTGTGACTAGTCTAAAGCTGCAGGCGAGAAGATGCAAAGTTATAATCTCCAGAAAGATTAAAAAATGACTTCATCATTAATTAAATGTCAGCATGTGCACCAGATTAAACATAAGCATTACCGAATTGTTAGGGCAACCCCAACGGTTCGACCCAAACGGGCATGCGTTTTGTCCGCTTTTTGTCCGTTTGGGTCGGCCAAACGGACGTCCGCGTCCGTTTTTTGATTTGGGTCTGCATGTGCGTCCAACGGATGGCCCGACGCATTTTTGCATGTCCGTCCTGGCATTTCATCGAACACAAAGCAGGCAGCGGGGTTGGCAGCGGCTAGACGGCCAGTGGCTGCAGCGGCATAGGACCGGCGCGGGCGCGAGGCGAGATCGGGACGAGCGTCGCCTGCCGGGCACGGTGAGGCGCGGCCTGGACGAGCTCCTGCGCGACGCGGGCGTGGCCGGGAAGAGCGCCGCCTGCTGGGCACGGCGAGGCGCGGCCTGGACGAGCGTCACCTGCGGGAGAGGAGAGGGATGAGCTCCTGTGCTGCTGGTCGTGGCCTCCGCACAGTCGCCGTCTCCGGCGTGGGCACCCAAGTCAGCAGCTTGCCGCGCCCCCGCTCACCCGGTCGCGCCAGCTCGCCGCACCCCCGCTCACTCGCTCGCGCAAGCTCGCCGTGTCGCCGCCGTGTCGCCGCTCACTCGCTCGCGCTAGCTCGCTGCGCCCCTCGCGCCAAATCCGGGAGCAGCGAGCAGTGGAGGAGGAAGGGCGTGAGGCGCAGGAGGAGCGCTCACCTCCGCGCGGATCTAGCCCGCGGTGGGGCGCGCGACCAGGGGCAGCGGCGGCGGTGGCGGGGCGCGCGACCAGGGTAAGCGCTGGGAGACCGCCCTGCGGCGCGGCGCGGCGAGGGTTAGCGGCGGCGGCGGTGGCCGAGCGCGCGACCAGGGTAAGCGCCGGGAGACCGGCGAGCGGCGCGGCGCGGCCAGGGCGAGCGGCGAGCGGCGCGGCCATGGCGGCGAGCGGGGCGGAGAAGGGGCGCTCGTCCTCGGCTGCGAGCGGGGCGGAGCAGGGCGCATCGAGCAGTGTGCGCATCGAGCGGTGGGGGTGGGCCAGCTAATAAAAATACACAAAGAGAGAGGGATGGGTGGGTGACAAGCGGGCCAGGCCCGGATGCAGAGGAACGAGAGGGACCGCCCGCGACCCAAATGTGACTCAAATTTGAGACGGAAATGGGTCCGCGCGGACACAAAGCGGACACAAAATAAAAATGGGTCGCTGCGTTGGGCCATCGTTTTTGTCCGCGGCGACCCAAACGGACGCGGCCGGATAATATGGGTCGCCCCATTGAAGTTGCTCTTAAGGACAATTATATATAAAAAGTTAAAAATCTCACCATGCCAGCAAATGCAAGCAAAAACATAGGTAGCAACATGAGTACATCCCAAAAAAGCAAAAGTGCATGTAATTATGATATATGAAGTCTCTACTATAATATGTAGTAGAGGGGATCGATGATTTAAGGCCCTATACCATAGGCCCGAGTTCCATGAATAAATTTGCTATATCACCATTTTATAGTGCATGAAACTGTATCTATGACACTGCATATGTACCAATTAGGAAACAATCCATGAGAGCCAACCTTCACTAACATGTGTGCTTCAGAAGTGTTTTCATCTACCAAGTCGAGCAGCGGTTGCCAGTCTTGCTTCGTTAGCCGTTTGACAGCTAATTGCAATCCCAAGTATCGACAAGGAAACTCCGCAAGGTTGCAATGCAGGATATCAACAACACGCTCTTTGTCCTCGAGATCACCATGAATGATAGTGGCAGAGGATTTCATGTAGTTAACCTTGAGGCTAGAAGCTTCTCCGAACATGTCCAGCGCGAACTTAGTGAAGTTGAGGTCGGTGGTGGAAGGATGAACGAAAAGCGCCACATCGTCCGCATAGATGGACACCCTTTGCCAAGCTGAAATACCTCTGTATGCCACTAGCACTCTCTGCTCCAAAGCCTTGCCAAAGATCATGGTAAGGACGTCCATAGCAATCACAAAGAGGAGCGGCGAGACGGGATCACCTTGGTGGTAGCAGTTTGGAGCAAGATCGAGACCCACCGGATCCAATTGTTGCCAAACCCTTTGGCTCTTAAGACCTCGAAGAGAAAATGCCATGAGATAGAGTCGAATGCTCTCGAAATGTCCAGCTTCAGAAAGACTCCTTTACTTCTCCTTGCCGCGAGCTTCCTGGCCACTTGTCGAACCAGGAGGAAGTCGTCATGCAGATTTCTTCCTCTGATGAACGCCGATTGGTCGATGGTGACCAAGTTTTTCATGTTCGGCCGCACTCTAGTGGCAAGTAACTTCGCGAAAATTTTGGCCATGCTATGCGGCAAGCTGATAGGGCGATAATCTCCCACTCTTTCAGCATCTGGTTTCTTAGGCAGAAGCACAATAAGGGCACGGTTCAACTTGGAGAAGCCATGACCATCACCCACATAAAGCTTCAGCAGGACGACCATAATGTCGTGCTTGATGATCGGCCAGGCCTTTTTTTAGGTAAAACAATTGACACTTATCTTAATGGATGACTCCCATCCATCTTACAACTGTCTAGGAATCATAGCTTCTTGATTATACTTCTCTTCCCTAACATGCAAAAAAGCTTCAACAATGTATCTAGTCAAATGATTCTGTTGCTCTAGTGAGCTACATTCTGCAGTCATATTTGCAAGACCATAATAATTTTAGAGAGCTTGCGATAATTATTATCAAAATCAACACCATCCAAATTAGTGGGATCAATGGTGCCTACATTTTTTTACCTCTTCAATCCCACTTTTACCAGAAATTTCAGATTCTTGGGCTTGTCTTTCTTTAGCCCATCTAGTTTGTAGCATGCAGAAATCCTTATTATTGTTATCAATGGTTGCTTGTAACCATTTAAGAGACCATTAGGTGGAGGGCATTTAATTGTAAAGCTTCAACATCATTAGCAATTGTACCTACCTTATCAAATAAAACTTCCAATCAATCAATTTTTTCTATGAAAGTTTGTTCAATTCTTTTTGCGAAGTGATAAGTTCCTTAACCATGACATTTAGGCCAATGGGCGTTCAATTACACGTGAAAGAAATATTTAAAGGATATGACCTACGATAATTATTCCCATTTTTATAAGCATTGTTGTTAAAAATATTCCTAGAAACAAAATTACCGTGAACATGGTCTTATTTTGTTCAATCGTATCACTAATAGAAAATCACTAGAACATGAAGAATTATTTTTCAGGGATAACATAAGCATAAGCATATCAATCTTCTCATTCAAGCTACCAACTTCTTCCACACAGAGTTTAGTTTTTTGCTTGTTGGAGCCCTCTCAATATGCCATCATGTTACCCACTAAGGTATTTCCATTTTCTTGAGTCATGTTCATAAATGCTCCATCTACAACTCTGTCTAACAAGTTCATTGACATAATTTTCAATCTAGCATATTAAATGTGAAGAATTAGCCAATCATCTAGTCCATGAGTTGGACGACTTCTAAGAGTATCTCCGGCAGATGATATAAAATGTATCACCCAAAAATGCTAGATATAAATTTTACATCACCAAAAGTGGGCTTTACATCATCGAGAAATACCCAACTCCAACAGATGATGTAAAATTAGTGCTCCAACAGATGATGTATAATAGATGATGTAAAAGTAGTGCTTAAAAAGCAAATTCAAACATAGTTCAAACTACTACATCACACAAACTACTACTACTCCGAGTCTACTTCAACTACATCGAACATAAAACTACTCATCGTCGCTCTTGAACTACTCCTAGACATATCTGGCCGTGGGAAACTCGGACCGATCTTGCCCATGGGCATGGGCCTAGGTTTTGAGCCCGAACGACATGCCGGGCCGGGCCTGGACTTGCCATATTTGCGTTTTAGGGACGAGGCCCAGCCCAAGGTCCGACTGGCTTTTTCACTGACGGGTCAGGCTTGGGCCTGAAATTTAGGCCCGATAGCCAGGCCGGGCTGGGCTCAGACCTATGTTTTTTGCTTCGGGCTTTGTTCGACCCATCCCGAAGCCTCAATTGACTGAGACTTAGCAAAACTGTTTCATAAAAAGTGCTAAAACCCAGAATTGATCACAACACACGTGGAACAAGACCGGCCATTGGGGCCAATATCACAGGGGTGGAGAGAGTACAGAATGGAGAAAAATATATTACCCCACACCACGCAGAACACTTAGCCATGCATCAACGGAGTAAAATTGGAGCAATGGCATCTTTAGGCATATCAACGGTAACAAGATAAATCATCATGGGACAAACATTAATTTGAATAACTACACCATGCTTAGTCTTTACTACTTGTGTAAAGGTAGAATTGGCCATATTTAATTTAATTTCGCTTATAACAAATGGGCCAAGATTAATTTATCATACACAGACTTAGGCATAGTGGATACACTAGCACCGAGATCACATAGAGCATTAAACTTATTTAACCTAGTCTCTATGTCAGTAGTTGGTTCAAAGATATCTTCTCGCTTAGCCGGTAGCTTATCATATACTCCATCCGTTCCTCAATATAGGGTGTATAGTTTTTGGCACGGAAATTAAAGAACGCATGTGGAGGGAAAATTTCACAAGTTTTGGGAGAGATTGCACCTGACTAATTGACATGAGAAAATAGAGGAGCTTGCCCTATATAAGGAAATGTAATCAAATCCATTAAAAAATTATCCAAACGAGTGGTGCAACGCAATAAACCTTATATTTCGGACTTTTTCTCAAAAATTTATACACCTTATATCAAGGAACGGAGGGAGTAGCTTTTTATTTTCAGCATCTAACTAACGTACCTTCTCAGTGACTTGATTGAAGCGTTTATAAGCTTCATCATTTGATATATCGGTATTGGATGCTTGAGAGTCAATATTTTCATGAAGTCTTCAACTGAGTATGAATGTTCGGGCACATGGAACTTGCCCAGCTTTCTGAAGATGCTTTGCTACTCCTCATCATGTTAACACTCTCAACCGCGGATCTATCCTTCTTGACCATACTCCGGTGCTATGTCTTTGTTCATTACCACCCTATCGTGTAAGCCAGTCCAAACTTACCAGTGGCCTGCGGTCAGTTCTCGGCACGAGTTTCACTACTAGAAAAACCGCTACTAATGGCGCACCTAATTTGGTCATTAATGGCGCATCAGCGGTGCGCCATTACTAGCACGCCATTAGTAATTTTTACTAATGACGCACCACTGGTGCGCCATTAGTATCTGGTATACTAATGGCGCACCATTGGTGCGCCATTAGTATAGGCCACGGTGCGCCATTAGTATGCCTCCCAGGGCCATGTATACCCAGGTGCTTTGGCATACTAATGGCGCACGACAACGAGATGCGCCATTAGTATAGGCCACCGGTGCGCCATTAGTATAGGCCACGGTGCGCCATTAGTATTTTTGAATTTTGAAGGCGGGAAAATAGTAGCGGCGCACCGTCTAACCCCCACCGTGCGCCATTGCTATTTTTGAATTTTGAATTTGGATCTGGATCGTGATTTTTTTGCCCTTTTTTGCTAGTTTTTTTTGCTCGTTTTTTGGCACGATATTATTTTTTTGCTCGTTTTTTGGATCTTGTACGTTCTTTTGCCGTGTTCTTTTGCCAGAGAGGAGTTCGCCGGAGAGGAGGAGGAGGAGGTCACCGGAGAGGCGCTCGCCTACATCGCCGGAGAGGAGGAGGAGGTCGCCGGAGAGGAGTTCACCGAAGCATCGGAGAGGAGGAAGGAGAAACCATGAGGGAATGGGAGGAAAGGAGGGAGGAGGAGCTCACCGGAGAGGAGGGAGGAGAAACCGTGAGGGTAGGGGAGGGGAGGGGAGGAGAGGAGGGAGGAGGAGGTTCCCGGAGAGGAGGAGGTCGCCGGAGAGGAGGAGGAGGTCGCCGGAGAGGAGGAGGAGGTCGCCGGAGAGGAGGAGGAGGAGGTCGCCGGAGAGGAGGAGGAGGTCGCCGGAGAGGAGAAGGAGGTCGCCGAAGAGGAGGAGGAGGAGGTCGCCGGAGAGGAGGACGGTAGTATGATGGAGGAGAGAAGGTAAGATGGAGTGGAGGAGAGGAGGAGGAGTGGAGGGGAGGAGATGGAGTGGAGGAGAGGTGGAGTGGAGGAGGTGCGCCCAGCCATATATACGACATACTAATGGCGCACCTTTGGCAGATGCGCCATTACTAACTTTTTTTTGATTTATTTTGAATTTTGAAGGCGGGAAGATACTAATGGCGCACCGTGGGCAGGTGCGCCATTAGTAACTTTTTATTTTTATTTTTTTGACTTATTTTGAATTTTGAAGGCGGGAAGATACTAATGGCGCACCATGGGCAGGTGCGCCATTAGTAACTTTTTTTTATTTTTTTGACTTATTTTAAATTTTGAAGGCGGGAAGATACTAATGGCGCACCATGGGCAGGTGCGCCATTAGTAAGCTTGAATTATTTTGAATTTTTTTTGCATCTTAAAAGCCCTGTATCTTTTTTTTGTTAGGTTTTTGAGGATTTTGCAAATGTTTAACGGGGTTCCCTAGTTAAATTTGGATGTAACTTTTCGAGTAGATGATTTTTCATATAAAAAACTTTTTCATCCGAGTTAGTATGCAAAAGTTATGCCCATTTTTATAAATTCTCGAGAGATTTTGCAAATGAAGTCGAAATTCATATTTGCAAATTTTCCCAACAACTAGACCACATATCACATGGGAAACTTATTTTCTTTTATTTTTTTGACATTTTCATCATTTTTTTTATTTTTTTTAAAACTGAAAAGGCGATCCACCGGGGGGGTGCATTTCGGTGGAAGTGGTGGCCAAGTTACTAATGGCGCACCGTGGCATGGTGCGCCATTACTAGTTCAACTAATAATGGCGCACCACTCCCACGGTGCGCCATTAGTAGTTTTGAAAAAAAATTAAAAATTTTCAAACAATTTTTTTTTACTAATGGCGCACTGTGGGAGTGGTGCGCCATTACTAGTTGAACTAGTAATGGCGCACCACTCCCACGGTGCGCCATTAGTAGTTCTGAAAAAATTAATTTTTTTTACTAATGGCGCACCGTGGATGTGATGCGCCATTAGTATTTGGACACTAATGACGTACCAACACATGGTGCCCCATTAGTATATAGTAATGGCGCACTACATGTCTGGTGCGCCATTAGTGTCAATTTCATCTATAGCCTTTTTTTTAATAGTGTTTGTGCCCAACATTCGTAATTTTTTAGAACTCGCCAATCGTAATTTTGGCCCATGGCTAGTCTGGACTGATGTTACCAGTGGCGGACACAAAGTGGGCTCTTACAAGGGGTAATTGGCAAGATTGCCACCAATGCATGCCCACCATAGGTAAGGATCCACCTATAAGCAATTTTCAGTAGTGTTGGTTGCACACAAGACAAGGATTTTGTAGTGGCGGGTGCACATAAGACAACAATTTTACACAAGTTTAGATCCTCAAAGAGAGTTAATACCCTACTGATGCCTTTGTGGGTTGTACTGATAGTTTCCTCATACGAGAGCTAGGGTTTATGCATTTGCACGTTGGTGGTATGTGTAGTCTCCGTAGAGCTGTATTGATCGAGATCTGCTCGTACCTTACTGATAAATAGATATAATAGACTGAAGAGGGGTAGGATTACATGGGTCCGAGTCGGTTTACATGCCAGGATTCAATCAGTTTACAATTAGAAGTACCAGATATGTGTCTTTCTACCCCCCCCCCCCCTCCCCCCCTAAAAATGTCCTCTACACAAACATGAGGATGTGCTCCTTATTATGAGTTAATTGCACAAAACTACCACATTTGCACCATCGTTTACAGAAAACCACGAGGTCACTAATTTTTTGCAAAAAACACCGCACACTCAGTAAGCTTTTTGCGAAAAGCATTGATCGAGTGATTTAGGTCGTTTAATCACTTTCTGACAAGTGGGGCCGAATTGTCGGGAGCTGACTTGGCAAAACATTTACACATACACCCTTAGATCTTAAAAATAAAAGCAATCAACGAGGGCCAGGATGCCCGAGGCTGCTCGCAATGCATAGTCTTGGGGCAGAGCCAGCAATCGTCGGTCATGAGTGAAGAACCGCCGGCCATGAGCCATGGCCTTATCCTTTGAGCGTTTCATGTTTTTTTCCTTCATGTTTCTGTCTTTAAGAAATGGCTCCACTATTCAGTGTTTTTGCCAAGTCAGTTCCTTATTATCTAACCCCACAGTAAAAAAGTACTTAAATGGGCTAAATCCCCCTATCAGTGTTTTCTGAAAAAAGATTACTTAATGCGCAGTAGTTTTTACAAAAAAAATAGTGACCTCGTGGTTTTCTGCAAACGATGCCCCAAATATGGTGGTTTTGTGCAATTAACTCCCTTATTATAGGATGACTCAAGTCGCTGGTCTGGCCCACCCAATGATAATGGGTCTGAATTATCCTTCTTAACTAGTCATTGGTCTGTCCCACCCAGTGATAATGGGTCTGAATTATCCTTCTTAACTAGTATGTCTTTGTCTATTACCGCCCTCTACTTGCCCTCCAGTCTGCAGATGGTCCTCCACCACTACCATCCTTCGGGATGTCAAGGAGGTGCCCACGCCAAATAAATCCATGCAAGCATGGCGTGCTCGGGAAATACACTTTGGCTCCGACATGTATATACACCCTATATGGAATTTTTTTAAATAATTAAACAAAAAGTCAAAATAGTTCAAAAGAATTTTTAGATTAAACTTGACTTACTTGCGCACTAGTATATAATCTTTCACAAAAAAAAAACGAATGTTGACTTCACAGCGAAAAAGACAAAATTTATTTGCTATTAGGTCACTATTCACGCTATTTTGACCGAAAATTTGTCTTTTTTGAAAAGAAGTCAAAGAGGAATTTTCTTTTTGTGGAACTTTTCTCACTAGTACAATGAAAGGTAAAGTTTATTTCAAAAATATTTTTAGAATTTTTTAATTTTTTGTTGAATTGCTATTTTTTCATATAAGGTACATATGTACCCAGGAACCAAACATTCCCCTTCAGCGTGCTCGTGCTACCTAGAAGGTGTTCATTAAGTGGGAAGGCATGTATGTCACTGACGCTTGGGTGGATCTTGCTACTTTTCGGGAGCACACTCTATTACAGCTCAAAAATATATGTTTGTCGAGGGAGGGAGAGATGTTGTGAAGACAACACTTCAAGAGGAGGGGCCACTCCTTGTTGCCCATTGGTCTGGATGACTCTGTTGCTCTGTTTTTGGTTACCTGAACTTTTATACCCAGAGCGACATTATTATATTTTTTTCCTCATGTGTTCTTTCGTATCACCTCAATAATTGATAGGCGTCGTCTAGCCTAATTAAAATTGTCTAGCCGTGCATGCATGTACTCCAAAGTTACTAGTACTCCTTTGCATTAATCTATCAATCCAAACCATGCATGTCCTTTTTTCCCGGGGATCAAATCATGCATGCATGATCTTTATCACAAGTACCAAATATCTAACAGAAAAAAAAGAGAAATATGCTTATGGGTTATGGCATATGCCAACCAGCCTTTTCTGCATTTATATTTTATACTTCCTCCGTTTCTAAATATAAATATTTTTAAAGATTTCAATACAGACTGCATACGAAGCAAAATGAGTGAATATACACTCTAAAATACATCTATATACATTCGTATGTAGTTCATATTGAAATCTTTAAAAAGAGTTATATTTATGAACGGAGCGAGTAGTTCATAGGCTGTTGTCTTTCCAGCTAGCTGATGATCCATTGCCGCACACTTGCGGGATCAGGCATTTTACCCACCTTGTACTGCAATTTCGTATTTCCAGCTTGTAGATCGAAGTCTGTAGCTAACTTGTTATTTTGCACAGATGATGATGTCAGCGAACTGGTTCAGAAGGTCCCCGATGGTTGCATATTTACCATTGTCTCTGACTCATGCCACAGCGGTGGCCTGCTTGAGAAGGCCAAGGAGCAGATAGGCGACAGCAGCACGGAGAGTGAGACCCAGTCCGGTGAACCCGAAGAGCCATCCGATTCGCCGACTGGCTTCCGGTCCTTCCTCAAAGACACTGTCCGGGACGTGTTCAAGTCCCATAGCCGCCGCTTCCGAAGCCGGCACGGAAGCGACGACGACGAGGAGGCAGATGCACAGGTAGAAGCAGAAGCAGAAGCAGAAGCAGCCGGGGATGGCCACACCAAGAGTCGGTCGCTGCCGCTGTCAACACTCATCGAGATGCTCAAGCAGCAGAGCGGGAAGGACGACGTCGACGTGGGCTCCATCCGGATGACCCTGTTCAACTTCTTCGGGGAGGACGCCAGCCCAAAGGTCAAGAAGTTCATGAAGGTCATGTTCCTCAAGTACTGCGAGGGCAAGCTGGGCGAGCAGGACGGCGTGATGGGCATGGTCGGTGGCCTGGCCTACAAGCTCCTCAAGGCCAAGCTTGAAGGCGGCGACGAGGAGGAGGATGCTCTGAGGCCGGCGATGGAGCAGGAGGTTGGCGGGGAAGAGGAGGTGTACGCGGGGGCCAGGTCGTGGGCGCCTACCAACGGCATCCTCATCAGCGGGTGCCAGAGCAGCCAGACGTCGGCGGATGCAACCACGGCGCAGGGCTCCTCGTTCGGCGCGCTCAGCAACGCCATCCAGACCATCCTCGAAGGGGAGGAGGGAGAGGTGACCAACAGGGATCTCGTCATGGGAGCACGGAAGGCGCTGGCCAGGCAAGGATACGCTCAGCAGCCTGGCCTCTACTGCAGTGATGAGCTCCTCCATGTGTCTTTCATTTGCTGAAACATGCATGGATTGATGGTGTGCTTTGTTTCTTACTCTCTCTTTTGTGTGGTGCGCTGTGCACGACGTTAAAGTTTTCGCTTGCTTCCCTGGGTTAGTTTCCTGTGGGATTATGTGTAATTGTGTATGCGTATGTACTTCATGTCAAACCTGTGATCGGGTTTTGTTTTACACTAAAACTGTGAGGAGCTAATTGGACTATGCGGTTGCAGCTCTCGCCGACGGTTGTAGCTACATAGTAAGCAATGTCATTATATTATTTATCTGGCAAGTCAAATCATTTGACAACCATGAAGTTTCTACCAACTTCAGCATTCCAGAAACATTGTTCAAGGAATTGGTATTCGACGGCTTCAAAATATGCAAGTATCAAAGGGGAGTATCTCCTGAATTACTTCTATTCAAAGCATCATATTATACTTTTTTTCATTTATGAGTTTACTTATTGATTCTCATCAAGGTTTTTAATGAGGTAATATCAACATGAGATCATATGTCATACCTTTTGTTTTTCCCACCGAAGTTTTTAGGAAAGTATACATGACATATTTATTGTCCTCTAAACTCTATGGATTCCCATATTGAGTTAAAGAAACAATTATCATGACATGTCATATTATTTTTCTCCTTATATTTTTCCCACTGGGTTTCTAAAGGAGTTTTCAATGACATATCAGATCACACTCTTTTCCCTTGTGAGCTTTTTCTCGAAGTTTCTAATAAAAGGTTTTAACGAGGCGACATATGCAATACTTTTTATTTTTCCGCATTGGAGTTTTTAAAAGAAAGTATACAAAACATATTATTGTTCTCCGAACTCACCGAAGAGTTTTCTCCTCTATCAAAGGTTTTCCCATATGAGTTAGCAAGGAGACAATAATCATTATATGTTGCACCTTTTTTTCTTATTTCATTTTTTATTGGGTTTAAAGGAGTTTTAGCAACATATCTGCTCTATTCTCCTCATATCTTTTTAGGGAAACTCTCAATATTATACGGAAGATTTCTGAAGATATAAGATCTATATACAAGAAGATTTCAATGACGAAACATGCAAGGAGCGGTGTTGTATAAGGGGGAGTGTTAGGAGTTAATTAATGGATTAATTAGCACATATCTATTGTTAATTAGCTAATTAACGAAACATCATTAGCAAGGGGTGTGTCCAACCTCAAAGAGTCATGTCCCTTCTCTCTCTATTGTCAAAAGGCACATGTTCTAGAGGAATGCCTCCGAACATACACATTTTCTATACTTGAGAATCAATAGAAAGCAGGACTAATTGTCCATTCATTTTCATTCAATCTCGTTTTACAGTAACTCTAACAGTCGCTGCTCCCTAGTGCAAGTACGCAAGTACGGTATCAGCCACGGACTTAGAGGCTTTGCGGGAGGTGGGCTAGGCGCTTGGGGCACATGGTGAGATGGGCTGATTTCGACTGAGCGTAATTAGTCAAGTACACATTAACGCAGCTCATTTACAACTCACCAGCTTGTAGTAAAATATATATATCATATTAAAGCTCAGCTTGTCTCATTAATCATTGAGTTCAAGTCGATGCAAGATGAGGACCTTTTTGATTTATAAGTCCTAAGACTTTTTCTAGTCTCAACTAAAGTCTCTAGTCCCTAAAAAGTCCCTCCCTGTTTGTTTCCAGAGACTAAAGAGTCCCTAGTCCCTTCCTAGAGATTATTAAATGACCATGTTGCTCCTAGTATATAGAAAAATAACAATCAAAAAACACCAAGGAGTGGCGGACCATTGAATGCATGAAGGGGCATTGTTGGAAAAATCCCAAAAAATCCCAAAAAAGACTCTCCTTGAGAGTCTTCTTCACTTAGTCCCAAATGCCTAGTTTAGTCCCTAAAAAGTCCCTCCCATTTGGTAAAAAAGTCTCTAAGAGAGACTTTTTCTAGTCCCTACACAAAAAAGTCCCTGGAAACAAACACCCCCTGAGTCACGGGCTACTTAACTAGCTATACTACCACACTCAGAGCATCTACAGTCAGGGCCTCAAATGCCTTATATGTGTTTGGACAGGGAGAGAAGATAAAAGGCTACTTGACTGGGACCCTCAAATAATCCCCATATATTTGGGGTTTCCACGAATCCTCAAATCTAGTCTATATGTGGGAATAAAATGAGGGAACGAATACGGGTTGCCCTAGATCACTTTCTCACTTTCTTTTTTCTTTCTATTATTTTTCTCTCTCCATCCCATCAAGCTTATGCATGTGTCCACACAAATTTGAGGGACACATGCAAGAATAAATGAGGGTTAAAGTGGACATGCTCGCGCACTGTTTGGACATGTCCGTAGACATATAAGAGTCAAATTAGGCAAATCCACTTGGAGATGCTGTGATGAGAACACACAGAGAGAGGATTTTTTTTGCGGGAGAACTTCCAATCTATTCATTCTGAATCATGGCAATACAAAGAACATCAGATGTAATAAAAAATATAACTAGTTTCGTGGACAACCTACCGAAGACTACAAACACTGAAGTGAGATGAAGATGCGCCGTCGTCATCGTCCACCCTCGCCGGAGCCTGGCAAACCTTATTGTAGTAGACAATTGGAAAGTCGTGGTGGTAACGCTCCATAGGACCAGTACACCAGAACATCGACCATCGTCGATGAAGAAAGTCTATGTAAATTGGAAGGGTCAAACCTGTAGGTGTGTGGCACTCCGGCCCTAATGTTTTTTGATGGCAAATTCAATCACGCAAGGAAGACAATTTCCAGTGACACAACAAGTTTTTGTTAAAAACAAACTGAAGCACGAAAATTGTCATGCTTGGCGACTAGTAAAGTTGTCATCCTCAAGTTACTAAACTTGCCATTGAAAACGTTTGAAGTCGCTATGTGCTCATACCTAACATTCGGTACTTACCATGGTCTTTTATTTGTCAGAGAATGGTCATCGACGTGGTCAAACATAGAGGAGAAATGTTCATGACAAGTCCAGTTAATTAAGGGAAAAGTATACTTTTCATCCCTCGCCTATTTCAAAAGCATAGGAGTGGTTCCTCAACTTTAAAACCTGCAAATCTTAATCCCTCAACTTTCAAAACCGGATAGGTTTAGTAGTACTTCATACCGCGCGCCTAGGGTGGTTTGATGCTGATGCTAATAGGGTGGTTTGACCACCATATTACACATGCCTGATGGCCACATCGATATCCACAAACTCGCTGTGGCCACCGTCATCCAGCCACTGCACCTTAGGACTCGCGGCAACGGGTGCCGGCTCAGGCATGCAAGCTGCTACGAGCGAGATTGGGTATGTAGTACGTACCGAAGCTGGCCTGGGTTCCACCGGAAGACAACACACACGTACAGTAGAGCTGCTGAGTCGATTCACAGGAGACTAGCTAGCCACGTACTAGATGGACTTTTGCCGGATTGGAAAACACACACAGGCAACACACGGTAAGCGACCCGCCAGCGTAGCGAGTCAGTCGTGGATGATGGGTGGGACTGTTGTAGTCGCCGTCGCCGTTGTCCGGCACGCCTCGACACTCGCTTGGAGAGGAGCTCGTGCCTCAGCCGCGTACGCCCGGAGCTCGAGAAGCACCTCATTGGTTTGCCGTTGGCGGTGGCCATGTCCTTGAGCAGCCTCGACAGTTTGGAACATGGAGACGGACTGCCGGAGTCGAGGCCGGGCGTGGATTCGTCCAGCAGCAGCCGGCAGGGCCGTGCACGAGGTCGCCCATGGACATCCTCCGCTCGCCAGGGACACACCGGTGACCCTCGAGTGGCGACGGCCGCAACCTGCAACAAGACGCTGGGTGGGTGCTGGGCGTGGCCTCGGCGTCGAAGAAGGGGACGCCGTAGACCTGTTGTGTGGCCCTCAACGCCACCGGTCCGAAAATGGGGCAGGCGCATGATACGTGTTTGATAAAATGCCAACGAAAACCAAGTGGCACGGAGGAACTAAAGTTATCCGGTTTAAAAAATTGAGAGACTAAGATCTGCTGATTTTAGTTTTTTTTATAAAATGCTGATTTTTGAGTTGAATGACCATTTCTGTACTTTTAAAAAAATTGAGAAACGGAAAATATACATTTTCCTTTAATTAATTCACCCGACGACCGGCACCGACAGATGAAAGCTCACAGCATATGGACCCCGCAGCAAAATTAGGGCATGTACAATGGTGCTATCTTAGGAGTGCCACCTAGGATAAATGATGAGGTGGAGGAGAGAGAATTCATAAGAAAAGGCTTGTCTTCTCTTATTTAAGAGAAGACAAGAGTTGATCTCTTAGCACAATATGTCACACCACGTTTTTAGGAAATGCTAGTTATTGAAGATAAGGCTAAGAGTTTACCCATTGTAGACAATTTTGTTTGTCATCTCTAAATTACATGCAAAATTTAAGATAAGACCGTCTTATCAACCATTGTACATGCCCTTAAATCCTTCACCGCAAGCGCAAACAAATACTCCTCCGTTTGCTAGTTTATTTCTCAGATTTCAGAAAGAGGGAGGTAACAAAATTACAGTACTAGTGTTGAGGTTAGTTATCTAGTAAAAATAAAATGAAAAATACAACTGAATTGTACACCAAACCGAGTAGTAAAAAGAAATTAAAAAACACGACAATTTCTCAGCCTCGAGAGAGAATAATCAACCAAAAATCTTCTCATGGATGAGAGGACGGGCCGGGACCGATGGGGAGCGGCGTGGGCGGCCCGAAGTGCGGCGCGGGCGGCACGGCGGTGGAGGAGGCAGCCCCTGGGTATGGGCTGGGTGGCCCCAAGTTCGGCACGCTAGTCACCGCGGGCGGCACGGCGGCGGAGGAGGCGACCCCGGGGAATGGGCTGGGCGGCCCCAAGTTCGGCACGCTCGTCACCGCGGGCGGCACGGCCGTGGAGGAAGCGACCCCGGGGAAGGGCCTGGGCGGCGCGAAGTTCGGCACGCTCGCCGTCGCCGGCGGCACGGCGGCGGAGGAGGCGACCCCGGGGAACACGGCGACAGCCGGCTCCGTGAGCGGGTTGGACGGCGGCGCGGTGGTGGTGGTGCCCGCGACCGGGAGCGGGCCGCCGCCGCCGTAGATGCCCGGCTGCGGCGGCGGCTGCTGCTGCTGGCAGCGCGGCCACCGGCAGGCTGGCTCAGCCTTCTGGCCGCCCCAGAGCGTCCGGTGGGCCAGGCCGAAGCCGAGGACCAGGCCGGCGAGCAGTACCGCCGTGACGAGGCAGAGGAAGATCTTGGTGGCCTTGCCCACGTAGCAACACATCGAACTGAGCGAGGGGCAAAGAACGCTCTTCTTTTCTCCTTCCCTCGCTGTGCGCGCGCGTCCTCTTCCTCTCCAGGCAGGCTCCAGCTACCACTCGCTCTCACAAGAAGACGCAGCAATGGCGCACGCATGGAGAGAGAGATAGAGAAAGGAGAAGGGGTCCAGCCGAGAGAAAAGCGGGGGGCACTTGGCTCGGCGTCCTCGCTCTGTTTTCAGTGCTGGTGCTGCTTGTCGGCTCCAGCACCCGTGCATGGCTTCACGTGCACGCTAGCGAGGGAGGGATAGTGGTGGGGTATGATTGCGTGCTAACGGTGGTGAATACAAGTTAAATTACAATACTACTAGTAGTACTAATCTCTACATATATGCAAAACTAAGGCTAGTCATAGTGGGGAGTAACTTAGACTAGTGTCATATGTCATGCATATGACATTAGTCTATGTACCTTCATAGTGCAAAGTAACATAGAAGTAGTATCATATATGGTTGCATTTATTAGCTTGTAGACTCAACTTTTCTTGGAAAGCGCTATGCGATGGTAACATAAGAAATAAACTAGTATATTTTTGCTTAGTTGAAGAAAAGAAAAAAGAAGAGAGAAAATAAGTGGGCTCTTGGTGAAGAGCCAGCTCTAGCACGTGCTCCTAGACACTTTGTGAGAGTGGAAAATGAGCCATATAATAAAAAAGTAGTACATTCTTCTAATCAACTATTGTACACATTGGCTATAAGATGGACTACACTACCAGAAAAACTGGGGTTGCCGACGGCCAAATCTATGCCGACGGCCCCCGTCGGCATAAATGGACCTATGCCGACGGCCAAGTGTAGGCCGTAGGCGCAGAATAGCCGTCGGCATACATCCATCTATGCCGACGGGGCCGTTGGCATAGACAAGGCCGCCGGGACCGCCCGAGATACGCCTACGGTGCCCGTCGGCATAGGACAGGCCGTCGGCATAGCCGGGGCCCACCTGCCCAGTCAGCGCTGATCATTTGACGGTGTTGATCCTACGCCGACGGGCGGTAACGGCGGCCGTCGGCATATCTGTAGCAGCGGTATGCCTACGGCATAGCCGTCGGCATAGGCCCCTCTGCCACGTCAACTATCCGTGTGCCACGCCACGTCATCGATCCGTGTGTGCACAGATATGCCGACGGCCTTGCCGTCGGCACATGTTTACTTTACTTAATTTTTTATTTTCACTTTGGTTATCTGTGGCAGAGGTATGCCTACGGCAAGGCCGTCGGCATAGGCCCCTTCGCCACGTCATCGATCCGTGTGCCATGCCACGTCATCGATCCGTGGGACGACCTCCGTGTGTGCACAGATATGCCGACGGCCTTGCCGTCGGCATACGTGTATTTTACTTTATTTTTTTATTTTTACTTTGTTTTGTTATTTTTACTTTATTTTAGTTTTTTCTTTTGCATATGATAATTATGCCTTATCTAAAAAAACATACCTGATGGTATATCGATTGCCCCCCGTTACGAACGTCGCTATCGCCGTGTCACGGAGGGGGGAAACGGTCGACACGGAAGGAATTCTGGTTGGTGGGGGGATTCGGGGTGTAGCTATGTCACCGAAACATCGCACGGGTCCCGATGCATATGTGAAAGTGTTCATGCATGCGTAGACGCCCGTCTTGGGGCTCCGGGGTGTGCCCCCCTCACGGACGGCGCTGCCGCCGGCACCTGGAGGGGGGAAACGGACGCGTGGGGTCTACACGGAGGGGATCTTGCTATGGGTCTGGCCCGGATGTTGCTCCAAAGTGTTCCTATGGGCTGACCTAACACAACCGGGTGGGGAGGTCCATTGGTCAAAGCCCGTCCGTGCAAAGTCAAAGGGCTAGATCCCGTGGTCAAACGCTACAGGGTTAGGCGGGACGGGGGCACTGGGGGTAGCAATGCCACCGGAGCGTCGCACCGGGCCCTCATACATGCGGGGTGGTGTGGTGGCATGTCCGAAGAGGCGAGACGCGTCTCCGGTGCGTGGCCCCCCCTCACGGATGGCGATGACACGGTAGTAGACGTTCTGCGGTAACGATGCGGCGTCAATATTACTAAATACTCGGAGTGCGATAAAATCATGAGTTTTTTTGCACGACGTGGGCACATGTGCTATAGGAACGATGGTATTTTTTCATAATTTTTGGTGATGGAGACGTATCCGAAAAATTCCCTCTACGCGGATTGCCCTTCGCGCGTCTACGGCTGTGGCCGGCGGCATCCGGGGGCTAGCATGCCGCCAAATCTTGCGTAGGCGGCCTCTCACAAGTCTGGAAGTGTTGTGGCGGTTGCAAACGCCCGGCACGCGTGTCCGGGGTGTGCCCCCCTCACGGACGGCGCCGCCGCCCACCTGGAGGGGGGAAACGGACGCGTGGGGTCTACACGGAGGGGATCTTGCTGTGGGTCTGGCACGGATGTTGCTCCAAAGTGTTCCTATGGGCTGACCTAACACAACCGGGTGGGGAGGTCCACTGGTCAAAGCCCGTCCGTGCAAAGTCAAAGGGCTAGATCCCGTGGTCAAACGCTACATGGTTAGGCGGGACGGGGGCACTAGGGGGGGTGGGGGTAGCAATGCCACCGGAGCGTCGCACCGGGCCCTCATGCATGCGGGGTGGTGTGGTGGCATGTCCGAAGAGGCGGGACGCGTCTCCGGTGCGTGTCCCCCCCCCCTCATGGACGGCGATGACATGGTAGTAGACGTTCTGCGGTAACGATGCGGCGTCAATATTACTAAATACTCGGAGCGCGTTAAAATCATGAGTTTTTTTGCACGACGTGGGCACATGTGCTATAGGAACGATGGTATTTTTGTTGGGGAACGTTGCAGAAAATTAAAATTTTTCCTACGGTTTCACCAAGATCCATCTATGAGTTCATCTAAGCAACGAGTCATGGGAGAGAGATTGCATCTACATACCACTTTGTAGATCGCGAGCGGAAGCGTTCAAGGAACGGGGATGAGGTAGTCGTACACGACATGATCCAAATCACCGGAGATCCTAGCACCGAACGGACGGCACCTCCGCGTTCAACACACGTACGGTCAGCGTAACGTCTCCTTCTTCTTGATCCAGCAAGGCAAAGGATAGGTTGAGGAAGATGGCTCCAGCAGCAGCACGACGGCGTGGTGATGGTGGAGCTGCAGTACTCCGGCAGGGCTTCGCCGAGCTCTACGGAGGAGGAGGAGGTGTTGGAGAGGGAGAGGGAGGCGCCAAGGACTAGGGTGCGGCTGCCCCCCTCCCCTCCCCCCTTTATATAGCCCCCTAGGGGGGGGGGCGCCGACCCTAGGAGATGCAATCTCCTAGGGGGGCGGCGGCCAAGGGGTGGGGCTTGCCCCCCAAGCAAGGGGGCGCCCCCACCTTTAGGGTTCCCCCCTAGGCGCATGGGCCTCTTGGGGCTGGTTCCCCTTGGCCCATGCAGGCCAAGGCGCACCCCCTAGAGCCCATGTGGCCCCCCGAGGCAGGTGGCCCCAACCGATGGACCCCCCGGGACCCTCCGGTGGTCCCGGTACAATACCGATAACCCCGAAACTTGTCCCGATGGCCAAAACAACACTTCCTATATATAATTCTTTACCTCCGGACCATTCCAAAACTCCTCGTGACGTCCGGGATCTCATCCGGGACTCCGAACAACATTCGGGTTACTGCATATACATATCTTCACAACCCTAGCGTCACCGAACCTTAAGTGTGTAGACCCTACGGGTTCGGGAGACATGCAGACATGACCGAGACGGCTCTCGGGCAATAACCAACAGCGGGATCTGGATACCCATGTTGGCTCCCACATGCTCCACGATGATCTCATCGGATGAACCATGATGTCGAGGATTCAATTAATCCCGTATACGATTCCCTTTGTCAATCGGTATTTTACTTGCCCGAGATTCGATCGTCGGTATCCCAATACCTCGTTCAATCTCGTTACTGGCAAGTCACTTTACTCGTACCGTAATGCATGATCCCGTGATCAAACACTTTGATCACATTGAGCTCATTATGATGATGCATTACCGAGAGGGCCCGGTGATACCTCTCCGTCAAGCGGAGTGACAAATCCCAGTCTCGATCCGTGTCAACCCAACAGATACTTTCGGAGATACCCGTAGTATACCTTTATAGTCACCCAGTTACGTTGTGACGTTTGGTACACCCAAAGCACTCCTACGGTATCCGGGAGTTACACGATCTCATGGTCTAAGGAAAGGATACTTGACATTGGAAAACTCTAGCAAACGAACTATGCGATCTTATGCTATGTTTAGGATTGGGTCTCGTCCATCACATCATTCTCCTAATGATGTGATCTCGTTATCAATGACATCCAATGTCCATAGTCAGGAAACCATGACTATCTGTCGATCAACGAGCTAGTCAACTAGAGGCTTACTAGGGACATATTGTTGTCTGTTATTCACACATGTATTACGATTTCCGGATAACACAATTATAGCACGAATAAAGACAATTATCATGAACAAGGAAATATAATAATAATGCTTTTATTATTGCCTCTAGGGCATATTTCCAACAGTCTCCCACTTGCACTAGAGTCAATAATCTAGTTACATTGTGATGAATCGAACACCCATAGAGTTCTGGTGCTGATCATGTTTTGCCTTAGGGAGAGGTTTAGTCAACGGATCTGCGACATTCAGGTCCGTGTGCACTTTACAAATTTCTATGTCTCCATCTTGAACATTTTCACGAATGGAGTTGAAGCGACGCTTGATGTGCCTGGTCTTCTTGTGAAACCTGGGCTCCTTTGCAAGTGCAATAGCTCCAGTGTTGTCACAGAAGAGTTTGATTGGCCCCGACGCATTGGGTATGACTCCGAGGTCGGTGATGAACTCCTTCACCCAAATTGCTTCATGTGCTGCCTCCGAGGCTGCCATGTACTCAGCTTCACATGTAGATCCCGCCACGACGCTCTGCTTGCAACTGCACCAGCTTACTGCCCCACCATTCAAAATATACACGTATCCGGTTTGTGAATTGGAGTCATCCAGATCTGTGTCGAAGCTAGCATCGACGTAACCCTTTACGACGAGCTCTTCGTCACCTCCATAAACGAGAAACATTTCCTTAGTCCTTTTCAGGTACTTCAGGATATTCTTGACCGCTGTCCAGTGTTCCTTGCCGGGATTAATTTGGTACCTTCCTACCAAACTTACGGCAAGGTTTACATCAGGTCTGGTACACAGCATGGCATACATAATAGAACCTATGGCTGAGGCATAGGGGATGACACTCATCTCTTCTATATCTTCTACCGTGGTCGGACATTGAGCTGAGCTCAATTTCACACCTTGTAACACAGGTAAGAACCCCTTCTTAGATTGATCCATATTGAACTTCTTCAATGTCTTATCAAGGTATGTGCTTTGTGAAAGACCTATGAGGCGTCTTGATCTATCTCTATAGATCTTTATGCCTAATATATAAGCAGCTTCTCCAAGGTCCTTCATTGAAAAACTTTTATTCAAGTAGGCCTTAATGCTGTCCAAGAGTTCTATATCATTTCCCATCAAAAGTATGTCATCTACATATAGTATGAGAAATGCTAAAGAGCTCCCACTCACTTTCTTGTAAACGCAGGCTTCTCCATAAGTCTGCGTAAACCCAAACGCTTTGATCATCTCATCAAAGCGAATGTTCCAACTCCGAGATGCTTGCACCAGCCCATAAATCGAGCGTTGGAGCTTGCACACCTTGTCAGCATTCTTAGGATCGACAAAACCTTCCGGCTGTATCATATACAATTCTTCCTTAAGGAAACCATTAAGGAATGCCGTTTTGACGTCCATTTGCCATATTTCATAATCGTAGAATGCGGCAATTGCTAACATGATTCAGACGGACTTCAGCTTTGCTACCGGTGAGAAAGTCTCATCGTAGTCAACCCCTTGAACTTGTCGATAACCCTTAGCGACAAGCCGAGCTTTATAGATGGTCACATTACCATCCGCGTCTGTCTTCTTCTTAAAGATCCATTTATTTTCTATGGCTCGCCGCTCAACGGGCAAGTCAGTCAAAGTCCATACTTCGTTTTCATACATGGATCCTATCTCGGATTTCATGGCTTCTAGCCATTTGTCGGAATCCGGGCCCGCCATTGCTTCCTCATAGTTCGAAGGTTCACCGTTGTCTAACAACATGATTTCCAAGACAGGGTTGCCGTACCACTCTGGTGCGGAACATGTCCTTGTGGACCTTCGAATTTCAGTAGGAGCTTGATTGGAAGTATCTTGATCATCACCATTAATTTCCTCTCTAGTCGGTGCAGGCACCTCAGGTACGTTTTCTTGAGTTTCGCCATTTTCCGGTTCAAGAGATAAGACTTCATCAAGTTCTACTTTCCTCCCACTTACTTCTTTCGAGAGAAACTCTTTCTCTAGAAAGGATCCATTCTTGGCAACAAAGATCTTGCCTTCGGATCTGAGGTAGAAGGTATACCCAATAGTTTCTTTAGGGTATCCTATGAAGACGCATTTTTCTGACTTGGGTTCGAGCTTTTCAGGTTGAAGTTTCTTGACATAAGCATCGCATCCCCAAACTTTTAGAAACGACAGCTTAGGTTTCTTCCCAAACCATAATTCATACGGTGTCGTTTCAACGGATTTCGACGGAGCCCTATTTAAAGTGAATGTGGCAGTCTCTAAAGCATAGCCCCAAAAAGATAGCGGTAAATCGGTAAGAGACATCATAGATCGTACCATATCTAATAGAGTGCGATTACGACGTTCGGACACACCATTATGCTGAGGTGTTCCAGGCGGCGTGAGTTGTGAAACTATTCCACATTTTCTTAAGTGTGTGCCAAATTCGTGACTCAAGTATTCTCCTCCATGATCTGATCGTAGAAATTTAATCTTTCTATCACGTTGATTTTCAACCTCACTCTGAAATTCTTTGAACTTTTCAAAGGTCTCAGACTTGTGTTTCATTAAGTAGATATACCCATATCTACTCAAGTCATCAGTGAGGGTGAGAACATAACGATAGCCACCGCGAGCCTCAACACTCATTGGACCGCACACATCGGTATGTATGATTTTCAATAAGTTGGTTGCTCGCTCCATTGTTCCTGAGAACGGAGTCTTGGTCATTTTACCCATGAGGCATGGTTCGCACGTGTCAAATGATTCATAATCAAGAGACTCTAAAAGTCCATCTGCATGGAGCTTCTTCATGCGTTTGACACCTATGTGACCAAGGCGGCAGTGCCACAAATATGTGGGGCTATTGTTATCAACTTTAACTCTTTTGGTTTTCACACTATGAATATGTGTCTCATCACGTACGAGATTCATTAAGAATAAACCATTAACCATCGGAGCATGACCATAAAACATATCTCTCATATAAATAGAACAACCATTATTCTCGGATTTAAATGAGTAGCCATCTCGAATTAAACGAGATCCAGACACAATGTTCATGCTCAAACTTGGCACTAAATAACAATTATTGAGGTTTAAAACTAATCCCGTAGGTAAATGTAGAGGTAGCGTGCCGACGGCGATCACATCGACCTTGGAACCATTCCGACGCGCATCGTCACCTCGTCCTTCGCCAGTTTCCATTTATTCCGCAGCTCCTGTTTTGAGTTACAAATGTGAGCAACTGCACCGGTATCAAATACCCAAGAGCTACTACGAGTACTGGTAAGGTACACATCAATTACATGTATATCACATATACCTTTTGTTTTGCCGGCCTTCTTGTCCGCTAAGTATTTGGGGCAGTTCCTCTTCCAGTGACCACTTCCCTTGCAATAAAAACACTCAGTCTCGGGCTTGGGTCCATTCTTTGGCTTCTTCCCGGCAACTTGCTTACCGGGCGCGGCAACTTCCTTGCCGTCCTTCTTGAAGTTCTTTTTACCCTTGCCCTTCTTGAACTTAGTGGTTTTATTCACCATCAACACTTGATGTTCCTTCTTGATTTCTACCTCTGCTGATTTCAGCATAGCATATACCTCAGGAATGGTCTTTACCATCCCCTGCATGTTGTAGTTCATCACGAAGCTCTTGTAGCTAGGTGGAAGCGACTGGAGGATTCTGTCAATGACCGCTTCATCCGGGAGATTAACTTTCAGTTGAGTCAAGCGGTTGTGTAACCCAGACATCTTGAGTATGTGTTCACTGACAGAGCTATTTTCCTCCATCTTACAGCTAAAGAATTTGTCGGAGACTTCATATCTCTCGACCCGGGCATGAGCTTGGAAAACCATTTTTAGCTCTTCGAACATCTCATATGCTCCATGTCTCTCAAAACACTTTTGGAGCCCCGGCTCTAAGCTGTAAAGCATGCCGCACTGAACGAGGGAGTAATCATCGCAGCGTGACTGCCAAGCGTTCATAACGTCTTGTTCTGCAGGGAGAACAGGTGCGTCACCCAGCGGTGCTCGTAGGACATAATCTTTCTTGGCAGCTATGAGGATGATCCTCAGGTTCCGGACCCAGTCCGTATAGTTGCTGCCATCGTCTTTCAGCTTGGTTTTCTCTAGGAACGCGTTGAAGTTGAGGACTACATTGGCCATTTGATCTACAAGACATATTGTAAATATTTTAGACTAAGTTCATGATAATAAAGTTCATCTAATCAAATTATTTAATGAACTCCCACTTAGATAGACATCCCTCTTCTAGTCATCTAAGTATAACATGATCCGAGTCAACTAGGCCGTGTCCGATCATCACGTGAGACGGACTAGTCAACGTCGGTGAACATCTTCATGTTGATCGTATCTTCTATATGACTCATGCTCGACCTTTCGGTCTTCTGTGTTCCGAGGCCATGTCTGTACATGCTAGGCTCGTCAAGTCAACCTAAGTGTTTGCATGTGTAAATCTGTCTTACACCCGTTGTATGTGAACGTTTGAATCTATCACACCCGATCATCACGTGGTGCTTCGAAACAACGAACTGTCGCAACGGTGCACAGTTAGGGGGAACACTTCTTGAAATTATTATGAGGGATCATCTTATTTACTACCGTTGTTCTAAGTAAACAAGATGCAAAACATGATAAACATCACATGCAATCAAATAATAAACGTGACATGATATGGCCAATATCACATAGCTCCTTTGATCTCCATCTTGGGGCTCCATGATCATCTTGTCACCGGCTTGACACCATGATCTCCATCATCATGATCTCCATCATCGTGTCTCCATGAATTTGCTCGCCAACTATTACTTCTACTACTATGGCTAACGCGTTTAGCAATAAAGTAAAGTAATTTACATGGCGTTTCTCAATGACACGCAGGTCATACAAAAAATAAAGACAACTCCTATGGCTCCTGCCGGTTGTCATACTCATCGACATGCAAGTCGTGATTCCTATTACAATAGCATGAACATCTCATACATCACATATAGATCATTCATCATTCATCACAACTTTGGCCATATCATATCACAAAGCACTTGCTGCAAAAACAAGTTAGACGTCCTCTAATTGTTGTTGCAAGTTTTACGTGGCTGAATTAGGGTTCTAGCAAGAACGTTTTCTTACCTACGTGAAAGCCACAACGTGATTTGTCAACTTCTATTTACCCTTCATAAGGACCCTTTTCATCGAATCCGCTCCAACTAAAGTGGGAGAGACAGACACCCGCCAGCCACCTTATGCAACTAGTGCATGTTAGTCGGTGGAACCGGTCTCACGTAAGTGTACGTGTAAGATTGGTCCGGGCCGCTTCATCCCACAATACCGCTGAAGCAAGATAAGACTAGTAGCAGCAAGAAAAGTTGACGACATCTACGCCCACAACAAATTGTGTTCTACTCGTGCAATAGAGAACTACGCATAGACCTAGCTCATGATGCCACTGTTGGGGAACGTTGAAGAAAATTAAAAATTTTCCTGCGGTTTCACCAAGATCCATCTATGAGTTCATCTAAGCAACGAGTCATGGGAGAGAGATTGCATCTACATACCACTTTGTAGATCGCAAGCGGAAGCGTTCAAGGAACGGGGATGAGGTAGTCGTACACGACGTGATCCAAATCACCGGAGATCCTAGCACCGAACGGGCGGCACCTCCGCGTTCAACACACGTATGGTCAGCGTAACGTCTCCTTCTTCTTGATCCAGCAAGGCAAAGGAGAGGTTGAGGAAGATGGCTCCAGCAGCAGCACGACGACGTGGTGATGGTGGAGCTGCAGTACTCCGACAGGGCTTCGCCGAGCTCTACGGAGGAGGAGGTGTTGGAGAGGGAGAGGGAGGCGCCAAGGACCAGGGTGCGGCTGCCCCCTCCCCTCCCCCCTTTATATAGCCCCCTAGGGGGGGGCGCCGACCCTAGGAGATGCAATCTCCTAGGGGGGCGGTGGCCAAGGGGTGGGGCTTGCCCCCCAAGCAAGGGGGCGCCCCCCCTTTAGGGTTCCCCCCCTAGGCGCATGGGCCTCTTGGGGCTGGTTCCCCTTGGCCCATGCAGGCCAAGGCGCACCCCCTAGAGCCCATGTGGCCCCCCGAGGCAGGTGTCCCCACCCGGTGGACCCCCCGGGACCCTCCGGTGGTCCCGTACAATACCGATAACCCCGAAACTTGTCCCGATGGCCAAAACAACACTTCCTATATACAATTCTTTACCTTCGGACCATTCCGAAACTCCTCGTGACGTCCGGGATGTCATCCGGGACTCCGAACAACATTCGGGTTACTGCATATACATACCTTCACAACCCTAGCATCACCGAACCTTAAGTGTGTAGACCCTACGGGTTCGGGAGACATGCAGACATGACCGAGACGGCTCTCGGGCAATAACCAACAGCGGGATCTGGATACCCATGTTGGCTCCCACATGCTCCACGATGATCTCATCGGATGAACCATGATGTCGAGGATTCAATTAATCCCGTATACGATTCCCTTTGTCAATCGATATTTTACTTGCCCGAGATTCGATCGTTGGTATCCCAATACCTTGTTCAATCTCGTTACCGGCAAGTCACTTTACTCGTACCGTAATGCATGATCCCGTGATCAAACACTTTGATCACATTGAGCTCATTATGATGATGCATTACCGAGAGGGCCCGGTGATACCTCTCCGTCAAGCGGAGTGACAAATCCCAGTCTCGATCCGTGTCAACCCAACAGATACTTTTGGAGATACCCGTAGTATACCTTTATAGTCACCCAGTTACGTTGTGACGTTTGGCACACCCAAAGCACTCCTACGGTATCCGGGAGTTACACGATCTCATGGTCTAAGGAAAGGATACTTGACATTGGAAAACTCTAGCAAACGAACTATGTGATCTTATGCTATGTTTAGGATTGGGTCTCGTCCATCACATCATTCTCCTAATGATGCAATCTCGTTATCAATGACATCCAATGTCCATAGTCAGGAAACCATGACTATCTGTCGATCAACGAGCTAGTCAACTAGAGGCTTACTAGGGACATATTGTTGTCTGTTATTCACATATGTATTACGATTTCCGGATAACACAATTATAGCACGAATAAAGACAATTATCATGAACAAGGAAATATAATAATAATGCTTTTATTATTGCCTCTAGGGCATATTTCCAACAATTTTTTCATAATTTTGGTGATGGAGAACTATCCGAAAAATTCCCTCTACGCGGATTGCCCTTCGCGCGTCTACGGCTGTGGCCGGCGGCCTTAGGGGGCTAGCATGCCGCCAAATCTTGCGTAGGTGGCCTCTCGCAAGTCTGGAAGCATTGTGACGGCTGCAAACGCCCGGCACGCGTGTCCGGGGTGTGCCCCCCCTCACGGACGGCGCCGCCGCCGGCACCTGGAGGGGGGAAACGGACGCGTGGGGTCTACACGGAGGGGATCTTGCTGTGGGTCTGGCCCGGATGTTTCTCCAAAGTGTTCCTATGGGCTGACCTAACACAACCGGGTGGGGAGGTC
The DNA here is from genome assembly GCA_032464435.1 of Aegilops umbellulata. Taxonomy (NCBI): domain Eukaryota; kingdom Viridiplantae; phylum Streptophyta; class Magnoliopsida; order Poales; family Poaceae; genus Aegilops; species Aegilops umbellulata. The sequence goes on from CP136055.1 coordinate 508,443,827, forward strand.
CACTGGTCAAAGCCCGTCTGTGCAAAGTCAAAGGGCTAGATCCCGTGGTCAAACGCTACAGGGTTAGGCGGGACGGGGGCACTGGGGGTAGCAATGCCACCGGAGCGTCGCACTGGGCCCTCATACATGCGGGGTGGTGTGGTGGCATGTCCAAAGAGGCGGGACGCGTCTCGGGTGCGTGGCCCCCCCTCACGGACGGTGATGACACGTTCCACCTCTGCCGCATCGTTACCGCAAAACGACTGTGTCATCGCCATCCGTGAGGGGGGGCCACGCCCCGGAGAGGCGTCCCGCCTCTTCGAACATGCCACCACACCATCCCGCATGTATGAGGGCCCGGTGCAACGCTCCGGTGGCATTGCTACCCCCCTAGTGCCCCCGTTCCGCCTAACCCTGTAGCGTTTGACCACGAGATCTAGCCCTTTGACTTTGCACGGATGGGCTTTGACCAGTGGACCTCCCCACCCGGTTGTGTTAGGTCAGCCCATAGGAACACTTTGGAGCAACATCCGGGCCAGACCCACAGCAAGATCCCCTCAGTGTAGACCCCACGCGTCCGTTTCCCCCCTCCAGGTGCCGGGTACCGGGTCCCATACAGACGGTAAACTAAGTATCTAAAAATGTAATAATTGAATTGATTAAAAACTCCGGTATTCATCATTGGAAATGTACAATTGCTGTGAACCTTTTAGTGCTCGGGCACCGGGCCGTCTGCCCGGGCACACCCGGTGCCCGAGCACTGAAAAGTTCACAACAACTGTCCATTTTCTTCATATAAGTCTAATGAATACCAGAGCTTATAACGTATGGATTAGTGAACTATTTAAACATGTCTAATTGCTTTTCCCTGGGCGAGGTGGGACTATTTTTTTTAAAAAAAGTAGTTGCCATCTATGCCTACAGCATAGCCGTCGGCATAGGCCTCCTCTCTATGCCGACGGCCTGGCCGTCGGCATAGAGCCACCCTTATCCACTCGATGGCCCTCTCGCTGTCAGGTGGGACCACTCCTATGCCGACGGCCTGGCCGTCGGCATAGGGCCACCTTATCCTCGTCACCCCGACCCTCCTCCTCCACTCGTTTCTCTCCAACCACCCCGATCCAACTCCCTCTCCTCGACACCCAACTGCCGCCGCCACCCTCTCCGCGCCGTCGACGCCCCCCTAGCCGCTCGCCCCGCCACCGGCCGCCGCCATCTCCACCCACCCGCGCTGCACTTCGCTCCGTCCCCACCCGCACCGCGCCGCCGCTCCACCCACCCGCCCCGACCTCGTCCCCGCCCCGGTCGACGCCCCGCCTCGCCTCGACCTCGGCTCCGCCCCGGCCGACGCCCCGCCCCGCCCTCGTCTCCGCCCTGGCCGACGCCCCTCCCCGCCCCGAGCTCGTCCCCGCCCCGACCTCGTCTTCGCCCCGGCCGACGCCCCCGCCCCGGCTCGACCTCGTCCCCACCCTGGCCGCCGCCCCGCCCCGACCTCGTCCCCACCCAACGCAGCCACCCCGCCGCCGCCTCGACCTTCTCTCCGTTAGGTCCGGCTCCCTCCCCGATTTTTTTTGTTTTTTCATGATTTTGCAGAGGATAAGAGGGCTAAATGTGATAGTTAGACACATAGATGGTAGTTAGATAGATAACTTGTTCATACGGATTTGTTTTGAGATGATGATGATGATTGTTAGATGAGAAGTGATAATGATGATTTTTATGCTTCGATGATTTTGAGATGATGATGATGATAGATGATAGATGATTGGTAGATGATGATGATGATAGATGATAGATGATTGGTAGATGATGATGTTGATGATAGATGATGTTTTTTTATGCTTCGATAATTTTTAGATGATGATGATGTTTTTTTATGATTCGATGATTGTTAGACGATGATGATGATATTGTGATGTTCTATGAGTTGTGATGTCCTAATTTTTTGTCGCGATGGAATTTGCAGGCTTTGTGGTGTCGCATTTCATCGGAGTGACCGTTGTACGACGCGTTGGTCCCCCTGAGCATCCCTCTACTGTTCGACTACTTCCTCTACAGCCGAGGGTGAGCTACAAGTCCATCTCCTCCATTTTTTCATATCACTAGATTTCATTCTCAAGTCAACTGACGTAACCTAGGCGTCTCCCGTCCGAAAGGGTTGCATGGATAAATATGCATTCAATTGCATATTTATCACCGCAGCTCTTTCGGATTGTCCAGCATTTTCCACGGACAGTCCAAGGATGTGTAGATTGGGTATGTTCTCCATGTTCTACCCCGTTCCGAGACAAGATTTCGGCGGCGCCTCCCCATTGTTCTCCGGAGCACATTCTCTCGGCTATTTGCCGAGACGTGTATCTGGAGAACAGCGAGGAGGGTGGTGGCGGGGATGATGGTGGTGACGGGAAGGGGGTTGACAAGAAGGGGTGGCTGCGTGGTAACGCAAAGCTACCAAAGCAGGTTCCGGCTACTGAGGAGCAGAAGTGGCTCATTGAGCCCACGGGAAAAGAGTAAGTGGTTCATTATTTTGCTTGTCACATGCTTATTCTGGTTGTTATTTATTTTGCTTGTCACATGCTAATAGTTCATTCTTTTGCAGCAACTGGATATATTCTAAAGGGGTCCGTATTCCCAACGGCCTCATCACTGTCTTGCTGAAGTTATACTGGCCGGGGTTGTACTGTCCGGATCCAGACAGGCAGCCGGCTCGTCGGGTTTTGGCCACGAGCTGGGACCACTGGGAAGCGGCCCGCCACGCGGACCATGAGACCCATGCCAAGGCCGTGATCACTACTCTCTGGGTGAGTTCTCTTCAGAAGACAAAGTCCATTCTAGTTTCATGAAAATGATTTAACTCATGGCTTCTTCCATTCTTGTTTCATGCATGATTGTAGAAATTCTATCGAGTTCTTCCGGAGCACAGGGCTAGAGCGGACCAGATCGTGCTACGCCAATGCAAGAAGAAGGCCCGCCAGATGCAGTACGAGGTGCGCTATGTGGCCATATCCACATAATACCACGACTATCTTGGTGTGAAGATGACCAAGGAAGAAGCGAGGAGGATGGGCATTACCTTGGAGAGGCCCGAGTTCTTGGCGGTAAGTATAAAAGATTTTTCATTATGCTTTCATATATTATGCTTTCATTATGCTTTCATTACCTTATGGTGCTTTATGCTTTATGCTTTATGCTTCCATAACACCAATTTGGACACACCTACATGCCATTATGCTTTTATTATGTAGGTGTGTCCAAATTGGTGTTATGGAAAAGACGAGTCCTGGGCGGCATTGGTGGATCATTGGTGTGATGAGGCTGGAGCATGGGCGGCTATGAGAACCAAAAATAAGGCTAACCGAGGGAAGGATGGAGTACATGCTCAGGGAAACTGAAACCACTATCTCCACAAGGCAGTTAATGTATGACTAACCCCATTAAACATTCTTCTTTTTCTATTTACCATCACTTTCTTATGTATGACTAACCTCTGTTTGGTGGTGCAGGAGGAGAAACTGAAGCGGCCGCTCTCAGACATGCAGACGTGGGAGATCGCCCATACGCGGAAGGACTCCAAGCCTGGCGAGCCCCAGTACTACGGCAAGCATACCGCGGGGAGGAAGCAGGCCTACTCCGAAGTGTATCTGAAGTTGCATCCTGACACACCTGACCCCATTGCGGCGCCTCTGGACGACAGGGCGGTGGTGAGCATGGGGCCCAGGGAGCACGGTCGGGAGGCGGTTCTCGATGCTGTGATCACTCCTAGTATCTCCTACACACAGCTTCGTCGGATCAACCCGAGCCTGACCCAGCGCACGAGCCAGCCAGTGACCAGTACACAGTCCCTCTTCCAGGAGCAACAATCTGTAAGTATTTTCCCTCTTATCTTCATTGCTCACTTTTTTTTCCGCATTTAGTAGTTTTATGAGTTCTGTCATGTCATACCGTAGGCCTACCTGGAGTACACACGCCAGGAGACCATGGCGTTGCATCAGAGGCTGTATGGACACCAAGTGTAGAGGGATAGCCAGATGCAGCATGCTTTTCAGGATATGGCGGCCGACAGGTGTCCTCAGTTCCCTCCAGCACAATGTCCTCCAGCACAACCAGTGCTGATGAGCTTTGAGGAGTTTGTGGCATAGAATGCTGGCCCCTCGTCGGTTAGTTCATCCCCAATCTATTCACCAAAGCATGTCATGCCTTTCAACACAGTCATATATCCCGTTAATATGTCTTTTCAACATCCAGGGAATAGGTGGATCTACCGTTGGCGGTGGTCTTCGCAGCACTCCGGAGACACGTAGCCCGACCACTCCGATCCACGGAGGCGGAGGTGGAGGCGGTCTTGGCGGTAGCGCTGCCGCTAGCAGTGACGACCTGGGCTTCGGCCGTCTTGGCGGTGACGACCTCCGTGGTGCATTCCGTCCTGGCGCTTAAGCCTTTGGATCACATTGTGGCGGTCTTGGTGGTGATGATACTTATATGCTTGTGATGTTTCTTATTGTTGTTTGTGAGATTCTTATATGCTTGGTGGTGATGATACTTATATGTTTATGCTTTGCGATGCTTCTTATGATGTGTGATGATGAATTTGTTGTGTGATGCTGCTGGGCCAGCTGTTATGTGATGCATATATTTGTTGTGTGATGCTGTATATTCAAATGAATTGAGTTGAAACAAAACAGAAAAAAGAAAAAAAAAGACAGACAGAAACTATGCCGACGGCTAGGCCGTCGGCATAGAGCTGACGTGAGCTCCCAGTGGCTGCCACGTGGCAGGTCTATGCGGACGGCCTAGCCGTCGGCATAGTTTCAAACTAAGCCGACGGCTAGGCCGTCGGCATAGACCTGCTCCAGGAGCTCCCAGTGGCTGCCACATGGCAGGTCTATGCCGACGGTCTGGCCGTCGGTATAGTTCCAAACTAAACCGACAGCTAGGCCGTCGGCGTAGACCCGCCCCAGGGGCGACGCCTGCTCGCCACGTGGCACGTCTATGCCGACGGCCCAGCCGTCGGCATAGATTGGAACTATGCCGACGGCTGGGCCGTCGGCATTGACCTGCCACGTGGCGAGCAAGTGTTGGTCAGCACTTGACGGCGGCCGCCGTTACGCGATAACGTTGCCGACGGCCAGGGCCGTCGGCATAGATGTACGGACACCGTCGGGATAGGGCCTATACCGACGGCCTTTCTATGCCGACGGCCTTCCTGGCTTCGCCGACGGATATGTTGCCGACGGCCCTATGCCGACGGGGGCCGTCGGCATAGGCCTATCCCGACGGCCATTCAGGGCTATACCGACGGCCCGGGCCGTCGGCATAGGGTGCGATTCCGGTAGTGCTATAGATGACATGACAATGGCTTATAGCCAGCAGTTGGCTATACTATTAACCATGCTCTAATATGTTACTCTAAACACGTCTCTTCTTATTAATTAGCTGCCACATAAACAAATTTGTTTTGGGATATGTTATGTTAGTAGCTAAGTTACTCCATGTATGACTAGCCTAAGTGCAGTCAGTCTGTTCTGAACACCTGGAGCCGCATGGCCTCATGCTACAGTTCAACTCTCAAGTAAATTCTACTGCTCCTAAAGTTCAGGGAATATTTGATACTCCAGTAATCAGTTAGTAACTGACATGAGTTTGTTAGTTACCTGTTACCGAGAGCCTGACAGGACTTCCTCCGCCGACATACACTGCACACCATGAGAAAGTTGAGGGAATATTTGATAGTGGAAGCTACACTGTCACTGTGCACCACAGCCGATAAAGTTTCCCCAATAATGCTGCACCTTTAATTTCCTCGTCATCTGCCTTTCTCCTAAGCTTTTAGTATTTCTTTTGCATGGCAGAAGATCTGGAGCACGGAGCGAAGCCTGAAGCCAACCTGTGTTGTGAGCGTCAGTAGCTAGTCACGTGCTGCACTGGGCCAACAGAACAGCTTGCAGTTTTGTTCATTTCAAGGCAGTTAGGTAGGGTTATTTATTCAGATGCTCTTGTACCAAACACTAATTATTTTGATTGACGTGATACTACTAATCTACTGACATGATCCGGGAAAGTCGAGTGCAATGACTAAATTTAACCGGGGATTCGCACCTTTGTGGCGCTGCAGAGATCGCATCGTCTTTTCTATGTTCATCGTCAGAGTGCGCATGGGAACTCTCATATGTAAGGTTAGTATGTAGTGTTAAAAACGCTTTTACATTATAAAACGGAGGGAGGAGTAAGAAACCTGCTTAGAAGAGATGCTTAAAAGAATAAATCAACTTTTCTGTAAGCACAGGTGATTATTTATAGAAGGTAGACACGTAAATAGACATCTTTTCTAGATAAGCGTTGATGCTTAAGAAAGAATCGGTTTAGTTTGCTGAAATCGCGCTTGCCGCGGGATAACTTAGTTTATTTTACAAAAACACCTCCCTAAACAAAGAGAAGTCTGCATTACAATCTTGAACTAACCACTCAGTTTAATAGCAACACTCAACTCCAAAACCAGTTTTTTCAAACCCTTAACTAGGGGAGACTTGTGTGAAATCTCACATTACGTGAGATCAATGAGATCGATTTTTATGAAAAAGAAATACATGTCCAAATATTCTTAAAAAATTTATAGACACACATCAATGTTTGATGTACAATCTTAAAAAAATTCAGCTCCTAATTCGACTTACATTAATAGAAAAGAGAGAGACAAAATCGGATGTGACCAGTGTCAAAGTGGTATTCACTCAAAGCTGCCACTATTCACATTCAAATTTGTTTCTTTTTAACTCTAAATGTACATCATGTTTTGAGCTGATTTTTTTGGAGTTGTAGACATACCTCGCATGAATGTTGTCAAACAATTTCATTTTTTGAAATATCTAAATATGAATTTTTCGGGTTGATCTCACGATCTCACACCTAAATGTGAGATCTTATAGAAGTCTCCCCCCCCCCCCTTTAACTTGTCACTCGGTTGAATCAACCCCCTACATGATTTTGATTGGTTTTAACCGCATTGAGCGGTAGACTACGTTGATTGCTGACTAGGCAACGCCACGTCTGCTTTTTACTACCCAGTCAGCTCGGACTAGGTCAAATTGTTCAAATCATTATTTCATATGTTTAATTAAGGTGGGGTCCATGGGCCAATTGGTCCAGAAAGTCACCAAAGTTGCCGCAGAGAGCCACGCCGGGGCGAAATCAGCTAATGACGGTGACATCACAGAAAATGCTTTTAGGCAACGATTCCTGTTTCGTCGCCAGGTTTTTTGTCACTGAATAGACAAAAATTTGTAGTTTATAGGTTTGGAATTAGGTCAGCGGGAGGTCTATGGGCCCCACAAGCCACCTGGGTGCGCCACCTGGCTTGTTGGCCCACGGTGACTTCTCTCCAGTAATTCTTTGCTCCTGTATTTTTTTATTTATTCTATAAAAAATCTTTGTAAAGTTTCGTTCAATTCCAATTACTTCTATTTCTACACAAAAATAACACCAACGTAGTTCTGCTGAAAATATCGTTAGTCCGGATTAGTTTCATTCAAATCATCCAAATAATGTGCCAAAACAAGAGGAAAAGTGTTTTGAAAAGTAGTTGATGTATCAGACAACAGGCATCCGAAACTCTACCTCTTGGGATCCGGTAGGAGAGAGGGGTGATCAAGTCTTTGGAGAGCGCTCTTGCGCGACTACTGGGTCCTTATTCATCGTGGTTGCGAACAACGACATCCCCAATAAAGAGTTCCCTAATGACGACTACTTCCCTAATGTCAATCACCTCCTCGGCGACATGACAAACGACACACCTGTATCCTCTTCCGCCGGTCCATATGTCATCTTATTCTCTCTGTTAGAGTTAGCATTTGGTTTACTACTAGTAGCAATCAAATATGATACTCGTTTCTTATGATATCTATTGCTATACTCGTTTCTTATGATATCTATTGCACCACTAGCTTCAACAAGCTTACTTGTATTGCTTATCATCACTATTATGTTATTCATGGTTTATCCATTTTTTGGATTGACCTTATTGAAAAAATCCTCAAATATTCAACATGGCTCCTTCAGAATCTCTTCCCTATCCATCGTCTTCATCTTTTGCCACACGACCCTAAACAAGGCACTCGCGATGTCTCTATTGAGGCACTCGCAATTGGTATCCTATATACCTAAGAGATTCACCCCCACTATCCTATTTATCTTAACATGCAAGCTATCCACATCATCAAATGGGTCCACTAATTTATATCTCTTGACATGCAGCCACCTAACCACAACACATATGCCATGTCAGCAACCCCGTTCTGATGGTCAGTAGTTCCGTTTCTGCCATAACAGCCGATCAAACCCATCCCTGGTGCAGTCACGTCTCACTAATCGCTAATTATCCCGTTGCTGCATGAATGATGGTGTAAAAAAAGAGCACGGCGTGTAGTGGATTTGGTTTCTCCATGGCTGCACGAAGCTAGGAATTTTGCACCTAGAATCCAAGAGAAAAAAGAATTTTTGCATCTAATGTCCAACGTGCCAGTTATTGTAAGGCCGTTTTGGTTTTGCACGTGTGCCATGTATCTAGATGGGCTTGGTCGTTCGACCTAAAGCTCATGTAACTAACGCATCTAATTTCACTCAGAAAAACCTAACGCATCTATAATCAATCTACCCGGCTTATCGCAGTAGGTCGATGATGGTTCGTCTTCCCCGTCGTTTTGTCTTCTGCTAGACGCCGCCACGACCGACACCCCATGAAACGGCAGCAACATATTCAGATGAAACGGCAGCATTCACCACATCTCATTACCTCACCCTCCATTACCCTACATATGCGGAAGAAAGTGCTAGATTTAAGCAGCCATCGCCTCACCGTAAGCACGCCACTCGCCATCACGGCAAGATGGGGATACATGTTGCGCCACCACACCGTGCCTGACGGAACCGCAGCACGCCTGCAGCTGGTCACCGGTGCCTCGCATCTGCTTCGCTCGGCCGACCGCACGTATGGTCTTCACCCGATCGAGGCTGCCATCGACACCCCATTCCGCGCAGCCGCATAGTTTTGTCTAGCACAGAATCGCACAGGTCCAGGTTTGTGATCGACAAACTCCTCAGATTGCAGTCAACATTCTCTGATCAAATATCCTCAAGGTTATGCCAATGTTTGTGATCGTGTGATCGACATGCTATTCGCTGAAAGTATACTAGCATTACCAATCTCTCTCTTTGTTTTCAGAATACTGGATGCGTGGACGCGTGGTTGATTGCTTGACCAAGTGATTTAAAGGTACACATAGATTAAAAGTTGTGTATCTGTTGAGTTCTAATTTCAGTGGCTTGCTTTGGTTGATTTTTCCATCAAGAATGCACTTTCTTATGCAACTAACCCCTGGTGTTAATCCTTGCTTATATCTCCTAAATTAATTCGTTCTGTCGTTAATTATCTTCATGCACCTCCGTTTCTGCTCATACAGATTACAGTGGTCAGCGAAAGTTGGAGTCCCCATTTCCTGCCGGCCCTCCCCCTCATGGCATCTCTAGCACGTAGCAGGCTATTCCTGGTTGCTCCTTTCCTAATCCTCCTACTTTAGCGTGATATAATCCTACTACATGATTTTCTTATTATTATTTTGCCATGCCTTCTGTAGTTTTGCTCATAGGACGGAAGATCGTATTATTTGTAACCCCAAGGATGCATGTTTATTGGTTTGTTTTCTGGGACTGTGGTCAAATTTTGCAAAATGATGTCTGAAGCATAGATGATTAAGGAACATGGAAGGCTGGAGTCCCACAATTATTTTTGACTTGAAATAGTACGACATCTTATAAAACAAATTAATTGTTACCAAGGTTTGCACAAGATAAAAATAAGGAAAATAATTACATCAGATTAACGAGCCATTGTAGATTGCTTTCATAACTCTATGGAGGAACACCATCATGACTTCGTTTGATCTTTTGAAAAATATGAAGAGTCCATTTGGATTTCAAATTTTTTTTACCAAAGTGTCTTCATTATTTCAGTATCGTTCAAGTCCGCCAAAGGCAAAAATTAAGCCTGAAGTGCTAACGACATGTTCCCATAAAAATCATAGATTAACTGAATGGATAATCTGATTTCCTCATTATTTTTTGCCAATTCTAAAGTATATGTACCATGCATGAAAAAAATCTACTTTTCTTAAATATAAACAACAATTATATAATAAATCATCTGTATATTCGGTTTTAGTTTTTCAAAAAATCACATTTCATACTATCAAATCATTTTAGTATATATTACAATCTATTCCGCAGCAACGCGCGGAGTATTATCTAGTTGAATAAAATATGTCTACCTCCATTGCAACACATGGACAATTAGGTTGCTAATAGTAATATACTCCATACTTCACGAACAGAAGAGACAAATATGTACATTACTATATTATAATGGGTCGTTTTTTTTTTCTGTTCTTGGGTTGATATATTTTTCAGCTTACAAATCATTATTTTTTTAATGAATATTTTATAGATTCATTGTGAACACGTACAAGTTCTCACTTTTTTTTGCAACTTTGAAATATGTTTTCTTGATTTTTTCCCTCTACTACTTTATTATTTAAAACGAATGTAAGGTTTCATCTTTGATTTTTCTTCCCACTACACCTTCGTCCAACGTTCTGGTATGATAATCAATCACCTTAATTTATTTACCTTCTGAACAAATTTCACCTTAATTTACTTACCATATTTAGGACCCCGATAAATCCCGAACGTTAGGATTTTAAGCATGTCATCCTGAACATTTTTTTATGACAACTTTAGTTGACGCAAGATGACAAGTTTAGTTGTTAAGATTTTTGCCAGAAAATTGCAATGTTTACCAACCTCATGTGAATTAAAGTTGCCATGAAAAATGTTCGGGTTGCCATGCTTAAACTCCGAGCAGGATTTATCATTTTTTATTTATATGTCATTGTAACTCGCGGGCATTGTCCTACTTTTTTTTTAAACAGCGAGCCCGTCTTCCGTAACTTTGCACTCACGTATTGCCATCTTATTGACGAGCGGCCCGGGCTGAATCGAGTTGGGGCGTATGCATAAATTCTTTCCGTAATTTTCGTTTAACACGAGATGATACTTTTTTTTAGACGAGCACGAGAGGATCTTAAAACCTGACACTTTTTTTTGGAAGCTTCTTTTTAAAACCTAACACCGGATTACTTCCAATGTTCCTGCAGACGACGACGACTATATAGCCACCGATGCAGAGCCATTGACAAGACTTTAAGATCCGATCATGGTCGCCTCAAACTTCGCCGTCGCCACGGTACGAGATGAGGTGCACGCCGTCGCCACGTCGTCCTTCGCACGGAGCAACGGCCACGCGCACGCAGATGGGGAAAGGGCAGATGCGATCGGGGCCTCGCTGAGCATCGACGTCCGGGCAGGCAGGCACACCGGAGCGCTGGCTGGTGCGGCGGCGGAAGAGGAGGCGTCACAGAGCAATGTCCTCGACCCTGTCAACGTCTCGGCCGACAAACACGCACGCGCCTCGCCCGGCGTGGCGGCGAAAAAGAAGGTGCCGGGTGGTGCGGCGACGGAGGCGCGGAGCAAAGCTCCCGACGCCATCGCCGCCGTGGAGGACATCCTGGGTTACACCTTCGCGGACAAGGCCCTGGTAGAGGCGGCACTCACGCACGGCTCCTTCCGTGGGTCGCGCGCCGGCGGCGCGGGCGCGACGTACGAGCGGCTCGAGTTCCTGGGCGACCGCGCCATCAACGTGGTGGTGGCGAGCCACCTGTACAGCGCGCACCCGGCGCTGCGCCCGGGCGCGCTCACCCGCCTCCACAGCCTCAACGTCGACCGCGAGAAGCTCGCGCGCGCCGCCGTCGCGCACGGCCTCCACCGCTTCCTCCGCCAGGAGACGCCCTTCCTCAAGCAGCACGCCAAGGACTTCGCGGCCGAAATCGCCGCCTACCCGGTCCACTCCAACGGGCAGGTCAGGGCGCCCAAGTGCCTCGCCGACATCGTCGAGTCGCTCATCGGTGCCGTGTTCGTCGACTCCGGCGGCGACAACAAGCAGGTCTGGCGGGCGTTCCGGCGTCTGGCGGACCCGCTGATCGGGCCGGAGATGGTGTGGAAGCAGCCGATGATGGAGTTCAACGAGCTATGCCGAGGCAAGATGCAGGCCAAGATCGTGAACAAAGACTGGTCCAAGAGCCACACTGTGAAGGTGGTCATCGACGGGGAGACGGTGGGGGTCGCGACATACGGCAAGAACAAGCACGCCGCGCGGAACCGGGCGGTCAAGTCGGCGCTGGACATTATCAAAGCTAGGAAGGAGAAGGACTCGATGGCCACACTCACGTCGGCGCCGCATGATAAAGATAGTGGGCGGTGACCATTGCCCTCCGACGAACGAGCAGCCGATGCTGCTAGGGAAGAGGACGGCGATGACAGAGGATAGACAAGAGTGGAAGCCGCCAACCTTGGAGGAATTGTTCAATCGAGTCTTTAATTTCACTGGCTAATTGCTCGTACCACGTGGACATAAATATTTTAGAGGCTCAACACCAATCATGTTCGACATATATCTTGCATCCATCATATTCTAGATTTTGTTAAGATTTGATTTCAGTATGGATAGAGTAAAGTAATGAAAGTTTTGAATTAGTTGATATTTCGGTAAATGAGTATGAATAGGAGAACACAAGGAAAGTTTTGGTTTAATTAACATTTTGAAAGATTTTATTTGATATGATTGAGTTAGTGCAAAACATGATTTTGATAAGATTTGATTGAGTTGATGCAGAACTTAGTTTTCAAGAAAAGTACCGATTTAGTTTAGATTATTCTAAACCAAAGAAATGGGAGGGGGCAAAAATAAATTTGGTCTGATTTGATTATGAGTAGGGGAAAGCAAAGAAAGTTTTGATTTAGTTCAGGTTTTGATATGATTTGGGTATGGATAGGGAAGGAAAGGAAAGTTTGATTTAGTTCATCTTTTGAGAATATTTTATTTCATTTGATTGAGTTACTAATGTAGGACATGGTTTGATAAGATTCAGTTGAGTTAATGCAGAACATGATGTTTAAGTAAAGTATCAATTTAGTTTGGATAGTTCAAAACCATGGAGGGGAGGGGAGGAACGAAACCAAATTTGATGACGTTCAAACAACAACTCCCCTTTGATCATAGAGAAGATTAGATGATCCGTTACATCCATGGTACAAGAACCCGGTTATTAGATTAAAAGTTATTTAGTTATTGTAGTAATATATGGTATTGGTAGCCCCAATTAAATGAAACAATAAGCACTATCGTGCGTCATTCATATAACATAATCGAATGAGAAACAAATAAATTTTTAGATAGCCCTTGCATATATATTCAAAGATAAGGTACCTTGGAGCATAAATTGATGCGTGCCTTAAAAATTTAAAGTTGTACTTCAATGTGGAATGTAAATAGGGCAAAGCAAATAAAAGTATGCCTATCCTTTTCGACAACAAAGTAAAATAAAAGCAACCAGCCAAGATGCTAAATTAGTCTTGATGCAGTGGAAACTATATTCTGACAAGCAATCGTCAAAGTAAAACCAATTTAAGATTTATATGGGTAGCAATATAACGTAGTACCCCCTCAGTCCCTTCGTTTCTTTTAGTTTGCATGTAAAATTGGGTCAAAATCAAACTTTGTAAAGTTTGACTAAGTTTGTAGAAAAAACTATCAACATTTATAATACTAAAATCATACTGTATAAAAATTATTTCATGATGCATCTAATAATATTGATTTCATATTGTGAAAGTTGATATATTTTTCTATAAACTTAGCCAAAGTTGATAAAGTTTGACTTTGATCAAATTTTATATGCAGATTAAAAAAACAGATGGAATACTATCTTAGTAAAACCAATTCAAAGGAGATGGGCGCCTAGCAGTACTCTATACCTGTTCGACACTAATAAGAAAGTGTTGTATGTGTATATCCTTGCCTTTTTCTTTAATTATAAAAAGAAGATTGTTGTCCAATTAATCACGAAAATCAGGTGAAAATCGTATAACTAGAGCCAAGCTCACATAAAACCTCGAACACTTGGGCTGAAGCCCTCGACGAACACAAACATGAGACGTCCAACCAAATACACACACACATCAAAAGGAACCCATACCGTCAAAATAGCCAGCTATCCACTACCACCAAAAAAAGAAGTTGTGACTTCTATGGAAGAAGCAGCCCTGAAACACTCCCACAGAGGTGAAGAAGTCAACACTCCATCAGAGATAGCGTCCAAAGGTACGCTTGATATGTCGACGATCAACATCAAGGGTAACCTTGCTGCTCCACGACGCAAGGCGAAGTCCCACGATGCCGCCAAAGCCTTAAGCTGACACCCCAACTTTCAACCATCAAACGTTCGTGCATAGCCCACCGACACCACCAACTGCCGCCATGACATACCACCATCCATCCTCGAGCTGCAACGCCGCATGACCAGTGACGAAGCCAGGAAATATAAGAGAGAGGAGCCGAGTGTTTTTAATTCTTATTGGGAAAGGCCAGACCACTAAATTACACTATTTTAGCTGCTACGCAATAATCATCTATTCACATGCATAGTAGACCTAACTCAGTGTTGTTAAGAGGGGCCAGGCCCCTGCTGCTCCCCCACTGTGCACGACCCAGTTACCCGTAGTCCAAGCTACACAAGACCACGACCCTCAGACCACGACGGTCGCACCACTTTCAGTGCCACCGCTCGACATACCGTCTGGCCGTTCCCGCTGGGACGTTTCGACGAGACACAACCTCACAACCCTCGCTGCTCACGGTCACCACCCAAACCGTGCCGAGCAGAAGACCTGCCCCATGGAGTTGTCCTCATGCGACAAATCCAAGACTGTTGACTCGGTGCACATCAAACATCCCAGGGCGCTATCCTGATGCTCACTGACCATGACCGTAGAGGAAAACCACGCAACAACCATAAGTTGCCTCTCCAATACGACGCCTTCAAGAAGGGCACGAAGTAGACGTCGTCATGACCCACTGCAGAAAAAGGTTCTTGCCCGACCAGCTTGTACTAAACGAGTACTAATGAACGAAAGCTTTAGAGGCACGACTTGACCTGCGAGAATTAAGAAAAGAACAAGCTGATCGCGAGAAAGAGACGGGAGATACCGCAGGTCGCCATCGCTCACTGACTGATTGCAGTAGCTCCTCCATTGCTCGCATCTTGTTCCACCTCTCATCTCGCTCTCCCCTCGCCCACCACCACCAGCCGCCTCCACTGCCACTGACGAAGCTCCAACCATCGCCCAGTATGCCGTGTACAGCTCCGTCCCTCGCATGAATCAGTTTCACAACCCGGTTCAGTCTTGCTGTCGTCCACTGCAGATCGAGCTGCTCCCTCGACTCCGCTGCAGATCCCGTAGTTTCCATCAGGTACTCTGCTCTGAGCCTGAGAGTTCAATCACACGTACAGTAGTAGTTTCTCGTAATCCCACGGCTTCATGTCTTCCAAATAAGCTTTAGCTTTGGATGCTTGCCTGCAGTTTTGCTAGAGAAAAGTTTTCGCCTGCCATGTGTTCGACAGATTGTCCCACCGCCAACTAGAGGCCGAGACCGGCTGCCAAAATGGTCAATCTTATTGTACTACTAGTAGTATGCACAGTACAGTGATCTCACCCTGTTCTTGCCTCTAGTGAATATTGTGTATCTTAAAAGTCGTAGCTCTTAGTTGCACCTGCATGGCATCTGTCCTTGGCTGCATAGTCTGATGTTCGACTTCTCTCTTCTTATGCTGCAGAATTGATCACACTGGGTGTTCATTCGGCATGTAAGCGCCGTCCTGCTCCATAGGCCACACACTACAAGTCTCTACAAGGTGAGTATTGGTTAGCTGATGATGTGAAACCGCCGGTATCAAAAGCTACCCTTTTCGAAACATAGCTCTGTGCCATGTAGTCTATCAAATGCGATAAATTAACTTATACTAAATCAGCGACAATTAATATGGATCGGAGGGAGTAGATAAATTAGCAGCCCACCGGTTCATTTACTAGACTAGTTGTGATCTATGCGCATGCTTAGAGTTTTGCGCTCAACTAGTGCAAACATCAATTGCTTGTTGGTCCTTGCATGGTATCCTGGGGGCTTGCCAAGCTTCCTGCAACGAAAATCTCTCTGTAGTCCCGCTGACAGTCAAAAGGGATGACAATCGAATATTCCATCCAGCTTAGTAGGTTTCTCCTGTTCTGTTCTTTGTGTCACCTGTCATCCACGTTCTCTACTTATTCATTAATCCGTTTCTTGGATTACGCTAGGTGCTTCTACCTTAGTTTTGGCAAAAGAGAATGACTTTGACTGAAACTTTGTTTGTGATGTAACTTATCTCTTTGCTTGGGTATGTCTATTCTAGAATACGAGCCAAAATCCTCATATCTTTTCCAAATTCTGCCGGGTGAAGTTCACCTAGGAATTCCATCCGTTACTAGTGCTGTTAACTCTGATCCATAGGGAGATTTCAGTGGACAAAAAGGGATTCTATGATGTGGTGATACCTGGTATCTTCACACATGATATATCATAGTTTGGTTTTAGATATGCTATAAATCGATAAATTCAGTCGAGAAAAATATGGAATGACATGGGCCAAGGGGTATAAACTACTCCCTCTGTAAATTAATATAAGAGCGTTTAGATCACTATTTTAGTGATCTAAACGCTCTTATATTAGTTTACAGAGGGAGTACTATTTATTCATGCATGAGCTAATTCGGTTAATTCTAGATGGTTTTTCTACTCTGTCATGTAACATGCACTATCTTTGCTGAACAGCGCAAATGGCCGAGGCTGTACTTCTTGCTGTGACGAAGATTGGTTGCATTTTAGGAGATGAAGTCATCAAGGCCATCATATCTGAGCTCTCCGTAAAAGTTACTAATCTGAAGGAACTGCCGGTAAAGGTTGAGCAAATAAGAAAGCAACTGACTATGATGAGTAATGTAATAATGCAGATAGATACTGTATACCTCATGGACAAAGGTGTCAAGGATTGGATTGGGGAAGTCCGCAACGTGGCCTACCATGTTGAAGATGTAATGGATAAATATTCATACCATGTACTTAAACATAAGGAACAAAGTCGCCTGAAGAAATTATTCCAAGGAAAAGATTATGCAGTTTTCAGTCAAATTGCGGATGAGGTAGTTGTAGTAGAGGAGGAGATTGAGCAAGTTATAAAGTTGAAAGAAGATTGGTTGCAGCCCTTCCAGCTTGTCGCTGGCCCACTTACTGAGATTGAAAGACGGTGGTCCCAGGACAGCTTCCCTGAATTTGTCAAAGATCAAGATTTAGTAGGAATTGAAGAAAACAGGATGTTGCTGACCGGATGGCTGCACTCTGAAGATACGGAGAACAATGTGATAACAGTATCAGGCATGGGCGGGTTGGGAAAATCTACCCTGGTTTCAAATGTTTATGAACGTGAAAAGATCAAGTTCGCTGCACATGCATGGATCGTTGTGTCACAAATTTACACTGTTGATGCTCTGTTGAGGAAGATACTACGGAAGATTGG
Organism: Aegilops umbellulata; assembly: GCA_032464435.1. Lineage (NCBI taxonomy): Eukaryota > Viridiplantae > Streptophyta > Magnoliopsida > Poales > Poaceae > Aegilops > Aegilops umbellulata. The sequence continues at coordinate 508,461,355 of CP136055.1, forward strand.
ATACACCGAAAAACCATTGTCAGCATGCATGGACAAAATGGACATATATGACTTGAAGAAGGAAATAGAGAAGATGCTTGAAAATAAAACATATCTGATTGTACTTGATGATGTCTGGGAGCAGGAGGTATACTTCAAAATATGTGATGCTTTCCAGAATCTCCAAGGAAGCCGCATCATCATTACGACACGGAAGGACCATGTTGCAGGAATTTCTTCTCCCACCCGTCACCTTGAGCTCCTGCCATTGAGTAATCCTGATGCATTTAAGCTCTTCTGTAGGAGGGCTTTTCACAACAGGAAGGACCACACATGCCCCAAGGATCTTGAGACAATTGCTACTTCTATTGTCGAAAAGTGTCATGGCCTGCCTCTAGCAATTGTTACCATTGGGAGCATGTTGTCTTCAAGACAAAATTTAGATGTTTATAAGCAAAAGTACAATCAGCTTGGACACGAGTTGTCAAACAATGATCATGTCCGAGCAATTTTAAATCTGAGCTACCATGACCTTTCAGACGAACTCAGAAACTGCTTCTTGTACTGCAGTCTCTTCCCTGAAGACTGCCGCATCTCATGTGACAGCCTTGTGAGGCTGTGGGTTGCAGAAGGCTTTGTGCCGAGTAAGGGAAAGAACACGCCAGAGATGGTAGCTGAGGGAAATCTCATGGAGCTGGTCCACCGCAATATGCTTGAGGTGGTGGAGTATGATGAGCTTGGCAGGGTCAGCGTCTGTAAGATGCATGATATTATGCGTGAACTAGCTAGTTCTGTTGCTAAAGAAGAGAGATTTGCTTCAACAGATGATTACGACACAATGATGGATATTCGTCGTCTGTCATCATGTGAATGGAAAGAGGACACTGCACTGAAAGCTAGACTTTCACATCTTCGAACAGTAGTGTCCCTAGGAGTAATTCCATCCTCGCCTGACATGCTATCATCAATTTTATCTGCATCGAACTACCTTACTGTTCTTGAGCTGCAAGACTCTGAAATAACTGAAGTGCCAAAATCGATTGGGTCTCAGTTCAATCTGCGTTACATCGGGTTACGGCGCACCAAGGTCAAGGCACTTCCGGACTCTATTGAGCATTTGTCTCGCCTCCACACCCTCGACATCAAGCAAACCAAAATAGAGAAGCTACCACGAGGGCTTTTCAAGATAAAGAAGCTGCAGCATCTTTTCGCCGATAGATTTGTTGATGAGAAGCAGGTGGAGTTTCGGTACTTTAATGGAATGCAAGCACCTAAAGAGCTGTCCAACTTGGAAGAACTGCAAACTCTTGAGACCGTGGAATCCAGCAATGACCTGGCCGAACAGCTGCAGAAACTGATGCAACTAAGAAGTCTGTGGATTGATAACATTAGTGCCGCTGAGTGTGCAAATCTGTTTGCTACCCTTTCAGATATGCCACTTCTTTCAAGCTTGCTTCTTTGTGCAAGGGATGAGAATGAGGCACTTTGCTTTGAGGCTCTCCAACCAAGGTCTACGGATCTACACAAGTTGATTATCAGAGGGAAATGGGCCAAGGGGACACTAAATTGCCCGATATTTCTCAAGCATGGGACACATCTCAAGTATCTAGCTCTAAGCTCGTGTCATCTTGTGGAAGATCCACTGGAGATGCTAGCCCGGCACATGCCAAACCTCACGTATCTGAGACTTAACAACATGCATGGTGCAAGCACTCTGGCTCTTTCTGCAAATTCCTTTCCAAACCTGAAGACACTTGTCTTAAGGTGCATGCATGATGTCAGTGAGCTAAACATCACTGAGGGCGCTCTTCCATGCGTTGAAGGTCTGTATATTATCTCGCTGCCGAAGCTTGACAAGGTCCCTCAAGGCATTGAATCCCTTCGGGCCCTTAAGAAGCTGACGCTGCAGTGCTTGCACACGGATTTCAGAAGTCAATGGGACACCAACGGAATGCATCAGAAGACACTGCATGTTCCAGAGGTTTGTGTCTAGATGCAGCAGGTCGCTTCTACCTGCAATGTTTGTCTTGGATGGTGCATCTGTCATTCACAGTCGTGTGGTACTTTTAATCTTTCCAGTAAATTTGTGATTATTGATGTCGTCAGCAGCATTTGCCGGTGGTTACATTGTGTAACATATTTACTCAAAGTTGCCTTCCAGAGGTCCGCCTCTGGTTTTATATTGTTAGTCATATGTGCCACTGTGCCAATACTGATTTCATGTATCGAACACCTTCTGTGAATAATCGTGTCAAACATTTCATCTTATATATGTGGATATATTTTGATCTTTGTCGCTGTATGACCCTGTGATCTGATTCAGCAAGAGGTAGTACACTGTCATTTCAGCAGCTCGCGCATCTGTGTGTTTTCCTGATTAGGTGCTCAAATTTCAGATTAACAAGATCTAGAGTTAGTGCCATTTAATAGTATAGCACCTGTGTGTCTTCCGCAGGAATTTGGGTCCTCCAGTTTGAAGGAGACAGAGTAGTATCACTTTGGTTCATGTTGATATGATGTCTGATACTCTTGGGAGAAGGAAGACAAAGTACATGCACTTTATGAACATGTGCTCTATGTTCAAAATATGTAGCGGAAAACGGTTTCACTGGACATCAGTACCTCATCTTGGGAAGATTAATTGATATCAGGGGAAATTGCAGTAAAAAATGTCAATGTAGCTATGTTGTTTCCTGCCCCAGTTAAGTCCCTGCTTGAAAGGCCAGGAGGCAGAGCTCGGTCCAAGTTGAGAAAGTGTGTTTCGCTACAAGAGGATGCAAGGATCGAAAACTTGCAATAGCAACGCAACACCTGTCCGTTCATGTCAGTCATTGTGGTCTGCATTCGATCGTCTTGGTATATTGTTCGAGTAAATTGCACGGTTGAATTATATTTTTTCGCGAATACGCAAAAGGCTTGCATATCATCACATTGATAGGTAGAGGAAGAACGATCGTGGAAAGACTTCCCATCCCGTCCCCCGTCCCCCGCGTCGCCCTCCCTGGCGGCGACGGGGAACCCAGATCCGGCGGCCTTACAACCTTCCCACCTCCCTCCCCACCTCGCCGCCACCGGAGGAACGGCCGGCGAAGCCGGCGCCGGCTCCCGGGATGGTGGCGGCGGGGCGACTTGGCTGGATCCAGCACTCCCCTCCCAATCTGACCGTTCCCTGTCGGTGGTGAGGGTCCGGATCTGAGGTGGCGGCCTCGCTGGTGCGGACGGCGCTCCTCCGGCGGCGGTGAGTGCTCGTCGGTGAGGTAGGCCGGTTCCCCTCGGCTGCGCGGGCAGCGAGGTCCCGGTGGGCGCAGGTCATGGCGCGGGGAGGCCCCGGGCTCCCCTCGTCAGATCGGAGGTGATCCTGGTCCACTCGTGATGCATGACCTCCGGCCGGCCTGGATCTCCGGCGTACACGCGCCTGCTGATGATGTGGCTAGTTCGGAGGCGGCGGCAGGGTGCTTGGCCGGGGGAAACCCTTGGCCGCCGGTGGCGGTCACGGCGTCGATGGCGTCCCGGACGCCATTCCCTCCTTGGCTAAGCGGCGGCGGCGCCGAGGCTAAACCTCCCCTGCCACTCCCCTTCCCCTGCGCCCGGGTGAAAAGTCTAGCCCCGGTGGCTAAGCGGCGGCGGCGCCACAACGTCGTCACCTTCTTGAAGGCGCCGACTTGGGCATGGGGATGCTGGGTGTGCATGGCGAGCTTGTCTGGTTCCTGGTGGCGGCCCGCCTGATCTACTGCGTCGCAGCTCCGGGCAGTGTCTCGGGGCTGTGGTGCTTCTCTTCCGGCCGTGTCTCCGATGGGGACCTCGCCCTTCCTCACCTTGTACATGCCGTGGTGGAGCGGTACTTCATCTCACTCATTGATGGCGACGAAGATCGGCGGCATGGCGCTGTGGAGGCTCGCTGTCCGATGCGCGGAGATGGACTCGCGCAGGAGGAGGTTGCTGTCTGGCGTCATGGTGACGTCGATGGTAGAGTGGCCAGACAAGGTAGAAGCCTCAATATGATCTGAAGACGAACCTGTGGAAGATGGCGGCGACGACACACGAGTGCGTCTGACCGGATTATGCCCCAGACCCGGTATGTGGCTCGGCTGGGGCTTCCGAATATGTTTCGGTTTCCAGCTTTTGATGTTAGGCTTAGGTGAGTGGTTTGGGTAGTGGCCCAGCTAGCATCCCTTCATCATTATGGATAGAAGTAGCGGCATGTGTTGCCAAGATGGTGGATTCAGGCTCATTGTTGTAATACTTTGTAAGGTCATGAGAATAATCAATAAAGTGGCCGTATGCATCTCCCAGATGCAGAGGCCGGGGGTCATCCTCCTTTTCTAAAAAAATTGATAGATAAAAAAAGTAGCAAGAGCAATTACAGAAACCTCTGACGAGCACAAACACGCATCACGGTGTGAGTCAGAAGGTTATAGCGTACAACAGAAAGGGTGTACGCGTCCCCAAAGCAGAAAAACTACTCCTCGGGCAAAAGATCTTCACACGGAGTGGCGCCCAAGGGCGCCAGGTAAGCACGGTTGAATTATACGAAACTGTGTGGTACAGTTAGTGGTTGGGGAGAGTTGTTCGAGCATATACATGTGGAAGATACATGTTGGAATTGGAATATACATGTGGAATTTACAACTGGAATATGGATGTGGCATATACATGTTGGAAGTAGTACGTCGAGCTCCTGCCACTGCCGACGTCTGCGATTTTTCTTCAGTTTGTAAGTTTTGTACCGTAGTACCAGTGCCAACGGGGCGACCGCCAGGGCCACGCCGTAGCCGGTCAGAAATTCGCCAGACACGTGAAGTCGTCGTCCGACCGAAAACCCCGCCTCATGCCCGCTGCAGGGCTTGTCTTCAGCCACCACGACCGCTGAAACCGAGAGAAGCAAAATCAAGCATCAGCTACAGCTAGTACAACGAGAAGCCAAAACTCATGTGGTATGCCTACCTGAAACCGCCATAAGGAGAACCACAAGCAGAAGCTAGTTAAGTTGAGACCATAAGTCAGGGGGCTCTAGCCCCCCCCCCCCCCCTCCCAACCCAATTGTACGTATTCAACAATTCTGTTTGATTTACAACCCTTATCTTCGAAACCGGACGTATTGCATCCTCAACTTACCACAAAGTTTAAAAGACAACCCTAGTCTCGGTTTTGGGCTGGTAAACCGGTTATGACTAAAGTAAAAGCTGACTGGTGGGTCAGAGCAGCTCGGGGCCAGAGATGGCTTGGGGGTGCAGCGCGTGCGGGCAGTGTGGAGGCTCCCCCAGTCTCTTGTCGCCGCCGGCGGCAGCGGGCCTTAACGATGGAGGAGTCCTAGGCAGTCTCGGGGTTGACTGAATCGAGAGTGGGGGTGGGTTTAGATATTGCTTCACGTGACATACCCAGTTGGCACCCGGTCAGCGTTGACTTTGGTCAAAACCGGTTGACCAGCCCAAAACCGAGACCAGGGCTATTTTTTGAACTTTGTGATAAGTTGAGGGTGTAATACGACTGATTTCAAAGATGGGGGTTGTAAACTGAACCGAGCGGTTAGTTAGAGCTTGAAATGTGGACCTTTTTCTAAAATAATTAACATATTGATTTAAGGTCCTTATGAAGCCGTTAAGAAGCTCACACTTCAGGGCTTGCACAAGGATTTCAAAAGTCAACTGGACACGAACGAAATGCATCATAAGACATTGCATGTACCAGAGGTTTATGTCTAGATGTGGCAGCTTGGTTCTTCATGCGATGTTGGTCTTGGATGATACTTTTAATCATTTCATTAGATTTGTGAGTATTGGTATTGTTAGCAGCATTTGTCGGTACTTTAGATGCATAACATATTTATTCCTCAAACATTAATATCCATTGCCTTCCAGAGGCCCCCATCTGGTTTTAAGTTGATAAAGTCATATATGCCCAAGAAAAGAACGAAGCATTAGGTAATATCAGGAAGGGCGAGCGACCGAGTGGACACACCCGCTGCCGACATCTCACTAGTAGAAAAAGGGGCTTTCATTCGGGCCTGGCCAGCCCATTAGTCCCGTTTTTATACGATCCGGGACCGATGGGTGCATTCGTCCTGGTTCGTGAGCCCAGGTGGCCGGCCGGGGCCTCGTGGGCTTTGGTCCCGGTTCGTCTGGAACCATTTGTCCCGATTCTAGGCACGAACCGGGATCAATGGGCCTCGCTCCTGGCCCACATCCATTGGTCCCGGTTCCAGCCACGAACCGGGACAAATGAGTTGCCTATATATATAGCCCGTCGCCGGCGAGCAGAGCACTCCACACTGCTTTGTTTTTTGCTAGCCGGCGAGGGGAGGGCATTTGGGTGCTCTAGCTCACCTCCTATGCACATGAGATGTTCGATGAAATGTCCGAGCCACACTAGTTAATATTTCTTCTCTCAAAACTCGACCTCCGAGCTCCATTTTCCCCGAGATTTTTCTAGGTTTAGCGGTCCGTCACGTCCTGTCCCCGTCTTCACCGCCGTCGATCGCCCGTGCCGATCTCGTCGCCGGCACCACCGTGGTGAGCCTCTTGTTCTTATCTTCTTTCTGAAAGAAAAAGATTCTTACTTCAGATAGATACTTGTCCAATTTTTTTACTTTTGTTATTATATAGTGCGATGGTTCTGGTATCCGCCCCCGTCGGCCCTCGTCCTGTCTATGATTCGGATGTGGTATATATTATCCTTTTATAACTATTTGCTTCATTTATTGTTTATGACAATTACGCCGACCAACGTGGCATAGATTTTATTTATGTAGGAGGTGGTTGAACCAGAAATTCCAACCGACCCTATTGTCGAGAGGTTAAATTTAGTTGAAGAAGAAAACAATTACTTGAAGGAAAAAATTAAAAAAATTGAGGAGGAGAAGATGATATTGGAGTTGCATGTTGCGGATGTCGTCGATGATCACAAGATCAAGATGGATGCAATGCGGTTGAAGATTAGAAAGATTAGAAAATATGCCATTCATAACAAGGCTGGGTATCATTATGTCGTTGGATCAATTGTTACCTTAGTTGTGATTATGATCGCTGTTGTTGCATTGAAAGGTTTTACATAGTTTCAACGTATGGTTTAACTAGATGCTCTGGAGAGCTATATGTTGTTCAATTTGAACTATGTATGTACTTTGGTTTTAATGTGATGATGAACTATTATTAATTTGGTCACTTATCTATCCATGTTCATTTGTAGTGCTTTTCAATTTCAGGGTCTTATAGCTGAAAAAAATCAGTAAATGCACGAAAAATAACAAATGAAGTCAGAAAGGGTCTTCTAGCTAAAAAAAATGAAATCCCTTTGTAACAGACGAGTTTCCGTATGAAACCCTGATACTTCGAAAAAGATTGTCTGTTTTCTACACGAAGTGCATCCAGTTTTTGCCGTAAGCCTCTCTACTTTCTTGCACATGCTATGTGGGTGAAATGATGATACCATGCCAACTTTCAACCTTTTCAGAGTTCATTTGTAGTGCTTTTCAATTTCAGGGTCTTATAGCTGAAAAAATCAGTAAATGCACGAAAAATATCAAATGAAGTCAGAAAGGGTTGAAAATTGATGATGTGGCTTTGAATGGTGCATTTTGAACACAGAAAAACTATGGAGTTCAACTAAGTTAAAAAAAAATGAAATCTCTTTGTAACAGACGAGTTTCCGTATGAAACCCTGATACTTCGAAAGAGATTGTCCGTTTTGTACACGAAGTGCATCCAGTTTTTGCTGTAAGCCTCTCTACTTTCTTGCACATGCTATGTGGGTGAAATGATGATACCATGCCAACTTTCAACCTTTTCAGAGTTCATTTGTAGTGCTTTTCAATTTCAGAGTCTTATAGCTGAAAAAATCAGTAAATACACGAAAAATATCAAATGAAGTCAGAAAGGGTTGAAAATTGACGATGTGGCTTTGAATGGTGCATTTTGAACACAGAAAAACTATGGAGTTCAAAAAAATGAAATCCCAAACTATGGTGAATTATCAAAGTATTTTCTATTCAAAATCATTAAAAGCAAAATGAATTTTCATAAACAATTTTTTGTTACAAACTTTAATAGCAAAAATAATTATCAAAGTATTTCAATAAACTTTAATAACATAAATGAAATTTATGAAACTAAAATTATCAAAGTATTTTCTGTTCAAAACATTATAAGCAACCTCTACTAAAATTATATAAAATTCATGCAACTAAAATTATCAAAGTATTTTCTGTTCAATATCATTAAAAGCAAATAGAATTTTCATAAAGAACTTTTTTTGTTACAAACTTTAATAGCAAAAAGAATTACCAAAGTATTTTAATAAACTTTAATAACATAAATGAAATTTATGAAACTAAAATTATCAAAGTATTTTCTGTTCAAAACATTATAAGCAATCTCTACTAAAATTATATAAAATTCATGCAACTAAAATTATCAAAGTATTTTCTGTTCAAAATCATTAAAAGCAAATAGAAATTTCATAAAGAACTTTTTTTGTTACAAACTTTAATAGCAAAAAGAATTATCATAAGATAAAATAAATAAGCAATTAGAATCAAAATAAAATAAAATAAGTATTTTGTTGGAAGTAGAAACAAAACAAAAAAAGCAAAAAATAAAACAAAAAACTGGGAAAAAAATAAAAAATTGCCACCTACTGGGCCACCACGGCCTGAATACGACTAGAAACCCATCAATGGGCCAGGATTCAGGCCCGCAGAAGGCCCAGTAGGCCCACCTGGCATAGCAGTCATAATTAGGCCCGTAAGACTGCAATAGAGAGGAGCTCGAGAGGGGTGCGGCAGTGGGGTTTATAAACCACTGCGCGCCCCTCTCAACTAGCGAGGTGGTACTAAACTCCCACCACCATGCCGCTGTGCAAGGCCTTTGGTCCCGGTTGATGACACCAACTGGGACTAAAGGTGGGCATTGGTACCAGGAACCAATTCCCACCTTTAGTCCCGGTTGGTGCCACCAACCGGGACCAAAGGCCGCCGCTTCCCGCCCTTTGGGCTGTTGAAAAGAGACCTTTGGCCCCGGTTGGTGGCACCAACCGGTACTAGAGGTGGCATTGGTACCGGTTGGTGGCACGAACCGGGACCAATGCTGTGTGTATATAAGCAGCACTTGTCAAATTTTTTCATTCAGTTCTTCGATCTGCCTCTCTGCCGCCGAACGCCTCGACACCGACGAACACCTCGACGTCGTCAGGCTTCCGAACCTCGATGCCGACGCCGTCGCCGCACCCTGCCTGCCCCGACGCCGCCGCGCCCTTGCCCTGCCCCGACGCCAACGTCGTGCGCCCCTGCCCTGCCCCGACGCCGACGTCGTGCGCCCCTGCCCTGCCCCGACGCCGTGCGCCCCTGCCTTACCCCGACGCTGTCGCGCCCCTACCCTGCCCCAACGACGCCGCCGTGCGCCCCTGCCTCGACCTCGATGCCAACGCCGCTGCGCCCCTGCCCTGCCCCGACGCTGCGCCACGCCCCTGCCCTGCCGTCAACGCCGCTGCACCACTGCCGCCGAACAGGCCGGTACTCCCTCCTCCCTCCCACCCTTCTCCTCTGTCCTTCCTTCATGTATGTGATCATGGTGAAGTTGGTTTAGTGCATAGTTGCCGAGAATTGCATGTTTTCAGCCATGTCCACAAGGTGTTTGATGAAATGTTAGGGCTAGCTAGGGAACTTTGTTTTATGTGAAACTTGGCAGGATGATGTCTCCTTGGATGTTAGTGAAGATGGTCAAGTTGGTTTGATAAAAGGAAAAACTTGTTAGTGCAAGTTTTATTAAAATTTAGTGTTGGACAGAAACTACATGAATTTTTTGGTGGACTTGCTAGATGAAATTGGGTCTGCCCTTCTAGACTTAAGGGTTTAGTAGGAAGGACTACAAGATGTAAAAAATTCAGAAATTTTTTTAGCAAGGAAAAATAGGGTTGTAGTTCAATGCCAAGATTGGACCAAAATTGAAAAATGGAAGTTGTGCTCAAAATTTTCAAATGACCAAAGTGGGTTTCTGAATAAAAATGATCTATAGGCATCAGAGGACTTCTCAAAATTTTTGTGGCATTTGAAAGGAATTATTTGAAATAGTTCTAGTGCAAAAAGGTCATTCTAGAGTTTGAAATAAAAGAATTTTTTGAGGCCAAATCATTAAAAAAATAATTACTACTGATGTTTTTGTTTATAGCATTTTTTTGTCCATGTATGTATGTATGAATGGATATGGATGTATATACAAAATATTCATTTATGATGTCTTTTTTGTTCATAGCAATTTTTTTCCATGTATGTATAATTTATGTATGTATGTTCATATATGCAAAAGTTCGGGATGGATATGTATGTATAATTTTTTTCCATGTATGTATGTTCTATTTTCTTCTTCTTCTTCTCTTCTATCCCGATAAATTCAACACGAGGGGGGGGGGGGTCGATATACCCCCTCCCCGATAACATTATTTTCCCAAGTATGTATGTCATCGTTGTCGATATAACCCCCTCTCGGATAACTTCGACATGAGGGGCGGTCGATATATATACCCCCTCTCGACCGTGATAACTTATACCACGGGAGCACCCCCCGGCCCTCTCGCTCGACCAAAACTCTCGAGGACACCCAAACCCTAGAAAAAAACGATGCCGGTCTCCTACCCCCTCCTGCCGCACCCCTACCCGATCGACAAACTCTCTTGAGGCCACCCCAAACCCTAGAGAAGCGTCGAGGCCAGGCCACTAATATGATTCCTTATTGTGCTTAGCTAGCTAGTTAACGTTTTCCACTAATATATCCATCTGTCATGTTTGAATAATAATTGCCATGTTGTAAATATTTGCAGAAATTATGAATCCGCACCCCCGAGACGAAGCAAAAGAAGCGGTGTTGGGGGAGATAATCGCACACGGAAGTGATGCCGTCTTGTCGTTTCTCAACGACACATGCACCGATGGTCTGGAAAGACAGGATGAAGAAGCAGGCTACGACGATGATCAAACAATAGAGGAGGAAGGACACCGTGATGACGGCTCCGGTAACCGAATGGAGTGGGAAGGACACCGTGATGACGGTTTCGATGACCGAATGGAGGGGGAAGGACACCGTGATGACGGCTCCGGTGACCGAACGGAGTACGGCCAGGTATATATATTAATTAATTAAGCATGCGCTGACTATATAGCTAATTGACGCATTAATTGTTTTTGGTATGTACACATATTAACTCTCTTCTTTTTCTTCTTTTCTAGCCCTCCGGATCGAGCAATACTTCGGTAACGAGACGAGGCCCGAAGAGAAAGTTGCGCACGGATGAAAGGTACACGATCATAGAAATTGATCGCGCTGGCCAACCGATTGAACCCCTCCGGACCAAGCAAAAATTTAATGCTTAGTGCGGGGTTCTAGTTAGGGACATGATCCCTATCAGCACCGAGCAATGGTTGAAGCCTAAGGACATAGACTCTCAGGTGTCTTATGTCAGCGATAGGTAGAAAGCCGATCTTTGGACCGCGCTGTAGGAAAATTTCACCTTCCCGCCAGAGGAAGATCCAGAGAATCCAGTTAAAAACTTGAATGCTACCTCGAAACAGGGACTACGGATTAAGCAAACACTGGCAAAGGACGAGGTGACGATGCGCGTGGGAAATGGTTCCAAAGTCGATGTGATCACGGCCGGCACGCTACCTCTACATCTACCTTCGGGATTAGTATTAGACCTAAATAATTTTTATTTGGTGCCAGCGTTGAGCATGAACATTATATCTGGATCTTGTTTGATGTGAGACGGTTATTCATTTAAATTAGAGAATAATGGTTGTTCTATTTATATGAGTAATATCTTTTATGGTCATGCACCCTTGAAGAGGGGTCTATTTTTGATGAATCTTGATAGTAGTGATACACATATTCATAATGTTGAAACCAAAAAGATGCAGAGTTGATAATGATAGTGCAACTTATTTGTGGCACTGCCGTTTAGGTCATATCGGTGTAAAGCGCATGAAGAAACTCCATACTGATGGACTTTTGGAACCACTTGATTATGAATCACTTGGTACTTGCGAACCGTGCCTCATGGGTAAGATGACTAAAACACCGTTCTCCGGTACCATGGAGAGAGCAACAGATTTGTTGGAAATCATACATACAGATGTATGTGGTCCAATGAATGTTGAGGCTCGTGGCGGATATCGTTATTTTCTCACCTTCACAGATGATTTAAGCAGATATGGGTATATCTACTTAATGAAGCATAAGTCTGAAACATTTGAAAAGTTCAAACAATTTCAGAGTGAAGTTGAAAATCATCGTAACAAGAAAATAAAGTTTCTACGATCTTATCGTGGAGGAGAATATTTGAGTTACGAGTTTGGTCTACATTTGAAACAATGCGGAATAGTTTCGCAACTCACGCCACTCGGAACACCACAGCGTAATGGTGCGTCCGTACGTCGTAATCATACTTTACTAGATATGGTACGATCTATGATGTTTCTTACTGATTTACCGCCATCATTTTGGGGTTATGCTTTAGAGATGGCCGCATTCATGTTAAATAGGGCACCATCGAAATCCGTTGAGACGACGCCTTATGAACTGTGGTTTGGCAAGAAACCAAAGTTGTCGTTTCTTAAAATTTGGGGCTGCGATGCTTATGTTAAAAAGCTTCAACCTGATAAGCTCGAACCCAAATCGGAGAAATGTGTCTTCATAGGATACCCAAAGGAAACTGTTGGGTACACCTTCTATCACAGATCCGAAGGCAAGACATTCGTTGCTAAGAATGGATCCTTTCTAGAGAAGGAGTTTCTCTCGAAAGAAGTGAGTGGGAGGAAAGTAGAACTTGATGAGGTAACTGTACCTGCTCCCTTATTGGAAAGTAGTTCATCCCAGAAAACGGTTTCTGTGACACCTACACCAATTAGTGAGGAAGTTAATGATGATGATCATGGAACTTCAGATCAAGTTGTTACTGAACCTCGTAGATCAACCAGAGTAAGATCCGCACCAGAGTGGTACGGTAATCCTGTTCTGGAAGTCATGCTATTGGATCATGATGAACCTACGAACTATGAAGAAGCGATGGTGAGCCCAGTTTCCGCAAAATGGCTTGAAGCCATGAAATCTGAGATGGGATCCATGTATGAGAACAAAGTGTGGACTTTGGTTGACTTGCCCGATGATCGGCAAGCAATTGAAAATAAATGGATCTTCAAGAAGAAGACTGACGCTGATGGTAATGTTACTGTCTATAAAGCTCGACTTGTTGCGAAAGGTTTTCGACAAGTTCAAGGGATTGAGTACGATTAGACCTTCTCACCCGTAGCGATGCTTAAGTCTGTCCGAATCATGTTAGCGATTGCCGCATTTTATGATTATGAAATATGGCAGATGGATGTCAAAACTGCATTCCTGAATGGATTTCTGGAAGAAGAGTTGTATATGATGCAGCCGGAAGGTTTTGTCGATCCAAAGCGAGCTAACAAAGTGTGCAAGCTCCAGCGATCCATTTATGGACTGGTGCAAGCCTCTCGGAGTTGGAATAAACGCTTTGATAGTGTGATCAAAGAATTTGGTTTTGTACAGACTTTTGGAGAAGCCTGTATTTACAAGAAAGTGAGTGGGAGCTCTGTAGCATTTCTGATATTATATGTGGATGACATATTACTGATTGAAAATGATATAGAATTTCTGGATAGCATAAAGGGATACTTGAATAAGAGTTTTTCAGTGAAAGACCTCGGTGAAGCTGCTTACATATTGGGCATCAAGATCTATAGAGATAGATCAAGATGCTTAATTGGACTTTCACAAAGCACATACCTTGACAAAGTTTTGAAGAAGTTCAAAATGGATCAAGCGAAGAAAGGGTTCTTGCCTGTGTTACAAAGTGTGAAGTTGAGTGATGACCCACAAGTATAGGGGATCTATCGTAGTCCTTTCGATAAGTAAGAGTGTTGAACCCAACGAGGAGCAGAAGGAAATGATAAGCGGTTTCCAGCAAGGTATTTTCTGCAAGTACTGAAACAAGTGGTGACAGATAGTTTTGTGATAAGATAATTCGTAACGAGCAACAAGTAACAAAAGTAAATAAAGTGCAGCAAGGTGGCCCAATCCTTTTTGTAGCAAAGGACAAGCCTGGACAAACTCTTATAATGAGAAAAGCGCTCCCCAGGACACATGGGAATTATCATCAAGCTAGTTTTCATCACGTTCATATGATTCGCGTTCCGTACTTTGATAATTTGATATGTGGGTGGACCGGTGCTTGGGTGCTGTTCTTACTTGAACAAGCATCCCACTTATGATTAACCTCTATTGCAAGCATCCGCAACTACAACAAAAGTATTAAGGTAAACCTAACCATAGCATGAAACATATGGATCCAAATCAGCCCCTTACGAAGCAACGCATAAACTAGGGTTTAAGCTTCTGTTACTCTAGCAACCCATCATCTACTTATTACTTCCCAATGCCTTCCTCTAGGCCCAAATAATGGTGAAGTGTTATGTAGTCGACGTTCACATAACACCACCAGAGGTTAGACAACATACATCTCATCAAAATATCAAAGGAATACAAATTCACATGACTACTAATAGCAAGACTTCTCCCTTGTTCTAAGGAACAAACGTAACTACTCACAAAGCATATTCATGTTCATAATCAGAGGGGTAATAATATGCATAAAGGATCTGAACATATGATCTTCCACCAAGTAAACCAACTAGCATCAACTACAAGGAGTAATCAACACTACTAGCAACCTACTAGCACCAATTCCGGACTTGGAGACAAGAATTGGATACAAGAGATGAACTAGGGTTTGGAGATGAGATGGTGCTGGTGAAGATGTTGATGGAGATTACCCTCTTCCGATGAGAGGAGCGTTGGTGATGATGATGGCGAAGATTTCCCCCTCCCGGAGGGAAGTGTCCCCGGTAGAACAGCTCTGCCAGAGCCCTAGATTGGTTCCGCCAAGGTTCCGCCTCGTGGCGGCAGAGTTTCATCCCGAAAGGTTGCTTCTTATTTTTTCCTCGACGAAAGACTTCATATAGCATAAGATGGGCATCGGAGAGCCACCAGGGGGCCCATGAGGTAGGGGGGCGCGCCCTAGGGGGGGCGCACCCCCACCCTCGTGGACAGGGTGTGGGCCCCCTGGCCTTCATCTTTGGCAGGTATTTTTCATTATTTATTGTAAGATATTCCGTGTAGTTTCAGGAATTTTGGAGCTGTGCAGAATAGGTATCTAATATTTGCTCCTTTTCCAGCACAGAATTCCAGCTGCCGGCATTCTCCCTCCTTATGTAAACCTTGTAAAATAAGAGAGAATAGCCATAAGTATTGTGACATAAAGTGAAATAACAACCCATAATGCAATAAATATTGATATAAAAGCATGATGCAAAATTGACGTATCAACTCCGCCAAGCTTAGACCTCGCTTGTCCTCAAGCGAAAGCCGATAACGATAAATATGTCCCCATGTTTAGAGGTAGAGGTGTCGATAAAAATAAAATACGGACATGAAGGCATCATGATTATTCATATAACAACAACATATATAGATATTGTCATATGATTACTTATGTTTGATTTATGATCTATTCACAATGCAAAAGTATGAATCAGAAACTTCATTGAGAACCAACAAACTATAATCTCAGTCATTGAAGCAATTGCAATTTATCATAACATCAGAAAGAGTCTATGTCAGAGTTTAAAAGCAGGTCCACATACTCAACTATCATCTAGTCCTTCATAATTGCTAACACTCACGCAATACTTGTGGTTACTTAGTTGTTATGTCGACAATGAAAGTATACCACTCAAAATATTATTTATCTCTATTTCAAAACCGAGATCTGGCACCTCTACAAATCCCTGCTTCCCTCTGCGAAGGGCCTATCCATTTACTTTTATGTTGAGTCATCACCCTCTTATTAAAGAGCACTAGCTGGAGAGCACAACTGTCATTTGCATTCATCACTATTAATTTATATTGGGTGTGACCATGATTGGATCTCTTTTACCATGAATTACAATGTCTAGTCAGTCCTTGATCTTTAAAGGTGCTCTGCATTTATGTTTTGCGGTCTCAGAAAGTGCTAGCGAGATACCATCTTGTTATATCATATTATGATTGTTTTGAGAAAGTGTTGTCATCCAAGATTTATTATTATGGCTCGCTAGTTGATTATGCTATTGATATGAGTAATTATGAGACCTGAGAATTATAGCAAATGTGGTTAGTTATAATCTTTGTTGAAAACTTGAATGCTGGCTTGACATATTTACAACAACAAGAGCAAACAGAGTTTGTAAAAGTTTTTCTTTTTCTCTTTCAGTTTGTCAACTGAATTGCTTGAGGACAAGCAAGGGTTTAAGCATGGGGGAGTTGATACGTCTCTGTCGTATCTACTTTTCCAAACACTTTTGCCCTTATTTTGGCCTCTAACTTGTATGATTTGAATGGAACTAACCCGGACTGACGCTGTTTTCAGTAGAATTGCCATGATGTTGTTTTATGTGCAGAAAACAAAAGTTCTCGGAATAACCTGAAACTCCACGGAATATCTTAGAATAAATAATAAAAAATCATCGCCAAAGATGAAGACCAGGGGGCCCACACCCTGTCCACGAGGGTGGGGGGCGCCCCCCTAGGGCACGCCCCCTACCTCGTGCCCCCCCTGGACACCTTCTGACGCCAACTCCAACTCTATATATTTGCTTTCAGGGAGATAAAAAATAGGAGAGAAGAAATCATTGCGTTTTACGATACGGAGCCACCGCCAAGCCCTAAAACCTCTCGGGAGGGCTGATCTGGAGTCCGTTCGGGGCTCCGGAGAGGGGGATTTGTCGCCGTCGTCATCATCAACCATCCTCCATCACCAATTTCATGATGCTCACCTACGTGCGTGAGTAATTCCATTGTAGGCTTGCTAGACGGTGATGGGTTGGATGAGATTTATCATGTAATCAAGTTAGTTTTGTTAGGGTTTGATCCCTAGTATCCACTATGTTTTGAGATTGATGTTGCTATGACTTTGCTATGCTTAATGCTTGTCACTAGGGCCCGAGTGCCATGATTTCAGATCTGAACCTATTATGTTTTCATGAATATATGTGTGTTCTTGATCCTATCTTGCAAGTCTATAGTCACCTACTATGTGTTATGATCCGGCAACCCCGAAGTGACAATAATCGGGACCACTCCCGGTGATGACCATAGTTTGAGGAGTTCATGTATTCACTATGTGCTAATGCGTTGTTCCGATTCTCGATTAAAAGGAGGCCTTAATATCCCTTAGTTTCCAATAGGACCCTGCTGCCACGGGAGGGTAGGACAAAAGATGCATGCAAGTTCTTTTCATAAGCACGTATGACTATATTCGGAATACATGCCCTCATTACATTGATGAATTGGAGCTAGTTCTGTGTCACCCTATGTTATGACTGTTACAAGATGAACCGCATCCGGCATAATTATCCATTATCGGTCCGATGCCTACGAGCTTTCCATATACTGGTTTACGCTTATTTACTTTTTCATTGCTACTGTTACAATCACTACAAAACACCAAAAATATTACTTTTGCTTCCTTTACTTTTGTTGCAGATATTAAGTTTCCAGGTGTGGTTGAATTGACAACTCAGCTGCTAATACTTGAGAATATTCTTTGGCTCCCCTTGTGTCGAATCAATAAATTTGGGTTCAATACTCTACCCTCAAAAGCTGTTGCGATCCCCTATACTTGTGGGTTATCAGCAAGCACGAAAGAAGACAGCCGCAACCGCTCCGTCTGCTCCGGCGTCTAGCAGTACAGCCAGAGGCGGGAGGCAATACAGATATGGTCCTTCTCTGAAGACTCCGCCGAAGTTACCATACGAGAGGACCGTGGAGGAAAACGCGAATATCATGCGCGCCAAAGTGACGAACTTCTTTGAAGGGGTGAAAGCAAAGAAACATCCACCTCCGGAGGAGAAAATAGATCCGGTGAAAGTGAAGCGCACTCTAGCTGCCCTGAAGAAACCACCAAAGTCTCCGCCGAAAGCCAACTAAGACCGCATTATTGAAAAGTCATTTCTCGAAGCGAAGCGATCGGGAAGTACTATCAATGATCAAAGGTTAGCAAAAGACGAGCTGGGAAACAAATTGCCCGGCTCGGCGAATAAGCGGACCAATCGTGCCCCCCGCTCAAGGCATCTAGCGACATCGTCGCCAATGATCCGAGGATGGTGCCCGGTTGTAGCAATCTTGGAGATTACCTGCCCGACGATGTACATTATGATTTCCTGGAGGTGGACGAACACAGATACGAGTACGGGAAGCCTCTCGTCAAAGATGAAAAATCTCTAACAACGATGATACGAAGATTCCATGATTGGTACATGAAAACCTGAAGAGAGTCTAGGGGGACGAATACTTTGAAGCTGTTCGTTAAAGAGGAGCATGACCTCGTTGGAATTGATCTGTTGCATGTTCCATTTGAGGAGTTCTTCCAGTTTTTCAATCAACACGCCCTCGATAAATTAACAGTCACTTGCTACTGTCTGTAAGTAGTACTATTTCTATCATTAAGTCTCTATATATAGGTCAGCTCTTTCATTGCATGTATTTTTAATTATCCTCACTATATTATGCAGATTGAAGATCGCCAAATTGAAGAAAAGACAAATCGGTGATATTGGGTTCATTAACACAAATCTCATAGATGCAAATGAGGTTAAATTTCATGCCGAAGATACCGAGGCCAACTTGCTAAGATCGTTGGTAATAAATGAAAACAAAGATATAATACTCTTTCCTTACAACTTCAAGTGAGTGTTACTGTCTTGTGCATATTCGGTTTCCCTTATTAGTCCAGGTTATAGTAATGTAATTGATGAGTTATGCATGTGTGCGCAACTTCCACTATATTCTCCTAGAGATTAAGCTTGAGTGGGGACTAGTAACCGTCTTAGACTCGAGACGAAAATATCCTAAGGAGTATGCGGACATGACTGAAATGCTCGAGAAGTAAGTTAAATCAATCATTATCGCACCATATTAGCAACTTTGTTCATTTCCTGATAACAAGTAATTGTTTTCTTTATCTGGCAGGGTTTGGAGAAATTTCACCAAAAAAGCTCCGGGACTGCCGAAGAAGCTGCAATTTAGACACCCAAAAGTAAGTACTACTAGCATGTTCCGCGCATCTCCTAGTGATTCAAGGGCTAGTTTCATCAATACCATTTATAGCATGCTTGCTTATCAGTTTGATTGACCTCTATTTCTTGTAAAGTGGTTGTGGCAAGAAGCCGGGAATAATTACTGTGGATACTAAGTTTGCGAGTCCATCCGCAACACGACCTGTGAGCGGGGCTACTCTGACAAACAATATGAAATGCGTAAGCAATAATATTCACAATTTTATTTTATTACCATCATTTGTGTTGAGTTTCATTTATTCATATATATATATATATATTGACCCCCTTCTTCAAATTAGATCTTTCAGATGCGGGATGAACTCCTACCACCAGATCGTATGTGAGCAATTCAAGAGGAATTGGCGGCATTCTTCCTTGACCACATGATCGCTAAAGACGGAGAATACCATGTGGACCCTGTGTTCATATATAATTAGGAGATTATATTGTAAGAGATAATTATATTGTATATATGTAGCCAGTAGCGTCGGATAGATATACGAGAACTTGTTGTTCGACCAATCTCTCGGAGAAGGAGAGGTGGTCGATATCACTTCTCTCTGTATGCATATGTTCGTGACAATCTTCTGTTTCCTTCATTTGCTTACTAGCTAGCGTGTCGAGTCCTCTCTATACGTATAATACGTAGCGTACGTCGACCAAGCACGGAGATAAGAGAGGACACTTCTCTCTATTTATTAATTAGCTACCTAACACAATATATGAAACACCTTAATTAACCATACAAAACCCCCTATAACCCCCCCTTTAAAAAAAACCCCAGCCCCTGAATTGCTGACGCGTGGATGCCTATTGGTCCCGGTTGGTGCAACCAACCGGGACCAAAGGGCCTCCTACCTGGGCTCGCCGCACCGGCCACGTGGAGGCCCATCTGTCTCGGTTTGTATAAGAACCGGGACTAAAGGCCTAGGGCATTAGTAACGACACTTTAGTCCCGGTTCAACAACCGGGACAAATGGCCCTAACGAACCGGGACAATAGGCCCTTTTTCTACTAGTGTCTAGGCCTCCTCCTCCCCCTCCCTCCGCTCGCCACCGCCGGTATGCGCCACCAGGCAAAGCCCGGTAGGTGCTGGCGACGACGGGGCCTCATCTCTCCCTAGCGTGACGAAGATCGGCGCGGATCGGCGTCCCTGCAGTGAGGCGCGTTGCTGGACCAGGGCGGCGCGACATCTGGGCGGCTCAACGGCGCCCTAGGCTTCTTTGGTGGCGGGGTGGGTTCTGCTCATGGTGTGGGAGGGGTGGTAGTGTTTTGTGGCAGCGGGGTGTGCTCGAGGTGGTGGCGAGGGGCGGCCAAATCCTATCTGGGATGGGGCGTCTCCTTCGGCCGCTGTTTTGCGGGTGGCACGGGCCGGCCGTCTCCGGTGGCTGCGGGCGCTGGTGGGGGTCCATGTGGTGGTTAGGCTGGTTGCCGGCGGACTCATCCTGGCCCCCGGCGGGGGTCAACTAGTCGTTGCGGTGGTCGACTGTGCTGGTGGTTGTGCGTGCCCGGCGCCTCTCGCGCTTCGAGCTCGCCGGGCGGCACGGTTGGGCAGTGGCCCGGCCTGGCTACTGTCCCGGCCGTGGGTGGCTCCACGGTGGCTTGGTAGGTCGATTGCGGCGACGGCTGACATGTTCCTGTGTTGGTTATCCGAAGTAGTCTTGTGTCGGCCTTCGCTTACTCTCCTCAGTGTCCGGCCATTACTTCGTCGAAGGGTTGTCATTCCCACAGTTGCGGTCCATCGCTCGTCTCGCGACTGGTGCGGCAGGACCGACCTCGTCTCGTGCATGGTGTAGCAGGACCGAACTCGCCTCGCGCACGGTGTAGCAGGACCGAGCCCGTCTTGCACATGGTGCCGCAGGACAGAGCTCGTCTCATGCCCTGTTCTGCAGGACGGGTCTATGGAGGCCAGTTTGGTCGGCCTTTTGGGTCTCGGCGCTGGGGGCTGCCCAGGGGTGTGAAAGGCGGGACCTTTCCGCTCGTCTCTTGCTACCTCTTGAGCACTGCATTGGATTTCCCCGAAGAGGAGAGGATGATGCAGCAAAGTAGCGTAAGTATTTCCCTCAGTTTTTGAGAACCAAGGTATCAATCCAGTAGGAGGCCACGCGCGATTCCCACTTACCTACACAAAACAATAGCTCAACGCAACCAACGCGATTAGGGGTTGTCAATCCCTTCACGGTCACTTACGAGAGTGAGATCTGATAGAGATGATAGATAAGATTTTTGGTATTTTTGATATAAAGATGCAAGGTAAAATAAAAGGCAAAGCAATAATAAAGTGATTGGAGATTGATATGATGAGAATAGACCCCGGGGCCATAGGTTTCACTAGTGGCTTGTCTCAAGAGCATAAGTATTTTTACGGTGGGTGAACAAATTACTGTTGAGCAATTGACAGAATTGAGCATAGTGTTGGGAAACGTAGTAATTTCAAAAATTTCCTACGCACACACAGGATCATGGTGATGCATAGCAACGAGAGGGGAGAGTGTTGTCCATGTACCCTCGTAGACCGAAAGCGGAAGCACAATGCGGTTGATGTAGTCGTACGTCTTCACGATCCGACGATCAAGTACCGAACGTACGGCACCTCCGAGTTCAGCACACGTTCAGCCCGATGACGTCCCTCGAACTCCGATCCAGCCGAGTGTTGAGGGAGATTTCGTCAGCACGACGGCGTGGTGACGATGTTGATGTTCTATTGACGCAGGGCTTCACCTAAGCACCGCTACAGTATTATCGAGGTGGACTATGGTGGAGGGGGCACCGCACACGGCTAAAAGATCAAACAGATCAATTGTTGTGTCTCTAGGGTGCCCCGCTGCCCCCGTATATAAATGATCAAGGGGGGGGGGGGGTGCGGCCGGCCAAGGGGAGAGGCGCGCCAGGAGGAGTCCTACTCCCACCGGGAGTAGGACCCCCCCTTTCCTAGTTGGAATAGGATTCGGGAGGGGGGAAAGAGGAGAGAGAGAAGGAAGGGGGGCGCTGCCCCCCTCTCCTTGTCCTATTCGGACTAGGGGGGAGAGGCGCATGGCCCAGCCCTAGCCGCCTCTCCTATCTTCCACTAAAGCCCAACAAGGCCCATTAAGTCCCCGGGGGTTCCGGTAACCCCTCGGTACTCCGGTAAAATCACATTTTCACCCGGACCACTTCCGATATCCAAACATAGGCTTCCAATATATCAATCTTCATGTCTCGACCATTTTGAGACTCCTCGTCATGTCCGTGATCACATCCGGGACTCCGAACAACCTTCGGTACATCAAAACATATAAACTCATAATATAACTGTCATCGTAACGTTAAGCGTGCGGACCCTACGGGTTCGAGAACTATGTAGACATGACCGAGACACGTCTCCGGTCAATAACCAATAGCGGAACCTGGATGCTCATATTGGCTCCCACATATTCTACGAAGATCTTTATCGGCCAGACCGCATAACAACATACGTTGTTCCCTTTGTCATCGGTATGTGACTTGCCCGAGATTCGATCGTCGGTATCTCAATACCTAGTTCAATCTCGTTACCGGCAAGTCTCTTTACTCATTCCGTAATACATCATCCCGCAACTAACTCATTAGTTGTAATGCTTGCAAGGCTTAAGTGATGTGCATTACCGAGAGGGCCCAGAGATACCTCTCCGACAATCGGAGTGACAAATCCTAATCTCGTAATACGTCAACCCAACAAGTACCTTCGGAGACACCTGTAGAGCACCTTTATAATCACCCAGTTACGTTGTGACGTTTGGTAGCACACAAAGTGTTCCTCCGGTAAACGGGAGTTGCATAATCTCATAGTCATAGGAACATGTATAAGTCATGAAGAAAGCAATAGCAACATACTAAACGATTGTGTGCTAAGCTAATGGAACGGGTCATGTCAATCACATCATTCTCCTAATGATGTGATCCCGTTAATCAAGTGACAACTCATGTCAATGGCTAGGAAACATAACCATCTTTCATCAACGAGCTAGTCAAGTAGAGGCATACTAGTGACACTCTGTTTGTCTATGTATTCACACATGTATTATGTTTCCGGTTAATACAATTCTAGCATGAATAATAAACATTTATCATGATATAAGGAAATAAATAATAACTTTATTATTGCCTCTAGGGCATATTTCCTTCAGTCTCCCACTTGCACTAGAGTCAATAATCTAGATTACACAATAATGATTCTAACACCCATGGAGCCTTGGTGCTGATCATGTTTTGCTCGTTGAAGAGGCTTAGTCAACGGGTCTGCAACATTCAGATCCATATGTATCTTGCAAATTTCTACGTCTCCCACCTGGACTAAATCCCGGATGGAATTGAAGCGTCTCTTGATGTGCTTGGTCCTTTTGTGAAATCTGGATTCCTTTGCCAAGGCAATTGCACCAGTATTGTCACAAAAGATTTTCATTGGACCCGATGCACTAGGTATGACACCTAGATCGGATATGAACTCCTTCATTCGCTTCTTCTGAAGCAGCTATGTACTCCGCTTCACACGTAGATCCCGCCACGACGCTTTGCTTAGAACTGCACCAATAGACAGCTCCACCGTTCAATGTAAACACGTATCCGGTTTGCGATTTAGAATCGTCCGGATCAGTGTCAAAACTTGCATCAATGTAACATTTATGATGAGCTCCTTGTCACCTCCATAAATGAGAAACATATCCTTCATCCTTTTCAGGTACTTCAGGATGTTCTTGACTCTGTCCAGTGATCCACTCCTGGATTACTTTGGTACCTCCCTGCTAGACTTATAGCAAGGCACACATCAGGTCTGGTACACAGCATTGCATACATGATAGAGCCTATGGCTGAAGCATAGGG
Source organism: Aegilops umbellulata (assembly GCA_032464435.1). Taxonomy (NCBI): domain Eukaryota; kingdom Viridiplantae; phylum Streptophyta; class Magnoliopsida; order Poales; family Poaceae; genus Aegilops; species Aegilops umbellulata. Next base: position 508,485,332 of record CP136055.1, read on the forward strand.
AACATCTTTCATTTTCTCTCTATCTTCTGCAGTGGTGGGGCATTGAGTCTTACTCAATGATACGTCCATTTTGCGTCATGCTTTTATATCAATATTTATTGCATTATGGGCTGTTATTTCACTTTATGTCACAATACTTATGGCTATTCTCTCTTATTTTACAAGGTTTACATAAGGAGGGAGAATGCCGGCAGCTGGAATTCTGGGCTGGAAAAGGAGCAAATATTAGAGACCTATTCTGCACAACACCAAAAGTCCTGAAACTCCACGGAATATCTTACAATAAATAATGAAAAATACCTGCCAAAGATGAAGGCCAGGGGGCCCACACCCTATCCACGAGGGTGGGGGGCGCCCCCCTAGGGCGCGCCCCTACCTCGTGGGCCCCCTGGTGGCTCTCCGATGCCCATCTTATGCTATATGAAGTCTTTCGTCGAGGAAAAAATAAGAAGCAACCTTTCGGGATGAAACTCCGCCGCCACGAGGCGAAACCTTGGCGGAACCAATCTAGGGCTCCGGCAGAGCTATTCTGCCGGGGACACTTCCCTCCAGGAGGGGGAAATCGTCGCCATCGTCATCACCAACGCTCCTCTCATCGGGACAGGGCAATCTCCATCAACATCTTCACCAGCACCATCTCATCTCCAAACCCTAGTTCATCTCTTGTATCCAATTCTTGTCTCCAAGTCCGGGATTGGCGCTAGTAGGTTGCTAGTAGTGTTGATTACTCCTTGTAGTTGATGCTAGTTGGTTTACTTGGTGGAAGATCATATGTTCAGATCCTTTATGCATATTATTACCCCTCTGATTATGAACATGAATATGCTTTGTGAGTAGTTACGTTTGTTCCTGAGGACAAGGGAGAAGTCTTGCTATTAGTAGTCATGTGAATTTGGTATTCGTTCGATATTTTGATGAGATGTATGTTGTCTAACCTCTAGTGGTGTTATGTGAACGCCGACTACATAACACTTCATCATTATTTGGGCCTAGAGGAAGGCATTGGGAAGTAATAAGTAGATGATGGGTTGCTAGAGTGACAGAAGCTTAAACCCTAGTTTATGCGTTGCTTCGTAAGGGGCTGATTTGGATCCATATGTTTCATGCTATGGTTAGGTTTACCTTAATACTTTTGTTGTAGTTGTGAATGCTTGCAATAGAGGTTAATCATAAGTGGGATGCTTGTTCAAGTAAGAACAACACCCAAGCACCGGTCCACCCACATATCAAATTATCAAAGTACCGAACACGAATCATATGAACGTGATGAAAACTAGCTTGACGATATTCCCATGTGTCCTCGGGAGCGCTTTTCTCATTATAAGAGTTTGTCCAGGCTTGTACTTTGCTACAAAAAGGATTGGGACACCTTGCTGCACTTTATTTACTTTTGTTACTTGTTGCTCGTTACGAATTATCTTATCACAAAACTATCTGTCACCACTTGTTTCAGTACTTGCAGAGAATACCTTGCTGGAAACCGCTTATCATTTCCTTCTGCTCCTCGTTGGGTTCGACACTCTTACTTATCGAAAGGACTACGATTGATCCCCTATACTTGTGGGTCATCAAGACTCTTTTCTAGCATCGTTGCCGGCGAGTGTAGCGCCTTTGATAGGTGGAATTTGGTAAGGAAAAAATTATATAGTGTGATGAAATTTACTCTAACTTGTTACTATGGAAAGTAATCCTCTGAGGGGCTTGTTCGGGGTATCTTCACCCCGACCATTAGAGCAAAGAGTTGCTCCTCAGCCTACTGAACCTACTAAAAATGAAAATGTTCCCTTTGAATTTCCTTCAGGTATGATAGTAAAACTGCTAGCTAATCCTTTTATAGGAGATGGAACAAAGCATCCTGATGAACACTTAATATATGTGGATGAAGTTTGTGGACTATTTAAGCCTGCAGGTATACCCGATGATGTTGCTAAAAAGAAGGTCTTCCCTTTATCTTTGAAGGGAGATGCATTGACATGGTATAGGCTATGTGATGATACGAGGTCATGGAACTATAAAAGATTGAAATTGGAATTTCATCAAAAGTATTACCCTATGCATCTTGTTCATTGTGATCGCAATTATATATATAATTTTTGGCCTCGCGAAGGAGAGAGCGTCGCTCAAGCTTGGGGGAGGCTTAAATCAATGTTATATTCATGCCCCAATCATGAGCTCCCAAGAGTTACAATTATTCAAAACTTTTATGCTCGGCTTTCTGAAAACAATCGCACCATGCTCGATACTTCTTGTGCTGGCTCTTTTATGATGAAGACTATTGAATTTAAATGGGATTTATTGGATAGACTTAAACGCAACTCAGAAGATTGGGATCTCAACGAAGGTAAGGAGTCAGGTATGACACCTAAGTTTGATTGTGTTAAATCTTTTATGGACACCTATATTTTCCGTAAGTTTAGCACTAAATATGGACTTGACTCTGAGATAGTAGCTTCTTTCTGTGAATCTTTTGCTACTTATGTTGATCTCCCTAAGGAGAAGTGGTTTAAATATCGTCCTCCCATAGAAGTAAAAGTAGCTGCACCTATTAAAGTTGAAGAAAACACTGTCACTTATAATGATCCTATTGTTCCTACTTCTTATGTTGAGAAACCCCCTTTCCCTGTTAGAGTAAAGGATCATGCTAAAGCTTCAACTGTGGTTTGTAAAAGCAATATTAGAACGTATACACCTCCTGAGGAAGTTAAAGTAGAACCTAATATTGCTATTGTTAAAGATCTCTTGTCTGATAATATTGATGGGCATGTTATTCAGTTCTGTGGTGAAACTGCTAGAATTGCTAAACCTTGTGCTAAAGATAAACATAGACATGTGGTAGGCGTGCCTGTTTTTTGTGTTAAAATAGGATATCATTGTTATCATGGCTTATGTGATATGGGTGCTAGTGCTAGTGTTATACCGCACACTTTATACGAAGAAATTAAGCATGAAATTGCACCTTCTGAGTTAGAAGGTATTGATGTTACAATTAAACTTGCTAATAGAGATACTATATCCGCAATGGGAATTGTTATAGATGTTGAAGTCTTGTGTGGGAAAACTAAATATCCTGCTGATTTTCTAGTTCTTGGTTCCCCACAAGATAGCTTTTGCCCCATTATATTTGGTAGACCCTTCTTGAATACTATTAATGCTAAGATAGACTGCAAAAAGAATGTTGTTACTATTGGCTTGGATGATATGATCCATGAGTTTAATTTTTCTAAATTTAGTAAACAACACCGTGAAGAAGAATTATCTAGTAAGGATGAAATTATTGGTCTTGCTTCTATTGCCGTACCTCCTAGTGATCCTTTAGAACAATATTTGCTAGACCATGAAAATGATATGCTTATGAATGAAAGAAGGGAAATAGATGAAGTATTCTTTAAACAGGAACCTATTCTGAAACACAATTTGCCTGTTGAAATCTTAGGGGATCCTCCTCCACCCAAGGGTGATCCCGTGTTTGAGCTTAAACCGTTGCCTGATAATCTTAAATATGCTTATCTTGATGAAAAGAAGATATATCCTGTTATTATTAGTGATAACCTTTCAGAGCATGAAGAAGAAATATTATTGAAAACTCTGAAGAAGCACCGTGCTGCTATTGGATATACTCTTGATGATCTTAAGGGTATTAGTCCCACTCTATGTCAACATAAAATAAATTTGGAAGCAGATGCCAAACTAGTTCGTGATCCTCAAAGATGTCTGAATCCTAAAATGAAAGAAGTGGTAAGAAAAATACTAAAGCTTCTGGAAGAAGGTATAATTTATCCCGTTGCTGATAGTCAGTGGGTAAGTCCTGTCCATTGTGTCCCTAAGAAGGGAGGTATTACTATTGTCCCTAATGATAAAGATGAATTGATTCCATAAAGAATTATTACAGGTTATAGGACGGTAATTGATTTCCGCAAATTAAATAAGGCTACTAAGAAAGATCATTACCCCTTACCTTTTATCGATCAAATGCTAGAAAAATTATGCAAACATACACACTATTGCTTTCTAGATGGTTATTCTGGTTTCTCTCAAATACATGTCTCGGCTAAAGATCAATCAAAGACTACTTTTACATGCCCTTTTGGTACTTTTGCTTATAGACGTATGCCTTTTGGTTTATGTAATGCACCTGCTACCTTTCAAAGATGCATGATGGCTATATTCTCTGACTTTTGTGAAAAGATTTGTGAGGTTTTCATGGATAATTTTTCCGTCTATGGATCTTCTTTTGATGATTGCTTGAGCAATCTTGATTGAGTTTTGCAGAGATGTGAAGAAACTAATCTTGTCTTGAATTGGGAAAAGTGCCACTTTATGGTTAATGAAGGTATTGTCACGGGGCATAAAGTTTCTGAAAGAGGTATTGAAGTTGATAAAGCCAAGGTTGATGCTATTGAAAAGATGCCATGTTCCAAGGACATCAAAGGTATAAGAAGTTTCCTTGGTCACGCCGGATTTTATAGGAGGTTCATTAAGGACTTCTCAAAAATTTCTCGGCCTCTGACTAATTTATTACAAAAAGATATACCATTTGTTTTTGATGATGATTGTGTAGAAGCATTTGAAATACTTAAGAAAGCATTGGTCTCTGCACCTATTGTTCAGCCACCTGATTGGAATTTACCCTTTGAAATTATGTGTGATGCTAGTGATTATGCTATGGGTGCTGTTCTAGGGCAAAGAGTTGATAAGAAATTAAATGTTATCCATTATGCTAGTAAGACTCTAGACAATTCTCAAAGAAATTATGCTACTACCGAAAAGGAAAAGGAACTTTTAGCAGTTGTATTTACTTGTGATAAGTTTAGACCTTATATTGTTGATTCTAAAGTAACTATTCACACTGATCATGCTGCTATTAAATACCTTATGGAAAAGAAAGATGCTAAACCTAGACTTATTAGATGGGTTCTCCTTCTACAAGAATTTGATTTGCATATTGTTGATAGAAAGGGAGCTGAGAACCCCGTTGCAGACAACTTGTCTAGGTTAGAAAATGTTCTTGATGACCCACTACCTATTGATGATAGCTTCCCTGATGAACAATTAAATGTTATAAGTACTTCTCGTAGTACTCCATGGTATGCTAATTATGCTAATTATATTGTTGCTAAATTTATACCACCTAGCTTCACATACCAACAAAAGAAGAAGTTCTTCTATGATTTGAGACATTACTTTTGGGATGACCCACATCTTTATAAAGATGTAGTAGATGGTGTTATTAGACGTTGTGTACCTGAGCATGAACAGGAACAGATCCTACGCAAGTGTCATTCCGAAGCTCATGGAGGGCACCACACTGGAGATAGAACTGCACATAAGGTATTGCAATCCGGTTTTTATTGGCCTACTCTCTTCAAGGATGCCCGTAAGTTTGTCCTGTCTTGTGATGGATGCCAAAGAATTGGTAATATTAGTAGACGTCAAGAAATGCCTATGAACTATTCACTTGTTATTGAACCATTTGATGTTTGGGGCTTTGATTATATGGGATCTTTTCCTGCCTCTAATGGATATACACATATTTTAGTTGTTGTTGATTACGTTACTAAGTGGGTAGAAGCTATTCCAACTAGTAGTGTTGATCATAACACTTCTATTAAAATGCTTAAAGAAGTTATTTTTCCGAGGTTTGGAGTCCCTAGATATTTAATGACTGATGGTGGTTCACACTTTATTCGTGGTGCTTCCCGTAAAATGTTTGCTAAATATGACGTTAATCATAGAATTGCATCACCTTATCACCCATAGTCTAGTGGTCAAGTAGAATTGAGTAATAGAGAACTCAAATTAATTTTGCAAAAGACTGTCAATAGGTCTAGGAAGAATTGGTCTAAGAAACTTGATGATGCATTATGGGCCTATAGAACTGCATATAAAAATCCAATGGGCATGTCTCCGTATAAAATGGTTTATGGAAAAGCATGTCACTTACCTCTCGAACTAGAATATAAGGCATATTAGGCTATTAAAGAGCTCAACTATGATTTCAAACTTGCCGGTGAGAAGAGGTTATTTGATATTAGATCACTTGATGAATGGAGAACCCAAGCTTACGAAAATGCCAAGTTATTTAAAGAAAAAGTTAAAAGATGGCATGACAAAAGGATACAAAAGCGTGAGTTTAATGTAGGTGATTATGCATTGCTATACAACTCTCGCTTAAGATTTTTTGCAGGAAAACTTCTCTCTAAATGGGAAGGCCCCTACGTTATCGAGGAGGTCTATCATTCCGGTGCCATAAAAATCAACAACTTCGAAGGCACAAACCCGAAGGTGGTAAACGGTCAAAGAATTAAACATTATATCTCAGGTAATCCATAAATGTTGAAACCAATATTATTGAAACCGTAACCCCGGAGGAATACATAAGAGACACTTTCCAGAACGTTTCAGACTCCGAAAAGGAATAGGTATGTGGTACGGTAAGTAAACCGACTCCAAAACAATTTTTAAGGCAATGTTTCTCCGTTTGGGAATATTTAGAAAAATATAAAAATAAGTAGCAGTCCGGGAAGGACATGAGGGCCCCACGAGGGTGGTGGGCGCGCCCCCTACCTCGTGAGCACCTCGTGTGCCCTCCGGACTCTGTTTTCTTGCACAATGCGTATTTTGGTCAGTAAAAATTCACTATATATTCTCCCGAAGGTTTTGACTCCTGTATCACACAATTATTCTCTGTTTTTGTTCCGAGCTGCTTTTCTGACAGATCTAGATCATCATGACGTCCCCAAGTGCCTCCAAGGACAAGTTCTTCGAGAAGGTCATCAACCCTTACCTCGCGGAGGTGCTGCGACACCCTCAAACCATTGAGATGCGTGATGGGTTGCTGCACATCCGCGATGCTGAGGGACCAAGGGGAACTGAAAGCGTGGAGGCGAGGCTCGAAGCAATGGAGCAACAAGTTTTCAAGTGCCAGGGGATGGTGGAGCGTGGAATCAACGCTAGCCACACGATGCTCGCGGAGTTCACTAACAACTACAAGCCGGATGCCAAGAACACCGAGGAGGCCATCTTCAAGCTACATGAGAAGATCGAGCACCTCCAAGCCCAAATCTGTGACCTGCAAAACCAAAACTGTGAGTATGAATATAGATTCAAAAGGATGAGTTTGGCTGCAGATTTGAGGATTCCGGAGACTCGATCATCCTTCTATGATGGTGAGCCTATGCCGTGGAATATGGACGACAAGCCCGCATCATCAACAACACCTCCACCTTCTTCACCAACAAAGGAAATATAATCACATGGGTATGGGCACTCCCCTTGGCAACTGCCAAGCTTGGGGGAGGTGCACCGGTATCGTATCACCATCACACTCCTATCTTTACCATTTTTCTTAGTTTGATCCTGTTAGTAGTATCTTGATCTAGTAGAATAAAGTTGATGGCATGATTTAGTTTTGAGTTTTGCTTTATGATCTTTCTATGTAATCGAGTCCGTGAGCTATATAATAAAGATTAGTGTTGAGTCAAGGGCTTGATTATTTTGCCATGATCTTGGGTAAATAAAAGAAAAGAAAGAAAATAAGAATAAAAAGAAACAAAGAGTTCATATTGATCTTATTGAGAGTAATGACTTCACATAGAAAGTGTATGATGATTAAAAGTTGTTGGGAGTTGGCAGACATAGCTTTGGTCATCATTGCAATTAATAGGAAGTAATAAGGAAAGAGAGGTTTCACATATACATATATTATCATTGACATTTTTTATGATTGGGAGCACTCATTAAAATATGACATGCTAAAAGAGTTGATGTTGGACAAGGAAGACAACGTGATGAGTTATGTTTTCTTATATCTGAGATAAAGTATGTTATCAGGGATCTCCAACATGTTGAGCTTGCCTTTCCCCCTCTTGCTAGCCAAATTCTCAGCATCAAGTAGAGATACTACTTGTGCTTCCAAATACCCTTAAACCAGTTTTGCCACGAGAGTCCACTATATCTACCTATGGATTGTGTAAGATCCTTCAAGTAAGTTGTCATCGGTGCAAAGCAATAAAAATTGCTCTAAATATGTATGATGGATTGGTGTGGGAGAAATAAGCTTTATACAATCTTGTGATGTGGAAGTAATAAAAGCGACGGACTGCATAATAAAGGTTCATATCACAAGGGGCAATATAAAGTGACGTTCTTTCACATTGAGATTTTGTGTATCCAACCATAAAAGCGCATGGCAACCTCTACTTCCCTCTGCGAAGGGCCTATATGTTACTATTATCTTCTATCTTATGCAAGAGTCATGGTGATTTTCACCTTTCCCTTTTCATTTTATCCTTTGGCAAGCACAACATGTTGGAAAGAGTCTGATATATGTACCTAATTGGATGTAGGGGAGCATGAGTTATTATTGTTGACATTACCCTTGAGGTAAAAAGTTGTGGGGCGAAACTATAAGCCCCTATCTTTCTCTGTGTCCTATTAAAACTCTGTAACCACAAGTATTGCGTGAGTGTTAGCAATTATGAAGGACTAGATGATAGTTGAGTATGCGGACTTGCTTTTAAACTCTGACATAGTCTCTTTCTGATGTTATGATAAATTGCAATTGCTTCAATGACTGAGATTATAGTTTGTTGGTTCTCAATGAAGTTTCTGATTCATACTTTTGCATTGTGAATAGATCATAACTCGAACATAAGTAATCATATGACAATATCTATATATGTTGTTGTTATGAGAATAATCATGATGCCTTCATGTCCGTATTTTATTTTTATCGACACCTCTACCTCTAAACATGGGGATATATTTATCGTTATCGGCTTTCTCTTGAGGACAAGCGAGGTCTAAGCTTGGGGGAGTTGATACGTCCATTTTGCATCATGCTTTTATATCAATATTTATTGCATTATGGGCTGTTATTTCACTTTATGTCACAATACTTATGGCTATTCTCTCTTATTTTACAAGGTTTACATAAGGAGGGAGAATGCCGGCAGCTGGAATTCTGGGCTGGAAAAGGAGCAAATATTAGAGACCTATTCTGCACAACTCTAAAAGTCCTGAAACTCCACGGACTATCTTACAATAAATAATGAAAAATACCTGCCAAAGATGAATACCAGGGGCCCACACCCTGTCCACGAGGGTGGGGGGCACGCCCCCCTAGGGCGCGCCCCTACCTCATGGGCCCTCTGGTGGCTCTCCGATGCCCATCTTATGCTATATGAAGTCTTTCATCGAGGAAAAAAATAAGAAGCAACCTTTCGGGATGAAACTCTGCCGCCACAAGGCGGAACCTTGGCGGAACCAATCTAGGGCTCCGGCAGAGCTGTTCTGCCGGGGACACTTCCCTCCAGGAGGGGGAAATCGTCGCCATCGTCATCACCAACGCTCCTCTCATCAGGACAAGGCAATCTCCATCAACATCTTCACCAGCACCATCTCATCTCCAAACCCTAGTTCATCTCTTGTATCCAATTCTTGTCTCCAAGTCCTGAATTGGTGCTAGTAGGTTGCTAGTAGTGTTGATTACTCCTTGTAGTTGATGCTAGTTGGTTTACTTGGTGGAAGATCATATGTTCAGATCCTTTATGCATATTATTACCCCTCTGATTATGAACATGAATATGCTTTGTGAGTAGTTACGTTTGTTCCTGAGAACAAGGGAGAAGTCTTGCTATTAGTAGTCACGTGAATTTGGTATTCGTTCGATATTTTGATGAGATTTATGTTGTCTAACCTCTAGTGGTGTTATGTGAACATCGACTACATAACACTTCACCATTATTTGGGCCTAGAGGAAGGCATTGGGAAGTAATAAGTAGATGATGGGTTGCTAGAGTAACAGAAGCTTAAACCCTAGTTTATGCGTTGCTTCGTAAGGGGCTGATTTGGATCCATATGTTTCATGCTATGGTTAGGTTTACCTTAATACTTTTGTTGTAGTTGCGGATGCTTGCAATAGAGGTTAATCATAAGTGGGATGCTTGTTCAAGTAAGAACAACACCCAAGCACCGGTCCACCCACATATCAAATTATCAAAGTACCGAACGCGAATCATATGAACGTGATGAAAACTAGCTTGACGATAATTCCCATGTGTCCTGGTGAGTGCTTTTCTCATTATAAGAGTTTGTCCAGGCTTGTCCTTCGCTACAAAAAGGATTGGGCCACCTTGCTGCACTTTATTTACTTTTGTTACTTGTTGCTCGTTACGAATTATCTTATCACAAAACTATCTGTCACCACTTGTTTCAGTACTTGCAGAGAATACCTTGCTGGAAACCGCTTATCATTTGCTTCTGCTCCTCGTTGGGTTCGACACTCTTACTTATCGAAAGGACTATGATAGATCCCCTATACTTGTGGGTCATCACTCAACCACCTTGTAACACAGGCAAGAACCCTTTCTTTGCTTGATCCGTTTTGAACTTCTTCAAAACTTTGTCAAGGTATGTGCTTTGTGAAAGTCCAATATTAAGCATCTTGATCTATCTCTATAGATCTTGATGCCCAATATATAAGCAGCTTCACCGAGGTCTTTCATTGAAAAAGTCTTATTCAAGTATCCATTTATGCTATCCAGAAATTCTATATCATTTCCAATGAGTAATATGTCATCCACATATAATATCAGAAATGCTACAGAGCTCCCACTCACTTTCTTGTAAATACAGGCTTCTCCAAAAGCCTGTACAAAACCAAATGCTTTGATCACACTATCAAAGCGTTTATTCCAACTCCGAGAGGCTTGCACCAGTCCATAAATGGATCGCTGGAGCTTGCACACTTTGTTAGCTCCCTTTGGATCGACAAAACCTTCCGGTTGCATCATATACAACTCTTCTTCCAGAAATCCATTCAGGAATGCAGTTTTGACATCCATCTGCCATATTTCATAATCATAAAATGCGGCAATCGCTAACATGATTCGGACAGACTTAAGCATCGCTACGGGTGAGAAGGTCTCATCGTAGTCAATCCCTTGAACTTGTCGAAAACCTTTCGCGACAAGTCGAGCTTTATAGACAGTAACATTACCATCAGCGTCAGTCTTCTTCTTGAAGATCCATTTATTTTCAATTGCTTGCCGATCATCGGGCAAGTCAACCAAAGTCCACACTTTGTTCTCATACATGGATCCCATCTCAGATTACATGGCTTCAAGCCATTTTGCGGAATCTGGGCTCACCATCGCTTCTTCATAGTTCGTAGGTTCATCATGATCCAGTAGCATGACTTCCAGAATAGGATTACCGTACCACTCTGGTGCGGATCTTACTCTGGTTGATCTACGAGGTTCAGTAACAACTTGATCTGAAGTTCCATGATCATCATCATTAACTTCCTCACTAATTGGTGTAGGTGTCACAGAAACCGTTTTCTGGGATGAACTACTTTCCAATAAGGGAGCAGGTACAGTTACCTCATCAAGTTCTACTTTCCTCCCACTCACTTCTTTCGAGAGAAACTCCTTCTCTAGAAAGGATCCATTCTTAGCAACGAATGTCTTGCCTTCGGATCTGTGATAGAAGGTGTACCCAACAGTTTCCTTTGGGTATCCTATGAAGACACATTTCTACGATTTGGGTTCGAGCTTATCAGGTTGAAGCTTTTTAACATAAGCATCGCGGCCCCAAATTTTAAGAAATGACAACTTTGGTTTCTTGCCAAACCACAGTTCATAAGGCGTCATCTCAACGGATTTTGATGGTGCCCTATTTAACATGAATGCGGCCATCTCTAAAGCATAACCCCAAAATGATAGCGGTAAATCAGTAAGAGACATCATAGATCGTACCATATCTAGTAAGGTATGATTACGACGTTCGGACGCACCATTACGATGTGGTGTTCCGGGTGGCGTGAGTTGCGAAACTATTCTGCATTGTTTCAAATGTAGACCAAAATCGTAACTCAAATATTCTCCTCCACGATCACATCGTAGAAACTTTATTTTCTTGTTACGATGGTTTTCAACTTCACTCTAAAATTCTTTGAACTTTTCAAATTTTTCAGACTTATGCTTCATTAAGTATATATACCCATATTTGCTTAAATCATCTGTGAAGGTGAGAAAATAACGATATCCGCCCCGAGCCTCAACATTCATTGGACCACATACATCTGTATGTATGATTTCCAACAAATTTGTTGCTCTCTCCATGGTACCAGAGAACGGTGTTTTAGTCATCTTACCGATGAGGCACGGTTCGCAAGTACCAAGTGATTCATAACCAAGTGGTTCCAAAAGTCCATCAGTATGGAGTTTCTTCATGCGCTTTACACCGATATGACCTAAACGGCAGTGCCACAAATAAGTTGCACTATCATTATCAACTCTGCATCTTTTTGGTTTCAACATTATGAATATGTGTATCACTACTATCGAGATTCATCAAAAATAGACCACTCTTCAAGGGTGCATGACCATAAAAGATATTACTCATATAAATAGAACAACCATTATTCTCTGATTTAAATGAATAACCGTCTCGCATCAAACAAGATCCAGATATAATGTTCATGCTCAACGCTGGCACCAAATAACAATTATTTAGGTCTAATACTAATCCCGAAGGTAGATGTAGAGGTAGCGTGCCGGCCGTGATCACATCGACTTTGGAACCATTTCCCACGCGCATCGTCACCTCGTCCTTTGCCAGTGTTCGCTTAATCCGTAGTCCCTGTTTCGAGTTGCAAATATTAGCAACAGAACGAGTATCAAATACCCAGGTGCTACTGCGAGCTCTAGTAAGGTACACATCAATAACATGTATATCACATATACCTTTGTTCACCTTGCCATCCTTCTTATCCGCCAAATACTTGGGGCAGTTCCGCTTCCAGTGACCAGTCTGCTTGCAGTAGAAGCACTCAGTCTCAGGCTTAGGTCCAGACTTGGGTTTCTTCTCCTGAGCAGCAACTTGCTTACTGTTCTTCTTGAAGTTCCCCTTCTTCTTTCCTTTGCCCTTCTTATTTAAACTGGTGGTCTTATTGACCATCAACACTTGATGCTCCTTCTTGATTTCTACCTCCGCAGCTTTCAGCATTGCGAAGAGCTCGGGAATCATCTTATCCATCCCTTGCATGTTATAGTTCATCACGAAGCTCTTGTAGCTTGGTGGAAGTGATTGGAGAATTCCGTCAATGACGCTATCATCCGAAAGATTAACTCCCAGTTGAATCAAGTGATTATTATACCCAGACATCTTGAGTATATGCTCACTGACAGAACTATTCTCCTCCATCTTGCAGTTGTAGAACTTATTGGAGACTTCATATCTCTCAATCCGGGCATTTGCTTGAAATATTAACTTCAACTCCTAGAACATCTCATATGCTCCATGACATTCAAAACGTCGTTGAAGTCCCGGTTCTAAGCCGTAAAGCATGGCACATTGAACTATCGAGTAGTCATCATATTTGCTCTGCCAGACGTTCTTAACATCGTCAGTTGCATCAGCAGCAGGCCTGGCACCCAGCGGTGCTTCCAGGACGTAACTCTTCTGTGCAGCAATGAGGATAATCCTCAAGTTACGGACCCAGTCCGTGTAATTGATACCATCATCTTTCAACTTTGCTTTCTCTAGGAACGCATTAAAATTCAACGAAACAAAAACACAGGCCATCTATCTACAATCAACATAGACAAGCAAGATACTATTAGGTGCTAAGTTCATGATAAATTTAAGTTCAATTAATCATATTACTTAAGAACTCCCACTTAGAAAGACATCCCTCTAATCCTCTAAGTGATCATGTGATCCAAATCAACTAAACCATAACCGATCATCACGTGAAATGGAGTAGTTTTCAATGGTGAACATCACTATGTTGATCATATCTACTATATGATTCACGCTCGACCTTTCGGTCTCAGTGTTCCGAGGCCATATCTGCATATGCTAGGCTCGTCAAGTTTAACCCGAGTATTCTGCGTGTGCAAAACTGGCTTGCACCCGTTGTAGATGGACATAGAGCTTATCACACCCGATCATCACGTGGTGTTTGGGCACGACGAACTTTGGCAACGGTGCATACTCAGGGAGAACACTTTTATCTTGAAAGTTTAGTGAGAGATCATCTTATAATGCTACCGTCAACCAAAGCAAGATAAGATGCATAAAAGATAAACATCACATGCAATCATTATAAGTGATATGATATGGCCATCATCATCTTGTGCTTGTGATCTCCATCTCCGAAGCACCATCATGATCACCATTGTCACCGGCGCGACACCTTGATCTCCATCATGCATCGTTGTCGTCTCGCCAATCTTATGCTCCTACGACTATCGCTACCGCTTAGTGATAAAGTAAAGCATTACAGGGCGATTGCATTGCATACAATAAAGCGACAACCATACGGCTCCTGCCGGTTGCCGATAACTCGGTTACAAAACATGATCATCTCATACAATAAAATTTAGCATCATGTCTTGACCATATCACATCATAACATGCCCTGCAAAACAAGTTAGACGTCCTCTATTTGTTGTTGCAAGTTTTACATGGCTGCTACGGCTTAGCAAGAACCGTTCTTACCTACACATCAAAACCACAACGATAGTTTGTCAAGTTGGTGTTGTTTTAACCTTCGCAAGGACCGGGCGTAGCCACACTCGGTTCAACTAAAGTTGGAGAAACTTACACCCGCCAGCCAACTATGTGCAAAGCACGTCGCTAGAACCAGTCTCGCGTAAGCGTACGCGTAATGTCGGTCCGAGCCGCTTCATCCAACAATACCGCCGAACCAAAGTATGACATGCTGGTAAGCAGTATGACTTATATCGCCCACAACTCACTTGTTTTCTACTCGTGCATATGACATCTACGCATAAAACCTGGCTCGGATGCCACTGTTGGGACACACAGGATCATGGTGATGCATAGCAACGAGAGGGGAGAGTGTTGTCCGCGTACCCTCGTAGACCGAAAGCGGAAGCTTTAGCACAACATGGTTGATGTAGTCGTACGTCTTCACGATCTGACCGATCAAGTACCGAACGTACGACACCTCCGAGTTCAGCACACGTTCAGCCCGATGACGTCTGTGAGTGTAAAAACCGGCGGATCTCGGGTAGGGGGTCCTGAACTGTGCGTCTAGGCGGATGGTAACAGGAGACGGGGGACACGATGTTTTTACCCAGGTTCGGGCCCTCTCGATGGAGGTAAAACCCTACTCCTACTTGATTGATCTTGTTGATATGGGTATTACAAGAGTTGATCTACCACAAGATCGAAGAGGCCAAACCCTAGAAGCTACCCTATGGTATGATTGTTGTTTCTACAGACTAAACCCTCCGGTTTATATAGACACCGGAGGGGGCTAGGGTTACACAGCGTCGGTTACAAGGAAGGAGATCTACATATCCGTATTGCCAAGCTTGCCTTCCACGCCAAGGAGAGTCCCATCCGGATATGGGATGAAGTCTTCAATCTTGTATCTTCCTAGTCCAACAGTCCGGCCAAAGGATATAGTCCGGCTGTCCGGATACCCCTGTCGGCTTTCTGGGAACGGGGGTCCCCAGACTTGCCTGCCTGCGGCCTGCGGTGTGGATCAAAGGGGGCCCAACACGGCCCATCTTCATCAACACAGACCCAAGACCCTCGCGAGGGGCCAAACCTCGCGGGGCGGACGACACGGAGCTTCCTCGGGCATGGCCTCATCAGGCTGTCTCGCGAGGAGGCGGAGAGATCAAGGCGGGGTACCTCACGAGGTGCCCATGACGCAAGCCGTGACGACCAAGGGTGCCAGGCGGGCGCCAGCCGCGCAGTGTCCTCCGTTTACTCTTTGGTGCTAAGGGAGCAAGCGCAGGCGGGAGGATCAAGCAAAGGCACCCATTTCGGTGCAACAAGACCAAGACCAACTCCTCGACAAGGAAGAAGTCATTGTGGAGCCCGAGCCAGCGTCATCACCAGGGCCTTTGGCAGGCGAGGACCAACTTTAGTCAGGATAAGTGTACCAGATGTTCCCCTTCAAAATGGCCAACTGTTGGCGCCCTTCCCGCTCGATATTTGGGAGGAGGCCCAGAGCCTTTGTCTATAAATAGGACTAGCCACTCCCGGAGTAGGGGCATCTAGAGATCGACTAGGGATCAAGAGGCACCCAGAGAGAGAGAGAAGGGCGACTGAACCCCTCTAGCAGTTCATCGCCCCAGCCAAGAACAGGCCCTCGCGAGGCTGTTCTTCCTTGTATTGTTCATCATCGGCACAAGAGGCAATCCACCACACCACCACACTGGAGTAGGGTATTACACCACATCGGTGGCCCAAACCAGTATAAACTCTGTGTCTCTTGTGTTGCTCTTCTCGTAGCTTAGATCCTTGCGAGGCAGAGGGGTACAGGAAGGTAGGAAGCGTAATCTCCGCGCGCACCCCAGAGTTCGAACCTCAAGGGTCTACCGGAACCCGAAATCAGACATTTGGCGCGCCAGGTAGGGGTGCGCCGGAATTCGTCTTCCGCCGCTCCGTTCTCCTCCGACCATCGCGTCCATGTCTGACGACCGACGGGCTCGTGCCGGGCGCCGGGCCGCCCTCATCGCCTAGACGGCTCCCGTCGGCGGGCCTCCTCACCGTTCCCCGGCACCCGCCATCGACACCACCACCGGCCTAGCGGGGAACGGGCAGCAAGTGTCGTCTCGGCATTCGTCCGTGCGGCAAGGCGGCCGCACCGCTACACCAACACCCCCGGTCGTCGCGGCCCTCCCGGGCGGCTCGCGGGCGTCGCCTACAAGTCACCACGTCAAGCCGTTCGTCCGCTGGATCAGCGCCGCTTCCGCACGGCAGGGGGCTCTCCCGGACCGGGCGGCGCACAAGGCCGACCTGACCTTCAGCTCGGAGGACCACCCCTCCAACTCAGCTTGCTCGGGCGCGCTCCCCATGCTATGCACCCCCACCATTTTCCAGGTGGCCATCACCAGGACTCTCATCGACGGTGGTGCGGGCCTCAGCATGCTCTCGGTCGAGGCCTTCAACCTCCTCCGCATACCCCTGGAATGACTACAACCCAGCCGGCCCTTCTCGGGTGTCGGGGGCGGATCATCCAGCTCCATGGGACAAATCCGGCTCCCGGTAACCTTTGGCACCTATGGCAACTTCCCCACGGAGATGGTCGACTTTGACATCGCCCCCATCGGACTCCCCTACAACGCCATCCTCAGCTACCTGGCCCTGGCCCAGTTCATGGCCGCGACGCACCCGGCGTACAACCTCATGAAGATGCCCGGGAGCAGCGGTATCCTCACTGTGCACGGGGATACCGGAGACGCACTGCGAATGCTCAAGCTCGCCTTCAAGACGCGGATGGGTCCACCAGCGCCACTTTCACCATAGGCGCCAACCTCGAGCCCGAGCAGGAGGAAGCCCTGGTCAGATTCCTGCGCGCAAACAAGAAGGTATTTGCTCGGGAGCCGGACCAGCTGGCGGGGATCCCTAGGAGTGTAATCGAGCACCACCTCAACGTGTGCCCCAACATGCGCCCCGTGAAGTAGAAGGCAAGGCGGCAGTCCGCAAAGAAGCAGGCCTTCATCGTCCAAGAGACCCGGAAACTAGAAGCTGCGGGGGTCATTCGCGAGGTCCGATACCCGGGTTGGTTGGCCAACCCTGTCGTTGTGCCAAAAAAGGGAGGCAAGGAGCGCATGTGTGTCAACTTCACCAACCTCAACAAGGCGTGTCCACAAGATCCGTTCCCGCTCTCCCGCATCGATTAGATCGTCGATTCCACTGTGGAATGCGACCTGCTGTGCTTCCTGGATGCCTTCTCTGGGTATCACCAGATCAAGATGGCGGTAGAAGACGTCGAGAAGATAGCCTTCCTAACCCCGTGTGGGGTGTACTGCTACACATGCATGCCGTTCGGGTTGCGAAACGCGGGGGCAACCTTTCAGCGGCTGATGCACATCACGTTGGGCCGGCAGCTCGGGAAGAATGTCGAGGCTTACGTCGATGATATTGTGGTGAAGTCTCGGGAGGCCAAGACCCTGATACAAGACTTGGAGGAAACCTTCGCGAGCCTCGACGCGGTGAGCCTGCAGCTCAACCCAGAGAAGTGTGTGTTTGGGGTCCCCTCAGGCAAGCTCTTGGGTTTCCTCGTGTCCCACCGAGGCATTGAGGCCAAGCCAGAGAAGGTCAAGGCGGTCGAGGACATGAGCCCGCCAAAGACCCTCAGGGAAATGCAGAAGCTCACTAGGCGCGTGACCGCGCTAGGGCGCTTCATCTCCAGGCTAGGGGAGCGGGCACTGCCTTTCTTCCAGCTAATGAAGAAAAAGGGGCCCTTTGAATGGACTAAAGAGGCCGACAAGGCATTCCAAGATCTCAAGAGATACCTGACCAGCCCTCCGGTCATGGTGGCCTTGCACCCTCAGGAGCCTCTGGTGCTCTACCTCGCCGCCACTCCTTACTCCGCCAGCGCAGCCCTAGTGGCGGTTAGAGAGGAGCGTCGAATCAAAACCGCAGCCGCAGCCCAGGACAAGACCAAGCAGGAACAAAGGAGGCCCACAGAAGCCGCCACGGCAGTTGAGGAGAATCAGCCGCCGTGGAGAAGCGCACTAGAGGTGGAAGGGGCTCCTCACCTGGACAGTCGGCCTCCTGAGGCCTCACCGCCTCCGGAGGCACAATCATCTCCGGAGGGCACCACAAGCGTTGACACACCCAGCCTCATTGAACACCCCGTGTACTTCGTCAGCACGGTATTGCGGGACGCGAGAGCACGATACCCATGCCTCAGAAGCTCCTCCTCGCAGTACTGGTGGCCTCACGCAAGTTGCAGCACTACTTTCAGGGTCACCCCGTCAAGGTCGTCTCGTCATACCCCATGGAGAGGGTGCTCAGGAGCCCTAACTCGGCCGGAAGGGTCGCGGAGTGGAACATAGAACTGCAAGCGTTCCAGCTCGAATTCAGCACGACCAGGGTCATCAAGGGAGCAGCATTAGCGGATTTTGTGGCAGAATGGATGGAGGCACCAGGCCTCAAGGCCGACGAGGATCGGTCCCTCTTCCCGGGGAGCGAGGCACCAGAAGGCTGGGTCATGTACTTTGATGGGGCGTTCTCAAGGCATGGTGCTGGGGCTGGGGCTGTGCTCATATCGCCCACCCAGGACAAGCTCTACTACGCAGTACAGCTCTGTTTCCAGCAAGGCGAGAAGGTCTCCAACAACATAGCAGAGTATGAAGGTCTGATAGCGGGCTTGAAGGCCGCAGTCGCCCTGGGGGTGAAATGCCTCACCATCAAGGGCGATTCGCAGCTCCTCGTCAATTTTTCCAACAAGGTGTACGAGCCGAAGGACGAGCACATGGAGGCCTACCTTGCAGAGGTCCGCAAGATGGAGAAGCAGTTCTGGGGACTGGAGTTGAAGCATGTACCCCGTGGCACCAATCAAAAGGCCGACAACATCGCCAGGCGGGCATCCAGGCGGCTACCTCAAGAGCCTGGCGTCTTCAAGGAACGACTCTTCAAGCCCTCGGTGCTGTCGATGTTATCAAACACGGCTCAACCTCGAGAAGATCTCCCCCAGCCACCTGCCTCAGGAGCCCCGGTCTGCGGCCCGGCCTCAGGAGCGCGCCTGCTCCTGACGATGGAACCTCAGGAGGCATGCTGGATCACGGAGCTCCGGAGTTACTTAACGCAGGGGATCCTGCCGGAGAAGGAGGAGGAAGCAGAGCGTGTGGCGCGGCAGGCCACGACATACTGCATCAAGGATGGAGAGCTCTATCGAAAGTGACCAAACGACGTATCCCTGCGCTGCATCTCCACAGAGCAAGGGAAGGAACTGGTGGAAGACACACACGGTGGAGACTGCGGACATCATTCATCATCACGGACCCTCGTCGGCAAGGCGTTTTGCAGTGGGTTTTACTGGCCCACCGCACTCAATGACGCCGTCGAACTGGTGAAAGCTTGTGAGGCCTGCCAGTTCCACGCCAAGCAGATCCATTAGCCAGCGGGAGGCCTGCAGACAATACCCCTTTCGTGGCCATTTGTAGTCTGGGGGTTGGACATCCTGGGCCCGTTTCCTCGGGCGCGAGGGGGCTACCGCTACCTCTACGTCGCCGTGGACAAGTTCACCAAGTGGTCTGAAGTAGAGGCCGTCCGCACCATCCCCGCCGGTTCCATGGTCAAGTTCATCAGGGGCATCGTGAGCCGGTTCGGGGTGCCAAACCGCATCATCACAGACAACGGTTCGCAGTTCACCAGTAACCTCTTTAAAACATACTATGCTAACCTTAGGATGCAGATATGCTACGCTTCGGTGGCACACCCCCGAAGCAACGGCCAGGCGGAGCGGGCCAACGCGGAGTTCCTAAGGGGCCTCAAAACTAGGATGTTCAAGAAGAAGCTGGAAGCCTGCGGAAGGGGTTGGTATGACGATCTTCCGGCCGTGTTGTGGTCCATCCGCACGACCGCAACCAAGCCGACGGGAGAGACCACATTCTTCCTGGTCTATGGAGCCGAGGCGGTCCTCCCTCATGAGGTCAGACGTCGCTCCGCACGGGTCCTGGCATTCGACGAAGCGCAGCAGGACGCCAGGCGGGGGATGGACCTCGTGCTGGGGGAGGAACGCCGCCGAGAAGCCGCACTGCGGGCGGCGAGGTACCAACAAGCGCTGCGAAGATATCACTGCCACCACATCCGCCCCAGAACCCTCGAGGTAGGAGACCTCGTGCTCAGGCGGGCCCTCTCCAGGGAGGGGCTACACAAGCTCTCTCCCATTTGGGAGGGCCCATTCAAGGTTGTTCATGTTTCCAGGCCTGGCTCCGCGCGCTTGGAGACTCAGGAGGGGGTGCCAATTCAGAACGCGTGGAACATCCAGCACCTCCGGAGGTTCTACCCCTGAAAAGGCCCAGAGCCTGTGAAGAAGGCGAATGCCTGTGAAGCTATCGCGTTTTGAAAAAGGCCCAGAGCCTATGAAGAAGGCAAACGCCTGTGAAGATTATCCTTTTTGGAAAAGGCCCAGAGCCTGTGAAGAAGGCGAACGCCTGTGAAGCTATCGCGTTTTGGAAAAGGCCCAGAGCCTGTGAAGAAGGCGAACGCCTATGAAGATTATCCTTTTTGGAAAAGGCCCAGAGCCTGTGAAGAAGGCGAACGCCTGTGAAGCAACCGCGTTTTGGAAAAGGCCCGAAGCCTGTGAAGAAGGCCAACGCCTGTGAAGCTCGCCGCCCGTGACACTCTCACGTAATAATGAGTGTGGCTGTACACGCCCCGGAGTCTCAGGAGCGACGGCCTCAGGCCCTGGGGCTCCCTCCCACGCCCAGTGGCAGCACTTAGCTCTGCGCTGGTGAGAAGACGTCGAAGACTAGATTAGGTGCCGGACGCGGCTTTTTCATTTGCTTTCCGCAGTTGTCTTGTTTTCGTTCAAAGTTTTATTGGAGTTGTTGCCGCCTTTGACTTATGGTTCTTCGACTTTTTCACTCTCATGCCTCGATTTCTCTTATGCAAAGCCTCGCGAGGGAAGAGGCAGCCCAGCGCCCTCGCTAGTATTTCCGTCCTAGCCGTTCAAGGTTTCGCGACCTGTGTCTACTACAGGAGCACCCCTCCAGTCCATGCCCCATGGGTACCGCGACATGAACACAGGGCCTGGGTCGGTCGCGCCCCCATGGCTGGGGTTGGAAACTATCTACACATGGGCACGGTAATGAAAGCAAAGTGATAATTAACAGCGATAACTCAAACACGCCCCCGCGGGGCCCCACGCTACAGTCTTTTTCATACAGGACAAAAGGAAAGGAAGGGCAAATTGGGCACAGCTCGCCTCACGCCGGCCTACTGAAGACTTGAGCCGCCTCCAGGACTCAAGCAGACTCCCTCTCGCGCTTCACCGAGGCGCGACGGCGGGCAGACGCACCACCACCTCCCAGGCAGGTGTGGCGGCGTGGGGGCTGACCGCGGCCACCGCTGGAAGAGTCG
This sequence comes from Aegilops umbellulata, assembly GCA_032464435.1. Taxonomy (NCBI): domain Eukaryota; kingdom Viridiplantae; phylum Streptophyta; class Magnoliopsida; order Poales; family Poaceae; genus Aegilops; species Aegilops umbellulata. The sequence goes on from CP136055.1 coordinate 508,507,199, forward strand.
CCGCCCGAGGAAGCACTGGTGAAGCTTGGGGATCCCTGAGCACCGCCGACCACGCGAGCGCTGCCTTCTCCGTCGTTGCCGGGACTGGGTTCCCGGCCGCGATCGTCGTCCTTAGGGCAGCACCCTGCGCGGCGACCATCTTCCCCGAACACCCTCACGAAGGGGGTGGCATCACCGTCAAACTTGAAGTGCAGGGTGCACCGACGGCTCAGGCCCCGCGCGTGCGCAAACGTCTGCCAACCGCGGGCCAGGGCCAGGCTCCCAGCCGCGGAGACCTCCTGTGCAGCCCATGAAGCCCGGCAGCAGCAACCGTCTGCCTGAAGCCAGAGGCCACCGGGGGCACCGGCCGGGAGCTTGCCGAGGAGGAAGCGAGGAAGATGGAGCTGGGTGCTAGTCGGCTCCGCACCTCTACCACGCGGGAACGAGACCTAGGGGGATGCGCGACCGAGGCGTGCCCCCCGGTCGCCGCTGCCCGCCTGTCACCAAGCTGGAGACCACCCCCATGGTCGTGAAGGGCTGTCGTCGTGGCCACGGGATGTTTGCGAGGGCGCCCCCGGCCGCGCTTGGGTGGAGGAGAGGCAGGCTCAACCCGGCGAGCCTTCCCTTTCTCCACGGCTAAGAACCTCCTCGATGGCGTCATGGAGGAGGAGGAGAAGCAAGGGGGATGGACCGGAAAGGCGCGTGCCGCTCAGTACTTATAGCCGGCGAAGGCCAACTGTCGGCCCCCACGATCTCAGGTAATCATGACCCGTTTTGCATGCAGGGACTTGTCCAATCCCTGCAGATGCCGAGGCGTCGTGGGGAGCGGAGACGCCCACGTCCAATCAACCGCCACGCGGCGCCCAAGGCCGCAGGCTATTAGGGCCCGTGGCGCTTCGCCCTTGCCCTTTCGCCTCACTGCACGGCCAAGTCCGGGCGCGCCTTGGTCCCGGGGGCTACTGTCGGTGTTCTAGGAATGGGGGTCCCCAGACTTGCCTACTTGTGGCCTGCGGCGTGGCTCAAAGGGGGCCCAGCATGGCCCATCTTCATTAACACAGACCCAAGACCCTCGCGAGGGGCCAGACCTCGCGGGGCGGACGACACGGAGCTTCCTCAGGCACGGCCTCATCAGGCTGTCTCGCGAGGAGGCGGAGAGATCAAGGCGGGGTACCTCACGAGGTGCCCATGACGCAAGCCGTGACGACCAAGGGTGCCAGGCGGGCGCCAGCCGTGCAGTGTCCTCCCTTTCCTCTTTGGTGCTAAGGGAGCAAGCGCAGGCGGGAGGATCAAGCAAAGGCACCCATTTCAGTGCAACGAGACCAAGGCCAACTCCGCGACAAGGAAGAAGTCATTATGGAGCCCGAGCCAGCGTCATCACCAGGGCCTTTGGCAGGCGAGGACCAACTTTAGTCAGGATAAGTGTACCAGATGTTCCCCTTCAAAATGGCCAACTGTTGGTGCCCCTCCCGCTCGATATTTGGGAGGAGGACCAGGGCCTTTGCCTATAAATAGGACTAGCCACTGCCGGAGTAGGGGCATCTAGAGATCGACTAGGGATCAAGAGGCACCCAGAGAGAGAGAGAGAGAGAGAGAGAGAGAGAGAGAGAGAGAGAGAGAGAGAGAGAGAGAGAGAGAGAGAGAAGGGCGACTGAACCCCTCTAGCAGTTCATCTCCCCAGCCAAGAACAGGCCCTCGCGAGGCTGTTCTTCCTTGTATTGTTCATCATCGGCCCAAGAGGCAATCCACCACACCACCACACTGGAGTAGGGTATTACACCACATCGGTGGCCCGAACCAGTATAAACTCTATGTCTCTTGTGTTGTTCTTCTCGTAGCTTAGATCCTTGCGAGGCGGAGGGGTACAGGAAGGTAGGAAGCGTAATCTCCGTGCGCACCCCAGAGTTCGAACCTCAAGGGTCTGCCGGAACCCAAAATCCGACAACCCCCTAATCCAGGACTCCCTCAGTAGCACCTGAACCAGGCTTCAATGACGATGAGTCTGGCACGCAGATTATCTTCGGCATTGCAAGGCGGGTTCCTCCTCCGAACACTTCATAAAAGATTTTGAACATGTGGAACATGTCCGGCTCTGCAAAACAAGTTCCACATACAACCGTAGAGAGAATAATATTTCCACAAATCTAATCTGCTGACATACCTCGTAGTGTGACATCACACCACAACCAGGTCTTTATTCGAATCGTTTTCATAACCAATCTCAGCGTGTTCCGCGAGGCGGTTTCCTCGGCACGTCTTGTCGAAGCAGAGATCGTCTTCCCTTTATTACGGGATTCCCATCAATACGGACGTGGGTAACCCAACCGCGCCATTAATTACGACGCTTGGGGGATAAGTGAGTTTACCAGGTTGGTGGGGGCGCATAGTTTCGTCCGCCCTTATAAAGGGATAAGGGTTCACCTTTTTCTACCCATGCCTTCTTCCTCATTGCTCATCCATTCTTGCGCACTCGAGCTCCAGCGCCCAAGTCCGCATCCTTCTCCTCAAACCTCTCCAAACATGTCCGGAGCGGGAGGTAAGTGGATGGTCTCCTCCATCACGGAGGGAGACGTCAAAAAGCTGAGGGGAGCCGGATACCTGTCCGAGGATATCGCACACCGGCTCCCAGATGAGGGGCAACTCATCCCTACCCCCAGGCCCCATGAGAGGGTAGTATTCCTTACCCACTTCTTCCGCGGACTGGGATTTCCCCTCCACCCATTCGTCCGTGGGCTCATGTTCTACTACAGCCTGGATTTTCACGATCTCGCCCCGAACTTCATCCTCAACATCTCAGCGTTTATCGTCGTGTGTGAGGCCTTCCTCCTCATCAAGCCCCACTTCAGCCTATGGCTGAAAACCTTCAACGTTAAACCGAAGGTGGTGGGCGGCCAGCAGGTGGAGTGTGGAGACGCCATGGTGGGCAAAATGCCCAACGTCACATGGCTCGAGGGCTCATATGTGGAGACCATAAAGGGGTGGCAATCGGGGTGGTTTTACATCACCGAGCCGCGCGACACCAAATGGGCGGCGGCCCCCGAATTCCGATCCGAAATCCCCACGCGGCTCACCTCCTGGAAAGAGTAGGGCCTGCCCTGGGTCAATCCCGTAGAGCTGACCGGACTCCAGACCTGCATCCAAAATATGATAAACAGGAAGCTCAAGCTTGTCAACATAGTCCAGGTCATGCTCATCCGCCGGATCCTCCCGTGTCAACAACGTGCATTCAATTTATGGGAGTTCGAATCGGCCCAGCACCAGACTCTGAGCGAGCTCTTCGACACGATGCACAAGGATGTCTGGAAGGTGATGTTTAAGAGTGTCGAGGTTCCCCCTCCCCTCACCGAGGATCGCGGACTCAGCACGCAGCGCCAAGCCGGCTCGGTAAGCTCTTTTATTACTTATAGGGTATTCATTCTCCATAGTTTTACCATGTGCGGGATCTGAGCTCCCATGCCTTTGACAGGACTGGGTGGAGACATCGGAGCTGATTGACTGTCCGGTCCCTCTGCCCGAAGACCCTGCAGATGCTCTCCTGACGGAGATGCTGACTCCGGCTCCTTACGAGGTGTCGGAGAAGAAGATCAAGAAGAAGGCCACGGGAACCCGAAAGAGTTCTCAGCGCCAGGTGGTATCGGACTCATCGTCTGATAACTCCGAGACGCACTCCTCCCGTGAAAATGAGGAGGAGGCAGATAAAGGTTCTCCCCTCCAACCGGGGGAGACAAGAAAAGGAAGGCCGCCCCAACCGGGGAGGCCGGAGGGTCCAAGAAGGGAAGGACTCTCCTTCCGGACTATTCCACCACCGCCGCCAACAGCGAAGACGAGTGGTTACCCAGGGCCAAGCCCCTGGCGAAGTCGTAAGTATTAGGATACCAGAGTAACTCATGGCATAGTTTAATTGCACAACTTTTCCTAACGCCGAATATGGTTACGCAGTCTGTCCCGGGCCCGTATCAACGTATCCTCGTCGAGCGGTTCTTTGGACTTGTCGGATATGAATAGTGATTCACTTCCGACCGCCTCCTCTCCTCGCCCCACGGATAATGTCGAGGTATTGTCTCAAGGGGCACCGAGCCGAGGGGAGGTAGTCCTGGAGGCGCCTCAAGGCGACCTTTCGGACTCCAGGCGCAAAGGGAGCAAGACTCCTACGGGCTCCAAGTTCGGCCCCCAATCAAGCACCGCGCCGGAACCTCCAGTGGTTCCGGACTTCTGTAGGCGGCCCCCTTCCAAGAGGGGCAAGCCACCCGTGCCGGTGACCTCTGTCCATCCAGAGGCACCGGACAACCTGCTGGGAGCGCTTCGCGGCGCTTCCATCGACGAAGAGCACCGCACTATTATGAGTGCGGTGATCAAGAAGGTTCAGTCCGCCAAGAGCGGACTGACTGAAGCCTGTGCCAGCCTTCTAACAGGATTTGAGGTACGTATTTAAAATATAGGAAAATATTACCACATAGACAATAGCCCCTGATGCTCTATTTGGTGTTCACAAAGAAAAGTCGAATAGAGGATCAAATAATATTTGCAGGAGTCTAATACAAGTATGTCTATATGCGTATGCAGGCTTCGGTGCTGACCTCTGCCGCACTGACTGCGGAGGTCACCGTACTGAAGCAGAACCTCGAGCAGTCCGAGGAAGAGCTCGTCCTTGCCAAGAGGCAGCTCGAGGAGAACAAAGGTAAGTAATACCTTGTCTAGATATATATAAAAAAAGATGTGGTTGCAAAATGATAGGATCATCATGGATGTGCCAGGGGCCACGACCGAGGTGGCGACCCTGAAGCAAGCGTTGTCCGAGGCCAAAAACAAAGTGGCCAAGGAGCGCGCCGAGCGGGAGAAACAAGAGGCACGGGTGGGCGAGGTGCAGCAAGAGCTCCAGGCTCTCGTGAAGAAGCACGAGACTTTGGAGCTTGACTCGAAGACGCGAGAGTCTGAGCTTGCCGCGGCCCTCGAGAGCACAAAGCATGCCAAGGCTGAAGCCCAAAAGGCCCTCCAGGAAATTGAGGTGATGAGGAAGATAGCGGCGGGTAAGGCATTCATTATGCAAAGCAAGCATGTGAAAGTAAATTACTTGTTACTTACCCGAGTCTGGAGCTCTCCAGGAGCATTCGTAGATTTGCCCCGCAGTGTGTCGGATGCCGCAAAGTACTACCAGGCCGAGGAGGGAAGCTCGATGAAGAAGTTGTTCTGGTCTCAGTATACTAGGACCGAACACCCGATGCCTGTGAGCGACCAGCTGAAGCAACTGGTCGAGCTGCACAAGGCGGCCGAACAGGCCATGAGGGGCCTTATAGTCCGGATGTGGTCTGGCGACTCCCTTCCCAACAGCTACTTCGGCCTGGTGAGGCAGCTTGTGGATGCCTGCCCACGGCTGGAAGTCATAAAGTGGTCCGTCTACATCGAAGGTGCACGCTGGGCTTTTGCCCGTGCGAAGGTGCACTGGGCCAAGATGGATGCCGAGAAGCTGGTGAAGGAGGGGCCGCCGCAGGGCAAGGAGCATCGCCACCCTGAAATGTATTATGAGGGTGTCCTGAAGGGTGCCCGTCTTGTGGCGGATGAGTGTGTGAAGGATGTAATTTTTGAATGAACTTGCTCGTGTGGTCCTGTATTATGAAAACTTGTTCATATGCGCTATGAAACGCTTGTTTGAATTTAAAATATTACCTTCTGTGCGGCTGTTTATCAAATCTGAAAGATGGCCAGTCGTCGGCTTCTGCCCCCATGCCACGAGTGCTGGGGTGTTCGGGATAAATCTGAGCACTCTTTTTCCCATTGTTGGGTCCTCCGAGGGAGGTGCTCAGCGCAACGAACAAAGCAATCGCACTATAATGCTATATCAATCTCACTTAGCCATAGAAGTCTACAATTTTAAATTTTGGCGAAGCCCCTAGTGTTCGGAAGGCCGAATTCGGGGCGCTATACACGCCTAAGCCGGATAAAGCCGACTCCTCGCCCTAAGCGGCATAAGTCTTTAGGGACTCGAGACCTCTCGAACAGCGACCAGCTCTCGCCTTATCATGACAGTCAGTTTTAGCTTTCTATACTGAGGTGCTTGCCCAGATGAACCGGGGCACAATCGCAGTAGTTCTCCCAGTGCTACCTTAGCCGATATAGCGGAACGTAAGGTACCAAAACATGGGAGCCGGGCAAACCCAACTATTGACCCAAGACATGATTCGGAGCTGATGCATATAATGCTATAAGTTCGGGGTGCCGCATTATCAAAAGTGTTCGTACTTCTCACGCCGTATTATGGGGTACTTAAGCCCCTGGCGCATTGGCCGTACCAGAGTGTACGGGTGCTGAATGTCATAAATGAACATATATATATAAAAAGGAATAGATAATGCGATAATAGACTATGCTATGCATTGTTTATTCAAAAGGGTGCGTCGAAGCATAATGATACAAGTAGTGCGATAAGCAAAAAATAGGACTATTTGACATGTCCCCTCCAAGGGCAAGCTGCGGAATGGTATTTAAAGCAGGTATTTCACTCGTTATCAGAGACCACCTGGGAGTTCCATGGTGCGACGTAGCTTTCTGCCTCCTTGGTTGTTGTATCATGTGTCCGGCAATCGTACTGCCGGATGGGGTTTCCAGAGAGTAAAGTCCCGAAAGAGAGAAAAAATAACAAAGCGGGAAGACCCGAGTGTGGTTGAGCCGCGTTTTAGGGCGTGCCATAGTCGTGCCCCCACCTATGCCCATGGTATTTTCGATGCGTAATTATGTACGCCTGGCACAGATTTCGCCGTTTGGCTGGGACTGGGGTGGGGGCCGCATTGCTATGCGAGCTCGGAATGTGCCAGGCGGTCTTGTTGTAGATTACTACGGGCGCGCTTGGCGGCATCCGGGTGTTTGATCGCCGAACTGGTTGATTGCCTTAAGAGGCTGCTTTGCGCTTCTGCTGTGAGGGCTGCAGTGTGCTCCTCCGTGCGGAGAGAGCGCTCTGTGTTTCCATTGACTGTGACGACCCCTCGAGGTCTTGGCATCTTGAGCTTGAGGTATGCATAATGCGGTACCGCATTGAACCTCGCAAATGCGGTTCGCCCGAGCAGTGCATGATTGCCACTGCGGAACGGAACTATATCGAAGATTAACTCCTCGCTTTGGAAGTTATCCGGGGATCCGAAGACCACTTCTAGTGTGACTGAGCTTGTGCAATGGGCCTCTACACCTGGTATGACGCCTTTGAAGGTCGTTTTTGTGGGTTTGATCCTTGAGGGGTATATACCCATTTTGTGCACTATGTCCTGACAAAGCAGGTTCAGGCTGCCGCCGCCGTCCATAAGGACTCGAGTGAGGTGAAATCCGTCTATGATTGGGTCTAGGACCAGTGCGGCGAATCCGCCATGACGGATACTAGTGGGGTGGTCCCTGCGATCGAAGGTGATCGGACAGGAGGACCATGGGTTGAACTTTGGTGCGACTGGCTCCAACGCATATACGTCCCTTAGCGCACGCTTCCACTCCCTCTTGGGGATGTGGGTGATACGTCTCCGTCGTATCTATAATTTTTGATTGTTCCATGCCAATATTATTCACTCTCATATACTTTTTGGCAACTTTTTATATTATTTTTGGGACTAACATATTGATCCAGTGCCCAGTGCCAGTTCCTATCTGTTGCATGTTTTATGTTTCGCAGAATATCCATATCAAACGGAGTCCAAACAGGAGAAAAACGGACGGAGCTTATTTTTGGAAAATATGGAAAATTCCAGAAGAAAAATCCACGCGAGACGGTGCCCGAGGTGGTCACGAGGCAGGGGGGCGAGCCCCTCCCCCTAGGCGCGCCGCCTACCCCCGTGAGCCCACCGTAAGGTGGTTGATGCTCTTCTTTTGCCACAAGAAAGATAATATTCGGAAAAAAAACACAGTAAAGGTTTCAGGCCAATCAGAGTTACGGATCTCCATATATATGCGAAACGATGAAACAAAGCCAGAACAGAACGCAGAAACAGAGAGATAGATCCAATCTCGGAGGGGCTCTCGCCCCTCCCAAGCCATGGGAGCTAAGGAACAGAGGGGAAACCCTCCTCCCATCTAGGGAGGAGGTCAAGGAAGAAGAAGAAGGAGGGGGGCTCTCTCCCCCTCGCTTCCGGCACCGGAACACCGCCGGGGGCCATCATCATCACCGCGATCTTCACCAACACCACCGTCATCTTCACCAATGTCTCCATCACCTTCCCCCCTCTATCTATAGCGGTCCACTCTCGTGCAACCCGCTGTACCCTCTACTTGAACATGGTGCTTTATGCTTCATATTATTATCCAATGATGTGTTGCCATCCTATGATGTCTGAGTAGATTTCTATTGTCCTATCGGTGATTGATGAATTGCTATGATTGGTTTGAGTTGCATATTTTATTGGTGCTGTCCTATTGTGCCCTCCGTGTCGCGCAAGCGTGAGGGATTCCCGCTGTAGGGTTTGCAATATGTTTATGATTTGCTTATGGTGGGTGGCGTGAGTGACAGACACACAGACCCGAGTAAGTAGGTTGTTTGCGTATGGGATAAAGGGGACTTGATACTTTAATGCTATGGTTGGGTTTTTACCTTAATGAATCTTTAGTAGTTGCGGATGCTTGCTAGAGTTCCAATCATAAGTGCATATGATCCAAGTAGAGAAAGTATGTTAGCTTATGCCTCTCCCTCAAATAGAATTGCAATAACGATTATCGGTCTAGTAACATAGTCAGTTGCCTAGGGACAATTCCACAACTCCTATCACCACTTTTCCATACTCGCTATATTTACTTTAGTTGTGTCTTTACCTTAACAGCCCCTAGTTTTATTTTCGTGCTCTTTACTTTCTTGCAAGCTTATCCAAAAACGCCTACAAAGTACTTCTAGTTTTATACTTGTTCTAGGTAAAGCGAACGTCAAGCATGCGTAGAGTTGTATCGGTGGTTGATAGAACTTGAGGGAATATTTGTTCTACCTTTAGCTCCTCATTGGGTTCGACACTCTTACTTATCGAAAGAGGCTACAATTGACCCCCTATACTTGTGGGTTATCAAGACCTTTTTCTGGCGCCGTTGCCAGGGAGCAATAGCGTGGGGTGAATATTCTCGTGTGTGCTTGTTTGCTTTATCAGTAAGTAATTTTTATTTGCTGTTCTTAGTTGTTTTCTATCTTTAGTTATGGGTAGGAAACGCAAAATACCAAAAAAATTAGTTGTACCTACTGCTCCAATGGTTGAAGAACACTCAAAATCTATCACACTACTGAAGCTTTTTACTTGGATCATCTTCGACCCCTTTGTGCTCGTGCTAAAACCCCAACTAGCTTAGTTGAGGGCAAATCTTTAGATGAGCATGCTTGTTATGTGCGACACCGTATATCTGAAAAAGGGAAACTATTATGGGGTCAAATTCAACGTTTGCAATGCTATGCTTGGAATTTATGCTATTATTATGATTTTACTTGTTGTTCTAAAAACCCTAAGAAACACCTTCCCTACCAATGTGAGTTTATTGATAATGGAATCTTATCCTCGTATGCTAAGGGTGTTTATAATTACTATGATGTTCAACAAATTGAAGAATTTGTTGCTTTTAAGGGTGCTTACGAAATTGCTTCTTTGATTGAAAAGTATGGTGCTACTCTTTACGAATCTGAAAATTTTTCCATACTTAAATATTGCTATGATAATTATGCTTCTAATCCTTATGTTAAACCATATATTGAGAACTACTCCGTTGTCCAAGAAGAGACTAATATTTTGCAGGAATCTATGGAAGAAGAAATTGATGAAACTATGAGCTCATTGGATGAAAAAGATGAGGAGGAGAGCGAAGAACAAAAGGAGGAAGAGCGGATTGATCACCCGTGCCCACCTTCTAATGAGAGTAACCCTCCAACTCATACATTATTTAATTCCCCTTCGTGCTTACCGAAGGATGATTGCTATGATGATTGTTATGATCCCGTTGATTCTTTTGAAACATCCCTTTTTGATGATGCTTGCTATGCTTGTGGCCAAGATGCCAATATAAATTATGCTTATGGAGATGAACTTGCTATGGTTCCTTATGTTAAACATGAAATTGTTGCTATTGCACCCATGCATGATAGTCCTATTATCTTTTTGAACTCTCCCGACTACACTATATCGGAGAAGTTTGCACTTATTAAGGATTACATTGATGGGTTGCCTTTTACCGTTACACATGATGATTTTGATAGGTATAATATGCATGTGCTTGCTGCTCCTACTTCCAATTATTATGAGAGAGGAACTATATCTCCACCTCTCTATGTCTCCAATACGATAAAATTGCAAGAAACTGTTTATACTATGCATTGGCCTTTACTTTGTGTGCATGAATTGTTCTTTTATGACATGCCGATGCATAGGAAGAGAGTTAGACTTCATCATTACATGATATATATTACTTTGTGCTCACTACTAAATTACAAATCATTGCTAATTAAAATTGGCTTTAATATACCTTGGGATCCGGGTGGATTCATTACTTGAGCACTATATGCCTAGCTTAACGGCTTTAAAGAAAGCGCTGCCAGGGAGACAACCCGGAAGTTTTAGAGAGTCATTTATTTCTGTTGAGTGCTTTCATATAGTTTAAAAACAACAAAAATAAAGAGGGGAACCCAAAAAATTTTCAAAAAGGAAAGTGAAAGTGAGAAAGACAAGCATTGTTGAAGTGGGAGAGCTCCTTGAACTTTGTTCATGCTCACGACAACTTTGTGAATCTTAATTACAGAAACTTTTCAACAAAAATAATTACCCCCTTGTACAATTCCATTGTATTATAAAAATAATGTGCCAATATTTGCCTTTAGGATGTTTACAATGCTTGTTGCTTTGTGCGGTGCAGGACAGAAACTTTGGCTGTAGTGCGTGAATTTTAATTTTTTTACTGGAACGTCAAATGGTTCTGATTCTTTTTGCACTGTCTTTCTGTACAAATTGTTTATTTTTCCTAATTTTGGCAGAATTGTTAAAGTAAAATAAGTATGGTGAATGTTCATATTGATACAGACTGTTCTGTTTTAGACAGATTCTGTTTTTGATGCATGGTTTGCTTGTTTTGATGAAACTATCAATTTATATCAGTGGATTAAGCCATGAAAAAGTTATACTACAGTATACGCAATGCAAGAACAAAATATGAATTGGTTTGCAACAGTACTTAGAGTTGTGATTTGCTTTATTATACTAACGGATCTTACCGAGTTTTCTGCTGACGTTTTGTGTGGATGAAGTGTTTGATTGAGAAGGTTTCGATGTGAGAAGAAGGAAGAGAGGAAAGAGCTCAAGCTTGGGGATGACCGAGGCACCCCAAGTAAATATTCAAGGAGACTCAAGCGTCTAAGCTTGGGGATGCTGGGGAGGCATCCCCTCTTTCTTCAACAAATATCGGTATGTTTTCAGATTCGTTTCGTTCGTGCGATATGTGCAAGTCTTGGAGCGTCTTTTGCAATTAGGTTTTTATTTTTTATTTTATGCACCATTCTGGTATGAGATGGTCCTTGGTTGATTTATAGAATGCTCATTACACTTCACTTATATCTTTTGAGCATGGCTTTATAGAATGCTTCATGTGCTTCACTTATATCATTTGAAGTTTGGATTGCCTGCTTCTCTTTACATATACAACCGCCATTTGTAGAATGCTCTTTTGCTTCACTTATATTTGTTAGAGTTTGGGCATATCTTTTGTAGAAATAATTAAACTCTCTTGCTTCACTTATATCTATTTAGAGAGATGACAGGAATTGGTCATTCACATGGTTAGTCATAAAATCCTACATAAACTTGTAGATCGCTGAATATGATATGTTTGATTCCTTGCAATAGTTTTGCGATATAAAGATGGTGATATTAGAGTTATGCTAGTGGGTGGTTGTGGATTGTAGAGACACTTGTGTTGAGGTTTGCAAGTCCCGTAGCATGCACGTATGGTAACCGTTGTGTGACAAATTTGAAGCATGGGGTGTTTCTTTGATTGTCTTCCTTATGAGTGGCGGTCGGGGACGAGCGATGGTCTTTTCCTACCAATCTATCCCCCTAGGGGCATGCATAGTAGTACTTTGCTTCGAGGGCTAATAAACTTTTGCAATAAGTATATGAGTTCTTTATGACTAATGTGAGTCCATGGATTATACGCACTTTTACCTTTCCATCATTGCTAGCCTCTTCGGTACCGTGCATTGCTCTTTCTCACCTCGAGAGTTGGTGCAAACTTCGCCGGTGCATCCAAACCCCGTGATATGATACGCTCTGTCACACATAAGCCTCATTATATCTTCCTCAAAACAGCCACCATACCTACCTATTATGGCATTTCCATAGCCATTCCGAGATATATTGCCATGCAACTTCCATCATCATCATATACATGACTTGAGCATTCATTGTCATATTGCTTTGCATGATCATAAGATAGCTAGCATGATGTTTTCATGGCTTGTCCGTTTTTTGAAGTCATTGCTACGCTAGATCATTGCACATCCCGGTACACCGCCGGAGGCATTCATATAGAGTCATACCTTTGTTCTAGTATCGAGTTGTAATATTGAGTTGTAAGTAAATAAAAGTGTGATGATCATCATTATTAGAGCATTGCCCCAGTGAGGAAAGGATGATGGAGACTATGATTCCCCCTCAAGTCGGGATGAGACTCCGGACGAAAATAAAAAAAATAAAAAACATATAAAAAAAGAGAAAGGCCAAAAAAAGAGAAGGCCCAAAAAAATGAGAGAAAACGAGAGAAGGGGCAATGTTACTATCCTTTTACCACACTTGTGATTCAAAGTAGCACCATGTTCTTCATATAGAGAGTCTCTTGAGTTGTCACTTTCATATACTAGTGGGAATTTTAATTATAGAACTTGGCTTGTATGTTCCAACGATGGGCTTCCTCAAATGCCCTAGGTCTTCATGAGCAAGCAAGTTGGATGCACACCCACTTAGTTTCTTTTGTTGAGCTTTCATACACTTATACCTCTTAGTGCATCCGTTGCATGGCAATCCCTACTCCTCGCATTGACATCAATTGAGGGGCATCTCCATAGCCCGTTGATTAGCCGCGTCGATGTGAGACTTTCTCCTTTTTTTGCTTTCTCCACATAACCTCCATCATTATATTCTATTCCACCTATAGTGCTATATCCATGGCTTGCGCTCATGTATTGCGTGAGGGTTGAAAAAGCTGAAGCGCGTTAAAAATATGAACCAATTGCTCGGCTTGTCATCGGGGTTGTGCATGATAGGGGCATTTTGTGTGACGAAAATGAAGCATGGCCAAACTGTATGATTTTGTAGGGATAAGCTTGCTTTGGCCTTGTTGTTTTGAAAAGACATGATTGCTTTATTGGTACGCTCGAAGTATTATTGTTTTTATGTCAAATGATAGACTATTGCTTTGATTCACTCGTGTCTTAATATTCATGCCATGATTAGACATATGATCAAGATTATGCTAGGTAGCATTCCACATCAAAAATTATTCTTTTTTTTATCATTTACCTACTCGAGGACGAGCAGGAATTAAGCTTGGGGATGCTGATACGTCTCCGTCATATCTATAATTTTTTATTGTTCCATGCCAATATTATTCACTTTCATATACTTTTTGGCAACTTTTTATATTATTTTTGGGACTAACATATTGATCCAGTGCCCAGTGCCAGTTCCTGTCTGTTGCATGTTTTATGTTTAGCAGAATATCCATATCAAACAGAGTCCAAACGGGATAAAAACGGACGGAGCTTATTTTTGGAAAATATGGAAAATTCCAGAAGAAAAATCCACGCGAGACGGTGCCCGAGGTGGTCACGGGGCAGGGGGGCGCGCCCCTCCCCCTGGGCGCGCCGCCTACCCTCGTGAGCCCACCGTAAGGCGGTTGATGCTCTTCTTTTGCCGTAAGAAAGATAATATTCGGAAAAAAATCACAGAAAAGGTTTCAGGCCAATCGGAGTTACGGATCTCAATATATATGCGAAACGGTGAAATAGAGCCAGAACAGAACGCAGAAACAGAGAGATAGATCCAATCTCGGAGGAGCTCTCGCCCCTCCCAAGCCATGGGAGCTAAGGAACAGAGGGGAAACCCTCCTCCCATCTAGGGAGGAGGTCAAGGAAGAAGAAGAAGGAGGGGGGCTCTCTCCCCCTTGCTTCCGGTGGCGCCAGAACGCCGCCGGGGGCCATCATCATCACCGCGATCTTCACCAACACCACTGTCATCTTCACCAACGTATCCATCACCTTCCCCCCTCTATCTACAACGGTCCACTCTCCCGCAACCCGCTGTACCCTCTACTTGAACATGGTGCTTTATGCTTCATATTATTATCCAATGATGTGTTGCCATCCTATGATGTCTGAGTAGATTTCTATTGTCCTATCGGTGATTGATGAATTGCTATGATTGGTTTGAGTTGCATATTTTATTGGTGCTGTCCTATTGTGCCCTCCGTGTCGCGCAAGCGTGAGGGATTCCCGCTGTAGGGTTTGCAATATGTTTATGATTTGCTTATGGTGGGTGGCATGAGTGACAGAAACACAGACCCGAGTAAGTAGGTTGTTTGCGTATGGGATAAAGGGGACTTGATACTTTAATGGTATGGTTGGGTTTTTAACTTAATGAATCTTTAGTAGTTGCGGATTCTTGCTAGAGTTCCAATCATAAGTGCATATGATCCAAGTAGAGAAAGTATGTTAGCTTAAGCCTCTCCCTCAAATAGAATTGCAATAACGCTTATCGGTCTAGTAACATAGTCAGTTGCCTAGGGACAATTCCACAACTCCTATCACCACTTTTCCATACTCGCTATATTTACTTTAGTTGTGTCTTTACCTTAACGGCCCCTAGTTTTATTTTCGTGCTCTTTACTTTCTTGCAAGCTTATCCAAAAACGCCTACAAAGTACTTCTAGTTTTATACTTGTTCTAGGTAAAGCGAACGTCAAGCGTGCGTAGAGTTGTATCGGTGGTCAATAGAACTTGAGGGAATATTTGTTCTACCTTTAGCTCCTCGTTGGGTTTGACACTCTTACTTATCGAAAGAGGCTACAATTGATCCCCTATACTTGTGGGTTATCAGTGGGTTGCGTATATCATGTTTACCGTCCGTACTTGTGGGGGGAACCTCTTCTGTCCTCCGGTGTTCGGCGGCCGGGGCTCCTCCTCGTCGTCGCTATGTAGCCCCTTGTCCTTGTTTTCGGCATTTAACTTGCCGGCCTGCTTGAACACCCAACATTCTCTGTTGGTGTGATTGGCTGGCTTGTCGGGGGTGCCATGTATTTGACACGAGCGATCAAGTATTCGGTCCAAACTGGACGGGCCCAGAGTGCTTATTTTGAATGGCTTTTTCCGCTGACCGGGTGTCGGTGTCAAAAACGGTGGATCTCGGGTAGGGGGTCCCGAACTGTGCGTCTAGGCGGATGGTAACAGGAGACAGGAGACACAGTGTTTTTACCCAGGTTCGGGCCCTCTCGATGGAGGTAAAACCCTACTATTGCTTGATTGATCTTGATGATATGGGTATTACAAGAGTTGATCTACCACGAGATCGAAGAGGCTAAACCCTAGAAGCTAGCCTATGGTATGATTGTTATTTATACGGACTAAACCCTCCGGTTTATATAGACACCGGAGGGGGCTAGGGTTACACAGAGTCGGTTACAAGGAAGGAGATCTACATATCCGTATTGCCAAGCTTGCCTTCCACGCCAAGGAGAGTCCCATCCGGACACGGGACGAAGTCTTCAATCTTGTATCTACATAGTCCAACAGCCCGGCCAAAGGATATAGTCCGGCTGTCCGGATACCCCCTAATCCAGGACTCCCTCAGTAGCCCCCGAACCAAGCTTCAATGACGATGAGTCCGGCGCGCAGATTGTCTTCGGCATTGCAAGGCGGGTTCTTCTCCAAACTCTGAGTACCTGTTAAATAGTGTCCGGCTTCTAGTAAATGTTGCGCTTCTCGGCTTCTGCGTCCAATAATGGCCATCTTCCACATGTCAAGCGAATGTGAGGAGCCAGGATGTTTTTTACATTTACCACCCTAGCTATGTGAATGGACTGTCTATTAAAGAGACGAGGATTCTTAGATCCAAACCACACCATCCTCCCTCAGCGAGCATTCATCGGAGCGCGCCCGAAAAAATCCATCCCAACATGGCCGGCCAGCGCAGCTACTCTTCTCGCCCCGGTAGCCCCAAGCCCGGAGATTGGGAGAAGTGTTCCATCCCGCACAGCCAATTAGTGGAGCTACAAACCCAGGGATTCCTCCCTCCAGCATACATGGTCCAGGTTCGAGCCGGGCTCGCCACCTACAATGGCGGGGAGCAAGCGGAGAGCTTTCCCAACCCCTCCAAGGGAGAGTGGGTATGCCTTCTCCCTTATCTGTTAAGGGGACTCGGATTTCCAATCCATCCATTTCTCCGAGGGCCCCTGGAGTTCTACGACCTTTAGTTACACAATCTCACCCCTGCTTCCATACTACATATCGCTGGTTACGTAGCCCTTTGCGAGCTATTTCTGGGCTGTGAAGCTCATTTTGCGCTGTGGAAGAAGTTGTTTTGCCATGTGCCCCGTACACAGAGGGGGTTAATATATCAAGTGGGTGGAGCCGAAATATGGCGCATCGCCGGGACCGGATACCTGTCCGGTACCGGCCCCGAAGAAGGTGTCAGAAGACTGGCCTTCGGAGTGGTTTTATATGGAGGACATCCCCCTTCCGGATCCTATCCGGATTGGTCTTCCCGAGTTCGACAATGCCCCTTTGAAGAAGCGCCGAAGCTGGCGCCCACGGAGCCCTCGGGAGGAAGATAGCGGGGACGTCCTTTACCTGATGGGCCGGATAAAGGCGATGGCTCAATCAGGACTAACAATAACCGAGGTTATGTCAATATGCATTACACGAGGGGTGCAGCCACTTCAATATCGAGGCCACCCCATGTGGCACTTCAACGGGAAGATGATGCCACTCGTTGCGGTCGTAAAGGACCGGATTCAGCTGCTGCTCTAGCAAAAATTCTGTCTGATTTGTATAAGGGAGAGGAGGAGTTCCTCCGCATCAAGCCACGGGATGGATTCTCCATGTACAACCCTCCAAGCTGGGTGAGCAGCCACTTTTTTCTTCCACCCTTCCCGTATTTTTGTAATAAGTATTTACCTTGCCATCTCATAGCAGGAACTGCGAAAGGCTATAAGGGAGTTCAACAACCCGCCTCCACAACCGGAGGATCCTGACCGGGCCCTCGACCCCGGCCTTGAAGAGGATCTGGACATATTTGTGGAGTTGATCGACAGGATATTCTATCAATTCAGTTGTGATGATGCCATGGTGGCCATTATAGCTGACTATCTTGGGCTACTCCCTGCCTCGCATGTAAGTAGAACCAGAGTCCCGACTTATAAGAAGGGTCCCCTTTTATGCACTTCACCTACCGCACTAGTACGGTGTCTTACAGGGAAGGTCCTCGAGACACCATGCCGAACCCGCGGTGACTCGCCAACAAGGGGCGCCGAAGCCGGGCAGGCTAAAAAGGAAGGCAGTCCGGACGGAGACACCGGCGTAGAGGTATGATACAAAACCTCGCTCTGTGGTTATCGCATTTTAAAACATAATGACACCCATGTTTCCTTGAAGGAAAAACGCTCGCCAGACTATATTCGGAGATGTTGCCGATCACGCCTCTACTAGTCGGGCTCCAGGGCCGGACACAGAAGCGGAAGCTAACACGGGGCACGCGTCGGATGCTCCTCCTACAGAGGATGCGGATAAAATATTCGCTACTAATTCCGAAGTGGAGAGCGCCATGAATCACAGGCATCGCCGGGCCGTACTCCGTGACGCTTGTTTCTCCCAAGAGGCGTTTGATGCCTTCAACTCAGGAGACGCGTTGATGTCTACTACACAACCTTCTTCTTGTAGACGTTGTTGGGCCTGCAAGTGCACAGGTTTGTAGGACAGTAGCAAATTTCCCTCAAGTGGATGACCTAAGGTTTATCATTCCGTGGGAGGCGTAGGATGAAGATGGTCTCTCTCAAGCAACCCTGCAACCAAATAACAAAGAGTCTCTTGTGTCCCCAACACACCCAATACAATGGTAAATTGTATAGGTGCACTAGTTCGGCGAAGAGATGGTGATACAAGTGCAATATGGATGGTAGATATGGGTTTTTGTAAACTGAAAATATAAAAACAGCAAGGTAGCAAGCGGTAAAAGTGAGCGTAAACGGTATTGCAATGGTAGGAAACAAGGCCTAGGGTTCATACTTTCACTAGTGTAAGTCCTCTCAACAATAATAACATAATTGGATCATATAACTATCCCTCAACATGCAACAAAGAGTCACTCCAAAGACAATAATAGCAGAGAACAAACGAAGAGATTATGGTAGGGTACGAAACCACCTCAAAGTTATTCTTTCCAATCAATCCATTGGGCTATTCCTATAAGTGTCACAAACAGCCCTAGAGTTCGTACTAGAATAACACCTTAAGACACAAATCAACCAAAACCCTAATGTCACCTAGATACTCCAATGTCACCTCAAGTATCCGTGGGTATGATTATACGATATGCATCACACAATCTCAGATTCATCTATTCAATCCAACACAAATTACTTCAAAGAGTGCCCAAAGTTTCTACCGAAGAATCACGACGAAAACGTGTGCCAACCCCTATGCATAGGTTCATGGGCAGAACCCGCAAGTTGATCACCAAAACATACATCAAGTGGCACGTGATATCCCATTATCACCACAGATAAGCACGACAAGACATACATCAAGTGTTCTCAAATCTTTAAAGACTCAATCCGATAAGATTACTTCAAAGGGAAAACTCAATCCATTACAAGAGAGAATAGGGGGAGAAGAAACATAAGATCCAACTATAATAGCAAAGCTCGCGATACATCAAGATCGTGCCAAATCAAGAACACGAGAGAGAGATCAAACACATAGCTACTGGTACATACCCTCAGCCCCGAGGGTGAACTACTCCCTCCTCGTCATGGAGAGCGCCGGGATGATGAAGATGGCCACCGATGAGGGTTCCCCCCTCCGGCAGGGTGCCGGAACAGGGTCCCGATTGGTTTTTGGTGGCTACAGAGGCTTGCGGCGGCGGAACTCCCGATCTAATCTCCGTTCGGAAGTTTTGCGATACGTAGATATATATGGGTGAAAGGGATACGTCGGTGGACCGAAGGGGGGCCACGAGGCAGGGGGCGTGCCCCCCCACCCTCGTGGGCACCTCCCTTCTTCCCTGATGTGCACTCCAAGTTCCCTGGGTCTTATCCGGTGAGAAAATCACGTTCCAAAAAGGATTTTTCTGTTTGGACTCCGTTTGATATTCATTTTCCTCGAAACACTGAAATAGGCATGAAACAACAAATCTGGGCTGGTCCTCCGGTTAATAGGTTAGTCCCAAAAATAATATAAAAGTGGATAATAAAGCCCAATATTGCCTAAAACTGTAGATAATATAGCATGGAGCAATCAAAAATTATAGATACGTTGGAGACGTATCACACGTACATCCGTGCTGCTCAAAATGGTCTTGCCAAAGCCACGGACCAGTATGTAAAGGATATACGGGTAAGCAAATTGGATGATTATACATATCAGTAGCCCCTGAGACTTGAAACAGTTGGCACAACTGATTTAAGGATCATTATTTGTGCAGGTTCTTACAGAGAAGAATACCCAATTGTCTCAAGAGCTGGAAGAGTGCAAGGCCCAGCTACGGGCCGCAGTTGCCGCATTGAAGGAGTCCGAGAAGGCCCCATCTGGTATCACTTGTTTCAAAGAATGATAGATACCATATACTATGCGGCATGCCTGCAAATCTAATAATAGATATTGCAGATGACTCCAGAGTGAATCCGGATGAGCAACATGCCATACGGCAGCTAAAGGCTGGCGAGCGCGTGCTTATGAAAGTTAGGCGGAAGAAAAACGATCTCAGAGACGCAAATACCTAGCTGAGCGTGGAACTGAAGGATGTTCGAGCCCAGCTTGCAGACTCCGTGAAGGAGAATAAGCGGCTTCGATGCGGCATTTTCAGTAAGTGCTTGAACGAACTTTTTTTAAAAGAGTTCGGCGAAGAAGCCGGCTGACAGAGTTATGTCTACAGGTATGCTGACGGGTCATCCCACGGAGGAGATGCCCGGGGTCTGCGGGTGATCTTCTACCAGAGCTCTCACAACTGCATGAACAAGTTCGGCAGGTGATGCAGGGTATTGCCCAGGCCTGGTGGCCATCCATCTCCCTGCCGGCAGGCATGGGAGAGCTTGTGGAGAAGCTCAAGGGAGCACGTCGGCGCTTCCGCTATGGAAGATATCGGCCTGTCGTCAAGGTGCAAGGGAAGCCTGGGCCATGGTGAAGACGCGGTATACCAAGGCTGACCCAAACCACATGGCCGAGGTCGGACCTGTGGGGCCCGATGGGAAAGAGATCCCTGTTAGTTTAGTGTATGGGCAAGTAGAATTGGCCGCAAAGTATTCCCAACAGGATTGTAGGCTGGACAGCCTGTTGGATGGTATAGAGGAGGAATTTAGTCAGTCTAAGCGACTATGTAATTAAAATGACATGTATAATGCCTTCTAGACGGATTATAAATCATTTGTCATGGCGGACCTTTTTGCTTCAACCTCGGGACCCGATAGTTCGGAGTGTATCCGAATACCCGCTCAGTTATATAAGAACCGGGGTATGCGTGGAAACCAGGCGTAGGGGTCATTAGTGCTTGAACAGACAAGTATCCAACTAGTTATGTTATATTACATGGGTAGTAAGAAACATCTTCCAGGGAGAATATTTTTGTTAAGGGTTCCTTTCCCTGGGTAGGCATGCCCTAAAGTGCATGTCCGAACTGCGAGAAGAGACGCAGGAAAAAACATCTGGGGGCACATATGGAAAATAAATAAAAAGCATCTTTTGTTCACCGACCGAATATTCCCTTAAGAATGCTAGCTTTCGGCTTCACCCAGTCTGAGGTACACATCCGGCTGATCCGGCAGTAACAATCGTAGAGGTGCTCCCCTTATGCCCTAGCCGAATTAACGGGAACGTAGGACATAAATACAAGAGCCAGGCAACCCAGCTTGGCCAAAACTTAAATCATATCGATGCATATAATGGCGAAGAAAAGGGACACGCGGAAGAATAACACATGTGCGGGGCATGAAGCCCAGATAAATAATTAAGCTTCTGTGTAGGAAGCCCCCAGGTATAATGAGTGTGGTTAGCGCATCAATGGTGTGTTATAATGCACAAATTGGCCATTAAAGGCTTTTGAGAAAGAAAAAGAAGAAAGGAAAGAAAAAAGACATATAATGTATATGCAAAAAATGGACAGACAAAGGAAACGAACATAGAGTCCGGCACTAGGCGTAGAATCTTCGTAGCCTGGCTGCGTTCCATGGGTTCGGCTCAAGTCGATTATCCGATGCATCCCGCAGACGGTACGCTCCACTGGTCAGAACTTGGTCAATAATGAAGGGACCTTCCCATTTGGGCTCGAGCTTGGACTTTTTCTTCTCTCGCAGGCATTGTCGGGGATATACCCCGTGGTATGACCCGGCTGGATGTATAACCCAGCCGGACTTGGCGACTCACTAATGACCCGCCCTGACTGGACGACACACTAAGTGACCCGCCCGATCCTGGTGACTTATTTGTGACCTGGCAAGCGGATAAGAGGAGCGACAAGACCCGGGGGCCCAGGAGGCTCAAGGCCCAGAAGGTCAGTTTACGTTATGGTAGGCCAGCTTAAGAGGAAAGACGTGAGGAATATCTCCCTTACAAGGAATCAAGACGCGGACTTGTATCTGGCTTGTAGTAGAAGATAGGCTAGTCCTAATCCTATTTGGACTCCACATGTAACCCGCCCCTCTAACTTATATAAGGGAGGGGCAGGGCTCCCCAAGAGGAAAAAAGCAACAAGAAACAATATCTAGGGCTAGACACAAAGGGGAGCCGGCTGACCGATGACTCCCTCATGATCATAATGAGACCTAGCCACAAACTAGGGTTTCGACTTGTGCGTCGCCGGACGCATCTTTAGCATATTGTCAGTCCAAGGGCGGATACACAGGAGCAATCTGACGAAACCAAGCTGTCCTGATCAGCGGTAATTACAACAAGTATGAGATTGGTTCGACCCTAAACCAAGGTTGGAAGGAAAAGAAAACAAAGGATAGCGACGAGGCGTCAACGGCCAGCGTCCAAATTGACGGTGACAAGGAACCAACTTTGTCAGATTCCGACTAGGCCCGTACCACTAAATCATAAAAGGAAACAAGGGTTGCGTGACGGTTTGTGGGATGTGTCGTGAGTCACCGAGACGACAAGTTCTTTTGCTGCCAATTCAATGCATAAGCAATGATGGAGATCGATTTTTGTGCGGGCAGTCCGCCGAGGTGGACACAAGGCTTCCGCTGCACCACTTCTGTCAAATCACAAGTCATCTCTGCACACACACGCTCAAGTCCATCCGGTTGACCTAGCAAACAGTAGCATTGTCACATCTCTGAAACTACAGCCCTGCCACCTACGAGAAGGACCAAGCACCAATGCTTATGCGAGAATCAAAAGCTAGTAGTACCACTACTTACTCCTAAATGGGAAGGACAAAGACATATCCGCCAAGGATCCGTCACGTGAGTTTATCAAATGTGCTAGTTCACATCCAAAAAAAGGGGTGGCCAAGTGTTTAAAGACCCAGAGGATTCCTTCTGAGCCGTCATGGCCGTTTTAAGCCGTCCTTGTTGCGTTAAACCGCCAGGCTATCTTCAATCGCCGTTTTTGTCGTGTGGAATGGATTATCTATCGACCAGACGAATCAGAACCATTACAAAAAGGTGTCACCTAAGGGCTGCGCGTCAACATCACTTTTGCACTAGTGCTTGTCCGTGCTATGATGCTCGGCGGATACATCTGCAAGTCGTCGCCCCGATGTTCGGATTACATCCGTCCGCGCCTGCGGCCGAGCACAACTGGCTCGTCTGCGCCGGCTTACAAGGCCGCAACCGAGTCATCTCTCTGAAACCGCTTCTGATGCTGCGGTCGTTTTACTGTCCGCCCTGCGGTCCGGCCTATCGAAAGTGCCGGGTTGACTAAACAGAATTTATGCACAGATCGTCTGTCGTTCACAAACATCAGGTGATATCCATCTAAAGTTTATCTATTAAACACTTCTTGTTTTTTGTCAAAGAACAATTTTCTCTGCCCTGTAATATTTTTACACAGGACAATTTTTTATGCCTCGGATATGGAGTGCATGCACTAGCATTCGTCCATGCCATGCTGCTTGACAGACATGCGTACAAGCCACCGTTCCCACGGTCCAGCCTGCATCAACTCGTCAGGACCGCGTGAATTACCCAAAAAAGCACGCACAGGGTGCCGACCCCCGCAGTCCGGTCTACATCAACCTACGGCCGACTCACCTGTCCGTGCCGGCTTACAACGCCGCGGCCGATTCATCCGTCTGCTCGCATGGCCGACTCGCCCGTGATTGATTTCAGTTTCACCATGGTGGATATTTTCTGGCTAACATATCAGGTGAAATCCATCCAGTATATTTTTATATATTATATATTGTTTTCTTTAAAAAGAGCAGTTACTCTGGTTTGCGATGTTGTTGAGGCAGGACAATTGTTCACTACATCAACACGACGTGGTTGACTCGCCCGTCCGCGCGGCTTACCGCGCCTGCGATTGACTCGCCCGTCCGCACCGGCTTACAACACCGCGACCGATTCATCTGTCTGTACCGTCTCTGATGCTACGGTCCACTTTACCGTCCGTCTCTCGCGGCCTGGTCTACATCAACACACCGGGTCGCACTTGTCTGGATGAGCTGTTTATTGAGTATGACCAAGTCACTACTTGGGAAGCCCGGTTTTTTCTTCCAACAAATTGGAGGCAAATTATCATATATTATGAGCCGTCGTCTGCACTGGATGGTTCAATGGGCAGGCGCACAAGTCACCGCCACTACAGTTTGGTTAACTTCAAACAGCTAGTTGGAAGGAACCATTGGCCGAGTTGCTGACATGGCTCATACGGGATCATTTATAACCCGCCGTAGTCACCTCAACCTTCTTTGGATTCACAACGCGTTATCAACGCCAATGATATAAACCTTCTGCTATGGTCAAATATGGAGAATCTCAAGCCAACTCCTCGAGTCATCTTGAGACTCGGGGGCTACAATGGTATGACTCGGTAAAATTAGCCAGTTTCAATAAATTCAACAACTCCGGGTCATTGAAGGGGAAAGTAACCCGGCCCCAGAGATTACTGCTGGATCGATGAAAATTTAAAGGCTGTCAGAAGATTTCCGGCTCAAAATAAGGATTCTGGTTTAAAATCCGGATCAAGAGACATCTCTCTCCCACAAAGCACTGAACCTCTTAATATCCGGTTGAAAAACCGGTTCAAGGGAAATTTATCTACCACAAAGCTTTGAAGCCCTCAAATCCGTTTCAAAATCCGGTTCAAGGTAAGTTTGTCTCTCACAAAGTTTTGAAGCTTTTAAATCCGGTTTAAAGTTCCGGTTGAAAAATAATTGATCTCTCGCAAGTTCGAGTTCTCAGAAAAATTAAAGGTTGCCAAAAAGAACTTGCTGCCATTATGCGCGGTTCAAACTTGGGTATCTTGCCTTACGGCTTATCTTATTATGGTCACTTGGGGGCTTCCTGCTCATCAAGCATAGCTATCAGTACCCTCTTGATCGGTGCAATGCCAAAACTTATATGGTCACTTGGGGGCTTCCTGTTCAGACATAGGTCGTATTCGAACAAAAGAGAACATAGCTGTCAGTACCCTTTTGATTGGCATACTGCCAAACCCATTAGGGGGCTTCTTGATCGTATCTAAAGAATAGCTCAACCCCTTTGGGTCTGACGTGGATCGTATTGGAATCAGCGTCATTAAACAACTCTAAAGGTCATTTGGGGTCTTCCTGTTCAAACATAGGTCGTATTCGAACCAAAGAGAACATAGCTGTCGATACCCTCTTGATCGGCATCGCCAAAGCCACTGGGGCTATATGATCGTATTCGAATCTTAGCTTAACCCCTTTGGAACTGTTTATTGATCGTATCCGAATCAGAAGCCTCAAAAAGTTTTATTCTGTCTCTGGTAAAGTTTATTGCAACCACAATTACTTAACTTGAGACCTTTTTGGGATTATATCTCAAATATATATGAGTAGTTTATGCTTAATTCGGTTTAACTTTTCGACTATAACTTGCCGGCTTATGACAATCACTATCCATGTGGAAACATTTGTTTCTACAGGGTTGGGTCATCATCCCTACTGTTCGGGTCACATAAACCGGTAGTACGATTCAAAATCACAGAAACAGTTTAATCCGGCTCTCGCTATGGACTTTTCAGCCGCCAGTATATTTTGCATTGAACCATTGGAATCATGCGTGTATCAATCATTGGATTATTACCCTTATTGGATACGGCCATATGAGCCAGCGATATGAGCCAATTCCACGAGGTTATTACCCGCCCTGGCTTTTGACGTTATGTCGCCAGGGTGTATGTTGTTTAAACTTTGTGCAGGATTTGCAGAACTATGACTTATATAAATTCTTAAAGTCCAAGCTCATCATTAAAATTGATGCTTCAAAATGATTATTCGTTCTGGATTTTCTCAAAGGCTATAAGCCGCCGGATTAAAAAAATTCCGACTTATAATGGAGGCGTATTAATCGACATCGGCCAAGAGCATCTGGGTATTTAAAACTCCAGATTTACTTTTCAACAGATACGGTATTTGAATCTTTAAATAGCCAAACTTGGCTGAATTTTCATTATGATATTGAATGATGGAGGTTTTCAAACCGGGTTATTCAAAACTTTAATAGCCAACATGGCTGGATTTTTATTATGGTTATCAGTGACTAATATTATGATTGAGGTTTTCAAAGTCGCTTCAGCGCAATGGCTATTATCTTATCAACGGATATGATTTATTCTACAATGAAAAGAATAGTCCCGAGTCGCTGCCGGCTTACGACCCGGCACATGGGGGCTACATTATTCAGATTGAGATTATATCAAATATGCAAGTCTCATGTCACTGCCAGCATGCACCATGGCAGTTGGGAGCTAATGAAAAGTCATTTTTTGCTCAACTTATTGAAGACCCGGCTCATCACATTCTAAATGAGCCGGTCCTTGGGGGCTACCAATTGCTCCTGTTAAAATTCAAGGTACACAATCCTTATTCATTATATTGAAGGATCCACTGCTCAGTTGGTAAAGCACAAAGCTCTTAACCTTGTGGATGTGGGTTCAAGCCCCAGGATGGGGGTTACATCATATGATATTATTTTCAATGAAAAGCCCCAGCTCAGTATTATCTTACTAAGCCGGCCCTTGGGGGATACACGTTACTGCTCAAATCTACACCATCATATTTACAAAGTCCCTGCTCATTATTACAGAATGACCTGACACTTGGGGGCTAATGCATATTGCTCTTTGCTGAAGACAATTCTATGATGACCCGGTTACACTACTATGACTATAGCCGACTCATGGGGGCCACACAACTGGATTTTATTTAAAACCACGGTGATAAGTCCCGGCTTATTCATGTTGATTAAACCGGCCCTTGGGGGCTACAGGTAATATGGATATAAGGGAGAAATATCTTCAAATTCTCAGTTTGAGTAAAGCAGATTGACCCGGTGTCTGCAAAAATCATAAACCGGCATCAGCGACAATTATGACTCGGCATCATCTATTTATAACCCGGCAATTTTGGTAATCATAAACCGGCAAATTTTATATCTTCAAGCTGGTTGAATATAAGTTGAATATTTGAAGACCAATATTTTTGTCAAGTCAGAGCACTGAAAGCCGACTCAAGTGGATTATCTCTTATAATATTTCTCAACAAGAGACCAATGTCAGCAAATTGACTCTGAAGCTGGCCTGTTGACCCGGATTTTTCAAAGGAAGTATTTGGATTTTTTTTGCATTGGAAAAATTTGAACATATCTACTAAGGAGATTTGCTATGAGATTATGGATACATATCAAGAAGGAGATGACAAGGACTTAAGGATGATCAAGTGCCGGCTTATAGGAATATTTAACCTAGAGTACAACCTGTCAATTTGTTCTTGTGTTTATGTTGCAGATCAGTTTAACATGGATAAATCCAAATTAAACTTGGGGGCTAATGTCGGGGATATACCCCGCGGTATGATCCGGCTGGATGTATAACCTAGCCGGACTTGGCGACTCACTAATGACCCGCCCGATCCTGGTGATTTATGGGTGACCTGGCAAGCGGATCAGAGGAGCGACAAGTCCTGGGGGCCCAGGAGGCTCAAGGCCCAGAAGGCCGGTTTATGTTATGGTAGGCCGGCTTAAGAGGAAAGGCGTGAGGAATATCTCCCTTACAAGGAATCAAGACCCGGACTTGTATCTGGCTTGTAGTAGAAGATAGGCTAGTCCTAATCCTATTTGGACTCCACATGTAACCCGCCCCTCTAACTTATATAAGGAGGGGCAGGGCTCCCCAAGAGGAAAAAAGCAACAACAAACAATATCTAGGGCTAGACACAAAGGGGAGCCGGCCGACCGGCGACTCCCTCATGATCATAATGAGACCTAGCCACAAACAGCATGTAGGGTTATTACCGGATGATGTTTCCCGGGGCCCGAAGCTGTCTAAATCCTCGTCCTGTGTGTTGCATCTCTCGATTCCGCTCAACCCCTTGAAGCTACCACATAGATGCCTTGGCCTCGCGACTAAGTCCTTACATTAGGACATGTGCCGTGACAATTCCACGACAGGCATAGAACTAGTTCGCCTATGTTATAAGTTTTGGCCCGTACTTCTCTGCTTTGGTATCTTCGAGCCTGTTACTGATAAAATGCGGAACGGGCTTTTGCCACGTCGCGCTCCTCCTCTAGGGTGTCCAGACTGTCCTGCCGATTGAGCTCGGCTTCTCTTTGTTCGTACATGCGCACTCGAGGTGAATCATGAATTATGTCGCAGGGCAGAACCGCCTCTGCGTCGTACACCATAAAGAAGGGTGTGTATCCGGTAGTACGATTTGGCATGGTCCGCAACCCCCAGAGTATGGAGTTTAGCTCATCTACCCAGCGTGTGTTAGATTCCTTTAAGGACCGCACTAGTCTGGGTTTGATTCCGCTCATGATAAGACCGTTTGCTCGCTCAACTTGACCATTAGTTTGTGGGTGATAGACAGAAGCATAGTCGAGCTTGATGCCCATGTTGCTGCACCAGAGTTTTACCTCGTCGGCCGTGAAGTTCATGCCGTTGTCAGTGATGATGCTATGGGGGACGCCGTAACGGTGTACAACCCCACATATGAAGTCTATCACCGGTCCGAATTCATCCGTTTTAACAGGTGTGGCATCTATCCATTTGGTGAATTTATCCACCATGACCAGTAAGTATTTTTTCTTGTGGGTTCCCCCTTTGAGAGGTCCAACCATGTCAAGCCACCAGACCGTGAAGGGCCAGGTAATGGGGATTGTTTGGAGGACGGTGGGTGGCATATGGCTTTGGTTTGCGAAAAGCTGGCAACCAACGCAGCGTTGAACCAAGTCATGTGCATCTGCCCGGGCCGTCGGCCAATAAAAACCTGTACGGAAGGCCTTGCTTACAAGGGGCCGGGCTGCGGCGTGATGGCCACCGAGTCCGGCATGAATTTATGCCAGAAGCTTCCGCCCTTCCTCTTCAGAGATGCACCTTTGGAGGACTCCGGAGTTGCTTTATCTATAAATCTCTCCCTCAAGGACCCTGTAGGATTTAGATCGCCGCACTATGCAGCGTGCCTCATTTTGGTCCTCGGAAGTTCCTACCTAGTTAGGTAGGCCAGGAATGGTTCTGTCCACGGGGCGATAATGGTCATTATTACGTGGGCTGAAGGTGTTATTTTGGTGGCAGGGCCTCCAATTATGTCAGAGTGTTCAGTATCGGGCGTTGTGGCTGGGTCCGGACTATTGCTGTTGATGTCCCCTTCCCATACCACGGATGGCTTAAACAGCCTCTCCAAGAAGATGTTGGGTGGGACCGCATCGCGTTTTGCGCCAATGCGGGCGAGAATACCTGCCGCCTGATTGTTTTCCCGAGCCACATGGTGGAATTCGAGCCCTTCGAACCGAGCTGACATCTTGAGGACGGCGTTGCGATAGGCCGCCATTTTCGGATCTTTAGCACCAAAGTCTCCATTTATTTGGGATATTGCGAGGTTCGAATCCCCACGCACCTCCAGGCGTCGAATGCCCATGGAAACTGCCTTCCAAAGACCATGCAACAGGGCCTCGTATTCGGCTGCGTTGTTGGAGTCTGTGTACAGTATCTGGAGTACGTATTGAACTGTATCTCCGGTTGGGGACGTCAGAACGATGCCAGCCCCCAGACCAGCCAGCATTTTAGAGCCGTCAAAGTGCATGATCCAAGTGGAGTATGTGCCATACTCTTTAGGTAGTTCGACTTCTGTCGTGGTTTTCTCACGGCAGATGTCCTCATGAAAGGACTTAGTCGTGGAGCCATCGCGACGGGTTAGCTTGAATGGGTTAAAGCGGACACAGGGATGCAAGGGAGTTTATACTAGTTCGGCCCCTTCGATGAAGGTAAAAGCCTATATCTAGTTGTGATGGAATTGATGGGGTTTCGATGACTAGGGAGCAAACAAGCTTCGCCTAAGTCTCGAGTTGTTGTCTGTCCTCTAGAACCGCCGCTGGGTCGTCGCCTTATATACATGGGTGACGCCTGTCGGTTTACAGAGTCCCAACACCGGCTCATAAACGTGTCCGGTTTGGTCTCTACTTATTCCTAACTTACAATACAAGTTTACATACCAACCCCGGTTTACGGCTACACGCTTTAAACCGACTGTGGGCCTTGAGCCCTGTTCTTCTTTATGGGCTTCTACATACTTAACTACTGATGAAGTTAACCCGGCCTGTCTTGGCCGGTTTACGCCCAGTAGTAATATCCCCAACATTAGGCCCCAGATTGATTTGAACGGGT
Source organism: Aegilops umbellulata (assembly GCA_032464435.1). Classification (NCBI taxonomy): domain Eukaryota; kingdom Viridiplantae; phylum Streptophyta; class Magnoliopsida; order Poales; family Poaceae; genus Aegilops; species Aegilops umbellulata. Next base: position 508,537,209 of record CP136055.1, read on the forward strand.
TCATATAATCCTTAGCAAAAACTTCATCTTCAACATCTTCTCATAATTTGGTGAATCACCATGATGTCATCTTTTCTGATTGCTGTAAACCGGAGTGATGTCATCTGTCGTAACGAAGCTATCCATGATGCTTCATTGTTTAATAGATCTGCGATAATCGAGGCGGCAGCTTCGTTTCATGGCCCCTTGATTCTCGCGCTTGACACATATCCCTTTCCTTATAAATAGGACCAAGGGGTCATTTCCTTTTTTTCCTTCATGCCCTTCTGCTTCATCTTCCTCGAGCCGCCGCCGCCGTCGACCTCTGCATCAACCTAGGCCGCTGCATCACCCTGAATGCACCAGAGCACCGCGGCGATCTCTCGCATTTCCACAGCTCCAGTAAGTCCTCTGTTATTTTCAATACCGATCTGTTCTTAGGGTTTCCATGTTCCTCTAGTGTTCATCGTCTGCTTCGTGCTCATACAGGATAGATCTTTTTAGATCAATCTGTGAACCTTTGCTCTGTATAGCGGTAGTTTTTTAGTATCCGCCTTCACTTAATATGTTTGGATCGTAGATCTGATTCATAGCTTTACTTCACTGATTCCACACTGCTCCTTCTCTTGAATATTTATCCTTTTTACGAACACGCTCCAGATCCAATGCTATAAGCAAAGCTCGTGAAATCTGTTTCTGCATATTTACTCATCCGCAATCTCAACTGTTTCAATGTTTAGACCAGGCGGTTTAACTTTGTAGAAAAGAACTACCAAACCAGTACATACCATTAGTCCCCTCGTTGAACCGCCGGGATTCTTGAGCCAGGCACTGCCGCTTCGCAAACTCCGGTTTATAAGAGACTGGCTCCGGTTTAGAAATGTGTGCACCAGTGTATATTCGTTCAACATATTCTTGAACTGGAATTGCTGCCTTTGTATGCGTCATGGCTAAACAAGTGTATGAGTGCAACTGGGTTCCCTCTCGGGTGACCGAGACTCAGCTGAAAAATTTAGTCAAAACTGGCGCTTTGAGCACTAAAGAGGTTATTCATTGGAGGGTCCCTGGTACAGAATGTCCTCCCACGCCCCAAGAGGGAGAGGTTGTTGTTTTTGCAGATCATCTAGCCCGGGGCTTTAATTCTCCCGGTTCAAAATTTTACCGGGATGTCTTAGCCAATTTCCAACTCCGCCCGCAATACACTGGCCCAAACTCTGTAACCAACATATGTCACTTCCAAGTGCTTTGTGAGGTATTCTTTCAAGAGGAACCCACAGTTGAATTGTTCAGAGACTGCTTCCATCTAAACCGCCGTACTGAATTTACTGACGGTGCCAACACAGAGTTGGGCGGTATGGCGATTCAAAAGAGAAAGGAGGTCACTTATCCTCATGCCAAACTGCACAGTCATCCCAAAGAGTGGAATCAAACATGGTTCTACTATAAAGATACCTCTCCTTCTGACGAAAATCCTTTACCGGGTTACCGTCCAGAACGGCTTAGCAACACCCATCCTTTCCCCCAAAGACTGACTGCTAAGGAGAGAAGTAAATATGCTCCTCAGTTATCCAAACTCAGGGCCTTCATGGCCAACGGGCTGACAGGGGTTGACCTTGCCCGCTACTGGATATCATGGAGTATACTGCCTTTAAGTCCGTGCTCCGGTTTGATGTGTGAATATACCGGGAGTGAAAAAGACCCTCTTCGACATATCGACATCCAGCTCACAGACGACGAAGTCACAGAAGCTGTGAAGAAAATACTGAATGAACCGGAATCTGTTTGCGCCAAACCGGCCTGGCTCCCTTCTGTGCCATCAACAAACCGCCAGCTGTAAGACTTATACCTTTTTCTCTTTATTGATCCTGCCTGCTCACTTTATCAATTTGTTAATATCCAAAATTTTCAAACAGGGCGATGATCCATTTTGGAGCAAAAAACCTTCGCAAGAAAAACCGGAAAAGCCAGAGAAATCGGAGAGGCCAAACCGGCCCAAGACTAGAGTTGTTAAGAGGCCAGCTAACAGGAAGAAAATCACCGCGTCTTCTGACCCAATAGCTGATGATGATGTGGGTAATCCGGACCTAGAAGTAGAACTTGATTCACCTGGATTACTTTTCACACGTCTTATTGATAATGACCATTGTCAGGATGATGCGGAAGGCAGTCAGGCTGATGCTGTAGAGGTAATTACTCTGTCCTCCGATTCAAGCCCTTTACCTTCACTAAAAATCCGTCAGGCAAACCGGAAAATTAAATTTTCTCATCCTCTTGCTTATTTGGATCCAAACTTTCTTATGAAGACACAACATCATGAAGCTCGTCGCACAACCCGGCACAGCGGCTAGGTAGTCACCTCCGCCGGTTTACCGAACAGTCCGGTTCGGAAACGCCGTTCAGAGGTCTCTAACTCTCTTGTCAATGCTTGTCCTAAAGCGGGCTGTTTTCGTCAACCTCTTAATCCGTCTGACTCCGATTACCAGGGCACCTCCCATTCATCGTCTGGCGAGTCATCAGCCACCCAGCTGCCACCACTCAAAACGGTGCTTGGGTGAGTTATATTTCTTATGATGTTTCTGATATATTACATTATAACATACGCTGTATTGATCCTCTTCATTTCTTTCACGGCCAAACCTAGGACAAGCAAGAAGCTCGACTGGACAAAACGGCCGAACATGATACTGTTCCTGAACTGGAGAAAACACCAGAAGCAGCTATTCACGAGGATGTGCCGAATGACCCCCCACCACAAGATGATGATTTTGTTGCTGAAGAACCACATGTTGACACATCAGGTCCTGTTGACCAGCCCGCAAGCCCGGTCCGAATTGATAGAACAACCAGCCCGTCGAAGCAAGCTGATAAACCGGCGACTTCAATGCAAACCGGTGAAGCCAAAGATGATGATGTTATTATTACTGGCATTGGTCGTACCAAGCCCGGCAATCCTGTCGCTTTATCCAAACACACTGCCAAAGAAGAATTTGCTGCAATTGGTAAGGGCAAATGGAATGTCGACTTGTCAACCTATGCCGCTCTGTCTCCCCAGGATCTCCATTCCGGCTATCTGAACCGGTTATACACCAGCTGTTGGGGATATTACTACTGGGCATAAACCGGCCTACCAGGGCCGGGTTAACTTCATCAGTAGCCCCAGAGCGTTAAAGCCCAAGAAGATAGATGAGGGCCCAAGGCTGTAGTCGGTTTAACACTTGTGGCCGTAAACCGCTTTGTATGTAAACTTGTATTATAAGTTAGGAATAAGGAGAGACCAACCCGGGCACGAATATGAACCGGAGATTGGGACTCTGTGAACCGACGGGCGTCACCCGTGTATATAAGGGGACGACCCGACAGCGGTTCAAGGACAGACAATCACAACTCGAGACTTAGGCGAAGCTTGTTTGCTCCCTAATCCTCGAAACCCCATCAATTCCATCACAACTAGACGTAGGCTTTTACCTTCATCGAAAGGGCCGAACTAGTATAAACCCTCTGTGTCCTTGTGTCCGCTTTAACCCCTTCGAGTTAACCCGTTGCGATGGCTCCACGACTAAGTCCTTTGGCTAGGACATCTGCCGTGACAAAACCACCACAGTTGGCGCCCACCGTGGGGCTATCGCACGATGGTTTCAAATTCTTGGAGGGCCGCTTCGAAGGACTCAAGGGATACGCTGTGGGCCGGATGACCAAGAGTCGTCGCGGCAAGATCTACATCGACGATGAAGGCTGGGGCCCCGAGGCCGGCTCGATCGAGTACGGGTACCGGGTCCCCTTTGGCGGCATACACGTTTTCATCGGCAAAATCGGTGAACCGGGCCCTGAGCTGGACATCTGCACCGACCTCATCGAGACAGCTCAGTGTGCGCGGCCTGCCCGGGTTAAGCTGGCCGTGAAGCGTGCCTTCGTAGGAGTCATCCATGGAGGAAGCTATGAGGATGGATCAGGATCTGGTGGTGAAACCGTCGTTTACTCTGGCGACGAGTCGTCAACCGGAGAAACTGAGTCTTTGTATCAGCTACAAGATGGCCGGATCGGGGGCTGTTCCGATGGCGATAGTATTCTGGACCCTTCTGATTTGCCCAACCGGGTTGGAATATTCATGGCCGGTACGCAAGCAGCGATTCATTCATCAACTGCCGCAACGATGGTCTCCGGTTCAGCAGCGGCAACGGCTGCCGGGGCAGGAGGCCCTGTGCGCCCGCCGGCTCAAGTCTTATCAGATCTGTTCGATGCGTTGGTTGCGCTCATGGTAGAAGCTAACCCGACGGATCAAGACGCCCACAACGCAGAGATTGCAAAGGTGAGGGAGCATATCACTCAGGCCAAAGCGGATTTGGCAGCTGAAGAGGTCAGGATGACTGCGGAGCGGGCCGCTTTGGACGCACAAGCTTATAAACTCATGCTGGACCAGAGCGCATCACAGGAAGTCATGAGGAGGAAATAACGATCTCGTTTGCCCTCAGTTTTCGAAGCAAGGGACCTTTTCAACACCCCTGGAGCGGGAGCCAGTAATCCGCCGGCGGTAAACTGGGCGAAGGTGCCTGCGACAGGCGAGCCGGTCCAGCCTCGCTTGATAGATCTGCCCCGTCATAACAGTGGTGTACCGCAGGCTGTGCCCACACCTCCGGGTCATTACTCCAACCCGCTGGATAACCTTGTCGCAGCCGCGGCACGGTTGGAGGCTATTCCAGTCGAAGGTGATTCATTACAGGCGATAGAGACGCGCCGGGTCAAGGAGCTCCTTAGGACGGCTTTGGTCCAACAGGAAGCGTATTCATGCAGCCGTGACCGGATTCATTCTACCCCACATCCAAGCCGGAGTTATAGAAGGCATATGGAGGAACCAGCTGTGTCAAGTAATGCACGGCGTGGAGCGCCCCGTGGCAACAATCCGGCTGGTGGTGTCAACAACGCCCAGGAGGTGGTGGACCGGGCCCGAGCGCACAGGGAGGCCGAGTTAGCGGCGCAGCATCAAGCTCTTCAGCTTACGCCGGTTCGTCCGACCACTTCGGTTGAGCCTGGGCTTAATTCTAGCGCGTTGGGGGTACCTTGCCTTGTTTCCGCTTTACGCAATGTGCACCTGCCAAAAGATTTCAAGGGCCCGCGCAAGGTACCGAACTATACGGCGGATCAACCCCCAGAGACATGGGTGGAGAGCTATGAGATGGCCATGGAGATGCTTGATGTGGATGAGGCAGCATGTGCAAAGTATTTCACCATGATGCTTGAAGGAATGGCCCGTACCTGGTTGAAGAGCCTGCCGCCCAATTCTATCAGTTCATGGGCCCAGTTACGGGCCCGGTTTATCAATAACTTCAAAGACACATGTAAGCAGCCCATGTCGATAGTAGATTTAGCTGCCTGTGTCCAGGAAGAAGGAGAAGCAACCACTCATTGGGTACGCCGGGTCTCACAAATTCTACACTCATCAGACCGCATCAATGCTGACACGACAGTCATAACCTTGGAGGGCAATTACCGGTTTGGACCCCTAAGGTTGAAGTTAGGATGAATGAAGCGCCATTGCACTGACATGGGGACTCTTATGGCCGCTTTGGTAAAGTATGCTGATTCTGATAGTACCAAGGATCCCGAGTCTGACGATGAAAAGATAGGGACGGGAAGGAGGAACGGCAACTCCAAGGGTCAGCAACATCACTCAGCAGGTAATGGCAGCGGAGGCAAGCGTAAAGCGGATGGCAACATGGACTTTGTGGCCAACACCAATGCACAGGACAAGGGCCAGCGACGCAAGGGTAAATCACAGACCCGCAGTGGAGCACCTAGTCCTAATCCGGACCGACTGAATTATCTGTTGAACCAGCCCTGTCCAAAGTATGGGACGAAGGAGGTGCCAGCAAACCACCTTTGGAAGGACTGCTACATTATGCAGGAGTTCAAGAGCTCTAATGCTTTCCGGTATGATCCCAGCTCCGGCGGTGGTTCCGGGCCGGGTTCCGGTGGAGGAAACTCCGGTTCAGGATTTAATGGTAATCCGGGCGGAGGTAACAATCAGAACAATCAGAATAACCAGGGAGGTTACAATCAGCAACAGAAGCAGTCGGGTTATCAGAGCAATCCGAAGCAATTGAATAGTGGGCAATATCACGTATTCACCACTAGCTTGGACAAGCGAGACCGGAAGGTCCAGAAGCGGGCAGTTAATTTTGTTGAACCGGCCGTACCACGATATCTACGCTGGTCAGAGCAGCCAATCATATGGAGTAGAGAGGATCACCCGCCCCGGGTTGACAATCCGGGTCAGCTGGCTCTAGTGGTGGCACCTCAGGTGGGAGGTTATAAGTTCACCAAGGTACTCATGGATGGGGGTAGCAGTATTAATATCCTGTATTATGAGACCTTCCGTCGTATGAGACTAACAGACAAAGATCTTCGACCGTCGAATACGGTTTTCCATGGTGTGGTACCTGGCAAGTTAGCATACCCCGTGGGTAAGATAGCGCTGGAAGTGGCCTTTGGAGATGATCATGATTCCAGATCAGAGACGCTGATGTTTGAGGTGGTAAAAATCCAAAGCCCGTATCACGCCCTGTTTGGGCGACCGGCCTATGCCAAGTTCATGGCACGACCCTGTTATGTGTACTTGCAGCTCAAGATGCCGGGTCATAAGGGAACCATAACGGTTCACGGAAGTCGTAAGGTCGCTTTGGAATGCGAAGAGGGAGATGCGGCTTACGCAGAATCGGTTTGTGCCACCGAGGAGCTGAAGTATTACAAGGACAATGTTGATCCGGCGGATAAGACTCCTTTGAAGAAACCTACCACGGAGCATGATCCGGCCCTGAAATTCACATCGGTGGCTGAGACTAAGCTCGTTGACTTCGTACCTGGCGACTCGTCCAAGCAGTTCAGCATCAGTGCCAATTTGGATCCGAAATAAGAAAGCGCGCTCATCGAGTTCATCCGTGAGAATCGGGACATCTTTGCATGGAAGCCTTCTGACATGCCAGGTGTACCAAGGCGACTCGCTGAGCACACTCTTAATGTGGATCCTAAATACAAACCGATGAAACAGTTTCTCCGTCGGTTCAACGAGGAAAGACGCAAAGCTATTGGAGAAGAAGTGGCCAGGCTCCTGGCAGCTGGCTTCATTGTTGAGGTTTACCACCCTGAGTGGCTTGCTAATCCGGTGTTGGTCCTTAAGAAAAATGGCACCTGACGCATGTGTGTGGATTACACTGATCTTAATAAAGCTTGTCCAGCAGATCCTTTTGCCCTCCCCCGTATTGATCAAATTATTGATGCTACGGCGGGTTGCGAGCGTTTAAGTTTTTTGGATGCATATTCCGGCTATCATCAGATCAAGATGGCAATTAAGGACCAGGAGAAGACAGCGTTCATAACTCCCTTTGGAGCCTTTTGCTATGTATCTATGCCTTTTGGGCTCAAGAGTGCCCAGGCGACCTATCAACGGTGTGTGCAAAATTGTCTTCACAAGCAGATTGGCCGCAACGTACATGCCTATGTGGATGATATTGTGGTTAAGTCAAGGAAGAAGGGAACTTTGGTTGACGATTTCAAGGAGACCTTTGATAACCTGAGGACGTATAAGATGATGCTCAATCCGGCCAAATGTGTCTTCGGTGTACCGGCAGGCAAGTTGTTGGGTTTTCTGGTGTCCAACAGGGGAATCGAGGCTAATCTGGAGAAGATTATGGCCATTCCTCCTTGGCTAAACCGAAGTGTATCAATGATGTTCAATGATTGGCTGGCCGGATTGCCGCGTTGAGTCGGTTTATCAGCCACCTTGGTGAGAAGGCAATCCCCTTATATCAGATGTTGAAAAAGACGGATCAATTTGTCTGGAGTTCTGCTGCTGATCAGGCATTCGAAGACTTAAAGCGGCAATTGGCCAATCCGCCCGTGCTCGCCGCTCCCATTGATAAGGAGCCATTGTTGCTGTATGTTGCTGCTAATGCTCGCGCGGTCAGCGTGGCTATTGTGGTGGAGCGGAAGGAGGCAGGCAAGGAGTATCCGGTTCAGCGTCCAGTTTATTATATCAGCGAGGTGCTTATTGAATCCAAACAAAGGTATCCGCATTGGCAGAAGCTGGTATATGGAGTTTTTATGGCAAGCCTGAAGCTGAAGCAGTACTTCCAAGGGCATCCTATCACAGTAGTCAGTTCTGCCCCCTTGGGTGATATCATCCAGAACCGGGAGGCGACGGGCCGGATTGCCAAGTGGGCTATAGAGCTTGGACCGCACGGTTTAAGATACGTGCCTCAGACGGCGGTGAAGTCCCAAGCGCTGGTCGATTTCATCAAGGATTGGACGGAGCTGCAGGCCCCTGAAGAGAAGCCGAATCACACATATTGGACCATCCATTTTGACGGATCACGGCAATTGGAGGGCTCGGGGGCTGGAGTCGTATTAACTTCCCCACGAGGTGACAAGTTCTGTTATGTTCTCCTCTTAATGTTCCCTTGTACTAACAATGCAGCTGAGTGTGAAGCTTTGCTCCATGGTATCCGGATGGCTAAGGATATGAATCTAAGCCGGGTTAAGTGCTTCGGTGACTCGGATCTAGTGGCTCAACAAGTGTCTGGCACTTGGGATTCTAAAGACCCACTCATGGCTGCATATTGTCGTGAGGTGGATATTGTTGTGGGTCATTTCAAGGGATATCAGGTGTACCACGTGGACCGACGAAAGAATGAGGCGGCGGACGCCCTAAGCCGGTTGGGCTCCCAGCGTAAACCGGTCCCACCTAATGTTTTTCTTGATGTGTTGCACAACCCGTCGGTCAAGCTCCCAGGTGAAGCAGATTTGGCTGTTCCTGACCCGGAGGCTCAATTGGTGGCAGCTCTTCACGTCATTCCGGATTGGATGCTTCCTTACCTGGCATACATGAACTGGGGCGAGTTACCGGAGGATGAGACTCTGGCCAGACAAATAATACGGCGGTCCAAATCCATGACAATCATCAATGGCGAGTTGCACCATTGCAGTGTATCAGGAGTGTTTCAATGCTGTGTATCTCCTGACGAAGGCTGTGAAATTTTGCGTGAGATCCACGAAGGGGATTCTGGTCATCACGCTGGTTCAAAGTCTTTGGTGGCCAAGGCGTTCCGCCACGGTTTCTATTGGCTAACTGCCCATGCTGATGCGGAGGATCTGGTCAGACGATGTGATGGCTGCCAAAAGTTCTCAAGACGCGCTCATGTACCGGCTCAAGAATTGAGGATGATTCTAATCACTTGGCCGTTTGCAACTTGGGGGCTAGATATGGTTGGGCCTTTCAAAAGGTCCAAGGATAAGAAGACACACCTCCTGGTGGCGGTTGATAAATTTACAAAGTGGGTGGAGGCGGAGCCTGTTAGCAAGTGTGATGCAGCCACGGCGGTTCAGTTCATCAAAAAAGTGATTTTCCAGTTTGGTTTTCCACACAGTATCATCACAGCTAATGGTACCAATTTGTCCAAAGGAGCCATGAAGGAGTTTTGTGAACGAGAGCACATCCGCCTTGACGTTTCATCAGTAGCGCACCCACAGTCCAATGGTCAAGCAAAAAGAGCTAATCAGGAGATCTTGAGAGCCATCAAACCGCGGCTTATGGTTCCTCTGCAAAGGACGTCGGGTTGTTGGGTAGAAGAGTTGCCATCTGTATTATGGAGCATTAATACCACACCCAACAGGTCAACAGGATACACACCGTTCTTCATGGTCTATGGAGTGGAGGCGGTTCTCCCAAGTGACATCCGTCATGATTCACCTCGGGTGGCGGCTTACATTGAAGCAGACAACAAGACAGCTCGACAAGACGCTTTGGACCGGTTGGATGAAGAGCGAGACATAGCAGCTGCCCGCTCAGCAATTTACCAACAGGATCTTCGTCGCTATCACAGTCGTCGAGTCAGAACCAGAACCTTTCAAGAAGGAGATTTGGTGCTTCGGCTCATTCAAGATCAAACCGATATGCATAAGTTATCCCCGCCTTGGGAGGGACCTTTCGTGGTCAGCAAGAATCTGCACAACGGGTCATACTATCTGAGCAATGTTCGAGAGCGAAAAGACTCGCGCAAATCAGAAGAGGAGACCAACAGGCCATGGAACATAGCTCATCTTCAGCCTTACTATACTTGAGCCATTGGCTCTGCTTATGTATATATTATGACAATGTACATATTATAAATACAATAAATCGGGCCCTCAGCCTAAAGCGGGGTATCCGTTCTTTTATATCATGTGTGGTTACATGGGGTTGTTCTGTCTCAAAGCGGCTTCCGGTTTACCCCTTGAAACAATTATAAATATCACTAGGGGGCTCGGTCGTGTCCGAACCGATGCAACACCTTTTGATAGGCGAAAGCCACCAAATCACTTGGGGGCTCGGTCGTGTCTGAACCGATGCAACACCTTTTGATAGGCGAAAGCCACCAGATCACTTGGGGACATGGTCAAGTCTGAACCAGTCACGCCTCTTGATCGGTCTAAAGGCCATAGAATCACTTGGGGGCTTGGTCGAACCCGAACCATTGCCATGCCACTTGATCGGCGTAATGCCACGGTTTCATTTGGGGACCTGGCTGACTTGAACCGTAGCTACACCTATTGGGAGCTTAGTCGTGTCCGACCAAGGTAACACCATCTGATCGGCTCAGTAAAGCCCCTTTTTTGCAAACGGTTTTATCATTGCCTTTGCTTCAATATTTTTTAAAAACTACTGTTTTATCTTGATTGCGTTTTTAAACCGACAGACGTTTTACACCGGTTCAAACTGCTAATTTGGCGGTACACGGTCCATTTTTTAACCTGAGGTTATTTGCCCGGTTTGATTTTTTCTGTTAACATCCTTTTTTGGAGTAACAAATTGTTCATTATGACCAAGCATGGTTTACATAGTAAACCAGCATTGTATATACAGGAGTTGTTTTCTCCCATGATGGTGCAGGTTTATCAAACCGCCATATCAAGATTGGCTAAGCCTACTCCATGCCCAATGATGGCAGGTATTTTGTATCACAAAATTTGATCATATATGTCAATCTCCTTGCATGTATACATATGAAGTTTATAAACCGGCTGGTGGTACAACCGCCCTGGTAGTTTAAGATTTTATGATTGCAGGTGGTATAGATTGGCAGTTTTGATCTTTCAACCAAAAGTATCGGTTCAGATGCACGAAGGCATCTCAGAAGAAAAAGTATTGGCTATCCTATTACAAGGCAACATGGTGCCCAAATAAGATCACTGTTTTCTGGCAAAGTATCACAAAGCAGCCTATTAAACCGATCTCCGGTTCAAGCTTGGTCACCACCTTGGTCTAATGATCGTTGGTCGTCCTGCGTCGCTTCAGCGTCTTCTGCCCTACCCAGCGGCTGGAAGTCAACAGTGGTCCAGTCGATTCCCACTAAAGCTTGAAAAACAGCTTCATCATGGATCAGCGAAGACGGTTCAATATCAGGAGCATAAGTATGCTTACGGATTGGCGGGATCAGATTTTCCGCTTCGAGAACTGGTGCAGCCACTCGCTTATTCTGGTTATTGTACTGGGCTTGATAATGCGTCAAATTTGCCTCTTCTACTAATTGGCAAGCCAGAGGGCGCACCGCCCAGTTTATGGCTCTCAGATCATCTTCACTGAATTCTGATCCATCTTCCTTCAAACTAGGATAGCCCTGAGCTGCCTCCACAGGATCGAAGTCGGGCACCCATGCTTTTGCTCGGATTAAAGCGTTGATGGCACCAGTTCGAGCAGCAGACTTCTTCAGCTCTTCAATCCGGGCGGGAAGCATTGACAATCTCTTAAGAGTATCTTGGATCAACATGGGTGCAGGATTGTTATGCGACGCAGTCGAGATGATCCGCTGCGCTCCAGTGTACAGCTATTCGATTATCGTGTAGGCAGCCTTCAATTTCATTCGAACATCTGACCCCAAGTGGCTAATGCGGGTGCCTGCAGTATGATGGAACAATTCACAAACCGGACCTATCATAGGAAGACCAAAATTATCACAGTAGTCAAGGAATGCTTACCAAAGATGGCAGCAGTCATTGCATGCACTTGTCGCTTTACGCTGGTCAGTTCATCTGTCACCGGTTTAAGGGCAGCTTCAGCAGTTTCAATCTTTTTGGTCAAGGCAATTTTCTCAATGGCCCAATCCGCCCGATCTTTCTTAAATCCCTCCTTCAGCTGTTCGATGACGCTTAAAGCGCTGGTCAACTCCTCTTTGGCTTTGGAGGTTTCAGCTTGTTGAGATTTTAAGTTCTCCTGAAGATCGGCGAGTTGATTTTCCTTGGTCTTCAGCTCAGCCTGCATTCAGACAGTTATATGGTTTAAAAAAGGGTATGGATATGAAAGTACCAACCATGCACTTGGCACTTGGGGGCTAATGCTTATTTAATCTACAACTATCAACTGATTGCAAAGTCCCAAGCTCAATACAAGTATTCAACTTGGCACTTGGGGGCTAATGACTATTTGCTCAAACAGTTATCAGTGAAATTTGAAGTTTTTCAGGCTTATATTATTAAGTCCCGGTTCAACTACATTAAGTTGAACCGACCCTTGGGGGCTACATCGGTGAATTCTGAAAGGATGCGGTCTTCTGTTTTACAAAGTTACGGTTTGAAAGAAGATTACAAACCGACCCTTGGGGGCTAGGGAAGGCAGCAAGGATAAAAGATAGACAAGCAGGAAGAGGCATATGAAAATTACCTCAAATTTTTCCTTCATCATGTTCACTAGGCTAGCTTCATGGTCGCGACTGGTGTATAGACGGCTCAGATAACCAGAATGAAGATCTTGAGCACTCAATGCAACATAAGTCGCCAAGTCGATGTTCCACTTGCCCTTGCCCATTGCAGCAAATTCATCCTTGGCAGTGTGTCTGGACAAAGCGACATGATTGCTGGGTTCGGTGTGACCAATACCAGTGATGACAACTTCATCATCCTGGGCGTCACCGGTTTGCACTGTGGCTGTCGGTTTGTCAGTAGCTTTGGATGGACTTGTGGATTTTTCATTCCGGACGGGACTTCCAGGATGGTCAGCAGGACCAGAAGCATCAACAGGCCTCTCTTCAGCAATAAAGACCTCATCTTGCGCTGGCGGGTCATTTGGCATATATTCATGAATGGCTGCCTCAACATCTGGAGCGGCGCCCGGTTCAGGGACAGTTTCTTCTTCGGCCGCTTTGTCCAGGCGAGCCTTCTTGCTCGGCCTCGGTTTGGCCCTGAGAGGAACAGGAAAATCAAAAACAGTATATGTTGAAAGCTACAAAATCAAGAAAGTTATGATAAATGTAAGCTTACCCAAGCACGGTTTTAAGCGGTTGCAGCTGAGTACCTGTGGACTCGTCGGAGGATGAATGGGAGGTAACCTGATAATCGGAGTCAGATGGGTTAAGCGGTTGACGAAAACAGCCCGCTTTAGAACAAGTACTGACAAGCAAATTAGGGACCTCTGATTGGCGTCTCCGAACCGGATTGTTCGGTAAACCGGTGGAGGTAACTACCTGGCCGCTATGCCGAGTTGTGCGGCGCACTTCATGCTGTTGGGTCTTCATAAGAAATTTGGGATCCAAATGAGCAAGTGGATGAGAAAATTTAACTTTCCGGATTGCCTGACGAATTTTTAGTGAAGGCAAAGAGTTCGAGTCAGAAGAGAGAATAATTACCTCTGCATCATCAGCATGGCTAGCTTCGGCATCATCTTGACAAGTGTTATCATCAATAAGGCGTGTAAAAGAAAGCCAAGTAAATCGAATTTTACCTCAAGGTCCGGATTACTCACATCATCGTCAGCAGGCGGATCAGAAGATGCAGTGGTTTTCCTTTTCTGAGCGGGTTTCTTAAGGACCTTTGTCTTTGGACGGGTCGGTCTCTCCGGTTTGTCTGCCTCCTCCTGCGAAAGCTTCTTGCTCCAAAACGGATCATCACCCTGATTTCACAGATATTGGTATCAAGTATTAAGCAGATGTAACATCATCAGAATTAATAAAAGGGAAAAATTCAGACTTACAGCTGGCGGTTTGTTGGTAGCACAGAAAGGAAGTAGGCCGATTCGAGCACAGACGTATTCCGGTTCGTTCAGAATTTTCTTCGCAGCTTCGGTGACTTCTTCGTCAGTAAGCTGGATGTTTACATGCCGCAGAGGGTCATTAACACTGCCCGTATATTCACACATTAAACCGGAGCGTTGGCTGAGAGGCAGTATGCTCCAGGATATCCAGCAACGAGCGAGATCCACTCCTGTTAAACCGTTGGCCATAAAGGCTCTGAACTTGGACAGTTGGGGAGCATATTTACTCCTCTCTTTGGCCGTCAACCTCTGTGGAAAGGGGTGTGTGTTGCTAAGCCGTTCCGGACGATAACCGGGCAAGGGATTTTCATTGGCAGGAGAGGTGTCTTTGCAATAGAACCACAATTGATTCCATTCTTGGGGATGGCTTTGCAGCTTTGCGTGAGGATACGTGACCTCTTTCCTCTTTTGAATCGCCATGCCACCCAGTTCCATGTTAGAACCATCAGTAAATTCTATGCGACGGTTTAGATGGAACAAATCTCGGAATAACTCGACTGAAGGTTCCTCTTGAAAGAACACCTCGGAGAGCACTTGGAAATGACATATGTTGGTGACAGAATTGGGGCCGGTGTCTTGCGGACGAAGCTGGAAGTTGGACAAGACGTCCTGATAAAATTTCGAACCGGGTGGATTAAAGCCTTGGGCTAAGTGATCCGCAAAAACTACAACCTCTCCTTCTTGAGGTGTGGGAGGACATTCTTTGCCTGGGACCCTCCAGTGGATGGTATTTTTGCTGCTCAAAGCGCCAGTCAAGACTAAGTTATTCAGTTGTGTCTCTGTAACACGAGAAGGAGCCTAGTTGCACTCATATACTTGCTTGACCATGATGGAGTCTACAAAATAAGCAATCCCGGTTTGAGATTGTGTTGGGTACAATATATACACTGATATGATCAGGATTAAACCGAGGATAACTATATTCAAACCGAAGCTCCGTAAAGCGATGGACTATGGCTAAGGGATCCTAGCGGTTCAATAAGGGGACTAATGGTATATGCCGGTTTATTGACTTTTCCTACGAGAAGCTAAACCGCCTGATCTAAATATTGAAGGCATTTGAGGTTCCGAAATGGCTAAGTATGCAGAAACAGGTTTCACAAAAGTTTCATTACAGCAATGGATCTAAGGTAGCTTCAGAGAAATAGAAGAAATATTCAAAGGCTTCAAAGCAGGGCGGAAGTGAATCAATGGGTAGATATACAGATGAGATCCACGGACTTTAAACACGAGACTATAGGTGGACGCGGAAAGCTACATGGCATTCAGGATAAAGTTTTACAGATCCATACGGAGGTTAATACACGAGCAGGAGCTGTCGATGAACATCTCAAGAACAGAGAACCCTAGAACAGATCTAGGTTAAAAGGAACAGAGGACTTACCAGAGTTGAGGAAAGTGCGGAAGAGCACCGCAGTTTTCTGGTGCGTTCAGGTCGATGCAGTGGCCAAGGTCGAGGTTGAAGGCGATGGCGGCGGCGGAGCTTCGAAGCTGACGATGAGGAAGACGAAGATGAGAAGGCAGGAAGGGGGAAAAAGGAAATGACCTTTCAGTCCTATTTATAAGGCAAAAGGATATGTGTCAAGCGCGACAAACCAGGGGCCACCGAACGAAGTTGTCGCCTCGATTTTTGCAGCCTTATTAAAATGATGAGGTATTATGAATACTTTCTTTATGACAGATGACATCACCCCGGTTTAACAGCAAGTGGAGAAGATGACGTCAAGACGGTTCAACCATTACCAGAAGGTGATAAAGATGAAGATTTCTGCTAAGAATTGACATGAACACGTTCAAATCAATCTGGGGCCTAATGTTGGGGATATTACTACTGGGCATAAACCGGCCTACCAGGGCCGGGTTAACTTCATCAGTAGCCCCAGAGCGTTAAAGCCCAAGAAGATAGATGAGGGCCCAAGGCCGTAGTCGGTTTAACACTTGTGGCCGTAAACCGGCTTTGTATGTAAACTTGTATTATAAGTTAGGAATAAGGAGAGACCAACCCGGGCACGAATATGAACCGGAGATTGGGACTCTGTGAACCGACGGGCGTCACCCGTGTATATAAGGGGACGACCTGACATTGGTTCAATGACAGACAATCACAACTCGAGACTTAGGCGAAGCTTGTTTGCTCCCTAATCCTCGAAACCCCATCAATTCCATCACAACTAGACGTAGGCTTTTACCTTCATCGAAGGGGCCGAACTAGTATAAACCCTATGTGTCCTTGTGTCCACTTTAACCCCTTCGAGTTAACCCGTTGCGGTGGCTCCACGACTAAGTCCTTTGGCTAGGACATCTGCCGTGACAAAACCACGACACCAGCCGTGACTACGAAGCCGGTCTGGTTAATATGATGAAGGACAAATATGAGGTAATTTCCGTATACTCCTCTGCTTGTAATCTGTTAACTCCAATAGCCCCCAGGTGACGGTTTAAGATATCAACTTAAACCGGGACTTTTTCAATGTGAACTTCAACGTATCTGAATTTTGCTGATGTAGCCCCCAAGGGCCGGTTCAACTTAACATAGTTAAACCGGGACTTTAGGCAAAAGGTATCAATAATTATTGAGCAAATAGCCATTAGCCCCCAAGTGCCAAGTTGAATACTTGTATTGAGCTTGGGACTTTTATAAAAATTGTAAGATGAAGATCAAATAGGCATTAGCCCCCAAGTACCGAGGGCATAACTTGTTATGTGGTTGGTACTTCACTTCTGTACCCTCATCTGAATCATATTATTGTCTGTATGTAGGCTGAGACGAGCAAAAGAGAAAACCAAATCACCGATCTGCAAGAAAACCTGAAGTCCCAGCAAGCTGAAACCTCCAAAGCCAAAGAGGAATTAACCAGCGCTTTAAGCACCATGGAACAACTTAAGGAGGGCTTCAAGAAGGAGCGAGCGGATTGGGCCACTGAGAAATCCGCTTTAACCAAACGAGCAGAAAATGCTGAGGCTGCACTGAAACCAGTAGTGGACGAACTGACCAGCATAGAGCGGCAAGTGCATGCTATGACCGCTGCTATCTTCGGTAAGCCGGTTTGATTTCTGGATTGACTCGGCCATCTTATAGAGCTACCGGTTTGTTAACCCTTTGTAATATTTCAGGAACACGCATTGGTCACTTGGGGTCGGACGTGCAGAAGAAATTGAAAGCCACCTACACATTGATCGAACAATTGTATACTGGTGCACAGCGGATCATCTCTACTGCATCCCACAACAATCCGGCGCCCACCTTGATCCAAGACACCCTTAAAAGGTTGTCTATGCTTCCTGCCCGGGTTAAAGAGCTGAAAAAATCTGCTGCTCGAACCGGTGTTATAAATGCCTTGATCCGGGCAAAAGCGTGGGTGCCATATTTCGACCCTGTTGAAGCAGCTCAAGGCTATCCCAGCTTGAAGGAAGACGGGTCACAGTTTAGTGAAGCGGATCTGCGAGCAATAAACCGGGAGGTGCGTCCTCTAGCTTGTCAATTAGTTGAAGAGGCAGACTTGTCTCATTATCAAGCCCAATATGATGACCAAAACAAGCGAGTAGCTGCACCAATTCCTGAAGCGGAAAATCTTATCCCTCCAATCCGTAAGCATACTTACGCTCCTGATATTGAACCGTCGTTGCTGATCCATGATGAAGCTGTCTTTCAAGCATTAATGAGAATCGACTTGACAACTGTTGATTTCCAGCCGCTGGGTAGAGAAGCAGAGGTTGAAGCGGCGCGAGATGACCCGCAACCATCAGGACAGGCTAGTGACCAAGCTTGAACCGGAATCCGGTTTAAATTGTTGATCCTTTCTATTCTGCGGAAAAACAATGATCTTATTTGGACACCGTGTTGCCTTGTATAGGCTAGCCGATACTCTTGATTTTGATATGCCTTTGTGCATAATTGCTGCAACTTGTGCTTCCTTTGGGTGATGAAATTTCCAAAGTACTTTCTGCAATCAAAAAATCTAAAAGCTCCGCCACGATTGTACCGCCAGGCAGATTATGATTTCTATATATATATATATATATATATATATATATATATATATATATATATATATATATATGAAATCAAATATCTTAAATTTAAACACATGATCAAATCTTGTGATACATAATACCTGCCATCGTTGGGCATGAAGTTGGCTTGGCCAATCTTAAAGCGGAGGTTTATGAACCTATATCGTCACAGGAGAACACCGCTCCTATATATATAACGCCAGTTTACCATGTAAACCGTGCCGGGTTAAACACCGTGTTACCCCATAACAGGATGTTAACAAAAAATCAAACCGGGCAAATAGTCTCCGGATTAAGAATGGACCGTGTTTCATCAATTGACAGTTGAACCGGTTTAAGAATTGTCGGTTTAAAAACGCAACAAAAAGAAATATTTATCAAAGAAAATTTCAAGCAAAGGCAATGATAAAACCATTTGCAAAAAGAGGCTGTTGAGCCGATCAAGTGGCATTACCATGGTCAGACACGACCAAGCCCCCAATAAGCATAGCTATGGTTCAAGTCAGCCAGGTCCCCAAATGATGCAGTGGCATTATGCCGGTCAAGAGGTGTAGCGATGGTTCGGGTTCGACCAAGCCCCCAAGTGATTCTGTGGCCTTAGGCCGATCAAGAGGCTTGACTGGTTCAGACATGACCAAGTCCCCAAGTGATCTCATGGCTTTCGCCTATCAAAAGGTGTTGCATTGGTTCGGATACGACCAAGCCCCCAAGTGATATAACATGAAGCTTTAAAAAGCTAACTCAAGGGGTAAACCGGAGGCCGCTTTAGGACAAATAAAACTCCGTGTAACCACACATGATGTAAAAAGAAAGACCCCGTTTTAGCTGAGGCTCCGGTTTATTATATTGATCATAATATATACATTGCCATAGTATGTACATAAGTAGAGCCAATGGCTCAGGTATGGTAAGGCCGAAGATGAGCTATGTTCCACGGCCTGTTGGTCTCCTCCTCTGATGTACGTGAGTCTTTATGCTCTCGAATATCAATCTGATAGTATGACCCGTTGTGCAGATTCTTGCTGACCACGAAAGGTCCTTCCCAAGGCGGGGATAACTTGTGCATATCAGTCTGGTCTTGGATGAGCCGAAGTACCAAATCCCCTTCTTGAAATGTTCTGGTTCTGACTCGGCGACTGTGATAACGACGAAGATCCTATTGGTAAATCGCCGAGCGGGCAGCTGCTATGTCACACTCTTCATCCAACAGGTCCAAAGCATCTTGTCATGCTGCCTCATTGCCTGCTTCAACATAAGTGCGAGTCTAGGCATGGCCGCTTTGAAGCATGCTCCTGCAAGATCATCTTTGTGTTCTAAGGATGGAAATCATCCTTGCAAAAGTTTACGTTTTGCGACCTTTCTTAATTATGATGCATGCAAAGGATATCGTTACAATGCCACTGCCGAGGACATCCTAACGGTGCAGCAGGATGCAGGCTATTCTCTTGATCCCCAGGAGTTGATAGTTTCAAATGATAATTCTTTATCTAAGGATCGAGCCCTGCAGATTATTAGCTCGCCGCCGGTGACTTGCCCACCGGAACTGGAGGCTGAGTTGCATTTTGGATCTGTTTCGCCTGCCGACCGTCAATCTCGGGATACGCTTCCATCTCATAACAATAGAATCAAATTCTCACCTGATATTGTTTCCGTCAGCTGGACTTCCTTGGGCTCTAGTCAAAACCCTTTAATTCTATCAGATGATGATTCTGAAGATGATGGGCCTCCTCCTGCTCCTTTGGACCATATCCACCCTGCCAGCCTGGTCAGCCCGGTGCAACTTTCACCCAAGTCACCCGTGGAAATAGTACGTGACCTCCAGGGTTTGGATGAGGTGATTGAGGAAATTGCTGCCCAAGTTTGGGATTGTCCATGTTGCTTGGGCATGGGGCATACGCTCGATCGATGCATGAACGAGGTGCGGTGCCGTCGATGTTTCCGGCTCGGTCACGTTAAAAAAGGTTGCACGAGGTCACCTCCCAATTTAAAGGTTTGGGTCCCTAAACAAACTAGCCCAACTACCAACCTCGAGCCTCGCGCCTTCAGGCATAGCCCAGACTCTTCATGCTCCCAAACAGTAGAAAGATCCCGTGCCAAAACCCCTGCCTCTCCTACTCTGCAGCCTGGGTATTCCACGCCACCTCCATCGAACCGCATGCCCACCAATACCTCTGCTTCGCCGCTGTCCATGGCGAACTACGAGCTTGACCCGAGAAGGTTTTTGCCGGCGGGACATGATATCGTCGACGCCGGTCTGCAGCGACTGCCGCGTACGTTCTACACACTGGCCCGGTCGCCTTCCCGCCGCCATGAATCCTACATGGTGGGGATTGTTGAGCCGATTTCCCAGCCAGAGGATGTACCTCATCTCCGCCAACAGGTCAGAGATTTTATCATTGATGAGCTCCAGCTGCCAGTTCTTTCCTCTCAAACGTGGTTCCAGGGCGTCGGTCTGTATCAGATGCAAGACCCAGTTATTCGTAGCGCCCTAGTTAATCATGCCCCTTGGCCTCTTGGATTAGATCAGAATGGTCAGGAAATCTTTGTTAGATTCATAAACCACGATGATGGAGAGGGATACAGAGCACTTCAAGGGCACAGAACTGGATGGCTCATGTTTATTAGGGTGCCATTAGATTATCGCAATGAGGAAATCTTGTCTGAAGTAGTGGGAACTTTTGGGCTGTTCCATTATTGGAATCATGAGGATGACCGCTTAGTTCGATCCCTGGTTTATGCATCTTTTCCAGATAACTTGCTTGTACCAAGAGATGTTGTCTTCCGCAAGTTTGCCAATGTTGGGGGTGCTGTTGTTTCCTGGACCGCCTCATGTAGTATCTTAACTGCTGCCTTTGCTGAGCAACTTCCTCAGGATGAAGATGTAATGCCAGTTGATGGGAATCCTCATCCAATGCCAGGTCAGCTTCAACCTGCAAAAAACTTCTGGGCAGTGCCACCTTATCCTGCCCTTGGATGGAATGACATCCCACAGCCTTGGCAGCCGGATAATCCGCAGCAACAGCAGCCTCAACAGGATGGTTGGGGTGCTTGGAATGAGCGAGTTGAGGAACAGGCTGAAGAGCAGCCACAGGTGCAACAAGATCATGCTTCCATGGTTTTAAATCCCTCAATGGGCTCCAATGATTCCTCACAGTAGAATCTTGCGGTTGATGGGCCGCCATTGAATCCTCTACTTGGCATCGTACCAGTGATTGAGGGTGATGGGCCTATTGGCCCAATAATACAAGAGGTAGATGGGGCAAATGAGGAGATTGGCCCACTGCAGCCCTTAAATATGCCTGAGGATGATAACTTGGTTCAGGAGTTAGACAATGAGGTTCAGGCAGAAGCTCAGGTCAATGAAAATCAGTTTGAAGCACTAGCTGTACTTGAAGACAATAATAATCTTGCTATTGTTCCATACCAGCCTCCCCTCCAGCCACCACTTTTTGTTGGGGCAGCCAGAGTTGTCTATGGCCCAGTTCTTCCACCCAGCATGATTTGGCAGCGGACTTTTGTGTCTCTGTTGCCCAGCTTTCTGACTGCATCAGTTCCCAAGCAGCTGCCTATGGTGATTAACGGTGCTTCCCTCAAGAGATCTTGGTTGCAAGCTTTTCCACAGGAGATGTCCTTCGTTTGGCCGCCTGCACTATCATATGAGCAACATCAACCACTCCCTCAGCTACCCTCACCTCACAGGTCAGTTGCTAGGAAACTGGCTTTTGATGATGGACACCCTGGCATCTCTGCACCTGAAGCTTCATTGGAAACTGTGCAAGGCTCACCACCTTTTGTCAGTGTACCTACTGTTGTGCAGAAGAAAGGAAGGAAGCCAAAGTCTCTGGTGGTTCCTAAGGCTGATTTCTCTGATAGACGAATGACTAGAAGCGTTGCCAAGCTGCAAGGTTTCAAGCCCACATCTGCAATTCCAGTCAAGCCTAGACCTCTACGACAGCCACGAGCGAAGAGGCCCAAACTTCAGGAGGCCGCTGACCAGAAGGGAAGCCCCATGGCGCCAGATCCAAGCCCTGCACCTATACCAATCCAGGTTATGCAGAATCTGGGTGCCTCTTTAGGCATTCCTTTGGAGAAACTGTCCGTGGAGCAGCTTATGGCTGAGCCCAAACAAGCTCAACAGCCAGACATGCCCAATGATGAGTGATTTTTGCTGTCATACCATAGGGAGGCATGCCCTTTGTCCTTCCATTTATTATCTTTTGGGTCTGCTACTCGCTTTTCCAGACTACTGTGGATGTTTTATGGTTCCGAGGATTTCTCTAAATTATCTCATGCAGTCTGCTGGTTATACTTTGTGTCAGTATTATTATGTGATACTGTGCTTGCCCTACTACTTCACATTGTTTTATCATGAGTAGTTACGCTAATAAGAACTGGAAAGTACTCTGCTGGAATGTCAGAGGACTAAATTCTGAAGTTAGGCAGAGGGCTGTGAGAGCTAAAATTGAAGAGAGCCGGTGTTCTGTTGTCTGCCTACAAGAAACGAAATGTGATTTCTTTGATCAAAGGTCTATTAGGAAGTTTTGTCCTAGAAGATTCGATAATTTTGTGTACTCTCCTTCTGTGGGTGCTTCTGGTGGGATCATTGTTTTATGGTGCTATCTGCTCTGGTTGGAACTCTCATCTATCTGCAAAGTTATGGTATTGTCATAAATTTCTCCTCCACACAAAATAACCAAGCTTGGACCTTGGTTAATGTCTATGGTCCATGCCAGGGGGAGCTTCGAGATGCTTTTGTGCATTGGTTATATCATGTTCATATCCCACAAGATGAACTTTGGTTGTTCCTAGGAGATTTTAACTTCATCAGATCACTCGATAATAGAAATATGCATGG
This sequence comes from Aegilops umbellulata, assembly GCA_032464435.1. Lineage (NCBI taxonomy): Eukaryota > Viridiplantae > Streptophyta > Magnoliopsida > Poales > Poaceae > Aegilops > Aegilops umbellulata. Next base: position 508,560,107 of record CP136055.1, read on the forward strand.
GGGTGACATTAATGATATGTTCATTTTTAATGAAATCATTGGCAATCTCGGCCTTATTGAGTTGCCTCTAAAGGGGAGGTCATATACCTGGTCAAATATGCAAGAAACTCCTCTTTTGGAACAATTGGACTGGTTCTTTACAACTCCTTCTTGGACGACAGAGTATCCCAATACCATGGTATACCCACTGGCCAAAACTACTTCTGATCATGTGCCTTGTGTGGTCTCAATCTCTACCTCCATACCCAAGGCTAAGGTTTTTCGTTTTGAAAACTACTGGGTTGATATGCCTGGGTTCATGGAGTGTGTTCGAAGATCCTGGTCTGCCCCCACAAACTTGTCTAACTCTGCTGCAATCCTAACCCATAAATTTAAAAGGTTAAGGTCAGAGCTTAAGAAATGGCACACAGGTTTATCTAGGCTGAAGCTGTTGATGAATGCCTGCAATGCAGTTATCCTTGCTTTTGATAATTTAGAAGAAAGCAGGCCTCTGTTTAGACCTGAATTTAATTTTAGGAAAATTGTAAAGTTACATCTGGAGGAGCTTCTTCACCTACAGTACATTTATTGGAAACACAGATGTACCATCAGGTGGATCAAAGTGGGGGAGGAAAACTCCAAGTTTTTTCAAGCTTTGGCAACAGAGAGATTTAGGAGAAATTCTATTTCCAGCTTAGTAAATGAGGATGGTGTGACCTTATCAACCCACAGTGAAATGGCTGGACTTCTCTGGTCCTCATATAAGGATAGATTGGGAGTTACATGTGGAATTGACATGTTGTTTGATCTTAGGGCCTTGATACAGCCTGTCCCTGGATTAGAGGTTTTATCTGGGCCTTTTACTGAGGATGAGGTCAATGAGGTTTTGAAATTTTTACCTCTTGACAGAGCCCCAGGACCAGATGGTTTTACTGGTCTGTTTGTTAAGAAATGTTGGCACATAATTAAGGATGATTTCCTCAAGTTAATACAGGACTTTTATGAAGGAAAAATCTCTCTACAGAGTATTAATGGATCTCTTGTCACACTCATCCCAAAAATCCTTTCTCCTGAGGGACCAAATGACTTTAGGCCAATCTCTCTCACAAATACTTGTCTGAAATTTCTGACTAAGCTACTGGCTAATAGATTGCAGAAGGTCATTCTCACATGCATCCATAAAAATCAATATGGCTTCCTTAAGTCAAGGTCTATTCAGGACTGCATTGCTTGGAGCTTGGAATACATACATCAGTGTCACCAGTCCAAAAGACCCATCCTTATCATCAAGTTGGATTTTGCTAAGGCATTTGATACTGTTGAACATGACCTGATTCTGCTGATGTTGAAATATAAGGGATTTGATGCAAAATGGATTGGATGGATCAAGGAACTATTGTCATCTGGATCATCTTCTATCTTATTGAATGGTGTACCTGGCAAACAATTTGTTTGCAAACGTGGTGTTAGGCAGGGGGATCCTCTTTCTCCTCTTCTGTTTGTTATTGCTGCTGGCCTTCTCCAATCTGTGGTCAACCAAATGCTGCAACAGGGACTACTTAATCTCCCCATTCCTTCCAATGACCCAGATTTTCCAATAGTCCAGTATGCAGATGACACCCTGTTAATCACACAAGCTGATGAAGTTCAACTTCTAGCTCTCAAGCAAATGCTGCTGGCCTTCTCCAAATCAACTGGTTTGCAAGTCAACTTCCAGAAGTCTTGCATCTTGCCAATTAATGTCTCACAGGAAGAAACTAATAGATTGGCTGCAATATTTGGATGTCAGGTTGGGTCTCTTCCTTTCACCTATCTAGGTTTACCTGTGGGCACCACAAAGCCAAGGGTCCAAGACCTAGTGCCTGTGGTAGACAGAGTGGAAAGAAGACTCTCTGCTAGTTCCTCCCTCCTCTCCCAGGGGGCCAGACTGCAACTGCTAGTGTCTGTTCATACCTCTCTGCCAATATATTTCCTTTGCAGTCTTAGCTTGCCAACTGCTATCATTAACCAACTTGAGAGAATTATGAGACAATGCTTATGGAGGGGGAACTCTGATACACCTAAGCAATCGTTAGCTGCCTGGCCAATGGTTTGTAAACCAAAAGATAAGGGAGGCATGGGTATAATAAATCTTGCAATCCAGAACAAGGCCCTGCTCACCAAACACCTACACAAGTTTTACAACAAGGCTGATATACCATGGGTTTCCTTGATCTGGGACACTTACTATAATGGAGTGGTCCCTCATGCAACAGTTCAGTGTGGATCCTTTTGGTGGAGAGATATAATGAAATTAAATGACACTTATAGAAATCATTGTATTATTACAATCAATGAGCGAAATAGCACTCTCTTTTGGCATGATACATGGATCTTGGGTGGAAGTCACCAACCAATTAAAGAGAGATTTCCTAGGTTGTTTTCATTCACACTGGATGATAAGATTTCGGTCAGAAATTTCATTGAGGATTTTGACATCTCAACCTACTTCCAATTGCCATTGTCCCAGGAAGCAATGGATGAACTGGTATCTCTGAAATCTGATCTGTCAACCCTGCAAAGAAGGCCTCTTGAACCTGATACCTGGTCTTGGACACCTGGTAATGGTCAATACTCTGCCAAGAGTTTCTACATTATGGCCCATGCTCACTTACCCGATGATGATCCCTGTAAATGGATATGGAAGAGCAAATGTGTTATGAAAGTAAAAGTTTTTGCCTGGCTCATGCTTAATGATAGGTTAAATACGAGGGATATGTTGCTTAGAAGGCATTGGAGATGAGAGGAGGATGATAATTTATGTCCACTGTGTGTGGCCCATTTGCATGAAGATAGAGACCATCTTTTTTTCCAATGCTCCTTCAGCACCAGAGTTTGGAATTATCTGCAGATTAACTGGTATGCTGGGCTAGCTCCTCGTGAATGTATCCTGGCTGCCAAGAAAAGCTTCAACCACCCCTTCTTCTTTGAAGTAGTGTACCTTGCTGCCTGGAGTATTTGGATCACGAGGAATGACAGGATCTTCAGGCATATTAGGCCAACGTTTGGCAGATGGAAAGCCAAATTCATCCATGACATTACTCTGCACTCTTATAGGATGAAGGCCTCGGTCAAGCAATCTCTCCTACACTGGATTCATGCTTTGCCTTAATAGTGTGGCACATGCTGTTGTATATTTGTATATTTGTACATGTATAGGTAGGTTTCCTGTTTTCTTAGTTAGTCTTACCTCTGAACTCCTTTGTACTTGTTTGTTTTCTTTCGGCCAAGTTTTAATAAAAGGTTGTGGGGCTGTTGCCTCACAGTGTTCAGTCAAAAAAACATAAGCCGCTACACGAGGTGAATCATGACGGATATCACTTGGGAGAACCGCCTCCGCTCCGTAGACCATGAAGAACGTCGTGTATCCTGTTGATCTGTTGGGTGTGGTGTTAATGCTCCATAATACAGATGGTAATTCTTCAACCCAACAACCCGGCGTTCATTGCAAAGGAACCATAAGCCGGGGCTTGATACCTCGCAAGGTCTCTTGATTAGCCTTCTCTGCTTGACCATTGGACTGGGGGTGAGCCACTGATGAAACTTTAAGCCGGATGTGCTCTTGTTGACAGAACTCCTTCATAGCGCCTTTCGACAAATTGGTACCATTATCAGTGATGATGTTGTGTGGAAAGCCAAACCGGAAAATCAACTTTTTGATGAATTGAACCGTCGTGGCCGCATCACACTTGCTAACGGGTTCTGCCTCCACCCACTTTGTAAACTTGTCAACCGCCACCAAAAGGTGAGTTTTCTTGTCCTTGGACCTTTTGAAAGGCCCAACCATATCCAGCCCCCAAGTCGCGAACGGCCAAGTGATTGGAATCATCCTCAATTCTTGAGCCGGCACATGAGCACGTCTTGAGAACTTTTGGCAGCCGCACATCGTCTGACCAGATCTTCAGCATCAGCATGAGCAGTCAACCAATAGAAGCCGTGACGAAACGCTTTCGCCACCAAAGATTTTGAACCGGCGTGGTGACCACAATCTCCTTCGTGGATCTCACGTAAGATTTCACAGCCTTCCTCAGGGGACACACAGCGTTGAAACGCCCCTGACACACTGCAATGATGCAACTCGCCATTGACAATAGTCATGGACTTGGATCGCCGGATTATCTGCCGGGCCAGAATCTCATCATCTGGTAACTCGCCCCAGTTCAAGTATGCAAGATAAGGAATCATCCAATCTGGAATAACATGAAGAGCTGCCACCAATTGAGCCTCCGGATCAGGAATAGCCAAATCCTCCTCACCAGGGAGCTTGACCGATGGGTTATGCAGCACATCCAAGAAAAGGTTAGGCGGGACCGGTTTGCGTTGAGAGCCCAGCCGGCTTAAAGCGTCTGCTGCTTCATTCTTCCGACGGTCCACATGGTCCACCTGATAACCTTTGAAGTGACCTGCAACAACATCCACTTCACGACGATATGCTGCCATGAGTGGGTCCTTGGAGTCCCAAGTGCCAGACACCTGCTGAGCCACCAAGTCCGAGTCACCGAAGCACTTAACTCGGCTTAGATTCATCTCCTTAGCCATCCGGAGACCATGGAGCAAGGCTTCATACTCAGCTGCATTGTTAGTACAAGGGAACATTAAGCGGAGAACGTAACAAAACTTATCACCTCGTGGGGAAGTTAATACGACTCCAGCCCCCGAGCCCTCCAATTGCCTGGATCCATCAGAATGGATAGTCCAATATGTGTGATCCGGCTTCTCTTCAGGTGCTTGCAGCTCTGTCCAGTCATTGATGAAATCAACCAGTGCTTGAGACTTGACCGTCGTCCGAGGCACGTATTTCAATCCGTGCGGCCCAAGCTCTATAGCCCACTTAGCAATCCGGCCAGTTGCTTCCCGGTTCTGGATTATATCTCCCAAGGGAGCAGAACTGACCACTGTGATGGGATGTCCCTGGAAGTACTGCTTAAGCTTCCAGCTTGCCATAAAAACTCCATATACCAGCTTCTGCCAATGCAGATACCTTTGCTTGGACTCAATGAGCACCTCGCTGATATAGTAAACCAGACGCTGAACCGGATGCTCCTTGCCTGCCTCCTTTCGCTCCACCACGATAGCCACACTGACTGCACGAGCATTAGCGGCGACATATAGCAGCAATGGCTCCTTGTCAATTGGAGCGGCGAGCACGGGCGGATTGGCCAACTGCTGCTTTAAACCCTCAAACGCTTTATCAGCAGCAGAACTCCAGATGAATTGATTCGTCTTCTTCAACATCTGATACAAAGGGATTGCCTTCTCACCAAGGCGGCTGATAAACCAGCTTAACGCAGCAATCCGGCCAGCCAAACGTTGAACGTCGTTGATACACTTTGGTTTAGCCAAGGAGGTGATGGCCGTAATCTTCTCCGGATTAGCCTCAATTCCCCTGTTGGACACCAGAAAACCCAACAACTTGCCTGCCGGTACACCAAAGACACACTTGGCCGGGTTGAGCATCATCTTGTACACCCTTAAGTTATCAAAGGTTTCCTTCAAATCATCAACCAGAGTCTCCTTCTCCCTTGATTTAACCACAATATCATCCACATAGGCATGTACATTACGGCCAATCTGTTTATGAAGGCAGTTCTGTACACACCGTTGATAAGTTGCTTGGGCACTCTTGAGCCCAAAGGGCATAGATACATAGCAGAAGGCTCCAAAGGGAGTTATGAACACCGTCTTCTCCTGGTCCTTAGCTGCCATCTTGATCTGATGATAACCAGAATATGCATCCAGAAAACTTAAACGCTCACAACCAGCCGTAGCATCAATAATTTGATCAATACGGGGAAGGGCAAAAGGATCTGCTGGACAAGCTTTATTAAGATCTGTGTAATCCACACACATGCGCCAGGTGCCATTTTTCTTAAGGACCGGCACCGGATTAGCCAGCCATTCAGGATGGAAGACTTCAACAATAAAGCCAGCCGCTAAGAGCCTGGCCACCTCTTCCCCAATAGCTTTGCGTTTTTCTTCATTGAACTGGCGTAGGAACTGTTTCACCGGTTTGTACTTAGGATCCACATTAAGAGTGTGCTCAGCGAGTTGCCTCGGTACACCTGGCATGTCAGAAGGCTTCCATGCAAAAATGTCCCGATTCTCACGGATGAACTTGATGAGCGCGCTTTCCTATTTCGGATCCAAGTTTGCACTGATACTGAACTACTTGGACGAATCGCCAGGTACGAAGTCAACAAGCTTAGTCTCAGCTGCCGATTTGAACTTCAGGGCCGGATCATGCTCCGTAGTTGGCTTCTTCAATGGAGTCATGTCCGCCGGATCAACATTGTCCTTGTAATATTTCAGCTCCTCCGTGGCACAAACCGACTCTTCATAAGCCGTATCACCTTCTTCACACTCCAAAGCAATTTTGCGGCTTCCATGAACCGTTATCGTTCCCTTGTGACCCGGCATCTTAAGCTGTAAATACACATAACAGGGCCGTGCCATAAACTTGGCGTAAGCCGGTCGCCCAAAAAGGGCGTGATATGGACTCTGGATTTTTACCACCTCAAAAGTCAGTGTCTCCAACCTAGAATCCTGATCATCCCCAAAAGCTATTTCCAAAGCTATCTTGCCAACAGGATATGCTGACTTACCAGGCACCACACCATGGAACACCGTATTGGACGGTTTAAGATTTTTATCTGTTAGTCCCATACGGCGGAAGGTTTCATAACATAAGATCTTAATGCTGCTTCCTCCATCCATGAGCACCTTGGTGAACTTATAACCTCCCACCTGAGGCGCCACCACCAATGCTAGCTGAGTCGGATTATCAACCCGGGGAGGGTGATCCTCTCTGCTCCATATGATTGGCTGTTCAGACCAGCGTAGATAACGGGGCACGGCCAGTTCAACAGAGTTTACTGCTCGCTTATGAAGCTTCTGATCTCGCTTGTCCAAGCTAGTGGTGAAGACATGATATTGCCCACTATTCAACTGCTTCGGGTGACTTTGGTAACCCGACTGCTGCTGTTGTTGCTGATTGTAACCACCTTGATTACCTTGATTGTTATGTCTGCCCTGATTACCATTAAACCCTGAACCGAAATTTCCTCCGCCGTAACCCGGCCCGGATCCCGAGCCACCACCAGATCCGTGGTCATACCTGAAAGCATTAGAATTATTGAACTCCTGCATAATGTAACAATCCTTCCAAAGGTGATTGGCTGGTACCTCCTTCATCCCATGTTTTGGACAGGGCTGGTTCAACAGATAAGATAGGCGGTCCGGGTTAGGATTAGGCGCTCCACTGCGATTCGGCGTTTTACCTTTACGTCGCTGGCCCTTGTCATGTGCGTTGCTATTAGCCACAAAGTCCATGCTGCCATCCGCTTTGCGCTTGCCTCCGTTTCCATGACCTGCCGGGTTATGCTGCTGTCCTTTGGAGTTGCTGTTCTTCTTTCCCTTCCCTGCCTTGTCGTCATCAGACTCGGGATCCTTGGTACTATCAGAATCATCATACTTCACTAACGCAGCCATGAGGGTCCCTATATCCTTGCAATGGCGCTTCATTCATCCCAGTTTCAACTTTAGAGGCCCAAACCGGCAATTGCCTTCCAAGGTTATAACCACGGTGTCAGCATTGATACGGTCTGAGGAATGCAAAATTTGTGAAACCCGGCGCACCTAATGAGTCGTTGATTCTCCTTCTTCCTGAACACACGCTGCTAAATCCACTATGGACATGGGCTGTTTACATGTGTCCTTGAAGTTCTGGATAAACCGGGCTCGCAATTGGGCCCATGAACTGATAGAGTTGGCCGGTAAACTTTTTAACCAAGTACGGGTCGTTCCCTCGAGCATCATCCACATCCAGCATCTCCATGGCCATCTCATAGCTCTCCACCCATGTCTCTGGAGGCTGATCTGCAGTGTAATTCAGCACCTTGCGCGGGCCCTTGAAATCTTTGGGCAGGCGCACGTTGCGTAAAGCGGGGACAAGACAAGGCACCCCCAAAGAGCTAGAAGAAATGCCAGGTTCGACTGAGGTAGTTGGACGAACCGGCGTAAGCTGGCGAGCCTCGTACTCTGCTGCTAACTCGGCCTCCCTGCGCGCTCGGGCCCGGTCCACCACTTCCTGAGCATCACCAACGCCACCTGCCGGGTTGTTACCGTGGGGTACTTCACGGTTTCGTGCATTACTTGACACAGCCGGTTCATCCATACGTCTGCTATAGCTCCGGCTTGGACGAGGGGTGGAATGAATTTGGTCACGACTGTATGAGTATGCTTCCTGCTGGATCAAAGCTGTCCGAAGAAGTTCCTTAACCCGACATGTTTCTACCGCCTGCGGCGAATCACCTTCAATTAGGATGGCCTCCAGCCGTGCCGCAGCAGCAACAAGGTTATCCATCGGGTTGGAGTAGTGACCCGGAGGTGTCGGGACAGCCTGAGGTACCATAACATTTTGATGAGGCGAATCCACCAAGCAAGGGTGAACCGGAGCGCCCACCCCTGGTGCTTCCGCCCGGTTTACCACCGGTGGGTTGCTGGTTCCTGCTCCTGGGGTGTTGAAGAGATCTCTAGCTTCGAAAACCTAAGGCAAACGAGACCGGTATTTCCGCTTCAGGACCTCATGCGACGCGTTCTGATCCAGCATAAGTCTGTAAGCTTGCGCATCCAATGGGGCCCGCTCTGTAGTCATCCTGGCATCCTCAGCTGCTAGGTCGGCCTTGGCTTGAGTGATCTGGTCCCTCACCTTCGCAATTTCCGCATCATGGGCATCCTGATCCGCCGGGTTAACCTCTGCCATAAGTGTAGCCAACGCATCAAACAGATCGGATAAAACTTGAGCCGGCGGGCGCACAGGGCCACCTGCCCCGGCAGCCGTCGCCGCTACTGATCCAGAGACCATCTCTGCTGCAGTCGAAGAGTGAAGCCCTGCTTGTGTCCCGGCCATGAATATTCCGACCCGGTTTGGCAAATCGGAGGGGTCCGGAATACTGTCGCCATCGGAACAGCCCCCAATCCGGCCATCTTGTAGCTGATACAAAGATTCGGTTTCTCCGGTTGATGACTCGTCGCCAGAATAAACGACGGTCTCACCACCTGATTCCGATCCATCCTCATGGCTTCCTCCATGGATGACTCCCACGAAGGCACGCTTCACGGCCAGTTTAACCTGGGCAGATCGCGCACGCTGAGCCGTCTCGATGAGATCGGTGCAGATGTCCGGCACAGGGCCCGGTTCACCGATCTTGCCGATGAAGACGTGTATACCACCAAAGGGGACTCGGTACCCGTACTCGATTGAGCCGGCCTCGGGACCCCATCCTGCATCATCGATGTAGAGCTTGCCGTGACGACTCTTGGTCATCCGGCCCACAGCGTAGCCCTTGAGTCCTTCGAAGTTGCCCTCCAAGAACTTGAAACCATCGTGCGATAGCCCCACGGTGGGCGCCAACTGTCGTGGTTTTGTCATGGCAGATGTCCTCATGAAAGGACTGAGTCGTGGAGCCATCGCGACGGTTTAGCTTGAAGGGGTTAAAGCGGACACAGGGACGCAAGGGAGTTTATACTAGTTCGGCCCCTTCGATGAAGGTAAAAGCCTATGTCTAGTTGTGATGGAATTGATGGGGTTTCGATGACTAGGGAGCAAACAAGCTTCGCCTAAGTCTCGAGTTGTTGTCTGTCCTCTTGAACCGCCGCCGAGTCGTCCCCTTATATACATCGGTGACGCCCGTCGGTTTACAGAGTCCCAACACCGGCTCATAAACGTGTCCGGTTTGGTCTCTACTTATTCCTAACTTACAATACAAGTTTACATACCAACGCCGGTTTACGGGTACAGGCTTTAAACCGACTGTGGGCCTTGAGCCATGTTCTTCTTTATGGGCTTCTACATACTTAACTACTGATGAAGTTAACCCGGCCTGTCTTGGCCGGTTTACGCCCAGTAATAATATCCCCAACAGCTTCCATCCATTCGGCGATGAAGTCGGCCAATACTTGCGACTTAATGGCTCGCTGAGGCTTATATGTTATGTCGAACGGGAGGAGCTCAATGGCCCATTTGGCAATCTGGCCCGTGGCGTCACGGTTATTTATAATACCGTTAAGTGGCGAGGCCACTATAATTGAACACTCCTGAAAGTAGTGTCGCAGCTTCCGGGATGCCATGAATACCGCGTAGGCTATCTTTTGATAATGTGGGTACCGTGATTTGCATGGAGTGAGGACAGTGGATACATAATATACCGGCTTCTGAAGGGGGGATTTGTGTCCGTCCTATTCTCGTTCGACGACGAGCGCTGCGCTCACGACCTGATGAGTTGCCGCAATGTACAACAGCATTGGTTCGCCGATGTTTGGCGCGGCCAGGATTGGGTTGGTTGCTAGTATGGCTTTTATTTCTTCCAATCTGGCTGTGGCAGCATCCATCCACTCGAAGTGTTCGGTGCGCCGAAGTAGGAGATAAAGGGGTAATGCCTTTTCTCCTAAGCGGGAGATAAAGCGGCTTAGAGCCGCCACACATCCGGTTAATTTCTGGATTTTCTTGAGGTCCGTTGGGATAGCCAACTGTGACAGAGCTCGGATTTTGGCTGGATTTGCTTCAATTCCTCTACTGGAGACAATGAAGCTCAGGAGCTTTCCGACCGGTACACTGAAAATGCATTTTTCCGGATCGAGCTTGATGTCATATGCTCGGAGGTTGTAGAATGTGAGCCTCAAGTCATCTATTAGAGAGTCGACATGTTTGGTTTTAACGACCACATCATCTACGTATGCCTCCACTGCCTTGCCAATCTATTTTTTTAGACATGTCTGAATCATGTGCTGATATGTTGCGCCGGCGTTTTTGAGCCCAAAAGGCATTGTGTTGAAGCAGAAGGGGCCGTATGGTGTGATGAATGCCGTTGCGGCTTAGTCGGACTCCACCATCTTGATTTGGTGGTAGCCGGAATATGCGTCGAGAAAACACAATGAATCGTGTCCTGCGGTGGCATCGATAATTTGATCGATGCGGGGGAGGGGGAAGGGATCCTTTGGGAAGGCCTTGTTGAGGTCCTTGAAATCAACACATAGGCGCCAGGATTTGTCCTTCTTTGGTACCATTACCAGGTTTGCTAGCCAGTCCGGATGTTTTATTTCTCTAATGAATCCGGCCTCCAATAACTTGGCTAGTTCTTCTCCCATAGCTTGTCTCTTGGGTTTAGGGATACGCCGAAGAGTCTGCTTGACCGGCTTGAATCCTTTTAGGATATTAAGGCTATGCTCGGCAAGCCTGCGTGGGATTCCTGGCATATCCGAGGGATGCCAGGCGAATATGTCCCAATTTTCGCGCAGGAACTCTCGTAGTGTGGCATCCACGGCGGGGTTTAACTGTGCCCCGATGGAGGCTGTTTTTGTAGGGTCAGTTGGATGGACTTGGAATTTGACTATTTCATCCGCTGGTTTAAAAGAGGTGGACTTGGATCTTTTGTCAAGTATCACGTCGTCCCTGTCCACTGTGGAGCGTAGTGTAGTTAATTCCTTGGCCGCAAGGGCTTCGGATAATGCCTTGAGGGCCAATGCGGCTGTTTTGTTTTCGGTGCGGAGTGCTGTGTCCGGATCACTAGCGAGAGTGATGATTCCGTTGGGCCCGGGCATTTTGAGCTTCATGTACCCGTAATGGGGTATGGCTTGGAAGATCGTGAACGCCTCCCGCCCTAAAAGGGCGTGGTATCCGCTACTGAACGGGGCCACTTGGAATGTTATTTCTTCGGACCTGTAGTTCTCCGGCGTGCCGAATACCACATCTAGTGTAATTTTTCCAGCACAGCGTGCTTCCCGACTGGGATGATTCCTCTGAAGGTTGTGCTGCTTTGCTCAATGTGGTTCCAGTCTATTTCCATTCTTTGAAGAGTTTCCTCATATATGAGGTTTAATCCGCTGCCGCCATCCATGAGTACTTTGGTGAGTCGAAAGCCGTCCACAATTGGCCCGAGGACTAGTGCAGTTGGTGCTCGGGCTGTTCGGAATTTAGGTTCGTCACTAGCGTTGAAGGTAATAGTCGTGTCACTCCATGGATTTATTGTTGCCACATGGCAGATTTCAGCGAGGCTGCGGTGTAAGTGCATCTAGTGCCCCTTAGTGATTTTGGTGTATTGAAGACTTATAGGTTAAGTATCTAATGCGTTTATGAGTGTACACAGGTCTATAAGTCTATGAGGAGTTTGATAGTTACAGAGAAAGTCAACCCCTAAAAATGAAGTCCTTCGACTGAAGACTTTGATATACTGAAGACTTTCTGAAGAATTTGAAAGTGAAGAAATTGGTGTGACCTTGAAGACTTGGTATTTATTCGAGGAACATGAAGCGTCAAGACTTTTGTTTTCGTAGTTTCATTTTCTCTTTCTTGAGTCATAGGAAACACCGTACTGTTAAAGGGGATCGAGGAAATACTAAGGAGAAAATTTCCATGTGATGCTCAACTCAAATCCTACACCTACCAACCCCTTCGAGTGAAGCCATTGGAAATCTCATACAGTTCAGTCAATTTCTTCAGTGACAGAGACGCAGTTCTTCTGATCACTGAGGACTTTGCTCTGACTAAAGAGTTAGGAATTCGCCAGTGCGAATTGCCTACACAGTGAGGAACATGATAGCCCTGAGGAATTTGTACCTCGAATTTCCGACCGTTGCTGTGCTACGCGCCAGCTGTCCCAAAATATCTTATCCACCTAACGGTCATATCATTGAAGGGCATTTATGTCTTATCATGTCGGTCTGCTCCCTAGGCTATAAACAGCCGCCCCTACAACCACTAGTTGGTTGGCTGCTCCGAGAGAACTTGACACTTGTCATTTGAGAGCAACCCATCCTCCGAGGACTTTGAGCGAAAATCATCAAGTGAGGAAAATCCAAACCCAAACCCAAAACACCTACAAACCCAAAGTGATTGAGCATCACTGAAGAGATTGATCCTGCGTGGATCCGACGCTTGTTACCTTTGAAGACTGTGCTTCTTCCAGATGGTTAGGCGTCAAGGTCTAGAGCATCCAAGAGGAATTGTGGATCGCCGAGTGACCAAGTCTGTGAAGGTTTGGAAGTCACCTGAAGACTTACCACGAGTGATTGGGCGAGGACTGTGTGTCCTTAGTTCAAGGAGAATACGGTGAGGACTGGGTGTCCCGAGCTGCGTGCTCAGGACTGGGTGTCTGGGACTGCGTGTCTTCGAGTTTAAATACTCAGCCGCTCCAACCAGACGTACAACTGAGACAGCAGTTGGAACTGGTCTACCAAATCATTGTCTTCACCAAGCTTACTGGTTATATTTCCTCAACACTTTCATTTCCTCATTACTGTGTTGTGTGTTTGTTCATATCTGTGTTTGAAGACTTTGACTGAAGACTTTCTCAATTTCCTCTGTTCAATTTCTTCAGTTTGTTTGTCTTCATCTTGTGCTATCCTGTGTTTACGCTTTCTGTACTCTGTGTTTGTCTTCATTTTATCATGACAACCATGCATGTAATCTGCTATGTTTACCTCTGAGTACTTATTCCGCTGCTAGTAGTTCTTCGCTAAGGAATTTCCTCACGAGCAAATTAATCAGTGAAGAATTTCATAAAAATCGCCTATTCACCCCCCCCCCCCTCTAGTCGATATAACGCACTTTCATGCGGAGGGTTCGCTTGCGCCTATTATTTGATGCGAAGGTCTCAAAGACTGCTAATACCATATTGTTATCCCAGGGATGGTGCTCTGTAGTATCTGGGATGAGAAGATCCTCACCACTTTTGGCCACCTGCCGGAGTACCCAACATGCTCTAAGGTTGTGTGTTGGTATGGTATCCGTTGTACTATGAATTTCGCAGGGTCCGTTGAGTCATCCCTCCAATACGGTTCCGCGCCCTGTAGAGGGTTTTTGCTTCTTTGTAATTAACTCGGGTGTCTTGTGATAGTGCACCCTTTTACCTCGGACTGGGTGTATATTCAGAGCCGGATTATCCCAAAATTTTGTTTCGGTTTTCCAGGCGCTTTCCATCGCACGGTACTTTCATACTATGGACGCCAAGTCAGCGAAGCGTGGTACTTCACGGCGACTTATGGCATTAAGGATTCCCTTGTCCATGCAATTATTGCAGAAAAATGAGATTGCGTCTTCCTCGCGACAGTCCTTAACCTTGTTCATTACAAGGAGGAATCTGGCCCAGTAATGATGTACTGTTTCCTGGGGCTCTTGCCTGATGTTGGAAAGATCGTTTATGTTTGGGTGGGTGGGTGGGTGGATTTGAGTCCGAACCCTTACCCGATCTGAGACCCAGGAGCCGAGGAGTTTCCAATCTTGGAAGTTCGGGTTCCAGGATGTTGCCCAATGAGTCTGGCCCGCTGCCTAATTCTAGGTTTAGGGCTTGGGTGATGTCCTCCCGTAAACGGGTATCCGGTTCGGAGAGCTCAGGAATCCGGACAGAGTTAGTCCTCGAGATAGAGGGGGAATCACCGCATTGTTCCTCCACCACCGCAATATGATGGGTGGAGAGTTAATCTCCCTCTGTTCGGATTTAAGCCCAATCCGGTCATAGTCCATAGCGACTCCCAAGACGGTGATGCGATCCAAGAGCTCGTTTAGGGAAGAGAGCTCCATCAGATCCATCTGCTCGGCAAATTTCGGGCCAACATGGAGGTGGTTTTCGGTGACCCGAGAAGTCATCGTCAGTGTAGCAGCCGAACTAGCGGTCATGATGAAACTGCCTAGCCAGAGAGTTTGGCCGACACCCAGGGCTCCCCCGGCGGCAATGTTGCTTTTAACAACGAGACGAGGCATCCTTTCTTATGGTGACGGCACAGTGGAACTCTCAATGAAAGCACCAATGTCGGTGTCAAAACCGGCGGATCTCGGGTAGGGGGTCCCGAACTGTGTGTCTAGGCGGATGGTAACAGGAGACAGGGGACACGATGTTTTTACCCAGGTTCGGGCCCTCTCAATGGAGGTAAAACCATACTCCTGCTTGATTGATCTTGATGATATGGGTATTACAAAAGTTGATCTACCACGAGATCGAAGAGGCTAAACCCTAGAAGCTAGCCTATGGTATGATTGTTGTTTCTATGGACTAAACCCTCTGGTTTATATAGACACCAGAGGGGGCTAGGGTTACACAGAGTCGGTTACAAGGAAGGAGATCTACATATCCATATTGCCAAGCTTGCCTTCCACGCCAAGGAGAGTCCCATCCGGACACGGGTCGAAGTCTTCAATCTTGTATCTTCATAGTCCAATAGTCCGGCCAAATGATATAGTCCGGCTGCCCAGATACCCCCTAATCCAGGACTCTCTCATCGGGTTTAGAGCCTCTGAATCCGGCATTGACTGTCGTATCCTCGGTATTGTCGCTGTTGATACGGCGCTTGTGTTTGTTGCGACGTGACCTGTCATTGCTATCCTTGGTATCCGAAGTACCAGGGTTCTTTGATATGTTATTGCTGCGAGCTAGCCAGCTGTCCTCTCCCGCGAAAACGCGGGTCATGAGTGTCGTGAGGGCTATCATAGATTTCGGCTTTTCCTGGCCAAGGTGTCGGGCGAGCCACTCATCGCGGATGTTATGCTAAAAAGCTGCTAGGGCCTCTGCATCCATACAGTCGACGATTTGATTTTTCTTGGTTAGGAACCGTGTCCAGAATTTCCTGGCCTATTCCTCTGGCTGCTGAATTATGTGGCTCAAGTCATCGGCATCTGGTGGTCGCACATAAGTGCCCTGGAAGTTGTCGAGGAATGCGGCTTCCAGATCTTCCCAACAGCCAATGGATTCTGCTGGCAAACTGTTCAGCCAATGTCGAGCTGGTCCTTTGAGTTTGAGTGGAAGGTATTTGATGGCGTGTAGATCGTCACCGCAGGCCATGTGGATGTGCAGGAGGAAGTCCTCGATCCATACCGCAGGATCTGTTGTACCATCGTATGATTCAATATTTATGGGTTTGAAACCCTCTGGGATTTGGTGATCCATTACTTCCTCTGTGAAGCATAGGGGGTGTGCGGCGCCTCTTTTAATGGGCTATATCACGACGCAGCTCATATGAGTCTTGTCCGCTGTGTTTGGCCCGGCCGGATTTACTTTTATTGTATTCGGCGTGACGGTTATTGTCTCGCGTAGTGCCGCGACCTCGTGATCCGTAGATCGATCTTGCGTGTTTTGCTTTGTCCTCCAATACGTCTCACAGGTCTAGCGTATTTCCTCGTGCCTTGACATTTTTATTTGAGTGGCGCCAGGGTGCGGGCTGGGCCTTTGGCAGAAATGCCGCTCTGTCACGGCCACAAGGTGGCCGATCAGCCGCGTCATACGCTGGAGATGTAGGTTTTAATGCTTCCTCCTCCAGTCGAGGTAGCAACCTGCACTTTGGGTAACTCTTGGAGGGGAGTTCGAGTTCATATTCCTCGGCTGCAAGGACTCCAGTCCATCTGTCAGCTAGCAAATCTTGATCAGCTCGAAGCTGCTGTTGCTTTCTCTTAAGGCTATTTGCCATGGCTATAAGCCGGCGCTTGAAGCGCTCTTGCTCGACGGGATCCTCAGGCACGACAAATTCGTTATCGTCGAGGCTTGCCTCATCTTCGGAGGGGGACATGTAATTATCATCCTCCGCCTCTCCATCTACCGCTCTCTCAGGAGGGCTGGCTTCTCCATCCTTCTGCTCTAAATCTTGCTGGAGGGGATTGTCGTTATCTTCGGCACTGTCCGGGGTGCTCT
The DNA here is from genome assembly GCA_032464435.1 of Aegilops umbellulata. Classification (NCBI taxonomy): domain Eukaryota; kingdom Viridiplantae; phylum Streptophyta; class Magnoliopsida; order Poales; family Poaceae; genus Aegilops; species Aegilops umbellulata. The sequence goes on from CP136055.1 coordinate 508,576,798, forward strand.
TATCTCCTGTGCTGGTATCACCGCTTTTGCTTTGGCGAGACTTAGAGCGGCGTCGCTGACGCCGGCACTTGGGTTGCTTCTTGGAGGGGTCATCCTCCGCTGTCCCGTCGCCATTGCCTTCTTTCAGTGTGTCCACCATATATATATCATATGAAGAGGTGGTTGTCCAGTGCCCTGTGGGCAGTGGTTCCTATTCGTCTCCTGCATCGTCGTCCATACCGTCGATGTCTTCGGAGTCGAAGTCGAGCATGTCGGTCAAATCGTCGACAGTGGCTACTAAGTGGGTGGGCGGTGAATTTCTTCGTCATCCGCATCCCAATCCTGCCGGACATAGTTCCGCCAGGACTCTCCTGACAGGGAGAGAGACCTTAGTGAGTTCAGTATGTCGCCGAAGGGCGAGTGCTGAAAGATATCCGCGGAGGTCAACTCCATGATCGGCGCCCAGTCGGATTCGATAGGCACGGGCGCAGGCGGTTCGGAGTCCGTGGCCGGGGAAGAATCCGGCAGTTTGGCGTCATGGCTCTCGTGAAGGGTAAGGTCGATACTCGGCTCGATCGCCGCTGAGAATGCGGCCTCCGTGGCGGGGTCTATCCACCCGTCCATGGATGGCGCAATTGGCTCCGAATTGAGGGTCGGAGCGATTGCCGGTGCGGTCTCCTAGACACTGTGTGATGGTAGAGCTAAATCATGCTCATCATGACCGTGCGGCGCACTCAGCAGGGGCTTGAATCCGTCGAAGATCAAGTCTCCGCGGATGTCGGCCGTGTAGTTTAAGCTTCCAAACCTGACCTGGTGGCCAGGGCATAACTCTCGATCTGCTCCAAATGGCCAAGGGAGTTGGCCCGCAGTGCGAGGCCGCCGAATACAAAGATCTATGCGGGGAGAAAAGTCTCACCCTGGACTGCATCGCTATCGATGATCGAAGGAGCCATCAAGCCTAGCGATGACGACACAGAGGAACTCTCAATGAAAGCACCAATGTCGGTGTCAAAACCGGCGGATCTCGCGTAGGGGGTCCCGAACTGTGCGTCTAGGCGGATAGTAACAGGAGACGGGGGACACGATGTTTTTACCCAGGTTCGGGCCCTCTCGATGGAGGTAAAACCCTAATCCTTCTTGATTAATCTTGATGATATTGGTATTACAAGAGTTGATCTACCACGAGATCGAAGAGGCCAAACCCTAGAAGCTAGCCAATGGTATGATTGTTGTTCTTGGTCCTACGGACTAAACCCTCCGGTTTATATAGACACCGGAGGGGGCTAGGGTTACACAGAGTCGGTTACAAGGAAGGAGATCTACATATCCATATTGCCAAGCTTGCCTTCCACGCCAAGGAGAGTCCCATCCAGACACGGGACGGAGTCTTCAATCTTGTATCTTCATAGTCCAACAGTCCGGCCAAAGGATATAGTCCGGCTGTTCGGATACCCCCTAATCCAGGACTCCCTCAACGTCCCTCGAACTCCGATCCAGCCAAGTGTTGAGGGCGAGATTCGTCAGCACGACGGCGTGGTGACGATGTTGATGTTCTACCGACGCAGGGCTTCGCCTAAGCACCGCTATAGTATTATCGAGGTGGATTATGGTGGAGGGGGGCACCGCACACGGCTAAAAGATCAAACAGATCAATTGTTGTGTCTCTAGGGTGCCCCCTGCCCCCGTATATAAAGGAGCAAGGGGGTGCAGCCAGCCAAGGGGAGAGGCGCGCCAGGAGGAGTCCTACTCCCACCAGGAGTAGGACTCCCCCCCCCCCTTTCCTAGTTGGAATAGGATTCGGGAGGGGAGAAAGAGGAGAGAGAGAAGGAAGGGGGGATCCGCCCCCTCTCCTTGTCCTATTCGGACTAGGGGGAGGGGCGCGTGGCCCAGCCCTAGGCACCTCTCCTCTCTTCCACTAAAGCCCAACAAGGCCCATTAAGTCCCTGGGGTGTTCCAGTAACCCCTCGGTACTCACGTAAAATCACATTTTCACCCGGACCACTTCCGATATCCAAACATAGACTTCCAATATATTGATCTTCATGTCTCGACCATTTCGAGACTCCTCGTCATGTCCGTGATCACATACGGGACTCCGAACAACCTTCAATACATCAAAACATATAAACTCATAATATAACTGTCATCGTAACGTTAAGCGTGCGGACCCTATGGGTTCGAGAACTATGTAGACATGACCGAGACACGTCTCCGGCCAATAACCAATAGCGGAACCTGGATGCTCATATTGGCTCCCACATATTCTACGAAGATCTTTATCGGTCAGATCGCATAACAACATACATTGTTGAAAGTGCGTTATATTGACTAGAGGGGGGTGAATAGACGATTTTTATGAAATTCTTCACTGGGGAATTTGCTTGTGAGGAAATTCCTTAGCGAAGAACTACTAGTAGCAGAAAAAGTACTCAGATGAAAACATAACATAATACATGCATAGTCGTCATGATGAAATGAATACAAACACAGAGTACAGAAAGTGTAAATAAAGGATAACACTAGATGAAGACAAACAGACTGAAGAAATTGAACTGAGGAAATTGAGAAAGTCTTCAGTCAAAGTCTTCAAACACAGATATGATAAACAAGCAGCACAATACTGAGGAAATGAAAGAGTTGAGGAAATGGAACCAGTAAGCTTGGTGAAGACAATGATTTGGTAGACCAGTTCCAACTGCTGTCTCAGTTGTACATATGGTTAGAGCGGCTGAGTATTTAAACTCGAGGACACACAGTCCCGGACACCCAGTCCTGAGCACGTAGCTCGGGACACCCAGTCCTCACCGTATTCTCCTTGAACTAAGGACACATAGTCCTCGTCCAATCACTCGTGGTAAGTCTTTAGGTGACTTCTGAACCTTGACAAACTCGGTCACTCGGCGATCCACAATTCCTCTTGGATGTTCTAGACCATGACGCCTAACCGTCTGGAAGAAGCACAGTCTTCAAAGGTAACAAGCTTCAGATCTACGCAGGATCAATTTCTTCAGTGATGCTCAATCACTTTGGGTTTGTAGGTGTTTTGGGTTTGGGTTTTGGATTTTCCTCACTTGATGATTTTTGCTCAAAGTCCTCGGAGGATGGGATGCTCTCAAATGACAAGTGTCAGTTTCTCGCAGAGCAGCCAACCAGCTAGTGGTTGTAGGGGGCGGCTATTTATAGCCTAGGGAGCAGCCCAACATGATAAGACATAAATGCCCTTCAATGATATGACCGTTGGATGGATAAGATATTTTGGGACAGCTGGCGCGTAGCACAGCAACGACCGGAAATTTGAGACTCCTCAGTCAGAGCAAAGTCCTTAGTGACCAGAAGAACTGCATCTCTGTCACTGAAGAAATTGACTGAACTGTATGAGATTTCCAATGGCTTCACTCGAAGGGATTGGTAGGTGTAGGATTTGAGTTGAGCATCAAGTGGAAATTTTCTCCTTAGTATTTCCTCGACCCCCTTTAACAGTACGGTGTTTCCTATGACTCAAGAAAGAAGAACTGAAACTACAAAAACAAAAGTCTTCACGCTTCATGTTCCTCGAATGAATACCAAGTCTCCAAGGTCACACCAATTTCTTCACTTTCAAAGTCTTCAAAAAGTCTTCGGTGTATCAGAGTCTTCAGTCGAAGATCTTCATTTTTACGGGTCGACTTTCTCTGTACATATCAAACTCCTCATAGACTTATAGACCTGTGTACACTCATAAACACATTAGATCCTTAACCTATAAGTCTTCAATACACCAAAATCACTAAGGGGCACTAGATGCACTTACAATCTCCCCCTTTTTGGTGATTGATGAAAATATAGATTAAGTTTTCAACGGGGATAAATATATGAAGTGTAAATACTGATACTAAGGAATTTGATTGCAAGATATAGAAAAACTCCCCCTGAAGTTGTGCATAGTGAGGAATTTGCTTTTGAAGCAATGCACACTTGAAGAGATGAATCATGGAGATCTCCTCCTATATCTTGTAATTCATACACGCATTTGATATATAATGTGAAGAATTTGAAATGCATGATGAAATATGGTGCCTGATGTAATTCAGCATGAGTGCAATAATATTAGCGAGGAATAAGCATGCAGAATAGTGCATCAAAAGTATCAGAGCACAGTGCATCAAAAGTATCAGAGCACCATCGGGTTTAAGATTACAACTCGATCCAATAAAAGTTTCGGAAGAACGAGAGTTGTAACTTAGCAAAAAAATGCCCTTTATAATAGACCCGCTTGAAGACTAACTCAGATTTCTCCCCCTTTGTCATCGAATGAACAAAAGGATCGAAACTGAGGACTAACGCCCCTGAAGATAATCAAGTTGATGAAGGAGCGCCATCGTTGTTCGGGTCAGTCATTGAAGTAGGGCCTGCCGCAGTGTCGTCCAAGTCTTCATGTTCATCAGTGTCGCGCGATGAAGAATAGGAGCTGGCCACCAAAGAAGGAACTTTGACCTTCTTGAATTTCTTCAGAGGAGGTGCAGACCAGTCAAACTCTTCTTTGAGACCCATTTTCTTCAAATCTGCAGCGCTGTAAACTTGAGACAGAACAGCCCAGGTGCGGTTGAGGGTTTCATGAATGTAGTAGTGGTTTTTCTTCACTGCATTGTGTGTTGAAGTCATGTTGTGAAGAATTGAACCAAACTAACGCTTGACCCATTTGTGATTGTGATCAACCTTCTGATGAAGACTGAGGAGTAACTCACGATCAGTCATCACCCTGGGTGTTGTGGCTTGAGGATTTGGCTTGGCATTGTTGGCGGCAGAGTCATGTGTGGCAGAGTCATCATTGGTGGAGTAGGATGCAGCCTTGTGAAATTGACCACCCAATGGACGAATGCCTTCATCTATCACAGCAGTTTCCTTGCCCTTTTCTTCAGCTGAGGAAAATGTCCTTTTGAGGACTTCAACAGGAGGCAAGTAGCTGCAGTGGTTCAGAGTATCAGCCTTGTAATTGAGTGAAGACCTTGTCCTGATGAATCTCATAATCCATGGCGCATAAGGCTTCAGCTCAAATGGTGACATAGCAATGTTTGCCCGAGTCCTCATGAAGAAATCATGGAAGTTGACGGGTACGCCATGACAGATGTTGAAAAGCATATTCTTCATGATGCCAACGACTTCTTCATCACTCAAGTCGTGGCCTTTGATAGGAATCATTGTCTTTGTCAGTATGCGGTAGACAGTCTGAGGCACATACAACAATTCCTTGACGAGGAAATTGGTTCGAGGGGCCTGCCCTGGCTTCAAAGGCTTCATCAGCACTTGCATATAGTGATTTGAAAGTTCAGGTTCGTTGTAAACACAACGTGCATCTTCAAGGGGAGGACTTAGAGGAAGGACATGAAGCAATTCAGATGTTGGTGCCTTGTAATGAGTGTTCTCTGTCATCCAGTCCAGAACCCATGAATTCACATCTTCAGAGTTGTCGGTGATGTGCAGCGTTGCGTAGAACTGAAGAATGAGTTCTTCATTCCAATCACAAATGTCAGTGCAGAAATTGAGCAGCCCAGCGTCATAGAGAACACTGAGGACTGGCGTGAAGCACGGCAAAGACTCCATGTCTACATGAGGAATGTGCATATGATCGAAGACTTTGTCTTTGTTGAATAGCACTGAGGAATAGAAGTTGGCTTGACTAGCAGTCCAGAAACGCCTCTTCCTTATGCGAGCAGAGTCATATGGATTGTAGTCTGCGAAGAATACATGCTCACCGAAGAAATCATCAGCCTTGAACTTTTGCTTCCTAGAGAACGGATCATTTGTGAAAGTGCGTTATATCGACTAGAGGGGGGTGAATAGGCGATTTTTATGAAATTCTTCACTGAGGAATTTGCTAGTGAGGAAATTCCTTAGTGAAGAACTACTAGCAGCGGAATAAGTACTCAGAGATAAACATAGCAGAATACATGCATGGTCATCATGATGAAATGAAGACAAACACAGAGTACAGAAAGCGTAAACACGGGATAGCACAAGATGAAGACAAACAGACTGAAGAATTTGATCTGAGGAAATTGAGAAAGTCTTCAGTCAAAGTCTTCAAACACAGATATGAACAAACACACAACACAGTAATGAGGAAATGAAAGTGTTGAGGAAATAGAACCAGTAAGCTTGGTGAAGACAATGATTTGGTAGACCAGTTCCAACTGCTGTCTCAGTTGTACATCTGGTTGGAGCGGCTGAGTGTTTAAACTCGAGGACACACAGTCCCGGACAACCAGTCCTGAGCACGCAGCTCGGGGCACCAAGTCCTCACCGTATTCTCCTTGAACTAAGGACACACAGTCCTCGCCCAATCACTCGTGGTAAGTCTTCAGGTGACTTCCAAACCTTCACAGACTTGGTCACTCAGCGATCCACAATTCCTCTTGGATGCTCTTAGACCTTGACGCCTAACCGTCTGGAAGAAGCACAGTCTTCAAAGGTAACAAGCGTCGGATCCACGTAGGATCAATCTCTTCAGTGATGCTCAATCACTTTGGGTTTGTAGGTGTTTGGGTTTGGGTTTGGATTTTCCTCACTTGATGATTTTCGCTCAAAGTCCTCGGAGGATGGGTTGCTCTCAAATGACAAGTGTCAAGTTCTCGCGGAGCAGCCAACCAGCTAGTGGTTGTAGAGGGTGGCTATTTATAGCCTAGGGAGCAGCCCGGCATGATAAGACATAAATGCCCTTCAATGATATGACCGTTAGGTGGACAAGATATTTTGGGACAGCTGGCGTGTAGCACAGTAACGGTCGGAAATTTGAGGTACAAAGGAGAGGCACATTCTTCACGTTGATGTCATAGTCCTTGAGTGTTTGCTTCATCCATAGCAGTTGAGCACAGCAAGGACCAGCAGCAATGTACTCAGCTTCAGCAGTAGATAGTGATACGCAGTTCTGTTTCTTCGAGGACCAACAGACCAAGGATCGTCCGAGGAAATGACAAGTACCAGATGTTGACTTGCGGTCCACACGTTCACCAGCATAGTCAGAGTCTGAATATCCAATGAGATCAAAATCCGAGCCCTTGGGATACCATAATCCTAGTGTTGGTGTGTGAGCTAGATATCGAAGAATATGCTTCACAGCCTTATGGTGTGATTCCTTCGGTGCAGCTTGAAAACGTGCACTCATGCAAACACTAAGCATTATATCTGGCCTAGATGCACATAAGTACAATAAAGAACCAATCATGGAGCGGTATACCTTATGATCGAAGTCAGTACCGTTTTCATCAGTGCATAGATGACCATTTGTGGGCATAGGAATTTTGATGCCTTTGCAGTCTTGCATGCCGAATTTCTTCAGGACAACCTTGAGGTATTTCTCCTGAGATATGAATATGCCATTGCGTTGTTGACGAATTTGAAGACCTAAGAAGAATTTCAACTCTCCCATCATAGACATTTGATATTCTTCACTCATCATATAGGCAAATTCATCACTATAACGTTGGTCAGTACAGCCAAAGATGATATCATCAACATATATTTGGCACACAAACAGTTCACCATCATAAGATTTAGTAAAGAGAGTGGGATCGAGTGAACCGGGTGTGAAGCCTTTCTTCATGAAGAATTCCTTCAATGTATCATACCACGCCCGTGGGGCCTGCTTGAGGCCATAGAGGTCCTTGTTAAGTCTGAAGACTTTGTCAGGATGTTTTGGATCTTCAAAACCTGGGGATTGAGCAACATATACTTCTTCCTCAAGCTTACCATTGAGGAATGCACTTTTTACATCCATTTGGTATAAGATGATATCATGATGGTTAGCATAAGCAAGCAATATGTGAATAGCCTCAAGTCTAGCAACAGGTGCAAAAGTTTCATCGAAATCAATTCCTTCAACCTGTGTGTAGCCTTGAGCTACTAGTCGTGCCTTATTCCTCACCACAACACCATTTTCATCTTGCTTGTTGCGGTAGATCCACTTTGTGCCAATGATGTTATGCTTGCGAGGATCGGGATGATTGACTAGTTCCCATACGTTGTTGAGCTTGAACTGATGTAATTCTTCTTGCATGGCCTGAATCCACTCAGGCTCTAGAAATGCTTCATCTACCTTAGCGGGCTCTGTGATAGAAACAAAAGCAAAGTGCCCACAAAAGTTTGATAAGTGTGAAGCTTTTGAGCGTGTGAGAGGACCTGGTGCTCTAATGTCATTGATGATCTTCTCCACTTGCACTTCTTTTGCAACGCGAGGGTGAGCTGGTTGTCGTTGAGGAATTTGATCAGCATTTTCTTCAGCATCAATTTCCTCAGCATTTTCTTCACGTGCATCAGCTCGACGTTCTTCACGTTCTGGAATGAATTCTTCAGCAGATTCTTCAGTAGGAATGACATCTTCATTAGCCTTGTGTTTGATAGAATCCTCGGGTGCTGGTTCATCTAACACAGAAGGTAGGTGCTCTCTTTGCAAGTCATTAGTTTCATCGAACCGCACATCTACAGTTTCAACAATCTTGTGAAGAACATTGTTGAAGACTCTGTAGGTGTGCGAGTCCTTTCCGTAACCAAGCATAAAACCTTCATGTGCTTTCGGTGCAAATTTAGAGTTGTGATGAGGATCTCTAATCTAGCATTTAGCACCGAAGACTTTGAAATAACTCACATTGGGTTTCTTGTCAGCTTGGAGTTCATAGGCAGTCTTCTTGAAGAATTTGTGAAGATATACTCTGTTGATGATATGGCACGCAGTATCAATTGCATCAACCCAGAAACGACGAGGGGTTTTGTACTCATCGAGCATTGTGCGAGCCATCTCAGCAAGAGTCTTGTTCTTGCGCTCCACGACACCATTCTGTTGAGGAGTATAAGGAGCAGATAACTCATGAGTAATACCAAGTTCATCAAGATAGTCATCGAGACCCGAATTCTTGAACTCAGTGCCATTGTCACTTATGATGTGCTTGATCTTCACACCAAATTTGGTTGAAGCCCTCGAGGAAAATCATTTGAAGACTTCCTGCACTTCAGTTTTGCAAGAGACAAGGTGTACCCATGTATAACGAGAGTAATCATCAACAATAACAAAGCCATATTGAGATGCTTCATTTGAAACAGAGGAATAACGATTAGGACCGAAGAGATCCATGTGAAGCAATTCAAATGGACGAGTGGTGGTCATGATAGTCTTCGCTGGATGCTTGGCCTTTGTCATCTTTCCAGCTTCACAGGCACCGCACAGGTGATCCTTGAGGAATTTGACATTCTCAATGCCAATGACATGCTTCTTCTTCGCAAGCGTGTTCAAATTCCTCATGCCTGCATGACCAAGTCGTCGATGCCATAGCCATCCTTCTGAAGCTTTTGCAAGTAGGCACACGGCTGGTTGTGAATCTGCAGAGAAATCAACAATATACAAGTCTCCTCTCCTAAAGCCTTCGAAGACTTTGGAATTGTCAGCTTCCGTAATCACAACACAACGATACTTGCCAAAGACAACAACCATATCAAGATCACAAAGCATTGAGACAGACATAAGGTTGTATCCTAAGGACTCAACAAGCATGACTTTGTCCATGTGTCGATCCTTTGTGATAGCAACCTTACCTAGACCCAATACCTGACTTTTGCTTTTATCAACGAAGATGATATGCTTCATGTGTGACGCTGATAAGGGAGCATCCATCAAAAGATTCTTGTCACCAGTCATGTGATTTGTACATCCACTATCAAGTACCCATTCAGTGGCTTTGGGTTGATCATCCTGCAGATGAATTAGTGTAACTTACGATCTCATATACTTCAGCAGTGAAGAATATGATATCACAATTCATCAAATCAATTTCATCAAGCAGTAAACAGATAAAACAGAGGGAGGACGTGTGAAATGAAAGTTCATTTCATCATGGTTAGCCTGCATCCCTTCAGGCAATTTGTCAGGTCCCCAGCAAATTCTTCAGACGTGACAATACGTCTGGAGACCTGACCCTGCAGAAGAGATTAGTTCTTTTTCTTCACCACCCACATCTGAAGGGGTGGCAAAGAGTTCATCACTCTGCGAGCTCCATATGAGAATGGTGGCAAAGCAGCCACACCATTTCGTTTCACATAAGAGTGGTTAGGGTAAGCATATGAATAAGCAGAGAAATTCTTCGAGGACTTATGAACATAATAATTTGAAGAATAATGCTCATATTCATAGCCCTTGGCTCTTCCCTGCGAAACAGAGTTGTTAGCACGATGATGTTCATATGAGGACTTTGATCCATGTGAGGAATTTGATCCCCTTGAGGAATTTGGTCCGTATGAGGACTTGGATCCATATGAAGAATTTGGTCCATATGAAGAATTTGATCTGGGGTTCCTTTTCCTCACAGGTGGTGTCATGAGGACATTCACCTGAAGACTTTCAAGGCATATTTTGGGAACCCAGATTTTCTTCATAGGGGAACCGTTCCTGCAGTTAGTGCCAACATATCTAGCAAATACTTCACCATTCTGATTTTTGAACAGTTTATAGTTGGATTCAAATGACTCATCAGAAGAATGAGAAGATTCACATGTATAGCCAAATAAATTAGATGGATCAACTAGAGGTCCCTTTACAGCAACCCATGAGGTTTTGGGGTACTGCTCAGGCTTCCAATATGTACCATCAGCATTGAGTTTCCTCTCAAAGACAATACCCTCTTTCCTAGGGTTCCTGTTGAGGATCTGCTTTTTAAGCACATCACAAAGAGTCTGTTGCCCTTTGAGGCTTTTGTACATGCCTGTCATGTACAATTCCTTCAGTCCTGCATTGTTAGTGGTACTAGCAATGTCCTCAGATGAGGAATTAGTGATAGCAGAGACAGGTGAAGAATTTGTAACATTAGAAGCATTTGATCATTCAGGTGAGAAATTAGGAGATTCTCGTTCAATGCATTTTAAACATGAAGGAATAAATTCTTCCTGAGCAGCGTTGATTTTTTGAACAAGTAATGAATCGCGCTCCTTCTGAAGATCTTCATAACTCACTCTTAGCTTCTCAAGATCTTGCTTCTTTTGAAGATATTCATAAGAAAGCTTCTCATGATCAGATAAGAGAGTGTTATGATGACTTTGAAGGTTGTCAAACCTGGTCTGAAGTCTCTGAAGATTTTCAGTTAAGGCCTTAGTATGATCCAATTCTTCACCCAACATATCATCACTTTTGTCTAGCATGTTTTGAACCTTTCCAAAAGCCTTTTGTTGTTGCACAGCAATCTTTGCAAGTTTAGAGTAGCTAGGCTTAAGATTTTTATCAGATTCATCTTCACTAGATTCAGATGAGGCATATTTGAGTACCTTGGCACCTTTTGCCATGAAGCAATAGGTGGGAGCGTAGTCATCACTGCCTTCATCAGCCTTGTTGGTGAGATCATTTTCTTCAGAGGTGAAGACGGGCTTGCTGACGAACGCAGTAGCGAGGGCTAGGCTCGCCACACCAGACTCGGAGTCTTCAGATTGTTCCTCTTCCTCATTTTCTTCAGATTCAGCCTCAGAGTCCATTTCCTTGCCAATGAATGCCCGAGCCTTCTTGGAGCTGCTATTCTTGTGAGACAAAGACTTCGAGGATTTTGATGATGAAGATTTTGAGGATTTCTTCTTTTTCTTCGCATCATCAGAACTGTAATCCTTGTATTTCTTCTTCTTTGATTCCTTTTCCCACTGAGGACAATCTTGAATGTAATGTCCTGGTTTCTTGCACTTGTGACAAAGCCTCTTCTTGTAGTCACTGGATGAGGAATCATTGCTCCTTGAAGGTTTTCCAAAGCGACCACGTCTTGAGAACTTCTGGAATTTCTTCACAAGCAGTGCTAGATCATGACTCAGTTCTTCAGGATCACCAAGGCTGCTACCAGAGTCTTCATCTTCGGACTCAGATACTACCTTGGCCTTCAGTGCACGTGATCTGCCATAGCTCGAACCATAGAGATCTCTCTTCTCAGCAAGCTGGAACTCATGAGTGTTTAGCCTCTCGAGGATATTAGCGGGATCAAGTGACTTGTAATCAGCACGCTCTTGTATCATCAGTGCCAGAGTATCAAATGAGGAATCAAGCGATCTCAGCAATTTCTTCACCACCTCATGGTCGGTGATGTCAGTGGCACCAAGTGCTTGAAGCTCATTTGAGATGTTAGTGAGGCGATCGAAGGTTTGCTGAACATTTTCATTGTCGAGTCTTTTGAAGCGATTGAAGAGATTGTGAAGAACATCAACTCGAGAGTCATGCTGAGTTGAAACTCCTTCATTGACCTTGGACAGCCTATCCCAGATAAGCTTAGCAGTTTCCAAAGCACTCACTCTACCATACTGTCCTTTACTCAGATGGCCACATATGATATTCTTCGCTTGAGAGTCGAGTTGCTTGAATCTCTTCACATCGGTAGCGTTCAGTGAGGGTGAGACGGAGGGAACACCATTTTCCACAACGTACCAGAGATCGTTATCAATTGCCTCAAGATGCTTGCGCATCTTGTTCTTCCAGTAGGGGTAGTCCGTCCCATCAAAGGTAGGACACCCAGCAGAGACCTTGATCATACCTGCGGTCGACATAACTAAAACTCCAGGCGGTTAAACCAAAATCACACAGAACAAGGGAGTACCTTGCTCTGATACCAATTGAAAGTGCGTTATATCGACTAGAGGGGGTGAATAGGCGATTTTTATGAAATTCCTTAGTGAAGAACTACTAGCAGCAGAATAAGTACTCAGAGATAAACATAGCAGAATACATGAATGATGAAATGAAGACAAACACAGAGTATAGAAAGCATAAACACAGGATAGCACAAGATGAAGACAAACAGACTGAAGAATTTGATCTGAGGAAATTGAGAAAGTCTTCAGTCAAAGTCTTCAAACACAGATATGAACAAACACACAACACAGTAATGAGGAAATGAAAGTGTTGAGGAAATAGAACCAGTAAGCTTGGTGAAGACAATGATTTGGTAGACCAGTTCCAACTGTTGTCTCAGTTGTACATCTGGTTGGAGCGGCTGAGTGTTTAAACTCGAGGACACACAGTCCCGGACAACCAGTCCTGAGCACGCAGCTCGGGGCACCAAGTCCTCACCGTATTCTCCTTGAACTAAGGACACACAGTCCTCGCCCAATCACTCGTGGTAAGTCTTCAGGTGACTTCCAAACCTTCACAGACTTGGTCACTCAGCGATCCACAATTCCTCTTGGATGCTCTTAGACCTTGATGCCTAACCGTCTGGAAGAAGCACAGTCTTCAAAGGTAACAAGCGTCGGATCCACGTAGGATCAATCTCTTCAGTGATGCTCAATCACTTTGGGTTTGTAGGTGTTTGGGTTTGGGTTTGGATTTTCCTCACTTGATGATTTTCGCTCAAAGTCCTCGGAGGATGGGTTGCTCTCAAATGACAAGTGTCAAGTTCTCGCGGAGCAGCCAACCAGCTAGTGGTTGTAGGGGGTGGCTATTTATAGCCTAGGGAGCAGCCCGACATGATAAGACATAAATGCCCTTCAATGATATGACCGTTAGGTGAACAAGATATTTCGGGACAGCTGTCGTGTAGCACATCAACGGTCGGAAATTTGAGGTACAAATTCTTCAGGGCTATCATGTTCCTCACTGTGTAGGCAATTCGCACTGGCGAATTCCTAACTCCTCAGTTAGAGCAAAGTCCTCAGTGACCAGAAGAACTGCGTCTCTGTCACTGAAGAATTTGACTGAACTGTATGAGATTTCCAATGGCTTCACTCGAAGGGATTGGTAGGTGTAGGCTTTGAGATGAGCATCACGTGGAAATTTTCTCCTTAGTATTTCCTCGACCCCCTTTAACAGTACGGTGTTTCCTATGACTCAAGAAAGAGAAAATGAAACTACGAAAACAAAAGTCTTCACGCTTCATATTCCTCGAATGAATACCAAGTCTTTAGGGTCACACCAATTTCTTCACTTTCAAAGTCTTCAGAAAGTCTTCAAAATATCAAAGTCTTCAGTCGAAGAACTTCATTTTTAGGGGTCGACATTCTCTGTAAATATCAAACTCCTCATAGACTTATAGACCTGTGTACACTCATAAACACATTAGATACTTAACCTATAAGTCTTCAATACACCAAAAACACTAAGGGGCACTAGATGCACTTACACTTTGGCTTTGGCAGAGGAGTGTCGGTGAGTTGCATCACTACCTCAGGAATCGCGATCTCAGGTTCTTCAGTCTGAGGAATTTATGGTTCCTCCTCAGGTGCAATCACATTTTCAGCAGCAGCAGTAGTTTCTTTAGCACTAGTGGCTGGAATTTCTTCATGCACAGATGCAGTGGGATGAGTTTCTTCAGAGCCCATCGGAACAGTTGGTGCAGGGGAGTGAGGAATTTGCTGCAATGGGGTGAAGAGTGGAGATATGGGATGCTGACTTTCCCAAAAGTCGTCATTCATCACTGGAGTTGTGCTTCCAATGTCCACATCTTCATCTTCCAATTCTTCAACACCAGCCTCTTCAGCAGTAAACTGAGGCATTGGTGATGAGACCACTGGGGTTGAAGGGATTCCATCCACTTCAATTTCTTCATCAATCTGCTCTGAGGAAGCAGCAGATTGAGTTTCTTCATCTGATCCACTTGGGATCTCATAGTCTTCACCAAAAGGAACAAGGTTCTTTGATGGCATGGTTGAGATCGGAACAGCATCAATAGGATTGTCAAATGAGCTGGTCATCGGCTTCATCTTCTTTGGAACTGAAGATTCTGAAGCATTTGATGCTTCCCTTTTCTTCACTGCAGCTCGCTCTGCAGCCTTGGTCTTCTTCACATCTGATGCAGATGGAACGATAGGAGTTGGTGTAGGCACAGGTGGAGCTGAGGAATCTGGTTGTATTTCCTCAGGCACAACTGATGCAGTTGCCCTGACTTCTTCAGTTTCTTCAGGCGCACCACTAGTGGATGCCCTGGCAATTCTTCAGCAGCTGGAATGGAGTCATCAGCCCTGGAACTAGCATTTCCTTCAGCAGCCTGAAAGTCATCAGCGGTGCTGGCATGTTCTTCAGTGGGCTGTGCTGAAGGTTCAACTTGAGGAATTTCTTGTTGCGATGGGGCTGCAACATTTGTGAATTTCTCAGTCAGTTTCACAAGCCTGACTTTTGCTCCTTTCCAGTCAGCATAGTATGCATCAAATTCATCGCTGAGGGTTTTGATGTCAGCCTGCATCTTGATGAGTTCTTCAGGTTTCATCGTGACAACATTTTTCCTCGGCAGTTTTTCTTTCCGGTACTGTGATTTCTTGATCTGCCTGGCCCTATCATACTTCCATTTTTCTTCTTGAATGAAATGAGTCAGCATGTCAACTTGAAATCAGGCATAGGTGTGTTGGGATCCTTATGCCAGAGATCAATATAATCAAGGATCGCCCTTGGATCCAGCAGCAGTGGCACAGGTGTGCCTTTGGCTCTAGCAGCCCTTTCTTGTCGGTCTCTGATGATTTCTGCAAGTTCTTCTTCATCAGCTTCATCTTCGTCAGATGGTACATTGAAGACTACCTGCTTCTTCTTAGGACTTGGGCGAGTACCGCGTCCAGCAGTAGCCTTTTTCTTCAGCAGAGAGGGTCCAGCTGAGGAACTTGGTGCAGCTGAGGAACTTGCTGAGACACCAGAGGCAATGGAGATGCCTACAGTCCTTTGGCACGTGGCAGGATGCGCAGGTGCTAAGGACTTTGTCGGAACAGCTGAGGACTTGGTCGGAAGTGCTAAGGATTTCGGAGGAGCAGGGGCAGCTTGAGGAATTTTCCTTGAAGATTTTGAGGTTTCTGGCCGTGAGGGCGCAGCTGAGGGTGAAGCACTTGGCTTTCGAGCGGGCTTCTTAGGCATATTTTTCTTTAGTTTGACAGAGGCCTCAGTGGCAGCAGCGGCAGCAGAATCTTCATTGAATTTCTTCACTGCTTCTCTGGCTTGCTTGGCCAACTTGGCTTGGCGATTTGCCCATTCCTCAGGAAAGTCCTCACCGCATTTGACGCTAGTGGGATCAGCCACTTGGCCATGTGCCAATGGGGCTCTTGGGCATGGAGGGTTTAGAGCGAATTTCTTTATGTACTTTGGAGTAACATATCTGCACTCCCTCCATTCTCTTGCCCATCTCCGTTCAATCCTCTGAATGCGCACCTTGCGCTGATTTTTATCTTCTTTGCCAAACTTGGCTTCATCAGGCGTGCAGTAATCTTTATAAATGTCCACAGGGATTTCAAAAGCAGTCATGACCTCGGGCTTCTTTCCTCCTTTCTGTGGCCTTTTACCGTTAGCCATTTTCTTCAGTTGAGGAATTTGAACAATCGAATTCTCTGAAGAAGTGTGCAACTTTTCTTCAAGGAACGCTGCAAATGAGTTAAGTTGATGAGAACCTAGTGATTCAGCAGCGGACATGTGTACCTGTGAACAGACTATAGTTGCATGGAATTTGGAGAGGTCATATGTGTTCTCAGAGGGTTTTTCAAAAAGAACAAGTTTGAGGAATTTGACCAGATGCGTCTTGAAGAATTTCACTAAGTGCGCTTTATCTTAGGTTCCAGAGTTGTATAGATCGAAGATCCACACAATTGAAGAATCTTGAAGAAAATGATGCTTAGGGAAATGAATCAAGAACAGATGACATGTGAGGTGTTTCGTGTGTGAAGATTTGAAGAATAAACACATTTGAAGATTTTGTAGAGAAACTTTTGAATCAAGGAGGGCAGTAAAAGTAACTTTTAATTACCCTGAATGAAGAACACGACGAACAGAGAGGTGAAACAGTGAAGTTCGTCGGTGTAGATCTTCCACGCCCTAACTTGGCGGAGGAAGACGTCTACGGCGGCGGCGGAGGTGAAGATTTCCGCGGTCGGCGCGAGTACGACGGCGACGAGGTCGAGGTAGTGAAGCTCTTCCTCACCGGCGATGATGGAGTAGCGGCGGCGCTAGGGTTTGAGAAGCTTGAGCGGGAGAGAGAGATCGAGCGGAGTAAAAGAAGTGAGGAAGGGGCGAGGGGTATTTATAGAGACAGTGAAAAATTGTCCCCCCGAAGATTTGGGACGAACGTGCCCCTGACCCTTCTCCTTCGCACAACATGTGTCACCCACGTACTGTGTAGTGGAGATCGTGTAAGATCATGGGTGAATAAACAAATGCATCGTGGGATGCGGAACGGTTTAAGCGGAAAAACCGCAACTTTGGATAAGATTAGTTTTAACGTTATGTTCACAATTTCTTCAGCTGACAAGGACACAGTGAAGATTTTGAACGAGTTTCAAATAGAACGCATATGAAGAATTTGTGAATAGATTGGATTGAGTATAGCATAGAGGGGGAAGGGTCCGATCACATTCACTTAGCAGAAAAACCAACTTGAAGAAATAGCTATAAGTGAATGCTGTAGAGGACATAAACTCATATATACATAGCCAATGAAGAAAAAACGACGGCACAAGTGAAGATTTTGCAAGTTGAAGAATTTGAGCAACTAAGGAATTTCCAAAAAAAACTCAAATTGAAGATTTTCAACTTTTGTGGTGGCGTGACCCACCGTATAAGAATGATGATTTCAGACACCGCGTACAATTGTCGTAGGGTTCTGAGAATCAAATTCTTCATTAATTTCTTCACACTTGGAGTGTTATTCTTCATTGATTGAAGAAAAACGTTTCTTCATATGTTGCACATCTAAGTCATCAATTTTGCATAAGTGTTAGGATGAGTGCCTTTTCAGAGTACATTCGAAGACTCTAAGATATTTAGCTCACACCGCAACTTGCTAAATCTCTTCTCATCCAAGGGCTTAGTGAAGATATCGGCTAGCTATTCTTCAGTCTTCACATGCTCAATAGAAATGTCGCCCTTCAACACATGGTCACGAAGAAAATGATGACAAATCTGAATGTGCTTTGTCTTCGAGTGTTGAACTGGGTTGTGAGCAATCTTGATGGCACTCTCATTGTCATAGAGGAGAGGCACATTCTTCACGTTGACGCCATAGTCCTTGAGTGTTTGCTTCATCCATAGCAGTTGAGCATAGCAAGAACCAGCAGCAATGTACTCAGCTTCAGCA
The DNA here is from genome assembly GCA_032464435.1 of Aegilops umbellulata. Classification (NCBI taxonomy): domain Eukaryota; kingdom Viridiplantae; phylum Streptophyta; class Magnoliopsida; order Poales; family Poaceae; genus Aegilops; species Aegilops umbellulata. Next base: position 508,594,800 of record CP136055.1, read on the forward strand.
GTAGACAGTGATACGCAGTTCTGTTTCTTCGAGGACCAATAGACCAAGGATCGTCCGAGGAAATGACAAGTACCAGATGTTGACTTGCGGTCCACACGGTCACCAGCATAGTCAGAGTCAGAATATCCAATGAGATCAAAATCCGAGCCCTTGGGATACCATAATCCTAGTGTTGGTGTGTGAGCTAGATATCGAAGAATATGCTTCACAGCCTTATGGTGTGATTCCTTCGGTGCAGCTTGAAATCATGCACACATGCAAACACTAAGCATTATATCTGGCCTAGATGCACATAAGTACAATAAAGAGCCAATCATGGAGCGGTATACCTTATGATCGAAGTCAATACCATTTTCATCAATGCATAGATGACCATTTGTGGGCATAGGAATTTTGATGCCTTTGCAATCTTGCATGCCGAATTTCTTCAGGACATCCTTGAGGTATTTCTCCTGAGATATGAATATGCCATTGCGCTGTTGACGAATTTAAAGACCTAAGAAGAATTTCAACTCTCCCATCATAGACATTTGATATTCTTCACTCATCATATAGGCAAATTCATCACTATAATGTTGGTCAGTATAGCCAAAGATGATATCATCAACATATATTTGGCACACAACAGTTCACCATCATAAGATTTAGTAAAAAGAGTGGGATCGAGTGAACCGGGTGTGAAGCCTTTCTTCATGAAGAATTCCTTCAATGTATCATACCACGCCCGTGGGGCCTGCTTGAGGCCATAGAGGGCCTTGTTAAGTCTGAAGACTTTGTCAGGATGTTTTGGGTCTTCAAAACCTGGGGGTTGAGCAACATATACTTCTTCCTCAAGCTTACCATTGAGGAATGCACTTTTCACATCCATTTGATATAAGATGATATCATGATGGTTAGCATAAGCAAGCAATATGCGAATAGCCTCAAGTCTAGCAACAGGTGCAAAAGTTTCATCGAAATCAACTCCTTCAACCTGTGTGTATCCTTGAGCTACTAGACTTGCCTTATTCCTCACCACAAGGCCGTTTTCATCTTGCTTGTTGCGGTAGATCCACTTTGTGCCAATGATATTATGCTTGCGAGGATCTGGACGATTGACCAGTTCCCAGACGTTGTTGAGCTTGAACTAATGTAATTCTTCTTGCATGGCCTGAATCCACTCAGGCTCCAGAAATGCTTCATCTACCTTAGTGGGCTCTGTGATAGAGACAAAAGCAAATTGCCCACAAAAGTTAGATAGATGTGAAGCTTTTGAGCGTGTGAGAGGATCTGGTGCTCTAATGTCATCGATGATCTTCTCCACTTGCACTTCTTTTGCAACGCGAGGATGAGCTAGTTGTCGTTGAGGAATTTGATCAACATTTTCTTCAGCATCAATTTCCTCAGCATTTTCTTCAGGTGCATCAGCTCGACGTTCTTCACGTTCTGGAATGAATTCTTCAGCAGATTCTTCAGTAGAAATGACATCTTCAGTAGCCTTGTGCTTGATAGAATCCTTAGGTGCTGGTTCATCTAACACAGAAGGTAGGTGCTCTCTTTGCGAGCCATTAGTTTCATCGAACTGCACATCTATAGTTTCAACAATCTTGTCAAGAACATTGTTGAAGACTTTGTAGGTGTGCGAGTCCTTTCTGTAACCAAGCATAAAACCTTCATGTGCTTTCGGTGCAAATTTAGAGTTGTGATGAGGATCTCTAATCCAGCATTTAGCACCGAAGACTTTGAAATAACTCACATTGGGTTTCTTGTCAGTGAGGAGTTCATAGGCAGTATTCTTGAAGAATTTGTGAAGATATACTCTGTTGATGATGTGGCACGCAGTATCAATTGCATCAACCCAGAAACGACGAGGGGTTTTGTAATCATCGAGCATAGTGCGAGCCATCTCAGCAAGAGTCCTGTTCTTGCACTCCACGATGCCATTCTGTTGAGGAGTATAAGGAGCAGATAACTCATGAGTAATACCAAGTTCATCAAGATATTCATTGAGACCCGAATTCTTGAACTCAGTGCCATTGTCACTTCTGATGTGCTTGATCTTCACACCAAAGTTGGTTGAAGCCCTCGAGGAAAATCGTTTGAAGACTTCCTGCACTTCATGTTTGTAAGAGACAAGGTGTACCCATGTGTAACGAGAGTAATCATCAACAATAACAAAGCCTTATTGAGATGCTTCATTTGAAATAGAGGAATAGTGATTAGGACCGAAGAGATCCATGTGAAGCAATTCAAATGGTCGAGTAGTGGTCATGATGGTCTTTGCTGGATGCTTGGCCTTGGTCATCTTCCCAGCTTCACAGGCACTGCATAAGTGATCCTTGAGGAATTTGACATTCTCAATGCCAATAACATGCTTCTTCTTCGCAAGCGTGTGCGAATTCCTCATGCCTGCATGACCAAGTCGTCGATGCCATAGCCATCCTTCTGAAGCTTTTGCAAGTAGGCACATGGCTGGTTGTGAATCTGCAGAGAAATCAACAATATACAAGTCTCCTCTCCTAAAGCCTTTGAAGACTTTGGAATTGTCAGCTTCCATAATCACAACACAACGATACTTGCCAAAGACAAAAACCATATCATGATAACAAAGCATTGAGACAGACATAAGGTTGTATCCTAAGGACTCAACAAGCATGACTTTGTCCATGTGTCGATCCTTTGTGATAGCAACTTTACCTAGACCCAATACCTGACTTTTGCTTTTATCAGCGAAGATGATATGCTTCAGATGTGATGACGATAAGGGAGCATCCATCAACAGATTCCTGTCACCAGTCATGTGATTTGTACATCCACTATCAAGTACCCACTCAATGGCTTTGGGTTGATCATCCTGCAGATGAATTAGTGCAACTTACGAACTCATATACTTCAGCAGTGAAGAATATGATATCACAATTCATCAGATCAATTTCATCAAGCAGTAGGACAGATAAAGCAGAGGGAGGACGTGTGAAATGAAAGTTCATTTCATCATGGTTAGCCTGCGTCCTTTCAGGCACTTTGTCAGGTCCCCGGCAAATTCTTCAGACGTTACAGTACGTCTGGAGACCTGACCCTGCAGAAGAGATTAGTTCTTTTTCTTCACCACCCACATCTGAAGGGGTGGCAAAGAGTTCATCACTCTGCGAGCTCCATATGAGAATGGTGGCATAGAGGCCAAACCATTTCGTTTCACATAAGAGTGGTTAGGGTAAGCATATGAATAAGCAGAGAAATTCTTCGCGGACTTATGGACATAATAATTTGAAGAATAATGCTCATATTCATAGCCCTTGTCTCTTCCCTGCGAAACAGAGTTGTTATCACGATGATGTTCATATGAGGACTTTGATCCATGTGAGAAATTTGATCCCCTTGAGGAATTTGGTCCGTATGAGGACTTGGATCCATATGAAGAATTTGGTCCATATGAAGAATTTGATCTGGGGTTCCTATTCTTCACTGGTGGTGTCATGAGGACATTCACCTGAATACTTTCAAGGCACTTTTTGGGAACCCAGATCTTCTTCATAGGGGAACCATTCCTGCAGTTAGTGCCAACATATCTAGCAAATACTTCACCATTCTGATTTTTGAAAGTTTATAGTTGGAGTCAAATGACTCATCAGAAGAATGAGAAGATTCACATGTATAACCGGATAAATTAGATGGATCAACTGGAGGTCCCTTTGCAGCAACCCATGAGGTTTTGGGGTACTGCTCAGGCTTCCAATATGTACCATCAGCATTGAGTTTCCTCTCAAAGGCAATACCCTCTTTTCTAGGGTTCTTGTTGAGGATCTGCTTTTTAAGCACATCACAAAGGGTCTGATGCCCTTTGAGGCTTTTGTACATTCCTGTCATGTACAATTCCTTCAGCCATGCATCATTAGTGATACTAGCAATGCCCTCAGATGATGAATTAGTGATAGCAGAGGCAGGTGAGGAATTTGTAACATTTGAAGCATTTGAACATTCAGGTGAGGAATTAGCAGATTCTCGTTCAATGCATTTCAAACATGGAGGAATGAATTCTTCCTGAGCAGCGTTGATTTGTTGAGCAAGTAATGAATCGCGCTCCTTCTGAAGATCTTCATAACTTAATCTTAGCTTCTCATGCTCAGACAGGAGAGAGTTATGTTGATCTTGAAGGGAGTCATGCTTAGAATGAAGTCTCTGAAGACTTTCAGCTAAAGCTTTTGGCTGATCCATTTCTTCACCCAACATATCATCGCTCTTACTAAGCATGTTATAAGCCTTTTCCAAGGCCTTTTGTTGTTTAGTGGCAATGCAAACAAGCTTGGTATAACTAGGTCCAAAATCATCATCAGATTCATCATCACTAGACTCGGATGAGGAACATTCGGTTACCTTGGCACCGTTTGCCATGAGGCATGGTGCAGAAGATGATGATTCTGGTTCGAAAGTCATCGTTTTGAGAGATTCCTTGAAATCTTCAAACCAGGGATCATGACAAGTACGATGACCTTCATAGACATCAGAGATTCGGTCCCAGATAAGCTTAGCATTGCAAAGATGCATGACGCGCCTGAATTCATCTCTGGACAGGCAGGAACAGATGATATCCTTTGCCATGATGTCAAGTTGAGTGTACTTGCGAATATCATCAGCGTCCGCCATCTTGCATAGATCGGTAAGACCAATCTCAGTGACGGTCCACAGTTTGCTGTTCATCGCCATGAGGCGCTTCTTCATCATGGCCTTCCACTTGGGATACTCATGACCGTCAAAGATGGGGCATGCCACTTTCTTCATACCTGCGGTCGACATAAATAAAACTCCAGGCGGTTAAACCAAAATCACACAGAACAAGGGAGTACCTTGCTCTAATACCAATTGAAAGTGCGTTATATCGACTAGAGGGGGGTGAATAGGCGATTTTTATGAAATTCTTCACTGAGGAATTTGCTTGTGAGGAAATTCCTTAGCGAAGAACTACTAGCCGCGGAATAAGTACTCAGATGAAAACATAACAGAATACACGCATAGTCGTCATGATGAAATGAAGACAAACACAGAGTACAGAAAGTGTAAACACAGGATAACACTAGATGAAGACAAACAGACTGAAGAAATTGAACTGAGGAAATTGAGAAAGTCTTCAGTCAAAGTCTTCAAACACAGATATGATAAACAAGCAGCACAATACTGAGGAAATGAAAGAGTTGAGGAAATGGAACCAGTAAGCTTGGTGAAGACAATGATTTGGTAGACCAGTTCCAACTGCTGTCTCAGTTGTACATATGGTTAGAGCGGCTGAGTATTTAAACTCGAGGACACACAGTCCCGGACACCCAGTCCTGAGCACGCAGCTCGGGACACCCAGTCCTCACCGTATTCTCCTTGAACTAAGGACACATAGTCCTCGTCCAATCACTCGTGGTAAGTCTTCAGGTGACTTCTGAACCTTGACAAACTCGGTCACTCGGCGATCCACAATTCCTCTTGGATGCTCTAGACCATGACGCCTAACCGTCTGGAAGAAGCACAGTCTTCAAAGGTAACAAGCTTCGGATCTACGCAGGATCAATCTCTTCAGTGATGCTCAATCACTTTGGGTTTGTAGGTGTTTTGGGTTTGGGTTTTGGATTTTCCTCACTTGATGATTTTCGTTCAAAGTCCTCGGAGGATGGGATGCTCTCAAATGACAAGTGTCAGTTTCTCGCAGAGCAGCCAACCAGCTAGTGGTTGTAGGGGGCGGCTATTTATAGCCTAGGGAGCAACCCGACATGATAAGACATAAATGCCCTTCAATGATATGACCGTTGGATGGATAAGATATTTTGGGACAGCTGGCGCGTAGCACAGCAACGGTCGGAAATTTGAGATACAAATTCCTCAGGGCTATCATGTTCCTCACAGTGTAGGCAATTCGCACTGGCGAATTCCTAACTCCTCAGTCAGAGCAAAGTCCTTAGTGACCAGAAGAGCTGTGTCTCTGTCACTGAAGAAATTGACTGAACTGTATGAGATTTCCAATGGCTTCACTCGAAGGAATTGGTAGGTGTAGGATTTGAGTTGAGCATCAAGTGGAAATTTTCTCCTTAGTATTTCCTCGACCCCCTTTAACAGTACGGTATTTCCAATGACTCAAGAAAGAAGAACTGAAACTATGGAAACAAAAGTCTTCACGCTTCATGTTCCTCGAATGAATACCAAGTCTTCAAGGTCACACCAATTTCTTCACTTTCAAAGTCTTCAGAAAGTCTTCGGTGTATCAAAGTCTTCAGTCGAAGATCTTCATTTTTAGGGGTCGACTTTCTATGTACATATCAAACTCCTCATAGACTTATAGACCTGTGTACACTCATAAACACATTAGATCCATAACCTATAAGTCTTCAATACACCAAAATCACTAAGGGGCACTAGATGCACTTACAGTTGTTCCCTTTGTCATCGGTATGTTACTTGCCCGAGATTTGATCGTCGGTATCTCAATACCTAGATCAATCTCGTTACCGGCAAGTCTCTTTACTCGTTCCGTAATACATCATCCCGCAACTAACTCATTAGTTGTAATACTTGCAAGGCTTAAGTGATGTGCATTACCGAGATGGCCCAGAGATACCTCTCTGACAATCGGAGTGACAAATCCTAATCTCAAAATACGCCAACCCAACAAGTACCTTCGGAGACACCTGTAGTGCACCTTTATAATCACCCGGTTACGTTGTGACGTTTGGTAGCACATAAAGTGTTCCTCCGGTAAACGGGAGTTGCATAATTTCATAGTCATAGGAACATGTATAAGTCATGAAGAAAGCAGTAGCAACATACTAAACGATCGTGTGCTAAGCTAATGGAACGGGTCATGTCAATCACATCATTCTCCTAATGATGTGATCCCGTTAATCAAATGACAACTCATGCCAATGGCTAGGAAACATAACCATCATTGATTAACGAGCTAGTCAAGTAGAGGCATACTAGTGACACTCTGTTTGTCTATGTATTCACACATGTATTATGTTTCCGGTTAATACAATTCTAGCATGAATAATAAACATTTATCATGATATAAGGAAATAAATAATAACTTTATTATTGCCTCTAGGGCATATTTCCTTCACATAGTTATGAGAATATCTAGGTATGATCATGTGTATAGGCATCACGTCCAAGACAAGTAGACCGACTCCTGCCTGCATCTACTACTATTACTCCACTCATCGACCGCTATCCAGCATGCATCTAGAGTATTAAGTTAATGAAAACAGAGTAACGCCTTAAGCAAGATGACATGATGTAGAGGAATAAATTCATGCAATATGATAAATACCCCATCTTGTTATCCTCGATGGTAACAATACAATACGTGCCTTGCTGCCCCTTCTGTCACTGGGAAAGGACACCGCAAGATTGAACCCAAAGCTAAACACTTCTCCCATTGCAAGAAAAACCAATCTAGTAGGCCAAACCAAACTGATAATTCGAAGAGACTTGCAAATATAACCAATCATACATAAAAGAATTCAGAGAAGATTCAAATATTGTTCATAGATAATCTTGATCATAAACCCACAATTCATCGGTCTCAACAAACACACCGCAAAAAGAAGATTACATCGAATAGATCTCCACGAGAGAGGGGGGGACTTTGTATTGAGATCCAAAAAGAGAGAAGAAGTCATCTAGCTACTAACTATGGACCCGAAGGTCTGAGGTAAACTACTCACACTTCATCGGAGAGGCTATGATGATGATGTAGAAGCCCTCCATGGTGGATTCCCCTTCCGGCGGAGCTCCGGAACAGGCCCCAAGATGGGATCTCGTGGGTACAGAAGGTTGCGGCGGTGGAATTAGGTTTTTGGTTCCGTATCTGACCGTTTGGGGGTACGTAGGTATATATAGGAGGAAGGAGTACGTCGGTGGAGCTTCGAGGGGCCCACGAGGCAGGGGGCGCGCCCTAGGAGGGGGCGCCCTCCACCCTCGTGACCGCCTCATGGCTTTCTTGACGGAGGGTCCAAGTCTCTTGGATCTTATCTGATGAGCAAATCACGTTCCCGAAGGTTTCACTTCATTTGGACTCCGTTTGATATTTCGTTTCTTCAAAACACTGAAATATGCAAAAAAAACATCAATGCTGGGCTGGGCCTCCGGTTAATAGGTTAGTCCCAAAAGTAATATAAAAGTGGAAAATAAAGCCCAATATAGTCGAAAACAGTAGATAATATAGCATGGAGCAATCAAAAATTATATATACGTTGGAGACGTATCAGGCATCCCCAAGCTTAATTCCTGCTCCTCCTCGAGTAGGTAAATGATAAAAAGAGAATTTTTGATGCGGAGTGCTACTTGGCATAATTTCAATGTAAATCTTCTTAATTGTGGTATGAATATTCAGATCCGAAAGATTCAAGACAAAAGTTCATATTGACTTAAAAATAATAATACTTCAAGCATACTAACAAAGCAATTATGTCTTCTCAAAATAACATGGCCAAAGAAATTTATCCCTACAAAATCATATAGTCAGGCTATGCTCTATCTTCACCACACAAAGTATTTAAATCATGCACAACCCCAATGACAAGCCAAGCAATTGTTTCATACTTTAACATTTTCAAAACTTTTTCGATCTTCACGCAATACTTGAGCGTGAGCCATGGATATATCACTATATGTGGAATAGAATTGTGGTTGTGGAGAAGACAAAAAGACGGGAAGATAGTCTCACATCAACTAGGCGTATCAACGGGCTATGGAGATGTCCATCAATAGATATCAATGTGAGTGAGTAGGGATTGCCATGCAACGGATGCACTAGAGCTATAAGTATATGAAAGCTCAACAAAAGAAACTAAGTGCGTGTGCGTCCAACTCGCTTGCTCACGAAGACCTAGGGCAATTTGAGGAAGCCCATCATTGGAATATACAAGCCAAGTTTTATAATGAGAGATTCCCACTAGTATATGAAAGTGACAAAATGAGAGACTATCTATCATGAAGATCATGGTGCTACTTTGAAGCACAAGTGTGGTAAAAGGATAGTAACATTGTCCCTTCTCTCTTTTTCTCTCATTTTTTTATTTGGGCCTTTTCTCTTTTTTATGGCCTCTTTTTTTTCTTTTTCCTTTTTTCGTCCGGAGTCTCATCCCGACTTGTGGCGGAATCATAGTCTCCATCATCCTTTCCTCACTTGGGACAATGCTCTATAAATGATGATCATCACACTTTTATTTTTCTTACAACTCAATACTTAGAACAAAACTCTATGTGAATGCCTCCGGCGGTGTACCGGGATATGCAATGAATCAAGAGTGACATGTATGAAATAATTATGAATGGTGGCTTTGCCACAAATACGATGTCAACTACATGATCATGCTAGCAATATGACAATGGTGGAGCGTGTCATAATAAACGGAACGGTGGAAAGTTGCATGGCAATTTATCTCGGAATGGCTATGGAAATGCCATGATAGGTAGGTATGGTGGCTGTTTTGAGGAAGGTATATGGTGGGTGTATGACACCAGCAAAAGGTGCGCGGTATTAGAGAGGCTAGCAATGGTGGAAGGATGGGAAAAAGTGCGTATAATCCATGGACTCAACATTATTCATAAAGAACTCATATACTTATTGCAAAAATCTAGAAGTTATCAAAGCAAAGTATTACGCGCATGCTCCTAGGGGGATAGATTGGTAGGAAAAGACCATCGCTCGTCCCCGACCGCCACTCATAAGGAAGACGATCAATAAATAAATCATGCTCCGACTTCATCACATAACGGTTCACCATACGTGCATGCTACGGGAATCACAAACTTTAACACAAGTATTTCTCAAATTCACAACTACTCAACTAGCATGACTCTAATATCACCATCTTCATATCTCAAAAACAATTATCAAGCACCAAACTTTTCTTAGTATTCAACGCACTCAAAAGAAAGTTTTACAAATCTTGAATACCAAGCATATTATTATTAAGCAATTTACCATGCTATTTAAGACTCTCAAAATAATCTAAGTGAAGCATGAGAGATCAATAGTTTCTTTAAAACAAATCCACCACCGTGCTCTAAAAAATATAAGTGAAGCACTAGAGCAAAACTATAAAGCTCAAAAGATATATGTGAAGCACATATACTAAAACTATATAGCTCAAAAGGTATAAGTGAAGCACATACAATATTCTAACAAATTCCAGTTCATGTATGGCTCTCTCAAAAGGTGTGTAAAGCTGTGGTAAACTAAAAAGCAAAGACTCAAATCATACAAGACGCTCCAAGCAAAACACATATCATGTGGTGAATAAAAATATAGCTCCAAGTAAAATTACCGATGGAAGTAGACGAAAGAGGGGATGCCTTCCGGGGCATCCCCAAGCTTTGACTTTTTGGTGTCCTTGGATTATCTTGGGGGTACCATGGGCATCCCCAAGCTTAGGCTCTTGCAACTCCTTGTTCCATAATCCATCAAAAGATTTCACCCAAAACTTAAAAACTTCACAACACAAAACTCAACAGAAATCTCGTGAGCTCCATTAGCGAAAGAAAACAAAAGACCACTTCAAGGTACTGTAATGAACTCATTATTTATTTATATTGGTGTTAAACCTACTGTATTCCAACTTCTCTATGGATTATAAACTATTTTACTAGCCATAGATTCATCAAAATAAGCAAACAACACACGAAAAACAGAATCTGTCAAAAACAGAACAGTCTGTAGTAATCTGTAACTAACGCAAACTTCTAGAACTCCAAAAAATCAGCAAAAATAGGACGACCTAGGAAATTTGTTTATTGATCAGCAGCAATTGGAATCAGTATTTTATCACATTTTGGTGATTTTTAACAATTGTTTTAGTGAACAGAAAGTTTCTGGAAATTACAGCAAGATCAAATAATTATGATCCAAGAAGATCCTATAGGTTTAACTTGGCACAAACACTAATTAAAAGATAAAACCACATCTAAACAGAAGGTAGATGGATTATTTATTCCTAAACATAAGCAAAAAACTAAAAATAAAACTGGGTTGCCTCCCAACAAGCGCTATCGTTTAACGCCCATAGCTAGGCATAAAAGCAAGGATAGATCTAGGTATTGCCATCTTTGGTAGGCAATCCATAAGTAGCTATCATGATAGATTCATATGGTAATTTTATTTTATTCCTAGGGAAGTGTTCCATGCCTTTCTTTAATGGAAATTGGAATCTAATATTCCCTTCCTTCATATCAATAATTGCACCAATCGTTCTAAGGAAAGGTCTACCAAGAATAATAGGACAAGAAGGATTGCAATCTATATCAAGAACGATAAAATCTACGGGCACATAATTCCTATTTGCAACAATAAGAACATCATTAATTCTTCCCATAGGTTTCTTAATAGTGGAATCCGCAAGGTGCAAGTTTAGAGAGCAATCATCAAAATCACGGAAATCTAGCAAATCACACAAAGTTTTGGGAATAGTGGAGACACTAGCACCCAAATCACATAAAGCATAAAATTCATGATCCTTAATCTTAATTTCAATAGTTGGTTCCCACTCATCATAGAGTTTTCTAGGGATATAAACTTCCAACTCAAGTTTTTATTCATAAGATTGCATCAAGGCATCAACGATATGTTTAGTAAACGCTTTATTTTGACTATAAGCATGAGGAGAATTTAGCACGGATTACAACAAGTAAATACAATCAATTAAAGAGCAACTTTCATAATTAAATTCCTTGAAATCCAATATAGTGGGTTTAGCAACATCTAGGGTTTTATTCTTTTCAATCCCACTTTTATCAATTTCATCATCAAGATCTAAATACTCCAAATTTTTGGAACGCCGTCTAGGTAAGGGTGGATCATATTCAGATTCATCAAGATTCATATTGCAAAACAAAGATTTAATAGGGGACACATCAATAACTTTTAGATCTTCATCTTGATTTTCATAGGAATTGGAAGAACACGCTTTAATAAAGGCATCTTTTGTAGCATGCATTCTAGCGGTTCTTTCCTTGCACTCATCAATAGAAATTCTCCATGGCCTTCAGAGACTCATTGATATCATGCTTAGAAGGAATAGATCTAAGCTTTAAAGAATCAACATCAAGAGAAATTATATCAACGTTCCTAGCCAATTCATCAACTTTAAGCAATTTCTCTTCAAGCAAAGCATTGAAATTCTTTCGTGAATTCATAAACTCTTTAATACTATTCTCAAATTCAGAGGGCGTCTTATTAAAATTTCCATAAGAGTTGTTGTAGGAATTTCCATAATTATTAGAAGGATTACTAGGATAAGGCCTAGGATTTAAATTCCCTCTATACGCGTTGTTACCAAAATTATTCCTACCAACAAAATTCACATCCATAGATTCATTATTATTCTCAATCAAAGTAGACAAAGGCATATCATTAGGATTAGAATAAACACTCTTATTAGCAAATAATTTCATAAGTTCATCCATCTTTCCACTCAAAACATTGATTTCTTCTATCGCATGCACTTTTTATTACTAGATCTTTCAGTGTGCCATTGAGAATAATTAACCATAATATTATTTAGGAGTTTAGTAGCATCTCCTAAAGTGATTTCCATAAAAGTGCCTCCCGCGGCCGAATCTAAAAGATTTCTAGAAGCAAAATTCAATCCGGCATAAAAATTTTGTATAATCATCCACAAATTCAAACCATGAGTAGGGCAATTATGTATCATTAATTTCATTCACTTCCAAGCTTGTGCAACACGTTCATGATCAAGTTGCTTAAAATTCATAATATCATTTCTAAGACAGATGATTTTAGCGGGCGGAAAATACTTAGAGATAAAAGCATCTTTGCACTTGTTCCAAGAATCAATACTATTTTTAGGCAAAGACGAAAGCCAAGCTTTAGCACGATCTCTAAGCGAAAAAGGAAATAGCTTCAATTTAACAATATCATTATCAACATCTTTATTCTTTTGCATGTCACATAAATCAACGAAGCTATTTAGATGAGTAGTGGCATCTTCACTGGGAAGGCCGGCGAATTGATCTTTCGTAACAAGATTCAACATAGCAGTATTGATTTCACAAGATTCAGTATTGGCAAGAGGAGCAATCGGAGTGCTAAGGAAATCATTATTGCTGGTATTGGTATAGTCACATAATTTGGTATTATCTTGAGCCATCGTGACAAACAAGCAATCCAACACACGAGCAAACAAAAAGCAAGCGAGAAAAAGGCAAACGGAAAAGAGAGGGCGAATAAAACGGCAAGTGTGAAGTGGGGGAGAGGAAAACGAGAGGCAAATGGCAAATAATATAGTGCGAGAGATAGGAATTGTGATGGGTACTTGGTATGTTGACTTTTGCATAGACTCCCCGGCAACGGCGCCAGAAATTCTTCTTGATACCTCTTGAGCACTGCGTTGGATTTTCCCAAAGAAGAGAGGATGATGCAGCAAAGTAGCGTAAGTATTTCCCTCAGTTTTTGAGAACCAAGGTATCAATCCAGTAGGAGGCCACGCGCGAGTCCCTCGTACCTACACAAAACAATAGCTCAACGCAACCAACGCGGTTAGGGGTTGTCAATCCCTTCACGGTCACTTACGAGGGTGAGATCTGATAGAGATGATAGATAATATTTTTGGTATTTTTGATATAAAGATGCAAGGTAAAATAAAAGGCAAAGTAAAAAAGCAAAGCAATAATAAAGTGATTGGAGATTGATATGATGAGAATAGACCCGGGGGCCATATATAGGTTTCACTAGTGGCTTCTCTCAAGAGCATAAGTATTTTTACGGTGGGTGAACAAATTACTGTTGAGCAATTGACAAAATTGAGCATAGTTATGAGAATATCTAGGTATGATCATGTATATAGGCATCACGTCTGAGACAAGTAGACCGACTGCTGCCTGCATCTACTACTATTACTCCACTCATCGACCGCTATCCAGCATGCATCTAGAGTATTAAGTTAATGAAAACAGAGTAACGCCTTAAGCAAGATGACATGATGTAGAGGGAATAAATTCATGCAATATGATAAATACCCCATCTTGTTATCCTCGATGGCAACAATACAATACGTGCCTTGCTGCCCCTTCTGTCACTGGGAAAGGACACCACAAGATTGAACCCAAAGCTAAGCACTTCTCCCATTGCAAGAAAAACCAATCTAGTAGGCCAAACCAAACTGATAATTCGAAGGGACTTGCAAAGATAACCAATCATACATAAAAGAATTCAAAGAAGATTCAAATATTATTCATAGATAATCTTGATCATAAACCCACAATTCATCGGTCTCAACAAACACACCGCAAAAAGAAGATTACATCAAATAGATCTCCACGAGAGAGGGGCAGACCTTTGTATTGAGATCCAAAAAGAGAGAAGAAGCCATCTAGCTACTAACTATGGACCCGAAGGTCTGAGGTAAACTACTCACACTTCATCGAAGAGGCAATGATGATGATGTAGAAGCCCTCCATGGTGTATTCCCCTTCCGGCGGAGCTCCGGAGCAGGCCCCAAGATGGGATCTCGTGGGTACAGAAGGTTGCGGCGGTGGAATTAGGTTTTGGGCTCCATATCTGATCATTTGGGGGTACGTAGGTATATATAGGAGGTAGGAGTACGTCGGTGGAGCTTCGAGGGGCCCACGAGGCAGGGGGCGCGCCCTAGGGGGGCGCCCTCCACCCTCGTGACCGCCTCGTGGCTTTATTGACGGAGGGTCCAAGTCTCCTGGATCTTATCTGATGAGCAAATCACGTTCCCGAAGGTTTCATTCCGTTTGGACTCGTTTGATATTCCGTTTCTTCGAAACACTGAAATAGGCAAAAAACAACAATTCTGGGATTGGCCTCCGGTTAATAGGTTAGTCCCAAAAGTAATATAAAAGTGGAAAATAAAGTCCAATATAGTCCAAAACAGTAGATAATATAGCATGGAGCAATCAAAAATTATAGATACGTTGGAGACGTATCATCTCTTTGGTTGGGGTAGTGGCGGAACCCAGATGAGCTTGTGTCAAGGTCTTGGATGTTGGGGCGGCGGTCCTGGTGGTGGTAGCGCGGTGCTCATGGGCGGAGACCGTGGCTTGGTGCTGCCCAGTGGACATGGCCGTGTGGGCGGCGTGGTAGCTGGAGTGTGGCGTTCGGTGGCGGTGAGTGTTGGCCGGGGTGAAAACCTGTTCAACCTTCGGACGGACCGACGATGGTGAAGCTCATTCCCTTCTTGAAGGCGCGTCGTGGCTCTCACTGCCCGTCGTGCTGCTCGAGGGGAAACTCTGATCCTCGTATCGAGCGGTGGCGGTGCTCCGGTGTCGTTTCCTTCCTGAAGGCACCGCCTTGGAGCCCACGGTTCGTCATATGCGGCTTCATTTCTTCGCGGTGACGTGTTCCCGGTTGAGCCCCCAGTTGCTCTTGTAGTGCCAATGGTGGTGTTGCTGCGATCAGTGCCTTTGTATCCTGCCTTGGATGTGTGCATGTGTTGTGGTGGCATGCGTTTTTATCGGGTTGTTATTGATCATTGTTTTATATATTAAGTGGGCCAAAAGCCTTTTTTGGTAAGTCATATATGCTATTAGTATTGATTTCATGTAATGATATGTATCATTTTTATCGAATGCCTACTGTGAATGATCATGTCAAACATTTCATCTTATATGTGGGTATATCTTGATCTTTGCCGCTGTATCACCCATTCACCCTATGATCTGATTCACCAAGAGGTATTACGCGGTCATTCTCGCAGCTCATGCATGTGTGTGTTTTCCTGATTAGGTGCTCAAATTTCAGATTAACATGATCTAGAGTTAGTGTCATTTATTAGTATAGCACATTTGTTCCTGTGTGTGTGTGTGTGTGTGTGTGTGTGCGTGTGTGCCCGTGTAGGTATTTAGGCCCTCCAATTTTAGACCAAAGTAGACAGACTAGAAGTGTTATTTTGGTTTATCTTGATATATAATGTTTGGAGTTCGGTACGCAGGAAGAAGGAACACAGTATCATTTTAAGGCCATGAGTGCTTTGTGTTCACGGTATGGAGTAGAAAGCATAAAAATTTCCCTAGGCATCAGTACCTCCCCATCTTGTGAAAATTACTTGATGTGAGGTGGAAACTGCTGCCTAGCTAGCTTGCAATCAGAAATGTCAATGTAGTTACCACACGAAAAGAAATGTAAGCGGCTTTAATTGTACTGTGTTCAATGAAAAAATGTCAATGTAGTGATGTTGTTTCCTGATCTAGTTAAGTCCTTTGATTAAGAGTCCAGCAAGTGCATTTTGCCACGAGGATCGTCTTCAAAGAGGTACCACCACACGCCTTGCTTTTGTTTAAAAGTGCGAGTTGCACGCCTTTTGATTTCTCATTCCCCATTCCATCTGTCTATCAATTATACTAGAACGGGTTCGCGCCTTGGCGCGAGGGTGCCGGTCCAATTGCGTTGGTCAAGGAGGTAATGCACAAGTTGGTAAGAATCCTCATTTAGCATATGTATTCAAACAAGAAAACAAAATAAAAGAGAGGAGAAACATCAACATGTAATAGAAGCAAGACAACAAAAGATAACCACTTGACATCAAGCCTTGGCGTGGGGTGCCGGTCCCAACGAAGCAGGTAATGATCGGTTAGTAGGAATTGAGGCTTGCCACAGGCCTGCCGGGTGAATCATATCCAAAAGTAGTGAAGATTCAATGCATTCAAATGATACATTTCATATGATATGGAGCATATAATGCCCCAAAAGTTTCAAGGTTTAGAACAACACCATAACAATAAGTTTGTTGGCAACGTTCTAAGAATTACTTGAAATATACAAAAGACGCCTTGACACTTACATTTACTTACAAAAGACACCAAAATTCACAATTTCTTAAATAATTTTAATCAAGAAAACAGAAGTTTCCAGAAAAGATTGGCATAGAATCCCACACAACAATCGACAAAAAGAACTGATCCTTGGCATTGTCCACCGCAACAATCATATCGCTGATCTGATCGTCATGCCATGGTGCATTATGTCGCTGCCCATTCGCTCGTCGTCGGTCACATTGACAATGGCGTTTTACCTGGTTCCTGTACACCGAAGGGGGCGATAACTACAACGCCATCAGGCTCTTGGCCTCATTTTGCTGCTTAGTTCACAACTTTGTCATACGGCATTTATCAGTTCACACGGCAGAGAGAAATACCATAGGTTCACACTTATTCATGGATTAACTGGATGTGTTTAGTAGCTGAATTCTGGTTGAGGTAGAAGATGCTGAGTGAAGCTGAGATATACAGTACCACTTTATTGGGAGATTCAACATTTTAGACCTTTGCTTAATCCCCGAGCTGCACCTGCTCAGCTTTCTGCTTGCGCAGCTCGGCTAGAGATGCCAATGCTCAAAATACAACTATAAAAAATAATAACAGGAGAATCGATTAAATTTGTAAGGGTATCAGAGGCAGGAATACATATTAACATTAAGAACAATCAGAATTGACTTTTTGCCTCTTGTAGAATAAGATTTCACAATAAATGAATCAAAAAATTGGTCGTAGTTGCAAGGACAAAAATGGAAGTTTGAGCTGGAAGAACCAAAAAAATTGCTTAACAGGGATGAAGAAGATATATCACTTTATTAGGTTTCATTGCAGAGGCAATCACAACATGAACGCCAAGACGGAGGCCAGATGAGCATGTAAAGCATCCATCCATGAATAAGCTACATTCAAATTACAACTGAAGCCAGAATGCAAGTAAAGATATTAGGATGCAAGGAGGCATGAATATTAGAAAGGAACACATGCATCATTCTATACCTGACAGAGGCCAAACAGAAGCGGAGAAACCTGAGCGCATAAACTGCAGCGGCATCGCCTTCCATTGCTTCTCGTCGGTAAAGCAATGAGACTCTCATCATGCGTGAAGGCTATCTGCACAACTGTTTCAATCCTCCAATTAACAGTAACCAACTTGGTTTTGAAATACACTTCATCAATACACATCTATAACCACTTTGTACAACACAATGACATGGAAGGTGACTTCTTCATGTTTTCCTGCCTACTGACTATGAATAGGAAGTATAGTATCAAACCTAAATTTATCCTTTGATTATGTGCATGCCATGTCAGAATATCGTGCATGAAACCAAAACTGACATGAGAGGGTGGGGATGGAGTGGAGAGGAAGAGGTAACTGAAGGCACATATGACACTGTTGATATTCTTAACAAAGGCAGCATGGCCTAAATCCAAGTATACAAAACAATAGCTTCTAAAAGAACAAAGAGTTCATAAGTGAAGTTACTCTGTCCCACCTCTCAGCATATTCTCCTTTCATTCTGGCAAAGGAAATAGCCTACAATATGCAGATCAATTGAGAAGAAAATTGTGAGATGAGACAATAACAATAAGCATATAAAGAAAATTATTTTACAAAAAAAAGGACAGTTAGTACTATAAGCCGCTAAGGAATATAAACGATATGCAGGTCGCCGGTGGACATTATGAATTATCCAGAAGAAAGTTAAAAAATGGCAATTAGTACCATAATGCCGCTAAGGAATATGAACGATATGCAGCTCTCCGGTGGCCATTATGAATTATCCAGAAGAAAGTGGCATGCTAATGACAATTATCCAAAAGAGAAGTGATTCTATCTAGCATGACACATGAGTAAAATATAGATATAGAAACTTTATCAAATGCAAATGGAAAGGTACAAGCAATCATAGACTATTTGACACTCACAAAGATAAAAGCTTTTTAGTATATCTATGTACCAACGAATGAGAAAACACTTAAATATGAATCATGATACAGAGCATATCAAGCATGACTAGGCATCCTATTTGCTAAATTAATCTTCTAGAAATATCCATTTAGGATAACATGAACAACTCAAGCACATGTAGGCAGCAACATACAGTCGTTACAGAATTTTATACACATCCACCTCAAGCATGACTGCATTATGACTTTAAACAATGAAATCAGGACCTACAATATAGTGATTATCAATCACTCGACTTGCATCATTACTTTTTGCCCATCACTCAACAACATGTGAAAAGAAAAATTCCCAATAGGGAGCAAGTAAGATTTGCTGCAAGCGGATCATGTCACATGGCTCATATTTTTGTGAGTTCACTTCCTCCCTGGCAAAACACTGTAAAAGGAAACAATTCAGTAATTACCAAAAACGTTAAACGTACAAGATGAGCATATATCAAACATCTTGAGGTAAAGCACCATGAAGAGAACATATCATTATACTCTTGATTACAATCAATGGTTTCATTGATCCTATTTTGCGCAGGTCAATACGGAAGGAACCAAATCAGTCAACAGCGTGTATTTCCGAAGAAATGCTTACCCTATTTTTACAAAGATGCAGAGGGAGAGGGAGACGGCCTGAATCTGAATGTTTGTACCTGGTAGAGGAGCTTCTCGAGGATGAGGTCTGAGACATCCATGACGGTGTGAAAGCGGACAGAGAGGAAGACGACCCTGCGGTCTATGCTTGCCAAGGAGAGGCCGTTGCTGCTGGTCGCGACGCCGCCAAACTGGTCATCAAGGGCAGAGAGGATGGGAATCTTTGCGCGAGGGCGCCAACCTGAATGATCTGGGCCATTGGATCAAGAGGCAACACTATTGCAATGAATAGTGCCTCCTCGTGAGGTTGTTCTCGTCTTGTAAATGTGTCGAGCCAAATTCAGCACACAAGGGCCTAATAATTCCATTGCCTACAGAAAGAATGCACCCTGTAATTCGAAATGGAAACCGGTGCATATAGCACCAATCAGTTCACAGGAAGCAATAAAGAACATATAGCACCAATCAGTTCATAGGTGTACAAAACTTTATCAGAACATGGGTAGCATATTGGATTAGTGAGAGCAACGCTGAGCGAGTAATCACAAAGTGCAGAGTTCAGAGAGTAATCACAAAGTGCAGGGCTCATAATCGGCTTCTATTTCATATTTCCACGATCACAAGATACATATGCACTAAATGTTGTTATTCCCTTGCAAAACTGGAAATAATCACAACTGGCTCAAGGAAGAACTACATCAATTACAATATCATGCTTCACGGATTTAATGTGATGAACAGGAAGCAACCAGCGAGAACTTGTCCAGTAACTTGAATATATCACATAGCAGAACAAAAAAACAATTAGCTATTTAAGACAACAATTAGTGGAAGACCAGATCATGTACTGCCTCAGTAAATGCAACCATGCATCATACAAACACGTGCCATGTTGATATAGAATTACTGAAACACACACGTTGACAGCAAGAGTTCTTTTTTTTTGCGAGTAAAAGACTTATATTACTCAATCAAAATATCTTTACAATCATCTCTGACTATCTCAAGTATCTCATCTAGACCTGACCCTAACCAAGTCATTGTTCTATCGTTAATTCTAGCAAAAGAAGCCAATCTATCACTTGCTTTATTCTGACACCGATGTACGTGAGTAATACAAGTACGACTGCTTCTAAGCTGCTTTATCTCCTGCACTACATGAGCATAGATTGATCTATCCACTTCCGTGCTCTGGATCATGTTCACCGCATTGACCGAATCAAGTTCAATATTGACGGCCAAATCACTTCTCTGTAGAGCAAGAGTTAAACCCTCCTAACATGCGCTAAGCTCCGCATCTAATGCATCCCTACAGGAGTACAACTTCCTGCATGTCGAGAAGATTATTGCTCCTGCATCATTTCAAAGAATCATGCCTGCACCAGCTTCTCCATCCCAAACAAAAGAACCATCAGAATTCAGCTTGACCCATCCTTGCGCTGGAGGTCGCCACCTGGAAGTAGCACCTGAGGCAGCAGGCATGCAGTTGTTTTTAGCAGTCTGATCGCGAGCTATGACCATCTTCCCTTTCCTTGACTCAATGTTCGTATTCATTTTAATTCCTATGATTGAGTCCAGGTAACTTTGCAGAAACCGAACAGAGATCTCCACAAGTGGTGCTGGTTTATTGTGAACCACTTCGTTTCGCACATACCAGCATCTCCACAAGGTCAATAACAACATGCACCTAGTAACTTGATCTAAGGGCACCAGAACTTGGAGCAACCATTCATTCCCAGAATTCTTAATGGATTCCATAGCCGGTAAACACCAAACATTTGCCATCTTATCATATTCCCTGAGTTCTATTTATTTATCTACCTATGCAAACCTAGAACGGAATTTTGGCTGAAACACGCCATGAAACTGGAGGTGTAGCGCATGTTTTGTAAAAATGGCCGAGGTTCCCTAATCCTAGTAATGTGAGCTATGATCATTTTTTCACGGACCCATGGTCGTATATAATGTTCACAAGAAGCATCCCCGCTGCGAAACCTACCTTAGGTGACAAAGCTATATAAACTATCTAATGGACAAAAATGAAGCTTTTGACGACCTGCATATTAATTTGTCCTACTATAATGCGATGAAGCTTTGAAACTGTACATATCAAAGATTTTCACCATACCATTTAGGACTTTGAAAAAAGATATAAAAACTGCACTCGACTCCTCCGCCCAAAGCTTCCTTGATAATAAACTAATACTTCAGAATAGAATAATATGAAGATCATACATGAGAACAATGCAAATCAATTCAATCTTGCAGCACATCGTAAAACTGTAAAAGCAACGGTGGTTTTTCTTCCGCGCAATATTATATCACAATCATGTACCTACGCCAAACAATGAAGAAACGGTTAAACATATAGATCCACCAATGATGGCGCAGTCGGTTGATTTCCAAGTAACACATACATGGCAGCAAAATTCAAGAAAAATGAACTATGCATTTTCCTCTGCAAACAATACAAATGTGCTCACTTAGAGAGAGCAGCCTAATAAAACAATTTTACCTAGCAACAAAACCGTGAGGCAAATTAATAGCAAGCCCTCAGTGACGCGTACAGTAAACTGAACATCAAAGGATTGTGAAAGCAACCTTTGAAGCTGATTTAAAAATCAAAGCGATATTGACTCGTACAGTAAACTGAACATCCAAAAGGGGATGATGGAGGATGCTGCAGTTTTGGTCAAATTTAAGTTTTTTTTCGTAAAGGGGGAATTCCTCGGCCTCTGCATCAGAAAGATGCATACGACCATCTTATTAACCAAATAAAGTAGTGCCAACATGGTTCCAACTTCCAAGGTCTCCAAAAGTAAAAACGAAGCAAAGAAAGCTCACACGGAGCCAAAAAGGCTAGAAACACCCACTAGCCATGAAAAGACGCCACAACCGGCTGGCTAAAACTAGATAGGTAAACTACATGCCTATCCTATTACATGACCGCCATCCAAATCGGTTGAAGATATCCCGAGCTACCATCTCCCAGCGGAAAGACCCAGTAACCAAATGCTCCCTGGCCTCCGTCGGGGTGAGTAGCGACCACGAACGGATCAGTGCCGTAGTTCGGAATATAACCTGCAAAAAATGGATCCATGATATTCTGTTAAAAACCAAATCATTTCTGCAAGTCCAGATAGTCCACAGCAAGGCACAAACTCCAACCCGAATGTGTCTCGCGAAGTCAGGCTCAATCCCATTAAGCCATGTTCCAAATAACGCATTAACAGAATTCGGTGGATTGATATTAAAAGCAATGTGGACTGTCTGCCAAAGTACTTTGGCCAACGGGCAATCGAAAAAAGGTGTTTGATTGTCTCATCCCGAATACAGAAACTACACCTAGTAGGTCCTGTCCAATTACGCTTAATCAAGTTGTCCTTGGTTAAAATAACTTGTTTATGAACAAACCACATAAACACTTTTATTTTCAAAGGAACTTTGACATCCCAAACATGCTTGGAAGTAGGAATGGAGTTCGAATTAATAACATCAATATACATTGATTTAATAGTGAATACTCCAGACTTAGTCAATTTCCAGCGTAATTCATCGGGTTGTTGAGAAAGTTGGACCTCCATCAGTCTCCTAACTAGACGGAGCCATTCTTCCCAAGGATTGCCCGCTAGCGTCCGTCGAAACTGAATATTAAGGGGGATGGATTGAAATACCGATGCGACAAACACTTCACGTCGTTGAACAATACGGTACAAAGACGGATATTGGATGGCCAAGGGTGTCTCGCCGAGCCAAGTATCCTCCCAGAAACGTGTACTAGTGCCGTTTCCAATAGCAAACTTCATCCTATTAAACAAAGATTGTTTGACTTTCATCAGACCTTTCCAGAAAGGTGAATCGGTCGGCCTAACTGTAACCTGGGACAAAGTTTTTGTCTGGAGGTATTTGGTACGAAGGATTTGAGCCCACATGGCATCATTCTCCGTTGAGAGCTTCCACAGCCACTTGCTAAGAAGGCATCTGTTCTTAACTTCTAGATTCTCAATACCGAGACCCCCTTGGTCTTTCGGTCTACAGATGATATCCCATTTAGCAAGCCGATATTTTCGTTTAAGCTCATCACCCTGCCAAAAGAAACACGATCGGTAGAAGTCCAGTCTCTTCCTAACACCAACTAGGACCTCAAAGAACGATAGGAGAAACATAGGCATACCCGTGAGCACCGAATTAATCAGGATTAATCGGCCTCCGTATGACATGAGCTTGCCCTTCCAACAACTTAGTTTCTTCTCAAATCGGTCCTCGATGCACTTCCACTCTTTATTTGTCAGCCTACGATGGTGGATTGGAATACCTAGGTAAGAGAAGGGTAACTCTCCCAACTCGCACCCAAACAATTGCCTATAAGCCTCATGTTCGTCTTTGGCTCTATCAAAGCAAAACAGCTCGCTCTTATGAAAGTTAATCTTTAACCCGGTCAATTGTTCAAATAGGCATAACACAAGCTTCATATTTCTCGCCTTGGCCAAGTCATGCTCCATAAAGCTAATTGTATCATCAGCGTACTGAAGGATGGATGCACCTCCATTAACGAGATGAGGTACCAATCCACCTACTTGACCATTTCCTTAGCCCTTCCTATCAAAATTGCTAACATATCCACCACAATGTTAAACAAGATAGGGGACATCAGATCTCCTTGTCTTAGGCCTTTATGTGTCTGGAAGTAATGACCTATGTCATCATTAACTTTAATTCCAACACTACCTTTTTGCGTAAATGATTCAACTTGTCGGTGCCAGGCTGCATCAAAACCTTTCATACGCAATGACTGTTTGTAGTTCAATTCTATTCAATTCTATTTAAGTTGAACCATTCAATTCTATTTGCAGTTCATACTACTTGTATAGTTGCAAGGTGAATCCAACTCAGATTTGAGTGGTGTAGAGAGAGAGGGGAGGGGGGGTAGAAGGCAACCACGAGTCATACCTAGCACTGAATCTGGCCAGTCCACACGCTCAACATAAGGAGCAGCCAAGGCATGCCCTTGAACCAAGCAGCTACTCCATGGCCTCCCTGCACACGAGCAGAGATGAGATGAGACGTCACGCACGCACGCGTAGATCAAATGAAAAAGAATAATAAGCAAAGGGGAGGAGACGATGGATGCACTCACGCATCAGACGCTCCTCTTGGAGGGCATCCCGCGCCATGGGGAGGGGGGAAGGCTAGGGTTCCGGGTGATGGTTGAGATTGGACGCTCGGGCCGCTCCAGCTTGTTGGGCCCGTACCTTTGTAGCCTCGCCGTTGCGTCCTCGAAGATGAAGCCGTGGTTCGCTGAGACAACGAGCTCCGCCAGCCGGCACGTCGAGGCAGGAGAGCAGTGCGGCGGCAACCAGCTCCGTGACTGGAGGCGAGCAGGGAGGGGGCGGGGGACATGAGCACGGTGGTGGCCGTGGCGGCAGCAACGACAGTGGCTGCAGGGAGCGAAGAAGGGCGATGGCGCAGGGCGAACGGAGGCGACAGCGAGCGGACGAGCGGAGGCGACGGCGCGAGGGCGAGCGGAGGCGACTGCGCGAGGGCGAGCGGAGGCGACGATGCGAAGGCGGGCACAGGCGGCGGCAGCGGCGTGGGGAGCAGCTAGGCGGCGACGTGCGAGTGCGGGAGTGAAGCGGCTAGGGTTATCTCCACAGGAGCCACCCCTTTTATACCCTTGTGCGTGAAATGACGAAAATGCCCTTGAGGGACATCGGAATTACAATCGGTGGCACGAACGGGGTGAAACTATTCATTGCTACAGGAGCGCCTCTTCGATCCGACGAGCGAGGTCGTTCCAGGGGTCGATCCGACGGCCTAGATCGATCAAGCCATCCGATCCAACGGCCAGGAAGCCCAAATCTTTGAGGAGCCGGGAGGATGACCAGCATCCTTATTTCTCGATGAATCATCCGAGAGCCTTCTTCTGAGCCGTAGAGGAAACTTGCACCGGCTCAATGCTTAGTTTCCTGAAAAATGTTCGTAAACCAAAAAAATGTGATAGTTTAGGGCTAAAAAATCTTCGTGAGCAAAACAATTGTCTTCGAATGAAATTTATTGTCAAAGCTCTACTTGCAGAGCAAACTCCTTGGCTAGACTGGATCACCTTGCAACATCCAAATGCTCTCATCGCTCCACAAAACAGCCAATCCATCCTCTGTCAAACCATAAACAAACACCACGCGGGTACCCGTCCCCACGGGAAATATTGCCATCTTGACCACCGCTTCAGCACCAAGTTAAACCAAGTCAGGTGCGAGCTCGGTTATGGATTGGCTATCAAGCCAATGGTCTGTTCGCAAGTGGCAGATGCGGCCCTCCCCAACGGTCCACCATCCACGTGATAGAAGCATGGGAAATTTGTCGCACCTCGGGGTCGAGGGGGGAATGGTTGATAAAATATTGTTGATTCATTTGAATTTACGTCAATTTTGGTTAATAGTATGATGTTAACTGAAAATACAAAAATAATATATATTGTATATATGAAGTCGAATCAACTGTAGATCAATACCGTGAGTATTAGCACAACCGTATTTACCGAAAACCATACTTACTGAGCCGAATTAACTGTTTTTTTAAGGCAACTGAACCGAATGCAAGACGGCACTACAACCAGCCGGGAAAATATCACATAATACCACCATTCACATGCTACCATGCTTCAACTTTTGAAAAGTGACATTTAGATGTTTAAAAAAATTCTGAAATTTTTTGTAGATGTTCATAAGACATATGTCTATAACCCTTAAAAAATTTAGATCAAAGTTCGAAATGTATATTGAGAAACAAAAAAGACAAATCTAGAATGAATAGTGTCCAAAGAAGACAAAATATGAATAGTGTTAGAAATGACACCATTCACATATGGATTTGTCTTTTCTGTTTCTCAATATACATTTTGAATTTTGATCTGAATTTTTTAGGGGTTACAAACATATGTCTTGTGAACATCCATAAAAAATTTCAGAATGTTTTAAAACATCTACTCCTTCCGTTCTTAAATATTTGTCTTTTTAGAGATTTCAAATGAACTACCACATATGAATGTATATAGACATATTTTAAAGTGTAGGTTCACTCATTTTGTTCGGTATGTAGTTACTTGTTGAAATCTCTAGAGAGACTAATATTTAGGAACGATAAGAAAAGAGTAAATATGAATTTTCAAAATTTGTATCACAGGAGCATGTAAAGGGTGGTATCACCTGATATCTACCCACAACCAGCCCACCCCCAGCCAAGTGGGGCCACGAATAGAAGATGCCACTCTTCCCCACTCCACTCCGAGCCCTATTCTCCCCCGCCACCGCCGCCTCCTCCACCTCCGCCCTGCCGCCGCCCCGTCGACCGCCGCTCGCGGGGGCCCTCCTCTTCCTCAGCCTAGGAGCCGTAGCGGGTTGCGCCCTCTCCACCCGCCGTCTCCCCTTCCTCCGGTAATCCACACCCCTCTCCCTTTCCCCTCCCTCTGCCCTCAACTAACAGGTCGTGCCTAGATTCATGGGATTTCGCCAAAAGGGTGCGCTTGCTGGTTGTGATGGTTCAGCGTGTAGCATATTTAGCTTTTCTGGTTCCTAGCTCGTGGACTTGTCGTGCCGCTGCAACCCCGTCGATGTTAGTAGCTTGGAAATAACCAATCAGGCAATCACTTGCGCTTCAATTTTACAATCCTTCATGGATTGCTGTTGCCTAAATGTCTGAAACCTGTGTCCCGGTGTGCTTGGCCGGATAAAACAATGTTTGTCTGTGTACAAGGGAAAAAGATAACAAGGGGAACCAATGAACTGCAGCGTTACTTCAGTGAACTGGTATCTATGATCTTTTTTTCTAGTCAAGCCCATCTGTTTCCAACCGGTAGTTCTGGTCCATATTTCTGCAAAACCATCGCATAGGTTTTCAGATAATAATTGATGTGTTTCTGTGCTGAACTAATGCTAGTACTACATTAATATTTACAACACTGTGAATTCTATGTGAGCCTGTGGTTATTTTGTTTATAGTTGGTGTAATCAATCATCAGTTCTGAAACTTTACAGGGCAATAAGTTCTGCTCGAATGGAGTCTACTTCCACGACCGTGCCTTCCATTGTTGTCTATGTGACCGTTCCGAATCGGGAAGCAGGTACTTTACCCATGCTGTTGGTCTTTTTTTATTACCGTGCCTACCATTGCCATTAATTAATCACAGATACATGCCATACTATCAGTTGACAAACTGAACTTACTTCCACATCTGATAGTGCATTTGAGTTACATTTGAGAGATGTTGTTCAATGGTCCAATTATAGATGGCTATATGGTATTGTTTTGGCGAGTTTGATCTCTTTCTTAAGCAGCACTAAGAAATTTAAAATGGCTGTTTTTTTATTTTCAATAATCTTATTATTATTTTTCCTTTGCTGCAGGCAAAAAGCTATCAGCAAGCATTATCAGTGAGAAGCTTGCTGCTTGTGTGAACATAGTGCCTGGTAGGAACTGTGTTCTCTCTCTCTGTTTATTCTATGCCGCTAGACACTCAAATGTAGTAGATTCTTTTTTTTTTTTTTGCGTGGAATAGTTAGTTCCTGTCTACAGTAGTTTTCAGTTATCATTTGAACCTCGTCATCTCTTCCAGTTTCCATACAAACCCCATGTTGTGCACTTCAGCAAATTGGCTTCTCTACCCCTTGCCTTGAATCAAATGTCATCAGTGGACCAGGATGACCATTAAACATTTGAGTTTTCCAAAATGTGACACGGCTAGTCATGTGGCTGTGTACATCATCATTTGACCTGTCAGGTGCAAGCATCGTGAAATCACCACTGTTGGAACTAAACTTGATGGAAGGGTTTCAATTGACGGCACTTATGGGGTCTCAAGTGCAAATCATGGTGAAAATGAAGGGCTGAAGGGAACTATCTTAATAATTATAGAAGTAGGGATTAGCGATGGTATTAGAGATGGAGTATAAACTATAAACATGTTATGCTTGATAGCCAACTCTACTTGGTCAATGATAAAAAATATTTATATGATAGAGCAACTTTGCTGTAGAGGTTCAACATAATTACTGTTTGAGGTTTTCTACTTGAATTAACCAAACGTCTGACCATCATCAAGATCTTCAAGATCCCTTTACCAGTAGACCATAGTGAACTGGACTAGTTGTGGACATAGTGATGTGTGTGCAAGTTGACACATGTGTGACTTGCTTGTTTGTGTAGAACATATGGGTGCAATGATTACGAAATCTTTTATCAAATTGTATGCTTTACTAACAATAAAAATATGCATTAAACTGATGGATATGCATTTGGCCATCAACAGGTAAGCTACCTCATCTTCTCACGATTTCTGTTGTATGTGGCTTACTGAGAAATGTTATTTTCAGTCTTCAGCATATCATATCATCTTATTTGATGATCGTTTCTGTTTCCAGGAATTGAATCTGTTTACTGGTGGGAGGGAAAGGTACATTTCTACTGATGCTTTCCTGGCCTGGCTAATTTGCAGTGCCTGTTATTCAATAACGCTTTTCACCATGAAACGAGAGAATTTCTGCACCATGGTCCACCCACACCTATGCTTTGCGTCGTTAGATGTAACACTACTTCCATGTGGATACTAGATACGGGTCAGGTTAGGATTCAAATTTTGTAGATTATGCTAATTCGGACATCCGGTCCACCACAAGCTCCATGTGTAGGCCTGTGCACACTCACCCTTTTTTGAACTACGTGGCTGGCACAGTGCCCTAAACTACTCTAGCATATGAGCCCGACCCCGAGATTGTTTAAAAACAATCTTATCACCAGCTCCTTGTCCTGCGCTAATGTCGACATTTTTAAAGTTTGTCATCGAGGGTCACCACAGGTCAATTTAGGTTTTAGACACCGCATCACATGGCGAAACACTGAAAGTGCATTTAGGTACTTACATACATGCTTTTCAACAAGATAACAACAAAAAACAGACACCTTAAACAAACTGCTTATGTCCCAATATGCTAAAAACGATGGCATGCAAGCCATAGCCCCCTGGTTGTTGTGCATAGGGCGTGCAACAAAAATCTTAAATGGTCATACCGCATGGGGGACAGGATTGTGCACAACGACGCATCCCTCCTATTTTATTCCCTTGTATCTCTCACCATGGAGTAGGTTGATTAAAAATTACAAACCTGATAATCAGTGGTTGATGATTCCTGACATATGCTAGGAGGGCAGAATGTCACATATCTCAAGAAATGGTGTGAGGCGATGAATGGTTCCGAGCGTGGGTCCAGGTGGACCATGGTCTAGAGCCACATTTCTGTCTAACCATGAAACCCCTTTACATGTGATGTCTTACCAATCCATTACAAAAGCACATATAATTAGTAGTTGTCCGCAACCTGTTGATTCCTCAGGTGCAAACCGATGCTGAAGAGCTGCTCATCATCAAGACCAGAGAATCTCTTCTAAACGCCTTGACTGAACATGTCAAAGCTAACCATGAGTATGAGTAAGTTCTGTCCCGTTTATCAAGCTGGATCTTTTGTTAGTACGGAGCATGGACCAACAAATTATAATCAAACACGTTGGCTGTCCTGAACGGGGGTTTGTATCTTTTCTCATGCAGTGTTCCTGAAGTCATCGCGCTGCCCATCAGCGGAGGTAACCTCAAGTACCTGGAGTGGCTCAAGAACAGCACCAGGGAGAAGTGATCTGGCCAGAGCTTTCCATGGACCTCGTCTGTGAGTAGAGTACCTAGATGGTGTGGATTGTGGGGTGCCTGTTCTGGTTTGAGACGTCGAGCTTGTTCATAAAGACTTTAGTAGCCTCTGTGCCTCGATGGTGTTGCCGCGTCGAGGCGATTGCACATGAAAATGAAAACCTCACGTCGCGCTAGTTTGATTATCTCATCATCATGTTCTTTTCAGCTAATCTCTTGAAAAAAGATGGGTATAATATGTAACTTGTATTCCAAAGGAGGAATATGTGCTCAAGGACATGGGCGTCATTTGAGGCGTCCAGCATCTGTCTCACAACGGTATTAAGTAGGAGTCTCGTAAGAGCCAAGTGAAATTAAGCTACACAGAGAGTAGTACGTGGCGTATGTTGAAAAAAGAGAGAAACGATGTGCGCTTTACCTCGTCGTTAAGCTACTAGAGTTCCAAGTAAAAGGAGTAGAGATCCATCAGTAATCAGTAGGGTAGGCAACTAAGACGAGTTTGCCGACCACTCCTACTACTGATGATTGCCTGATGGCTAGGCAGTAGGCACGGCAAGAGAGTTATCGATGCTGAGGACACCGTCACTGTGTGGTGTGTCCCACAGTTGATAAAAAGTCTCTCCAATAATGGATCCTCTTTTGCCTTTCTCTAATATAAGCCCTTTTACTTTGGAATGATAGTACTAGAGTATCTGCAGGCTGTGCACCGCAGGGCTGAATCCGACATGTGGCTGGTCTGGTCTGGAGATCTGGTCACATGATGCACTGGGCCAGCAACAGGCTTGCAGTTTTGTTCATTCCAAGGTGGTTAGGTTCAGTGGGAATCTGCCTACTGATTCAGATGCACCCTTAAAAAAAATTATACTGATTCAGATGCACCTGTACCAACACCGAGATCCATAATATGATACGGAGTACTACTACCTACCCACCCACATAGCTAACAAGATAGCAGTAGCAACTGCTTACATAATCTGGGGAAGTTCAGTATAATAACCAAACAAAAATCATCTGGCTTTGTATCTGCATTTTTGTGGTTGATGCAGAGATTACATCGTTTTTTCCCTTTAGTTTTCACCCCAGAGAGAACTCTCATCTCACATGTAGTAAGATGTAACAAAGGGAACAAAGAAGAGCAAGCACCTGTCAGACAGTCACACACACACACACACACACAACTGTATTAACGGGCAAGCGTGCGCGCAGTACACTGAACCATCAATTTTCAACCCAAAAAACAATAACACTCGCATGTACGTACTAATCAACAACAATTAATAACCTTAACCAGCAGCCAAGTCACACGCCCTGCTCTCCTCTAGCGGGAAGGGGCACACACATCAGATCAGATCAGATAAGATTCAGAGTCACACACACCGGAACCAAGCGAACAGCACTCGGAGAAGATTCAGAGACGGCAAAAACAGCTATTTTTCGATGACTATGTCAGGGAGAGTGGTGACAGCGGAGCCGAGCGAATCGTCGTCGGAGGCGTCCACCATCTTGTGGAGCTCGTCCGAGTTGGCGCCGACGATCTTCTTCACCGCCTCCTTGCCCTTGATGAGGAAGAAGGTGGGCATGGCCTTCACCCCCAGCTTGGAAGACACGCCCTGCATATACGCACAGCACACATCGTTGAGGCTTTAGCTTAACTAAGCCATCTTGAGAACAGTTAAATGAATAAATTAATGGAGAATTTGCTTATATAGAGAGAAACGAGTATGCCATAATCTTTGAAGGATTCGGCGAAACGTCGAGTCAATTTATCATTTGATTGAGTGAGTAGGTAGCCCCTCTCTGTTTAGTTTGAAGAAAGTTCAGTCTAAATCTTGTTGTCGAAGAATGATGTGATGCTTTGATGTGAGTATATACTATAAACAGTAATAAGCCATGAGGGGAGAATAATTAGGGGAATGAATGATTGGTTACCGGGACATCATCGACGTCGACGAAGAGGAAGAGCATGTCGGGGTGGGTCTGGGCGAGCTCCTCGAACTTGTAGTTCATGGACAGGGACGTGACGCACCAAGACGCCCCAAAGTGAGCAGCGACCTGCACAACATGTTGGGATAATGTAACCAAAGCCACCTTTTAAGTCTATGTAAAAGAAAGGCAATTTGAGTGCAGACTATAGTAATCATCAGGCCCAATGCACTTCTCATCAATTAACAGGTATTTTTTGTTTTCTGTATCTAAAAGGCACACGGGCAGCAGAAGAACAGGATGGAACACGGCATGAATTGCGTTTTACAGGGAAAAAAAAAAGAAAGTTGCTTAATAAGCGGTCAAACACGCAAAGATCTCCGGCTATAAATGTGGGATTTTGAGGATCCACGGCACGAAAACGCGGAGAATCCGGGCTCAGAGAATTGAACAGAGTATGAACAAGAAATTGGGCCAAGAGAAGGGCGGCAAGGAGTTGGGGGAAGAAGGAGGAGGAAAGATGAACCGGGGACGCACAGTGCGGCCTTCGTTGGCGGCCTGGGTGGTGAAGAGCTCCCAGGCGGCCTCCTTGTCCACCTTGACCACCCTGCAGCTGCCCACCTCCCGCGGCCGCTGGATCTCCACGTCCATGCCGCCGCCTCCCTACCCCTCTCTCCTCCTCCTCCTCCGGCAACAAGAACAAGAAGAAGAAGAAAATCACAGCCTGTCTGCCCCGAGAGAGAAAAGGCAAGGAGGCAAGCAAGGAAGTGGTGCTGCGCTCGCATCAGATAAGCCGCAGCGCGCACAGGATTATATTCCGCGGGTGCGCGCCGGGTCCGGCCCGGTCCCGCCTCACCTCGGCTCGCTTTGTCCGGTCCCGATTTTTATTTCTTATTTTCTGCGGGATATTTTATTTTTGCCGGATATTTATTTGTTTTACTACTGCCACTAGACCAATGACCCTAGTAGTATAGCAGCTATGCGGCTCGTGAAAGGGCGTGGGCTTCTCTATTATGTCTGTCGACCACACAAAAGATATGTTATAGTGGTAAAAAAACAAAGTCGTGTGAGCTAGGCAGGGTGGCATGTCGACGGGGATGGATGGCTGTCTCATTCGCCGAGAGGGGAAAAGGAATGGCCATCAGGTGAGAAGGAGCTTTAAAATAGCACCAGCAACGTCCCACGGCTTTTGCTGGCCAAATTTCAGGAGAGAGCGGGCCGCTTGGGAGATCCGCGTCACGGTGCGCCGGTGCGGTGACGCTAAATTGTTTGTTTGTCGCAACACTCTTGATTAGCCTCCCTCCGCTTTTATTTCTAGAACCTCCTAATTTCTCCTGTGCTCCACTGTCACTGGGCTACAAACCCTTATCATGTTCTTTTAAAAGAAGTTTTCAGATGCTCCCGATTGATATGAACCGTCCATTTCGCGTCATCGATGCTTTTTCTTAAAGTGTCATCCGATGGTTAGTATTATTATTAACCCTTGTAAGCATAGAAAATAATCATGTGGGATTAATATTGACTTCTTTTGTTTTTATGGTACCAATAAGAACATAAATTATCATGTCATTAAAGCATGGTGCTAAACTAGGGGCTATATCACGCATACTGCTACAATTTACGTCCCTACCATTAATAATCAAATGCTGACACTCCTCGCTCACTCATAACATACTAGTATTACCTAGGACATTTACAAACATGTTTGATAGGGCTGATGCTGATGCTCAAACCAACAACAACCCAAGCAATTATCAAGCACCTATGTTCTCCATTGTTCTCCTTGAATCATCCATAACAAACTCTAAAGTGTATATTTTTTAGTTTGAGGGACATGGTAATCATACTATTTTGCCACATTATTACGACAACATTTATGACAAACGAATATTACAATCAATTCAGACTTAGCACATTATACATGCTTGACTGCTTGAGTTAGGTGAATACACGGAACCTTTAACACAATACATAGTTCACATTATCAACACACACACACACAATCATAAAACGAGTCCAGTAGCCACATAGTACATATGAATAATAACATGGTAAATCATACAATCTTAGCGGATGGGTGTCATTTATAGCTGTTCATCAAGTATCAACACTTTCCTTTTTCAGAAGGTCAACCAAATAGTCTTCTCATGATCGACGTTTTCCTTTCAACACTGTCCTTTTTTCACAAGATTTTCATAAGATCAACCACAATAGTCTTCTTATGATCGATGTTTTCCTTAAAGACATGATAATATTCGATATATTGGGAGTGAATATCCAATTCTTCGAGTTTTGGAAGTGCATTGTTTGCCTCAAATCTCTTTATTTTTTCCACATCAATCATGAGCTTCTTCAGACAACGAAATCCATCAGGAGAGAAGGCAATATTGTCATCCTTGTAGGAGTTAGAATACAAGGAAAAGGTGGCAAGAAAGGGCAATTGAGCCAGCCTTTCAATGAATTCTTGAGATATACTTGTGCTCGCCAGTGAAAGTGTAATGAGATTAGGAAGAAAAAAGCCACCATTCAAGTTAGATGGCAAATCCAACTTCCCGTCTAGCACTATGAACTTGAGGCGGCGATGGGTGTAGCTAGTGAATAAACTTGATGGTATATTTTCACCTTTGATGATCAAAGTCCTGAGGTTCTCAAGCTTGTCAAGAGCCTTCGAGAGAGCCACCACATTGCCTTCCGAGGAATTCCCAACCCTTAAGTACTCAAGATGGATCATCTCACCTAACGTCCCAACCAAATCTTGATCCAATGTATCAAGTTGTATGGAGTCAAGTGTTTGTAGGTGCTTTAACCTGCCAATTCTCTTAGGAAATTTTAGGAAACCACCAAAAACATGCCTTAGTGTCTTAATTGTCCAGAAGGACAATGGGAGCTCTCGAACACTAGTTTCCCTCACATCTAATGTTTGAAGACTAGTGAGACTTCCGATGGATCCTGGGATTTCCTCCAAAGAACAAGATGTAATTCCAAGGTACTGCACATGCACAACATTGCCTATTTCAGCTGGCAACCTCTTACCAATCTCGATGCCTTGCAGATTGATCACACGAAGGAACTCAGATCTATGCAACAATCCTTGTATATGAGATTTGATGTCCTTGTTTCTCTTCCACTTAGAGATTTTCCTAAGTTGAGGCGAGCAGCATAAATAAGTTTGATCTTCTCTAGGATCTTTGGGATCTTGCTCAAAATGTGAGAAGATGGATCTTAGCTTTGGCAAAGAACTCGCCAGCACGGCATATTTATCTGTGGAGTTCTGTAGAGAGAGGCGACGAGCACTTGTTAATGTGGGGATGTCATCACCGCTGTGGACTTCCACAAAACTTGCCTCTTGTGCTTCAAACTGCAAAAATTCATGGACTTTGTTCTGGATGGTGACAAAGATACTCCCAACACTAGATTTATCTTCCTCATCCATATGCACAGGCTTAACTAGATTCCTTGCAATCAATTCATTCAAGTAGATGTAGCCCACCTTCTCCATTGTCTTCCCACCTCTTGGTCTTAGGAATCCCTCTGCCATCCACAAGCACACCAATATGCGGGCTTCAATCTTGATGTTGGCCGGCAGTGCAGCAAAGTATAAGAAGCAACATTTCAACTCATGTGGAAGATCATCGAAGCACACAGATAGTATCCTATGTATTCGCTTTGATTGCTTGGACTTTAGATAGTCAAATACATTGGTCCACTCACAAGGGAACTCCTTGGTTTGTAAAAGACCTGATAAAAGAGCAATACCAAGTGGCAATCCTTCGGTGATATTGTGGATGTCTTGGTGGCGATCATGAAAAATCTCTTCTTGCACTTCAATATGAATCAGCCTCTTGTGGAATAGTTGTACAGCAGTCTCTTGTCCAAGGGATTCTAAATTAATAATGACATGAGGATAGCCGATAGGTGGCTCTTCAGGTTTATGCTGCGTGATATGCACTATTCTACTGCCTTTAGCACCTACTTTGAGGCTAAGCAGAATGTCCTTCCAATCGGTGCTGCTAACTTCACCATCTATCACTAGCAAGTATTTCTGACCTCTTATTTTTTCATCAAAAGCTTTGTTGACATCGCTTCTTGTGAAATTATTGCCGTCTTCTATTAGTTTTTGAACAATTTGCCGCTGAATATTGGTTGCCGTCAGATAAGGTGCAAAACTCTCCATTGCATGAACAATAAATTTTTTCTTATCTATCTTATCATATACATCTCTAACGAGAGTTGTCTTGCCAACACCACTTTTTCCAACCACCGATATCAGAACTGGATGATGATGATATTCATTATCTTCTTCAGTGGGAGGAAGAAGAGCATTCTCTAGTTTCTTCCGGTTATCATCATGTATTGGTATATGTGGTGGCACTAAATCATCCCTGCAGTTCAGACATTATTAATTGTCGGTACTTAGTAGTATTTAGTAAGTATATTTTTCATGAATAAGCCGACATTCCTATGTTCGGTGGGAGTATGAACATTCTCTAGTTTCTTTTGGTCGTCTTCATGTATGGCACATGTGGTGGTAGTAAATCATCCATTTAATTCAACCATTGTTACTTGTTAGTAATTCATAATAGTTAGTCAGTAAACTTTAAATGCATCATGTTACATCTCAATATTATTGTAGCGCGTTATAAATCCTTTCTACGGACTTGTAGTATTGAAGGTTGAACCTAGGTAACTTTCCTTTCCAATACCTACTCATAATGCATGTTGCGTAGGGAAAAACCATGCTTTGAATAATTATTAAGTATTTAATTTATATTCTTCTAGTAAGAAGAGCAATCTCTAGTTTCCTTTGTTCATGTGCCTAAGAAATAACTATTTCTTAATAATGATTGCAACATTTTTTTCAAGGTGCCAATATTTCTCTTTCAACTTTATTAATAATAGAACAAAACCATCATATGTTTGCAAACACCGTCAACCTTTGATCACAAGAAAAGCAAAATAGTACTGCACAAAAATTTATGGCAAGATTACAGCAGAATCGTTGAAAATGATTCACTATTACACATTTGGATGGGTGTGTTGCTACACATAAGGCATACCACTAGCTTATGATGAACCATATCAATTTTTTGTCAATATACTATGCAGGACGAGAGTTAAATACGATGTCATTGGTTCCATCGTAAGGTAAAGGACCATGTATGTATTAGTTCTCCACATTGTTTGTGGATAGTTTGGATTTGCCCATGATTATTCTCCAGTATTGAGAGATACGGCTTGTGAATTTTCAAGTACTAAAACTATATGTGAGAAGTTCATGCCTCAAGTTAGATCTAATTACACAATTCTATGTGTGTTGTGTGCTTATATGATAATGTGTTTCCTTATCAGTTGTTATGTATCATTTGTCAAATGCAGAATGGTGCTCTGCTATTACGTCGAGTGCCATGAGGACAAAGATCTATTTCACACTGGCCTACACAACCTTTGGGCGGTGACACAGGAAAATAACGTCAACAAATGATGTATCAAAGATGGTTACACCATAAAACCAAATGTAATAAATGTATCACGTGCTAGGATTTGAATAACCGATAATGATAAGTCTGCCACATCATTAATCACTGCATCTCAAAAAATTTGCCTGCAATATGGTTTCCAAACCACCTAGATGTATGTGTGGGTGATGGGAGGGGGTTGTACAATTGATTGCGAAATGTGGGTCCTCATTAGGGTCATCCTCAGAGGCCACATTTGACTCGACCACATTGCCTATGCCATGAAAGGCTAAACAACACTGAGCGGCTTCCTGCCGTGTTCGTGCTCGGCAGTGGGTCTGCACCACTATGGTCTAAATGGCTATGTGCTTCTTCTCTCCATGGTTGTGCTTACTGGTGGCATCATTTTTTGACCTTTCACAGAAATTATTTGAAATTAAATGCTTCTATTTTATTGGTAAAATATTCTTTATTTAAAAGCACCATGATTGATTCATCGCTTGATTGCATAGCATTACGAATTCAAGACTTGATTTTTTTCATAAAGGTCATAAGATGATTTTAGGATTTTATTTGCATGTATCAATTTACTAGATACTTCTTTTATATATGGTCATTTGTTCATAGGTGCAGAAGTGTTTCTATTTTCCCTTTTAATATTTCCCTCTAAAACAACTCATTCTTGACCCTAGAAAATATTTGGCGTGTCTAAGATCCCAAATAAATTATTTTCATCAAATCTACTTTTAGTACATATCGAGTAGTTATTGCCCATGAAGTATTATTTAGGACCTTATGAAAGAATCCATATCTATACTTCTCATCCAACCGTGGAAAATCTCAAAATTCATGATACGTCTTAAACGTATCTAATTGTTTGTATGTTTCATACTATAATGTTTGCAATATACAATGTTTTTTCATTTATTTGGACTAACATATTAATAATCTTATTCGAGTGTTGGTTCCTTTGTTGACACTCTTGGGTTTCAAGAAATACAGTTATTTTGCACATCCTAAAAATCCATGAAAAAAATCGAAGGACATTTTTACGTCATTAGAAAGCCAACAAAAGAAAGGGGCCTCCCAGCGCAGGCCCCTAGGTCCCACACACCTAAGGCATTAGATGCATGGTTGTGGGGCCCATACGGCTTTATATATATTGTGTATTTTTCTGTCGCCACCACTTCGCATTATGAGATGATCTAATCTAGACCATATTTAGCTACTCTACTGGAGGGGGTGTGGTCATCGCTTTTGTCATCTCCATCGACCCGTGGTGCTGCCACTATGACATGTGAGTAGTCCACCTTTGTACTATGGGTTTGTAGCAGTAGCTATGTAGTATGTTCTCTCCTGATTTCTGATACAAAGATCACACAAGCTGGCTATCATTATTGTGATCCATATGATGCAATTATAATAATTACTTTTGCTATGTGATGAATTTATTACATTGTTATCAGATTATATTGTATAGATTATATGCACACATTTTCCTCTCTTTTTATTACTCTAATCATTATCCAATTTGGATGGAAGATAAATAGTGGGAACGGTATGCATCTGATGGTGTAAATCTTTATAAGTTAAGTATTTGAGGACAATAACAGAAAAATGTTTTTTTTTTGCACTTATCATTTCTAAGACCATTTAGGTCTATTCAGTTCACTTCATGAAAAATGAAATAAATATGGTATCCTCACAAGAAAGGTTCTTTTTCCTATTGGCCTTTGTCAATAACTTCATATGCCATCCTGATCATGACATTAAGAAAACGTCATGGGCATATTGAGGCATCCAAGATAAGCCACTCTAGCGCTACTGTTTATGGGTTGGCAGAAGGGAACGATGGGTACAGAGGTCATGAGGCAATGTAGGGTGTAAGAAGACTAGAAGTCTTAACAGTTAGGTAGGGTGACCACTCCTACCCTCCCCGGGCTATAGGGGCATGGTAGATGAAGAAGGCATCAGCGATGGAGAGCTAAAAAATGAAGTTTTCTTTAGCTACCTTACCCATGTTTTCATTTCAAGTCCTTTTATTTTCCACCTTTATTACATTACCTAAGGGACCAAAATAGGGCCTAAAAAACTTCATGCCCATCCTAAAGACAACATATGCTCCGGGCACTCAGATAGAGCCCCTCGGCAAAGACCGAAGAACGCTCCCACTAATTGAGCACTATATATAGAGGAGGGGCAACATCAGTTGAGTAGCCCCCTCGATACAAAACATACATGACATGGCTTGTGGCCAGCAAGGAAGCCTAACCCCTCTCATGCTCCAACATTCTTTGTAGAATCATCTTTCAGGGAGGGCATGGCCCTTACAGCTGAAGATGGCTTGTTAGAGGAGACATCTGCACAAGCTATCTGGTGAAGCTCATCGAGAACCCCCAAGGACAACATATCTTCCATATATGCCACGACCGGTGATGGCCCTCAAAGGATGTGGCGATTGGGGGAAGCGCCTAGCAGTTGCCAGCTACAACCACAAGGCTTCCTATTATCAGTTGTGCCACTTGATTGATGGCATGCCTTGGGTATTCAAAGGGTCAAAGGAGAGTAACCTCGCGTCTCATGTATTGGTTAACCCTGATAACTTCTACATGATACCTCCTTAGATTTAGAACTTGAGCATGCAACTGGTTTTGAACCTCAACATCGTTAAAAAAAACTCCAGGCATGTGATTGGGAGATGATGGTAGCTTCATAGGTGCATGTGGCAGTGACAAGTTTGTCATAAGTAATATTGGGACCGGGTCCTTGAGTAGGAGGCTCGCGATCTCCCAGGGGCTAGTTGGAAGATCTAACTAGGAGGCTTAGTTAATTGTCGAGCCCTAAAGAATCCAAGTCTAGAACACCACTTCCCAAGATGGCCAAATTACCAGCATTTCCATCGGTAAAAGAGTTGGATCTAGCCTACATGTAGGTGATGGACCTGTTTGGCACTATCCAACTAAAGAAAATATGAAATCGAGGGATATCATGGGGGAGGGTTCTTGGCCTTTGAGGAAGTCATGAGCTTCACCCTTGCCGCCTTCTTCAACTTGATTACAGGTTGTGGGGGTCTTACACCCTGGTCCACCATAATGAGCGACAACGGAGGTTCTGACCTACTTTTTAACCTCAAGGATCTCTCCATGTACTGCCCTACTACTAGAGTGGATCCGCACATTATGCAGCTTAGAGTAATAGCCCCGATTGTCCAGTGTGGTC
The DNA here is from genome assembly GCA_032464435.1 of Aegilops umbellulata. Classification (NCBI taxonomy): domain Eukaryota; kingdom Viridiplantae; phylum Streptophyta; class Magnoliopsida; order Poales; family Poaceae; genus Aegilops; species Aegilops umbellulata. The sequence continues at coordinate 508,635,396 of CP136055.1, forward strand.
GATCCTAGGGAAGTTAGACCTTGTAGGGACAACTTGATGGCCGAAAGAATGACAACAATAGATTGGAGGGATATATGTGAAGCACAAGTTAAGCCAATGGGGCAACACCGATCGCACGCTTTATCGCCTAGGGCACGAGGGCTTGCATGATATGTCCCATCATGACTCTACTGGTAGACATATGGGGGAAGGATTCCAAGTCTTTGGGATATAAAATCCTTCCAGTGAGACCCTAATTTGGTACAGATAACGAGGCAATAAGGTTCACACCACTACCCGTAGTTTGTGAATGTGGAGGAAGTCAGGAGGCTTTCCCTCTTTTTTTATCTCTTAATACCTTCGATTACAAAATAGGGGTGGGTCACATTTGTGATACATAACGCTTTACCTGAGTCAAAGTACTATATGCGGTAAGATTTCCACATACTTAGTATGGGTACCGAGTTACTCAGGGGAGTGGTTCACTAAGTTAATGCTCCCTCTTCATTGAAACATAACCGAGAAAGGGTTTGAAGTGGACAAGGTCAGGTTACTATCTCGACCCCATCCTCGGAAGCCATGCCACAATGTCATTTCACATATTGGCAGGGACTGGTCAGTGAGCACATGTAAGTTACATGCCTATAGTGTTGAAGGTCTCCCAAGTCTTGCACCTGTCTATGCCCGAGGAGGCGCTCATAAGGATGAGTACATGTGCGGTAAGTCAAGGATATGCCTATAGGGAGTTCATTCTAACATTAGGATCAATATGAGGTTGTTTGGATTGCGTCGGTGTTGGCCCTACCAATCACGGGAACACCAACTAATTTCCGCTTCGACCGCCCCTGACTCACCAAAAAGTTGGCGTGGATTTGAACTAGGAGGGCTGGGAAGGCTGGGCACACCAATTATTTTGTGGCCATCCAAATAGATACACAAGGGCTAGTCAACGCCAATTGTTTGGCTGGGCATGTGAGGGCGTCGCTCCAGGATCTAGATCCTATCGTATTCCTTGAACATAGCGACCTAATTAGCTGCAACCATCAACCTATATGAAGGGATGACGACCCTGTGTCCAAAAGCATCTAACTTCGGGATGAACATACCTATAACCTACCTACCATATAGTAGCCATTGTAATCCTCTCATCCACTATATCTAAATAGCTAGCCCCCACTAATAGGAATTCTCTACATTCTCCTTGAGCCACGTCATCAAAATTAATATAGCCCATAGATTAACTAAATCAGTCCATAATAGTCGTCTGATCTAGATGTTGAGAGGCTCCGCACTAAGCCGGATCCAAGCATGCAGAAGCTTACGGTCGCATGCATGCGACTGGGTTTTAAATCCCATCAACACGCCCGCATGCAAGCATGCACTGGCAACATGCATATAAGTGGAGCTTTAAATCCCATCAAGATGTCGAAAGGAAAATATAAACCCATTATGCAGTAGGAGTTGGCCGATCTCCTTTCCTTACCTGGGCTGATCTCCCATTATGCAGTAGGAGTAGGAGGTTTTTTTAGTTTGACTACCACATTTGTCATGCGGTTATAGAGTTGTTTATAGTTCTGTGACATCGATGATCACAAATAGAGATATACGGTTGTGTCACGGCAACGCGCGGGGACTCATCTAGTTATTCATAAAAGCTTAGTAGGCAAGACCTAGGACTTTTACCCAATTGGGGACCTGAAACTTGGTAAACTATGTGTCACCATCATCATCGTCGAGATCCCTTAGGGCACCATTGTTCCCTCTACTGTCTTCTGTGACCTCGATCAGCACATCATAAGTTGGTGGCACATTAATCATTGATACATGGTCAACGCTTGCTATTGACAATTGGCAGATTTTACATATACCCTTGTGTATGTGAGGGGGGGGAGGGGGGTGACGCGTCGTGTCTGGAACATGTCAATGAAGACTCGGGGCACAATGTATACATGTTTGAGCCTCCCTGAGGAGCAGCTATATTGCGGACATATTACAATGGTTATTCTTGATGAGGCATGATGGAATCTACTACCTAGTAGCGGAGAGGTGAATTACTGTCCAACCTATCTAGAGCTAGGGCAGAAGATCACTAGGATGCTACAACTTGATGATGTCACTTGATGTCAGAAATGCCCTATAGAGGACGTGTAACCTATTTTCCTTTGCATGGGTCCTTGGCTTCCTCATATAAGGTCAACGTGTTATGGATCGTGGTAGGCACAAGCTCCTCCCGGAGTGTGTCTCCTCTTTCCATAGTCGTAGGGGCACCATTCCTTATCTTTCTAGAGTCTATGTAGCTATTGGGACTTACAGGGAACTTCCCGAGTAAGCCCAACTACAATATTCGAAACCAAGAAATCTCCTTAGGCATCCTATATCGGTATGGTCATCATATGGTGGTAGTTACATGGTAGATATACATTACATACCACAACATGTAAAAAGAGTATCTAGGAAAGGGTGTGTGGCAATGATTATTTTGGATTTTGGACCATTTTATAGTCATACATGTAGTATACCAAATGTGATAACGGAGTATATGACATTTAAGTAGGAGTAGTAAAATTTGTGGTGAGTCCACATTTCATATAAAGGAAAATAGTCACACATAGGTGTAGAATAAGTTACTACATTGCACCCCATGTACTTTTATGCTTTTTTGACTTTAAATTTACATTTGGTATGTATATTTTCATGATCTTGTTATACGTTCATCGAAACATAAAAACCTACGGTCTATAATCAAACTAACGCGACCATCTACCTAGACTTTTCTACATGAAAAATTATAGATGGAATCAAATTTTATTTTTTGCAGTCAATTACTATTCTTTTTATATTTTAAAGCCATCATATTCCAGTCTCATTTACTTGATGCCTCAATATTTTTTCTTTCAAAAGTGAAGATTTAACAAGTCTATGATTAGAGTGTACTTGCACTCTTTCTTTCAACAAGCTACAAGCTTGGAACCAAATATGTTTATCATAGCTAATATGATTAAATTCTTCTTAATTGATCTTGTAAGATCAATATAGGACATCATAACTCTCTCCTACTAAATTATTGTTTTGGGTTTTTGTCTTCATTGATTAATGTCATAACTGTCATAAAATTTCATACTTATAAGATAGAAAGATAAACATACACACGTAATCAAACAGAGCATATAAGAGTCGTACAATTAATTTATTCTCCTATTATCCCTCCATTTCAAAATACAGTGCATATTTGGGTGTTTTAAAAGTCAAAATTTTTAAACTTCTACCAAGTTTATTAAAAAAATGTCGACATCTAGATTAGCAAATCAATACAATTAGATGAATGATGAAATAAATTATCACACCATATATATATATATATATATATATATATATATATATATATATATATATATACACACACACACACATCATCAAGAAGCTTGAATTTCGAAAAAACTGACACACACTACATTACAGAATGGGAGGGGTACTTTTAAGTATCGAATACAACCTATATGCACGATCACACATGCATCCATCAAGTAACCATGGAGAGAATACCATAATGATGAGGTATACATGACAAACGATAACCAAACGTGAATTTTGAAACCTAAAGGGCAAAGGTTATTAATCGCCACACTAACTACCAGTAAACTAATCATAGATAATATAACTAAATAAAAAAAAGTTGCACTTACAGCTTTCTGTGGGCATAAGATATTGATGTAGAAGCTTTCCATGTTAATTCAGACTTCTTATTCATGTCCTCCATTCTGTATTTGTCTTTGTTTTCAATGATGTCCTCGAGCCTTGAGTTGATATCCTTTACCTTTGCTGACAACTTGTGTCGCATGCTTACTTGTGTTGTAAAGGTTGCAACATATCTCATACTTGGACGAGCCCACCACGGATACCTTTACAACAAATAATTTGCACACAAAATATATTAGAGTAGATTGTATATGCAAATTAAACCATTAATTTAGGTCTACAACCCGAAAAGCATATAAGTACTACCCAAATATCTATTGGAATCCTAAAATGATAAAACTACAGGGTGGAACTAAACCTATAGCCCAAACATAAAGCTCCACGCATATACAACGGCACTCCATAATCCATAGCCACCCGTCATGGTTCGTGCAAGCGTTCCCAGGGCAAGTTTATGTCTCGCTTCATGTGAGACAAACGCACGCCTCGCCTCAAGAAAAGCATGAAGTGGGCCTGCCCAGTAGTGTTATTTTGTTAGCTCGTGTTCGTTTGTCAGTTTCATTTGTATTTTTTTCCTTTTTTTTATTTTGTTTATACTCAGAAATATTTTAAATATACATTCCTAAAGTTACTTTACTTATAAATTTAACAATGTTCACCACACATTAAAAATGATCACGAAATATAAACTTTTTTTGGATTTTTTTAAAATGCTTCATACCATTTAAGATATGCTATCATTTAAAAAAATTCCCGCACATTTAAAAATATCTTCATGAAAATTTAAAAATTGTTCATGTATATTTTTAAAAAGTTTTTACCAGTTTTTAAAAATTGTCTGTGCCATTTAAAGATTATGTTAAAAAACACTTGAGAAATTTTGGCATGTTTTTGAAAAATGGGCATGATATTTTTGAAAAATGTTGAACATGTGTTTAAAATCATTATTTTCGAAAATATTGTAAAATACATATATTTGAAAACAGAAATATAATTAAAACAACTAAAAATTACGAATTTTGAAAAAAATAATGCAGTGTATTTTTTTTGACAAAAAGAATGTAAGGGAGGCCCCTACAGTATAATTTGCAACAAATTCAAATTGCATGTAGCATGCCTTGTCTAGCGATGTAATTCTTTTGTTAGCGTAACTTTATGAACTGCTGATGATTTTCAAAAAAAATTGTTCGTGACATTTAGAAAATAATCACATGTTTAAAAAACATGTACATGAATTTTTTAAATGAGTATACAACGTACGAATAACTTCTTGCAATTCAGAAAATTGTTAAAAGTGTATAAAAATGTTTCACATGAATACAAAAAATGTATGATGAAAGTAGACATCAAAACATATATTTAGAAAAAAATGTTAATCTTGCATATGAAAATGTTAAACGTGCACACAAAATGTTTTTTATGTATACCAAACATGTACAATGTGTATGAAAACAATAGACATAGGAAAATATATAGACAAAATGTGATCATGTATTTAAATAATGTTAAACATGTACAAAAAATGTTCCTTATGTATACAAAAAAAATACAACATACACCAAGTTATAATAGACATCAAAACAAATATTTAAATTGATAATGTTGTATCTGAAAAATGTTAAATATGTATAAGAAATCTTCCTGATGTATATGAAAAGATACATTGTGTGTGAAGAAATATTTATTTTCAATTTAGAAATTGGTAACTGTCTACTTAAAAAATGTTGACCATATATTAAAAAATTGTTCGCAACTTGTATTTATGAAAAAATGGGCATCATCTATTTGAAAAATGTTCGACGTGTATCAACAAACTGTTTCACATGTACACTAAAAATGTACATTGTATACTGAATAAAGTAGACGTGTATTGAACAAAAAGTAACGCATGAAAACCGGCAAAGGAACAATGAAAAATAAAGAAAACCAATGAAGCCAAAAAAGGAAACAAATTAAAAAAATAATAAAAAGAAAACTAATGCTAATGAATGAAAACATAGAAAAAAAGAAAGAGAAAAAACATAGTGAAACCAAGGAAGAAACGAAGAAAACTGATCAGAAAACAAAGAAAACAAGGAAAATGAAGAAAATCGAGAGGAAACATAGAAAACCCCCCAAAAGAATAACTAAAAAGGTTTAAAAAACGACCGACCATCAGTAGCCAAGCCCTCCCCCGCCCTCGCCCCCGCGAGTGAGCAAGGGACAGGGAGGAGAAGAACTGGGGCGTCCCAGTTAAAATGCGCCTCAAAAATTCTTTCGGACGAATGCACAATACAACTCGATATAAGTGGGATATAGTCGCCGCACCTAAAACCAGCCCCGCTCTCAAGTGAAAGGTTTCTAAAGCCGCTTAAATGGACCAGCCCCCAGTCACGTGAGGGCTACAACAATGGAAATTAGCGGTGTGATTTTCAAAAATACAAAGGTGAACATGATTCCGTGTGCGCTCACATGAATAGTAAATTTGAAAAAATACTAGGAAAATTTTAAAAATTCTAAATAATTTGCGTATCAAACTTGGTCGATCATTCTACTCACTTGTGAAGTATTGGCACCAGCGATATTTTTAGTGAAAAAAATACAATTGAGACATTAGTATTCATCAAATATTGTTTCTAATATAGCTTCGATTTTGATATTTTTGCCTTGAATACCATGGATATCATTTCTTCGTGAAACTTCATATGTGAGTATACCGGTCGACTATGCATGCTACCAAAAATATTAAGTTTTTTTTCTAGTATTTTTTGAAATTACTTTTCATAAGTGGTGCGTCTGGAACCATGTTCATCAAATCCGGGTCCTGTAGAGGCGTAGAAAATAAGATTTATGTGACAATCCATAGTATATAGTATATGGGCATGGCATCACCGCCAGACTTGCATTTCTCTCTCGGTCACTCTCGCTACATTTTCTTATGCTCTCCGGTTTCCGGTGGTGGTAGACGGCTGGTGACACGTAGTGTAGATGCCAATGTATGCTCTCCCAGGTAAAGTGAGTACAATGCACTTTGAGGAAAGTCGCACCTCGTGGAGCCTTGTTCCGGGTGATCGTGGTTTTCAATGAGTTTTCTAGATACTTCCTCCATTCCAAAATAGATGACCCAATTTTATATTAATTTTATAGTACAAAGTTGAGTCATGTATTTTGAAATGAAGGGAGTAGATGATATCTCGCGGGTTGTTGTGGGATCTGGTTCTAATATATTTGTGATATTTGGTTGTATAAAAGAGAAATTTTTGGACTGATAATACTGAGAAAATACATACTCCCTCGGATCCACGACATTTATTTTGGGTAAGAGGAAGTATCATTTGTTATTTTGATTGCATATTTGCAACATCGATATATATAGCATAATAACCTAAAAATCTAAGCATTTTCCCATGCATGTTGTCTGTAATTAAGAGAAACTTGTTAGCAAGGATCGCTTGCTTAGTTATACTAGATGATGCCATGTGTGTTGTTGCGGGAACAGTGTAAACACTAATGCAAAAATAAGCGCTTAAAAACAATTAATATTTTTTTTGCGGGTGAAAAAACAATTAATATTGATGGAAAAGGAAATGCAATACTACTCTCGGATTACATTTTAGAAAAATCTATGAAGTATGTGACAAAATGACGCATAAAGAGAGAACCACTTCTGAATTGAACTTAATGCGACATCATCTTTTAACAAAAATGTGAAGCATGGACTACATATTTTTGCTCCATGCATCCGACGCATATAGCGTCCTTGCAATTAACATAATTTGTTTAACTTGTGACTAACGTGCCACTCTACTACCTCAAAAGAAAAAGAAAAAAACATGACTTGATGAGTTGGCTTTGTTTGTATGGACAGCTTTACACAAAAAAATATATAACATGCATGACTTGACGAGGGGGCACTGCTTGCAGTATAATATATGTGTATAAGTGCAGAATATTGTTGTTCATGCATGTGTGTTGTACATCTTTTAAGTTTTTTTTAAATCGTCACTGGGGTAGGGGCTCCCACCAGAATATTGATCTCATTCCAAGAAAAAGTATTGATCCAGTTTATAAGTAAAATTGGGTTGAAACCCAAATAGAATGGTCAAGTTTACAAGGAAAACGAGGCTGAAAATTGCACGAGCAGCTTAGCCTCGTTGACACTCGACACTAGGCAGACAGTGCTCCGACATACACCGCTCGCATGTGAGCCACAACGGTGAATGACTCGGACGCCTTGTAGCTCATGCTAACCGAGACAATCGCCCATAGACTATGAATATTGTGCCAAACTTCCGGGGGCCGTTGCCCCGACATACCAGCAATACCAACCTTGCAGATTGCGTTGCAATGGCGGAGCTTCATGGGGGCCGACCTGGGCGGTGGCCCCCCCAGCCCAAGAAAAAATCACCTACTAGTTAGTTTTTATATTGTATGTTCAGTAAAAACAGGCTAAAACTCATACTTTTGCCCCTCCTTAGCCCATTGCCCCTCCAAAGATTTGGCCCAAGCTCCGCCACTGTTGCGTCGGCTGGGCTGACGAACTCGATACCCACGCAACACGAGGTCTCCGCCCATGCAATGCAAAGTTGCGGTCCTGCCCTGGGCCCACCGTCTTGGCGCACATCCACCATTAGCTAGGAGTTGCTCTCCGGCATCCATGGAGATAGACCACTGAGCATCTTGCACAATTGTTGCCGACCCACCGCGCTACAGGGGTCAAGGACCAAAGGGCAACACCTTCAAGAAGGAAACAATATGGGTGTCGCCACTGCCCGCTCCGACGGAGCTTGGTTTTCACTCGAAGATCACATCATAATGCGACTGTTGGCGGTGATCGTCGAGATCAGAGCTATGGTGTGACTCCTAGATTGTTCGGACAAGGGTTAAAACACTCCAAACACACCAAAGAACATGATGTGGCAGTTTACCTAGGTACAAGGCACTGCCGCTGTGTAATACGCTACCCATGCTTTATGAGTTTCCCGTGGTTCTCCAGAGGGTCGAGCTCATTTGTTTAGAAATGGTGCAATGAGCTCTCTCTTTGCCCCCCTTTTGTCCTTCTCTCTCCCCTGGACGGCTTCCCCTTACCTCTTTATATAGTAGCCTAGGAAGCAACCATTTTCACCATCCCTATCCCCCCTTGCTCGGCTACGAAGGGTTGACCTTTGTGACTCCCCGGGACGTTTTTTTTGAGGGAATACTCCCCGGGACGTGCCATAGTGGGTATAGAAACCTCATGTGCCATCGTACCACCATGCCCTGGCTGTACCGGGCCTCCAGTATGAGCTAATTTAGACATGGCTTGTCATCCTTGACAATATATTAAGCCCATCTGAACCACTCCTCATGTGTCCCACCCGACTCTCGATACACCTGACTATGACGATGCAACATGGGGGGTCGCGTATCACCATGTTGGTTTCTTCAATAGGTTGCACTACTTTCACTCAATCAATAAACCTAGATATTTGTAAAGCCTACTATGTATTGTCACTAAGGGTGCGGCATAGCTTGTTGTACCAATCTTCGTACCGGTGGCTAGAGCCTAGAGGCGGCAGGTCCGTTCGCCGATTCGGATGATTTAGAGCATCTTCAACACATACCCCTAAAGTGTAAAACCCAGCTATCCGCGGACCGGTGTCCAGATACTGATACGAGAGGCAGTCATCCAAAGCTAACCGCAAATGTCCGATCATGTTTCAAACGCTATTTAACGAAAAGATCTTATGTGATTTTTAAATAAAGCCAGACGAAAGTACCAAAAAACCAAAATAAAAATTAATCTACGCTATACTTGACGATGACCTCGTACACCATGTTGGGCTGGACAACGGCACTTTGGTCGCCTTTGCCATCACCGTTGTCGGAGTCATCGTCGAGCTTCGAGCGACGGAAGGGCACAGGGTCGCGGCGGGGCTTCCCGGTCGCCGGCTAGTGCTCGCGGATGATCCTCTCTGCTTCCTCCCATGCCACGCGTAGTGTGGATGCGGCCACCATGAAGGTGGGATATGGGACCTGTCGGAGGCGGTGGTGGTCTCCGCTGTCGTCTTTGCCCGGTCGAGGGTCCTGCTCATTGCGAGCTCCGGGTCATTGAGGATTTGTGGCGGCGGGACATCGGAGTCAGTGAACTCCGCCCCGCGTGGCGTTGTGTCTGTCCTGCCGTAGGCGCTCCCTATCCGTGAACTCCTGCGCCCTCAAGGGGCTTCGGGAGGGCACTCCGCGCACCTGTTGTCTCTACGGCCGCTGCCGGTGTAGTGGAGTATGCGCCCGCAGTCCTTTGCAGCGATCGCCGCGGGGGGTGTGGGGTGGGGGGTGGGGGGGGCTTGTTGCAGGCACGGATGGCGGTGGCGACTGCTGCTTCTCCTTCACTCGGCGTCCGATTTGGAAGCCGCAGCATCGTGTGGGAGAGTACAAAGGGAAATGATGTTCCGCCTTGACCCGTCGACGAGTAGGCGAATGAGGCTCCGGCTTGACCGCGCGGAGAAGCCATTTGCTCGTCGTACTTGGCGTCTGTCATCGCATAAACCGCGTCCTATGAGAGGACGGGCAGTTGCTGCTGTGGCTGGTCCTCCACGTCGTTGGAGGAGGTGACGATCTCCTTTTTTGCAGAGGAGCCAACCGTCATGGAGGAAGACAACCCCGAAGAGTGAGGGCGGCGGCGCCACGATTTGGAGCCGCTTGCGGAGGTGAGGCCCAGGACATGCCTGGCACCGATGAGTGAAGGAAGAGGGGAGTGATAGAGGTGCGCGGATGTGTGGAGTGGAGAGTGTGATGTGGACGTGGACGGCGCCGACGCGGTGCTTAAATAGCCGCGGCTAGGCGAATGGGTGGCCAACTCGCTTCAATGCGGCGCTGCAGACGGAGTTGGTTTCTTGGAACGACGCATTCGCATAGAAACGACGTCGCCCGTCTTGTCGCGGCCGTCTGTATCACCCTGCCATCTGATCACATCGCACGGCAACAATGTGGGCCGTTGCAGAGCCAGCGTGAATGTGGCACGGGAAGCGGTGCATCTGTTGGAATTTGGAAAGAAAGCACAGTAAACTGGGAACATGCGAGGAAGCGGCAAAGTCCCCACCCCCAATCCCGCGTGGCTTGCTCGAAAAAGGACGTCCGGACCTATGGGGGCAGACGGATGGGGTACCATGTTGTACGGAAAAACACGTTCGGACCGTCAGGTTCGGATAGATGCGGGCCGTTTGAGGGTCAACGTTAGAGATGCCCTTACTAGTGGTTTTGGGGTATATTTGGATTGTGGCCAAAAGCTACCCTACCAATATTTTTGTCATCGCCATCTACTTGTAGTTTGTTTGGATCGTGTCCGAATTTGCATCTTTGCCCACTCTAGTTGAATTTTCTTGCCAATATTTGTCAATCAATGGGTAGCAAATGTTTGCCTAGCAAATTTTCTTCGAGTCAGAAAACTAACCGACCACCCCATTTGGAGAGCACCCACGAAGACAAGACATGCTGGGTACGTACGGACAGTGGAGAATCACTATATGTAAACAAGCATGCAGCAACTAACATAAGTATATATACCTTGACATGTCGACCTGGAGGTAGTAGTGATCGACGGCGTCCTCGGCGTCGAAGACGGCGTCGCGCGTCTGCTGCAGCCACACCCTGGTGATCTCGTCGGAGAAGAGGTGGCGCTTGGCGTCGGCCTCCCGGAGGAAGGCCTGCAGGAACATGAGCTTGTCGCGGAGCCTCCGGATGTCCTTGTTCACCGCCACCAGCGCCCGCGCCTGGCTCAGCGCCAGCTCCTGGAGCCTCCCCACCAGCGGCCCGATCAGCGCGTCCGCCATTGGCGAGGCTATAGTTTGGTGGTGCCCTGGTGTCTCCCCGTCTGTGAACAATATATGACGATGGACGATCAGGTGTGTTTCTTTATATAGAGCGATCGAGCTGCTCGATCGCTTTGAGTGGCGCCGCAGGCAAGGATCGGTTCCTCTGCCACGCAAAAGAGAAGCAACGTAGTAGTGCGTTTATTCTTCACCTCTTCCTTGTCTCCATGCATATGTGCCGGTGCTTTCCTTTTCGTCGACACGAGTCACACGCAGGGTGCAAGGTGCTCACACCGTCACACGTTACTTTCGTCTCATGTTTTTTAGTGTTGAGGGGTACTTTCATCTCATGTTTTTTTTTCGAGAATCACTTTCATCCCATGTAGTGCACTTGTTTTTTTTTTGAGGGGTAGTACACTTGTTTTGTTACGCCTTTATTTGCATCACAGATTTGGCCCAGCCCATCAGGGGTCCAGAATTACACGGGGCCGGGGGTCGTGTGACTCCTAAGAGGGTGTTTGTTTCCACAGACTTATTGGCTTAGGTACTTAAAAAGTTCCTATAAGTCCTATCTAAACCAAATAGGAGGGACGTATAGGGACTTAAAGTGGGCATTTGGGACTTATGAAATAAGACTCTCAAGGAGGGACTTATAGGGCCTTATAGTTGTAATATGGTCTTATAGAGACTTATAAGTCCCAGAAACCAAACAGGTAGGGACTTCTTAGGGACTTGTGACTTATAAGTTGAGACTAAAAAAATCCTAGGACTTATGAACCAAACAGGGCCTAAGAATCAATCTGCTGCGTGCCTAACTCCGATCAGATTTCGCAGCGTCTATATCTCGCATTAAGATAGACGCGAGGGAACTCCCGCAAATGGGAGAAGCAGGGATCGATCCCTGGTGTCCAAGCAGATCACGGGTGCTGCTACCCACTCTACCTAGGTGCTTAGAGCATCTCCAGCCGTTGGCCCCTAGGAGGGCCTAAAAATCGCCCCCTGGGGACGCATCGGCGCTAAAGCGCGCACTGAGGGTGTGATGCCCCCCCCCCCAGTCGCGGCGCCCACGTTTTTTTTGAAAAAGTCAAATACGGCGCAAACACGGCTTAAATTTAATGCAAACATCGGCGAGTTCGTTCAAATTTAAACATATTTTATAAAAAAATAAAAACTAGCACGGGCTGCCCCCGCCGTCTCCATCGCCGCTCCTCGCCGTCTACCTCGCCGCTCGCCGCCCGCCGCCCGCCTTTGCAGTTCTACATGCCAAGGAGGCGGTAGAACCGCGTGTAGTCGCCGCTGCCGTCGTCGTCATCGGCGGCGGCGTCCCCGCCTTTGCCGCCGCCGTTCCTGCTGCATCCCCCCCCCCCCGGTTGGCACGGCGGGTTGGACGGTCCGGGGGTGTCGTCGTCGTTGCTATCGAGGACCACGATGTCGTGCTCGTCCTCGCGCCCACGCTTGCGGGCGGCGATCTCCTCCAGGGCCCGGCGCTGCCGGACCATCTCGTCACGGAGGTAGTCGTCCCGCGTCCACAGCAGGGCGTCCTCGTCGGAGAAGCCGCGCCAGGCTATCTCCTCATACTCCGCGGGGAGGCCGGGCTCCGGCTTGGGCTCGACGAGGACGAAGCGGCCGGGGGGGGGGGGGGGGCGGAGTCGTCGATGCGGACGCCGGAGCTGCGGGTACGCGCGCTGACAGTCATGTCCTGGGGCTCCGGCTTGACGGGGCGGAGGCAGGGAGAGCCCGACGAGCGGCCGGACGAGGAGGAGGACGCCCCGGGCCGCTCCATGCGCCTCGGCGTCCAGGAGCTTCCACGGCAGCGTGAGAAGGACGGGGGAGCGGGGTACTCGAGGCGCGGCGTGTTGCCGCCCTCGATGTACTCGAGGACGGCCTCCAACGTGCGGCCAGGCAAGCCCCACCACCGGCGCCGGCCCTCGGAGTTGAGCCTGCCGGAGGGCACGACGCCGTTGGTGGCCTCGAGCTGCTCGGCGTGACGGTGCCGGAAGTAGGGCTCCCAGAGCGGGCTATCGGGGACGTACCGTGGCCCCTCCCTCGCCGCCCGCGGCAGGGACGCGCGGATACGTGCGATCTCTGCACACCGCGCCGCCCCGGTGGGTGGTGGTGGCACCGGCACGCCGCCGGCGCTGATCCTCCAAGCCCCGGGAACCCGCATATCCGGCGGGACCGGGTACTCGTCCTCGAAAAGGAGGCGAGCCTCGTCCTCGTGAAGATGGCGGCGCCCGAAGCCATTCGCCGCCGCGCCGTCGCCTGGAAAGCGCTCGGCCATTCTTCTGAACTGGAGACGGCGAGAAGAGGAAGGGGGCGCGTCGGCGGTGGAGTATCTGTGCGTGTCTCCGGCGCGCTGGCGGTCGGCTTATATAGGCGGAGGCGCCGCGTGGTAGGCTTGGCCGGCGCGTTACGCGTGGCGTGATGGCTTTGGCATTGATTCGCCGCGGGAAACGAGGCGATGAGGACGACGAAGCGGCGAGAGGAGAGTTGAGTCGCTGACGCGGCTGGCCCGCGGCTCTTCGCGTCAAAAATGATTTGCCCGGCGCCCCCGAGCGACCCCCAGCGCGCCGGGTTCGGGTTGGGTCTACCGACGCCAACTTTGGCCCGAGCCGGCGAAAACTGGGCCCTTGGGGGCACGACTGGGCCGATTTTTTGGCGCCGGCGGCCGAAAAATCCCTTGGGGGGCCTTCTTGGGGGCGCGGCTGGAGATGCTCTTATCGTGGTAAGTTGTAGGGGTATGTCCTACTTGAGGCTATTCGAGACGGGTTTCTTTTTTTCTCCCTCCATTTTTTCATACATTCTTGCATTTTGCTTCTTCGTGTTTTTTAAATTTCATGTTTCATTTGTTTATTTTACATTTTTTGTTCTTTTGGTTATTATTTTACATTTTTGGTACATGCGAACAACATTTTTCAAATACACGTCTAACATTTTTTCAATATAAATTAAAAAAAATTGTAATACATGGTCAATATTTTTCTATACATATTTTAAACATTTTTCAAATACAAGATTAACATTCAACATTTTTCTACACATTTTTAACATATTTTATTTACTTACTTAATAGTTTTCAAATAAAAAGGTTAATATTTTTTAATACATGGCCAACATTTTTTATTTACACATTCAACATTTTCTTAAATGTACTTGATTAACATTTTTATATACATGATCAATTTTCTTTCATAATTTTTTAATACACGGTCATTCCTTTTTCTATACACATTTAGTGTTTTTCAAATGTTTGATTACCATTTTCCAAATACTTGTTCAGCACCTTTTCCAAATACTTTATTAAAAAATTTATATACATGATCAATTTTTTCATCATATTTTTATACATGGTCAACATTTTTTCTATACACATTTAAGATTTCCCAAATGCTTGATTAACATTTTTTTAAATACTCATTCAACATTTTGTTTCAAAAAGTTTGATTACATTTATATATACACTGTAAAAATAATTTATCATTTTTAATACATGATCAACAATTTTTCTATATACATTCAACATTTTTCCGAATGCTTGTTCGATATTTCCCATATATATAGGGACTATTCGTCACCCTAGGTTTTTCTTATTTCATAATTTTGTCTTATTTCATACGTAAAAAGAGAACATAAGAAAATATATAATCGCTGTAAAAAACATTTTATGTTATGTAAAATTAAAAATGTAAAAAATAATAGTGTAAAATATACATAAAATGCAATTTTTCTGGTCTTATGACCTACTCCCCCCGTCCCATAATATAAGAGCGTTTTTTTACACTAATGTAGTTTCAAAAACGCTCTTATATTATGGGATGGAGGGAGTATATTTTTGTTTTATTATGCCAAATCTTATGTAGTGAATCAATATAAATGTAACTATTTGTATTCCAAGTGTAATTTATTTATGAAACGACCGTAAGATTACCTCGGTGAAGAATAACTTATTCTGCACCCTGGGTGATGAATAGTATTACTATACATATATGTGTGTAGAATATTTTTAAAGTATAAAAAAAAGTATAAAAATAAAGCAAAAAAGATAACAGAAAACAGAGAAAAGGAGGCTGTGGCCTAGGCGCGTGGGCCGGCCCATCTCACCCCCCTTCAGTGAGTTGGAAGTTGGACTCGCTGAAGGCGAGATATAGGGGCGCCTAGATGATTTAGCCAACATAGCCCAACTAGCCAAGATGGCCAAGGCACACACCGCCGTCGGCGATGGACTCGCGGACGACATCCTCCGCGACGTCTTTGAGTGTTTGCCAGGTTTCCATGACATCCTCTGCTGCGCAGCGACGTGCAATCGGTTACGCCAGCTCCTCACCGGCCTAGTCTTCCTCCGGCGCCTCGGCATCTGCCGCCCCTCCATCCTCATCGGGGATTCCTACCAAAAATGGTTGAGTTGTAGAAAGTGGCTCGTGCTCAGTTTGTAACGATCTTGAACTAGTTTCGAGCTAAATAAAATGATTTTTTTAATAATCTAAAACAAATTTTCAAAGAAGGTAGGCCATAACATGACATAAGAAACCATTATATAATTCAACTATTCTCTCTCAATTGAAGACACTTATTAGCAAGAGATCATGGATGAACTAGCAGGAGAAGAAAAAGAAGGTGCGTCTACTCTTAAACTTTGGCCAAAATAGCATGATACTAGATCGGGAACGCGCCTAGGCGCGAGGGTGCCGGTCCCAATAATATGGCCAAGCTATGAAAGGTCAAACGACGACAACCAATTATCGGATTCAGGAGTAAAAAGAAACATTCACTCTACCAAAAGAGTAACATCATCGAGTATTCAACACAGTCATGAGACTGTAAAAGCTAACCCGTCCCGGAAGCAAGGCAGCATCTACTACAATCAAATGATTACAAAAGCTAATCAGCTAACATTAACTTCAACAATATGAGCTGGAACACAAGAGAGCAAAAGCCCATCTGCCCTAGCCATATCCAACCCGGTAAAAATATGCTTTATATTCCAAAGGTTCGCAAAAACAAAAGGATCCAAAGCGTCAAAGTCCATTAGAAAAGTGGCACATCCTTAATAGTAGATGTAGGCATACCAAAAGAAAGCCATGATCAATCATTCATCTACATCTACGGACAATGAGTTTAAGGAATAAGAGCATCCATCATATCTACAGGCCTTGTCCATAGATAGGCTTGGAAGCTGCAATATTTCAAGGTGCATCCTTATTATGATACAGATGACCAAAATATATACTGGAATTCTTGTAAGATACATATGACTAAAATTAGAAAATCACAACTACACATAATTCAGTCCTCATCCCATAATCTCTCCCATCCATGCATCCTCCAAGTAATCAGAAGGAATCTCTCTAATCTTGCAACATAATAGAAGTTCATAAGTTCATATTATTATGAAATCAGAGAGAGAGACTAAAGTATAAGAGGGCAGGCGGTAGGTGAACTGTATGCTGGGTTAAATATAAATGGGAAGTAAAAGGATGTGACAATACATACCATTAGCAAAAAATAAGCATGTATATGTGAAGTGATTAAAATTTGATTATATAAGAGTTGATCCTATTTGTGCCTTTCTGAAAAATAGAAACCACGCCACAAATACAATCATTTGGTAGCTCTACTACATCCCGGCACAACTAAGTCTCAGGAATGTTGAAGGTCCAAAGGGAAACGACGAAAACAAAAAACAGAGTTTGTTGGGCACTAATTACATTTTAGCACAAAATACTAATAAATAACTATGCAGATCAGTTAGGAGACTGGGAAGGGAGTACAAACAACACACATCAGCAGATTAATCAAATAATGTAAATGGCTAGCTAGCTACCATACTGAGAAGCTTACTAACTGTTCTTCGTTCGCGATAGACACGTGCCTAGAGATAGCATCGCACGAAGGCGAGTCGGCAGCGGCAAGGAGAAACAGGGCAGCAGTGTAGCGATGCACTCTTCCGGTCTCTCTTGCTCTTCCATAATTTCAGGGCGACCTCCTCTTTTGTCCCTCCAAAGCTGCAGCACACACACATGTTGATATGTATGTCGAGGTGTATAAAATGGATCAGAACACACACACGCACACGCACACGCACACATCGGGATCGCGCCCTGGCACGAGGGTGCCGGTCCAAGTGTTTTGCCGAAGCAAGTAACACTATGTTGGTAGCAACCGAGGTATAGCATTTGCATTTATACATGATAATAATAAAGTAAAGAAACATTCAATTGTGATAAAAGTAAAACACAATGGAGTACAAGATCAACATCAGTTTATAAGGCAGGATCAAGCTCGGTGCGTTCATACGACCACAAAAGATAGACATTCGACATGAAGTTCGATACCAAAAGCAAAAACACATAAGAGGTAATAAGAACAGGAATATATTAAAAAGAGCCAACTACGGAGCCATTATCACTAAGCATACTAATAAGTCGCGTAATCCATCTGCCTTATCAATGTACTTCATAGGGACCGCCTCACACAAACCTGAGATATATGGGATTCAACGATTTCTATACTCAAGCATCAACCCTAGTATCTCGAACTTCAACAATAGGCCAATCAGAGACATTTTTAATAGTTACTCCTTTTAGTTTAAAACTATGAGAAATAACACGAATGGGAAAAAATGAGGCAGAATTTCAGAACTACTTCAATAAAATGGCATTCAAATCTTCCAATGTATAGCTATTTTTTGCTGTTTGGCACATCGATTTTAGTTGTATATACCAGAGGTCAATACATTTAAGAAATGAGGAGAAATGAAAGAGATGGTGAGTACTGACGAACATGCATGGCCAATGTCTAAAGGTACTAATCACAATCAAAATTCCCTCTAGAGATTAACTGATTATCACAAACATGTGGGAAAGAAGGTCACAGCTCACCTACGTCATAGAGCTGGCATAAAAAGTAGGAGCTCATCATTTCCCATTACTTCTGAAAAATTGTAAAGCAAACAAAAATTAATGTTTTACAACTGACCAGCAAGAATTAGAAAACAAATTCTTATAACCGAAGGTGCTCTGAACCCAAATCTTTTCTTCATAAACATGGAGAAACTCTCGTGAAGCACGGCATATAAAAAGATATTATAAGAAAGAACACGAGATAGGAGCCAAGAAAATTAAGTTTAGAATATTTGCTAGCAAATCAATAATTGTACAAAATTATTGTGGGCCAAATCAAATTCATATAGGTCACTAACTAAACTGACAGGAACTAAACTCTTCTATTTTGACCAATTGTTCCACATTAGTCTGAAGCTCTTGTTATTTCATTTATCCAAATTAGGAATGTCATTATTTATACTGAATATGCTTAAAGCCTCTATCTGATTTAGCCAAAGCAGGAGAGCATCTAATATAAAAAAATAGTGGGGATCAGCAGCGGTGGTCGCGTTCGGTCACCGGCAACCATGGAGACCCCCACGGACGCCTCTCTACGGGTCAGCAATGGGACCGACAGTATTATAAGAGCGTTTAGAAATACTTTACAGAGGGAATATTAAGCAAAGAGAACATTTTTTCCTCCAAAGACTAAAAGACACAGGCACCAAACAAAACAAACGAGTAAACATATTCTCAATTTTCACACAAAGAATAGCTAGAGAAGACTGGTTATACTCATTTATTTAAACTGAATATGCTTCAAGACTCTATCTGATTTAGCCAAAGCAGGAGAGCATCTAATATGAAAAAATAGCGGGGGTCCAAAGATATGGGGGCGAATGGGAGCACAGAGAGGCAAGCCAACTGCCCTTGCTCACCTCATCGACGCGCGGACCAAGTACCGAAGCTAGTCAAAATTCAAAATAGTTGGCAGTGCACACTGGTAGAAAAAGGGTCAAACGTGAAGCACATTAGTGCCGGTTTGTATTTGAGCCGGCACTAATGTATACATTAGTGCCGGTTCCAACGGCTAGCCGGGCCGCTCTCATTAGTACCGGTTCGTACCACAAACCAGTACTAATGAGTGTGGTGGCAGGATGTTGTCAGACTGGGTACCCTCCAGCCCCTTTAGTACCGGTTCGTGGCACGAACCGGTACTAAAGGTCACCCTACATAAACCCTTCATCCACCCGAGCTCGCTCTGTTCTTCCCCTTTCCCCTCTCCTCTCTGTTCTTCCCCTCTCCTCTCGAGCTCATCACACATTTTGCCCAAAATTTGTCAAGATTTGAAGGCCCCCATCCATTCAAATGATCACAAAGGTTAGCAACTTTGTCCTTTCATCTCTCATTGCCAGATTAGCTCTTGCAATGCTTTATATAGTGATTAATTTGTGAGTTTAGTAATTTGGGAGGAAATATATATATGTGCTAGTATTTGATTTATATGCAATTTGAGGTCAAAAATAACACTTAGTTTGCATATGTAGGTGTGGTTTACTTAGTGCCTTCTAAATCTCCGTCGTAACCACCGTCGATCGCCCGCACCGTCCCGTC
This sequence comes from Aegilops umbellulata, assembly GCA_032464435.1. NCBI lineage: Eukaryota > Viridiplantae > Streptophyta > Magnoliopsida > Poales > Poaceae > Aegilops > Aegilops umbellulata. The sequence continues at coordinate 508,655,272 of CP136055.1, forward strand.
GCCGGCACCACCTTGTGGTGAGCCTCTTTGTTCATGAAATTTTATATAAAAATTGATGTTTGTGTGATTTGGATATATAGCTAGTTACTTGTATAATTATCTTACCCGTACGTTCTTTGTTATACATATAGTGCCATGGTTTTGATATCCGTCCCCGTCGGCCCTCGTCCTTGTTATGATTCGGATGTGGTATATATATTCTCTTTTAAAACTAGTTGCATTTCGTGTTTATGACAAATTATGCCCATCAAGTTGACATAGGAATTTTTTCTAGGAGGTATGTGAACCGGAAATTCCAACCAACCCTATTGTCGAGAGGTTAAATTTAGTTGAAAGAGAAAACGAGAATTTGAAAGAAAAATTGAAAAGAATTGAGGGGGAGAAGATGCAATTGAAGTTGCATGTTGCCGATGCCGTCGATGATCACAAGATCAAGATGGAGAAAATGCGCTTGAAGATTAGAAAGATTAGAAAATATGCCATCGATAGTGAGGCTTGGTATCATTATGCTGTTGGATCCATTGTTACCTTAGTTGCAATCTTGATCGCATTTGTTGTTGCATTTAAATGCTTTAGCTAGAGAGTTATTTGTTTGTTGCATTTAAGTGTTGTATGAACTTTATGTATGAACTTGTATTAATTTGGTCTATTCGGTGTTGTGTAATGAAGATGAGCCGGCAATGGATGTACGATGACCGATGCTCTCCCGAGTTCATTAATGGCGTGCAAACTTTTCTGCTTGCGGCTGAGGCAAACAAGCGGGCAGATGGTTTTATGCCTTGTCCATGTGTTGTCTGTAAGAATGGTCAAAAATACTCTAAGTCAAGAACCATTCACTTCCACCTGTTTAAGTCCGGTTTCATGCCCCACTATAATGTTTGGACCAAGCACGGAGAAAGAGGGGTTATGATGGAAGACAATGAAGAAGAAGAGGACGACGACAGCTATCCTGGCCATGGGTTCCCTAAATACGATGATACAACAATGGGGGAAGAAGCTGAGCCGGTAATGCGGGAAGAAGCTGAGCCGTCAATGCGGGAAGAAGCTGAAGAAGAGGCATCAGATGAGCCCGTTGATGATCTAGGTCGGGCCATTGCTGATGCAAAGAGAAACTGCGCAAGTGATTTGGAGAAGAAGAAGTTGCTGCGCATGTTAGAGGATCACAAAAAATTGTTGTACCCGAATTGCGTAGGTGACAAGAAAAAGCTGGGCACCACACTGGAATTGCTGCAATGGAAGGCAGAGAATGGTGTATCTGACAAGGGATTTAGAAAGTTGCTGGTAATGATAAAGGATATGCTTCCAAAGGACAACGAATTGCCCGAGAGTACGTACGAAGCAAAGAAGGCTGTCTTCCCTATAGGGTTAGAGGTGCAGAAGATACATGCATGCCCTACTGATTGCATCCTCTACCGCGGTGAGTACGAGGATTTGAACGCTTGCCCGGTATGTGGTGCATTGCGCTATAAGATCAGCCACGATGACCCTGGTGATGTCGAGGGCGAGCGCCCCAGGAAGAAGATTCCTGCCAAGGTGATGTGGTATGCTCCTATAATACCACGGTTGAAACATTTGTTCCAAAACAAAGAGCATGCCAAGGTGATGCGATGGCACAAACAAGACCGTAAGAAAGACGGAAAGTTGAGAGTACCCGCTGACGGTTCGCAGTGGAGAAAAATCGTAAGAAAGTACGGGAAGGAGTTTGCAGATGACCCAAGGAGCGTATGGTTTGGTCTAAGCGCAGATGGCATTAATCCTTTTGGGGAGCAGAGCAGCAACCATAGCACCTGGCCTGTGACTCTATGTTTGTATAACCTTCCTCCTTGGTTGTGCATGAAGCGGAAGTTCATTATGATGCCAGTGCTCATCCAAGGACCTAAGCAACCCGGCAACGACATTGATGTGTACCTAAGGCCATTAGTTGAAGAACTCTTACAACTGTGGAATGGAACAGGTGTACGTGCGTGGGATGAGCACATGAGGGAAGAATTTGACCTAAAGGCGTTGCTGTTCATGACCATCAATGATTGGCCTACTCTCAGTAATCTTTCAGGACAGACAAACAAGGGATACCGCGCATGCACGCACTGTTTGGACGATACCGACAGCGTATATTTGGCTAATAAGAATGTGTACCTGGGACATCGTCGACTTCTTCCGAGCAGGCATCCCGTAAGAAAGAAAGGCAAGCATTTCAAAGGTGAGGCGGATCACCGGACGAAGCCTCGCCACCGTACTGGTGCTGATGTACATGATATGGTCAAGGATTTGAAGGTGGTCTTTGGAAAGGGTCCTGGTGGACAACCTGTTCCGAATGACGCTGACGGACGCGCACCCATGTGGAAGAAGAAATCTATATTTTGGGACCTGCCCTATTGGAAAGACCTCGAGGTCCGCTCCGCAATCGACGCGATGCACGTGATGAAGAATCTTTGTGTGACCCTGCTTGGCTTCTTGGGCGTGTATGGGAAGACAAAAGATACACCTGAGGCACGGGAGGACCAGCAACGTATGCACGGAAAAGACGGCATACATCAGGGTCATGCAATCTACGCTCTTACCAAAGAAGAGAAGGAAATCTTCTTTGAATGCCTGCTCAGTATTAAGGTACCGTCTGGCTTCTCGTCGAATATAAAGGGAATAATAAACATGGCAGAGAAAAAGTTCCAGAACCTAAAGTCTCATGACTGCCACGTGATTATGACGCAACTGCTTCCGGTTGCATTGAGGGGGCTTCTACCGGAAAACGTTCGATTAGCCATTGTGAAGCTATGTGCATTTCTCAATGCAATCTCTCAGAAGGTAATCGATCCAGAAATCATACCAAGGTTACAGAATGATTTGGTGCAATGTCTTGTCAGTTTCGAGTTGGCGTTCCCACCATCCTTCTTCAACATCATGACGCACGTCCTAGTTCACCTATGCGAAGAGATTAACGTTTTGGGTCCTGTATTTCTACATAATATGTTCCCCTTTGAGAGGTTCATGGGAGTCTTAAAGAAATATGTTCATAACCGTGCTAGGCCAGAAGGAAGCATCTCCAAGGGCCGTCAAAATGAGGAGGTCATTGAGTTTTGTATTGACTTTATTCCTGACCTTAAGCCGATTGGTGTTCCTGAATCGCGGCATAAGGGCAGAATGGATGGAAAAGGCACGCTAGGAGGGGAACAAATAATATGTATGGACGGACATTCTCTCACTGAAGCACACTACATAGTTCTACAGAATTCCGCCTTGGTGGCTCCGTATATGGATGAACACAAGAATTTGCTACGCTCCAAACACCCGGAGCGGTCTGATGACTGGATTACACGTGAACAAACCAGGAGTTTCGCCAGCTGGTTGCAAGCACGTACCATGCATGACACCTCTATTGAAGATGACCTGTACTTGCTGTCCCAGTTACCATCTTCGAGTATAATGACTTTCAAAGGGTACCAGATAAATGGTAATACATTTTACACGATCGCCCAAGATAAGAAGAGCACCAACCAAAACAGCGGTGTCCGCTTTGATGCAGAAACCAAGACAGGAAAGGAAACATATTATGGTTATATACAGGACATATGGGAACTTGATTATCGACGTGGTTTGAAGGTCCCTTTGTTTCGGTGCAAATGGGTCAATATGACATGAGGCTGGGTAACGAAAGACCCGCAGTACGGAATGACAACAGTGGATCTCAACAATCTTGCGTATGCAGACGAACCATTCGTCCTAGCCAATGATGTGGCACAGGTTTTCTATGTGAAGGACATGTCTACCAAGCCAAGAAAAAGAAAAGATAAGGAAGCGAATGCATCGTACGATGAGCCAAAGCGGCACATAGTTCTTTCTAAGAAGAGAAACATCGTGGGAGTGGATGACAAGACAGACAAGTCAGAAGATTATGAAAAGTTTGATGAAATTGCTCCATTCACAGTGAATATTGACCCGAGCATCCCGTTAAATGATGAAGATTTTCCATGGCTACGACGCAAAGGGACACACGCGAAGAAAAAGTTTCACACCCAAAGATCTGGGATGTGATCGGCTTAACTATATATCATCACTTTCTTCTGTGTTTCACACCCAGGAGGGATCTCTGTAATAGTTAGGGTAGCTAGTTATGTGTTTTGGCATTTGAAACACGCAGAAACTTTCAACCTTTTATGTGCAAGGAAATTCTTTCATGCATTTACTGATTTTTTCAGCTAAATGACCCTGAAATTGAAAAGCATTTCAAATGAACTCAGAAAAGGTTGAAAGTTGGCATGGTATCATAATTTCACCCACATAGCATGTGCAAAAAAGTAGAGAGGGTTACCGCAAAAACTGGATGCACTTCGTGTACAAAATGGACAATCTGTTTCGAAGTATCAGGGTTTCGGACGAAAACTCATCCGTTACAAAGGCATTTCATTTTTTAAATAACCTAAGCATTACCAAATTGAATATAATGATAAAACACACTAATATTAAACATAAGAAAAAAGAATCACTGAAAAATCTATTTTCAAAGTTAAGTTATTCACAAAAATAAATAAAGCAAAAAAATAAGAAAAAAAAGCCCACCTACTGGGCCACAGCGGCCTGCATACGACTAGAAACCCAAATTCAAGTTGGGCCAGGATGCAGGCCCGCTAGCCCAGTAGGCCCAACAGGGCATCGCAGAACAGGTAGGCCCAGAAGGCCTGCTTAAGAGAGGAGCTCGAGACAACAGCGACGGCGGGGCTTATAAGCAGGTGCGAGTGCCCCTCGGCTAGCGAGGTGGGACTAAACTTTTGTGCCCCTCGCCTGGCAGCGGACCCCCCTTTAGTACCGGTTCATGGCACCAACCGGTACTAAAGGGGGGGCCTTTAGTACCGGTTGGAGCCACCAGCCGGTACTAAAGGGGGTACCGGTTGGTGGCTCCAACCGGTACTAAAGGTCCATCCTATATATACAACACTTGGAAAAATTTCAGTTTCCCTCTGTTTCTTGCCTCTGTTTCCTCCCTCCGTCGTGCCTGCCCCGATCGACGTCGACGCCGCTGCCACCGCCCCTCGTCGCCGACCCCGGCCGTGCGCGCCCCCGCCCCTCGTCGCCGCCCCCGCCGTCCCCGCCCCGTCGTCCCCGCCGTCCCCGTCGCCGCGCCCCGGCCGCCCCGTCGTACGTCGCCGCCCCGCCTTGTCGTCGCCGCCCCGCCCCGTCGTCGCCGCCCCGTCCCTTCGCCCCGTCGTCGCCGCCACATCCCGTCGTCGCCTCGCCGGTGAGCTCGCCCCGGCCGCCATGTCCAGTAGTTCCACACACACACACACACTACACACACACACACACACTACACACACACACACATTTTAGCAATTTTTCTGTTTTGTAGTTATATAAATATTAGAATTGTTATAGAAATGTTAGTTATATAATCAGGAAGAACACGAGGCAAGGGCGCTATTCCGTGGTATGAGGGGTTTTCGGACTGGAACGCCGACTACAGAACCCGTGCGAGAAAGAAGATTGCGGAGGAGAAGAAGAGGAAGATGGAGGAGGAGCAGAGGAAGCGGGACTATGAACGCCTTCAAGGCCTTGAAGCAAGTCAAGCGGAATTGGCAGTTAAATTCCAGCGGCAGCAGGAGCAGATCGACTCACTTAGCCAGCAAAGGGGGTCTCACCAGCTGCAGCAGCTAGCGGATGATCCAGCATTGGATAGCACCGCCCCATCCATGCCGAGAAGCAGCGTGGGTTCCGCCCCGGGCGACGCATTGCTGGATAGATACCCCGTGGATGACATCATGGAGAACAGTAACCGCGAGCTACACTTCAAGATGAAGAACATATCCATGAAGGTGGCAGACGCCTTTGCTTTTCCAAATTCCCCCGAGGCAACCTTCCATTGCAACCCGATTCCAGCGGGCTATGCTCGTGTCTTGGTTGATGAGGTGGTGGACCCGTATTCGGAGCTTCAGCTTGACATTCCTGGAGGTGACGACGAGCACACATTGGGAGAGGCCATACATCATGTCATCCTATGGAGAAAGAATTGCATCATCTTTCGAAGGCCACCGACACCGCGTCACCCGACTCCTCGTCGAAGTCCGCCACCGATTCAGCAGACTCCCGCTCCTTCAAGTCCACCAACGCGTGAGGCCACTCCTCCTCCTCCAAGTCTGGCAAAGTGTCAGGCCACTCCTCCTCCAAGTCCGACACAGCGTCAGACGTCCACCCCTCCTCCAAGTCCGGCAAAGTGTCAGGCCACTCCTCCTCCAAGTCCGCCACAGCTTCAGGGCACTCCTCCTCGTCCAACTCAGCCCCGTCAGCCGTCTCCGCCGCCTCAGCAATCGCAGAAGAGACACCCCGCACATATGGTGCGTAGCGGTACCAGTCGAGGTCATAGTACAGGAAGTACAGGCGGAGGCAAGCGATATAAATATGGTCCAAACCTCGATACTCCTCTTCCTGAGAGGGCTTACGACAGGACCAAGGAGCAAACCAATGCCATAGTGCGGGCAGAAGTCGACACCCATTTTGGACCGAAACCGCCACCGCCGCCAAGGGAGAAAGTGTCTGTGGAAGTTATTGACCACTTCATTCGTATGGCTGAACCACCAGCTCCTAAGCCTGTTGACTCAGACTATGAGCGCCACATCAGGAAGTTAAATCGACAACGTCTATAGAAGGAGGCGAGCTCAAGCTCAAGCAAACAACAAGCAGCTGTCAAAAAATGCGGGAGAACCGTTGCCCAGCTGGGAGAACAGTGGGCGCAACCGATCCCCCCGCTTGTTGTGCCGCCAACAACACGTGACAGTACGCGCGGCCAATATTATTGTGGGCAAACAGTTTACGTTCCCCAGGTGGGCGATCTGGTAATAACCCAGGAGCATATAAAGCAGGCTGAAGAACTCAAGATCACTGTTGGACAACTCCTCGAGATCGAGGACATGCCTGTGCTTACAGAGGAGGAAATAAAACAGAAATATGTCCGGGGCCAGCCTTTGGTCAAGCCAGAAGATGTCAAGAAGCTCCCAACGAGAATGTATGAATTGCATCAATGGTACATGGACATTACCAAGAGATCCAATCGACAGTCCCTCATGGTGCAAATCAACAAGGAACATTTCTACCATGAGAAACCTGGGACCGTTGAGTATTCTGAACTGTTTCAGTTATACAATCAAGACACACTCGACAAATCTATCGTCAGTTGCTATTGTCTGTAAGTGATTTCTTTCTGTAATTTAAGTCTGAAGCTAGTTGTATTGATCCTTTTGATCAATCATTACCTGTAATTATCCTCACTATATTCTTTTCTGTGGTACTATGCAGGATGAAGATGTATGAAATGAAAAAAGGTGGACGCTATGGCATTCGGTTCATTGACCCAAACACCGTTAATGAATTCACATGGAATATAAGCGACTATTATAAAAAGCAGGTAGAGGACAGCATGTTCGAGTTCTTGAAGGACCTCAAATACAATGAAGATATACTACTTCCTTACAACTTCAAGTGAGTCACACTTTCTTGTACTACAAATTCTCTGTTTTTGCCTACTAGCTAGCTAGCTACATCTTTTTGCTTACATATATATGCCCGCTTAATTAAGACATGCAAACGTGTGTGCATGCAGATTTCACTGGATCTTGTGTATCATTAAAGTTGACGAAGGAACAGTTGAAATACTGGACTCACTACTCTCAGAAAATAAAGACTATAACATCTTGTTTGGGATAGTCAACAGGTAATTTCAATCATTATTAACTATATATCTCGGCCTATTTAGTTTGTCATTTCATGATATGAACTATTTAATAACCCCTTTATTCATTTTTTTTGTCGGGCAGGGCTTGGGCAAGGTTCATCAGCGTCACGGAAGGGGAATGGAAAGGACAGCTGAGATGGCTTCGACCCAGGGTAAGTAATTAAGTAGTGTGGTAGCTAGCTGCCATCTTTTTAATATTATCATGCTTGATTAATTATTATCTGATCAAATTAAATTCCATTCTCGTAAAGGCCATAAAGCAGGCGCAGGGGACTGATCTGTGTGCATACTGCGTTTGCGAGAACATTCGCATGATGGCTGTTGGGGAACGTAGTAATTTCCAAAAATTTCCTACGCACACGCAAGATCATGGTGATGCGTAGCAACGAGAGGGAGAGTGTTGTCTACGTACCCTCGTAGACTGAAAGCGGAAGCGTTATAACAACGCGGTTGATGTAGTCGTACGTCTTCACGATCCGACCGATCCAAGCACCGTTACTCCGGCACCTCCAAGTTCTTGGCACACGTTCAGCTCGATGACGTTCCCCGGGCTCCGATCCAGCAAAGCTTCGGGGAAGAGTTCCGTCAGCACGACGGCGTGGTGACGATCTTGATGTACTACCGACGCAGGGCTTCGCCTAAGCACTGCAACGATATGACCGAGGTGGAATATGGTGGAGGGGGGCACCGCACACGGCTAAGGAACGATCACGAAGATCAACTTGTGTGTCCATGGGGTGCCCCCTGCCCCCGTATATAAAGGAGCAAGGGAGGGAGGAGGCCGGCCCTAGGTTTGGGCGCGCCAGGGGAGTCCTACTCCCACCGGGAGTAGGATTCCACCTTTCCTAGTCCAACTAGGTCAAGGGGGGAAAGAGGGGAAGAGGGGAAGGAAGGGAGAGAGGGGCCGCGCCCCAAACCCCTTGTCCAATTCGGACTGGGCTTGGGAGGGGCGCGCGCCACCTCCTGGTCCTTCCCACTAAGGCCCATCAAGGCCCATTGCTTCTTCCTCGTATTCCCGTAACTCTCCGGTACCTCCGAAAATACCCGAACCACTCAGAACCCTTCCGATGTCCGAATATAGTCGTCCAATATATCGATCTTTACGTCTCGACCATTTCGAGACTCCTCGTCATGTCCCCGATCTCATCCGGGATTCCGAACTCCTTCGGTACATCAAAACTCATAAACTCATAATATAACTGTCATCAAAACCTTAAGCGTGCGGACCCTACGGTTCGAGAACAATGTACACATGACCGAGACACGTCTCCGGTCAATAACCAATAGCGGGACCTGGATGCCCATATTGGCTCCTACATATTCTACGAAGATCTTTATCGGTCAGACCGCATAACAACATACGTAGTTCCCTTTGTCATCGGTATGTTACTTGCCCGAGATTTGATCGTCGGTATCCAATACCTAGTTCAATCTCGTTACCGGCAAGTCTCTTTACTCATTCCGTAATACATCATCTCGCAACTAACTCATTAGTTGCAATGCTTGCAAGGCTTAAGTGATGTGCATTACTGAGAGGGCCCAGAGATACCTCTCCGACAATTGGAGTGACAAATCCTAATCTCGAAATACGCCAACCCAACATCTACCTTTGGAGACACCTGTAGTACTCCTTTATAACCACCCAGTTACGTTGTGACGTTTGGTAGCACCCAAAGTGTTCCTCCGGCAAACGGGAGTTGCATAATCTCATAGTCAAAGGAACATGTATAAGTCATGAAGAAAGCAATAGCAACATACTAAACGATCGGGTGCTAAGCTAATGAAATGGGTCATGTCAATCAGATCATTCAACTAATGATGTGACCTTGTTAATCAAATAACAACTCCTTTGTCTATGGTTAGGAAACTTAACCATCTTTGATTAACAAGCTAGTCAAGTAGAGGCATACTAGTGACACTCTGTTTGTCTATGTATTCACACATGTATTATGTTTCCGGTTAATACAATTCTAGCATGAATAATAAACCTTTATCATGATATAAGGAAATAAATAATAACTTTATTATTGCCTCTAGGGCATATTTCCTTCAGTCTCCCACTTGCACTGGAGTCAATAATCTAGTTCACATCGCCATGTGATTTAATAGCAATAGTTCACATCACCATGTGATTAACACCCATAGTTCACATCGCCATGTGACCAACATCCAAAGGGTTTACTAGATTCAGTAATCTAGTTCACATCGCTATGTGATTAACACCCAAAGAGTACTAAGGTGTGATCATGTTTTGCTTGTGAGAGAATCTTAGTCAACGGGTCTTTCACATTTAGATCCGTTATGTATTTTGCAATTTTCTATGTCTACAATGCTCTGTACGGAGCTACTCTAGCTAATTGCTCCCACTTTCAATATGTATCTAGATCGAGACTTAGAGTCATCCAGATCGGTGTCAAAACTTGCATCGACGTAACTCTTTACGACGAACCTTTTGTCACCTCCATAATTGAGAAACATATCCTTATTCTACTAAGGATAACTTTGACCGCTGTCCAGTGATCTACTCCTAGATCACCATTGTTCTCCCTTGCTTAACTCAGTGTAGGGTATACAATAGATCTGGTAAACAGCATGGCATACTTTATAGAACCTATGGCCGAGGCATAGGGAATGACTTCATTCTCTTTCTATTTTCTGCCGTGGTCGGTCTTTGAGTCTTTACTCAACTTCACACCTTGTAACACAGGAAAGAACTCTTTCTTTGACTGTTCCATTTTGAACTACTTCAAAATCTTGTCAAGGTATGTACTCATTGAAAAAACTTATCAAGCGTCTTGATCTATCTCTATAGATATTGATGCTCAATATGTAAGCAGCTTCACCGAGGTTTTCCTTTGAAAAAACTCCTTTCAAACACTCGTTTATGCTTTGCAGAATAATTCTACACTATTTTCGATCAACAATATGTCATTTACATATACTTATCAGAAATGTTGTAGTGCTCCCACTCACTTTCTTGTAAATACAGGCTTCACCGCAAGTCTGTATAAAACTATATGCTTTGATCAACTTATCAAAGCGTATATTCCAACTCCGAGATGCTTGCACCAGTCCATAGATGGATCGCTGGAGCTTGCATATTTTGTTAACACCTTTAGGATTGACAAAACCTTCTGTTTACATCATATACAACTCTTCTTTAATAAATCCATTAAAGAATGTAGTTTTGTTTATCCATTTGCCAGATTTCATAAAATGTGGCAATTGCTAACATGATTCGGACAGACTTAAGCATAGATACGAGTGAGAAACTCTCATCGTAGTCAACACCTTAATTTGTCGAAAACCTTTTGCGACAATTCTAGTTTTGTAGATAGTAACACTACTATCAGCGTCCGTCTTCCTCTTGAAGATCCATTTATTTTCTATTGCTTGCCGACCCTCGGGCAAGTCAACCAAAGTCCACACTTTGTTTTCATACATGGATCCCATCTCAGATTTCATGGCTTCCAGCCATTTTGCGGAATCTGGGCTCACCATCGCTTCCTCATAGTTCGCAAGTTCGTCATGGTCTAGTAACATGACTTCCAGAACAGGATTACCGTACCACTCTGGTGCGGATCTCACTCCAGTTTACCTACGAGATTCAATAGTTACTTGATCTGACGTTACATGATCATCATCATTAACTTCCTCACTAATTGGTGTAGTAGTCACAGGAACAGATTTCTGTGATGAACTATTTTCCAATAAGGGAGAAGGTATAATTACCTTATCAAGTTTCTACTTTCCTCCCACTCACTTCTTTCGAGAGAAACTCGTTCTCTAGAAATGATCCATTCTTAGCAACAAATATCTTGCCTTCGGATCTGTGATAGAAGGTGTACCCAACTGTCTCCTTTGGGTATCCTATGAAGACACATTTCTCCAATTTGGGTTTGAGCTTATCATGATGAAACCTTTTCACATAAGCATCACAACCCCAAACTTTAAGAAACGACAACTTTGGTTTCTTGCTAAACCACAGTTCATATAGTGTCGTCTCAACGGATTTAGATGGTGCCCTATTTAACGTGAATGCAGTTGTCTCTAATGCATAACCCCAAAACGATAGTGGTAGATTGGTAAGAGTCATCATAGATCGCACTATATCTAATAAAGTACGGTTATGACGTTCGGACACACCATTACACTGTGGTGTTCCAGGTGGCGTGAGTAGTGAAACTATTTCACATTGTTTTAACTGATGACCAAACTCGTAACTCAAATATTCGTCTCCGCGATCAGATCGTAGAAACTTTATTTTCTTGTCACGATGATTTTTCACTTCACTCTGAAATTCTTTGAACTTTTCAAACGTTTCAGACTTATGTTTCATCAAGTAGATATACCCATATCTGCTCAAATCATCTGTGAAGGTCAGAAAATAATGATACTTGTCGCGAGCCTTAATATTCATTGGACCATATACATCAGTATGTATGATTTCCAACAAATCTGTTGCTCGTTCCATTGTTCCGGAGAACGGCGTTTTAGTCATCTTGCCCAAGAGACATGGTTCGCAAGCATCAAGTGATTCATAATCAAGTGATTCCAAAATCCCATCAGCATGGAGTTTCTTCATGCGCTTTACACCAATATGACCTAAACGGCAGTGCCACAAATAATTTGCACTATCATTATTAACTTTGCATCTTTTGGCTTCAATATTATGAATATGTGTATCACTACGATCGAGATCCAACGAACTATTTTCATTGGGTGTATGACCATCGAAGGTTCTATTCATGTAAGCAGAACAACAATTGTTCTCTAACTTAAATGAATAACTGTATTGCAATAAACATGATCAAATCATATTCATGCTCAACGCAAACACCAAATAACACTTATTTAGGTTCAACACTAATCCCGAAAGTATAGGGAGTGTGCGATGATGATCATATCAATCATGGAACTACTTCCAACACACATCGTCACTTTACCCTTAACTAGTCTCTGTTTATTCTGCAACTCCTGTTTCGATTTACTACTCTTAGCAACTGAACCAGTATCAAATACTGAGGGGTTGCTATAAACACTAGTAAAGTACACATCAATAACATGTATATCAAATATACTTTTGTTCACTTTGCCATCCTTCTTATCCACCAAACACTTGGGGTAGTTCCGCTTCCAGTGACCAGTCCCTTGGCAGTAGAAGCACTTAGTCTCAGGCTTAGGACCAGACTTGAGCTTCTTCACTTGAGCAGCAACTCGCTTGCCATTCTTCTTGAAGTTCCTCTTCTTCCCTTTGCCCTTTTCTTGAAACTAGTGGTCTTGTCAACCATCAACACTTGATGTTTTTCTTGATTTCTACCTTCGTCGATTTTAGCATCACGAAGAGCTTGGGAATTGTTTTCGTCATCCCTTGCATACTATAGTTCATCACGAAGTTCTACTAACTTGGTGATGGTGACTAGAGAATTCTGTCAATCACTATCTTATCTGGAAGATTAACTCCCACTTGATTCAAGCGATTGTAGTACCCAGACAATCTGAGCACATGCTCACTAGTTGAGCGATTCTCCTCCATCTTTTAGCTATAGAACTTGTTGGAGACTTCATATCTCTCAACTCGGGTATTTGCTTGAAATATTAACTTCAACTCCTGGAACATCTCGTATGGTCCATGACGTTCAAAATGTCTTTGAAGTCCCGATTCTAAGCCGTTAAGCATGGTGCACTAAACTATTAAGTAGTCATCATATTGAGCTAGCAAAACGTTTATAACGTCTACATCTGCTCCTGCAATAGGTCCGTCACCTAGCGGTGCATCAAGGACATAATTCTTCTGTGCAGCAATGAGGATAAACCTCAGATTACGGATCCAATCCGCATCATTGCTACTAACATCTTTCAACACAATTTTCTCTAGGAACATATCAAAATAAACATATGAAAGCAACAACGCGAGCTATTGATCTACAACATAGATATGCTAATACTACCAGGACTAAGTTCATGATAAATTAAAGTTCAATTAATCATATTACTTAAGAACTCCCACTTAGATAGACATCCCTCTAATCCTCTAAGTGATCACGTGATCCAAATCAACTAAACCATGTCCGATCATCACGTGAGATGGAGTAGTTTCAATGGTGAACATCACTATGTTGATCATATCTACTATATGATTCACGCTCGACCTTTCGGTCTCCGTGTTCCGAGGTCATATCTTATATGCATAGCTCGTCAAGTATAACCTGAGTATTCCGCGTGTGCAACTGTTTTGCACCCGTTGTATTTGAACGTAGAGCCTATCACACCCGATCATCACGTGGTGTCTCAGCACGAAGAACTTTCGCAACGGTGCATGCTCAGGGAGAACACTTCTTGATAATTAGTGAGAGATCATCTTATAATGCTACCGTCAATCAAAGCAAGATAAGATGCATAAAAGATAAACATCACATGCAATCAATATAAGTGATATGATATGGCCATCATCATCTTGTGCTTGTGATCTCCATCTCCGCAGCACCGTCATGATCACCATCGTCACCGGCGCGACACCTTGATCTCCATCGTAGCATCGTTATCGTCTCGCCAATCTTATGCTTATACGACTATCGCTACCGCTTAGTGATAAAGTAAAGCATTACAGGGCGATTGCATTGCATACAATAAAGCGACAACCATACGGCTCCTGCCGGTTGCCGATAACTCGGTTACAAAACATGATCATCTCATACAATAAAATATAGCATCATGTCTTGACCATATCACATCACAACATGCCCTGCAAAAACAAGTTAGACGTCCTCTACTTTGTTTGTTGCAAGTTTTACGTGGCTGCTACGGGCTTAAGCAAGAACTCATCTTACCTACGCATCAAAACCACAACGATAGTTTGTCAAATAGACTCCGTTTTAACCTTCTCAAGGACCGGGCGTAGCCACACTTGGTTCAACTAAAGTTGGTGAGACAGTCTCCCGCAAGCCATCTGTGTGCAAAGCACGTCGAGGGAACCGGTCTCGCGTAAGCGTACGCGTAACGTTGGTCCAGGTCGTCTCATCCAACAATACCGCTGAACCAAAGCATGACATGCTGGTAGGCAGTATGACTTGTATCGTCCACAACTCACTTGTGTTCTACTCGTGCATATAACATCAAACCATAAAAACCTAGGCTCGGATGCCACTGTTGGGGAACGTAGTAATTTCAAAAAAATTCCTACGCACACGCAAGATCATGGTGATGCATAGCAACGAGAGGGAGAGTGTTGTCTACGTACCCTCATAGACCGAAAGCGGAAGCGTTATAACAACGCGGTTGATGTAGTCGTACGTCTTCACGATCCGACCGATCCAAGCACCGTTACTCCGGCACCTCCGAGTTCTTGGCACACGTTCAGCTCGATGACGTTCCCCGGGCTCCGATCCAGCAATGCTTCGGGGAAGAGTTCCGTCAGCACGACGGCGTGGTGACGATCTTGATGTACTACCGGCGCAGGGCTTCGCCTAAGCACTGCAACGATATGACCGAGGTGGAATATGGTGGAGGGGGCACCGCACACGGCTAAGGAACGATCACGAAGATCAACTTGTGTGTCCATGGGGTGCCCCCTGCCCCCGTATATAAAGGAGCAAGGGAGGGAGGAGGCCGGCCCTAGGTTTGGGCGCGCCAGGGGAGTCCTACTCCCACCGGGAGTAGGATTCCACCTTTCCTAGTCCAACTAGGTCAAGGGGGAAAGAGGGGAAGAGGGGAAGGAAGGGAGAGAGGGGCCGCACCCCAAACCCCTTGTCCAATTCGGACTGGGCTTGGGAGGGGCGCGCGCCACCTCCTGGTCCTTCCCACTAAGGCCCATCAAGGCCCATTGCTTCTTCCTCGTATTCCCGTAACTCCCCGGTACCTCCGAAAATACCCGAACCACTCAGAACCCTTCCGATGTCCGAATATAGTCGTCCAATATATCGATATTTACGTCTCGACCATTTCGAGACTCCTCGTCATGTCCCCGATCTCATCCGGGATTCCGAACTCCTTCGGTACATCAAAACTCATAAACTCATAATATAACTGTCATCGAAACCTTAAGCGTGCGGACCCTACGGTTCGAGAACAATGTAGACATGACCGAGACACGTCTCCGGTCAATAACCAATAGCGGGACCTGGATGCCCATATTGGCTCCTACATATTCTACGAAGATCTTTATCGGTCAGACCGCATAACAACATACGTAGTTCCCTTTGTCATCGGTATGTTACTTGCCCGAGATTTGATCGTCGGTATCCAATACCTAGTTCAATCTCGTTACCGGCAAGTCTCTTTACTCGTTCCGTAATACATCATCTCGCAACTAACTCATTAGTTCCAATGCTTGCAAGGCTTAAGTGATGTGCATTACCGAGAGGGCCCAGAGATACCTCTCCGACAATTGGAGTGACAAATCCTAATCTCGAAATACGCCAACCCAACATCTACCTTTGGAGACACCTGTAGTACTCCTTTATAATCACCCAGTTACGTTGTGACGTTTGGTAGCACCCAAAGTGTTCCTCCGGCAAACGGGAGTTGCATAATCTCATAGTCAAAGGAACATGTATAAGTCATGAAGAAAGCAATAGCAACATACTAAACGATCGGGTGCTAAGCTAATGAAATGGGTCATGTCAATCAGATCATTCAACTAATGATGTGACCTTGTTAATCAAATAACAACTCATTTGTCTATGGTTAGGAAACTTAACCATCTTTGATTAACAAGCTAGTCATGTAGAGGCATACTAGTGACACTCTGTTTGTCTATGTATTCACACATGTATTATGTTTCCGGTTAATACAATTCTAGCATGAATAATAAACCTTTATCATGATATAAGGAAATAAATAATAACTTTATTATTGCCTCTAGGGCATATTTCCTTCAATGGCGTCCAAAAGGAGCAGATCTCAAAGACAGGAATGGGTACGCTTGTCAGAACACTATTCACAATTTGTGCACCATTATCGATATCTAGTCACACAACTAATACACATGCATATTGATCTCCTTCTTAACAGTTCACAGAGGTGCGGGACAAGCTCCTAGATATGGAGTGCGTAGAAGCACTTCAAGAGGAAATAGCGGGATTTTTGCTTGACCAGGTCATAAATCCGAAGGGAGAATACTATTACCCGCTACCGCCCCCATCGACCAATTAAGTCATGAACCACTTCCAATTTGTCATCGTGCTCCAAAGGCACCAATTAGGCTAATGCGAACTGGCTCCGAAGGCAACATGCATATGTACGAGAAATTATATATAGCTATATACATGCATGTGTGTATGTGTGAATTAATATGGTGTGGTTTGTGTGAGACATTGATGATCTATATATATATGATTGGTTCTACTAGCTACCATATATATGCATAACGTGTACAATGTGTAGTATCGTAAAATACCAGCAAACGAAAAAGAATTAAAATGGAAAACACAAAATTAAATGAAAAAGAAATCATAAAACCAAAAAAAACCCAAATATTTTAGTACCGGTTGGTGTTACCAACCGGTACTAAAGGGCTCCCGGCCCCCGTAGCTGGCTCGTGCCACGTGGTTACCCTTTAGCACCGGTTCGTGCTGGACCAGTGCTAAAGGGGGGCCTTTAGTGCCCAAACTTTAGTGCCGGTTATGGAACCGACACTAAAGGGCCTTACGAACCGGTGCTATTGCCCGGTTCTGCACTAGTGGCACCATTCCAAATTAGTACCACCAACGACATCTAGTCTTTAATATGCACATACCTTTCCAACCTAGTACTATTAAGCAACTATAGTACTACTGTTAATTGAAAATCAAGGAATTATTAGAACGTAGAGGCTCTGTTCTTTTAAGGTACAAGCAACCAATAGGAAACATATAAAAAACATGACTACAAAACACACAGAGGCATATGATTAGGTAGAAATTCTGGTCCAGAGTATTCCTTTTCATGCAAGGCTACCGACCTGATCCATGACTCAGAAAGTCAGAGCTAAATGTATTTGTACACATACATAAGCAATAGATACAAAAGGATGAGCAGATTTACCTAAGAAACTGTAGGCAGTGTAGTAAGGATGGAGGAATCTGAAACCATCGATGACACGAAACCTGAAAGCGCATATCCAATCATATGCATACTGCAAGTCAAAAGTCAAAATTGACCCATTAGTTGGACAACCAGGTGTACCTCAACTGCAGGCGAACCGAGGGAAAAGAAAGCCGAGTCAAGGAAATTCGTTCTGGCTTGAGATTACACTAAAGCATACCATAGATCTACTGAGCGACTCCAAGGGCGACTCCAAGGGCGACTCCACCGGCGATCCATGGCCCTCCCTCCTGGTGAATTTCCTCGGCCAAGATGGTTCCTCCCCTCTTGGATCTCTCCCTGGGGGTGGGCTTCACCAACAAGGTCAGAGCAAGGTTCTCTACTCCTGTTCATTGTCTAAACCCTAGTGATGCTTTTCATCTCGTTGTCTCCTTTGGCCATTCCACCTTTCCACTCAATGTTGAGCATGTTGGTCTTGCACTTGAGGCTTGTGTTGGTGGATCACCATCTCATCTCAATGTCTACCATCTTCGTGGACAAGTTTATAAATTTTCTGTGATCTCTAAGGCGGTCGGATTTATGATCTACCAACTTAGATCTTTCAAATGCCCTAGTTTCTCATGTTATTTCCACCTATGGGGCTTCGGTGGTCCAGCTTGGATTAGAGAATTTAATTCTTGGATCTACAAACTTGATCACGAATGGACTACGGTCTCTAGATCACCTCGGCGCATGCTCACCGGTGCAAACGCGGTTCAGATGGGCCGTCGTCCTTCTCCTACGTTGCGGACGGGACGTTCCACAACTATCACCGACTATCATGCTCCCATCTCGGATCACGAGCCAAACGCCGGCGCGTTGGTTACTATTCAAAATTCTAGCTCATCAATCTTGGCCCACCAACCCAATATTCCAGCCCGCTACGGTGACGCTGACTTGCAGTCCACGGCCCAGCAGCATCTTTCAGCCCGTGCACAACCCAACCTTTTAGCCCATACCACCCCGTCTGTCATCTCTCATCATCTCCAACTGACTCGGGAGATTCTTTTTTGTGGCAAATGTTTATCTCATGAGCATCTTCGTGCGGATTGCAATAATGAATTCCGTTGTCGTAGTTGTTACCGATATGGCCATATATCTCGTTTTTGTTATAACTCCAAACGCCATCCTCCTGCATATCGGGTCAAACCAACCTACCGACCCATTACCAGAATCCAATAACCCGCTTGACGACTCGTCTCCCCAAAACCCCACCCCCCCTCCTCTATTCGACCGCCCAACCTGCCAAACCCCCTGTTCGTCAGCTCATCCTTGCTCTGCTCCGCCATTGTTCTCCACCACCTCCTCTCCTTCCTCAAACACCATGGCCTCCTACCCTTGCGACCCGATCCCTCTCCTCCCTCCTGGCACTGCCATCATGGAGGCTGATGGCAATCGTCGTCGACGGACCTACCACTTCCTCGGCGGTGAGCCACTTGTCCAGTCCGGGGACTGGGCCATCATCTCCCTTGCTCCGCCCCCTGATCCTCTCCAGTTTGATACAGATGCCATGATCATTCGTCATTTTCTGGACCATGAGCGTGGTTTCCGCATTGTTGAGGTCTCTAGATGCGGGATGGGGGCGGCTTTCGTCAGGTTTTAGCATGCTTGCGACATCGACACCGCCATCGCCAACAGTCCTTATTTCGTTGGTGACTCGATCCTCAGAGTTATTCGTCATGACAGAGGTATTAATCACAGAGATTGCACTTTTTCGCATGATGCTTGGATCATGATGGTGAACTATCCCCTAGAGGCTTGGAGACCGGATAAAGTTAGGGAGTCTGTCAGTGGTTTTGCCAAGTTTTTAGTCTGGAACAGGGACATGTCAAATAGAGCTCGTATCTTGGTCAAAGTTAGAGTTCCTGATTTGCTAGATATTCCTGTCAATCATGTTATCTGTGAAAGTCTAGATGACTTTGGCCATGGACAATCCTGGACTAGTGTTGTTTACATACTGCAGTCTGATCTTCTTGGTGCTATGGGTGGAGATGAAGATCCGATCCCTCCTGATGGTGTGTTGCACCCTATGCCCCTTGCCCCGTTCGGTGGTATATGGCATGATGCTGATTTCCATGACCAAAACCATCATCATGCTGCTCCAGCTGCTCATCATGCTCCAGATGACAACAATGGGGATATACCTATGGTTCAGACACCCCCACTCAGTCCTGAACACCACCAACCCAACCAGCCTGCAGTTGAAGCCACTGATGCCTTCATTGCAATGCACGACATGATGTCCAAAATTATGGCTGCTGCGCCTGACATGATCAATCAACTGTCAGAATATGATGTTGTTAGTACCAGATGCCAGATACTGTGTGTGGATGAAGAGCATGGGCCTGTTAAGAAGTGCCTGATGACTGTGACTACTGTTGTACCGCAGGAGCCTTTTGTTTCTTCAGTGGTGATTTCTGAACTCCCTGAACAGTATGAATCTTCTGAACTTCTTGAATACTCGGGGACTATTGGCATATCGTAAACAGAGCAAGTCCCATCCCGAGCTATGCTGGATTTCATAGCTAGCAATCACAACTCTCCTGTACATGGGCCACCTCCTGTGATGGCTGATCCATTGCATGCGGCTATAAACTCTCCTGCTGTCAATAAGAGGAAGAAAAATAACGCTCCTTTGGATGTTAATGACCTCATACGCAGTCGTCGTCTTGCTGGATTGAGCATTGGTTTTAAGAATGAAGCTGCTGCTATCAAGGCCAAGAAGAACATCAACATATGCCAGAAGAACTTAAATGCAGAATTTGAACATGAGATTGTTGACCCCACTGCCATGCCTCCACCTGAGTTGCCACTGAACACCATCCAAGCTATCGCCACAAAGTAGTGTCAGATACCCCTTGAGGAGGTCTCTGGAGAGAAGCTGAAGGCCCCGGTGGACTATGAATAAGTCTAATTATTATCTCAGTTGGTCTTGCTGTAAAAAGACCCTATCTGGCCTTAGGCCTTTATTTTGTTTTCCTTGGCCTTGGAATGCTATTTATGCCTTAATTATGAACTTGGTTTGTAAGGAGTTAAACTCCAGTATTTGCTTATGTTGGTGGAACATCAAGACTTATCTATTTTACAGTTTTAGTTATCTGAAGGATCAGTGCTGTTATGGGCAAACTTGTTGCCAGTTCTATGATTGGAACAACATGTTTTTAGTTTTACACATTTTGAGTTGGCTGAATGGTCAGTTATATTATGAGCTATCAAGATGGGGCAAATGCACTTATCTTAAATTCTGGTTACAATTCCTGTTGCCCACAAATGAACATTTCTGTATTTATGTGGATATGATTAATTCATGTCCCTATGACCTTCTACCATATGCTCAATTTAATGAATAGAAGTTAGAATATTTTAAACTGGAATGTCAGAGGTATAAACTCACAGACTAGATGGGATGACTTAAGAGCCAGAATTGAGGAAAGTGTTGGGGAACGTTGCAGAAAATTAAAAAATTTCCTACGGTTTCACCAAGATCCATCTATGAGTTCATCTAAGCAACGAGTCATGGGAGAGAGATTGCATCCACATACCACTTTGTAGATCGCGAGCGGAAGCGTTCAACGAACGGGGATGAGGTAGTCGTACACGACGTGATCAAAATCACCGGAGATCCTAGCACCGAACGGACGGCACCTCCGCGTTCAACACACCTACGGTCAGCGTAACGTCTCCTTCTTCTTGATCCAGCAAGGCAAAGGAGAGGTTGGGGAAGATGGCTCCAGCAGCAGCACGACGACGTGGTGATGGTGGAGCTGCAGTACTCCGGCAGGGCTTCGCCGAGCTCTACGGAGGAGGAGGAGGTGTTGGAGAGGGAGAGGGAGGCGCCAAGGACCAGGGGTGCGGCTGCCCCCTCCCCCCCTTTATATAGGAGTGCCAAGGGGGGGCGCCGGCCCTAGGAGATCCAATCTCCTTGGGGCGGCGGCCAAGAGGAGGTTTCCCTCCCCCCAAGGCACCTAGGAGGTGCCTTCCCCTTGTGGGACTCCTTCCCTTTGAAACCCTAGGCGCATGGGCCTCTTGGGGCTGGTTCCCCTTGGCCCATATAGGCCAAGGCGCACCCCCTAGAGCCCATGTGGCCCCCCGAGGCAGGTGGCCCCACCCGGTGGACCCCCTGGGACCCTCCGGTGGTCCCGGTACAATACCGATAACCCCGAAACTTGTCCCGATGGCCAAAACAGACTTCCTATATATAATTCTTTACCTCCGGACCATTACGAAACTCCTCGTGACGTCCGGGATCTCATACGGGACTCCGAACAACATTCGGGTTACTGCATATACATATCTTCACAACCCTAGCGTCACCGAACCTTAAGTGTGTAGACCCTACGGGTTCGGGAGACATGCAGACATGACCGAGACGGCTCTCGGGCAATAACCAACAGCGGGATCTGGATACCCATGTTGTCTCCCACATGCTCCACGATGATCTCATCGGATGAACCACGATGTCGAGGATTCAATTAATCCCGTATACGATTCCCTTTGTCAATCGGTATTTTACTTGCCCGAGATTCGATCATCGGTATCCCTGTACCTCGTTCAATCTCGTTACCGGCAAGTCACTTTACTCGTACCGTAACGCATGATCCCGTGATCAAACACTTTGATCATATTGAGCTCATTATGATGATGCATTACCGAGTGGGCCCGGCGATACCTCTCCGTCAAGCGGAGTGACAAATCCCAGTCTCGATCCGTGTCAACCCAACAGACACTTTCGGAGATACCCGTAGTATACCTTTATAGTCACCCAGTTACGTTGTGACGTTTGGCACACCCAAAGCACTCCTACGGTGTCTGGGAGTTACACGATCTCATGGTCTAAGGAAAGGATACTTGACATAGGAAAACTCTAGCAAACGAACTATGCGATCTTATGCTATGTTTAGGATTGGGTCTCGTCCATCACATCATTCTCCTAATGATGTTATCTCGTTATCAATGACATCCAATGTCCATAGTCAGGAAACCATGACTATCTATCGATCAACGAGCTAGTCAACTAGAGGCTTACTAGGGACATGTTGTTGTCTGTTATTCACACATGTATTACGATTTCCGGATAACACAATTATAGCACGAATAAAGACAATTATCATGAACAAGGAAATATAATAATAATGCTTTTATTATTGCCTCTAGGGCATATTTCCAACAGTCTCCCACTTGCACGAGAGTCAATAATCTAGTTACATTGTGATGAATCGAACACCCATAGAGTTCTGGTGCTGATCATGTTTTGCCTTAGGGAGAGGTTTAGTCAATGGATCTGCGACATTCAGATCCGTGTGCACTTTACAAATTTCTATGTCTCCATCTTGAACATTTTCACGAATGGAGTTGAAGCGACGTTTGATGTGCCTGGTCTTCTTGTGAAACCTGGGCTCCTTGGCAAGTGCAATAGCTCCAGTGTTGTCACAGAAGAGTTTGATTGGCCCCGACGCATTGGGTATGACCCCGAGGTCGGTGATGAACTCCTTCACCCAAATTGCTTCATGTGCTGCCTCCGAGGCTGCCATGTACTCCGCTTCATAGAATGCGGCAATTGCTAACATGATTCGGACGGACTTTAGCTTCGCTACCGGTGAGAAAGTCTCATCGTAGTCAATTCCTTGAACTTGTCGATAACCCTTAGCGACAAGCCGAGCTTTATAGATGGTCACATTACCATCCGCGTCTGTCTTCTTTTTAAAGATCCATTTATTTTCTATGGCTCGCCGCTCTACGGGCAAGTCAGTCAAAGTCCATACTTTGTTTTCATAGATGGATCCTATCTCGGATTTCATGGCTTCTAGCCATTTGTCAGAATCCGGGCCCGCCATTGCTTCCTCATAGTTCGAAGGTTCACCGTTGTCTAACAACATGATTTCCAAGACAGGGTTGCCGTACCACTCTGGTGCGGAACGTGTCCTTGTGGACCTTCGAATTTCAGTAGGAGCTTGATTAGAAGTATCTTGATCATCATCATTAATTTCCTCTCTAGTCGGTGCAGGCACCTCAGGAACGTTTTCTTGAGTTTCGCCATTTTCCGGTTCAAGAGGTAACACTTCATCAAGTTCTAGTTTCCTCCCACTTACTTCTTTCGAGAGAAACTCTTCTCTAGAAAGGATCCATTCTTGGCAACAAAGATCTTGCCTTCGGATCTGAGGTAGAAGGTATACCCAATAGTTTCTTTAGGGTATCCTATGAAGACGCATTTTTCTGACTTGGGTTCGAGCTTTTCAGGTTGAAGTTTCTTGACATAAGCATCGCATCCCCAAACTTTTAGAAACGACAGCTTAGGTTTCTTCCCGAACCATAATTCATACGGTGTCGTCTCAACGGATTTCGACGAAGCCCTATTTAAAGTGAATGCGGCAGTCTCTAAAGCATATCCCCAAAAAGATAGCGGTAAATCGGTAAGAGACATCATAGATCGCACCATATCTAATAGAGTGGCCATTTGGATCCTCCCTCGTTTCTTTGAGCTGTTTTGATCACGTTCTTATTTTAGTGGCTCTGTCCTTGGATGGTCATTTCTAATGAGTGATAACCAGGGTAGTTAAACCCTCGCAAGAACATATTGATCCGGTGATCCATCCAGAAATCCAGAAATAAGTCCATCCAGAAATAAGAATAGAAGCTCCTCAGGCCATTCCTCAGCGATTTGGGATTCCTGGCCGTCGGATCTGGTTGCTTGATGGATCTTGGGCCGTCGGATCGACCCCTGTAACGACCTCGTCCGTCGGATAAAAAAAAGTTACTGCTGGGATGAATAGTTACTCCCAAAATGAGACTTCTCGTGCCACCGCGTTTGAATCACGTGCCCCATCGGTCGGAAGCCATTCTTGCTAGGGCGATGATGATTAGCCATGGGTATCAAGTTCGGTCCTCCCTCTTGTATCTAGAATCCTTTTTGATCCTGTGATAGTTATTGTTCTGTCCTTTGGATGGTCATTCTTATTAAGTGATAACCAGGGCAGCTCTCTAACAGATAGTCATGGTTTCCGGACTATGGACATTGGATGTCATTGATAACGAGATCACATCATTAGGAGAATGATGTGATGGACGAGACCCAATCCTAAACATAGCATAAGATCGCATAGTTCGTTTGCTAGAGTTTTCCAATGTCAAGTATCCTTTCCTTAGACCATGAGATCGTGTAACTTCCGGATACCGTAGGAGTGCTTTGGGTGTGCCAAACGTCACAACGTAACTGGGTGACTATAAAGGTATACTACGGGTATCTCCGAAAGTATCTGTTGGGTTGACACGGATCGAGACTGGGATTTGTCACTCCGCTTGATGGAGAGGTATCACCGGGCCCTCTCGGTAATGCATCATCATAATGAGCTCAATGTGATCAAAGTGTTTGATCACGGGATCATGCATTACGGTACGAGTAAAGTGACTTGCCGGTAACGAGATTGAACGAGGTATTGGGATACCGACGATCGAATCTCGGGCAAGTAAAATACCGATTGACAAAGGGAATCGTATACGGGATTAATTGAATCCTCGACATCGTGGTTCATCCGATGAGATCATCGTGGAGCATGTGGGAGCCAACATGGGTATCCAGATCCCGCTGTTGGTTATTGCCCGAGAGCCGTCTCGGTCATGTCTGCATGTCTCCCGAACCCGTAGGGTCTACACACTTAAGGTTCGGTGATGCTAGGGTTGTGAAGATATGTATATGCAGTAACCCGAATGTTGTTCGGAGTCCCGGATGAGATCCCGGACGTCACGAGGAGTTTCGGAATGGTTCGGAGGTAAAGAATTATATATAGGAAGTGCTGTTTTGGCCATCGGGATAAGTTTCGGGGTTATCGATATTGTACCGGGACCACCGGAGGGTCCCGGGGGGGTCCACCGGGTGGGGCCACCTGCCTCGGGGGGCCACATGGGCTCTAGGGGGTGCGCCTTGGCCTACATGGGCCAAGGGGAACCAGCCCCAAGAGGCCCATGCGCCTAGGGTGGGGAAACCCTAAAAGGGGGCGCCCCCTTGCTTGGGGGGCAAGCCCCCCACCCCTTGGCCACCCCCCCTAGGAGATTACATCTCCTAGGGCCGGCGCCCCCCCTAGGGGGCTATATAAAGGGGGGAGAGGAAGGGGGCAGCCGGACCCTGGTCCTTGGCGCCTCCCTCTCCCTCTCCAACACCTCCTCCTCCTCCGTAGAGCTCGGCGAAGCCCTGCCGGAGTACTGTAGCTCCACCATTACCACGCCGTCGTGCTGCTGCTGGAGCCATCTTCCCCAACCTCTCCTTTGCCTTGCTGGATCAAGAAGAAGGAGACGTTATGCTGACTGTACGTGTGTTGAACGCGGAGGTGCCGTCCGTTCGGTGCTAGGATCTCCGGTGATTTGGATCACGTCGTGTACGACTACCTCATCCCCGTTCGTTGAACGCTTCCGCTCGCAATCTACAAAGTGGTATGTAGATGCAATCTCTCTGCCATGACTCGTTGCTTAGATGAACTCATAGATGGATCTTGG
Source organism: Aegilops umbellulata (assembly GCA_032464435.1). Taxonomy (NCBI): domain Eukaryota; kingdom Viridiplantae; phylum Streptophyta; class Magnoliopsida; order Poales; family Poaceae; genus Aegilops; species Aegilops umbellulata. The sequence continues at coordinate 508,681,538 of CP136055.1, forward strand.
TGAAACCGTAGGAAAAATTTTAATTTTCTGCAACGTTCCCCAACAGTTGCTTGCCAACTATTACTTCTACTACTATGGCTAACACATTTAGCAATAAAGTAAAGTAATTTACATGGCGTTTCTCAATGACACGCAGGTCATACAAAAAATAAAGACAACTCCTATGGCTCCTGCAGGTTGTCATACTCATCGACATGCATGTCGTGATTCCTATTACATGAACATGATCTCATACATCACATATATATCATTCATCATTCATCACAACTTTGGCCATATCACATCACAAGAACACTTGCTGCAAAAACAAGTTAGACGTCCTCTAATTGTTGTTGCAAGTTTTACGTGGCTGCAATAGGGTTCTAGCAAGAACGTTTTCTTACCTACGTTAAAGCCACAACGTGATTTGTCAACTTCTATTTACCCTTCATAAGGACCCTTTTCGTCGAATCCGCTCCAACTAAAGTGGGAGAGACAGACACCCGCCAGCCACCTTATGCAACTAGTGCATGTTAGTCGGTGGAACCGGTCTCACGTAAGCGTACGTGTAAGGTTGGTCCGGGCCGCTTCATCCCACAATACCGCTGAAGCAAAATAAGACTAGTAGCGGCAAGAAAGTTGACAACATCTACGCCCACAACAAATTGTGTTCTACTCGTGCAAAGAGAACTACGCATAGACCTAGCTCATGATGCCACTATTGGGGAACGTTGCAGAAAACAAAAATTTTCCTACGGTTTCACCAAGATCCATCTATGAGTTCATCTAGCAACGAGTGATCGGATGCATCTACATACCTTTGTAGATCGCGAGCGGAAGCGTTCACTAGAACGTGGATGATGGAGTCGTACTCGCCGTGATCCAAATCACCGATGACCAAGTGCCGAACGGACGGCACCTCCGCGTTCGACACACGTATGGAGCGGATGACGTCTCCTCCTTCTTGATCCAGCAAGGGGGAAGGAGAGGTTGATGAAGATCCAGCAGCACGACGGCGTGGTGGTGGATGCAGCAGTCACCGCAGCAGGGCTTCGCCGAGCTACTACTACTACTACGAGAGAGAGAGAGAGGTGTAGCAGGGAGAGGGAGGCGCCAAAGCATCAGGGTGCGGTTGCCCCTCCCTCCCCCCTTTATATAGGCCCCCTGGGGGGGCGCCGGCCCTGGAGATCCCATCTCCCAAGGGGGCGGCGGCCAGGGGGGTGGAGTACCCCCCCAAGGCAAGTGGGGCGCCCCCCCACCCTAGGGTTTCAACCCTAGGCGCAGGGGGTGGGCCAAGGGGGGCGCACCAGCCCACTATGGGCTGGTTCCCCTCCCCACTTCAGCCCATGGGGCCCTCCGGGATGGGTGGACCCACCCGGTGGACCCCCGGGACCCATTCGGTGGTCCCGGTACAATACCGATGACCCCGAATTCTCCCGATGGCCGAAACTGCACTTCCTATATATAATTCTTTACCTCCGTACCATTACGAAACTCCTCTTGACGTCCAGGATCTCATCCGGGACTCCGAACAACTTTTGGATTACTGCTTACTTATCTCTATACAACCCTAGCGTCACCGAACCTTAAGTGTGTAGACCCTACGGGTTTGGGAGACACGTGGACATGACCGAGACAGCTCTCCGGCCAATAACCAACAGCGGGATCTGTATACCCATGTTGGCTCCCACATGCTCCTCGATGATCTCATCGGATGAACCACAACGTCGAGGATTCAAGCAACCCCGTATACAATTCCCTTTGTCAATCGGTATCTTACTTGCCCGAGATTCGATCGTCGGTATCCCAATACCTCGTTCAATCTCGTTACCGGCAAGTCACTTTACTCGTACCGTAATGCATGATCCCGTGATCAAACACTTTGATTACATTGAGCTCATTATGATGATGCATTACCGAGTGGGCCCAGTGATACCTCTCCGTCATACGGAGTGACAAATCCCAGTCTCAATCCATGTCAACCCAACAGACACTTTCGGAGATACCCGTAGTGTGCCTTTATAGTCACCCAGTTACGTTGTGACATTTGGTACACCCAAAGCACTCCTACGGTATCCGGGAGTTACACGATCTCATGGTCTAAGGAAAAGATAGTTGACATTGGAAAAGCTCTAGCGAACGAACTATACGACCTTGTGCTATGCTTAGGGTTGGGTCTTATCCATCACATCATTCTCCTAATGATGTGATCTCGTTACCAATGACATCCAATGTCCATAGTTAGGAAACCATGACTATCTATTGATCAACGAGCTAGTCAACTAGAGGCTTACTAGGGACTTGTTGGTGTCTATGTATTCACGCATGTATTACGATTTCCGAATAACACAATTATAGCATGATTAAAAGACAATTATCATGAACAAGGAAATATAATAATAATCCTTTTATTAATGCCTCTAGGGCATATTTCCAACAAAACTTGTCCCTCAAATGGATGTATCTGGCACCAAATTAGTGCTAGATACATCCATTTGAGGAACAAGCTTGGGACAAGTTTTTTCCGGACGGAGGGAGTAGTTAATATGTTTCTATTTTTGGACTGATTGATCTTGATTGAGGAAACACAAGGTAAAGAGCAGCTAGGTCCTAAATGGTAGATAGGGCATGTGATTTATCTCTATTAGTTTTTCAATCAACAACTTAAACCAACATCCGATATTAGTCAATCTGAGTGCAGGCTGAATGTGAAAGTTGATGAAAATGGTCATTCTTGCTGTTCAAAGTACATAAACGATCCATGTGTGTAATGCAAGTGCTTGCTTAATTAGATAATACACGTGGGAAAATAATTGACCCATCCATGTATTCCATTTATATTAGATAGTAAATATGAATATTGCTTCTTTATAGTCAAGCGTCAGTATTTGATTATCCGGGTATTAGTAGGAATTCTAGCCACAAGATTTTCTTTGTAAGCTTGGATGGTCTGTTAATTTACTTCCTTCATCCTCCCTCCTGGTGCTGACACTTAAGTAATACTTTTTGTATTGTTCAGCAAATTCAGTGGTGTAATATTTAGTAACAATAGGATCGGCGATTTATGATGATGTGCAATGGTTGATAATGATAGTAGAATAGTAAAAATACAGTTATGTTAAAGGTCCGAGCTTAAACTTGGTTATAATAGGATCATGGAAAACAGTTAAACTTATTTTAAAAAATTAAATCTGAGCGTTTTGCTTGATTATCCAAATCTAGAGCTTTTATCGGCTCTTTAGTAATCTGTTGGGAAAAACTTTCTTTGTAACATCCAGTCAAGTTTCATTTTCTATTCATACATATACTTCATACGAAGCTGCATGTTTTGTTGGTCTATTCACCGTTGTCCTTTCTTTGCAGCTTTGGAATATACAGTAAGGTGAATGGCTAGCAATCAGGATTCTCAGCTGTCCAATCACCCAGAAACTTGAGGTGGGATTTCTCTTACTTTCCTTTTGGAGGTATATACAGTTTGGAGCACACATGTCTATGTCTCACATGTATACCTACAAGTAGTGAGCATTCTCTTAATTGTATGAGAGTAAACAACAAATTACCGGATACATGATATAGTTGTTTGGGTCAGGAAATTTGGGTGATTTTGATTGTGGTGCTCAAAATTTCACTGCAACTTTTTAGTTCCATTCTTAGCTATGGTATGTTGTGTGATGCTAAAACCTGCCTCGAATAGATAGATGGTGCATTGCTGATTTGAATGCTGAAATATCTTTCCGACCCTATACAAAAAATATTGTTTTGTCTAAATAATGCATTGCATATTTTTTACTGTTGGCGAATGAATTATTTATGTATAGTTACTACCAAATTATCAGAATAATAAATCTATCACTCGCTCAATTATTTGTAATTCTGGGTTAGGCTTTTCTTATCTAAACTACTTGATGTGACAAAATATCTTAAACAAGCTCTGTGATTTGTATGCTCTCTTATATTATCAAAGATGATTGCACTTATATGATATGTTTGATAGTTCCTATATAATCCGAAAGAAAAAATAGCTGATGTTCCGCTCCCTACAGGCCTGCACTCGCGTCGTGCCCTTTCCTCTCCCTGCCTGCTCGTTGCCCCGGTCGTCTCTGATGGTGCTCCTAGATGTGTTATACATCACCTCCTTGGCCACTTCGGTGTCCATGGCTTTCGTGCTCGTCGGCGGGATGGTGCAAGGCGCAACTCCGACGTGGTTCCTCACTGGTTGGATGGCGTTCAGGCGCAACCCCAGTGCCCTCTGAGTACCACCTCGGCTACAACCTCCCTCTGTGAGCTCCATCTTCCCCTGCTCTGCTTTGGCTACTATATGGGACATGACCAGGGCTATGATGATCAGTTATGGCTGATATAGGCATGCTCTCAAGCAGTCGAGGCACTTGTGGGTATTAATTTGGATCCTCCCTCGTTTCTTTGAGCTGTTTTGATCACGTTCTTATTTTAGTGGCTCTGTCCTTGGATGGTCATTTCTAATGAGTGATAACCAGGGTAGTTAAACCCTCGCAAGAACATATTGATCCGGTGATCCATCCAGAAATCCAGAAATAAGTCCATCCAGAAATAAGAATAGAAGCTCCTCAGGCCATTCCTCAGCGATTTGGGATTCCTGGCCGTCGGATCTGGTTGCTTGATGGATCTTGGGCCGTCAGATCGACCCCTGTAACGACCTCGTCCGTCGGATAAAAAAAAGTTACTGCTGGGATGAATAGTTACTCCCAAAATGAGATATCTCGTGCCACCGCGTTTGAATCACGTGCCCCATCGGTCGGAAGCCATTCTTGCTAGGGCGATGATGATTAGCCATGGGTATCAAGTTCGGTCCTCCCTCTTGTATCTAGAATCCTTTTTGATCCTGTGATAGTTATTGTCCTGTTCTAGGAACGCGCTGAAGTTGAGGACTACGTTGGCCATTTGATCTACAAGACATATTGTAAATATTTTAGACTAAGTTCATGATAATAAAGTTCTTCTTAATCAAATTATTTAATGAACTCCCACTTAGAAAGACATCCCTCTTCTAGTCATCTAAGTATTACATGATCCGAGTCAACTAGGCCGTGTCCGATCATCACGTGAGACGGACTAGTCAACATTGGTGAACATCTTCATGTTGATCGTATCTTCTATACGACTCATGCTCGACCTTTCGGTCTTCTGTGTTCCGAGGCCATGTCTGTACATGCTAGGCTCGTCAAGTCAACCTAAGTGTTTGCATGTGTAAATTTGTCTTACACCCGTTGTATGTGAACGTTAGAATCTATCACACCCGATCATCACGTGGTGCTTCGAAACAACGAACTGTCGCAACGGTGCACAGTTAGGGGGAACACTTCTTGAAATTATTATGAGGGATCATCTTATTTACTACCGTCGTACTAAGTAAACAAGATGCAAAACATGATAAACATCACATGCAATCAAATAATAAACGTGACATGATATGGCCAATATCACATAGCTCCTATGATCTCCATCTTGGGGCTCCATGATCATCTTGTCACCGGCTTGACACCATGATCTCCATCATCGTGTCTCCATGAAGTTGCTCGCCAACTATTACTTCTACTACTATGGCTAACGCGTTTAGCAATAAAGTAAAGTAATTTACATGGCGTTTCTCAATGACACGCAGGTCATACAAAAATAAAGACAACTCCTATGGCTCCTGCCGGTTGTCATACTGATCGACATGCAAGTCGTGATTCCTATTACAATAGCATGAACATCTCATACATCACATATAGATCATTCATCATTCATCACAACTTTGGCCATATCATATCACAAAGCACTTGCTGCAAAAACAAGTTAGACGTCCTCTAATTGTTGTTGCAAGTTTTACGTGGCTGAATTAGGGTTCTAGCAAGAACGTTTTCTTACCTACGTGAAAGCCACAACGTGATTTGTAAACTTCTATTTACCCTTCATAAGGACCCTTTTCATCGAATCCGCTCCAACTAAAGTGGGAGAGACAGACACCCGCCAGCCACCTTATGCAACTAGTGCATGTTAGTCGGTGGAACCGGTCTCACGTAAGTGTACGTGTAAGGTTGGTCCGGGCCGCTTCATCCCACAATACCGCTGAAGCAAGATAAGACTAGTAGCGGCAAGAAAAGTTGACTACATCTACGCCCACAACAAATTGTGTTCTACTCGTGCAATAGAGAACTACGCATAGACCTAGCTCATGATGCCACTGTTGGGGAACGTTGCAGAAAATTAAAAAAATTCCTACGGTTTCACCAAGATCCATCTATGAGTTCATCTAAGCAACGAGTCATGGGAGAGAGATTGCATCTACATACCACTTTGTAGATCGCGAGCGGAAGCGTTCAACCAACGGGGATGAGGTAGTCGTACACGACGTGATCCAAATCACCGGAGATCCTAGCACCGAACGGACGGCACCTCCGCGTTCAACACACGTACAGTCAGCGTAACGTCTCCTTCTTCTTGATCCAGCAAGGCAAAGGAGAGGTTGGGGAAGATGGCTCCAGCAGCAGCACGACGGCGCGGTAATGGTGGAGCTACAGTACTCCGGCAGGGCTTCGCCGAGCTCTACGGAGGAGGAGGAGGTGTTGGAGAGGGAGAGGGAGGCGCCAAGGACCAGGGTCCGGCTGCCCCTTCCTCTCCCCCTTTATATAGCCCCCTAGGGGGGGCACCGGCCCTAGGAGATGTAATCTCCTAGGGGGGGCGGCGGCCAAGGGGTGGGGGGCTTGCCCCCCAAGCAAGGGGGCGCCCCCTTTTAGGGTTTCCCCACCCTAGGCGCATGGGCCTCTTGGGGCTGGTTCCCCTTGGCCCATGTAGGCCAAGGCGCACCCCCTAGAGCCCATGTGGCCCCCCGAGGCAGGTGGCCCCACCCGGTGGACCCCCGGGACCCTTCGGTGGTCCCGGTACAATACCGATAACCCCGAAACTTGTCCCGATGGCCAAAACAGCACTTCCTATATATAATTCTTTACCTCCGGACCATTCCAAAACTCCTCGTGACGTCCGGGATCTCATACGGGACTCCGAACAACATTCGGGTTACTGCATATACATATCTTCACAACCCTAGCGTCACCGAACCTTAAGTGTGTAGACCCTACGGGTTCGGGAGACATGCAGACATGACCGAGACGGCTCTCGGGCAATAACCAACAGCGGGATCTGGATACCCATGTTGGCTCCCACATGCTCCACGATGATCTCATCGGATGAACCACGATGTCGAGGATTCAATTAATCCCGTATACGATTCCCTTTGTCAATCGGTATTTTACTTGCCCGAGATTCGATCGTCGGTATCCCAACACCTCGTTCAATCTCGTTACCGGCAAGTCACTTTACTCGTACCGTAATGCATGATCCCGTGATCAAACACTTTGATCACATTGAGCTCATTATGATGATGCATTACCGAGAGGGCCCGGTGATACCTCTCCGTCAAGCAGAGTGACAAATCCCAGTCTCGATCCGTGTCAACCCAACAGATACTTTCAGAGATACCCGTAGTATACCTTTATAGTCACCCAGTTACGTTGTGACGTTTGGCACACCCAAAGCACTCCTATGGTATCCGGAAGTTACACGATCGCATGGTCTAAGGAAAGGATACTTGACATTGGAAAACTCTAGCAAACGAACTATGCGATCTTATGCTATGTTTAGGATTGGGTCTCGTCCATCACATCATTCTCCTAATGATGTGATCTCGTTATCAATGACATCCAATGTCCATAGTCAGGAAACCATGACTATCTGTCGATTAACGAGCTAGTCAACTAGAGGCTTACTAGGGACATATTGTTGTCTGTTATTCACACATGTATTACGATTTTCGGATAACACAATTATAGCACGAATAAAGACAATTATCATGAACAAGGAAATATAATAATAATGCTTTTATTATTGCCTCTAGGGCATATTTCCAACAGCAACTTGATGGAGACACGATGATGGAGATCATGGTGTCATGCCGGTGACAAGATGATCATGGAGCCCCAAGATGGAGATCAAGGAGCTATATGATATTGGCCATATCATGTCACTATTATTATTTGATTGCATGTGATGTTTATCATGTTTTTGCATCTTGTTTACTTAGAACGACGGTAGTAAATAAGATGATCCCTCATAACAATTTCAAGAAAGTGTTCCCCCTAACTGTGCGCCGTTGCGACAGTTCGTTGTTTCGAAGCACCACGTGATGATCGGGTGTGATAGATTCCAACGTTCACATACAACGGGTGTAAGACAGATTTACACATGCAAACACTTAGGTTAACTTGACGAGCCTAGCATGTACAGACATGGCCTCGGAACACAAGAGACCGAAAGGTCGAACATGAGTCGTATGAAAGATACGATCAACATGGAGATGTTCACCGATGATGACTAGTCCGTCTCACGTGATGATCGGACACGGCCTAGTAGAGTCGGATCATGTTTCACTTAGATGACTAGAGGGATGTCTAATCTGAGTGGGAGTTCATTATATAATTTGGTTAGATGAACTTAATTATCATGAACTTAGTCTAAATAAACTTTGCAATATGTCTTGTAGATCAAATGGCCCACGCTAATGTCAACCTCAACTTCAACGCGTTCCTAGAGAATACCAAGCTGAAAGATGATGACAGCAACTATACAGACTGGGTCCGGAACCTGAGGATCATCCTCATAGCTGCCAGGAAACAATATGTCCTAGAAGCACCGCTAGGTGAAGCACCCATCCCAGAGAACCAAGACGTTATGAACGCTTGGCAGCAACGTGCTGATGATTATTCCCTCGTTCAGTGCGGCATGCTTTACAGCTTAGAACCGGGGCTCCAAAAGCGTTTTGAGCAACACGGAGCATATGAGATGTTCGAAGAGCTGAAAATGGTTTTCCAAGCTCATGCCCGGGTCGAGAGATATGAAGTCCCCGACAAGTTCTACAGTTGTAAGATGGAGGAAAATAGTTCTGTCAGTGAACACATACTCAAGATGTCTGGGTTGCACAACCGCTTGACTCAGCTGGAGATTAACCTCCCAGACGAGGCGGTCATTGACAGGATCCTTCAGTCGCTCCCACCTAGCTACAAGAGCTTTGTGATGAACTACAATATGCAGGGGATGGAAAAGACCATTCCTGAGGTATTTGCTATGCTGAAATCAGCGGAGGTAGAAATCAAAAAGGAACATCAAGTGTTGATGGTCAATCAAACCACCAAGTTCAAGAAAGGCAAGGGCAAGAAGAACTTCAAGAAGGACGGCAAGGATGTTGCCGCGCCCGGTAAGCAAGTTGCCGGGAAGAAGTCAAAGCATGGACCCAAGCCTGAGACTGTGTGCTTTTATTGCAAAGGGAAGGGCCACTGGAAGCGGAACTGCCCCAAATACTTAGCGGACAAGAAGGCCGGCAACAGTAAAGGTATATGTGATATACATGTAATTGATGTGTACCTTACCAGTGCTCGTAGTAGCTCCTGGGTATTTGATACCGGTGTCGTTGCTCATATTTGTAACTCAAAGCAGGAGCTACGGAATAAGCGGAGACTGGCGAAGGACGAGGTGACGATGCGCGTCGGGAATGGTTCCAAGGTCGATGTGATCGCCGTCGGCACGCTACCTCTACATTTACCTACGGGATTAGTTTTAAACCTCAATAATTGTTATTTAGTGCCAAGTTTGAGCATGAACATTGTATCTGGATCTCGTTTAATACGAGATGGCTACTCATTTAAATCCGAGAATAATGGTTGTTCTATTTATATGAGTAATATGTTTTATGGTCATGCTCCAATGGTCAATGGTTTATTCTTAATGAATCTCGTACGTGATGTTACACATATTCATAGTGTGAATACCAAAAGATGTAAAAGTTGATAACGATAGTCCCACATACTTGTGGCACTGTCGCCTTGGTCACATTGGTGTCAAGCGCATGAAGAAGCTCCATGCTGATGGACTTTTAGAGTCTATCGATTATGAATCATTTGACACATGCGAACCATGCCTCAAGGGAAAAATGACCAAGACTCCGTTCTTCGGAACAATGGAGCGAGCAACCAACTTATTGGAAATCATACATACTGATGTGTGCGGTCCAATGAGCGTTGAGGCTCGCGGAGGATATCGTTATGTTCTCACTCTTACTGATGACTTGAGTAGATATGGGTATGTCTACTTGATGAAACACAAGTCTGAGACCTTTGAAAAGTTCAAGGAATCTCAGAATGAGGTAGAGAATCAACGTGACCGAAAAATAAAGTTCTTACGATCAGATCATGGAGGAGAATATTTAAGTGACGAATTTGGCACACACTTAAGGAAATGTGGAATCGTTTCACAACTCACGCCACCTGGAACACCTCAACATAACGGTGTGTCCGAACGTCGTAATCGCACTCTATTGGATATGGTGCGATCTATGATGTCTCTTACTAATTTACCGCTATCATTTTGGGGATACGCTCTAGAGACAGCTACATTCACTTTAAATAGGGCACCGTCTAAATCCGTTGAGATGACACCATATGAATTATGGTTTGGGAAGAAACCTAAGCTGTCGTTTCTAAAAGTTTGGGGATGCGATGCTTATGTCAAGAAACTTCAACCTGAAAAGCTCGAACCCAAGTCGGAAAAATGCGTCTTCATAGGATACCCTAAGGAAACCATTGGTTATACCTTCTACCTAAGATCCGAAGGCAAGATCTAGAGAAAGAACGGATCCTTTCTAGAGAAAGAGTTTCTCTCGAAAGGAGTAAGTGGGAGGAAAGTAGAACTACTACCTCTTGAACCGGAAAGTAGTGCAGCTCAGGAAAATGTTCCTGTGGTGCCTACATCCACTGGAGAGGAAATTAATGATAATGATCAAGGTACTTCAAATCAAGTTGCTACTGAACTTCGTAGGTCCACAAGGACACATTCCACACCAGAGTGGTATGGCAACCCTGTCCTGGAAATCATGTTGTTAGACAACGGTGAACCTTCGAACTATGAAGAAGCAATGGCAGGCCCAGATTCCAACAAATGGCTTGAAGCCATGCAATCCGAGATAGGATCCATGTATGAAAACAAAGTATGGACTTTGACAGACTTGCCCGATGATCGGCGAGCGATATAAAACAAATGGATCTTTAAGAAGAAGACGGGCGCGGATGGTAATGTTACCATCTATAAAGCTCGACTTGTCGCTAAGGGTTATCGGCAAGTTCAAGGGGTTGACTACGATGAGACCTTCTCTCCCGTAGCGAAGCTGAAGTCTGTCCGAATCATGTTAGCAATTGCCGCATACTATGATTATGAGATATGGCAAATGAACGTCAAAACGGCATTCCTTAACGGTTATCTTAAGGAAGAACTGTATATGATGCAGCCAGAAGGTTTTGTCGACCCTAAGAATGCTAACAAGGTATGCAAGCTCCAGCGATCCATTTATGGGCTGGTGCAAGCATCTCGGAGTTGGAACATCCGCTTTGATGAGATGATCAAAGCGTTTGGGTTTATGCAGACTTATGGAGAAGCCTGCGTTTACAAGAAAGTGAGTGGGAGCTCTGTAGCATTTCTCATATTATATGTAGATGACATACTTTTGATGGGAAATGATATAGAACTTTTGGACAGCATTAAGGCCTACTTGAATAAGAGTTTTTCAATGAAGGACCTTGGAGAAGCTGCTTATATATTAGGCATCAAGATCTATAGAGATAGATCAAGACGCCTCATAGGTCTTTCACAAAGCACATACCTTGATAAGATATTGAAGAAGTTCAATATGGATCAGTCTAAGAAGGGGTTCTTGCCTATATTGCAAGGTGTGAAATTGAGCTCAGCTCAATGTCCGACCACGGCAGAAGATATAGAAGAGATGAGTGTCATCCCCTATGCCTCAGCCATAGGGTCTATTATGTATGCCATGCTATGTACCAGACCTGATGTAAACCTTGCCGTAAGTTTGGTAGGAAGATACCAAAGCAATCCCGGCAAGGAACACTGGACAGCGGTCAAGAATATCCTGAAGTACCTGAAAAGGACTAAGGACATGTTTCTCGTTTATGGAGGTGACGAAGAGCTCATCGTAAAGGGTTACGTCGACGCTAGCTTTGGCACAGATCTGGATGACTCTAAGTCACAAACCGGATACGTGTATATGTTGAATGGTGGAGCAGTAAGCTGGTGCATCTGTAAGCAGAGCGTCGTGGCGGGATCTACATGTGAAGCGGAGTACATGGCAGCCTCGGAGGCAGCGCATGAAGCAATTTGGGTGAAGGAGTTCATCACCGACCTAGGAGTCATACCCAATGCGTCAGGGCCGGTCAAACTCTTCTGTGAAAACACTGGAGCTATTGCACTTGCCAAGGAGCCCAGGTTTCACAAGAAGACCAGGCACATTAAGCGTCGCTTCAACTCCATTCGTGAAAATGTTCAAGATGGAGACATAGAAATTTGCAAAGTGCATACGGATCTGAATGTCGCAGATCCGTTGATGAAACCTCTTCCGCGAGCAAAACATGATCAACACCAGAACTCTATGGGTGTTCGATTCATCACAATGTAACTAGATTATTGACTCTAGTGCAAGTGGGAGACTGTTGGAAATATGCCCTAGAGGCAATAATAAAAGGATTATTATTATATTTCCTTGTTCATGATAATTGTCTTTTATTCATGCTATAATTGTGTTATTCGGAAATCGTAATACATGTGTGAATACATAGACACCAACAAGTCCCTAGTAAGCCTCTAGTTGACTAGCTCGTTGATCAATAGATAGTCATGGTTTCCTGACTATGGACATGGATGTCATTGGTAACGAGATCACATCATTAGGAGAATGATGTGATGGACAAGACCCAATCCTAAGCATAGCACAAGGTCGTATAGTTCGTTTGCTAGAGCTTTTCCAATATCAAGTATCTTTTCCTTAGACCATGAGATCGTGTAACTCCCGGATACCGTAGGAGTGCTTTGGGTGTACCAAATGTCACAACGTAACTGGGTGACTATAAAGGCACACTACGGGTATCTCCAAAAGTGTCTGTTGGGTTGACACGGATCGAGACTGGGATTTGTCACTCCGTATGACGGAGAGGTATCACTGGGCCCACTCGGTAATGCATCATCATAATGAGCTCAATGTAATCAAAGTGTTTGATCACGGGATCATGCATTACGGTACGAGTAAAGTGACTTCCCGGTAACGAGATTGAACGAGGTATTGGGATACCGACGATCGAATCTCGGGCAAGTAAGATACCGATTGACAAAGGGAATTGTATACGGGGTTGCTTGAATCCTCGACATTGTGGTTCATCTGATGAGATCATCGAGGAGCATGTGGGAGCCAACATGGGTATCCAGATCCCACTGTTGGTTATTGGCTGGAGAGCTGTCTCGGTTATGTCCACGTGTCTCCCGAACCCGTAGGGTCTACACACTTAAGGTTCGGTGACGCTAGGGTTGTATAGAGATAAGTATGCAGTAATCCGAAAGTTTTTCGGAGTCCCGGATGAGATCCTTGACGTCATGAGGATTTTTGGAATGGTTTGGAGGTAAAGAATTATATATAGGAAGTGCAGTTTCGGCCATCGGGAGAATTCGGGGTCATCGGTATTGTACCGGGACCACCGAATGGGTCCCGGGGGTCCACCGGGTGGGTCCACCCATCCCGGAGGGCCCCATGGGCTGAAGTGGGGAGGGGAACCAGCCCATAGTGGGCTGGTGCGCCCCCCTTGGCCCACCCCCTGCGCCTAGGGTTGAAACCCTAGGGTGGGGGGGTGCCCCACTTGCCTTGGGGGGTACTCCACCCCCCTGGCCGCCGCCCCCTTGGGAGATGGGATCTCCAGGGCCGGCGCCCCCCCCAGGGGGCCTATATAAAGGGGGGAGGGAGGGGCAGCCGCACCCTGATGCTTTGGCGCCTCCCTCTCCCTGCTACACCTCTCTTTCTCTCGTAGAAGCTCGGTGAAGCCCTGCTGCGGTGACAGCTGCATCCACCATCACGCCGTCGTGCTGCTGGATCTTCATCAACCTCTCCTTCCCCCTTGCTGGATCAAGAAGGAGGAGACGTCATCCGCTCCGTACGTGTGTTGAACGCGGAGGTGCCGTTCGTTCGGCACTTGGTCATCAGTGATTTGGATCACGGCGAGTACGACTCCATCATCCACGTTCTAGTGAACGCTTCCGCTCGCGATCTACAAAGGTATGTAGCTGCATCCGATCACTCGTTGCTAGATGAACTCATAGATGGATCTTGGTGAAACCGTAGGAAAATTTTTGTTTTCTGCAACGTTCCCCAACAAGTTTATCCTGACGGAGGGAGTATAACAATAACAATTAGAGGTAACATCATAAATTTAACCAAATGTCTGCCATTAAAAATAACGAAACAACAATGCAAATGATGCTTGGAAAATCCAATTAGTATCTCCATGTTACCTAACCAGAATCTCTTATGTAAAGTTAACAATGTAAGGTGCTTCAGGAGGCATAACATCAGTTTGAATAGTTTATGATGTAAGAAGCTTTCCCGAGCTGAACATTAAACATGTAAGGTTGAAATCAAATATGCAGATGCAAAACAAATACAGAAGTGAAACCGAGTTCTGGAGAGTTTTTCGACATACCAAATAACGCATTCGGCAGACAGATATTGTCACATAGCCATTAACCGATTTACATCAAACCCCATGAAAGCCAGGAAAATGGTGCATTAGAAATAATCATGACGTTTCCAGTGACATCTGTGAGCAGGCAACACAAAGTGAAAAAGTCAATGAGTACATGATATTTGAAAGCCATGAAAGTGTATGCAACTATCTAAATAACGAGCTGACTATGCCAAAAGCAATAAAACACTCTGGTGCGCCAATATACCAAATAACGCATTCGGCAGACAGATATTGTCACATAGCCATTAACCGATTTACATCAAACCCCATGAAAGCCAGGAAAAAATGGGAGCATTATAGCATAAATACTTACATACGCTAATTACAATGTTAGTCACTTCAGACCCTTAGATGGCCTAAAAGGAGTAGTTTTAGTTTTTCTATATAGAACGAAAGATTTATCTGCAAATAGCAAAAGAACTATATGATAAATCTGCCCCCATCAACACCAAAGAAAAAAGAAGGTACCAAACAACTTAAGAAAGACAACAAAACATTCTTGGAATCTAGCTAGATATGAGCATCTATTGGATAGGAACAAACAAAGATAGGAAAAAACAGCCAAGGTAGCCAACAAACCTAAAAGGACATCAAAAAAATCTACTCTGTTGGAGCCTAGCTAGATCTAGACATCTCTTAAGCCCAATTTGCAGGAACCTAGCTAGACATAAATATATGAGCAAGTCCTAAAAATACAAAAGTGCCTGAGTTCTGAGGAGCCAGGTGAGGTGCTTCGTTTCTTCTTTGCCTCGCGTGGGGGCGAGGGAGGAGACGAAGAGGAGCCGCTGGAGTCCACCAGAGCCGCGTCGGCGACGAAGGCAATGCCCAACCCGAAACCCTAGCCACGACTGAGGGTCACAAGCGAGCGCGAGACACCCTCATCCTCTCTCTCTCTCTCCCCCCTACAGGGACTCGCCTATTGCCTGCAAGTCGCCGCCGCCGACGGGACGGACGCGGGAGAGGAAGAGGAGCGGCGCGACTATCCGTTGGGGGCAGAGGAGAGAGGCATAGGGGAGGAGGAGGCCGACCCCCTGGGCCACGCCGCCGCCTTTACCTCGCCTCGCCATTCCTCCTTCCCTCCCGTGGGAGCCGGGGCCGGGGCGGGGCGTTAGGGTTTGGCGGCGCCAAATCGGGGGGTGGAAGGAGGAGAGGGAGGCACCAGTGGGGAGGAGGCCGGGCGGCGGCGAGGAAGGAGAGGGAGGCGCGGGTGGGTAGGAGGCCGGGCGGCGGCGGGTGGGGAGGAGGTCGGGCGGCAGCGGGGAAGGAGGAAAGGGAGGCGCGGGTGGGGAGGAGGAGGCGGAGCGAGCGGGAGAGGAGCTGGCTAGGGTTTCACCATGGGCGGAGTCGGCCTTTTATACCCCATGCGAGTGAAATGACGAAAATGCCCCCGGCGGGGCAGCGTAATTACAAGCGTTGGCATGAAACGGGAGTAACTATTTATTCCAGCAGTAACTTTTTTTTATCCGACGGATGAGGTCGTTCCAGGGGTCGATCCGACGGCCCAAGATCCATCAAGCAACCAGATCCGACGGCCAGGAACTCCAAATCGCTGAGGAGCCGGGAGGGTTACTCGATCCCTTATTTCTCGATTTAACACATGGCTTACCACATACCATATTGGGGGTAAATTTAGTTTTCAATGGTATAAATGTTATGACATATAATCAATGTACTATTGGTGAAACTATTGATCAAAGTTGAAGCACAGAAAAACGATGATGTTACGTAAATATGGACGGAGGGAGTAAATATATAAGCAATGATCTTGCTGCCTGAAAAATAATACATAACACATATAGGAAAAGAGATTTGCACATGCCCGTGCATCTTAATTTTCGCCAGGTCGGAAACAAACGGTGTGCTTACTAGTAGCGTGCAACGTCCATTATCAGTGGATCCGCGTAGGGGCCGTGGAGCCACCCATCGGCGATGAACCTATAGGCGGATTCTGTGAGGTGGAAACTATCCCATTGAAGTGCCTCCGAAGGATCTGCGCACGCCGTCGCACCCGGCTGTCCGCACCCTGCGTTGAAGTCGGTGTTATAAGGAGGGCCTCCTGCGCCACAACAGGTGAGAAGGGTTGTGCTGCTGTTCAGTCCTGCGAGATGCCATGGGTGATTAAAAGCATATGGCTTGCGAGAATGGAAGAACAGAGGTATCGCACAAATGAAATAATCACTATCTTTTTTTTAATTCAACCACTGGTTTCAGGCCAAAAATCAAAGTGGATAGTATTTTTACTCTCCTAGCACTGTTTAAATCTGAACTTGGTAAGACCTAAATCCACTTTAAAGAGACGAACTCACCAAAATTTCTCGGCTTTTGTATGAATGCAAGGACCGGTCGGTAGTACTCGGTGGCAATGATCTTCGTATGTGGGTACTTGTACCGTAGCACCTTGATTCGTCGTCGGAGGAGAGAGTTCTGGTAGCGCCCCAGCTTGTTCATACTCTTCAGGCATCCGTGCCCATCATACTCCATGTTGTTTGGGCTAGCGAGCATCGTGAGAATTGCCGGTAGGCAGCCAATCGGGAAGATGTCTGCCACAACTATGTACTTGGCGCCGTGCTGGATCAGTATCTGTAGAGGGTTATCAGCTACTTAGTTTATCTTGAGTCTTAACATGTACAGATGTGTTCGGATCCAAAGTATTTTTGAGCTGGTGTGCAGTCGCTCGGGTTGGCACGTCGTCTATTTAAATTATGCTAAACACTCCCTCCTTTCTTAGAAACAAATGTATAACGTTGGGATATCGACCCGGTTTCCTTATGCATCTTTGACTCTTTTTTTAGTTGCAGACCATTTTTTTTCTTTAAGTAGATGTCAATAGAAATTGGCGAAAATTTAAATTATGAAAACAATAAGAGTAATCTAAATACACTATTTTTTTACTTACAAAATTGAAAAAACTATATATTAATCAGTAGTAAAAACTTTTGATGCCACACTTTCTACCAAGTCGTTTATTTAAGAATGGAAGCAATACTCGTATTGGTTAGATGTAAAAAAAACTCTGATTGGTTATAAGATTACAAATTAAAATTCGGAAAGTAAGAGATGCTGCTCACTCATTTGCGCGAGCCACCACACTAATTTAATTCTGAAGAGAGATAATGACATATATGGTTGTTAATAATGCATGGCCACGGTTTTGGTCAGTGCATCTCAAAATACATATTTGAACTGGTACTATAGCAAAGCAAAAAAAAAGAGTACTACCTCCGATCTATAATAAGTGTCGTAGTTTTGAAATAGCTCCAGTTCAAAACCACGACACTTATTTTGGATCAGAAGGAGTACTTATTTCTTTAATTCAGTTCACAAAAATAACTTTACAATTAACATACTTTACATTATCATAGTGCCAAAATATATATTTCAATAGTCTTGTTGACTCATTAAAAAAAGGTTTAGTTAGTTTAGAAATTAAATGTTCACGCAAAAGCCTTGCGTTACAGAATACAAAAAGTCAAAAGAAAAAACATGCGCAGGATGTGGTTAGTCGTGGTAATTAAAGGAAGAGTTGACTTCCATCCGTAGTACTTCTACGCCTCTGGAGATGCTGTCAACAATTTGAGGAGCATAAACTCTGGCTTGTTCCACGGTCCTGTTGGACGTCATAAGGAAGTTGTAGTCATTTCCCCCAAACTCTCCCATGACAAACAGGGAGCTCCCGAAGCAATCAGCACCTTTTCCTGCACATGCCATGGACGTACGATCGATGAGCTAAATCACTTCACCTGGACATGAAAATCATGTGGTGACTAAGGACTGATGTTTAATTAGCTGCAGCCTACCCTTGCAGAGCGAAGGCTTTAGTTTCTGGAACCAGTCGAGCTGATCGTGGAGGGAGCGGTTGATCGGAGGTTCCACGGTCAAATTCTGTCCCTGCAGGTATGTCAGGTTCAGAGCCGGCGCTCCTGCCACGGCGAAGTTTACTCCGGCGGAGAAGTTGCTCCCCTCGGCGAGGTACGGCGGCACGAAAGGCAGACCCAAAGCCTGAGCTGCAAAATGAAGCACCGTTATATGCAAGCTCTCTGTCCATATGTCTTCTAGCTAGTCAGGATCAACAGAGATTGACTAAGTTTGGCAGTGCATATGTGGTTAGGTTACCGATGAAGTCCAGCACAAGGCGGCCGTCGGTGGCGCGTCCGGTGGGGTAGCCGAAGAAGGTCTCGCCGTAGGGGAGGTTGTTGAATGGGTTCGGGCCCGGAAGGACGGGATCAGCCCACCGGACCAAGTTACCCGTGTCGGCGTAGGAGTCGCCGAAGCTGATCATGGAGGTGAAGCGGCTCCGGCCGCCACCGGAGTAGGCGCCGCGGGAGCACGACAGGATGAAGAGCAAGAGGAACGCTGAGTGAGTTGTCCTCATACTTGATTGCTTGCTGCTTGTATGTCGGGGCTTCCATTCTTGCTCTCCAGATGCTACATATAAGCAAAGTGTATATGCCATGCTAAACAAAGCAAAGGTTAGTTGAAGGACACATACAGTATGGTTTTCCAATAAACAAAGGATGTGTTTGTTTTAGGATTTTGTAACGTAACCTCATTACGCTGGTAACAGATACCGCTAAAATATGTTTGGTTCAGTCGAGCCGTAATCTGTTAACACAGGTATCAAATCCGGCCTAGTACAAATCTGATTACGCCCGAAATCCCCTGTATCAGAAACCGTCGCTTGGCCCCAAGAAGCCTCTTCCGACGATGGCGTCTTCCTCGTGGTCTCCTCCGCCTAAGGCGCCGCCGCCGCTGGACCTTGACGGCCGCCGGCGAGCCACCGACCACGGGGAGCTTATACAGGCACATGGCTTCGCCGGAGTGGGAGCGGCCACTCCCAACCACGCCGGCCGTCCGCCTCGTCGAAGCCACCAGTCAGCGGCGCATCCACCTTCGGTCACGGCAGCCGGGCGCCATGAATGGAGGCACGGGAGGTAGGATGCCATTTTGGCATGGGACGGGAGGTCGAGGAAGCATATCAGGAGCTAAGTCGGTGACATCGGCTGCCATCCTGGCCGCTCCGATCAGTCGCTGTAACGCCTGTATCTAGCTCCTCGCTGCGCTATGTGTAGCAGCTAGCCGGTTGCACAGGCCAACCGGCCAGGCCACCGGCAGCCCGCCTAGCCCTGTATCTAGTTACTGATCGGTCATTGGAGGCTTGGAGCATGCATAGACAGAGGCGAGGTCACGAGGAGCGCCGCTGTCGGCCACCGCTGGAATTAGTTAACATTACAGTCAATCGAACCAAACAAGGTTTAATTTTCGCCCATACCGTTTACAGTGACGGTGTAATTCCTTTACGTTTACGTTTACGCCACTGCTCACGAACCAAACACCTCCAAAGTGTAAGTTGCGCGGGAATCTTGTAGGAATTTGATATTACGTGGAAAAAACTTATATTCCGGCCCACACCAACTTGACAGTGGTGGTTAACATCTGCTTCTTATTTATGTCTAGTTGAGCTGGTTATTAGCGGCCAACTACTATGCAGGCCAATTATCCTTCTTATCGAGAACAAAATTTAGAGCCAATAATT
Source organism: Aegilops umbellulata (assembly GCA_032464435.1). NCBI lineage: Eukaryota > Viridiplantae > Streptophyta > Magnoliopsida > Poales > Poaceae > Aegilops > Aegilops umbellulata. The sequence goes on from CP136055.1 coordinate 508,701,695, forward strand.
CCATTGTAGTTTTGGTCTTTTTTGGGTGAAAAGGGTATTCCCTCATATCCATAATTTCATATTAAGTGTCGTTGACTTAGTACAAATATGTACTAAGTCAGTGTTTATACTATGTCAGTGATAATTAATATGAATCGGAGTGCGTATCTTTTTTGTAATGCTTCAAAAAAAAAGCAGAATTTTTGCATTACTACATTACTAATGACAGTTGACACCTTGTCAAAAACTAAAACTAGAAAATGGGGTGTCACTCAAAATTACAACCAGGGAGTGGACTAGTTGAGAAGTCGGACACCAAGAAATAAAAGCAAGGCTCAGTTCGTTGAAATGGGCAAAGTCATCGTCGCCGTTATTGTTATGTACGTTTTAAATGTACACAGTATGAACATTTCAAATTTGCCACATTTGTCGTCCATGCGACAATTATATTCCGCCCCGCATCACTTTGATAGTGATATGACTAACACAACTGAATGTGCATCCTCTTTCGTTTGGTCCTTTAAAGCGTGTTATTTTTGGCAACTGCTAGCTTCTTTATGTCAAGTTGGGCTGCTGACAATAACTGCTTTTTGTTTATGTCAGTTTTGATTAGGATTTTAGCACCCTCTCATAGCTATATATATCGACCGCTGGATTTTCTTTATGTCAGCTTTGATTGAGATTTTAGCACCACCCACTGTGTGTATTACTCTCATAGCTATATCGCTTGATTTTCTTTATCCGGTGCGTGCATATGGGTTCGAATTTAAACGTACAATTGTCCTGTGCTCCGTGGACTGGTGTACGTGTGACACTCCTATGTAAATGAGAGAGGTGTTTTGGAGGCCGAGCTCTATGAAGGCCTTTATTTTTGAAAAATTCAAATTCAAACTTTTATGCTTAAAATAATTCTGAAAAAAATGCGTGTATGTAAGGATGTAACCCACATGTGTGTAAAAATTCATGATGAAATACCTTGAGTTGCGACCTGTATAAAAATGACAAATTCATGGCCTGAGAGGATGAATAGTATCATGTGTTAAACAGCCCCGGATTTGTCTTTTTGCAGAGCCCTCGTTTCAATGTATTTTGAACTGAAAATTTACACACATGTGTGTTATGCCTTCATGTATATCTGTATTTTTTTTTTGAGAATTTTTTGAAATGTAAAAATATGAATTTCGATGATATTTCAAATTTGAATTTGAAGGCCTCATTGGAGGCCGAGCTCCAAAAGGGATTTCCGTATGTAAATCCCCTTTTCTCGTTTCTTTTGTACAGTTCAGTTGGTTAGGTTCTTTATATTGAAATCAGCTCACCTTTTTCGACAAAGAGAGTGAATTTTCTTGGCTTCAATTGTGGAGAGGAGGGCCACTATCAAGTGGGGTGCCGAACCCCCCTCCTGTTACATCTGTAAACGCTCGGGCCACCCGGCTTTGCAGTGTCCCGAGCAATCAATCGAGGGAGAACTCATGCTCTATGGCCACAAAATCAAGGGGATGGGTTTTTTCACATTGAGATCGACTAGCCAGAGACCCCCACCCCCTCGCTGACGGCGCTCATCTCTTTTTTGGACAACAAGGCGGCGTCCCCGGCCACCATCATCAACGAGCTTCACCACTTGTTCCACCCGAATTGGGATTGGGTGGTCACCCCACTCTTCGACCGGTTGTCCACGACAGTCTTCCCCGACCCGATGAGCCTCCGCTATGGGACACATAGTGCAGAGCTCACGCTGGCGCTCAACAAGCTGACTATCAACATCTTGGTTCCTAATGTGGGTCCGCTGGTTGTGGCTGTCCTTGAGATGGTGTGGGTCTGCAATCTCCCTCCAAATGCAAGACGGAAAGGGTGATTCGGAACATGTCGCGGATCCTTGGCAAGATCGTGGTGATGGACGTGCTCTCTTTTCAAGGGCAACGCAGTGGGGGTCAAGGTGAAGACCACCGATGAATACAAATAACAAACAACAGTTAGAGTCTTCTTCAATGACATTGGCTACGATTTGGAGATCTCGATGGAGGGAGTGGACTGTGGGGATGCTCTACGACCGGAGGACGGAAATGACTCGACCTAGCGTCAAGGCCGTGGGGGTGGTGGTGGCGGCCGCGGGGGGCATCACCGCCGCCATGACAAGTCCCTGGGCTCGGACGAGGATGGCGATAACATCTCCGACCCCGACGACACCTCCCCAAGCTGACGACAAAGCTGTTGTAGCCCCTGCTCGGCATTGGACCCGATGGAGGTGAAGGTGGACTTGCGGTCGTCATCGTAGTAGGGAGTGGAAGGAGTCGACCCGGTATTGTATACGTGGCCTGCTAGTCGATGCGGATCCCTCCGCCTTTGTGGCTTGCTCATCGGTGAGGCCGTCATGGCTAGCAGTGGCTTGCGTGCGTGTGTGGTGAAGAAGATAGAGAGAGGTGTGTGGCACTACCTCTCAACCAATCAGAGGCAAGCACACATATCACATACTCCCTCCGTCCGAAAAAGCTTGTCCCAAGCTTATTCATCAAATGGATGTATCTAACAACAATAGATACATTCATTTGAGGGATAGGCTTTTTCGGACGGAGGGAGTATTTGCTATCAGCCAATCAAAAAAAAACATGACTTTACCAAGTGTTACACTCAGCAAGCTCCTTTTACATGTTGCATTCTATATTTGATTTCTTTGCTATTATTTTTCTTGTATAAGGTCTAAACATGGACTCATTTAACACGAACATGGACTCAACAGTCACTCTTGAACAATGCAACCAAGAAATCCATATTCCCCTTTTCTGAAGTATTCCCATATATATGTTGTTCTTCATAAAAAAAAAAGAGCCGTCTCAAAGAAACCTAAAACAGAGTTCCTCCCCCATGGTCAAATCCTGGCTCCGCCCTTACAAAACGGAGTCGCGGACACACTGATGGACGCACAATCATATTATTAGCACATGGATTCATTCTTCAAGTCACACAGAAAGAATATAGCGCCAGTTAACATTACTCAATAAATCTCAAATCAATCAAAGTATTCCCATATATATGTTGTTCTTCATAAAAAAAAGAGCCGTCTCAAAGAAACCTAAAACAGAGTTCCTCCCCCATGGTCAAATCCTGGCTCCGCCCTTACAAAACGGAGTCGCGGACACACTGATGGACGCACAATCATATTATTAGCACATGGATTCATTCTTCAAGTCACACAGAAAGAGTATAGCGCCAGTTAACATTACTCAATAAATCTCAAATCAATCAAAGTATTCCCATATATATGTTGTTCTTCATAAAAAAAAGAGCCGTCTCAAAGAAACCTAAAACAGAGTTCCTCCCCCATGGTCAAATCCTGGCTCCGCCCTTACAAAACGGAGTCGCGGACACACTGATGGACGCACAATCATATTATTAGCACATGGATTCATTCTTCAAGTCACACAGAAAGAATATAGCGCCAGTTAACATTACTCAATAAATCTCAAATCAATCAGCTACTACAAACAGAAGATCAAACATCGTAGCAGGAAGCAGAGGTTCTCTCCTGCTCTCAATGCCACAGCGCATGCTCTGCCACTCTCCCTACTGACTGTACATGTTGCTAATACCAGAGGCCAGCCGCGCCGCGTCGCCAGCACACTCGTGGCCAAGTCGGCCCACAGGCTTGCTAGCTCAGCTCGTTATGCAGGCAGTATCACATCAACATCAGGCCACGATGGCCGTTGACAGACATGACAGAATTCACCCGTAGCTCAGCCTGGTACTGTTATCCGAGGAGGACTTGGACTGCGTCTGCCGTCTCGCCACCCCGATCTCGCACGCGTTCACCCTCGACGCGAACCTCAGGGAACAGAGAGTCTCCCCAGCCGAGGACGCCTCGGGCGAGACATTGACGAACATGAGCGTCTTCGAGTCCCCGCCAAGGCAAGGCTGCAACAACGCCAAGTCAATGTAAGAAGTTGTTGGCAGGTCGTTTATACATATGGGTGGTTACTTATACAGCAGAGGGCACTCACCTGCAAGAGGTACGTGAGCTTCGAGTTCCGGAAGGGCACATGGTCATCGTTCTTCGCAATCGCAAAGATAACGTCGCTGAGAGCTGACAGGCTCTTGTTGATGGCCTGAAACATCAACAAACACGTCAGTTAAAATCTGTGGCATCATTATCACCAGATCGCAACATAGTTAAGGTTTCATGCTGAACTGCTCACCTGAGTTTCCTTCAAGCGTTCACCTGTTGCGCCACTTTTAGTAAGCCGTTCACTCCCGGCCAAATCAATCAAGTTCAGCACACCTTGCACTTGTTGGCCTGTGCTCTGCGATCAGATCAAAAGCACCATATTACTCTCAGTTTTCAATATCCGTGTTCACTTACTAAGCAAAACCTTTGCAAAAAATAGCATACTCCTAGAAGAATGTCAGCAGCTGTTGGCATAATGATTTTGTAAAGTTTCAGACAGTGTCTGTTAAACTCAAAGCTGAGAGAGTGAACTACCTCATTTGATCCAAATATCTTTAGTGTGAAGACAAAATGGCTCCTGGAAGATTGCTCGTTCATTTGGGTCTTACCTACAGACCTGTTTAAATGTGGTGCATCAAATCAGATTCAGAAGATAATTATTGAGCACAAGTTTTTTGTTCGGCAACCAACTGTATACCTGCTATGAGATGCTTTCTCTAGAAGAGACGTCACATCAGCAGTGCTGAACACATTAGTAGTTGTAAGATCGGAGACTGTTGTGTTTCCCTGGGAATCATGCTTTATTGTGTATTGTTTACCGCCAGGCATCTCACTACTGGAGCGGCCTGGTGCTAACAAGTCACGAATTGTCTCATTGTATATTTCCAACATTGACGCCTGTGTGTAAATGTCTTAGTAACAACATGGATAATATAATATTGCAGGAGCTAGATTGCAATATAATGCACAGACTAACCTGCATACAATACTTCCATCCTTGAGATTCTAGCGACTGACTGGTCTTGAAAATTTGCTCCAAAGATCGAGGTATGATACCTTTCTGATCATGGCCTGGCTTACCCATCATTGTATAAGTTTTACCTGACCCTGTTTGACCATATGCAAATATGCATACCTGTAACAGGCAAAGGTAAATTAAGCATAATAGCTATCATATTAACTGAAATGAAATAAATATTGGAGAGGTATGCAAATAAAATAGGTCTTGAAATCAATAAATAAGCTTAAGCACAAGTGATTGGAATGTGCGTGATTAGTTAGCTATTTTTTCACATACCACAAAAGCACAAGAATAAACATTTGTAAAAGAATGTGCACATCAAATTGCAGTTTCTATGTGTGGCGGTGGTGTTAAAAACGCAGATACCATTGGAATACATTAGATACTAAAATAAAACTGTTCTAACAGACGCTGCTATGGCCTAGTTACTACAAGAAAATGAATGACACTTCCAAGCTGCAAACAGGCAATGGCGACAGCGCTTAATTTTTATTGAAAGATTATTACCTTGTATCCGTCAAGCGCACTTTGAACTAGCTGTGACATTTCCACAAACACATCATCTTGGGAAGCGCTGTGATCGAAAACCTTGTCATATGAAAAAGAACATTTCTGGCCTACAAATGCAAAACCAAAGGCATAATGTCTCATTAGATTTGATGCAAGAAACTATCTCGGTATAACCAGCAAAAAGTGTGAAGTGGCATAATTTACCTTGATTCATTAAATCAATACCACGCCCAGCATTTTCCACGGATGATGGATAAGAAATAATGGCTTCTTCCTGACCATTAGAATCAGAGTCCGACAGAAAGGGTCGAACCCTACAAAATACTCTGATATTGCCTTTTAGTTCCTGCAAAAAAGGAACATGATCAATACCAAGAGAGAAATCTGCATAATATTGCAATGTCTTGTTTATAATTTGCTGCCACTGTTCTGTAAGTATTACCAAGATGGTATTGTGCAGCTTCTTTCGTAGCTTGTCAGCTTCAATGATTTGAAACTCTGCATATGCCAAACGCTCTTCCAGATCTTTGATTGTCTCTTTCTGTGTTTCATATCCTGTCATCGCCTCAATTGCAGTCACATCAGCATGCTGCATAAGCAAATAATTATATTAATCTTCAAATGATGTTATATATTTGCGAAAAATCATGAGCTACAAATATGCTTTTCTAACCTTCAGCTTCTCAGTTGCAACTGCAAGCTGCTTCTGCAATGTTTCAATTTGTTCTTGCTGTGAACTGCATGTTTCCTGAGGACAAGCATAATGTTAAGTCTTTCGCAAAAGAAGAAGCATAATATCTAGCCAACTAGTCACATTTAACCAAATGAACTGAAAGCACAAACCTCAAAGGCTGCCGCCTTTATTCTCAAAAGTTCAGAGTCTTTCGAAGACTTTCTAGCCTGTTCGCTGTAAGTGGCCAGTTCAGCGGTCAAGGTATTCAGTTGAGCAACAGACTGATCACGGTCTTCTCTAACTTGTTGTAAATCAGCTCTGAGGCACTCTACTTCTTTTCTAAGTTCTTCTTTCACTCTAATTGCTTCTTTCTGGGAGGACTGAAAGAGTATAAAATAGATTATGCAAAATATAAGTGAAAGAAAGAATTGACTCAAAATACTAAGCCTGAAAACTGAAAACTACAGTTTTACATGCCACAAACAAAACTCACCATGGAAGAATCCAACTGGTTCTTCATTGAGTTGTTAAGATCTTTCAGATTAGTCATGGCTTCCATCATTGCACTCTTCTCCCTTTGCAGCTTCGAAATGATTTCTCCGTTCTTCGATGTATCAGCTTGAAGATTACTGTTGTATTGCTGCAAGCTGGAGTTGTATTCCTGAAGTCTTTTGTTGGTGTCTTGGACCATTTTTAGCTAGTTCACAAATTTTGCTGTCAGCAAAAGGATTTTCGATACGAACTCATGTAAAGATACCATGATTTGAACCTCTACCTGCTCACTAAACCGTTTTGCCTCATGAGTGACCCTTTCAAGATCGACGGTCAGTACATCCCGTGAAGCCTCGGCTGATTCCCTTTCTTCTCTTTCCTTCTCATAGGATTCCACAGCAATCTGCCAGTTTGGAAATTGAGAATTGAGGTTCAAGTCTCTATCGCATCAGATGCATAATAGTGTCGTCGGAGTTCTCACCAGCCTGTCGGCCTTCTCCTTGTTCAAGCTCTCCTCCAGTGAGTCACACCGTGTTGTCATCTCCAAGTTTGCCGCTTTCAACTCTTCAAGCGCACCACTGAGCTGAGCCTCTGCAGAGACAATCCAACAAAATTCAGATTCTGAGAATATGGCAATATCTATATCTTTTTGCATTTTTACGAACTACATTATTGATGGTTGAACACCAGCAAGTTATAAAATGGTGATCAGAACAGTAAGAACTCGCTAAAAATAGACACAAAAGATGAAGCAGGAGCACTATAATGCAGGACTGAACACGGTCACGGGTTGGACACCACCAGAGGATGATAAATTGATGAGAGAAGAGTGCGCAAGTGGTATAATAAATGAGCCACTTGTACCCTCGACAGGATCAAAATAGTCACGGAAGGAGTTATGGGCATGAGAGAATAGAATTCCTCACCAAACTCTGCATGACGAGCATTGTCTGAATCAATCTGCCCCCGAAGCTTCTCCTGCTCGGCCAAGTAGCCGTCTTCCAGCTCCACCAGCCACCGGATGCAGGCCCTGAGCCTCTTGATGTACTCGCTCATCTGCTCCGTCCGCCCCTGCACGAATCCAGCCGGTTCAGGAAACCCCGCTCGAACGAATCTGCAACGAAATCGAACCCGGAAAGAAGGAAGACCTTGTAGTCGTTCTTGGATTTGCCCTTCATCTTCTCGCTGAGCAGGCGGTCCACATCCTCCCTCCCGCTGAACTCGAAGGCGGGCGCCTCGGAGCCGGCCTCGGAGGGCGCCGGCTCGGCGTTGGCGCCGCCGCCGTTGTTGATGGCCGAGAGCACGTTGCGGCGCGGCGGCGCGTTGTACCCCATCCCCCGCCGCAGGCTCCCCAGGTTCTCCTTCTTCTGCGACGCCACCATTACCACGGAGAGATCAGGAACAACAAATCGAAGAAATTCATCCACGGGAGAAAGAAAAGGGGGAAGAAAGAAGAGAAGGAGGGGTCACCTGGTACGGGCTGCGCGGCGTGAGGGAGGACGCCATGGGCGGGCGGGGATTATTACTAGCTGGATTAGGGGTTAATACTACTAGTGGTGAGTGAGCGGTCTCTCCTCTCCTCTCCTCGCCAGTGATGGAGTGGTGGAGGTGGAGGTGGAGGTGGGTGGGGGAAAGGGAGCTTTCTCGGGACGGATGGAGGGGGGCAGGGTGGAGTGGACTCGAAGGCAGCGGAATCCCTTTCCCTCCCGACCTCCCGTGGCTTAGAAGCGCCGACCGACCGACCGACAGACCACGCCGCGCCGCCGGATCGGGAAGGAGTCGCCTCCCGGAGGTGTGTGGAAAATTTCTCCCGGATCTGAGCGAGAAGCCCTAGAAGGCCGGAGGGGGAGGAGGAAGAGGGGAGGGGCGGCGGCGGAGGGGAGCGGAGCTATTTCAAAATGTTTCGAACGTTTTGGATGGGCACGGGGCACGCGGGGGCCTCGGGGGTGCCGTTGCAGGCCCGCCGGGCCCACGCTATTTACGGGCCTGCCACTCGCTGGCCGGTGCGGGTGCTGCGCCGGCGCGCGGCGGCCTCGCGTCAGCTGGCGTGGGATCCGGGCAAGTGGCGCCGCGCGGTTCGCTTGGCCTAGGTTTTTTTTTAGGGGCAGTTTGGGGATGGGGGTTGCTGCGGGTGAACGGTCAGCCTCCGCGTCGTGGGCTTCGGGATGGGCCTACTGCCGCCTGCCTTTGCGGGTGGGCCGAGACGAACGCGCCGCGCGGTGCGACGTTGCTCTCCCTCTGTTGGTTTTTGGTCCGGGACGCAAGGGAGGAGGGGAGAGAAGTCAGCAGCACGGAGGTGCGGCGTCGCTGCTCGGCTTCAGTCGCTTCACTGCAGGACGACGACGACGACACGACGCTTATTTGATTTTTCTTTTCTTTTTTTATGTTGATGATGATTGATTGAGGGACGCGATGTAAGCTTAATTTAGTTAGCCGCGCCCAATCCGGCTCGCTAATTAATCAATCCGCTCGCGTCTTGTCGCTTTGCCGGATTAGCTCCTCGTGACTCCTTTTCCTGGTCCGGATGTGTTAGGAAAATGGTTTTCGGTATTTGATTCGACGGTCGTATCGTATCTTCTGCTTTAGTTGGTGCTTCCTTTCCTTTTCTTTTCTTTTTTTTTGGTTCGGTGGTGGTTCTTGTATGTATTTTACACACATGATCGCCGCTGCCGACGATAATATTCTCTTCCGGCTGGTCTCGAGCGCTTTTTTTGGCTGCCCTGGACCCTGGATATCAAGCTTCTGCTAGTAGTATTATCTTTCTTGTACTTTACGTATAGGGGCCCGAGAATAGATATGGTCCATGACGCAATTCCACGATGATTGCCGACTTAGTGCGCTCGACTGTGCAATCATTAGTTTAGGTTAGGGCCCCGTTAATTACCCGGGGGGTTTTTTTCGCCACAAAGTTTACCCGGTTTTTTTTTCTGTGTTGTCTTTGAGCTGTCCCTGCTGGAAGCTGCTGCTGCATCACTATATATACTGCACTGTCAAGTAAGCATAACAGCCTCGCCAATCTGCGCATAATTCAAGCCCCCGGGAGAAAGGACGGACGAGCATGCACCACCTCGTCACCAGAAACCGCGAAAAAAATATAAAGGGAGAAGAGAGAATATATGGCATGGATTCGGTTTCAGCCGGAAAGGGGCGTGGAAACCATCGTCGGACTCGCACGCTGGGGTGCGTCGCAAGGCACCCAGCAAGCCGTCGTCGGTCAAGGGGCAATCAATCAAAGGCAACGCCGACGCACGCATGTCATGTCCGAGCCGCGGGTCGGTCCGTGGCCGATCTGCAGCTGAGGGCAGGCGGTCGCCGCGGGGGATCGGCGGGCCGCTGTCGCTGCCTGCCCTTGCCGACGGCGACGCGAGCCATCAGCGTATCACTTGCCACCAAACATGTCGCCGCGCCGAAAGAAAGCGCCGTGCTCTGTGACTCTGTGGGAATCGAACGACCGCGGGAGTCCGGAGGCATGTGCGGGCGAGCACGACCGCGCACCCGCTGCCCGCTTGCCTGCCGTTTCCGTGCCCGCGCAGGGGCAGGGTGTGCCACACGTGACACGCCGTCATGGCCGAAGGCGATGCACAGTGCGTGTCAACAGCACGAGAACACACAGACGTTTTCTATACCGGATTGATTGGGGTTTTCAGACGTGTTCGCGCCAGGTTTTGTTTTTTAAAACAAAATTTGCTGAAGAGAGGCGATGATTGTTGCGGGAACGCTGCTATACACACGACAAGGATGGACGATTTACACACGATGCTACCCATCAAGACGTCCATTTACACAAGATGTACTGTATCAAGCCGTTCAATCAGCCATCGTGCATGGTTCGGCCGGGCAGTGTCGTTCGCCCAGTAGTTTCGTTGTTGCGGTGTTTAAAGGAAGAGGGAAACGGAGGACGGTGTGTTTTAATGCTCGAGCTCGTCTACTCCTATGGATGAACAGTGAAATTGAAAAAAAATTAGCTAAGAAAAATGAAAATTTTGTTACACGAAAGATGAACTAGTTTTTCATGTGCGCGCAAAATTTCATCACGGTATAATATCGAAGGATCAATGAACAAAAAAAGTCAAAGTGTTGAGAAAGATTTTCTAGAATACGGCTTTGAGAAAGATTTAGAATTTTCATCCACTAGATTTTTTCCCCAAATGATAAGTGTCATGCGTGCAGCACACGAGAAACACAGACATTTTCTAGGCCGAATTGATTGGGGTTTCCAGACATGTTCACGTCCGGTTTTCCTTAAAAAAAAGCTTTGCTGAAGAGATGTGATGATTATTGCCGTGTTTAAAGGAAAGTGGGAAATGGAGGACGGTGTTTTAATGCCCAGGGAGGTCGCCTATCTGAGTAAGAATCCGCGATTGGAAGTCCGACCAAGGGTTTCCAATCCGGCATCAGTCGTGCGCGGGGCCCGAAGCCGGTTTCGATCTGGCCGCTCACACACTTGGCAGGCCCGACCAAATTCTACTAACGTTTCGAACTAATGTGACTCCTAGACCGAGAATGGGCCAGCTAATGAGCCGAGGGGGGATCCGTTTGCCCAATATGTGGTCCTACTCTCTTTCTTGGATCGCATACTCAAGAACTCAGGTCCTAATTGCGGTATTAATGAGACAACCTATCATGTTCTTTAACACGACCTCTCATCATCACCTTAAACAAATTCACATTTAAACCCATCTCATCAATCACTGTTATGAACACTACAACTTTTGATTCATCGTCCACGATGGATTGATACTTGCACAACTCTAGGCATAGCAAAGCACGACAATCATGTAGGGCCACATGGTGATATCAAGCAATTCCTAATCATGCTAGGATCATGGTAAGTTTTGTTGTGTTACAGGATAGGTCAAACACAAGAATGAGTTCATGACGAAAGCATGTGACAACTGAATCGTTGTCATCCTAATGCATTGATATGAGAGCAGGATCAAGATAGTAGAATTTTCAAAGTTTGGAGTATTTTTCAAAATTCATAAATTATTTTCTAATTTATTCAAAACCCAGCAAATACTTGTTACTTAGAGGTTATCTAGCCACAGTCATGGACATGTGGGGTCAGCCCGCTGCTGACTAGGACAGGTCAAACCTGACGGTTTGGGCCAGGGTGATTAGATCAACCGTAAATCGAATTAATCCAGTGTGGTGGCAGGACTTTGTAGAAGTACTATTGTAGAAGCAGAAACTGTGTAGAAGTACTATACACGCAGAGGCAGGACTATGTAAAAATTACTATGTACAGATATGCAGATATGACGATTTTGGGGTCAGTCGACTGACCCAAAGTTATTTTCCAGTCATCTGGCCTCGCCGTATTTAGTCACCATGCAGTTGATAAGTGCAGAGAATGTTTCAATCTCTACCAATTCCCGACTCCTCTTCCTCCTCTCTCTCTCGATTGCTTTTTCTTCAGTGCACATCCAGGAGAATTGTTCATTTGCATCTCTTTATTCCGGATTAGATTATTTGCCTTTTTTATAATGCCCTTTTTAACAACTAAGATCATTTTTGTATTTTATCCCTATTTGTTGCCATGTGAAAAGACCGTATGGCCCCTATGAAAAAGTTGCAATTACCGTGACTTTGATTACTACTTTTGGCGTTAATGTGACTTTGCTTGTTTTTAGGGAATACTGTGACTTTGATTTTTTTTTAGCGATGCTGTGAATTTGATAACGGTCAACTTCCTGTAGTACCATGCAAAAAAAAAAACTTCCGTGTTGTGGGCTTCGGGATAGGCGTGCTACATTTGCGGGTGGGCCGAGACAAACGTGCTGCGCGTTGCGACGTTGCTCTCCGTGGCTCGTCGTCCTTCTCCTCTCTCCGTTCCGCGCGGCGCGGCGTGGCGAGAGAAGTCAGCAGCACCTAGGTGCCATGTCTTGTTGGCTTCAGTCAGACCTTGAGTCGCTTCACTGCAAGGCGACGACGACGACGCGACGCTTAATTACCACTATTAGCAATCCCTAATCCGCTTCTGTCATGTCGCTTTGCTAGTCTAGCAGATGGGTTAGTTACTGTTATCAAATACAGTACTGTAGAATAATGGTGGAGGCCACCTGTGATGCGAATGCTTTCTATCCCATCTGCGGGCGGGACTGCGACGCGGTGGCGGTGGCGGTGGTGGGCATCTATTCTTCTTCCCACTTTGGTTGGCGCATGGCTGTTTCCTTTTCCTTTTCTCGGTTCTTCCCGCCAAAGCTTTCTCCCAGTGATGGATGTGCCTGCCGACGATGGTCGTCCATCCGTCCTGTTTATTTAGCGAAACTACTGTGCAGCCGATACTGCACAGACGACATACAGCCAAACGACATATCCAACGGTGCACCGGTGTTGCTGCCGTGCGACGTATGGTGTGATCTCCAGCATCGTACACAAATCGGCTATTAGCGTCGTGTGTATAGCAGTGATGTTATTTAGAGCGGCTGGATTAATGCGTTGGTCACTGAACTGAGCTGTGCCTGTCCTACACACGATGCCGTCTACTGTATATATATTGTCTTTCTTCTGCTTTACGTAGGATGCATGATGGTATTTATATGGTCCAAGACTCATCCGTTCCACGATGATTGCCGGCTCGACTGATTATTTGTGTGCTCGACTTTGCAAAGATTTGGTGCCAGATTTCCTTTTTCCTTGAGTCCTTTGAGCTGTCTGTCCCTCGAAGCTGTTGCACCCAGAAGATCCACATAGGGCTGCGCAAATGTTCTGATCGAGTGGTCCGTAGTTCGGCACATGGCAGCACGGTGTGAAGTGAAGTACGTGTGGAACAACATTCTTGCGGGGTTAATCCGTGCATGCACAAGTCCAACTCCAAAAGGACCGACGAGTATGCACCACCTCGTCACCAGAAACCACGAAAGAGATGATGAAGAGAAGGGCGCGGATTCGATCGGATCCAGTCAGAAAGGGGTGTGGAAACAGTCGTCAGACTCAGAGCATTACTAGTAGAACCCCTAAAACCTCAAACCCTTATAGCAGTTTTAAGGGTGAGAAGTGCCACTTTTTGACACTTTTAAGGGTTGAAAAATAGGGACAAAGACTAGAACCCTCAAACCCAACCCTTAAACTGCTTTAAGGGTTGGATTTGAGGGTTCTAGTCTTTGCCTCAACCCCAACCTTTAAAACTGTCATTTCATATATCACACATTTCATCACATTTCATCATATGACATATCACAAATTCCATCACATTTGACATAAAACAATAATCATTCTAGTTATTATTACAACACCGAATAAAACAATAATCATTCAAATTATTACAACAATGTTTGAGCAAATTACATGAATTGTTCGAATCAAATAGGACATAGAAAAGTAAAACAAAGATACATCATGGGCCAATGCGCCGCCAATCAAATGCTCGTGTCCGAGAGCGCGGTTCCGGTAGATGGTGACTCGCCCCATCTTCGACCCTCTCCTCTGATCCATCAGCCTCACGCGGTTTTCAAAGGATTGCACATCGATGAGGAGGCTCATCATCTCGACGTCGTCGTCTTGCAACAACTCGTCGATGTCCGAATCGTCGGATGACGACCAAACCGCCGAATCGGACAATGAGTCCATGTCGTTGTTGTTCACCTCCATCTACACAATATAACAAACAATAAATTGTGAGTGCCAACAATGAATCAAAAAGAAAAAAAAGAAAAAGGAAGAACAGAAGCATATCTGCGGGTTGGGGGCGGGCGACGGCCGGCGTCGAGGGGAGGCGGGGGCGTCTGGCGCGGCGGCTCAAGGAGGCCGGCCTGCCTCTGGCCTCTGGGAGGGCGGGAGGCGGCTGGGGGCGGGAGGCGACTGGGGGGCGGGGGCGGGGTCGAAGGCTGATGCGGGCGGGCGGGGGCGGGGCGCCGGGGCGGGAGGCGGCGACGCGGGAGGCCGGGGGGCGGGACGCCGGGGCGGGAGGCGGCGGCGCGGGAGGCCGGGGGCGGGGCTCGGGGCGGGGCGGCCGGGGGCCGGGGCGCGGGGCGGGAGGCGGGGGGCGTCGAGGGGAGGCGGGGGCGTCTGGCGCGGCGGCTCGAGGAGGCCGGCCTGCCTCTGGCCTCTGGGAGGGCGGGAGGCGGCTGGGGGCGGGAGGCGACTGGGGGGCGGGGTCGAAGGCTGATGCGGGCGGGCGGGGGCGGGGCGCCGGGGGGCGGGACGCCGGGGCGGGAGGCGGCGGCGCGGGAGGCCGGGGGCGGGGCTCGAGGCGGGGCGGCCGGGGGCCGGGGCGCGGGGCGGGGGGGGCAAGGAGAGGCGGGGAAGGGCGGATCTGGTGGCGGGGAGCGTGGCGCCGGGGCGGGACGGCGGCGGCGTCGAGTGGAGGCGGGGGGGCGGTCGAATTGGCGGCGAGCGAGGGCCGGCGGCGCGGGAGGCCGGGAGGCAGGAGGTTGGGAAGGGAAACTTCCCTCCCACGCGACGGGGGAAGGGATTGCGGGCTGGGGTCGAGCGCCCCCTCCAACCCTCACTTCTACGGTTCGAAATTGGGTTTGAGGGTTGGACCCTTACTTTTTTTTGAGGGTTTGAGGGTTAGGGGTTCTAGTCTTTGCGTTTTTTTTGTTGCAACTCGCAAAAAAGCGGTTATTTATGAGGGTTTGAGGGTTTAAGGGTACTACTAGTAATGCTCTCAGACCCTGTGGTGTGGTGTGTCCCAAGGAACAGAACGAACGAGACAAGCCATCGTCGGTCGGTCTCGTTCGGGAGGCAATCAATCGAGACAACGGCGACGCGCGCATGCATGCAGTACCGTAGCATCTTGACCCGGACCTCTTAAATGCCTCCATACATCCGGACCCGGTCAGGTCACAAAAATATGACCCAACTAGCCCCATAGAACCAACATTATATACATCCAGGCTGTCTTGCATCCCACAAACTAGTCCCTATCTTCGATGAATATGGAGAGGCCCGGGCGTGCCTGTCACGTTGAATCCGACAAACCAGACCACGTCAAAAAGCTCTGAATTGACCTACTCCACTAAATGGACCGCCCTCCTCCTGGATCCATCCTTCAGTCCCCGCATTCAGACCATCGTCGCCATCCGCCCTTACAGCCCATCCATGCCGCCGCCCACGTCCGAGCCATTGTAGATGTCGTAGTCAAGTACCCGTCCCCCATCGCCGGCGGATGATAGCATCATCATCTGTGGGATCAGTTGCAAGGTGGAGAACGTCACCCAGAGGGAGCGACGAAGGAAGCATCGTGAGCTGGAAGCTACAGACAAGGAGGTGGTTGGCGTTGACATGGACACGTCCACCCCAGTCACGGCTGACTCCGCATCAACCCTGCCCAGGAGAAGGAATGTGTCACCTGCTCCGGACGCGAACGAGTACTTTCGCTTGGACGATTGGCCAGGGATTCCGGATGACTGTATGCAACAGGAAGCGTCTGGGATGTTTATGACTTGTTGCGACTCTAACGGGCACGGGCAGCTCCGCCCTCCAGGAACTGCCGGCTCTGGGTCTGCCTAGGTCCTGTTCGACAAAATGGTTGAGCAGGACATGTTTCAAATTTTGCCATCTTTTTGTTAATTCGCCCATTTGCTCAATTTGGGGATCATATGCCACTGACTCATTTAGGGATGCATATGCCATTGATCCTTTTGTTGCATACATCATTAGTTATTATGGTCATTTTAGAAGGCTATCATGACGGACATGGTCAATGACGGTCAAGAGCCTATGTATAATGGCCTGGGGATATCAACTCTCCTACATATGATGTTGGGAAAACATTGGCCACTTGTAATAAAAAAAAGATACCCAAGGCAAGAGGTCTGACATTCTTAAAAAAGAAGGATGTTTTGTTATGTGAAGCTTGGTTGGCCACAAGCATTGACCCTATAGGTGGAACTGAGCAAAATGGCAGAAAATATTGGCAAAAGGTCCACACACATTATCATGTATACAAGGAATATGTGTAACCGACCATATCCATAGCACCCGCAATGAGACCTCTCTCCAACATAGATTGTCTACATCCAAGAGAACGTGAACACGTTTTGTGGCCACTATTCTTCCATGGTTGACCGGAACCAAAATGATGTTGGAATCGAGTCATGTAAGTTGACTTACGTCATTTGTCATCATTTGCATTGTTAACTTTGTTTGTTACATTATGAATTGTGATTCCTCTTTGATAGATGGGGTTGTCGGCCACTTTGTACGAACAAATCGAGGGGAAGATATTCGCTATATGTCATTGTTGGTTGAAACTGAATGAGAAACCAAAATGGCAACAACTCATCAATGACCTCAAGACCGGCAATAAGAAGTTCCTCAGAGGCCAAATACCAAATTAGGCGATGCAAGTCGAAAATTTTAGGGTGTGTTTGGTAGAGTGCGTGGAGGGTGCATGAGCTTAAGAGTTCCCTCCCCGACCCACTTTTGGGTGTTTGATAGTCTGCACGGGGCCTCCTCAGCATGCACGAGCTCCGCTCAAATAGCCTCTTAGCATGCACAAAGAGAGAAGACCCCACAACCGTTCACTGGTCAACATGCATGAGCGAAGCAAGCAACAATGTGTTTAAAAAATGTCCAGGATTTGTAAAAAATAATTTAATTTTTAGGAAATGTTGAGAATTCCAAAAATTGTTCAATTTTTAGAAAAATGTCCAGATTTTGAAATGTTCTTAAATTTTTGAAAAATGTCCAAAATTTGTTAAGATTTTCAGAAAATGTGCAGAATTTTAAATTTTGTTACATTTTTTTTTAAAAATCAGACTGTTGAAAAAAAGATTTTTCAAAATAATTTCAAATTTTGTTAAAAAAATTTAATAGATCAAAATTTCAAATTTGTTTAAGTTTCTAAAAAACCGTTAGAATTTGTGAAAATGTTCAAATTTTCAAAAATATTATTTTTCCATGTTTCAGAAAATTGATCACATTTTTGAAATTTTTTATTCACTTATTTGAAAATACCGGTTGCTATAGTGTCGGCCGACATGTCTAAATGGATGCAAGTTGCCAAACAGAGTCTCAGCTTAGCATGTCTCAGCACATACACCGGTACCAAATAACAACAAATGCATGTACTCAGGATGTCTACACTAAGCATGCATGATAGGAGAACAACCATGCTAGATTGGGAATGCTACCAAACACACGCTTGGAAAGTCGAGGTTTATGGATTTGCTATTCACATATTTAGATACATTTACTCATCACGACACCAATAAATGAAAAAAAATGTTACAATATCTACCAATTCCCCTACTCCTTTTTTTCATTCTCTCCCTTTTTGTTCTTCCTCCGCTGCACCTCCGGGAGATTGGTCATTTGCACCTCTTTACTCAGCATTGGATTATTTGCCCTGTTTTTTTTCCTTTTGATCATTTTAATCACTATAAACTACCTTTTGTATTTTATCCCTATTTTTTGCCACGTGAAAAGACTGTATTTTGCCCCTATGGCAAATTTGCAATTACCGTGACTTCGATCGTTTTTTAGCGTTATTACTATGACTTCTCCTTGTCGTGGGCTTGGGGATGGGCCTACGGTCGTGGGTGGGCCGAAAAAAAAAAGGTTCCGCTTGGCGTAGCTAGAGAAGAAGTACCCCTCAAAGAAAAAGATAGAGAAGAAGTCAGCAGCATGGAGCTGCCCCGTCGCTCGTTGGCTTCAGTCGCTTCACTGCACGACGGCGACGCGGCGCTTAATTATCAGTGTTAACAAATCGCTAATCAGATTCTGTCTTGTCGCCTTGCTTGGGTTACTGCTATGAGTTAGAAAAATGGTCGGGGCCGCCGGTGATGCATGTTTTCTATCCTACTATCCGCGGGGGGACTGCCATGTGGTGGGTGTGGTCCTGTGGACTGTGGTGGTGGCCGTCTATCAGATTGTTTTCACTCCTTCTCCTTGGTTGGTGAGATGCACTGCGTGTGCGTTGCTGTTCCTTCTTCTTCCTTTAAAATGCTGGGTTCTTCTTTGCAAAGCTTTCTCCAAATGATGGATGGTCATGGCCATGATGGATGGGTCACTGAACTGAGTTGTGCCTGTCCTGCACATGAAGCGCCTACTGCGCATTGCATTTCTTGCACTTTACGTAGGACGGCATGAATGGATGATATTGGTATAGGGTCCATGACTCCGATACCTTCCAAGATGATTGCCCGCTTGATTAACTACTGTGGCCGCCGACTTGCTGGTCTGGCGCGTGCCCAGGAAAGAGAATCCGAATCCTTTGAGCTGTCCTCCTCGCATGCACCCAGAGGGCTGCGCAAATGTTGTGATCGAGAATAATGGTAAAACAAACAGAAAATCCCGCAGCCCGACTCCCGTGTCGCTCCTCGCAGCGGCCCGGGAGAACCCTATATCACCGCCGGCGGCCACCTACCCACCCCTCCCTACCTCCCTTGCCGTCGCCGGGCAAAGCCCATGCGGCGTCGGCGGCGGCGGGATCTTCTCCGTCTCATGAGGAGCACGAGCTGCGCGGGGGCGGCTTGGCCACGGGGATGTGGATCTCGACGAGGCGTCGTCGGGTTCCCGGCTGGCGGGCGGCGCAGTCGTCGGCGTGCGCGTCCCTGCTGCGCCTTGGCGCGCGCGGCGCGGATCTGGCGTGGCCGCCGGCCCACAAGGTGGAGGAGGGGAGTGCGGCGGGGTGGGGCGGATCCGGCGCGCGAGGTGGAGAGGGGGAGTGCAGCGGGGTGGCACGGATCTGGCGCGGCCATCGAAGCGTGAGGTGGAGAGGGGTGTGCAACGGGATGGCGCCACCGTGCTGACCGCGTGTGGGGAAGGCCTAGGTGCTCGTCAGTTCGCTGGTCGTCCACAACTGTTGGCTGCGGTTCGCGCTCGGCGGCGTTTGGCGGTGCAGTTGGGTGGCCGCAGTCTGTTCTGGGGCGGCGAGTGCGCTTGTTGTTCTCTGCGGGAGAAGTTGTGGGAGATGAATGACATCCTTGCTCGGTGTTGCATCCTCTTGATGGTGGTTCGGTAAGCTCGACGCTGCTTCGGGTGGGAGGATGGTATGGTGGTGGCTGGAGGGAGAGGAATGGCCTCGCTTCGGTTGTTGCATCCTTGGTCGGGAGAGGAATGGCCGGCAAGCGTTGCATCCTCGAGGAGACGAATGGCGTCGTGTTTGGTTGCATCCTTCTGATGGGAGGCGAATGGCGCTGCTGGGGGTTGCATCCTCCGTCTAGTGGGGGCCGCGGATGCTAGGTTGGAAGCACGTCGAGCTTACCTGGGAGGTGCGGTTGGCCGTGGAGGCAGGTGTAGTTGTTCGGTGTGTAGGTTGATCGGATGCTAGGTTCGGGCTATGCGGGTGAGACCGCCGGCGAAAGTCGTACTCCGGTTGCGGCCGGAGTTGTCGTTGGCGGCGCTTTCATGCGTCGCTTCCTCGTTGGAGGCATCGATGTAGCTGCTCTCACCTTGCCTTTCCTGACATGCTCCGGAGAAAACCCTTGATCTAGATCGAGCGATGGCGGTGCTATTCGGTGTCGCGTTTCTCGGTGCTATTTGAGGGCATCGTTCTGGAGGTGACCAGTGACTCATATGGATGTGTGTGTTGTCGGCCCAAAGGCCCCGTTTCTATGGTTTTTTGGTCCGGTTTCCTTTATAAATTGGACCAACTCTTTTTCTCCTGATTAATGAATTCGATAGATCTACTACCAACATCCAAAAAAGAGTGATGGTAATTTTTTTTTGATAAACAGGGGATCACCCCCAGCTCCATTTCATATAGAAAGAAACCACATCATAGCAGTATCTTACAGACCCGAAACACCCAAACAGAGAACAGTCTACAGCCAGAATAGTCTCAGGAGGAGATCTACCTCCCAACACAGATTTTTGAAACAGAAACTACCGGAGCATGCTGCAAACAGACAACAACGTCTACTCTAACACTCAACCACTCAAACATGAAGCCACCACACACTAGGCTAACCTAGACAGACAGACCCCTCTCCCCACCGATGCTGACCACATGGATGTTGTCGGCTTCCTCTCGGTGTTGCAGTTGGTACTCCAGCGTGGCCCTTCCTCCGTGTGCAGCATTACCCATTGCCTTTGTCCAGAGCCCAGCATCAACGATTTGGTCTTCAAACCACTTGCGGCAGCTCAGCTTGGTTCTAGCATCAACGGATTTCTCAGGGTCCTCCAGATCAGATCTTGAAACTCTTGCATTTTCCCCCCTTGGAGATCTTGGAACAGCTTGGTCCAGTCCCTCAGATAGCGGTAAACTAGCCCCAGAACCTGTTTCATAGAAATCCAAGAGCACCTATTAAACACTACAGAATTCCTAAAATTCCACAATCCCCACAGGACAGCAAAGCTCACAATATTCAGTTGCTTGCATTTTTTGGCACACAGCCAGTATTTAGCTACAGATTCAAAATCAACCACAGAAATGTTAAAGACAGTATTAACCACAGCCCAAACTAGCCTAGCTACCACACATTCAAAGAGTAAATGACGAACAGATTCAATCTCCTTGCAAAAAACACATTCTAATGGCTTCACTATGCCTCTCTTCCTAAGGTTATCACAAGTCATGATTTTATTCTGCGAAAAGAGCCATAGAAAACCCTGCACCCTGGGTGGAACTTTCACACTCCAAACAGCAGGGAGGTAAACAGGCTGCACACCCCTGAAATTCACAATGGCGTACATGGATCTAGAAGAATAAACCCCTTTTGACTCATACTTCCAGATCAAAGAGTCAGCCTCCTGGGAGAAAACAGTTAATGACAAAATCTCAACCAATTCAAACCATTGCAACATCAGCTCATCTGAGAAGGTCCTCCTAAAGGTACATTTGAGCTCCTGGCCATCCCAGATCTCTGCAATGGTTTTGTTTTTTTCATTCACCAAGACATACAAGTCCCAATATTGGGTAGCTAAGGGAGTGTTACCATACCAGGTATCCTCCCAGAATCTGACCAATCTACCATCACCCACCTGCCACTTGTACCCTACTTTCACAGCCTGCAAAGCCCACATCACCCCTTTCCAAAACTGGGAGGGGTGTGGGTCTCTACAGCAAAGGATGTTGGGGCTTTTAGTATTATATTTGTTATCTACAATTCTCCTCCACAGAGAGCCCTCTCCAGCAATGTACCTCTTAACCCAAGATCCAATTAGGCAGAGGTTCATATCTTGGAGGTTTGGAACCCCCATACCCCCAAACTCTTTTTTCATGCAAATGGAAGGCCAGTTAGCCAAATGAATTTTATGAGCACCATCAGTGTCACTCCATAGACAATTGGCCATGTGGGAATTAATCAAATTAAGAGCCCACTTAGGGAATTTGAAAAAAGACAGGAGATAGATAGGGATGCTAGCTAAGCAGGTTTTAATAAGAATAATCCTCCCTAAATATGACAACAACTTTCCTCTCCACCCAGCTATTCTTGCCAGAATCTTATCAATAAGGTATTGCAGGTCCTCCCTGCTTAATTTGTCAAAATGTAATGGGATGCCTAGATATTTGATAGGGAAGGAACCCACCACACATTGGAAAATGTCTACAAACTCATCTAACTCCTGCGGAGCAACATTAATGGCAACTAGAGCACTCTTGTGGTAATTAATTCTCATACCATACACCTGTTCAAAACAGGTAAGAATCCATTTAAGATTTAAGGCCACTCTACTATCCTTTTCTAAAAACAATAAAGTGTCATCAGCATATTGCAAACACAAGACCCCCCCAGGAGCCAACTCAGGACACAAGCCCCTAATCAAGCCTGAGTGGGATCCTTTAATTAACATCCTAGAGAACACATCTACCACCAAGTTAAAAAGTAAAGGAGCTACAGGATCTCCCTGCCTCAAACCTTTACCAGTGAGGAAGAATTCACTTTCCTCACCATTTAATTTGACTCCAACAGAGCATCCTTGAGTAACACTCTTAATCCAACCAATCCACTTAGACCCAAATCCTCTCAGAGCCAACATCTCATAAAGGAAATCCAGATTAACTTTATCATAGGCCTTTTCATAGTCTATTTTAAACACTAAACCCTGTCTACCAGTGGAATGCACTGCATGCACTACTTCATGTGCAGACACCACACTCTCTAAAATAAATCTACCCCTCACAAAGGCAGATTGGAAGTCAGATATCAGCCTACCAATCACTCCAGCAAGCCTATTAGTAAGAACCTTAGTAAAGATCTTAAACACACAATTAAGGAGACTAATAGGTCTAAATTTGTTCATAGTCTTAGCCTCATTCTCTTTAGGAATCAAGGTAATCATGGCAAAATTAAGTCTAAAAAGGTCCAGGCTACCATTAAACCAAGCATTAAACATCTCAATAAGATCATATTTAACCAATTCCCAAAAGTTTTGATAGAACATAAAGGGTATCCCATCAGGACCAGGGGCCCCATCTGAGTATGACCCAAACACAGCATTTTTTATCTCCTCTTCTGAGAACTTGGCCTCTAATCTAGCATTCTCCTCAGGAGATACTTTGTCTTGCTCACTATAAAAGTCATCATGTAGATGTATGTCAGGTTTAGCCTCCCAACCAAATAAACTCTTATAGTAATCAGTAGCTATCTTCTGCATACCCACACTATCACTAACTGGGCCATCATCCCCTTCCAGGACATGAATAATCTTTTTTCTCCTCCTCTGGTTAGCTACTGCTTGGAAATAAGCAGTGTTTCTATCCCCCTCTAAAATATTTCTATCTCTAGACCTTTGTCTAGCTTTAATTTCCTCTATCTCCCACATATGTTTTAATTCTTTAAGGATGCAACACATCCTATCCTTACCCTCATCAGTCACTGTACCAGACTCAGCTCTAATATCTAGAGAATCATAGTCCTCCATAAGTTCTTTCTTATCTCTCCTCAGGGCAGCCTCTATGTTTCTACTCCACCCTTTAGCTAGCCTCCTAAAGGTTCTAACCTTATGCTGCCAAATATCTATAGGATTATTACTGTTACACCTACTAGACCAAGCTCTCACCACTAAATCTTTAAAGTCAGGCCTGGTCAACCACCATTTCTCAAACTTAAAGCTGCAGGACTTGGGGATCAAATTGACCCTAGATTCCCAAACCACGGGAGTATGGTCACTACCAAGGTTGTCAGAATCACGATTCTGTTATACGATTCTACGACTTTACGATCCAAACTAACCCCTATGATTCTACGATTTTAGTTCATAGAATCTGCGTTTCTACGATCCTGATAGTGAAGATTCTATGATTTGCGATCCCACCATCAGTGCCCCGATCCGATTCAAAATCGCGATTCTGACAACCTTGGTCACTGCCCACCCTAGGTAACACTCTAGCACTAGCCAAAGGGTAAGCAGCATCAAACTCAATGGTGCAGAAAATTCTATCAATTTTAGACATAATCAAATTCTCTTTATTGTTACCCCAAGTATATAATCTACCAGACATGTTGATCTCCAACAGAGACCAAATGTCTACCCAGACATTAAACTTATCAGCCCACCTAAAGTTAATATTGCCATTGTTCTTGTCCTCTATAGTTCTAACAATATTGAAGTCACCACCAATGATAGCAGCACCAACCCAATCTAGGAAAAGACTATGCAACTCAGAGAGAAAGGCATCTTTATCTACATCATAAGCAGGGCCATAGACTTTAGTAATTCTAGAAACCAGTCCTTTACTTTTCTCCTTGACCAGAACACTAACCGAAAAAAGTCTGATATCCCAACTAATAATATCAAAGTAGTATAGATCTACCCCTACTAAAATGCCTCTAGCAGAGCCATTAGAAGGTAAAAGATTCCACTCAAAATTCCTATTACCTAGCAAGTTCTTAAGAAAATTTCTAGTAAAACTACTCTGTTTAGTCTCCTGAAAACCAACATAAACAGGATTCAAGGGAAGGATCATGTCCTCAATACATTTCTTTCTCCCAGGAGCCATAATGCCCCTGGCATTCCAGAAGATGTATCTCATGGACAATTTTCCCTGGGGTGCTTGCCCCATCTATGTCTAACAGGAGTCCATCCGGCTCCCTCATCTACCACACATCTTTTATCCACACTACTATTTTGATCTAGATTTCCAGAAACAGTAATAGACTCACTACAGCTACTGCTAGTATCTGCAGACATATTTTCACCAATTCTAACACCAACACTACTAGTCATATCAACTAACTCATCAACAGGAAGAACACAGAAAGGGTTTTTTGAAGCAATACCTCTCATTGTAGGAATCTCGAGATTTTGCTTCATTTTCAACATTTGAGCTTTCTCAATAGTATTTTGACTCCCAGTCACCCTGGCACTTTTCCTAGCAGCTTGCACAGGGCCCCAGTTTTTCTGCTTCCTCCTTTTCCGGACCCCCTGTTCCTCAGGCACTTTTTGTTCTTGATTCACCTCGGCATCATCCAAAGACTGAAAAGTGGGCATGATATCCTTAGGGAGATCATCCGGTTCCTCCAAAGGATCCTCTTGGACCTCAATCTCCAGCTCTTCTAGCTCTTCATCCACCTCATCCAGCTGCTGCAGCTCAGAGAACATGAAGGTAGTCGCCTCCATCTCAGGGTTCTCCATAGGCATTACAGATGAACCATCCAGACCCTCATCACACTGAGGTTGAGATTTTCCACCTTCCAAGCTAGCTGAATAGGCTGAGTTTCCTTCCAGAGACCTCTTCTGAACAGCAGTATTACTGCAGCTTCCTTTGCCACTCAAGGTTCCCTCATTGCTACCAGATGCATTACTGCTTTTCCCAGTGCTGTCCTGATCCATGCCATCAGTGTCCATTTCTCTGCTTTTGCTTGAATCCTCACTCTTGTCATCATCACCTCCCACTCCCACACTGTCCTTGCCTGCTAGATCAACAATCGGAACCTCAACTACCATCCTAACTTTAAAAGTTTTACCTCCAATGCCAAACACTCTCTCAGTAGGAATCTTGGAGGGGTCCCTACATTGGACTTTCACTCTAACACACTCAAAAAGAGACTGAAACATCCCATGCCAATCAAGATCAATCAGCAGGCCAAAAGCTGAGGTACACTGGTCTAAGACAGACCACTCACACCATTTTGGCAGCAGCCCCCTGATCTGCACCCAGACTTCCTTCAAGTCTTCCATGCATTTCAGGTCTTCTTTCCACACCTCCACATTCACAGTGATATCTGGGTTGGTTAAACCAAAGCAGGGGTATCCAGCAACTTGCTCAACTGAAATGTGTGGTGGGAATTTCACCACATAAGACCATCTCCCCAGTGCCCTCACTTGCCAAGGCCAATTGGTCTTGTAGATCTCAGAAAATTTCTTTATCAGCTCCTCCTTAGACAACTCTCCAGCTTCTACATAAACAATCCCACAATTCCTCATATTCCCCAGGGCATTTGCACCCAGGTCTGGGACTTCTACATGGTAGAACCCTAGCCCTGGAGCCGCACTCCCAATGTACTTTGCCACTTGATGTGGCCTCTTCTTGACTGGGCAGACATCCACTTGATGAGCAGTAGATTTGCAGATGTTTGGTAAATCACACATGGCTCTATGGTGTCCTGGGTCACCACAGTTAAAGCATGTCACCTGAGCACATGCACAATTCAAACTCCAACGAGGACCGACGAGCATGCACCACCTCGATCAATCGTCACCAGAAAGCACGGAAAAATAAGAGGAGAATGACATGGTTTCGGTCGGGTTCAGTCAGACTCGTACGATGCTGGGGTGCGTCCCAAGGAACGGAACGAACGGATGGACGAGGCAAGCCATCGTCCGTCGGTCGGGAGGGAGGCAATCAATCGAGGCGACGGCGACGGCGACGGCGACGCGCGCATGCATGGAGTACCATATTTAAGGTCGCGTGTCACCGCGCCGCAGGGTGACTGCCGCCTGCGGGGCTCACCGGCGACAGCGACGTCGACGCTGGGCACGAACCAGAACCAAACTGAACACTGAACCTGAATGGAATCGAGGACGACCGCGTACCCGCTGCTGCTTCCACGCGCGGCGAGCGCGCCACAATGCGATGCACGGAGCCGCGGCTGCGATTTGGTTGGGGGAGAGCCTGTTTCGGGCCGGACGTTGCGGAGGGGGTGAGGCGTCGCCGCTTTTGTCGTCGGTTCCGGGGAGCCGTTGCGGAGGGCGCGCGCCAAGCAGGTCGCCCGCACCCCCATCCAGTGCGCTCGATCAGCGTTTGGGCAGGGCAGGCCCATTTTATGTATATATTTCTGCGCCGGTTTTGGAAAGGTTTTCTCATTTCTTTGTATTTCGTTTCTTTTTTTTCTTTCTTTTGGTACTTTCTTCCATGTTTCCTTTTATTTTTCATTTCTTTTTCTGTTTTTTCTTTTTTAAATTATTTTTTCTGTTTCTTTCTCTTCTTTTTTTCGTGAACATTTTTCAAATATGTGACATCTTTAAGATCATAAATAGTTTTTAAAATTCATGAACAATATTTGAAATTACGATCATTTTTTGCAATTATGACGCATTTTAAAATTCATAAACTTTTTCTAATTCATGAACAATTTCTTAAATCGCTAACATTTTGCAAATTCACTACATTTGGGCAGGGCAGGCCCATTTTATGTATATATTTCTGCGCCGGTTTTGGAAAGGTTTTCTCATTTCTTTGTATTTCGTTTCTTTTTTTTCTTTCTTTTGGTACTTTCTTCCATGTTTCCTTTTATTTTTCATTTCTTTTTCTGTTTTTTCTTTTTTAAATTATTTTTTCTGTTTCTTTCTCTTCTTTTTTTCGTGAACATTTTTCAAATATGTGACATCTTTAAGATCATAAATAGTTTTTAAAATTCATGAACAATATTTGAAATTACGATCATTTTTTGCAATTATGACGCATTTTAAAATTCATAAACTTTTTCTAATTCATGAACAATTTCTTAAATCGCTAACATTTTGCAAATTCACTACATTTTTTGAAATTGTGTAAATTCTTTGCAACATGTGAACAGTTTTTTAAATTTGGGATTTTTTTTCAAAATCTGGATTTTTCCTGTTTCTGACAAACATTATTTTAGTTCAAGAACATATCTAAAATCCATGAAATGTTTTTTTAATTTATGTTTTTTTTATTTCGAACATTTTTCCAAATTCCCAGAGATTTTTTGCATATTGTGAATATTTTTCTATTAATTCA
This sequence comes from Aegilops umbellulata, assembly GCA_032464435.1. Classification (NCBI taxonomy): domain Eukaryota; kingdom Viridiplantae; phylum Streptophyta; class Magnoliopsida; order Poales; family Poaceae; genus Aegilops; species Aegilops umbellulata. The sequence goes on from CP136055.1 coordinate 508,729,350, forward strand.
TGAACATTTTTAAAATTGCAAACATTTTTTAATACAAACATTCTTTTTGAAATCGCAAACTAATTTTTGAAATCCATAAGCATTTATCATTTCCCAAACATTTTTAACTTACGATCACTTCACAATTGGCAACTTTTTTTTGAAATCCTGAATTATTTTTATAAAGGACAAAGTTGAAAAACAAGAAAGAAAGAAAAAAAACCTAGGGGCTTCCCGCTTGGCACATGAGGCCAGTTTTCGGGGCAGATCCTATTCGGCGATTTGGGCGCCCATTATAGGCCAGTTTGCAAACGGGCGCCTAAAGCACACTGGCCCTCCTATGAGCTAGGTCGTCCCGTTTTACTTTTTCTTTCTTTTCTGATAAAGAAAGAAAATAGGGTTCAACACTAGGGTTCGAACCAGAGACCTATGGTTCAGAGCATAGGCAACTAACCACAAGGCCATCTAGATCGACTGTGCCAACTCACAACTTTGCTCACTTTTATCCCCTTCAGTTCCGGTAACTTTTATCTTTATCCTTTTCTTTTCATATTTCATTTTTCTACGAACGGTTTTGTTTAGGTTTTTTATTTTTATTTTTCACATGAACTTTTTCTTCAAATTTTTGAACTATTTATAAATTGATGAGCTTTTCTTCAAAAGCGACAATTTTTTTTTCAGAATCGATGAACTTTTTTCAAAATCGGTAACATTTGTTTCAAAATTGATGAACGCTTTTTTCAAAATCAATGAGCCTTTTTGAGAATTAATGATTTTTATTTTTCAAATTCTGGTGAATTTTTTCAAATTCATTAATATTTTTTTAAAATATAGTGCATTTTTTAAAATTTATGAACTATTTTCGAAATTGATGAGCGTGTTTATGTTTTGTGAACCTATAATTTTAGAAAATCCGGTGAACATTTTCAAAATCATGAACATTTTTCAAAGTCGATGATCTTTTTCGATTTTATGAACAATAGTTTTTAAATATGAGAATTGATTTTTAAAAATTTCTGAATTCTTTTCAAAAAATAAATTTTATTTTGTCAAATAATTTATAATAGGACGGAAACAAGAGTCAAATAACGTTGTCTTCGAATATAAAATGTCAAAGTTATCGGATTGCAGTGGTTGTTGCTCTAAGTTCGTCCACGATGGCATGCGAGTTCGAACCCCGCTTTTTGCACAATAACAATGTTGATTTTTTTGAGCTGGATGTGAGTTATGCTGGGCCGGCCTACTATGGCTTGACTTCGAGCGCCAACTAACCTAAGCGACGTTGAGGTGCCAAACAGGAGCTCCCAGTGCGCGTACGGCGCCATATAGAGGCGACAAGTGGCGCACATGCAGCACGCCACTTGTCGCAACCAGGGAGTTTTTCTTTTTTTGTAGATTAACGTTTTATCTCTTAAACCATGCGTCCAAATCTCGAACCGCTTTCACCATTGGATTCCTCGCGTCGAGTTCTTCAGAACTAGATCCCATGTTGATAGGTATTGGTATAGGGTCCATGACTCCCTTCCATGATGATTGCCCGTTTGATTAACTACTGTGGCCGCCGACTTGCTGGTCCGGTGCGTGCCCAGAAAAAAGAATCCGAATCTTTTGAGCTGTCCTCGCATGCACCCAGAAGGCTGCCCGAATGTTGTGATCGAGAGCGATGGTTTGGGGGGAGTTTCCCCACCTGAATATATTACTCAAAGTGGCCGAAAGGCAGAGTGGTGATCCAGTTTATAAGAAAAACCGGATCGAAAACCTTAACAAATTGACCCCGTTTATAAGGGAAACCGGGCCGAAAATCATTCAAGGCATGGTCTAGCTGGCAGACATAAGACCATCACCATGAGAGACACAAGTAGATGTGGGGTGTCGTCGAGAGATCACAATACCAGGACTTTGCAAACAGCCGAACGCATTGGCGGGCATACCGGCCCCATGGCACAACTCAGGAGCATCCACAATCAACGAGTGTCATCCCAGACACGTACCTTGACTGGGGCTCCGCCATAGAAAGAACGGAACGAATAGCTAGTGAGAGGCATCTTGCGCCATCCTTGAGCAAAGTTGAGTCGAGACAACACCAAGAGCACCAAGCTCGCCGCAACACAACGGTAACCATGAGAGGGTCTTGAGCAACCATTACCAACCTGAGCCGCACGAGAACACCACCACCGTAGACGAAGAGCTCCATTCAACCGAGACCATCCATGATGCCTCAAGGCTATCGGTGCAGCCGAAAGGCAACGAGCGACCGAGTCCACACCCGGACGAAGAGTCACACGCTGCCGAGTCTACATCACAACAGCGGCACCGCCGGCGAAGCCGAAGGGCATCAAGGAGCCGAGTCTATACCCGGATCGCTTCTCCGAGCACACCAGCAGAAGCCGGCCGCGCCACCACCACCGTCCAAACCGCAGTGAGCAGCCACCACACAATCCACCAAGCTGATGCCTTCAGGAAGGAATGCGACGCGAATAGCGCCGCCATCGGCCGTTCCGGACGGACCAGGAACATGGGTTTCCCCAGGAGCCTCGAAGAGGAAGTCACCATGACATCGATGCCTCCAAGGAGATAAGCGGCACCCGCGGGCGTCACCATCGCCGGCTCCGGCAGGAGCTGTGGCTTTCGCCCAAGTGAGCAGACCACCTCCGAGGAGCACCGGTAGACTGCGAATCGCTGGTCCCTGCACCACCACAGAGTAAGGGTCACTGCAGCCCAACGCCGCATGTGACCAAATCCGGACCACCGCATGCCAGATCGTGCTCAGCCGCCATTGAGCAGCACCACCGCCTTAGGAACACCGCACCTTGCCGCCGACGAGGTCGAGCAGCACCATCGCACCGCAACCGTAAGCCTGCGAGCAGAGGACGGGGGGCTGCCACCCCGCCCCATTGAGGTCGACCAGATCTGAGAGCCAAGTCAGGGGCCCCGCGCGCCGCCACACGAGCCGGTCCCTAACCGCCGGATCCGCTCCATGCCAGGCCTGGAGACGCTGCCGGAGGAGCCACCCACCGGACCTGCTCCCCTGGCCACCGGGACAACGCCGCCGGCCGCCGAGCAGACCGAAGAAGAGCCACCCCATCCTCCACCGCGAGCACCCGGCGCAGCAGCAGCACCGCGCCCAGGCCCGACCACCACGCCGCCCGAGCGGCCGTAGCGGCCGCAGTCGCCATGCAGACCGAGGCCGCCGCCTCGGGGCTCAAGCTCCGCCTCGCCTAACGCTACGGCAGGGGAGCAGCGGAGGGCCGGCCTGGCGGCGCTGAGATCTGGGGGCCCTCGGGTCGCCTCGCGAGGGAGCCGTGAGTTACAATCCTCTTTGTGTCTCGAGAGCGATGGTAAATCTGCACATGCACAATTCAAACTCCAACAAGGACCGTATGGTAAATCTGCACATGCACAATTCATGTGCGTTCAGCTTACCACAAAGAGTTCGAACACCAGTATGGTACGAGGTGGAGGCGAGCTGATGGGCAAGGTTCAGTAAATTTTAATCCAGTGTGGAAGGACATGTGGAAACTAAAGATACCTGGGAAGATAAAACACTTTGGTTGGAAAGTTTTGCAGGGTACACTTCCTTGCTTGGGAGTGTTGGCAAATAGACATATTCCATGCACAGGGCTCTGCCCGGTCTGTAAAACTGGAGCAGAGGATATACATCACTGTCTTTTTAGGTGCCCGCGAGCAGCATCAATATGAAGACAGCTGGGCCTTGAGCATATTGTAACAGAAGCGGTGGCCGAAGACAGGTCAGGCTCCATCACCATGGAAATCCTGTCTAAATTACAGGGTGATGATCACGAGCTACCAAGAGCAGAACTGGCACTGGTTACGGCATGGTATATATGGTGGCAGCGACGACAGATCGTGAAGGGAATAGCGGTCCAAGATTCACTGAAAACAGCCCTAGCGATCAGAGTTCTGACGACGAACTACTTGAGATCAATGGTTACTAAGGGCCCAACAAGGACAAGTGATCATATATGGAAGAAGCCAGGCTATGAAATACTGAAGATTAATGTCGATGCTTCTTTTCATTATAAGACACTATCGGGGGCAAGTGGTGCAGTGGCTCGTGACGACCGGGGTGACTTTGTTGTAGCAGCAAATTGGTATATACCATTAGTTACCGGGGTTGACTCTGCGGAGCTAATGGCTATCAGGAACGGTCTATACCTTGCAGGCAATATTGGGTGTAACAAGGTGGTTCTGGAATCAGATTCTTCTTTTGTGGTGGACTCGATGAACCAAATTCATGAATATTTGGGGCCAGAAGTAGCCATCATCACGGAGTGCAAGCAACTCATGCTGGACTTTACGTCAGTATCTTTCAACCATTGCTACAGAGAAGCAAATCAAGTGACGGATGAACTAGCCAAAAACTCTTGGACGCCGCTAACTGCCACACGTGTGGGCGTTAAGGAATCTGCCCACACGTTCTGTGTGGTGCCTAAGAGGACCAGCCCACACGTCTGTGTGTGGGCAAAACAACTAGCGCCCACACGTCTCTTTTTTTCCTCCCGGTCCCTCTTACACGCGAGCGTGTGGGCGAAATAGATAACGCCCACACGCCTGGTACGTCAGGCCTCGTACCTCATGGTCCTGCATGTCCCACGTGACACTTTACCACGCATCCCGCAGTTGCCATGGGCCGGACCCTCGTCCATGTTCATTTAAGTGCAGTTGCCATGTCGCTGAACTACGGTTGCCATGTCGGACAACTACAGTTGCCATGTTTGCTCAACTGCAGTTGCCATCTCAGGTCAAAAAATTCCAGATTGCCATTTTTTGGACAACTACAGCTGTTGCCATGTGTGGTCTGGTCTACTGCAGTTGCCATGATTTCAAAACTTTAGGAGTTGCCACCTACTAACACTAGGCAGTTGTCATGTAGCGCTACAAAAAAAGGCATGGCAAAAAACATGTTCGGGTAAAAGAGAGAGTTGAGATGTGCTTACAAGCACGCTAGGGCAGTTGCCATTTAAAATGAAAGAGTTGCCATCGGCTTACGTGCATGCTAGGGCAGTTTGCCATGTACTATGCAAAACATATGGCAACTGACATGTTTGGGTAAAAAAAAGAGAGAGTTGCCATCTGCTTGCAATCACACTAGGGCAGTTGCCATGTACAATGCAAAACGCATGGCAACTGGCAGCTTGGGTGTGGGAGAGGAGGCAGGCGTGTGGGCGAGATGGCAAACGCCCACACACCAGCCTTGTGTGTGACCGAAAACTGATGTGTGGGCTAACTGCTAAACGCCCACACACCGGCCCCTCCGTGTGATAAAACGAATGTGTGGACGACCTCTCTCACACACCACACACGCAAATTGTCCTACGTGGCATACAAAATCAGCTAATTCGTGCCAAGATTCGTGCAGAAGTTACTGGACGGTGATGGAAGCGTGTGGGTGAGTTGGTCAATGCCCACACGTGTGGGCGTTAACATTTCCGAAACTCTTTTATGAACAGAGGTTCTGGGTTTTGGAATGTGATCCCTAACTTTATTTCAAATCTCCTTGTAAGCCATATGTCTATTGTTTTGGGAAATAAAGTCTTATTTGCAGTAAAAAAAAACTCCAACAAGGACCGACGAGCATGCACCACCTTGATCGTCGCCAGAAAAGCACAGAGAAATACGAGGAGAATGGCATGGTTCTCGGGTTCAGTCAGACTCGTACGACGCTGGGGTGCGTCCCAAGGAACGGAACCAACGAACGAACGGACGGACGAGACAAGCCATCGTCGGTCGGTCGGTCGGGATGCAATCAATCGAGGCGACGGCGACGCGCGCATGCATGGAGTAGTGTACCATAATTAAGGCCGCGTGTCACCGCGCTGCTGCAGGGTGACCGCCGCGCGCGGGGCTCACCGGCGACGGCGACGTCGGCGCTGGGCACGAACCAGAACCAAACCGAACCCTGAACCTGAATGGAATCGAGGACGACGCGTACCCGCTGTTGCTACTTCCGCGGCGCGGCGAGCGTGCCACAATGCGATGCACGGAGCCGCGGCTGCGGCCGGGGACTGTTTCGGGCCTGACGCTGCGAAGGGTTGAGGCGTCGCCGCTTTTGTCGTCGGTTCCGGGAAGCCGCGCGTCCTATATATACTAGTAGGGTGCCCGCGCGTTGCCACGGGCCTTACAAAAGTTGAGAACGTTTTTTTGTCAATATTATTATCAGTATTTGATGTTGGGTTATTCATTACATTACTATGCCTTCCTATTTATTGCAGGTTGGTTGTTACTGATTGCATTTCAAATTTCACATGTATAGAAAAGATAGCCAATAACATAAAAAATATTGAGATCCACTTCACTTAGAATGTAATTTGGTAACATATAGGATCAGATCTAATGCACAAAACACAATAACATAGAACTCTTTATTGTGCATTGCAATGATAGGTGGCACTTGGATGCCCTTCTATGCTTAAGATTAATCATCTCATGAAAGCATGTCTATTGTTATTATTCATTAATTAAATATGACACATATTGGATTTTGTTCCCTTATTCCAAGATTCTACAATCAGAATTCCCTAGCAAATCTTTACACATGAAATTAGGCACTTGAAACTGTATAGATTACTACATGTACCTCCTACCATTTAGAAACCATGGAAACACAAAATATTTCAACACTTTCCCATCTACTATTCATAGCTTGGACAAGCCCCATCTACTTTTCTTGGCTCAAAAGGACTGAGGCCCCTCCAACTGCACTCAACTTCTAGGATATCTCTTCTTTGAAGGCCATGAAAACAATCATTCGGTAAGATCGTTTGTGATTATAAATGGCATTTATAATTACTTGATATTCTCATATACAATATCTAAATAGTAAAATTTATAAATGCAATACATTAAAAGAACTAATGCTACTGGTATCCATAGCTAGAATACATAAATACAAATAATTAGAGGCATGAAACTCTAACATTAGATAGACCCATGTAAATTGCATACATGTAACCCTTATAAACTTGGCGTCTAATTTTTTTGCAGCAGGCTTTTAACCTATTCAACAAGTCAAACACTCGGAATGAAATTATGTCTTGGGTCTCGCTTCACCTATTCAGCAAGCTACCATCGACCATATTGCAGTCTATATGAAGAAGAGACGAACATCATATTCTGCTGAAAAACAACAATGTGAAGTTTATGGATATCATTGCCATTAATGTCACTAAATTTATTGATCCATAAAAACCATGAGTAAGTGCAAAAGAAAACGAATTTGGGTTGAGGGGAATAAGGAAGGATCAAACGAAAGAATGAATGGATCGCGCACATACTGTTCATAAGTTCTTCTCTGGATGGAAATGGAACCCAATACATGCCGCTGCAGCATCCTTCTTGTCCGCTCCGAGGAACCCCATTTGACCATTTCCTCCGGTACCGCCCACGACATCTTCTATAACATGTCCTCTTCCACCACTGACATCTTCTCCGCCATCTCATTCATGAAGCCCTGTCCACCATGTTTCACTTCATATTACATTACTCTCATGTATCACACATACTACAACTCAACCATGCATATAAGTGAAATATAGGAATGGATCTCTAGTACAACAATATATGCACACTTTTTCCAGAGTGACTTCTATGCTTGCTACTACTATCTTCTACACATAGACCAAGGTACTCTAAAGTGAATAAGTGATATTTCCAGATTAAAAGTTTGGCGTTGCTAATTTCAGTATCTACATAAAACAAACTTTAATAGAAAAACATCAAGTCTGTTTAGATATCTCTACCTAATATTAAAAGGATGATTGTTTCTAAAAGACATGCATGGCCATTGCTAAATATGGGTTTACTGGGTATTACTACCATTCTAGCATATGTCTAGGATAATTATTACAAAGTCCAAACTACCAAGGACAAGGAGTTATAGCACTGTCTCAAGATTCTAACTTCTGCCCCTGTCGCAAGATTCCGCCATACTGTTTTACCTATGTTTATTCAGATTGCATATTCAAAAAATAACTATACCAGTGAGCCTCATAGGTTAAACCGAGCTTGCACACGCACGCAGAAAATCAATCTAACTTCTCCCTTCTAACCCCGAACTGTCAACAAGAAGCACAGCGACAATGGTTAGTTGAATGTTTGTGTGTTGCCAATGGACTAACGGAAAATAGTGATTAAACAATCGTTTAAATTCAGAAATGTCGATCATGTTGACATATGGTTTGCATTCATATAGAGACAAACTAATATTCTCTCCTCTCCTCCTTGACAGTTGTCATGTCGCCTTAACCACCATCTCAAGCAACAAGGCCTAATTGGGGCTTTATATACGGATGAAATAACCACTTTGGGTGCTCCAGTAATGAAATAACCAGCAATTAAAATATAAACCTAACATCCCTAGGACAGTCTTCTGAAATATAAAAATCGAAGACCAAGTAAACTTTGCAGCAGTCACTACTTATTACATGTTTATATAAAAATCGATTGACTATCAATATTCATCAAACAAATAAATCTGATATATCATACGACAAATGACCTACTAAGTACAAGTTTCTAAAAGGGAGATGTATGAAGTGGTTAAACTCTCCAGGAACCTTAGAAACTTGAAGGCACATATTACCATATCCAAATTTCGAGCTAGTTGTCTAAGAAATTAAGTAGACAATGTAAGAAGATAGAGAAAATGTTATACCACACCAAAAGCTACATGCAGCATAGTGCAACAATGTTTGGAATAATTTGTATTGATGCATACTTGAGATCTAGCCGGTGTACTCTAATTAGAACAAGCAGAAAAAAGGGATCAGCACAAGGTCCATTAACAAAAAACAGTTAGCAGAGAAACAACTCGGCGAATCATTAACTTACAATCTTGCTTTTTGAATGTGCAACCCATAACCAGAGAAGCCTCTCGGCATTTGAGGGCTTGGGTATTCTCACAACATAGAGCAACTATAGCTGCGCCTCACTCCAAAAGGGGCCATCTTCACTACAAATAGAGCAATAAGTATCTCACTCCACTTGATGAGTTAGTCTCTTTACTTACACCCTTGTATGTGGTAGTGTTGTTACTCTGCAACTAATAAAGTCTCTCTACGTGAACTATTTTTTTGCCTGGTATCCAAACAAAGCATTTTTATTTCGCCACTGTATTGGGCTACTATTCACTCATAGGATTCTGCGATAGGATGCCTTATTCTTCATTTTATTATTGCTCGCTAGATTATTTTTAGTTCAATAGTTATCATACGACAAACCATTAAATTTGAAGAAACCCGACATCAACTCTATCTTGCTTCTACTAATAAAAAGCACTCTATCTCTATGTACTCCCGAATAGTTGTTTTCTTGTAAACAATTCAACAACACACAAGGATCTTTTCCTAAAACATCACCTAATGACAAAAGGATGCATTCAGAGAACTATAATTTATTCGATCATCATCATGCTTGTGCAAAGAACACTATGCTTGCACATAATAAGCATAAAGAAAATCATAGTCATCCACACTCCCAAGAGTAAGCAGGTAGTACATTAGTGCAAACAATTTAATAATCATAAAATAGCTAGATTGGCCATGAATACCAACATAGGAGACATGCTTTAGGTAGAGCAAATAATTTCTCCAGAGAGTAGCAAGAGTGCAAAAATGAAGCACATGAACAATTTCAAAATGCATTAGAATCTGCAAAGGGAGAAGGATGCGAACTAAATAGTCCAATCATATTGCAGAAGCAAAAAGTTTGGACGAAGAGTGGACATGTAGTTACTCATGATTCAAATATATCTATATTTATGTGAAACATAATGCCTACAATAACTAAGTAGATGGACAACCGCTACACACAATTCAGATTTATTCTAGTGCCTAATAAATGTCAGGGCCACGCCATGCAGAAACCCGAAGGATATTAATCCACACCAGCTCTTTCATGGAATCCCCTACCTAGACAAAGCTCCAACACACACGTGAAAATGCCTATATATAAGTAGGGGTTCGCGCACCTGTACCCTTGAGCCTGTGTGTTGCAACAAGAGAAAAAATAGTTCCTTCCATGTCCTTGGCTCAATAAATTGATATAAAATAATGCCTTGATATCCAATCTTGAGTATCAAAATATTTTATTTGTGAAAGAGGAAAAAGGTATTGTCTACCTCCCAGCTGGCTGCCCAATTGGATGAGCATGTGGGTTGCAAAAAGTGAGTTCGTATTGGCATTCCTTGGAGAACCCAATCTGCTTGATACTCATCAGGCCTGAAACTATTATGCCAAAAAAAGCAAGTATGAGATTTAGGATTCAGAGTACAGACCTTTAGAAACATAACTTTCTTTCACAAAAAAAGCTACCTGAACCAAGTTTGATGCCTACTAAAAAAAGTAGTATGTTAAATACATGCATCCAGTGAAACTTATATGAAAATAATGAAGCAACATGATGATAGAAATCGGAGATGGTACCAATTGATCTGCTGGTTGTCATATGTAGAGTTCGTACGTAAAGAAGCACGAACCATGTGAACTTGAGGTCCTCGGCGGTTTGTACAAATACTCATATCACCAATCCATGCAGCTGTACCACTCATATAACAACATGTGGAATTTAGATCCCGTCCAAAAAAACATGTGGAATTTAGATGGGCGGAAGAACATCACACTAGTAGAAAACCGGCCTTTTGTCCCGGTTCGTAAGGGCCTTTAGTCCCGGTTCCCGAACCGGGACTAAAGGGTCGTTACTAATACCCTCGCCCTTTAGTCCCGGTTCAAACCAGAACCGGGACAGATGGGCCTCCACGTGGCCGCTGCCGGCAGCCTAGGCAGGGGTCCTTTGGTCCCGGTTCATGACATAAACCGGGACCAAAAGGGTTCCACGCGTCAGCAGGAGGTTTTTCTTTTTTTTTTTAAAAAAAAGTGACGGTTTTAGGGGTTTAGGGGATTATTTTTAGGTTGTTATTAGCTAGCTAATAGAGAGAAGTGTCCTCTCTTATATATATATATATATATATATATATATATATATATATATATAATAACTCATGCATGCTCGCATCATACATCATCATATATAATAACAAGTCCTACTAATTAATCAAGCATCATCATACAACTTCTACTCGTTATTAATAATAAGTCATACGATCATCATCCTCATAGTCATCGAAACCCAACCCTACATAATTGTTCTTAGCACATGATCATCAGTATCTGCAGGTAGCTAGGATCGGACCTAAACACACTTAAGGTAAAATAGCATAAAACAATATAGACCCTGACTCTCCATTATGAAGAATGGAGATCATCCTGTCTCCAATTCTTGCGCCTCGCCTCCTTTTGCTTCCAAGAAGCTCCTTACGACTGTCCATACATTTTTTCCATCCTTTGATTGTCATGTCTCCACTTGTTTTAGAAATCCGGTATGGGCAGTTGAGATTCGTAGGATGACCTGGATATATGTTCAAAACATGAACGCTGCCGCCATTCTGATACATCAAATGAGGCACACACTCCTCTGGGATTCTCTGTTGAAAACATAGTAATAACTTCGTAGTTAGCAATGTACTAGTTTTAGAAGTATGCAAAGATGCACGGATGTCCTAATAGTAAAAAATCTTACGAGGGTATCTCCATGGTAGTTACCTTAGTTCAACACGTGCACTAGTGGCACGTATTGACCATAATGTTGAGGAGTTCGACTGTAGATATTGTAATTCTCAAGATCATTACAAAATCCAACCAGATGAGTTTTCTCCTTGTAAGTTAACTCAGAGCCATCGGTGTAATAAGTTCGATCTACCATATTCTGCACATTCTTTGATACTTCAAAATAAGCTGTCAATGGAAATAAGTTGTCAACTATTTTGAAATGAACATTATAAATTAGTTAATAATTAACTATGTTTAAGAAACTCACATAGCGGTAGAACTGGAGGAGTATCAACAAGGACCCAAATGTCCATATTGTCTTGCTCGATTTTAGGATGACCAAGATCCATGGTGACAAGCATACCCTCATCAAAACCATACAATTTGCAAAATGCTTCCCAATTTTTGCAACCAAAATGGGTTACGCTCTCAGCATTATACAACTTTACTTCAAAATCCACATCATGATGTGTCCTTAGGTGAATTTTCTTCGTTTCAAAATTTTCATGGTCTTCAAAATCCATCCTCTCCAAGACATAGCGTCTTGCATGGCATGGGATCAACTATACTCGAATTGTAAAAGATGAAAATTACACGTTGAAATAGTTGAAGTCATGCTTAATTATGAAAAAAAACACTTGTCGTCGTTGCGTACCGTTTCAACTTCGAAGGTCTCCTCGAGCTTAATGCTGAAGCGCCGACCATCATCCAGGTGAGGCCTGTCGCACTCACCTCGATCGTCGTGGCACCAGTCGCACTCCCCCGGGAGACTTTCGTCGTCCGATGATGACATTTCCTATACGTTCATAATTCAAAGACTAAATTAGATCATTATTATTCAACTAATCATATGCATATGCCTTGCATAGTGCTCTCCAATTTGAGCATTCAATAAGTAGTATTCAAATTAGGATGCCTTCAATTATAAGAAAAACTACATCATCTCCATGTGTCCGTACATCGAATATTATCACTAATACACGTCGAATACTATATATCATACATATCGCTAGTACAGCTAGAACCGTAGCGCCCGACGGGTATCGGCGCGGGCGGTGGACACCCAAAGGGAAGGAACCATCACAGCATCATAGCTCCAGTGAGATCCCTGAAGAACTTGCCAGGTATTCTCGAACCTGCCCTCCAACGCAACCATGTACCGACGGACGTGCTGGTCCTCCTCGCTGACACGGTGACGTACCACCTCCGCGGTGTCCGGAAGCCTCGGCACCGTCACTGGCCCACGCGACCGCCACCAAACAAGGATCGGGTCAACGACGGGCTGGCTCCTCACCAAGCTACGCCCCCCGGAAGGTAGCGCCTCCCAGTACCACCCCGGCGGAGCCCAGTCCCGGACATGGCCCATCTGGTCAAGTAGGTGTCGTCCGCCCCCGACTCGACGACGAGGATGCGGGATAGGCATCGTCCACGTCGATGCGGGAATAATTGCTTTAACTAAAAAAATAAACTAGTTCTATTAATTTTCTTCCTAAAAATAAACCAGTTTTATTAAATCAACTAGTTTAACTATAGTTCTAGTTAGTTCAACTATATATGAAGCACTTACTATAAATAAACTTGCTAAAAATGTAATTAGTTCAACTATTAAATCAACTAGTTTAACTATAGTTCTAGTTAGTTCAACTATTAAATCAACTTGCTAAAAATGTAGGAACAAAAAAATAAACTAGTTACTATAAATAGATCAATATTAGTAATCACGCTACTTACTATGAATAGTTAAATAAAGTAGTTTATTAAATCAACTAGCTAGTTCAACTACTATATATGAAGCACTTACTACAAATAAAATAAAATAGTACGACTTACTAAAAATAAACTAGTTTAACTATATTTCTATTATTTTTCTAACTAATTGTATTAAACACTTTCTCTTCTTATTTTTTCCTTTTTCCTCTATTCTAAATATGAACATATTCATAAATGACATATATCATTCACAATTTTCCTATACATACACAATAAATTGACAAAGAAAATACTATGAACAAATTAATTACACAATATGAAAAAAATCTAAGAGAAAAATCTATGAACTACACATCTAAATTACTACACATCTAACAAAAAATCTATGAACTACAAAAAAATCTAACAAAATCTAACTCAATTAATTAACTACTAGTAACATCAATTAACAAATTAAATCTCACGGCGACGGGGACGGCGACGGCGAGGTGCGGCGCGGGGCAGGGGCGGGGCGCGCGGGTCGGGGCGGCGTCGCGGGGCGGGAGGCGGCGACGGCGTCGATCGGGGCGGCGTGGGGCGTGAGGCGGCGACGGCGTCGATCGGGGCGGCGCGGGGCGTGAGGCGGCGACGGCGTCGATCGGGGCGGCGCGGGGCGACGACGAGGCGGATACGGTGGACGGGGCGGCGTCGGGCGGGCGGGGAAGAACGAACTGAACCAAAATTTCACGAGTGCTGCTTATATAGGCAGAGAATTGGTCCCGGTTCGTGGCACAAACCGGGACTAATGCCCCCTTTTAGTCCCCGTTGGTGCCACCAACCGGGACCAAAGGCCTCTTTTCAGCAGCCCAAAGGGCGGGAAGCGGCGGCCTTTGGTCCCGGTTGGTGGGATGAACCGGGACCAAAGGGGGGCAGTGGTCCCGGTTTGTGTCACGAACCGGGACCAATGCCCCCTTTGGTCCCGGTTCATCCCACCAACCGGGACCAAAGGCCTTCTGCTGCCCCGCGCCCAAAAGTTTAGTCCCACCTCGCTAGTTGAGAGGGCTCTGGAGTGGTTTATAAGTGCTGCTGCGCCCACCCTCTCGAGCTCCTCTCAACTGCAGGCTTTCGGGCCTAATCTGTCACTATGTGCCTGTGGGCCTACTGGGCCTCCTGCGGGCCTGAATCCTGGCCCATGGTAGGGTTTCTAGTCGTATTCAGGCCGTGGTGGCCCAGTAGGTGGCATTTTTTTTCATTTTTGCTATTTATTTTTTCGTTTCTACTTAGAACTAAATACTTGTAGTTTTTTAGTGATTTCTTTTTTCTTTTAGGTCACAAAAATTATAAACTTTATGTTAGTGCCATTAGTTTTCAAATTAGAATAGTTAAAATTAGAATTCTTTGAAATTTGTGTGAATCTATAGTTTGTGATTAACTTTACTAGTGCCATTATTTTTTCATTTCTACTTAGAACTAAATACTTATATTTTTTAGTGATTTCTTTTTTCTTTTAGGTCACAAAAATTATAAACTTTCTGTTAGTGCCATTAGTTTTCAAATTAGAATAGTTAAAATTAGAATTCTTTGAAATTTGTGTGAATCTATAGTTTGTGATTAACTTTACTAGTGCCATTATTTTTTCATTTCTACTTAGAACTAAATACTTATATTTTTTAGTGATTTGTTTTTTCTTTTAGGTCACAAAAATTATAAACTTTCTGTTAGTGCCATTAGTTTTCAAATTAGAATAGTTAAAATTAGAATAGTTTTTTGCTATTTATTTTTTCATTTCTACTTAGAACTAAATACTTATGATTAACTTTAATAAAAAATGAGCATAGATGCTTATTTTTAATGACTTATTACAACTCATAAATAAAAAGAAAAAATTAAATATAGAAGAAAAGAAAAAAACTATATAAAAAACTAGCTATTTATTTTTTCATTTCTACTTAGAACTAAATACTTATGATTAACTTTAATAAAAAAATGAGCATAGATGCTTATTTTTAATGACTTATTACAACTCATAAATAAAAAGAAAAAAATAAATATAGAAGAAAGGAAAAAAACTATATAAAAAACTACTCAGAAATGAGCATAGATGCGCTTATAGAGAAAATTCAAACTAAATTCATAACAAATTTCAGAGAAATTCGTATGAATTTAGGTTAAATTCCCTGTATAAGGGCATCTATTTTCATTTTCAGAGGAGCTCAAAAGGGTAGAGAGGGAGGGTCTTATAAACCGGTCTGATTCCTCTTCGGTAGGCAAGGTGGGACTAAACTCTGGCCGCGACAAGGACCAACCCTTTAGTCCCGGTTCGTGCCACGGACCGGGACCAATGGTGGTGGGCCAGGAACCAGGCACATTGGTCCCGGTTCGTCCCACCAACCGGGACCAAAAGGTCCAGACGAACCGGGACCAATGGCCCACGTGGCCCGGCCGGCCCCCTGGGCTCACGAACCGGGTCCAATGCCACCATTGGTCCCGGTTCTAGATTGAACCGGGACTAATGGGCTAACCCACCCTGGACCATTGCCCCCTTTTCTACTAGTGTCAGTAGATACAAGGTGCTTGCAATAGAGATCCACGGACGGTTGCAGTCGAGGTAGAGGCCTCCTGGTCGATGACGAGCTGCTAGATGAGCTCGAGCACCCACCTTCTGTCGGGCTGCTGCTGCGCCGCCGAGGTGTCGGCTCTATGGCGGCTCCCCCGGCCGGATCTGGCCACAGCGACGATCTGAGTGGCAAGGCTTGTGATGTGCAACAAAATGGAACTGATGGCAACCATCTCCATTACAATTTCCGTTTATATCCTACTGTAAACACAAGAGCTAGGATGAAAATAATAACTTAAACCAATCATGCATAAAGATCACTAATCTGATGGTAAATTTGAGATAGCCTAGATGTTGTCGTCAATGTTATAAACCACAGATCATTAGGAATCAACACTAACCATGGAAAATTTGGTAGTCGCTGCTTGCTGTAAACCTAAACTCTCTGCTATGGAGCATTGACATCTGCTTCCAGGCTCCAGCTGCTGGCCCATGGGATCTTCCATATGAACCGCCAGCTCAGGCTTGGCAATATTAATCTGATGCTACGCCATAGAAACCTAAAACATCAACACCATAATGCAATTTTAAGAAGGCTGTCATTTGCCTGAACAGAAAATCCATAGGAACTCTGAATATATAGTAGTACCTGCGGATCCCGACATTGATCTCAACATTACACTCCTCCTGCCAGCCAATAAACTAAGTTAACTGTAAATCAGGAAGTTTTAAAATAATATTGTTTGAATAGTGGATATAAGCACACAACCAATTGCTGTAGGTCAAATATATATGATGTGAAGACTGACTTAAATCAACGCACACATGAGACTTGACTGGAGCGCAGAGGCGCCCATAGGCCAGGTCATAACCAAAAACTCATCTCGAGTTTGAGCTCTTTATTGAGAATCAGGCAAAGAAACATAGAAAATTTAAGAGAAGAGCAAAAATTTACTGGGTGGATAGACTGCCGATCCAGCCGGAGAGGAAGCTATCAGGCACCATGGTCCCAGTTGCGGAAGGCCTCGATGGCAAATAAGAACCCCAGCCGGCAGGGCGGTGCTGAGCAATGGCAAGACGGAGACGTCGACGTGCTCCACGCGCAGCCCCGGGACAGACTACTCGAACACCTCCGCCGCTGGTCAACGACAGGTCAGCTGCATTGGTGCGTGCATGAGCGAAGAGAAGAAGGTTCGGATCAGAGAACGTACTGGCGTAGAGGATGCCTTGCGGAGAGAGCCCCTCCTCGAGATGCTCAAGCCATACCATACTGCATCCCGCGCAGCCGCCGTTGACCACCGAACCACATCATCCCACTTCGACCTGCTTCGGTAATTATACTCCAGTTCAAAGCAATAGTTGGTTGATTTCCAGTTAAATTATACTCCCTGCTTGGCAAACTGAAACTATGATTATCCTAAATCATACTTCTAGAGTTGCTGCAGATCAACAGCTGCTCTGAGTACAAGAACTCTCCCCCTATCTGCAAGATCAGCAGTAGAAACAGTACATTTTTTGAGTATATTTTCAAAGTACTTCAAGCAGGATAATTGAAGTTACTGAAATTTTACTAAAACTGTGCCTACGGCTACATGTCCTACTCATAATCTGTACCCATAGACATACAAATAAACTGAACCCTACTCCTAATCTGTACCCAAGCAGTACTCCAAATTTAAAGGGAGGAGACAGGGGAAGCTCACCATGCAATGGAGATGCTAGCGAAGAGGAGCATCGTCGAGCAGGGTGTCCTCAAGCAGATGTTCGTCGTCGAGCATCACCTGTTCGCCTCCCGGTCCTGGGTGTAGTAGGTTTAGGCGGGGACGCCGGCGTGGGCGCGCGCGAAGGGCTTGGCGCTGGCTGGGTCGCGCACGACCTTGTGGAGCCGCGGCCACGACAGCACAAGCGCCTACAGCCTCCGGCCACCGTCGGTTGTGTGCTCGGAGAAGACGCTGCGGGAGGCGAACAGGCGATGGACGGGCCCGGGTGGCCGAGCAGGCAGTGGCGGAGCTATGTGCAAGCCTGGGAGTGCTGTGGCCCCAACAACTTTGGATCAAATTATGAAGTTTTTTTAGAAAAGGGCTTAGATGAGATTTATTTTAGCAGTTTACACCCTCAAACACCCATCATTTAGCCTTGCCCCCCCCCCCCCCCCCAGCTGTTCCTACCTAGCTCCGCCAGTGCGAGCAGGAGCAGCGCGTTGGCGCCGCCCGCCCACACCGAGGTTGTCGCTCGATCTGCGACGAGGGGAGGGGAAGAGAGGGGGCCACGACGGGAGGTGAAGTCGCTGATTCTGGGAGGAGGTGGGGAGGGCTCTGGGGATGCGTCGGTGCGTGGGGAGGGGCCGCCGCCGAAGAGATCCAGATCGAGCGGGGTGATCCAGATCGAGCGGGGTTAATTTTCGTTGGTTAACCGTGGTAGATTTTTTTAGGTCGATTTTCTGTCGCTGAACCGTAGCGTTTTACAACGGGCCTAGTTGTAGCATGCCCTTTTTTTGCTCGGTCTGGAGGGAGGAAGTGGGGGATCGCTGGGTAGCGAAAGGTGGGAGGAGGTACCAAAAAAAACCAGGGGAGGTGGGACGAAAATTGACTGGTGGAGACTACCAACTGCTTCGTTAGGAGTAGCGATATGGCGCGCAGGTCGCCCGCACCCATCCAGTGCGCTCAACCAGCGTATGGGCAGGCCCATTTTAGGTATATTTCAGCGCCGGTTTTGGAAACGTTTTCTCGTTTCTTTGTATTTTGTTTCGGTTTTTTTTCTTTCTTTTTGGTATTTTCTTCCACGTTTCCTTTTTTTATTTTTATTTTTATTTTTCTCGGTTCTTTTTCAAATTATTTTTCTGTTTCTTTATCTTCTTTTTTCGCGAACATTTTTCAATATGTAACACCTTTTTAAAATCGAGAATATTTTTGAAAATTCATGAACATTTTTTGAAATTACGATCTTTTTCGAAATTATGACACTCTTTAAAAGTCATAAAATTTATAAATTCATGAAATTTTTGAAATCGTGAACGTTTTGTAAATTCACGATATTTTTTGAAAATGTGTAAATTCTTTCCAACATGTGAACCGTTTTTTTAATTGGGGATTTTTTAAAAAAATTCTGGAATTTTCCTGTTTCTGACAAACATTATTTTAGTTCATGAATATTTTCAAAATCCGTGAACAGTTTATTTTTTAATTTCTGTGTTTTTATTTCGAACATTTTTTTAGATTCCCAGCGATTTTTTTGCATATTGTGAATATTTTTCTAGTAATTCATTACCATTTTGCAAATTGCAAACATTTTTTGAATAGACAAACATTCTTTTTGAAATCGCAAACTTATTTTTGAAATCCATAAGCATTTATCATTTCCCAAACATTTTTAATTTACAAACACTTCATAATTTGCAAAAAAAAATTGAAATCCTGAATTATTTTTAAAAAGGACAAAGTTGAAACAGAAAAAAAGAAAGAAAAAAACCTAGGGGCTTCCCGCTTAGCACATGAGGCCGTTGGGGGGGGGGGGGTGCACGCTCCCTGTTCCGGGGCAGATCCTATTCAGCGATCTGGGCGCCCATTATAGGCCAGTTTGCAAACGGGCGCCTAAAGCACACTAGCCCTCCCGCGAGCTAGGCCGTCCCGTTTAACTTTTTCTTTCTTTTTTGATAAAGAAAGAAAATAGGGTTCAACAGTAGGGTTTGAACCAAAGACCTATGGTTCAGAGCATAGGCAAGTAACCACAAGGCCATCTCGATCGACTATGCCAACTCACAACTTTGCTCACTTTTATCCCTTTCAGTTCCGGTAACTTTTATCTTTATCCTTTTCTTTTCATATTTCATTTTTCTTTGAATGGTTTTGTTTAGTTATTTTTATTTTTATTTTTGTTTTTCACATGAACTTTTTCTTCACATTTTTGAACTATTAAATCGATGAACTTTTCTTCAAGATCGACAAACATTTATTCAGAATCGATGAACTTTTTTCAAAATCGGTAACTTTTGTTTCAAAATTAATGAACATTTTTGCAAAATCTATGAGCCTTTTTCAGAAGTGATGATTTTTACTTTTCGAATTCCAGTGAAGTTTTTTCAAATTCATTAATATTTTTCAAAATTTAGTGCACTTTTTTCAAATTTATGAACTATTTTAGAAATTGATGATCATTTTTATGTTTTGTGAACATTTAGCTTTTGAAAATCCGGTGAATATTTTTTCAAAATCGATGAACTTTTCCGATTTTGTGAACAATTTTTTTAAATACAAGAATTAATTTTTAAAATTTTCTGAATTATTTTCAAAAAAATAAAATTTGTTTTGTCAAATAATTTATAATAGGACTGAAACAAGAGTCAAATAATGTTGTCTTCGGATATAAAATGTCAAAGTTATTGGATTACAGTGGTTGTTGTGCTAAGTTCGCCAACTAACCTAAGCAACACTGAGGTGCCGAACAGGAGCTCCGAGTTTCAGGCGCATACGGCGCGATATAGAGGTCCCGCGGGGATCCTATTCGCCGCACTTTTTTTAGACAATTCACAAAGCTTTTATTGATCCGTCACCAAAGTTACAGGGACGAAAGAGAGGTTACCGGGGTGGCCTAACCAAACATGGCGGCCACCTCTGAGCTTTAAAGCATGCTTCGCTAAATTGTGAGCCTCGACATTCGAGCTCCTAAACTCATGAGAATAAAATACATGAAGTAAACTACGAGAATGTTCTAATATTTCATGAATAATTGCATCATAAACCCCTCCGCGTTGCTGCTTGATGTCGTCAACCACGATCTTGCAATCAGATGCCACCTGAATAGAGCGGAGATGTAAATCATCTGCCAATGCCAATGCCTCTCTAACCGCAAGTGCTTCGAGAGTGGTGGGATCAGTGATGGATTTGAAGCCAAAAGTTGAAGCACCCAGAAGAACTCCTACACCATCTCTAGCAATAACTCCAACTGCTCCCACCCCCGATCTCCCGGCCACTGCAGCGTCCACATTGATCTTCATCATATTGGCCCGGGGGGCGATCCGGTGATTTGCGCGCTTACCCTAGTACTACCTCCCACCGGCAACGGCTTCCTCAGAGTGTGTAAATCTGCCAAGTATGACTGTATGAACAGGTGGGTGGACAGCAGGCTCTGGTGGATGTCCTCATACACAAATTTCCTCTTCGCGCTCCAAATAGCCCAAATTGTGACCGCCATACGCATGAACATGTCCGTCGTTAGCGCTTCATTCATAGCAAACAACCAGTCCTGTGGATTACTGTTAATATGCTGGCTCATCACCTGGACTAGATCCTCATCCGCTAGAGATCAAATGCAGCGGGCCATTGTACATTCAAGCATTGTATGTCACCAAGAATCGTGAACTCCACATATCTTGCACGCAGCTGAATCAGCCATGTGCCGGTGTTCGAGCACATCTGCGTTGGGTATTGAACTTCTCGCAAGTCTCCAGAGGAAATGCTTAATCTTGGGCGGGACTCCTATTCGCCGCACATGTTGAGGTAAGGCGCGCGCGCAGATTTGGGCCGTCACAAGTAGGCTTTTCCAGGAGACTCCTTTCCAGTCTTGGAAGGTTCTAGAATGGAGCCGATGATGGGCCAGCTCACAAGAGATCTGGTTTGTTGACGCTGATGTCATGCATTTTTCTTTCAACTATTATATTATTTTTATTATTAATATATTAAAAAAATGATTTATTTTAGCAAAAATGTCCCTGCGTTTCAAATAAATGTATGTGAATTTCTTTTAAATTATGTACGCAAATTAGAAAAATAAATGTTTACATGATAAAAAATATTTTGTGCCATTAGAAAAAATGTATGTGACATTTTAAAGAAATAATACCATTTTTTAACAGACGTCATGAAATTTAGAAAATGTTTATACAAATGTAAAAATATGTTCATTTTGTTAAAAAATGCTTATTGTCATTTAACAAATGTATGTGACATTTGAAAGAAATACTCTCACATTTCAAAAAAATGTTTGTGATATTCAAGAAAATTTAAAAAATTGCAAATAAAATATTTGCATAGTTTAAACAAAATGTTTATTGCCATGAAAAATGGATTAACACATGGTTTGGAAATGTTACCGAGTATTTCAAAAATTGTAGAAAACATGTACTTCAAATATTTTTAATCATGTATTTGATTTTATTAAATGTATCTAAAAATAATGTTTCAGATGTGTACAAAAAGTGCATGATGTGTATGAAAAGGAATGCACACCAAAACATGTATTCGAAAAGGCCCCTCCCTTCCTTACTCTTTTAAAGTTTAAAGGGAATGAAATAACAAAAAATGCACACAATTTACCCTGTAAATTTGTTTCACAATATGCGAAAAAACATGTAATAGTGGATTTTTGCAAAAATAAAGAAACTTTAGTAAGAAGGAATGAATTAGTGGCATTCATATTATTCTTAAAGAAGAAGAAAACAAAATAAACCAAAACACATTCAGAATAATGACATTTCCTAAGGAAGAATGAACTAGTGGTATTGATTTTATCCAGTAAAAAACAAATAATGACAAAATTTGCACACAGTTTACACAAAAAATGCGACCTTTATAATATGCAAGTATAAGCATATAATAATGGAATTTTCGCAAAGAAAGTTTCTCACAAGGGAATGAAGTAGTGGGAGTTTTATTACCCTCATAGAAAGAAAATAAAACAAATGCTGAAACAAATTAAAATAACAAAGTTTTCTAAGAAGGAATGAATTAATGGCACTGGTATTACCATTTAAGAAGAAAGAACATGAAAAAAACACAAGGACAACGTTTGCACTCAATTAACACGGAAATTGTGCTTATTATAATATACAATAAGCTTATTATAATATATAATAATAAGCACATAATGGTACAAGTTTCACAAAAAGGAAGTTTTCGATGAAGGAATGTATTAGCAGCATCGGTGCCCTCAAAGAAGAAAGGAAATGAAATAAAAACTAACAAGAAAAATCAAAATAATGATGTTTTACAAGAAAGAATGAAACAGTGGTTTTGGTTACCCTTCAAGAAGAATTAAAATAAAATAAAACCAAAATAATGATGTTTTCTAGGAAAGAATGAATTAGTGGCTTTGGTATTACCCTTGAAGAAGAAAAAGTGAGATAAAACTAAAACAAAATTAAAATAATGAAGTTTTCAACGAAATGATGAATTAGAGGCTTTGGTATTACCCTTTAAGAAGAAAGAAAGTTAATAAATACAACACAAAATCAAAATGATGGAGTTTTCTGAGGAAGAGTGAATTAATCCTTGAAGAAGAAAGAAAATAAAAAACAATAACAAAATTTGCTCACCATACACACAAAATTATGTTTTATAAAGTATGCAATTTCCTAAGAAGGAATTAATTAGTGGCCTTTGTATTACCCTTAAAGAAGAAAGAAAATGAAGGTAAAACTAAAACAAAATAAAAATAATTAAGTTTTCTAAGGAAGCAAGAATTAGTGGCGTTGTTATTACACTTTTCAAAGACAACAAATGAAACAAAAACTAAAACAATATCAAAGTAATGAAGTTTTTATAAGGAAGAATGAGTTAGTGATGTTGGTATTACCCTTTAAAAAGAAAGAAAATAAAAAATAATAATTAAGCAAATACTTTACAAAATTTGGACACAATTTAGTCAGGAATTGCGTATTTATATTGTATGTAAGAATAAGCATATAATTGTGAAATTTCACAAAAAATAGTTACTAAGAAAGAACAAATTAGTGGCATTGATATTACCCTTAAAAAGAAACAAGACAAAATAAAATTAAATAAAAATAAAAAAATAAGAAGAAGTTTTCTAACGTACAATAAACTAGTGACGATGGTATTACCTTTGAAGAAGAAATAAAATGAAAAAAAAACTTTACAACTCTATGTTTTTTTAGTATGTAAGAAAAAATAATAGTGCAGTTTTCATACTTTATAAGCATATTATATAGTACTTACATGTATACATTCTGAACTCACCCAACATTCCAAAAATACCCATAAAAACCGACTAAACATAAAAACAAAATGGAAAAAATGCATACAAACAAAAAATGAGGAAGCACTGTAGGCCTATAAACAAGCAACTGTAGGCCTATAAATAGAAATCGACTGACCCAAAACAGTGGCTAGTCAAAATTTTGGGCTAAGAAAACAACAACAGTCACAAGTGAAAAAAAATGAATCTTGAAGTAAAAATACTAATCAATGACCTAAAAAATCAATTGACCCAAATTGAATTTTCAGGCACTAAATTGGGCCAGCAAACGGAATCCTTTGCCTATTTTCCTTCCATACTGCATGGCGGCTTTCCGAACCTAGAGCACGTCCGACGTTGGGTGGGTTTCCGGACCCGGCTAGAACTCGTCGCGAACATGATAGATATAACGCCCGCCGCCCGCGTCCCCTACTGGTCCCCAGGCACGGCGCTGAGACCCCCGTGCACGTGCCTCCGCCGCTCCGTGCATCCGCAATTGGAATAAGCGACATGGCGGATGACGAGACAACCTCCAGGGGCATGACCGCGGTCGCCTCCCGAATCGCCTCCATCTGCAATGATCGGTGGCCACGGGGCACCTGGTATTGCAGCCCTGAGCGCCAGGCGAGTCGATGCCGTTTCGGCCATGATCGAAGAGGTCGCACAGGGAAGGAGAAGGAGGACGACGAGGAAGCGGCGCATGGGCAACTCTCGCTGCTACGAGGAAGTGTGCACGCTCAGCGGGGGCCCGTTCGCTATGTCCTCAAGGTGCGGAACCGCGCCACCGGCAAGACCGTCGCCGTGAAGGCTCTCCACTGCGAAGGGTCGGACTCCAAACATGTCGTCGATGAGCTCCTTCGGGAGGCCTGCATCATGGAGGCATGCGGCGGCCACCCCTCCCTCGTGTCCCTGCGCCGCCCGTGAATCAATGGAAGGCTGACCCGCGGCAGCCTTCGCATTGATTCCCGCGGGAAACCGAGGCGAGGAGGACGACGAAGGTTCTCGGCGGGTCCACTAGTTTTCGCGCCAAATTCGTTTCCCCTGGCGCCCCCAGCGCGCCGAGCTCGGCCTGGGTCCGCCGGCGCCAATTTCGTCCCTAACCGGCGAAATTTGGGCTCCTGGGGGTGCGACTGGGCTGATTTTTTCGAGCCGGCGATAAAAAAAGGCGGAGGGGGGGTGGGGTGGGGGGTGGCGAGCGAAGATGCTCTTAGTAGTCATTCAGTTATAGCAATCGTATGGAAGAGGTGTCCCGCTGGAATCCCGAATTGTGTGGCAGAGCTGAAATTGTAGCTGTTGAAGATTAGTTGTGAGCCGCCGCAATATCAACTTAATATTGGTCGAAACAAGCATTGGTGGTGCAATGAATGATAGCTGCTGGTTGGATCCTGAACTGAAGGTTTTCAGTAGCAGGTTCAGGAGTTCCAAGATGTTTCAGTACAGTACACAACACCAACAGTAATCTATGTCTTGCAATTTTAGCTCCATCACAATGAAAACAACACATGGCGAGGTAACAACAAGACTACCACCAACAAACCATATCTATCAAACAGCTTGGTCGTACCCAATTTACACAAAAAATGTGCTTTTTTATAATATACAAGAATACACACATCATAGTAAAAGTTTTACAAAAAATTTCTGATGAAGAAATGTATTAGCGGCATTAGTACCCTCAAAGAAGAATGGAAATGAAATAAAAACAAAAAAAATCAAAATAATGAAGTTTTACAAGAAAGAATGAATTAGTGGCTTTGGTTACCCTTTAAAAAGATAGAAAATGAAATAAAAATAAAACAAATCAAAATAATGATGTGTTTCCAGGAAAGAATGAATTAGCGGCATTGGTATTACCCTTTAAAAAGAACAAAAATAAAATAAAATTGAAACAAAATGAAAACAATGAAGTTTTTAAAGAAATGATGAATTAGTGACTTTGGTATTACCCTATAAGAAGAAGAAAAAACAAATAAAAATAACACAAAATCTAAATCATGAAGTTTTCTAAGGAAGATTGAATTAATCTTTTAAGAAGAAAGAAAATAGAAAACAAACAATAACAAAATTTGCACACAATATACACAAAATTATGTTTTATAAAATATGCAATAATAAGAACATAATAGAGGAATTTTCACAAGAAAGACATTTCCTAAGAAGGAATGAATTAATGGCATTTGTATTACCCTTAAAGAAGAAAGAAAATGAAACAAAAACTAAAAAAAATCAAAGTAATGAAGTTTTTCTAAGGAAGAATGAGTTAGTGGCGTTGGTATTAGTATTACCCGTTAAAAAGAAAGAAAATAAAAAAAGAAAATACTTTACAAAAATTGCACACAATTTACTCAGAAATTGCGTTTTTTATTGTATGCAAGAATAAGCATATAATTATGAAATTTCACAAAAAATAATTACTAACAAGGAACGAGTTAGTGGCATTGGTATTGCCCTTAAAAAAGATAGAAGATGAAACTAAAATTAAAACTAAATAAAAAATAAAGTTTCCTAACGTATAATGAATTAGTGACGATGGTATTACCCTTGAAGAAGAAATTAAATAAGAAACTTAGCAGCTCTATGCTTTTTTTTAATATCTAAGAAAAAATAATAGTGCATTTTTTGTACCCTGGTATAATTTATACGCATATTATATTGACTTACATGTATACATTCTGAACTCACTCAACATTCCAAAAATGCCCATAAAACCGACTAAAAAGAAAAAAAGAAAAGCAAAAAATGCACACAAACAAATGAGGAAGCACATGAGCTTCAGCCCATATAGAAACTGACTGACCCAAAACAGTGGTCAGTCAAAAATTTGGGCTCAAAACACAACAACAGTCTGGAGGGTTTAACAGCCACACAACAACAATCTTGTATCCCTTTGAACATCTTTGAGTAATAAATAAAGTGTGTTTAGACTAAAAAAACACAGCAACAGACACAATTGAAAAAAAGAGAGCACGAATCTTGAGGTAAAAATCAACCGACCCAAATTAAATTTTCGGGCACTAAATTGGGCCAGCAAACGGAGTCCTTTGCCTATTTCCCCTCCCCCCTACTGCATGGCGGCCTTCCGACCCCAGACCACGTCCAACTTTGGGTGGCTTTCCAAACCCGGCTAGAAATCGTCACGAACATGCTCGATATAAGGTCAGCATTCCTACTAGTCCCCAGGCACGGCGCGGACATCACCGTGCACGCCCTCCGCGCGCTCGCAATGGGAGTAATCCACATGGCGGGCGACGAGACAGGCTCCGGGGGCATGACCACCGTCGCCTCCCGAATCGCCTCCATCTGCACAATGATCGGTAGCCACGGGACACCTGGTACTGGTACTGCAGCCCTGAGCGGCAGGAGAGTCGCTGCCGTTTCGGCCATGATCGACGAGGTTGCCTAGGGAAGGAGGAGGAAGACGACGAGGAAGCGGCGCATGGGCAACTCCCGCTCCTACGAGGAGGTGTGCACGCTCGGCGGGGGCACGTTCGGTGACGTCTTCAAGGCGTGGCACCGCTCCACCGGCCAGACCGTCGCCGTGAAGGCTCTCCGCCGCGAAAGGTCGGATTACAAACATGTCGTCGGTGAGCTCCTTCGGGAGGCTTGCGTCATGGCGGCATGCGGCGGCCACCCCTCCCTCGTCGCCCTGCGCGGCGTCGTGCGCACACCACGCGACACCAAGGGGCGTAGGGACTACTTCCTCGTCATGGAATTCGTCGGGCCGAGCCTGCGGAAGGTCCTCAACAAGCGAATCCGTCTCGGTCGCCGGCTGTTCTCGAAGAGGGACGTGCGCTGCATCGTGCAGCAGCTGCTAGCCGGCGCGGAGGCGATGCACACGCACGACATCATGCACCGCGACATCAAGCCTGAGAACATCCTCGTGGTCTAGCACAGCGGCAGCATCGTCGTCAAGATCGGTGACTACGGGGCGGCGATGTCCACGGCCGAGCGGGACCCCGAGAAGTATTGGGCTGCCGGGACTTGGGTGTACAGCGCGCCGGAGATGCTGCTGGAGGAGCCCGGCTACGGCACGCGCGTCGACCTGTGGTCCATCGGCTGCGTGATGGCGGAGCTCCTCACCGGGAAAAAGCTGTTCCCACGGGACGGCATAGACGAGCTGCTCTACAAGATCTTCGATCTTCTCGGCATGCCAGGCGGGAGACACTAGTGCAGAACCGGGCAATAGCACCGGTTCGTAAGGCCCTTTAGTGCCGGTTCCGTAACCGGCACTAAAGTGTGGGCACTAAAGCCCCCCCCCCTTTAGTGTCGGTTCAGCATGAACCGGTGCTAAAGGGCAACCACGTGGCACGAGCCAGCTCCGGAGGCCGGGAGCCCTTTAGTACCGGTTGGTGTTAGTAACACCAACCGGTACTACAAGGTTTGGGGGGTTTTTGGTTTTATGATTTCTTTTTCATTTAATTTTGTGTTTTCCATTTTAATTCTTTTTCGTTTGCTGGTATTTTACGATACTACACATTGTACACGTTATGCATATATATATATATATATATATATATATATATATATATATATATATATATATATATATATATATATATATATATATATATATATATATATATATATATAAATAGAATTTCTAGTAGAACCGATCATATATATATCATCAAATGTCTCGCAAACCACCATATTAATTACACATACACACATGTATAGCTATATACAATTTCTCCTACATGTTGCCTTCGGAGTCAGTGGCATTAGCCTAATTGGTGCCTTCGGAGCACGATGACAATTGGAAGTGGTTCATGGGGGCAGTAGCAGGTAATAGTATTCTCCCTTCGGATTTATGACCTGGTCGAGCAAAAATCCCGCTATTTCCTCTTGAAGTGCTTGTACGCGCTCCGTTTCTAGGAGCTTGTCCCGCACCTCTATGAACTGTTAAGAAGGAGATCAATATGCATGTGTATTAGTTGTGTGACTAGATATCGATAATGGTGTAAAAATTGTGAATAGTGTTCTCACAAACGTACCCATTCCTGTCTTCGAGATCTGCTCGTTTCGGACGCCATCATGCGAATGTTCTCGCAAATGCAGCATGCACACATATCAGTCTCCTGCGCCTGCTTCAGGGCCTTTATGATAATGGAATTTGATTAGATAATAATTAATCAAGCATGATAATTAAAGAGATGATAGCTATAGCTAGCTAGCTAGTACTACTTAATTACTTACCTTGGGTCAAAACCATTTCAGTTTTTCTTTCCATTCGCCTGGAGTGACGCTGATGAACCTTGCCCAAGCCCTGCCCGCTGACAAAGAAAATGAATAAAGGGGTTATTAAATAGTTCATATCATGAAATGACGAACTAAATAGGCCAAGATATATAGTTTAATAATGATTGAAATTACCTGTTGACTATCCCAAACAAATTGTTATAGTCAGTTTGTATTTTGAGTAGTGAGTCCAGTATTTCAACTGTTCCGTCGTCAACTTTAATGATACACAAGATCCAGTGAAATCTGCATGCACACACGTTTGCATGTCTTAATTAAGCAGTCATATGTAAGCAAAAACATGTAGCTAGATAGTAGGCAAAAACAGATAATTTGTAGTACAAGACAGTGTGACTCACTGGAAGTTGTAAGAAAGTAGTATATCTTCATGGTATTTGAGGCGCTTCAAGAACTGTAGCATGCTGTCCTCTACATGCTTTGCATGATATGCATCTATTCTCCATGTGTATTCATTAACGGTGTTTGGGTCAATGAACCCAATGCCATAGCGTCCACCTTTTTTCATTTCATACATCTTCATCCTGCATAATACCACAGAAAACAATATAGTGAGGATATAATTACAGGTAATGATTGATCAAAAGGATCACTACAGCTAGCTTTGAGAGACTTAAATTACAGAAAGAAATCACTTACAGACAATAGCAACTGACGATAGATTTGTCGAGTGCGTCTTGATTGTATAACTGAAACAGTTCAGAATACTCAACGGCCACAGCTTTCTCATGGTAGTAATGATCCTTCTCGACATTCACCATGAGGGACTCTCGATTGGAAATCTTGGTAATGTTCATGTACCATTGATGTAATTCATACATTCTCGTTGGGAGCTTCTTGACCTCGTCTGGCTTGACCAAAGGTTCGCCCCGGACATATTTCTATTTTATTTCCTCCTCTGTAAGCACAGGCATGGGCTCGATCTCGAGGAGTTGTCCAACAGTGATGTTGAGAACTTCAGCCTGCATTATATGCTCCTCGGTTATTACCACATTGCCCACCTCGAGAACGTAAACTGTTTGCCCACAATAATATTGGGCGCGCGTACTGTCACGTGTTGTTGGCACAACAAGCGAGGGGATCGATTGCGCCGCCTGTTCTCCCAGCTGGGGAACGGTTTTCCCGCATTTTTTGACAGCTTCTTGTTGTTTGCTCGATCTCGAGCTCGCCTCCCTCTGTATACGTGCTCGATTTAACTTCCTGATGTGGCGCTCATAGTCTGTGTCAACAGGCTTCGGAGCTGGTGGTTGAGCCATACGAATGAAGTGGTCAATCGTTTCCTCAGGCACTTTCTCCCTTGGTGGCGGTGGCGGTTTCGGTGCAAAATGGGCTTCCACCTCGGCCTTCGATATGGTTGCGTTTTCCTCACCGGACTTGTCATAAGGCCTTTGCTGAAGAGGCGCGAGGCTTGGACCATATTTATATCGCTTGCCTCCACCTGTACTTCCTGTACTACCTCGACTCGTACCGCTACGCACCATAGCTGCGGGGTGTCTCTTCTGCGATTGCTTAGGCGGCGGAGACGGCTGACGTGGCTGAGTTGGACGAGGAGGAGTGGCCTGAAGCTGTGCCGGACTTGGAGGAAGAGTGGCCTGAAGTTGTGCCAGACTTGGAGGAGGAGTGGACGTCTGACCCTGTGTCGGACTTGGAGGAGGAGTGGCCTGACACTTTGCCGGACTTTGAGGAGGAGGAGTGGCCTGACACTTTGCTGGACTTGGAGGAGGAGTGGCTTGACGCTTTGCCGGACTTGGAGGAGGAGGAGTGGCCTCACGCGTTGGTGGAGTTGGAGGACCGGGAGTCTGCTGACTCGGTGGCGGACTTCGACGAGGAGTCGGGTGACGCGGTGTCAGTGGCCTTCGAAAGACGATGCAATCCTTTCTCCATAAGATGACACGATGTATGGCCTCTCCGAGTGTGTGCTCGCCGTCACCTCCAGGAATGTCAAGCTGTAGCCCTAAATATGGGTCCACCACCTCATCAACCACGACACGAGCATAGCCCGCTGGAATCGGGTTGCAATGGAAGGTTGCCTCGGGGGGATTTGAGAAAGCAACGGCGTGCGCCACCTTCATGGATATGTTCTTCATTTTGAAGTGTAGCTTGCAGTTAGTGTTCTCCGTGATGTCATCCACGTGTTGGGGAACGTAGTAATTTCAAAAAAAATCCTACGCACACGCAAGATCATGGTGATGCATAGCAACGAGAGGGGAGAGTGTTGTCTACGTACCCTCGTAGACCGAAGCGGAAGCATTGACGCAACGTAGTGGAAGTAGTCGTACGTCTTCCCGATCTGACCGATCCAAGCACCGTTACTCCGGCACCTCCGAGTTCTTAGCACACGTTCAGCTCGATGACGCTCCCCGGGCTCCGATCCAGCAAAGCTTCGGGGATGAGTTCCGTCAGCACGACGGCGTAATGACGATGATGATGTTCTACCGACGCAGGGCTTCGCCTAAGCACTGCAACGATATGACCGAGGTGGAATATGGTGGAGGGGGCACCACACACGGCTAAGGAACGATCACGAAGATCAACTTGTGTGTCCTAGGGTGCCCCCCTGCCCTGTATATAAAGGAGGGGAGGGGAGGGCGCGGCCGGCCCCAAGGGGTGCGCCAGGAGGAGTCGTACTCCCACCGGGAGTAGGACTCCTCTCCCTTGCCTTGTAGGAGAAGGAAGGAGAGAGGGGGAAAGGAAAAAGGGGGGCGCCGCCCCCCTTCCTTGTCCTATTCGGACTAGGGGGGAGGGGGCGCGCGGCCTGCCCTGGCCGCCCCTCCTCTTTTCCCTTAAGGCCCATATGGGCCCATTTAACCCCCGGGGGGTTCCGGTAACCCCCCGGTACTCCAGTAAAATGCCGATTTCATTCGGAACCATTCCGATGTCCAAATATAGGCTTCCGATATATCGATCTTTATGTATCGACCATTTCGAGACTCCTCGTCCTGTCCGTGATCACATCCGGGACTCCGAACTAACTTCGGTACATCAAAATGCATAAACTCATAATAACTGTCATCGTAACTTTAAGCGTGCGGACCCTACGGTTCGAGAACAATGTAGACATGACCGAGACACGTCTCCAGTCAATAACCAATAGCGGGACCTGGATGCCCATATTGGCTCCTACATATTCTACGAAGATCTTTATCGGTCAGACCGCATACCAATATATGTTGTTCCCTTTTTCGTCGGTATGTTACTTGCCCGAGATTCGATCGTCGGTATCCAATACCTAGTTCAATCTCGTTGCCGGCAAGTCTCTTTACTCGTTCTGTAATACATCATCTCACAACTAACATATTGGTTGTAATGCTTGCAAGGCTTATGTGATGTGCATTACCGAGAGGGCCCAGAGATACCTCTCCGACTATCGGAGTGACAAATCCTAATCTCGAAATACGCCAACCCAACAAGTACCTTTGGAGACACCTGTAGAGCACCTTTATAATCACCCAGTTACGTTGTGACGTTTGGTAGCACACAAAGTGTTCCTCCGATAAACGGGAGTTGCATAATCTCATAGTCATAGGAACATGTATAAGTCATGAAGAAAGCAATAGCAACATACTAAACGATCGGGTGCTAAGCTAATGGAATGGGTCATGTCAATCAGATCATTCAACTAATGATGTGACCTCGTCAATCAAATAACAACTCTGTGTCCATGGTTAGGAAACATAACCATCTTTGAT
Organism: Aegilops umbellulata; assembly: GCA_032464435.1. Taxonomy (NCBI): domain Eukaryota; kingdom Viridiplantae; phylum Streptophyta; class Magnoliopsida; order Poales; family Poaceae; genus Aegilops; species Aegilops umbellulata. The sequence continues at coordinate 508,762,115 of CP136055.1, forward strand.
TAACGAGCTAGTCAAGTAGAGGCATACTAGTGACATTCTATTTGTTTATATATTCACACATGTATTATGTTTCCGGCTAATACATTTCTAGCATGAATAATAAACATTTATCATGATATATGAGGAAATAAATAATAACTTTATTATTGCCTCTAGGGCATATTTCCTTCACCACGGGGTATCTATCCAGCATTGCGTCAAACGGGGCGGAACCCACGCTGCTTCTCGGCATGGATGGGGCGGTGCTATCCAATGCTGGATCATCCGCTAGCTGCTGCAGCTGCTAAGACCCCCTTTGCTGGCTAAGTGAGTCGATCTGCTCCTGCTGCCGCTGGAATTTGACTGCCAAGTCCGCTTGACTTGCTTCTAGGCCTTGAAGGCGTTCATAGTCCCGCTTCCTCTGCTCCTCCTCCATCTTCCTCTTCTTCTCCTCCGCAATCTTCTTTCTCGCACGGGTTCTGTAGTCGGCGTTCCAGTCTGAAAACCCCTCATACCACGGAATAGCGCCCTTGCCTCGTGTTCTTCCCGGGTGTTCAGGATTTCCCAGGGCACGCGTAAGCTCGTCGTTCTCTCTGTTGGGCTGGAACACCCCCGATCGAGCCTCTTCTATTGCAACAAGTATCGCATCGTCGACTCTGTTCAGACATGCCTTTGTCGAAACTTTGCCTGTCTTCGGGTCCAACTCCCCCCCATGCGCATAGAACCAAGTCCTGCACCTGGGGGGCCAGCTCTTAGTAACCGGAGTGACACCTGCATCCTCCATCTCTTTCTCAGACTTATCCCACTTAGGCATTGCCACCGCATAGCCACCTGGCCCCAGCTTATGGAACTTATTCTTTTTTTCGGCATTCTTCTTGTTTATTCTCGACCGTTCCTTAGCTAATTCCGAATCCTTGAATTTCACGAAATCGTCCCAATGAGCACTTTGGTTCTCTAGTGTTCCCTCGAATACTGGAGTCTTCCTTCCTCCCTTGACGTACTTGTCCCATACACGATTCTTGTGGTTCTTGAATGCAACCGCCATCTTCCTAAGAGCAGCGTCCTTGACTTTCTGCACATCTGCTTCTGTGAAATGATCTGGTAGGGTGAAATGTTCCATGAGAGTATCCCAAAGCAGACCTTTTTGTCTGTTGTCGACAAAAGTAACATCTGGACGTGGCTTTGCTGGCTCTCTCCATTCTTGAAGGGAGATCGGGAGTTGGTCCTTCACAAGAACTTCGCACTGACGAACAAACTTGTCCACAATCTTCTTGGGCACTAATGGTTCGCCATTAGGTTTGATTGCCTCGATATTGTACTTTACGCCCTCCTTCAACTTTTTGTTCGGGCCTCGTTTCGTCCTGTTGTCTGAAGATTTGCTCGATCCAGACGGCTGAAAGAAGAAAGATCGATTCGTTAATATATCTTCAAGTCACTTAAAACATGTGATGATCACTAGATGCCTGCTTATATAAATATATATACCTCGCCGGTCTTTGTTGTTTCAAGATCAACATTTTCTTCGTCACCATCATAATCATAGTTCATGACTTCGTCAATTCGGTCGTCGCGATCGAATATCATATCACCCTCCCCGGTGTTGTTTAGAAATTCGGAGCCGTCATAATCTTCTTCATTCTGATCATCATCTGGCCCGCGAGGATGGTGTATCATATCGAACATGGCCTGTTCTCCCTCTCTGTCGGTATTGTCCGCCATAGCTTTTATTTAACTAATCCAAAAGAAATATAAAACAATTTAGTATTCAAATTACATCGTCTCGAATAATAGATATAATCTCGAATACATCGTCTTGAATAATAGATATAATCTTGAATACATCGTCTCGAATAATATATAATCTCGAATACATCGTCTCGAATATTATATATCTAATACATCACTGGCTAGCTAGGTAGCTAATTAATAAAGATCGAATACTACAGAAGAATCTAGGACACTCGTGGTTCCTGCGGCGCGGGCGGCGGACACCCAAAGCGAAGGAACCCTCACAGGATCATAGCTGAAGTGAGATCCCTGAAGAAACTGCCAGGTATTGGAGAACCTGCCGCCCTCTAACGTAACAATGTAGCGATGGACGTGCTCGTCCTCCTCCCTGACATGGCGACGTACCACCTCCGGCGGGGCCGGCTCCCTCCGCACCGAAACTGCCCCACGCGAACGCCACCAAACGAGATCAGGGTCGACGACGGGACCCGGGGCCGGGTTCCTCATCAAGCGGCGCGCCCCTCCAGGCAGCACCTCCCAGTGCCAGCCCGGCGGAGCCCAGTCCCGGACATGGGTCAGCCGGACGTCGTCGCGGACGTGTCGACGGCGAGGATGCGGGTCGGGCATCGTCGAGAACAAATACTAGCTATATGCTCGCAAAAAATAACATTTTTTTAATGATTGGATTTTGATAACTAAAATTTCTAACATTTCTATAACATTTCTAATATTTCTAGAACTAAAAAAAAGAAAATTTTCTAAATTTTTTATAACTATTTCTATAACTAAGAAACAGAAAAATTTCTAAAAATTCTAACATTTCTAACTATTCTAACAATTCTAACATTTCTAACTATTCTAACATTTCTAACTATTTCTAAAAAACAGAAAAACTTCTAACTTTTTTATAACTATTTCTATAACTAAAAAACAGAAAAATTTCTAACATTTCTAACTATTCTAACAATTCTAACATTTCTAACTATTCTAACAATTCTAACATTTCTAACTATTTCTAAAAAACTGAAAAAAATTTAACTTTTTTATAACTATTTCTATAACTAAAAAACAGAAAATTTTCTAACATTTCTAACTATTCTAACAATTCTAACATTTCTAACTATTCTAACAATTCTAACATTTCTAACTATTTCTAAAAAACAGAAAAATTTCTAACAATTTCTAAAAAACAGAAAAATTTCTAACTATTTGTATAACTAAAAAACAAAAAATGTATGTGTGTGTGCGCGCGCACACCGGCGAGGCGAGAGGCGACGGGGGGCGGCGACGGGGATAGCGACGACGGGGATGACGACGACGGGGACAGGGATGGGGCGGCGACGACGGGGACGGGGACGTACGGGCCGGGGCGGCGACGACGACGGGGACGTACGGGGGCGGCGACGACGGGGACGGGGACGACGCGGGACGGGCCGGGACGGGGCAGCGGTGACGACGGGGACGGCGGGGACGGGGACGACAGGGCGGCGGCGATGGGGACGGGGCGGCGACGAGGGATGGAGACGTATGGGGGCGGCGGGCCGGGCGATGGTGCAGAGGAGAAGAAGCAGATGAGAAACTGAAATTTTCGTAAGTGTTGTTTATATAGGAGGGGCCTTTAGTACCGGTTGGAGCCACCAACCGGTACTAAAGGCCTGTTTTGGCCAGGCCAAGCGGCGGGAAGCGACCCCCTTTATTACCGGTCCGTGGCTCCAACCGATACTAAAGGCCCCCCCTTTAGTACCGGTTGGTGCCACGAACCGGTACTAAAGGGGGGTGCGCTGCCAGGCGAGGGGCGCAAAGTTTAGTCCCACCTCGCCTAGCGAAGGGCAGCCGCACTGGTTTATAAACCCAGCCGCGGCTGCTCCTTTGAGCTCCTCTCAAATGCAGGCCTTCTGGGCCTACCTGTGTTGTGCTGCCCCGTGGGCCTACTGGGCCTTTGCGGGCCTGCATCCTGGCCCAATAACAGGTTGGGTTTCTAGTCGTATGCAGGCCGCTCTGGCCTAGTAGGCGGGTTTTTTTTTATTTTTTTGCTTTATTTATTTTTGAGTTGTTTTTTTGTGTATTTAGAGTTTCTTTGTGAATATTTTTGCTTTAGGTACAAAAAATTACAAACTTTCTGTTAGTGCCCGTAGTTTTCAAATTTGAATAGTTTAAATTTTGAATTATTTGAAATTAGTGTGAATCACTAGTTTGTAAATAACTTAACTTTAAAAATCAGTAAAGGCATGAAAGAATTTGTTTGCACATAAAATTTCTTCGCGTTTCAAATGCCAAAACACATAACTACCCTAACTATTACAGAGATTCCCTTCTGGGTGTGAAGATAGTGAAGCCGATCACATCCCAGATCTTTGGGTGTGAAACTTTTTCTTCGCGTGTGTCCCTTTGCGCCGTAACCATGGAAAATCTTCATCATTTAACGGGAAGCTCGGGTCAATATTCACTGTGGATGGAGCAATTTCATCAAACTTTTCATAATCTTCTGACTTGTCTGTCTTGTCATCCACTCCCACGATGTTTCTCTTCCCAGAAAGAACTATGTGCCGCTTTGGCTCATCGTACGATGCATTCGCTTCTTTATCTTTTCTTTTTCTCGGCTTGGTAGACATGTCCTTCACATAGAAAACTTGTGCCACATCATTGGCTAGGACGAATGGTTCGTCTGCATACACAAGATTGTTGAGATCCATTTTTGTCATTCCGTACTGCGGGTCTTCCGTTACCCCGCCTCGTGTCATATTGACCCATTTGCACCAAAACAAAGGGACCTTCAAACCACGTCGAGTTCCCATATGTCCTGTATATAACCATAATATGTTTCCTTTCCCGTCTTGGTTTCTGCATCAAAGCGGACACCACTGTTTTGGTTGGTGCTCTTCTTATCTTGGGCGATCGTGTAAAATGTATTACCATTTATCTCGTACCCTTTGAAAGTCATTATATTCGAAGATGGTAACTAGGACAGCAAGTACAGGTCATCTTCAATAGAGGCGTCATGCATGGTACGTGTCTGCAACCAGCTGGCGAAACTCCTGGTTTGTTCACATATAATCCAGTCATCAGACCGCTCCGGGTGTTTGGAGCGTAGCAAATTCTTGTGTTCATCCATATACGGAGCCACCAAGGCGGAATTCTGTAAAACTGTGTAGTGTGCTTCAGTGAGAGAATGTTCGTCCATACATATTATTTGTTCCCCTCCTAGCGTGCCTTTTCCATCCAGTCTGCCCTTATGCCGTGATTCAAGAACACCAATCGGCTTAAGGTCAGGAATAAAGTCAATACAAAACTCAATGACCTCCTCATTTTGATGGCCCTTGGAGATGCTTCCTTCTGGCCTAGCACGGTTATGAACATATTTCTTTAAGACTCCCATGAACCTCTCAAAGGGGAACATATTGTGTAGAAATACAGGACCCAAAATGTTAATCTCTTCGCATAGGTGAACTAGGACGTGCGTCATGATGTTGAAGAAGGATGGTGGAACACCAACTCGAAACTGACAAGACATTGCACCAAATCATTCTCTAACCTTGGTATGATTTTTGGATCGATTACCTTTTGAGAGATTGCATCGAGAAATGCACATAGCTTCACAATGGCTAATCGAATGTTTTCCGGTAGAAGCCCCCTCAATGCAACCGGAAGTAGTTGCGTCATAATCATGTGGCAGTCATGATACTTTAGGTTCTGGAACTTTTTCTCTGCCATGTTTACTATTCCCTTTATATTCGACGAGAAGCCAGACGGTACCTTAATACTGAGCAAGCATTCAAAGAAGATTTCCTTCTCTTCTTTGGTAAGAGCGTAGCTTGCATGACCCTGATGTATGTCGTCTTTTCCGTGCATACGTCGCTGGTCCTCCCGTGCCTCAGGTGTATCTTTTGTCTTCCCATACACGCCCAAGAAGCCAAGCAGGGTCACACAAAGATTCTTCGTCACGTGCATCACGTCGATTGCGGAGCGGACCTCTAGGTCTTTCCAATAGGGCATGTCCCAAAATATAGATTTCTTCTTCCACATGGGTGCGCGTCCGTCAGCGTCATTCGAAACAGGTTGTCCACCAGGACCCTTTCCAAAGACCACCTTCAAATCCTTGACCATATCATGTACATCAGCACCAGTACGGTGGCGAGGCTTCGTCCGGTGATCCGCCTCACCTTTGAAATGCTTGCCTTTCTTACTTACGGGATGCCTGCTTGGAAGATATCGACGATGTCCCAGGTACACATTCTTCTTACAATTAGCCAAATATATACTGTCGGTATCGTCCAAACAGTGCGTGCATGCGCGGTATCCCTTGTTTGTCTATCCTGAAAGGTTACTGAGAGCAGGCCAATCATTGATGGTCACGAACAGCAACGCCTTTAGGTCAAATTCTTCCCCCATGTGCTCATCCCACGCACGTACACCTGTTCCATTCCACAGTTGTAAGAGTTCTTCAACTAATGGCCTTAGGTACACATCAATGTCGTTGCCGGGTTGCTTAGGGCCTTGGATGAGCACTGCATCATAATGAACTTCCGCTTCATGCACAACCAAGGAGGAAGGTTATACAAACATAGAGTCACAGGCCAGGTGCTATGGTTGCTGCTCTGCTCCCCAAAAGGATTAATGCCATCTGCGCTTAGACCAAACCATACGCTCCTTGCGTCGTCTGCAAACTCCTTCCCGTACTTTCTTTCGATTTTTCTCCACTGCGACCCGTCAGCGGGTACTCTCAACTTTCCGTCTTTATTACGGTCTTCTCTGTGCCATCGCATCGCCTTGTCATGCTCTTTGTTTTGGAACAAACGTTTCAACCGTGGTATTATAGGAGCATACCACATCACCTTGGCAGGAATCTTCTTCCTGGGGCGCTCGCCCTCGACATCACCAGGGTCATCGCGGCTGATCTTATAGCGCAATGCACCACATACCGGGCAAGCGTTCGAATCCTCGTACTCACCGCGGTAGAGGATGCAATCATTAGGGCATGCATGTATCTTCTGCACCTCTAACCCTATAGGGCAGACAGCCTTCTTTGCTTCGTACGTACTCTCGGGCAATTCGTTGTCCTTTGGAAGCATATCCTTTATCATTACCAGCAACTTTCCAAATCCCTTCTCAGATACACCATTCTCTGCCTTCCATTGCAGCAATTCCAGTGTGGTGCCCAGCTTTTTCTTGTCACCTACACAATTCGGGTACAACAATTTCTTGTGATCCTCTAACATGCGCTGCAACTTCTTCTTCTCCAAATCACTTGCGCAGTTTCTCTTTGCATCAGCAATGACCCGACCTAGATCATCAACTGGCTCATCTGATGCCTCTTCTTCAGCTTCTTCCCGCATTGCCGGCTCAGCTTCTTCCCGCATTACCGGCTCAGCTTCTTCCCCCATTGTTGTATCATCGTATTCAGGGAACCCATGGCCAGGATAGTTGTCGTCGTCCTCTTCTTCTTCATTGTCTTCCATCATAACCCCTCTTTCTCCGTGCTTGGTCCAAACACTATAGTGGGGCATGAAACCGGACTCAAACAGGTGGACGTGAATGGTTCTTGACGTAGAGTAATTGTGACCATTCTTACAGCCAGCACATGGACAACGCATAAAACCATCCGCCCGCTTGTTTGCCTTAGCCGCAAGCAGAAAAGTATGCACGCCCTCAACGAACTGGGGAGAGCATCGGTCATCGTACATCCATTGCCGGCTCATCTTCATTACACAACACCGAATAGACCAAATTAATACAAGTTCATACATAAAGTTCATACATAAAGTTCATACAACACTTAAATGCAACAAACAAATAACTCTCCAGCTAAAGCATTTAAATGCAACAACAAATGCGATCAAGATCGCAACTAAGGTAACAGTTGATCCAACAGCATAATGATACCAAGCCTCACTATCGATGGCATATTTTCTAATCTTTCTAATCTTCAAGCGCATTTCTCCATCTTGATCTTGTGATCATCGACGACATCGGCAACATGCAACTCCAATTCCATCTTCTCCCCCTCAATTCTTTTCAATTTTTCTTTCAAGTACTCGTTTTCTCTTTCAACTAAATTTAACCTCTCGACAATAGGGTCGGTTGGAATTTCCGGTTCACATACCTCCTAGAAAAAATTTCTATGTCAACTTGATGGGCATAATTTGTCATAAACACGAAATGCAACTAGTTTTAAAAGAGAATATATATACCACATCAGAATCATAACAAAGACGAGGGCCGACAGGGACGGATATCAAAACCATGGCACTATATGTATAACAAACAACGTACGGGTAAGATAATTATACGAGTAACTATATATCATGAACAAGAGGCTCACCACAAGGTGGTGCCGGCGACGGGACGGTGCGGGCGATCGACGGTGGTTACGACGGAGATTTAGAAGGCACTAAGTAAACCACACCTACATATGCAAACTAAGTGTTATTTTTGACCTCAAATTGCATATAAATCAAATACTAGCACATATATATATTTCCCCCCAAATTACTAAACTCACAAATTAATCACTATATAAAGCATTGCAAGAGCTAATCTAGCAACGAGAGATGAAAGGACAAAGTTGCTAACCTTTGTGATCATTTGAATGGATGGGGGCCTTCAAATCTTGACAAATTTTGGGCAAAATGTGTGATGAGCTCGAAAGGAAGAGGGGAAAAACAAAGAGGAGAGGGGAAAGGGGAAGAACAGTGCGAGCTCGGGTGGACGAAAGGTTTATGTAGGACGACCTTTAGTACCGGTTTGTGCCAAGAACCGGTACTAAAGGGGCTCGAGGGGCCCCAGTCTGACAACATCCTGCCACCACTCTCATTAGTACCGGTTCGTGGCACGAACCGGTGCTAAAGGTTCACCACGAACCGGTACTAATGAGAGCGCCCGGCTAGCCGTTGGAACCGGCACTAATGTACACATTAGTGCCGGTTCTAATTCAAACCGGCACTAATGTGCTTCACATTTGACCCTTTTTCTACTAGTGAGAGAGTGGGGGCCTGGTTTTTATTCGCCGGGACACGAGGTACAAGAACCGCCATGGCGAGCGCACCAACGGCTGCGCAAGCTGTTCCCCGAGAAGCTGCTGTCCAAGGAAGGGTTCCAGGTCCTCCAGGGGCTCCTCACGTCCAGTCCATCCAGGCGGCTGGATCCTGTGGCCGCGCTCCGGCTTCCGTGGTTCACCGACACCGGTGGCATGCCGGTTGCCGCTGTTTCGTGTAGCAAAGCTCAGGCCCCAGCTCTGCCCTCTGAAGCCGCTGAGCTCTGTCAAATAATTTAGGACGTCGATATCTCCCGACCGTTCGGTATGGGACACTTCCTGGCCAAACGAGTAGTTCGGTACCTGGTGATCGATCCGTCGAACGGGACGTCCTGTGCGACGCATTTTGCGTCGACTAATCGGGTGTTCGCACGACCGGGCCGGCCCACCACCCCGCTCTTTGTTTCGCTTCCTTTCGCGCGCGACAAAAAAGATGAAATTAAACAGCTAGTACCAGGAATAGATCCCACCACCACACACTAAAATGGCGAGCCCTTAGCCACTGCACCACACACCATAAACTGTACATAGTGGTGCGATACCTATAAGAACAGACAGCAGCGTTGATATTTGGAAAACATTTTGAAACCATTTCAAAAATTGCGAGCAGTTTTCAAATGCCGCATTTTTTTTGAAAAAGTGAAGATGTTTTGTAATTCTGATTTTAAAATGAAACACGAACAAAATAATATTTTAAAAGTGAAATATTTTCGAAAATTGGGAACATTTTTTGAAATTCCAAGACAAAATTTGAAAACACAAACATATTTTGAAAAATGTGAAAACAAGAACATTTTATGAAATTGGTGAACAAAATTTTGAAATAGAACAATTTCAAAACTCCTGAAAAAATGAAAACATGCACATTTTTTAAATTTGCGAACAATTTTTGAAAAACAGGAATATGTTTTCAACTACCCGAACATTTTTTGAAAATTACAAAAAAATTTGAAACTGAACAACTTCGAAACTCCTGAAAAAAATGAAAATGTCCACATTTTTAAAATTTGTGAACAATTTTTCAAAATGGGAACATGAACCACCCGAACAGTTTTTGAAATTTGTGAACAAAAAATTGGAAGTGAACAATTTCGAAACTCAAAAATGAAACTGTGCACATTTTTTGAAATTTGCGCACAATTTATTTTAAACGGGAACATGTTTCGAACTGCCCGAACATTTTTTGAAATTTGTGAACAGAAATTTGAAACTGAACAATTTGGAAACTCCTGAAAAAATGAAAAGGTGCACAATTTTTATTAAAATTTGCGAACAATGTTTTTAAAATGAGAACAATTTTTAAAACTAGAGAAATATTTGAAAAATGGAACATTTTCTGAATTTATGATCAAAACTTGAACTCGCGAACAATTTTTAAAATTTGAACATTTTTTTCCGAACATTTTTCAAAAATGTGAAAAAAGTGAAGAAAGAAAAAAAACTCGAAATGGGAAAGATAAACAAAAAATAAACAGAAAAAAAGGAAATAGAAAGAAGAAAAAGAAACAGAAAATGAAAAAAATAAAAAACATAAATTAAAAGGATAAGCGGTAAAGGAAAATAACCGGTTCAGGGAACCTTCTGGAAGGTTCTCAGGCCGGCCCATTGCGTCGCTCGGTAACTTCACCTGTGCGAAGCGCCGACAGTTTGACGTAGCGCGTGTCAAATAGGGGAATTGCCACGATTCTGTTCGTTGCGAGAGACTCCCAGCCGGAGCCCTGTGAAACTATGGGCCTTTTAAACGGGCCACCCCTCAACCCAACGTCATCAGTAATCCAAACAACAGAAAAAAGACATAAAAAGGCCAAAATTTTGGGACCTCCTATTTTACCGCATTATGCGGCAAACAGACGCCTCTTCGCACAGAGCGAACGCAACTGGGCCGGCCCATTGGAGTAAAACTGTTAGTAATTGGTTGGGCGCAAAAAATCCGAAATAGTAGAAAGAATGCGAAAACTGGAATTCGATCTCCAGACCTTCTGTTGTGGTCGGAACCGCGCTAGCCAGCCGAACTGTATACTCGGATGTCAAATTCAGTAGCACAAAGTTTAAAGAACAAATCTGCAGCAACGTAAATGACCATTACTCAATGTTTTCTTTTAAAAAACACAAAGATTTATTAAATTGAAGCAGCGTAAATTACTAACATTATATTAAATTGCAAACACAATTCGAAAAATCCGTTTTTTTCCAAAATTTCAGTAATTTTGTGAACGTACATTTTTTCTTAAAAATTGAAACAAATTCTATGAAAACGGACAAATTTTGAATTTCCCACACATTTTTCGAAAACATGAACATTTTTGGAATTTATGAACAATTTTTTAAAGCATGAATGATTTTTGAATCTTGAGAACAAATTTGGAAGCGCGAACTATTTTTTAAAGCACGAACATTTTGGGAATCTTGAGAACGAATTTTGAAACGGAGAACAATTTTGAAAAATCCTGAACAAATTTGGAAGCGCGAACAATTTTTTAAAGCATGAACGATTTTTGAACCATGAGAATCCCAGACAAATTTGGAAACGCGAAAAACTTTTTAAAAGCACGAACAATTTTTGAATCTTGAGAACAAATTTGGAAACACGAACATTTTTTTAATCTTGAGAACAAATTGAAATGGAGAATAATTTTAAAAAATCCCTAACAAATTTGAAAGCGTGAACAATTGTTTAAAGCACGAACATTTTTGAATCTTGAGAACAAATTTGGAAACAGAGAACAATTTCAAAAAATCCCGAACAAATTTGGAAGCACTAACATTTTTTGAACATGTGAACAAAAAATTTAAATCCGGTACATTTTCTGAATTTCGAAAGTTTTGAACTTTTTTGTGTGATGAGAACAGTTTTTGAATTTTGAAAACATTCTTGGAAACACGAACAAAATTTAAAATTTTAGATTTATAAAAAAGATAAGAAAAGAGAAAGAAATAAAAAAGAAAATAATAAACAAAAAAGAAAAAGAACAGAAAAGAAAAAAATGAAAAAAGGAAGAGAAAAAGACACAGGAAAAACCGCGAAAAGCCAGTAGAAGAAATAAACAGAAAAACCCGGTTCTGGGAACCATCTAGAAGGTTCCCAAAACCGGTTGCTCCCACTATGGTCACGGTCTAAGTGGGCTGGCCCAGATCCACCGGTCGAGTCGTTGGCCTGTGCGTTGCGTCGACATTTCGACGCAACGAGCGGCGAATAGGAAATACCCAAAATTTTCTCCTAGCTACTATCAAGCCTTAAACCTAGAATTTGGACCTGATTTTGAATAGAAAAACGAAATTAAAATTTTATCATAATATGTTATAAACTGCCATCATGTTCAAATGGATCAGGACTTGATGAAAAAAAATGGCATGTGATGTTTATGTAAAATTGCCATGCTAAACAAAAAGAAATTTCCATGCTTTATTTAGAAAATTTACCATGTTTCAATAATAATGTACAAAAGAAACGCAATTTATTATGGGATATTTGCGATAAAAAGTTTGCTTGTTGCGTACAAAGTTATATCTGCCATGGTCGAAAACATAAAAATTGCCATCGACCAAACAATAACTTTGACATGTTGAAAAAATATAATTGCCATGCTGCAAGAAAAATATACATTGCAAAGAAAGAAGTGTATCGTGTGTATTTTAGTAGTAATTGCCATGTTTCATAAAAGGTAAATTTACCATAGCCCACATGGAAAGCAAGAATTACCATGAATGATGAATGTAAAAGTTGGCATGGTTGTGAAGTAAATTTTTCCATGGCAAATAAGAAGGAAATTTGCCATGGTCCATAAAGTAAATTTGCCATAGTCCATAAAGTAAATTTTCCAGCAAAAGAAAGTACAAATTGCCATGAGCTATCAAAGTAAAAAATTGCCATGTACGATAACGTAAATTTGCCATGTATTCAAAAGTAAAATTGCCATGGAAATTAGGGGTCATTGTTTGCCACGACAAATAAAAGGGAAATTTGCCATGGTCCATAAAGTAAATTTTTCATAGTCCATAAAGTAAATTTTCCATGGCATAAAAAAGGATATTTGCCATGAGCGATCAAAACAAAATTTGCCGCGTATGTTAAAGTAAATTTGCCGTTTATTTAAAAGTACAATTGCCATGGCAATTAAGGGTCATTTTTTGCCATGGAAAAAAATAAAGGTAAATTTTACATGGCAAAGTTGATATAAAATATTGAATGACAATGTAGGTAAATTTGCCATTGGCAATAAAGTAAAATTTGCCAAGCTACAAAGAAAAATATTCCATGTTATTATAAAGTAAACTTGTTATTATGATCATATTGCCATGGCAAAAAGCATATTAAAATTGCCATGTTATTTAAAAAAATGGTCATGGATTATTTAATAAAAATTGCAATGTAAGTGAGAAAATTAGCCATGTTCCATGTCAACACATTAAGATTTATGTTGCTATGAGTGTAGACTTTATTTCATGTACATTTGCGAAAAGTGTGAGAAAAAACATATTTACAATATCAACTTTGAAGAAAGAATATATTGCAATATGGCACAAGGTAAATGGGGGATTTTTTCTATCAAATTAAAGTACCATTTAAGTAAGTTTGTCATGATAAAGGTCCTAGTAGGTGGTAAGGGCAACTCTAGCAGACCCCGCATCTGGCCGGTCCGCAAAACACGTTTGCAGTTCGCTCAAAAACGGCTTTGCGGGCCGGCGCGGACGGCCGCAGATGCAGACCCCACATAATGGATCCGTAAAAAAGGATATTCGCGAAATATGCTCTTTTGCGGGTCGGCTTTGCGGGGTCTGATCTGGCGCAGTTCCTCCCGGCCCAAAAAACCTAAATTTGTACCTTAATTTGATCCAACATAATCCATTTCTTTGCTTTTTCAACAACATTGGATACATAAGACATCACCAAATCTTTGCTAGAATAGCAAGACCAGAGAAAACAAGAACAACAAGTATGCATTTTAGAAGATTTCCAACTTCCATAACTGCTCCCACTAGTTGGACTAATATCTTCTCCATGCATTCGTTGTTGATCCGTGGATTCTTGATTTAACATTCTTCTTTCTTTGGTTCGAAAGAAGTAGATGTTGCTTCCCCTCTAGTTGCACATGCAGCCGCATCATTGCCTTTGATTCTTCTAAGGAGTGCATCAACGTCTATTAAGTTTCTTCCTATCAACAAATCTATGTATTCGCCTTCCCAAAACCAAAATGAGCATCCATCTTCCTACACACATGATGATGTTCGACATGAGTTACCGTAATTGAACCAAAGAATGAGCTATCAAAATGAACCGAACGAAAACAACACGTACCCCATCATTTTCGCACTTGAAGAACACCCATCAGGGGTGCTTCGGTGTGCCCGAAGTTAGCCGTAGCACTGTCCGCGTGCAGTCATCGCAATGTATGATCGGCATCGGCGAGCCACAGAGCCGCTGCGCGAGTGCCGAGCCCGGTGGACGGCCGGACTAATCCATGCCCGCAAACCGTCGGCGGCGGCAGGAGGACGAACCCGTACCTGCATGCGGTGATGTGACCTTGCCGGGGCTGCGGGAGATGCTCCCTGACCATTCCATCGCTTGGCGCAGCCACCGGCGGCCGGAAAAGCCAAATCCGGCGGCTCACGATGAGGGGCCGCAGATCCGGAACTTTCCGGCCCGCCGACGCAGGAGGGGGGAGAGGGGAGGCCTCGTGCGTGTGGCGGCCTTTCGGCGTGCTCCCGCCGGCTGCTTTCGCCAGAATCTTGGGTGGCGGCCCGACGGCGGGGCGAGGGGGAGAGGGAGGTGGTTGGTGGGGAAAGCGCGGGCTGAAATGCCCCCCCCACCAACCACTTCCGCTTATATGCAGGGCACCGCAGCGGCGAGGGGGAAACCCACATTTTTGCGGGTTAGGGCTGAGATTTTGCCGCGCCCCTCAAATTTTTTTACGGGCCGGCCGCCTTTGTGGCGTCTGTTCGGGCGGGATTTTCCGCGCCGACCCACATTTTGGCGGTTATTTTACGGGTCGGGACTTTTTGCGGGATCTGCTAGAGTTGCTCTATTGGATGTGCTGACTACCCACCATGGAATAACACTAAAAATGGGGTATTCACAGTACGCTCAGCCTATCATCTTGCTATGGAAATTAAACGCCTGCGTTCAGGTTCGCCGGAGTCCTCATTACAGCGCACCAGGGATGGATTGAGCTATGGGAGACCAACGTCCCAGGCAAAGTTAAAATACACGCCTAGAGATTGGCCCGGAATGGTCTGGCCGTAGGGGCCGAGCTGCAGCGACGTCATATTAAACAAGGAGTCACGTGCCCGGTTTGGGGAAGGGAAGAGACATCCATCCATCGGTTTTGGAAATGTCCCCATGCTCGGCACGTGTGGTCAGTTGTTAATGCAGATAGAGGAGATGACATGTTCTCAGTGCCAGCGACAATACATTTTCAAAAAAAGGCACTTTATTACTGAAAAGGTTTAAGTATTACACCCGGTCTCTGCATAACTAAGATGCACACAGACAATGTCAGAGGCAATACATACATAACATCAGCTAGGCGGTGACTGCTGGACTGGTTTGACAAAGCGTCTGAAGCGAATAAGGCCGTCTTTATGATGGTGCTTTATCACATGTGGTTAGCAAGAAATGCGACAAGAGACGGAAAGCTCATTGAGGATTCTAGATCCCTGGTTGATCGTGTCTGGGCACTGCTGGATGAATGGGCTAATGTCCATGCTTCACCGGTTACCACACAAGGAGGAACGCCAACGTAGGAGTAGCGCCCCCCCGGACCAAGGATGGATGAAACTTAATGTCGATGGAGCGACAACGAAGGTGGATGGCTCAGGAGGCGGTGGAGCGGTCGTACGCGATCATCATGGTGTGGTCGTGGGAGGTTCGTGCCATTTTTTTCCATCCGTGAAGAACCCAGAACATGCAGAGCTGTTGGTTTGTCGGCGCGGTGTCCAGCTCGCATTGAGGTGGGCGCTCGGAGGATTGTCTTGGAGACAGACAATCTGGAAGTCAAACAAACATTATGTTTGATGGAGCTAGCTAGATCCCGGTACGGCCCCTTCATAGAAGAGATTAAGGAGCTTCTTGACTCTCGGGATGAATTTCGTGTGTGTTGGGCTAGGAGTTCCGCAAATCGCGCGGCACATAATCTAGCTAGGGATGGTTGCCTTAATAAGTTGTGCAAGACTTGGTTTTCGATTCCTCCTCCTTGTATTCATGACATTATTGTGGCTGAGGCCACTTAGTTAACTAGAAGATACCTCGTGTGTTGCTGCGGAAATCATGATAAAACCAAGCAAAAAATAGCCTTATAGAAATATCTTTTCAAAGAAAAAGAGGAGTTACAAAACTTGTAATATAGATACATGAAGCAATTTAGTAACCCTCCTCAACAGTAACAAAAGAAGTCATATTCTCATAAACCATCTCGGCAACGAGGGAATATCTACAAACTAATGGGTCGAAGCATAAAATGAATCAATTGTTGTATGTACCTTGTATATATCGATACATTTGATGAACTTGATACATTTGATGAACTTTGCAATGAACGGTGACAAACCAGAGATATAGGTTGTATCAGTACAACCATTAACTTGTAACATGTTCCTGTTTATCCCCAATTAAAGAAAGCGCTTGTATGTAAGAGGATCCATAGATATGATCCCTATAATGAAAATAGTTACAATTAAATTTATGCAAATAGTGGACCAAAATGTTAATTTTGTGAAGTCAATTAACGTATTTTTTTCTCACAAAAAGAAAATAAGTTTTTTTTAGAAAATTAACCCAATCGGTAAGAAGGTTTGTATGGCGCAACAATATTATCCGATAGGTTAGTAACGCATGTAAGAAATCAAATGATTTTGCTATCTAAGACATCCAGAATCAAATGCAAAGTGCATGATAGTGCAAATAAAAATTTAAAATAAATGGTAAAAGATGGGGCTCGTATGTACCAAACCTGTCAGATGGTTATGTATGAATTTCAGAATTAGGATTAGGTTGCAGATCAAGAAGCTTTAATTCATTGTTAGACCCTTACCTATCCAAAGAACAACATAGAATTGGTCTGCACATAGGTTGCAGCATGTACATCTGCAGAAAAAAAAAAGTTCAAGAACAACACGAGGACTTGACCTTAAACTGCAGAAGGGTCCTTGCCGTAGTCTGTAGGCCTCCGTCTTCGCCCAGTTGAAGCTAGCAAGCACCTGGAACTACCAGCAAGTGCCAAGAAACATGCAAACACCATATGACAACACAAAATCAAGCCAATCAGAAGAAAGCAAGCAAACCAGGACAGATTGGAGGCTCGAGCTCACCATTGATACCGACCTTGATCAGAGTTGTGCAGACCATGAAATCAGAAAAGCAGAAGATTAATCATCATCCAAAGCACCACCGGAAATCGAAAACTGCAACAACTAATAAGTGCATGAAGTGGTAGACTGGTCTTGGAGCTGTGCAGACCACGAAAATCCATAAAATAGACACAAGATCAATCATCCAAAGCAGCACCAGTAATCCGAAACTACAACAACTAATAAGTGCATGAAGTGGCGGACTGGCTGGCCAATCATGAGGAGAAGAGACGCTCACGCTCTTCTTCAGTTGGGCTTGCGGGCTTTCATATAGACGTCGAGAAGGCAGGAGGATGCCAGCAAGCTTCTCCTTCCTGAACTCATCCGCTGGGACCGGGGCCATGACGGGGATGGTCGTGGTACGTCTGAGGCCATCGACGCGAGAAGGGCATGGAGCAGAGCAACGCGTGCGCATATGTTTACTGGGCATCACGGGGCTGGCCGCGTCAGGGGCGGCCGAAGCCGCCGATCGTCAGGAGGCATGGAGCAGAGCATCCCACTGGAATCAGAACCACCACAGCGATGGCCGGGTCTGGTGCGCCCGAAGAAGCCAGTGCGAGAAAGGCCCGAAGCAGAGCGATGCGTCCGAGGTTGCTGGTGCGAGGAGGGACGGGAGCAGACCAACGGCGTGCGCACATGTTGATTCAGCTGCGCGGGGATGTTCGCATCCTGCAGGATAGTTAGAGCTCCGATGCGCCTACAATCAGAGGGCATCAGCGTCGAATTGCAACAATCGTGGTACTGGAGGGACAGCAAGATTGGGCATAGCAGAGTGGTGGGGAAGGGGAAGAATAAACGGCGGCAAGGAGGGTAAGCCGAGAAGGCCAGCCCACTCATTTGGGCTTCATGACTGTATTGATTGGAAGTCGGAAGTAGAACATGCGCTGATGTGCGGCATGTGCCGGTGAATTGTGTAAAGGTGAACAGAGAGGAGGTTGCCTTGAATCCGATGGCTACCTATAATGCATGCCTTGATCTATGGCTAGAATTAATTAGGGTGACGTGCTTAAGAAGTAAGAGAATTCCTTATAATGGGGAGCTCCTATTTATATATAGTACTCCCTCTATTCCCTTATATAAGACCACTATCAAAAATACATTTTGCATCAATACAAGGCCACCAACAGTAATCGAGGCAAAAATTAATGATATTTCCTCGTACTAGCAACTTTTTAATACAGTACTTACATGCATATAGTCATAATGACACTCAACCACTTCCTTCCCATTCATTCGTTGCATGCTTGTGGTGTATTAATGATCCCGATTAACGAAAAAAAAGTTGACTTCCAAACGAGTCATTAAATTTTATCTTGGTACATGTAATATGAGTTTGGCCTTGTATAAAGGAATGGAGGGAGTAGATAAATTGGCAGCGACGTTCCCCTAAAAAAGACAATGGTCATAACCATTAATGAATAATAATAATAATTTCAGATATCCTTATTTAGTACTCGGCCTCACGTAGTTGGCGCCTCCTCTCCCAAGTTTAGGTTTTCTCCGCCTCCCGCCGACGCCGCCGCTGGTCCGCCTCGTCTCTGGTGGCTTTAGGGCCATGGAAGCGCGGTGGATCCCGGCCCTCGTCGATTTATATGGTATTTTAAGTTTTGTTAGGGTTTGTGCCCTGCTCAGGAAGGCAAGATAGCGGCGGCTCCTGAAGATGGAATAAGGTTCTCCCCATCTAGCCCCCGTTCTGGTGGTGCGTATAGCATCATTAGTGAGCATATGGAGATGTCTCCGACGGATCTATCTTTGGTGGATCTGCTCAAATTTGTTCGTCATTCGTCTACGTTTGTGTGTCTTTAGATTGGATCCTTCCGGTCTACACTACTCTTTATCGGCGACGGTAGTTATGGTGCGCTGGTCCTGCGGGGCCTTAGCACGATGACTTTCCGACTGTCTAGTACAATAATTTTTGCTAGATTCTGACGAGGGAGGGGCGATGACGGCGGCGCGCTTTTCTTGTAGTCATCGCTAGATAGTTTATGAATCTAGATGTAATTTTTATTATTTCTGATGTTCGTTGTACTGCCACGATTGATTTATTTTTTGAAACGAAGCTACACGCACGGAGGACAGAGTGTTTTTGGCTTTTTGGGTGCATCAGCTTGGTTCCTAGCATAGGTTCTTAACTGATGCCATGTATTTCCTTCCGGCCCCCTCCCTTTTGTTTTTCTACTTTCTTTAGGCAACTTTATGGCCTCTGCACCACAGTGCTTAACATAAGTTTCTTATAAGTGAACTTTGATCACCGGCCTGTGGCCTGTTTTGAAATGCATAAGTAGAGTGAGATATACTTTTTATTTCAAAAGAAAAAACATAATTAAACATGAATAAATCGAAAGTTTTCTCAAAAAAATCAGATATCCTTGAATCTCCCAACATCACTCAAGCAACATTAAAATCTTCTCGCCTCGTTGAAAGGATCGATATAGTTGACTAGAGGGGGGGGGGGGGTGAATAGGCAACTAACAATTTATAGCTTTTCTTCAACAATTTAAACTTTGCATCAAAGTAGGTTGTCTAGATATGCAACTAAGTGAGCAACCTATATGATGCAACAATAATAAGCACACAAGCAAGCAAGAAATATAACACAAATAAGCTTGCACAAGTAAAGGCATGAGATAACCAAGAGTGGAGCCGGTGGAGATGAGGATGTGTTACCGAAGTTCCTTCCCTTTGAGAGGAAGTACGTCTCCGTTGGAGCGGTGTGGAGGCACAATGCTCCCCAAGAAGCCACTAGGGCCATCGTATTCTCCTCACGCCCTCACACAATGCGAGATGTCGTGATTCCACTATTGGTGCCTAAAAGCACAAGTGCTCCCTAGGTGGTTTTGGTAATTAATGTCAACATATCTCTTGTTAGACTAACGTTTCTATCTAGCATGTTTCAGATAAGTTCAACAATGGAGTGGCATGGACTAAAGGATGTGGGAACTCCTTCAAGATGCTAAGGACAAAGAATTGGCTAAAGCTTCAAGCTCAAGACTCTTCATTTTACATTTTAGTGACCCAAGATCACATTGAGTCCATAGGAAAAGCCAAAACTATTAAGGAGGGATAAGGTGTTGCTTAATGAGCCTTTTGCTTCATGTGCTTAATGATATGCTCCAAAATCCTTAGCTACCTTCCCACTTCCACATATGACCTAAACCCAAAGCCAAACTCGGACCTACCGATTCTTTCTACCCGGCGCCACCGAGTTTCACTTGTCATAGCCATTGCCAAACCCTAAGCAAATCGGTTTCACCGATAGGGATCTCGGTCTCACCGAGATGGGATTGTAATCTCACTGTGTATGTCCATTACCAAAATCGGTCTCACCGAGTTTAGGTAATCGGTACTACCGAGATTACAATGCAAACTCTCTGGTTAACTTATTACCAAAATCGGTCCAACCGAGTTTAGTAATCGGTCCCACCGAGTTTGCCTGACCAACTCTCTGGTTAGCTAATTACCAAATCGGTCTCACCGAGTTTAAGTAATCGGTCTCACCGAGATTACTTATGCCCTAACCCTAACCATATCGGTCCTACCGAGTTGCATATCAGTCCCACCAAAAATCTCTAACGGTCACTAGGTTTACTATTTCGGTCCGACCGAGTTTGTTGATTCGGTCCCACCGAGATTGGTAAATTGTGTGTAACGGTTGGATTTTGTGTGGAGGCTATATATACCCCTCCACCTCCGCTTCACTCGTGGAGAGAGCCATCAGAACACATGTACACTTCCAACTCATATGTTCTGAGAGAGAACCACCTACTCTTGTGTTGAGACCAAGATATTCCATTCCTACCATATGAATCTTGATCTCTAGCCTTCCCCAAGTTGCTTTCCACTCAAATCTTCTTTCCACCAAATCCAAATCCTGTGAGAGAGAGTTGAGTGTTGGGGAGACTATCATTTTGAAGCACAAGAGCAAGGAGTTCATCATCAACACACCATTTGTTACTTCTTGGAGAGTGGTGTCTCCTAGATTGGCTAGGTGTCACTTGGGAGCCTCCGACAAGATTGTGGAGTTGAACCAAGGAGTTTGTAAGGGCAAGGAGATCGCCACTTCATGAAGATCTACCGCTAGTGAGGCAAGTCCTTCGTGGGCGATGGCCATGATGGGATAGACAAGGTTGCTTCTTCGTGGACCCTTCGTGGGTGGAGCCCTCCGTGGACTCGCACAACCGTTATCCTCCGTGGGTTGAAGTCTCCATCAACGTGGATGTAGGATAGCACCACCTATCTGAACCACGGGAAAAACATCCCTGTCTTTAATTGCGTTTGAATTCTCCAAACCCTTCCCTTTACATTCTTGCAAGATGCATGCTTTACTTTCCGCTGCTCATTTACTCTTTGCATGCTTGCTTGATATGTATTGTGTATGTTGAAATTGTGCCTAAAACTCCACTCAAACTGAAATAGTTTAAAAACTGCGATTTTAGCACTACGTGTCTAATCACCCCCCCTCTAGACATATCTACTTCAAGGTCCTACAAGTGGTATCAGAGCTTTGGTCTCCATTGCCTTAGTTTAATCACCATTGGAGGAAGATGGATGTGTCTACTTTAGGGAGTCTTATACATAGAGTGCCTATTCTTGATGGAGAGTATTTTCATGAGTGGAAAAATGAGATGCTTGTAATTTTCAATCAATATCATTTGAACAAGTATATTGCTAGTCCTTGTGCGCCTCATATTGATCCTTTGCATTCTACCCTAGATGAAGATATTGACATGATTCGCAATCTTAGAACCGTTGAGCTCATCATTAGAGGATTGCCCAAAAACTTGATTGCTAGTTTACCTACTCTTAATTGTGCCTATGCTATATGGAAATTTCTTGAGGAATGATTTCCCGATTATTCCTTGAAAAATCTAGATGAAATTCTCCATAAATCTATTGCCTTGAGTAAGATGAACTCTAGTGATCCTAGTTTTGGTGATTGTCTATTTGAGCTTACTAATCTCATGCACGCTAAAGGAAATGTTGGAATCATTAGTGATATTATATCCGAAGCTATAAGAATTCATAAAAGTGACCACTTTGATGATCATTTATCTAACGAATTACTCTCTCTAGGAAATGATGAGTCACAAGATCATGTTGAACATGGATACTATGATGAGGATGATAATAGTGACTTCGATCTTGATGATGCAATGAGACATTTTGGTCTCATGGCAAATCTTCGGGGATACGTGTCATGAGGAAAGGAATGGGTTCTCGACAGTGGATGTACTGATCATATGACCGGAGACGAAGAGATGTTCCGTGAGCTTGCTGAAAATGATGGCCCTCGAAAATATGTCACCTTTGGTGATAATTCAAAGGGTAAGGTGGTTGGCCTTGGTAAGGTGGCCATCTCACATGATAGATCCATTCAAAATGTCATGCTCATTGAATCTCTCGGCTACAACTTACTTTCAGTATCTAGACTTGTTGATTTCGGTTTGAATGTCCTATTTACTGAGGTAGATTGCCAAGTGTTTCGTCGAGACAATCATAAAATGGTCTTTACCGGTATACGTGGAGGTGATCTTTACATTGTCGATTTCTCTAAAAAGGCACAACCTAAAACTTGCTTTATTGCTAAATCCTCAAAAGGTTGGTTGTGGCATAGACGACTAGGTCATGTTGGCATGAGAAACCTTGACAAGCTTATTAAAGGAAATCATATCCTTGGAGTTAACGATGTCATATTTGATAAGGATAGGCTTTGCAGTGCTTGTCAAGCAGGTAAACAGGTTGGAGGAAGGCATCCCGTGAAGAACATCATGACCACAAGGAGGCCACTCGAGCTACTTCATTTGGATCTTTTTGGTCCCAACGCCTACAAGAGTCTCGGTGGAAATTCTTTTGGTCTAGTTATAGTTGATGATTTTTCAAGATTTACGTGGGTGTTCTTTCTTGATGACAAACCGCAGGTCCAAAAGATCTTCAAAAACTTCGCTAGGAAGGCCCAAAATCAATTTGAAGTGAAGATCAAGAAGGTTCGCAGTGACAACGGAACGGAGTTCAAGAACGCAAATGTGGACACCTTTCTTGACGAAGAAGGGATTTCACACGAGTTGTCGGCTATGTACACACCTCAACAAAATGGAGTTGTTGAGAGGAAGAACCGGACGCTCATCGAAATGGCGAGAACGATGCTTGATGAGTACAAGACGTTGAAGCACTTTTGGGCAGAAGCGGTTGAGACAGCTTGTCATGCAACAAATTGCTTGTATCTTCACAAGCTACTCGGCAAGACGGCATACGAGCTCCTCACCGGTAACAAACCCCAAGTTGGATACTTTCGAGTATTCGGCTCAAAGTGCTACATTCTTGATAAGCATCGTCGTTCAAAGTTTGCTCCTAAATCTCATGAAGGTTTCCTACTTGGTTATGGCTCAAACTCCCACACTTACCGTGTCTACAACAACTTCACCCGAAAGGTTGAAGAGACGGTAGATGTGAAGTTTGATGAATCTAACGGCTCGCAAGTAGAGCAATTGCCAATTGATGTAGGAGACAAAGACCCTTCAGAAGCAATCCAAGACTTGTCCATTGGCAAAGTTCGTCCAACGGAGGTGAAGGAGAGTACTTCGTCCGTCCAAGTGGAAGCTTCTACTTCACGACAAGGTGAACCAAGAATTGATACGGAAGCATCCACAAGTGGGACACACCAAGAAGAATACGAGGAAATGCATCAAGACGAACATCAACAACCTCCTTCTCCACCACGACAAGAGAACGACAACGTCAACAATGAAGAAGGCCAAGATGAAGAACAAGATGAAGAAGATGTTCAACGAAGACCCAAGCAAAAGCTCTCACGAGTTCGAGCAAGAATTGCCAAAGATCATCCCGTCGAGCAAATCTACAATGATATTCAAACCGGGAGAATCACTCGCTCAAAAACTCGTTTAGCTAACTTTTGTGAAAACTATTCATTCATCTCTAGCATTGAACCTATGAAGGTTGAAGAAGCATTGGAAGATCCGGATTGGATAAATGCTATGCATGAAGAGCTACACAACTTTGAGATAAACCAAGTTTGGACATTGGTTGAGAAGCCCGACAACAACCACAACATCATTGGTACCAAATGGGTGTTTCGCAACAAGCAAGATGAAGATGGACAAGTGGTTCGCAACAAAGCACGTCTCGTCACCCAAGGGTACACACAAGTCGAAGGTATGGACTATGGTGAGACATATGCTCCCGTTGCTAGACTTGAGTCCATTCGCATCTTACTTGCCTATGCTAATCACCATAATATCACCTTGTACCAAATGGACATTAAAAATACTTTTCTAAATGGTGAAATAGAGGAGGAAGTTTATGTCAAACAACCTCCCGGCTTTGTCAATCCTAAGAAACCAAATCATGTTTACAAACTTCATAAAGCCCTTTATGGTCTTAAACAAGCTCCTAGAGCATGGTATAAATGCTTGACCAAGTTCCTTATTGCAAGTGGTTTTGAAATTGGAAAAATTGATTCCACACTTTTTACTAAAAGAGTTAATGGAGAACTATTTGTATGCCAAATTTATGGTGATGATATCATATTTGGTTCAACTAACCCTCTTTTTAGTGAAAAGTTTGGAAAGCTAATGTCGAAGAAGTTTGAGATGTCTATGATGAGTGAACTCAAATTCTTTCTCGGTTTGCAAATCAAGCAAACTAAGGAAGGTACATTTGTATCTCAAACAAAGTACACCAAGGACTTATTCAAGAAGTTCAATATGCAAGAATGCAAAGGTATGCCTACACCCATGCCTACTAGTGGACATAATGATTTGACCAAAGATGGTGAACCGGTTGATCAAAAGGTTTATCGCTCTATGATTGGTTCATTGTTATACCTATGTGCTTCACGTCCCAATATTATGCTAAGTGTGTGCATGTGTGCACGATATCAAGCTGCTCCTAAAGAATGTCATCTTAAGGCCGTGAAAAGGATAGTGAGATACTTAATCCATACACCAAATTTTGGCATTTGGTATCCTAAGAGGTCCTCTCTTGATCTTGTTGGCTATTCCGACTCGGATTATGCCGGAGACAAGGTTGATAGAAAGTCCACTTCGGGTACTTGTCAATTTCTTGGTAGATCTCTTGTGTCTTGGTCTTCCAAGAAACAAAACTCGGTATCCTTATCCACCGCCAAAGCGGAATACATTGCCGCTGGTTCATGTTGTGCTCAATTACTTTGGATGACCCAAACTCTTAAAGATTATGGGATCTATGTGAAACATGTTCCATTGCTTTGTGACAATGAAAGTGCTATCAAAATTGGTCATAATCATGTACAACATTCTCGAACTAAGCACATTGAAGTTCGTCATCATTTCATTCGAGATCATGTTGCTAAGGGTGACATTGATCTTAAGCATGTTCGCACCGATAAGAAATTAGCGGATATATTCACTAAACCACTTGATGAGAAAGTGTTTTGCAGGTTGAGAGGTGAATTGAACATCATTGATGCTTCGAACTTGGAGTAGAAACTCCATTGGATACATGCAAGACATGAGCTTATGACTAATCCATGATATATCTCTTATGATGACTATCTTATATCTTGGACAAATTTGCATCTTGCATGTTATCTAACTTATGTAGGTACTTGGTTGGATCCAATCTTATGAGATTGCAACTCACTCACATCTTGAGCAATCTCTACATCACCAAGTCTCTACACAACGGTGGTTGACGACAAGGAAGCACAAAACCATTCAAACATATCCTTTGACAAATTCTATGTTGAGCTTCATGATTGTCATTCTTGGATACACAAGTGCTCCTCCTTGCAAGAACTAACCCATGTAGGTAGAATGGACTTAAGTTCCAAGTGGTGCTCCAAATTCTTGATAAGCTACATCAACCTTGAGCACCCACACAAGGTCAACTACATGAGCAAGATCCACACCACCACCCAAGGTATGTTATTCCATCTTAGAGAAGCTTTACTCCAAGTCATGAGTCAAAGCAACTCCACAAGATGTGAATACATCAAGATGCTTAAACAAAAAATGGTAACCCCATTATGAGCTTAAACGATGAGTATGACCTATGATCAAGTGTTCTCACTTGACTCCTAAGTCAATATACTCTAACACAGGTGACTATGTCACCGCCCAACTCTAGATGAAGTTCTCTTGTGTTCTTTTCTGTGTTATTGCATTTGTCCCTTGCATATTTGTTTCCCTCTTTTTCAAACAACAACAAAAAAAACTTCATCTAGAACCTTCATTCTTTTCTTTTTGCTTCTTGTTCTGCATATTTCTGCATCTAATTCCTTGCAAATCCTTCAGTTAATTCATTGCAAATCTTTGTGAGATCTTATTTGACTAGTGAGCTGAGGTGACAAGTGTTTTTCTATGTGATGAACTCGGTTTCACCGAAGTGTAGTTTTCGGTCCAACCGAATCCTTTCGGTGCCACCAAAACATGCCACTCGGTGCCACCGATTTCACAACAGGAAAAACAGTTTGCCACTTGTTCCATATTTCTTCTGATCCAGCTCCACTCAATGAATCTTGTCCTCTACAAGCATCACATTTTTATCCATTGCTTTGTGCTGAGTCTCAAGGACCAAACCCATTCGACAGATTCCAGAAAGCCCTTCTTGGAAATTGATGTCAAAGGGGGGAGAGAGAGATCACATCAAAGCTTATCACCTACAAGGGAGAGAGTATTAAGGGGGAGAAAGAGTACTCAAGGATCCCAGATGCTTGATGTTCAAGAGGAGAGATGCCACATGTCTCTTTGGGGGAAAGACATGTTCATGTGTGCTTATTTGCATTAAGTTCTATCCATTTATATCTTTCAGCTCTGATTTTCTGTTCCCTATCTTCTCCCAATATCCCATGTCAGATTCAGGGGGAGCAAGACATCTAAGGGAAAGAAATCATTCAAATTCATTGCATATCTTTACTCTTGGGGACATGTCTAATCCAATGTGGTACCTTGTACTCACTCTCTACATGTCATCCCAGTCTTGGGAATTCTTGTGGTTTCTTTTGGTTTGCTCTGGCTAGTGGATGTACCTGTGTTATCTAACCTTGTTTGTGCAGGTTCATTCCATCCTAACCCAACTCAAGACTAGAAGGTAAGTATATGCATCAGAATCATGAGGATGAGGAATTCTTGCTTATGTACATACTGTTTGCAAGAAGGACTCATGAGCATGAAGGTATTTTTCTTAATAATCTTTTGCTCTGATGCATATGGCCAAGATACATGTAACACATTGCCTACTCTGTCATGATTATGCTCTCACATGCCTCTATATTTTATATTCACATGATTGCATACATGTAGGGGGAGCCTATGTTTGTTACATGTCCTTCCAAAGCTTTACTTGCTATTCTCTGTATCTTTACCTAAAGCTTTGATGTATGTTGCCATCAATTACCAAAAAGGGGGAGATTGAAAGCACAAGTGCTCCCTAGGTGGTTTTGGTAATTAATGTCAACATATCTCTTGTTGGACTAACGTTTCTATCTAGCATGTTTCAGATAAGTGTTGGGGAACGTAGCAGAAATTCAAAATTTTCCTACGTGTCACCAAGATCTATCTATGGAGAAACCAGCAACGAGGGGAAGGAGAGTGCATCTACATACCCTTGTAGATCGCTAAGCGGAAGCGTTCAAGTGAACGGGGTTGATGGAGTCGTACTCGTCATGATACAAATCACCGATGACCAAGTGCCGAACGGACGGCACCTCCGCGTTCAACACACGTACAGCCCGGTGACGTCTCCCAAGCCTTGATCCAGCAAGGAGAGAGGGAGAGGTTGAGGAAGACTCCATCCAGTAGCAGCACAACGGCGTGGTGATGATGGAGGAGCGTGGTAATCCTGCAGGGCTTCGCTAAGCTCCACAGAAGAGGAGGAAGAAGAGACGCAGGGCTGCACCAACGAGAGATCGAATCACACGTCTGTTTGGGCAGCCCCTAGGCCTCATATATATAGGGGCAAGGGGGGAGGGGAGGCGCCCTTGGGTTTCCCCTAGGGGGGGGCGGCGGCCAAGGGGGGAAGGAGTGCCTCCCAAGTCAAGTGGAGGCCCTTCCCCTTAGGGTTTCCCCTCTCCATGCGCATGGGCCTTGGGGGGGCTGGTTCCCCTGGCCCATTAAGGCTAGGGCGCCCCCTTACAGCCCATGCTGCTGTATTGGACGTGGTGGAACAATCTCCGGACCTCCGGACCCCTCCGGAGTCCTCAGGAACCTTCTAGAAGCTTCCCGGTACAATACCGAAAAACCCGAACTTTTCCCGAAACCCGAACAACAACTTTCCATATATAAATCTTTACCTCCGGACCATTCCGGAACTCCTCGTGACGTCCGGGATCTCATCCGGGACTCCGAACAACATTCGGTAACCACATACAAGCTTCCTTTATAACCCTAGTGTCATCGAACCTTAAGTGTGTAGACCCTACGGGTTCGGGAGACATGCAGACATGACCGAGATGTTCTCCGGTCAATAACCAACAGCGGGATCTGGATACCCATGTTGGCTCCCACATGTTCCACGATGATCTCATCGGATGAACCACGATGTCAAGGACTTAATCAATCCCGTATACAATTCCCTTTGTCTATCGGTACGATACTTGCCCGAGATTCGATCGTCGGTATCCCGATACCTTGTTCAATCTCGTTACCGGCAAGTCTCTTTTACTCGTTCTGCAACACATCATCCCGTGATCAACTCCTTGATCACATTGTGCACATTATGATGATGTCCTACCGAGTGGGCCCAGAGATACCTCTCCGTTTATACGGAGTGACAAATCCCAGTCTTGATTTGTGCCAACCCAACAGACACTTTCGGAGATACCCGTAGTGCACCTTTATAGCCACCCAGTTACGTTGTGACGTTTGGCACACCCAAAGCATTCCTACGGTATCCGGGAGTTGCACAATCTCATGGTCTAAGGAAATGATACTTGACATTATAAAAGCTTTAGCATACGAACTACATGATCTTGTGCTAGGCTTAGGATTGGGTCTTGTCCATCACATCATTCTCCTAATGGTGTGATCCCGTTATCAATGACATCCAATGTCCATGGTCAGGAAACCGTAACCATCTATTGATCAACGAGCTAGTCAACTAGAGGCTTACTAGGGACATGGTGTTGTCTATGTATCCACACATGTATCTGAGTTTCCTATCAATACAATTCTAGCATGGATAATAAACGATTATCATGAACAAGGAAATATAATAATAATCAATTTATTATTGCCTCTAGGGCATATTTCCAACAGTCTCCCACTTGCACTAGAGTCAATAATCTAGTTCACATCGATATGTGATTAACACTCAAGGTCACATCCCTATGTGACTAACACCCAAGAGTTCTGGGTTTGATCATGTTATGCTTGTGAGAGAGGTTATAGTCAACGGGTCTGCAACACTCAGATCCGTATGTGCTTTACAAATCTCTATGTCATCTCCTAGATGCAGTTACCATGCTCTATTTGGAACTATTCCAAATAACTGTTCTACTATACGAATCCAATTTACTACTTAGTATAATCTGGATCAGTGTCAAAGTTTGCATCGGCGTAACCTTTTACGACGAACTCTTTTCCACTTCCATAATCGAGAAAATTCCTTATTCCACTAGTTACTGAGGATAACCTTGACCGTTGTCCTGTGATCCATTCCTGGATCACACTTGTACCCCTTGACTGACTCATGGCTTGGCACACTTCAGGTGCGGTACAACATAGCATACTTTAGAGCCTATGTCTAAGCATAGGGGACGACCTTCGTCCTTTCTCTCCATTCTGCCGTGGTCAGGTCTTGAGTCTTACTCAATACTCACATGTGTAATACAGCCAAGAACTCCTTCTTTGCTGATCTATTTTGAATTCCTTCAAAATCTTGTCACGGTATGTATTCATTTGAAAGTACTATTAAGCGATTTTGATCTATCCTTATAGATCTTGATGCTCAATGTTCAAGTATCTTAATCCAGGTTTTTCATTGAAAAACACTTTTCAAATAACCCTATATGCTTTCCAGAAATTCTACATCATTTTTGATCAACAATATGTCAACAACATACACTCATCAGAAACTCTATAGTGCTCCCACTCACTTCTTTGGAAATACAAGTTTCTCATAAACTTTGTATACAACCAAAATCTTTGATCATCTCATCAAAGCATACATTCCAACTCCGAGATGCTTACTCCAGTCCTCAGAAGGATTGCTGGTGCTTTGCATACTTATTAGCATCTTTCAGGATTGACAAAAATCTTCTGGTTGTATCACATACAACCTTTCCTCAAGAAAATCAAGGAAACAATATTTTTGACATCCTATCTGCAAGATTTCATAAATAATGCAGTACCTGCTAATATAATTCCAACAGACTCTTAGCATCGCTACGAGTGAGAAAGTCTCATCGTAGTCAACTCTTTGAACTTGTCGGGAAACATCTTAACGACAAGTCGAGCTTTCTTAATGGTGACATTTACCATCATTGTCCGTCTTCCTTTTAAAATCCATCTGTACTCAACAGCCTCACGACCATCGAGCCGTTCTGCCAAAGTCTACACTTTGTTTTCATACATGGATCCTTTCTCGGATTTTATGGCCTCGAGCCATTCATTGGAATCCGGGCCCACCATCGCTTCTCCATAGCTTGTAGGTTCATTGTTGTCTAGCAACATGACTTCCAAGACAGGATTACGTACCACTCTGAAGTAGTACGCATCCTTGTCATCCTACGAGGTTTGGGAGTGACTTGATCCGAAGTCTCATGATCACTATCATAAGCTTCCACTTCAATTGGTGTAGGTGCCACAGGAACAACTCTTTGTGCCCTGCTATACACTAGTTGAAGTGACGATTCAATAACCTCATCAAGTCTCCACCATTCTCCCACTCAATTCTTTCGAGAGAAACTTTTCCTCGAGAAAGGACCCGATTTGAGAAACAATCCCTATTGCTTTCGGATCTGAGACAGGAGGTATACCCAACTGTTTTTGGGTATCCTATGAAGATGCATTTATCCGCTTTGGGTTCGAGCTTATCAACCTGAAACCTTTTCATATAAGCGTTGCAGCCCCAAACTTTTAAGAAATGACAACTTAGGTTTCTCTGAACCATAGTTCATACGGTGTCATCTCATCGGAATTACGTGGTTCCCTATTTAAAGTGAATGAAGTTGTCTCTAATGCTTAACCCATGAACGATAGTGGTAATTCGATAAGAGACATCATGGTATGCATTATATCCAATAGGGTGCAACTATGATGTTCGGACACACCATCACACTATGGTGTTCCAGGCGGTATTAGTTGTGAAACAATTTCCACAATGTCTCAATTGTGTACCAAACTCGCAACTCAGATATTCATCTCTATGATCATATCATAGATATTTTATCCTCTTGTCACGACGATATTCAACTTCATTCTGAAATTACTTGAACCATTCAATAATTAAGTAAATATGCTCAGTATCTACTCAAATCATCTGTGAAGTTAGAGCATAACGATATCCACTGCGTGCCTCAGCACTCATTGGACTGCACACATCATAATGTGTTACTTCCAACAAGTTGCTTTCTTGTTCCATTTTACTGAAACCGAAGCTTTCAGTCATCTTGCCCATATGGTATGATCTGCATGTCTCAAGTGATTCAAAATCAAGTGAGTCCAAACGGTCCATCTGCATGGAGTTTCTTCATGCGTATATACCAATAGACATGGTTCACATGTCTCAATCTTTTCAGAAATGAGTGAGTTCAAAGATCCATCAACATGGAGCTTCTTCATGCGTTTTATACCAATATGACTTACATGGCAGTGCCACAAGTAGGTGGTACTATCATTACTATCTTATATCTTTTGGCATGAACGTGTGTATCACTATGATCGAGATTCAATAAACCATTCATTCTAGGTGCAAGACCATTGAAGGTATTATTCAAATAAATAGAGTAACCATTATTCTCCTTAAATGAATAACCGTATTGCGATAGACATAATCCAATCATGTCTATGCTCAACGCAAACACCAAATAACAATTATTTAGGTTTAATACCAATCTCGATGGTAGAGGGAGCGTGCGATGCTTGATCATATCAACCTTGGAAGCACTTCCAACACATCTCGTCAGCTCACCTTTAGCTAGTCTCCGTTTATTCCGTAGGTTTTATTTCGAGTTACTAACACTTAGCAACCGAACCGGTATCTAATACCCTGATGCTACTAGGAGTACTAGTAAAGTACACATTCACTTAATGTATATCCAATATACTTCTACCGATAGCCTTCTCATCTACCAAGTATCTAGGGTAATTCTGCTCCAGTGGTTGTTCCCCTTATTACAGAAGCACTTAGTCTTGGGTTTGGGTTCAACCTTGGGTTTCTTCACTAGAGCAGCAGCTGATTTGCTGTTTCATGAAGTATCCCTTCTTGCCCTTGCCCTTCTTGAAACTAGTGGTTTTACTAACCATCAACAATTGATGCTCCTGCTTGATTTCTACTTTCGCGGTGTCAAACATCGCGAATATTTCAAGGATCATCATATCTATCCCTGATATGTTATAGTTCATCACGAAGCTCTAGCAGCTTGGTGGCAATGACTTTGGAGAAACATCACTATCTTATCTGGAAGATCAACTCCCACTCGATTCTAGTGATTGTTGTACTCAGACAATCTGAGCACAAGCTCAACGATTGAGCTTTTCTCCCTTAGTTTGCAGGCTAAGAAAATCGTCGGAGGTCTTATACCTCTTGACGTGGGCACGAGCCTGAAATCCCAATTTCAGTCCTCGAAACATATCATATGTTCCGCGACATAAAATGTCTTCGGTGCCTCAATTCTAAACCATTTATCATTACCGAACTATCATGTAGTCATCAAATCGTGTATGTCAGATGTTCGCAACATCCACAGACCACGTTCGAGGTCCAGCACACCGAGTGGTGCATTAAGGACACAAGCCTTCTACTGTTCGCATAATTGCTACTATCAACTTTCAACTATATTTTCTCTAGGAACATATCTAAAACAGTAGAACTAAAGCGCGAGCTACGACATAATTTGCAAAATCTTTTTGACTATGTTCAGGATAATTAAGTTCATCTTATGAACTCCCACTCAGATAGACATCCCTCTAGTCATCCAAGTGATTACATGATCCGAGTCAACTAGGCCGTGTCCGATCATCACGTGAGACGGACTAGTCAACGTCGGTGAACATCTTCATGTTGATCGTATCTACCATACGACTCATGCTCGACCTTTCGGTCTTCTGTGTTCCGAGGCCATGTCTGTACATGCTAGGCTCGTCAAGTTAACCCTAAGTGTTTCGCGTGTGTAAATCTGGCTTACACCCGTTGTATGTGAACGTAAGAATCTATCACACCCGATCATCACGTGGTGCTTCGAAACGACGAACTGTAGCAACGGTGCACAGTTAGGGGAGAACACTTCTTGAAATTGTTGTAAGGGATCATCTTATTTACTACCGTCGTTCTAAGCAAATAAGATGTATAAACATGATAAACATCACATGCAATCAAATAGTGACATGATATGGCCATCATCACTTTTCTCCTTTTGATCTCCATCTTCGGGGCTCCATGATCATCATCGTCACCGGCATGACACCATGATCTCCATCATCATGATCTCCATCATCGTGTCTTCTTGAAGTTGTCACGTCATCTATTACTTCTACTACTACAGCTAACGGTTAGCAATAAAGTAAAGTAATTACATGACGTTTATGTTGACACGCAGGTCATGAATAAATAAAGACAACTCCTATGGCTCCTGCCGGTTGTCATACTCATCGACATGCAAGTCGTGATTCCTATTACAAGAACATGATCAATCTCATACATCACATATATCATTCATCACATCCTTTGGCCATATCACATCACATAGCATACCCTGCAAAAACAAGTTAGACGTCCTCTAATTGTTGTTGCATGTTTTACGTGGCTGCTAAGGGTTTCTAGCAAGAACGTTTCTTACCTACGCAAAACCACAACGTGATATGTTGCTATTTACCCTTCATAAGGACCCTTTTCATCGAATCCAATCCGACTAAAGTGGGAGAGACTGGCACCCGCTAGCCACCTTATGCAACTAGTGCATGTTTGTCGGTGGAACCGGTCTCACGTAAGAGTACGTGTAAGGTTGGTCCGGGCCGCTTCATCCCACGATGCCGCCGAATCAAGATAAGACTAGTAACGGCAAGCATGTTGAACAAAATCAACGCCCACAACTACTTTGTGTTCTACTCGTGCATAGAATCTACGCAATAGACCTAGCTCATGATGCCACTGTTGGGGAACGTAGCAGAAATTCAAAATTTTCCTACGTGTCACCAAGATCTATCTATGGAGAAACCAGCAACGAGGGGAAGGAGAGTGCATCTACATACCCTTGTAGATCGCTAAGCGGAAGCGTTCAAGTGAACGGGGTTGATGGAGTCGTACTCGACATGATACAAATCACCGATGACCAAGTGCCGAACGGACGGCACCTCCGCGTTCAACACACGTACAGCCCGGTGACGTCTCCCAAGCCTTGATCCAGCAAGGAGAGAGGGAGAGGTTGAGGAAGACTCCATCCGGTAGCAGCACAACGGCGTGGTGATGATGGAGGAGCGTGGTAATCCTGCAGGGCTTCGCTAAGCTCCACAGAAGAGGAGGAAGAAGAGACGCAGGGCTGCACCAACGAGAGATCGAATCACACGTCTGTTTGGGCAGCCCCTAGGCCTCATATATATAGGGGCAAGGGGGGAGGGGAGGGGAGGCGCCCTAGGGTTTCCCCTAGGGGGGGCGGCGGCCAAGGGGGGAAGGAGTGCCTCCCAAGTCAAGTGGAGGCCCTTCCCCTTAGGGTTTCCCCTCTCCATGCGCATGGGCCTTGGGGAGGCTGGTTCCCCTGGCCCATTAAGGCTAGGGCGCCCCCTTACAGCCCATGCTGCTGTATTGGACGTGGTGGAACAATCTCCGGACCTCCGGACCCCTCCGGAGTCCTCAGGAACCTTCTAGAAGCTTCCCGATACAATACCGAAAAACCCGAACTTTTCCCGAAACCCGAACAACAACTTTCCATATATAAATCTTTACCTCCGGACCATTCCGGAACTCCTTGTGACGTCCGGGATCTCATCCGGGACTCCGAACAACATTCAGTAACCACATACAAGCTTCCTTTATAACCCTAGCGTCATCGAACCTTAAGTGTGTAGACCCTACGGGTTCGGGAGACATGCAGACATGACCGAGATGTTCTCCGGTCAATAACCAACAGCGGGATCTGGATACCCATGTTGGCTCCCACATGTTCCACGATGATCTCATCGGATGAACCACGATGTCAAGGACTTAATCAATCCCGTATACAATTCCCTTTGTCTATCGGTACGATACTTGCCCGAGATTCGATCGTCGGTATCCCGATACCTTGTTCAATCTCGTTACCGGCAAGTCTCTTTTACTCGTTCTGCAACACATCATCCCGTGATCAACTCCTTGATCACATTGTGCACATTATGATGATGTCCTACCGAGTGGGCCCAGAGATACCTCTCCGTTTATACGGAGTGACAAATCCCAGACTTGATTTGTGCCAACCCAACAGACACTTTCGGAGATACCCGTAGTGCACCTTTATAGCCACCCAGTTACGTTGTGACGTTTGGCACACCCAAAGCATTCCTACGGTATCCGGGAGTTGCACAATCTCATGGTCTAAGGAAATGATACTTGACATTATAAAAGCTTTAGCATACGAACTACATGATCTTGTGCTAGGCTTAGGATTGGGTCTTGTCCATCACATCATTCTCCTAATGGTGTGATCCCGTTATCAATGACATCCAATGTCCATGGTCAGGAAACCGTAACCATCTATTGATCAACGAGCTAGTCAACTAGAGGCTTACTAGGGACATGGTGTTGTCTATGTATCCACACATGTATCTGAGTTTCCTATCAATACAATTCTAGCATGGATAATAAACGATTATCATGAACAAGGAAATATAATAATAATCAATTTATTATTGCCTCTAGGGCATATTTCCAACAATAAGTTCAACAATGGAGTTGCATGGACTAAAGGATGTGGAAACTCCTTCAAGATGCTAAGGATAAAGGATTGGCTAAAGCTTCAAGCTCAAGACTCTTCATTTTACATTTTAGTGATCCAAGATCACACTGAGTACATAGGAAAAGCCAATACTATCAAGGAGGGATGAGGTGTTGCTTAATGAGCCTTTTGCTTCATGTGCTTAATGATATTCTCCAAAATCCTCAGCTACCTTCCCACTTCCACATATGACCTAAACCCAAAGCCAAACTCGGACCTACCGATTTCTTTCTACCCGGCGCCACCGAGTTTCACTTGTCATAGCCACTGCCAAACCCTAAGCAAATCGGTTTCACCGATAGGGATCTCGGTCTCACCGATAGGGATCTCGGTCTCACCGAGATGGGATTGTAATCTCACTATGTATGTCCATTACCAAAATCGGTCTCACCGAGTTTAGGTAATCGGTACTGCCGAGATTACAATGCAAACTCTCTGGTTAACTTATTACCAAAATCGGTCCAACCGAGTTTAGTAATCGGTCCCACCGAGTTTGCCTGACCAACTCTCTGGTTAGCTAATTACCAAATCGGTCTCACCGAGTTTAAGTAATCGGTCTCACCGAGATTACGTTATGCCCTAACCCTAACCATATCGGTCCTACCGAGTTGCATATCAGTCCCACCGAAAATCTCTAACGGTCACTAGGTTTACTATTTCGGTCCAACCGAGTTTGTTGATTCGGTCCCACCAAGATTGGTAAATTGTGTGTAACGGTTGGATTTTGTGTGGAGGCTATATATACCCCTCCACCTCCTCTTCACTCGTGGAGAGAGCCATCAGAACACATCTACACTTTCAACTCATATGTTCTGAGAGAGAACCACCTACTCTTGTGTTGAGACCAAGATATTCCATTCCTACCATATGAATCTTGATCTCTAGCCTTCCCCAAGTTGCTTTCCACTCAAATCTTCTTTCCACCAAATCCAAATCCTGTGAGAGAGAGTTGAGTGTTGGGGAGACTATCATTTGAAGCACAAGAGCAAGGAGTTCATCATCAACACACCATTTGTTACTTCTTGGAGAGTGGTGTCTCCTAGATTGGCTAGGTATCACTTGGGAGCCTCTGACAAGATTGTGGAGTTGAACCAAGGAGTTTGTAAGGGCAAGGAGATCGCCTACTTCGTGAAGATCTACCGCTAGTGAGGCAAGTCCTTCGTGGGCGATGGCCATGATGGGATAGACAAGGTTGCTTCTTCGTGGACCCTTCGTGGGTGGAGCCCTCCGTGGACTCGCGCAACCGTTACCCTCCGTGGGTTGAAGTCTCCATCAATGTGGATGTAGGATAGCACCACCTATCTGAACCACGGGAAAAACATCCCTGTCTCCAATTGCGTTTGAATTCTCCAAACCCTTCCCTTTACATTCTTGCAAGATGCATGCTTTACTTTCCGCTACTCATTTACTTTTTGCATGCTTGCTTGATATGTATTGTGTATGTTGAAATTGTGCCTAAAACTCCACTCAAACTGAAATAGTTTAAAAACTGCAACTTTAGCACTAAATGTCTAATCACCCCCCCCCCTCTAGACATATCTACTTCAAGGTCCTACAAACAAGGTTGGGGCAATCTCCACAACTTAATTGGAGGCTCCCAACGACACCACGAAGCTTCACCACAATGGACTATGGCTCCGCGGTGACCTCAACCGTCTAGGGTGCTCAAACACCCAAGAGTAACAAGATCCGCAAGGGATTGGTGGGGGAATCAAATTTCTCTTGGTGGAAGTGTAGATCGGGGCCTTCTCAACCACTCTCGAGCAAATCAACAAGTTTGATTGGCTAGGGAGTGAGATCGGGCGAAAATAGAGCTTGGAGCAACAATGGAGCTTAGGGTTGGAAGAGGTAGTCCACTAGAGGAAGAAGACGCCCCTTTTATAGCTGCAGACAAAATCCAACCGTTATCCACCTAACCAGCTGCGAGATGCGGTACTACCGCTCCAGAAATGTGGTACTACCGCAAGGCCACGCAGTACTACCGTGAGGGACCACGGTACTACTGTGGCAGCTGCAGTGACTAGAACATGCCTGACTGAGAGCGGTACTTCCGCGAGCGCGGTACTACCGCTCCCCCTTGCGGTACTACCGCAAGGCAGGAAAGTCCTAGCCAAGGAAGAGCGCGGATGAATAAAAATACATCCGTGCCTACTTCCGCTGGAAATCAATCGATGCAAAAATCTGACACGGTACTACCGCTGGGGAGTGGTACTACCGCAAGCTTAGCAACAGCAGCCGGGACAATCGCATAGAGGATAAACGAGGGATGCTCCAAATTGCAGGGGAAAGGTGGAGACAAGGAAGGAAACGTGTACGTGATGATTCCACCCGAACCTTTCCGACGCGGACCCCCTCTTAATAGTACGGCTTTCCTACGACTCAAATCCACCAAAAAGAAACGTAGAAAAACGCAGTCTTCAATAGTCTTTGAGGGGCACCAAACCGTCTTGTGCCTAGCGCTGAAACGTCTGAGAAACTCAAGGCACATGATTAGTCCGCAAAAGCATTGTCATCAATCACCAAAACACCTTAGGGATAAATATGCCCTTACAATCCCCCTTTTTGGTGGATTGATGACAATATGGGATTTGCACAAAGGGAAATAATATTGAGCAGAGGAAAACCCCTCCTCTCTAAAATATAGACGGGCTCCCCCTAGATGTGTGCAATCTAGATGGATGCTTTGGACTGCACAACACACAAACTAGGATCAACACTCCCCCTATATTTTAGAGACAAGGCATGTCTTGCAAAAGTAAGGCTAACATTAAACAAGAGCATAAAACAAAGGTAGCACAATATGTCAAGCTCACTAAGATAAGATAGAGTGCATATGTCTTACACCATATGAAGGATAACTCTCAAACCAAACCAAAGCAAACAAGGTTCAAACGAGAAAGCAAACACACCGAACATGACACACAACTCGCAAACACGCAAATCCCTACACTCTCTCCCCCTTTGGCATCGAGACACCAAAAAGGCAGAGAGGACACCTACATGCAAGGGGTGGCTCAAGCAGAGAAATCATCCCAACGCTCCTCGTCAGACTCGGCGGCAGGGACGTCCTCCTCGATGTCCTCATCAGAATCAGACCACTTGAATCCCTGCTTCGCCATCCACTCGGCCTCCGGGGTGATGACTTCCTCAGAACCGCCAGACATGTCCTTTCCAAAGACCTTCATAATCTTCTTGTTGTGGCGGCGACTCTCCTTGGACTCCACGTGAGTCCTGTACTGCCCCTTAGCTTGAATGCAGAAAAGAGTCTTCATCTTTTCCTTCAGCTTCTTGGCCCACGAGGGCTCAGAGGAACTATGGGAAGATCTAGCAGCACGGTCCTTAGCAACATCCTCTTCTCCAGCCTCCTGCTCATCAACAGCCCTCCTAGTAGCAGACGCCTCAGCACGAGTAGTAGTGTTGGCCCAGTTGGACTTGACACGGAGACTGATGGGCTCATGCCGAATCCAGTCTGGAGCAAGGAACTCATCACCAGGGTACAGCTTCTCCCAAGTCTTGGAGATCAACAGAAACATATATGGCCCATAGATAGGCACCTTGCGGTTGAACACCGCAAACCGAAGCTCACACCACATGATGTGTGAGACATCAAGGGGCTGAGTCTGAGACACACGTGCCTCCTGGCACAGGAGCATCATTGTTGGGGAACGTAGTAATTTCAAAAAAATTCCTACGCACACGCAAGATCATGGTGATGCATAGCAACGAGAGGGGAGAGTGTTGTCTACGTACCCTCGTAGACCGTAAGCGGAAGCGTTATATCAACGCGGTTGATGTAGTCGTACGTCTTCACGATCCGACTGATCCAAGCACCGAAAGCACGGCACCTCCGAGTTCTGCACACGTTCGGCTCGGTGACGTCCTCGCCTTCTCGATCCAGCAAGGGGCGAAGTAGTAGATGAGTTCCGGCAGCACGACGGCGTGGTGACGGTGTTGGTGAAGAACAAACTTCGCAGGGCTTCGCCTAAGCACTACGAAAACTATGACGGAGGATAAACTAGAGGAGACGGGGTTGCCGACACACGGCTTGGTGTTTCTTGATGTGTCTTGGGTGCTAGCCCTACCCCTCTATTTATATGTTGAGCCTTGGGGTCGAAACTTGGAGTAAAAGCCTCCACAAAGTCGGTTGCACCCGAAAGGCAAGAGTCCTTCTTGGACTCCAGGGCCAGATGCCAGGGTTCCCGGCGTCTGGGCCCAGACGCCAGGGACCCTGGCGTCTGGCCTCTGGACTCCGCAAAACTTCCTTTTGCGCTTTCCAAAAACTTCGTGGGCTTTCCCCTTTGGCCCAGATAAAGTGTTCTCGTGCCCAAACATTTCGGGAAACAGAACCTTTCCGGAGATCAAACACTACTATCCACATATCAATCTTTACTTCCGGACCATTCCGGAGTTCCTCGTCATATCCGTGATCTCATCCAAAACTCCGAACAACATTCGATCACCAACATACATAACTCATAGTACTATATCGTCAACGAACGTTAAGCGTGCGGACCCTACGAGTTTGAGAACTATGTAGACATGACCGAGACACCTCTCTTGTCAATAACCAATA
This sequence comes from Aegilops umbellulata, assembly GCA_032464435.1. Taxonomy (NCBI): domain Eukaryota; kingdom Viridiplantae; phylum Streptophyta; class Magnoliopsida; order Poales; family Poaceae; genus Aegilops; species Aegilops umbellulata. The sequence goes on from CP136055.1 coordinate 508,802,888, forward strand.
GCGGGACCTGGATGCCCATATTGGCTCCTACATATTCTACGAAGATCTTTATCGGTCAAACCGCACAACAACATACGTTGTTCCCTTTGTCATCGGTATGTTACTTGCCCGAGATTCGATCGTCGGTATCCCAATACCTAGTTCAATCTTGTTACCGGCAAGTCTCTTTACTCGTTCTGTAATACATCATCCCGCAACTAACTCATTAGTTGCAATGCTTGCAAGGCTTATAGTGATGTGCATTACCGAGTGGGCCCAGAGATACCTCTCCGACAATCGGAGTGACAAATCCTAATCTCGAAATACGCCAACCCAACATGTACCTTCGGAGACACCTATAGAGCTCCTTTATAATCACCCAGTTACGTTGTGACGTTTGGTAGCACACAAAGTGTTCCTCCGGTAAACGGGAGTTGCATAATCTCATAGTCATAGGAACATGTATAAGTCATGAAGAAAGCAATAGCAACATACTAAACGATCGTGTGCTAAGCTAACGGAATGGGTCATGTCAATCACATCATTCTCCTAATGATGTGATCCCGTTAATCAAATGACAACTCATGTCTATGGCTAGGAAACATAACCATCTTCGATCAACGAGCTAGTCAAGTAGAGGCATACTAGTGACACTCTGTTTGTCTATGTATTCACACATGTATTATGTTTCCGGTTAATACAATTCTAGCATGAATAATAAACATTCATCATGATATAAGGAAATAAATAATAACTTTATTATTGCCTCTAGGGCATATTTCCTTCAATCATATCCACCATATAGGCATGAACCTTGTCCTTGTCGCCAATGCGAGGGAACAGAGAGTTGCGGAAGATGCGATACATGATATCCAGAAAAGAGTTCAACACCCACGATGACTTGCCATTGGGAAGCACCTTCTCAACATAGAACGGCTGTAACTTGTTCTTGTTAGCAGACTCAGGATTGGCATGGGGACGAACACCCACGGGAGTGTTGAGCCCGTCATCAGGAACCTGAAGCAGATCCATGAACTCCTTCCAGGTAGTAGTCAACTGACGGCCATCGGTCATCCAGGTCATCCTCCGCTCCTTCCCAGGGTGAAAGTAAACTGAGGCAAAGAACTGACAGATAAGCTCAGGGTCATAGTCAAGGTGGAAAGAGATCACATGTTCAATACCATATTGTTCCACCAAATCCAGAGCCTCTCCAAAATACTCACAAACTTGTCCTTCCTCAGGTGATGCATGTCTATCCACTTGATATCCACGTAGGTATTTTGCTTGTTCTTGATGACATCCAGATAGATGAGAGTCTGCTGCTTGGTCCAAAACAACTCACTGCCTCTGATGGTAGCACGAGCATGCACATAAGTGTTGACCTGCCTGAGACGGATGAACTCAGCAAGGGGAACCTCGTCCATGCCCTTAACGGGTTCCTTGTGCTTGCTAGTGGTGGTCTTGACATTGCGTTTGTGGGCACTGGAGCCATCTGGTGCTTCATCTTGATTGCGCAGACGCTTGGAACCAGTATCACGACTGGGATTGGAATGGTGAGTGTAACGCCCCGGATGCAACTTTCCATATTCGTATCTCCAACTCTTGCCTTTTCCGGAGATGCGATATGATATTTCCTTCGTGGTTGGGTTTTTGTTTTTGTTTTGCATTTTCGTTCATGTCTTGCATCTCATCTCTTTGCTTCATGTGCATTGCATCATGTCATCATGCAACCCCTTTTTTTTTAAAAAACCTCAACTAAATATATTGCATAGATCTTTTGATCTATTTAAATCGAGGGAAGCCACACGGTGATTTCTCTTTAAAACATATTCAAAGTCTCCTACTATTATTAGGGAGCTATAATAAATATTTCATTATTAGGAATTGATCATAACACACTTGCAAATAAATCCCAATGCCTTTGTTATCTCAATTCTTGGCCTCTAACCTTGCCCATAATTTCTTTCATCATTTTCCGGAGCTCTTCCTAAATGTTCAACATTTTGGACCTTTCCAACCCTCTCTTCCTATTCAAACCATTTGAATTAAATTCAAATGAATTTGAATTTATTCTTTCAATCTTGGTCTTTCCTAATTTTCTCGGACCTAACATATTTTTGCGAGTCCGGGAAAATTGTCTGCGTGTCCAACTTCTTCCTCTAACCCCTCTTTCTTTTCTTTCTTAATCTCTGTGTTTTTCTTCTTCTTTCTTTTCTTTATTAGAGAGAGAGAGAGCCTAGCTGGGCCTCCCAGCCCAGCTGCTCCCTGCCACCCCTCTCCCGCGCAGGCCCACCTAAGCCCAGCCGCCGGCCTCCATTCCGGCCCAGTCCCTCCTAACCCTAACCCCCCTGCCCGATCGCCCCTCTCCCTCTCGTTCCCTTCCACCCAGCGCCGTCAGCCACCCGCTCCCTCGATCCCATCTCCCTCCTCTCGCTCGCTCTCTCCCTCCTGATAGCGCCGCCACCTCCTCCCTTGGCCCCCCTTCGTCAGCTCCGCGCCCGGGCTCCTCTTCCTCCACGCGTGCCGCCGTGCTACGCCGCACCTCCATGGCCGTCGCGCCCCGCCTCGCCGCTTTGGCCTCGCCAAGCTCGCCGGCAGCCGCGAGCTCGCCTGTCCCCGCCGCCGTGTCCGGTCGCTGCCGGCGACCACGGCCAGCGCAGCGCCTCTGCTGCCCGTCCAGGAGCGCCACGCCGGCGACCACGAGGCAGGAGACCGCCATGGATCGCCGCCCGAAGATCCCACTCCGCCGCCTACTCCGCCTGGATCCGGCGAGTCCTTGCGCCTGCTCTACTCCGCCCACTCTGCTCCACCTCCGTCGTGTTAAGGCCGCAGCGACCACTTCATCTCCCTACCGTCTCCGGCTGCTCAAGCCGCCAAGGACGCCGTTGCCGCTGCTCGGCTATTGTTCCTCGTCGGCCGCCTTGCACCGCAAGCACCACCACCGAACCGGGAACGCCAAGTCCGTCTTCAAACGCCTCTGCATCCCCTGCTTCTCCGTGGGTTTTTGTTCGTCGTCGCTGTCACCCGAGGCCCCTTGTGTTGCTTTGTCTGGACCGTCAAGATCGACTACGAGATGCCAAGAACCGTACCCGGTCCGCCAGGCATCTTCTGTGATTTTTGCCAAGTACCACAACAACGTGTCCAGTACCTCTACCGCCGTCTACCTCTACCGCCGTCTACGGAAACGCCAAGTACCCCTACGCACGAAGACGCCAAGTCCGTTTTGGGATTCATCAAGTACCACTACCGTCGACCCGCGAAGACCCCGTGGACGTCAAGTTCTTTGTCGTGACCCTGAACATCTACGGAACATGAACAACTACTTCCCACGACGATCGTGAACGACTACACCGCTTGACTCGAACCGCTCGAGAATGCTCCCTTGGAAGCTTCGGTTCCGTTCCGGAGTTGTGAGGATTCGTTCGACTTCGTCCGCTTGTCTTCTTCATGGACTCGTTCTTCTTCCTAGCGGGATCTCAGGCAAGATGACCATACCCTCGAAATCACTTCTATCTTTGCTCGCTAGATTGCTCGCTCTTTTGCTATGCCTATGCTGCGATACCTACCACTTGCTATATCATGCCACCCATATTGCCATGTCAGCCTCTAACCATCCATGTCCTAGCAAACCGTTGATTGGCTATGTTACCGCTTTTGCTCAGCCCCTCTTATAGCGTTGTTAGTTGCAGGTGAAGATGAAGTTTGTTCCTTGTTGGAACATGGAGATGTTGTTCCTTGTTTGGAACATGTTTACTTGTTGGGATATCACAATACATCTTATTTATTTAATGCATCTATATACTTGGTAAAGGGTGGAAGGCTCGGCCTTATGCCTGGTGTTTTGTTCCACTCTTGCCGCCCTAGTTTCCGTCATATCGGTGTTATGTTCCCGGATTTTGCGTCCCTAACGCGGTCGGGTGATTTATGGGACCCCCTTGACAGTTCGCTTTGAATAAGACTTTTCCAGCGAGGCCCAACCTTGGTTTTACCATTTGCCTCACCACCACCTACTTTCCCTTGGGAGTAATTAACCCAAGGGTCATCTTTATTTAGCCCCCCCGGGCCAATGCTTGCCTAAGTGTTGGTCCAAACCGTCAGCCGCCGGTGGCCACCAGGGGCAACTCTGGGTTCGCCTACCGGAAGTTTGGACAATCCGGTGTTGCCCTGAGAACGAGATATGTGCAGCTCCTATCAGGATGTCGGCGCATCGGGCGGTTTTGCTGGACTTGTTTTATTGCTGTCGAAATGTCATGTAGCCGGGATTCCGAGACTGATCGGGTCTTCCCAGGGAGAAGGAATATCCTTCGTTGATCGCGAGAGCTTATCATGGGCTAAGTTGGGACACCCCTGCAGGGTTTGAACTTTCGAAAGCCGTGCCCGCGGTTATGGGCAAATGGGAATTTGTTAATGTCCGGTTGTAGAAAACCCGAAGTTGATCTTAATTAAAATACACCAACCGCGTGTGTAACCGTGATGGTCTCTTCTCGGCAGGGTCCGGGAAGTGAACACGGTTGTTGGAGTTATGTTTGACGTAAGTAGTTCAGGATCACTTCTTGATCATAGTTGTTCGACCGTGCTTTGCCTTCTCTTCTCGCTCTCTTTTGCGTATGTAGCCACCATATATGCTAGTCGCTTGCTGCAGCTCCACCTCATACCTTTTACCCTTCCTATAAGCTTAAATAGTCTTGATCTCGCGGGTGTGAGATTGCTGACTCCTCGTGACTCACCAGATACTTCCAAAACCAGTTTGCAGGTGCCGCTGAGACCGTGCAGGTGACGCATCCGAGCTCAAGGAGGAGTTCGATGGAGATCTTGTGTTTTGTGTTGTTTCGTTCTAGTCGATCAGTAGTGGAGCCCAGTTGGGGTCGATCTTGGTCCTTTGCCGCTTTTGGGGTTTCTTCTTTTATTTTTGGCTCCGTAGTCGGGCCTTGATTGTATCTGTTTGATGTAATGCTTTATTCATGTATTTGTGTGAAGTGGCGATTGTAAGCCAACTATGTATCTCTTTCCCTTATGTATTACATGGGTTGTGTGAAGATTACCTCACTTGCGACATTGCTTTCAATGCGGTTATGCCTCTAAGTCGTGCTTCGACACGTGGGAGATATAGCCGCATCGAGGGCGTTACAAGTTGGTATCAGAGCCTTCCCCGACCTTAGGAGCCCCCACTGATTGATCGTTTTTAGCGGCCGAGTTGTGTCTAGAAAAATGTTTTGAGTCATTTAGGAATTATATATCGGAGAGTTTAGGAATTCTTTTTACTTCCCAGTCCCTTCGACCTTCTGGAAAGGCTTCCTGACGTAGAGTTTTGACTCTTCTCTTCTCAAATTTCACTAAAAAATTTTTAGGATCACGCGGGTATATTACAATCGTTCCGATGGTTTTATGATGACAACATTGTCTTGGTTGCCTCCTGACATTTAGGGGTTGTGGCAGTGTCCCGGGGAGTTGAGCTCCGAGGTGTTGTCGTCATAATTTTATCGTTGTGGTTTTGGAATACCTGAGTTTAGTACGCCGACATCGAAAATCTCTTTTGTACAGTTGTTGGTGAGATAACCCTGATAGCCCAGTACTGTGGCGAGTGCGGGAGTATTGCCATGACTCGTATAACGGATGTCTTTTCGAAGGTTGAGGTAGACGATTTCCGAAGGTTTCTTGGTTATGTGTTGAAGGATGGATACAGCTGGTTGTAGGATTTGCTAGTTTGGGTGAGATATTATGCTTCCCCTGTATCCCCAACACCTGATTGCATAACCGGAAAGTTTCGGGAGTTTATAAGTGGGAATTCAAGTATCACGTAGGAATTCTTTCCAACAGACACATGATACGATATGGGATCTATCATATGTTTGTTTCCGACTTATTCTGCAAGTCAATCCTTTGTTTTTGATTTGGTTTGCGGTATTCGAGTTGCTTCGATGTCAAATGTTGAATCCATACCTTATTCTAAGCGGTGTTCTCATATTGCTATGTGAATACTAGTCCTTCTTGATCATCGAGTTTATCATGCCAATTCTTTTCTAACCGGTGCGTCTCTCTTCAAGTGGATCTGATCACTTCAACTTTCGCAAGATCAATTATCAGTTCTTCGCAACGGTGTTTGCTTCATCCGTTCCAAGTTGTCTTTGTTTTTTCCCGCCCTCCCACCCTTATTTCTTCAAAGACGTATATTTCTTGATCAAGTATCCATCTTATTGATGTGAAGCCTCTCCATTCTTCTCCTTCAATGTTTTTATCCGGTGATTTCCATGAAGATACTAACGGAGCTTCAAGTTCATCATTCGTCATTCTTTTCTTCTCGGGTGGATTCAATTCAAGCTTTCAGTGTTGATCATATTCTTTTTCTTATTTCAAGTGCTTTCTTATGCCGGTGTATCTCTTAATCATTCACTTCTCGCTATTCTTTTGTTCCGGAGTGATGAAGATATCTCTGAAGATTCGTGTTTCCATTCTTAATCCGTTCAAGCTATTTCAAGATTGTTATCTCATTCTAGCCATTTAAATCTAACCGGTGCATTCTCTCTTTTAAATCGGTCATCGGTGTTTCTTTTGAGTGGGCCCTAACCCACAGGTTTTTTTCCCCAGGATCTTACCTGACTCTTCTAATCATCCCGAAGCTATTCCCAAATTCTTTTCAAAGTTGACGTAAGAATGAATTTTTCATCAGTCATGTGCCTTCTCCAAGATCGCATCCAAATTCTTTTCATTGTTGGTTCAACCTTTCTAATTTTCATTCCGGAGTGCCTCAACTATTCATGGTGGTGTTTCTCATCATCATTCTCAACATTTGAAGACCGAAGAAGAGTTTCTCTTAAATCTTGCCTCTTTCTCTTCAAGATTCATGGTTCTAGCTTGATGCCATCCTCTCATAATTGTTTTCGATTGTGAGAATTCTTTTCACCCATTCGGAGCATTTCAGGAGTCTTTTCAGTTTGATTCTCCGGAGCCATCATCTCAGAATTATTCGTTCTCAGTTTTCAGCTCCCATTCTCCAAATCTTACCGGTGAATCATTCAAGTTTCCTCTAGTCAGCTCTTGATCTCTTGTTCACTTGTATCTAAATTCTGTCAAGCATCTTTATTTGTTTTTTAATTCTTCCCGGTGTTTCTTTATCTTTTCTTCGTCCATTTTAAATTCTTACGGCAGTTGGTTCAAGATTCCTCTTCCTATGTTCTCATATTAATTTATTCGTTGTTTCAATCCTACCGATGGTTCATTGAAGTCCTTCTCAAGTTTGTGCTTTATCTCTTGATTCTTTCTATGAGAATAAGTGGTATGCCAAGTCCATTGCTTGTCATCAATTTAAATTGGTGAAGGACACGCATAACATAATTCTTATTCTTGTTTCATCCAAGTGATTTAGTTTCTTCTTCCCAGAGTGGTTCGTCATGTCATTTTTCTCGGTTTCATGTGTTTCATCTTCTCTTTTCCGGAGTTCCAAGTTTTCTGCACTATCTTGTCGCGAAGCTCCATCTAAATCATCGCAAGGTTTCACCTTGTGTTTTCAACTTCTTTTCCTTTTATCATCCTTTTATTACCGGAGTTATTCATGGAGGCTCTACATGGTGGTTCGCCAATTATTCTTTTCATTTGCCAATGAATCTTTTCATTCTTCAATTGTTCTTCAAGATTTCTCTCGAAGTTAAGATCCGTCAAGCCATACTCTAAAATAAACATGGTGTTCAACACATGTTTTGTTTGGAGGAGTTCAAGCATTCTTCATCTTGCATTCCGAAGCGCCATTCTTTCTACCTTATCTTTTGAGGTGGTGTTATGTCGTTCTTGACAATTTCCCTTCGTGTTTCATGATTCACATGTTGTCAAGAATGAGGTATATTAAATCCATCAATTTCTTCCTTGGAGTTATCTTGGGTTATATTTCACCTAAAGCCTTCCCTAAGAATTGTTGCTATTTATGGTGCTCATTAATGACCCAAGTTCTTCATTTGTCCTCCCGGTGAAATAAGTTTCTCGTCTCCTTGTTGATATCAGTCCAATCATTTGTTTCCGTTGGTGGCTGAAGCTCACCTCATAATTTTGAGATGTTTCCATAAGCCCACTACAAGCTTATTCTTTTCGTTGTTGGTTCTCCAACAACTCCGTTTCAATCCTTATTTTAAGGAGGCTCTTTCAAATTCATTTGTGATAGAAGTTGTTGTTCTCTTCTCTGTTCTCTTGATTCCACTCTTTCTTTTGTCCCGAAGGCATTGTGTTATTGCTCTCTTCGAACCATCTTCTTGTTTTGTCAAGATCATCTTCTTTTCTTGATTATTCTTTTAACCGGAGAGTTGTATCATCTCTTCAATATCTTTCTTCTCATCAAGTTGTCTTCTCCTTTTAACCTTCAAGTTCTCGTAATACTCCTTGTTCCTCTTTTCTAACAGAGTGTTTTCAAGTTCGTTCAACTCCGTTGTGTTCCTTTCTTTCTACTTTTCAACCTCTCAAGGTTCATAGCTTCACTCATTTGTCAAAGAAACAACTTAGTTTTACCTATTCCTCTTCCGTTTCTCTCCGGTGCCATCCTAGATCTCGGGACGAGATCCTCTCGTAGTGGTGGAGTGTTGTAACGCCCCGGATGCAACTTTCCATATTCGTATCTCCAACTCTTGCCTTTTCCGGAGATGCGATATGATATTTCCTTCGTGGTTGGGTTTTTGTTTTTGTTTTGCATTTTCGTTCATGTCTTGCATCTCATCTCTTTGCTTCATGTGCATTGCATCATGTCATCATGCAACCCCTTTTTTTTAAAAAAACCTCAACTAAATATATTGCATAGATCTTTTGATCTATTTAAATCGAGGGAAGCCACACGGTGATTTCTCTTTAAAACATATTCAAAGTCTCCTACTATTATTAGGGAGCTATAATAAATATTTCATTATTAGGAATTGATCATAACACACTTGCAAATAAATCCCAATGCCTTTGTTATCTCAATTCTTGGCCTCTAACCTTGCCCATAATTTCTTTCATCATTTTCCGGAGCTCTTCCTAAATGTTCAACATTTTGGACCTTTCCAACCCTCTCTTCCTATTCAAACCATTTGAATTAAATTCAAATGAATTTGAATTTATTCTTTCAATCTTGGTCTTTCCTAATTTTCTCGGACCTAACATATTTTTGCGAGTCCGGGAAAATTGTCTGCGTGTCCAACTTCTTCCTCTAACCCCTCTTTCTTTTCTTTCTTAATCTCTGTGTTTTTCTTCTTCTTTCTTTTCTTTATTAGAGAGAGAGAGAGCCTAGCTGGGCCTCCCAGCCCAGCTGCTCCCTGCCACCCCTCTCCCGCGCAGGCCCACCTAAGCCCAGCCGCCGGCCTCCATTCCGGCCCAGTCCCTCCTAACCCTAACCCCCCTGCCCGATCGCCCCTCTCCCTCTCGTTCCCTTCCACCCAGCGCCGTCAGCCACCCGCTCCCTCGATCCCATCTCCCTCCTCTCGCTCGCTCTCTCCCTCCTGATAGCGCCGCCACCTCCTCCCTTGGCCCCCCTTCGTCAGCTCCGCGCCCGGGCTCCTCTTCCTCCACGCGTGCCGCCGTGCTACGCCGCACCTCCATGGCCGTCGCGCCCCGCCTCGCCGCTTTGGCCTCGCCAAGCTCGCCGGCAGCCGCGAGCTCGCCTGTCCCCGCCGCCGTGTCCGGTCGCTGCCGGCGACCACGGCCAGCGCAGCGCCTCTGCTGCCCGTCCAGGAGCGCCACGCCGGCGACCACGAGGCAGGAGACCGCCATGGATCGCCGCCCGAAGATCCCACTCCGCCGCCTACTCCGCCTGGATCCGGCGAGTCCTTGCGCCTGCTCTACTCCGCCCACTCTGCTCCACCTCCGTCGTGTTAAGGCCGCAGCGACCACTTCATCTCCCTACCGTCTCCGGCTGCTCAAGCCGCCAAGGACGCCGTTGCCGCTGCTCGGCTATTGTTCCTCGTCGGCCGCCTTGCACCGCAAGCACCACCACCGAACCGGGAACGCCAAGTCCGTCTTCAAACGCCTCTGCATCCCCTGCTTCTCCGTGGGTTTTTGTTCGTCGTCGCTGTCACCCGAGGCCCCTTGTGTTGCTTTGTCTGGACCGTCAAGATCGACTACGAGATGCCAAGAACCGTACCCGGTCCGCCAGGCATCTTCTGTGATTTTTGCCAAGTACCACAACAACGTGTCCAGTACCTCTACCGCCGTCTACCTCTACCGCCGTCTACGGAAACGCCAAGTACCCCTACGCACGAAGACGCCAAGTCCGTTTTGGGATTCATCAAGTACCACTACCGTCGACCCGCGAAGACCCCGTGGACGTCAAGTTCTTTGTCGTGACCCTGAACATCTACGGAACATGAACAACTACTTCCCACGACGATCGTGAACGACTACACCGCTTGACTCGAACCGCTCGAGAATGCTCCCTTGGAAGCTTCGGTTCCGTTCCGGAGTTGTGAGGATTCGTTCGACTTCGTCCGCTTGTCTTCTTCATGGACTCGTTCTTCTTCCTAGCGGGATCTCAGGCAAGATGACCATACCCTCGAAATCACTTCTATCTTTGCTCGCTAGATTGCTCGCTCTTTTGCTATGCCTATGCTGCGATACCTACCACTTGCTATATCATGCCACCCATATTGCCATGTCAGCCTCTAACCATCCATGTCCTAGCAAACCGTTGATTGGCTATGTTACCGCTTTTGCTCAGCCCCTCTTATAGCGTTGTTAGTTGCAGGTGAAGATGAAGTTTGTTCCTTGTTGGAACATGGAGATGTTGTTCCTTGTTTGGAACATGTTTACTTGTTGGGATATCACAATACATCTTATTTATTTAATGCATCTATATACTTGGTAAAGGGTGGAAGGCTCGGCCTTATGCCTGGTGTTTTGTTCCACTCTTGCCGCCCTAGTTTCCGTCATATCGGTGTTATGTTCCCGGATTTTGCGTCCCTAACGCGGTCGGGTGATTTATGGGACCCCCTTGACAGTTCGCTTTGAATAAGACTTTTCCAGCGAGGCCCAACCTTGGTTTTACCATTTGCCTCACCACCACCTACTTTCCCTTGGGAGTAATTAACCCAAGGGTCATCTTTATTTAGCCCCCCCGGGCCAATGCTTGCCTAAGTGTTGGTCCAAACCGTCAGCCGCCGGTGGCCACCAGGGGCAACTCTGGGTTCGCCTACCGGAAGTTTGGACAATCCGGTGTTGCCCTGAGAACGAGATATGTGCAGCTCCTATCAGGATGTCGGCGCATCGGGCGGTTTTGCTGGACTTGTTTTATTGCTGTCGAAATGTCATGTAGCCGGGATTCCGAGACTGATCGGGTCTTCCCAGGGAGAAGGAATATCCTTCGTTGATCGCGAGAGCTTATCATGGGCTAAGTTGGGACACCCCTGCAGGGTTTGAACTTTCGAAAGCCGTGCCCGCGGTTATGGGCAAATGGGAATTTGTTAATGTCCGGTTGTAGAAAACCCGAAGTTGATCTTAATTAAAATACACCAACCGCGTGTGTAACCGTGATGGTCTCTTCTCGGCAGGGTCCGGGAAGTGAACACGGTTGTTGGAGTTATGTTTGACGTAAGTAGTTCAGGATCACTTCTTGATCATAGTTGTTCGACCGTGCTTTGCCTTCTCTTCTCGCTCTCTTTTGCGTATGTAGCCACCATATATGCTAGTCGCTTGCTGCAGCTCCACCTCATACCTTTTACCCTTCCTATAAGCTTAAATAGTCTTGATCTCGCGGGTGTGAGATTGCTGACTCCTCGTGACTCACCAGATACTTCCAAAACCAGTTTGCAGGTGCCGCTGAGACCGTGCAGGTGACGCATCCGAGCTCAAGGAGGAGTTCGATGGAGATCTTGTGTTTTGTGTTGTTTCGTTCTAGTCGATCAGTAGTGGAGCCCAGTTGGGGTCGATCTTGGTCCTTTGCCGCTTTTGGGGTTTCTTCTTTTATTTTTGGCTCCGTAGTCGGGCCTTGATTGTATCTGTTTGATGTAATGCTTTATTCATGTATTTGTGTGAAGTGGCGATTGTAAGCCAACTATGTATCTCTTTCCCTTATGTATTACATGGGTTGTGTGAAGATTACCTCACTTGCGACATTGCTTTCAATGCGGTTATGCCTCTAAGTCGTGCTTCGACACGTGGGAGATATAGCCGCATCGAGGGCGTTACAGTGAGAGCCACCACCTGAGACACAAAGCGCAAATACACACGACAAGCAAGAAGGATCAATGCAAAGACCACAGAAAAGCAAGGAAACCAGGTAGAGAGCATACAGGATAAATGCCACGAGGAAGATGGGACAGCAACGGTAGTAACGCCAGGTCGCACGGTACTAACAAATTAGTACCGTGTAAGAGCACGGTAGTACCGGGGCTCGGAGCGGTGGTAAAATTTTAGTACCGCAACTCATGCGGTAGTACCGTCCAGACCGGGCGGTAGTACCGTATAAGCGGTAGTACCGCATAAGACGGGCGGTAGTACCGCATGGCGTCAGATCTGAACTTTGAATCTAAGAAGAACCGCGAAAACGCGGCGGTACTACGGTTGATCAAATCTACCACGGGGCATCATATCAAGTATAATCCCTACGCAATACTACTCTCCTACGTCCTACTCTTGCAAAGATTTAGCCTAAAATCTCAAGAACACATGCATCTCCCAAAAACCTAGAGGCAAAGAAAACAACCAAAAGGGAGAGGGATTTGGGAAAAGACCTTGTTCCATGGCAAGAGCACGTGGTGGGGAACGATCCCACCAGTGGGAATCGAAGGAGAGCAGCCGGAGGCGGAGATCCGGCGAGGGACTTCGGCCTCGTTCTTGAGAGAGAGAGAGAGAGAGAGAGAGAGAGAGAGAGAGAGAGAGAGACGAAGTGGGGAAAACGGACGAATGGGTATGGGGGAGTTAGAACTCCCCCTGCCCGTCCTTATCCCCACACGCCTGCGACAGCGCGGTAGTACCGCACATCATCACGGTAGTACCGCTTGGGCGAAAGTACCGCACCAAAGCGGTAGTACCGCTCTCCCAGGCGGCAGTAAAAAATTACTGCCGCGCTGGGGCGGTAGTATCGAACTCTCCACACATGGTAGTACCGTAGCAAGCTGCGGTAGTACCGTGAGCTCAAGAAAAACAGGTTTCAAACACAAGAAAAGAGGGGACTTCGCAAGGAAACTTCGAGCACAAGAGACACCACAAGGACACGCTCAACACAAAGAAGGAAAGGCAAAAAACAACAAGAAACAACCACGAGACACCACCTCTCCAAAAAGAGGGCGGTGGCCGGAGCCACCTATGTTTGAGTCAATTGGTATGGCACCGCGAAGAGTTATCCTTGGGCCCATGACCAAAACTCGTCTTTGAAGCACAAGTACCATAAAAAATGACTAATGTGAAAGAGTTGATCGATTTATGCATAATGGGGGGAGGGAGAGTTCATTGAGAGAACAACACTCCCCCTATGTCCATGCCTACACCTACACAAGACAACAAGTTGAGTATGGTGGGGTGTGCAAGGGTTCAAGCAACATTGCTCGAATCAATGATATTTAGCTCATGCCTTAACTCACGAAATCTTGCTTCATCCAAAGGCTTCGTGAAAATATCTGCAAGGTTATCATGAGTGTGTTGACGTAGTTGAGCTCGATCTCCCCTCGCCTAATGTGATCCCGGATGAAGTGATACCGAATCTCAATATGCTTCGTCTTGAAGTGTTGCACCGGGTTGAGAGAAATCTTGATGGCACTTTCATTGTCACACCAAAGAGGCACTTTGTCACAAATGACACCGTAATCCTTTAAAGTTTGCCTCATCCATAAGAGTTGTGCACAACAACTACCGGCCGCCACATACTCCGCTTCGGTGGACGAGAGAGACACACAACTTTGCTTTTTAGAAGACCAACTTTCCAAAGAGCAACCAAGGAATTGGCACCCTCCGGAAGTGGGCTTCCTATCCACTTTGTCTCCCGCCCAATTGGAATCTGAATATCCTACAAGCTTGAAGTTTGCTCCTCTTGGGTACCACAAGCCAAAGTTTGGGGTATGAGCCAAATATCGAAAGATGCGCTTGACCGCCACAAAGTGGCTTTCCTTAGGTGTGGCTTGAAACCATGAACAAATTCCCACACTCAACATGATATCCGGTCTAGATGCACAAAGGTAAAGCAAGGATCCAATCATAGAATGATATACCTTTTGATCCACCGCTTTACCATTGGGATCAATGTCAAATTGGCATTTGGTGGGCATTGGAGTGGAAGCCGGCTTGACATCACTTAGCTTGAATCTCTTGAGCATGTCTTGAGTGTATTTAGCTTGGTTGATGAAGGTACCTTCTCTTCTTTGCTTCACTTCAAAACCGAGAAAGAACTTCAACTCTCCCATGGAAGACATCTTGAACTCTGAGGTCATTAGTGCGGCAAATTCCTCATTGAAAGCTTTGTTAGGGGAACCAAAGATAATGTCATCAACATATAGTTGGCACACAAACAACTCCCCTTTGACCTTCTTGGTAAAAAGAGTGGGATCGATTAGCCCAACTTCAAACCCGCGATCTTGTAACAACTCGGTAAGGTGGTCATACCACGCACATGGGGCTTGTTTAAGGCCATAGAGTGCCTTATCGAGTTGATACACATGATCAGGAAAGTAGGGATCCTCGAACCCGGGGGGTTGTTTGACGTAAACCAACTCATTAATAGGACCATTAAGAAAAGCACTCTTCACATCCATTTGTTGCAACTTAAAGTTATGATGAGAAGCATAAGCAATCAACAAACAAATGGATTCAAGACGAGCAACGGGAGCAAAGGTTTCACCGTAGTCGATACCCTCGACTTGGGAGTAGCCCTGTGCCACCAATCTTGCCTTGTTGCGAATGATGGTCCCATGAGCATCTTGCTTGTTCTTGAAAATCCACTTGGTCCCAATGACATTGTGGTTCTCGGTTGGCCTTGGCACCAATCTCCACACTTTGTTATACTCGAAGTTGTTGAGTTCTTCATGCATGACATTAAGCCAATCCGTATCTTCGAGTGCTTCATATACCTTTTGGGGTTCAACACAAGAGACAAACGCGTGATGTTCACAATAGTTTGCCAATTGTCTACAAGTGCTTACCCCCTTTTGAATGCTTCCAAGCACATTCTTCATGAGATGACCCTTGGTGGAGAGCTTGGAAACAATCTTGGCGGCACGACGCTCTAATTCCTCCCCGGTGGTGAGTTGAGGAGCGGTCACTTGATCATCTTGAGCGCCGTCTTGAGCTTGTTCTTGAACTTGAACTTGCTTGGGGGAGAGAACTTGACCTTGGGCATCACTTGGTGTGTCAACACCGTCTTGAGCATGATCTTGCCCTTGGTCTTGTTCATGAGGTTGAGGGCCTTCACTTTGTTCTTCGAAAGCGTGTGGGCCTTGGGTTGGTGATGGCTCCACTTGAGTAGAGCATTGTCCTTCTCCTTCGGCTACAAGGGGTTCCTCAATGGGTAGGATAAAACCAACACCCATTCTTCTTATGGCTTGAGGAGGAATTTCATCACCTACATCACAAGTGCCACTTTGCTCCACTTGGAGCCGTTATTCTCATCAAACTCCACGTTACACGTCTCCTCAATAAGTCTCGTGGATTTATTGAGGACACGGTAAGCATGAGAGTTTGTAGCATAACCAACAAATATGCCCTCATAAGCTCTAGAGTCAAATTTAGACAACCGAACACCTTTCTTGAGAATGAAACACTTACACCCGAACACCCGAAAGTACTTGAGGTTGGGCTTGTTACCGGTGGGTATCTCACATGGAGTCTTGTTCAAGCCCTTGCGGAGGTAGATCCGATTGGATGCATGACATGCGGTGTTGATGGCTTCGGCCCAAAAGTTGTATGGAGACTTGAACTCTGCCATCATGGTCCTTACCGCATCCATCAACGTCCGGTTCTTCCTCTCCGCAACACCGTTTTGTTGAGGGGTGTGTGGTGCGGAATATTGATGCTTGATCCCTTCATCACTAAGAAACTCATCCAAGGTGTAGTTCTTGAACTCGGTGTCGTTGTCACTTCTTATTGTCAAGATCTTTGCATTGTGTTGACGTTGTGCTTCATTTGCAAAGTCAATGACGGTTTGTTGGGTCTCGCTCTTCCTCTTGAAGAAATACACCCAAGTATATCTTGAGTAGTCATCCACAATCACCAAGCAATACTTCCTACCCCCAAGACTATCAAAGGATGGAGGCCCAAAGAGATCCAAGTGAAGGAGCTCCAAAGGCCTCTTCGAGTAAATGATAGTCGTGGGAGGGTGAGCCTTCTCATGAAGCTTTCCTTCGATACAAGCACTGCAAGCATGATCTTTAGCAAAACTAACATTTGTTAGTCCACGGACATGGTCCCCCTTGAGAAGACTTTGCAAAGATCTCATATTGACATGGGCTAAACGGCGATGCCAAAGCCATCCCACGTCAACTTTAGCCATTAGGCATGTCGCGGTCTTAGTGGGTCGCTCCGAAAAGTTAATCACATATAGACCATTCTCGACATGCCCAACAAAGGCTACTTTAAGAGTCTTGCTCCACAAGAGGGCCATGGTATCAATATCAAAGAAAGTGGCAGAGCCCATGATTGCAAGTTGACGAACGGAAAGTAAATTCTATGCAAGGGACTCTACAAGCATGACCTTCTCGACCATGAGATCATGAGAAATGACAACCTTGCCGAGGCCCAATACCTTAGAAGACGAGGCATCACCCCACTCGACGGTGGGCATAGATGGAATATTGTGCACGTCCACCACCAAGTCCTTGCTTCCGGTCATATGATTTGTAGATCCACTATCGAGCAACCATGATCCCCCACCGGAAGCGAACACCTACAAGAGATCAATGCTTGGTTTTAGGTACACATTTTGTAATGGGTCCTTTGATGTTAGTTACAAGGGTCTTAGGAACCCAAATAGACCATACAATATATTCATGAGGAGAACCAACAAATTTGGCATAAACATGCCCATCACTAGCACGGCATAACACATAAGAGGGGTTAAAGTCGCCGGCTTTGTTGGGAGGGGTGGCAATGCCCTTCTTGACATTGCCACCCCTCGCATTGTTCTTCTTCTCCTTGGAAGCACCCTATCCCTCCTTCACAAAAGTTTGCTTGAGAGGAGGAGGTCGTTTGGTCTTGTCATTCTTCTTCTTGTTCTTGGGCTTGGGTGCGAACCCAATCCCTTCCTTGGCCACAACTTCCTTTTGATTGCTCAAAAGGTCGTTGAGGTTCTTCTCACCTTGTATGCATGACACAAGGCCTTTCTCAAGTTGCTTCTTCAACTTAGCATTCTCCTCAACAAGATGCACATGCTCACAACAAGGGTTAGTAGCATTTGCATTATCAATCAACACCATATGAGGAAAAGTGGCTTTCTCCTTGGTTAGCTTTACTTGGAGTTGATCATGAGACTCCTTGAGGCTAGCATGAACACCCTTCAAGACTTTGTGAGCCTTGTCGAGAATGTCAAACTCCTCTTTGAGTCTAGCAAGATCAACACCAAGCTTTGCCTTCTCGGAGTTTAGCACACGAGAGACAACAAGAGCATGATCAAGATCTTTCTTTAATTTAGCATGATCATCGTTGTGTGACTCCTCAAGAGGCAAACGAAGACCACACTCTTCCTCAAGAGCATTGGAAAGATCCGAAATCTCATCGGCATAGTCATGACTATGCCGCTCCATCTTAGAGATGGTATCTTCGTGAGCCTCGATCATGTCATTGGCTTCACCAAGTTGTTTCAAGACAGCAATGATATGTCTCCAACGTATCCATAATTTTTGATTGCTCCATGCAATATTATCTACTATTTTGGGCAATATTAGGCTTTATTATCCACTTTTATATTAGTTTTGGGACTAACCTATTAACCGGAGGCCCGGCCTAGAATTGCTGTTTTTTTTTCTATTTCAATGTTTCGAAGAAAAGGAATATCAAACGGAGTCAAAACGGAACGAAATCAACTGGAGAAGTTATTTTTGGAAGGAAAGCTACCGGATGGACTTGGACCCCACGTCAGGAGCCAAGGGAGGTGCCCACGAGGGTGGGGGAACCCCCTAGGGTGCGCCCCCTGCCTCGTGGGGCCCCCGAAGCTCCATCGTCGTACTTCCTGCACCCATATATACTCACGTACCCTAAAACTTCCAGAACGGAGAATAGATCGGGAATTCTGCCGCAGCAAGCCTCTGTAGCCACCAAACATCAATCGGGACCCTGTTCCGGCACCCTGCCGGAGGGGGAATCCCTCTTCGGTGGCCATCTTCTGTTGGAAATATGCCCTAGAGGCAATAATAAATTGATTATTATTATATTTCCTTGTTCATGATAATCGTTTATTATCCATGCTAGAATTGTATTGATAGGAAACTCAGATACATGTGTGGATACATAAACAACACCATGTCCCTAGTAAGCCTCTAGTTGACTAGCTCGTTGGTCAATAGATGGTTACGGTTTCCTAACCATGGACATTGGATGTCGTTGATAACGGGATCACATCATTAGGAGAATGATGTGATGGACAAGACCCAATCCTAAGCCTAGCACAAGATCATGTAGTTCGTATGCTAAAGCTTTTCTAATGTCAAGTATCGTTTCCTTAGACCATGAGATTGTGCAACTCCCGGATACCGTAGGAGTGCTTTGGGTGTGCCAAACGTCACAACGTAACTGGGTGGCTATAAAGGTACACTACAGGTATCTCCGAAAGTGTCTGTTGGGTTGGCACGAATCGAGACTGGGATTTGTCACTCCGTGTGACGGAGAGGTATCTCTGGGCCCACTCGGTAGGACATCATCATAATGTGCACAATGTGATCAAGGAGTTGATCACGGGATGATGTGTTGCGGAACGAGTAAAAGAGACTTGCCGGTAACAAGATTGAACAAGGTATCGGGATACCGACGATCGAATCTCGGGCAAGTATCGTACCGATAGACAAAGGGAATTGTATACGGGATTGATTAAGTCCTTGACATCGTGGTTCATCCGATGAGATCATCGTGGAACATGTGGGAGCCAACATGGGTATCCAGATCCCGCTGTTGGTTATTGACCGGAGAACGTCTCGGTCATGTCTGCATGTCTCCCGAACCCGTAGGGTCTACACACTTAAGGTTCGATGACGCTAGGGTTATAAAGGAAGCTTGTATGTGGTTACCGAATGTTGTTCGGAGTCCCGGATGAGATCCCGAACATCACGAGGATTTCCGGAATGGTCCGGAGGTAAAGATTTATATATAGGAAGTATGGTTTTGGCCACCGGAAGTGTTCTGGGCATCACCGGTAGTGTACCGGGACCACCGGAGGTGTCCGGGGGTCCACCAAGTGGGGCCACCATCCCCGGAGGGCTACTTGGGCTAACTGTGGGAGGGGACCAGCCCCAGGTGGGCTGGTGCGCCCCCACAAGGCCCAAGGCGCAAGGAAGAGGGGAAAGGGGGCAAACCCTAGGGCAGATGGGCCCTAAGGCCCACTCCTGGTGCGCCTCCCTCTCCCCCTCCCCTTGGCCGCCTCCCTTAGATGGGATCTAGGCTGGCCGCCACCCCTAGGGGTGAAAACCCTAAAGGGGGCACAGCCCCTCCCCTTACCCTATATATAGTTGAGGTTTGGGCTGCCCACAACACATGAGTTCCTCTCCTGTTAATGGCGCAGCCCTGCATCTCTCCTTCCTCCTCTCCCGCGGTGCTTGGCGAAGCCCTGCAGGATTGCCACGCTCCTCCATCACCACCACGCCGTTGTGCTGCTGCTGGACGGAGTCTTCCTCAACCTCTCCCTCTCTCCTTGCTGGATCAAGGCATGGGAGACGTCACCGGGCTATACGTGTGTTGAACGTGGAGGTGCCGTCCGTTTGGCACTTGGTCATCGGTGATTGGATCACGACGAGTACGACTCCATCAACCCCGTTCACTTGAACGCTTCCTCTTAGCGATCTACAAGGGTATGTAGATGCACTCTCTTTCCCCTCGTTGCTGGTTTCTCCATAGATAGATCTTGGTGACACGTAGGAAAAATTTAAATTTCTGCTACGTTCCCCAACAGTGGCATCATGAGCTAGGTCTATTGCGTAGATTCTTTGCACGAGTAGAACACAAAGTAGTTGTGGGCGTTGATTTTGTTCAATATGCTTACCGTTACTAGTCAATCTTGATTCGGCGGCATTGTGGGATGAAGCGGCCCGGACCGACCTTACACGTACACTTACGTGAGACAGGTTCCACCGAGTGACATGCACTAGTTGCATAAGGTGGCTAGCGGGTGCCAGTCTCTCCCACTTTAGTCGGATCGGATTCGATGAAAAGGGTCCTTATGAAGGGTAAATAGCAATTGACATATCACGTTGTGGTTTTGCGTAGGTAAGAAACGTTCTTGCTAGAAACCCATAGCAGCCATGTAAAACATGCAAACAACAATTAGAGGACGTCTAACTTGTTTTTGCAGGGTATGCCATGTGATGTGATATGGCCAAAGGATGTGATGTATGATATATGTGATGTATGAGATGATCATGTTCTTGTAATAGGAATCACGACTTGCATGTCGATGAGTATGACAACCGGCAGGAGCCATAGGAGTTGTCTTTAATTTATTTATGACCTGCGTGTCAACATAAACGTCATGTAATTACTTTACTTTATTGCTAACCGTTAGCCATAGTAGTAGAAGTAATAGTTGACGAGACAACTTCACGGAGATCATGATGATGAAGATCATGGTGTCATGCCGGTGACGATGATGATCATGGAGACCCGAAGATGGAGATCGAAAGGAGCAAAGTGATGATGGCCATATCATGTCACTATTTGATTGCATGTGATGTTTATCATGTTTTTTTGCATCTTATTTGCTTAGAACGACGGTAGTAAATAAGATGATCCCTCATTAAAATTTCAAGAAAGTGTTCCCCCTAACTGTGCACCGTTGCGAAAGTTCGTCGTTTCGAAGCACCACGTGATGATCGGGTGTGATAGATTCTTACGTTCGAATACAACGGGTGTTGACGAGCCTAGCATGTACAGACATGGCCTCGGAACACATGCAAACACTTAGGTTGACTTGACGAGCCTAGCATGTACAGACATGGCCTCGGAACACAGAAGACCGAAAGGTCGAGCATGAGTCGTATGGTAGATACGATCAACATGAAGATGTTCACCGACGTTGACTAGTCCGTCTCACGTGATGATCGGACACGGCCTAGTTGACTCGGATCATGTAATCACTTGGATGACTAGAGGGATGTCTATCTGAGTGGGAGTTCATAAGATGAACTTAATTATCCTGAACATAGTCAAAAGATCTTTGCAAATTATGTCGTAAGCTCGCGCTTTAGTTCTACTGTTTTAGATATGTTCCTAGAGAAAATATAGTTGAAAGTTGATAGTAGCAATTATGCGGACAGTAGAAGGCTTGTGTCCTTAATGCACCGCACGGTGTGCTGGACCTCGAACGTGGTCTGTGGATGTTGCGAACATCTGACATACACGTTTTGATGACTACATGATAGTTCGGTAATGATAAATGGTTTAGAATTGAGGCACCGAAGACATTTTGAAATGTCGCAGAACATATGAGATGTTTCAAGGGCTGAAATTGGGATTTCAGGTTCGTGCCCACGTCAAGAGGTATGAGACCTCCGACGATTTTCTTGGCCTGCAAACTAAGGGAGAAAAGCTCAATCGTTGAGCTTGTGCTCAGATTGTCTGAGTACAACAATCACTTGAATCGAGTGGGAGTTGATCTTCCAAATAAGATAGTGATGTTTTTTCCAAAGTCATTGCCACCAAGCTGCTACAGCTTTGTGATGAACTATATCAGGGATGGATATGATGATCCTTGAAATATTCGCGATGTTTGACACCGCGAAAGTAGAAATCAAGAAGGAGCATCAATTATTGATGGTTAGTGAAACCACTAGTTTCAAGAAGGGCAAGGGCAAGAAGGGATCCTTCATGAAACGGCAAATCAGCTGCTGCTCTAGTGGAGAAACCCAAGGTTGAACCCAAACCCGAGACTAAGTGCTTCTGTAATGAGGAGAACAGCTACTGGAGCAGAATTACCCTAAATACTTGGTAGATGAGAAGGCTGTCGATAGAAGTATATTGGATATACATTATGTGAATGTGTACTTTACTAGTACTCCTAGTAGCATCAGGGTATTAGATACCGGTTCGGTTGCTAAGTGTTAGTAACTCGAAATAAAAGCTACGGAATAAACGGAGACTAGCTAAAGGTGAGCTGACGAGATGTGTTGGAAGTGTTTCCAAGGTTGATATGATCAAGCATCACTCTACCATCGAGATTGGTGTTAAACCTAAATAATTGTTATTTGGTGTTTGCGTTGAGCATAGACATGATTGGATTATGTCTATCGCAATACGGTTATTCATTTAAGGAGAATAATGGTTACTCTATTTATTTGAATAATACCTTCAATGGCCTTGCACCTAAAATGAATGGTTTATTGAATCTCGATCATAGTGATACACATGTTCATGCCAAAAGATATAAGATAGTAATGATAGTACCACCTACTTGTGGCACTGCCATGTAAGTCATATTGGTATAAAACGCATGAAGAAGCTCCATGTTGATGGATCTTTGGACTCACTCATTTTTGAAAAGGATTGAGACATGTGAACCATGTCTATTGGTATATACGCATGAAGAAACTCCATGCAGATGGACCGTTTGGACTCACTTGATTTTGAATCGCTTGAGACATGCAGATCATACCACATGGGCAAGATGACTGAAAGCTTCGGTTTCAGTAAAATGGAACAAGAAAGCAACTTGTTGGAAGTAACACATTTTGATGTGTGCAGTCCAATGAGTGCTGAGGCATGCAGTGGATATCGTTATGCTCTTACTTCACAGATGATTTGAGTAGATACTGAGCATATTTACTTGATGAAACACAAGTCTAAATTATTGAATGGTTCAAGTAATTTCAGAGTGAAGTTGAATATCGTCGTGACAAGAGGATAAAATATCTATGATATGATCATAGAAATGAATATCTGAGTTACGAGTTTGGCACTGTGGAAATTGTTTCACGACTAGTACCTCCTGGAACACCATAGAGTGATGGTGTGTCCGAACATCATAACTATTGGATATGATGACGTCTCTTATCGAATTACCACTATCGTTCATGGGTTAGGCATTGGAGACAACCGCACTCACTTTAAATAGGGCACCACGTAATTCCGATGAGATGACACCGTATGAACTATGGTTTAGAGAAACCTAAGCTGTCATTTCTTAAAAGTTTGGGGCTGCGACGCTTATATGAAAAAGTTTCAGGCTGATAAGCTCGAACCCAAAGCGGATAACTGCATCTTCATAGGACACCCAAAACAGTTGGGTATACCTCCTGTCTCAAGATCCGAAAGCAATAGGGGTTGTTTCTCAAATCGGGTCCTTTCTCGAGGAAAAGTTTCTCTCGAAAGAATTGAGTGGGAGGATGGTGGAGACTTGATGAGGTTATTGAACCGTCACTTCAACTAGTGTGTAGCAGGGCACAGGAGTTGTTCCTATGGCACCTACACCAATTGAAGTGGAAGCTTATGATAGTGATCATGAGACTTCGAATCAAGTCACTCCCAAACCTCGTAGGATGACAAGGATGCGTACTACTTCAGAGTGGTACGTAATCCTGTCTTGGAAGTCATGTTGCTAGACAACAATGAACCTACGAGCTATGGAGAAGCGATGGTGGGCCCGGATTCCGATGAATGGCTCGAGGCCATAAAATCTGAGAGAGGATCCATGTATGAAAACAAAGTGTAGACTTTGGCAGAACGGCTCGATGGTCGTGAGGCTGTTGAGTACAGATGGATTTTAAAAGGAAGACGAACAATGATGGTAAATGTCACCATTAAGAAAGCTCGACTTGTCATTAAGATGTTTTCCGACAAGTTCAAGGAGTTGACTGCGATGAGGCTTTCTCACTCTTAGCGATGCTAAGAGTCTGTTGGAATTATGTTAGCGATTATTGCATTATTTATGAAATTGTGCAGATAGGATGTCAAAACATTGTTTCCTCGATGATTTTCTTGAGGAAAGGTTGTATGTGATACAACCAGAAGATTTTTGTCAATCCTAAAAGATGCTAACAAGTATGCAAAGCTCCAGCAATCCTTCTAAGGACTGGAGTAAGCATCTCGGAGTTGGAATGTACGCTTTGATGAGATTTGGGTTTATACAAAGTTTATGAGAAACTTAGAAGTGAGTAGGAGCACTATAGAATTTCTGATGAGTATATGTTGTTGACATATTGTTGATCAGAAATGATGTAGAATTTCTGGAAAGCATATAGGGTTATTTGAAAAGTGTTTTCAATGGAAAACCTGGATTAAGCTACTTAAACATTGAGCATCAAGATCTATAAGGATAGATCAAAATCGCTTAATAGTACTTTCAAACAAACACATACCACGACAAGATTTTGAAGGAGTTCAAAATAGATCAGCAAAGAAGGAGTTCTCTGCTGTGTTACAAGGTGTGAGTATTGAGCAAGACTCAAGACATGACCACGGCAGAATAGAAAGGACGAAGGTCGTCCCCTATGCTTTAGTCGTAGGCTCTAAAGTATGCTATGTTATGTACCGCACCTGAAGTATGCCAAACCATGAGTCAGTCAAGGGGTACAAGTGTGATCTAGAAATGGATCACAGGACAACGGTCAAAGTTATCCTTAGTAACTAGTGGACTAAGGAATTTTCTCGATTATGGAGGTGGTAAAAGAGTTCGTCGTAAAGGGTTACGCCGATGCAAGCTTTGACACTAATCCAGATTATTCTGAGTAGTAAACTGGATTCGTATAGTAGAACAGTTATTTGGAATAGCACCAAATAGAGCGTGGTAACTGCTTCTAGGAGATGACATAGATATTTGTAAAGCACACACGGATCTGAAAGGTTCAGACCCGTTGACTATAACCTCTCTCACAAGCATAACATGATCAAACCCAGAACTCTTGGGTGTTAGTCACATAGGGATGTGACCTTGAGTGTTAATCACATATCAATGTGAACTAGATTATTGACTCTAGTGCAAGTGGGAGACTGTTGGAAATATGCCCTAGAGGCAATAATAAATTGATTATTATTATATTTCCTTGTTCATGATAATCGTTTATTATCCATGCTAGAATTGTATTGATAGGAAACTCAGATACATGTGTGGATACATAGACAACACCATGTCCCTAGTAAGCCTCTAGTTGACTAGCTCGTTGATCAATAGATGGTTACGGTTTCCTGACCATGGACATTGGATGTCGTTGATAACGGGATCACATCATTAGGAGAATGATGTGATGGACAAGACCCAATCCTAAGCCTAGCACAAGATCATGTAGTTCGTATGCTAAAGCTTTTCTAATGTCAAGTATCGTTTCCTTAGACCATGAGATTGTGCAACTCCCGGATATCGTAGGAGTGCTTTGGGTGTGCCAAACGTCACAACGTAACTGGGTGGCTATAAAGGTACACTACAAGTATCTCCGAAAGTGTCTGTTGGGTTGGCACGAATCGAGACTGGGATTTGTCACTCCGTGTGACGGAGAGGTATCTCTGGGCCCACTCGGTAGGACATCATCGTAATGTGCACAATGTGATCAAGGAGTTGATCACGGGATGATGTGTTGCGGAACGAGTAAAAGATACTTGCCGGTAACGAGATTGAACAAGGTATCGGGATACCGACGATCGAATCTCGGGCAAGTATCGTACCGATAGACAAAGGGAATTGTATACGGGATTGATTAAGTCCTTGACATCGTGGTTCATCCGATGAGATCATCGTGGAACATGTGGGAGCCAACATGGGTATCCAGATCCCGCTGTTGGTTATTGACCGGAGAACGTCTCGGTCATGTCTGCATGTCTCCCGAACCCGTAGGGTCTACACACTTAAGGTTCGATGACGCTAGGGTTATAAAGGAAGCTTGTATGTGGTTACCGAATGTTGTTCGGAGTTCCGTATGAGATCCCGGACGTCACGAGGAGTTCCGAAATGGTCCGGAGGTAAAGATTTATATATAGGAAGTATGGTTTTGGCCACCGGAAGTGTTCTGGGCATCACCGGTAGTGTACCAGGACCACCGGAGGTGTCCGGGGGTCCACCAAGTGGGGCCACCATCCCCGGAGGGCTACTTGGGCTAAGTGTGGGAGGGGACCAGCCCCAGGTGGGCTGGTGCGCCCCCCCACAAGGCCCAAGGCGCAAGGAAGAGGGGAAAGGGGGCAAACCCTAGGGCAGATGGGCCCTAAGGCCCACTCCTGGTGCGCCTCCCTCTCCCCCTCCCCTTGGCCGCCTCCCTTAGATGGGATCTAGGCTGGCCGCCACCCCTAGGGGTGAAAACCCTAAAGGGGGCACAACCCCTCCCCTTCCCCTATATATAGTTGAGGTTTGGGCTGCCCACAACACACGAGTTCCTCTCCTGTTAATGGCGCAGCCCTGCATCTCTCCTTCCTCCTCTCCCGCGGTGCTTGGCGAAGCCCTGCAGGATTGCCACGCTCCTCCACCGACACCACGCCATTGTGTTGCTGCTGGACGGAGTCTTCCTCAACCTCTCCCTCTCTCCTTGCTGGATCAAGGCATGGGAGACGTCACCGGGTTGTACGTGTGTTGAACGCGGAGGTGCCGTCCGTTCGGCACTTGGTCGTCGGTGATTTGGATCACGACGAGTACGACTCCATCAACCCCGTTCACTTGAACGCTTCCGCTTAGCGATCTACAAGGGTATGTAGATGCACTCTCTTTCCCCTCGTTGCTGGTTTCTCCATAGATAGATCTTGGTGACACGTAGGAAAATTTTAAATTTCTGCTACGTTCCCCAACATCTTGATCATCCCGGTGCTCTCCATGACGAGGAGGGAGTAGTTCACCCTCGCGGCTGAGGGTATGTACCAGTAGCTATGTGTTTGATCTCTCTCTCTCGTGTTCTTGATTTGGCACGATCTTGATGTATCGCGAGCTTTGCTATTATAGTTGGATCTTATGTTTCTTCTCCCCCTCTACTCTCTTGTAATGGATTGAGTTTCCCCTTTGAAGTTATTTTATCGGATTGAGTCTTTAAAGATTTGAGAACACTTGATGTATGTCTTGCGTGGGATACCCGTGGTGACAATGGGGTATTCTATTGATCCACTTGATGTATGTTTTGGTGATCAACTTGCGGGTTCCGCCCATGAACCTATGCATAGGGGTTGGCACACGTTTTCGTCGTGATTCTCCGGTAGAAACTTTGGGGCACTCTTTGAGGTTCTATGTGTTGGTTGAATAGATGAATCTGAGATTTTGTGATGCATATCGTATAATCATACCCACGGATACTTGAGGTGACATTGGAGTATCTAGGTGACATTAGGGTTTTGGTTGATTTGTGTCTTAAGGTGTTATTCTAGTACGAACTCTAGGGCTGTTTGTGACACTTATAGGAATAGCCCAACGGATTGATTGGAAAGAATAACTTTGAGGTGGTTTCGTACCCTACCATAATATCTTCCTTTGTTCTCCGCTATTAGTGACTTTGGAGTGACTCTTTGTTGCATGTTGAGGGATAGTTATATGATTAAATTATGTTATTGTTGTTGAGAGAACTTGCACTAGTGAAAGTATGAACACTAGGCCTTGTTCCCTATCATTGCAACACTGTTTATGCTCACTTTTACCGCTTGCTACCTTGTTGTTTTTATATTTTCAGTTTACAAAAACCTATATCTACCATCCATATTGCACTTGTATCACCATCTCTTCGCCGAACTAGTGCACCTATACAATTTACCATTGTATTGGGTGTGTTGGGGACACAACAGACCCTTTGTTATTTGGTTGCAGGGTTGTTTGAGAGAGACCATCTTCATCCTACGCCTCCTACAGATTGATAAACCTTAGTTCATCCACTTGAGGGAAACTTGCTACTGTCCTACAAACCTCTGCACTTGGAGGCCCAACAACGTCTACAAGAAGAAGGTTGCGTAGTAGACATCAAGCAGTTTCTGGCGCCGTTGCCGGGGAGGTGAGTGCTTGAAGGTATATCTTTAGATCTTGCAATCGAATCTTTTTGTTTCTTGTTTTAGCACTAGTTAGTTTATAAAAGAAAACTATAAAAAAATGGAATTGAGTTTGTCTCATACGCTTCACCTTTTTAATATCTTTCGTGAGTATGATGAAAAGGATAATTGTGCTCAAGTGCTAGAAGAAGAAATCTCTGAAATGTTTGGCACTAAATATTTGAATGATGAGCATGATTGCAATGTTGTTAGTACGAATTCTTTGAATATCCATGATGCTAATGATGATTGCACTAGTTATGATGAAAATGTCTCCTATAAACATGTCAATTTTTGTGGAGTACATTGGGTTTGCAAGTACACACCAAATAGGGAAGATAGATATTGCAAGAGGCATAAGTACTTGGAAACTAAATGGTTGCAAGAAAGGCTAGATGCTTGTGCTGAAAATTTAAATTTCCTTAGCCGTACTTGTGAACTTTGCAATGAACGTGATCATTGTAGTACCCAATGCAAATTGTTTCATGATGGTATCGTGTCCAAAAATTGTGATGACTTGATTTCCCTTGCACATCATAATGAACTTAGTTTGCTCTTGGGTTATGAAGAAATGAAACGTATAACTAAGGTTATTCCAGAATTTGCCCTTGATAGAGTTCTTCATTTTGATCTATACAAAATTTATATGTATTGTGCGGTGAATTGCATTGAAAATCCTTATATTGCCAATTACATAAAGAAAAGAAAACAAATATAAGATGAATAGAATGCTAATGAAAGGGAAGATACTTCCCAATATCCCCCTATTATTTCTTATGATGAATCAGGTAACGAGGAGGAGCCTTCCATTCAACCAATCTCATTAATAAGGACCTTCAAAAAGAGGATTGAACCCACACATGATGTGGTGAAGAAGAAGAAAATAAAAAGGAAGAGAGGTAAAAAGGTATCCCTCCCAAATAATGTTGCTCCTATTATTGTTGTGCCTCATGAAAATGAATAAAAAATAATTATGGAAGATGATGCACTTGATGATGATCTCGTTATGCCTATTGCTTGTTGTGATTATTATGATTGGGAAGATAATGATATTTCTTATGATCTTGAAAATCTTTTTGGCACTTGCTTGGAATAATATGATAATTTCTATATTATTGGTGTTGTCTATACTATTAATGATGAGAGTGATTATGCTTATGATATGAAAAGGCCCAAGCTTGGGAAAGCTATGTTTGATGAGGATGACATATTTGAGAATATATTTGGAGCAATTAATGTTTGTTCCAAGCTTGGGGATGCTATGTTTAATAATGATTATATTTTTAGCCTCCCAAGTTTTGATATGCAAAGTTGTTATGATGATAGCATGCCTTCTACCTATGATGATTATATTGATGAAAGTGGGTTTGGAAGAGTGTCAACTTTAGGAAGAAATAATCCCACTATTTTGGAGGATGTTGAATCTTATAATATTTTTGAAAATGGATTTGGAGAGGTCATGACTTTATTTATTGATGTATCCACTATTTTGGAAGAGGTTTCAATCGATTATGATGAGAACAAAGTTGCTACTTATGATGATTATTGTGATAAAACTTATGCTATAAAGAGTAGTGATGATTATATTTATAAAACTTGTCATGATTATGAGTACCCTTTCTCTGAATATTACTCTTTTAATGTGGAAACAATTTATAGTATTCAAGTCTCTTATGATACTCCCACTATTCCGAATGAGAAGAATTTTGCTTATGTGGAGAGTAATAAAATTTCTATGCTAGTAGATCATGAAAAGAATGCTTTAGGTGCTGGTTATATTGTTGAATTAATTCATGATGCTACTGAAAATTATTATGAGGGAGGAATATATGCTTGTAGGAATTGCAATAATATCAAGTTTCCTCTCTATGTGCTTAAAGTTTTGAAGTTATGCTTGTTTTGCCTTCCTATGCAAGTTGATTCTTGTTCCCATAAGTTGTTTGCTCACAAAATCCCTATGCATAGGAAGTGGGTTAGACTTAAATGTGCTAGTCATATTCTTCATGATGCTCTCTTTATGTTTCAATTCTTATCTTTTATGTGAGCATCATTGAAATCATCATGCCTAGCTAGGGGCGTTAAACGATAGCGCTTGTTGGGAGGCAACCCAATTTTATGTTCTTGCTTTATGGTTCTGTTTAGGAATAAATAATCCATCTAGCTTATGTTTAGATGTGGTTTTGTGTTTTAATTAGTGTTTGTGCCAAGTAAAACCTTTGGGAAGACTTGGGTGAAGTCTTTATGATCATGCTGTAAAAAAATAGAAACTTTAGCGCTCACGAGATTTGCTTCAACTTTTTACTGGAGAGTGATTTTTAGTTGATTCTTTTTGCAGATGATTACTAGAAAAATTCCTCAGGTCCACCAATTTATTTTAGAATTTTTGAGTTCCAGAAGTTTGCGTTAGTTACAGATTACTACAGACTGTTCTGTTTTTTCCAAATTCTGTTTTTTCGTGTGTTGTTTGCTTATTTTGATGAATCTATGGCTAGTAAAATAGTTTATAAACCATAGAGAAGTTGGAATACAGTAGGTTTAGCACCAATATAAATAAAGAATGAGTTCATTACAGTACCTTGAAGTGGTGTTTTGTTTTCTTTCGCTAATGGAGCTCACGAGTTTTCTGTTAAGTTTTGTGTTGTGAAGTTTTCAAATTTTAGGTAAAGATTCGATGGACTATGGAATAAGGAGTGGCAAGAGCCTAAGATTGGGGATGCCAAAGGCACCCCAAGGTAACATTCAAGGATAACAAATAGCCTAAGCTTGGGGATGCCCCGGATGGCATCCCCTCTTTCGTCTTCGTTCATCGGTAACTTTACTTGGAGCTATATTTTTATTCACCACATGATATGTGTTTTGCTTGGAGCGCCATTTTATTTTCTTTATCTTTGCTTGCTGTTTGAACAAAGTACCAAGATCTGAAATTATTAAATGGTAGAGTCTTCATATAGTTGCATAATTATTCGACTACTCATTGATCTTCACTTATATCTTTCGGAGTAGTTTGTTGTTTGCTCTAGTGCTTCACTTATATCTTTTAGAGCACGGTGGTGGATTTGTTTTAAAGAAACTATTGATCTCTCATGCTTCACTTATATTATTTTAAGAGTCTTAAATAGCATGGTAATGTGCTTAATCCTAATATGCTAGGTATTCAAGAATAGTAAAAACTTTCTTATGAGTGTGTTGAATACTAAGAGAAATTTGATGCTTGATGATTGTGTTGAGATATGGAGGTGATAATATCAAAGTCGTGCTAGTTGAGTTGTTGTGAATTTGAGGAATGCTTTTGTTGAAGTTTGAAAGTCCCGTAGCATGCACGTATGGTAAACATTATGTAACAAATTTGAAACATGAGGTGTTCTTTGATTGTCCTCCTTATGAGTGGCGGTCGGGGACGAGCGATGGTCTTTTCCTACCAATCTATCCCCCTAGGAGCATGCACGTAGTGCTTTGGTTTTTGATGGCTTGTAGATTTTTGCAATAAGTATGTGAATTCTTTATGACTAATGTTGAGTCCATGGATTATACGCACTCTCACCCTTCCATCATTGCTAGCCTCTTCGGTACCGTGCATTGCCCTTTCTCACATTGAGAGTTGGTGCAAACTTCGCCAGTGCATCCAAACCCCGTGATATGATACGCTCTTTCACACATAAACCTCCTTATATCTTCCTCAAAACAGTCACCATACCTACCTATTATGGCATTTCCATAGCCATTCCGAGATATATTGCCATGCAACTTTCCACCATACCGTTCTTCGTGACGCGTTCATCATTGTCATATTGCTAGCATGATCATGTAGTTGACATAGTATTCGTGGCAAAGCCACCGTTCGTAATTCTTTCATACATGTCACTCTTGATTCATTGCATATCCCGGTACACCGCCGGAGGCATTCATATAGAGTCATACTTTGTTCTAGTATCGAGTTGTAATTGTTGAGTTGTAAACAAATAGAAGTGTGATGATCATCATTCGATAGAGCATTGTCCCAATGAAAAAAAAGGCCAAAAGAAAAAAAAGAAGGCCCAATATATATATATATATATATATATATATATATATATATATATATATATATATATATATATATATATATATATATATAAAGGGGCAATGCTACTGTCCTTTTTTTTCCACACTTGTGCTTCAAAATAGCACTGTAATCTTCATGATAGAGAGTCTCTTGTTTAGTCACTTTCATATACTAGTGGGAATCTTTCATTATAGAACTTGGCTTGTATATTCCAACGATGGGATTCCTCAAATGCCCTAGGTCTTCGTGAGCAAGCAAGTTGGATGCACACCCACTTATTTTCTTTTGTTGAGCTTTCATACATTTATAGCTCTAGTGCATCTGTTGCATGGCAATCCCTACTCCTCGCATTAACATCAATAGGTGGGCATCTCCATAGCCCATTGATTAGCCTCG
Organism: Aegilops umbellulata; assembly: GCA_032464435.1. Taxonomy (NCBI): domain Eukaryota; kingdom Viridiplantae; phylum Streptophyta; class Magnoliopsida; order Poales; family Poaceae; genus Aegilops; species Aegilops umbellulata. The sequence goes on from CP136055.1 coordinate 508,835,349, forward strand.
TTGATGTGAGGTCTTCTCCTTTTTTTCTTATCCACATAACCCCCATCATCATATTCTATTCCACCCATAGTGCTATATCCATGGCTCACGCTCATGTATTGCGTGAAAGTTTATAGGTTTGAGATTATTAAAGTATGAAACAATTGCTTGGCTTGTCATCGGGGTTGTACATGATGAGAGCATTCTTGTGTGACGAAAATGGAGCATGACTAAACTATATGATTTTGTAGGGATGCACTTTCTTTGGCCATGTTATTTTGAGAAGACATAATTGCTTAGTTGGTATGCTTGAAGTATTATTATTTTTATATCAATATGAACTTTTGTCTTGAATCTTTCGAATCTGAATATTCATACCACAATTAACGAGAATTACAATGAAATTATGCCAACTAGCATTCCACATCAAAAATTATCTTTTTTATCATTTACCTACTTGAGGACGAGCAGGAATTAAGCTTGGGGATGCTTGATACGTCTCCAACGCATCTATAATTTTTGATTGCTCCATGCTATATTATCTACTGTTTTGGGCAATATTGGGCTTTATTATCCACTTTTATATTATTTTTGGGACTAACCTATTAACCGGAGGCCCGACCCAAAATTGCTGTTTTTTTGCCTATTTCAATGTTTCGAAGAAAAGGAATATCAAACGGAGTCGAAACGGAATGAAATTAACTGGAGAAGTTATTTTTGGAAGGAAAGATACCGGATGGACTTGGACCCCATGTCAGGAGCCAAGGGAGGTGCCCACGAGTGTGGGGGCGCCCCCCCTAGGGCGCGCCCCCTGCCTCGTGGGGCCCCCGAAGCTCCACCGACGTACTTCCTGCACCCATATATACTCACGTACCCTAAAACTTCCAGAACGGAGAATAGATCGGGAGTTCCGCAGCCGCAAGCCTCTGTAGCCACCAAAAGTCAATCGGGACCCTGTTCCGGCACCCTGCCGGAGGGGGGATCCCTCACCGGTGGTCATCTTCATCATCCCGGCGCTCTCCATGACGAGGATGGAGTAGTTCACCCTCGGGACTGAGGGTATGTACAAGTAGCTATGTGTTTGATCTCTCTCTCTCTCTCTCTCTCTCTCTCTCTCTCGTGTTCTTGATTTGGCACGATCTTGATGTATCGCGAGCTTTGCTATTATAGTTGGATCTTATGTTTCTTCTCCCCCTCTACTATTTTGTAATGGATTGAGTTTCCCCTTTGAAGTTATTTTATCGGATTGAGTCTTTAAAGATTTGAGAACACTTGATGTATGTCTTGCGTGGGATACCCGTGGTGAGAATGGGGTATTCTATTGATCCATTTGATGTATATTTTGGTGATCAACTTGCGGGTTCCGCCCATGAACCTATGCATAGGGGTTGGCACACGTTTTCGTCGTGATTCTCCGGTAGAAACTTTGGGGCACTCTTTGAGGTTCTATGTGTTGGTTGAATAGATGAATTTGAGATTTTGTGATGCATATCGTATAATCATACCCACGGATACTTGAGGTTACATTGGAGTATCTAGGTGACATTAGGGTTTTGGTTGATTTGTGTCTTAAGGTGTTATTCTAGTACGAACTCTAGGGCTGTTTGTGACACTCATAGGAATAGCCCAACGGATTGATTGGAAAGAATAACTTTGAGGTGGTTTCGTACCCTACCATAATCTCTTCGTTTGTTCTCCACTATTAGTGACTTTGGAGTGACTCTTTGTTGCATGTTGAGGGATAGTTATATGATCCAATTATGTTATTATTGTTGAGAGAACTTGCACTAGTGAAAGTATTAACCCTAGGCCTTGTTCCCTATCATTGCAACACCGTTTATGCTCACTTTTACCGCTTGCTACCTTGTTGTTTTTATATTTTCAGTTTACAAAAACCTATATCTACCATCCATATTGCACTTGTATCACCATCTCTTCGCCGAACTAGTGCACCTATACAATTTACCATTGTATTGGGTGTGTTGGGGACACAAGAGACTATTTGTTATTTGGTTGCAGGGTTGTTTGAGAGAGACCATCTTCATCCTACGCCTCCTACGGATTGATAAACCTTAGGTCATCCACTTGAGGGAAACTTGCTACTGTCCTACAAACCTCTGCACTTGGAGGCCCAACAACATCTACAAGAAGAAGGTTGCGTAGTAGACATCAAGAAACGAAGTGCTTCTTGGATTTACCCTTGAGTTTACCCATAAAGGCCTCAAACTCATTTTCCTCCGCATTAGTTCCCTCATGTTCATCAATGCAATCCGTTGAAGAAGGATGATTGATTATGGTAGTTTGGATGTTGGGGGTTACCTTGTTGGTGGCTTTTGCCATGAGGCACTTGGCGGTGATGCTCTCATTGGGTGAGTCGAAGAGAGACACCCGTGGAGTCGTCGCAATGGCAACGGAGGCCATGGCAACCGACTCACCATCTTCATCATCGTCCTCATCCTCATTGTACTCTTCTTGTACCACCAATGCCTTGGGAGGAGTCTTCTTGGTGAAGTTGCTCTTGTTGGGGAACGACTTGGCCTTGTCCTTACGGATGAGCTTGCCACCGTTGTGTTCCCTCTTCTCATAAGGGCACTCCGCAACAAAATGGCTCACATTGCCACAATTGAAGCAAGTCCTCACTCGTTGCTTGCCCTTTGCGCCACTTGAATTGTTCTTGTTAAAGTTGGGCCTTGAGTTCTTCTTGCTCCAAAATTGCCTTGAAGCAAGTGCCATGTGTTCATGATAGGCATACTTCGTATCTTCGAGGTTGCTCTCCTCTTCTTCCTCCTCTTCCTCTTCTTCGACATAGACCTTGGCCTTCAATGCAAGGTTGGGCCTTTTTGCTCTTTGAGAGCGAAGTACCGCATTGTCGGCGGTCTTGTCCAATATGCTCATAGCCACAAACTCATCTAACACCTCACTTGAGGACAAGGTGTGGAAGTCCGGCCTTTGACGAATGACGTAGGACATGGCTTTGTGGTAGGGCATCATTGCCTTGAGGAATTTTCTCTTGATCCAATTGTCATATGTGTCCTTACTTCCATGATCCCGGAGAGAAACCGCGAGCTTGGTAACTCTCCGATAGAGCTCACGAGGTTCTTCATCTTCTTTCATTGCAAACTCATCGGCCTCATCTCGTACCACTTCATAGTTGGAACATTGAATGCTTGCGCTTCCCCGATAGAGGGAAACCACTTGGCGCCAAGCGTCTTTGGCCAATGAGTAGGGCCGGAGATGAGGAAGGTCTTCGGGAGGGATTGCTTCCTGGATGATGAAGAGAGCATTCTCATTGAATTGATCATCCACGGCTTCTCTAGGAGTGAAGTTGCTCCGGTCATGCGGATAAAAACCTTCTTCAATGATTCTCCAAAGGTTAGTGTTCACATGATTTAAATGACGCTTAAAACGATAGACCCAAGAATCAAAATCCTCCTTTTTATCAATCTTGGGGGGGAGGACCGGCATGATTCAAGTGAGTAGAAGGAATCGGTCCACCATAGACAAGTGGAGGTTCCACATGGGCAAAGATGCTGGTGCCAGTTTTACCACTAGAAGGAAGGGCTTTCTCGCTAGTAGCTTCCCCCTTGTCGGAGGTAGCATCTGTCACCTTGTTGGTGGGATCACCCACTTTCACGTTGCGGTGGAAAGTTCAAGCCCTTCTAAGAATTCATGAAACATGCCTTTGACCTCGGTCGTCATGGAGGTTTTCAATGTTTCCAACGCCACATTTAACTCCTCACGAGAGACCGCGGTTCCCCCATCTCCCGTAGAAGAGACCGGATTTGCACCGGAGTGCTCCTCCGCACCTTCTACGACGTCAACCATACTCTTCAGACGGTAAAGTCCTTAATCAAGAGATGAGGCTCTGATACCAATTGGAAGGATCAATATAGTTGACTAGAGGGGGGTGAATAGGCAACTAACAATTTTTAACTTTTCTTCAACAATTTAAACTTTGCATCAAAGTAGGTTGTCTAGATATGCAACTAAGTGAGCAACCTATATGATGCAACAACAATAAGCACACAAGCAAGAAAGAGATATAGCACAAATAAGCTTGCACAAGTAAAGGCACAAGATAACCAAGAGTGGAGCCGGTGGAGACGAGGATGTGTTACCGAAGTTCCTTCCCTTTGAGGGGAAGTACGTCTCCGTTGGAGCGGTGTGGAGGCACAATGCTCCCCAAGAAGCCACTAGGGCCACCGTATTCTCCTCACGCCCTCACACAATACGAGATGTCGTGATTCCACTATTGGTGCCCTTGGAGGCGGCGACCGAACCTTTACAAACAAGGTTGGGGCAATCTCCACAACTTAATTGGAGGCTCCCAACAGCACCACGAAGCTTCACCACAGTGGACTATGGCTCCGTGGTGACCTCAACCGTCTAGGGTGCTCAAACACCCAAGAGTAACAAGATCCGCAAGGGATTAGTGGGGGGAATCAAATTTCTCTTGGTGGAAGTGTAGATCGGGGCCTTCTCAACCACTCCCGAGCAAATCAACAAGTTTGATTGGCTAGGGAGTGAGATCGGGCGAAAATGGAGCTTGGAGCAACAATGGAGCTTAGGGTTGGAAGAGGTAGTCCACTAGAGGAAGAAGACACCCCTTTTATAGCTGCGGACAAAATCCAACCGTTATCCACCTAACCAGCCCGCGACATGCGGTACTACCGCTCCAGAAACGCGGTACTACCGCAAGGCCACGTGGTACTACCGTGAGGGACCACGGTACTACCGCGGCAGCTGCAGTGACTAGAACATGCCTGACTGAGAGCGGTACTTCCGCGAGCGCGGTACTACCGCTCCCCCTTGCGGTACTGCCGCAAGGCAGGAAAGTCCTAGCCAAGGAAGAGCGCGGATGAATAAAAATACATCCGTGCCTACTTCCGCTGGAAATCAATCGATGCAAAAATCCGACACGGTACTATCGCTGGGGAGCGGTACTACCGCAAGCTTAGCAACAACAGCCGGGACAATCGCATAGAGGATAAACGAGGGATGCTCCAAAGTGCAGGGGAAAGGTGGAGACAAGGAAGGAAACATGTACGTGATGATTCCACCCGAACCTTTCCGACGCGGACCCCCTCTTAATAGTACGGCTTTCCTACGACTCAAATCCACCAAAAAGAAACGTAGAAAAACGCCGTCTTCAATAGTCTTCAAGGGGCACCAAACCGTCTTGTGGCTAGCGCTGAAACGTCTGAAAAACTCAAGGCACACGATTAGTCCGTAAAAGCATTGTCATCAATCACCAAAACACCTTAAGGATAAATATGCCCTTACACTCGTGCACTCAAATCTTCTCATATAGATCCTGAAAAAATAGTCTTCTTGTATAGCCGTATCCCGGTTTTTTTCTTTTTTGAACACGGGAAGGGGACTAGAAAGTCCCCGAAGCTGCTTCACATCTATAATACCTAAATAGTTGATCCCCACTATCTTATTTCTCTTGACATGCAGCCTATCCACATCATCACACATGCCCCACATGCCACCTCACCTCATCTATAGCTAATACTTTTTTTAATTGATCTACAACCAAGACTTGATCTCTTCCGTACGCTACACGTGAGATCCCTTCCGTTCGCTTCTCCTTCCTATACCTGCGGGAGCTAAAGAAAACCTTTCTCCATCCGAAACGTCTTCCCTGGAATCGCTCCTCATAAGTTGGCCTCCCCGTCTCCCATCTCCCCATCTTTGCCTAAGCGACACAATCCCCAGGCGGTGGTAGACGCACTAGAACCCAACCTCCCTAGGGTTTGGGGCCACCATCGGGGATAGAACTGGCAGCGAGGCTTGCCAGGCCAGTGCAGGATCACAAGACGATCAATCTGGAGGATGGGTGGACATGCAGAAGGGCATCAACATCCTCGAGGGCAAGCAAGAGCCGCAGTACATGTTCGAGGGTTACATGATGCGCTCTACACGTATGTAATTCGCCTCTGTCCGACCATGCCTAGGTTATGCCTGTCGATCTGTTCCGGTGCTGACATGTGTGTTGTGTGTACAGATTATTCCCCTGTTTTGTGTCTGTATGTATGCCGGTGCTGTTGGTTTTCCGATCCAGTGAGTCAAGGCAAATCTGATTGTCCTTTTGTTTCCAACATGCACTGACGGGTGTGCATTTGTGTATTTTTTGGATTCAGGTGAGCGTGAGGTTGGGTTGCCTTACTGGCTGCGAATTATTACATTCTCATCTTACTATGTACTGCATGATCCGGTTCTGCATACCCCTTCTATAGCCATGTTGCATACGTGACCAGATTAACCAAGTTAACCAAAAAAGAAGAGATTATCATACTGCTATTGAGAACTACATGTACAAAATGTTGGGATGGATCTTATTAATGTGATATATATTCTGGACCGTGAATTATTGTTCCTTGGTAATTTGAAACGAACCCTTAATTCACATAAGTGTACGAGTGAGATTGCTTCTTACTCGATGTGTTTCAGGCCAGTTTATTTAGCTCCATGGGCCAAACAAACAGCATCAGGAAGCTGTAAAACTGAAACATTCATTCTGACAGCTTGGAGGAATGCTGGATCCAGCCCCCATCTTTGCCAGGTTGTAATTGTATATAGATCTACTCTCACTTGGCGTATATGAGGTGAGTATTCAACGATCTCTGATCTTCTAGCATGGCAATGTTTGTGTTTTTAGCCCACCCGACTCTGCAGCTCAGCTAGGGAGGAAGCCATCTAGGTTGCTCTTTTCTATCAGTGATAAGCGTACAAGCGGGGACAACGACGATGTTTCTGAAATTCAAGGGTGTTGCGGTCCTGTTCACATACTCCAAAAAAATAGCTCAGGAAACAAAATAGCAGCACATACAATGGATTCAACATCCAAATTTATTCCTTTTACATTAAGCTATAGCTATGCTGATTTTGATGCACTCTTTTCATGTATCTAACAGACAAGTGTTATCATTGAAAGGCTTCGTTTTGAATTCTTTGTATTAACACTACTGTCTTCGGTCTAGGCAAGCAAGTATGTATCATTTGAAAGATATCTTTGCCGGAAATGTTTTGATGGACAGGAAGTCATTGTTTTATTTTTTTACATGGTTTATTTCTCCACACTAAAACATTTAGCAACAAAAATATCCCGCAGCAACGCGCGGGGAGTCATCTAGTAACAAAAGTTACAGTACACCATAAAGAGGACCCTGGGAGAACTGCAGTTAGAGACACGTCCTCTCTATTTGCAAACAGGACCTATGATAAAAATAAAACGGTTTTGCTATTTTTCATCCGGCTGAATTCAATTGGCTTTCATCGTTTTTTTAGCCATGTGATCTATGTGCCGTGATTCGTTTTTTTTTTTTGGTCCCGCTGTTGCCATTTTTTTCTTACGGTTTTGCTATTTTTCATCCGGCTGAATTCAATTGGCTTTCATCCGTTTTTTTAGCCGTGCGATCTATGATCTATGTGCCGTGATTCGTGTTTTTTTTTGTCCCACTGTTGCCATTTTTTCTTATCGGGCCCGCTTAATTTCCTGGAGACCCGATACGCTCCCTTTGCTATCGCCCGCAATCGCCCGCATAGTTGGGTTGGCCCGTTCCCCTCCTCCCGTTTCCCTTCTCATTTCACAGACGCAACTAGAACAGAGTGAGGGAGAGACAGTCATGGCGATTTGGAGCTCTCCTCGCCGCCCGATTCAGTACAGTGGTGGCCCGGCGTCTGGCTGCCCCGCCCCCTCCGTGCAGCATCCCCCCCCCCCCCCCCCCCACACACACACACTACCACCACCGCCGCGCCTCCTTCCGTTCCTCTGATTCGGTATTCTCGTCGATTTTTGCCATTCCCAGATCTGTTTGTTAGCTGCGTGTAGAGTTTTCTCGGCCAGATCTTGCTGTTTGTGGTAGTTGCATGTGTTACCCGCAGATATTTTTTGTAGATGTATGTGGTTTGTGTTGTTCCTTGAGTAGATCACTGATATTCATGTTAAAATTAGACTAGAAGTACACTTATCACTTCGGCGTCTGCTAGTTTGGTAGGTTGTTGTTCGTCTGGTCTGTGTTTTGATGTAGATGGCTGGGATTGGTGGGTTAAGTTTCGTGATGTGTAATTGGTGGACTCAATTTATTCAGTTTAGTAGCAATGATTTTGGACTGTAATTTTTAGTGGTTTTGGTTTGTGATTTGGACTGTAACTTTGAGTTAATTGGACAGTGATGTGGACTGAATATTTCAGATAAGTAACGGTGATTTGGCCTGTAGTTTCAGTCTTTTATTAGTCTACCTTACACTGCAATTTTTGAGTGTTTTGTTCCATTGGCTTGTAACTTCAGGAATGTGTAAGTTACAGTGGTCTACTCTGAATTTTCCACTTTTTCCAGCACACTACATTAAACTGAATATCAGTGTACTTATAGTCTAATTTTAATGTGAATTTAACCTTGTAACTTACTACTCTATGTTATGAAATTTCCATTGATCTACTGTTTAGGAGTGAATTTTCCATCTAAATTCCGTCTGCCATGTGAGAGTCAGATTAGGGTTTTTCTGTTGTGTTTAGGTTGGGTGAGCGCAGATGTTCATTTTGATCTGTTTTGATTGTTCTAGGTGTGTGAGTTGGGCAGGTTTTGTGCTCTTGTAGTTCTGAATGTGTCATGTCTGGCCATTTTGGGATCTGAACATCACAATTTTGGGACTAAGTGTGATCTCTGTCCTAACTTGGGCATTTATGTTGCTACTGGAACTGCAAATCACAATTAACAAGGAGATTAGGACTGTGATATTGCACTGAATGTCCTCATTATCTGGTGCCACTGTAACTAACGGCATATCCGTTATGTGATCTGAAATCTTTTTGATTGTAGTCTGGTAATTCTTAGTGGATTTCGTAGTGTAATTACTTTATCTTTTTAGTGTAATTACTATAGTGTAACTACAGTGATTGCATCTAATCTTTTTGAATGTAATCTAGTAATCCTAGTGGATTCACACTGTAATTCTCAACGGATTTTCACTCTAATTCCCAATGGATTTACACTGTAATTCTCACTGGATTTTACAGTGTAATTCCTAGTAGATTCTATAGTGTAATTCCTAGGGGGTTTACAGTGTAATTCTTAGTGAATTTACACTGTAATTCTTAGTGGATTTGGTATGTAATTCCCATTTTTAGCATGTAAGTGTTCATGCTTTTCCCCTTTTTTAGCTACATGCGCTAGTTCGGCGTTGGATTTTGCATCCTTCAGAATTTACACTGTAATTCTTAGTGGATTTGGTATGTAATTCCCATTTTTAGCATGTAAGTGTTCATGCTTTTCCCCTTTTTTAGCTACATGCGCTAGTTCGGCGTTGGATTTTGCATCCTTCAGTTGTAGCTTGATGTAAGATCGCTCTGCCCTGTATGTGTGCTTTGATTTTCTCAAGTTTGGATATGTCATTTTAGGAACTAGAGATTCAGTTGCTTTGTGTTTTCGTTGTCCCCGTTGGTGCGGATAGTATATTATCCTGAGCATGTCGTAGTGTCATGATTTTCTCCACCATTTCTTAGTTTCTTGTAATGTTTATTTTTATTGTGGCTTGTATATGAATTCACAGTGCATTCGTTGGTGTAATTTTAGCTGTATTGTAGTGTAATTTAGAGTAAATTAGTTTTTACCAGTTATGTATGTATTCTTGCTTGATGCTAATGTTAGTTTCTGTTTGTTTTTTTCCAGCGTGTTTTGGATAGTTTTTTATTTGTTAGGCTCTTTAGTTAATCTTCTGTAATACAATTCTAATTGAAGTAGGTTTAAATGTTACAGCTATATTTTACTGTGATTTTTATTATATGCCCCTGCACCCACTTCAAATGTAATTAGATCATTTTTGTGCCTGCAAGCAACACAATATAATTGCTTTATTTTGTGTACCTACAGTTGCTAGGTTCGAGTTTTATTGTATGCTTTGTATGCTTACCGTTTTTCTCTTCCCCGTTGGTGTTAGGAGGTGTTTCTGCATATTTGAATTCATTGTTCTGGTCAGTACTATGCCATTCCATGTAGTTTGTCATGTCAGGCTCAGGCTCCACGTATTGTTGCTGCACAAAGTAAATCAATGTTATATCATTAGCCGATGAATAGTGTCGGTAGATTTTCTCTATTTTAGTTTTCTATGTATTTTTGCAATGCAGCTACACCTTGTACATCATTTGCGCCTGAAGTAGCTCAGTAAAAGAGTATGATCCACTTTGTTATTTGTCAGGAAACTAGTTAGAGAAAGCATGTTTTTGATATTGTTTTTTGTTTTCAGGATTGTTTTCTGCTATTAGATAGCCATATGTTAAGGAAATCAACTTCATCTTTCTTGAGGTACATCGCCTGTCCTTTGATGCTGCATTTCATTGCATTTGGTTCGATTGTAGGCACCTGCACTCAATATTTTGAGTAAATTATCTCTTAATGCAAACAAGTATTCAGTTCTGAACTGTAAATAAACGCAGAGTAATTTTGCAAAGAAGGTCCCAGTAATTTTATCTAACAGTCACAAATTTGTCCTTTCAGTTCTGAACTGTAAATATGTTATCAGTTTTGTTTGTTGCTACTAGTGTGAGTGCCTTCTAGCGTGAATGTTTTTAGCCTGATTTTTGTTTGTCATTTTTCTGTTAATTTCAATTTTTAGTGCTTATGTTAATGCCTATCAATATTCAGTGTAAGCAAGCATCAGATCATAGCAGTTTACACTTCCAAAGTTACTTAAATTCAGTCCTTCAATCACAGGTACGGAGTAGTTTTTAAGAACAAGTAGAAAGTGTCTAAAACTAGCAGATCAAAATCTCTTGGTCTTTCAGTTTCCAAAGTCTGAAAATAGCCATATTTTCTCTCAACTGGAGCAATCCTCCCCCTTGCATGTTTTTAACTAGTTTTCCCAAAATGGAATTGCTAGCTTCCTGAGCATCTTTTGATCCCTGTTGTGTGTTTATTTCTGCAAACTCAAAAATCTATGATCTGGGCATCTAGTTTTCAGTTTTCCTGTGATCATAGACTACTAGTTCATGCGACCATATCCTAGTTCTTCCTAGGGTTTCTCTTGGTTCATGCTTTTGCGTGATTTTGTTCCTATTTTCGATCTGTGTAGATTTTGGCTTAACTTAGCCTATGTTGATGATCCACTACAGGTCTGTTCTTTCTTCCAGATTTGTTCCGGCAAGAGAGAGACGACAGGAGGTGATGAATGCACAGGAGGGGTGGTGTTTACCCGTGTTTTTTTTTTGCTTCTCCAGCCATGTTTGTGTTCTAGATCATGGATGAATCGCTCTCTCTGGTGGCGCTGTACTTTCTCAGTGGAATTGTAATGCAATTCTTTTGTGTGTTTTTAGTGGAATTACAGTGTACTTTTGGTGAATTACAGTGTATTTTTAGTGAAATTATGGTGCATTTTCAGTGGTTTTTACACTGTAATTGTTAGTGGAATTACAGTGGAATTTACACTGTAAATTTTAGTGTGTTTACAGTGTATTTTTAGTTGATTTTTGCTCTGTATTTACAAGTGGCGTTTTTAGTGGAATTACAGTGTATTTTGAGTGGAATTACTGTGCATTTGCAGTGGTTTTTACACTGTACTTATTAGTGGAATTGCAGTGGGATTTACACTGTAAATCTTAGTGGGTTTACATTGTATTTTTAGTGGATTTTTGCTCTGTATTTACAAGTGGCATTTTTAGTGGAATTGCACTGGATTTTTAGTGGATTACTGTGCATTTTCCGTGGTTTTTACACTATAATTATTAGTGGTATTTTAGCCCTTTGTATAGTTGATTCACAGCAGCAGCAACTGTAATTTCTTACTGTAATTTCTTAGTATTTTAATGCTCAGAGTGTTATTCGGCTTTGTGTGGTTAGATGTCATCAGTTTTGAGTCATCAGTTTTGATCCTTTTCATCCTCCTGTAGTTAGATTAGTCCATCTTTTGTTAGCTTTTAGCTGCTTTCTGTACGGGTTTGGGGTGTGGACCCGTTTATAGTTTGGTGGGCAGAAAGAATAGGGGAATAGAGGACACGAGACATGTGACACTTGTCATCCTTTAGTTGACTGAAAAATATGAAAAATATGAATGAAAGCAAATTAAATTTCATCCAGATGTAGAATAGACAGTCCCAAATAAAAAAGCAATCCAACTGTGTATCCCGTCAAGCTGTGTATCCAACTCCACCCTCACGCCATGTGCCATGGTTTCCTACAACAAGCACCTGCCGAGCACAAGCAACTCGGCGGGAACGCCGCCACGCTCGCTCCGCAGAGTGCGGCCTCCCCTGTGTCCGCTATCGTCAGCGAGGACGTCGCGTTCGAGTCAGGAACGTGATCGCTACGCGTGCGCTAGCGCTTTGCTGGGCTTCTCTTGGATCGTAAGGTTCGGTTTTATGGGATTTTACGCTTTACGTTCGTATTAGGAAAGAGTGATGTATGTCGAGGCATTTTATCTTTTACGTATAGGAAAGAGTAGGAAAGAGGGTCGAGGAATTTTAGGCTTTACGTTCCAGGAAAGAGGGTTAGAACTTTACGCTCCAACTTTCGAGGTGGTTTTGGTCGAGGAATTTTATGCTTTACATTTAGGAAAGAGCCAAATTGGTCGAGGAATTTTAGGATGGCAGTTTGGGCTATAGAGCCTCCATCGGAAGAGGTTTCACTCTCATTTCAACTCTCTATCACAAACCTACAGCTCCCAATGAATGGCTCCCAGCAGCTCTGCCTCAAAGGAAGGAATGCTCCATCAATATCCTTATTGCAGAGATTACTCTGCACACGACAATGTGCAAGATGATCTGCAGACGACCTTGTGATCAATGGCTGCAGACCACGTGAACTGAGGTGATCGATGGCTTCTATGTCTTGTCATCCAGAAATAGCACACAGCCCATCGTTTGTGTATCAGTTCTCTATTCTTATTGACTCTATAATCTCTATTCACTTGCCACTCCCCTAAAGCTGCCAATTTTGTTTGAATTTTAATTTTAATTTATAGGTTTTCTTATTTGGGGTTTACAATTCATAAACGGACCATAGACATAGTCAAAGCACACACGAATAGTTCTTTAAAGTTGAGATAATTAAGGTTTACAGTTCATACAATTACCATAAGACATAGTGCATATTTGACTACTTACAAGCAATCAAAACAAAGCTGAGAAAGCTCACATGAATAGTTGGATAAGGTTGAGATAATTAAGGTTCACAATTCATACACTGACCATAGGACATGGTGCATATTTGACTACTTGCAAGCAATCATAAGTAAGAAAGCTAACAAAGCACACATGAATAGTTTGATAAGGCTGAGATAATTAAGGTTTACAATTCATACACTGACCATAGGACATGGTGCATATCTGACTACTTGCAAGTAATCAAAACAAAGCTGAAAAAGCTCACATGAATAGTTGGATAAGGTTGAGATAATTAAGGTTTACAATTCATACACTGACCATAGGACATGTGCATATCTGACTACTTGCAAGTAATCAAACCAAAGCTGACAAAGCTCATACGAATATATAGTTAGATGAAGCGGAGACAATAAGTCTGACTAGCCCTAGCCCTAGCCCTCTGCAATAAATTCATCATTAAGCGCCGGGCCCTCAGCAATAAATTCCTAATTAGGCTTCGGGCCCAAAGCAATAAATTCCTCATTAAACCTAGCACCATATACTCCAGTAAGAAGTCCTTGCAGAAGATACCTGAGATCATCATCAAGAAGAGGCCGCTGTCACACACAGAAAAGAAGCAAGTTAAGCATACAACCACCCAAAAGAATACTACTACGTATAACAATTTGTGATTGGTAAATTTACCCTATGAACAACATACTGGTGATAATGAGCTATGACTACTTTGGCAAAGTGCAAGGCTCCAAAAACTGTTTGAGCAAACCCCACCCCCCCGGTAACTTTAATTTGATGGTCCAGAATCGCTGTAAGAGACGGGTCTACAACATTGCGTTGCCACCCCTGTAAGAAGATATGTTTCTCCAACCAATCCATTTGGTCATCGGTAAAAAAAATTCCTTTTTCATATAATCTTTTATACTTGCTCTCCCTAACGTGGGGGACTGTGACTAGGAATGGATGATCGAGGACATCTTGTTTCCTGCCATATTAATAACAGTAGGGTTAACTTTCTGCCATATTAATAACAATAGAGTTAACTAAAGATGACGGAGATGATGGTTAATGTTAGAAGAGTTGGCTAGTGCATACCTTATGTTTATATTTGGGTTAATGAGGAATGCATTGAAGTGCGCCAGTTCAATATCATCTGGCCAATGTTGCAAAATATTGGTCTGTATCAGTAGTTGCAAACCCTGCCTAGGTGTCATCACATCATCAAGAGTCCTTTCACGAACTCGGAATGGCATAATTTGGATCATATTCTCATTAATAGCGTAAGTTCCAATATCTTCCACATTATCTACTGTCCACTGTTTTGCTAGGAAATCACCCTCAAATCCACATTATTGGATTTGAGGGTGATTTCCATAGCAAAAAGGCAGAAACCAAAAAGAAGTACTAAAAAAAAGTGGTTTCTATACTTCTTTCTTTGCATTTTTTACCTGGGCCTGGATAATAAATGATGCACAAGCTGGATTTCAAAAGAAGTACTAAAAAAAAGTGCGGCATGACACAAAAATAAAGAAGGAAACAGAATTTAATTATATTATAAGACTAGAAAAAAATTAACCATTGAACTCGATTATAATGATTAAGATATAAATGTCTACTAAGCACATATGCCCGTGCATTGTAACGGGAGAGATAATTAACGTGTCCACCACAACAACACGGCATAACAATATCCGAATGGTGCCACCCAATGGCGGCAGCGAGACAAACGCTACCAGAAATGCCTATAAGACGTACATTAAAAACCATCATGTATGATATTTTTGATACGATTTTTGTACAACTACTCTGTTATTTAAAAGGCCTCATTTCAAATCCTACATACGAAGGCATTATTTGGAAGTTGGAGCAATTTTTTGGAATGCACGGAGTCATGAAGGTATCTTGCTAAATGTGTTTTAGCCCATCTCACCTCCCAAATCGACTCTCATGTCGTGCCCTCCTACCTCGTATTTTTCCATTGTGTTATTAGTCCACATGGTTGTGTCATTGCTATTTGTTCTGCAGGAATCTATGTCGTGTCCCTCACCTCATTGGATATTTAATTCCTAATAGTATTAATTTCTCTTTCCTTTTATGCCCACCTGATGAATGAGAAACACACTTCATCCTTTTTGTTCTTATTCTTGAGGCGCCTTGTTTGTCTTCAAGACAACTCGTGCACGCATATAAATCTGTAAAATTTGGTATAAAAGCCAAGGTGGTCTTATTTAATCAGGGAGCGAATCGATTGATCATTTTTTCTCTCTTGCGAAGCAGGCCCAGTTTGAGTCGGCACACGTTTTTTAAGGCAGATCTGCCATCAATTAGTATGGTGTATCATGTAAAAATATCATCAACTCCCAAAAAAAAGATAAAAGGGTCATCATATCAAGTTTCTTCACTTTCTCAAAAGGAAAAAAAAAATCAAGTTTCTTCACATGGCAATTCAAAATAGCAAGTTTGTGCACATGCATCGCGTAAAAAATAATTCTACACATGCATGATTTTTTGTAAGAATCTACACTTACACGTAATTTTAAGGATCCTACACGTAGACATTGTTTTGCCTCACACGCGCACTGAAAACCTAGCCTACATAACTTTGTCAAAAGTAATGTATAAATAGAAAAGGACCTGTGACAATTTAGAGGAGACAACTGGATAAGTTGGTGGTTGAGCCAGCATCAGTTCAGACATGGGCCGGCCGGCTGGCCGTTTCGCTTTGTTTTTTCGTTATTTTTCACGTACGTCTTAGTTTCCAACTAAAACATGGAATTTCCTATTGGCCGCTCATTGCGGCAAAATGCCGCCGCTTCGCACAGGGGAACGACTGAGCGACGCTGCTTGGGCCGGCCCACTTAGGCCTTGTACAATGGGAGGTGCTTAAAAATGTGCTTATAAAAATAAACCGAGTTTTTCTGAAGCACCAGTGCTTGTTTCTACAAAGAGAGACGCTTAGTTAAGCGCCTACCCTATATAAATAAGCACCGGTGCTTAAAAAAACTTGGTTTATTTCTCTAAGCACCTCCCCTAAGCACCTCCCATTGTACAAGGCCTTAGGTAGATACGTTAGGAACTGCCCAATCCGGTTTTGTGAACCTTCTAGAAGGTTCCCTGAACCGGGTTTTTCTTTTCTTTTATCGGTTTTCTGGGTTTTTTTTCACTTTTCTGTTTCTTTTTCTTTTTTTCTGTTTCTTTTCCTTTTCCTTTCTTTTTGTTTTTCTTTTTTTGTTTCTTTTTTCTTTTTCAACACAAGTTCGCAGTTCTACAAAATGTTTAGGATTTTCCTAAAACGCAAAGAAATGTTCCTATTTTTTCAAAAAATGTTCTTGTTTTCTAAAAATTGTCCCAAAAAATGTTCTTGTTCTTTCAATTCCTTTTTCTTCTCTTTTTGTTTTATTTTTGTTCACATTTCAAATTATGTTTGGGAGTTTCAAAAAATCTTCCCATTTCAAATTCGTGCTTCTAAATTTGTTCTCCATTTCAAAATTTGTTCTCAACATTCAAAAATTGTTCGTGCTTTAAAAAATTGTCCGCGCTTCTAAATTTGTTCTCCATTTCAAGATTTGTTCTGAACATTAAAAATTGTTCGTGCTTTAAAAAATTGTCCGCGCTTCCAAATTTGTTCTCCATTTCAAAATTTGTTCTCAACATTCAAAAATTGTTCGTGCTTTCAAAAATTGTTCGCGCTTCTCAATTTGTTCTCCATTTCAAAATTTGTTCTCAACATTCAAAAATTGTTCGTGCTTTCAAAAATTGTTCGAGCTTTCCAAATTTGTTCTCCATTTCAAAATTTGTTCTCAACATTCAAAAATTGTTCGAGCTTCCAAATTTGTTCTCCATTTCAAAATTTGTTCTCAACATTCAAAAATTGTTCGTGCTTTCAAAAATTGTTCGAGCTTCCAAATTTGTTCTCCATTTCAAAATTTGTACTCAACATTCAAAAATTGTTCGTGCTTTCAAAAATTGTTCGAGCTTCCAAATTTGTTCTCCCTTTCAAAATTTGTTCTTAACATTCAAAAATTGTTCGTGCTTTCAAAAGTTGTTTGCGTCGTTTCAGAAACTGTTCACCTTTTAATGTTTTATTCACAAAACCAAAAACATTTTAGGCAATTTTCAGAAAACCAAGACCAAAATGGTTATGTTTTTAAATTTTGTGCGCACATTCAAATGTTTTGGGCAATTTTCATAAAATGTATGTGTTTTTCAAAAAATGTTTTTCAAAATTTGTTCCGAAACTTAAAAAGTTCATGTTTTCATATTTTTTTCACTAATTAGATTTTTTTGGGGAATTTCATAAAATCTTTGTGTTTCCCATTTTTTATTCCTGTTTTTTCGAAAATGTTCAGATTTTCAAAAAGTTATTAGTACATTAAAAAAATGTACTCATTTTCAATTTTGTTCGTTTTTTGAAAAATGGTTTGAGATTTCGAAAGATGTTCGAGTCATACAAATTGTATTAGACTTTCAAAAAACGTTGAATTTTGTGAAAAATAAAAATTCTGTTCGAAATTTCAAAAAACAAAAATTAAATCTTTCGCTCCCTACAGTTTATATAAACTGAGCTGCCAGATTTAGACAACAAAGTTTGCCGCTGTTGTTTGTTCCTTTAAAAGTCGCGCTGTTATATTTACACGAAAGCAGCCGGGGTGCACTGGTTAGCTGCTTGACCTTGCGTGCTGCAGATCTCGGGTTCGATTCCCACGGTCCCATCACGGCACTCTTTTTATGGTTTTTTCTCACGGCGCGTTGAAAGAGAACGCCCGCGCGTGGCCCACAGAGCCCGTCAAGGACGTGCGCTTGTGCGATACCGCAGCAGTTTGACGCAAAATGCGTCACATAGGATCTCCCCTAAAACATAGCATATTGAGCCAACAGCAGTTCAAACATGGGCCGGCCGGCTGGCCGTTTCGCTTAGTTTTTTCGGTTTTTTCACGTACGTCTCAGTTTTCCAACTAAAACATAGCATATATAAAAATAAAAAATTTAAAACGGGACGAAACAAAGCAGGATCAAACCAAAAATACCTATCCCCTTTAATGGTAGGTATAATATAATATAATATAATATAATATAATACTCTTTTTATGGTTTTTTCTCACGGCGCGTTGAAAGAGAACGCCCGCGCGTGGCCCACAGAGCCCGTCAAGGACGTGCGCTTGTGCGATACCGCAGCAGTTTGACGCAAAATGCGTCACATAGGATCTCCCCTAAAACATAGCATATTGAGCCAACAGCAGTTCAAACATGGGCCGGCCGGCTGGCCGTTTCGCTTAGTTTTTTCGGTTTTTTCACGTACGTCTCAGTTTTCCAACTAAAACATAGCATATATAAAAATAAAAAATTTAAAACGGGACGAAACAAAGCAGGATCAAACCAAAAATACCTATCCCCTTTAATAGTAGGTATAATATAATATAATATGATATGATATAATATAATATAATATAATATAATATAATATAATAGGTATAGATGTCTAAAAGTTAAATAAAATATTTGTGAGGTGCAAATATTGTCATAACATGTCATGTATAGTCAGAAAAAAAAAGGTGACGTAACTAAGCCTAAATAATAGCCAATCGGACATTAGGTTAAGATGTCTCAGTGACCAGTGGGATCCACTAGTCAGGTTTGACCATTCAGCAATCAACTATAGACTGCTAACTCGGCGTCACTAGGCCCCTCTGTCAGCCTCTTAATGTACTTTGTTGGGTACACTTCTGTGTACCCGTAGCAATTTAACCATTTAATTATGAAATAATAATAATTATAGAAAATGTTTAAACTCTGAATAATCATATAAAATAATCCGTAACTCGGATGTAAATAATTGAAACAATGATCAGAAAAATAAGACAAATCCAAATATGCTATCCACATACCTGCCACATGCCTCCAACACAGCAAACATGGAACCTTTCCGTCCGAATCGTCTGACCGATAAATGCCTAGAGCCGGGAAAATATTCCCGGATATTTTTTCGCTCCGTCTATAATACCTAGCACCGCATTAGGTCACCACTAGCATAGCATATCGCCATGTCATGCATTGTGCTGCATCTCTGTGCTTTATATTTACTGTTCATTCCTCCTCTTCTTCTCCGGTAGACCCCGGGACCGACGCTGACGCCACCAAGTACAACTACGCTACAGACGTTCAGCCACTTGCCGCAGAGCTTCCAGGCAAGCAAAACCCCCTTGATCACTATCATTCCTACGTAGTAAGCACGGGACACAGCGACGGACCAAGGCACTGGTGATCAGATATGTAGTCAGATAAAGTGTGCAGAGGATGCTGAAGCAGTGTTAACGAGTACTAGATTCAAGTTGGTGATTGAGTCTATCGGTGCTAGTTGATGGACAGGAGTTGACCATGGAGAATCTGTGAAAGTGGCGGAAAGTCTTAATGTCAAATGCTGAGACAGTACATGGTCATATATTCTGTGGTGTTCAGTGCAGATGACAAAGTGCGGATGACAAGTACAGAAGGAGGCGGAGTGCTATAGCTATGGAACATGACAGAGACTATCCGGGAAAAGGATGAGACAACTGCTAATTTGACTCAGGGTGACACAGAGCGACGGTGAAATTCCTTCAAGTTTCAGACAAGCAATCAAGAAAGAGCGGTGACGTTGAGCTCAGGTAACTCTTATATGTGGCGTTCAATATGTGAATTGTTCACTTTCACGCAGACAATGGTTGGTGTGTGATGGCATTGAACGGATTCTCCGAAAGTTGGGAGCACAAAGTAGAGTAATGAGGAACTTAATTTTGCTCGAGTGTTGACTGTGAAGAAGGCGAGAAGGAACTATAGTTGCAGGTGGAGTCACGTGGAGTCTAGGAGTAGCAGTGGTGCTCATGGCGTATCTCAAGTCCAATGTACATGGAGGTTTGACGCACGGATGAATCCAAGGTGGTGGAGAATATTCGCCAAGGTGGAGTTTGTTAGAGTTGTGTCGAATATTATTGTACAAGGTAGGTTACAGTTGGACTAGGTTTTGGACTGTGTGTAGACAGAGTAGGAGTTAGAGCCCCAAAAGGTGAATTAGGGATTTATCTAGTAGGAGATGATAGCCTTTTCCCTTGGAGATGGAAAATCTGTCCACCCGGGTTTATTAATTTGCAAATTCTTCCTCGTCTAGTTAAAAAAATGAGTCCCAGCTCGAAGAACAAAAGGTGTAGCTCCGCCCTAGTGTTACCCTTTGTCTCGCTCTTTAGAGGCATAAGTGGTCACAACTCAATGTAGTCTAGAAGTTCTATTTGGCGGATAAAAAAGCTTGTTTTGGTCTTTTTTTTCTCTTTTCTGGGCACTGGACTACATTTTATTGCTTACGTGAGGAAATATCAATTTGGAACTCGAATTTGTATTTGAGTTAGGAGTGAGGTAGATTCACTTTCCTTTCAAAGTGAAACAATTTTCCTTTTACGTTGAGATATTTGAATTGGATGTTCTTTCACCACTACTATCATATTCTTGCTCTTGCATTTTAAAGTCGAATCAGGATTCCATCTAGAGAAAGGTTCCGCATGGAACTAGTGCCGTATCGCCCAAGGTTATAACTATCTCGTGATGAATATCATCCAACAAGTCACCGATCCAATGTAGACGAATTGATCTTATATTGATCTTGCAAAGTTACTACTATTTTCATCACTGTTACACTTGCTAGAAAACTACTGCTACCACTGTTACCATTACTATTGCTGCTGCTACTATTATCAAAACTATCAAACTACTTTGCTACTGATCACTTTGCTGCAGATAATTAATCTCCAGGTGTGGTTGAATTGACAACTCAACTGCTAATACCTTCAAATATTCTTTGGCTCCCCTTGTGTTGAATCTATAAATTTGGGTTGAATACTCTACCCTCTAAAAATGTTACGATCCCCTATACTTGTGGGTTATCAGTATGAAGATACCGACGATCGAATCTCAGGCAAGTAACATATCGATGGACAAATGAAATTACGTATGTTGTCATAACGGTTCGACAGATAAAGATCTTCGTAGAATATGTATGAGCCAATATGGGCATCCAGGTTCCGCTATTGGTTATTGACCGGAGAGGTGTCTCGGTCATGTCTACATAGTTCTCGAACCTGTAGGGTCCGCATGCTTAACGTTCGTTGACAATATAGTGTTATACTCCCTCTGTTCCGAAATAATTGTCGCTGGGGGGTCTTTTCCGACCAGGTGAAAAGTAGTGAAATTACAAAACTGCCCTCGATTTGAAATCGCGCTCAGGTCATCGTCTTTCTCTGTTGCTCCTTCCCTCCGCCAGGACTCCGTCGCTCCTCCCTTTCGCCAGACGGAGGACTCCGTCGCTCCTCCCCTTCGCCAGGCTCCTCCGCCGTCTGCATCTCCGGCGTCCTTCCTCGCCGGCTGCCTGCGCCGCTCCAATCGAGAGCCAGATCCCCTCTTTGGTCGCCCTTCCCCGCCGTGATCGGAAGCCCCCTGCCGGCGGCCGCCTTTCCCCATCGGCTGTCTGCTCTGTTCCCCAAGATCCTTCCCCGCTGGCCGCAGATCCCTCACCGGCCGCCTCCCTCCACTCCAATCGAGAGCTCGAGGTCAGCCGCCGCTGCTCGCTGCTCCTTTTTGCTCCTGGATTTCAATCAAAGAAAGGCTTAATGAGATTTCAGAGTACCGTGGGTAATTACTCTACTGTGTAATGAATTGGTGCATAAATTGCTTGTAATCCGAGGTTAACATTCACTGATAGTTGTAGTCAAAAATTAATACTCCAGAGTGGCTGAAAGCCAGAAATATTCACTGATAGGAGTAGAAGGAGCAGAAAGCCAGAAACAATTTGCATATTACTACCTCTGTCAAATTGTCCAGAGTGCAGGTAATAACTAAGGTAAAAGCATAAACACAGGTACCATCAGTACTGTCACAGAGAATTCCTAATTCCTTCAGTATTTTTATCACATTGTGTTAGTGCAAGGTATTGGCACGGAGTGACTCTACCGAAAAAGAGGTTAACTACAAACAATGACCACTGGTTGAAAAGAAAAACGAAAACAGATTCGGCAAAACTGATACACAATGCCAAGTGCATAACAAACATTATAGTCTCTATGGTATGGAATATGAGTGAATATCTCCAGAAAGATTATTCATATGCATCTACTCCGGTAATACAGGAGTACTTGCCACTGAAGTTTCTGTCCTGGCAAGGACGACGAATCTGACGCTGCAAATTAATCAAGGGAGCTCCGAATCAAATAAAGCAGTGTGTTTCTTTTGACTAAATACAACATATTGTTTTAGTTAGAGACCAGTGCAAACAGACATAATTTATGATGCTTACAATGAGGAGTTGAGCTTGACAACATTAATAGGCAGGTAAAAAAAGAGAAGGAAGTTGAGCGAACTGAACTGAACCTCTTGGGGCTTGTTGGCATCGCAAGCACATTGCGCTGTTTCAGGGCTTGGCACAGTTTGCCAGGTGTTATACGTGGATCCGCCGTATCAAAAAATACCTAGCAAAGGGAATACATGGCCGGAGGTCACAAACATGATATTTAATCTGAAAACATCAAGATCAGTAGATAGATGGAACAACAGACTAACCATATTGGTCTCCACTGAAGTCAAATCAACTTTGAACTGTTTGATTTTCTTCAGTCCATCTGAACATTTGGACAAAGAAAACCAAATTCAGGGTTATACTGATGCCGCTAAGGGCCTGTAAATAGGATGGAGAAAATAGATCAATATGAAACCTGGTCATCGGCAAGCTTGCCTAAGCTGTCGCGAACACTGACTTCAGCAGCAGCACAAAGGACTCCTACCTGCCTCATTCCACCACTCAGTGTCTTCCTAAGACAAATTGTGAAAGATGTTCATCTGAAGCTCCTTTGAGATATCTGTAACAATACAGAGGAGGAGAGATAAGAAGAGAGAAAGAAGAGATAAGAAGAGAGAAGAGAGCAAGAAGATGCTCCTACAGAAGAGGAGTAGAAAGTTTCAGTTAATTAACTGAAACTACTCCTACAGAGAAGATACTGAGATTTTCAGAACACACTGGTAACAACCAGAACATTGCTAACACTGATTTTCATTGACAGAAGCAAATAATGGTCATGTAGACATTCAGAAGTTAGGCAAGACTCGACGGTGTATAGAAACAACAAGGAAGTGTTCATATAGCACATTCAGGTGGAAAGATTATTGTTCAAACAAGAGCAAGTAGGAGTACACTTGCTACACTTGATATTGATGCTACTGTGCAAAAGTAACTGCTACTGTAAATACAGATGTTAACAAATGGAGTAATTCAGTTAACAAGCAAGAGTAGTGTTAACAAATGTGCTCACTAAATGGAGCATAAAATCTTTGACAGCAGCCATTAACTAAATGTGCTCACTAAACTGTCTTCTTCTTATTTCACATCATAATTTTTGTGCATTTCAATTAAACCAAACGGGTGTACTCCAAACTGTTGTTATCACAGTGTCATCCTGACCGGTTGTTTTCAGTAGACAAGATAAGAGAAGAGAGCAAGAAGAGAAGAGAAAATGCACAGTTCTTTGATTTTACCAGTAGTTCAACTACACAGTAGTTTTACCAACAGTTTTTTGAATTTGATTTCACCAGAAGTACTCCATGAGTACAAAACTTGCCATGCTTGATTTAGAAAATGGAGTTTACCAGTACAAACTCTTAGATTTTGATTTGCGTAATGCTCAACTATGTTTTGATCTACACTCTCAATCTCTGAAATACGCAAGGCCGCAACGAGAACGCAGCTCACTTCAACTAAACTAAACTGAACTTATTTAGCTACTGAAGAAATAAGCAGCGACTGAAGCAACTGAACTGCACTTATTTAACTACTCAAAATACTCCAGACACGTCGAAGTAATAAGGAGGAGTAGCAAGCAGTGACTGAAACTGCAGATACGTCGAGGTTAACATTGACAAACTACTTGTACAGTATTGCAAGAATAGGAGCTTCTGTATTTGAATGTGCAAATACTGAATCAAAGAACTACTCCTACTCGTTGTTCAATGGCTACTCCATAGCAGAACAATCTGCTTTCTCACAAGTCCATAGCAGAGCACCAATGAGTGCAACTTGATAAGAAAACATACCACGGTCGCAATGTAACAGAAACAAAATAGACGCCCTGGCTAAATCAAACAAGTACTCCATGCCAACGGATTTTGGGGAAACAAGGAAGGAGTTGTTGCCTGATTAGTCCCACCTCGCTCACGGATTTTGATTTGTTTCTGAATCCGACTACTGCAAGAACTACTCTACTGAATCAGAGTTGCAGACTGAGTGACAGGCTCACCGAGGTACTCCTGTCGCAATGGTTGTAGGCGCCCTCCTGCTGCAGTAGTCGTAGGAGTCGTCGCTGAGCTCGGCGTCGCCCTCCTACTCCAGCTGCTTGCCCCGCCACCGGCTCCAGCTGCTCATCCCGCCACCAGCTGCTCCAGCTGCTCGTCCCATCGCTACCGCCAGCTAGCTGGTCCTCCACCGCATCCGTACCTGTCGACTGGGTCGAGAAGGAACTCCATCTCCCACCGTTGCTCCGGCCCCACTCCAGGCCCGCCGCTCCGCTGCTCCAGCGCCTCTCCAGATCCGCCGCTCGGCCGCGGCTCCACGTCCATGCCTCCGTTGCCCAAATCCCGCTCTGGTGCCGCTACACATCCACACGCCCGTCGCCTAGAAGCTTGTCGCCGGCGCAAAAGGATTCACTTTTTTGTTGACCTTTGGGGTATGAGTGGAGGCGGGGTGGTGGGGAGAAAGGGGTGGTGGAACAGGCCGGTGACGGGGAGAGGGAGAGGGCGGCGACGAGGAGAGGAAGAGGGCGGCGACGAGAAGAGTGAGAGTGCGGCGACGAGGAGAGGGAGAGGGCGGCACAGAGGGGAGAGGGATTGGGAGAGCGGCGACGGGGAGGATTGGGAAAGCGGCGAGTGAGCTAGCTAGTGGGAGCGAGCTAGTGCGAGCGAGTGGGAGGGCAAAATAGGAAAGTGAAAAATATATATAACGTGACGGAATTTGCACTGGGTTTGCCCAGCGACAATTATTTCGGAACAGAGGGAGTATGAGTTATATGTTTTGGTGACCGAATGTTGTTCGGAGTTTCGGGTGAGATCGCGGACATGACAAGGAGTCTCAAAATGGTCTAGAGGTAAAGATTAATATATAGGACGATGGTATGTGGACACGGAAGTGTTTCGAGACATACCGGGATGGAATCGGGTCAGCGGAAGGGGTTCCGGGCACCCCCCGGCAAGTTATGGGCCTTATGGGCCAAAGGAGGGGACAGACCAGCCCACAAGGGGGCTAGTGTGCCCCCTTCCTTGTTTGGTCAGCCCTAGGGAAGGAAAAGGGGGAGGGCTAGTCCCTCCTGCCTTTCCCTCTCATGGAAGAAAGGAAGGGGGGCACCCTCCCCTGCCTTTCCCCGCACTCTGATACGTCTCCAACGTATCTATAATTTTTGATTGTTTCATGCTATTATATTATCCATCTAGGATGTTTTATATGCATTTATATGCTAGTTTATATGATTTTTGGGACTAACCTATTAACCTAGAGCCCAGTGCCAGTTCCTGGTTTTTCCTTGTTTTTGAGTTTTACAGAAAAGGAATACCAAACTGAGTCCAATTGACATGCCAATTTTTAATGATTATTTATGGACCAAAAGAAGGCCCGAGAGTAAAATAGTTGGGCCAGAAGAGTCCCGAGCCATCAACAAGGGTGGAGGGCACGCCCTACCCCCCCTGGGCGCGCCCCTTGCCTCGTGGATGACTCGGAGACCCCACTGATGTGAGACCGACACCAAAATTCCTATAAATACATAAACCCCCGAAAAGAAACCTAGATCGGGAGTTCCGCCGCCGCAAGCCTCTGTAGCCGCCAAAAACCAATCAGGACCCTGTTCCGGCACCCTGCTGGAGGGGGGAATCATCACCGGTGGCCATCTTCATCATCCCGGCGCTCTCCATGACGAGGAGGGAGTAGTTCACCCTCGGAGCTGAGGGTATGTACCAGTAGCTATGTGTTTGATCTCTCTCTCTCTCTCTCTCTCTCTCTCTCTCTCGTGTTCTTGATTTGGCACGATCTTGATGTACCGCGAGCTTTGCTACTATAGTTGGATATTATGATGTTTCTCCCCCTCTACCTTCTTGTAATGGATTGAATTTTCCCCGTGAAGTTATCCTATCGGATTTAGTCTTTAAGGATTTGAGAACACTTGAGGTATGTCTTGCGTGGGATACCCCTGGTGACAATGGGGTATTCTATTGATTCACTTGATGTATGTTTTAGTGATCAACTTGCGGGTTCCGTGACCTTGGGAATCTATGCATAGGGGTTGGCACACGTTTTCGTCTTGACTCTCCGGTAGAAACTTTGGGGCACTCTTTGAAGTTCTTTGTGTTGGTTGAATAGATAAATATGAGATTGTGTGATGCATATCATATAATCATACCCGCGGATACTTGAGGTGACATTGGAGTATCTAGGTGACATTAGGGTTTTGGTTGGTTTGTGTCTTAAGGTGTTATTTTACTATGAACTCTAGGGCTGTTTGTGACACTTATAGGAATAGCCCAATGGATTGATCGGAAAGAATAACTTTGAGGTGGTTTCGTACCCTACAATAATCTCTTCGTTTGTTCTCCGCTATTAGTGACTTCGGAGTGACTCTTTGTTGCATGTCGAGGGATAGTTATATAATCTAATTATGTTATCCTTGTTGAGAGAACTTGCACTAGTGAAAGTATGAACCATAGGCCTTGTTTCAACGCGTTGCAATGCCGTTCGTGCTCACTTTTATCATTAGTTACCTTGCTGTTTTTAAATTTTTAGATTACAAAAACCTATATCTACCATCCATATTGCACTTGTATCACCATCTCTTCGCCGAACTAGTGCACCTATACAATTTACCATTGTATTGGGTGTGTTGGGGACACACGAGACTCTTTGCTATTTGGTTGCAGGGTTGTTTGAGAGAGACCATCTTCATCCTACGCCTCCCACGGATTGATAAACCTTAGGTCATCCACTTGAGGGAAATTTGCTACTGTCCTACAAACCTCTGCACCTGGAGGCCCAACAGCGTCTATAAGAAGAAGGTTGTGTAGTAGACATCAAACTCTTTCCTGGCGCCGTTGCCGGGGAGGTTAGTGCTTGAAGGTATATCTTTAGATCTTGCAATCGAATCTTTTAGTTTCTTGTTTTATCACTAGTTAGTTTATAAAACAAAACTACAAAAATAAAATGGAATTGAGGGTTCCTCATATGCTGCATCTTTTTAATGTCTTTCGTGAAAATAAGGATTCCGATAATTGTGCCAAAGTGTTAGAAGAAGAATGCAATAAAATGTTTGGCATACAACCTTTGAATGATGAGCATGATATCAATGTTGTTAGTATGAACTCTTTGAATATCCATAGTACTAATGATGATTGCACTAGTCATGATAAAAATATCTCTTATAAGCATGTCAATTTTTGTGGAGTGCATAGAGCTTGTAAGCACACACCAAATAGGGAAGATAGATTTTGCAAGTGGCATAAGTATTTAGAAACTAAATGCTTGCAAGAGAGGCTAGATGCTTGTGCTGAAAATATAAAATTTCTTTGCCATCCTTGTGAACTTTGCAATGAACGTGATCATTTAAATCTCCAATGCAAATTGTTTCATGATCGTATCGTGTCCAAAAATTGTGATGACTTGATTTTCCCTGCGCATCATAAGGAACTTAGTTTGCTTGTGGGTTATGAAGAAATGAAACGTATAACTAAGGATATTCCAGAATTTTTCCTTGATAAAGTTCTTGATTTTGGTCTAGAGGAAATTTATATGTATTGTGCGGTGAATTGCATTAAAAATCCTTATATTGCCAATTACATAAAGACAAGAAAACAAATAGAAGATGAAGAGAATACTAATGAAAGGGAAGAGATGTCCCAATATCCTCCTATTCTTTCTTATGATGAATCAGGTAACGAGGAGGAGCCTTCTATTCAACCAATCTCATTAATAAGGAGCTCCAACAAGAGGATTAAACCCATACTTAATGTGAAGAAGAAAAAGAAAATACGGAGAAGCAAAGGTAAAAAGGTACCCCTCCCAAATGATTTTGCTCCTATTACTCATTGTGATGATGATAATTGCTATACTATTGGTGCTATCCATACTATTAATGATGAGAGTGATTATGCTTATGATATGAAAAGGCACAAGCTTGGGGATGCTATGTTTAATGAAGATGATATTTTTAGTCTCCCAAGTTTTGATGAGCAAATTTATTATGATGATAGCATGCCTCCTATTTATGATGATTATATTGATGAAAGTGGGTTTGGAAGAGTGTCAACTTTAGGAAGTAATGATCCCACTATTTTGTAGGATGTTGAATATTATTGTGATAATTATAAAAGTGGATTTGGAGAGTTCATGACTTTATTTAGTAATGATCCCACTATCTTGGAATAGGTTTCAATTGATTACGATGAAAAGAAAGTTGCTACTTATGATGATTATTGTGATGATACTTATGTTATAAAAAGTAATGATGATTATATTTACAAAACTTGTCATGATTATGATTACCCTTTTTCTGAACATTACCCTTTTAATGTGGAAACAAATTATAGTATTCGAGTTTCTTATGATGCTCCCACTATTCTGAATGAGAAGAATTTTGCTTATGTGGAGAGTAATAAAATTTATATGCTTGTGCATCATGAAAATAGTGCTTTATGTGATAGTTATATTGTTGAATTCATTCATTATGCTACTGAAAATTATTATGAGGGAGGAACATATGCTTGTAGGAATTGTAATAATATCAAGTTTCCTCTCTATGTGTTGAAAATCTTGAAGCTATGCTTGTTTTGCTTTCCTATGCTAGTTGATTCTTGTTCCCATAAGTTGTTTGCTCACAAAATCCCTATGCATAGGAAGTGGGTTAGGCTTAAATGTGTTAGTCATATTCTTCATGATGCTCTCTTTATGTTTCAATTCTTATCTTTTATGTGAGCATCATTGAAATCGTCATGCCCAGCTAAAAAGGCATTAAAGAAAAGCGCTTGTTGGGAGACAGCCCAATATTTACCCCTACTGTTTTTGAGTGTCCACGTGATTAAGCTACTGTAGTAATCATGCTTTATAGCTTTTGTTGTTGGAAATATGCCACAGAGGCAATAATAAAGTGGTTATTATTATATTTCCTTGTTCATGATAATTGTCTATTGTTCATGCTACAATTGTATTATTCGGAAACCATAATACATGTGTGAGTACATAGATCGTAATATGTCCCTAGTAAGCCTCTAGTTGACTAGCTCGTTGATTAATAGTTGGTCATGGTTTGCTGACCATGGACATTGGATGTCATTGATAACGGGATCGCATCATTATGAGAATGATGTGATGGACGAAACCCAATCCTAAGCATAGCACAAGATCGTGTAGTTCGTTTGCTAGAGCTTTTCCAATGTCAAGTATCGTTTCCTTAGACCATGAGATTGTGCAACTCCCGGATACCGTAGGAGTGCTTTGGGTGCATCAAACATCACAACGTAACTGGGTGACTATAAAGGTGCACTACAGGTATCTCCGAAAGTGTCCGTTGGGTTGGCACGAATCGAGACTGGGATTTGTCACTCCGTATGATGGAGAGGTATCTCTTGGCCCACTCGGTAATGCATCATCACAACGAGATCAATGTGACTAAGGAGTTAGCCACGGGATCATGCATCATGGAACGAGTAAAGAAACTTGCCGGTAACGAGATTGAACGAGGTATGGGGATACTTACTATCGAATCTCGGGCAAGTAACATACCGATAGACAAAGGGAATTGTATACGAGATTGATTGAATCCCTGACATCGTGGTTCATCTGATGAGATCATCGTGGAACATGTGGGAGCCAATATGGGTATCCAGATCCCGCTATTGGTTATTGGCCAGAGGGATGTCTCGGTCATGTCTGCATGGTTCCCGAACCCGTAGGGTCTACACACTTAAGTTTCGGTGACGCTAGAGTTGTTATGGGAATAGTATGTGGTTACCGAAGGTTGTTCGGAGTCCCGGATGAGATCCCAGACGTGACGAGGAACTCCGAAATGGTCCAAAGGTGAAGATCGATATATTGGACGAAGGGTATTGGAGTCCGAAATTGTTCTGGGAGTACTAGGTGACGACCAATGTGACTGAAAGGGGTTTCGGAGGCCCCGACAAGCGTTGGGGGGCCTTATTGGCCAAGGGGAGGGGGCACATCAGCCTACTAAGGGGCTGTGCGCCCCTCCCACCCCACCTCACTTAACTTGGAGAGGTGGGGCGCCTCCACCTGGCTTGGGAGGCAAGCCTCCACCTGGCTTGGCTTGGGGGGCAAGTCTCCCTAGGATTTTCCTAGGGAGATCCAATCTGCCTTGGCCGCCGCCCCCTAGGGGAAACCCTAGGGCGCCTCCTCCTCCTCCTTCCCCTATATATAGTGAGGGAGATAGAGGGCAGCCGCACCCTTCCCCTGGCGCAGCCCTCCCCCTCTCCAACACCTCTTCCTCCTTCGTAGTGCTTGGAGAACCACGAGCTCCACCACCACCACGCCATCGTGCTGCCGGAGTTCTCCCTCAACTTCTCCTCTCCCCTTGCTGGATCAAGAAGGAGGAGACATCCCCGGGCTGTAAGTGTGTTGAACGCAGAGGTGCCGTCCGTTTGGCACTAGATCGGATCTTCCGCGATTTGAATCGCCGCGAGTACGACTCCATCAACCGCGTTCTTATAACGCTTTCGCTTAGCGATCTTCAAGGGTATGAAGATGCACTCCCTCTTCTCTCTCTCTTGTTGCTAGCATATCCTAGATTGATCTTGGTGACACGTAGGAAAATTTTAAATTGTTACCATCTTCCCCAACATTTGTTTCAATAAAGTGCCAAGTAGAACCTTTGGGAAGACTTGGGTGAAAGTTAATGTGATCTTGCTGTAAAAAACAGAAACTTTGCGCTCACGAGATTAGCTGTCATTTTTTTACAGAGGAGTGCTTTTAAGTTGATTCTTTCTGAAGGTTAATAGACAAATTCCTCACGTCCACCAATTTATTTCAGAATTTTGGTAGTTACAGAAGTATTCAAGAGTTACAGATTACTACACACTGTTCTGTTTTTGACAGATTCTGTTTTCTATGTGTTGTTTGCTTATTTTGATGAATCTATGAGTAGTATCGGAGGGTATGAACCATAGATAAGTTGGAATACAGTAGATATTACACCAATATAATTAAAGAATGAGGTCACAGCAGTACCAAAAGTGGTGATTTTATTTCCTTATACTAACGGAGCTTACGAGTTTTCTGTTGAGTTTTGTGTTGTGAAGTTTTCAAGTTTTGGGTAAAGATTCGATGGACTATGGAATAAGGAGTGGCAAGAGCCTAAGCTTGGGGATGCCCAAGGCACCCCAAGGTAATATTAAAGGACAACCAAGAGCCTAAGCTTGGAGATACCCCGGAAGGCATCCCCTCTTTCGTCTTCGTTCATCTGTAACCTTACTTGGAGCTATATTTTTATTCACCACATGATATGTGTTTTGCTTGGAGCGTCATTTATGTTCTTTTGGTTTGCTTGCTGTTTGAATAAAATACCAAGATCTGAAATTCTTAAATATTAGAGAGTCTTTACATAGTTACATAATTATTGAACTACTCATTGATCTTCACTTATATCTTTCGGAGTAGTTTGTCGTTTGCTCTAGTGCTTCACTTAAATCTTTTAGAGCATGATACGTCTCCAATGTATCTATAATTTTTGATTGTTCCATGCTATTATATTACCCGTTTTGGATGTTTATGGGCTTTATTATACACTTTTATATTATTTTTGGGACTAACCTATGTTGGGGAACGTAGTAATTTCAAAAAAAATTCCTACGCACACGCAAGATCATGGTGATGCATAGCAACGAGAGGGGAGAGTCTTGTCTACGTACCCTCGTAGACCGAAAGCAGAAGCGTTATATCAATGCGGTTGATGTAGTCGTACGTCTTCACGATCCGACCGATCCAAGCACCGTTACTCCGGCACCTCCGAGTTCTTGGCACACGTTCAGCTCGATGACGTTCCCCGAGCTCCGATCCAGCAAAGCTTCAGGGAAGAGTTCTGTCAGCACGACGGCGTGGTGACGATCTTGATGTTCTACTATCGCAGGGCTTCGCCTAAGCACCACTACAATATGACCGAGGTGGAATATAGTGGAGGGGAGCACCGCACACGGCTAGGGAACGATCTCAAGGATCAACTTGTGTGTCTTGGGGTGCCCCCTGCCCCCGTATATAAAGGAGCAAGGGGGGAGGGCCGGCCGGCCCTAGGGGCGCGCCAAGGGAGGGGGAGTCCTCCTCCTAGTGGGAGTAGGACTCCCCTTTCCTAGTCCAACTAGGAGGGGAAAGGGGGAAGGAAGGAGAGGGAGAGGGAGAGGGAAAGGGGGGCCGCGCCCCCCATCCTTGTCCAATTCGGACTGCTCATGGGGGGGCGCGGGCCACCACCTGGCGCGGCCCTCTCTCTCCCCTCGTGGCCCAATAAGGCCCATACTTCCCCCGGGGGGTTCCGGTAACCCCTCCGGCACTCCGGTAATATCCGAAACCTCTCGGAACCATTCCGATGTCCGAACATAGCCGTCCAATATATCAATCTTTATGTCTCAATCATTCCGAGACTCCTCGTCATGTCCGTGATCACATCCGGTACTCCGAACTCCTTCGGTACATCAAAATGCATAAACTCATAATAACTGTCATCGTAACCTTAAGCGTGCGGACCCTACGGTTCGAGAACAATGTAGACATGACTGAGACACGTCTCCGGTCAATAACCAATAGCGGGACCTGGATGCCCATATTGGCTCCTACATATTCTACGAAGATCTTTATCGGTCAGACCGCATAACAACATACGTTGTTCCCTTTGTCCATCGGTATGTTACTTGCCCGAGATTCGATCGTCGGTATCCAATACCTAGTTTAATCTCGTTACCGGCAAGTCTCTTTACTCGTTCCGTAATACATCATCCCGCAACTCATTAGTTGCAATGCTTGCAAGGCTTAAGTGATGTGTATTACCGAGAGGGCCCAGAGATACCTCTCCCACAATTGGAGTGACAAATCCTAATCTCGAAATACGCCAACCCAACATCTACCTTTGGTGACACCTGTAGTACTCCTTTATAATCACCCAGTTACGTTGTGATGTTTGGTAGCACCCAAAGTGTTCCTCCGGCAAACGGGAGTTGCATAATCTCATAGTCAAAGGAACATGTATAAGTCATGGATAAAAGCAACAGCAACATACTAAACGATCGGGTGCTATGCTAATGGAATGGGTCATGTCAATCAGATCATTCAACTAATGATGTGACCTTGTTAATCAAATGACAACTCCTTTTGTCTATGGTTAGGAAACTTAACCATCTTTGATTAACAAGCTAGTCAAGTAGAGGCATACTAGTGACACTCTGTTTGTCTATGTATCCACACATGTATTATGTTTCCGGTTAATACAATTCTAGCATGAATAATAAACATTTATCATGATATGTAAGGAAATAAATAATAACTTTATTATTGCCTCTAGGGCATATTTCCTTCAGTCTCCCACTTGCACTAGAGTCAATAATCTAGATTATACAGTAATGATTCTAACACCCATGGAGTCTTGGTGCTGATCATGTTTTGCCCGTGGAAGAGGCTTAGTTAACGGGTCTGCCACATTCAGATCCGTATGTATCTTGCAAATCTCTATGTCTCCCACCTGGACCAAGTCCCGGATGGAATTGAAGCGTCTCTTGATGTGCTTTGTTCTCTTGTGAAATCTGGATTCCTTCGCCAAGGCAATTGCTCCAGTATTGTCACAAAATATTTTCATTGGACCCGATTCACTAGGTATGACACCTAGATCGGATATGAACTCCTTCATCCAGACTCCTTCATTTGCTGCTTCCGAAGCAGCTATGTACTCCGCTTCACATGTAGATCCCGCCATGACGCTTTGTTTAGAACTGCACCAACTGATAGCTCCACCTTTTAATGTAAATACGTATCCGGTTTGCGATTTCGAATCGTCCGGATCAGTGTCAAAGCTTGCATCAACGTAACCTTTTACGATGAGCTCTTTGTCACCTCCATACACAAGAAACATTTCCTTAGTCCTTTTCAGGTACTTCAGGATATTCTTGACCGCTGTCCAGTGATCCACTCCTGGATTACTTTGGTACCTCCCTGCTAAACTTATAGCAAGGCACACATCAGGTCTGGTACACAGCATTGCATACATGATAGAGCCTATGGCTGAAGCATAGGGAACATCTTTCATCTTCTCTCTATCTTCTGCAGTGGTCGAGCATTGAGTCTGACTCAACTTCACACCTTGCAATACAGGCAAGAACCCTTTCTTTGCTTGATCCATTTTGAACTTCTTCAAAATCTTGTCAAGGTATGTGCTTTGTGAAAGTCCAATTAAGCGTCTTGATCTATCTCTATAGATCTTAATGCCCAATATGTAAGCAGCTTCACCGAGGTCTTTCATTGAAAAACTCTTATTCAAATATCCCTTTATGCTATCCAAAAATTCTATATCATTTCCAATCAGTAATATGTCATCTACATATAATATCAGAAATGCTACAGAGCTCCCACTCACTTTCTTGTAAATACAGGCTTCTCCAAAAGTCTGTACAAACCCAAATGCTTTGATCACACTATCAAAATGTTTATTCCAACTCTGAGATGCTTGCACCTGTCCATAAATGGATCGCTGGAGCTTGCAAACTTTGTTAGCTCCCTTTGGATCAATAAAACCTTCTGGTTGCATCATATACAACTCTTCTTCCAGAAACCCATTCAGGAATGCAGTCTTTACATCCATTTGCCAAATTTCATAATCATAAAATGCGGCAATTGCTAACATGATTCGGACAGACTTAAGCATCGCCACGGGTGAGAAGGTTTCATCGTAGTCAATCCCTTGAACTTGTCGAAAACCCTTTGCGACATGTCGAGCTTTGTAGACAGTAACATTACCGTCGGCGTCAGTCTTCTTCTTAAAGATCCACTTGTTCTCTATTGCTTGCCGACCCTCGGGCAAGTCAACCAAAGTCCACACTTTGTTTTCATACATGGATCCCATCTCAGATTTCATGGCTTCCAGCCATTTTGCGGAATCTGGGCTCACCATCGTTTCTTCATAGTTCGTAGGTTCGTCATGATCTAGTAGCATGATTTCCAGAATAGGACTGTCGTACCACTCTGGTGCGGATCTCACTCTGGTTGATCTACGAGGTTCAGTAGTTACTTGATCTGTAGTTTCATGATCATCATCACTAACTTCTTCTCTGATTGGTGTAGATGTCACAGAAACCGGTTCTTGTGATGAACTACTTTCCAATAAGGGAGCAGGTACAGTTACCTCATCAAGTTCTACTTTCCTCCCACTCACTTCTTTCGAGAGAAACTCCTTCTCTAGAAAGGATCCATTTTTAGCAACAAATGTCTTGCCTTCGGATCTGTGATAGAAGGTGTACCCAACTGTTTCCTTTGGGTATCCTATGAAGACACATTTCTCCGATTTGGGTTCGAGCTTATCAGGTTGAAGCTTTTTCACATAAGCATCGCAGCCCCAAACTTTAAGAAACGACAACTTTGGTTTCTTGCTAAACCATAGTTCATAAGGCGTCGTCTCAACGGATTTTGACGGTGTCCTATTTAACGTGAATGCGGCCGTCTCTAGAGCATAACCCCAAAATGATAGCGGTAAATCTGTAAGAGACATCATAGATCGCACCATATCTAGTAAAGTGCGATCACGACGTTCGGATACACCATTGCGCTGTGGTGTTCCGGGTGGCGTGAGTTGCGAAACTATTCCGCATTGTTTCAAATGTAGACCAAACTCGTAACTCAAATATTCGCCTCCACGATCAGATCGTAGAAACTTTATTTTCTTGTTACGATGATTTTCAACTTCACTCTGAAATTCTTTGAACTTTTCAAATGTTTCAGACTTGTGTTTCATTAAGTAGATATACCCATATCTGCTTAAATCATCTGTGAAGGTGAGAAAATAATGATATCCGCCACGAGCTTCAATATTCATCGGACCACATACATCTGTATGTATGATTTCCAATAAATCTGTTGCTCTCTCCATAATACCGGAGAACGGTGTTTTAGTCATCTTGCCCATGAGGCACGGTTCGCAAGTACCAAGTGATTCATAATCAAGTGGTTCCAAAAGTCCATCAGTATGGAGTTTCTTCATGCGCTTTACACCGATATGACCTAAACGGCAGTGCCACAAATAAGTTGCACTATCATTATCAACTCTGCGTCTTTTGGCTTCAACATTATGAATATGTGTATCTCTACTATCGAGATTCATCAAAAAGTAGACCACTCTTTAAGGGTGCATGACCATAAAAGATATTATTCATATAAATAGAACAACCATTATTCTCTGATTTAAATGAATAACCGTCTCGCATCAAACAAGATCCAGATATAATGTTCATGCTCAACGCTGGCACCAAATAACAATTATTTAGGTCTAATACTAATCCCGAAGGTAGATGTAGAGGTAGCGTGCCGACCACGATCACATCGACTTTGGAACCATTTCCCACGCGCATCGTCACCTCGTCCTTTGCTAGTGTTCGCTTAATCCGTAGTCCCTGTTTCGAGTTGCAAAAATTAGCAACAGAACTAGTATCAAATACCCAGGTGCTACTACGAGCTCTAGTAAGGTACACATCAATAACATGTATATCACATATACCTTTGTTCACCTTGCCATCCATCTTGTCCGCCAGATACTTGGGGCAGTTTCGCTTCCAGTGACCAGTCTGCTTGCAGTAGAAGCACTCAGTTTCAGGCTTAGGTCCAGACTTGGGTTTCTTCGCTTGAGCAGCAACTTGTTTGCTGTTCTTCTTGAAGTTCCCCTTCTTCCCTTTGCCCTTCTTCTTGAAACTGGTGGTCTTATTGACCATCAACACTTGATGCTCCTTCTTGATTTCTACCTCCGCAGCCTTTAGCATTGCGAAGAGCTCGGGCATAGTCTTATCTATCCCTTGCATATTATAGTTCATTACGAAGCCTTTGTAGCTTGGTGGCAGTGATTGAAGAATTCTGTCAATGACACAATCATCCGGAAGATTAACTCCCAGTTGACTCAAGTGATTGTAATACCCAGACATTCTGAGTATGTGCTCACTGACAGACCCATTCTCTTCCATCTTGCAGCTATAGAACTTATTGGAGACCTCATATCTCTCAATCCGGGCATTCTGTTTGAATATCAACTTCAACTCCTGGAACATCTCATATGCTCCATGGTTTTCAAACCGTCGTTGAAGTCCCGGTTCTAAGCCGTAAAGCATGGCACACTGAACTATCGAGTAGTCATCAGCTTTGCTCTGCCAGACGTTCATAACATCTGGTGTTGCTCCAGCAGCAGGCCTGGCACCTAGCGGTGCATCCAGGACGTAATTCTTCTGTGCATCAATGAGGATAATCCTCAAGTTACGGACCCAGTCCGTGTAATTGCCACCATCATCTTTCAACTTTGCTTTCTCAAGGAACGCATTAAAATTCAACGGAACAACAGCACGAGCCATCTATCTACAATTAACATAAACAAGCAAGATACTATCAGGGACTAAGTTCATGATAAGTTTAAGTTCAATTAATCATATTATTTAAGAACTCCCACTTAGATAGACATCCCTCTAATCTTCTAAGTGATCACGTGATCCAAATCAAACTAAACCATAACCGATCATCACGTGAAATGGATTAGTTCTCAATGGTGAACATCATCATGTTGATCATATCTACTATATGATTCACGTTCGACCTTTCGGTCTCCGTGTTCCGAGGCCATATCTGCATATGCTAGGCTCGTCAAGTATAACCCGAGTATTCCGCGTGTTCCAAATTGGCTTGCACCCGTTGTAGATGGACGTAGAGCTTATCACACCCGATCATCACGTGGTGTCTGGGCACGACGAACTTTGGCAACGGTGCATACTCGGGGAGAACACTTCTTGATAATTTAGTGAGAGATCATCTTATAATGCTGTCAATCAAAGCAAGATAAGATGCATAAAAGATAAACATCACATGCAAATCAATATAAGTGATATGATATGGTCATCATCATCTTGTGCTTCGTGATCTCCATCTCTGCAGCACCATCATGATCACCATCGTCACCGGCGCGACACCTTGATCTCCATCGTAGCATCGTTGTCGTCTCGCCTATCTTATGCTTCTACGACTATCGCTACCGCTTAGTGATAAAGTAAAGCATTACAGGGCGATTGCATTGCATACAATAAAGCGACAACCATACGGCTCCTGCCGGTTGCTGAAAACTCGGTTACAAAACACGATCATCTCATACAATAAAATATAGCATCATGTCTTGACCATATCACATCACAACATGCCTTGCAAAAACAAGTTAGACGTCCTCTACTTTGTTTGTTGCAAGTTTTACGTGGCTGCTACGGGCTTAAGCAAGAACTCATCTTACCTACGCATCAAAACCACAATGATAGTTTGTCAAATAGACTCCGTTTTAACCTTCTCAAGGACCGGGCGTAGCCACACTTGGTTCAACTAAAGTTGGTGAGACAGTCTCCCGCAAGCCATCTGTGTGCAAAGCACGTCGAGGGAACCGGTCTCGCGTAAGCGTACGCGTAAGGTTGGTCCGGGTCGTCTCATCCAACAATACCGCTGAACCAAAGTATGACATGCTGGTAGGCAGTATGACTTGTATCGTCCACAACTCACTTGTGTTCTACTCGTGCAAATAACATCAAACCATAAAAACCTAGGCTCGGATGCCACTGTTGGGGAACGTAGTAATTTCAAAAAAAAATCCTATGCACACGCAAGATCATGGTGATGCGTAGCAACGAGAGGGGAGAGTGTTGTCTACGTACCCTCGTAGACCGAAAGCGGAAGCGTTATATCAACGCGGTTGATGTAGTCGTACGTCTTCACGATCCGACCGATCCAAGCACCGTTACTCCGGCACCTCCGAGTTCTTGGCACACGTTCAGCTCGATGACGTTCCCCGGGCTCCGATCCAGCAAAGCTTCGGGGAAGAGTTCTGTCAGCACGACGGTGTGGTGACTATCTTGATGTTCTACTGTCGCAGGGCTTCGCCTAAGCACCGCTACAATATGACCGAGGTGGAATATAGTGGAGGGGGGCACCGCACACGGCTAGGGAACGATCTCAAGGATCAACTTGTGTGTCTTGGGGTGCCCCCCTGCCCCCGTATATAAAGGAGCAAGGGGGGAGGGCCGGCCGGCCCTAGGGCGCGCCAAGGGAGGGGGAGTCCTCCTCCTAGTGGGAGTAGGACTCCCCTTTCCTAGTCCAACTAGGAGGGGAAAGGGGGAAGGAAGGAGAGGGAGAGGGAGAGGGAAAGGGGGGCCGCGCCCCCCCTCCTTGTCCAATTCGGACTACTCATGGGGGGGCGCGCGCCACCACCTGGCGCGGCCCTCTCTCTCCCCTCGTGGCCCAATAAGGCCCATACTTCCCCCGGGGGGTTCCGGTAACCCCTCCGGCACTCCGGTAATATCCGAAACCTCTCGGAACCATTCCGATGTCCGAACATAGCCGTCCAATATATCAATCTTTATGTCTCGATCATTCCGAGACTCCTCGTCATGTCCGTGATCACATCCGGGACTCCGAACTCCTTCGGTACATCAAAATGCATAAACTCATAATAACTGTCATCGTAACCTTAAGCGTGCGGACCCTACGGTTCGAGAACAATGTAGACATGACTGAGACACGTCTCCGGTCAATAACCAATAGCGGGACCTGGATGCCCATATTGGCTCCTACATATTCTACGAAGATCTTTATCGGTCAGACCGCATAACAACATACGTTGTTCCCTTTGTCCATCGGTATGTTACTTGCCCGAGATTCGATCGTCGGTATCCAATACCTAGTTCAATCTCGTTACCGGCAAGTCTCCTTACTCGTTCCGTAATACATCATCCCGCAACTCATTAGTTGCAATGCTTGCAAGGCTTAAGTGATGTGTATTACCGAGAGGGCCCAGAGATACCTCTCCCACAATTGGAGTGACAAATCCTAATCTCGAAATACGCCAACCCAACATCTACCTTTGGTGACACCTGTAGTACTCCTTTATAATCACCCAGTTACGTTGTGACGTTTGGTAGCACCCAAAGTGTTCCTCCGGCAAACGGGAGTTGCATAATCTCATAGTCAAAGGAACATGTATAAGTCATGGATAAAAGCAACAGCAACATACTAAACGATCGGGTGCTATGCTAATGGAATGGGTCATGTCAAACAGATCATTCAACTAATGATGTGACCTTGTTAATCAAATGACAACTCCTTTTGTCTATGGTTAGGAAACTTAACCATCTTTGATTAACAAGCTAGTCAAGTAGAGGCATACTAGTGACACTCTGTTTGTCTATGTATCCACACATGTATTATGTTTCCGGTTAATACAATTCTAGCATGAATAATAAACATTTATCATGATATGTAAGGAAATAAATAATAACTTTATTATTGCCTCTAGGGCATATTTCCTTCAACCTATTAACCGGAGGCCCAGCCCAAATTGTTGTTTTCTTGCCTATTTCAGTGTTTCGAAGAAAAGGAAAATCAAACAGAGTCCAAATGGAATGAAACCTTCGGGAGAGTTATTTTTGGAACGAAAGCAATCCAGGAGACTTAGATTAGACGTCAGGGAAGCTTCGAGGTGGCCACGAGGCAGGGAGGCGTGCCTGCCCCCCTGGGCGCGCCCCAACCCTCGTGGGCCCCTCGTGGCTCCCCTGACCGACTTGTTTCGCCTATATATGTCCATATACCCTAAAAATATCAAGGAACATAATAGATCGGGAGTTCCGCCGCGGCAAGCCTCTGTAGCCACCAAAAACAAATCGGGACCCTGTTCCGGCACCCTGTCGGAGGGGGAATCCCTCACTGGTGGCCATCTTCATCATCGCGACGCTCTCCATGACGAGGAGAGAGTAGTTCACCCTCGGGGATGAGGGTATGTACCAGTAGCTATGTGTTTGATCTCTCTCTCTCTCTCGTGTTCTTGAGGTGATACGATCTTGATGTATCACGAGCTTTGCTACTATAATTGGATCTTATGATGTTTCTCCCCCTCTACTCTCTTGTAATGGATTGAGTTTTCCCTTTGAAGTTATCTTATCGGATTGAGTCTTTAAGGATTTGAGAACACTTGATGTATGTCTTGCATGTGCTTATCTGTGGTGACAATGGGATATCACGTGATTTACTTGATGTATGTTTTGGTGATCAACTTGCGGGTTCCGTGACCTCGTGAACTTATGCATAGGGGTTGGCACACGTTTTCGGCTTGACTCTCCGGTAGAAACTTTGGGGCACTCTTTGAAGTACTTTGTGTTGGTTGAATAGATGAATCTGAGATTGTGTGATGCATATCGTATAATCATACCCACGGATACTCGAGGTGACATTGGAGTATCTAGGTGACATTAGGGTTTTGGTTGATTTGTGTCTTAAGGTGTTATTCTAGTACGAACTCTATGATAGATCAAACGGAAAGAATAGCTTCGTGCTATTTTACTACGGACTCTTGACTAGATCGATCAGAAAGGATAACTTTGAGGTGGTTTCGTACCCTACCATAATCTCTTCGTTTGTTCTCCGCTATTAGTGACTTTGGGGTGACTCTTTGTTGCATGTTGAGGGATAGTTATATGATCCAATTATGTTATTATTGTTTAGAGAACTTGCACCAGTGAAAGTATGAACCCTAGGCCTTGTTTCCTAGCATTGCAATACCGTTTACGCTCACTTTTATTACTTGTTACCTTGCTGTTTTTATATTTGCATATTACAAAAACCTATATCTACTATCCATATTGCACTTGTATCACCAT
The DNA here is from genome assembly GCA_032464435.1 of Aegilops umbellulata. Classification (NCBI taxonomy): domain Eukaryota; kingdom Viridiplantae; phylum Streptophyta; class Magnoliopsida; order Poales; family Poaceae; genus Aegilops; species Aegilops umbellulata. The sequence continues at coordinate 508,877,376 of CP136055.1, forward strand.
CTCTTTGCCTAACTAGTGCACCTATACAATTTACAATTGTATTGGGTGTGTTGGGGACACAAGAGACTCTTTGTTATTTGGTTGCAGGGTTGTTTGAGACAGACCATCTTCATCCTATGCCTCCCATGGATTGATAAGACCTTAGTCATCCACTTGAGGGAAAGTTGCTACTGTCCTACAAACCTCTGCACTTGGAGGCCCATAAAAACTTCCATATAAAGTGCATTAAATACTATGAGAAGTTCGATTCTTTATGATTGTTTTGAGATATGAAGATGGTGATATTAGAGTCATGCTAGTGGAGTAATTGTGAATTTGAGAGATACTTGTGTTAAAGTATGTGATTCCCGTAGCATGCACGTATGGTGAACCGTTATGTGATGAAGTTGGAGCATGATTTATTTATTGATTGTCTTCCTTATGAGTGGAGGTCGGGATCACGCGATGGTTAAATCCTACCAACCCTTCCCCTAGGAGCATGCGCGTAGTACTTTGTTTCGATGACTAATAGATTTTTTTCAATAGGTATGTGAGTTATTTATGACTAATGTTGAGTCCATGGATTATACGCACTCTCACCCTTCCACCATTGCTAGCCTCTCTTGTGCCGCAAAACTTTCGCCGGTACCATACACCCACCTTTTACCCTCCTCAAAACAGCCACCATACCTACCTATTATGGCATTTCCATAGCCATTCCGAGATATATTTCCATGCAACTTTCCACCATTCCGTTTATTATGACACGCTTCATCATTGTCATATTGCTTTGCATGATCATGTAGTTGACATCGTATTTGTGGCAAAGCCACCTTTCATAATTCTTTCATACATGTCACTCTTGAGTCATTGCACATCCCGGTACACCGCTGGAGGCATTCATATAGAGTCATATTTTGTTCTAAGTATTGAGTTATAATTCTTGAGTTGTAAGTAAATAAAAGTGTGATGATCATCATTATTAGAGCATTGTCCCAGTGAGGAAAGGATGATGGAGACTATGATTCCCCCACAAGCCGGGTTGAGACTCCAGACGAAAAAAAGAGGCAAAAAAAAGAGAGGGCCCCAAAAAAAGAGAGAAAAAGAGAGAAGGGGCAATGCTACTATCCTTTTACCACACTTGTGCTTCAAAGTAGCACCATGATCTTCATAATAAAGAGTCTCCTATCTTGTCATTTTCATATACTAGTGGGAATTTTCCATCATAGAACTTGGCTTGTATATTCCAACGATGTGCTTCCTCAAATGCCCTAGGTCTTCATGAGCAAGCAAGTTGGATGCACACCCACTTAGTTGCATGGCAATCCCTACTCACTCACATTGATATCTATTGATGGGCATCTCCATAGCACGTTGATACGCCTAGTTGATGTGAGACTATCTCCTTCTTTTTGTCTTCTACACAACCACCATTCTATTCCACCTATAGTGTTATGTCCAAGGCTCACGCTCATGTATTGCGTGAAAGTTGAAAAAGTTTGAGAATACTAAAGTATGAAACAATTGTTTGGCTGAAACCGGGGTTGTGCATAATTTAAATATTTTGTGTGATGAAGATAGAGCATAGACAGACTATATGATTTTGTAGGGATAGCTTTCTTTGGCCATGTTATTTTGAGAAGACGTGATTACTTTGTTAGTATGCTTGAAATATTATTATTTTTATGTCAATATTAAACTTTTGTTTTGAATCTTATGGATCTGAATATTCTTGCCACAATAAAGAGAATAACATGGATAAATATGTTAGGTAGCATTCTACATAAATAATTCTATTTTTATCATTTACCTACTCGAGGACGAGCATGAATTAAGCTTGGGGATGCTTGATACATCTCCAACGTATCTATAATTTTTTTATTGTTCCATGCTATTATATTATCCATCTAGGATGTTTTATATGCATTTATATGCTATTTTATATGATTTTGGGACTAACCTATTAACCTAGAGCCCAGTGCGTGTTTCTGTTTTTTCCTTGTTTTTGAGTTCTACAGAAAAGGAAAACCAAACAAAGTCCAATTGACGTGCCAATTTTTGATGATTTTTTATGGACCAAAAGAAGCCCCCGGAGTAAAATACTTGGGCCAGAAGAGTCCCGAGCCATCCACGAGGTTGGAGGGCGCGCCCTACCCCCTGGGCGCGCCACCTGCCTCGTGGATGACTCGGAGACCCCCTGACGTGAGACCGACGCCAAAAATTCCTATAAATACAGAAACCCCCAAAAAGAAACCTAGATCAGGAGTTCCGCCGCCGCAAGCCTCTGTATCCACAAAACACCAATGGGGCCCTATTCTGGCACCCTGGCGGAGGGGGGAATCATCACCGGTGGCCAGCTTCATCATCCCGGCACTCTCCATGATGAGGAGGGAGTAGTTCACCCTCGGGGCTGAGGGTATGTACCAATAGCTATGTGTTTGATCTCTCTCTCTCTCTCTCTCTCTCTCTCTCTCTCTCTCGTGTTCTTGATTTGGCACAATCTTGATGTACCGCGAGCTTTGCTACTATAGTTGGATCTTATGATGTTTCTCCCCCTCTACCTTCTTGTAATGGATTGAGTTTTCCCTTTGAAGTTATCTTATCAGATTGAGTCTTTAAGGATTTGAGAACACTTGATGTATGTCTTGCGTGGGATACACTACTGCAGGATGGTCCAAAGGCGACACTACGATCAGAGACCCTTCGATGAAGCTGTGTGCGATGCCATAATTGCAAACGGTGGTGTAAAAGAACCGTCAAAAAAGGTGCAAAATGTTTGCGATGGCGGAGCTATCAAACACGGGTCAGATTTTAGTTGCGTGTGCGATGCAAGGCATATGGTTCAGCTCAATGATCTGTTTGCGATGAGGCGGAACAAAAGAAACTGGCAGCCTGATGAAGGCATGTGCCATATAGAGCATACGCTTCATTCGGGTGAACTGTTTGTGACTAGGCAACACAAAAGAAACGGTCAGCCAGATCAAGGTGTGTGTGATACGCGGCAAACAGGTCCGTAATCAGAAATGTGTGCGTAGACCAATAATAACACAGACGATTGCTGCTAATAAGTCATGTGAATTGCTCTGTCTACAGTAGAATAATATGTATATATATGACTGAAATAAACATCCAATTACATAAGTGACTATACAGATCATTCACACACACCTCAATAAACAATTGCATGCATTCTAAAGTAGGAGAAACGATCGTCTAGTCATCTACTTCTTGTGACACTCCCGCCACTGCTATGTGGCTCGATCCCTCGTCTGGGTCAGGAAGAAGACAGTTCCTCATGTCAACGATCCGCCTGTACATCTCGTAGCTTGTGTACGCGTCCATGGCCGCGTACTTGACATGTTGTTCATCCAGTCTCTCATGCCACACACTGTGCCAGCCGTTCTTGTCCTCATTGCTCTCTTCCTTCATCTTCGCGTAGTAGGGGTCGATGATGGCTGAGGCGAGGTTAACCAGGGAGTCTAGTTTGTTTTTGTCGCTGCCCCAGACCTTGTAGTGGTGCTGGATGTTGACAAGATTCAGGCATTTCAAGTCCGAAACCTTGAGCGCTTTTAGATCATTGGTGGTGTCCACCGTAGCGAAACTGTAGTCAGAGCTGTTGATAAACCTGGAGAAATGCTCGCAAGTCCTTGTGGCAAGGTGGTAGTGGTAGACGAGGACGTCATGTTGCACGCACAACTGGGCGACGACAACCTTCTGATCATGCCCGACACGACCAAGGGCGTACTCGAGGTCGAAGCCGACCACTCGGTACTTGTCCTCGGCAAGGAACTGCTCCATAGTTTGGATGGAGCTCTCCACCGAGACCGGATCGTTCGTGTACACCACCAAGAGGGCCTTCCCCCTCACGTGGGTGTCCACTACGTGATGCGTGGTGAACTGCCCGCCGTTGTCGTCGTCGGTCGCTGGGAGCGCCATTGGAGCCACGGGGAGCTCCATTGGAACCGCTGGATGTCCTCTCTGTATGTGTCCTCGTGGGTGTGCTTATTGTGTCGTGTGAGACGAGAGATGAAGGTAAATGGCCGTAGGAATAAAAGGGGGCCGGGCAGCGTGGATTCTCGGCGCGTCCGCATGACAGTTTTTGCAGCGGGTAACTGCATTGTCGCGCTGCGCCCGGCGCAACCGCTTGCACACGAACGTGCGTGATCGTGCGCCGGCCCCAAACACTAGCAGCGCGTGTGGAGTGACGAGGGCAGAGCACCCGGAGGGACGCGAGAGTAGAGCGCGCACGGCGGGACGCGAGCAGAGCGCGCCGCGGCTGCCTGAACCGCAAGCAACCACACGCATAGAGCAGTTGAACAGGCAAGAAATGGTCGCCTACAAGCCGACGGACAGTTGCGTCGCTGCGTAGAGAGCGACTGTGTTCTTCCACCTCCATCTAGTATATGGTCTCCTTTATTTTCTATGCCATACTTTTCCCTCAAATTTAACCAACAAAATGTTAATGCATGTTTTAAAAATTATATAATTGGAAACTATGTTCAAATTCAAATCCAACTATATAATCTTTGGTGACATGCATTCGTATTTTGTTAGTTAAATCATACTTATAAACCAGGACGGTGGTATAGTAGGTAATTAAATCGCAAATGTTTTTTTATTAACCGTATGTGTACGTGGCCTTTCGTCCTCCTCTCGCACGTCTTGTCACCCCGCTGCCGTAGACGACTTATAGCACAAGCTTGCGCAACGCGCGGGGGCGTTCTTTTGGCCAAACGGTGGTGCCAATGAATCGTCGGTGAGCCCGTTCCCGTGCAACCTCGCAGGTTCCTGCGCAAGCTTCCCGCCCGACTCGGTGAAATCCCCAGAAACCCCAATGCTTACCGGCCTGCTATAAAAACCCTCACGGCCCACGAGTCCCGCGTCGCATTTTCCCCTCCCTCCCTGTAGCTTATTTCGTCTACTTCTCCCACAATCGCCAATGGCACCGGTCCGTCGTCGTCGCTCAACCACTCCGCCGTCATCAGAGGATAGCTCCAGCTGGGAGGCTACACCGTGGCGGCGATGCAGTCCCCGGCGTAGTGTAGTGCGTGTGGCGTCCCTGTTGGGTGTGCGCGGAACACCCACCACACGCTCCGCCACCGGTGCCCGTCGGCAGCTGTTGCCGACCGCCGTTGCCGCCACACCACCGTCGAAAGCCAGGGCCATCGCGCGCTCCGCCGCGGCGGCCCGAAGGCGGGAGGTGGCCGTCGTGGCCACCACCCCACTGCGGGCCACTGTGGCCATCACCCGCTCCGCCACCACGGCCCAAAGGCGGGAGGTGGCCGTCGTGGCCGCCACCCCACTGCCGGCCACTGTGGCCATCACCCGCTCTGCCACCACGGCCCAAAGGCGGGAGGTGGTGGTTGTGGCCGCCACCCCATCGTCGGCCGCCGTGGCGGCCAGCTGATGTCTACTACACAACCTTCTTCTTGTAGACGTTGTTGGGCCTCCAAGTGCAGAGGTTTGTAGGACAGTAGCAAATTTCCCTCAAGTGGATGACCTAAGGTTTATCAATCTGTGGGAGGCGTAGGATGAAGATGGTCTCTCTCAAACAACCCTGCAACCAAATAGCAAAGAGTCTCTTGTGTCCCCAACACACCCAATACAATGGTAAATTGTATATGTGCACTAGTTCGGCGAAGAGATCACTGGTGCGCGTCGATCCTAAACAAACGGTTTTTAACCCCTTTCCGCGACGACATTCGGAACCGTCGCCAAGTGAGTGTGGGCGATAGGGGGGTCCTTCCCACACGACCCAGAAACCATTGGGGATATGCCCTCCTGGCACACACGCTCAGCAAAATGAGGTCGTGTGCGACCGATGAGCACTCAAATACAGAAATACATACAGTAGTGCTAAAAAAATACAATTATATAGGCGAAATCATTTCCGGTCGTAAGTACATCCCACACAGTCAGTCCCCGCTAAACATTTCTGTTCGTATGTACATCCCACACAGTCACTACAAGGAAAACGTTTGCGCAAGGTGGCGTAACGCAAACAGTTTTGAAGAGAATGTCGTGTGTGATTGTTCATTGATCCAACACGGTTTATTCCTAGAAACTGTGTGCATGCGTTGCCTGAGGTCATCGCCCACGTTGGTTTCTCATTAACCGTTTGCAATTGGAAAACCCAATTAGCAAGCTAATTAGCCAATTAGCGGGCTAATTGCCCTATTATTAATAATCCATTCACTAATCTAATTGACATTCATATTAAGCACATAATATATTCCATTTCCATATTAAGGAAGTAGGATTTCATAATTGAAATACATCGGAGTACAACATGATATAGATTCAGCACTAAGCTACCCCATTACACAACTGCACCAGCAGCAAGTTTCACATGCAACATCTAGATTTCTAGAAATTAGCATCATAGACGGTACATAGAGCGATGCATCTCATCTGGAAAACTGCTAAAGCGGAAGGCGAATATTGAGCCTTCATTCATGTTGAAGGTCTTTGCAACTTTAGGCCAGTGCCTGTGGATGATTGACCGTCCATCCTTTGACCTCTTCAGGAACACTTCAATATTGAACCGTGGGTGTTGTATGAAAACTTTCCTCGCCTCCTAACCACAGAGGTGGTTTGAGAGGTAATCAACAGTGAAGCCTGAAAACAAGGATGTGCATAAATATCTTCTCTATATTGGAAATGGGGCAAAGGAATACAAAAAGGCAAGGTATAATAGTTAGTACCATCTTGTAAACCTCAGTGCTTCCCATTGTTTCCCTGCAACGCATATAAGGTAGTTACTAATCAGGTTAAGTAATGGTTCACATGCTATCAGTAAATTATGTTGATGATAAATAAGCACATTGCAGATTCATCAGATTAATTCAAGCCACATGGAAAACCCATTTATCCAAACCAAGCATGATTAAGAACTAGGAAATATAGCACTTGTATATGTTTCTCATGTATTAAGTGCATCCCAATTCGATTTATTCCTCACATGGTATACAATAACAGAATGCAGCCACATCAATTGAACATCGCATTGCAGAATTGAACCAAGCAGTTAACTAAACACCACAACAAATGAACCAAACGTTAAGAGAGCACCACATTGCACAATATAACATACTCCTAATAGAAGATCAGATAGTTAACCAAACCAATCATGCTTAACAACTTGGAAATATAGCAATTGTATTTGTTTCTCATGTATTTAGTACAGCCAAATTCGATTTATTCCTCACATGGTATGCAATAAGAGAATGCAGCACAACAAATGAACATCACATTGCAGAATTGAACCAAGCATTTAACTAAACATCACAACAAATGAACCAAAAGTTAATTGAGCACCACATTGCACAATATAACATACTCCTAATAGAAGATTAGACAGTTAACCAAACCAAGCATGCTTAACAACTTGGAAATATAGCAACTGTATTTGTTTCTCATGTATTTAGTACAGCCAAATTCGATTTATTCCTCACATGGTATACAATAACAGAATGCAGCCGCAACAATTGAACATCGCATTGCAGAATTGAACCAAGTAGTTAACTAAACACTACAACAAGTGAACCAAGCCACAACAAATGAACCAAGCAGTTAACTAATCACCAATTGAACAATATAACATACTCCTAATAGAAGACCAGACAGTTAACCAGACCAAGCATGCTTAACAACTTGGAAATATTGCACCCTGAAGAATTGAACATCACATTTGCAGAATTGAACCAAGCAGTTAATTGAACACCACATTGCACGACATATAGAACATATAAACTATAGCAAACGATTGCATGGTAAAAGTAGATAGCACAATTCACTAGAATTTGTTAAGGAAAGGCAGTAGCTAGCAAACTGAACATGGATCCTTATAGTGAGCTAATAAGACAAGCTACTCCTCATTGTCGGAGATATCGATGACGATTGGCTCCTTGGACATGAAAGAGGGTGAGGCCTCCGCATCGTGGGTGCCCTCGTTGTAGTGGTGAGTTGCCTGAGCCGTTCCGAGCACCAACCTGCTGGCTCTCGATATGACGTAAGCACGTGCACGCTGAGAAAACACCTCGTAGTCTTCGTCAAAGGCACCGACGGTGGCCTCGAGAAAACACCATGAACTATCATTTAAAGCAACAAACCGCGTCGCAGTGTCGGCGCACGACGCGTCAACGGTGGCCTTGACGAGGAGGTGCTCCTCCAAGATCTAGGGGTCGGCACGAATGGCAGCCATCGCGACCTCATCCGCACATGCGGCTGCGATTTGCTTCTCCGCTGCCAAATGCTCCTTGAGGTCCTGGCTATACTGCGTGCACCATGGCTTAGGCCAACGCTTATTTGGTGGAGGGGTCGGTTATTTGGGTGGAAGGTGTCACACTCACGCCGGCGGTCGGGGCATGTGGGATGTGGAAGGAGGAGGAGGATGGGGGTTGGGTGTGGATTACCTTCCTGGATAGGCGAGGTCGAGCAGCGTGAAGGAGGGTCGCCGGCGAGTAGGCGGCAGCACTACAAGCAAGGAGTGAAGGTTTCAACTTGGAAAGGAAGGCGGAAACAGGGGAAATGTGGCTTTTGGTAAGGGGGAGGGAGCGGGGAGGTAGATATTTCCGTGGAAGCCGAAAATTTGGAATCACTTCAGCCAAAAAACTAGCGCGCAAAGTGTCATCAGACATGGTCCCTTATTCACACATGGTCCAAAGATATTTTGTGCTGCATACGGTTGGTTATAATAAACTGTGTGGGATCTACTTGATTTTTCGTCTTGATTTGAATTACATAATGGGGTCCCAGCGGCCATGGACGGTGTTTCAATTGCTAGAACTTTTATCTGCAGTGAACATGCAACTATAGGTGTGTCGTCAAAAAAATTGGAATTATTCAAGGTTCGTTTGGACATTTTTATGCATTAAGTGAGTTTTCAATGCATTTATGTGCATAATTCAAATTTGAACTACATGCACATGCTTCAGTGCATATAAATTGGTTGAAAATCAAATCTTTGTCCTTGGGTGCATGCTTAGGTCCCATGCAAGAAATGGGAATGAATGTCAAACACCCTGCCACCGTCACTCGGCCGCAAACATTGAGATGCCTGGTTTTTAAATTCTAGTAAATCCAAAACTCGTCTGAAATTCATGAAACTTGGCATGGTATCATCGAGCGGCATCAACATGTTGTGGTAAATTTTTTGTCCCATTTGGGGCAGGTTTGGGTGTATGCTTCTCACAAACTGGAGCTTCTCACAACAAGCATGATGGTTTTCGGTAGGGAACGCCCCACCTTTGGGGACGAAACGATATCCATTGCCTCTTATTGCTTTCAATTTGTTTTCCCGTGTCAACATAGAACAACATGAGTGTTGTGTGAATATTTGTGATTTTTCGGGGTTCATTTGGACATTTTTATGCATTATCTGAGTTTTCAATGCATTTATGTACATAATTAAAATTTGAACTACATGCGCATGCTCTAGTGCATATAAATTGGTTGAAAAATCAAATATGTGTCCTTCGGTGCATGCTTAGGTCCCATGCAAGAAATGGGAATGAATTTCAAACACCAGGGCACCGTTAATTGCGGGCAAAACATTGAGATTCCTGGTTTTTAAATTCTAGTAAATCCAAAACTCGTCTGAAATTCATGAAACTTGGCATGCTATCATGGAGCGGCATCAACATGCCGTGGTAAATTTTTTGTCCCATTTGGGGCAGGTTTGGGTATATGCTTCTCACAAACCGGTGCTTCTCACAACAAGCATGGTCGTTTTCGGTAGGGAATGCCCCACCTTTGGGGACATAACGATATCCATTGCCTCTTATTGCTTTCAAAAAAATTCTCGTGTCAGCATAGAACAACAGGAGTGTTGTGTGAATTTTTGTGATTTTTCGGGATTCGTTTGGACATTTTTATGCATTATCTGAGTTTTCAATGCATTTATGTGCATAATTCAAATTTGAACTACATGCGCATGCTCCAGTGCATATAAATTGGTTGAAAAGTCAAATCTGTGTCCTTGGGTGCATGCTTAGGTCCCATGCAAGAAATGGGAATGAATTTCAAACACTAGGGCACCGTTGATTGCCGGCAAAACATTGAGATACCTGGTAATTAAATTCTAGTAAATCCAAAACTCGTTTGAAATTCATGAAACTTGGCATGCTATCATGGAGCAGCATCAACATGTCGTGGTAAAGTTTTTGTCCCATTTGGGGAAGGTTTGGGTATATGCTTCTCACAAACCGGAGCTTCTCACAACAAGCATGATGGTTTTCGGTAGGGAACGCCCCACATTTGGGGACGAAACGATATCCATTGCCTCTTATTTCTTTCAAATATTTTTCTCGTGTCAACATAGAACAACAGGAGTGTTGTGTGAATTTTTGTGATTTTTGGGGTTCGTTTGGACATTTTTATGCATTATCTGAGTTTTCAATGCATTTATGTGCATAATTCAAATTTGAACTACATGCACATGCTCCAGTGCATATAAATTGGTTGAAAATCAAATCTTTGTCCTTGGGTGCATGCTTAGGTCCCATGCAAGAAATGGGAATGAATGTCAAACACCAGGGCACCGTTGATTGCCAGCAAAACATTGAGATGCCTGGTTTTTAAATTCTAGTAAATCCAAAACTCGTCTGAAATTCATGAAACTTGGCATGCTATCATGGAGCGGCATCAACATGCCGTGGTAAATTTTTCGTCCCATTTGGGGCAGGTTTGGGTATATGCTTCTCACAAACCGGAGCTTCTTACAACAAGCATGATGGTTTTCGGTAGGGAATTTCCCACCTTTGCGGACGGAACGATATTCATTGCCTCTTATTGCTTTCAATTTTTTCTCATGTCAACATAGAACAACGGGAGTGTTGTGTTAATTTTTGTGATTTTTCGGGGTTTGTTTGGACATTTTTATGCATTATCTGAGTTTTCAATGCATTTATGTGCATAATTCAAATTTGAACTACATGCGCATGCTCAAGTGCATATAAATTGGTTGAAAAATCAAATATGTGTCCTTGGGTGCATGCAAGAAATGGGAATGATTTCATACACCAGGGCACCATTGATTGCTGGCAAAACGTTGAGATACTTTGTTTTTAAATTCTAGTAAATCTAAAACTCATGTGAAATTCATGAAACTTGGCATGCTATCATGGAAGGGCACCCGACATGCTGTGGTATTTTCGTGTCCATTTTGAGAGAAGGCACACTCGAATAATGACAGCGAACAAAGGCATTTTGAAAAAAATAGTTGCCACTTTAATATCTCAATCGTTTGTATAATTAAAACCGTGTGCGTTCGGTTAACCATTCACGTGACGCCACGTGTCATGGTTTAATGGCTATAGGAGGTGCCGTGTGGACAAGTGCTTGACTGAACGGGAGGCGTGCGAGCGCAGTCCGGTGCGCAGGCTCACCCGGAAGTGTACAAGCTGTTCAATGCAGGATCTGTGCATCTCTTCAATGCAAACGGTTCAGATTACGATATGCAAATTAAAACCAGACTTCGGCGCTAAGCCAAGAACACTGCGATTTGTCAAAATATGCAGCTAAAAATTAATAGTTCTCACCGGGATTAAGCATAGATTTCATTCATACTAGAGATTAAGCAGCCGTTCTCACTGGGAAGCGAGACAACCTTGAACCGCCGCCCACCTCGCTCCCACTGGTCTATATTAATGGCGCCACCGAGCGGCCGCACCCCCGCCATCCTCGCCACACACACAATTCCTCTCTCTCCGCCCGCATCCTCGACGCCGCTCTGAGTCCCCAAAGCTGTCAGTGTACGAGGATGCCGCCGAAGCGCCCCATCGGAGGGAGTGGCGACGCCAGGGCTGCTGAAGCACCGGAGCACAGCATGAATATGGAGACAGAGGTTTCCGTCCCCGCCGACGAGGTGGAGTACGAGTCTGCCAACAAACAGAGGCGGGGCGAGAAAGAACCGCAAGCGACTCCAGCAGGCCTAGACTTCATCAACAACCTCCCCGATGATATGTTGATAGTCATCATATCCCTCCTCCCAATCAAACATCGAGCGAGGACAGCCGCCCTTTGCCAGCGGTGGCATACCCTATGGCTCTGCACCCCTGTCGACCTCCTCGACACCCAAAAGCTCTGCCAATGGCTATTGCCAAAGCTTGGATGCGTTCTCCCAGATCCTCGGCAGTCACGATGGCCCAATCAAAGGCCTTATCGCAGGCAAGTTCTGTTCCAATGGCAAGGAATGAGCCAAGCTTGACTAGTGGTTCCGATCCCGCGCCATAGATCAGTTCGAGAAGCTAAGTTATAATGATGGACATATGCACTTGCTGCCAATGTTCGCGCTCCGCTCGCGCCCACACTGCGCCTCGCCAAGTTCATGAACTGCCATCCCCCTTAATGACGCGCCCGCTCTTTTTCTACCACGACTGAAGCACCTCGAGCTCGTCGTCGTCCACATCCCAAAGGATGACATGGAGTGCCTGCTCCGCGGCTGTACTGCACTCGAGTTCCTTCGTCTTCAGGCGATGAATTGGTCGAGTACCTTGCACATCACCTCCAGGACTATCCGGACTATTTATGTGTGTTGCTGGTGCTGCAATGAGAGATCACAAAAGGTGGACCACAATATGGTCATCCACACCTTCACTTGAGAGATTACTTGTAGTTGATCAACAAGGTCCAACAAGAATCAATGTCATTTCTGCGCCGAAATTGAAAGTGGTGGGCTACTCGTCTGTCAATACTACAACTTTCAGGTACAACAGTCGCCTTATATACCTCTCCTTGATATCAACGTTATTTCTAGTTTTGAAGATGTATGTTCGTCTGCCATCCAGCGAAGCTTCACCCAGACTCTGGGCACAGTGAAGGTCTTGGCACTAGAATCTGTCGTCCCCAACCTGGACAGTGTTTAGTTGCCTGAGATGCTTTCCGTGCCTGAAGAAGCTGTATATCGAGGTGATGTTCCTTTCCTGTTAAATCTTAACCATAAGGGAGTTCAATTTTTTGCACATTTTCCCAAGTTTACAATGACAATGTACTACGATTTCTAAAGGAATTTTGGAGGATTTTAGGACATACACCCCACCCCGTATTGGTTGCTTCATTCATATGGTTACAATCGTCCATAAGCATTTCTCCTTTGGATTCATGTGTACTAGTTTTCTTAGGGAATTTTTCATCCAATCCAACATCTTGTGAAGAAGGCTACATGTTTCTAGATTGTAATCAAATGCCCATGTTAATCATGCCAGATCGAAGATGGCATGTTGGTGCATTTTACAAATCCTGCAAACCAAATGGGCGTGTAGCAGTGTTCAAAACTGCATGTAGGCACTAACACGTTCTCTTCTTTTGCAGTGCATATTAGGCCCGGTGGAAGATGTTTATAACGACAATCACATCAAATGCCTGGATCTACATCTCTCAAATATTACTTTGAACTCCTACCGAGGGACCCCACCGGAGATTACACTCGCCAGGTTCTTTCTTGCTAGAGCAAAGGTGCTGAGGGTACTGAGGTTGAACACACATTTAATTAGGAAAGATCAATGGTATGATTATCAGAGCCAGCACGTACTACGGAATGGAAGTGCCTCCAAAAATGCCAAACTTCGTATTGGAAGAGCATATGGCAAAGCAATTGGAACTTATTGTGTCAAACCCATACATGACTTGTCAGCGGCTGATCCCTTTTCAGAAATGACGCAACTTGCAATGTTTGAATTTGGGCGATGTAATCTTTGAATTTGAACCTTGCAATATTTATGGTATTTGTTATATTGAACCATTTCTGTTCTCTTGTTTCAACGCAAACACTTCATCCGGGTGAACCGCATGCCGTACATCGCACACACCTTGATCTGGTTGATCGTTTCTTTTGTGTTGCCTAATCACAAATAGTTCATCTGAGTGAACTGTATGTTGTACATCGCACACACCTTGATCTGGTTGATCGTTTCTTTTGTGTCGCCTAATCACAAACAGTTCATCCGAGTGAACCGTATGCTGTACATCGCACACACCTTCATCTGGTTGCCCGTTTCTTTTGTACCTCCTCATCGAAAACGGTTAATTGAACTGAGCCGTATGCCCTGAATCACATACGCAACGAAAATCAGAACCATGTTTGATGCATCCGTCATCACAAACGTTTTGCACCTTTTTTGATGGGTTTTTTACACCACCGTTTGCGATTATTGCAACGCACACAGTTTCGGCAAAGGGTCTCTGATCGTAGTATCGCGTTAGCAGCATCCTGCAGTAGTGGATGGCGATACAAGTGCAATATGGATGGTAGATATAGGTTTTGTAATCTGAAAATATAAAAACAACAAGGTAACTAATGATAAAAATGAGCGAAAACGGTATTGCAATGCGTTGAAACAAGGCCTAGGGCTCATACTTTCACTAGTGCAAGTTCTCTCAACAAGGATAACATAATTAGATCATATAAGTATCCCTCAACATGCAACAAAGAGTCACTCCAAAGTGACTAATAGCGGAGAACAAACGAAGAGATTATTGTAGGGTACGAAACCACCTCAAAGTTATTCTTCCCGATCAATCCATTGGGTTATTCCTATAAGTGTCACAAACAACCCTAGAGTTTGTAGTAAAATAACACCTTAAGACACAAATCAACCAAAACCCTAATGTCACCTAGATACTCCAATGTCACCACAAGTATCCGCGGGTATGATTATACGATATGCATCACACAATCTTAGATTAATCTATTCAACCAACACAAGAACTTCAAAGAGTGCCCCAAAGTTGTTACCGGAGAATCAAGACGAAAACGTCTGCCAACCCCTATGCATAAGTTCACAAGGTCACAGAAGTCACAAGTTGATCACCAAAACATACATCAAGTGGATCACGTGAATATCCCATTGTCACCACAAATAAGTACATGCAAGACATACATCAAGTGTTCTCAAATCCTTAAAGACTCAATCCGATAAGATAACTTCAAAGGGAAAACTTAATTCATCGCAAGGTGATAGAGGGGGAGGAACATCATAAAATCCAACTATAATAGCAAAGCTCGCGGTACATCAAGATCGTGCCATATCAAGAACATGAGAGAGAGAGAGGGACCAAACACATAGCTACTGGTAGATACCCTCAGCCCCGAGGGTGAACTACTCCCTCCTCATCATGGAGAGCGTTGGGATGATGAATATGGCCACCGGTGATGGATCCCCCTCCGGCAGGGTGCCGGAACAGGGTCCCGATTGGTTTTTGTAGGCTACAGAGGCTTGCGGCGGCGGAACTCCCGATCTAGGTTTCTTTTCGGGGGTTTCTGTATTTATAGGAATTTTTGGCGTCGGTCTCACGTCAGGGGTTTCTCCGAGTCATCCACGAGATAGGGGCGAGCCCAGGGGGTAGGGCGCGCCCTCCACCCTCATGGATGGCTCGGAACTCTTTTGGCCTAACTCTTTTACTTTGGGACTTCTTTTGGTCCATAAAAAATCATCAAAAATTGGCACATCAATTGGACTCCGTCTGGTATTCCTTTTCCGCAAAACTCAAAAACAAGGAAAAAAACAGAAACTGGCATTGGGCTCTAGGTTAATAGGTTAGTCCCAAAAATCATATAAAATAGCATATAAATGCATATAAAACATCCAAGATGGATAATATAATAACATGGAATAATAAAAAATTATAGATATGTTGGAGACGTATCAAGAATCCCCAAGCTTAATTCCTGCTCGTCCTTGAGTAGGTAAATGATAAAAATGGATTTTTTGATGTGGAATGCTACCTAACATATTTATCAATATAATCTTCTCTATTGTGGCAAGAATATTTAGATCCATAAAATTCAAAACAAAAGTTTAATATTGACATAAAAACAGTAATACTTCAAGCATACGAACAAAGCAATCATGTCTTCTCAAAATAACATGGCCAAAGAAAGCTTATCCCTACAAAATCATATAGTCTGGATATGCTCCATCTTCATCACACAAAATACTCAAATCATGCACAACCCCGATGACAAGCCAAGCAATTGTTTCATACTTTTGATGTTCTCAAACCTTTTCAACTTTCACGCAATACATGAGCGTGAGCCATGGACATAGCACTATAGGTGGAATAGAAGGTGGTTGTGGAGAAGACAAAAAGAAGGAGATAGTCTCACTTCAACTAGGCGTATCAATGGGCTATGGAGATGCCCATCAACAGATATCAATGTGAGTGAGTAGGGGTTGCCATGCAACGGATGCACTAGAGCTATGAGTTTATGAAGCTCAAAAAGAAACTAAGTGGGTGTGCATCCAACTTGCTTGATCATGAAGACCTAGGGCAATTTGAGGAAGCCCATCGTTGGAATATACAAGCCAAGTTCTATAATTAAAAATTCCCACTAGTATATGAAAGTGACAACATAGGAGACTCTCTATCATGAAGATCATGGTGCTACTTTGAAGCACAAGTGTGGTAAAAGGATAGTAGCATTGCCCCTTCCCTCTTCTTCTCTCATTTTTTTTGGGGCCTTCTCCTTTTTTCTCCTTTTTTTATTTGGCCTTCTCTCTTTTCTCTCACATGGGACAATGCTCTAATAATGATGATCATCACACTTTTATTTACTTACAACTCAAGAATTACAACTCGATACTTAGAACAAAATATGACTCTATATGAATCCCTCCGGCGGTGTACCGGGATGTCCAATGAATCAAGAGTGACATGTATCAAAGAATTATGAATGGTGGCTTTGCCACAAATACGATGTCAACTACATGATCATGCAAAGCAATATGACAATGATGAAGCGTGTCAAAATAAACGAAACGGTGGGAAGTTGCATGGCAATATATCTCGGAATGGCTATGGAAGGGCCATAATAGGTAGGTATGGTGGCTGTTTTGAGGAAGGTATATGGTGGGTTCATTGTACCGGCGGAAGTTGCGCGGTACTAGAGAGGCTAGCAATGGTGGAAGGATGAGAGTGCGTATAATCCATGGACTCAACATTAGTCATAAAGAACTCACATACTTATTGCAAAAGTCTATTAGCTATCGAAACAAAGTACTACATGCATGCTCCTAGGGGGATAGATTGGTAGGAAAAGACCATCGCTCGTCCCCGACCGCCACTCATAAGGAAGACAATAAAAAAATATCTCATGCTCCAACTTCGTTACATAACGGTTCACCATACGTGCATGCTACGGGACTCACAAACCTTAACACAAGTATTTCTCAAATTCATAACTACTCACTAGCATGACTCTAATATCACCATCTTCATATCTCAAAACAATCATAAGAAATCAGACTTCTCATAGTATTCAATGCACTTTATATGAAAGTTTTTATTATATCCCTCTTGGATGCCCATCATATTAGGACTAAATTCATAACCAAAGCAAACTACCATGTTGTTTAGAGACTCTCAAAATGATATAAATGAAGCATGAGAGTTCAACAATTTCTTCAACATAAAACTACTGCCATGCTCTAAAAAGATATAAGTGAAGCACTAGAGCAAACAACAAACCACTCCAAAAGATATAAGCGAAGCACAATGAGTAGTTGAATAATCATGTAACTATGTGAAAACTCCTTCTCATAAATAAAATTTCTGATCTTAAGTACTTTATTCGAACAGCAAGCAAAACAAAATAAAATGACATTGCAACTATAGCACATATCATGTGCGGAAGCAAAAACTTAGGCTCAATCAAACCTGACCGATAGTTTTTGAAGAAGAAAGGTGGGATGCCAACTGGGGCATCCCCAAGCTTAGATGCTTGAGACATCTTGAAATATTGACTAGGGATGCCTTGGGCATCCCCAAGCTTGAGCTTTTGTGTCTCCTTAACTCCATTCATATCGTGGTTTCCCTAAATCTTAAAAACTTCATCCACACCAAACTCAATAAGAGCTCGTGAGATAAGTTAGTATAAATCCATGCTAAACGTTATCATTCTCTACTGTAGAAAATCACTAAAATTATAATTTGACATTGCATACTAAATGCCTCTGCATATTTAACACTCCTATCCTCAAATAGGATCATTGAACAAGCAACCATATGCAAACAATGCAAACGTAACAACAATCTGTCTAAACAGAACAGTCTGTAAAGAATGCAAGAGGAATCATACTTCCCTAACTCCAAAAATTCTGAAAAATTACCACGCTGTAGATAATTTGTTGTTACTGATTGTGTAAAAATTTCAAGATTTTATCATGTTCTGACTATTCACCAATATTCAAAACATAACAACAAATCTTCTGTTTTTAAAACAACAACATATAGACTTGAAAAATAAGCATGGTAAAGGCTACACTTGACCTTTTTATTGAACTAAAAGATGAAAAACATTACTCTAAATAACAACAAGCAAATCCTATTAAAACAAAATGATGCTCCAAGCAAAACTCATATCATGTGGCGAATAAAAATATAGCCTCAAGTAAAGTTACCGATGAACGAAGACGAAAGAGGGGATGCCATCCGGGGCATCCCCAAGCTTAGGCTCTTGGTTGTCCTTGAATATTACCTTGGGATGTCATGGGCATCCCCATGCTTAGGCTCTTTCCACTCCTTATTCTGTAGTCCATCGAATCATTACCCAAAACTTGAAAACTTCACAACACAAAACTTAACAGAAAACTCGTAAGCTCCGTTAGTATAAGAAAGCAAATCACCACTTAGGTACTGTTAAGACAAGATTCATAATTTTTCTCACATGATGCCTACTGTACCATATCATTTCTACAATTATATTAAGCAATATAAGCCATAGAAACTAGAAAACAAGCAAACTATGCATCGAAAACATAATCTGTCAAAAACAGAACAATCTGTACTAATTTGTAACTCTGGAATACTTCTCTAACTCCAAATATCCTGAGAAATTAGGAAGTCCTAGGCAATTTGTTTGTTAATCTTCTTCAAAAAGAATGAGTATTTTATCTCGCTTCTGTTAAAAATGAAAACTAATCTCCTGGGCGCAAAAGTTTATGTTTTTCAGCAAGATCAAATCAACTATCACCGTAAGCCATCCCAAATGTCTTACTTGGCGCTTTATTGAAACAAAAGCTATAAAACATGATTACTACAGTAGCATAATCATGTGAACACACAAAAACAGTAGGTATAAATGTTGGGTTGTCTCCCAACAAGCGCTTTTCTTTAATGCCTTTCTAGCTAGGCATGATGATTTCAATGATGCTCATATAAAAGATAGGAATTGAAACATAATGGGAGCATCATGAAGAATATGACTAGCACATTTAAGTCTAACCCACTTCCGATGCATAGGGATTTTGTGAGCAAACAAATTATGGGAACAAGAATCAACTAGCATAGGAAGGCAAAACAAGCATACCTTCAAGATTTTCAACACATAGAGAGGAAACTTGATATTAGTGCAACTCCTACAAGTATATATTCCTCCCTCATAATAATTTCCAGTAACATCATGAATGAATTCAACAATATAACCATCACATAAAGCATTCTTTTCATGATACGTAAGCATAGAAATTTTACTACTCTCCACATAAGCAAAATTCTTCTCATTCGGAATAGTGGGAGCAAACTCAACAAAATAACTATCATGTGAGGCATAATCCAATTGAAAATTAAAATCATGATGACAAGTTTCATGGTTATCATTGTTCTTTATAGCATACATGTCATCACAATAATCACCATAGATAGCAACTTTGTTCTCATAATCAATTGGAACCTCTTCCAAAATAGTGGATTGATCACTAAATAAAGTCATGACCTCTCCGAAACGACTTTCATCAACATAATCGTCATAAAAAGGAGGCATGCTATCATCATAATAAATTTGCTCATCAAAACTTGGGGGACTTAAAATATCATCTTCATCAAACATAGCATCCCCAAGCTTGTGGCTTTGCATATCATTAGCATCATGGATATTCAAAGAATTCGTACTAAAAACATTGCAATCATGCTCATCATACAAAGATTTAGTGCCAAACATTTTAATACATTCTTCTTCTAACACTTTGGCACAATTATCGGACCTTATTTTCACGAAAGATATTAAAAAGATGAAGCATATGAGGCAAACTCAATTCCATTTTTTTGTAGTTTTCTTTTATAGACTAAACTAGTGATAAAACAAGAAAAAAAAGACTCGATTGCAACATCTAAAGATATACCTTCAAGCACTCGCCTCCCCGGCAACGGCGCCAGAAAAGAGCTTGATGTCTACTACACAACCTTCTTCTTGTAGACGTTGTTGGGCCTCCAAGTGCAGAGGTTTGTAGGACAGTAGCAAATTTCCCTCAAGTGGATGACCTAATGTTTATCAATCCGTGGGAGGCGTAGGATGAAGATGGTCTCTCTCAAACAACCCTGCCACCAAATAGCAAAGAGTCTCTTGTGTCCCCAACACACCCAATACAATGGTAAATTGTATAGGTGCACTAGTTCGGCGAAGAGATGGTGATACAAGTGCAATATGGATGGTAGATATAGGTTTTTGTAATCTGAAAATATAAAAACAGCAATGTAACTAATGATAAAAGTGAGCGGAAACGGTATTGCAATGCGTTGAAACAAGGCCTAGGGTTCATACTTTCACTATTGCAAGTTCTCTCAACAAGGATAACATAATTAGATCATATAACTATCCCTCAACATGCAACAAAGAGTCACTCCAAAGTCCCTAATAGCAGAGAACAAACAAAGAGATTATTGTAGGGTACGAAACCACCTCAAAGTTATTCTTTCCGATCAATCCATTGGGCTGTTCTTATAAGTGTCACAAACAGCCCTAGAGTTTGTAGTAAAATAACACCTTAAGACACAAATCAACCAAAACCCTAATGTCACCTATATACTCCAATGTCACCACAAGTATCCGCGGGTATGATTATACGATATGCATCACACAATCTTAGATTCATCTATTCAACCAACACAAAGAACTTCAAAGAATGCCCCAAGGTTTCTACCGGAGAATCAAGACGAAAACATGTGCCAACCCCTATGCATAAGTTCACAAGGTCACATAACTCGCAAGTTGATCACCAAAACATACATCAAGTGTATCACGTGAATATCCCATTGTCACCACAAATAAGCACATGCAAGACATACATCAAGTGTTCTCAAATCCTTAAAGACTCATCCGATAAGATAACTTCAAAGGGAAAACTCAACTCATCACAAGGAGATAGAGGGGGAGGAACATCATAAGATCCAACTATAATAGCAAAGCTTGTGGTACATCAAGATCGTGTCGTATCAAGAACATGAGAGAGAGAGAGAGATCAAACACATAGGTACTGGTACATACCCTCAGCACCGAGGGTGAACTACTCCCTCCTCGTCATGGAGAGCGCCGGGATGATGAAGATGGCCACCGGTAATGGATCCCCCCTCCGGCAGTGTGCCGGAACAGGGTCCCAATTGGTTTTTGGTGGCTACTGAGGCTTGCGGCGGTGGAACTCCCGATCTAGGTTTCTTTTCGGGGGTTTCTGTATTTATAGGAATTTTTTGCGGTGGTCTCACGTCAGGGGGGGGGGGGTCTCCGAGTCATCCACGAGATGGGGGGGCCGAGCCCTCCACCCTCATGGATGGCTCGGGACTCTTCTGGCCCAAGTCTTTTACTTCGGGGGCTTCTTTTAGTCCATAAAAAATCATCAAAAATTGGCACGTCAATTGGACTTCGTTTGGTATTCCTTTTCTGTAAAACTCAAAAATAAGGAAAAAACAGAAACTGGCACTGGGCTCTAGGTTAATAGGTTAGACCCAAAAATCATATAAAATATCATATAAATGCATAGAAAACATCCAAGATGGATAATATGGAATAATAAAGAATTGTAGATACATTGGAGACGTATCACCAGCCCACCGTCGACCGTCGGGGTCATCACCCACTCCGCCACCACCGCCCGAAGGCAGGAGGCGGAGGTGGATGCCCGCACGTTCGTCAGCGACCTTGCGCGCTACACCGAGTTCCTACGGGAGGAGGAGGAGCGCCTCGTCAAGCATGCAAAGAGCCTTACCACCACCGTGGCCATGGCACACGCCGCCTCAGAGGCGAGGAATCAGGAGATCTACGAGGAGAACCACCGCTTCAAGAGGGGTCATCTGGAGCGGCAGAGGGCGTTCAAGGTGAGCGTCGCTGAAGCTGCAACGGCGGAAGACACCGTATTGCGGTTGCCCAGCTCGTCGGTAGGCTCCTCCTCCGCCTCTTACTGAGCGCGCTCGGCAGATGAGAGGCAGCCGGAAGTAGTACAAAGCCCCTCCGCAGTAGTAGTATTTAGGGGCTATTTTGTTCAGTTCATCTGACTATAGATGTGGTGGAACTGTACAACGTACTTAAAATTAGCTAGTATATGTAGTTGAACTAGCTATTTTTGTACGTGGTGGCAACAATTGGGGAAAAGTTTGGTCTGTTCAACTGTCAAGTTGAACTGTTTGTATAATTAAGGACGACTGCTTAATCAATGAATGAAATCTATGCTTAATTACTGAATTTTAGTTGCAAAATCTAGATACTGCTAGTGATTTTTAGCTTCATATTTTGACAAAATCGCAGTGTTACAAGGATTGACAAATCTTACCAAATTGATTGTATGTGGTTGCACACGGGTCATCGAAAACAACCGTTTGCGTTGAAGGGATGCACAAATCCTACGCTGCTCTCACTTTGCATACGAGTGTTCTATCTAAAACGTTCGCGGTCAAGAGCTGCAGAAATCCTGCTCGGCACATTTTCACTTGGCTTCCTCAGGAAGCTGTCGGTTTGCATACGGGTGTTCTAACTAAAACATTTGTGATGAGTGCTTCATATTTAAAAAGCGAATCAAACTGCGGCTTGGGCGCCATTAATGGAGAGGATGCGAGCAAGGCAGGCGGCCATGGAAGTCAAAGGGATCGCTTCCCAGTGAGCCTGCATAGCGTACAACTCGCATGCTTCCCGGTGAGTCTGTGCATTCGAGGACAGCTTGCACGCCTCTCGGTCAGCCTGCGCACCGGACGGCGCTCGCACGCCTTCTGTTCAGTCAAGGTCAAGCAGTTGTCCGCACGACACCTCCTACAGCCATTAAAACCAAGACACGTGGCGTCACATGAATGGTTAACAGAACGCACACAGTTTGAATTATACAAACGTTTGAGATATTAAAGTGGCAGCTATTTTTTCAAACTGCCTTTGTTGGCTGTCATTATTCGAGTGCGCCTTCTCTCAAAATGGACATGAAAAATACCACAGCATGTCGGGTGCCATTCCATGATAGCATGCCAAGTTTCATGAATTTTAGACGAGTTTTGGATTTACTAGAATTTAAAAACTAGACATCTCAATGTTTTGCTGGCAATCAACGGTGCCCTGGTGTTCTAAATTCAATCCCATTTCTTGCATGGGACCTAAGCATGCACCCAAGGACACGGATTTGATTTTCAACCAATTTATATGCACTGGAGCATGTGCATGTAGTTCAAATTTGAATTATGCACATAAATGCATTGAAAACTCATTTAATGCATAAAAATGCCAAACAAACCCCGAAAAATCACAAAAATTCACACAACACTCCTGTTGTTCTATGTTGACACGAGAAATAATTTGAAAGCAATAAGAGGCAATGGATATCGTTTCGTCCCCAAAGGTGGGATGTTCCCTATCGAAAACCATCATGCTTGTTGTGAGAAGCTCCGGTTTGTGAGAAGCATATACCCAAACCTGCCCCGAATGGACACAAAATTTACCACGGCATGTTGATGCCGCTCCATGATAGCATGCCAAGTTTCATGAATTTCAGACGGGTTTTAGATTTACTAGAATTTAAAAACCAGGCATCTCAATGTTTTGCTGGTAATCAATGGTGCCTTGGTGTTTGAAATTCATTCCCATTTCTTGCATGTGACCTAATCATGCACCCAAGGACACATATTTGATTTTTCGACCAATTTATATGCGCTCGAGCATGTGCATGTAGTTCAAATTTGAATTATGCACATAAATGCATTGAAAACTCAGTTAATGCATAAAAATGTCCAAAGAAACCCCGAAAAATCACAAAAATTCACACAATGCTCCTGTTGTTCTATGTTGACACAAGAATTTTTTTTGAAAGCAATAAGAGACAATGGATATTGTTTCGTCCCCAAAGGTGGGACGTTCCCTACCGAAAACCATCATGCTTGTTGTGAGAAGCTCCGGTATGTGAGAAGCATATACCCAAACCTGCCCCAAATGGGACAAAAAAGTTACTGCGGCAAGTTGATGCCGCTCCATGATAGCATGCCAAGTTTCATGAATTTCAGACGTGTTTTGGATTTACTAGAATTTAAAAACTAGGCATCTCAATGTTTTGCTGGCAATCAACGGTGCCCTGGTGTTTGACATTCATTCCCATTTCTTGCATGGGACCTAAGCATGCACCCAAGGACATATATTTGATTTTTCAACCAATTTATATGCACTGGAGCATGTGCATGTAGTTGAAATTTGAATTATGCACATAAATGCATTGAAAACTCAGTTGATGCATAAAAATGTCCAAATGAACCCCGAAAAATCACAAAAATTCACACAACACTCCTGTTGTTCTATGTTGACATGAGAAAAAAAATAGAAAGCAATAAGAGGCAATGGATATTGTTTCATCCCCAAAGGTGGGACGTTCCCTACCGAAAACCATCATGCATGTTGTGGGAAGCTCCGGTTTGTGAGAAGCATATACCCAAACCTGCCCCAAATGGGACAAAAAATTTACCACAGCATGTTGATGCCGCTCCATGATAGCATTGCCAAGTTTCATGAATTTCAGACAGGTTTTGGATTTACTAGAATTTAAAAACCAGGCATCTCAATGTTTTGCCGGCAATCAACGGTGCCCTGGTGTTTGAAATTCATTTCCCATTTATTGCATGGGACCTAAGAATTCACCCAAGGACAAAGATTTGATTTTTCAACCAATTTATATGCACTGGAGCATGTGCATGTAGTTCAAATTTGAATTATGCACATAAATGCATTAAAAACTCAGTTAATGCATAAAAATGTCCAAACGAACCCCAAAAATCACAAAAAATCACAAAACACTCCGGTTGTTCTATGTTGACACGAGAAAAAAATTGAAAGCAATAAGAGGCAATGGATATCGTTTCGTCCACAAAGGTCGGACATTCCCTATCGAAAACCAGCATGCTTGTTGTGAGAAGCTCCGGTTTGTGAGAAGCATATACCAAAACCTGCCCCAAATGGGACAAATATTTTACCACGGCATGTTGATAACGCTCCATGATAGCATGCCAAGTTTCATGAATTTCAGACAGATTTTGGATTTACTAGAATTTAAAAACCAGGCATCTCAATGTTTTGCCGGCAATCAACGGTGCCCTGGTGTTTGAAATTCAATCCCATTTCTTGCATGTGACCTAAGCTTGCACCCAAGGACACAGATTTGATTTTTCAACCAATTTATATGCACTGGAGCATGTGCATGTAGTTCAAATTTGAATTATGCACATAAATGCATTGAAAACTCAGTTAATGCATAAAAATGTCCAAATGAACCCCGAAAAATCACAAAAATTCACACAACACTCCTGTTGTTCTATGTTGACACGAGAAATAATTTGAAAGCAATAAGAGGCAATGGATATTGTTTCGTCCCCAAAGGTGGGACATTCCCTACTGAAAACCATCATGCTTGTTGTAAGAAGCTCCGGTTTGTGAGAAGCATATACCCAAACCTGCCCCAAATGGAACAAATTTTTTACTACAGCATGTTGATGCCACTCCATGATAGCATGCCAGGTTTCATGAATTTCAAACGAGTTTTGGATTTACTAGAATTTAAAAACCAGGCTTCTCCATGTTTCGTCGGCAATCAACGGTGCCCTGGTGTTTGAGATTCATTCCCATTTCTTGCTTGGGACCTAAGCATGCACCCAAGGATACAGATTTGATTCAACTAATTTATATGCACTGGAGCACTTGCATGCAGTTTAATTTTGAATTGTGCACCTGAAATGGCTAGAAAACCAATTTAATGTATAAAATGTTGAAACGAACCCTGAATAATTCCAATTCTTTTACGACACACATATAGTTGCATGTTCACTCCAGATAAAAGGTCTAGCAATTCAAACACCGTCCATTGCCACTGTGACCCCATTATGTAATTCATATCAAGATGAACAATCAAGTAGATCGCACATAGTTTATTATCAGCAACCGTGTGAGATGCAACACAACATATCCTGGAGCACCGTCGGTGTATAGTACGCCTATTGTTTACTCGAGAAGGTGCGTCGGCTACAGTCCACAACCGGCGTCTCAAGCACACTAGCTCGCTCCCCAAATATCATTTCACTGTTCAGTCGTCGCCGGTGAAAGATGGGCACGTGGACCCGCGTCGCGAGGGAAACTTCGGTGGCCCACTCCGGCGAGAGCGCGGCCGCAACTGCCATCCGCGTGATAACAAGGTGCATGAGTGGGGCCGCAATCTGCGACCGGGCGGCAAAGGCATCCCAAACGGCCGTTGTTGCTTCTCAGGTGGCGGCAACAACATCTGCCTCGGGGATAGCAACTGGCGAGAGCGACACAATAGTTGTCTATTCCGCAGCGGTGGACTTAGCCCTGATGGAGGCCGCCCACGCCCAGCTCCTGGCGGTCACCGCACAAATCGAACGAAGCTTCTCCAACAACGGTCGGCAACCCACGGCCCAAGAGCTGGCAATCGCCGAGAGTGTTCGAGCAGCCGTCCGTTCCCCTGCCGCATACCTTGCGACGACGGAGCCCGTCCAAGCCCAGATCACGTCCGCCCATGCCCATCTTGTGGCGGCCTTTTCCAAAGAGAGGGCAAACACGGATGGCAAGATGCTTGCCGAGTATGGTGCAATGGATGCCATGGAGCCCCTTCCCCAGGGGACCGTCGGGCGCGAGCTGGACATGGAGGCGGCGGAGATCGACGAGCACCAGCCATAGTAGTACTCTTTGTTTTGTTTAATTAAGAGCGTCAGTCTTTAATTTGTTAGAGTAATGTTTAGGTCATCTAGCTCTGTTTAATTGCTAAACTTGCTCGATTAAGAAGTGTGGGTGTGCTGTAGTCTCCTTTGTGTACCCAAATTATGCAATGACGTGGATGACCACTGTAACCATGGAAATTCGAACCAAAACTTTTGACGTTCAAACTCATCACACACGGGTGAAGCTATATGAATTGTTTGTGATGTCCACATATCGTACACATTTCTGAACAAGGGACCGTGTCTGATGACACTTTGCGCGCCAGTTTTTTCGCTAAAGCGATTCCAAATTTTTGGCTTCCACCGAAATATCTACCTCCCCGCCCCCTCCCCCTTACCAAAAGCCACATTTCCCCTCTTTCCGCCTTCCTTTCCAAGTTGAAACCTCCACTCCTTGCTTGCAGCACCACCTCCTCGTCGGCGACCCTCCTTCACGCTGCTCGGCCTCGTCTATCCAGGCAGGTAATCCACACCCGACCCCCATCCTCCTCCTCCTTTCACATCCCACATGCCCCAACAGCTGGCGCGAGCGCGACACCTTCCGCCCAAATCATCGACCCCTCCACCAAATAAGCCCCGCCCTAAGCCATGGTGCATGCAGTATAGCCAGGATATCAAGGAGCATTTGGCAGCGGAGAATCAAATCGCGGCCGCACGCGCGGATGAGGTCACGATGGCTGCCCTTCGTGCCGACCCCCAGATCTTGGAGGAGCACCTAGCAATTTGCTAGCTACGCCAGTTAAGCATGCTCGGTTTACCCGTTGCGTGTGCTGCTCCTGCCTTTCCTTCAGAAATTCTAGTGAATTGTCCTATCTAATTTTACCATGCAATCTGTTGCTCTAGTGTATATGTTCTATATGTCGTGCAGTGTGGTGCTCACTTACTAACTGTTTTGTTAATTAGTTGTCGTCTTCAGTTAACTGTTTGGTTCAATTCTACAAATGTGATGTGCAATTCTTCAGGCTGCAATTTTGTATTGTCTTCCATATGAGAAATAAATCGAATTTATCTTTACAAAATACATGAGAAACGAATACAATTACTATATTTCCAAGTTGTCAAGCATGCTTGGTTTGGTTATACATTGTGCAATGTGGTGCTCAGTTAACGTTTGGTTCATTTGTGTTGTGGTGTTTAGTTAACTGTTTGGTTCAATTCTGCAATGCGATGTTCAATAGTTGTGAGTGCATTCTGTTATTGTATACCATGTGAGGAATAAAATGAATTTGGCTGTAGTAAATACATGAGAAACAAATACAATTGCTACAATTGGCTGTAGTTAACTGTTTGGTTAACTGTCTGATCTTCTATTAGGAGTATGTTATATTGTGCAATGTGGTGCTCAGTTAATGTTTGGTTCATTTGTTGTGGTGTTTAGTTAACTTCTTGGTTCAATTCTGCAATGCGATGTCCAATTGTCGTGGGTACAATTTTGTACTGTTGTGCATGTGAGGAATAAATCGAATTTGGCTGCACTTAATACATGAGAAACATATACAAGTGCTATATTTCCTAGTTCTTAATCATGCTTGATTTGGGTAAATGGGTTTTCCATGTGGCTTGAATTAATCTGATGAATCTGCAATGTGCTTATTTTTCATCAACATATTTTACTGATAGCATGCGAACCCTTACTTAACCTGATGACTAACTACCTTATATGTGTTGTAAGGAAACAATGGGAAGCACTGAGGTTTACAACTGAGGTTAGCACGTGCATGGTCCGTTCTCTAATTGCACATTATTGTGCAATTGCAGGAACCATTCTAATATTTTGGGTTTTAACAATTTGGTCTTGCACATGTAGGTCCTACTGTCAGAGGTTTTGACCCACTGTTCGACCCTTTTTGCATATGGGGAAATGGGTTGTCCATGAATATCAATCAAATCAAGAAACTCAGAAAGATTATTAGGATAAAGAAATTAGCGACAAAAACAACAAGATCTTTGTCTGCATAATGAAGAAGACATCAGTTCACTACAAGATGGTACTAACTATTATACCTTGCCTTTTTCTATTCCTTTTCCCCATTTCTAATATAGAGAAGATATTTATGCACATCCTTGTTTTCAGGCCTTTCCAAAGCAGTTCACTAATGATTACCTCTCAAACCACCTCTATGGCCAGGAGGCCAGGAAGGTTTTCATACAACACCCACGGTTCAATATTGAAGTGTTCCTGAAGAGGACGAAGGATGGACGGTCAATCATCCACAGGCACTGGCCTAAAGTTGCAAAGAACTTCAACATGAATGAAGGCTCAATATTCGCCTTCCGCTTCAGTAGTTTTCCAAATGAGATGCATCTGTCTATATACCGTCTATGATGCTAATTTCGAAAGGTTCTACATGTTGCATGTGGAACTTGCTGCTGGTGCAGTTGTGTAATGGGGTAGCTGAGTGCTGAAGCTATATCATGTTGTACTCTAATGTATTTCAATTATGAAATTCTGCTTCCTTAATATGGAAATGAAATATATTGTGTGCTTAATATGAAATGTCAATTAGATTAATAAATGTATTATCAATAATCGGATAATTAGCTTGCTAATGGCGAATTAGCCTGCTAATTGGGTTTTGCTATTCCAAACGGTTGTTGAAAATATACTGTGGGCGATGACCTCAGGCAACACACACAGTTTCTAGGAATAAACCGTGTTGGATCAATGAACAATCACACACGACTTTCTCTTGAAACTGTTTGTGTTAGGCCACCTTGCGCAAACGTTTACCACATAAAACCTGTGTGTGATGGACAACCTTTGCCACACAGTTTCTTCAACTGACCGTGTGTGATACGTTCAATAATGCAAACGATTTAACGGGAAAATTGTGTGTGATGTACCTGTGAACGGAAACGTTTTCCTTGGAGAGACTGTGTGGGATGTACATACGAACGGAAACGTTTAGCGGGGACTGACTATGTGGGATGTACTTGCAACCGGAAACAATTTCACCGTATAATGGTATTTTTAGCTATATTGTACGTATTTCCGTATTTGAGCGCTCGTCGGTCGCACACGACCTCATTTTGCCAAACGTGTGTGCCAGGAGGGCATATCCCCGACGGTTTCTGGCTCGTGTGGGAAGGACCCCCCTATCGCACACACTCACTTGGCGACAGTTCCAAATGCCGTCGCGGAAAGGGGTTAAAACTGTTTGTTTAGGACCGACGCGCGCGAGTGATACCCGTGGTAACAATGGGGTATTCTATTGATTCACTTGATGTATGTTTTGGTGATCAACTTGCGGGTTCCGTGACCTTGGGAATCATGCATAGGGGTTGGCTCACGTTTTCTTCTTGACTCTCCGGTGGATAGTTTGGGGCACTCTTTGAACTTCTTTGTGTTGGTTGAATAGATGAATCTGAGATTGTGTGATGCATATCGTATAATCATACCCGCGGATACTTGAGGTGACATTGGAGTATCTATGTGACATTAGAGTTTTGGTTGATTTCTGTCTTATAGTGTTATTTTACTAGGAACTCTAGGGCTGTTTGTGACACTTATAGGAATAGCCTAATGGATTGATCAGAAAGAATAACTTTGAGGTGGTTTCGTACCCTACAATAATCTCTTCATTCATTCTCTGCTATTAGTGACTTTGGAGTGACTCTTTGTTGCATGTTGAGGGATAGTTATATGATATGATTATGTTATCCTTGTTGAGAGAACTTGCACTAGTGAAAGTATGAACATTAGGCCTTGTTTCGAAGCATTGCAATACCGTTTGTGCTAACTTTTATCATTAGTTACCTTCTGTTTTTATATTTTTAGATTACAAAAACCTATATCTACCATCCATATTGCACTTGTATCACCATCTCTTCGCCGAACTAGTGCACCTATACAATTTACCATTTTATTGGGTCTGTTGGGGACACAAGAGACTCTTTGCTATTTGGTTGCAGGGTTCTTTGAGAAAGACCATCTTCATCCTATGCCTCTGATGACCCACAAGTATAGGGGATCTATCGTAGTCCTTTTGATAAGTAAGAGTGTCGAACCCAACGAGGAGCAGAAGGAAATGACAAGCGGTGTTCAGTAAGGTATTCTCTGCAAGCACTGAAATTATCGGTAACAGATAGTTTTGTGATAAGGTAATTTGTAACGGGTAACAAGTAATAAAAGTAAATAAGGTGCAGCAAGGTGGGCCAATCCTTTTTGTAGCAAAGGACAACCCTGGACAAACTCTTATATAAAGGAAAGCGCTCTCGAGGACACATGGGAATTATCGTCAAGCTAGTTTTCATCATGCTCATATGATTCGCGCTCGTTACTTTGATAATTTGATATGCAGGTGAGCCGATGCTTGGGTACTGCCCTTCCTTGGACAAGCATCCCACTTATGATTAACCCCCTTCGCAAGCATCGGCAACTATGAAAGAAAAATTAAGGTAAACCTAACCATAGCATGAAACATATGGATCCAAATCAGCCCCTTACGAAGAAACGCATAAACTAGGGTTTAAGCTTCTGTCACTCTAGCAACCCATCATCTACTTATTACTTCCCAATGCCTCCCCCTAGGCCCAAACAATGGTGAAGTGTCATGTAGTCGATGTTCACATAACACCACTAGAGGAAAGACAACATACATCTCATCAAAATATCGAACGAATATCAAATTCACATAACTACTTATAGCAAGACTTCTCCCATGTCCTCAGGAACAAACGTAACTACTCACAAATCATATTCATGTTCATAGTCAGAGGGGTATTAATATGCCTAAAGGATCTGAACATATAATCTTCCACCGAATAAACCAACTAGCATCAACTACAAGGAGTAATCAATACTACTACCAACCCACAGGTACCAATCTGAGGTTTTGAGACAAAGATCAGATACAAGAGATGAACTAGGGTTTGAGATGAGATGGTGCTGGTGAAGATGTTGATGGAGATTGACCCCCTCCTGATGAGAGGATTGATGGTGATGACGATGGTGACGATTTCCCCCTCTCGGAGGGATGCTTCCCCGGCAGAACAGCTCCGCCGAAGCCCTAGATTGGTTCCGCCTCAAGACGGTGGCGCTTCGTCCCAAAAGCTTCCTCCTTATTTTTTCTAGGGAAAAAGACACCTTATAGCAGAAGATGGGCATCGGGGGCCTGCCAGGTGGCCCACGAGGCAGGGGGGTGCCCCGGGGGGTAGGGCGCGCCCCCCACCCTCGTGGACGGTGGCTGGCTCCTCTCTGGTGCTTTCTTCGCCCAATATTTTTTATATATTCCAAAGCTGACTTTCGTGGAGTTTCAGGACTTTTGGAGTTGTGCAGAATAGGTCTCTAATATTTGCTCCTTTTCCAGCCCAGAATTCCAACTGCCGGCATTCTCCCTCTTCATATAAACCTTGTAAAAAAGGAGAGAAAAGGCATAAGTATTGTGACATAATGTGTAATAACAGCCCATAATGCAATAAATATCAATATAAGAGCATTATGCAAAATGGACGTATCAACTCCCCCAAGCTTAGACCTCGCTTGTCCTCAAGCAGAAGCCAATATCAAAAAATATGTCCACATGTTTAGAGATAGAGGTGTCGATAAAATAAAATATGGACATGAGGGCATCATGATCATTCTTAGAAAAGCAACATGTATATATATTGTCATATGATTTCTTATGCTAAAGTAATAATCTATTCACAATGTAAAGTTTGAATCAGAAACTTCATTGAAAACTAGCAAACTATAATCTCAGTCATTGAAGCAATTGCAATTTATCATAACATCGGAAAGAGTCAATATAAGAGCTTTTCAGCAAGTCCACATACTCAACTATCATTTAGTCTTTCACAATTGCTAACACTCACGCAATACTTATGGGTATGAAGTTTTAATCGGACACAGAGAAAGATAGGGGCTTATGGTTTTGCCTCCCAACCTTTTACCTCAAGGGTAATGTCAACAATAATGCTTTATGAAAACCCACATCCAATTAGC
Organism: Aegilops umbellulata; assembly: GCA_032464435.1. Classification (NCBI taxonomy): domain Eukaryota; kingdom Viridiplantae; phylum Streptophyta; class Magnoliopsida; order Poales; family Poaceae; genus Aegilops; species Aegilops umbellulata. The sequence goes on from CP136055.1 coordinate 508,910,251, forward strand.
TACATATATCAGGATCTTTCCAACACACAGTGCTTGCCAAAGGATAAAATTGTAAAAAGGAAAGGTGAAGATCACCATGACTCTTGTATAAAGTATAAGACAAAAATAAAAGATAGGCCCTTCGCAGAGGGAAGCAGAGGTTTTCATGTGTTTTTATGGTTGGATGCACGAAATCTTAATGCAAAAGAACGTCACTTTATATTTCCACTTGTGATAGGGAAATTTATTATGCAGTCCGTCGCTTTTATTTCTTCCACATCACAAGATCGTATAAAGCTTATTTTCTCCACACTAATAGATCATACATATTTGGAGAGCATTTTTTATTGCTTGCAACAATGACAACTTACTTGAGGGATCTTACTCAATCCATAGGTAGATATGGTGGACTCTCATGGCAAAACTGGGTTTAAGGATATTTGGAAGCACAAGTAGTGTCTCTACTTGGTGCAAAGAACTTGGCTAGCATGAGGGGGAAAGGCAAGCTCAACATGTTGGATGATCCATGACAATATAATTTATCTCGGATAAAAGAAAACATAACCCATTACGTTGTCTTCCTTGTCCAACATCAACTTCTTAGCATGTCATATTTTAATGAGTGCTCATAATCATAAAATATGTCCAAGATAGTGTATTTATATGTGAAAACCTCTCTTTTTTTATTACTTCCTATTAATTGCAACAATGACCAAAACTATGTTTGTCAACTCTCAACAACTTTTATTCATCATACTCTTTATATGTGAAGTCATTACTCTCCATAAGATCAATATGATCTCTTTATTTCTTTTTATTCTTTATATTTTTCTTTTATTTTTATGCCCTCGAGGTCATAGCAAGATAACCAAGCCCTTGACTCAAAACTAATCTTTATTATATATAGGTCACAGACTCGATTACATAGATAAGGACCAACACAAAACTCAAAGCTAGATCATACTAAACTTTATTCTACTAGATCAAGATATAATCAAAAGGATCGAACTAAGAAAAACGGTAAAGATAGAAGTGTGATGGTGATACGATATCGGGGCACTCCCCCAAGCTTGGCAGTTGCCAAGGGGAGTGCCCATACCTGATACTAAATTCGCCTTTGGTGGTAGTGGTGATGGAGTTGTTGATGATGTAGGCTTGTCGTCCATCTTCCAAGGCATAGGCTCACCATCATAGAAGGATGATTGAGTCTCTGGGATCCTCAAATCCTCATCCTCTTGAATCTATATTCATACTCACAGTTTTGGTTTTGCAGGTCATAGACCTGGGCTTGGAGGTGCTCGATTTTCTCCTGAAGCTTGAAGATGGTCTCCCCAATATTCTTGGCATCCAGCTTGTGGTTGTTGGTGAACTCCGCGATCATCATGTGGTTGGCGTCGAGTCCGCGTTCCACCATCCCCTGGCACTTGAAAACTTGTTGCTCCATTGCTTCGAGTCTTGTCTCCACGTTTCCGGTCCTCCTTGGTCCCTCAACATCGCAGATATGCAGCACCCCCTCACACAACTCAATGGTTTGAGGGTGTTGCAACACCTCCGCAAGGTAGGAGTTGATGACCCTCTCGAAGAACTTTTCCTTGGGGCGCTTGAAGACATCATGGTGATCTAGATCTGTCAGAAGAATAGCTCGAAACAAAAGTAGAAGATATTTGCATGGTACGGTGGTCAAAACCTTCGGGAGATAATATAATGAATTTTTACCAACCAAAAGAAGTATCGTGCAAGAAAACGGAGTCCAGAGCGCACACGAGGTGCCCACGAGGCAGGGGGCGTGCCCAGGGGGGTAGGGCGCGCCCTCCACCCTCGTGGACGCCTCGTGTCCTTTCCGGACTGCTTCTTATTTTCCTATTTTCTTAAATATTCCAAAACGGAGAAAAATTGCTATTAGAACTGTTTTGGAGTCAGTTTACTTACCGTACCACATACCTATTCCTTTTCAGATTCTGAAACATTCTAGAAAGTGTCCCTTATATGCTCCTCGGGGTTACGGTGTCAATAACATTGGCTTCAACATTTATGGGATTACCTGAGATATAATGTTTGAATCTTTGACCATTCACCACCCTCGGATTTGTGCCTTCGAAGTTGTTGATTTTTATGGCACCGGAACGATAGACCTCCTCGATAACGTAAGGACCTTCCCATTTGCAGAAGAGTTTTCCTGCAGAAAATCTTAAAAGAGAGTTGTATAACAAAACATAATCACCTACATTAAACTCATGCTTTTGTATCCTTTTATCATGCCATCTTTTAACTTTTTCTTTAAACAGTTTGGCATTCTCATAGGCCTGGGTTCTCCACTCATCAAGTGAGCTAATGTCAAATAGTCTTTTCTCACCCAATATGCCTTATGTTCTAGTTCGAGAGGTAAGTGACATGCTTTTCCATAAATCATTTTAACGGAGACATACCCATATGATTTTTATATGCAGTGCTATAGCCATAATGCATCATCAAGTTTCTTGGACCAATTCTTTCTAGACCTATTAACAGTCTTTTGCAAAATTAATTTAAGCTCTCTATTACTAAGTTCTACTTGACCACTAGACTGTGGGTGATATGGAGACGCAATTCTATGATTAACATCATACTTAGCAAGCATTTTACGAAATGCGCCATGAATAAAATGTGAACCACCATCAGTCATTAAGTATCTAGGGACTCCAAACCTCGGAAAAATAACTTCTTTAAGCATCTTAATGGAGGTGTTATGATCAGCACTACTAGTTGGAATAGCTTCTACCCACTTAGTAACGTAATCAACAACAGCTAAAGTATGTGTATACCCATTAGACTAAGGAAACAGTCCCATATAATCAAAGCCCCAAGCATCAAATGGTTCAATAACAAGTGAATAGTTCATAGGTATTTCTTGACGTCTACTAATATTACCAATTCTTTGACATTCATCACAAGACAAGACAAACTTACGGACATCCTTGAAAAGAGTAGGCCAATAAAAACCGGATTGCAATACCTTATGTGCAGTTCTATCTCCAACATGGTGTCCTCCATAAGCCTAGGAGTGACACTTGCGTAGGATCTGTTCCTGTCATGCTCGGGTACACAACGTCTAATAACACCATCTACTCCTTCTTTATAAAGGTGTGGATCATCCCAGAAGTAATGTCTTAAATCGTAGAAAAACTTTTTCTTTTGCTGGTATGTGAAACTAGGTAGTATAAATTTAGCAACAATATAATTAGCATAATCAGCATACCATGGATCAGTTCGAGAAGCGTTTATGACAGATAATTGTTCATCAGGAAAGCTATCATCTATAGGTAATGGATCATCAAGAACATTTTCTAACCTAGACAAGTTGTCTGCAACGGGCTTCTCAGCTCCCTTTCTATCAATAATATGCAAATCAAATTCTTGTAGCAAGAGAACCCATCAAATAAGTCTAGGTTTAGCATCTTTCTTTTCCATAAGATATTTAATAGCAACATGATAAATGTGAACAGTTACTTTGGAATCAACAATATAAGGTCTGAACTTATCACAAGCAAATACAATTGCTAAAAATTACTTTTCAGTAGTAGCATAATTTCTCTGGGCACTATCTAGAGTTTTACTAGCATATTGGATAACATTTAATTTATTATCAACTCTTTGTCCTAGAACAACACCTACAACATAATCACTAGGATCACACATAATTTCAAAGGGTAAATTCCAATCAGATGGCTGAACAATAGGTGCAGAAATAAAAAATTTCCGAAGTATTTCAAATGCTTCTACACAATCATCATCAAAGACAAAAGGAACAACTTTTTGTAAGAGATTAGTCAAAGGCCTAGAAATTTTCGAGAAGTCTTTAATGAACCTCCTATTAAAACCGGCATGACCAATGAAACTTCTTATACCTTTAATGTCCTTAGGACACGACATCTTTTCAATAGCATCAACTTTAGCTTTATAAACTTCAATACCTCTTTCAGAAACTTTATGCCCCAAGACAATACCTTCATTAACCATAAAGTGGCACTTCTCCTAAATCAAAACAAGATTAGTTTCTTCACATCTCTGCAAAACTCGATCAAGGTTGCTTAAGCAATCATCAAAAGAAATTTCGTAAACGGAGAAATCATCCATGAAAACCTCAACAATCATGTCACAAAAGTCAGAGAATATAGCAGTCATACACCTTTGGAAGGTAGTAGGTGCATTACATAAACCAAAAGGCATATGTCTATAAGCAAAGGTACCGAAAGGGCAAGTAAAGGTTGTCTTTTCCTGATCCTCTTTCGACACAGGTATTTGAGAGAAACCAGAATAACCATCTAGAAAGCAAAAATGTGTATGTTTGGATAATCTTTCTAGCATTTGATCAATAAAAGGTAAAGGGCAATGATCCTTTCTAGTAGCTTTATTTAATTTGCGGAAATCAATTACCATTCTATAACATGTAACAATTCTTTGTGGGATCAATTCATCTGTATCATTAGGAACAATAGTAATACCTCCCTTCTTAGGGACACAATGGACAGGACTTACCCACTGACTATTAGCAACAGGATAAACTATACCTGCCTCCAGAAGCTTTAGTATTTCATTTCTTACCACTTCTTTCATCTAGGATTTAACCGTCGTTGGTGATCAACAACCGGTTTAGCATCTTTCTCCAATTTTATTTTGTGTTGGCATAGAGTGGGACTAATGCCCTTAAGATCATCAAGAGTATATCCAATAGCAGCGTGGTGCTTCTTCAGAGTTTTCAATAATCTCTCTTCTTCCTACTCTGAAAGGTTAGCACTAATAATAACAGGATATATCTTATTTTCATCAAGATAAGCATATTTAAGAGTATCAGGTAATGGTAAGCTCAAACACGGGATCACCTTTGGGTGGAGGAGGATCCCCTAGAATTTCAACAGGCAAGTTGTGTTTCAAAATAGGTCCCTGTTTAAAGAATACTTCATCTATTTCCCTTCTTTCATTCATAAACATATCATTCTCATCGTCTAGCAAATATTGTTCTAAAGGATCATTACACTACAAGAAATATGTCAACTTGTGACCCTCACTATTGGTCACTGAAAGGTCACAAATTTCCATTTATGACCTTTTTGTGACCAAAAACAGAAGGTCAAAAGCTGGCGGTCGTAAACTGACTATAGCGACCTTTAACAAAAGGTCGTTGAACCCATGACCTTTTGTTTTGGTCACTGGCTGTTTGCCCAGGCCACGTCGGATCCGACGTGGCAATCTGATGTGGCAAAATTGTGACCAATTGCAAAGGTCACTGACAAGATTCAGCCCGGTCCGATTCGGTGTTTTACATGGGCCGAGCCCATTAATTCAGCCTATTTGTGTTTTTTTTCATCAATTTTTTGTTGGGTTCATGGGCCTGGCCCATTTTATTTTCTAGGACGTAGCCTTCTATAATTCATTTCTTTTTGGGGCCTCAAGCCCTTTTTCAATCCAGTCTATTTTGGGCCTCCACAACATGCATTTAGAAGCTTGACATCACAAGGACAGATGGCTATTCCAGCTTACATCTCAGTGTACGTATGTATCCAAACCATTTCATTTCTTTCAACACAAAGGATTCTTTCAACAGCCACAACAGTAGACAGTAGATACATTTAACAGAGACTGAATTAACATAGAAATGAAGCAACAAAGGGCAGACCGAGTACAGGAACTACAGCTACATGAGACTACAGCTACCATTTCTATTTCTACACGCTTGCAAGAGAGGGAGGGACTACCAAGGAGCTAAACTAACAGCGGCCGAGTTAAACTAACAACGATCATCCATCATTAATCAGTGACAGTAGCAATGAGTGGCAGCGGCGATGTTCGAGAGACACCCTCCTCCTGCTGCTGCTTGGTGTACCTGCTACTGCTTGGTTTGCTGCATCACTAGTCGCCCTGCACACAACAAGAACTTTAGCTTTACATAAGGTTTACAAGAACAGGACCCTGATACATGAGATTGACATTCACAAGCTATTTGCATTTATATTTAGAACTGCGTCACACCATTTACATTACTAGTTATGTATTGGCATACTTATCTAAAAGAACATATATAGAAACATATGAATTTTATTTCTGAATACCATTACAGAAGTACTAAAAAAGAAGAGCTCATTACACAAGAATCCAGGAAGAACCCATCAATTCTGCGCCGGAGCAAGAGATGTGCAGGCAGATCAAATAGTAGATTCGAGCAAGAAGGATGTACTATCTAGTGCACATGTATCCAGACTGAGGATCTGGTATGGATCGAGCGGAGAGGACAGGGGAGCTCACCTCGCAACGGAGCGTGTGGTCGAAGGAGCAGCAGGTGAGGTCGGGGGCGAGGTTGAAGGGGCCGAAGACGGAGGCTAGCCGTGGCTGGTCGAAGGAGCGTGTGATCTCCGTCATTGCAGCTTCTGGGATAATAATAGACCAAAAAACTAGAGTTGAAGCTGGTAAACAAGAGAACAAGAGCATTAGATAAAGTTCCACCAATGTCCAAGCATCTTTTATTTAGGATCAAATTAAGCTCCACAAAGATGTATAAATACAATATATATGAGACTATAAAGCATGCTTGAAACTGAGACCAGATTTAGAAATGAACAGTAACACATAAGTGTAACTTATGCCAGGTCTGAATTTTCATATATGCAGTAGTAATTAGAATGAGTCAAATGGAATAGGCTGCTAGCAGAGAGTAAGAGCATGCCAACCAGATCGACTTAGCCTAGTCGGAGAAATACACTAGCCCCTCGCAAGCATATTTGAATTAATGGCAGATTAGAAGTGACAGGTGCAATGCAACTGTATCATATACATTGGCTTAAACGTGGTCTCAGCATCCAGAGATCGCCTTCCACAAGCAATGCATACAGCTTGGGTAGTCAGATATGCTTAGGTAATACAGTTGCCATTATTTATCTCACCGGCACATGCACAAGAAAAACATCACGGAGAATTGATTTTGACCGACTTCCCTGTCAGTGGCAAACTTGCAGTGTGAGAGTCTCAGTGCTAAACTCTGAACGTATCGAGGGCATGCCGACAGGTATTCCAGTGTACCTGCATCAAAGGAAACAATAGAGCACATGTAAGGCAACACTGGAAACAAGCAAAGGAGGTAGTATCTGCATATAACTGATTAAATCCAGAAATCATCCAATCAAATACTCACAAGAGCAGATACACATCTACACGTCTAACAAGTGTCGGCTGCTATTATAATAAGACAGACACTACGAATACTGTTAGTTTCATGTGGTCCAAGCTAAAAGTACTGGAGAGTAGCAATCATAGGTGCACCACATTACCTTAATTTTTCATGAACAGACAAAACTGTGACTAACTAACATAACAAGACGAATGCCAGGCACCAGGCACCACATGTATGCAATCACAAGCACATGTGAGCTGGCGACCGGGTGATAACGCGATGCACCATCATACTAAGCTCTCGTTGTGGCAAATGACTCAAAGTAGCATCGGGGATGAACCCTTGACAGGGGCCCGGCAGGGGCAGTTCGTACTTATACTGTATGGCAGAGAACTGGATTTACAACAAATATATTGATGCACAGTCAGTATGTTATGAAGTGGATGTCCCTGATCCAATTCAGAGATTCCATCCTAACGCTACCCCTTTTTCACAACCACAATCTGATTATTCTCTACTTGCTAACACAAAAGAAAAAACAGGCATCACTGCACAGTATAGTTTCAGTGTGCGACAACTAGAAGGAGAGGGCACCTGATTATTATCTACTTGCTAACACAAACGATGCCGTACAGGGGCAATATTCTAGGTACCACCAACAACGTTGGATTCATAGAGATTTAGGTGGCCTCGTGGGAGTCCTAGAAGTACGTAGAGGGCACCTGCACCTTACCAGGTTGTCGAGGTGGAGTCATGGGGAAGAGGGAGTGGAGGGGTTAACGACGCCCGTTCTGACCACCGTAGGAGAGCTTGGCTTGACCATCGTGAGAGAAGCATCCAGCGGTCATGATGCCCGGTGTGGCAAGATCTGGCGGCACCTTTACCAAATCTGGTCAGGAAGTGGAGCGTGGTGGCATCCTGAAATGCAGATCTGAGCAACGGAGAAGGCATCCTGGTTTGGCCAGTTGTAAAATGAGATGCAAGAGGGGAGAAGGGGATACCTAGAATATCCGCTTGTTGATGACAGCGATGTTGAATCCCCACCACTAGAGGATGGTGTCAGATCCCGGTTTTGATAGATGGCGAGCAAGACGTTCATGGTACCCAGCCCACTGCCGGCGCCGGCGACGGCCTCCTCTACCCGAATCCGCCTGTGTGGGGAGCTAGTGGACGAGTGGTGCGGCAATGGGAGGGGAAGCCGAGACCTTGTGTGTTGGAAGCGGGTGTTTGGCCCCTCGCTTCCCCCCACCGCAGCCTCCATCGGGTGGGAGACGGAGGCGGGGCGGCGGGGTGCCTCGATCTGGATCGAGGAGAGGACGCTGGATCTTAGCGGAGGGGAGGGAGGGAGGACGCTGGATCTTGCCGGAGTGGAGGGCGGGAGGACGCTGGATCTTGCCGGAGGGGAGGGCGGGAGGACGCTGGATCTTGCCGGAGGGGAGGGCGGGAGGGAGGAGAGCGAGTGGGAGGGGTGGGTGGCGGCGAGGGGAGGGGAGGTGGGAGGGATCGAGGAGCGCTAGGGTTCACGGGGGACGAGGGACGGAGGGAGGAGTGCGGGCTGTGGCCTGTGGGTTGTTGGGCTAGGTGGGGTGAGAAGGTGAGGAGGGAGCGCTGCCGTTGGATCCGATTGGATCGGATGGTGCTCGATCCATGATCCGCGTGACATGCCTCTGAACCAATCAAAACAGAGTACATGTATGCGACATCCATGACCATCTAAGTAGGTCATAACCGGCTGAAAATAAAGTGCAAATCTCTTTGGCTAAGAGAACCGACTATTTTGGCATCGTTTTTCGGCGGTTCCCCTCCGTCGGTGACTTCTTGGTCGTCGGCGGTGAGGAGGGTCATCGGATCCCGCGTGTGTAGATCATTTTAGCTTTAGCTTTTAAGTTCCTAGTAGCTTAGGTTTTTGGATCATTCGATGTCTCGACTTCGGGGGCGGGGGCGGCAATATTGAATAAAGAAGCTCTGGATTTTTATCCGGCAAGGCCGCCAGCAAGGACCTCAGCACGTAGAAGAGCAGGGCATCGAGGAGGTGGTTGCGAGCGAGGAGTTCGTAGTCGTCACCTTCCCGGTGACCGAAGACCCGTATTAAGGAAAATTTTTAAAAAATGTTCTCAAAAATGAGCTATCATGTGTGAAGAATCATGGCTTTCAAGCCAAATGATCAATATTATGGCCACATTCATGACATAGTTTGTTTAAATGATCTCATATTGTGCAAAAGGGTGCATCTCGGAATTCCAAATAATGTTGCCTAAGGGAGTTTTCATTTTCTTTGCACGGAAAATTCATTTTCCATTCTTCGAGTGCCCGAAATGAATTTTTTTTGTGAAGGACCTACCATATACTTGTTGCAAAATTGGACCAAATCAATTTTATAAAATACTAGAACATATTTAATTCACAATTGACCAAATGGTTGGGTGTCAAAAGCTTGTATCCACCTCTCGTGAAAAAGACAAATTTCCGTCGATTCAGCTGGAAGCGGGTCAAATTTGAACTGCAGCTGCCTCCTAATTTGCTCTTTGTTTTTTCCAAAAATCATTTCTAGGTACATAAGTATCTATTTAATAAGAGAAACATCAAAGTTTTCCAAGATTCAACAACTAGCTAGGAACGGTCAAGCCCGTCGTTTTGACCGCATTTTGAAACGGGCATAAAAAATTCAAAAAAAATCAAAAAATTGGAAAACCTTCGCATTGTCTCATTATATGTGGCCAAGTTCCTAGGAAAAGTAACAACCTTGTAATACGGCAATTTTTTTTAAAAAAGTGTTCTAAAAAACGAGCTGTCACGTGTGGAGATCGATGGCTTTCAAGCCAAATGATCAATCTTATGGCCACATCCATGGCATAGTTTGTTCAAAGGATGTCATATTGTGCACAAGCGTGCACTTTGGAATGGCAAACAATGTTGCCTAAGGAAGTTTTCATTTTCTTTGGACGAAAAAACCATTTTCCATTTTTCGAGTGCCCGAAAGGAGGTTTTTTTGTGAAGGACCTCCCAAATAATTGTTGCAAAATTGGACCAAATCATTTTTCTAAAATACTAGGCCATATTTAAGGCACAATTTACAAAATTTTTGGGTGTCAAAAGATTTGATCCACCTCTGGTGAAAAAGACAAATTCCCGCTGATTCAGCTGGAAGCGGGTCAAATTTGAACTGTAGCTACCTCGTAGTTTGCTCTTCATTTTTTACAAAAATCATTTCTAGGTACATAAGTATCTATTTAATCAGAGAAACACCAAAAAAATTCCAAGATTCAACCACTAGCTAGGAACAGTCATTCCCGTTGTTTTGACCGCATTTTGAAACGGGCATAAAAAATTAAAAAAAATCAAAAAATTGCAAAACCATCGCATTGTGTCATTATATGTGACCAAGTTTCCAGGAAAAATAATAAACTTGTAATACGACAATTATTTTTAAAAAGTGTTCTCAGAAACGAGCTATCACGTGTGGAGATCATTGGCTTTCAAGCCAAATGATCAATCTTATGGCCACATCCATGGCATAGTTTGTTCAAAGGATCTCATATTGTGCACAAGGGTGCATTTTGGAATGGCAAACAATGTTGCTTAAGGAAGTTTTCATTTTCTTTGGACGAAAAAACCATTTTCCATTTTTTGAGTGCCCGAAAGGAGGTTTTTTTGTGAAGGACCTCCCAAATAATTGTTGCAAAATTGGACCAAATCATTTTTCTAAAATACTAGGACATATTTAATGCACAATTGACAAAATGGTTGGGTGTCAAAAGATTTGATCCACCTCTGGTGAAAAAGACAAATTCCCGCTGATTCAGCTGGAAGCGGGTCAAATTTGAACTGTAGCTACCTCGTAGTTTGCTCTTCATTTTTTACAAAAATCATTTCTAGGTACATAAGTATCTATTTCGTTAGAGAAACACCAAAAAAATTCCAAGATTCAACCACTAGCTAGGAACGATCATTCCCGCCGTTTTGACCGCATTTTGAAACGGGCATAAAAAATTCAAAAAAAATCAAAAAATTGGGAAATCTTCGCATTGTGTCATTATATGTGGCCAAGTTCCCAGGAGAAATAACAAACTTGTAATAAGGCAGTAATTTTAAATAAGTGTTCTCAGAAATGAGCTATCATCTATGAAGATTCATGGCTTTCAAGCCAAATGATCAATCTTATGGCCACATTCATGGCATAGTTTGTTCAAATGATCTCATATTGTGCACAAGGGTGCATATTAGAATGGTAAACAATGTTGCCTAAGGGATTTTTCATTTTCTTTGAACGAAAAATCAATTTTCCATTTTTCGAGTGCCCAAAATGAGTTTTTTTTTGTGAAGGACCTACAATATATGTGTTGCAAAATTGGACAAAATCAATTTTATAAAATACTAGAACATATTTGATGCACAATTAACAAAATGGTTGGGTGCCAAAAGTTTTTATCCACCTCTGGTGAAAAAGACAAATTTCTGCTGATTCAGTAGGAAGCGGGAAAATTTTGAACTGCAGCTGCCTCATAGTTTGCTCTTTATTTTTTCAAAAAATCATTTCTAGGTAGAAAAGTATCTATTTAATCAGAAATACATGGTTTGGTGGCGATACGTTGAGGTTTGGATGGTGGCCCAGGGGCCCAACTCCAAAGCGCGTAGACTCGCATGCCCGCCGCGTGGTCACCGCGTGACTGTGGTGTTGCCACGCGTTCTGGACGGCCTAGGCATGTCTAGTGGGTTGGGCACTCCCCTGATAGGTGTGAGGAAGAAGAAGGCAATAGAAGAATCTCACGAGGAGACTGAACCGAGCTCAAACATGAATTAGCACCCAAGTGTTTGATTAGTGGTACGGGAAATGCACATGGCCAATGGGCCTGAGTTTTGGCCGAGGATGATCATCTACTAAGGACACTATCTTGGAAAATTTACAGCTCAAATGGAGGAGCCTAGGTGTCACTTGCTTTGCAACGTACCACACTAGACAGAAATATGAATGTTGAAGCCACACTCACATGTATTGTTAGATGGGGCTCAAATTTTGTGGAGAGCTATGATTTGGGAATATAGAAGATGTGGCAAAAATTCAGCTCATTAGGATATGCCTAGCCAGTACTTCCTTCACAACAGTTCGAGCTGAACAAAAACTTTGGAAATTTGCCGAGGAAGATTTACCAGTCAAATGGAGTTGAATATTGTCATGAGGCAATCATTTGGATAGTAAAGAATGCCCAATTTTTTGGGGAATTTCGGGAATGATAGAAATATAGGTTGCTTCACAACCTAGGGAAAAATTGACACATGGACATGACACATAGGCAAAACTGATGAGGCGGCGCCTTGTCATAGCAATAAGTACCAATGCATCCACGTTCACAACCTCATGACCATTTATATTGGTCGTAATTAGGTAGAAATAAGCGAAATTGGCGCCTCTTGTCTGCTTTGTGACCATTTGGTGTAAGCAATTTCAGGGTTTGAGCCCTTCCAAGCGAAATGGCCGTGAATTTACGACCAATTCAGCTGGGGTCACTAAGAGAAGGTCATAAGTTGACATATTTCTTGTAGTGTTAGGAGGCACTGCAATAGAAGCAAGACCAATAATTTCATCTTTACTAGGCAATTCTTTATCATGGGGCTGTCTACGAAATTTAGCAAAATTAAAATCATGAGACCTATCCCCTAAACCAACAGAAATACCATCCTTTTTGCAGTCTATCTTAGCATTAACAGTATTCAAGAAGGGTCTACCAAATATAATGGGGCAAAAGTCATCTTGTGGGGAAGCAAGAACAAGAAAATCAGTAGGATATTTAATTTTTCCACACAAGACTTCAACATCTCTAACAATCCCAACTGGTGAAATAGTATCTCTATTGGCAAGCTTAATAGTAACGTCAATATCTTCTATCTCAGCAGGTGCAATATCATGCATAATTTCTTTATATAAAGTATAAGGTATTGCACTGACACTAGAACCCATATCACATAAGCCATGATAACAGTGATCTCCTATTTTAACAGAAACAACAGGCATGCCAACAACAGGTCTATGTTTATCTTTAGTGTCAGGTTTAGCAATTCTAGCAGCTTCATCACAGAAGTAAATAAAATGCCCATCAATACTATCAACCAAGACATCTTTAATCAAAGCAATACTAGGTCCAACTTTAATTTTCTCAGAGTGTTTGGGTGTTCTAATATTACTTTTGTTGACCACAATTGAAGCTTTAGCATGATCCTTTATTCTAACAAGGAAAGGTGGTTTCTCAATATAAGCGGTAGGAACAATAGGATCAACATTATAAGTGATAGTCTTTTCTTCAACTTTAATAGGTTCAACTACTTTTACTTCAATGTGAGGATGATATTTAAACCACTTGTCCTTAGGGAGATCAACATGAGTAGCAAATGATTCACAGAAAGAAGCTACTATCTCGGAATCAAGTCCATATTTAGTGCTAAATTCACGAAAAGCATCGGTATCCATAAAAGATTTAACACATCAAACTTAGGTGTTATACCTGACTCCTTACCTTTGTCGAGTTCCCAATCTTCAGAGTTGCGTTTAATTATTTCCAATAAATCCCATTTTAATTCAATAGTCTTCATCATAAAAGAACCAATACAAGAAGTATCGAGCATGGAGCGATTATTGAGAGAAAGCCGAGCATAAAAATTTTGAATAATAATTTCTCTTGGGAGCTCATGATTGGGGAATGAATATAACATTGACTTAAGCCTCCCCAAGCTTGAGCGATGCTTTCTCCTTCACGAGGCCAAAAATTATATATATAATTACGATCACGATGAACCAGATGCATAGGATAAAACTTCTGATGAAATCCCAATTTCAATCGGTTGTAGTTCCACGATCCAATATCATCACATAGGCTATACCATGTCAATGCCTTTCCCTTCAAAGATAAAGGGAATACCTTCTCCTTAATAACATCCTCGGGCATACCTGCAAGCTTAAATAATCCACAAACTTCATCCACAGAGATTAGGTGCACATCGGGATGTAATGTTCCATCTCCTATAAAAGGATTAGCTAGCAGTTTCTCTATCATACTCGAAGGAATTTAAAAGTAAACATTTTCAGTAGGTTCAGTAGGTTGAGGAGCAACTCTTTGCTCTGGTCGGGGTGAAGATACCCGAACAAGCCCCTCAAAGGATTGTTTTCCATAGTAACAAGTGACATTAAATTTCAGCACACTATATAAATTTTTCCTTACCAAAGGCGCTTCACTCCCCGGCAACGGCGCCAGAAAAGAGTCTTGATGACCCACAAGTATAGGGGATCTATGGTAGTCCTTTCGATAATTAAGAGTATCGAACCCAACGAGGAGCAGAAGCAAATGACAAGCGGTTCTCAGTAAGGTATTCTCTGCAAGCACTAAAATTGTCGGTAATAGATAGTTTTGTGATAAGGTAATTTGTAACGGGTAACAAGTAATAAAAGTAAATACGGTGCAGCAAGGTGGCCCAATCCTTTTGGTAGCAAAGGACAAGCCTGGACAAACTCTTATATAAAGGAAAGCGCTCCCGAGGACACATGGGAATTATCGTCAAGCTAGTTTTCATCGTGCTCATATGATTCACGTTCGTTACTTTGATAATTTGATATATGGGTGGACCGGTGCTTGGCTACTGCCCTTCCTTGGACAAACATCCCACTTATGTTTAGCCCCCTTCGCAATCATCCGCAACTAACAAAGAAAAATTAAGGTAAACCTAACCATAGCATGAAACATATGGATCCAAATCAGCCCCTTACGAAGCAACGCATAAACTAGGGTTTAAGCTTCTGTCACTCTAGCAACCCATCATATACTTATTACTTCCCAATGCCTTCCCCTAGGCCCAAACAATGGTGAAGTGTCATGTAGTCGATGTTCACATAACACCACTAGAGGAAATATAACATACATCTCATCAGAATATCGAACGAATACCAAATTCACATAACTACTTATAGCAAGACTTCTCCCATGTCACCAGGAACAAACGTAACTACTCACAAATCATATTCATGTTCATAATCAGAGGGGTATTAATATGCATAAAGGATATGAACATATAATCTTCCATCGAATAAACCAACTAGCAACAACTACAAGGAGTAATCAACACTACTAACAATCCACATGTACCAATCTGAGGTATTGAGACAAAGATCGGATACAAGAGATGAACTAGGGTTTGAGATGAGATGGTGCTGGTGAAGATGTGGATGGATATTGACCCCCTCCCGATGAGAGGATCGATGGTGATGACGATGATGATGATTTCCCCCTCCCAGAGGGATGTTTCCCCGGCAAAACAGCTCCGTCGGAGCCCTAGATTGGGTCCGCCAAGGTTCCGCCTCGAGACAACGTCGCTTCGTCCCGAAAGCTTCCTCCTTATTTTTTCCGGGGCAAAAGACACCTTATACCAGAAGATGGGCATCGGGGGCCTGCCAGGTGGCCAACGAGGCAGGGGGCGCGCCCAGGTGGGTAGGGCGCGCCCCCTACCCTCGTGGACGGTGGCTGGCTCCCCTCTGGTGCTTTCTTCACCCAATATTTTTTATATATTCCAAAACTGACTTGCGTAGAGTTTCAGGACTTTTGGAGTTGTGTTGAATAGGTCTCTAATATTTGCTCCTTTTCCAGCCAAGAATTCCAGCTGTCGGCATTCTCCCTCTTCATGTAAACCTTGTAAAATAAGAGAGAAAAGGCATAAGTATTGTGACATAATGTGTAATAACAGCCCATAATGCAATAAATATCAATATAAAAGCATGATGCAAAATGGACGTATTAGCCTCCCACGGATTGATAAACCTTAGGTCATCCACTTGAGGGAAATTGGCTACTGTCCTACAAACCTCTGCACTTGGAGGCCTAACAACGTCTACAAGAAGAAGGTTGTGTAGTAGATATCACACTCCAAAAAAGGAAAGCGGGCGTGCCTTGGCAGGGACCCCAAGTAGGATTCCTCCTACTTGGGTGCCTTCCTTGGCTGCTCCTCCCTCCCTCCCACCCATATATATATATATATATATATATATATATATATATATATATATATATATATATATATATATATATATATATATATATATATATATATATATATATATATATATATATATATATATATATATATATATATATATATATATGGGGAGGAGGCGCCACACAAGAAAACAACATTGCCTTAGCCGTGTGCGGCGCCCCGTCCACCATTACTCATATTTTTGTAGTGCTTAGGCAAAGCCCTGCGGAGATCACTTCACCATCACCGTCACCACGCCGTCGTGCTGTTGGAACTCATCTACTACCTCGCCATCTTGCTGGATCAAGAAGGCGGAGGACGTCACCGAGTTGAACGTGTGCAGAACGCGGAGGTGTCGTGTGTTTGGTACTTGATCGGTTGGAGCGCGAAGAAGTTCGACTACATCAACCGCGTTGTTTAATGCTTCCACTTACGGCCTACGAGGGTATGTAGATACACTCTACCCCTCGTTGCTATGCACTCCATGGATAGATCATTGTGTGAGCGTAGATTTTTTCCATGCAACGTTTCCCAACAATAGGGAGAAGCGCTCGTAGTCAGGCCTCGAGGATATAGCTGAGATGGTGAACCTCGTTAACAAATCCTAGTGTTGTGTGATGTCTACTACACAACCTTCTTCTTGTAGACGTTGTTGGGCCTCCAAGTGCAGAGGTTTGTAGGACAGTAGCAAATTTCCCTCAAGTGGATGACCTAATGTTTATCAATCCGTGGGAGGCGTAGGATGAAGATGGTCTCTCTCAAGCAACCCTGCAACCAAATAACAAAGAGCCTCTTGTGTCCCCAACACACTCAATACAATGGTAAATTGTATAGGTGCACTAGTTCGGCGAAGAGATAGTGATACAAGTGCAATATGGATGGTAGATATAGGTTTTTGTAATCTGAAAATATAAAAATAGCAAGGTAACTAATGATAAAAGTGAGCGTAAACGGTATTGCAATGATAGGAAAAAAGGCCTAGGGTTCATACTTTCACTAGTGCAAGTTCTCTCAACAATAATAACATAATTGGATCATATAACTATCCCTCAACATGCAACAAAGAGTCACTCCAAAGTCACTAATAGCAGAGAACAAACGAAGAGATTATGGTAGGGTACGAAACCACCTCAAAGTTATTCTTTCCAATCAATCTGTTGGGCTATTCCTATAAGTGTCACAAACAGCCCTAGAGTTCGTACTAGAATAACACCTTAAGTCACAAATCAACCAAAACCCTAAGGTCACCTAGATACTCCAATGTCACCTCAAGTATCCGTGGGTATGATTATACGATATGCATCACACAATCTCAGATTCATCTATTCAACCAACACATAGAACCACAAAGAGTGCCCCAAAGTTTCTACCAGAGAGTCAAGACTAAAACATGTGCCAACCCCTATGCATAGGTTCATGGGCGGAACCCGCAAGTTGATCACCAAAACATACATCAAGTGAATCACGTGATATCCCATTGTCACCACAGATACGCACGGCAAGACATACATCAAGTGTTCTCAAGTCATTAAAGACTCAATCCGATAAGATTACTTCAAAGGGAAAACTCAATCCATTACAAGAGAGTAGAGGGGGAGAAGCAACATAAGATCCAACTATAATAGCAAAGCTCGCGATACATCAAGATCGTGCCAAATCAAGAACATGAGAGAGAGATCAAACACATAGCTACTGGTACATACCCTTAGCCCCGAGGGTGAACTACTCCCTCCTCGTCATGGAGAGCGCCGGGATGATGAAGATGGCCACCGGTGAGGGTTCCCCCCTCCGGCAGGGTGCCAGAACAGGGTCCCGATTGGTTTTTGGTGGCTACAGAGGCTTGCGGCGGCGGAACTCCTGATCTATTCTCGTCTTAGAAGTTTTTAGGGTACGTGGGTATATATGGGTGAAAGAAGCACGTCGGTGGACCTTCGGGCTATCCACGAGGTAGGGGGCGCGCCCCCCGCCCTTGTGGGAAGCCCGGGACTCCTCTGGTGAACTTCCGGTACTCCGTGGGCTTCTTCTGGTCCAAAAATAAGTTCCGTGGGGTTTCAGGTCAATTGGACTCCATTTGATATTCCTTTTCTTCGAAACACTGAAATAGGCAAAAAAAACAGCAATTCTGGGCTGGGCCTTCGGTTAATAGGTTAGTCCCAAAAATAATATAAAAGTGGATAATAAAGCCCAATATTGCCCAAAACAGTAGATAATATAGCATGGAGCAACCAAAAATTATAGATACATTGGAGACGTATCAAGCATCCCCAAGCTTAATTCCTGCTCGTCCTCGAGTAGGTAAATGATAAAAAGATAATTTTTGATGTGGAATGCTAGTTGGCATAATTTCATTGTAATTCTTCTTAATTGTGATATGAATATTCAGATCCGAAAGATTCAAGATAAAAGTTCATATTGACATAAAAGTGATAATACTTCAAGCATACTAATGAAGCAATTATGTCTTCTCAAAATAAAATGGCCAAAGAAAGTTCATCCCTACAAAATCATATAGTTTAGTCATGCTCCATTTTCGTCACACAAGAATGCTCTCATCAATTGTTTCATACTTTAGTAATCTCAAACTTATAAACCTTCACGCAATATATGAGCGCGAACCATGGATATAGCACTATGGGTGGAATAGGATATGATGATGGGGGTTATGTGGAGAAGACAAAATAGGAGAAAGTCTCACATCAACGAGGCTAATCAATGAGCTATGGAGATGCCCATCGATTGATGTTAATGCAAGGAGTAGGGATTGCCATGCAACGGATGCACTAGAGCTATAAATGTATGAAAGCTCAACAAAAGAAACGAAGTGGGTGTGCATCCAACTTGCTTGCTCACGAAGACCTAGGGCACTTGAGGAGGCCCATCGTTGGAATATACAAGCCAAGTTCTATAATGAAAAGTTCCCACTAGTATATGAAAATGACAAAACAAGAGGCTCTCTATCATGAAGATTATGGTGCTACTTTGAAGCACAAGTGTGGCAAAGGATAGTAGCATTGTCCCTTCTCTCTTTTTCTCTCATTTTTTTGGGCCTTCTCTTTTTTTATGGCCTTTTTTTGGGCCTTCTCTTTTTTTTATTGCCTTTCGTTTTTTTATTTTACCTCCCTTGGGACAATGCTCTAGAAAATGATGATCATCACACTTCTATTTATTTACAACTCAATGATTACAACTCGATACTAGAACAAAGTATGACTCTATATGAATGCCTCCGGCGGTATACCGAGATATGCAATGAATCAAGAGTGACATGTATGAAAGAATTAGGAACGGTGGCTTTGCCACGAATACTATGTCAACTACATGATCATGCTAGTAATATGACAATGATGTAACTAGCACGACTTTGATATTATCATCTCCATATCTCAACACAATCATCAAGCATCAAATTTCTCTTAGTATTCAACACACTCATAAGAAAGTTTTTACTATTCTTGAATACCTAGCATATTAGGATTAAGCACATTACCATGCTATTTAAGACTCTTAAAATAATATAAGTGAAGCATGAGAGATCAATAGTTTCTTTAAAACAAATCCACCACCGTGCTCTAAAAGATATAAGTGAAGCACTAGAGCAAACAACGAACTACTCCGAAAGATATAAGTGAAGATCAATGAGTAGTCGAATAATTATGCAACTATGTGTAGACTCTCCCATTTAATAATTTCAGATCTTGGTATTTTATTCAAACAGCAAGCAAAGATAAATAAAATAAAATGACGCTCCAAGCAAAACACATATCATGTGGTGAATAAAAATATAGCTCCAAGTAAAGTTACCGATGAACGAAGACGAAAGAGGGGATGCCTTCCGGGGCATCCACAAGCTTAGATGCTAGGTTATCCTTGAATATTACCTTGGGGTGCCTTTGGCATCCCCAAGCTTAGGCTCTTTCCACTCCTTATTCCATAGTCCATCGAATCTTTACCCAAAACTTGAAAACTTCACAACACAAAACTTAACAGAAAACTCATGAGCTCTGTTAGCGAAAGAAAACAAAACACCACTTCAAGGTACTGTAATGAACTCATTATTTATTTATATTGGTGTTAAACCTACTGTATTCCAACTTCTCTATGGTTTATAAACTTTTTTACTAGCCATATATTCATCAAAGTAAGCAAACAACACAATGAAAACAGAATCTGTCAAAAAACAGAACAGTCTGTAATAATCTGTATCAAACGTATACTTATGGAACTCCAAAAATTCTAAAATAAATTGGTGGACCTGATCAATTTGTCTAGTAATAATATTCAAAAATAATCAACTAAATATCACTCTCCAGTAAAAAGTTGAAGCTAATCTCGTGAGTGCTAAAGTTTCTGTTTTTTACAGCATGATCATAAAGACTTCACCCAAGTCTTCCCAAAGGTTCTACTTGGCACAAACACTAATTAAAACACAAAACCACATCTAAACAGAAGCTATATGGATTATTTATTCCTAAACGGAACCAAAAAGCAAGAAACTAAAATAAAATTGGGTTGCCTCCCAACAAGCACTATCGTTTAATGCCCCTAGCTAGGCATGATGATTTCAACGATGCTCACATAAAGATAAGAATTGAAACATAAAGAGAGCATCATGAAGAACATGACTAGCACATTTAAGTCTAAACCACTTCCTATGCATAGGGATTTTGTGAGCAAACAACTTATGGGAACAAGAATCAACTTGCATAGGAAGGTAAAACAAGCATGACTTCAAGATTTTGAGCACATAGAGAGGAAACTTGATATTATTGCTATTCCTACAAGCATATATTCCTCCCTCATAATAACTTTCAGTAGCATCATGAATGAATTCAACAATATAACCATCACCTAAATCATTCTTTTCATGGTCTACTTGCATAGGAATTTTATTACTCTCCACATAAGCAAAATTCTTCTCATCAATAGTAGTGGGAACAAACTCAACAAAATGACTCATGTGATTGAAAATTAAGATCAATATGACAAGTTTCATGGTTATCATTATTCTTTATAGCATATGTGTCATCACAATATTCATCATAGATAGGAGGCATGCTTTCATCATAGTAAATTTGCTCATCAAAGCTTGGGGGACAAAAAATATCATCTTCATCAAACATAGCTTCCCCAAGCTTGTGGCTTTGCATATCATTAGCATCATGGATATTCAAGGAATTCATACTAACAACATTGCAATCATGCTCATCATTCAAATATTTTATGCCAAGCATTCTTTATAATTCTTCTTCTAGTACTTGAGCACAATTTTCCTTCCCATCATACTCACGAAAGATATTAAAAAGATGAAGCGTGTGAGGTAAACTCGATTCCATTTTTTTATTTTCTTTTATAGACTAAACTAGTGATAAAACATGAAACAAAAAGATTCGATTGCAAGATCTAAAAATATACCTTCAAACACTAACCTCCCCGGCAACGGCGCCAGAAAAGAGCTTGATGTCTACCACACAACCTTCTTCTTGTAGATTGTCGGTGTACTAGAGTAGGGATACCCTAGTATCCCGAACTTGTGCACGGGCAGTCGCAGCACCCCGCGGCAAGGCTTACCGGGCGACAGCCGAGGTCCTCTGTGGTTCCTTTGGAGCCATTCAAGAACAAAGTATTCAAGCCAACGAGACAAGGCCCCGGCAAGAGGAGCTTGCCGGGAAGGCCACTCAAGGCACAAGACCCCGGAAAGAGGAGCTTGCCGGGAAGGCCAATCAAGGCATCTCAAGGAACTCGCCGCAACGCGCCACGCGTCCCGGCGAGGCCCGGTGAGCGGCAAGCCTCCGAACGCGACAAGGCAACGACCGCGGCAAGGCGTTTGCCGCGGCAAGTTACCACTCCGTACCCACGCTCCAGCACATCCACCAACGTGTCGCTCTGGGGCCTTTCCAGGCGTACGTGGCGGGAGGCTGTGCAGCCAGCGGTACGCGGTGGCAAGCGGCGCTGACAAGATTGCCATCGTGGCGAACGGTGGCGTCCCTGACGGTCCCTTTTCTGCACTGTTTGGGCGACGCGGATGGGCATTTAATGCCCTTGTCCCCTGCCGTCAGGGTTAGGTATGATACACTATACAAGTAGGTGTACCAACTGCAACACCTTTCCATTTTTACCCTTGTCTATGTTGCCACCTGTTGGTGACCCCTTGAGCATATAAAAGGAGGCCCATGCGCAACGTGGATGGGGAGGAGAAACAGTAGAACACTCACGCTCGGTCTCGTTAGCTGCTAGTGTGTACTGTAGCACTCAGCGCTCCCGAGCAAGAACTCAATACAAACCACAATGCAGTAGTAGGAGTATTATCTCTCCGGAGAGCTCCGAAGCTGGGTAAACTGCTCGTGTGCTCTGCCTCGATCTTCTCTTCGTGCGACCTCCGCCCCCCGCCGAACCGAAAGGGGCTCGGTCCCCATAGGTGCTCGTGGATCAGTTTCCCCGACATCTTTAGCGCGCCAGGTAGGGGGCGTCGAGGTTGTGCGAACCTGATCTGGCGTTAACACGAGCTAGATCTTCATCATCTTCATCGACATGCCGCCGAAGAAGAAGGCTTCGGAGGCGGCTGCTCCGTCCGCGACAAACCCACCACCGCCGGAGCAAACGGCTGGTGGGGAAGACGCGGGCGGAAGAACGGGCGTCGACAAGGGAGCTCACGGTGCCGCCAGATCCAAGGACAAGGCTGCGCAGACCTCGGCGTCCGTACATCCATCGCGCTCATCTCAGGAGGCGCGGAACCGGCAGCGTCATGGTACTCACGGTACCATACGCTCATTGGACCCAGATCGAGCTGGTGGATCTCGCGATGCTCAAGGCCAGCATGCACGCCAACATGCTGGCACGAGCGGGGCACGGTCGCCTGGACGGGATACTGCTCCTTCTAACATAGTTAGAAGTTCGAGCATATCCCGCTCCACGCACCGTTCGCCACCGCTACCCGCCACTCCAGCGGAAGCTTTGGCGCGAGCTCAACTGCTCCTAGACTACCCTCCAACGGCGGACAAGATCGACGACTGGAGGGCCACCATTCAGAGTCTCATCGGCTTTGCCAACGGCGACACTCCACGGCAGCCGAGTACATCGCAGCCGCGGCGAGTCAGCCAGGCACAGGCCGATGGCGACAAGACCGGTGGGGGTGCAACCACTGTGCACTCCCCACCGCAAAGGCTAAGATCGCCACGTCACCGGATCCACCTCGACAGCGAATCCACTGCGTCATCAGATCCGCGAGCTCGTCGCGATCAACGCCAAGTTCTTCACGAACGACAGCAAGAAGACGCTCGAACTCGCATCGAGCACCGAAGAGAAGCGCGGCGTCAATCGGACCGGCGCGCTGGGCCCTCTGTCGACATGCATGCACCCGGGGAACCAGGCGACTTGCCATACGCGGTAGGTTGCCCTGCGTTTACTCGTGAGCTACGGCAAGTCCAGTGGCCCAGCACGAAGAATTTCAAGCCAGACGTACCCGAGAAGTATGACGGCAAGTTGCATCCGTCGGAGTTCCTCAGCATCTACACCATCGCGGTGCAAGCTGCTGGGGGGCGCGACAACAAGATCCTTGCCAACTACTTCCCGCTGGTGCTCAAGCCCAACGTCAGGTCCTAGCTCATGCACTTGCCGGACAACTCCATATCTTCCTGGGTAGACCTATGCCATCAGTTTGTCGGTGCCTTTACAGGCGGCCACAAACCTCATGGCCAGGAGAGTGATCTTCATCTGCTCGCCCAGAAGGAAGGAGAGCCCTTGCGCAAGTACATCCAGAGATTCAGCCATGTACAATGCAACATCCCGGATGTCCACCCTGCCGCAGTCATCAGCGCGTTCCATCAGAACGTGCGTAACCGTAGGATGCGGGAGGAGATGGCGATGCGCAAGATCAGAGACGTCAGCGAGCTGTATGCCCTGGCCGACAAGTGTGCATGTGCTGAGGAAGGGAGGAAACTCCCCGGAGAGAATATAGGAGCAGCAGGATCTGACAGCGAGGATGCTGCCCCGGCAAACAAAAACCGGCGGCGGAACAACAGGAAGAGGAAGTTAATTTCTGGTGACTATTTTCCGGCAGAGCTTCCCGAAGCCGCCGCCAAGAAGGTCCCCAAGATCAACAACAAGAGTGCTGGGGAGCAGTCTGCTCCGGCAAACCCCAGGGTTTGTTCCGTCGAAGCAGACGCTCCCGACAAGTTTTGCTCCGGCAAGCTTGCCGGGGAACGTCAAGCTCCGGCTGAGCCCCAGTTTCTCGCCGTAGAAGTGGAGGTTCCCACAGCAGCAGATGTGCCTTTAGTCCTTATTGCCGAGCCACAAGCTCCAGCATGGGCACAGCAGATTGTCCATTTCCTTCAGACAGGAGAACTTCCCAAAGAGCAAGAAGAAGCGGAAAGAGTAGCCCGGCAGTCTAGTATGTACCAGTTTGTCGACAACACACTGTACAAAAGAAGACTCAACGGTGTGAAATTGAAGTGTATTCACCGGGAAGACGGACAAAAGCTGTTGGCAGAGATACATGGAGGCATATGTGGTCACCACATTGGCGCAAGAGCACTTACCGGCAAAGCTTTCCGGCAAGGTTTCTTTTGGCCGACGGCCCTCCAGGATGCGACTGCACAAGTAACCAAGTGTGAAGCGTGCCAGTTCCATTCCAAGCAGATACACCAGCCAACTCAAGCTCTCCAGACGATCCCTTTATCCTGGCCATTTTCGGTCTGGGGGCTCGACATCCTCGGCCCCTTCCCCCGAGCAGTCGGGGGCTTTGAGTACTTGTACGTTGCAATCGACAAGTTCACAAAGGGGCCGGAAGTGGAAGCAGTGAGGAAGGTGACAACACAGTCAGCGGTCAAGTTCTTCAGGTCGATTGTTTGCCGCTTCGGGATCCCTAACAGGATCATCACTGACAACGGTACACAATTCACGAGCCGCACCTTCATGCAGTACGTCCAAGATCTTGGCGCCAAGGTCTGCTTCGCTTCTGTTGCTCACCCCAGAAGCAACGGTCAAGCGGAGAGGGCAACTGCTGAAGTGCTGCATGGGCTCAAGACTAGGACTTTCGACAGGCTGCACGCGTGCGGAAGAAACTGGATTGAGGAGCTGCCGGTGGTTCTTTGGTCGATCAGGACGACGCCAAATCGAGCCACTGGCCAGACACCTTTCGCTCTAGTCTACGGAGCAGAGGCAGTTCTCCCCACGGAACTCGTTTATGGGTCACCTCGAGTGCTCGCTTATGATGAGCTTGAGCAAGAGCGGCTGCGACAAGATGACGCGCTGCTCCTTGAGGAGGACCGTCTTCAGGCTGTTGTACGAGCTGCTCGCTACCAGCAAGCTTTGCGCCGCTACCATAGCCGCAAAGTTAACGCCAGAAGTCTCGAGGAAGGCGACCTTGTTCTTCGGCGCGTTCAGTTCGCCAAGAATTCCAACAAGTTGACGCCGAAGTGGGAAGGCCCTTACCGGGTGAAACGAGTCACTAGGCCTGGCGCTGTCTGCCTTGAGACCGAAGATGGCATTCCGGTGAGCAACCCCTGGAACATTGAGCATCTTCGTAAGTTTTACCCGTAAGGCGCGGTTGCCGGACCCTGTTCCGGCAACCACCTTTTGTACAAGTCTTGCCGCTGTTGCATGTAATCCTTTGTACAAAGCCAGGCGCAGACCCTGTGCATAAATAAAACTCATGTGCTCCGCACATCTTGTCAATTTCATGCTTTTTATTTTTATTTTGCATGAGTTGTCTGACACTTTGTGCAGCGCCAACCCCCGGTAAGCAATAACGAGCCATAAGGCTCCATGTCTTTATTTTCTCTTCTCTCTTTTTTCTCAAGGAAAGGAAGGTTCCCTCGCCCACAAGTTTGTCGGGGGGGAGGAGAAGATAATGGTATGGACCAGGCGTCGTTCAAGAAAGTTTTGTCTTGCCGGAAAGCAAACAACAGAAAAGCTAAGTTGCCAAAGTTTGAGCAATCAGATTTTTTAAATTTTTTAGTTATCTTCCTTGAACGACCATGCTTTGTATGGAAAACCTGTGCGCGAAGGAACCAGCTCGTGGCTAGTCGCGCCCTTACTTTGTTTCGAGTCCGCTCAAAACTTAAGTGAGCTGCGACTAGTTGTGACAAGGTTTCTTGTCGGTAACGGCACCGCCAGCAGGCTGCTGACGTTCCGCACTCAGCGCTCGCGGCAAAGGTGCCTGTGCCGGCAAGTTCCCTAGAAGCATAGGGCAAAAACATACAAAGGAAGGAATTGAGCAAAGGAAATAACATTACAATCAATACCCAAAATAGAGTTATATTACAAGATAGCTTGTCACGGCTCTGACAGGTTGTTTTCACAACCTGATCAGCAACAACAAGAAAAGAAGAAAACGGGCGGCCTAGTCCACGCGATCGCCCTCAACCCTCTTGATCCCGCTCACCTTGTCCATAATAGGTGCGACAAGGGCCTTGAGCGCCTCCATATCAGCTTCTGGCGGCAAGGTCCTGAGGACGTTGGTGAGGTTGAGGCCCGGGTTGCGGAAGGCCACCTTCACCAACACTTTTTGAAGAGCTCCCGCGCAGATCTTGTGTGACTCGTCGGCCAGCTGCTTTGGGATCCTCTCCCGGAGTCGCTGGAGGGCCGTCGCCACGCCTTTGAAGAACAAGGTGAGCTTGGCGCTAGATTGGAGGTTCTCGTCGGAGGGATACCCGAGATCCTCCATCCCCAGCTGCGCCAGCTCCCTGTCAATATCTGCGGCAGCGTTCACAAGACTCTCTGTCCAGTGCTCCACAGTCTCCCTGAAACTGTTCTGGGTGACAGCAATACTCTCCAGCGGCGCCTTGTCGGCCTTGATCTCCTCCTTCAAGGCCACCTCCTGCTCCCTGGCGCCGTCCAACGTCTTGGTCAAAGTGGTCAGCTTCAACTCAAGATCTGCGTTGGAGTCTTTGGCGGCGCCGAGCTCCTTGTCCTTCTCGGCGAGGCGGGCCTGCAGCTCTGAGTGGCTGTAGGCGTCTTTCTCCCGCTCATGCTTGAGCGCGGCAAGCTCCTCGCCGCTCGCCTTGAGATCGGCCTCCAGCTGTGCCACCTTCGTCTCCAACTCCTTCTTGGCGGCCTCGGCAGCAGCGGCAGCGTCCTCCGCTTGCTTGATAGCTCCGCCGAGTGTTCGCTCGCGCACGGCGAGATCCTCCTCGTGACTATCGAGGTTGACCTTCCGCTGCGCCAGCTCGCCCTCCTGCGCAGACAGCTTCTCAGCGGCAAGCCGCTGCTGCTCTTCGACGTCAGCCTTCTCGAGGAGGAAGGCCTTCTGCTCTTCGTCGAGCCGCTCCCGCTCCTCCGCCAGAGACCGGAGAGCTGCCTGGTTGATACCTCGAAGCTCCTCCGCGCGCTTCTCAATATCCGCTCCCGCCTTCGCGGCAAGCGCTTCGTGGGATTCCAGCTTGGCTTGCCGGGCACGGTAGAGCGACAACAGCTTCCGCAGCAGCCGCTCCTCCTCGGGCTCGCCGCTGCTGCTGCTTGGCGCGTCAACCAACGTCAACCCAGCGGAGGCGAGCACCTCCACATCAAAGCTTTCTCCTTCGAACGGCGCCCTGGACCTTGACGCCCAGGGGAGGTTGATGAAGACGCCATCGCCGGCCTTCAAGTAGACGCCTGGCTGGGGCTCTTCGGAGTCTGGCGCTGCGGCAGTGGCGGAAGGGTCGGTGGTCGGCATAGCGCCTGGCGCTCCTGCGGCCTCAGGGCCGTCAGTGCGATCGCCAGACCCCTCGTCAGCTGCTACGGCGGCAGCCTTGGCGGCCTCTTCGCCGGCGGGATCATTAGCGCCGGCCGCTTCTTCGGTGGCGGCGGCGTCGTCGACAGCAACCTCGGTCTCCATCGGCTCCACAGTAGATGGATCTGACGGCCGAAAAAGGAAGAAAAGTCAAGCAAATATCCAAAAAAGAAGATCAAACGAAGACGAACCCAAGGGAAGTTTTGAAGCAAGGAGTTTACCTGTATCGGGCTCTGCGGTTGTGGTCCCCACAGCCGGGGGGCCGCTGGTGTTGTCCCTTGCCAGAGACTCCTCCCTTGCCGGAGAATTCCCCCTTGCCGGAGAACTCTCCCTTGTCGGAGGATTCTCCCTTGCCGGAGAACTCTCCCTTGGCGGTGTGGTCGAAGCAGATGGCATGTCGGGAGCGGTCTCCGGACACTCCTGGTGGGGCTGCTCTGCTCCTACACAAACCAACGGTCAGACATCAGCAAACGAAGAGTATCCATGCGCGCCTAACAGCGGGAAGCGAACCATATACTTACGCTGGGGGCTGCGCTGGGGGCTGCTCTGAAGAATAGCTTCCGGATCCGGCAAGTTTGTCTCGGGCGCGCCCCCTGCTGGCACGGTGGGGTCGTCCTCGATGACAATCACCGGGACCTTGTCTCTCTTCGCCGCTCTTTGGGCCAGAGTCCTAAAAAGGGATGAGTTCAGAGTAAAGCAAATGAGATACAAGACAAAACATCAAGAATTGAAGAAATACAAGTACAACAAGAATCTTACTCTTCTTCTTCCTCGTCGGAGCTGAGCGCGGAGAAGTCAAAACCTGGCTCACCTCCGGCGCGAGGAGGCGGAGGAGTAGGATCCCTTGGCCGCTTGGCGGGAGCTGGAGCGGCGGACCGGGAGGACCTCGCTCCAGTTGCCGCAGCGGCGTGAGGTGCTTCCGCGGCAGCAGAAATTGCCGCGGTGGAGCATGTCGTGCGGCGCGGCGGGGGTTGACTCGTCTGCCGCTCCGCTGCGTCCCCGGCCTTGCGAAGACGCCTTCTTGGTGGAGCCGGGGGCTCTGCTTGTGGAGCCGGTGGCTCTGCTTGCAGCAAGCTGCCCGAAGATGAAGAGGAAGAGGAGCCGACCTCCAACGAGCCGCTCGTATCCTCGGCGGGCTCGCTCGGCCCGATGTCATGCCCGGCAGGCTCTTCCCCGCCGGCAAGCCCCTCTCGCTCGGCAAGGCTTGCCGCCTCTGCTGCCTCTGCCTCCTCCACGGTGAACCCAAACTCGCCCGCGGCTGCGGCTGCCGCCGCCTCTTCCAGCCTGGTGGCGATGCGCTTGATCTCCTCGTCGGTGGTGTCTCGGGTGAGGCCTTTCTGCTCGTCGGAGCGGATCGGCACCTCTACCAAGCCATCGAAGAACGCCTGCACAACGTCGTCTGCGGGCTCTATCCAAGCTGGGTCAATTCCATGCGAGTCGCACAGCGGCATCATTGCACGGATGCGGTCGAGCGAGGAGTTGTTGCATAGCG
Organism: Aegilops umbellulata; assembly: GCA_032464435.1. NCBI lineage: Eukaryota > Viridiplantae > Streptophyta > Magnoliopsida > Poales > Poaceae > Aegilops > Aegilops umbellulata. The sequence goes on from CP136055.1 coordinate 508,939,582, forward strand.
GAACGACAGCCCTCGGCAACCTGAACACTTCGGGATGCTGAGGGTCGTACTTGAACAACTCCTGGAGCATCGCGTTGAGCTCCAGAACAGTGAAGTTGAAGTTGAGGCCCGGACGCAGCCTCATGATATTCGCCGCGTTCTTGAACTCCCAGGCAGGTCTCCTCCTCTCCTGCAGGGGGGCGATGCGGCGGCAAAGGAAATCTGCGCCAACTGCGCCTACAGTGAGCCCGGCAAGCCTGAGGCGTTGGATCCGGGCGACGGCAATCTTCAGCTTGTCGTCTTCCGGGGCCACGTTGCTCCAATCACTGCCGCGCACTACTGGAGTTTGGCGCCGGGCGGTAAACGGCTGCGGGTTCTCCTCGACAATCCAGCACCAATCCGCCCTCCATTCCTCCCACTTGCTGCGGAACTCTCCCTCCAGATAAGCATCCTTCTTGCCGGCTTTCGAGATCCAGGCGATTCCGCCGGATAAAGGTTCTCCTTTCTCAACTCGGGGCGAAAAGAAGTGGCAGAAAAGGGCTACATTTGGGTGGACTCCGACAAAGTTTTCGCAGAGATGTGCGAAAACTGCCATGGTCAGGACAACATTGGGAGTGAAGTCAAGGAGGCGGAGCCCGTAGGTGTTCATAATGTCGCAGAAGAACTCAGAGAAAGGCGGGCAGAGCCCGCAGTAGAAGAACAAGGCGAAGAAAGGGTACCCAGTTGGAGCCATTTTCCAAGCGGCGGCTGGAAGTACCTTCGTGCGCGGGTGCGCCCGCGTCTCCGTCGACCAGAAGAGGTAGTAGTACTCCCTCAGATCCCCCGCGGTAAGCTTGGGGGGGGGGAGATTGCCCGCTCCTTCCGCAGCGCCGCGAGCCGCTGCGCCTCGGCCGACTTCACGACCTTCCCCTTATCGGCTTTCAGAGCCATGGCGGAAGTGGTGAGGGAGGTCGGCGGCGTGGGTGGTGCTGGTGGCGATGGGGGGCGAAGCGCTACTCTCTTTCGGCTTTGGGAAGAAGGGGAGTGGCGGAGATTTTCGAGGATGGAATAACAACGGGCAGATGGGCGAACTGCCCCTGTTTCCCCTGCTTATAAGGAGGGAGGGGGCCGACGTTTCACCTTTCCGAATAAAGAAACCACCCACGATCTCTCCCACGACACTGCAATCAACGCGTGTCGTTCGGGGAGAGCGCGGTGGATACGGAATAAGATACGGCGTGCCCCAGGCCGCGCGTGCCCGTGCCCTGTTTTGGGCCTGGCCCAACTGTGCTCGGCACCGTGTATGGCCCAGGCCCGGGGGCTCCTGTCGGTGTACTAGAGTAGGGATACCCTAGTATCCCGAACTTGTGCACGGGCAGTCGCAGCACCCCGCGGCAAGGCTTACCGGGCGACAGCCGAGGTCCTCTGTGGTTCCTTTGGAGCCATTCAAGAACAAAGTATTCAAGCCAACGAGACAAGGCCCCGGCAAGAGGAGCTTGCCGGGAAGGCCAATCAAGGCATCTCAAGGACCTCACCGCAACGCGCCACGCGTCCCGGCGAGGCCCGGTGAGCGGCAAGCCTCCGAACGCGACAAGGCAACGACCGCGGCAAGTTACCACTCCGTACCCACGCTCCAGCACATCCACCAACGTGTCGCTCTAGGGCCTTTCCAGGCGTACGTGGCGGGAGGCTGTGCAGCCAGCGGTAGGCGGTGGCAAGAGGCGCTGACAAGATTGCCATCATGGCGAACGGTGGCGTCCCTGACGGTCCCTTTTCTGCACTGTTTTGGTGACGCAGATGGGCATTTAATGCCCTTGTCCCCTGCCATCGGGGTTAGGTATGATACACTGTACAAGTAGGTGTACCAACTGCAACACCTTTCCATTTTTACCCTTGTCTATGTTGCCACCTGTTGGTGACCCCTTGAGCATATAAAAGGAGGCCCATGCGCAACGTGGAGGGGGAGGAGAAACAGCAGAACACTCACGCTCGGTCTCGTTACCTGCTGGTGTGTACTGTAGCACTCAGCGCTCCCGAGCAAGAACTCAATACAAACCACAATGCAGCAGTAGGAGTATTATCTCTCCGGAGAGCTCCGAAGCTGGGTAAACCGCTCGTGTGCTCTGCCTCGATCTGCTCTTCGTGCGACCTCCGCCCCCCCGCCGAACCGAAAGGGGCTCGGTCCCCATAGGTGCTCGTGGATCAGTTTCCCCGACATAGATGTTGTTGGGCCTCCAAGTGCAGAGGTTTGTATGACAATAGCAAATTTCCCTCAAGTGGATGACCTAATGTTTATCAATCCGTGGGAGGCGTAGGATGAAGATGGTCTCTCTCAAGCAACCCTGCAACCAAATAACAAAGAGTCTCTTGTGTCCCCAACACACTCAATACAATGGTAAATTGTATAGGTGCACTAGTTCGGCGAAGAGATAGTGATACAAGTGCAATATGGATGGTAGATATAGGTTTTTTTAATCTGAAAATATAAAAACAGCAAGGTAACTAATGATAAAAGTGAGCGTAAACGGTATTGCAATGATAGGAAACAAGGCCTAGGGTTCATACTTTCACTAGTGCAAGTTCTCTCAACAATAATAACATAATTGGATCATATAACTATCCCTCAACATGCAACAAAGAGTCACTCCAAAGTCACTAATAGCAGAGAACAAACGAAGAGATTATGGTAGGGTACGAAACCACCTCAAAGTTATTCTTTCCAATCAATCTGTTGGGCTATTCCTATAAGTGTCACAAACAGCCCTAGAGTTCGTACTAGAATAACACCTTAAGTCACAAATCAACCAAAACCCTAAGGTCACCTAGATACTCCAATGTCACCTCAAGTATCCGTGGGTATGATTATACGATATGCATCACACAATCTCAGATTCATCTATTCAACCAACACATAGAACCACAAAGAGTGCCCCAAAGTTTCTACCAGAGAGTCAAGACTAAAACATGTGCCAACCCCTATGCATAGGTTCATGGGCGGAACCCGCAAGTTGATCACCAAAACATACATCAAGTGAATCACGTGATATCCCATTGTCACCACAGATACGCACGGCAAGACATACATCAAGTGTTCTCAAGTCATTAAAGACTCAATCCGATAAGATTACTTCAAAGGGAAAACTCAATCCATTACAAGAGAGTAGAGGGGGAGAAGCAACATAAGATCCAACTATAATAGCAAAGCTCGCGATACATCAAGATCGTGCCAAATCAAGAGCACGAGAGAGAGAGATCAAACACATAGCTACTGGTACATACCCTCAGCCCCGAGGATGAACTACTCCCTCCTCGTCATGGAGAGCGCAGGGATGATGAAGATGGCCACCGGTGAGGGTTCCCCCCTCCGGCAGGGTGCCGGAACAGGGTCCCGATTGGTTTTTGGTGGCTACAGAGGCTTGCGGCGGCGGAACTCCTGATCTATTCTCGTCTTCGAAGTTATTAGGGTACGTGGGAATATATGGGTGAAAGAAGTACGTCGGTGGACCTCCGGGCTATCCACGAGGTGGGGGGCGCTCCCCCCACCCTCGTGGTCAGCCCGGGACTCCTCTGGTGAACTTCCGGTACTCCGTGAGCTTCTTCTGGTCCAAAAATAAGTTCTGTGAAGTTTCAGGTCAATTGGACTCCGTTTGATATTCCTTTTCTTCGAAACACTTAAATAGGCAAAAAAAATAGCAATTCTGGGTTGGGCCTTCGGTTAATAGGTTAGTCCCAAAAATAATATAAAAGTGGATAATAAAGCCCAATATTGCGCAAAACAGTAGATAATATAGCATGGAGCAATCAAAAATTATAGATACGTTGGAGACGTATCAAGCATCCCCAAACTTAATTCCTGCTCGTCCTCGAGTAGGTAAATGATAAAAAGATATGTGATGGACAAGACCCATCCGTTAGCTTAGCACTATGATCGTTTAGTTTTATTGTTATTGCTTTCATCACGACTTATACATGTTCCTCTAACTATCAGATTATGCAACTCCCGAATACCGGAGGAACACCTTGTGTGCTATCACACGTCACAACGTAACTAGGTGATTATAAAGATGCTCTACAGGTGTCTCCGATGGTGTTTGTTGAGTTGGCATAGATCGAGATTAGTATTTGTCACTCTGATTGTCGGAGAGGTATCTCTGGGCCCTCTCGATAATGCACATCACTATAAGCCTTGCAAGCAATGTGGCTAATGAGTTAGTTGTGGGATGATGCATTACGGAACGAGTAAAGAGACTTGCCGGTAACGAGATTGAACTAGGTATGATGATACCGACGGTCGAATCTCGGGCAAGTAACATGCCGATGACAAAGGGAACAACATATGTTGTTATGCGGTTTGACCGATAAAGATCTTCGTAGAATATGTAGGATCCAATATGAGCATCCAGGTTCCTCTATTGGTTATTTACCGGAGATGTGTCTCGGTCATGTCTACATAGTTCTCCAACCCGTAGGGTCCGCACGCTTAACGTTCGATGACGATTTGTATTATGAGTTATGTGATTTGATGTACCGAAGGTTGTTCGGAGTCCCGGATGAGATCACGGACATGACGAGGAGTCTCAAAATGGTCGAGACGTAAAGATCGATATATTGGAAGGCTATATTCGGACATAGGAAAGGTTCCGAGTGATTCAGGTATTTTTCGGAGTACGGGAGAGTTACAGGAATTCATCGTGGGAAGTAGTGGGCCTTAATGGGCCATGCAGGAAAGGAGAGAAGGGCCTCAAGGGGTGGCCGCGTGCCCCCCATGGAAAGTCCGAATTGGACTAGGGAGGGGGAGGCGCCCCCCTCTCTTTCCTTCTCCCTCTCCTACTCCTTCCCTCTCTCCCCTCTTGGAAAAGGAAGGGGACTCCAACTAGGATTGGGAATCCTAGTTGGACTCCCCCTATAGGCGCGCCCCTCCTAGGCCGGCCTCCTCTTCCCCCCTCCTTTATATACGTGGGCAGGGGGCACCCCAAAGGCACTCCAAGATTTGTCTTAGCCGTGTGCGGTGCCCCCCTCCACAGTTTTCCACCTCGGTCATATTGTCGTAGTGCTTAGGCGAAGCCCTGCATTGGTAACTTCATCATCACCGTCACCACGCTGTCGTGCTGACGAAACTCTCCCTCGGCCTCAACTGGATCAACAGTTCGAGGGACGTCACCGAGCTGAACGTGTGCAGATCGCGGAGGTGCCGTGCGTTCGGTACTTGGATCGGTTGGATCGGGAAGACGTTCGACTACATCAACCGCGTTACTAAACGCTTCCGCTTTCGGTCTACGAGGGTACGTAGACACACTCTCCCCTCTCGTTGCTATGCATCCCCTAGATAGATCTTGCGTGATCGTAGGTAAATTTTTTGAAATACTGTGTTCCCCAACACACATGCCCACCACGAGGATGTCGCTTTCGCACCCTCCTTATTTGAACAGACTGGATTCCAAATCTATCCCCAACCATAGGAGCGATCGCCTCGTGGGAGTAGGATCTGAAGAAACTTTATTCAACACCACCGCCGCCACCGCCACCACTGAGACGATAAACGGCCTAATAACTAAGCTACTTTGACTTAAAACTATCCACAGACGTGGATCCGGCGATCCCCTTACCACCGACGACCGAGGTCATCAGTGGAGAGGAGCCGTCAGAGGACGACGGCGGAGGAAGCCCCTAGCGGTGGGCACTGATGAGATCGCTTTTTCTTCCAGAGGAATAAAGGACTACGACTGGCTCATAGTGTCTTATAGAACGAAAAAGAGGCACACTATGGAGAATACATAAAAATTATATACATACGAGCACCACGCACAAAGTGCCCATGAAGCCTAGGTAAGAAAATAAATAAATCATATTAGGAGAAAGATGAACCAAGTTAGTGACAAGAGACATGTTTCACAGACAGATTAAAGTGACATTGAGGTGGTGGCCTAGGAATAAATTTGTTTCTCCAGGCTGCAAGACAAATTAAAGTGACATTGAGGCCACTTAAACAATACCGGCCTAAGGCATATAGAATTATCAGCCGCAGTCAGTCGACTTTTCTCAAGGGGTGTAATATCCTCGAGGGACCGGTAGTCCTGCAGGAGATTGTCCATGAGCTCAAACGAACTAGGCGACCAGCCATGCTCCTCAAGCTGGACTTTGAAAAAGCATACGACCGAGTGAACTGGGAGTTCATTCGCGAGGTCCTCGTTCGTAAGGGCTTCGAGTCAGGATTTGTTCATCGTGTGATGCAGCTGGTCTCGGGGGGGGGGGGGGGGTAGACGGTGGTGTCGATAAACGGAGAAGTTGGGAACTTCTTCCGCAACAAGAGAGGGTTGAGGTAGGGAGATCCTGTTGGAAATATGCCCTAGAGGCAATAATAAAAGCATTATTATTATATTTCCTTGTTCATGATAATTGTCTTTATTCGTGCTATAATTGTGTTATCCGGAAATCGTAATACATGTGTGAATAACAGACAACAATATGTCCCTAGTAAGCCTCTAGTTGACTAGCTCGTTGATCGACAGATAGTCATGGTTTCCTGACTATGGACATTGGATGTCATTGATAACGAGATCACATCATTAGGAGAATGATGTGATGGACGAGACCCAATCCTAAACATAGCATAAGATCGCATAGTTCGTTTGCTAGAGTTTTCCAATGTCAAGTATCCTTTCCTTAGACCATGAGATCGTGTAACTTCCGGATACCGTAGGAGTGCTTTGGGTGTGCCAAACGTCACAACGTAACTGGGTGACTATAAAGGTATACTACGGGTATCTCCGAAAGTATCTGTTGGGTTGACACGGATCGAGACTGGGATTTGTCACTCCGCTTGACGGAGAGGTATCACCGGGCCCTCTCGGTAATGCATCATCATAATGAGCTCAATGTGATCAAAGTGTTTGATCACGGGATCATGCATTACGGTACGAGTAAAGTGACTTGCCGGTAACGAGATTGAACGAGGTATTGGGATACCGACGATCGAATCTCGGGCAAGTAAAATACCGATTGACAAAGGGAATCGTATACGGGATTAATTGAATCCTCGACATCGTGGTTCATCCGATGAGATCATCGTGGAGCATGTGGGATCCAACATGGGTATCCAGATCCCGCTGTTGGTTATTGCCCGAGAGCCGTCTCGGTCATGTCTTCATGTCTCCCGAACCCGTAGGGTCTACACACTTAAGGTTCGGTGACGCTAGGGTTGTGAAGATATGTATATGCAGTAACCCGAATGTTGTTCGAAGTCCCGGATGAGATCCCGGACGTCACGAGGAGTTTCGGAATGGTCCGGAGGTAAAGAATTATATATAGGAAGTGCTGTTTTGGCCATCGGGACAAGTTTCGGGGTTATCGGTATTGTACCGGGACCACCGGAGGGTCCCGGGGGTCCACCGGGTGGGGCCACCTGCCTCGGGGGGCCACATGGGATCTAGGGGGTGCGCCTTGGCCTACATGGGCCAAGGGGAACCAGCCCCAAGAGGCCCATGCGCCTAGGGTGGGGAAACCCTAAAGGGGGGCGCCCCCTTGCTTGGGGGGCAAGCCCCCCACCCCTTGGCCGCCGCCCCCCCTAGGAGATTGCATCTCCTAGGGCCGGCGCCCCCCCCCTAGGGGGCTATATAAAGGGGGGAGGGGAGGGGGGCAGCCGCACCCTGGTCCTTGGCGCCTCCCTCTCCCTCTCCAACACCTCCTCCTCCTCCGTAGAGCTCGGCGAAGCCCTGCCGGAGTACTGTAACTCCACCATCACCACGCCGTCGTGCTGCTGCTGGAGCCATCTTCCCCAACCTCTCCTTTGCCTTGCTGGATCAAGAAGAAGGAGACGTTACGCTGACTGTACGTGTGTTGAACGCGGAGGTGCCGTCCGTTCGGTGCTAGGATCTCCGGTGATTTGGATCACGTCGCGTACGACTACCTCATCCCCGTTCGTTGAACGCTTCCGCTCGTGATCTACAAAGTGGTATGTAGATGCAATCTCTCTCCCATGACTCGTTGCTTAGATGAACTCATAGATGGATCTTGGTGAAACCGTAGGAAAAATTTTAATTTTCTGCAACGTTCCCCAATAGATCCCTCCTCCCCTCCAATCTTTAATTTTGTTGCCGACGCCCTCTCGTCCATGATTACCAAGGCGAAGGGCGCCGGCCACATCCGCGGTGTTGTTTCCCACCTCATTCCAGCAGGGGTCACACACCTCCAATACGCGGACGATACCATGCTGCTTTTTGAGCCGGATGATCACAGTATTGCCTCGATCAAGCTCATCCTCCTGGCCTTCGAGATCGTCTCCGGCCTCAGGATTAATTTCCTAAAAAGTGAGGTCATTGCCATTGGGATGGCCGCATCTCTTGCTTTGCGAGTAGCCAACTTGTTGAATTGTAAGCTTGGGAGCTTCATGTTTTAATACTTGTGCCTCCCTATCTCTGACAAACACATGTCTATAAAAGAGTGGGAACCCCTGTACGGCAAGGTGGCGAACCGGGTCAGCCCTTGGCGTGGGCGGTTCATGTCCTCGGCTGCTAGGCTCATCCTGACGAATACTAGTCTCTCCTCGCTTCCCATGTTTACCATGGGCATGTTCCTCCTAGCAGACGGCGTCCATGCCAAGCTTGACACCCCCCGATCCATGTTTTTTTGGGAAGGAACTGGATCCAAAAAGAAGTACCACTTAGTAAAGTGGGTTGCGTTATGTAGGCCTAAGAAATTGGCGGCCTTGGGATTATAAACTCCAAGCTTATGAACATAGCCCTTCTCTCAAAATGGCTTTGGAAACTCGCCCAAAATGAGCAGGGGCTCTGGGCGGATATCCTTCAAGCAAAATACTTCCCTGGCGAGAATTTCCTTACTTCCAAGGCCAAGGGGTCGACATTCTGGAATGGGATCTAGACTGTCAAACCGGCCTTCGCGCTTGGAGCCCAGCTTTGCGTTAACGACGGCAGATCCACGCGATTCTGGTTAGGCCACTGGTTTGGTCAGGAGCCGTTGTGGCGTAGTCACCCATCCTTATACCAACTTGCTACCAACATAGATATCCTAGTTGTTGATGCGCTTAGAACCAACTCGCCAGCCATTACTTTCAAAGGGCCTCTTTCTGACGCTGAACGTGCTGGTTGGGATGAGTTACGCGGTGACCTTGCGGCAATGTCGTTGCGCCCCGAGGCCGATACGGTCTCTTGGTCCCTCACGAGCTCGCGGAAATTCTCGGCTAAGTCCCTGTACAATAAATTGACGGAGGGCCCGGCATTGGACATAGCTGGGGGCTATGGAAAGTGAACATCCCCCTCAAAATTAAAGTCTTCCTTTGGCAAATGTTCCGCGACCGACTCCCGTCCTCTAACAACATAGCAAAACGGAACGGGTCATCCGATGGCAATTGTGTGATGTGTGGTGCGCACGAAGATGCAAACCATATCTTCTTCAATTGCCATCTCGCTCGCTTCGCTTGGAGTGCGGTCCGGAAGGCCTTTGATCAAAATTGGAACCCACACTCGAGTAGTGACCTCCGCGGCATTCTTCTGGCCCATAGGGGTGGGTTCGGTAGAGTGCTTTGGAGATGCGTAGGGGCGCTGTTATGGGCTCTATGGAAAACTAGAAACAAATTCACCATAGAACACAAATTTCCCTCTCACCCCGCTGACATTGTTTTCAAATGACATATGTTCCTTCAGAGTTGGATGTCGTTGGGGGAAACGGCGAGACGCTAAGAAAATGCAGGAGGCGATGGAGCGGATTCGACTAATCCAGATTGCGGCACGCCACTAGAAGTCGACGACCAGTCCTCTCATTGTCGGTGTTGGCATGTTAAGACTTTTGCCTTATCTATCTCAGGCCTAGGCCGGTTGCATGTTAAACTTAGGCTTCGGCCTCTTTCATTTCTTTTCGTTTTAGACTGTGTTGTCTGTTGGATGCTGCCTGTTCGAAGGCTTTATTAATTTAAAACCGGAGAAGCATCTCCGTTGTAAAAAAAACATTGAGGCCACTTTCCATGACAGCCGCGCCCGGCGACTCACGTATGGTACGCGGGGGTGGTCGGCGCAAGCACCCGCGTGTGTACGTGCACCCTCCTCGGGGCCGTACGCGAGAAAACAGGGGCCCGGTACAAAATCAAAAATTAGGCCCTCGATAGCAATGGAAATTAGGAAACGATATTAAAAAAAAGGAAATTATGACATGTTGGCAGTACAATTGTTTGAAGAACTACATCTTGTCGAAAAGTGAAAAGTAGTACATTTCTATAACAAAAAGACATCGCAAACAAGAAATCTAAGAGGCAACTACCATTTACTGTTTGGGAGTATGAAAAACAGAACATCGAAAAAAAGAAGGACGAAACAACTTTGATAGATTTGGGAAGGAGATATGAGGCAGCAGAGCGTGGCGCTCTAGTCCGGATCAGGGCCTGGTCTAGTCGTCCCTCTTGCTGAATCAGAGACCAAGCGATAGGGCTTTGGCTTCCAACTCCAATCGTCGCACCCAAATTACTGGCAGGCAAGCAGAAACAGAGAAAGAATTCCGGATGAAAACATCGAATAACCAGATGGTGGATTGAGGTGGTACATACCTATTCAGATTCAGCCGAGGAACATATTTATTTTCGAAAATGCGTAGGAATTAAGAACATGTACAGTCGGACTTGACAAATCCAACCCATCAAACGCCCGCGGACAAGCCGGGCGCGTCCGCGGACAGTGACCGGGCACACCTCATATTTACTTCTTTACATACAAGTCTCTCATATGCATCCCCTAAATCCATACAAAATCATGCATAATATATATAGCTACGTACTACGTTCTATACTAATCAAATTTCGTTGTTGTCGGAGATGGCCCGAGTCGCATGCACCAGAGCCAAAGCCGCCAGCGCCAGAGCCTGGGCCGCCTCCATCTATTGCCGACGGCGACGCCTTGCCTCCGGAGCCAACTCAGAGTGGATGAAGCTCAGGATGGCGTGCTGCTCCGGCTACACGCCCACGTCCTCCTCCATCGCCAGCGCCTCCTCCTCCCCCACATCCAGCTTCGACGCCGGCTCCTGCTCCTCCTCCTCTTCCTCGTCTGACGGCTCCTGCTCTTCCTCCACCGGCACCTCCTCTTCCTCCACCTCCGGTTCCAGAGGTAGCCCCGCTTTCCTACGGATCCGGACCTGCTCAAGGAGGAAGAGACGGTGCTGGATCGTGTAGTAGCGGCGGCGTGGGGGCATGGCTAACGGGCTCGAGTGGCGGCGGAGGGAGGGAAGAGGCGGATATGCTAGGGCTGGGGGCGCTAGCCGGCTTAAATAGTCGGGCAAGACACTATCCGGCCTGCCGGAGTGACGCCACGCGGCGACGGACGCGGCGTCCTCGGACCGTTGGGTTTCCGGGCGTTTCCATGTGGGGCGCCTTCGTCAGGCCGACGTGGTGGGCGCGCTGGATATGAGGGGGTGTCGGTCAGCCCAGACGTTTGAGGGTCGTTTGAGAGGCCCGTCTGAGTCAAAAAAACCGTGACCAAGCGGCCTGCCCGGACGTTTGAGACGGGTTTGAGGGGCCCAGTTGTAGATGCTCTAATCCAAGGCATAAGAATAGCAGCTTGGATTACTTGTGTGCTGAAGCCGTTTAAACACTTGCTCTGGAAGTGGAAGAGAATAGGGTTTTTACGGCACCCTATACTGCTACTGGGGAGGGAGCAGTATCTGTGCGATCCCATCGTTCCGAAACGGAGGCAAAAGATTTGCCTCATCCATTAATTAAGAAGAAGTTTGGAGTTGCTTTTACAAGGAAAGCTAAACAAGAATTACAAGGCCACTACTCTCCCGATATGATGTGGCCCAAATGTTTTGCACCCGCGTTGACCCAAAGCCTTGCCTCGGCTTGGATGTTTGATAATAGGATGGACGGAAGAGTAAACTTGTGCCGGAACACCCAAGCATTCCTTCCGCACCAAATGGTCCAGCATGTTAGCATGGTGAGGGAGGCTATCGCCTTCCGATTCGGCATGCTGTCGCCCGACATGTTGGTCCACCAGTCCTTGATGGAGCGTTGAGTCCCCCAAGTTGAGAAGTCGATGAAGTCGAGATTGAGCCAGCCCTTGATCATTCCCCACAGCCTGATGGAGAAACGACACTTGTAGAAGATGTGCCTGACCGTCTCCGCTGTCTGCTTGCAAAGCGGACAGAGCCCGCAGTTAGGCCACCCCCTTTTTTCCAACCGATCCGCCGTCCAGACACGGTTTTAGATCGCCAACCAGGCGAAAATTTTCATCTTAAGGGGAGCCCAAGCCTTCCAGACCGCGGCGCCCATGGGTGAGCAGAACGACCCAAGAAGTTGGGCGTGGTATGCGGAGGTGGCGGAGTATGACCCGTCCGTCATGTGCTTCCAAATAATGGTGTCCTCGATGTCCACCACCATCGGTATGGCCCTAACGCGAGCCCCAAGAGTGATAGTTTGACGAATGTGCTCCATCGTCCAGTTGTCGAGGGGCTTGATTTTTGTTAGCCAATTTTCCTTTTCGTACATGGCATCCATGAATTTCCGCTTCTTCTACTTGGAAGCCTCGAAGATGAGAGGGGCGATGTCGGGCGGCTCTTCTCCATTTACCCAAGGGGAGTCCCAAAATGACGCACGCGCACAGTTGCCGATGGTGATGTGTGAGGATGCATAGAAGAGGTCACGATCAAGCTCATCACAAGGGTTTGCCATACCCATCCATTCAAACCATCCCACCGTCGATTTTTATATAAGGGTAGTACATACATTTCTGGTTCAAAAACTTACGGTGAGAAAAGAAAAAACTCTTGTTCGCAAAGGGAATTGCTCCGGTGGGCCAATACTTCGGAATGCATCGTGCACACGCCGGTGACGGCGGCGGTGACGACCAGGGCACCAGCAGGTTGAGCCCTGCCTGGGTGAGCCTCCGAGCACACAACGTGGTTGTCGATTTTAGAGCAAAGGTAGATGAGCAGCTGCACGTCCCACAAGCTAGTCCAAAAGAGAGCGGTGGGGGAAAAAGACGAACATGGGCGTAGCGAGGACATGGTTAGCACGAGCTAGGCGAGGTTTCGCCGCGCTCCGGCACTCACCTAGCTGCAGCTCTTCGGGAGGCTCTTCGTCAACGGCAGCAACCTTGTCCGCTGCCGCCGTGAACCAAGCACAATACGCGCGATGCTAGGTCGAGGATGGGGCGCACGGCGACGGGCCATAACGTCGTAGTCGTACAAGCATCAGTCCACCATCACGGCGGATTAATGGGACGAGTGCCCTGGGGCCACTGCTTTTCATTGCGTATAGACGGAAAAAAATGTTACAAAGCAAGATTACAGAGAGGGAAGGGGGAAGAACAACACATCACATTAGTCTGGCTCTAGAGGTCTCTCTACTATTGCCAAGACACGTCGCCGTCCAGCATCAACCCAGTCCTGGGCCTCTAACTGAATTTTTTCGAACAGCCTTGCAGAGGTACACGACGTGTTCCTGAAAATTCTTTCGTTTCTCTCCTTCCATAGCATCCATCATACGAGGGCCATGACCGATCTCCACGACTTTGCCGTCTCCTTGTTCATACCCTGAGAAGAGCGTTGCCACCAGTCTATCATGTCTTCATTGCCATTGATATTCAGGCTCTGGGGGAGGCCCAGCTTCCTGATTGCTAAGTGCCAAATCTCCTTGGCGTAGGGGCAAACTGAAAGGAGGTGGGAGGCACTTTCAGGAGCTTGCAAGCACAAGGAGCAGGTGGGATTATGTGGCCAGCCTCTCTTAGCTAGGTTATCAACGGTTAAACACTTTCCTTGAGCCGCGAGCCACACAAAAAATTGACATTTTGGCGGCGCGTCCGAGCTCCAGGCAAGTTTGGCGAAGAGCGGCTTGATCTGTGCCGACAGCATGGCAGCAGAAGCAGAAGCAGCCGAGAAAGTACCATTAGCTGTCCATCGCCAGGTCAAGGAGTCAGGCTGGTCCGGGATGAGGTGGGTGTGTTGCACAACATTCCATAGGCTTGAGAACTGGTCGATGGAGGCAGCCGAGAGGTTGGCTTTGAAGTGTCTCGTCCATTTGTCATCCATTACAGCAGCCTTGACGCTTATAGTTTTGAGAGTGCATTGCTTGAACAAATCTGGAAATTTTGTGCAGAAGCTTTCCCTATTATGCCAAGGGTCGGTCCAGAACTGAGTTAGGCCCCCATCTCCAATGGAGAAATCCACCGAAGCCTCAAATAAAGAACGAACACATCTGTCCACAGGGAGCGACAGGCCAATCCAAGGTTTTGAAGTGTCCATCCAGGAGAGCCATAGCCATCTACATCTCATCGCGACACTTTTTTGATTCAAACATGGGATACCAAGGCCACCCAGTTTTTTTGGGAGACAGACTTGCTTCCAATTCACCAAGCATTTTCCTCCAGTTGCAAAATCCTTGTTTGCCCACAAGAAACCACGACAACACTTATCAAATTTCTTGACAGCCCAACTAGGCGGGTCAATGGCCATGATCTGAAATAATGGAAGTGCATAAAGCACCGAGGTGACAAGAGCCAGCCTCCCAGCCGTGGGCAAGTTGAGCTTGTTCCACCCAGAAGTGTTGCGGTGGAGTTTATCAAAAACCGGCTGGTAATGCACTCTTTGCAGGCGAGAATAGCTAAGAGGCATACCCAAGTACGTGACGGGTAATTCCTTGATCGGGCAGCGCAAGAGTGCAGCAAGCTCCAGGAGATTGATGTCATCACAACGAATGTGGCAGAAGCTGCTCTTGAGAAAGTTTGTCCTTAGGCCGCTTGCGTTGTCAAAGGCATCTAGAATAGCTTTGGACGCAGTGATCTCATGGGTAGTTGGCCTGACAAACATCATCACATCGTCTGCATATAATGAGATTCTGAGGTTAGGTATGCAGCGGCCAAAAGGGGCCAGCACGCCAGCTTGCACCGTTGTACGCACCATTGCATCAAGTAAGTCCATGACAAGGACGAAAAGCAGCGGTGAAAGTGGGTCACCCTGCCTAAGGCCCTTGCGATGGAAAATTTTCTCAGAAAGCTCGCCATTGACAAGAACCCGAGTGGAAGAAGAAGCAAGCATCGCAACAATCCAGTTTCTCCACTTTTGTCCAAAACCTTTCGCGGTGAGGACCTCAATCAGGAACTCCCATGAGACACTATCAAACGCCTTTTCAATATCCAGTTTCAGCATCACGGAAGGGATTTTCTTCAGGTATAGCGATCTGACCATTCCTTTAACAAAGACAAAATTGTCGTGGATTGCTCTGCCCTTGATGAATGCACTCTGCGAAGGGAGCACCAGGTCTTTCATCATTGGTTGCAATCTTCTTGCAAGGACCTTCATGATAATCTTCGCAAAGAAGGAGAGCAGACTAATAGGCCTATAGTCTTTAGCCTCTTCCGCATCTGCTCCCTTGGCGATGAGAATGATGATTGCATTGTTAAGACTAGCAAGGTTTCGGACGTTGCAACACTCAAAAGCCTTGATCGCCAGCATGACATCCCCTTTTACAATGTCCCAACACTTTTGGAAGAACAGTGCCGTGAATCCATCAGGCCCAGGGGCTTTTCTTGGGTTTAGGTCCATAATTGCAGCCTTAACTTCCTGCTCAGTGAAGGGGCACTCCAGACCTGAGAGATCTTTTTGGTTTATGCCCAATTCAGTGAAATTCAGACAGCAACCTCTCTGTTTCTTAGTTCCAAGGACCGAGGAGAAATGCTCCCAAATAGCTTGCAACTTTTCATCCTGGCCAGTCACCATCGTACCATTATGCTTAATACTAAGGATAAGATTCTTACGCCGTCTCGCGGAAGCCTTTGCATGAAAAAATTCAGTGCTCGCGTCACCGTCTTTCAACCAGTCAATTCTAGCCCTTTTCCGCCAGTGAGCTCGCTGGATCGCTGCAATGCCCAGAAGATTCATTTTCAGGGATGTCCGAAGGCGACGCTCGCTGCTAGTGAGATCTCTTCCGTCCATAGCCGCATCCAACTTTCCAATGAGCTCACTAGAGATGGCTGCTCTGAGCTTAAGATCGCCAAGGTGGGAGGAACTCCACTTCTCCAGAGCCCTAGCAGTGTTGGTGAGCTTGCAATGCAACACAAGGTATGGATCGGAGCATCCGGTTGGCTTTGCCCAGCAATCATTCACCACCTGTTGAAAGCCCTCGAATCCAGTCCAGTAGTTATCAAATCTGAAATGTCTTGGGGGTGTGAAGGTGGCATTAGTGGAGAGTAGCAGGGGACAGTGGTCTGAAATGTCAGTCGACAGGGCAGCAAGAATGCAGTTTGGGTGAACAGCCATCCAATCATCATTGTATAGTACTCTGTCAAGTTTCACTTTGGTTGCATTTTGCTGCTCATTCGTCCAGGTATATTTTCTCCCGTGCAAGTACAAATCTCTAAGCTCAAGCTCATTGATGAATCTCCTAAAAGCAGCCATCATTCTCCTATTCAAGTTCAAATTACTTTTATCAGCAGCATCAGCAATCAAGTTAAAATCCCCGGCAAAAATACACGGCAAAGCAGAGGAGCAAAGAGGTCTCAAATCTTCAAGGAATTTCAGCTTGTCTGAGTCAGATTGTGGTCCATAGACAGTCACAACTCTGAATTTTATCCCAGTCAATTTCCAACAACAATCAACAGCTAAAAAGGAGCGGTGGCACTCCTGCAAGTCAACATCAACCAGGGCTGGATCCCAAGCCATGATGATGCCCCCTCTGGTTCCCGATGCAGGCGAGTACAGAAATTCAGAACAACTAGAACCACAAACTTGCTTTACCAACAGTTGATCGACATGAGCTAATTTTGACTCTTGCAAACAGATAATCGCCGGTTTGTGCTTGGAAACAACATCACGGACCACCCCACGGCGAGCTGGGCAGTTTAGGCCTCTAACATTCCAAACTAGGATACTTGTACTAATCATGACAATAAATCGACATAGACTGCAACTAGCATGGCAATTCAGACATGGCGACCCTTCCTCCCCTTTTTAACAGTAGCCGCTTTCGACAGTGCCGTGAGCGCCTGAATCTGCGGCTCAGACAGTGGCTTCTTGAAGGTCAGCTTATACCTTTCGAGAGCGATCTCCTCTTCTTCTTCACCCGGCTCCGCGATGGCGAGGCCCCTCTTCTCGACAATGATCCTTCGGGCCATCCGCAGAAAGACATTTCCTCCTCCAGTGATTGCATCCTTGCGGTGCTGGAGCCTGGAGCTTCTTCTGGTAGCAGTCGTCGGGGGGCGACGGCTCTGCTTGAGTTTGGAGGGAGGCGGGGATGGTGGTCTGGCGAGGAGCGGCGCCGAGATCGGCGATGTTAGGCGGCAGAGCAGGTCCTGGATGGGGTGCGGCGGCGTCGTGATCTGGCGAGGCGACTCACAACTTTCCAAGCCGTCGGGGGCCTGCACTGTGTCCAGCCCAGCGAAACTGGAGGCGGGCGCGTTGGGCTCGGCCTGCGGGGCGAGGTCCAAGGAGCCGAGCACAACCGCCGGGGCGCTCGACTGGTCGACCGCGTCCAGGTCAGCAGCATGCAATGTTGACTGGTCGATAGGTCCATCTCCATCCAGCTGTAGGTGCCACAGAGAGACGCCAGAGCCAGCCGGCAAGGAGGCCATCTCAGGGGCAAGACGCAGGCTGCTCTCCAAGTTTTCAGGGGCATCGGGTTGGGCGTCAATCATCAGAAGGGCAATGTGGTGGCCCTCCTCAACCTCTTGCCTGGCGGGAGCCGACACGTCTAGAGCCTGCAGAGCACGCTGAGGCTCGACGACAAGCGAAGTCAGGCGGTGTGGTGATGACGCAGCATCAGGGACGGCGCCGTCAGAGACGTCGTTAACATGCAGATCACCAACCGGCACGTCGTCCATGCACGGGGCTCCCGCAGCAACAGCGCTGCAAGGGCAAGCATCAGCCTCCGTCAGGTCGGGGGCAGCCGGTGCAGCCAGGTCCACATCGGCAGGCGCGGCATGGCCCGCCTCGGCGAGCGCGACCTGGCCAGCAGCGTCAGGCACGGCAAGGACAGAGGCGCCCTGGGGCCCACAGTTAGTGGAGGTGCGGTTGCGGAAACGGCCGCCACCATTCTGATGCCCATGGGCCCGGCCGCGATCCGAGAGGGGCATGGACTGGGACTCGAGGAAGCGGCGGTAGTCATCGTCGGCGAAGCCGCGAGCCCAAGGCATTGGGTGCTCCTCAGGCGGCGGCCCGTCGTCATGGTCGTCAGGTTCGCCACGCGGCCCAAGCCGCCAGGGGGTGGCCGCCGGCCTAGCCGGGTAGAACGCAACGGAGTCGACATGGACGAGGACCCTGTGGTGGAGCAGCCGCGGGATGTGGTCGGTGCACGCGCATGTCTCTCCATCTACACCATCTTCAGCGAAACCAATCGGCATGGAGACGTGCGCCAGGGGGTTGGAGCAGGCCTTGCGCTCACCGCGCACGGTCATGGTGGCGACGGTGGGCACCTCTTCGAGGTCCTCGACCCAGGCAGTGGCCACAAAGTAGGAGAGATCCTCCTTGTCCAGCGTCTCGGTAGCTACCCGGTAGATCAAGCACTCAGGCAGCATCTGCTGAACCCGGTTAATCGACCAGGCTTGAGGCGGCAGGTCCTCCAGCAACAGTCGCACGCTGTAGCGGTTGACGTGCGAGGATGCGAAGGAGAGGCCAGTCCAGCGACGAACAAGGATGGGGACGCCATGGAAGTGGAGCATGTTCTTGGCGGCGACTACGGCGTACCAGCGGTTGTCGGTGAAGCGTACCAAGAAACCGTCGTGGTAAAGCGACACCTGGAAGGCACTCGGCGGCACGTCCGGGAACTCCGAGGTGATGCTGTCGGCGATGTTCCCAGGCAGCAGAGTGGGCCGCGTGCCGGCGACGATGAGCACCAGCGCGGAACCCCGCAGCTGAGCCTCCTCTGCTTCCATCTCGTCGTCAGGCTCGATGAGGCAGTTGGTTCGCCTTCCCCGGCTCGCCGCAGGCGCCAGAAAGTCGTAGGTGGCCATGGTCAGTGCCGGCGCTGATGGAGAAGCAGCAGCGGGCGCGGCCAGAGCCACGTCAGTGGTCAGAGGAGGGAAACAGAGGCGCGAGCGGACCGGAGCGCGAGTAGACACCGGGTGGTCGGGGGGAAGATAAGCCTGGAGTGCACCGGAGGCAATGGCGGGCGATGCGAAGGCGGCGGCGCACCGTCTAGCGTGGAGAGGGGCACACGGGGCAGGTGCTTACGACGGCAGAAACGCGCCGTGTGGTGCTCACGAAGACAGTGGAGGCAGCGGGTTGGGTTGCGGCAAACGGCTACCTTGTGCTTGTTGTCGAGGCAGCGGAAGCAGCGTCCGTGAACGTCCTGCTTATAGTCCGAGCCACCATTGAAGTTAGCCGCAGAGGAGCGTTGGCTAGCCATGAATGCCGCCTCCTGAGAAGGAAGCTTGCGCCCATGCCCACTACCCCTCCTACTGACAACTTGCCAGCCATGGGCAGCGCCAGTCCCGCCGCGACCCGCGTCCGCCTCCTTTGGGGTCTGCGGTGGACTGGCAGACGGTGCAGGTACCACCACCGTAGAAAGCAGCCTTGGCCGCGGAGGAGGTGGCGGCAAGGTCGCCGTAGGGGCGGCAGGTGGCGTCCTAGCCACGTCCGCGAAGATGGCACGCGCAAGGATCCGAGGCGGGGAGAGCGGAGAGCCATCAATGTAGGAGGCAGGCGCAGTGAAGGAGACACATCCAGCGGATACAGCAGATCCGGGGGAGTAACTCGTCCCGCCCACCTCGAAGCAAGGACGCAGTGGGGAGGCTGTGGCTGCCATAGCCGGAGCGCACTATGGCAGGGGGTCGCCGGTGGACGCCGGTGCCTGGGAGGCACAAGCACGGCGTGGGGAAGTACCGACTTGTGGACGACGCTGAAGTTCAGGCCATCGATGCCGGCAGCAGCACTGCCCCATCGTTGGATATGCCTGTCGGCTGCACGACGTGTGTGCAGTTTCCTTTGCACAGCAATTTCGTTAGTATTTCTGCAAGGAACACCTGGATGTGTAGTGCTGCTACCGTGTGTAAAATCGGAGGCCTAACTGGGGTCCCTGTGCAGCTGAACACCCTGCACAGGTGTCCCGTACAGGCCCCCTCCTGGTGTGTGCGCGCCAGCGCGTGCGTGCTCCTGTTTCCTGCGAGTGGCGTGCGTTCATGCATGCCTGCGTGATTCTATATACTACTCCCTTCGTTCTTAAATATAGGTCTTTCTAGAGATTTCGACAAGCGACTACATACAAAGCAAAATAAGTTAATCTACACTCTAAAATGTGTCTATATACATCCATATGTGATAGTCCATTTAAAATCTTTAAAAAGACTAATATTTAGGAACGGTCGAACGGAGGGAGTAGTAGCAATCACCCTCGTCCAAATAATAATACTTCAGACTAGGGATTGGGGCTGGGGCCCCTTCGGGTGAAAAAACACTACTACTACTACTACGTACTTCCTCCTTTTCAGTTTATATGGCTCAAATCTGAAATCTCATCAACCAAGGCATATGGTGAATGAAGGAATGTATCTCGTACTTTACAAAACTATCCAAATTAAACTGATGTATTAATTTGAATTAATTGTAGTGCATGCATGTTTGACCACTAGATGAGTAGGAACATTGCATGCATTGGTGTATTCCTTTTTAATTCTTGCATGCAAAGATTGAATGCCCCTCGGAATCATAAAATGAGATGGAGATGAGCCCTATAAATTGGAAAAACAAAAAAATTGAGATAAGCCCTATAAACCGAAAAGGAGGGAGTACCAAACATGGCCTAAGGCTATAACCAACTCCACCATCATAATTCTAATTAATTAGAGGATAAAGGCAGTTCCAACAGTCAACCCACAGCCCAAAATAAAGCACAGTTTTCACAACCAAAATAAAGCACAGTTTCCTTCCTTCCCGAATTAGTTGTCAACAATTCCGGACGGAGGTATATTTGCTTTCCTTCTGTTACCTTCTCTCACAGACCCCCCCCCCCCCCCCCCACACACACACACACACACACTCTCTGCTTTCCTTCTTCTACCTCAAGCCCCCACTTTGCTGTCCTTCTGTTACCTGCACTCGACCATAAATATTTCCTTTCTGCTGTCCTTCTGTTACCTGCACTCGACCATAAATACTTGCTTCCTGCATCAATCGAATAAACCCCTCTGACCAAACCTCCACTCTAGGAGGAAGCTGAGACAAGGCATGAACTCCTGCTGTCAAGGTCCTTCCGTCCCTGTCCCTAGAAGAAAAAAAAATCAATTGACAATCAGTCAATGAGTACACGTGTCCAACCCCCCCAAAAAAAACAAGGCATTTGTTACCTTCTCTTCCTCTCCTGTTCACTGAAGTCAAGTAGAGCCAATCCTACCTTGAATCCAGACCTTGGGTCAGTTATACCCCCTATTATGCCATAGTAGGCCTCAAATATTCCCTCCCTAACTTTGGTACTATGATCCTCATCCTTATCCTCTGACTTGACCTGAGTAAGCTTTTCCACAACTAGAAGCTTTTCCATAACTAGAGGCAGGTATTTCTCAAATTTCTCACCAAGAGCAAGAGCAATCTGTCCAATGCTTGATAGAATTGGAGGCTGAAGTGTCACTTCTGTCATACCTTGGCACAGAACATCCATAATATGATCAAAGGATGGCACCACTTCTTCCTTTTTCCCCTTTTTTCCCAAGACTTGGCAAATATCACACATCACTTCTAGATAAACTGGAAAGAGTCGCTTCACACTAAAATATTGTAGCAGCATAGGCATGTGTTGTCCAAAATCACCACCAATGGCATGAGCAAGAGCACCAATGGCAAGGGCTGCTCCATCACGTGCACTAGTACTGTCACGGGTCAACAGAGGGCACAATAACAGCAACACACATTTAGCAGACCACTTAAGTGTAAACTTTTTGCTGCTTCCAAGCTTGTGGATTAAGACATTAAGTAGACCACACAGCAAGACCTCAAGTTGGTTCTTCCTCTTAACAGATGAAATTGCACCATGACCATGAAGCACAGTGTTCAATCTTCTCATGATATGAGACATCAAACCTATAAGTGCCCGACAGACTTGCAAGTCTTGAACGTGACTGACTCTTACAATCTCACTCAATGCTTTATAAGGACATGCAAGAAGCCTATAAGGGGTCTCCCTAGCCAGATCTGAAGCACAAATGAGAGCATCAATAACAGGCGGAATAAAAGGTGAAAGCTGAGATAAGTTTGACTTTGACTTTGCATCTTCTCCATAACTTCTTGCAAGAAAACATAGAGCTCCATGCACTTCAGTGGACACTTGAGGGACATCTTTGCTCCCCTCTATCAAGACCCTCATGATCCCATCCAGGGTCACCACTTTATTTCTCATAATTCTATTTGCACCAACAAGCTCAAACAGCCGCCTAAGACTCCATGCAGCCTTGCCTCTTACACCCTCCTCCCCATCTTCCATCATGGTAAGCAATAAATCAACCACAGGAGCAAGTTGCTTGACAGAGGGACCTTCAAGGATAAAACCTAATGGAGACAATGCTGCTACCTTATGTGGCCCATTCATGTTTTCCACAACAAAATGCATCACAAGGGGGACAATTCCACCCTTCATAATTCGAGCTGCAAGGCCTAGGCATGTCATGGAAATGCCTTGTAGAGTCTCATCTTCCTCTTGTTCCCAGATGCCTTCAAGGTTTACTCCCTCTTGTTCCACATTTTCATCTCCCTCTTCTTCTTGTTCCGCAGTCATGGAAATGTCTCCATCTCCCTCTTCTTGTTCCGCAGTCATGGAAATGTCTCCATCTCCCTCCTCTTCCTGTTTCCAAATGTCATCCTGTTTTAAATCTCCCTCTTCTTTTAAGTAAGTGCGTAGGAGAAGTGGAACAAATGAACAGAGAGTATCAATAAAGCTAGATGCCCCTTCTTCTTCTTCTTCTTCTTCTTCTTCTTCTTCTCCTTCTTCTTCCTCCTCCTCCTCTTCCCAATTAATCTCTTCTTGGCAAATAGTCATCCACAACTTAATACATTGGACTTTAACTGATTCCACATCTCCTTCTAAAGCTTGGGATGTAAGACTCAACATGATTTCCTTGTATGGTTCTAATTTGGTATGACAAGTGGATGCCATTGCAACAAGGCACTCAAATGCCACCTCTTTGATCTCCGCTCCAGATTCACCCCGGCCTCCTGCCACATCACAAACAGTCGCTACTGCCACATCACAAACTGCCACTATAGAATTTCTCCAAGCATGACCTTTAAACTTAGCTAACTCAAGAATGTTGAGTAGAACTTTAAGGGCTGCCAAATGGACTTCAGAACTTAGCACCTGGTCCTTCAATGCATTGATGACACAAGCCATAACATCATCCACTTGATTCCCCTTAAGAACTTTAGGGATCTTCTCCTCAAAGATATACTCCAGCACCTCTAGAGTTGCTTGCTTTAGGGAAGAAGATGAACTTGCCATGTTGTACACTAATTTACCAACAAGGTCCAGCCATTGATTCCGGGGTATCTCCATGCATGCAACCCTGGCAATAACTTTTGCAATAACTTTTGATGAGGGGCGCCTTGAATGAGATTGCCTTGAATCAGATTCTAGTGTCATGAGCAAGTTCATTTTAATCTTGGATCGGATTGAGGGATGGAGGTTGAGCCATTTTAGAGAAAGTAGATCCTCATGTGCGTACTTGAGTGCAGGATTCTTTGAGTCCAATGAGTTCTTAAGGGTGATGGCAGCAAGTGCCCTAGACTCTTCTGGACTCCCCTCCCTCAAGAGCTCAGATGATAGTCGTAGGAGGAAGTTGGGAAGATCAAGATTATGGAGCCGCTTTAGCATGCCTTCTCCTATTGACCTTATGTTGTCATCTGGGTTGGAAGCATGTGCCAGAGCATCACTCATATCAATTGATTCATCCATATCAACTCTCTTGGGCAAGTCCCCTGGCAAACATCAAAGATAGGGGAAAAAGCAACAAATTAACCACAAAAAATATGGTATGTAAGAACCAAATAAATGGATGGAGAACTAATTGTTATATTAGTTATCAGAACATGTAACCATAGTTGGAAGAAGAAATAAAAAAATTACATTAGCAGGAGCCTTGAAGTCACAACTAAAATACTAGCACTAAAATATTAGGAGAAAATTACAAGAAAACTAGTAATCATAGTCAAAAGTAGGAAACTTGAAGAGCAAAATTTACAAGAAAAATCATAGTGAAGTATAAACTAGAAAAAACAGCTAAAGAAAGTGATCATTAGATAGTATCCCTTACTAATAATCATATTCTACAATGAAAACAAAAAACTAGGAGCAAATTTACAGCAAAGCTTCCAGCACAAAAGGCAATAATGGCACCATAAGGTACAGTTTAAATACAAAATGAAGACCATTATGCCTTATAGCAAAAATTGATGGATAAACGCCTATATCTGTGGAACTTGATATAAAACATATTTTAAAGCAAAATAAATACAAAGTACCAAATGGGCTAGTTCTAGATCCAAAGCCTAGTTCCAAAGGGTAGTGCCTGGACATCCTCTAAATAGGATCAAACACTAATAATCCAAGAGGGGCAATATATGCTACACCAAAAAAATCCTCAAACTATGATTAATCAAGAACTAATAATCCAAGAGGGGGCATGTAAGCTACACAAAACTAAGAATGAGGGACCTTAAGAGGAAATGGCAACTACGTCAACGTGAGGAGAGAGAGAAAAAAGAAGAGAAAAACAGGTTAACTATCCCCAAAACCAAAAGAGCACAACCACCTCCATGAAGCAACAACAAATCAATCTTCCCCGGATCTAGAAAATTTAACCTTCCCAGATCCAACAAATTAAAATTTGACAGCTACATGGATGAGATTGTTGCTGCTGGTCACTTAGGGTCATGTGGGATCATCACTGTTGCTTCTTAGAAGACCTAGCCTTGCAATTAGAGATGAGAGTGGTGAGGGGCTAGCCAGGCGGCGATTAGAGTTAGGGATCCAATAGATCTTACCGGCAGAAAGGAGGAAGCCGCCGTTTCTACTCGTGCGCCTCCTCTAGGTCGGGAGCTCGATGGCGCTGAAGAGCTCGCGGCGGCGAGCGGATGTCGTAAGCCCTGAAGAGCTCGCGGATGTCCAAGGGAAGCCCTAAATAAATTCTACGGAGTCTCAGTCACGAGCCGAGCATGTGTTTGTTTCCCAGCAGCGCCGAGCATGTGTCAGCCCATTAGGGGTCGCTCGGTCGTACACTACCGTCGTTGCCCGGTTTTTTTGTGGTTTTCTTCCTTCTTTTTTGTTTACAGTTTTCACCGGTTTTCATTGGATTTCACAATCTTTGACAGCATCGTATCGGTTTTTATTTCCTTTTTTATGTTTCTTTTATTTTTTTTGTTTCTTTCATGTTTTCTTGGGGTTTTTCTTTATTTTTGCCATGTTTTTTTTTCGGTTTCATCAATATTCTTTTGTTTTCACTATACTAGCAAAAGTGACCGTGCATTGCAACGAGAGAAACAAATTATCACCCCTAGCGCCCCCGTCCCTGTAACCACTTGTCATACTGTGAGTCTAGTAATATATTTGTTTTGTAACCGATGAAACAAATTATCCTATGACCCTTGCTTGTAATATATTTGTTTCCTTGTTTAATTTGAGTCGTAGAGTTGTGTTGTGATATTATACCGTGAGTCATTGATCTTGATCGTACATGCTGCATGGATGTTCAGTTCACAATTAATTTTGGGGGCATCACATAGATCTACATTTCCACCAACCCACATCTTCCTCTAAGTGAGGAGAACCTTATGGATCTAGATCTTGGAGTTCTTTTGTGTTCTCCTCCCCTGTTCTTCCTCTCGTATTCCTCCATAACATTACTTGTTTGGGTGGAATTTGAGAGTGAAGTACTTTAGCACTTCATGTGTGTTTGTCATTGCATTAGTTTCATCGGTTTAGTTCTCCACGGTGATTCGTGGAAATAAAAGTTGAAACACTTTTTTTCTCTTGGGTGTTTGGACAACTTAGAACTTGTTACTCTTGGTTGCTTGTGCGCCCTAGACGGTTGGTGTTGTCTCAAAGCCCAATCATTATAATGTAAAACTTCGGGCAAACTTTGGGAGCCTCATATTAAGTTGTGAAGATTGCTCTGAGCAATTTTGTATGGGTTTGGTAACCGCCCTCAAGGGTCTTCATTTGTAATGGTTCCGTGATCGCCCTCAAGGGTCCCTTGGTGGATTTGCGACACCCTATTCTCATTGCGTGAGGGTCCCTTAGTGGATTTACGACACCTTTCACTGAACCGGCGACCTCCTGCTTTGAAGTACGATGCACTAACCATCCCCAACACCAAACATCACGTGATTACTTCAATCTTTTCCTTCTTTCCATCTTTCTACTTTTCTTTTTCCCTTTTTCTTTTTTCTTTTTATTTTTTCTTCTTCCTTGTTCATTGAACCTTTTTCAAATTCGTGCACTTTTTCTTCAAAATTGATGAACTTTTTTCAAACTAGTGAACTTTTTTTTTATCAAATTCATTGATTTTTTGTGAGTTTGTTGAACTTTTTTTTCAAATTATATGATTTTATTGTTCAGTAGGCTCCTCATACTTAAGTAAACAATTTTCAGTCGTTCTTTTATGATTCTGTAGCGTACCACAGGCATCTTACTCAAATACCTATACTCTTATAAAAATCTGAGTTGATGATGATGGTGTGCCTGCCATATTACAATATAGACTGCTCGATCTATATCTGACGGATAGAAGGCAAACTATAGCAATTTTGCAAAAAGATGCCCGCACCTCTCTCCACATTTGCAGATAATACCTTCCCTCGTTCATCCATATCTCCAACAACTTCATTGTTGAGTAATTAAAAAAGATAGCATCTGGAACAATCTGGCATGGTGGCTGCTGCTGGCGTCGTCCATCCCCATGCCTCCGCTCAGTCCGACCACCAATCACCACCAAGCCCCCACTCCTCATCACCTTATCTCTCCTCTTTCTCGAGATATCATTAGTTTTTGCACATGGGATTACTCCTGCATGAGTCAATCACAACAGGTGTTTTGTAAAAAAAAATGCATCTTGATGTTCCGTGCAATGCACAGGCATTTTGCTAGTAAGCAACTTAAATAGGACTGCAGATTGAATACATAATTCAACAGGAGTTTTCTGCAAAATCGCCATGATGGTAGGGGCGGATTAACGAGCTGCTCAGCTTGTTAAATTTGTGCTCATTAGGTTCGCGCTCGTTGAGGCTCCACTCGTTAAGCTTGTTAATAAAACCCTGCTCGGTTCGGTTCGTTTCAAGCTCGTTCAGCTCGCGAGCGCTCGTTAACAGAGTCTGATGTGTTAGGTCTACATGATGAGTGTGTAGATGTGGTTTTTAAGAAGGAAGACGGTGACTACAAAAGGAAGTGCACTAGTTTGTTGCTTTCTATATCTTTCCCTAATAATAAAGCACGGATTGACTCCGTGGGTTCACCGTCACAATACGCTTCTTTCCGTAATTTTACGCTTTCAGTTTGAATTTAAAACATATGCAAGGTGGTACTAAATTTTGTTTTCTTTCATACGTCAGAGTTGATTGATTCGCTCAATCTGTTTATAATCCACGTCCTGGCCTATTTTTCCGGCCCATCCAGCCCAACAGTGCAAAAATGATAATGGTTGATACGCGCAGAATCAAGCTTGCAACCTCATGCCCAACAACTTTTGACACAACCAACTAAGCTAGCTCCATCTGTGCTATAAGGAAGGTTCATTCAGGTTTCAAATAGTCCCACATCGCTCCCTCCAAACCAAACTTCGTAATTTAAAAGGATCTTCGAGTTTCCTAGGTATCAAGAAGCAGTTTCGGGAATCAATAAGGAAGGAAATAAGTTGCCCAGTAAGGAAGGAAAAGAGGAGGAAATAATGATGGAAAGAGAAGGAAAAGAAAGGAAAGAGTGGATAGGTAAATAAGGAAGCAAATGGAGAAGGAAAGAGGGAAGCAGGAATTGAATTCATAGAAGGAAAAAGAGAGAGGGATTTCGGTCTTGAAGAAGGAAAGAGGGAAGCAAATGGAATTGAATCCAAGAAGGAGAGAGGGATTTCGGTATTGAAAAAAAAATGGACAGTGGTGGTTACAGTTTCTCGTAAACATACATGCATGCCTAATCGGCCGGACGTGCTCGCTATGCACAACTATGGTCACCGGCTCCACCATCCCTTTTCCTTCCACCTAAGCATGAAAGTTTTTAATTAGAAACCATTTAGGTCATAATGAGATATCCTTTTAGTTCTTTTAGAAACACCTCTGATTTAAAAAAAATCATGTGAAAAACCAATTCGTGTAGAACTTGGAGCAGTGCGAGCGATCCGTTTACAACTCGGAGTAGAACATAGGATTTGGAGGAGAGCGAGCGATCCGTCTACAACTCGGAGTAGAACAAAGAACTTGGAGCGGAGCGATATCGATGGAAGCTTTCAGGTTCAACTTTGATCTAGAAACGCCGCCCACTTTCAAGCTGATGAAATTTAGCTTTCTTTTAAATATCAAAATATTGTATTGCTGCTTTTCTTTACAAAAAAGTTTAAATTCCTCTTGTCATGCCTATGAGTAAGGTTGTAAATTTCTTAGTGTCACTATATAAAAACAATAGTTTGACATATGTGAGCAATCTTCACTATCCAGATGCCTAAACAGTAATCAATGATATATCTAGCACGTACTATGTTTGACCGATGATGTCAAGTTGCATGACACAAAATCTATTCAGGCCGTGGCATCATAAGTGACAATGAATAATGTTATTTTTTCGTATTATACTTTTAAATTTCAGTATGCACTAATAATCTGAAGTTTGTGTTATTCACCCAGATCAATTGACTCGGGTCATGTTTCATGTTCCGAACTACCATTTTGAATAACCCAACTATCAATCGGTCCATTGTTATTGTCATCAGCAACATGTCTCCCGTGACCCAGTTTGTCGACCTTGCCACCCCTGATTAATTGTAAATGAAGACCAACAATGCTATCTGATGTGCATAGGATCCTAAAGGCAGTTTGACATGCTATCTAAGGAAGAATAGGATCATATGTCTCCGAGCCTTGATTCACATCCCGTTGCAACGCACGGGCATATGTGTTAGTATATAAAAATATATAGATGGGTTGAGGCGCTACAAAAATTTTGTCACGTGAGATAAAAATATGTGTTATGTTGTTACTAACGAGCTTAATGAGCTACTCGTGAAACTCATTAGCTCGTTTGTTAAGCTCATTAAACTTAACGAGCTGATATCAATAATTAGCTTTGTTTATGCCACGAGTTTGACGAGCTGAACTATGGAGCGCTCATTAAACTCGCGAGCAACGAGCTTTTGGTCCAGCCCTACACGAAGGTGAACTGGAAGTGGCCCAAAAAACAGCCCGTTTGACCAGCTCTGGCCTCGGGGTCGCACGCGCGTATTGCGTGAAAAAAAAAAAACCAAGTAGGCAACTACCCAAACGGCCAAACCCAACACCCCCTCCCCCCGACTTGTCCCCAAATCCCTAACCCTAACCCGAAGATGGCGGCGGCTGAGGAGGGGAAAGCGGAGGGGAAGATGGCGGCGGCTGAGGAGGGGAAAGCGGAGGGCAATATCCCGGTTCCGGAACGGAATCGCACTCGCACGTAACGACCAGGAAAAGAACCTTCGGCGCCCAGTGTTAGCGCCCCCTGTAGATGGCCTAACCCTAGCCCCAAGATGGCGGCGGCAGAGGAGAGCAAAGGGGAGGGGAAGATGGCGGCGGCGGAGGAGAGGGAGAGGGAGCCCTTGTATCCTGACCGCTCGACCCCCCCGATCCTCGAGGTCGCCCTCGGCGAGGATTTCGTGGACATTCCCTCCAACGGCGACGAGAGCCCCGCCTGGTCGCTGCTCGTCGGCGTCACGAACGGCGCCCTACGCCTCCACCGTTTTCGCGTGGCGAGATCCGGTAGGATCTCAGGTCAGAGCGGCGGCACGCTCGAGATCTTCCACGACCTCAAGAAGCGACAGGGTTGCAGCTCGAGCGCCCGCGCAGCAGCCATGGGTTCCGACGGCCGCTCGCTCTGCCTCCTGCAGCGGGTCCAGAAGGCGGCGCAAACCGAGGCCCTTCAGCTGCAGCTGCCGGCCGAGGAGGAGCTGCCGTCTGAAGCAGCGCTTCCCCCGCTGGGCCAAAGCATGCACGGCCGGTGCATGCCCATCTCCGCCGACGGCCACATATGGGCGGTGTCCGCTAGCTACTGTTCTGCCACCAGCTTCCGTCTCGTCCTGCAACGCCTGGTCATCCAAGAGGAAGAGGGCGTGGCGGGACAACATTGGGAGCAGGTCGGCGGCCCCTTCATCCAACATTGCAAAGTCGAGCTCTCCCACCCCATGTGGAGTCCTGACTTGCTCCAGGGCTACGCAGTGCTCCCTGGCCGGGGCCCTGACGGGGGCACGCTCATCCTGCTCTCCCTTGGAAACCGCCTTTTCTTCACCTTCAATTGCTCCGCCCCTGACTCAGGCTGGACCAAGGTAGCCCACACCTCCGACCACAAGTACTACGTCCCCATCCTTGGCCGTGGGGTGTATGCACAGGAAAGCAATGCTGTTTACATGGTTCTCAAGAATGTCCTCTACGCATACAAGCTCAAGCCCGGGCATGAAGAGACAGGTCTGAAGCTGGATCCCCCTGTGGAGATTTGCTTTCCTTCTGTTGTAAGAAACACGGCGCATAGCTTCGTCACCCATCTCGGCCGCGGGGTCATGTGCTGTGTCTGGATCTGTGTGGGGCTCTCATGCTGGCGTGACCACCTACACGCCGTTATCACCACCTTCCACCTTGGTCCTGAGCCCTCCCATCTCAAGCTCCTGCACTCTACCACCCGCCGGGTCGACATGTTGTTGCCCATGAAACGCCTCGATGAATTTGAATTCTGCTTTCTCCAGTAAGTCCACTGAATCCATGCATTCATTTTGACCTTTAACCATGCATTCATTTTGGTCACCTCGCTTACAAATTAATCTTCTGTCCACTAATCTATCACTTAGAGAGTATAAGGATGACAAGGCGCTGCCGCCTCAAGCCCACGAAGAAGAGGGTGTACCGCTTCATGATCGTTGCAGGTCTTGATCCACAAGCTTGAGCTTGGCTTAGATATTTCATTCCAGGTTTCTTGTGCATGACATATTTTGCTTCTTGTATGCAGGCATCATTTCCCAGGAGGTCCTCCTTCTCCCTATGTGAAGCCACATATGGACAAACATCTCTTGTTTATTATCTGCCAAGCTGGTTCGCAATCATTTATCTATAAAACCAGTCTCATGGATCTGATTCCAAGGTTAGGAATAGCTCCTCCTCTCAAACCGCATTACATTGTACATGGAGATGATGATGGTCAGAGGCACTTTTTTCTCACTCGCTCAGAACTATGTGCCGTCTCATTCCTGAAAGATGGCATGCATGTGCTTAACCTGGACACCAGCCGTCAGGATTTCGATCACCTTGCACGGCGGCCTGTTTCTCCATTTGATCCTTTTGTAATGGTTATCCAAGTTGGTTGCGCGACTCTTGCTCTTACTGAAACTCTCCACGTTTATCGTCAGTCCCACCTTATTCGCCCTACTGGATCGACCTCATGGGTGCGCTGCGTCGCAGATCGGTCTCACCTTCTTGACAGGAAGGTCAAGCTGTCCGGATATGTAGTAGTGGGTGATGATTCCTTTATAGTCTGTGATACTGTCACATGTTCTTGTCTTCGGTTTGACCTGAATGCCAAGCAGTGGCATGTTGTCATGCCTTGGGCTCCTTTGGGAGAATGCCTGCCAAGGGATATGTCCAGATACTCCTTCCTAAATGGCAGATGTGTATTTGTTGATGGTTTTATCTACACATGCTCACGAAATGGGCTTGCTGCTTATGAACTACTCTCTGAAAATCATTGTGTGTACCTCAAGGACCCAATCTTTTTCCCATTCTCATGGAAGAGTGAAGATTGGCAGAGTGAAAGAATGTGTTTGGATTATGCTGGAAAAGACGTCAGCTCAGGTGCCATCTTGTTTTGGGTGGTGCAAGGTGAATCTCTCTCTCTCTCTCTCTCATATGCATTTCATGAAAAAGATGCCATGGCCTCTAATGCTCTTGTATATATATAGGTTTGCAAATTAAATCTCGCCCCCTCAAGAATCAGCTATGGATCACTGCCGTCCAGGTTAAGACTGAGAAAACATCCAGCAAGAGCATGAAACCGGTGGGAATTAAGCATGTGGTCTCTGCCACACGTCTGATTGATCAAGAGAAAACAATTGATCAGAAGGAAGTAATCAGTACCAGATGTTGTGCTGTCTCTTTCTGATGCCGTATTATGGCACCTTATTTTATGGTGTTCCAATTTGCCAGTTATTTTGCTCACAAGTCAACTTGTACTTTATTTTGGTAGACTCTCATTTGACCAGCTATTGACAAGTGAACTTGTTCTAAGTGAAGTTGTACGCACCTCTTGATTGCGACCGGATAGTACCAGAGATGTTGTGCTGTCTCTTTCTGATGCCCTATTATGCCACCTTTGTGGTGTTTGGAATGGCCAGTTATTTTACTCACAAGTCAACGTGTACTTTATTTTGGTAGACTCTCATTGGATCAGCTAGTGACAAGTGTATGCACCTCTTGGTTTTTCTGTGAATTCTGTGAACCAGCTAGTGGCAAGTGTATGCACCTCTTGGTTCTTCTGTGAATTCTGTGAACTTGTATGCACCTTGCTTGGAACTGTAAAGTTGAATTAGGGATGTGCATTGGGTTTATATGAAGTGATAAAATGGCCATTTAAATAATCACAAAGTTCAGCATTAATTATTGGGGGCCACTACAATATACACAACCTTTAATTCATTTAAGCAAATCAGGTGTTGTGTGGTGTTATGTAACCTGAGGATATGTCATGCGACTGTCCCTAATAGGGCACTTCTAACCTTTCTTTTTGATTTTTGATTTACATGTTTTGGCTAACCTTCTACCTTTCTTTTTGTTTTTGGGTTTACATGTTTTGTTTTGGCTCGCTTTGGCCCTTTTTTTTTTGCCTTAGGAGAGCTGTTTTTAGGATTGCTTCGCCAAGCCGTACTTATTGCACTTGTTTGATTCAAATCAAACAGTAAGATAGAAAAAAGCCCTCCCCCCGATCTCCTAACGAAGTAGGGCACATGTACCCATCTTGATATGTGCCAAAGTCTTTTCTCCTTTTCTTTTGTGGGAACCTAAATTTACGGGTTTTTTTCATTTTCTTTTGTGGAACCTAAAATTACGTCTTCTCTTTTCTTTTGTGGAACCTAAAATTACGTCTTCTCTTTTCTTTTGTGGAACCTAAAATTACGTTTTTTTTATTTTTGGGGACTTAAGAACAAAAAATTGCCGTTCTTTTATTGGAACGCAGAATTCCAGTCTCCCCTACCTACGTTCCTGTTTATTCAGCGATATATGAGTGACCTGGACCTAATTCCCGTAGAACAATGTCCGAGCTCATGCTCCAGCTGGTGGTTGAAGATGGACTCATGTTGATGCTTAGGCTAACCGCCCTGGTTCGAGTCCTGGCTTGGGCCAGGGGGGTGCTTAAAGATTTTTTCCTATAAAAATATGCCGCCAAGGGCTAGTCCTGGCCGGTCTCCTTTTTTTTAAGAATCATGTTGATGCAGCAATAAAAAGACATGGTGATAGGGGTGTTATCGCTGCTATTACTGGGGAGTATTTGGGTTCCTCTATATCACTAACTTTACGGATCCGGAGACCCTCGAAGCTATGGCCTATGGGGCATGCAGGCGCTATCTCGATTGACTGTGCAACGATTCAAGGCAATCACTCGGGATCATCAGGAATGATCATCAAATAAATTCAAGGCAATCACTCAGGATCATTAGGAATGATCATTAAAGAAATTCAGAGGAAGATGGAAGATTTTGAGTTTGTTTAGATTATTCACGAGAAAAGAGAGCACGTGTGTTGGCTAAAGCAGGCACTACCTTAGGCGTAGGTGTCGGTGCTGAATCCGACAGATCTCGAGGTAGGGTCCTAAGCTAGGCGTCTTGTAGCGATAGCAACATGGACACATGATTTTACCCAAGTTCGAGATTGTATTCATATATTGGGGATAGTATAGTACAGATATCTACTACGATATTGTTGTAATGAATATAAGATGTCCTATTGACTAGCGTAGTCTCGGTTTATATAATGCATCAGAGGCCTAGGATTTAGAAGAGTCCTCGTCTTGTGCGCTAAGTCTTGTGGAATCTTCCTTGTATACGTCATGTGCTGCCTGAAGTGGCCCATTCGCGAACCGTCATGGGGGTCCTCTTTCCGACCTACCCGGTCGGGAGACGACGTGGTGAGTACCTCATAGCCCAGGACTCCAACAGTAGCCCCTTGAACCGATCTTCTAGTTGGGGACGCTCCTCGGTTCTTCTGAACTGTTCTTTGTCTTCGGTCGTCGGTCTTGAAATCTGGTTCAACAAATCTTCTCATCTTCGATCTTCAGGATCGCTGATGTGTATTTGAAGAGTTCACACGTCAAGCATCCGAGAAGCCCCTTAAGTTCCCGACCTTTATCAATGCCTTGTTATTTTTATGCCACACCCCGGGTTTAAAGTTTTTCCCGTGCGACAGTGTCCTCTTGCAGCCAAGTTCCAAAGCTTATCTACTCCAAGAATGAGGAAGAACATGCCGAACATCTAAGGTTAGTATTGACGAAACTCCGAGAGCATCGCCTTTATGCCAAATTCTCCAAGTGCGAATTCTGGTTGCCAGAAGTGACCTATCTGGGCCATGTAATCTCTAGCAAGGGCATTGCTGTCAATCCCGAGCGAGTTCAAGCTGTCCTTGACTGGACTCCACCTGAAACGGTTAAGCAAGTTCGGAGTTTTCTGGGTTTAGCGAGCTATTGCCGCCGCTTCGTCGAGAATTTCTCCAAGGTTGCTAAGCCTCTAACTGAACTCCTCAAGAAAGATAAAAAGTTCGAGTGGACCCCACAGTGCGAGTTCAGCTTTCAGGAACTGAAAAGACGCCTGACGTCTGCTCCCGTACTGGTACCACCAGACTTCTCTAAGGACTTTGTTATCTACTGCGACGCCTCGCGACAAGGACTAGGTTGCATACTCATGCAAGATCGTCATGTGATTGCCTACGCATCTCGACAGTTGCGTCCACATGAGGATAATTATCCCACACATGATCTAGAGCTTGCAGCAGTAGTCCATGCACTCAAAACCTGGCGACATTACCTTCTGGGTAATCGTTGTGAAATTTACACTGATCACCAAAGTTTGAAATATATCTTCACCCAACCGGATTTGAATCTCAGGCAAAGACGTTGGGTCGAGTTGATCTCGGATTACGACTTAGGAATAACTTACACCCCAGGCAAAGCCAATGTCATGGCTGATGCACTAAGTCGTAAATCTTATTGTAACAACCTGATGTTACAACAAAGTCAACCATTTCTCCACGAGGAATTTCATAAACTTAACCTTCACATTGTTCCTCGAGGATTCCTTTCCACCCTGGTGGCGAAACCTAACCTTACGGATCAGATCATCAAGGCACAAAAGGTGGATCCGGGAATTTCCCGTATCAAGAGAAACATCAAGAAGGGAGTTGCAGATTGTTTCTCCATTGATGATCAAGGTGTTGTGTTCTTTGGAAACCGTCTAGTGGTTCCCAAGGTACGCAACATGAGACGATTGATCCTTAAGGAAGCTCATGAATCCCCTCTCACCATTCATCCTGGTAGCACTAAGATGTATCAAGACCTACGCCAGAGGTTTTGGTGGACTAGGATGAAGAGAGAAATCGCTCAATACATTGCAACTTGCGACGTCTGTTGTCGTGTTAAAGCAGAGCATCAACGGCCTGCTGGCACCCTTCAACCATTGGAGATTCCTGAATGGAAATGGGATAAAATCGGTATGGATTTCATTACCGGGTTTCCCAGAACCAAAAGAGGGAATAATGCTATCTTCGTTGTTGTCGATCGTCTTTCCAAAGTATCCCACTTCTTACCTGTTCGCGAGAGTATAACCGCTAGCCAGCTAGCTGATTTGTACATCTCTCGAATAGTACCTCTCCATGGTGTTCCATTGGAAATTAATTCAGACCGTGGAAGTCTTTTCACCTCTCGATTTTGGGAAAGTTTCCAAAATGCTATGGGGACTCGTCTCTCCTTTAGCACCGCCTTCCATCCTCAGTCAAGTGGTCAAGTAGAACGAGTCAATCAAATTCTGGAGGATATGCTCCGAGCTTCTGTCATCTCTTTCGGTATGAATTGGGAGAAGTGGCTTCCATTCACCGAGTTCGCTTATAACAACAGTTATCAAGCTAGCTTGGGTAAAGCTCCTTTCGAAGTTCTTTATGGACGAAAATGTCGAACGCCTCTTAACTGGTCAGAAACCGGCGAGAGACAACTCTTTGGCCCGGACATGATCCAGGATGCAGAAGAGCAGGTTCGCATTATTCGTGAGAAGTTGAAAACCGCCCAGTCTCGACAAAAGAGTCAGTATGACCGCAAGCATAAGCCCATGGCTTATGAAGTCGGCGAGATGGCTTACCTTCGGGTTACACCTTTAAAGGGAACCCATCGATTCGGTATCAAAGGTAAATTGGCTCCTCGTTACATTGGACCTTTTCGCATTCTTGCCAAACGAGGGGAAGTTGCCTACCAACTGGAACTACCTCCGCATCTCTCCAGAGTCCATGACGTCTTCCATGTTTCTCAACTCAGGCGTTGCTTCTCGGATCCTATCCGTGGAGTGAACCACGAAACGCTTGATCTCCAAGATAACCTCACCTATCGGGAATACCCCGTTCGTATCCTTGATCAAGCCGAGCGTACCACTCGACGCCACAACATCAAGTTTCTCAAGGTTCAATGGTCACACCATTCCGAGCAAGAAGCTACATGGGAAAGGGAGGATCGTCTTCGACTTGAGTACCCCACCTTCTTTCCGACAGATCCTACATCTCGGGACGAGATTCTTTTGAGTGGGGGTGAGTTGTCACATCCCACCTAGCTCATGCATTAGAGTGTGCATCATGTTTTCTTTTGACAGAAATTTGAAATGGGGAAGCCAGAACCCCCAGCACCCCTCCTGAAATCAACTAGGGTTTACTAAAATCTTTTTCAATGAACCTGAAATGCCCTTCTAAAATGTTCATCATCTTTGCTTTGGTCTTAAACCTCTGGCAAAAATAGTGCACATTTTTCTAGGTCAACAAAAGGTCATTGAATTAATGCATTAGTATTTGAATTTGGGCATTTAAAATTTATAAAACATTTCAAATGCTCAAATATCTCCAAACTAAAATGTTCCTGATTGGAAATATTCTAATCAAGGTCCAGAAGAAGTTTGGTGATTTTTGGAGTTGTGCTAGTATTTTTAATAAGTCTACAAAGTGACAAAAGAAATAGAAAAGGAAACAAAAATCAGAAAAGAACTTACCTGGCAAAACCCCCCAGCCGGCCCACCTGGCGGCCCAGCACTGTGCTGGCCCGAGCCAGCCAGCTGCTTCGTCCCCGCCAGGCAGGCAGGGTGGTGACGCCGACGAGCGCGAGCTCGCCACGACGCCACCTGCTCGCCGCTTCGCCGCCCGACGCGCTGGACGACCTCCACGTCGTGCCCCCGACCCCGTGGACACGTCCACTTCCCCCCTGCCTCTCTCCCTCGCTCCCCTTCGCCATGGCCGACGCCACCGTCGCCGCTCCGCCGCCGTTGCCATAGCTACCGTCATCCCCGCGCCACCCGACCGTGTCCACGAGCTCCGCCATCCTCCTCTTCTTCGAGCAAGACGAGCCCCGAGCGCTCGCCCGCTCTGGGGTCGCCCCTGACCTCGTCTTCCCCAACTCCGGCCGCCGAGATCGCCATCATCGCCCCGCTCAGCTCCGACCCTCCCCGAGCCCGCCTCGACGCTCGCTGCAATCACCGTGAGCATGGCCACCTTCCCTTCCTCCCCGTTCTCTCTCGAGCCCCGTAGCGATCACTTGTAGCTCACCCGCACGCGCCGCCGCGGAGCTCGTCGCCGACGAGGCTCCGGCCACCCAATGGCCGCACCACCTTGTCCACTAGCCTCACCGCACACCCAGGGGCCCGACGCATCACTCCACGCGCCTCGCCGTGCCCCGCAGCCCCGGTTTCACCTTCGCCCGAGCCCCGGCGCCGCCAAACTCGTCGCCGGCGTCATTTCCGGCGACCCCGAGGCCAACTACCACCACCACTCGATGCGGCTCACCTCCCGCATCACGTAGACGTGCTCCGCCGTCGATTTGGTCGCCGGAGCGCGAATCTGCACTTCCTCCGCCGCGTCTGGACGTCGCCGGCGGCTCAACGCCGGCGGAGTTGACCCGCTGACCCCTTTTTGACCACGGGTGGGCCCAGTTTGACCCCCTGGGTCTATGACATGTGGGCCCCGCCCGCTAACTAATCCAGGATTAGAAATAATCTAATCTGTTTAAGCTAATGACCCTGACACGCGGGACCCACGCGTCAGGTTTGACCTGGACCGGGTCTGTTGACCTGCTGAGGTCAGCATGACCTCATGCTGACGCCACAATTAATTTTCTGGATTTATTTTTGCACAGGAAATTGCAGAAATTAGTTCAAACTTCAAAAATTCATAGAAAATTATCTATAACTCCAAATGCAAAGTTTTATATATGAAAAATTATCAGAAAAATCCAACCTATCCATTGGTACTGGTTTCATGCATGTCAGAACAAGTTAAACCCACTGTTTAGGCATTACAAGTTGATACACTAATATGATCTTCATAAATGAGCTACCATTTGAATCTTTGGTTCAAATGGGTTCATTCCCTTCTGGTTTAACTTGCACTAGGTTAGGGCACATCCATATTGCCATGTCATAGCATGCATCATATTGTTGCATATCGTCATGTATTGATTGTGTTCCGATGTGTTCTTCGTGGTAGGTTCTGCCTCCGAGGATATCTCCGAGTATCCAACTGAAGGGCAGTATCCCACGACCACTCCATCAGGCAAGCAACCCATTGATCATTCCGATACAAACCCATGTTCTCGCTTCTGCTCTCGTTTACTGCATTAAGACAACGCGTTTCAAACTGCTGTGTGTCGCGGTAGTTGAACCCACTTCCTTTGCATGACCTGTCATTGCCACAGTAACTAGATGAAACCCACTAGCATGTGTAGGAGTTGATTGAGCCAATACATGTGTGTGTGTTTCTACCATGCTATGCTTGCTATGCTCAGAGTTGTGTCAGGTCTGGCTCATCGGGATGATGATCCAGAGTGAAAGGTTGTACCGTTGTCAATAGCGTGGAAGTGTTGAACACGATTTGGTAAAGGAATCGATGGAAGGCCATGTAGGAGTACATGGTGGGTTGTTTCATTGAGGCCGTTCTTAAGAACTGAGATCTGTGTGTGTGATTTAAGACTCAGCTACTACCACGCATTGGGCCCGAAACCAATGGACCCTCTCGGCTTCTTGATCACGCTTGTCCTCTGTCCAGGAGTTGCAAAGTAGTTTCTGGTGTTTGTAGCATGCTGGGGGCCGCACGCGGCGCTGACCATCGGGGTGGGCTGTGTTGCGGTAGGCACGTGGCACGGTGTACCGACTCGCCCGTTTGGTGTCTCGGGAACCCTGTTCACATCGTTCGGGGCCGTTAGTGGAAACCTCGGCCGGACTCCCTGCGGATGGAACCCGAATAGGCGATAAACCTGGACTAGAGACTTGAGTGTTTAGGTAGGCCGTGGCCGACACCCTCGCTGGGCTTCCGCTTGAAGGTTGCCGAGTACATGTCGTGTAAACGGCGATAAGTGGTGAGAGCGTGTGTGAAGAAGTACACCCCTGCAGGGTATAAATCTATTCGAATAGCCGCGTCCGCGGTAAAGGACTACTTGGTCACCTATGCAGTTCATAGATAAGTTAAATGGACACTACTAAAAATCTCAAGATAAGTGTGAGTACCGCGGATGGCCCTCTCGTAGGATGGCGAGAGAGGATCCACGGTGGAGTATTGTGATGGTGATAGTGGACTCGTGTGCGACAAATGATTTACAAGTGGTGTCTATCGTAGGATAGCTTAGCCAAGAGTCAAAGCTGGCTTGCTGCAACAACCCCACTACCTTCTTGAGAATGTGCATGTATGATAGGTTCCTGTTGTAAGACTTGCTGAGTACTTCTGTACTCATGTTGCTTTAATCATGTTTTTCAGACGACTGCACCAACCCCTCTGGTGGGTTCTATGTAGACCTCGACGTTGACGAGTGACTTATCACCCAGGTGGTGATCCAAGACTTGTGAAGGATCGTTGTAGATAGACAGGCTTCGTCAAGCCTTCTTTCTTTCTAGTGTCTGTACTCAGACTACTTTGCTTCCGCATGTGCTTGTATGTTTGTATGACTTGAGTGTTGGGTCATGTGACCCCTATCTGTATGGATGATATGTATGGCTCCTCGGAGCCTTCTAAA
Source organism: Aegilops umbellulata (assembly GCA_032464435.1). Classification (NCBI taxonomy): domain Eukaryota; kingdom Viridiplantae; phylum Streptophyta; class Magnoliopsida; order Poales; family Poaceae; genus Aegilops; species Aegilops umbellulata. The sequence goes on from CP136055.1 coordinate 508,979,945, forward strand.
TAAAGTACTTGAGTCGTAGAGTACTGTTGTGATGCCATGTTGTATTTACTCATATCGGGCATATTGCGTGTATGATTGAAATGCTTGGTATGAGTGGGATCCGACTATCTAGTTGTTTATCCTTGGCAGCCTTTCATATGGGGAAATGTAAGTCTTGTGCTTCTGAGCGATAGTAGTCCGCTACAGCCCGGTTCACCGGAGTCCTGCTAGCCCAGCACTACTGCTTGGACACTTGACTGGCCGGCATGTGTTTCACGTCGTTCCTATGTCTGTCCCTTCGGGGAAATGTCACGCGCTGTTATTCGGAGTCCTGCCTAGCCTGCTACAGCCCGGGTTACCGGAGTCCTGTTAGCCCAGTGCTACAGCCCGAATAGATACGTTGATGACCGACATGTTCGATGTGATTCATGTATGCCTGTCCTCATAGGCTAGCGCCGCTTTGGGTTCACGACTAGCCATGTCGGCCCGGGTTCTCTGTCATATGGATGCTAGCGACACTATCATATACGTGAGCCAAAAGGCGCAAACGGTCCCGAGCCAGGTAAGGTGGCACCCGTGGGAGTACCGTGCGTGAGGCCACAAAGTGATATGATGTGTTACACGCTGGATCGATGTGGCTTAGGATCGGGGTCCTGACAGCGTTGGTATCAGAGCCGGACTGCCTGTAGGTTCGCTAAGCCAAACTGGTCGATGTCGAGTCTAGAAATGCTTTAGTTATATGTAGGGGAATTGATTGTGGGAGGGAACGTAAGGCTCTTTTACTCCTTTACCTTATGCCCTCTATTCTGAGTCATTCTCTTCTCATTCTACGTGGGTTAAGGACTAGGCTCTCTGCTCTCTATCAGGTTCACGTGTTACTAAATCCGTAGTAACTTATAGGATTGTTGGATACAACCCAGTTCAGTTCTACTAAAGTTTAGTATGTTGCCAATTGAACCGGAACCTTGATATGTTGTTGTTGAGTGGTTTCGCAAACTGTTGTGGATGTCTCAATTCTTTTTCTGAGCATTTACAGCCGTTATGCTGTCCAATTCCATCCAGAAATTCTAATGCCTTTGCACTATTTTGTGCTTTCAGATGGCTACCCGTCCCCAAAACCAAGTGGTTCGTCTGACCCGTTGCATCGGTGTATGTGGTCATACCGCCATGTTGGTTCGAGTGATGGTTGAGGCAGGTTACCGATGGTACCCTGAATACACCGTCGAAGAGCAGTTTAGAGATTTTAACCAGAGCCAATATCTGTGCACGGTCAGGATATATCCATCTTATCCCGGAGCCACAGAACCACTCCACTGTTCTTATGGACTCGGGATCACTATTGGGATGTCCGTTCAAGATGCAGCCTACTCGATGATGACCATTATGCGAGCTAGAACTGCCTTGTTGAGCAACACTGATTTTCGCTACATGCCAGCATCCCTCCCTTGGGCGCATGGTTACCTTCAGGGCATGTACAGTGATGCATCCCATGAGGACTCACTCCTTTGCACCACTACTGAGATGTTGGAAGATAAGGACCGTGAAAACCGGGCCTTGCGTATGGAGCTCTTTAATGCTCGTGCTGATCATTGGGCCACCTTGACGAGGTTTGCACCTGCTGTGCAAGCCGGATACATGGACATGAGAGACTTGTATCCTGTGCGGGCTAGTCTGCCAGACTTCATGGAATGGCGTGAGGTCGGAGGCATCACCCCTCCTCGTGGACCTCGTCTGCCGCCGTCTGTTGGACCGAGGCCGCACCCAAGTCCCTATGGTCCACAAGCACCGCAGGACCGTCTGTTCCCAGATGACCATGTTCCGCTTCCAGGTCTGGGTGGTGACTTCTATGAGGACTTCTACGGAGCCGACTGAGCTAGTAGTAGTCTCGCTAGTATTGTAATAGTTGTATGTCCACCGTCCTGTGTGATTGTGGAATATAACTTAGTGTGTATCAATTCCGGAGGTGTAGAGAAATAATGTATAGGAGCTTGGAATGCCTCCGATGAGATGTAACGTCTTTCGTCTTAGTTGTACTTCAGCTTGAGCTTGTACTAAACTATGTATGATGTGTATGACCGTTGGTATATATATGGCAGTTTCTATATTACCATGTCATACGGATGATCATCTCTGCATTCCTTGTTACCCATTACATTCCGCACTTCTTTGGCCAGATTCTGCCATCCTGGTTTAAATCGCTGTTTTGTTTTCCCAGGATGGTCAACACCCGCAGCAACCCTGCTGCTTCGGAGCAGGGAGAAGCTAGTGCACCTAGAGAGGAAAGTCTGCCTCAACCACCTTCTCTGGCCGAAGTGATGCTGGAGGCAGAGCGCAACAGGCGCGACACCAACCGCTTGTTAGAGCGGATTGAGCAGAACACTGCACGCCAGCAGAGGAACAATTCGGTGTCCATCAATGACTTTGTCAAGCTGTACCCGCCAAAGTTCAATCATTCCATCGAACCTCTCGATGCGGATGACTGGCTCCGCAGCATCGCCCACAAGCTACGTTCTGCCAACGTAGCTGAAGATGATAAAGTCACCTTTGCTGCCTATCACCTTGAAGGGCCTGCCAGCCTTTGGTGGGAGAATTATGAAGCTATGCGCCTGGTCGGCCAACTCACTACTTGGGCTGATTTCAGTGCCGCTTTTCGTGAGCATCATATCCCGGAAGGCCTCATGGATCGCAAGAGGGAGGAGTTTTGTAACTTCACCCAGGGGAAGCTGACTGTGGATGCATACAGTCGCGAGTTTGGGAAGCTTGCACGCTATGCTCCCGAAGAGGTATCCACCGATGCCAAGAAGCAGGCAAGGTTCCGCAAGGGACTTAGCCCTGAGCTCCGTCGTGACCTTCGTCTGCATGAATGCACTTCCTTTCCGAAGCTAGTCAATAAGGCCATCAGTGCCGAGACAGGGCAGAATGATTTTGAAGCTTCACGCAAGCACTCCCGTGACTATGGTTCTTCATCCGGCCCTGGATCTCAGAAGCGCCGGGTCTGGATTCCAAATTCTGCTCTGCCACCCAGGTATACTCCGAGGCCATCCTTTGAGGCGCCTCGTCCCAACCAGCAGTATGTGCCGCCCAAGACTTTTGGTGGCCCCACTGCCAATACTGCTCCACGCCCCAATATGATAACTTGCTTCAAGTGTGGTGAGCCGGGCCACTACATCCGTGAGTGTCCCCAGAACAACCCCAGTCAGTTCGGAAAATCTGTTGGACGTGGTAAGTCAACAGCGAAGGTGCTTGTCGCCAAGCCAGCCACCACTGCTCGTGGCCATGTCAACTACGTTTCAGCTGAAGAAACTCAAGAGGACCCCAACGTCGTTCTCGGTACGCTCCTTGTTAATTGCCATCCGGCATCTGTTCTCTTTGATACTGGAGCATCTCATTCATTCATTTCTGAGAGCTATGCTCGTTTGCACAACACCACCTTTTGTGACATGCCCACCTCCATGGTAATTCAAACCCCTGGTTCTAAGTGGCAAACCTCTAGAATCAGCCATGGAAATGAAATTCTTGTTGACAGATTGGTCTTCCTTGCGTCACTAATAGCTCTCAAGTCCTCAGACATAAACATCATCTTGGGTATGGACTGGATGTCAGCTCATTATGCCAAGATTGACTGCTCAACTAGAACTGTTCAACTTACCCATCCATCGGGCAAGACAGTCAATGTTTTGACCCGAGTATCGGAGCGTCAGCTCTACTCTCTAAATGCCAATCCCCTTCCAGACCTCGAAGATATTCCGGTAGTCCGTGACTTCCCGGATGTCTTTCCAGAGGAACTGCCAGGTGTTCCACCTGACAGAGATGTCGAGTTCGTGATAGACCTTGTTCCAGGAACCGTCCCAATCTCTAGGAGACCTTATAAGATGGCACCCCTAGAACTAGCTGAGCTTAAGAAACAACTCGATGAGTCCTTGCAAAAGGGTTTCATCCGCCCTAGTTCATCTCCATGGGCTTGCCCCGTCCTCTTCGTCAAGAAGAAGGATGGAACGGATCGGATGGTTGTGGATTATCGACCTGTCAATTTGGTCACTATCAAGAACAAGTATCCGCTCCCCAGGATCAACGACCTGTATGACCAGCTCGCTGGATCCTCAGTCTTTTCCAAGATGGATTTGAGGTTGGGCTACCATCAAATCAAAATCAAGAACGGGGACATTCCCAAAACGGCTTTCGTTACACGTTACGGCCAATACGAGTACACCGTCATGTCCTTCGGTTTAACCAATGCTCCAGCCACCTTCTCTCGGTTAATGAACTCGATCTTCATGGAGTACTTGGATAAATTCGTCGTGGTATACCTCGATGATATACTCATCTACTCCAAGAATGAGGAAGAACATGCCGAACATCTAAGGTTAGTATTGACGAAACTCCGAGAGCATCGCCTTTATGCCAAATTCTCCAAGTGCGAATTTTGGTTGCCAGAAGTGACCTATCTGGGCCATGTAATCTCTAGCAAGGGCATTGCTGTCAATCCCGAGCGAGTTCAAGCTGTCCTTGACTGGACTCCACCTGAAACGGTTAAGCAAGTTCGGAGTTTTCTGGGTTTAGCGAGCTATTGCCGCCGCTTCGTCGAGAATTTCTCCAAGGTTGCTAAGCCTCTAACTGAACTCCTCAAGAAAGATAAAAAGTTCGAGTGGACCCCACAGTGCGAGTTCAGCTTTCAGGAACTGAAAAGACGCCTGACGTCTGCTCCCGTACTGGTACCACCAGACTTCTCTAAGGACTTTGTTATCTACTGCGACGCCTCGCGACAAGGACTAGGTTGCATACTCATGCAAGATCGTCATGTGATTGCCTACGCATCTCGACAGTTGCGTCCACATGAGGATAATTATCCCACACATGATCTAGAGCTTGCAGCAGTAGTCCATGCACTCAAAACCTGGCGACATTACCTTCTGGGTAATCGTTGTGAAATTTACACTGATCACCAAAGTTTGAAATATATCTTCACCCAACCGGATTTGAATCTCAGGCAAAGACGTTGGGTCGAGTTGATCTCGGATTACGACTTAGGAATAACTTACACCCCAGGCAAAGCCAATGTCATGGCTGATGCACTAAGTCGTAAATCTTATTGTAACAACCTGATGTTACAACAAAGTCAACCATTTCTCCACGAGGAATTTCATAAACTTAACCTTCACATTGTTCCTCGAGGATTCCTTTCCACCCTGGTGGCGAAACCTAACCTTACGGATCAGATCATCAAGGCACAAAAGGTGGATCCGGGAATTTCCCGTATCAAGAGAAACATCAAGAAGGGAGTTGTAGATTGTTTCTCCATTGATGATCAAGGTGTTGTGTTCTTTGGAAACCGTCTAGTGGTTCCCAAGGTACGCAACATGAGACGATTGATCCTTAAGGAAGCTCATGAATCCCCTCTCACCATTCATCCTGGTAGCACTAAGATGTATCAAGACCTACGCCAGAGGTTTTGGTGGACTAGGATGAAGAGAGAAATCGCTCAATACATTGCAACTTGCGACGTCTGTTGTCGTGTTAAAGCAGAGCATCAACGGCCTGCTGGCACCCTTCAACCATTGGAGATTCCTGAATGGAAATGGGATAAAATCGGTATGGATTTCATTACCGGGTTTCCCAGAACCAAAAGAGGGAATAATGCTATCTTCGTTGTTGTCGATCGTCTTTCCAAAGTAGCCCACTTCTTACCTGTTCGCGAGAGTATAACCGCTAGCCAGCTAGCTGATTTGTACATCTCTCGAATAGTACCTCTCCATGGTGTTCCATTGGAAATTAATTCAGACCGTGGAAGTCTTTTCACCTCTCGATTTTGGGAAAGTTTCCAAAATGCTATGGGGACTCGTCTCTCCTTTAGCACCGCCTTCCATCCTCAGTCAAGTGGTCAAGTAGAACGAGTCAATCAAATTCTGGAGGATATGCTCCGAGCTTCTGTCATCTCTTTCGGTATGAATTGGGAGAAGTGGCTTCCATTCACCGAGTTCGCTTATAACAACAGTTATCAAGCTAGCTTGGGTAAAGCTCCTTTCGAAGTTCTTTATGGACGAAAATGTCGAACGCCTCTTAACTGGTCAGAAACCGGCGAGAGACAACTCTTTGGCCCGGACATGATCCAGGATGCAGAAGAGCAGGTTCGCATTATTCGTGAGAAGTTGAAAACCGCCCAGTCTCGACAAAAGAGTCAGTATGACCGCAAGCATAAGCCCATGGCTTATGAAGTCGGCGAGATGGCTTACCTTCGGGTTACACCTTTAAAGGGAACCCATCGATTCGGTATCAAAGGTAAATTGGCTCCTCGTTACATTGGACCTTTTCGCATTCTTGCCAAACGAGGGGAAGTTGCCTACCAACTGGAACTACCTCCGCATCTCTCCAGAGTCCATGACGTCTTCCATGTTTCTCAACTCAGGCGTTGCTTCTCGGATCCTATCCGTGGAGTGAACCACGAAACGCTTGATCTCCAAGATAACCTCACCTATCGGGAATACCCCGTTCGTATCCTTGATCAAGCCGAGCGTACCACTCGACGCCACAACATCAAGTTTCTCAAGGTTCAATGGTCACACCATTCCGAGCAAGAAGCTACATGGGAAAGGGAGGATCGTCTTCGACTTGAGTACCCCACCTTCTTTCCGACAGATCCTACATCTCGGGACGAGATTCTTTTGAGTGGGGGTGAGTTGTCACATCCCACCTAGCTCATGCATTAGAGTGTGCATCATGTTTTCTTTTGACAGAAATTTGAAATGGGGAAGCCAGAACCCCCAGCACCCCTCCTGAAATCAACTAGGGTTTACTAAAATCTTTTTCAATGAACCTGAAATGCCCTTCTAAAATGTTCATCATCTTTGCTTTGGTCTTAAACCTCTGGCAAAAATAGTGCACATTTTTCTAGGTCAACAAAAGGTCATTGAATTAATGCATTAGTATTTGAATTTGGGCATTTAAAATTTATAAAACATTTCAAATGCTCAAATATCTCCAAACTAAAATGTTCCTGATTGGAAATATTCTAATCAAGGTCTAGAAGAAGTTTGGTGATTTTTGGAGTTGTGCTAGTATTTTTAATAAGTCTACAAAGTGACAAAAGAAATAGAAAAGGAAACAAAAATCAGAAAAGAACTTACCTGGCAAAACCCCCCAGCCGGCCCACCTGGCGGCCCAGCACTGTGCTGGCCCGAGCCAGCCAGCTGCTTCGTCCCCGCCAGGCAGGCAGGGTGGTGACGCCGACGAGCGCGAGCTCGCCACGACGCCACCTGCTCGCCGCTTCGCCGCCCGACGCGCTGGACGACCTCCACGTCGTGCCCCCGACCCCGTGGACACGTCCACTTCCCCCCTGCCTCTCTCCCTCGCTCCCCTTCGCCATGGCCGACGCCACCGTCGCCGCTCCGCCGCCGTTGCCATAGCTACCGTCATCCCCGCGCCACCCGACCGTGTCCACGAGCTCCGCCACCCTCCTCTTCTTCGAGCAAGACGAGCCCCGAGCGCTCGCCCGCTCTGGGGTCGCCCCTGACCTCGTCTTCCCCAACTCCGGCCGCCGAGATCGCCATCATCGCCCCGCTCAGCTCCGACCCTCCCCGAGCCCGCCTCGACGCTCGCTGCAATCACCGTGAGCATGGCCACCTTCCCTTCCTCCCCGTTCTCTCTCTCGAGCCCCGTAGCGATCACTTGTAGCTCACCCGCACGCGCCGCCGCGGAGCTCGTCGCCGACGAGGCTCCGGCCACCCAATGGCCGCACCACCTTGTCCACTAGCCTCACCGCACACCCAGGGGCCCGACGCATCACTCCACGCGCCTCGCCGTGCCCCGCAGCCCCGGTTTCACCTTCGCCCGAGCCCCGGCGCCGCCAAACTCGTCGCCGGCGTCATTTCCGGCGACCCCGAGGCCAACTACCACCACCACTCGATGCGGCTCACCTCCCGCATCACGTAGACGTGCTCCGCCGTCGATTTGGTCGCCGGAGCGCGAATCTGCACTTCCTCCGCCGCGTCTGGATGTCGCCGGCGGCTCAACGCCGGCGGAGTTGACCCGCTGACCCCTTTTTGACCACGGGTGGGCCCAGTTTGACCCCCTGGGTCTATGACATGTGGGCCCCGCCCGCTAACTAATCCAGGATTAGAAATAATCTAATCTGTTTAAGCTAATGACCCTGACACGCGGGACCCACGCGTCAGGTTTGACCTGGACCGGGTCTGTTGACCTGCTGAGGTCAGCATGACCTCATGCTGACGCCACAATTAATTTTCTGGATTTATTTTTGCACAGGAAATTGCAGAAATTAGTTCAAACTTCAAAAATTCATAGAAAATTATCTATAACTCCAAATGCAAAGTTTTATATATGAAAAATTATCAGAAAAATCCAACCTATCCATTGGTACTGGTTTCATGCATGTCAGAACAAGTTAAACCCACTGTTTAGGCATTACAAGTTGATACACTAATATGATCTTCATAAATGAGCTACCATTTGAATCTTTGGTTCAAATGGGTTCATTCCCTTCTGGTTTAACTTGCACTAGGTTAGGGCACATCCATATTGCCATGTCATAGCATGCATCATATTGTTGCATATCGTCATGTATTGATTGTGTTCCGATGTGTTCTTCGTGGTAGGTTCTGCCTCCGAGGATATCTCCGAGTATCCAACTGAAGGGCAGTATCCCACGACCACTCCATCAGGCAAGCAACCCATTGATCATTCCGATACAAACCCATGTTCTCGCTTCTGCTCTCGTTTACTGCATTAAGACAACGCGTTTCAAACTGCTGTGTGTCGCGGTAGTTGAACCCACTTCCTTTGCATGACCTGTCATTGCCACAGTAACTAGATGAAACCCACTAGCATGTGTAGGAGTTGATTGAGCCAATACATGTGTGTGTGTTTCTACCATGCTATGCTTGCTATGCTCAGAGTTGTGTCAGGTCTGGCTCATCGGGATGATGATCCAGAGTGAAAGGTTGTACCGTTGTCAATAGCGTGGAAGTGTTGAACACGATTTGGTAAAGGAATCGATGGAAGGCCATGTAGGAGTACATGGTGGGTTGTTTCATTGAGGCCGTTCTTAAGAACTGAGATCTGTGTGTGTGATTTAAGACTCAGCTACTACCACGCATTGGGCCCGAAACCAATGGACCCTCTCGGCTTCTTGATCACGCTTGTCCTCTGTCCAGGAGTTGCAAAGTAGTTTCTGGTGTTTGTAGCATGCTGGGGGCCGCACGCGGCGCTGACCATCGGGGTGGGCTGTGTTGCGGTAGGCACGTGGCACGGTGTACCGACTCGCCCGTTTGGTGTCTCGGGAACCCTGTTCACATCGTTCGGGGCCGTTAGTGGAAACCTCGGCCGGACTCCCTGCGGATGGAACCCGAATAGGCGATAAACCTGGACTAGAGACTTGAGTGTTTAGGTAGGCCGTGGCCGACACCCTCGCTGGGCTTCCGCTTGAAGGTTGCCGAGTACATGTCGTGTAAACGGCGATAAGTGGTGAGAGCGTGTGTGAAGAAGTACACCCCTGCAGGGTATAAATCTATTCGAATAGCCGCGTCCGCGGTAAAGGACTACTTGGTCACCTATGCAGTTCATAGATAAGTTAAATGGACACTACTAAAAATCTCAAGATAAGTGTGAGTACCGCGGATGGCCCTCTCGTAGGATGGCGAGAGAGGATCCACGGTGGAGTATTGTGATGGTGATAGTGGACTCGTGTGCGACAAATGATTTACAAGTGGTGTCTATCGTAGGATAGCTTAGCCAAGAGTCAAAGCTGGCTTGCTGCAACAACCCCACTACCTTCTTGAGAATGTGCATGTATGATAGGTTCCTGTTGTAAGACTTGCTGAGTACTTCTGTACTCATGTTGCTTTAATCATGTTTTTCAGACGACTGCACCAACCCCTCTGGTGGGTTCTATGTAGACCTCGACGTTGACGAGTGACTTATCACCCAGGTGGTGATCCAAGACTTGTGAAGGATCGTTGTAGATAGACAGGCTTCGTCAAGCCTTCTTTCTTTCTAGTGTCTGTACTCAGACTACTTTGCTTCCGCATGTGCTTGTATGTTTGTATGACTTGAGTGTTGGGTCATGTGACCCCTATCTGTATGGATGATATGTATGGCTCCTCGGAGCCTTCTAAATAAAGTACTTGAGTCGTAGAGTACTGTTGTGATGCCATGTTGTATTTACTCATATCGGGCATATTGCGTGTATGATTGAAATGCTTGGTATGAGTGGGATCCGACTATCTAGTTGTTTATCCTTGGCAGCCTTTCATATGGGGAAATGTAAGTCTTGTGCTTCTGAGCGATAGTAGTCCGCTACAGCCCGGTTCACCGGAGTCCTGCTAGCCCAGCACTACTGCTTGGACACTTGACTGGCCGGCATGTGTTTCACGTCGTTCCTATGTCTGTCCCTTCGGGGAAATGTCACGCGCTGTTATTCGGAGTCCTGCCTAGCCTGCTACAGCCCGGGTTACCGGAGTCCTGTTAGCCCAGTGCTACAGCCCGAATAGATACGTTGATGACCGACATGTTCGATGTGATTCATGTATGCCTGTCCTCATAGGCTAGCGCCGCTTTGGGTTCACGACTAGCCATGTCGGCCCGGGTTCTCTGTCATATGGATGCTAGCGACACTATCATATACGTGAGCCAAAAGGCGCAAACGGTCCCGAGCCAGGTAAGGTGGCACCCGTGGGAGTACCGTGCGTGAGGCCACAAAGTGATATGATGTGTTACACGCTGGATCGATGTGGCTTAGGATCGGGGTCCTGACAGCGTTGGTATCAGAGCCGGACTGCCTGTAGGTTCGCTAAGCCAAACTGGTCGATGTCGAGTCTAGAAATGCTTTAGTTATATGTAGGGGAATTGATTGTGGGAGGGAACGTAAGGCTCTTTTACTCCTTTACCTTATGCCCTCTATTCTGAGTCATTCTCTTCTCATTCTACGTGGGTTAAGGACTAGGCTCTCTGCTCTCTATCAGGTTCACGTGTTACTAAATCCGTAGTAACTTATAGGATTGTTGGATACAACCCAGTTCAGTTCTACTAAAGTTTAGTATGTTGCCAATTGAACCAGAACCTTGATATGTTGTTGTTGAGTGGTTTCGCAAACTGTTGTGGATGTCTCAATTCTTTTTCTGAGCATTTACAGCCGTTATGCTGTCCAATTCCATCCAGAAATTCTAATGCCTTTGCACTATTTTGTGCTTTCAGATGGCTACCCGTCCCCAAAACCAAGTGGTTCGTCTGACCCGTTGCATCGGTGTATGTGGTCATACCGCCATGTTGGTTCGAGTGATGGTTGAGGCAGGTTACCGATGGTACCCTGAATACACCGTCGAAGAGCAGTTTAGAGATTTTAACCAGAGCCAATATCTGTGCACGGTCAGGATATATCCATCTTATCCCGGAGCCACGGAACCACTCCACTGTTCTTATGGACTCGGGATCACTATTGGGATGTCCGTTCAAGATGCAGCCTACTCGATGATGACCATTATGCGAGCTAGAACTGCCTTGTTGAGCAACACTGATTTTCGCTACATGCCAGCATCCCTCCCTGGGGCGCATGGTTACCTTCAGGGCATGTACAGTGATGCATCCCATGAGGACTCACTCCTTTGCACCACTACTGAGATGTTGGAAGATAAGGACCGTGAAAACCGGGCCTTGCGTATGGAGCTCTTTAATGCTCGTGCTGATCATTGGGCCACCTTGACGAGGTTTGCACCTGCTGTGCAAGCCGGATACATGGACATGAGAGACTTGTATCCTGTGCGGGCTAGTCTGCCAGACTTCATGGAATGGCGTGAGGTGGGAGGCATCACCCCTCCTCGTGGACCTCGTCTGCCGCCGTCTGTTGGACCGAGGCTGCACCCAAGTCCCTATGGTCCACAAGCACCGCAGGACCGTTTGTTCCCAGATGACCATGTTCCGCTTCCAGGTCTGGGTGGTGACTTCTATGAGGACTTCTACGGAGCCGTCTGAGCTAGTAGTAGTCTCGCTAGTATTGTAATAGTTGTATGTCCACCGTCCTGTGTGATTGTGGAATATAACTTAGTGTGTATCAATTCCGGAGGTGTAGAGAAATAATGTATAGGAGCTTGGAATGCCTCCGATGAGATGTAACGTCTTTCGTCTTAGTTGTACTTCAGCTTGAGCTTGTACTAAACTATGTATGATGTGTATGACCGTTGGTATATATATGGCAGTTTCTATATTACCATGTCATACGGATGATCATCTCTGCATTCCTTGTTACCCATTACATTCCGCACTTCTTTGGCCAGATTCTGCCATCCTGGTTTAAATCGCTGTTTTGTTTTCCCAGGATGGTCAACACCCGCAGCAACCCTACTGCTTCGGAGCAGGGAGAAGCTAGTGCACCTAGAGAGGAAAGTCTGCCTCAACCACCTTCTCTGGCCGAAGTGATGCTGGAGGCAGAGCGCAACAGGCGCGACACCAACCGCTTGTTAGAGCGGATTGAGCAGAACACTGCACGCCAGCAGAGGAACAATTCGGTGTCCATCAATGACTTTGTCAAGCTGTACCCGCCAAAGTTCAATCATTCCATCGAACCTCTCGATGCGGATGACTGGCTCCGCAGCATCGCCCACAAGCTACGTTCTGCCAACGTAGCTGAAGATGATAAAGTCACCTTTGCTGCCTATCACCTTGAAGGGCCTGCCAGCCTTTGGTGGGAGAATTATGAAGCTATGCGCCCGGTCGGCCAACTCACTACTTGGGCTGATTTCAGTGCCGCTTTTCGTGAGCATCATATCCCGGAAGGCCTCATGGATCGCAAGAGGGAGGAGTTTTGTAACTTCACCCAGGGGAAGCTGACTGTGGATGCATACAGTCGCGAGTTTGGGAAGCTTGCACGCTATGCTCCCGAAGAGGTATCCACCGATGCCAAGAAGCAGGCAAGGTTCCGCAAGGGACTTAGCCCTGAGCTCCGTCGTGACCTTCGTCTGCATGAATGCACTTCCTTTCCGAAGCTAGTCAATAAGGCCATCAGTGCCGAGACAGGGCAGAATGATTTTGAAGCTTCACGCAAGCACTCCCGTGACTATGGTTCTTCATCCGGCCCTGGATCTCAGAAGCGCCGGGTCTGGATTCCAAATTCTGCTATGCCACCCAGGTATACTCCGAGGCCATCCTTTGAGGCGCCTCGTCCCAACCAGCAGTATGTGCCGCCCAAGACTTTTGGTGGCCCCACTGCCAATACTGCTCCACGCCCCAATATGATAACTTGCTTCAAGTGTGGTGAGCCGGGCCACTACATCCGTGAGTGTCCCCAGAACAACCCCAGTCAGTTCGGAAAATCTGTTGGACGTGGTAAGTCAACAGCGAAGGTGCTTGTCGCCAAGCCAGCCACCACTGCTCGTGGCCATGTCAACTACGTTTCAGCTGAAGAAACTCAAGAGGACCCCAACGTCGTTCTCGGTACGCTCCTTGTTAATTGCCATCCGGCAACTGTTCTCTTTGATACTGGAGCATCTCATTCATTCATTTCTGAGAGCTATGCTCGTTTGCACAACACCACCTTTTGTGACATGCCCACCTCCATGGTAATTCAAACCCCTGGTTCTAAGTGGCAAACCTCTAGAATCAGCCATGGAAATGAAATTCTTGTTGACAGATTGGTCTTCCTTGCGTCACTAATAGCTCTCAAGTCCTCAGACATAAACATCATCTTGGGTATGGACTGGATGTCAGCTCATTACGCCAAGATTGACTGCTCAACTAGAACTGTTCAACTTACCCATCCATCGGGCAAGACAGTCAATGTTTTGACCCGAGTATCGGAGCGTCAGCTCTACTCTCTAAATGCCAATCCCCTTCCAGACCTCGAAGATATTCCGGTAGTCCGTGACTTCCCGGATGTCTTTCCAGAGGAACTGCCAGGTGTTCCACCTGACAGAGATGTCGAGTTCGTGATAGACCTTGTTCCAGGAACCGTCCCAATCTCTAGGAGACCTTATAAGATGGCACCCCTAGAACTAGCTGAGCTTAAGAAACAACTCGATGAGTCCTTGCAAAAGGGTTTCATCCGCCCTAGTTCATCTCCATGGGCTTGCCCCGTCCTCTTCATCAAGAAGAAGGATGGAACGGATCGGATGGTTGTGGATTATCGACCTGTCAATTTGGTCACTATCAAGAACAAGTATCCGCTCCCCAGGATCAACGACCTGTATGACCAGCTCGCTGGATCCTCAGTCTTTTCCAAGATGGATTTGAGGTTGGGCTACCATCAAATCAAAATCAAGAACGGGGACATTCCCAAAACGGCTTTCGTTACTCGTTACGGCCAATACGAGTACACCGTCATGTCCTTCGGTTTAACCAATGCTCCAGCCACCTTCTCTCGGTTAATGAACTCGATCTTCATGGAGTACTTGGATAAATTCGTCGTGGTATACCTCGATGATATACTCATCTACTCCAAGAATGAGGAAGAACATGCCGAACATCTAAGGTTAGTATTGACGAAACTCCGAGAGCATCGCCTTTATGCCAAATTCTCCAAGTGCGAATTCTGGTTGCCAGAAGTGACCTATCTGGGCCATGTAATCTCTAGCAAGGGCATTGCTGTCAATCCCGAGCGAGTTCAAGCTGTCCTTGACTGGACTCCACCTGAAACGGTTAAGCAAGTTCGGAGTTTTCTGGGTTTAGCGAGCTATTGCCGCCGCTTCGTCGAGAATTTCTCCAAGGTTGCTAAGCCTCTAACTGAACTCCTCAAGAAAGATAAAAAGTTCGAGTGGACCCCACAGTGCGAGTTCAGCTTTCAGGAACTGAAAAGACGCCTGACGTCTGCTCCCGTACTGGTACCACCAGACTTCTCTAAGGACTTTGTTATCTACTGCGACGCCTCGCGACAAGGACTAGGTTGCATACTCATGCAAGATCGTCATGTGATTGCCTACGCATCTCGACAGTTGCGTCCACATGAGGATAATTATCCCACACATGATCTAGAGCTTGCAGCAGTAGTCCATGCACTCAAAACCTGGCGACATTACCTTCTGGGTAATCGTTGTGAAATTTACACTGATCACCAAAGTTTGAAATATATCTTCACCCAACCGGATTTGAATCTCAGGCAAAGACGTTGGGTCGAGTTGATCTCGGATTACGACTTAGGAATAACTTACACCCCAGGCAAAGCCAATGTCATGGCTGATGCACTAAGTCGTAAATCTTATTGTAACAACCTGATGTTACAACAAAGTCAACCATTTCTCCACGAGGAATTTCATAAACTTAACCTTCACATTGTTCCTCGAGGATTCCTTTCCACCCTGGTGGCGAAACCTAACCTTACGGATCAGATCATCAAGGCACAAAAGGTGGATCCGGGAATTTCCCGTATCAAGAGAAACATCAAGAAGGGAGTTGCAGATTGTTTCTCCATTGATGATCAAGGTGTTGTGTTCTTTGGAAACCGTCTAGTGGTTCCCAAGGTACGCAACATGAGACGATTGATCCTTAAGGAAGCTCATGAATCCCCTCTCACCATTCATCCTGGTAGCACTAAGATGTATCAAGACCTACGCCAGAGGTTTTGGTGGACTAGGATGAAGAGAGAAATCGCTCAATACATTGCAACTTGCGACGTCTGTTGTCGTGTTAAAGCAGAGCATCAACGGCCTGCTGGCACCCTTCAACCATTGGAGATTCCTGAATGGAAATGGGATAAAATCGGTATGGATTTCATTACCGGGTTTCCCAGAACCAAAAGAGGGAATAATGCTATCTTCGTTGTTGTCGATCGTCTTTCCAAAGTATCCCACTTCTTACCTGTTCGCGAGAGTATAACCGCTAGCCAGCTAGCTGATTTGTACATCTCTCGAATAGTACCTCTCCATGGTGTTCCATTGGAAATTAATTCAGACCGTGGAAGTCTTTTCACCTCTCGATTTTGGGAAAGTTTCCAAAATGCTATGGGGACTCGTCTCTCCTTTAGCACCGCCTTCCATCCTCAGTCAAGTGGTCAAGTAGAACGAGTCAATCAAATTCTGGAGGATATGCTCCGAGCTTCTGTCATCTCTTTCGGTATGAATTGGGAGAAGTGCCTTCCATTCACCGAGTTCGCTTATAACAACAGTTATCAAGCTAGCTTGGGTAAAGCTCCTTTCGAAGTTCTTTATGGACGAAAATGTCGAACGCCTCTTAACTGGTCAGAAACCGGCGAGAGACAACTCTTTGGCCCGGACATGATCCAGGATGCAGAAGAGCAGGTTCGCATTATTCGTGAGAAGTTGAAAACCGCCCAGTCTCGACAAAAGAGTCAGTATGACCGCAAGCATAAGCCCATGGCTTATGAAGTCGGCGAGATGGCTTACCTTCGGGTTACACCTTTAAAGGGAACCCATCGATTCGGTATCAAAGGTAAATTGGCTCCTCGTTACATTGGACCTTTTCGCATTCTTGCCAAACGAGGGGAAGTTGCCTACCAACTGGAACTACCTCCGCATCTCTCCAGAGTCCATGACGTCTTCCATGTTTCTCAACTCAGGCGTTGCTTCTCGGATCCTATCCGTGGAGTGAACCACGAAACGCTTGATCTCCAAGATAACCTCACCTATCGGGAATACCCCGTTCGTATCCTTGATCAAGCCGAGCGTACCACTCGACGCCACAACATCAAGTTTCTCAAGGTTCAATGGTCACACCATTCCGAGCAAGAAGCTACATGGGAAAGGGAGGATCGTCTTCGACTTGAGTACCCCACCTTCTTTCCGACAGATCCTACATCTCGGGACGAGATTCTTTTGAGTGGGGGTGAGTTGTCACATCCCACCTAGCTCATGCATTAGAGTGTGCATCATGTTTTCTTTTGACAGAAATTTGAAATGGGGAAGCCAGAACCCCCAGCACCCCTCCTGAAATCAACTAGGGTTTACTAAAATCTTTTTCAATGAACCTGAAATGCCCTTCTAAAATGTTCATCATCTTTGCTTTGGTCTTAAACCTCTGGCAAAAATAGTGCACATTTTTCTAGGTCAACAAAAGGTCATTGAATTAATGCATTAGTATTTGAATTTGGGCATTTAAAATTTATAAAACATTTCAAATGCTCAAATATCTCCAAACTAAAATGTTCCTGATTGGAAATATTCTAATCAAGGTCCAGAAGAAGTTTGGTGATTTTTGGAGTTGTGCTAGTATTTTTAATAAGTCTACAAAGTGACAAAAGAAATAGAAAAGGAAACAAAAATCAGAAAAGAACTTACCTGGCAAAACCCCCCAGCCGGCCCACCTGGCGGCCCAGCACTGTGCTGGCCCGAGCCAGCCAGCTGCTTCGTCCCCGCCAGGCAGGCAGGGTGGTGACGCCGACGAGCGCGAGCTCGCCACGACGCCACCTGCTCGCCGCTTCGCCGCCCGACGCGCTGGACGACCTCCACGTCGTGCCCCCGACCCCGTGGACACGTCCACTTCCCCCCTGCCTCTCTCCCTCGCTCCCCTTCGCCATGGCCGACGCCACCGTCGCCGCTCCGCCGCCGTTGCCATAGCTACCGTCATCCCCGCGCCACCCGACCGTGTCCACGAGCTCCGCCACCCTCCTCTTCTTCGAGCAAGACGAGCCCCGAGCGCTCGCCCGCTCTGGGGTCGCCCCTGACCTCGTCTTCCCCAACTCCGGCCGCCGAGATCGCCATCATCGCCCCGCTCAGCTCCGACCCTCCCCGAGCCCGCCTCGACGCTCGCTGCAATCACCGTGAGCATGGCCACCTTCCCTTCCTCCCCGTTCTCTCTCTCGAGCCCCGTAGCGATCACTTGTAGCTCACCCGCACGCGCCGCCGCGGAGCTCGTCGCCGACGAGGCTCCGGCCACCCAATGGCCGCACCACCTTGTCCACTAGCCTCACCGCACACCCAGGGGCCCGACGCATCACTCCACGCGCCTCGCCGTGCCCCGCAGCCCCGGTTTCACCTTCGCCCGAGCCCCGGCGCCGCCAAACTCGTCGCCGGCGTCATTTCCGGCGACCCCGAGGCCAACTACCACCACCACTCGATGCGGCTCACCTCCCGCATCACGTAGACGTGCTCCGCCGTCGATTTGGTCGCCGGAGCGCGAATCTGCACTTCCTCCGCCGCGTCTGGACGTCGCCGGCGGCTCAACGCCGGCGGAGTTGACCCGCTGACCCCTTTTTGACCACGGGTGGGCCCAGTTTGACCCCCTGGGTCTATGACATGTGGGCCCCGCCCGCTAACTAATCCAGGATTAGAAATAATCTAATCTGTTTAAGCTAATGACCCTGACACGCGGGACCCACGCGTCAGGTTTGACCTGGACCGGGTCTGTTGACCTGCTGAGGTCAGCATGACCTCATGCTGACGCCACAATTAATTTTCTGGATTTATTTTTGCACAGGAAATTGCAGAAATTAGTTCAAACTTCAAAAATTCATAGAAAATTATCTATAACTCCAAATGCAAAGTTTTATATATGAAAAATTATCAGAAAAATCCAACCTATCCATTGGTACTGGTTTCATGCATGTCGGAACAAGTTAAACCCACTGTTTAGGCATTACAAGTTGATACACTAATATGATCTTCATAAATGAGCTACCATTTGAATCTTTGGTTCAAATGGGTTCATTCCCTTCTGGTTTAACTTGCACTAGGTTAGGGCACATCCATATTGCCATGTCATAGCATGCATCATATTGTTGCATATCGTCATGTATTGATTGTGTTCCGATGTGTTCTTCGTGGTAGGTTCTGCCTCCGAGGATATCTCCGAGTATCCAACTGAAGGGCAGTATCCCACGACCACTCCATCAGGCAAGCAACCCATTGATCATTCCGATACAAACCCATGTTCTCGCTTCTGCTCTCGTTTACTGCATTAAGACAACGCGTTTCAAACTGCTGTGTGTCGCGGTAGTTGAACCCACTTCCTTTGCATGACCTGTCATTGCCACAGTAACTAGATGAAACCCACTAGCATGTGTAGGAGTTGATTGAGCCAATACATGTGTGTGTGTTTCTACCATGCTATGCTTGCTATGCTCAGAGTTGTGTCAGGTCTGGCTCATCGGGATGATGATCCAGAGTGAAAGGTTGTACCGTTGTCAATAGCGTGGAAGTGTTGAACACGATTTGGTAAAGGAATCGATGGAAGGCCATGTAGGAGTACATGGTGGGTTGTTTCATTGAGGCCGTTCTTAAGAACTGAGATCAGTGTGTGTGATTTAAGACTCAGCTACTACCACGCATTGGGCCCGAAACCAATGGACCCTCTCGGCTTCTTGATCACGCTTGTCCTCTGTCCAGGAGTTGCAAAGTAGTTTCTGGTGTTTGTAGCATGCTGGGGGCCGCACGCGGCGCTGACCATCGGGGTGGGCTGTGTTGCGGTAGGCACGTGGCACGGTGTACCGACTCGCCCGTTTGGTGTCTCGGGAACCCTGTTCACATCGTTCGGGGCCGTTAGTGGAAACCTCGGCCGGACTCCCTGCGGATGGAACCCGAATAGGCGATAAACCTGGACTAGAGACTTGAGTGTTTAGGTAGGCCGTGGCCGACACCCTCGCTGGGCTTCCGCTTGAAGGTTGCCGAGTACATGTCGTGTAAACGGCGATAAGTGGTGAGAGCGTGTGTGAAGAAGTACACCCCTGCAGGGTATAAATCTATTCGAATAGCCGCGTCCGCGGTAAAGGACTACTTGGTCACCTATGCAGTTCATAGATAAGTTAAATGGACACTACTAAAAATCTCAAGATAAGTGTGAGTACCGCGGATGGCCCTCTCGTAGGATGGCGAGAGAGGATCCACGGTGGAGTATTGTGATGGTGATAGTGGACTCGTGTGCGACAAATGATTTACAAGTGGTGTCTATCGTAGGATAGCTTAGCCAAGAGTCAAAGCTGGCTTGCTGCAACAACCCCACTACCTTCTTGAGAATGTGCATGTATGATAGGTTCCTGTTGTAAGACTTGCTGAGTACTTCTGTACTCATGTTGCTTTAATCATGTTTTTCAGACGACTGCACCAACCCCTCTGGTGGGTTCTATGTAGACCTCGACGTTGACGAGTGACTTATCACCCAGGTGGTGATCCAAGACTTGTGAAGGATCGTTGTAGATAGACAGGCTTCGTCAAGCCTTCTTTCTTTCTAGTGTCTGTACTCAGACTACTTTGCTTCCGCATGTGCTTGTATGTTTGTATGACTTGAGTGTTGGGTCATGTGACCCCTATCTGTATGGATGATATGTATGGCTCCTCGGAGCCTTCTAAATAAAGTACTTGAGTCGTAGAGTACTGTTGTGATGCCATGTTGTATTTACTCATATCGGGCATATTGCGTGTATGATTGAAATGCTTGGTATGAGTGGGATCCGACTATCTAGTTGTTTATCCTTGGCAGCCTTTCATATGGGGAAATGTAAGTCTTGTGCTTCTGAGCGATAGTAGTCCGCTACAGCCCGGTTCACCGGAGTCCTGCTAGCCCAGCACTACTGCTTGGACACTTGACTGGCCGGCATGTGTTTCACGTCGTTCCTATGTCTGTCCCTTCGGGGAAATGTCACGCGCTGTTATTCGGAGTCCTGCCTAGCCTGCTACAGCCCGGGTTACCGGAGTCCTGTTAGCCCAGTGCTACAGCCCGAATAGATACGTTGATGACCGACATGTTCGATGTGATTCATGTATGCCTGTCCTCATAGGCTAGCGCCGCTTTGGGTTCACGACTAGCCATGTCGGCCCGGGTTCTCTGTCATATGGATGCTAGCGACACTATCATATACGTGAGCCAAAAGGCGCAAACGGTCCCGAGCCAGGTAAGGTGGCACCCGTGGGAGTACCGTGCGTGAGGCCGCAAAGTGATATGATGTGTTACACGCTGGATCGATGTGGCTTAGGATCGGGGTCCTGACAGCGTTGGTATCAGAGCCGGGCTGCCTGTAGGTTCGCTAAGCCAAACTGGTCGATGTCGAGTCTAGAAATGCTTTAGTTATATGTAGGGGAATTGATTGTGGGAGGGAACGTAAGGCTCTTTTACTCCTTTACCTTATGCCCTCTATTCTGAGTCATTCTCTTCTCATTCTACGTGGGTTAAGGACTAGGCTCTCTGCTCTCTATCAGGTTCACGTGTTACTAAATCCGTAGTAACTTATAGGATTGTTGGATACAACCCAGTTCAGTTCTACTAAAGTTTAGTATGTTGCCAATTGAACCAGAACCTTGATATGTTGTTGTTGAGTGGTTTCGCAAACTGTTGTGGATGTCTCAATTCTTTTTCTGAGCATTTACAGCCGTTATGCTGTCCAATTCCATCCAGAAATTCTAATGCCTTTGCACTATTTTGTGCTTTCAGATGGCTACCCGTCCCCAAAACCAAGTGGTTCGTCTGACCTGTTGCATCGGTGTATGTGGTCATACCGCCATGTTGGTTCGAGTGATGGTTGAGGCAGGTTACCGATGGTACCCTGAATACACCGTCGAAGAGCAGTTTAGAGATTTTAACCAGAGCCAATATCTGTGCACGGTCAGGATATATCCATCTTATCCCGGAGCCACAGAACCACTCCACTGTTCTTATGGACTCGGGATCACTATTGGGATGTCCGTTCAAGATGCAGCCTACTCGATGATGACCATTATGCGAGCTAGAACTGCCTTGTTGAGCAACACTGATTTTCGCTACATGCCAGCATCCCTCCCTTGGGCGCATGGTTACCTTCAGGGCATGTACAGTGATGCATCCCATGAGGACTCACTCCTTTGCACCACTACTGAGATGTTGGAAGATAAGGACCGTGAAAACCGGGCCTTGCGTATGGAGCTCTTTAATGCTCGTGCTGATCATTGGGCCACCTTGACGAGGTTTGCACCTGCTGTGCAAGCCGGATACATGGACATGAGAGACTTGTATCCTGTGCGGGCTAGTCTGCCAGACTTCATGGAATGGCGTGAGGTCGGAGGCATCACCCCTCCTCGTGGACCTCGTCTGCCGCCGTCTGTTGGACCGAGGCCGCACCCAAGTCCCTATGGTCCACAAGCACCGCAGGACCGTCTGTTCCCAGATGACCATGTTCCGCTTCCAGGTCTGGGTGGTGACTTCTATGAGGACTTCTACGGAGCCGACTGAGCTAGTAGTAGTCTCGCTAGTATTGTAATAGTTGTATGTCCACCGTCCTGTGTGATTGTGGAATATAACTTAGTGTGTATCAATTCCGGAGGTATAGAGAAATAATGTATAGGAGCTTGGAATGCCTCCGATGAGATGTAACGTCTTTCGTCTTAGTTGTACTTCAGCTTGAGCTTGTACTAAACTATGTATGATGTGTATGACCGTTGGTATATATATGGCAGTTTCTATATTACCATGTCATACGGATGATCATCTCTGCATTCCTTGTTACCCATTACATTCCGCACTTCTTTGGCCAGATTCTGCCATCCTGGTTTAAATCGCTGTTTTGTTTTCCCAGGATGGTCAACACCCGCAGCAACCCTGCTGCTTCGGAGCAGGGAGAAGCTAGTGCACCTAGAGAGGAAAGTCTGCCTCAACCACCTTCTCTGGCCGAAGTGATGCTGGAGGCAGAGCGCAACAGGCGCGACACCAACCGCTTGTTAGAGCGGATTGAGCAGAACACTGCACGCCAGCAGAGGAACAATTCGGTGTCCATCAATGACTTTGTCAAGCTGTACCCGCCAAAGTTCAATCATTCCATCGAACCTCTCGATGCGGATGACTGGCTCCGCAGCATCGCCCACAAGCTACGTTCTGCCAACGTAGCTGAAGATGATAAAGTCACCTTTGCTGCCTATCACCTTGAAGGGCCTGCCAGCCTTTGGTGGGAGAATTATGAAGCTATGCGCCTGGTCGGCCAACTCACTACTTGGGCTGATTTCAGTGCTGCTTTTCGTGAGCATCATATCCCGGAAGGCCTCATGGATCGCAAGAGGGAGGAGTTTTGTAACTTCACCCAGGGGAAGCTGACTGTGGATGCATACAGTCGCGAGTTTGGGAAGCTTGCACGCTATGCTCCCGAAGAGGTATCCACCGATGCCAAGAAGCAGGCAAGGTTCCGCAAGGGACTTAGCCCTGAGCTCCGTCGTGACCTTCGTCTGCATGAATGCACTTCCTTTCCGAAGCTAGTCAATAAGGCCATCAGTGCCGAGACAGGGCAGAATGATTTTGAAGCTTCACGCAAGCACTCCCGTGACTATGGTTCTTCATCCGGCCCTGGATCTCAGAAGCGCCGGGTCTGGATTCCAAATTCTGCTATGCCACCCAGGTATACTCCGAGGCCATCCTTTGAGGCGCCTCGTCCCAACCAGCAGTATGTGCCGCCCAAGACTTTTGGTGGCCCCACTGCCAATACTGCTCCACGCCCCAATATGATAACTTGCTTCAAGTGTGGTGAGCCGGGCCACTACATCCGTGAGTGTCCCCAGAACAACCCCAGTCAGTTCGGAAAATCTGTTGGACGTGGTAAGTCAACAGCGAAGGTGCTTGTCGCCAAGCCAGCCACCACTGCTCGTGGCCATGTCAACTACGTTTCAGCTGAAGAAACTCAAGAGGACCCCAACGTCGTTCTCGGTACGCTCCTTGTTAATTGCCATCCGGCAACTGTTCTCTTTGATACTGGAGCATCTCATTCATTCATTTCTGAGAGCTATGCTCGTTTGCACAACACCACCTTTTGTGACATGCCCACCTCCATGGTAATTCAAACCCCTGGTTCTAAGTGGCAAACCTCTAGAATCAGCCATGGAAATGAAATTCTTGTTGACAGATTGGTCTTCCTTGCGTCACTAATAGCTCTCAAGTCCTCAGACATAAACATCATCTTGGGTATGGACTGGATGTCAGCTCATTACGCCAAGATTGACTGCTCAACTAGAACTGTTCAACTTACCCATCCATCGGGCAAGACAGTCAATGTTTTGACCCGAGTATCGGAGCGTCAGCTCTACTCTCTAAATGCCAATCCCCTTCCAGACCTCGAAGATATTCCGGTAGTCCGTGACTTCCCGGATGTCTTTCCAGAGGAACTGCCAGGTGTTCCACCTGACAGAGATGTCGAGTTCGTGATAGACCTTGTTCCAGGAACCGTCCCAATCTCTAGGAGACCTTATAAGATGGCACCCCTAGAACTAGCTGAGCTTAAGAAACAACTCGATGAGTCCTTGCAAAAGGGTTTCATCCGCCCTAGTTCATCTCCATGGGCTTGCCCCGTCCTCTTCGTCAAGAAGAAGGATGGAACGGATCGGATGGTTGTGGATTATCGACCTGTCAATTTGGTCACTATCAAGAACAAGTATCCGCTCCCCAGGATCAACGACCTGTATGACCAGCTCGCTGGATCCTCAGTCTTTTCCAAGATGGATTTGAGGTTGGGCTACCATCAAATCAAAATCAAGAACGGGGACATTCCCAAAACGGCTTTCGTTACTCGTTACGGCCAATACGAGTACACCGTCATGTCCTTCGGTTTAACCAATGCTCCAGCCACCTTCTCTCGGTTAATGAACTCGATCTTCATGGAGTACTTGGATAAATTCGTCGTGGTATACCTCGATGATATACTCATC
This sequence comes from Aegilops umbellulata, assembly GCA_032464435.1. NCBI lineage: Eukaryota > Viridiplantae > Streptophyta > Magnoliopsida > Poales > Poaceae > Aegilops > Aegilops umbellulata. Next base: position 509,004,463 of record CP136055.1, read on the forward strand.
TACTCCAAGAATGAGGAAGAACATGCCGAACATCTAAGGTTAGTATTGACGAAACTCCGAGAGCATCGCCTTTATGCCAAATTCTCCAAGTGCGAATTCTGGTTGCCAGAAGTGACCTATCTGGGCCATGTAATCTCTAGCAAGGGCATTGCTGTCAATCCCGAGCGAGTTCAAGCTGTCCTTGACTGGACTCCACCTGAAACGGTTAAGCAAGTTCGGAGTTTTCTGGGTTTAGCGAGCTATTGCCGCCGCTTCGTCGAGAATTTCTCCAAGGTTGCTAAGCCTCTAACTGAACTCCTCAAGAAAGATAAAAAGTTCGAGTGGACCCCACAGTGCGAGTTCAGCTTTCAGGAACTGAAAAGACGCCTGACGTCTGCTCCCGTACTGGTACCACCAGACTTCTCTAAGGACTTTGTTATCTACTGCGACGCCTCGCGACAAGGACTAGGTTGCATACTCATGCAAGATCGTCATGTGATTGCCTACGCATCTCGACAGTTGCGTCCACATGAGGATAATTATCCCACACATGATCTAGAGCTTGCAGCAGTAGTCCATGCACTCAAAACCTGGCGACATTACCTTCTGGGTAATCGTTGTGAAATTTACACTGATCACCAAAGTTTGAAATATATCTTCACCCAACCGGATTTGAATCTCAGGCAAAGACGTTGGGTCGAGTTGATCTCGGATTACGACTTAGGAATAACTTACACCCCAGGCAAAGCCAATGTCATGGCTGATGCACTAAGTCGTAAATCTTATTGTAACAACCTGATGTTACAACAAAGTCAACCATTTCTCCACGAGGAATTTCATAAACTTAACCTTCACATTGTTCCTCGAGGATTCCTTTCCACCCTGGTGGCGAAACCTAACCTTACGGATCAGATCATCAAGGCACAAAAGGTGGATCCGGGAATTTCCCGTATCAAGAGAAACATCAAGAAGGGAGTTGCAGATTGTTTCTCCATTGATGATCAAGGTGTTGTGTTCTTTGGAAACCGTCTAGTGGTTCCCAAGGTACGCAACATGAGACGATTGATCCTTAAGGAAGCTCATGAATCCCCTCTCACCATTCATCCTGGTAGCACTAAGATGTATCAAGACCTACGCCAGAGGTTTTGGTGGACTAGGATGAAGAGAGAAATCGCTCAATACATTGCAACTTGCGACGTCTGTTGTCGTGTTAAAGCAGAGCATCAACGGCCTGCTGGCACCCTTCAACCATTGGAGATTCCTGAATGGAAATGGGATAAAATCGGTATGGATTTCATTACCGGGTTTCCCAGAACCAAAAGAGGGAATAATGCTATCTTCGTTGTTGTCGATCGTCTTTCCAAAGTAGCCCACTTCTTACCTGTTCGCGAGAGTATAACCGCTAGCCAGCTAGCTGATTTGTACATCTCTCGAATAGTACCTCTCCATGGTGTTCCATTGGAAATTAATTCAGACCGTGGAAGTCTTTTCACCTCTCGATTTTGGGAAAGTTTCCAAAATGCTATGGGGACTCGTCTCTCCTTTAGCATCGCCTTCCATCCTCAGTCAAGTGGTCAAGTAGAACGAGTCAATCAAATTCTGGAGGATATGCTCCGAGCTTCTGTCATCTCTTTCGGTATGAATTGGGAGAAGTGCCTTCCATTCGCCGAGTTCGCTTATAACAACAGTTATCAAGCTAGCTTGGGTAAAGCTCCTTTCGAAGTTCTTTATGGACGAAAATGTCGAACGCCTCTTAACTGGTCAGAAACCGGCGAGAGACAACTCTTTGGCCCGGACATGATCCAGGATGCAGAAGAGCAGGTTCGCATTATTCGTGAGAAGTTGAAAACCGCCCAGTCTCGACAAAAGAGTCAGTATGACCGCAAGCATAAGCCCATGGCTTATGAAGTCGGCGAGATGGCTTACCTTCGGGTTACACCTTTAAAGGGAACCCATCGATTCGGTATCAAAGGTAAATTGGCTCCTCGTTACATTGGACCTTTTCGCATTCTTGCCAAACGAGGGGAAGTTGCCTACCAACTGGAACTACCTCCGCATCTCTCCAGAGTCCATGACGTCTTCCATGTTTCTCAACTCAGGCGTTGCTTCTCGGATCCTATCCGTGGAGTGAACCACGAAACGCTTGATCTCCAAGATAACCTCACCTATCGGGAATACCCCGTTCGTATCCTTGATCAAGCCGAGCGTACCACTCGACGCCACAACATCAAGTTTCTCAAGGTTCAATGGTCACACCATTCCGAGCAAGAAGCTACATGGGAAAGGGAGGATCGTCTTTGACTTGAGTACCCCACCTTCTTTCCGACAGATCCTACATCTCGGGACGAGATTCTTTTGAGTGGGGGTGAGTTGTCACATCCCACCTAGCTCATGCATTAGAGTGTGCATCATGTTTTCTTTTGACAGAAATTTGAAATGGGGAAGCCAGAACCCCCAGCACCCCTCCTGAAATCAACTAGGGTTTACTAAAATCTTTTTCAATGAACCTGAAATGCCCTTCTAAAATGTTCATCATCTTTGCTTTGGTCTTAAACCTCTGGCAAAAATAGTGCACATTTTTCTAGGTCAACAAAAGGTCATTGAATTAATGCATTAGTATTTGAATTTGGGCATTTAAAATTTATAAAACATTTCAAATGCTCAAATATCTCCAAACTAAAATGTTCCTGATTGGAAATATTCTAATCAAGGTCCAGAAGAAGTTTGGTGATTTTTGGAGTTGTGCTAGTATTTTTAATAAGTCTACAAAGTGACAAAAGAAATAGAAAAGGAAACAAAAATCAGAAAAGAACTTACCTGGCAAAACCCCCCAGCCGGCCCACCTGGCGGCCCAGCACTGTGCTGGCCCGAGCCAGCCAGCTGCTTCGTCCCCGCCAGGCAGGCAGGGTGGTGACGCCGACGAGCGCGAGCTCGCCACGACGCCACCTGCTCGCCGCTTCGCCGCCCGACGCGCTGGAAGACCTCCACGTCGTGCCCCCGACCCCGTGGACACGTCCACTTCCCCCCTGCCTCTCTCCCTCGCTCCCCTTCGCCATGGCCGACGCCACCGTCGCCGCTCCGCCGCCGTTGCCATAGCTACCGTCATCCCCGCGCCACCCGACCGTGTCCACGAGCTCCGCCACCCTCCTCTTCTTCGAGCAAGACGAGCCCCGAGCGCTCGCCCGCTCTGGGGTCGCCCCTGACCTCGTCTTCCCCAACTCCGGCCGCCGAGATCGCCATCATCGCCCCGCTCAGCTCCGACCCTCCCCGAGCCCGCCTCGACGCTCGCTGCAATCACCGAGAGCATGGCCACCTTCCCTTCCTCCCCGTTCTCTCTCTCGAGCCCCGTAGCGATCACTTGTAGCTCACCCGCACGCGCCGCCGTGGAGCTCGTCGCCGACGAGGCTCCGGCCACCCAATGGCCGCACCACCTTGTCCACTAGCCTCACCGCACACCCAGGGGCCCGACGCATCACTCCACGCGCCTCGCCGTGCCACGCAGCCCCGGTTTCACCTTCGCCCGAGCCCCGGCGCCGCCAAACTCGTCGCCGGCGTCATTTCCGGCGACCCCGAGGCCAACTACCACCACCACTCGATGCGGCTCACCTCCCGCATCACGTAGACGTGCTCCGCCGTCGATTTGGTCGCCGGAGCGCGAATCTGCACTTCCTCCGCCGCGTCTGGACGTCGCCGGCGGCTCAGCGCCGGCGGAGTTGACCCGCTGACCCCTTTTTGACCACGGGTGGGCCCAGTTTGACCCCCTGGGTCTATGACATGTGGGCCCCGCCCGCTAACTAATCCAGGATTAGAAATAATCTAATCTGTTTAAGCTAATGACCCTGACACGCGGGACCCACGCGTCAGGTTTGACCTGGACCGGGTCTGTTGACCTGCTGAGGTCAGCATGACCTCATGCTGACGCCACAATTAATTTTCTGGATTTATTTTTGCACAGGAAATTCCAGAAATTAGTTCAAACTTCAAAAATTCATAGAAAATTATCTATAACTCCAAATGCAAAGTTTTATATATGAAAAATTATCAGAAAAATCCAACCTATCCATTGGTACTGGTTTCATGCATGTCAGAACAAGTTAAACCCACTGTTTAGGCATTACAAGTTGATACACTAATATGATCTTCATAAATGAGCTACCATTTGAATCTTTGGTTCAAATGGGTTCATTCCCTTCTAATTTAACTTGCACTAGGTCAGGGCACATCCATATTGCCATGTCATAGCATGCATCATATTGTTGCATATCGTCATGTATTGATTGTGTTCCGATGTGTTCTTCGTGGTAGGTTCTGCCTCCGAGGATATCTCCGAGTATCCAACTGAAGGGCAGTATCCCACGACCACTCCATCAGGCAAGCAACCCATTGATCATTCCGATACAAACCCATGTTCTCGCTTCTGCTCTCGTTTACTGCATTAAGACAACGCGTTTCAAACTGCTGTGTGTCGCGGTAGTTGAACCCACTTCCTTTGCATGACCTGTCATTGCCACAGTAACTAGATGAAACCCACTAGCATGTGTAGGAGTTGATTGAGCCAATACATGTGTGTGTGTTTCTACCATGCTATGCTTGCTATGCTCAGAGTTGTGTCAGGTCTGGCTCATCGGGATGATGATCCAGAGTGAAAGGTTGTACCGTTGTCAATAGCGTGGAAGTGTTGAACACGATTTGGTAAAGGAATCGATGGAAGGCCATGTAGGAGTACATGGTGGGTTGTTTCATTGAGGCCGTTCTTAAGAACTGAGATCTGTGTGTGTGATTTAAGACTCAGCTACTACCACGCATTGGGCCCGAAACCAATGGACCCTCTCGGCTTCTTGATCACGCTTGTCCTCTGTCCAGGAGTTGCAAAGTAGTTTCTGGTGTTTGTAGCATGCTGGGGGCCGCACGCGGCGCTGACCATCGGGGTGGGCTGTGTTGCGGTAGGCACGTGGCACGGTGTACCGACTCGCCCGTTTGGTGTCTCGGGAACCCTGTTCACATCGTTCGGGGCCGTTAGTGGAAACCTCGGCCGGACTCCCTGCGGATGGAACCCGAATAGGCGATAAACCTGGACTAGAGACTTGAGTGTTTAGGTAGGCCGTGGCCGACACCCTCGCTGGGCTTCCGCTTGAAGGTTGCCGAGTACATGTCGTGTAAACGGCGATAAGTGGTGAGAGCGTGTGTGAAGAAGTACACCCCTGCAGGGTATAAATCTATTCGAATAGCCGCGTCCGCGGTAAAGGACTACTTGGTCACCTATGCAGTTCATAGATAAGTTAAATGGACACTACTAAAAATCTCAAGATAAGTGTGAGTACCGCGGATGGCCCTCTCGTAGGATGGCGAGAGAGGATCCACGGTGGAGTATTGTGATGGTGATAGTGGACTCGTGTGCGACAAATGATTTACAAGTGGTGTCTATCGTAGGATAGCTTAGCCAAGAGTCAAAGCTGGCTTGCTGCAACAACCCCACTACCTTCTTGAGAATGTGCATGTATGATAGGTTCCTGTTGTAAGACTTGCTGAGTACTTCTGTACTCATGTTGCTTTAATCATGTTTTTCAGACGACTGCACCAACCCCTCTGGTGGGTTCTATGTAGACCTCGACGTTGACGAGTGACTTATCACCCAGGTGGTGATCCAAGACTTGTGAAGGATCGTTGTAGATAGACAGGCTTCGTCAAGCCTTCTTTCTTTCTAGTGTCTGTACTCAGACTACTTTGCTTCCGCATGTGCTTGTATGTTTGTATGACTTGAGTGTTGGGTCATGTGACCCCTATCTGTATGGATGATATGTATGGCTCCTCGGAGCCTTCTAAATAAAGTACTTGAGTCGTAGAGTACTGTTGTGATGCCATGTTGTATTTACTCATATCGGGCATATTGCGTGTATGATTGAAATGCTTGGTATGAGTGGGATCCGACTATCTAGTTGTTTATCCTTGGCAGCCTTTCATATGGGGAAATGTAAGTCTTGTGCTTCTGAGCGATAGTAGTCCGCTACAGCCCGGTTCACCGGAGTCCTGCTAGCCCAGCACTACTGCTTGGACACTTGACTGGCCGGCATGTGTTTCACGTCGTTCCTATGTCTGTCCCTTCGGGGAAATGTCACGCGCTGTTATTCGGAGTCCTGCCTAGCCTGCTACAGCCCGGGTTACCGGAGTCCTGTTAGCCCAGTGCTACAGCCCGAATAGATACGTTGATGACCGACATGTTCGATGTGATTCATGTATGCCTGTCCTCATAGGCTAGCGCCGCTTTGGGTTCACGACTAGCCATGTCGGCCCGGGTTCTCTGTCATATGGATGCTAGCGACACTATCATATACGTGAGCCAAAAGGCGCAAACGGTCCCGAGCCAGGTAAGGTGGCACCCGTGGGAGTACCGTGCGTGAGGCCGCAAAGTGATATGATGTGTTACACGCTGGATCGATGTGGCTTAGGATCGGGGTCCTGACAGCGTTGGTATCAGAGCCGGGCTGCCTGTAGGTTCGCTAAGCCAAACTGGTCGATGTCGAGTCTAGAAATGCTTTAGTTATATGTAGGGGAATTGATTGTGGGAGGGAACGTAAGGCTCTTTTACTCCTTTACCTTATGCCCTCTATTCTGAGTCATTCTCTTCTCATTCTACGTGGGTTAAGGACTAGGCTCTCTGCTCTCTATCAGGTTCACGTGTTACTAAATCCGTAGTAACTTATAGGATTGTTGGATACAACCCAGTTCAGTTCTACTAAAGTTTAGTATGTTGCCAATTGAACCAGAACCTTGATATGTTGTTGTTGAGTGGTTTCGCAAACTGTTGTGGATGTCTCAATTCTTTTTCTGAGCATTTACAGCCGTTATGCTGTCCAATTCCATCCAGAAATTCTAATGCCTTTGCACTATTTTGTGCTTTCAGATGGCTACCCGTCCCCAAAACCAAGTGGTTCGTCTGACCCGTTGCATCGGTGTATGTGGTCATACCGCCATGTTGGTTCGAGTGATGGTTGAGGCAGGTTACCGATGGTACCCTGAATACACCGTCGAAGAGCAGTTTAGAGATTTTAACCAGAGCCAATATCTGTGCACGGTCAGGATATATCCATCTTATCCCGGAGCCACAGAACCACTCCACTGTTCTTATGGACTCGGGATCACTATTGGGATGTCCGTTCAAGATGCAGCCTACTCGATGATGACCATTATGCGAGCTAGAACTGCCTTGTTGAGCAACACTGATTTTCGCTACATGCCAGCATCCCTCCCTTGGGCGCATGGTTACCTTCAGGGCATGTACAGTGATGCATCCCATGAGGACTCACTCCTTTGCACCACTACTGAGATGTTGGAAGATAAGGACCGTGAAAACCGGGCCTTGCGTATGGAGCTCTTTAATGCTCGTGCTGATCATTGGGCCACCTTGACGAGGTTTGCACCTGCTATGCAAGCCGGATACATGGACATGAGAGACTTGTATCCTGTGCGGGCTAGTCTGCCAGACTTCACGGAATGGCGTGAGGTGGGAGGCATCACCCCTCCTCGTGGACCTCGTCTGCCGCCGTCTGTTGGACCGAGGCCGCACCCAAGTCCCTATGGTCCACAAGCACCGCAGGACCGTCTGTTCCCAGATGACCATGTTCCGCTTCCAGGTCTGGGTGGTGACTTCTATGAGGACTTCTACGGAGCCGACTGAGCTAGTAGTAGTCTCGCTAGTATTGTAATAGTTGTATGTCCACCGTCCTGTGTGATTGTGGAATATAACTTAGTGTGTATCAATTCCGGAGGTGTAGAGAAATAATGTATAGGAGCTTGGAATGCCTCCAATGAGATGTAACGTCTTTCGTCTTAGTTGTACTTCAGCTTGAGCTTGTACTAAACTATGTATGATGTGTATGACCGTTGGTATATATATGGCAGTTTCTATATTACCATGTCATACGGATGATCATCTCTGCATTCCTTGTTACCCATTACATTCCGCACTTCTTTGGCCAGATTCTGCCATCCTGGTTTAAATCGCTGTTTTGTTTTCCCAGGATGGTCAACACCCGCAGCAACCCTGCTGCTTCGGAGCAGGGAGAAGCTAGTGCACCTAGAGAGGAAAGTCTGCCTCAACCACCTTCTCTGGCCGAAGTGATGCTGGAGGCAAAGCGCAACAGGCGCGACACCAACCGCTTGTTAGAGCGGATTGAGCAGAACACTGCACGCCAGCAGAGGAACAATTCGGTGTCCATCAATGACTTTGTCAAGCTGTACCCGCCAAAGTTCAATCATTCCATCGAACCTCTCGATGCGGATGACTGGCTCCGCAGCATCGCCCACAAGCTACGTTCTGCCAACGTAGCTGAAGATGATAAAGTCACCTTTGCTGCCTATCACCTTGAAGGGCCTGCCAGCCTTTGGTGGGAGAATTATGAAGCTATGCGCCTGGTCGGCCAACTCACTACTTGGGCTGATTTCAGTGCCGCTTTTCGTGAGCATCATATCCCGGAAGGCCTCATGGATCGCAAGAGGGAGGAGTTTTGTAACTTCACCCAGGGGAAGCTGACTGTGGATGCATACAGTCGCGAGTTTGGGAAGCTTGCACGCTATGCTCCCGAAGAGGTATCCACCGATGCCAAGAAGCAGGCAAGGTTCCGCAAGGGACTTAGCCCTGAGCTCCGTCGTGACCTTCGTCTGCATGAATGCACTTCCTTTCCGAAGCTAGTCAATAAGGCCATCAGTGCCGAGACAGGGCAGAATGATTTTGAAGCTTCACGCAAGCACTCCCGTGACTATGGTTCTTCATCCGGCCCTGGATCTCAGAAGCGCCGGGTCTGGATTCCAAATTCTGCTCTGCCACCCAGGTATACTCCGAGGCCATCCTTTGAGGCGCCTCGTCCCAACCAGCAGTATGTGCCGCCCAAGACTTTTGGTGGCCCCACTGCCAATACTGCTCCACGCCCCAATATGATAACTTGCTTCAAGTGTGGTGAGCCGGGCCACTACATCCGTGAGTGTCCCCAGAACAACCCCAGTCAGTTCGGAAAATCTGTTGGACGTGGTAAGTCAACAGCGAAGGTGCTTGTCGCCAAGCCAGCCACCACTGCTCGTGGCCATGTCAACTACGTTTCAGCTGAAGAAACTCAAGAGGACCCCAACGTCGTTCTCGGTACGCTCCTTGTTAATTGCCATCCGGCAACTGTTCTCTTTGATACTGGAGCATCTCATTCATTCATTTCTGAGAGCTATGCTCGTTTGCACAACACCACCTTTTGTGACATGCCCACCTCCATGGTAATTCAAACCCCTGGTTCTAAGTGGCAAACCTCTAGAATCAGCCATGGAAATGAAATTCTTGTTGACAGATTGGTCTTCCTTGCGTCACTAATAGCTCTCAAGTCCTCAGACATAAACATCATCTTGGGTATGGACTGGATGTCAGCTCATTATGCCAAGATTGACTGCTCAACTAGAACTGTTCAACTTACCCATCCATCGGGCAAGACAGTCAATGTTTTGACCCGAGTATCGGAGCGTCAGCTCTACTCTCTAAATGCCAATCCCCTTCCAGACCTCGAAGATATTCCGGTAGTCCGTGACTTCCCGGATGTCTTTCCAGAGGAACTGCCAGGTGTTCCACCTGACAGAGATGTCGAGTTCGTGATAGACCTTGTTCCAGGAACCGTCCCAATCTCTAGGAGACCTTATAAGATGGCACCCCTAGAACTAGCTGAGCTTAAGAAACAACTCGATGAGTCCTTGCAAAAGGGTTTCATCCGCCGTAGTTCATCTCCATGGGCTTGCCCCGTCCTCTTCGTCAAGAAGAAGGATGGAACGGATCGGATGGTTGTGGATTATCGACCTGTCAATTTGGTCACTATCAAGAACAAGTATCCGCTCCCCAGGATCAACGACCTGTATGACCAGCTCGCTGGATCCTCAGTCTTTTCCAAGATGGATTTGAGGTTGGGCTACCATCAAATCAAAATCAAGAACGGGGACATTCCCAAAACGGCTTTCGTTACTCGTTACGGCCAATACGAGTACACCGTCATGTCCTTCGGTTTAACCAATGCTCCAGCCACCTTCTCTCGGTTAATGAACTCGATCTTCATGGAGTACTTGGATAAATTCGTCGTGGTATACCTCGATGATATACTCATCTACTCCAAGAATGAGGAAGAACATGCCGAACATCTAAGGTTAGTATTGACGAAACTCCGAGAGCATCGCCTTTATGCCAAATTCTCCAAGTGCGAATTTTGGTTGCCAGAAGTGACCTATCTGGGCCATGTAATCTCTAGCAAGGGCATTGCTGTCAATCCCGAGCGAGTTCAAGCTGTCCTTGACTGGACTCCACCTGAAACGGTTAAGCAAGTTCGGAGTTTTCTGGGTTTAGCGAGCTATTGCCGCCGCTTCGTCGAGAATTTCTCTAAGGTTGCTAAGCCTCTAACTGAACTCCTCAAGAAAGATAAAAAGTTCGAGTGGACCCCACAGTGCGAGTTCAGCTTTCAGGAACTGAAAAGACGCCTGACGTCTGCTCCCGTACTGGTACCACCAGACTTCTCTAAGGACTTTGTTATCTACTGCGACGCCTCGCGACAAGGACTAGGTTGCATACTCATGCAAGATCGTCATGTGATTGCCTACGCATCTCGACAGTTGCGTCCACATGAGGATAATTATCCCACACATGATCTAGAGCTTGCAGCAGTAGTCCATGCACTCAAAACCTGGCGACATTACCTTCTGGGTAATCGTTGTGAAATTTACACTGATCACCAAAGTTTGAAATATATCTTCACCCAACCGGATTTGAATCTCAGGCAAAGACGTTGGGTCGAGTTGATCTCGGATTACGACTTAGGAATAACTTACACCCCAGGCAAAGCCAATGTCATGGCTGATGCACTAAGTCGTAAATCTTATTGTAACAACCTGATGTTACAACAAAGTCAACCATTTCTCCACGAGGAATTTCATAAACTTAACCTTCACATTGTTCCTCGAGGATTCCTTTCCACCCTGGTGGCGAAACCTAACCTTACGGATCAGATCATCAAGGCACAAAAGGTGGATCCGGGAATTTCCCGTATCAAGAGAAACATCAAGAAGGGAGTTGTAGATTGTTTCTCCATTGATGATCAAGGTGTTGTGTTCTTTGGAAACCGTCTAGTGGTTCCCAAGGTACGCAACATGAGACGATTGATCCTTAAGGAAGCTCATGAATCCCCTCTCACCATTCATCCTGGTAGCACTAAGATGTATCAAGACCTACGCCAGAGGTTTTGGTGGACTAGGATGAAGAGAGAAATCGCTCAATACATTGCAACTTGTGACGTCTGTTGTCGTGTTAAAGCAGAGCATCAACGGCCTGCTGGCACCCTTCAACCATTGGAGATTCCTGAATGGAAATGGGATAAAATCGGTATGGATTTCATTACCGGGTTTCCCAGAACCAAAAGAGGGAATAATGCTATCTTCGTTGTTGTCGATCGTCTTTCCAAAGTAGCCCACTTCTTACCTGTTCGCGAGAGTATAACCGCTAGCCAGCTAGCTGATTTGTACATCTCTCGAATAGTACCTCTCCATGGTGTTCCATTGGAAATTAATTCAGACCGTGGAAGTCTTTTCACCTCTCGATTTTGGGAAAGTTTCCAAAATGCTATGGGGACTCGTCTCTCCTTTAGCACCGCCTTCCATCCTCAGTCAAGTGGTCAAGTAGAACGAGTCAATCAAATTCTGGAGGATATGCTCCGAGCTTCTGTCATCTCTTTCGGTATGAATTGGGAGAAGTGGCTTCCATTCACCGAGTTCGCTTATAACAACAGTTATCAAGCTAGCTTGGGTAAAGCTCCTTTCGAAGTTCTTTATGGACGAAAATGTCGAACGCCTCTTAACTGGTCAGAAACCGGCGAGAGACAACTCTTTGGCCCGGACATGATCCAGGATGCAGAAGAGCAGGTTCGCATTATTCGTGAGAAGTTGAAAACCGCCCAGTCTCGACAAAAGAGTCAGTATGACCGCAAGCATAAGCCCATGGCTTATGAAGTCGGCGAGATGGCTTACCTTCGGGTTACACCTTTAAAGGGAACCCATCGATTCGGTATCAAAGGTAAATTGGCTCCTCGTTACATTGGACCTTTTCGCATTCTTGCCAAACGAGGGGAAGTTGCCTACCAACTGGAACTACCTCCGCATCTCTCCAGAGTCCATGACGTCTTCCATGTTTCTCAACTCAGGTGTTGCTTCTCGGATCCTATCCGTGGAGTGAACCACGAAACGCTTGATCTCCAAGATAACCTCACCTATCGGGAATACCCCGTTCGTATCCTTGATCAAGCCGAGCGTACCACTCGACGCCACAACATCAAGTTTCTCAAGGTTCAATGGTCACACCATTCCGAGCAAGAAGCTACATGGGAAAGGGAGGATCGTCTTCGACTTGAGTACCCCACCTTCTTTCCGACAGATCCTACATCTCGGGACGAGATTCTTTTGAGTGGGGGTGAGTTGTCACATCCCACCTAGCTCATGCATTAGAGTGTGCATCATGTTTTCTTTTGACAGAAATTTGAAATGGGGAAGCCAGAACCCCCAGCACCCCTCCTGAAATCAACTAGGGTTTACTAAAATCTTTTTCAATGAACCTGAAATGCCCTTCTAAAATGTTCATCATCTTTGCTTTGGTCTTAAACCTCTGGCAAAAATAGTGCACATTTTTCTAGGTCAACAAAAGGTCATTGAATTAATGCATTAGTATTTGAATTTGGGCATTTAAAATTTATAAAACATTTCAAATGCTCAAATATCTCCAAACTAAAATGTTCCTGATTGGAAATATTCTAATCAAGGTCCAGAAGAAGTTTGGTGATTTTTGGAGTTGTGCTAGTATTTTTAATAAGTCTACAAAGTGACAAAAGAAATAGAAAAGGAAACAAAAATCAGAAAAGAACTTACCTGGCAAAACCCCCCAGCCGGCCCACCTGGCGGCCCAGCACTGTGCTGGCCCGAGCCAGCCAGCTGCTTCGTCCCCGCCAGGCAGGCAGGGTGGTGACGCCGACGAGCGCGAGCTCGCCACGACGCCACCTGCTCGCCGCTTCGCCGCCCGACGCGCTGGACGACCTCCACGTCGTGCCCCCGACCCCGTGGACACGTCCACTTCCCCCCTGCCTCTCTCCCTCGCTCCCCTTCGCCATGGCCGACGCCACCGTCGCCGCTCCGCCGCCGTTGCCATAGCTACCGTCATCCCCGCGCCACCCGACCGTGTCCACGAGCTCCGCCACCCTCCTCTTCTTCGAGCAAGACGAGCCCCGAGCGCTCGCCCGCTCTGGGGTCGCCCCTGACCTCGTCTTCCCCAACTCCGGCCGCCGAGATCGCCATCATCGCCCCGCTCAGCTCCGACCCTCCCCGAGCCCGCCTCGACGCTCGCTGCAATCACCGTGAGCATGGCCACCTTCCCTTCCTCCCCGTTCTCTCTCTCGAGCCCCGTAGCGATCACTTGTAGCTCACCCGCACGCGCCGCCGCGGAGCTCGTCGCCGACGAGGCTCCGGCCACCCAATGGCCGCACCACCTTGTCCACTAGCCTCACCGCACACCCAGGGGCCCGACGCATCACTCCACGCGCCTCGCCGTGCCCCGCAGCCCCGGTTTCACCTTCGCCCGAGCCCCGGCGCCGCCAAACTCGTCGCCGGCGTCATTTCCGGCGACCCCGAGGCCAACTACCACCACCACTCGATGCGGCTCACCTCCCGCATCACGTAGACGTGCTCCGCCGTCGATTTGGTCGCCGGAGCGCGAATCTGCACTTCCTCCGCCGCGTCTGGACGTCGCCGGCGGCTCAACGCCGGCGGAGTTGACCCGGTGACCCCTTTTTGACCACGGGTGGGCCCAGTTTGACCCCCTGGGTCTATGACATGTGGGCCCCGCCCGCTAACTAATCCAGGATTAGAAATAATCTAATCTGTTTAAGCTAATGACCCTGACACGCGGGACCCACGCGTCAGGTTTGACCTGGACCGGGTCTGTTGACCTGCTGAGGTCAGCATGACCTCATGCTGACGCCACAATTAATTTTCTGGATTTATTTTTGCACAGGAAATTGCAGAAATTAGTTCAAACTTCAGAAATTCATAGAAAATTATCTATAACTCCAAATGCAAAGTTTTATATATGAAAAATTATCAGAAAAATCCAACCTATCCATTGGTACTGGTTTCATGCATGTCAGAACAAGTTAAACCCACTGTTTAGGCATTACAAGTTGATACACTAATATGATCTTCATAAATGAGCTACCATTTGAATCTTTGGTTCAAATGGGTTCATTCCCTTCTGGTTTAACTTGCACTAGGTTAGGGCACATCCATATTGCCATGTCATAGCATGCATCATATTGTTGCATATCGTCATGTATTGATTGTGTTCCGATGTGTTCTTCGTGGTAGGTTCTGCCTCCGAGGATATCTCCGAGTATCCAACTGAAGGGCAGTATCCCACGACCACTCCATCAGGCAAGCAACCCATTGATCATTCCGATACAAACCCATGTTCTCGCTTCTGCTCTCGTTTACTGCATTAAGACAACGCGTTTCAAACTGCTGTGTGTCGCGGTAGTTGAACCCACTTCCTTTGCATGACCTGTCATTGCCACAGTAACTAGATGAAACCCACTAGCATGTGTAGGAGTTGATTGAGCCAATACATGTGTGTGTGTTTCTACCATGCTATGCTTGCTATGCTCAGAGTTGTGTCAGGTCTGGCTCATCGGGATGATGATCCAGAGTGAAAGGTTGTACCGTTGTCAATAGCGTGGAAGTGTTGAACACGATTTGGTAAAGGAATCGATGGAAGGCCATGTAGGAGTACATGGTGGGTTGTTTCATTGAGGCCGTTCTTAAGAACTGAGATCTGTGTGTGTGATTTAAGACTCAGCTACTACCACGCATTGGGCCCGAAACCAATGGACCCTCTCGGCTTCTTGATCACGCTTGTCCTCTGTCCAGGAGTTGCAAAGTAGTTTCTGGTGTTTGTAGCATGCTGGGGGCCGCACGCGGCGCTGACCATCGGGGTGGGCTGTGTTGCGGTAGGCACGTGGCACGGTGTACCGACTCGCCCGTTTGGTGTCTCGGGAACCCTGTTCACATCGTTCGGGGCCGTTAGTGGAAACCTCGGCCGGACTCCCTGCGGATGGAACCCGAATAGGCGATAAACCTGGACTAGAGACTTGAGTGTTTAGGTAGGCCGTGGCCGACACCCTCGCTGGGCTTCCGCTTGAAGGTTGCCGAGTACATGTCGTGTAAACGGCGATAAGTGGTGAGAGCGTGTGTGAAGAAGTACACCCCTGCAGGGTATAAATCTATTCGAATAGCCGCGTCCGCGGTAAAGGACTACTTGGTCACCTATGCAGTTCATAGATAAGTTAAATGGACACTACTAAAAATCTCAAGATAAGTGTGAGTACCGCGGATGGCCCTCTCGTAGGATGGCGAGAGAGGATACACGGTGGAGTATTGTGATGGTGATAGTGGACTCGTGTGCGACAAATGATTTACAAGTGGTGTCTATCGTAGGATAGCTTAGCCAAGAGTCAAAGCTGGCTTGCTGCAACAACCCCACTACCTTCTTGAGAATGTGCATGTATGATAGGTTCCTGTTGTAAGACTTGCTGAGTACTTATGTACTCATGTTGCTTTAATCATGTTTTTCAGACGACTGCACCAACACCTCTGGTGGGTTCTATGTAGACCTCGACGTTGACGAGTGACTTATCACCCAGGTGGTGATCCAAGACTTGTGAAGGATCGTTGTAGATAGACAGGCTTCGTCAAGCCTTCTTTCTTTCTAGTGTCTGTACTCAGACTACTTTGCTTCCGCATGTGCTTGTATGTTTGTATGACTTGAGTGTTGGGTCATGTGACCCCTATCTGTATGGATGATATGTATGGCTCCTCGGAGCCTTCTAAATAAAGTACTTGAGTCGTAGAGTACTGTTGTGATGCCATGTTGTATTTACTCATATCGGGCATATTGCGTGTATGATTGAAATGCTTGGTATGAGTGGGATCCGACTATCTAGTTGTTTATCCTTGGCAGCCTTTCATATGGGGAAATGTAAGTCTTGTGCTTCTGAGCGATAGTAGTCCGCTACAGCCCGGTTCACCGGAGTCCTGCTAGCCCAGCACTACTGCTTGGACACTTGACTGGCCGGCATGTGTTTCACGTCGTTCCTATGTCTGTCCCTTCGGGGAA
This sequence comes from Aegilops umbellulata, assembly GCA_032464435.1. Lineage (NCBI taxonomy): Eukaryota > Viridiplantae > Streptophyta > Magnoliopsida > Poales > Poaceae > Aegilops > Aegilops umbellulata. Next base: position 509,020,658 of record CP136055.1, read on the forward strand.
ATGTCACGCGCTGTTATTCGGAGTCCTGCCTAGCCTGCTACAGCCCGGGTTACCGGAGTCCTGTTAGCCCAGTGCTACAGCCCGAATAGATACGTTGATGACCGACATGTTCGATGTGATTCATGTATGCCTGTCCTCATAGGCTAGCGCCGCTTTGGGTTCACGACTAGCCATGTCGGCCCGGGTTCTCTGTCATATGGATGCTAGCGACACTATCATATACGTGAGCCAAAAGGCGCAAACGGTCCCGAGCCAGGTAAGGTGGCACCCGTGGGAGTACCGTGCGTGAGGCCACAAAGTGATATGATGTGTTACACGCTGGATCGATGTGGCTTAGGATCGGGGTCCTGACAGCGTTGGTATCAGAGCCGGACTGCCTGTAGGTTCGCTAAGCCAAACTGGTCGATGTCGAGTCTAGAAATGCTTTAGTTATATGTAGGGGAATTGATTGTGGGAGGGAACGTAAGGCTCTTTTACTCCTTTACCTTATGCCCTCTATTCTGAGTCATTCTCTTCTCATTCTACGTGGGTTAAGGACTAGGCTCTCTGCTCTCTATCAGGTTCACGTGTTACTAAATCCGTAGTAACTTATAGGATTGTTGGATACAACCCAGTTCAGTTCTACTAAAGTTTAGTATGTTGCCAATTGAACCAGAACCTTGATATGTTGTTGTTGAGTGGTTTCGCAAACTGTTGTGGATGTCTCAATTCTTTTTCTGAGCATTTACAGCCGTTATGCTGTCCAATTCCATCCAGAAATTCTAATGCCTTTGCACTATTTTGTGCTTTCAGATGGCTACCCGTCCCCAAAACCAAGTGGTTCGTCTGACCCGTTGCATCGGTGTATGTGGTCATACCGCCATGTTGGTTCGAGTGATGGTTGAGGCAGGTTACCGATGGTACCCTGAATACACCGTCGAAGAGCAGTTTAGAGATTTTAACCAGAGCCAATATCTGTGCACGGTCAGGATATATCCATCTTATCCCGGAGCCACGGAACCACTCCACTGTTCTTATGGACTCGGGATCAATATTGGGATGTCCGTTCAAGATGCAGCCTACTCGATGATGACCATTATGCGAGCTAGAACTGCCTTGTTGAGCAACACTGATTTTCGCTACATGCCAGCATCCCTCCCTGGGGCGCATGGTTACCTTCAGGGCATGTACAGTGATGCATCCCATGAGGACTCACTCCTTTGCACCACTACTGAGATGTTGGAAGATAAGGACCGTGAAAACCGGGCCTTGCGTATGGAGCTCTTTAATGCTCGTGCTGATCATTGGGCCACCTTGACGAGGTTTGCACCTGCTGTGCAAGCCGGATACATGGACATGAGAGACTTGTATCCTGTGCGGGCTAGTCTGCCAGACTTCATGGAATGGCGTGAGGTGGGAGGCATCACCCCTCCTCGTGGACCTCGTCTGCCGCCGTCTGTTGGACCGAGGCCGCACCCAAGTCCCTATGGTCCACAAGCACCGCAGGACCGTTTGTTCCCAGATGACCATGTTCCGCTTCCAGGTCTGGGTGGTGACTTCTATGAGGACTTCTACGGAGCCGTCTGAGCTAGTAGTAGTCTCGCTAGTATTGTAATAGTTGTATGTCCACCGTCCTGTGTGATTGTGGAATATAACTTAGTGTGTATCAATTCCGGAGGTGTAGAGAAATAATGTATAGGAGCTTGGAATGCCTCCGATGAGATGTAACGTCTTTCGTCTTAGTTGTACTTCAGCTTGAGCTTGTACTAAACTATGTATGATGTGTATGACCGTTGGTATATATATGGCAGTTTCTATATTACCATGTCATACGGATGATCATCTCTGCATTCCTTGTTACCCATTACATTCCGCACTTCTTTGGCCAGATTCTGCCATCCTGGTTTAAATCGCTGTTTTGTTTTCCCAGGATGGTCAACACCCGCAGCAACCCTACTGCTTCGGAGCAGGGAGAAGCTAGTGCACCTAGAGAGGAAAGTCTGCCTCAACCACCTTCTCTGGCCGAAGTGATGCTGGAGGCAGAGCGCAACAGGCGCGACACCAACCGCTTGTTAGAGCGGATTGAGCAGAACACTGCACGCCAGCAGAGGAACAATTCGGTGTCCATCAATGACTTTGTCAAGCTGTACCCGCCAAAGTTCAATCATTCCATCGAACCTCTCGATGCGGATGACTGGCTCCGCAGCATCGCCCACAAGCTACGTTCTGCCAACGTAGCTGAAGATGATAAAGTCACCTTTGCTGCCTATCACCTTGAAGGGCCTACCAGCCTTTGGTGGGAGAATTATGAAGCTATGCGCCCGGTCGGCCAACTCACTACTTGGGCTGATTTCGGTGCCGCTTTTCGTGAGCATCATATCCCGGAAGGCCTCATGGATCGCAAGAGGGAGGAGTTTTGTAACTTCACCCAGGGGAAGCTGACTGTGGATGCATACAGTCGCGAGTTTGGGAAGCTTGCACGCTATGCTCCCGAAGAGGTATCCACCGATGCCAAGAAGCAGGCAAGGTTCCGCAAGGGACTTAGCCCTGAGCTCCGTCGTGACCTTCGTCTGCATGAATGCACTTCCTTTCCGAAGCTAGTCAATAAGGCCATCAGTGCCGAGACAGGGCAGAATGATTTTGAAGCTTCACGCAAGCACTCCCGTGACTATGGTTCTTCATCCGGCCCTGGATCTCAGAAGCGCCGGGTCTGGATTCCAAATTCTGCTATGCCACCCAGGTATACTCCGAGGCCATCCTTTGAGGCGCCTCGTCCCAACCAGCAGTATGTGCCGCCCAAGACTTTTGGTGGCCCCACTGCCAATACTGCTCCACGCCCCAATATGATAACTTGCTTCAAGTGTGGTGAGCCGGGCCACTACATCCGTGAGTGTCCCCAGAACAACCCCAGTCAGTTCGGAAAATCTGTTGGACGTGGTAAGTCAACAGCGAAGGTGCTTGTCGCCAAGCCAGCCACCACTGCTCGTGGCCATGTCAACTACGTTTCAGCTGAAGAAACTCAAGAGGACCCCAACGTCGTTCTCGGTACGCTCCTTGTTAATTGCCATCCGGCAACTGTTCTCTTTGATACTGGAGCATCTCATTCATTCATTTCTGAGAGCTATGCTCGTTTGCACAACACCACCTTTTGTGACATGCCCACCTCCATGGTAATTCAAACCCCTGGTTCTAAGTGGCAAACCTCTAGAATCAGCCATGGAAATGAAATTCTTGTTGACAGATTGGTCTTCCTTGCGTCACTAATAGCTCTCAAGTCCTCAGACATAAACATCATCTTGGGTATGGACTGGATGTCAGCTCATTACGCCAAGATTGACTGCTCAACTAGAATTGTTCAACTTACCCATCCATCGGGCAAGACAGTCAATGTTTTGACCCGAGTATCGGAGCGTCAGCTCTACTCTCTAAATGCCAATCCCCTTCCAGACCTCGAAGATATTCCGGTAGTCCGTGACTTCCCGGATGTCTTTCCAGAGGAACTGCCAGGTGTTCCACCTGACAGAGATGTCGAGTTCGTGATAGACCTTGTTCCAGGAACCGTCCCAATCTCTAGGAGACCTTATAAGATGGCACCCCTAGAACTAGCTGAGCTTAAGAAACAACTCGATGAGTCCTTGCAAAAGGGTTTCATCCGCCCTAGTTCATCTCCATGGGCTTGCCCCGTCCTCTTCGTCAAGAAGAAGGATGGAACGGATCGGATGGTTGTGGATTATCGACCTGTCAATTTGGTCACTATCAAGAACAAGTATCCGCTCCCCAGGATCAACGACCTGTATGACCAGCTCGCTGGATCCTCAGTCTTTTCCAAGATGGATTTGAGGTTGGGCTACCATCAAATCAAAATCAAGAACGGGGACATTCCCAAAACGGCTTTCGTTACTCGTTACGGCCAATACGAGTACACCGTCATGTCCTTCGGTTTAACCAATGCTCCAGCCACCTTCTCTCGGTTAATGAACTCGATCTTCATGGAGTACTTGGATAAATTCGTCGTGGTATACCTCGATGATATACTCATCTACTCCAAGAATGAGGAAGAACATGCCAAACATCTAAGGTTAGTATTGACGAAACTCCGAGAGCATCGCCTTTATGCCAAATTCTCCAAGTGCGAATTCTGGTTGCCAGAAGTGACCTATCTGGGCCATGTAATCTCTAGCAAGGGCATTGCTGTCAATCCCGAGCGAGTTCAAGCTGTCCTTGACTGGACTCCACCTGAAACGGTTAAGCAAGTTCGGAGTTTTCTGGGTTTAGCGAGCTATTGCCGCCGCTTCGTCGAGAATTTCTCCAAGGTTGCTAAGCCTCTAACTGAACTCCTCAAGAAAGATAAAAAGTTCGAGTGGACCCCACAGTGCGAGTTCAGCTTTCAGGAACTGAAAAGACGCCTGACGTCTGCTCCCGTACTGGTACCACCAGACTTCTCTAAGGACTTTGTTATCTACTGCGACGCCTCGCGACAAGGACTAGGTTGCATACTCATGCAAGATCGTCATGTGATTGCCTACGCATCTCGACAGTTGCGTCCACATGAGGATAATTATCCCACACATGATCTAGAGCTTGCAGCAGTAGTCCATGCACTCAAAACCTGGCGACATTACCTTCTGGGTAATCGTTGTGAAATTTACACTGATCACCAAAGTTTGAAATATATCTTCACCCAACCGGATTTGAATCTCAGGCAAAGACGTTGGGTCGAGTTGATCTCGGATTACGACTTAGGAATAACTTACACCCCAGGCAAAGCCAATGTCATGGCTGATGCACTAAGTCGTAAATCTTATTGTAACAACCTGATGTTACAACAAAGTCAACCATTTCTCCACGAGGAATTTCATAAACTTAACCTTCACATTGTTCCTCGAGGATTCCTTTCCACCCTGGTGGCGAAACCTAACCTTACGGATCAGATCATCAAGGCACAAAAGGTGGATCCGGGAATTTCCCGTATCAAGAGAAACATCAAGAAGGGAGTTGCAGATTGTTTCTCCATTGATGATCAAGGTGTTGTGTTCTTTGGAAACCGTCTAGTGGTTCCCAAGGTACGCAACATGAGACGATTGATCCTTAAGGAAGCTCATGAATCCCCTCTCACCATTCATCCTGGTAGCACTAAGATGTATCAAGACCTACGCCAGAGGTTTTGGTGGACTAGGATGAAGAGAGAAATCGCTCAATACATTGCAACTTGCGACGTCTGTTGTCGTGTTAAAGCAGAGCATCAACGGCCTGCTGGCACCCTTCAACCATTGGAGATTCCTGAATGGAAATGGGATAAAATCGGTATGGATTTCATTACCGGGTTTCCCAGAACCAAAAGAGGGAATAATGCTATCTTCGTTGTTGTCGATCGTCTTTCCAAAGTATCCCACTTCTTACCTGTTCGCGAGAGTATAACCGCTAGCCAGCTAGCTGATTTGTACATCTCTCGAATAGTACCTCTCCATGGTGTTCCATTGGAAATTAATTCAGACCGTGGAAGTCTTTTCACCTCTCGATTTTGGGAAAGTTTCCAAAATGCTATGGGGACTCGTCTCTCCTTTAGCACCGCCTTCCATCCTCAGTCAAGTGGTCAAGTAGAACGAGTCAATCAAATTCTGGAGGATATGCTCCGAGCTTCTGTCATCTCTTTCGGTATGAATTGGGAGAAGTGCCTTCCATTCACCGAGTTCGCTTATAACAACAGTTATCAAGCTAGCTTGGGTAAAGCTCCTTTCGAAGTTCTTTATGGACGAAAATGTCGAACGCCTCTTAACTGGTCAGAAACCGGCGAGAGACAACTCTTTGGCCCGGACATGATCCAGGATGCAGAAGAGCAGGTTCGCATTATTCGTGAGAAGTTGAAAACCGCCCAGTCTCGACAAAAGAGTCAGTATGACCGCAAGCATAAGCCCATGGCTTATGAAGTCGGCGAGATGGCTTACCTTCGGGTTACACCTTTAAAGGGAACCCATCGATTCGGTATCAAAGGTAAATTGGCTCCTCGTTACATTGGACCTTTTCGCATTCTTGCCAAACGAGGGGAAGTTGCCTACCAACTGGAACTACCTCCGCATCTCTCCAGAGTCCATGACGTCTTCCATGTTTCTCAACTCAGGCGTTGCTTCTCGGATCCTATCCGTGGAGTGAACCACGAAATGCTTGATCTCCAAGATAACCTCACCTATCGGGAATACCCCGTTCGTATCCTTGATCAAGCCGAGCGTACCACTCGACGCCACAACATCAAGTTTCTCAAGGTTCAATGGTCACACCATTCCGACCAAGAAGCTACATGGGAAAGGGAGGATCGTCTTCGACTTGAGTACCCCACCTTCTTTCCGACAGATCCTACATCTCGGGACGAGATTCTTTTGAGTGGGGGTGAGTTGTCACATCCCACCTAGCTCATGCATTAGAGTGTGCATCATGTTTTCTTTTGACAGAAATTTGAAATGGGGAAGCCAGAACCCCCAGCACCCCTCCTGAAATCAACTAGGGTTTACTAAAATCTTTTTCAATGAACCTGAAATGCCCTTCTAAAATGTTCATCATCTTTGCTTTGGTCTTAAACCTCTGGCAAAAATAGTGCACATTTTTCTAGGTCAACAAAAGGTCATTGAATTAATGCATTAGTATTTGAATTTGGGCATTTAAAATTTATAAAACATTTCAAATGCTCAAATATCTCCAAACTAAAATGTTCCTGATTGGAAATATTCTAATCAAGGTCCAGAAGAAGTTTGGTGATTTTTGGAGTTGTGCTAGTATTTTTAATAAGTCTACAAAGTGACAAAAGAAATAGAAAAGGAAACAAAAATCAGAAAAGAACTTACCTGGCAAAACCCCCCAGCCGGCCCACCTGGCGGCCCAGCACTGTGCTGGCCCGAGCCAGCCAGCTGCTTCGTCCCCGCCAGGCAGGCAGGGTGGTGACGCCGACGAGCGCGAGCTCGCCACGACGCCACCTGCTCGCCGCTTCGCCGCCCGACGCGCTGGACGACCTCCACGTCGTGCCCCCGACCCCGTGGACACGTCCACTTCCCCCCTGCCTCTCTCCCTCGCTCCCCTTCGCCATGGCCGACGCCACCGTCGCCGCTCCGCCGCCGTTGCCATAGCTACCGTCATCCCCGCGCCACCCGACCGTGTCCACGAGCTCCGCCACCCTCCTCTTCTTCGAGCAAGACGAGCCCCGAGCGCTCGCCCGCTCTGGGGTCGCCCCTGACCTCGTCTTCCCCAACTCCGGCCGCCGAGATCGCCATCATCGCCCCGCTCAGCTCCGACCCTCCCCGAGCCCGCCTCGACGCTCGCTGCAATCACCGTGAGCATGGCCACCTTCCCTTCCTCCCCGTTCTCTCTCTCGAGCCCCGTAGCGATCACTTGTAGCTCACCCGCACGCGCCGCCGCGGAGCTCGTCGCCGACGAGGCTCCGGCCACCCAATGGCCGCACCACCTTGTCCACTAGCCTCACCGCACACCCAGGGGCCCGACGCATCACTCCACGCGCCTCGCCGTGCCCCGCAGCCCCGGTTTCACCTTCGCCCGAGCCCCGGCGCCGCCAAACTCGTCGCCGGCGTCATTTTCGGCGACCCCGAGGCCAACTACCACCACCACTCGATGCGGCTCACCTCCCGCATCACGTAGACGTGCTCCGCCGTCGATTTGGTCGCCGGAGCGCGAATCTGCACTTCCTCCGCCGCGTCTGGATGTCGCCGGCGGCTCAACGCCGGCGGAGTTGACCCGCTGACCCCTTTTTGACCACGGGTGGGCCCAGTTTGACCCCCTGGGTCTATGACATGTGGGCCCCGCCCGCTAACTAATCCAGGATTAGAAATAATCTAATCTGTTTAAGCTAATGACCCTGACACGCGGGACCCACGCGTCAGGTTTGACCTGGACCGGGTCTGTTGACCTGCTGAGGTCAGCATGACCTCATGCTGACGCCACAATTAATTTTCTGGATTTATTTTTGCACAGGAAATTGCAGAAATTAGTTCAAACTTCAAAAATTCATAGAAAATTATCTATAACTCCAAATGCAAAGTTTTATATATGAAAAATTATCAGAAAAATCCAACCTATCCATTGGTACTGGTTTCATGCATGTCAGAACAAGTTAAACCCACTGTTTAGGCATTACAAGTTGATACACTAATATGATCTTCATAAATGAGCTACCATTTGAATCTTTGGTTCAAATGGGTTCATTCCCTTCTGGTTTAACTTGCACTAGGTTAGGGCACATCCATATTGCCATGTCATAGCATGCATCATATTGTTGCATATCGTCATGTATTGATTGTGTTCCGATGTGTTCTTCGTGGTAGGTTCTGCCTCCGAGGATATCTCCGAGTATCCAACTGAAGGGCAGTATCCCACGACCACTCCATCAGGCAAGCAACCCATTGATCATTCCGATACAAACCCATGTTCTCGCTTCTGCTCTCGTTTACTGCATTAAGACAACGCGTTTCAAACTGCTGTGTGTCGCGGTAGTTGAACCCACTTCCTTTGCATGACCTGTCATTGCCACAGTAACTAGATGAAACCCACTAGCATGTGTAGGAGTTGATTGAGCCAATACATGTGTGTGTGTTTCTACCATGCTATGCTTGCTATGCTCAGAGTTGTGTCAGGTCTGGCTCATCGGGATGATGATCCAGAGTGAAAGGTTGTACCGTTGTCAATAGCGTGGAAGTGTTGAACACGATTTGGTAAAGGAATCGATGGAAGGCCATGTAGGAGTACATGGTGGGTTGTTTCATTGAGGCCGTTCTTAAGAACTGAGATCTGTGTGTGTGATTTAAGACTCAGCTACTACCACGCATTGGGCCCGAAACCAATGGACCCTCTCGGCTTCTTGATCACGCTTGTCCTCTGTCCAGGAGTTGCAAAGTAGTTTCTGGTGTTTGTAGCATGCTGGGGGCCGCACGCGGCGCTGACCATCGGGGTGGGCTGTGTTGCGGTAGGCACGTGGCACGGTGTACCGACTCGCCCGTTTGGTGTCTCGGGAACCCTGTTCACATCGTTCGGGGCCGTTAGTGGAAACCTCGGCCGGACTCCCTGCGGATGGAACCCGAATAGGCGATAAACCTGGACTAGAGACTTGAGTGTTTAGGTAGGCCGTGGCCGACACCCTCGCTGGGCTTCCGCTTGAAGGTTGCCGAGTACATGTCGTGTAAACGGCGATAAGTGGTGAGAGCGTGTGTGAAGAAGTACACCCCTGCAGGGTATAAATCTATTCGAATAGCCGCGTCCGCGGTAAAGGACTACTTGGTCACCTATGCAGTTCATAGATAAGTTAAATGGACACTACTAAAAATCTCAAGATAAGTGTGAGTACCGCGGATGGCCCTCTCGTAGGATGGCGAGAGAGGATCCACGGTGGAGTATTGTGATGGTGATAGTGGACTCGTGTGCGACAAATGATTTACAAGTGGTGTCTATCGTAGGATAGCTTAGCCAAGAGTCAAAGCTGGCTTGCTGCAACAACCCCACTACCTTCTTGAGAATGTGCATGTATGATAGGTTCCTGTTGTAAGACTTGCTGAGTACTTCTGTACTCATGTTGCTTTAATCATGTTTTTCAGACGACTGCACCAACCCCTCTGGTGGGTTCTATGTAGACCTCGACGTTGACGAGTGACTTATCACCCAGGTGGTGATCCAAGACTTGTGAAGGATCGTTGTAGATAGACAGGCTTCGTCAAGCCTTCTTTCTTTCTAGTGTCTGTACTCAGACTACTTTGCTTCCGCATGTGCTTGTATGTTTGTATGACTTGAGTGTTGGGTCATGTGACCCCTATCTGTATGGATGATATGTATGGCTCCTCGGAGCCTTCTAAATAAAGTGCTTGAGTCGTAGAGTACTGTTGTGATGCCATGTTGTATTTACTCATATCGGGCATATTGCGTGTATGATTGAAATGCTTGGTATGAGTGGGATCCGACTATCTAGTTGTTTATCCTTGGCAGCCTTTCATATGGGGAAATGTAAGTCTTGTGCTTTTGAGCGATAGTAGTCCGCTACAGCCCGATTCACCGGAGTCCTGCTAGCCCAGCACTACTGCTTGGACACTTGACTGGCCGGCATGTGTTTCACGTCGTTCCTATGTCTGTCCCTTCGGGGAAATGTCACGCGCTGTTATTCGGAGTCCTGCCTAGCCTGCTACAGCCCGGGTTACCGGAGTCCTGTTAGCCCAGTGCTACAGCCCGAATAGATACGTTGATGACCGACATGTTCGATGTGATTCATGTATGCCTGTCCTCATAGGCTAGCGCCGCTTTGGGTTCACGACTAGCCATGTCGGCCCGGGTTCTCTGTCATATGGATGCTAGCGACACTATCATATACGTGAGCCAAAAGGCGCAAACGGTCCCGAGCCAGGTAAGGTGGCACCCGTGGGAGTACCGTGCGTGAGGCCGCAAAGTGATATGATGTGTTACACGCTGGATCGATGTGGCTTAGGATCGGGGTCCTGACAGCGTTGGTATCAGAGCCGGACTGCCTGTAGGTTCGCTAAGCCAAACTGGTCGATGTCGAGTCTAGAAATGCTTTAGTTATATGTAGGGGAATTGATTGTGGGAGGGAACGTAAGGCTCTTTTACTCCTTTACCTTATGCCCTCTATTCTGAGTCATTCTCTTCTCATTCTACGTGGGTTAAGGACTAGGCTCTCTGCTCTCTATCAGGTTCACGTGTTACTAAATCCGTAGTAACTTATAGGATTGTTGGATACAACCCAGTTCAGTTCTACTAAAGTTTAGTATGTTGCCAATTGAACCAGAACCTTGATATGTTGTTGTTGAGTGGTTTCGCAAACTGTTGTGGATGTCTCAATTCTTTTTCTGAGCATTTACAGCCGTTATGCTGTCCAATTCCATCCAGAAATTCTAATGCCTTTGCACTATTTTGTGCTTTCAGATGGCTACCCGTCCCCAAAACCAAGTGGTTCGTCTGACCCGTTGCATCGGTGTATGTGGTCATACCGCCATGTTGGTTCGAGTGATGGTTGAGGCAGGTTACCGATGGTACCCTGAATACACCGTCGAAGAGCAGTTTAGAGATTTTAACCAGAGCCAATATCTGTGCACGGTCAGGATATATCCATCTTATCCCGGAGCCACAGAACCACTCCACTGTTCTTATGGACTTGGGATCACTATTGGGATGTCCGTTCAAGATGCAGCCTACTCGATGATGACCATTATGCGAGCTAGAACTGCCTTGTTGAGCAACACTGATTTTCGCTACATGCCAGCATCCCTCCCTTGGGCGCATGGTTACCTTCAGGGCATGTACAGTGATGCATCCCATGAGGACTCACTCCTTTGCACCACTACTGAGATGTTGGAAGATAAGGACCGTGAAAACCGGGCCTTGCGTATGGAGCTCTTTAATGCTCGTGCTGATCATTGGGCCACCTTGACGAGGTTTGCACCTGCTGTGCAAGCCGGATACATGGACATGAGAGACTTGTATCCTGTGCGGGCTAGTCTGCCAGACTTCATGGAATGGCGTGAGGTCGGAGGCATCACCCCTCCTCGTGGACCTCGTCTGCCGCCGTCTGTTGGACCGAGGCCGCACCCAAGTCCCTATGGTCCACAAGCACCGCAGGACCGTCTGTTCCCAGATGACCATGTTCCACTTCCAGGTCTGGGTGGTGACTTCTATGAGGACTTCTACGGAGCCGACTGAGCTAGTAGTAGTCTCGCTAGTATTGTAATAGTTGTATGTCCACCGTCCTGTGTGATTGTGGAATATAACTTAGTGTGTATCAATTCCGGAGGTATAGAGAAATAATGTATAGGAGCTTGGAATGCCTCCGATGAGATGTAACGTCTTTCGTCTTAGTTGTACTTCAGCTTGAGCTTGTACTAAACTATGTATGATGTGTATGACCGTTGGTATATATATGGCAGTTTCTATATTACCATGTCATACGGATGATCATCTCTGCATTCCTTGTTACCCATTACATTCCGCACTTCTTTGGCCAGATTCTGCCATCCTGGTTTAAATCGCTGTTTTGTTTTCCCAGGATGGTCAACACCCGCAGCAACCCTGCTGCTTCGGAGCAGGGAGAAGCTAGTGCACCTAGAGAGGAAAGTCTGCCTCAACCACCTTCTCTGGCCGAAGTGATGCTGGAGGCAGAGCGCAACAGGCGCGACACCAACCGCTTGTTAGAGCGGATTGAGCAGAACACTGCACGCCAGCAGAGGAACAATTCGGTGTCCATCAATGACTTTGTCAAGCTGTACCCGCCAAAGTTCAATCATTCCATCGAACCTCTCGATGCGGATGACTGGCTCCGCAGCATCGCCCACAAGCTACGTTCTGCCAACGTAGCTGAAGATGATAAAGTCACCTTTGCTGCCTATCACCTTGAAGGGCCTGCCAGCCTTTGGTGGGAGAATTATGAAGCTATGCGCCTGGTCGGCCAACTCACTACTTGGGCTGATTTCAGTGCTGCTTTTCGTGAGCATCATATCCCGGAAGGCCTCATGGATCGCAAGAGGGAGGAGTTTTGTAACTTCACCCAGGGGAAGCTGACTGTGGATGCATACAGTCGCGAGTTTGGGAAGCTTGCACGCTATGCTCCCGAAGAGGTATCCACCGATGCCAAGAAGCAGGCAAGGTTCCGCAAGGGACTTAGCCCTGAGCTCCGTCGTGACCTTCGTCTGCATGAATGCACTTCCTTTCCGAAGCTAGTCAATAAGGCCATCAGTGCCGAGACAGGGCAGAATGATTTTGAAGCTTCACGCAAGCACTCCCGTGACTATGGTTCTTCATCCGGCCCTGGATCTCAGAAGCGCCGGGTCTGGATTCCAAATTCTGCTATGCCACCCAGGTATACTCCGAGGCCATCCTTTGAGGCGCCTCGTCCCAACCAGCAGTATGTGCCGCCCAAGACTTTTGGTGGCCCCACTGCCAATACTGCTCCACGCCCCAATATGATAACTTGCTTCAAGTGTGGTGAGCCGGGCCACTACATCCGTGAGTGTCCCCAGAACAACCCCAGTCAGTTCGGAAAATCTGTTGGACGTGGTAAGTCAACAGCGAAGGTGCTTGTCGCCAAGCCAGCCACCACTGCTCGTGGCCATGTCAACTACGTTTCAGCTGAAGAAACTCAAGAGGACCCCAACGTCGTTCTCGGTACGCTCCTTGTTAATTGCCATCCGGCAACTGTTCTCTTTGATACTGGAGCATCTCATTCATTCATTTCTGAGAGCTATGCTCGTTTGCACAACACCACCTTTTGTGACATGCCCACCTCCATGGTAATTCAAACCCCTGGTTCTAAGTGGCAAACCTCTAGAATCAGCCATGGAAATGAAATTCTTGTTGACAGATTGGTCTTCCTTGCGTCACTAATAGCTCTCAAGTCCTCAGACATAAACATCATCTTGGGTATGGACTGGATGTCAGCTCATTACGCCAAGATTGACTGCTCAACTAGAATTGTTCAACTTACCCATCCATCGGGCAAGACAGTCAATGTTTTGACCCGAGTATCGGAGCGTCAGCTCTACTCTCTAAATGCCAATCCCCTTCCAGACCTCGAAGATATTCCGGTAGTCCGTGACTTCCCGGATGTCTTTCCAGAGGAACTGCCAGGTGTTCCACCTGACAGAGATGTCGAGTTCGTGATAGACCTTGTTCCAGGAACCGTCCCAATCTCTAGGAGACCTTATAAGATGGCACCCCTAGAACTAGCTGAGCTTAAGAAACAACTCGATGAGTCCTTGCAAAAGGGTTTCATCCGCCCTAGTTCATCTCCATGGGCTTGCCCCGTCCTCTTCGTCAAGAAGAAGGATGGAACGGATCGGATGGTTGTGGATTATCGACCTGTCAATTTGGTCACTATCAAGAACAAGTATCCGCTCCCCAGGATCAACGACCTGTATGACCAGCTCGCTGGATCCTCAGTCTTTTCCAAGATGGATTTGAGGTTGGGCTACCATCAAATCAAAATCAAGAACGGGGACATTCCCAAAACGGCTTTCGTTACTCGTTACGGCCAATACGAGTACACCGTCATGTCCTTCGGTTTAACCAATGCTCCAGCCACCTTCTCTCGGTTAATGAACTCGATCTTCATGGAGTACTTGGATAAATTCGTCGTGGTATACCTCGATGATATACTCATCTACTCCAAGAATGAGGAAGAACATGCCAAACATCTAAGGTTAGTATTGACGAAACTCCGAGAGCATCGCCTTTATGCCAAATTCTCCAAGTGCGAATTCTGGTTGCCAGAAGTGACCTATCTGGGCCATGTAATCTCTAGCAAGGGCATTGCTGTCAATCCCGAGCGAGTTCAAGCTGTCCTTGACTGGACTCCACCTGAAACGGTTAAGCAAGTTCGGAGTTTTCTGGGTTTAGCGAGCTATTGCCGCCGCTTCGTCGAGAATTTCTCCAAGGTTGCTAAGCCTCTAACTGAACTCCTCAAGAAAGATAAAAAGTTCGAGTGGACCCCACAGTGCGAGTTCAGCTTTCAGGAACTGAAAAGACGCCTGACGTCTGCTCCCGTACTGGTACCACCAGACTTCTCTAAGGACTTTGTTATCTACTGCGACGCCTCGCGACAAGGACTAGGTTGCATACTCATGCAAGATCGTCATGTGATTGCCTACGCATCTCGACAGTTGCGTCCACATGAGGATAATTATCCCACACATGATCTAGAGCTTGCAGCAGTAGTCCATGCACTCAAAACCTGGCGACATTACCTTCTGGGTAATCGTTGTGAAATTTACACTGATCACCAAAGTTTGAAATATATCTTCACCCAACCGGATTTGAATCTCAGGCAAAGACGTTGGGTCGAGTTGATCTCGGATTACGACTTAGGAATAACTTACACCCCAGGCAAAGCCAATGTCATGGCTGATGCACTAAGTCGTAAATCTTATTGTAACAACCTGATGTTACAACAAAGTCAACCATTTCTCCACGAGGAATTTCATAAACTTAACCTTCACATTGTTCCTCGAGGATTCCTTTCCACCCTGGTGGCGAAACCTAACCTTACGGATCAGATCATCAAGGCACAAAAGGTGGATCCGGGAATTTCCCGTATCAAGAGAAACATCAAGAAGGGAGTTGCAGATTGTTTCTCCATTGATGATCAAGGTGTTGTGTTCTTTGGAAACCGTCTAGTGGTTCCCAAGGTACGCAACATGAGACGATTGATCCTTAAGGAAGCTCATGAATCCCCTCTCACCATTCATCCTGGTAGCACTAAGATGTATCAAGACCTACGCCAGAGGTTTTGGTGGACTAGGATGAAGAGAGAAATCGCTCAATACATTGCAACTTGCGACGTCTGTTGTCGTGTTAAAGCAGAGCATCAACGGCCTGCTGGCACCCTTCAACCATTGGAGATTCCTGAATGGAAATGGGATAAAATCGGTATGGATTTCATTACCGGGTTTCCCAGAACCAAAAGAGGGAATAATGCTATCTTCGTTGTTGTCGATCGTCTTTCCAAAGTATCCCACTTCTTACCTGTTCGCGAGAGTATAACCGCTAGCCAGCTAGCTGATTTGTACATCTCTCGAATAGTACCTCTCCATGGTGTTCCATTGGAAATTAATTCAGACCGTGGAAGTCTTTTCACCTCTCGATTTTGGGAAAGTTTCCAAAATGCTATGGGGACTCGTCTCTCCTTTAGCACCGCCTTCCATCCTCAGTCAAGTGGTCAAGTAGAACGAGTCAATCAAATTCTGGAGGATATGCTCCGAGCTTCTGTCATCTCTTTCGGTATGAATTGGGAGAAGTGCCTTCCATTCGCCGAGTTCGCTTATAACAACAGTTATCAAGCTAGCTTGGGTAAAGCTCCTTTCGAAGTTCTTTATGGACGAAAATGTCGAACGCCTCTTAACTGGTCAGAAACCGGCGAGAGACAACTCTTTGGCCCGGACATGATCCAGGATGCAGAAGAGCAGGTTCGCATTATTCGTGAGAAGTTGAAAACCGCCCAGTCTCGACAAAAGAGTCAGTATGACCGCAAGCATAAGCCCATGGCTTATGAAGTCGGCGAGATGGCTTACCTTCGGGTTACACCTTTAAAGGGAACCCATCGATTCGGTATCAAAGGTAAATTGGCTCCTCGTTACATTGGACCTTTTCGCATTCTTGCCAAACGAGGGGAAGTTGCCTACCAACTGGAACTACCTCCGCATCTCTCCAGAGTCCATGACGTCTTCCATGTTTCTCAACTCAGGCGTTGCTTCTCGGATCCTATCCGTGGAGTGAACCACGAAACGCTTGATCTCCAAGATAACCTCACCTATCGGGAATACCCCGTTCGTATCCTTGATCAAGCCGAGCGTACCACTCGACGCCACAACATCAAGTTTCTCAAGGTTCAATGGTCACACCATTCCGAGCAAGAAGCTACATGGGAAAGGGAGGATCGTCTTCGACTTGAGTACCCCACCTTCTTTCCGACAGATCCTACATCTCGGGACGAGATTCTTTTGAGTGGGGGTGAGTTGTCACATCCCACCTAGCTCATGCATTAGAGTGTGCATCATGTTTTCTTTTGACAGAAATTTGAAATGGGGAAGCCAGAACCCCCAGCACCCCTCCTGAAATCAACTAGGGTTTACTAAAATCTTTTTCAATGAACCTGAAATGCCCTTCTAAAATGTTCATCATCTTTGCTTTGGTCTTAAACCTCTGGCAAAAATAGTGCACATTTTTCTAGGTCAACAAAAGGTCATTGAATTAATGCATTAGTATTTGAATTTGGGCATTTAAAATTTATAAAACATTTCAAATGCTCAAATATCTCCAAACTAAAATGTTCCTGATTGGAAATATTCTAATCAAGGTCCAGAAGAAGTTTGGTGATTTTTGGAGTTGTGCTAGTATTTTTAATAAGTCTACAAAGTGAAAAAAGAAATAGAAAAGGAAACAAAAATCAGAAAAGAACTTACCTGGCAAAACCCCCCAGCCGGCCCACCTGGCGGCCCAGCACTGTGCTGGCCCGAGCCAGCCAGCTGCTTCGTCCCCGCCAGGCAGGCAGGGTGGTGACGCCGACGAGCGCGAGCTCGCCACGACGCCACCTGCTCGCCGCTTCGCCGCCCGACGCGCTGGAAGACCTCCACGTCGTGCCCCCGACCCCGTGGACACGTCCACTTCCCCCCTGCCTCTCTCCCTCGCTCCCCTTCGCCATGGCCGACGCCACCGTCGCCGCTCCGCCGCCGTTGCCATAGCTACCGTCATCCCCGCGCCACCCGACCGTGTCCACGAGCTCCGCCACCCTCCTCTTCTTCGAGCAAGACGAGCCCCGAGCGCTCGCCCGCTCTGGGGTCGCCCCTGACCTCGTCTTCCCCAACTCCGGCCGCCGAGATCGCCATCATCGCCCCGCTCAGCTCCGACCCTCCCCGAGCCCGCCTCGACGCTCGCTGCAATCACCGAGAGCATGGCCACCTTCCCTTCCTCCCCGTTCTCTCTCTCGAGCCCCGTAGCGATCACTTGTAGCTCACCCGCACGCGCCGCCGCGGAGCTCGTCGCCGACGAGGCTCCGGCCACCCAATGGCCGCACCACCTTGTCCACTAGCCTCACCGCACACCCAGGGGCCCGACGCATCACTCCACGCGCCTCGCCGTGCCACGCAGCCCCGGTTTCACCTTCGCCCGAGCCCCGGCGCCGCCAAACTCGTCGCCGGCGTCATTTCCGGCGACCCCGAGGCCAACTACCACCACCACTCGATGCGGCTCACCTCCCGCATCACGTAGACGTGCTCCGCCGTCGATTTGGTCGCCGGAGCGCGAATCTGCACTTCCTCCGCCGCGTCTGGACGTCGCCGGCGGCTCAGCGCCGGCGGAGTTGACCCGATGACCCCTTTTTGACCACGGGTGGGCCCAGTTTGACCCCCTGGGTCTATGACATGTGGGCCCCGCCCGCTAACTAATCCAGGATTAGAAATAATCTAATCTGTTTAAGCTAATGACCCTGACACGCGGGACCCACGCGTCAGGTTTGACCTGGACCGGGTCTGTTGACCTGCTGAGGTCAGCATGACCTCATGCTGACGCCACAATTAATTTTCTGGATTTATTTTTGCACAGGAAATTCCAGAAATTAGTTCAAACTTCAAAAATTCATAGAAAATTATCTATAACTCCAAATGCAAAGTTTTATATATGAAAAATTATCAGAAAAATCCAACCTATCCATTGGTACTGGTTTCATGCATGTCAGAACAAGTTAAACCCACTGTTTAGGCATTACAAGTTGATACACTAATATGATCTTCATAAATGAGCTACCATTTGAATCTTTGGTTCAAATGGGTTCATTCCCTTCTGGTTTAACTTGCACTAGGTCAGGGCACATCCATATTGCCATGTCATAGCATGCATCATATTGTTGCATATCGTCATGTATTGATTGTGTTCCGATGTGTTCTTCGTGGTAGGTTCTGCCTCCGAGGATATCTCCGAGTATCCAACTGAAGGGCAGTATCCCACGACCACTCCATCAGGCAAGCAACCCATTGATCATTCCGATACAAACCCATGTTCTCGCTTCTGCTCTCGTTTACTGCATTAAGACAACGCGTTTCAAACTGCTGTGTGTCGCGGTAGTTGAACCCACTTCCTTTGCATGACCTGTCATTGCCACAGTAACTAGATGAAACCCACTAGCATGTGTAGGAGTTGATTGAGCCAATACATGTGTGTGTGTTTCTACCATGCTATGCTTGCTATGCTCAGAGTTGTGTCAGGTCTGGCTCATCGGGATGATGATCCAGAGTGAAAGGTTGTACCGTTGTCAATAGCGTGGAAGTGTTGAACACGATTTGGTAAAGGAATCGATGGAAGGCCATGTAGGAGTACATGGTGGGTTGTTTCATTGAGGCCGTTCTTAAGAACTGAGATCTGTGTGTGTGATTTAAGACTCAGCTACTACCACGCATTGGGCCCGAAACCAATGGACCCTCTCGGCTTCTTGATCACGCTTGTCCTCTGTCCAGGAGTTGCAAAGTAGTTTCTGGTGTTTGTAGCATGCTGGGGGCCGCACGCGGCGCTGACCATCGGGGTGGGCTGTGTTGCGGTAGGCACGTGGCACGGTGTACCGACTCGCCCGTTTGGTGTCTCGGGAACCCTGTTCACATCGTTCGGGGCCGTTAGTGGAAACCTCGGCCGGACTCCCTGCGGATGGAACCCGAATAGGCGATAAACCTGGACTAGAGACTTGAGTGTTTAGGTAGGCCGTGGCCGACACCCTCGCTGGGCTTCCGCTTGAAGGTTGCCGAGTACATGTCGTGTAAACGGCGATAAGTGGTGAGAGCGTGTGTGAAGAAGTACACCCCTGCAGGGTATAAATCTATTCGAATAGCCGCGTCCGCGGTAAAGGACTACTTGGTCACCTATGCAGTTCATAGATAAGTTAAATGGACACTACTAAAAATCTCAAGATAAGTGTGAGTACCGCGGATGGCCCTCTCGTAGGATGGCGAGAGAGGATCCACGGTGGAGTATTGTGATGGTGATAGTGGACTCGTGTGCGACAAATGATTTACAAGTGGTGTCTATTGTAGGATAGCTTAGCCAAGAGTCAAAGCTGGCTTGCTGCAACAACCCCACTACCTTCTTGAGAATGTGCATGTATGATAGGTTCCTGTTGTAAGACTTGCTGAGTACTTCTGTACTCATGTTGCTTTAATCATGTTTTTCAGACGACTGCACCAACCCCTCTGGTGGGTTCTATGTAGACCTCGACGTTGATGAGTGACTTATCACCCAGGTGGTGATCCAAGACTTGTGAAGGATCGTTGTAGATAGACAGGCTTCGTCAAGCCTTCTTTCTTTCTAGTGTCTGTACTCAGACTACTTTGCTTCCGCATGTGCTTGTATGTTTGTATGACTTGAGTGTTGGGTCATGTGACCCCTATCTGTATGGATGATATGTATGGCTCCTCGGAGCCTTCTAAATAAAGTACTTGAGTCGTAGAGTACTGTTGTGATGCCATGTTGTATTTACTCATATCGGGCATATTGCGTGTATGATTGAAATGCTTGGTATGAGTGGGATCCGACTATCTAGTTGTTTATCCTTGGCAGCCTTTCATATGGGGAAATGTAAGTCTTGTGCTTCTGAGCGATAGTAGTCCGCTACAGCCCGGTTCACCGGAGTCCTGCTAGCCCAGCACTACTGCTTGGACACTTGACTGGCCGGCATGTGTTTCACGTCGTTCCTATGTCTGTCCCTTCGGGGAAATGTCACGCGCTGTTATTCGGAGTCCTGCCTAGCCTGCTACAGCCCGGGTTACCGGAGTCCTATTAGCCCAGTGCTACAGCCCGAATAGATACGTTGATGACCGACATGTTCGATGTGATTCATGTATGCCTGTCCTCATAGGCTAGCGCCGCTTTGGGTTCACGACTAGCCATGTCGGCCCGGGTTCTCTGTCATATGGATGCTAGCGACACTATCATATACGTGAGCCAAAAGGCGCAAACGGTCCCGAGCCAGGTAAGGTGGCACCCGTGGGAGTACCGTGCGTGAGGCCGCAAAGTGATATGATGTGTTACACGCTGGATCGATGTGGCTTAGGATCGGGGTCCTGACAGCGTTGGTATCAGAGCCGGACTGCCTGTAGGTTCGCTAAGCCAAACTGGTCGATGTCGAGTCTAGAAATGCTTTAGTTATATGTAGGGGAATTGATTGTGGGAGGGAACGTAAGGCTCTTTTACTCCTTTACCTTATGCCCTCTATTCTGAGTCATTCTCTTCTCATTCTACGTGGGTTAAGGACTAGGCTCTCTGCTCTCTATCAGGTTCACGTGTTACTAAATCCGTAGTAACTTATAGGATTGTTGGATACAACCCAGTTCAGTTCTACTAAAGTTTAGTATGTTGCCAATTGAACCAGAACCTTGATATGTTGTTGTTGAGTGGTTTCGCAAACTGTTGTGGATGTCGCAAACCAGCTAGAGCTAATCAAAGCCAAGCTTGCCGAGTCGCAGAAAGAAGTGCCTAATGTCAAGAAATTCACCCACGAGGCACATGGCAAGTTTAATACTTGACCTATGCTACCAATATAATGATTACCTATGCTCGAGAAGCGTGGACTATGGCTAAGAAGCACTATCGTCTATTGAAGTCCGAAGTGCTTGCCAAGGTCAACCCCAAGGGTACTGATGGGAAGGAAATTAAGGCCAATAAAAATTATGTGAACATCATGCCTGCTGCTCGGCTAACCGAACATGATTTTCTCCTCGATACCCTTACAGATGGCCTTGAATAAATTTTGTAAACAGTTAATGTTGAATGATGACTTTATGTATCTATGTACTTTTGTCATTTTGAACGCTCATATCCGCAGATTTTATACTCCTCTAACCAGCCATCGGCTTCTACTTCCTCGTCCAGAGGACAAGGAGTGTACCCAACATCAGCCTGAGTCCTCTGGCAGTGCTTTTAGGGAACAAGACAATCCGGCCATAAGGTCACAAAAAAAATCCTTGCAGAGAGTTATATTATATTGCTATTTAACACAAGTCACATCTTCAGTGAAAAATAGTTCCTCCAACAGTTCCTTTTCCTAGGGTGTCATGTTAATCACGACGAATTAGCCGATATCCCAATATACTTGCTCGAAGGTTCGACTCCAGAATATCCTCTGTGTAATAGGTACACTCTATCCCCTACGTCTAGTGCCCTTTAAAAAGGCCTTGATTTTTCACTTCCTGTGTTGTCGACCAATTATATTCTTGTGACCGCCTGCTTTCGGCTTCACCGATCTGAGCTACTTGCCAGGTTGACCCAAAAGTAACAATCGCAGAGGTGCTCTCTTTACCCCTTAGACGAATTCGTCGGAAAGGTAAGCGGTAAGCACATGAGTGAGGCAACCCAGCTTGGCAAAAAATCTCAAGTCAAATTGATGCATAATGTGGCTTTTATAACAATTTGTGAGAAGACATCGCTCGTATATCAAATACAAATACTGAGGATATGTTGGGCTCTCCAGGAGTCCCGAGGTGCTCGCGCCGAGGTGCCTCAAAGAGCCCCTGGTACAATTTATTGGACTCTTTGTTAGGTCCAAAGTGTTTTATACGAAGAAATCGAGGTAAGTATTGTGCAGTTTTCTTTCAAAGACGAATGGACTGGTTTTCTATTAGTGACATTGGACAAGCCGAGCACCTTTATGAAAGCAAGCTTTGTGACTTATCGAAAAGTCCTTTGTTTTACATAGGCAACCTTTATCATTAATATTTCTGATCGATCGGTCGAATTTGCACATGTTTGTGACAGTCAGTTTTTGACTGTACATTGCAGGTTTATGCTATATGATATTTTGACTCGACCATGACTATTTAAGATGTGTAGTTGGCCAGTCGTCGGCTTCCACCCCTTAGTAGAAGTTACTTAGGGTGTTCCCTTTCTGATTGTAACCCTTAGCCGATGTCTCGGTGCCCGAAGGTGGTTATATATGTGGGAAAACTAGGCAATCAGACTTTTAGGGCTAAAATATACACTTAGTTGTAGGAGCATTAGGTGGGTGGCAACTTAATATCCCCCAGTATATGTCGAGTCTTTAGATCCGCCGAGGTCGAACCACCTAAAATTCGTCTTTTTTGAAAAATAAAAGCCCTTCGTTTTATACGGTAGGCACTATAGGCTATATATAATTTAACACCGCCTACGGTTCGCCAACCGATTTACGTGTATTGTGACATCAACTTTCGATTTTACCCATCTGAGGTAATTGACCGGTTAAATCAGAAGTAACAATCACAGTGGTTCTCCCGTTACACCCTTAGCCGAACAAAGCAGAAACATAAGGGGTAAGCACAGGAGCCGGGCAACCCAACTATTGACCAAAGACACAAGTCGAGAACAATGCATATAAGTGCGAAATACCGAGGGCATTTTGCCGAGGACTCCATGGAGTATCTTAGCTTTTAGTGGGTTTGGCTCTTGTTGCAACCCCCGTTAGTAATACCGATGATTTAAAGGCGTATGGCGTTGTATTGCGAGAGTTATGCTCGAAAAACCAAAAAACTTACTTAAAAAATTTATCTCTAAATTAAATCAAGTTATTTTTGTGATAATCCAAATTTGGTCTTAAAACTAATTGCATGCTTCCGTCGTGCTTTAACATGACACATCCGATCTCTAGACTTCAATTGGGTCAGCCTTCGGCTTCAACCTCATTTTTTCGAGGGCCGAGTGCTTCTCAGCCTAGTTTAGCGAACTAAACTTGAGAGGTTTTAGAGAGAAACCAAGCTATACAACTATTTGACCGTACACTTGAGTCGAAAAAGGAGTAACAAAAAAAGACTTTGTAATGACTAAGAAGAAAAGTATTTCAAAACTACACATATAAGTTTATGAGCCCCTAGTTAACTTGGGTAGAGTAGGCGTTTTAACAAACTAAGTTTTTAACAATCAATGTTTTGCTTTTCACAAATATAATGCTCGGTTGAACTGAACAAAAAATATAATTTTTTTTAAAACTAAGCAGGAAAGCGACTTAGCTGGTTAATGTGCTCCAGGCGTTGATTATCACTAGTAGAAAATGACCCATTTATCCCGGTTATAGAGGCCCTTTAGCCCCGGTTCTGGAACCGGGACTAATGGGTCGGGACTAAAGCCCAAAACCTTTAGTCCCGGTTTGCTTATGAACCGGGACAGAAGGGGCTCCACGTGGCTGCTGCGGGGCGCCCAGGCAGGAGGACCTTTAGTCCCGGTTGGTAACACCAACCGGGACCAAAAGGCATCCACGCGTCAGCATCTGGCAGGAGGTGGGGTTTTTGTTTTTTTTGAAAGGGGGTGGGGGGGCTTAGGGGGTTTAGAGGGTTAATTTTGAAGGAAATATGCCCTAGAGGCAATAATAAAGTTATTATTTATTTCCTTATATAATGATAAATGTTTATTATTCATGCTAGAATTGTATTAACCGGAAACTTAGTACATGTGTGAATACATAGACAAACATAGTGTCACTAGTATGCCTCTACTTGACTAGCTCGTTAATCGAAGATGGTTAAGTTTTCTAGCCATGGACATGAGTTGTCATTTGATTAACGGGATCACATCATTAGGAGAATGATATGATTGACTTGACCCATTCCGTTAGCTTAGTACTTGATCGTTTAGTATGTTGCTATTGCTTTCTTCATGACTTATACATGTTCCTATGACTATGAGATTATGCAACTCCCGTTTACCGGAGGAACACTTTGTGTGCTACCAAACGTCACAACGTAACTGGGTGATTATAAAGGTGCTCTACAGGTGTCTCCGAAGGTACTTATAAGGTTGGCGTATTTCGAGACTAGGATTTGTCACTCCGATTGTCGGAGAGGTATCTCTGGGCCCACTCGGTAATGCACATCACTATAAGCCTTGCAAGCATTGCAACTAATGATTTAGTTGCGGGATGATGTATTACAGAACGAATAAAGAGACTTGACGGTAACGAGATTGAACTAGGTATTGACATACCGACGATCGAATCTCGGGCAAGTAACATACCGATGATAAAGGGAACAACGTATGTTGTTATGTGGTTTGACCCATAAAGATCTTCTTAGAATATGTGGGAGCCAATATGAGCATCCAGGTTCCGCTATTGGTTATTGGCCGGAGACGTGTCTCGGTCATGTCTACATAGTTCTCGAACCCGTAGCTAGGGTCCGCACGCTTAAAGTTTCGGTGACGATTGTATTATGAGTTTATGTGATTTTATGTACCGAAGGTAGTTTGGAGTCTCGGATGAGATCGTGGACATGACGAGGAGTCTCGAAATGGTCGAGACGTAAATATCGATATATTGGACGACTATATTCGGACATCGGAAAGGTTCCGAGTGATTCGGGTATTGTCGGGGTTACCGGAGAGTTACGGGAATACGAGGAAGAAGTAATGGGCCTCATGGGCCAAGTGGTGGAAGAGAGGAGGCAGGGCGCGCGGCCCCCCTAGCCCAAACCGAATTGGACTAGGGGGCCAGCCCCCCTTTCCTCCTTTTCCTCCCTCTCCTTCCTTCTCCTTCTCCTCCTTCCTTTCCTCCTCCTAGTAGGAGTAGGAAAGGGGAGTCCTACTCCTAGTAGGAGGAGGACTCCTCCTCTTGGCGCGCCCTATAGGGGCTGGCCGGCCTCCCCCTTGCTCCTTTATATACGGGGGCAGGGGGCACCCTAGAACACACAAGTTGATCAGTTGATCTCTCCCAACCGTGTGCGGTGCCCCCCTCCACCATAATCCACCTCGGTCATATCGTAGCGGTGCTTAGGCGAAGTCCTGCGTCGGTAGTATCATCATCACCATCATCACGCCGTCGTGCTGAAGGAACTCTCCCTCGAAGCTCTGTTGGATCGGAGTTCGTGGGACGTCATCGAGCTGAACGTGTGCGGAACTCAGAGGTGCCATGCGTTCGGTACTTGGATCGGTCGGATTGTGAAGACGTACGACTACATCATCCGTGTTGTCATAACGCTTCCGCTTTCGGTCTACGAGGGTACGTGGACACACTCTCCCCTCTTGTTTCTATGCATCACCATGATCCTGTGTGTGCGTAGGATTTTTTTTGAAATTACTACGTTCCCCAACAGTGGCATCCGAGCCAGATTTTATGATTAGATGTTATATGCACGAGTAGAACACAAGTGAGTTGTGGGCGATACAAGTCATACTGCTTACCAGCATGTCATACTTTGGTTCGGAGGTATTGTTGGATGAAACGACCCGAACCGACTTTACGCGTACGCTTACGCGAGACTGGTTCTACCGACGTGCTTTGCACACAGGTGGCTGGCGGGTGTCAGTTTCTCCAACTTTAGTTGAACCGAGTGTGGCTACGCCCGGTCCTTGAGAAGGTTAAAACAACACTAACTTGACGAACTATCGTTGTGGTTTTGATGCACAGGTAAGAACGGTTCTTGTTCAGCCCGCAGCAGCCACGTAAAACTTGCAAAAACAAAGTAGAGGACGTCTAACTTGTTTTTGCAGGGCATGTTGTGATGTGATATGGTCAAGACGTGATGAGATATAAGTTGTTGTATGAGATGATCATGTTTTGTTGAAGTTATCAGCAACTGGCAAAATCCTTATGGTTGTCTCTTTATTGCATAAGATGCAAGCGCCAAATAATTGCTTTACTTTATCGCTATGTGATAGCAATAGTTGCAAGAGCAATAGTTGGCGAGACGACCATGTGACGACACATTGATATAGATCAAGATGATGGAGATCATGGTGTCATGCCGGTGACGATGGAGATCATGACAATGCTTTGGAGATGGAGATCAAAGGCACAAGATGATGATGGCCATATCATGTCACATATTATGATTGCATGTGATGTTTATCTTTTATGCATCTTATTTTGCTTTGATTGATGGTAGCATTATAAGATGATTTCTCACTAAATTTCAAGATAAAAGTGTTCTCCCTGAGTATGCACCGTTGCCAAAGTTCGTCGTGCCCAGACACCACGTGATGATCGGGTGTGATAAGCTCTACGTCCATCTACAACGGGTGCAAGCCAGTTTTGCACACGCAGAATACTCGGGTTAAACTTGACGAGCCTAGCATATGCAGATATGGTCTCGGAACACTGAGACCGAAAGGTCGAGCGTGAACCATATAGTAGATATGATCAACATAGTGATGTTCACCATTCTCCATTTCACGTGATGATCGGTTATGGTTTAGTTGATTTGGATCACGTGATCACTTAGATAATTAGAGGGATGTCTATCTAAGTGGGAGTTCTTAAGTAATATGATTAATTGAACTTAAATTTATCATGAACTTAGTCCTGGTAGTATTAGCATATCTATGTTGTAGATCAACAGCCCGCGTTGTTGCTTCCCTATGTTTTATATATGTTCCTAGAGAAAACTAAGTTGAAAGATGATAGTAGCAATGATGCGGACTGGGTCCATGATCTGAGGTTTATCCTCATTGCTGCATAGAAGAATTATGTCCTTGATGCACCGCTAGGTGACAGACCTATTGCAGGAGCAGATGCAGACGTTATGAACGTTTGGCTAGCTCAGTATGATGACTACTTGATAGTTTAGTGCACCATGCTTAACGGCTTAGGATCGGGACTTCAAAGACGTTTTGAACGTCATTGACCATATGAGATGTTCCAGGAGTTGA
Organism: Aegilops umbellulata; assembly: GCA_032464435.1. Taxonomy (NCBI): domain Eukaryota; kingdom Viridiplantae; phylum Streptophyta; class Magnoliopsida; order Poales; family Poaceae; genus Aegilops; species Aegilops umbellulata. Next base: position 509,047,763 of record CP136055.1, read on the forward strand.
AGTTAATATTTCAAGCAAATACCCGAGTTGAGAGATATGAAGTCTCCAACAAGTTCTATAGCTAAAAGATGGAGGAGAATAGCTCAAGCATTGAGCATGTGCTCAGATTGTCTGGGTACTACAATCGCTTGAATCAAGTGGGAGTTAATCTTCCAGATAAGATAGTGATTGACAGAATTCTCTAGTCACCATCACCAAGTTAGTAGAACTTCGTGATGAACTATAATATGCAAGGGATAACGGAAACGATTCCCAAGCTCTTCGTGATGCTGAAATCGACGAAGGTAGAAATCAAGAAAAACATCAAGTGCTGATGGTTGACAAGACCACTAGTTTCAAGAAAAGGGCAAAGGGAAGAAGAAGGGGAACTTCAAGAAGAACGACAAGCAAGTTGTTGCTCAAGTGAAGAAGCCCAAGTCTGGTCCTAAGCCTGAGACTAAGTGCTTCTACTGCAAAGGGACTGGTCACTGGAAGCGGAACTGCCCCAAGTATTTGGCGGATAAGAAGGATGGCAAAGTGAACAAAGGTATATTGGATATACATGTTATTGATGTGTACTTTACTACTCCCTCCCTCCCAAAATATAAGAATGTTTTTAACACTAGCATAGTATCAAAAACGTTCTTATATTCTGGGACAGAGGGAGTAGTGTTTATAGCAACCCCTCGGCATTTGATACTAGTTTAGTTGCTAAGAGTAGTAACTCGAAATGAGAGTTGCAGAATAAACATAAACTAGTAAAATGCGAGGTGACGATGTGTGTTGGAAGTAGTTCCAAGATTGATATGATCATCATCGCACACTCTCTATACTTTCGGGATTAGTGTTGAAACTAAATAAGTGTTATTTGGTGTTTGCATTGAGCAAGAATATGATTTGATCATGTTTGTTGCAATACGGTTATTCATTTAAATTATAGAATGATTGTTGTTCTGTTTACATGAATAAAACCTTCTATGGTCATACACCCAATAAAATGGTTTGTTGGATCTCGATCGTAGTGATACACATATTCATAATATTGAAGACAAAAGATGCAAAGTTAATAATGATAGTGCAACTTATTTGTGGCACCGCCGTTTAGGTCATATTGGTGTAAAGCGCATGAAGAAACTCCATGCTGATGGGATTTTGGAATCACTTGATTATGAATCACTTGATGCTTGCGAACCATGCCTCTTGGGCAAGATGACTAAAACACCGTTCTCCGGAACAATGGAGCAAACAACAGATTTGTTGGAAATCATACATACTGATGTATGTGGTCCGATGAATATTGAGGCTCGCAGCGGGTATCATTATTTTCTAACCTTCATAGATGATTTGAGCAGATATGGGTATATCTACTTAATGAAACAGAAGTCTGAAACATTTGAAAAGTTCATATAATTTCAGAGTGAAGTGGAAAATCATCGTAACAAGAAAATAAAGTTTCTACGATCTGATCATGGAGAAGAATATTTGAGTTACGAGTTTGGTCTTCATTTGAAACAATGCGGAATAGTTTCGCAACTCACGCCACCTGGAACACCACAGCGTAATGGTGTGTCCGAACATTGTAACTGTACTTTATTAGATATGGTGCAATCTATGATGTCTCTTACCAATATACCACTATCGTTTTGGGGTTATGCATTAGAGACAGCTGCATTCTCGTTAAATAGGGCACCATCTAAATCCATTGAGACGACACCATATGAACTGTGGTTTGGCAAGAAACCAAAGTTGTCGTTTCTTAAAGTTTGGGGTTGCGATGCTTATGTCAAAAAGTTTCATCCTGATAAACTCAAACCCAAATCGGGAAATGTATCTTCATAGGATACCCAAAGGAGATAGTTGGGTACACCTTCTATCATAGATCCGAAGGCAAGACATTCGTTGCTAAGAATGGATCCTTTCTAGAGAAGGAGTTTCTCTCGAAAGAAGTGAGTGGGAGGAAAGTATAACTTTATGAGGTAACTGTATCTGCTCCCTTATTGGAAAGTAGTTCATCACAGAAACCGGTTCCTGTGACACCTATACCAATTAATGAGGAAGCTAATGATGATGATCACGAAACTTCAGATCAAGTTACTACGAACCTCGTAGGTCAACCAGAGTGAGATCCGCACCAGAGTGATACGGTAATCCTGTTCTGGAGGTCATGTTACTTGACCATGACGAACCTACGAACTATGAGGAAGCGATGATGAGCCCAAATTCCACAAAATGGCTTGAGGCCATGAAATCTGAGATGGGATCCATGTATGAGAACAAAGTATGGACTTTGATTGACTTGCCCAATGATCGTCGAGCCATTGAGATTAAATGGATCTTCAAGAGGAAGACGAACGCTGATAGTAGTGTTACTATCTACAAAGCTAGAATTGTCGCAAAAGGTTTTCGACAAGTTCAAGGTGTTGACTACGATGAGAGTTCCTCACTCGTATCTATGCTTAAGTCTGTCCGAATCATGTTAGCAATTGCCGCATTTTATGAAATCTGGCAAATGGATAAACAAAACTGCATTCCTTAATGGATTTATTAAAGAAGAGTTGTATATGATGCAACCAGAAGGTTTTGTCAATCCTAAAGGTGCTAACAAAATATGCAAGCTCCAGCGATCCATCTATGGACTGGTGCAAGCATCTCGGAGTTGGAATATACGCTTTGATAAGTTGATCAAAGCATATAGTTTTATACAGACTTGCGGTGAAGCCTGTATTTACAAGAAAGTGAGTGGGAGCACTACAACATTTCTGATAAGTATATGTGAATGACATATTGTTGATCGGAAATAATGTAAAATTATTCTGCAAAGCATAAAGGAGTGTTTTAAAGGAGTTTTTCAAAGAAAGACCTCGGTGAAGCTGCTTACATATTGAGCATCAAGATATATAGAGATAGATCAAGACGCTTGATAAGTTTTTTCAATGAATACATACCTTGACAAGATTTTGAAGTAGTTCAAAATGGAACAGTCAAAGAAAGAGTTCTTGCCTGTGTTACAAGGTGTGAAATTGAGTAAGACTCAAAGCCCGACCACGACAGAAGATAGAAAGAGAATGAAAGTCATTCCCTATGCCTCAGCCATAGGTTCTATAAAGTATGCCATGCTGTGTACCAGATCTATTGTATACCCTACACTGTGTTTAGCAAGGGAGTACAATAGTGATCTAGGAGTAGATCACTTGACATCGGTCAAAATTATTCTTAGTGGAATAAGGATATGTTTCTCGATTATGGAGGTGACAAAAGGTTCATCGTAAAGGGTTACGTCGATGCAAGTTTTGACACTGATCCAGATGACTCTAAGTCTCAATCTAGATACATATTGAAAGTGGGAGCAATTAGCTAGAGTAGCTCCGTGCAGAGCATTGTGTTGACACACGAACACGTCACGTGTACCCTCGACGCCGGGGGTGATGCACCGCAGCTCACGTCGAAGGAGACCCGACCGATAGCGCGATACGCAAGACAGTCAACGGACGCTTTTGCAGACCCGAAAACCCCACACCCCCGGGAGGGACCTCGTCAGGGAGTGCGGCGGCTATGGGCTGCCCTAGGTCGATTCGCTCGCCCCTAGAGCCTCGGGATTCGCAGCTCTCAAATACGAAGAACAGCGAAGAACGAGAGAGAAAACAGTGGGGAGATAAAACGTAGATGAAAAAGTAGTATATTGATTTGTTCGATTGTGTGTTGTTCAATCGGCCATCACCCCCAACATATATAAGAGGCGGCTGGACTTCCCGTACAAGTAAAGGATTCATCTAGGCTTTCCTTACAAGAAAAATTACATCAATTCACGTCCTAGAGTCCTAATTCTATTCCAACTCAGATTAAGTCTGAATCTGGCCCAAACTCTGTCTTCCTTCTTGTGCGGGCCGCCGGGCTTGCATATGATCTCCGATCAAAACGGCCCAAATATCAAACTCGTGCGCCTCGACGATACGAACAACTCTCATGTTTATCACTTTTTCAAATAAGGCCATCTTGAATACTTTTCGAGGTCATCTTTATTTTCCAGTCGGACTCGGTCTTGCGGTAGACTAGATTATCCGAGTCTCGTACTGAATTTGTAGGCTATATACTATCTCTGATGATGATGACTCCAAAATCAAAGTTTACCGTCTTGATGATATGCACAACTTCTGTATTGAACACTTCTTCATCCAAGGTCATCTTGATAAACTTTCAGGCATATGTTCAATTTCACTCGAATTCGAGCTCATCCACTCGGATTAGAGTCATTCACTTGGATCGTCCGACTGGACTTTTTCACTCGGATGTTTAAAATCTTTCACTCGGAATACAATTTTCACTCGGATGACCATATTTTCACTCGGAAGGCAATATTTCCACTCGGATGACCATATCTTCACTCGAAATGCAATATTTCCACTCAGATGACTATATTTCCACCCGGAAGGCATTATCTTATTCGATCGGCAAGTTTGCGTCCCGATGGTAATCTTTTCCCTCGGAATATTTTGACCTGGAGGACAATTTCACTCGGATGACCATATTTCCACTCGGATGACTATATTTCCACTTGGATAATAATAAGTTCATCCGGTCAGCAAACTTTCACTCGACCGTAAACTTTCACTCGGATGGTAAACTTTTCACTCGGATTTTCCGACTGAAAACATAGCCTGATCTTGATTTGTCTCTCCAGGCCTCATACGACCTCGGATTGAGACGAATTATATATGAAAATCGATCGGCTCGACGAGACGAAACTTTTCCGTTTTGAGGTTTTTCAATTCAGGGCCCTCTTGAAGGCCTAATTGCTCACGCTTTGCATCAGACACTCATCAACATGTGTCTGGTGTCAAGCGTAATATTTTGGTCTCTGGCCTGTCCAGACCGTATTGACTATAACTTTTGCATATCAACTCGGATTGAGATGATTTATATATGAAAATCGATCGCCTCGACGAGGAGAAGACAATTCCTTTAGAACACTCCTTCATCTGAGGTCATATTGAGGGCGTAATCGGCCGAAAAGCACTCAGAACATTAAATTTTGTCACTCGGAGTATAGCTTCGGCCATTGAGATGAGGTCGAATGGCGATAACCTAAACATCAAAGTTGTTCCACTCGACGATATGAAACTTTCTCATACTGAAAACCCTTTCACTCTGTATCTTGCCAAAATCAGGTGTCAACACATGCCCCCCTGTTTTTCGGCAAAGCTTGCATGTCGAAAAATAATATGCATAGCGTTCATTCTAAGGACGATGTCAACACTCCATCGGCCATTTATTTTTCTCAGGATGATAATTGCATATCGGCCATTGCCTACTTAGGCTTCCTGCGACACACTCGGGTGGTACTTCTTCAAATATTTGCCATTGAGAACTCGAGGTTACAATGCCCCTTGTATTGATTCCACCAAATATGAATTTCCGGGAACAACTCTTGTAATCCTAAAAGGACCTTCCCAACTTGGAGACCACTTCCCAAATTTTCTATCTCTTGAACCAATCGGCAGAATCACTTTTTAGACGAGATCACCAACTTGAAAATTCTTCAACTTGACTTTCTTATTGTAAGCTCTTGCCACCCTCAACTTATCTCTCTCTATGGCCTTTAAAGCAGCCAAACGTTTATCGGCAACCTCATCAATATTGTCCATCATTAAGTTATAAAAGTCTACTGCCGATAAATTATTTTGTTTGGCTATTCTCAAAGCATTCAAATTTACCTCCACTGGTAAAACAGCCTCTTGACCATATACTAGCTCATATGGAGTCACCTTCGTAGCACCATGCCTTGAAATTCTATGTGCCCATAAAGCTTCAGACAACAACTCATGCCATTTCCTTGGATTATCCTCAATCTTCTTCTTGATGAGCTTGATTAAAATTTTATTGCTAGACTCGGCTTGTCCATTAGCTTGGGCATAATACGGAGAGGAATTGAGCAACTTTATATTATAAAATTCGGCAAACTCTCTGACTTGGTGTGACATAAAAGATGAACCTTGATCTGTAGTTAATGTTTGAGGAATACCGAATCTATGAATAATGTGCTCGGTTATGAATTGAATTACCTCCGTATGTGTCATGTTCTTGAGAGGTACTGCTTCATACCATTTAGTGAAATAATCAGTTGCCACCAACACGAACCGATGCCCCTTTGAGGAAGATGGATGAATTTGCCCAATAAAGTCTAAACCCCATCCTCTGAAAGGCCACGACTTGATAATAGGATGCAACATAGCAGCAGGAGCCAATTGAATATCACCAAATTTTTGACAAGCTTCACACCCTTTATAATATCTGAAGCAATCATTAATCATGGTCGGCCAATAAAACCCAGCACGTCGTAATAACCATTTCATCTTGGGAGCCGACTGGTGAGTGCCACAAATGCCCTCATGTACCTCTCCCATAGCAACTCTTGCTTGGTCCTCATCCAAGCACTTTAAAAGAACATCATCAACTGTTCGGCGATAAAGGTCATCATCCCTCATAGTATATTTAAAAGCCATACGCCGAACAACCCTGTCCACCCTTTCACTCGGATTGCGCAAGTAATCAACAATGGGCTTCCTCCAGTCGGAATTGTCATCTGCACTAGATTTTTTGTTAATGACCGAATCAGTGGGTTCTGGTTCGGCCTCTTCTATACTGGTAAGACAAGACATCGGACTTTGAGAAATATGAAACATGCCATGATCAACATGATATCCAGATGCTTGCTGTGCCAACTCATTTGCTTTCCAATTGTCATGTCTAGATATATGTGCAATGCTAAAACAATCCAAAGTAGAAATTATATCTAGACATCTATCAAGATAAACATTAAGTGATTCATCCAAACACTGAAAGACTTTAGATATTTGCTGCACTACTAGTAACGAATCACCGTAAGCCTCAATATGTGTAACACCTATAGCAAGTAACATCTCTAGGCCGAATAACAATGCTTCATATTCGGCTTGATTGTTTGTGCAAAAATATTCTAAGCGGCATGAGGCTTAAAAAACAGCACCATGAGGAGATATATAAACAATACCAACACCTTGGCCATTGCTACAAACTGAACCATCAAAATATAATCTCCATGGTACTAATGAAACAAGGTTCATATCAACATCATTCTTGTCATTAATCCGATGTTCAACAATGAAATTAGCAACAATTTGGCCTTTCATGGATTTTAGAGATTCATAAGCCAAATCATATTCAATCAAAGCATAAGCCCACTTGCCAATTCTACCACTAAGAATTGGCTATGCAACATGTATTTAATGACATCGGTTTGACAAGCTACTACACAAGCACTCGACACAAAATAATGTCTCAGTTTTGTGCAAGCATAATATAAGCATAGACATAACTTTTCAATAAATGTATACCTTGTCTCGGCATCCAATAAGCGCCTGCTCAAATATGTAATAGCATGCTCTTTTCCCTCGGTTTCTTGAGTCAAAATAGCACCAATAACTCCTTCCTCTGCTGCAATGTAAAGCCTGAAGGGTTCTCTATGCTTGGGTGCTTTCATCACCGGAGGAGTGCACAAATAGTTTTTGATCATATCAAATGCTTCTTGCTGTTTTGCCCCCCAAGTGAAATCAGCATCATTCTTCAACCGAAGGATAGGAGTAAATGCATCAACTTTCCCTGATAGATTAGCTATGAACCTTCTCAAATAATTGACCTTGCCAAGGAACTTTTGCATATCTCTCTTGCATGTTGGAGCTTCCACTTTCTGTATGGCCTCTATCTTTTTGTGATCAATCTCTATGCCATCTTCATGAATAATGAAACCAAAAACTTGCCAGCTGACACGCCGAAAGCACACTACAAAGGATTCATCTTCAGTCCATACTTTTTCATTCTTTCAAAATCTAAACGCAAATCGACCAAGTGAGATTCAAAAGCATCCGATTTGACAACAATATCATCAATATAAACTTCAAGTATGACACCGAGTAAATCATGAAAAATCAAATTCATAGCCCTTTGATATGTGGTGCCAGCATTTTTTAATCCGAATGTCATCACTGTCCACTCCAATAAACCAAGGAAACCAGGGCATCGAAAAGCAGTCTTGTACATGTCCTCTTCGGCCATAAAAATTTGGTTGTATCCGGCATTACCATCTAGAAAGCTAATAACCTTATGTCCAGAAGCATCATTAATAAGCATATCGGCTATTAGCATAGGATACTCATCTTTGGGTGTGGCCCTATTCAAATCTCTGAAGTCAATGCACACCCTCAACTTGCCGGATCCTTTCTTCTTCACTGGGACAATGTTAGAAATCCACTCGGCATACCTGCAAGGTCGAATGAAATTAGCTTCAAGCAGTCGACCGATCTCTTCCTTGATCCGGTCATATGTTTTCGGATTAAACTTTCTGGCCGACTGTTTATAAGGTCTAAAACCAACTTTTATAGGTAACCGATGCTCCACTAGCTCTCGGCTTAAACCTGGCATCTCATGATATTCCCATGCAAAACAACAAACATATTCCTTCAATAGTTCCATTAACTTAGCTTTACAATCGGCTTTCAAATTGTTGTTTACAAACGTCGGTCGAGTGACTGAACCATCTCCAATATCTACCTCTTCTAATGGATTGGCCGATGTAAAACCTTGTCCAAGTTTATCCATGTCATCCAACTCCTCTATAGACTCATACATATCGTCCTCACTGGACCGATACTTTACAAGACGTTTTTGTAACCACTCGGAATTAGAATCCATTTAAACATATCATACCTTGGAGCCGATTGCATTCAGTCGGCTTTAAAGAGACGGGCACAAAACCATTCTTGGTCGCGCTGAGAAAATCAAACTCTGATAAGTCACGTCCCGTCAAGCAAGTAGCATTGGGATGTTGCCAATCCACCGATGCATCAGCCAAAGCAACACAGGCCGAGTTATCCGCATGAATGACTTCCACTTCGTCATCAACTCACTGAATCAAAAACTGGTGCATAGTGGATGGCACACACTGGTTTGCATGAACCCAATCGCGGCCTAGTATGACGTTGTAGTTACCTTGCACCTCAGCGACAAAGAATGCAGTAGCCAAAGGTTTGCTTCCGACTGTAAGCTCCACATACATCACACCTTTGGCTTCAGTTTTCTCTTTGCCTTCAAATCCGTTGAGCACCATATTGGTCTTGATCAATTCTTCATTAGGCAAACCCAATTTCTTGAAGACCGAATAGGGCATAAGATTTACCACAACACCACCATCAACAAGCATTCGAGTGAGCGGCAACCCATTGATATGACCTCTGAGATATAATGGTTTCAGATGCGTTACTAGTTCTTTTGGCTTCTCGAATATTGCGTTTTTAGGGCCAAAATCCAGCTGAGCCACCTCCCCTTCCTCATCTACAGCACGAAATTCAGCAGGTAAGTAATATACCATATTGATATCCATACCTTCATGAACCGGTGTAGACTCATAGTCCAACATATCAGCCTCCTCCTCGAGTGCATCCACCGATTCAGAAATTTGTCCGAGTGAAGAGGAAGCAATAGGTAATGTAGACGATGCAATGATTGTGTCATCCTCTTTTGGCAGTGTAGGTGCTGCTGTGATAGGTGTAGAGGCCACTGTATCTTGTATTTTTTTGGGCCTCCACACTTGTTTTGTAGGTACCATAGGCCGAGTGTCATTGAACAACTTATCCCTTTGCTTCTCGGCCTCTTGTTCTGCCATCTCTTGACTCCTTAACCTCTGTAGTTTCCTCTTTTGTGTCTTTGTTAGCCCTAGAGGACACCACTTTGGCTGAGTGTATTTAGGATCTCTCGTTTTTACTTGGCTGGTGCTTGCTTCATGGTCATTAGCCGAGTGCTTTGGCGCGATAGCAAGTATCGGTTCGGTCGGATTGCTAGGCACAATCGGATGCCGTATGGCGAATGTTTTGGTGCCCAAGATAAGTGAGTCGGCATCCATTTTCTCCTTGCCTTTTCCCGACTCAACTGCTGCAACACTTGGTGATTTAACACGCCATTCTTTTCGACTTTCCAGATGCATGAAGTTTCCACTCGGGCGCACCTTTTTACTCTGATGGAATCCACTCGGATGGATGTCACTTGGATGGAATCCACTCGGATGGAATTCAGTCGGATGGAATCTACTTGACCACATTTTTTCACTCGGATAGCTTCCACATGGGCGCATTCTTACACTCGGATAATTTCCATCCGGTCGCATGTTTTGACCAGCCGACTGATAGTCACCGATGTTCATTCGGCCATTATATGAGTAATCAAGTCGATACCACACAGACTGCCTCTGCTCTTCTGAAAACTGGACCCTTGGTCCACTCGGTTTTGTATACCGACTAAACGTATCAGCTGATGGTGACCTTGGTCATTTCAGATGAGTCGGTCGATTAAAACTAGAACCGTTCGACTGGTTAGCATACTTGGACAACAACATATCAAAAGTTGGTTTGATCCGCTTGTGCTGCACTTTAGTTTCATTCCTCTTCCACTTTCCAACTTCTGGACTCTTGGGCTTGACAAATTTAACACGAGTATTTTCTTGCACTTGTGGTTGCCCCCCGAGTGTAGTATTCTTGATGGTGATTTTGATCACTTCCTTGCCATCGGGTTGCTTATCAAGCACAACCTGTCTCCCCAAGACCTTGTTGTCTTCCTTGTCTTTCCTGGGCTCACCAACAATGACATTAGCTTTATTAGCGGATTCGGCTACCTCCGGCCGAATAAGTAGCTTCTTCCCCTCCAAATCCATGGTATTCATTGGAAAAGGCTGTTTATCAACTTGCATCTCAGAAAAGTTCAATCGTCTGTCATTAATGGCCGATTGTATCTGTCGTCGAAAAACATTGCAATCGTTAGTAGCATGAGAAAAAGAATTATGATACTTGCAATAAGCACGCCGTTTTAGCTCTTCAAATGGCGGTAAAGTATGAGATATTCTAATAATCTTAGCCTGCAGCAAAGCATCAAATATTCTATCACACTTAGCAATGTTAAAAGTAAACTTCATCTCTTCATCACGATTCTTATGAATCGGTTTCAGATCATTGCAAGTAAAGGGTTTGGCCTTAGATGGCCAAACAAATTCAATAGCAAAAACATCACCCTCATCGTCCGAGTGATCACTATCATATTCCACCATATTCATCTTTGGATGATCGGCTTTGTATCTATGCACTTCTTTGAGGTCTTTGCTTCGGCTTTCCTGAGCCAAAGCCCTTTGTAAGACTTGGTTGATATTTAAGAACTCGTATCCTTCTAGCTTTTCTCTGATGGGAGTTCTCAAACCACTCAACACTAGGTCTGCCAAGTCCCTCTCGGTTATCACCAAACTAAAACACCGGTTTTTTGTTTCTCTGAATCTCTTGACGTAATCAGAGACCGATTCATCATGCTTCTGTTTAACCGATGTTAGATGTGATAACTTGAGTTCATTGTTGCCGCTATAAAAGTGATCATGAAACTTCTATTCTAGCTGCGACCAAACCCAAATGGAACCATGGGGTAAAGAAGAAAACCATGAAAATGCAGTACCAGTTAATGATAAAGGAAATAAACGCACTTTCAATTCATTCAATGAGCCTGCCTCACCCAATTGTGCCAAGTATTGACTAACATGCTCCCATGTGGTTTTTGTGCCCTCTCCATTGAACTTAACAAAATCTGGAATCTTATATCCTGGAGGGCACTGGATGGCATCAAAGTACTCGGGGTACGGCTTTTGGTAAATCTGATTCCGAGGTAACTCAACTCCAAAATTCTCTCGAAGCATCTTAGCCATGTCCTCTCTAAGATTAGCTAGACTATCATCCATAGTGGACGATGAAGCTTGTGGCAGTGGCATTGAAGGAGTAGGGTTACTAGCTGTAGGTAGGAATTGTGGCATGTACGTCGACCCATAATTTGGTAATGGTCGAGTGGATGTAGCTGTAGGTAGAGTTTGGTTCGGCGTTGCCACCGAACTTGGCATGCTCATAATAGGGTTGATGGGTGCAGTCACAATCTGATTTGTTTGGGTAGGATAATAAGCCATCGGCACGGGAGGCGCCGATGCAATAGGTAAAGCCAGATTAGGGTTTTGCACACTAGCAGCTACACCATCATTACCACTAGACGATTGAGATATATTCTTCTGAGCATTAGTATTTTCTATAAAAGTTTGATAGACTAGATTGTTACCATCAGCAATACGACTTTAAATCTCAGCCCACTGCTCAGGAGAAAAGGCAGTACTCACAGAGGGTTTAACCTGCTTGGCTTGAAGAGGAAGGAACTTGATTTCTTCAATCGGAGTGATGTTTCCTTGGCGATCCTTCTTGAATTTTGCAAGGAACTCCTGCAAATCCTTCTCTTCGCGCGCCTTCTTGTACTCCTCATAAACTTGGCGATGATCGGCCGATATCTCATCAAGACTAGGCTTAATGATGTTATCGGCGTCTACCTCAGATGGCTTGGGAAGATCGGACATGGTGGATGATGATGATTGATCTTCAGTCCCCAGCGGAGTCGCCAAAAAGTGTGTTGACACACGAACACGTCACGTGTACCCTCGACGTCGGGGGTAATGCACCGCAGCTCACGTCGAAGGAGACCCGACCGACAGCGCGATACGCAAGACAGTCGACGGGCGCTTTTGCAGACCCGAAAACCCCACGCCCCCGGGAGGTACCCCGTCAGGGAGTGCGGCGGCTATGGGCTGCCCTAGGTCGATTCGCTCGCCCCTAGAGCCTCGGGATTCGCAGCTCTCAAATACGAAGAACAACGAAGAACGAGAGAGAAAACGGTGGGGAGATAAAACGTAGATGAAAAAGTAGTATATTGATTTGTTCGATTGTGTGTTGTTCAATCGGCCATCACCCCCAACATATATAAGAGGCGGCTGGACTTCCTGTATAAGTAAAGGATTCATCTAGGCTTTCCTTACAAGAAAAATTACATCAATTCACGTCCTAAAGTCCTAATTCTATTCCAACTCTGATTAAGTCTGAATCTGGCCCAAACTCTGTCTTCCTTCTTGCGCGGGCCGCCAGGCTTGCATATGATCTCCGATCAAGACGTCCCAAATATCGAACTAGTGCGCCTCGACGATACGAACAACTCTCATGTTGATCACTTTTTCAAATAAGGCCATCTTGAATACTTTTCGAGGTCATCTTTATCTTCCAGTCGGACTCGGTCTTGCGGTAGACTAGATTATCCGAGTCTCGTAGTGAATTTGTAGGCTATATACTATCTCTGATGATGATGACTCCAAAATCAAAGTTTACCGTCTTGATGATACACACAACTTCTGTATTGAACACTTCTTCATCCGAGATCATCTTGATAAACTTTCAGGCATATGTTCAATTTCACTCGTATTCGAGCTCATCCACTCGGATTAGAGTCATTCACTTGGATCGTCCGACTGGAATTTTTCACTCGGATGTTTAGAATCTTTCACTCGGAATACAATTTTCACTCGGATGACCATATTTTCACTCGGAAGGCAATATTTCCACTCGGATGACAATATTTTCACTCGGAAGGCAATATTTCCACTCAGATGACTATATTTCCACCCGGAAGGCATTATCTTATTCGATCGGCAAGTTTTCGTCCTGATGGTAATCTTTTCACTTGGAATATTTTCACCTGGAGGATAATTTCACTCGGATGACCATATTTTCACTCGGATGACTATATTTCCACTTGGATAATAATAAGTTCATCCGGTCAGCAAACTTTCACTCGACCGTAAACTTTCACTCGGATGGTAAACTTTCACTCGGATTTTCCGACTGAAAACATAGCCTCATCTTGATTTGTCTCTCCATGCTTCATACGACCTCGGATTGAGATGACTTGTATATGAAAATCTATCGGATCGACGAGACGAAACTTTTCCGTGTTGAAGGTTTTTTAATTCAGGGCCGTATTGAAGGCCTAATTGCTCACGCTTTGCATCAGACACTCATTAACATGTGTCTGGTGTCAAGCGTAATATTTTGGTCTCTGTCCTGTCCAGACCGTATTGACTATAACTTTTGCATATGAACTCCGATTGAGATGATTTATATATGAAAATCGATCGCCTCGACGAGACGAAGACAATTCCTTTAGAACACTCCTTCATCTGATGTCATATTGAGGGCGTAATCGTCCAAAAAGCACTCAGAACATTAAATTTTGTCACTCGGAGTATAGCTTCGGCCACTGAGATGAGGTTGAATGGCGATAGCCTAAACATCAAAGTTGTTCCACTCGACGATATGAAACTCTCTCATGCTGAAAACCCTTTCACTCTGTATCTTGCCAAAATCAGGTGTCAACACATTGTTGACATAGAAATTTGCAAAATACATACGGATCTGAATGTGGCAGACCCGTTGATTAAATTTCTCTCACAAGCAAAACATGATCACACCTTAGTACTCTTTGGGTGTTAATCACATAGCAATGTGAACTAGATTATTGACTCTAGTAAACCCTTTGGGTGTTGGTCACACGGCGATGTGAACTATGGGTGTTAATCACATGGTGATGTGAACTATTGGTGTTAAATCACATGGTGATGTGAACTAGATTATTGACTCTAGTAAAAGTGGGAGACTGAAGGAAATATGCCCTAGAGGCAATAATAAAGTTATTATTTATTTCTGTATATAATGATAAATGTTTATTATTCATGCTAGAATTGTATTAACCGGAAACTTAGTACATGTGTGAATACATAGACAAACATAGTGTCACTAGTATGCCTCTACTTGACTAGCTCGTTAATCGAAGATGGTTAAGTTTCCTAGCCATGGACATGAGTTGTCATTTGATTAACGGGATCACATCATGAGGAGAATGATGTGGTTGATGCTACCTCTTGAGAACTACGTTGGATTTCCCCGAAGAGGAAAGGATGATGCAGCAAACTAGCGTAAGTATTTCCCTCAGTTTTTGAGAACCAAGGTATCAATCCAGTAGGAGGCTACGCGCGAGTCCCTCGTACCTACACAAAGCAAATAACTCCTCACAACCAACGCGAATAGGGGTTGTCAAACCCTTCACGGTCACTTACGAGAGTGAGATCTGATAGAGATGATAGATAATATTTGATGGGGAACGTAGTAATTTAAAAAATTTCCTACGCACACGCAAGATCATGGTGATGTATAGCAACGAGAGGGGAGAGTGTTGTCTACGTACCCTCGTAGACCGAAAGCGGAAGCGTTATGACAACACGGTTGATGTAGTCGTACGTCTTCACGGCCCGACCGATCAAGTACCGAAACTACGGCACCTCCGAGTTCTAGCACACGTTCAGCTCGATGACGATCCCCGGACTCCGATCCAGCAAAGTGTCGGGGAAGAGTTCCGTCAGCACGACGGCGTGGTGACGATCTTGATGTTCTACCGTCGCAGGGCTTCGCCTAAGCACTGCTAAAATATTATCGAGGATTATGGTGGAGGGGGGCACCGCACACGGCTAAGAGAACGATCACGAAGATCAACTTGTGTGTCTATGGGGTGCCCCTGCCCCTGTATATAAAGGAGTGGAGGAGGGGAGGGCCGGCCCTCTCTATGGCGCGCCCTAGGGGAGTCCTACTCCCACCGGGAGTAGGATTCCCCCTTTCCTAGTCCGACTAGGAGTCCTTCCAAGTAGTAGGAGTAGGAGACAAGGAAGGGGAAGAGGGAAGAGAAGGAAGGAGGGGGCGCCGGCCCTCCCCCTAGTCCAATTCGGACTAGTCAATGGGGGGGGGGGGCTGCCTCTCCCTCTCCCCTAAAGCCCAATAAGTCCCATATACTTCTTCCCCCGTATTCCCGTAACTCCACGGTACTCCGAAAAATACCCGAACCACTCGGAACCATTCCGATGTCCGAATATAGTCGGCTAATATATCGATCTTTACGTCTCGACCTGTTCGAGACTCCCCGTCATGTCCCCGATCTCATCCGGGACTCCGAACTCCTTTGGTACATCAAAACTCATAAACTCATAATATTACTGTCATCGAAACCTTAAGCGTGCGGACCCTACGGGTTCGAGAACAATGTAGACATGACCGAGACACGTCTCCAGTCAATAACCAATAGCGGAACCTGGATGCTCATATTGGCTCCCACATATTCTACGAAGATCTTTATCGGTCAGACCGCATAACAACATACGTTGTTCCCTTTGTCATCGGTATGTTACTTGCCCGAGATTTGATCGTTGGTATCTCATTACCTAGTTCAATCTTGTTACCGGCAAGTCTCTTTACTCGTTCCGTAATACATCATCTCACAACTAACTCATTAGTTGCAATGCTTGCAAGGCTTATGTGATGTGCATTACCGAGAGGGCCCAGAGACACCTTTCCGACAATCGGAGTGACAAATCCTAATCTCGAAATACGCCAACCCAACATGCACCTTTGGAGACACCTGTAGAGCACCTTTATAATCACCCAGTTACGTTGTGACGTTTGGTAGCACACAAAGTGTTCCTCCGGCAAACGGGAGTTGCATAATCTCATAGTCATAGGAACATGTATAAGTCATGAAGAAAGCAATAGCAACATACTAAACGATCGGGTGCTAAGCTAATGGAATGGGTCATGTCAATCACATCATTCTCCTAATGATGTGATCCCGTTAATCAAATGACAACTCATGTCTATGGCTAGGAAACATAACCATCTTTGATCAACGAGCTAGTTAAGTAGAGGCATACTAGTGACACTCTGTTTGTCTATGTATTCAAACATGTATCATGTTTCCGGTTAATACAATTCTAGCATGAATAATAAATATTTATCATGAAATAAGGAAATAAATAATAACTTTATTATTGCCTCTAGGGCATATTTCCTTCAGTCTCCCACTTGCACTAGAGTCAATAATCTAGATCACATCGCCATGTGATTTAACATCAATAGTTCACATCACCATGTGATTAACACCCATATTTCACATCGTTATGTGACCAACACTCAAAGGGTTTACTAGAGTCAATAATCTAGTTCACATCGCTATGTGATTAACACCCAAAGAGTACTAAGGTGTGATCATGTTTTGCTTGTGAGAAAAGTTTAGTCAACGGGTCTGCCACATTCAGATCCGTATGTATTTTGCAAATTTCTATGTCAACAGTGCTCTGCATGGAGCTACTCTAGCTAATTGCTCCCACTTTCAATATGCATCCAGATTGAGACTTAGAATCATCTGGATCAGTGTCAAAGTTTGCATCGACGTAACCCTTCACGACGAACCTTTTGTCACCTCCATAATCGAGAAACATATCCTTATTCAACTAAGGATAATTTTGACCGCTGTCCAGTGATCTACTCCTAGATCACTATTGTACTCCCTTGCCAAAATCAGTGTAGGGTATACAATAGATCTGGTACACAGCATGGCATACTTTATAGAACCTATGGCTGAGGCATAGGGAATGACTTTCATTCTCTTTCTATCTTCTGCCGTGGTCGGGTTTTGAGTCTTTACTCAATTTCACACCTTGTAACACAGGCAAGAAACTCTTTCTTTGACTGTTCCATTTTGAACTACTTCAAAATCTTGTCAAGGTATGTACTCATTGAAAAAACTTATCAAGCGTCTTGATCTATCTCTATAGATCTTGATGCTCAATATGTAAGAAGCTTCACCGAGGTCTTTCTTTAAAAAACTCCTTTCAAATTTTCTTTATGCTTTGCAGAATAATTCTACATTATTTTTGCATCTTTTGGTTTCAATATTATGAATATGTGTATCACTACGATCGAGATCCAATGAACCATTTTCATTGGGTGTGTAACCATATAAGGTTTTATTCATGTAAACATAACAACAATTTATTCTCTTACTTAAATGAATAACGGTATTGCAATAAACATGATCAAATCATATTCATGCTCAACGCAAACACCAAATAACACTTATTTAGGTTCAACACTAATCCCGAAAGTATAGGGAGTGTGCGATGATGATAATATCAATCTTGGAACCACTTCCAACACACATCGTCACTTCACCCTTAACTAGTCTCTGTTCATTCTGCAACTCCCATTTCGAGTTACTACTCTTAGCAACTGAACCAATATCAAATACCGAGGGGTTGCTATGAACACTAGTAAAATACACATCAATAATCTGTATATCAAATATACCTTTGTTCACTTTGCCATCCTTCTTATCCGCCAAATACTTGGGGTAGTTCCGCTTCCAGTGACCAGTTCCTTTGCAGTAGAGGCACTTAGTCTCAGGCTTAGGTCCAGACTTGGGCTTCTTCACTTGAGCAGCAACTCGCTTGCCGTTCTTCTTGAAGTTCCCTTTCTTCCCTTTGCCCTTTTCTTGAAACTAGTGGTCTTGTCAACCATCAACACTTGATGTTTTTCTTGATTTCTACCTTCGTCGATTTCAGCATTACCAAGAGCTTGGGAATCGTTTCCGTTATCCCTTGCATATCATAGTTCATCATGAAGTTCTACTAACTTGGTGATGGTGACCAGGGAATTCTGTCAGTCACTATTTTATCTGGAAGATTAACTCCCACTTGATTCAAGCGATTGTAGTACCCAGACAATCTGAGCACATGCTCACTAGTTGAGCGATTCTCCTCCATCTTTTAGCTATAGAACTTGTTGGAGACTTCATATCTCTCAACTCGGGTATTTGCTTGAAATATTAACTTCAACTCCTGGAACATCTCATATGGTCCATGACGTTTAAAACGTCTTTGAAGTCCCGATTCTAAGCCGTTAAGCATGGTGCACTAAACTATCAAGTAGTCATCATATTGAGCTAGCCAAACGTTCATAACGTCTGCATCTGCTCCTGCAATAGGTCTGTCACCTAGCGGTGCATCAAGGACATAATATTTCTGTGCAGCAATGAGGATAAACCTCAGATCACGGATCCAATCCGCATCATTGCTAATAATATCTTCCAACACAATATTCTCTAGGAACATATCAAAATAAACATTTGAAAGCAACAACGCGAGCTATTGATCTACAACATAATTTGCAAAATACTACCAGGACTAAGTTCATGATAAATTTAAGTTCAATTTAATCATATTACTTAAGAACTCCCACTTAGACAGACATCCCTCTAATCCTGTAAGTGATCACGTGATCCATATCAACTAAACCATAACCGATCATCACGTGAAATGGAGTAGTTTTCAATGGTGAACATCACTATGTTGATCATATCTACTATATGATTCACGCTCGACCTTTCGGTCTCAGTGTTCCGAGGCCATATCTGCATATGCTAAGCTCGTCAAGTTTAACCTGAGTATTCTACGTGTGCAAAACTGGCTTGCACCCGTTGTAGATGGACGTAGAGCTTATCACACCCGATCATCACGTGGTGTCCGGGCACGACGAACTTTGGCAACGGTGCATACTCAGGGAGAACACATTTATCTTGAAATCTAGTGAGAGATCATCTTATAATGCTACTGTTGGGGATATTGCTATTTGGGATAAACCGGCCTACAGGGCCCGGGTTAGCTCCGTCAATGGACCCAAGATGTTAAAGCCCAAAGAGAAATAGAAGGGCCCAAGGCCTATAATCGGTTTAAAGGTTTATGGCCGTAAACCGGCCTGAGGTAAACTTGCATTGTAAGTTAGGAATAGAGAGACCAACCCGGGCACGTTTATGAACCGGAGGTTGGGATTTTGTAAACCGACGGGCGTCACCCGTGTATATAAGGGGACGACCCGACGACGGTTTAGGGACAGACAACAACAACTCGAGGTTTAGGCGAAGCTTATTGCTCCCTAGCCCTCGAAACACATCAATCCCATCACAACTAGACGTAGGCTTTTACCTTCATCGAAGGGGCCGAACTAGTATAACACTGTGTCCTTGCGTCCGTTTTAACCCCTTCAAGTTAACCCGTTGCGATGGCTCCACGACTAAGTCCTTTTTCTAGGACATCTGCCGTGACAAATCCACGACAGTTGGCGCCCACCGTGGGGCTATCGCGAGATGGTTTCAAGTTCTTGGAGGGCCGCTTTGAAGGACTCGAGGGTTACGCTGTGGGCCGGATGACCAAAAGTCGTCGCGGAAAACTCTACATCGACAACACAGGCTGGGGCCCCGACGCCGGCTCGATCGAGTACGGGTACCGGGTCCCCTTTGGCGGCATCCACGTTTTCATCTGCAAGATCGGTGAACCGGGCCCCGAGCTGGGCGTCTGCACCGACCTCGTCAAGATAGCTCAGCGCACGAGATCGACCCTGGTTAAACCGACCAGGAAGCGCGCCTTCGTGGGAGTCATCCATGGAGGAAGCTACGAGGAAGGATCCGAATCCGGTGGCGAAACTGCCATCTACTCCGGCGATGAAACGTCAACCGGGGAAACCGAGTCTCTATACCAGCTGCAAGATGATCGGATTGGGGGCAGCTCCGATGGCGACAGTATTCTGGACCCCTCTGGTCTGCCCAATCGAGTTGGGATCTTCATGGCTGGAACACAGGCGGCGCCACATTCATCAACTGCGGCAGCAGTGATCTCCGGATCGGCAGCGGCAACGGCTGCGCGAGCAGGGGGCCCTGCGGACTCACTAGCCCAAGTATTGTCAGATCTGTTTGACGCACTGGCAGTGCTTATGGCGGAGGCCAACCCGGTGGATCAGGAGGTTCACAATGCCGAGATTGCCAAAGTGAGAGAACAGATCACTCAAGCTAAAGCGGGGCTGGCAGCAGAAGAGGCCAGGATGACGGCAGAGCGCGCCGCTTTAGATGCACATGCTTACAGGCTCATGATGGACCAGAATGCATCTCAGGAAGTCCTGAAGAGGAAATTCCGATCTCGATTGCCCGCAGCCCTCGATGCCAGAAATCTCTTCAACACCCCTGGGGCGGGGGCCAATAATCCGCCGGGGGTAAACCGTGCGGAAGCAACAGTTGGCGCCCCGGTTCAGCACCGTATAATAAACCTGCCTCGTCACAACACTGGTACACCACAGGCCGTGCCAACACCATCGGGCCATTATTCCAACCCGATGGATAACCTCGTTGCGGCGGCAGCTCGGTTGGAAGCCATTCCGATCGAAGGCGATTCACCGCAGGATGTAGAGACACGCCGAGTCAAGGAGCTCCTTAGGACCGCTTTGGCCCAACAAGAAGCATATTCGCAAAGCCGTGATCGGATTCACTCCACCCCTCGCCCCAGCAGGAGCTATAGTAGGCGCATGGAGGAGCCGGCTGTTTCAAGTAATGCCAGGCGTGAAGCGCTCCGCGGCAACAATCCGGCTGGCGTCGACAATGCTCAGGAGATGGTGGATCGCGCCCGTGCGCAGGAGGCCGGATTAGCAGCGCAGCATCAGGCTCGTCAGCTTACACCTATCTTCCCAACTGCTACGATTGAACCGGGGGTGGTTTCTAGTTCTTTGGGAGTACCGTGCCTCGTTCCCGCTTTGCGCAACATACGCCTGCCTAAGGACTTCAAAGGCCCCCGCAAGGTACTAAACTACACGGCGGATCAGCCTCCGGAGACATGGGTGGAGAGCTATGAGATGGCTATGGAGATGTTGGATGTGGATGACACGGCGTGTGCGAAGTATTTTACCATGATGTTAGAAGGGACGGCCCGGACTTGGCTAAAGAGCCTACCGCCTAATTCCATTAATTCGTGGGCCCAGTTGCGAGCCCGGTTTATCAAGAATTTCAAGGACACGTGCAAACAGCCAATGTCGATAGTTGACCTAGCAGCTTGCGTTCAGCAAGAAGGGGAGTCAACTACCCATTGGGTACGCCGGGTATCAGAAGTTTTGCACTCGTCAGATCGCATCAACGCAGACACCGCCGTGGTGCTGTTGGAAGGCAACTGTCGGTTTGGCCCTTTGAAGCTAAAGTTAGGCCGGATGAAGCGTGATTGCACGGATATGGGAACGCTCATGATCGCTTTAGTGAAGTATGCGGATTCTGACAGTACCAAGGATCCTGACTCTGGTGACGACAAAGCAGGGAAGGGAAAGAAGAATAACAATACCAAAGGCCAGCAGCATCAACCAACAGGCAATGGAGGCGGAGGTAAGCGTAAACCGGATGAGAGCGTGGATTTTGTGGCCAACACCAGTGCACAGAATAAGGGCCAGCGACGTAAGGGGAAACAGCCAGGTTTTCGCAGAAATCCCGGTCCTAATCCGGAGCGTTTGAACTTTTTCTTAAACCAGCCCTGTCCGAAGCACGGAACAAAGGAGGAGCCAGCAACCCACCTATGGAAGGATTGGTACATCATGAAGGAATTCAGAAGCTCAAACATTTTCCAATATGATCATGGCTCTGGCGGCGGTTCAGGTTCCGGATCAGGGTACGGCGGCGGAAATTCCGGTCCAGGGTTCAATGGTAATCCGGGCGGACAGAACAGCCAAAATAATCAAGGTAATCAAAGTGGTTACAGCCAGCAGCAACAACAGCAATCAGGTTATCAGAGCAACCCGAAACAGTTGAGTAGTGGACAGTATCATGTTTTTACTACAAGCTTGGATAAACGGGATAGAAAGCTTCAGAGGCGGGCAGTTAGTGCTGTTGAACCGGCCGCGCCTCACTATCTGCGCTGGTCGGAACAACCAATCATATGGAGTCGAGAAGATCATCCTCCCAGGGTTTATAATCCGGGTCAGTTAGCATTGGTGGTGGCGCCTCAGGTCGGAGGTTACAAGCTCACCAAGGTACTCATGGACGGAGGAAGCAGCATTAACATCTTGTATTATGAGACCTTCCGTCGCATGGGACTGGTGGATAAGGATCTCAAACCGACCAATACGGTGTTCCACGGGGTGGTGCCTGGCAAGTCTGTGTACCCTGTTGGTAAGATAGCCCTAGAAGTGGTTTTCGGCGATAGTCATGATTCCAGATCAGAGACGCTGACGTTTGAAGTGGTTAAAATCCAAAGTCCATACCACGCTTTGTTCGGACGACCGGCCTATGCAAAATTTATGGCACGACCCTGCTATGTATATCTGCAACTCAAGATGCCGGGTTACAAGGGCACTATAACGGTTCATGGGAGCCGTCGAATCGCTTTGGAATGCGAGGAAGGAGATGCGACTTATGCAGAATCGGTTTGTGCTACGGAGGAGCTAAAGCAGTACAAAGACAATGTTGATCCGGAGGACATGACTTCATTAAAGAAGCCAACTACGGACCACGATCCGGCCTTGAAGTTCAAATCAGCTGCTGAAACTAAGCTTGTTGACTTCGTACCTGGCGATTCGTCCAAGCAGTTCAGCATCAGTGCAAACTTGGATCCAAAATAGGAAAGCGCGCTCATCGAGTTCATCCGTGAGAATCGGGACATCTTTGCATGGAAGCCGTCCGACATGCCTGGTGTACCGAGGCGACTTGCTGAGCACACTCTTAATGTGGATCCTAAGTATAAACCGGTAAAACAGTTCCTACGCCGGTTTAACGAAGAAAGACGTAAAGCGATTGGTGAGGAAGTAGCCAGGCTCCTGGCAGCTGGTTTTATTATTGAGGTTTTTCATCCCGAGTGGCTTGCTAATCCGGTGCTGGTTCTTAAGAAAAACGGCACCTGGCGCATGTGTGTGGATTACACAGATTTGAATAAAGCTTGTCCAGCGGATCCTTTTGCTCTCCCCCGTATTGATCAAATCATTGATGCTACGGCAGGTTGCGAGCGTTTGAGTTTTTTGGATGCCTATTCGGGTTATCATCAGATCAAGATGGCAGTTAAGGACCAGGAGAAGACAACGTTCATTACTCCCTTTGGAGCCTTCTGCTATGTTTCTATGCCCTTCGGGCTCAAGAGTGCGCAGGCTACTTATCAGCGGTGTGTGCAAAATTGCCTCCATGAACAGATTGGTCGTAATGTACATGCCTATGTGGATGACATTGTGGTCAAGTCACGAAAGAAGGAGACCCTGGTTGACGATTTGAAGGAAACCTTCGATAACTTGAGGGTGTACCAAATTATGCTCAACCCAGCTAAATGTGTTTTTGGTGTACCTGCAGGCAAATTGTTGGGATTCTTAGTGTCCCATAGAGGAATTGAGGCCAATCCGAAAAAGATCACAGCCATCACCTCCCTAGCCAAACCGAAATGCGTCAATGATGTTCAGCGCGTGGCCGGGCGGATTGCTGCGTTAAGCCGGTTTATCAGCCGCCTCGGTGAAAAGGCGATCCCCTTGTATCAAATGCTCAAGAAGACAGATCAATTTGTCTGGAGTCCGGAGGCTGATAAAGCGTTTGAGGACTTGAAGCGACAGTTAGTCAATCCGCCAGTCTTGGCAGCCCCCGTTGATAAAGAGCCACTCCTGTTATACGTTGCTGCAAACGCCAGAGCGGTCAGCGTGGCGATTGTGGTAGAATGCAAGGAGGCTGGGAAGGAGCATCCGGTTCAGCGTCCGGTTTACTATATCAGCGAAGTGCTTATCGAGTCCAAGCAAAGGTATCCGCATTGGCAGAAGCTGGTATATGGTGTTTTTATGGCAAGCCGGAAGCTGAAGCAATATTTTCAAGGGCACCCCATCACGGTGGTCAGTTCTGCTCCTTTGGGTGACATCATACAGAACCGGGAGGCGACCGGTCGGATTGCCAAGTGGGCTATCGAGCTTGGGCCGCACGGTTTAAGATACGTACCCCGGACGGCCATAAAGTCACAAGCACTTGTCGACTTCATAAACGATTGGACAGAGTTACAAGCACCTGAGGAGAAGCCAGATAGCACATATTGGACTATTCATTTTGACGGATCCAGACAATTGGAAGGCTCGGGGGCTGGAGTCGTTTTAACTTCCCCACGAGGAGACAAGTTTTGTTATGTCCTCCGTTTAATGTTCCCCTGTACAAAAAATGCGGCTGAGTATGAAGCTTTGCTTCATGGTCTTCGGATGGCTAAAGAGATGAATCTGAGCCGAGTTAGGTGCTTTGGTGATTCGGATCTAGTGGCTCAGCAAGTATCTGGCACCTGGGATTCTAAGGACCCGCTCATGGCTGCATACCGTCGTGAAGTAGATATGGTGGCAGGGCATTTCAAAGGCTATCAAGTGGACCATGTGGACCGCAGAAAGAATGAGGCAGCGGACGCTTTAAGCCGCTTGGGCTCTCAGCGTAAACCGGTCCCACCCAATGTTTTCTTGGATGTGTTGTATCACCCATCGGTACAGCTCCCCGGTGAATTGGAGTTGGCTATTCCTGATCCGGAGGCTCAGTTAGTGGCGACTCTTCACGTCATCCCGGATTGGACACTTCCTTATCTGGCATATATGAACCGGGGTGAGTTGCCAGAAGACGAAATCTTGGCTCGGCAGATAGTACGGCGGTCCAAGTCTATGACCATTCTCAAAGGGGAGCTACATCATCGCAGCGTGTCCGGAGCGCTGCAACGGTGCGTATCCCCTGAGGAGGGGTGCGAAATATTACGTGAAATACATGAAGGGGATTGCGGCCACCACGCCGGTTCAAAATCATTGGTGGCTAAAGCATTCCGGCACGGTTTCTACTGGTTAACTGCTCATGCTGATGCAGAAGACCTGGTCAGGCTATGTGATGGTTGCCAGAAATTTTCTAGACGAGCGCACATACCGGCTCAAGAATTGAGGATGATTCCAATTACTTGGCCGTTTGCGACTTGGGGGCTCGATATGGTTGGGACTTTTAAACGTTCCAAAGATAAGAAGACCCACCTATTGGTGGCGGTTGACAAATTTACAAAGTGGGTGGAGGCAGAACCTGTCAGTAAATGTGACGCAGCCACGGCGGTTCGGTTTATAAAGAGAGTGATCTTCCGGTTTGGTTTTCCACACAGCATCATCACAGATAATGGTACCAATCTATCCAAAGGTGCCATGAAAGAGTTCTGCGCACGTGAGCATATACGGCTTGATGTTTCTTCTGTAGCTCACCCACAATCTAATGGTCAAGCAGAACGAGCGAATCAAGAGATCTTGAGAGGTATCAAACCCCGGCTTCTGGTCCCTTTGCAGAGGACGCCGGGTTGTTGGGTTGAGGAGCTACCGTCTGTATTATGGAGCATCAACACCACGCCTAACAGATCCACGGGGTTTACGCCGTTTTTTATGGTCTATGGAGCAGAGGCGGTTCTCCCAAGTGATATACGACATGATTCACCTCGTGTGGCATCTTATATTGAAGCGGACAACGAGCAGGCACGGCAGAACGCTCTTGATTTGTTGGATGAGGAACGTGACTTAGCAGCTGCCCGTTCAGCGATTTACCAGCAAGATCTTCGCCGTTACCACAGCCGTCGGGTTAGAACCAAAACCTTTCAGGAGGGGGATTTGGTGCTCCGGCTCATCCAGGATCAGTCTGATATGCATAAATTATCCCCGCCTTGGGAAGGACCTTTTGTGGTCAGCAAGAATCTGAATAATGGGTCATACTACCTGATTGATATTCGAGAGCACAAAGATTCACGCACATCAGAGGAGGAGACCAGCAGGCCGTGGAACATAGCTCATCTTCGGCCTTACTATACATGAGCCTTGGGCTCTGCTTATGTACATATCATGACCATGTATATATTATGATCAATATAATTAACCGGAGCCTCGAGTAAAGCGGGGTCTCTGTTTTTCTTCACATCATGCGTGGTTACACGGAGTTGATTCGCTTTAGGGCAGCCTCCGGTTTACCCCTTGAGGTCGCTTCACAGAAGATCAACAAAGTCAGTTGGGGACCTAGTCGACCTGAACCGTAGCTACACCTCCGGGGAGCTTGGTCATGTCTTGACGTCGGTAATGCCTTCTGGCTGGCACATTTGCCACTAAGTCAGTTGGGGACCTAATCGACTTGAACCGTAGTTACACCTTATGGGAGCTCGGTCATGTCTTGATGATGGTAATGCCTTCTGATCGGCTTTTAAACAGCCAATAAGTCATTTGGGGGCTTGGTCGTGTCCGAACCAATGCAATGCCACTTGATCGGCCCTAGGCCACTGAGTCACTTGGGGGCTTGGTCGAATCCGAACCAATGCAATGCCATTTGACCGGCATATTTGCCACGATTCAGTTAGGAACCTAGTCGACTTAAACCGTAGCTACACCCCTTGGGGGCTTGGTTTTTTTTGTCTTGACGATGGTAATGCCTTCTGAACGGTTCATAGCAACCACCATTTGCACGCGTTTTACTATTGCGTTTCCTCTCGTATTTGGTTGTTTGTTATCTTCCTTCTCGTGGTGTCTTTGTTCTTTGGAACGACAAATACTTTTAAACCGATTCAGCTGACACAGCCTAGTCCGTTTTTTAACCCGGAGGCAAGTTGCCCGGTTTGGCAAAGGCGCAGCACGGTTCGTATGGTCGAAAGACCGTCCTTTGTACCCAGTAAAGACAGGAAACACAAGTTGGAAAAAGTCATGGCAAGGGCATCAGTACCCGTGCACAAAGGCGCATTCAAAGGCAGAGGTATTAACTATCTTATTACAAGGCAACGTAGTGCCTGAATATATTGTTTTTGACGGGTTAACGTCACCAATTAAGGTGAACCGGAGCTTTGATTACGCCTGTTCGCCGCCTCGGTTCGAAGGTTGTGGATCATCCTGCGCCGCTTCAGCCTCCTCATGGCTACCCATTGGCTGGAAATCAGCAGTGGTCCAGTCGATTCCCATTAATGCTTGAAAGACAGCTTCTTCATGAATCAGCAAAGACGGTTCAATATCAGGGGCGTAGGTATGATTACGGATTGGAGGAATAAGGTTTTCCGCTTCAGGGATCGGGGCAGCTACTCGCTTGTTCTGGTTATCATATTGGGCCTGAAATATGTCAGATCTGCTTCTTCAGCCAATTGACAAGCTGGGGTATCCTTGTGCCGCTTTGACAGGATCAAAGTCTGGTACCCACGCTTTGGTCCGGATCAAGGCAGTGATGGCTCCGGTTCGAGCAGCTGATCTTTTTAACTCTTCAATCCGGGCAGGAAGCATGGATAACCTTTTTAACGTGTCTTGAATCAGAGATGGTGCGGGGTTGTTATGCGATGCAGTGGTGATAACTCTCTGTGCTCCGGTATACAACTGTTGAATCAAAGTATAAGCAGCTTTGAGTTTCATCCGCACATCAGAACCCAAGTGTCCAATACGTGTGCCTGCAGTGTTTCAAGATGGATTACAAACCGGACATAGGATATAGCAGACAAGGTGCAAATTGGAGGAAGGGCATCGAAAGAAATTTACCAAAGACGGCAGAGGTCATGGAGTGTATTTGTCGCTTTACGGTGGATAATTCATCAACCACCGGTTTGAGAGCAGCTTCGGCATTTTCAGCCCTTTTAATCAAAAGAGCCTTTTCTGTAGCCCAATCAGCTTGTTCCTTTTTGCGGCTTTCTTTCAGCTGTTCCATGACGTTTAAGGCATTGGTCAATTCTTCCTTCGCTTTTGCAGTTTCAGCCTGCTGGGTTTTTAGGATTTCCTGAAGGTCCGAGACTTGTTTCTCTTTGGTCTTCAGATCCGCCTGCAGCAGGTCATCAGCAGTGTTCAGAAAATATTGCACGGTTTGGAAGTATCAACCACACAAGCAAGTTATGTGCTCGATACTTGGGGGCTAATGCGTACTTGATCTTAACGCATGTTTTACATTACAAAAGTCCCAAGATTAATACAAGTATTTAAACTTGGCGCTTGGGGGCTAATGGTTATTTGATGATGTTTTCTGGTTACGACCTATGTTGAAGCCCTGTTTTTATCAAATCGGACCTTGGTTGTCAAGGCAGTATGATTCGGGTTACCATCTCGGGTTGGAAGAAATTGAGAAGTTAAGTTGCAATAGAATGAAGCACAAGAGAGTTACCTCAAGTTTTTCTTTCATCATCCTGATCATGCCAACTTCATAATCGCGACTGGTATACAGTCGGTTCAGATACCCAGAATGAAGATCTTGGGCGCTTAAAGCGGCATACGTTGAGGAATCAACGTCCCATTTGCCCTTTATGGCCGAGATTTCTTCCTTAGCAGTATGCTTGGCTAAGGTAGCAGAGTTCCCCGGTTCAGAGCGACCAATGCCGATAATCACAACATCATCATCTTTGGAATCGCTGCTCTGCATTGGCACTGTCGGTCTATCAACAGTTCCAGAAGGGTTGATGGATTCCTCAACCCGAACAGGACTGGCAGGCTGGTCGGTATGGCTGGTAGGATTGGTAGGCCTTTCTTCAGCATAGGCGTCATCTTGTGGAGGTGGATAATTCTGAATGTCTTCACGAACTAGAGCATCAGCACCAGGAGTTTTCTCTGGTTCAGGGGCGGCAGTTCCTTCGGCCGGATTATCCAGACGAGCCTTCTTGCTCGGTCTAGGTTTAGCCCTGGGAGAGACCCAAACATTGAAGAACGGTGTAAGTTAAAAAAAACACCATATGGAAATATGTTGTGATCGGTCCAACTTACCCAATAACTGTCTTTAGCGGTGGCAGTTGAGTAGCTGAAGATTCACCAGAAGATGAATGGGAAGTGACCTGATAATCCGAGTCAGATGGATTAAGAGGATGACGAATTAAACCTGCTTTAGGAGGAAAGCTAACGCATAAATCGGAGACCTCTGAGCGGCGTTTTCGAACCGGGCTGTTCGGTAAACCGGCGGAGGTAACTACCTGGCCACTATGCCGGGTGGTGCGACGAGCTTCATGTTGCTGGGTCTTCACAAGAAATTTGGGATCCAAGTAAGCAAGGGGATGAGAAAATTTAACTTTCCGGTTTGCTTGGCGAGGTTTTTTCAAAGGCAAAGGAACTGGATCAGAAGAAAGAATAGTTACCTCTGGGCCTTCAGCATTACTCGCTTCAGCGTCGTCCTGACAAATATCATCATCAATAAGGCGTATAAAAAGTAAGCCAACTGAATCGAGGTCTACCTCAAGGTCCGGATTACCCACATCATCCTCATCTAATTCCGGGGTAGAGGAAGCGGTGTTCCTTTTCTTCTGAGCAGGCTTCTTCACCCTTGTTTTGGGTCGGGTTACCTTTTCTGTTGGCTCTTGAAGAAGCTTCTTGCTCCAAAACGGATCATCTCCCTGTTTCAGAAAAGATTGGAGTTAACAGTATACATATAAGGAGATCATAAATTCTATAACAAACAGAGGTGAGATGCTTACAGCAGGTGGTTTATTTGTAGCACAAAAGGGAAGCAGGCCGGTTCGGGCGCAAACATATTCCGGTTCATTCAGCATCTTTTTCACAGCTTCAGTAACTTCGTCTTCCGTCAGCTGAATGTTGCAGTGCCTCAAAGGATCATTAACCCGGCCCGTGTATTTGCACATTAAACCGGAGCGGATACTAAGGGGCAGGATACTCCATGAAATCCAGCAACGGGCAAGATCCACTCCTGTTAAACCGTTAGCCATGAAGGCTCTGAGCTTGGACAGTTGAGGGGCATACTTACTCCTCTCTTTGGCGGTTAGCCTTGGGGGGAAGGGGTGTGTATTGCTAAGTCTCTCTGGACGGAAGCCAGGCAGAGGATTTTCTTCAGCAGGGGAAGTATCTTTGCAATAGAACCAAGTGTGATTCCATTCTTGCGGATGACTATGCAGCTTGGCGTGAGGATAAGTCACTTCTTTCCTCTTTTGAATCGCCATACCACCCAGTTCCATGTTAGGGCCATCGGTGAATTCAGTACGTCGGTTCAAATGAAAACAGTCTCGGAACAACTCTACAGTAGGTTCCTCCTGGAAGTACACCTCACAAAGCACTTGAAAATGGCAGATATTCGTGACTGAGTTTGGACCAACATCTTGTGGGCGCAACTGAAAGTTAGCCAGGACGTCCAGGTAAAATTTTGAACCGGGTGGATTAAAGCCCCGGGCCAGGTGATCCGCAAACACAACAACTTCTCCTTCCTGTGGGGTAGGAGGACATTCATTCCCTGGAACCCTCCAATGGATGGCATTTTTGCTACTCAAGGCGCCAGTCAGAACTAAGTTGTTTAATTGGGTCTCGGTGATGCGAGAGGGAACCCAGTTGCATTCGTATATCTGTTTTGCCATGAGGAAATCTACAAGACAAAGGTATTCCGGTTTGAGAACAGGCGTGATTGTAAACCGAAGATGCTCTTATATAGACCGGAGTTATCTAGAATGATATCATCTGGCGGTTCATCAAGGGGACTAATGGATATATAGTTTGGGTTGTTCGCTCTGCTAAAAGTTAAACCGACCAGATCTAACAGTTATGAATATGAAAGCAGAAACAGATCCCGCACTGATTCTTTCAAAACAATGGATCTACAGCTAGGGCAAAAAAGAAGTAAAAATATGAGGTTTGGCTCGCAGCAGAACAGCACAAGTTCGACAAGCAGGGAAATGAGTGAGATCTAAGGAGATGAGTACAGATTTATGGCGAATACTGAGAGTGACTACAAATCACAATATAAGTATCATAATCTGTTCACAAAAACTTGCTATGGAGATGAACAATGAACAGTGGCAGGGTAGGGATGACGAACCCTAGAACAGATCTAAAGCAAGAAGAACAGGAGCCTTACCTGGATCCAAATGGATGCGGAGGGTCGCCGCGGTACTCTGGTCTGGTCAGGTTGATGCAGCGGCCTGAGTTGATGCAGTAGTTGACGGCGGCGGCGGGGCTCCGGAGTCTGAGTCGCGAGGAAGACGAAGAAGAAGGGGACGAAAGGGAGGAAAGGAAGATGGCCTTCTAGTCCTATTTATAAGCGCGGTGCGCGTGCCAGGCGCGCGAATCCAGGAGCCGGTGATTTCGGGAGCCCAGCTGTCGCCTTGATTATTGCGGATTTAGTAAAAAGAAACGGTAACTTTGTGCTGACGTCATATCGGTTTACAGCAGCAAGAGGAGACGATGGAACGGCGGTTTAACAGTTACTGGAAGACATTTGAAGACAGAAATTTTTATTAAGGATTGACATGAACCTGTTCAAATCAATCTGGGGCCTAATGTTGGGGATATTGCTATTTGGGATAAACCGGCCTACAGGGCCCGGGTTAGCTCCGTCAATGGACCCAAGATGTTAAAGCCCAAAGAGAAATAGAAGGGCCCAAGGCCTATAATCGGTTTAAAGGTTTATGGCCGTAAACCGGCCTGAGGTAAACTTGCATTGTAAGTTAGGAATAGAGAGACCAACCCGGGCACGTTTATGAACCGGAGGTTGGGATTTTGTAAACCGACGGGCGTCACCCGTGTATATAAGGGGACGACCCGACGACGGTTTAGGGACAGACAACAACAACTCGAGGTTTAGGCGAAGCTTATTGCTCCCTAGCCCTCGAAACACATCAATCCCATCACAACTAGACGTAGGCTTTTACCTTCATCGAAGGGGCCGAACTAGTATAACACTGTGTCCTTGCGTCCGTTTTAACCCCTTCAAGTTAACCCGTTGCGATGGCTCCACGACTAAGTCCTTTTGCTAGGACATCTACCGTGACAAATCCACGACAGCTACCGTCAATCAAAGCAATATAAGATGCATAAAAGATAAACATCACATGCAATCAATATAAGTGATATGATATGGCCATCATCATCTTGTGCTTGTGATCTCCATCTCCGAAGCATCATCATGATCACCATCGTCACCGGCTCGACACCTTGATCTCCATCGTAGCATCGTTGTCGTCTCGCCAATCTTATGCTTCTACGACTATCGCTACCGCTTAGTGATAAAGTAAAGCATTACAGGGCGATTGCATTGCATACAATAAAGCGACAACCATATGGCTCCTGCCAGTTGCCGATAACTCGGTTACAAAACATGATCATCTCATACAATAAAATTTAGCATCATGTCTTGACCATATCACATCACAACATGCCCTGCAAAAACAAGTTAGACGTCCTCTACTTTGTTTGTTGCAAGTTTTACGTGGCTGCTACGAGCTTAAGCAAGAACCAATCTTACCTACGCATGAAAACCACAACGATAGTTTGTCAAGTTGGTGCTGTTTAAACCTTCGCAAGGACCGGGCGTAGCCACACTCGGTTCAACTAAAGTTGGAGAAACTGACACCCGCCAGCCACCTGTGTGCAAAGCACGTCGGTAGAACCAGTCTCGTGTAAGCGTACACGTAATGTCGGTCCGGGCCGCTTCATCCAACAATACCGCCGAACCAAAGTATGACATGCTGGTAAGCAGTATGACTTATATCGCCCACAACTCACTTGTGTTCTACTCGTGCATATAACATCAACACATAAAACCTGGCTCGGATACCACTGTTGGGGAACGTAGTAATTTCAAAAATTTACTACGCACACGCAAGATCATGGTGATGTATAGCAACGAGAGGGGAGAGTGTTGTCTAAGTACCCTTGTAGACCGAAAGCGGAAGCGTTATGACAACGCGGTTGATGTAGTCGTACGTCTTCACGGCCCGACCGATCAAGCATCGAAACTACGACACCTCCGAGTTCTAGCACACGTTCAGCTCGATGACGATCCCCGGACTCCGATCCAGTAAAGTGTCGGGGAAGAGTTCCGTCAGCACGACGGCGTGGTGACAATCTTGATGTTCAACCGTCGCAGGGCTTCGCCTAAGCACCGCTACAATATGACCGAGGTGTAATATCGTGGAGGGGGGCACCGCACACGGCTAAGAGAACGATGACGAAGATCAACTTGTGTGTCTATGGGGTGCCCCCTGCCCCCGTATATAAACGAGTGGAGGAGGGTAGGGCCGGCCCTCTCTATGGTGCGCCCTAGGGGAGTCCTACTCCCACCGGGAGTAGGATTCCCCCTTTCCTAGTCCAACTAGGAGTCCTTCCAAGTAGTAGGAGTAGGAGACAAGGAAGGGGAAGAGGGAAGAGAAGGAAGGAGGGGGCGTCGGCCCTCCCCCTAGTCCAATTCGGACTAGTCAATGGGGGGGCGCGCGGCCTGCCTCTCCCTCTCCCCTAAAGCCCAATAAGGCCCATATACTTCTTCCCCCTTATTCCCGTAACTCCCCGGTACTCCGAAAAATACCCGAACCACTCGGAACCTTTCCGATGTCCAAATATAGTCGTCGAATATATCGATCTTTACGTCTCGACCATTTCGAGACTCCTCTCATGTCCCCGATCTCATCCGAGACTTTGAACTCCTTCGGTACATCAAAACTCATAAACTCATAATATTACTGTCATCGAAACCTTAAGCGTGCGGACCCTACGGGTTCGAGAACAATGTAGACATGACCGAGACACGTCTCCAGTCAATAACCAATAGCGGAACCTGGATGCTCACATTGGCTCCCACATATTCTACGAAGATCATTATCGGTCAGACCGCATAACAACATACGTTGTTCCCTTTGTCATCGGTATGTTACTTGCCCAAGATTCGATCGTCGGTATCTCAATACCTAGTTCAATCTCGTTACCAGCAAGTCTCTTTACTCGTTCCGTAATACATCATCTCACAACTAACTCATTAGTTGCAATGCTTGCAAGGCTTATGTGATGTGCATTACCGAGAGGGCCCAGAGAGACCTTTCCGACAATCGGAGTGACAAATCCTAATCTCAAAATACGCCAACCCAACATGCACCTTTGGAGACACCTGTAGAGCACCTTTATAATCACCCAGTTACGTTGTGACGTTTGGTAGCACACAAAGTGTTCCTCCGGCAAACGGGAGTTGCATAATCTCATAGTCATAGGAACATGTATAAGTCATGAAGAAAGCAATAGCAACATACTAAACGATCGGGTGCTAAGCTAATGGAATGGGTCATGTCAATCACATCATTCTCCTAATGATGTGATCCCGTTAATCAAATGACAACTCATGTCTATGGCTAGGAAACATAACCATCTTTGATCAACGAGCTAGTTAAGTAGAGGCATACTAGTGACACTCTGTTTGTCTATGTATTCAAACATGTATCATGTTTCCGGTTAATACAATTCTAGCATGAATAATAAATATTTATCATGAAATAAGGAAATAAATAATAACTTTATTATTGCCTCTAGGGCATATTTCCTTCAGTCTCCCACTTGCACTAGAGTCAATAATCTAGATCACATCGCCATGTGATTTAACATCAATAGTTCACATCACCATGTGATTAACACCCATATTTCACATCGTTATGTGACCAACACTCAAAGGGTTTACTAGAGTCAATAATCTAGTTCACATCGCTATGTGATTAACACCCAAAGAGTACTAAGGTGTGATCATGTTTTGCTTGTGAGAAAAGTTTAGTCAACGGGTCTGCCACATTCAGATCCGTATGTATTTTGCAAATTTCTATGTCAACAGTGCTCTGCATGGAGCTACTCTAGCTAATTGCTCCCACTTTCAATATGCATCCAGATTGAGACTTAGAATCATCTGGATCAGTGTCAAAGTTTGCATCGACGTAACCCTTCACGACAAACCTTTTGTCACCTCCATAATCGAGAAACATATCCTTATTCAACTAAGGATAATTTTGACCGCTATCCAGTGATCTACTCCTAGATCACTATTGTACTCCCTTGCCAAAATCAGTGTAGGGTATACAATAGATCTGGTACACATCATGGCATACTTTATAGAACCTATGGCTGAGGCATAGGGAATGACTTTCATTCTCTTTCTATCTTCTGCCATGGTCGGGTTTTGAGTCTTTACTCAATTTCACACCTTGTAACACATGCAAGAAACTCTTTCTTTGACTGTTCCATTTTGAACTACTTCAAAATCTTGTCAAGGTATGTACTCATTGAAAAAACTTATCAAGCGTCTTGATCTATCTCTATAGATCTTGATGCTCAATATGTAAGCAGCTTCACCGAGGTCTTTCTTTAAAAAACTCCTTTCAAATTTTCTTTATGCTTTGCAGAATAATTCTACATTATTTTTGCATCTTTTGGTTTCAATATTATGAATATGTGTATCACTACGATCGAGATCCAATGAACCATTTTCATTGGGTGTGTAACCATATAAGGTTTTATTCATGTAAACATAACAACAATTTATTCTCTTACTTAAATGAATAACGGTATTGCAATAAACATGATCAAATCATATTCATGCTCAACGCAAACACCAAATAACACTTATTTAGGTTCAACACTAATCCCGAAAGTATAGGGAGTGTGCGATGATGATAATATCAATCTTGGAACCACTTCCAACACACATCGTCACTTCACCCTTAACTAGTCTCTGTTCATTCTGCAACTCCCGTTTCGAGTTACTACTCTTAGCAACTGAACCAATATCAAATACCGAGGGGTTGCTATGAACACTAGTAAAATACACATCAATAATCTGTATATCAAATATACCTTTGTTCACTTTGCCATCCTTCTTATCCGCCAAATACTTGGGGTAGTTCCTCTTCTAGTGACCAGTTCCTTTGCAGTAGAGGCACTTAGTCTCAGGCTTAGGTCCAGACTTGGCTTCTTCACTTGAGCAGCAACTCGCTTGCCGTTCTTCTTGAAGTTCCCTTTCTTCCCTTTTGTTGGGGAACGTAGTAATTTCAAAAAAATTCCTACGCACACGCAAGATCATGGTGATGCATAGCAACGAGAGGGGAGAGTGTTGTCTACGTACCCTCGTAGACCGAAGCGGAAGCGTTGACACAACGTAGAGGAAGTAGTCGTACGATCTCCTCGCGATCCAACCGATCACAGCACCGTTACTCCGGCACCACCGAGTTCTTGGCACACGTTCAGCTCGATGACGATCCCCGGGCTCCGATCCAGCAAAGCGTCGAGGAAGAGTTCCGTCAGCACGACGGCGTGGTGATGATCTTGATGTGTTACCGGCGCAGGGCTTCGCCTAAGCACTGCAACGATATGATCGAGGTGGAATTTGGTGGAAGGGGGCACCGCACACGGCTAAGGAAAGATCTCAATGATCAATTGTGTGTCTCTGGGGTGCCCCCTGCCCCCGTATATAAAGGAGCCAAGGGGGAGGGGCTGGCCGGCCAAGCCTGGTGCGCCAGAGAGTCCTACTCCCTCTGGGAGTAGGATTCCCCCCCCCCAATCCTAGTTGGACTAGGATTCTCCAAGGGGAAGAGAGAGAGAGAGGGGGCGCCCACCTCTCCTAGTCCTAATAGGACTAGGGGAAGGGGGGAGGCGCACAGCCCATGAGGGCAGCCCTCTCACCTCTCCTCCAAGGCCCATGTTGGCCCATTATGCTCCCGGGGGGTTCCGGTAACCCTCCCGGTATTCCGGTAAAATCCTGATTTCACCTGGAATGCATCCGATGTCCGAACATAGGCTTCCAATATATCATTCTTTACGTCTCGACCATTTCGAGACTCCTCGTCATGTCCGTGATCACATCCGGGACTCCGAACTCCTTCGGTACATCAAAATGCATAAACTCATAATAACTGTCATCGTAACGTTAAGCGTGCGGACCCTACGGTTCGAGAACAATGTAGACATGACCGAGACACGTCTCCGGTCAATAACCAATAGCGGGACCTAGATTCCCATATTGGCTCCTACATATTCTACGAAGATCTTTATCGGTCAGACCGCATAACAACATACGTTGTTCCCTTTGTCATCGGTATGTTACTTGCCCGAGATTCGATCGTCGGTATCCAATACCTAGTTCAATCTCGTTACTAGCAAGTCTCTTTACTCGTTCCGTAATACATCATCTCGCAACTAACTCATTGGTTGCAATGCTTGCAAGGCTTTATGTGATGTGCATTACCGAGAAGGCCCTGAGATACCTCTCCGACAATCGGAGTGACAAATCCTAATCTCGAAATACGCCAACCCAATATGTACCTTCGGAGACACCTGTAGAGCACCTTTATAATCACCCAGTTACGTTGTGACGTTTGGTAGGACACAAAGTGTTCCTACGGTAAACGGGAGTTGCATAATCTCATAGTTTAAAGGAACATGTATAAGTTATGGATAAAAGCAATAGCAACATACTAAACGATCGGGTGCTATGCTAATGGAATGGGTCATGTCAATCAGATCATTCAACTAATGATGTGATCTCGTTAATCAAATAACAACTCTTTGTTTATGGCTAGGAAACATAACCATCTTTGATTAATGAGCTAGTCAAGTAGAGGCATACTAGTGACACTCTGTTTGTCTATGTATTCACACATGTATTATGTTTCCAGTTAATACAATTCTAGCATGAATAATAAACATTTATCATGATATAAGGAAATAAATAATAACTTTATTATTGCCTCTAGGGCATATTTCCTTCAGTCTCCCACTTGCACTAGAGTCAATAATCTAGATTACAAAGTAATGATTCTAACACCCATGGAGTCTTGGTGCTGATCATGTTTTGCTCGTGGAAGAGGCTTAGTCAACGGGTCTGCAACATTCAGATCCGTATGTATCTTGCATATCTCTATGTCTCCCACCTGGACCAAATCCCGGATGGAGTTGAAGCGTCTTTTGATGTGTTTGGTTCTTTTGTGAAATCTGGATTCCTTTGCCAAGGCAATTGCACCAGTATTGTCACAAAAGATTTTCATTGGACCCGATACACTAGGTACAACACCTAGATCGGATATGAACTCCTTCATCCAGACTCCTTCATTAGCTGCTTCCGAAGCGGCTATGTACTCAGCTTCACATGTAGATCCCGCCACGACGCTTTGTTTAGAACTGCACCAACTGACAGCTCCACCGTTTAATGTAAATACGTATCCGGTTTGCGATTTAGAATCGTCCGGATCAGTGTCAAAGCTTGCATCGACGTAACCGTTTACGACGAGCTCTTTGTCACCTCCATAAATGAGAAACATATCCTTAGTCCTTCTCAAGTACTTAAGGATGTTCTTGACCGCTGTCCAGTGATCCACTCCTGGATTACTTTGGTACCTGCCTGCTAAACTTACAGCAAGGCACACATCAGGTCTGGTACACAGCATTGCATACATGATAGAGCCTATGGCTGAAGCATAGGGAACATTTTTCATTTTCTCTCTATCTTCTGCGGTGGTCGGGCATTGAGTCTTACTCAACTTCACACCTTGTGCCACAGGCAAGAATCCTTTCTTTGCCTGATCCATTTTGAACTTTTTCAAAACTTTGTCAAGGTATGTGCTTTGTGAAAGTCCTATTAAGCGTCTTGATCTATCTCTATAGATCTTAATGCCCAATATGTAAGCAGCTTCACCGAGGTCTTTCATTGAAAAACTCTTATTCAAGTATCCCTTTATGCTATCCAGAAATTCTATATTATTTCCGATCAGCAATATGTCATCCACATATAA
Source organism: Aegilops umbellulata (assembly GCA_032464435.1). NCBI lineage: Eukaryota > Viridiplantae > Streptophyta > Magnoliopsida > Poales > Poaceae > Aegilops > Aegilops umbellulata. The sequence continues at coordinate 509,086,818 of CP136055.1, forward strand.
TATCAGAAATGCTACAGAGCTCCCACTCACTTTCTTGTAAATACAGGCTTCTCCAAAAGTCTGTATAAAACCAAATGCTTTGATCAGACTATCAAAGCATTTATTCCAACTCCGAGAGGCTTGCACCAGTCCATAAATGGATCGCTGGAGCTTGCACACTTTGTTAGCTCCCTTTGGATCGACAAAACCTTCTGGTTGCATCATATACAACTCTTCTTCCAGAAATCCATTCAGGAATGCAGTTTTGACATCCATTTGCCAAATTTCATAATCATAAAATGCGGCAATTGCTAACATGATTCGGACAGACTTAAGCATCGCTACGGGTGAGAAAGTCTCATCGTAGTCAATCCCTTGAACTTGTCGAAAACCTTTTGCAACAAGTCGAGCTTTATAGACAGTAACATTACCATCAGCGTCAGTCTTCTTCTTAAAAATCCATTTATTCTCAATTGCTTGCCGATCATCGGGCAAGTCAACCAAAGTCCACACTTTGTTCTCGTACATGGATTCCATCTCAGATTTCATGGCCTCGAGCCACTTTGCGGAATCTGGGCTCACCATCGCTTCTTCATAGTTCGTAGGTTCATCATGGTCTAGTAACATGACTTCCAAAATAGGATTACCGTACCACTCTGGTGCGGATCTTACTCTGGTTGATCTACGAAGTTCAGTAGAAACTTGATCTGAAGTTTCATGATCATTATCATTAGCTTCCTCCCTATTTGGTGTAGGTGTTACAGAAACTGATTTCTGTGACGTACTACTTCTCAATAAGGGAGTAGATACAGTTATCTCATCAAGTTCTACTTTCCTCCCACTCACTTCTTTCGAGAGAAACTCCTTCTCTAGAAAGTTTCCGACTTTAGCAACAAAATTTTTGCCTTCGGAACTGTGATAGAAGGTATACCCAAGAGCCTCCTTTGGGTATCCTATGAAGACACATTTTTCCGATTTGGGTTCGAGCTTATCAGGTTGAAGATTTTTCACATAAGCATCGCAACCCCAAACTTTAAGAAACGACAACTTTGGTTTCTTGCCAAACCACAGTTCATAAGGCGTCGTCTCAACGGATTTTGATGGTGCCCTATTTAACGTGAATGCGGCCGTCTCTAAAGCATAACCCCAAAACGATAGCGGTAAATCGGTAAGAGACATCATAGATCGTACCATATCCAGTAAAGTACGATTACGACGTTCGGACACACCATTACGTTGTGGTGTTCCGGGTGGCGTGAGTTGCGAAACTATTCCACATTGTTTCAAATGTAGACCAAACTCGTAACTCAAATATTCTCCTCCACGATCAGATCGTAGAAACTTTATTTTCTTGTTACGATGATTTTCCACTTCACTCTGAAATTCTTTGAACTTTTCAAATGTTTCAGACTTGTGTTTCATTAAGTAGATATACCCATATCTGCTTAAATCATCAGTGAAGGTGAGAAAATAACGATATCCGCCACGAGCCTCAACATTCATTGGACCACATACATCAGTATGTATGATTTCCAATAAATCTGTTGCTCTCTCCACATTACCGGAGAACGGTGTTTTAGTCATCTTGCCCATAAGGCACGGTTCGCAAGTGCCAAGTGATTCATAATCAAGCGACTCCAAAAGTCCATCAGTATGGAGTTTCTTCATGCGTTTTACACCGATATGACCTAAACGGCAGTGCCACAAATAAGTTGCACTATCATTATCAACTCTGCATCTTTTGGCTTCAACATTATGAATATGTGTATCACTACTATCGAGATTAAGTAAGAACAAACCATTCTTTAATGGTGCATGACCATAAAAGATATTACTCATATAAATAGAACAACCATTATTCTCTGATTTAAATGAATAACCGTCTCGCATCAAACAAGATCCAGATATAATGTTCATGCTCAACGCTGGTACTAAATAACAATTATTTAGATCTAATATTAATCCCGAAGGTAGATGTAGAGGTAGCGTGCCGACCGTGATCACATCGACTTTGGAACCATTTCCCACGCGCATCGTCACCTCGTCCTTAGCCAATCTTCGCTTAATCCGTAGCCCCTGTTTTGAGTTGCAAATATTAGCAACAGAACCAGTATCAAGTACCCAGGTGCTACTGCGAGAATTAGTAAGGTACACATCAATAACATGTATATCATATATACCTTTGTTAACCTTGCCATCCTTCTTATCCGCCAAATAATTGGGGCAGTTCCGCTTCCAGTGACCAGTCTGCTTGCAATAGAAGCACTCAGTTTCAGGCTTAGGTCCAGACTTGGGTTTCTTCTCTTGATTAGCAACTTGCTTGCTGTTCTTTTTGAAGTTCCCCTTTTCCTTCCCTTTGCCCTTTTTCTTGAAACTAGTGGTTTTGTTAACCATCAACACTTGATGCTCCTTTTTGATTTCTACCTCCGCGACTTTCAGCATCGCGAAGAGCTCGGGCATAGTTTTGGTCATCCCTTGCATATTATAGTTCATCACGAAGCTCTTGTAGCTTGGTGGCAGTGATTGGAGAATTCTGTCAATGACTCAATCATCCGGAAGATTAACTCCCAGTTGAATCAAGTGATTGTTATACCCAGACATTCTGAGTATATGCTCACTGACAGAACCATTCTCCTCCATTTTACAGCTATAGAACTTATTGGAGATTTCATATCTCTCAATCCGGGCATTTGCTTGAAATATTAACTTCAACTCCTGGAACATCTCATATGCTCCATGGTGTTCAAAACGTCGTTGAAGTCCTGTTTCTAAGCCGTAAAGCATGGCACACTGAACTATAGAGTAGTCATCAGCTTTGCTTTGCCAGACGTTCATAACATCTGGCGTAGCTCTTGCACCAGGCCTGGCACCTAGCGGTGCTTCTAGGACGTAATTCTTCTGTGCAGCAATGAGGATAATCCTCAAGTTACGGACCCAGTCCGTGTAATTGCTACCATCATCTTTCAATTTTGCTTTCTCAAGGAACGCATTAAAATTCAACGGAACAACAGCACGAGCCATCTATCTACACAACATAGACAAGCAAGATACTATCAGGTACTAAGTTCATGATAAATTTAAGTTCAATTAATCATATTACTTAAGAACTCCCACTTAGATAGACATCCCTCTAATCCTCTAAGTGATCACGTGATCCAAATCAACTAAACCATGTCCGATCATCACGTGAGATGGAGTAGTTTCAATGGTGAACATCACTATGTTGATCATATCAACTATATGATTCACGCTCGACCTTTCGGTCTCCGTGTTCCGAGGCCATATCTGTTATATGCTAGGCTTGTCAAGTTAAACCTGAGTATTCCGCGTGTGCAACTGTTTTGCACCCGTTGTATTTGAACGTAGAGCCTATCACACCCGATCATCACGTGGTGTCTCAGCACGAAGAACTTTCGCAACGGTGCATACTCAGGGAGAACACTTCTTGATAATTTAGTGAGAGATCATCTTATAATGCTACCGTCAATCAAAGCAAGATAAGATGCATAAAAGGATAAACATCACATGCAATCAATATAAGTGATATGATATGGCCATCATCATCTCGTGCTTGTGATCTCCATCTTCGAAGCACCGTCATGATCACCATCGTCACCGGCGCGACACCTTGATCTTCATCGCAGCATCGTTGTCGTCTCGCCAATCTTATGCTTCCACGACTATCACTACCGCTTAGTAATAAAGTAAAACATTACATCGCGATTGCATTGCATACAATAAAGCGACAACCATATGGCTCCTGCCAGTTGCCGATAACTCGGTTACAAAACATGATCATCTCATACAATAAAATTTAGCATCATGTCTTGACCATATCACATCACAACATGCCCTGCAAAAACAAGTTAGACGTCCTCTACTTTGTTGTTGCAAGTTTTACGTGGCTGCTACGGGCTTTAAGCAAGAACTCATCTTACCTACGCATCAAAACCACAACGATAGTTTGTCAAATAGACTCCGTTTTAACCTTCTCAAGGACCGGGCGTAGCCACACTCGGTTCAACTAAAGTTGGAGAGACAGTCTTCCGCAAGCCATCTATGTGCAAAGCACGTCGAGGGAACCGGTCTCGCGTAAGCGTACGCGTAAGGTTGGTCCGGATCGTCTCGTCCAACAATACCGCTGAACCAAAGTATGACATGCTGGTAGGCAGTATGACTTGTATCGTCCACAACTCACTTGTGTTCTACTCGTGCAAATAACATCAAACCATAAAAACCTAGGCTCGGATGCCACTGTTGGGGAACGTAGTAATTTCAAAAAATTTCCTACGCACACGCAAGATCATGGTGATGCATAGCAACGAGAGGGGAGAGTGTTGTCTACGTACCCTCGTAGACCGAAGCGGAAGCGTTGACACAACATAGAGGAAGTAGTCGTACGATCTCCTCGCGATCCAACCGATCACAGCACCGTTACTCCGGCACCACCGAGTTCTTGGCACACGTTCAGCTCGATGACGATCCCCGGGCTCTGATCCAGCAAAGCGTCGAGGAAGAGTTCCGTCAGCACGATGGCGTGGTGATGATCTTGATGTGTTACCGGTGCAGGGCTTCGCCTAAGCACTGCAACGATATGACCGAGGTGGAATTTGGTGGAAGGGGGCACCGCACACGGCTAAGGAAAGATCTCAATGATCAATTGTGTGTCTCTGGGGTGCCCCCTGCCCCCGTATATAAAGGAGCCAAGGGGGAGGGGCTGGCCGGCCAAGCCTGGTGCGCCAGAGAGTCCTACTCCCTCTGGGAGTAGGATTCCCCCCCCCCCCCAATCCTAGTTGGACTAGGATTCTCCAAGGGGAAGAGAGAGAGAGGGGGCGCCCACCTCTCCTAGTCCTAATAGGACTAGGGGAAGGGGGGAGGCGCACAGCCCATGAGGGCAGCCCTCTCACCTCTCCTCCAAGGCCCATGTTGGCCCATTATGCTCCCGGGGGGTTCCGGTAACCCTCCCGGTATTCCGGTAAAATCCTGATTTCACCTGGAATGCATCCGATGTCCAAACATAGGCTTCCAATATATCATTCTTTACGTCTCGACCATTTCGAGACTCCTCGTCATGTCCGTGATCACATCCGGGACTCCGAACTCCTTCGGTACATCAAAATGCATAAACTCATAATAACTGTCATCGTAACGTTAAGCGTGCGGACCCTACGGTTCGAGAACAATGTAGACATGACCGAGACACGTCTCCGGTCAATAACCAATAGCGGGACCTAGATGCCCATATTGGCTCCTACATATTCTACGAAGATCTTTATCGGTCAGACCGCATAACAACATACGTTGTTCCCTTTGTCATCGGTATGTTACTTGCCCGAGATTCGATCGTCGGTATCCAATACCTAGTTCAATCTCGTTACTAGCAAGTCTCTTTACTCGTTCCGTAATACATCATCTCGCAACTAACTCATTGGTTGCAATGCTTGCAAGGCTTTATGTGATGTGCATTACCGAGAAGGCCCTGAGATACCTCTCCGACAATCGGAGTGACAAATCCTAATCTCGAAATACGCCAACCCAATATGTACCTTCGGAGACACCTGTAGAGCACCTTTATAATCACCCAGTTACGTTGTGACGTTTGGTAGGACACAAAGTGTTCCTACGGTAAACGGGAGTTGCATAATCTCATAGTTTAAAGGAACATGTATAAGTTATGGATAAAAGCAATAGCAACATACTAAACGATCGGGTGCTATGCTAATGGAATGGGTCATGTCAATCAGATCATTCAACTAATGATGTGATCTCGTTAATCAAATAACAACTCTTTGTTTATGGCTAGGAAACATAACCATCTTTGATTAATGAGCTAGTCAAGTAGAGGCATACTAGTGACACTCTGTTTGTCTATGTATTCACACATGTATTATGTTTCCAGTTAATACAATTCTAGCATGAATAATAAACATTTATCATGATATAAGGAAATAAATAATAACTTTATTATTGCCTCTAGGGCATATTTCCTTCAGTCTCCCACTTGCACTAGAGTCAATAATCTAGATTACAAAGTAATGATTCTAACACCCATGGAGTCTTGGTGCTGATCATGTTTTGCTCGTGGAAGAGGCTTAGTAAACGGGTCTGCAACATTCAGATCCGTATGTATCTTGCATATCTCTATGTCTCCCACCTGGACCAAATCCCGGATGGAGTTGAAGCGTCTTTTGATGTGTTTGGTTCTTTTGTGAAATCTGGATTCCTTTGCCAAGGCAATTGCACCAGTATTGTCACAAAAGATTTTCATTGGACCCGATACACTAGGTACAACACCTAGATCGGATATGAACTCCTTCATCCAGACTCCTTCATTAGCTGCTTCCGAAGCGGCTATGTACTCAGCTTCACATGTAGATCCCGCCACGACGCTTTGTTTAGAACTGCACCAACTGACAGCTCCACCGTTTAATGTAAATACGTATCCGGTTTGCGATTTAGAATCGTCCGGATCAGTGTCAAAGCTTGCATCGACGTAACCGTTTACGACGAGCTCTTTGTCACCTCCATAAATGAGAAACATATCCTTAGTCCTTCTCAAGTACTTAAGGATGTTCTTGACCGCTGTCCAGTGATCCACTCCTGGATTACTTTGGTACCTGCCTGCTAAACTTACAGCAAGGCACACATCAGGTCTGGTACACAGCATTGCATACATGATAGAGCCTATGTCCAGTCATCCGGGACTCTGAACTCCTTCGGTACATCAAAACTCATAAACTCATAATATTACTGTCATCGAAACCTTAAGCGTGCGGACCCTACGGGTTCGAGAACAATGTAGACATGACCGAGACACGTCTCCAGTCAATAACCAATAGCGGAACCTGGATGCTCATATTGGCTCCCACATATTCTACGAAGATCTTTATCGGTCAGACCGCATAACAACATACGTTGTTCCCTTTGTCATCGGTATGTTACTTGCCCAAGATTCGATCGTCGGTATCTCAATACCTAGTTTAATCTCGTTACCGGCAAGTCTCTTTACTCGTTCCGTAATACATCATCTCACAACTAACTCATTAGTTGCAATGCTTATGTGATGTGCATTACCGAGAGGGCCCAGAGACACCTTTCCGACAATCGGAGTGACAAATCCTAATCTCGAAATACGCCAACCCAACATGCACCTTTGGAGACACCTGTAGAGCACCTTTATAATCACCCAGTTACGTTGTGACGTTTGGTAGCACACAAAGTGTTCCTCCGGCAAACGGGAGTTGCATAATCCCATATTCATAGGAACATGTATAAGTCATGAAGAAAGCAATAGCAACATACTAAACAATCGGGTGCTAAGCTAATGGAATGGGTCATGTCAATCACATCATTCTCCTAATGATGTGATCCCGTTAATCAAATGACAACTCATGTCTATGGCTAGGAAACATAACCATCTTTGATCAACGAGCTAGTTAAGTAGAGGCATACTAGTGACACTCTGTTTGTCTATGTATTCAAACATGTATCATGTTTCCGGTTAATACAATTCTAGCATGAATAATAAATATTTATCATGAAATAAGGAAATAAATAATAACTTTATTATTGCCTCTAGGGCATATTTCCTTCAGTCTCCCACTTGCACTAGAGTCAATAATCTAGATCACATCGCCATGTGATTTAACATCAATAGTTCACATCACCATGTGATTAACACCCATATTTCACATCGTTATGTGACCAACACTCAAAGGGTTTACTAGAGTCAATAATCTAGTTCACATCGCTATGTGATTAACACCCAAAGAGTACTAAGGTGTGATCATGTTTTGCTTGTGAGAAAAGTTTAGTCAACGGGTCTGCCACATTCAGATCCGTATGTATTTTGCAAATTTCTATGTCAACAGTGCTCTGCATGGAGCTACTCTAGCTAATTGCTCCCACTTTCAATATGCATCCAGATTGAGACTTAGAATCATCTGGATCAGTGTCAAAGTTTGCATCGACGTAACCCTTCACGACGAACCTTTTGTCACCTCCATAATCGAGAAACATATCCTTATTCAACTAAGGATAATTTTGACCGCTGTCCAGTGATCTACTCCTAGATCACTATTGTACTCCCTTGCCAAAATCAGTGTAGGGTATACAATAGATCTGGTACACAGCATGGCATACTTTATAAAACCTATGGCTGAGGCATAGGGAATGACTTTCATTCTCTTTCTATCTTCTGTCGTGGTCGGGTTTTGAGTCTTTACTCAATTTCACACCTTGTAACACAGGCAAGAAACTCTTTCTTTGACTGTTCCATTTTGAACTACTTCAAAATCTTGTCAAGGTATGTACTCATTGAAAAAACTTATCAAGCGTCTTGATCTATCTCTATAGATCTTGATGCTCAATATGTAAGCAGCTTCACCGAGGTCTTTCTTTAAAAAACTCCTTTCAAATTTTCTTTATGCTTTGCAGAATAATTCTACATTATTTTTGCATCTTTTGGTTTCAATATTATGAATATGTGTATCACTACGATCGAGATCCAATGAACCATTTTCATTGGGTGTGTAACCATATAAGGTTTTATTCATGTAAACAGAACAACAATTTATTTTCTTACTTAAATGAATAACGGTATTGCAATAAACATGATCAAATCATATTCATGCTCAACGCAAACACCAAATAACACTTATTTAGGTTCAACACTAATCCCGAAAGTATAGGGAGTGTGCGATGATGATAATATCAATCTTGGAACCACTTCCAACACACATCGTCACTTCACCCTTAACTAGTCTCTGTTCATTCTGCAACTCCCGTTTCGAGTTACTACTCTTAGCAACTGAACCAGTATCAAATACTGAGGGGTTGCTATGAACACTAGTAAAATACACATCAATAATCTGTATATCAAATATACCTTTGTTCACTTTGCCATCCTTCTTATCCGCCAAATACTTGGGGTAGTTCCGCTTCCAGTGACCAGTTCCTTTGCAGTAGAAGCACTTAGTCTCAGGCTTAGGTCCAGACTTGGGCTTCTTCACTTGAGCAGAAACTCGCTTGTCGTACTTCTTCAAGTTCCCTTAATTCCCTTTGCCCTTTTCTTGAAACTAGTGGTCTTGTCAACCATCAACACTTGATGTTTTTCTTGATTTCTACCTTCGTCGATTTTAGCATTACCAAGAGCTTGGGAATCGTTTCCGTTATCGCTTGCATATCATAGTTCATCACGAAGTTCTACTAACTTGGTGATGGTGACTAGGGAATTCTCTCAGTCACTATTTTATCTGGAAGATTAACTCCCACTTGATTCAAGCGATTGTAGTACCCAGACAATCTAAGCACATGCTCACTAGTTTAGCGATTCTCCTCCATCTTTTAGCTATAGAACTTGTTGGAGACTTCATATCTCTCAACTCGGGTATTTGCTTGAAATATTAACTTCAACTCCTGGAACATCTCATATGGTCCATGACGTTCAAAACGTCTTTGAAGTCCCGATTCTAAGCCGTTAAGCATGGTGCACTAAACTATCAAGTAGTCATCATATTGAGCTAGCCAAACGTTCATAACGTCTGCATCTGCTCCTGCAATAGGTCTGTCACCTAGCGGTGCATCAAGGACATAATATTTCTGTGCAGCAATGAGGATAAACCTCAGATCACAGATCCAATCCGCATCATTGCTACTAATATCTTTCAACACAATATTCTCTAGGAACATATCAAAATAAACATTTGAAAGCAACAACGCAAGCTATTGATCTACAACATAATTTGCAAAATACTACCAGGACTAAGTTCATGATAAATTTAAGTTCAATTTAATCATATTACTTAAGAACTCCCACTTAGACAGACATCCCTCTAATCCTCTAAGTGATCACGTGATCCATATCAACTAAACCATAACCGATCATCACGTGAAATGGAGTAGTTTTCAATGGTGAACATCACTATGTTGATCATATCTACTATTTGATTCACGCTCGACCTTTCGGTCTCAGTGTTCCGAGGCCATATCTGCATATGCTAAGCTCGTCAAGTTTAACCTGAGTATTCTGTGTGTGCAAAACTGGCTTGCACCCGTTGTAGATGGACGTAGAGCTTATCACACCCGATCATCACGTGGTGTCCGGGCACGATGAACTTTGGCAACGGTGCATACTCAGGGAGAACACTTTTATCTTGAAATTTAGTGAGAGATCATCTTATAATGCTATCGTCAATCAAAGCAATATAAGATGCATAAAAGATAAACATCACATGCAATCAATATAAGTGATATGATATGGCCATCATCATCTTGTGCTTGTGATCTCCATCTCCGAAGCATCGTCATGATCACCATCGTCACCGGCTCGACACCTTGGTCTCCATCGTAGCATCGTTGTCGTCTTGCCAATCTTATGCTTCTACGACTATCGCTACCGCTTAGTGATAAAGTAAAGCATTACAGGGCGATTGCATTGCATACAATAAAGCGACAACCATATGGCTCCTGCCAGTTGCCGATAACTCGGTTACAAAACATGATCATCTCATACAATAAAATTTAGCATCATGTCTTGACCATATCACATCACAACATGCCCTGCAAAAACAAGTTAGACGTCCTCTACTTTGTTTGTTGCAAGTTTTACGTGGCTGCTACGGGCTTAAGCAAGAACCAATCTTACCTACGCATGAAAACCACAACGATAGTTTGTCAAGTTGGTGTTGTTTAAACCTTCGCAAGGACCGGGCGTAGCCACACTCGGTTCAACTAAAGTTGGAGAAACTGACACCCGCCAGCCACCTGTGTGCAAAGCACGTCGGTAGAACCAGTCTCGTGTAAGCGTACGCGTAATGTCGGTCCGGGCCGCTTCATCCAACAATACCGCCGAACCAAAGTATGACATGCTGGTAAGCAGTATGACTTATATCGCCCACAACTCACTTGTGTTCTACTCGTGCATATAACATCAACACATAAAACCTGGCTCGGATACCACTGTTGGGGAACGTAGTAATTTCAAAAATTTCCTACGCACACGCAAGATCATGGTGATGTATAGCAACGAGAGGGGAGAGTGTTGTCTAAGTACCCTCGTAGACCGAAAGTGGAAGCGTTATGACAACGCGGTTGATGTAGTCGTACGTCTTCACGGCCCGACCGATCAAGCACCGAAACTACGGCACCTCCGAGTTATAGCACACGTTCAGCTCGATGACGATCCCCGGACTCCGATCCAGTAAAGTGTCGGGGAAGAGTTCCGTCAGCACGACGGCGTGGTGACGATCTTGATGTTCTACCGTCGCAGGGCTTCGCCTAAGCACCGCTACAATATTATCGAGGATTATGGTGGAGGGGGGCACCGCACACGGCTAAGAGAACGATGACGAAGATCAACTTGTGTGTCTATGGGGTGCCCCCTGCCCCCATATATAAAGGAGTGGAGGAGGGGAGGGCCGGCCCTCTCTATGGCGCGCCCTAGGGGAGTCCTACTCCCACCGGGAGTAGGATTCCCCCTTTCCTAGTCCAACTAGGAGTCCTTCCAAGTAGTAGGAGTAGGAGACAAGGCAGGGGAAGAGGGAAGAGAAGGAAGGAGGGGGCGCCGGCCCTCCCCCTAGTCCAATTCGGACTAGTCAATGGGGGGGCGCGCGGCCTCCCTCTCCCTCTCCCCTAAAGCCCAATAAGGCCCATATACTTCTTCCCCCGTATTCCCGTAACCCCCCGGTACTCCGAAAAATACCCGAACCACTCGGAACCTTTCCGATATCCGAATATAGTCATCCAATATATCGATCTTTACGTCTCGACCATTTCGAGACTCCTCTCATGTCCCCGATCTCATCCGGGACTCCGAACTCCTTCGGTACATCAAAACTCATAAACTCATAATATTACTGTCATCGAAACCTTAAGCGTGCGGACCCTACGGGTTCGAGAACAATGTAGACATGACCGAGACACGTCTCCAGTCAATAACCAATAGCGGAACCTGGATGCTCATATTGGCTCCCACATATTCTACGAAGATCTTTATCGGTCAGACCGCATAACTGTTGGAAATATGCCCTAGAGGCAATAATAAATTAGTTATTGTTATATTTCCTTGTTCATGATAATAGTTTATTATCCATGCTAGAATTGTATTGATAGGAAACTCAGATACATGTGTGGATACATAGACAACACCATGTCCCTAGTAAGCCTCTAGTTGACTAGCTCGTTGATCAATAGATGGTTACGGTTTCCTGACCATGGACATTGGATGTCATTGATAACGGGATCACATCATTAGAAGAATGATGTGATGGACAAGACCCAATCCTAAGCATAGCACAAGATCGTGTAGTTCGTATGCTAAAGCTTTTCTAATGTCAAGTATCATTTCCTTAGACCATGCGATTGTGCAACTCCCGGATACCGTAGGAATACTTTGGGTGTGCCAAACGTCAGAACATAACTGGGTGGCTATAAAGGTGCACTACGGGTATCTCCGAAAGTGTCTGTTGGGTTGGCACGACTCGAGACTGGGATTTGTCACTTCGTGCGACGGAGAGGTATCTCTGGGCCCACTCGGTAGGACATCATCATAATGTGCACAATGTGATCAAGGAGTTGATCACGGGATGATGTGTTACGGAACGAGTAAAGAGACTTGCCGGTAACGAGATTGAACAAGGTATCGGGATACCGACGATCGAATCTCGGGCAAGTACAATACCGCTAGACAAAGGGAATTGTATACGGGATTGACTAAATCCTTGACATCGTGGTTCATCCGATGAGATCATCGTGGAACATGTGGGAGCCAACATGGGTATCCAGATCCCGCTGTTGGTTATTGGCCGGAGAGGTGTCTCGGTCATGTCTGCATGATTCCCGAACCCGTAGGGTCTACACACTTAAGGTTCGATGACGCTAGGGTTATAGGGAAAGTATGTACGCGGTTACCGAATGTTGTTAGGAGTCCTGGATGAGATCCCGGACGTTACGAGGAGTTCCAGAATGGTCCGGAGGTAAAGATTGATATATTGGACGAAGGGTTTTGGAGTCCGGGAGTGTTCAGGAGGTACCGGGTGATGACCAGCATGACCGAAAGGTGTTTCGGGAGCCCCGGCAAGTGTTGGGGGGCTTCATGGGCCAAGGGAAGGGGGCAAACCAGCCCACTAAGGGGCTGTGCGCCCCCCTCACCTATTCCCACGTGACCAGGGGGTTTGGGGCGCCCCATCTAGGGTTCCCACCTCCTGGCTTGGGGGCCAAGTCACCCAAGGGGGAGATCCCATCTGCCCTGGCCGCCGCCCCCCAGGGGAAACCCTAGGGCGCCTCCCCCTCCCCCTTGCCCCTATATATAGCGGAGGTTTTGGGGCTGCCCAAGACACGAGATGAACTCTCCCAAGGCGCAGCCCTACCTCTCTCCCTCCTCGTCTCTCGTAGTGCTTGGCGAAGCCCTGTTAGAATTCCGCGCTCCTCCACCACCACCACGCCATCGTGCTGCTGCTGGACGGAGTCTTCCCCAACCTCTCCTTCTCCCCTTTCTGGATCAAGGCGTGGGAGACGTCACCGGGCTGCATGTGTGTTGAACACGGAGGTGTCGTCCGTTCGGCACTAGGATTATCGGTGATTTGGATCATGGCGAGTACGACTCCATCAACCCCGTTCACTTGAACGCTTCCGCTTAGCGATCTACAAGGGTATGTAGATGCACTCTCCTTCCCCTCGTTGTTGGTTTCTCCATAGATAGATCTTGGTGACACGTAGGAAATTTTTGCATTTCTGCTACGTTCCCCAACAGTGGTATCAGAGCTAGGTCTATTGCGTAGATTCCATGCACGAGTAGAACACAAAGTAGTTGTGGGCGTTGATTTTGTTCAATATGCTTACCGTTACTAGTCCAATCTTGATTCGGCGGCATTGTGGGATGAAGCGGCCCGGACCGACCTTACACGTACACTTACGTGAGACAGGTTCCACCGACTGACATGCACATGTTGCATAAGGTGGCTAGCGGGTGCCAGTCTCTCCCACTTTAGTCGGATCAGATTCGATGAAAAGGGTCGTTATGAAGGGTAAATAGCAATTGGCATATCACGTTGTGGTTTTTGCGTAGGTACGAAACGTTCTTGCAAGAAACCCATAGCAGCCACGTAAAACATGCGAACAACAAGAAGAGGACGTCTAACTTGTTTTTGCAGGGTATGCTATGTGATGTGATATGGCCAAGAAGAATGTGATGAATGATATGTGATGTATGAGATTGATCATGTTCTTGTAATAGGAATCACGACTTGCATGTCGATGAGTATGACAACCGGCAGGAGCCATAGGAGTTGTCTTTATTTATTGTATGACCTGCGTGTCATTGAACAACGCCATGTAATTACTTTACTTTATTGCTAACCGTTAGCTGTAGTAGTAGAAGTAATTGTTGGCGAGACAACTTCATGAAGACACGATGATGGAGATCATGATGATGGAGATCATGGTGTCATGCCGGTGACGATGATGATCATGGAGCCCCGAAGATGGAGATCAAAAGGAGCAATATGATATTGGCCATATCATGTCACTATTTGATTGCATGTGATGTTTATCATGTTTATACATCTTATTTGCTTAGAACGATGGTAGTAAATAAGATGATCCCTCATTAAAATTTCAAGAAAGTGTTCCCCCTAACTGTGCACCGTTGCGAAAGTTCGTCGTTTCGAAGCACCACGTGATGATCGGGTGTGATAGATTCTTACGTTCACATACATCGGGTGTAAGCCAGATTTACACACGCGAAACACTTAGGTTGACTTGATGAGCCTAGCATGTACAGACATGGCCTCGGAACACAAGAGACCGAAAGGTCGAGCATGAGTCGTATGGTAGATACGATCAACATGAAGATGTTCATCGATGATGACTAGTCCGTCTCACGTGATGATCGGACACGGCCTAGTTGACTCGGATCACGTAATCACTTAGATGACTAGAGGGATGTCTATCTGAGTGGGAGTTCATAAGATGAACTTATTTATCCTGAACATAGTCAAAAGGTTTTTGCAAATTATGTCGTAGCTCGCGCTTTAGTTCTACTGTTTTAGATATGTTCCTAGAGAAAATATAGTTGAAAGTTGATAGTAGCAATTATGCGGACAGTAGAAGGCTTGTGTCCTTAATGCACCGCTCGGTGTGCTGGACCTCGAACGTGGTTTGTGGATGTTGCGAACATCTGACATACACGTTTTGATGACTACATGATAGTTCGGTAATGTTAAATGGTTTAGAATTGAGGCACCGAAGACATTTTTGAAATGTCGCGGAACATATGAGATGTTTCGAGGGCTGAAATTGGGATTTCAGGCTCGTGCCCACGTCATGAGGTATAAGACCTCCGACGATTTTCTTAGCCTGCAAACTAAGGGAGAAAAGCTCAATCGCTGAGCTTGTGCTCAGATTGTCTGAGTACAACAATCACTTGAATCGAGTGGGAGTTGATCTTCCAGATAAGATAGTGATGTTTCTCCAAAGTCATTGCCACCAAGCTACTAGAGCTTCGTGATGAACTATAACATATCAGGGATAGATATGATCCTTGAGCTATTCGCGACACCGCGAAAGTAGAAATCAAAAGGGAGCATCAATTGTTGATGGTTAGTAAAACCACTAGTTTCAAGAAGGGCAAGGGCAAGAAAGGGATACTTCATGAAAAGATAAGTCAGTTGCTGCTCAAGTGAAGAAACCCAAAGTTGAACCCAAGCCCGAGACTAAGTGCTTCTGTAATAAGGGGAACAACCACTAGAGCAGAATTACCCTAGATACTTGGTAGATGAGAAGGATGGCAAGGTCGATAGTAGTATATTGGATATACATTATGTTAATGTGTACTTTACAAGTACATCTAGTAGCACCAGGGTATTAGATACCGGTTCGGTTGCTAAGTGTTAGTAACTCGAAATAAAAGGCTGCGCAGTAAAAGGAGACTAGCTAAAGGTGAGCTGGCGATATGTGTTGGAAGTTTTTCCAAGCTTGATGTGATCAAGCATCGCACGCTCCCTCTACCATCGAGATTGGTGTTAAACCTAAATAATTGTTATTTGGTGTTTGCGTTGAGCATAGACATGATTGGATTATGTCTATTGCAATACGATTATTCATTTAAGGAGAATAATGGTTACTCTGTTTATTTGAATAATACCTTCAATGGTCTTGCACCTAAAATGAATGGTTTATTGAATCTTGATCATAGTGATACACATGTTCATGCCAAAACATATAAGATAGTACCACCTACTTGTGGCACTGCCATGTAAGTCATATTGGTATAAAACGCATGAAGAAGCTCCATGTTGATGGATCTTTGGACTCACTCATTTTTGAAAAGATTGAGACATGTGAACCATGTCTATTGGTAGATATGCATGAAGAAACTCCATACAGATGGATCGTTTGGACTCACTTGTTTTTGAATCACTTAAGACATGCAAATCATACCACATGGGCAAGATGACTGAAAGACCTCGTTTTCAGTAAGATGGAACAAGAAAGCAACTTGTTGGAAGTAATACATTTTGATGTGTGCAGTCCAATGAGTGCTGAGGCACGCAGTGGATATCGTTATGTTCTTGCTTCACAGATGATTTGAGTAGATGCTAAGTATATTTACTTGATGAAACACAAGTCTGAATTATTGAAAGGTTCAAGTAATTTCAGAGTGAAGTTGAAGATCGTCGTGACAAGAGGATAAAATGTCTATGATATGATCATAGAGATTTATACCCGAGTTACGAGTTTGGCACACAATTAAGACATTGTAGAAATCATTTCACGACTAATACCGCCGGGAACACCATAGTGTGATGGTGTGTTCGAACATCATAACTGCACCCTATTGGATGTGGTGCATACCATGATGTCTCTTGTCGAATTACCACCATCGTTTATGGGTTAGGCATTAGAGACAATCGCATTCAATAAAAAGGGAACCACACAAATCCGTTGAGACGACACCGTATGAACTATGGTTTAGAGAAACCTAAGCTGTTGTTTCTTAAAGGTTTGGGGCTACGACGCTTATGTGAAAAAGTTTCAGGCTGATAAGCTCGAACCCAAAGTGGATAAATGCATCTTCATAGGATACCCAAAACCGTTGGGTATACCTCCTGTGTCAGATCCGAAAGCAATAGGGATTGTTTCTGAAATCGGGTCCTTTCTCGAGGAAAAGTTTCTCTCGAAAGAATTGAGTGGGAGGATGGCGGAGACTTGATGAGGTTATTGAACCGTCACTTCAACTAGTGTGTAGCAGGGCACAGGAAGTTGTTCCTGTGGCACCTACACCAATTGAAGTGGAAGCTTATGATAGTGATCATGAAACTTCGGATCAAGTCACTACCGAACCTCATAGGATGACAAGGATGCGTACTACTTCAGAGTGGTACGTAATCCTGTCTTGGAAGTCATGTTGCTAGACAACAATGAACCTACGAGCTATGGAGAAGCGATGGTGGGCCCGGATTCCAAAAATGGCTCAAGGCCATAAAATCCGAGAGAGGATCCATATATGAAAACAAAGTGTAGACTTTGGAAGAACTACTTGATAGTCGTAAGGTTGTTGGGTGCAGATGGATTTTAAAAGGAAGACGGACAATGATGGTAGGTGTCACCATTGAGAAAGCTCGGCTTGTCGTTAAGATGTTTCCCGACAAGTTCAAGGAGTTGACTACGATGAGATTTTCTCACTCGTAGCGATGCTAAGAGTCTGTTGGAATTATGTTAGCAGTTACTGCATTACTTATGAAATCTTGCAGATAGGATGTCAAAACATTGTTTCCTCGATGATTTTCTTGAGGAAAGGTTGTATGTGATACAACCAGAAGGGTTTGTCAATCCTGAAAGATGCTAACAAGTATGCAAAGCTCCAACAATCCTTTTAAGGACTAGAGTAAGCATCTCGGAATTGGAATGTACGCTTTGATGAGATGATCAAAGATTTTAGGTTTATACAAAGTTTATGAGAAACTTGTATTTCCAAAGAAGTGATTGGGAGCACTATAGAATTTCTGATGAGTATATGGTGTTGACATATTGTTTATCGGAAATGATGTAGAATTTCTGGAAAGCATATAGGGTTGTTTGAAAAGTGTTTTTCAATGGAAAACCTGGATTAAGCTACTTGAACATTGAGCATCAAGATCTATTAGGATAGATCAAAATCGCTTAATAGAACTTTCAAACGAACACATACCATGACAAGATTTTGAAGGAGTTCAAAATAGATCAACAAAGAAGGAGTTCTCAGCTATGTTACAAGGTGTGAGCATTGAGCAAGACTCAAGACATGACCACGGCAGAATAGAGAGAAAGGACGAAGCTCGTCCCCTATGATTTAGTCGTAGGCTCTAAAGTATGCTATGTTGTGTACCGCACCTGAAGTGTGCCAAACCATGAGTCAGTCAAGGGGTACAAGTGTGATCTAGAAATGGATCACAGGACAACGGTCAAGGTTATCCTTAGTAACTAGTGGACTAAGGAATTTTCTCGATTATGGAGGTGGTAAAAGAGTTCGTCGTAAAGGGTTACGCCGATGCAAACTTTGGCACTAATCCAGATTATTCTGAGTAGTAAACTGGATTCGTATAGTAGAACAGTTATTTGGAATAGCTCCAAATAGAGCGTGGTAACTGCATCTAGGAGATGACATAGAGATTTGTAAAGCACACACGGATCTGAAAGGTTCAGACCCGTTGACTATAACATCTCTCACAAGCATAACATGATCAAACCCAGAACTCATTGAGTGTTAATCACATGGTAATGAGAACTAGATTATTGACTCTAGTAAACTCTTTGGGTGTTAGTCACATGGAGATGTGACCTTGAGTGTTAATCACATAGCGATGTGAACTGGATTATTGACTCTAGTGCAAGTGGGAGACTGTTGGAAAGATGCCCTAGAGGCAATAATAAATTAGTTATTGTTATATTTCCTTGTTCATGATAATAGTTTATTATCCATGCTAGAATTGTATTGATAGGAAACTCAGATACATGTGTGGATACATAGACAACACCATGTCCCTAGTAAGCCTCTAGTTGACTAGCTCGTTGATCAATAGATGGTTACGGTTTCCTGACCATGGACATTGGATGTCATTGATAACGGGATCACATCATTAGAAGAATGATGTGATGGACAAGACCCAATCCTAAGCATAGCACAAGATCGTGTAGTTCGTATGCTAAAGCTTTTCTAATGTCAAGTATCATTTCCTTAGACCATGTGATTGTGCAACTCCCGGATACCGTAGGAATACTTTGGGTGTGCCAAACGTCACAACATAACTGGGTGGCTATAAAGGTGCACTACGGGTATCTCCGAAAGTGTCTGTTGGGTTGGCATGACTCGAGACTGGGATTTGTCACTTCGTGCGACGGAGAGGTATCTCTGGGCCCACTCGGTAGGACATCATCATAATGTGCACAATGTGATCAAGGAGTTGATCACGGGATGATGTGTTACGGAACGAGTAAAGAGACTTGCCGGTAACGAGATTGAACAAGGTATCGGGATACCGACGATCGAATCTCGGGCAAGTACAATACCGCTAGACAAAGGGAATTGTATACGGGATTGACTAAATCCTTGACATCGTGGTTCATCCGATGAGATCATCGTGGAACATGTGGGCGCCAACATGGGTATCCAGATCCTGCTGTTGGTTATTGGCCGGAGAGGTGTCTCGGTCATGTCTGCATGATTCCCGAACCCGTAGGGTCTACACACTTAAGGTTCGATGACGCTAGGGTTATAGGGAAAGTATGTACGCGGTTACCGAATGTTGTTCGGAGTCCTGGATGAGATCCCGGACGTTACGAGGAGTTCCAGAATGGTCCGGAGGTAAAGATTGATATATTGGACGAAGGGTTTTGGAGTCCGGGAGTGTTCAGGAGGTACCGGGTGATGACCAGCATGACCGAAAGGTGTTTCGGGAGCCCCGGCAAGTGTTGGGGGGCTTCATGGGCCAAGGGAAGGGGGCAAACCAGCCCACTAAGGGGCTGTGCGCCCCCCTCACCTATTCCCACGTGACCAGGGGGTTTGGGGCGCCCATCTAGGGTTCCCACCTCCTGGCTTGGGGGCCAAGTCACCCAAGGGGGAGATCCCATCTGCCCTGGCCGCCGCCCCCAGGGGAAACCCTAGGGCGCCTCCCCCTCCCCCTTGCCCCTATATATAGCGGAGGTTTTGGGGCTGCCCAAGACACGAGATGAACTCTCCCAAGGCGCAACCCTACCTCTCTCCCTCCTCGTCTCTCGTAGTGCTTGGCGAAGCCCTACTCGAATTCCGCGCTCCTCCACCACCACCACGCCGTCGTGCTGCTGCTGGACGGAGTCTTCCCCGACCTCTCCTTCTCCCCTTGCTGGATCAAGGCGTGGGAGACGTCACCGGGCCGCATGTGTGTTGAACGCGGAGGTGCCGTCCGTTCGGCACTAGGATCATCGGTGATTTGGATCACGGCGAGTACGACTCCATCAACCCCGTTCACTTGAACACTTCCGCTTAGCGATCTACAAGGGTATGTAGATGCACTCTCCTTCCCCTCGTTGTTGGTTTCTCCATAGATAGATCTTGGTGACACATAGGAAATTTTTGAATTTCTGCTACGTTCCCCAACAATAACAACATACGTTGTTCCCTTTGTCATCGGTATGTTACTTGCCCGAGATTCGATCATCGGTATCTCAATACCTAGTTCAATCTCATTACCGGCAAGTCAGTTTACTCGTTCCGTAATACATCATCTCACAACTAACTCATTAGTTGCAATGCTTGCAAGGCTTATGTGATGTGCATTACCGAGAGGGCCCAGTGATACCTTTCCGACAATCGGAGTGACAAATCCTAATCTCGAAATACGCCAACCCAACATGTACCTTTGGAGACACCTGTAGAGCACCTTTATAATCACCCAGTTACGTTGTGACATTTGGTAGCACACAAAGTGTTCCTCCGGCAAACGGGAGTTGCATAATCTCATAGTCATAGGAATATGTATAAGTCATGAAGAAAGCAATAGCAACATACTAAACGATCGGGTGCTAAGCTAATGGAATGGGTCATGTCAATCACATCATTCTCCTAATGATGTGATCCCGTTAATCAAATGCCAACTCATGTCTATGGCTAGGAAACATAACCATCTTTGATCAACGAGCTAGTTAAGTAGAGGCATACTAGTGACACTATGTTTGTCTATGTATTCAAACATGTATCATGTTTCCGGTTAATACAATTCTAACATGAATAATAAACATTTATCATGAAATAAGGAAATAAATAATAACTTTATTATTGCCTCTAGGGCATATTTCCTTCAATATTTTTGGTATTTTTGTGATAAAGATGCAAAGTAAAATAAAAAACAAAGTAAAAAAGCAAAGGCAATAATAAAGTGATGGAAGATTAATATGATGAAGATAGACCCTGGGGCCATAGATTTCACTAGTGGCTTCTCTCAAGAGCATAAGTATTTTACGGTGGGTGAACGAATTACTATTGAGCAATTGACAGAACTGAGCATAGTTATGAGAATATCTAGGTATGATCATGTATGTAGGCATCACGTTCGAGACAAGTAGACCGACTCCTGCCTGCATCTACTACTATTACTCCACTCATCGACCGCTATCTAGCATGCATCTAGAGTATTAAGTTCAAGAAAACATAGTAACGCCTTAAGAAAGATGACATGATGTAGAGGGATAAATTCATGCAATATGATAAAAAAACCATCTTGTTATCCTCGATGGCAACAATACAATACGTGCCTTGCTGCCCCTACTGTCACTGGGAAAGGACACCGCAAGATTGAACCCAAAGCTAAGCACTTCTCCCATTGCAAGAAAAACCAATCTAATAGGCCAAACCAAACTGATAATTCGAAGAGACATGCAAAGATAAACAATCATACATAAAAGAATTCAGAGAAGATTCAAATATGGTTCATAGATAATCTTGATCATAAACCCACAATTCATCAGTCTCAAAAACACACCGCAAAATGAAGATTACATCGAATAGATCTCCACGAGAGAGGGGGAGATTATTGTATTGAGATCCAAAAAGAGAGAAGAAGCCATCTAGCTACTAACTATGGACCCGAAGGTCTGAGGTAAACTACTCACACTTCATCGGAGAGGCTATGGTGATGATGTAGAAGTCCTCTGTTGGGGATATACCCCGCGGTATGACTCGCCCGGAGTCGTAACCCGGCTGGGACTTGGTAAACCGGCGGATGGTAAACCGGAGGAGAGTTAAGACAGAGAGTCAAGATAGATGGCTAAGACAGACGGTAAACCGGCTGGTGGTAAACCAGCAGACAATGTTAAACCGGCAGACAATGTTAAACCGGCAGACAATGTTAAACCGGCAGACAATGTTAAACCGGCAAACAATGTTAAACCGGCAAACAGTGATAACTGGGTTGTCAGGGGTTATGAAGCCCAAGATGTTATGAAGCCCAAGATGTTATGAAGCCCATGAAGATAAGTTAGAATAGTTAAGTCTTAAGTCCGAGTTGGACTCTACATGTAACCCGCCTCTTCAACATATATAAGGAGGGGTAGGGCTCCCCAAAAGGGACAAGCAAGAAGAAACAATCTTAGGGCTAGACACAAAGAGGAGAGCCGGTTTACGGCGACTCCCTCATGATGATAATGATACCTAGCCTCAAACAGCATGTAGGGTTGTTACCGGATGATGTTTCCCGGGGCCGAAGGTGTCTAAGTCTCTGTCTTGTGTTGCGTCTCTCGATTCCGCTCAACCCCTCTCAAGCTGCCACATAGATGCGTTGGCCTCACGACTAAGTCCTCACCCTAGGACATATGCCGTGACAAAATCACGACAGTTGGCGCCCACCATGGGGCCCGCGCATGGTGGTGTTGAGTTCTTGGAGGGATCTCTCATAGGGTTCGAGAAGCTCGCGATTTCGTCGGATAAGGAAAAGCGCAACGGAAAGCGCGCGGGATAACTCGTCATAAGACAAACCGTGGACAGAGTCGGTAAAATTATCGTTTTGTGACCAGTGTCATGGTTAACTTCAGAGCTGATATTGTGAGATGAGAGATGAGAAATTTAGGGTTGTGTACGTGGCCGCACGCGACCAGGCGATCCGTCCAGGTTGATTTTTGCTGCACTGTTCTACAAAGTTGCCGAGAGGGGCAGGAAGATTCCCTCTGCACCATTGCGAAAATCCACCAAAAGCGTCTCGTTTTCCGGATTGGAGGCAAAACTTTGCTACAGCCGTGTGCAGACAGTTAACACGGCCACATCTCCCCTCTACGGACAAATACAAAGAACCAAATTGCTGCTGCTACTGATACACGTCAAATCAGAAGGCTCTCCCAAATGGAATTATCTATAGTTTGCGACGTGCAGACCAAGTCAAACCGAGGAAACATCATGTACTATTTCAACTAGTAGCAGGATCAGGTGACATGCGCTACGATGACATGTACGGTGACATGCGGTCCAAATTCAAATTTAAACATTGCGAAAAAATCTGAAAAAAATCATGCATGTTCACAGCACATATTAAGATCACCCCTAAAAATTTCAGATCAAAATTTGAAACATACATCGAGAAATAAAAAAGAGAAACTCATATGTGAATAGTCTATAGAGAACCATTCGGGAACTATTCATGACAGATTTTTCTTTTTTGTTTCTCGATGTATGTTTCGAATTTTGATCTGAAATTTTTAGGGGTTATCTTAGTATGTGTTCTGAACATGCATGATTTTTTTTAGATTTTTTCGCAATGTTTAAATTTGAATTTGGGCCGCATGTCACCGTGCAAGTCACCGTAGCGCATGTCACCTGATCCCAGTTCGAAAGGGACTGGGATCAGGTGACATGCGCTACGATGACATGTACGGTGACATGCGGCCCAAATTCAAATTTAAACATTGCGAAAAAATCTGAAAAAAATCATGCATGTTCACAACACATATTAAGATCACCCCTAAAAAGTTCAGATCAAAATTTGAAACATACATCGAGAAATAAAAAAGAGAAACTCAGATGTGAATAGTCTACAGAGAACCATTCGGGAACTATTCATGACAGATTTTTCTTTTTTGTTTCTCGATGTATGTTTCGAATTTTGATCTGAAATTTTTAGGGGTTATCTTAGTATGTGTTCTAAAAATGCATGATTTTTTTTAGATTTTTTCGCAATGTTTAAATTTGAATTTGGGCCGCATGTCACCGTGCAAGTCACCGTAGCGCATGTCACCTGATCCCAGTTCGAAAGGGACTGGGATCAGGTGACATGCGCTACGATGACATGTACGGTGACATGCGGCCCAAATTCAAATTTAAACATTGCGAAAAAATCTGAAAAAAATCATGCATGTTCACAGCACATATTAAGATCACCCCTAAAAATTTCAGATCAAAATTTGAAACATACATCGAGAAAGAAAAAAGAGAAACTCAGATGTGAATAGTCTACAGAGAACCATTCGGGAACTATTCATGACAGATTTTTCTTTTTTGTTTCTCGATGTATGTTTCGAATTTTGATCTGAAATTTTTAGGGGTTATCTTAGTATGTGTTCTGAACATGCATGATTTTTTTCAGATTTTTTCGCAGTGTTTAAATTTGAATTTGGGCCGTATGTCACCGTGCAAGTCACCGTAGCGCATGTCACCTGATCCCAGTTCGAAAGGGATAAGAGGGACTGTGTTGAAAAGTTATTTGCGGAGACTATTTACGGATCATCGGTCATCAAAACATGTCAGGTGATATTCATCTGAGTATATATATTTTTTAAACGCATACTGTTACTTTGATCTGTGTATTTTTGTATACAGGATAATTATCCACTACAAATGTGATTTATACCACGGTATGGAGCACGGGTTGATAATGTTCCGCCCGGCGATAGTCCGTGACATATTACCCGTTGAATGGATGTGCACAAGTCGCCGCCCTTGCGGCCCGGTCTACATCAACTTGCCGGGATCGCTTTTTCTCGCTGTTCAATGGATGTGCACATAGCCGCCGCCTCTGTGGACCCGCTCTACATTAACTCGCCCGTCCGCACCGGCTTGCAATGCCGCGGCTGACTCATCTCTCGTAGCTGCCTCTGATGCCGCGGTCGTCTTTGCTGACCGTCTCTCGCGGCCCGGTCTACATCAACATACTGGGCCGCACTTGTCTGCACGAGCTGTTTATTGAGCATGAGCAAGTCACAGCTTGGGTAGCCCGGTTTTTCTTCCAATAAATTGGAGGCAAATTATCATTCAGCCGCAGTCTGCACTGGATGGATCAATGGACATGCGCACAAATCGCTGCCACTACAGTTTGGTCAACTTCAAACAGTCAGTTGGAAGGAACCATTGGCCGAGTTGGTGACACGGCTCATACGGGATCATTTATAACCCGCCGCAGTCACCTCAATCTTCTGTGGATTTACATCGCGTTATTAACACCGATGATATATACCTTCTGCTATGGTCAAGTACGAAGAATTACAAGACAACTCCTTGAGACATCTTAAAACTCGGGGGCTACGATGATATGACTCAGCAAGTCATGCCAGTTTCAGCAAATTCAAGTGTCCCAGGATGTTGAAGGAAAAGATAACCAGGTCCCGGAGGTTACTGTTATATTGATGAAAATTTAAAGGCCGTCAGAAATATTCCGGCTCACAATAATGCTTCCGGTTTATAGTCCGGTTTAAGAGGAATCACGCTTCCCACATAGCTCTGAAGCGCTCAAATCCAGTTTTAAAATGTCCGGTTTAAAAAGGAATTAACTTCTCGCAAGTTCGAGTTGAAAGGCCGTTAGAAAATTTCCGGCTGAAAATGAAGATTCCGGTTTGCAATCCGGTTTAAGGGAAATTTGCTTCCCACATAGCTTGGAAGCTCTCAATATCCGGTTCAAAATCCCGTTTCAAGAAGGATTTATCTCTTGCAAAAAGTTAAAGGGTGCCAAAGAGGACCTGCTGCCATGATGCGCGGTTCAAACAGGGGTATCATGCCTTATTGGCTTATCATATTATTGATCACTTGGGGGGCTTGGTCATGTCTGAACCATAGTCACACCTCTTGATCGGTGCAATGCCACAGTATCACTTGGGGGCTTTGGTCGTGTCCGAACCATAGCAACGCCATTTGGTAGGCGAAAAGCCACAGCATCACTTGGGGACTTGGTCATGTCTGAACCATAGTCACGCCTCTTGATCGGCCTAATGCCATAGCATCACTTGGGGGCTTTGGTCGAACCCGAACCATCGCTACACCTCTTGATCGGCGTAATGCCAACGCATCATTTGGGGACCTGGCTGACTTGAACCATAGCTACGCCTTTTTGGGGGCATGGTCTTGTCCGACCATGGTAATGCCACTTGATCGGCTCAAAGCCTCATTTGCAACGGTTTTATCTTTGCCTTT
Source organism: Aegilops umbellulata (assembly GCA_032464435.1). Classification (NCBI taxonomy): domain Eukaryota; kingdom Viridiplantae; phylum Streptophyta; class Magnoliopsida; order Poales; family Poaceae; genus Aegilops; species Aegilops umbellulata. The sequence continues at coordinate 509,113,195 of CP136055.1, forward strand.
GCTTCTGTTTTTCTTTTGATAAAATATTTTTTCTGTTGCGTTTTCAACCAACATTATTAAATCCGGTTCAACTGTCAGTTACAGATTGACGGAACACGATTAAATCATAATTCGGAGACTATCAGCCCGGTCTGGTTTCAACTATAAGTCGCCAGCATATATTTGGATTGCGCCATTGGAATCATGCGCTCATAAATCATTGGATTATATTATTCAAATCTTCAAATAGCCAACATGGATGGATTTTATTATGGTAATCAATAACCAGTATTATGATTAAGGTTTTCAAAGTCGCTTTAGCGCAATGGCTATTATATTGTCAATAGATATGATTTATTTTACAATTGAAGGAATACGACCCGGCACTTGGGGGCTACAGTATTCAACTTAAGATTATATCAAATATGCAAGTCTCATGTCGCTGCAAGCATGCACCATGACACTTGGGGGCTAATGCAAAGTCATTTTTATTAGTCTTATTGAAGACCCAACTCATCACATCATAATGAGCCGGCCCTTGGGGGCTACCAATTGCTCCTGTCAACAATTAAAGGTACACACATTTTCATCTATTATTGAAGGATCCACTGCTCAGTTGGTAAAGCACAAAGCTCTCAACCTTGTGGACGTGGGTTCAAGCCCCATGATGGGAGTTACATAATATAATGTTATTCTCAATGAAGTATATATAAAGTCCCAGCTCAATATTATCTTACTGAGCCGGCCCTTGGGGGCTACACATTGCTGTTAAAGTCTACATGATCATATTTTCAGAGTCCCTGCTCATTATTTACATAATGACCCGGCCCTTGGGGGCTACACTGGTTGAAGTTTTTTATGAGCATCAGGAAATTACAAGTCCCAGGTTGCTGCAAGCATGACAACCCGGCACTTGGGGCTACATATGTGGAATACTCAATTCTGACTGGTGATTGAGATGAACAACTTGGATTTCTTCACGCTTGTGATATTTATATTGAAGCAAGTCTTAAGCTATTACTACGTTACCTTCTTAAGATTTGAGGGCTAAAAGTGATAGGCATATAAGAGGTATATTTTCAAAAGCTGATGTTAACAAACAATTATGATCCGGTGCCATCAATATTTTTAAACCGGCAAAGTTCTACATTCTTAAACCGGCTGAAGATCAGATGAGTATTTCAAACACCAATATTTTGTTAAGCATTGGGAGCTGAGTCAAAGGAGTTATTCTTCACAATATTTCTCTGTGACAAACCAATGTCAGCAAATTGATTATAAAGCTGGCCTATTGACCCGGATTTTCTAGAAGGAAATGACAAGGATTTAAAGAGGATCAGGATCAGTTTAACATGGATAAATCCAAATTAAACTGGGGGCTAATGTCGGGGATATACCCCGCGGTATGACCCGGCCGGAGTCGTAACCCGGCTGGGACTTGGTAAACCGGCGGATGGTAAACCGGCGGAGAGTTAAGACAGAGAGTCAAGACAGATGGCTAAGACAGACGGTAAACCGGCTGGTGGTAAACCGACAGACAATGTTAAACCGGCAGACAATGTTAAACCGGCAAACAGTGATAACTGGGTTGTCAGGGGTTATGAAGCCCGAGATGTTATGAAGCCCAAGATGTTAAGAAGCCCATGAAGATAAGTTAGAATAGTTAAGTCTTAAGTCCGAGTTGGACTCTACATGTAACGCACCTCTTCAACATATATAAGGAGGGGTAGGGCTCCCCAAAAGGGACAAGCAAGAAGAAACAATATTAGGGCTAGACACAAAGAGGAGAGCCGGTTTACGGCAACTCCCTCGTGATGATAATGAGACCTAGCCTCAAACATCATGTAGGGTTGTTACCAGATGATGTTTCCCGGGGCCCGAAGCTGTCTAAATCCCTGTCTTGTGTTGCGTCTCTCGATTCCGCTCAACCCCTCTCAAGCTGCCACATAGATGCGTTGGCCTCACGACTAAGTCCTCACCCTAGGACATCTGCCGTGACAAAACCACGAGATCCTCCGTGGTGGATGCCCCCTCCGGCGGAGCTCCAGAACAGGCCCCAAGATGGGATCTCGTGGGTACGTAGGTATTAGGTTTTTGGCTCCGACTAAGTCCTCACCCTAGGGTACAGAAGGTTGCGGCGGTGGAATTAGGTTTTTGGCTCCGTATCTGATCGTTTGGGGGTACGTAGGTATATATAGGAGGAAGAAGTACGTCGGTGGAGCTTCGTGGGCCCCACGAGGGTGGGGGCGTGCCCTAGGGGGGTAGGCGCGCCCCCTACCTCGTGCTCACCTCGAAGCTTCCTTGGCATAGGGTCCAAGTCTCCTGGGTCATATTCGGTGAGAAAATCATGTTCCCGAAGGTTTCATTCCGTTTGATATTCTGTTTCTTTGAAACTCTGAAATAGGCAAAAAACAGCAATTCTGGGCTGGGCCTCTGGTTAATAGGTTAGTCCCAAAAATAATATAAAAGTGGATAATAAAGCCCAATATTGTCCAAAATAGTAGATAATATAGCATGGAGCAATCAAAAATTATAGATACGTTGGAGACGTATCAATTGACTTGACCCATTCCGTTAGCTTAGCACTTGATCATTTAGTATGTTGCTATTGCTTTCTTCATGACTTATACATGTTCCTATGACTATGAGATTATGCAACTCCCGTTTACCGGAGGAACACTTTGTGTGCTACCAAACGTCACAACATAACTGGGTGATTATAAAGGTGCTCTACAGGTGTCTTCGAAGGTACTTGTTGGGTTGGCATATTTCGAGATTAGGATTTGTCACTCCGATTGTCGGAGAGGTATCTCTGGGCCCACTCGGTAATGCACATCACTATAAGCCTTGCAAGCATTGCAACTAATGAGTTAGTTACGAGATGATGTATTACAGAACGAGTAAAGAGACTTGCCGGTAACGAGATTGAACTAGGTATTGAGATACCGACGATCGAATCTTGGGCAAGTAACATACCGATGACAAAGGGAACTACGTATGTTGTGATGCGGTTTGACCCATAAAGATCTTCGTAGAATATGTGGGAGCCAATATGAGCATCCAGGTTCCGCTATTGGTTATTGGTCGGAGACGTGTCTCGGTCATGTCTACATAATTCTCAAACCCGTAGGGTCCGCACGCTTAATGTTTCGGTGACGATTGTATTATGAGTTTATATGATTTGATGTACTGAAGGTATTTCGGAGTTCCGGATGAGATCAGGGACATGACGAGGAGTCTCGAAATGGTCGAGACGTAAAGATCAATATATTGGACGACTATATCCGGACATCGGAAAGGTTTCGAGTGATTAGGGTATTTTCGGGGTTACCGGGGAGTTACGGAAATACGAGGAAGAAGTGATGGGCCTCATGGGCCAAGAGGTGGAAGCAAGGAGGCAGGGCGCCCCCCCCCCTAGACCAAACCGATTTGGACTAGGGGGCCAGCCCCCTTTCCTCATTTTCCTCCCTCTCGTTCTGTGACGCCCCCGATTCAATCGTACACTAATCATACACGCAAACGTGTACGATCAAGATCAGGGACTCATGGGAAGATATCACAACACAACTGTAAAAATAAAATAAGTCATACAAGCATCATAATACAAGCCAGGGGCCTCGAGGGCTCGAATACAAGTGCTCGATCATAGACGAGTCAGCGGAAGCAACAATATCTGAGTACAGACATAAGTTAAACAAGTTTGCCTTAAGAAGGCTAGCACAAACTGGGATACAGATCGAAAGAGGCGCAGGCCTCCTACCTGGGATCCTCCTAAACTACTCCTGGTCGTCGTCAGGGGCCTGAACATGGTAGTAGGCACCTCCGGTGTAGTAGGAGTCGTCATCGACGGTGGCGTCTGGCTCCTGAGCTCCAGCATCTGGTTGCGACAACCTGGTAGAATGGAAAGGGGGAAAAGAGGGAGAAAAGCAACCGTGAGTACTCATCCAAAGTACTCGCAAGCAAGGATCTACACTACATATGCATGGGTATCTGTGTAAAGGGGCAATATCAGTGGACTGAACTGCAGAATGCCAGAATAAGAGGGGGATAGCTAGTCCTGTCGAAGACTACGCTTCTGGCCACCTCCATCTTGCAGCATGTAGGAGAGAGTAGATGGTAAGTTCACCAAGTAGCATCGCATAGCATAATCCTACCCGGCGATCCCCTCCTCGTCGCCCTGCTAGAGAGCGATCACCGGGTTGTATCTGGCACTTGGAAGGGTGTGTTTTATTAAGTATCCGGTTCTAGTTATCATAAGGTCAAGGTACAACTCCGGATCGTCCTTTTACCGAGGGACATGGCTGTTCGAATAGATAAACTTCCCTGCAGGAGTGCACCACATTTCCCAACACGCTCGATCCCATTTGGCCGGACACACTTTCCTGGGTCATGCCCGGCCTCGGAAGATCAACACGTCGTAGCCCCACCTAGGCACAACACAGAGGTCAGCACGCCGGTCTAAATCCTATGCGCGCAGGGGTCTGGGCCCATCGCCCATTGCACACCTGCACGTTGCGTACGCGGCCGGAGAGCAGACCTAGCAACCTACATTTCAAAGGAAGTTGCGTTACGCGGTCCAACCCGGCGCACGCCGCTCAGTCGCTGAGGTCATGAAGGCTTCGGCTGATATCACGACGTCGAGTGTCCATAACTTTCCCGTGTAGTTGGTTAGTGCGTATAGGCCAGTGGCCAGACTCAGATCAAATACCCAGATCTCGTTAAGCGTGTTAAGTATCCGCGAATGCCGACCAGGGCCAGGCCCACCTCTCTCCTAGGTGGTCTCAACCTGCCCTGTCGCTCCGCCACAAAGTAACAGTCGGGGGCCGTCGGGAACCCAGGCCCACCTCTACCGGGATGGAGCCACCTGCCCCTTCAGCCCCCATCTCCGAACAGTATCATAAGTAATGTAACAGTATAAAGTATATAGGATATGCCCGTGATCACCTCCCGACGTGATCACGGCCCTGTAGTATAGCACGGCAGACGGACAAGAGTGTAGGGCCACTGATGGAACACTAGCATCCTATACTAAGCAGTAGGATAGCAGGTAAGGGTAACAACTGTAGCAACAATGACAGGCTATGCAACAGAATAGGATTAACCGAAAGCAGTAACATGTTACACTACTCTAATGCAAGTAGTAGAGAGGAGGAATAGGCGATATCTGGTGATCAAGGGAGGGGGCTTGCCTGGAAGCTCAGCCGAGAAGAAGGGGTCGTCAACAACGTAGTCGATCGGGCACTAGCAGCGGCGTCAGTCTCGTAGTCTACCGAAGAGAAGTAACGGAGGGGGAACACAATAAATAACAGAGCAATCAAATGTAACAAAAAGCAAGACGCGGCAATACGTTGTGCTAGGGGTGACCTAACGCAGGGATATGTGATACCGGTGAAGGTGGGGAACATCCGGGAAAGTATCCCCAGTGTTTCGCGTTTTCGGACAAATGAACCAGAGGGGGAAAGTTGCCTGTTTGCTATGCTAGGGATGTGTGGCGGACGAACGGAGAGTGTACCGTGATTCCTCTCATCGTTCTGAGCAACTTTCATATATAAAACTTTTTCATCCGAGTTACGGATTATTTTCTATGATTTTTTAAAGATTTGAACAATATTCTAGAATTATTTTAATTCGAAAATAAAATATAAATTGCTACGTGTACCCAGCTCTGTGTACACAGAGGATGACATGTGGGCCAGGGGGACCCAGTTGACCAGTCATCGTTGACTGGTCAACAGGGGGTGGGGCCCTCCTGTCATTGACTAGGTCTAACTAATTAATTCCAGTTCAACTAATCCGGTGATTAGGCTAATTAATCCTAGTTAATTTATTTATTTAATTTATTATTTTTAAAACTCTTTTTTAAGCCAGGGCGTTGGGGCCCCACTGGGCAGTGGCCCAGGGCCTTAGCGGGCGTTGGCCTCACGGGCGCGGGTGCAGGCGTAGGCGCCCGTCGGGGCGGATGGGGGGCGACGGGCGCAGCCACGGCGCGGCGCCGGGCGGCGCGGCCAGCAGTCGCCGGGCGCGGGTCAGGTGAGTGGGGGGGCGGTGCTACCTCTTGAGCACTGCGTTGGATTTCCCCGAAGAGGAGAGGATGATGCAACAAAGTAGCGTAAGTATTTCCCTCAGTTTTTCAGAACCATGGTATCAATCAAGTAGGAGGCTACACGCAAGTCCCTCGTACCTACACAAAAACAATAGCTCCTCGCAACCAACGCGATTAGGGGTTGTCAATCCCTTTGCGGTCACTTACGAGAGTGAGATCTGATAGAGATGATAGATAATATTTTTGGTATTTTTGATATAGAGATACAAGGTGAAAAGTAAAAGGCAAAGTAAAAAAGCAAAGCAATAATAAAGTGATGGAGATTGATATGATGAGAATAGACCCGGGGGTCATAGGTTTCACTAGTGGCTTCTCTCAAGAGCATAAGTATTCTACGGTGGGTGAACAAATTACTGTTGAGCAATTGACAGAATTGAGCATAGTTATGAGAATATCTAGGTATGATCATGTATATAGGCATCACGTCCGAGACAAGTAGACTGACTCCTGCCTGCATCTACTACTATTACTCCACTCATCATCCGCTATCCAGCATGCATCAAGAGTATTAAGTTAAAAACAGAGTAACGCCTTAAGCAAGATGACATGATGTAGAGGGATAGTTTCATGCAATATGATAAAAACCCCATCTTGTTATCCTCGATGGCAACAATACAATACGTGCCTTGCTGCCCCTTCTATCACTGGGAAAGGACACTGCAAGATTGAACCCAAAGCTAAGCACTTCTCCCATGGCAAGAAAAACCAATCTAGTAGGCCAAACCAAACTAATAATTCGAAGAGACTTGCAAAGATAACCAATCATACATAATAGAATTCAGAGAAGATTCAAATATTGTTCATAGATAGACTTGATCATAAACCCACAATACATCAGTCTCAACAAACACACCGCAAAAAGAAGATTACGTCGAATAGATCTCCACGAGAGAGGGGGAGAACATTGTATTGAGATCCAAAAAGAGAGAAGAAGCCATCTAGCTAATAACTATGGACCCGAAGGTCTGAGGTAAACTACTCACACTTCATCGGAGGGGCTATGATGATGTAGAAGCCCTCCGTGATGATGGCCCTCTCCGGCGGAGCTCCGGAACAGGCCCCAAGATGGGATCTCGTGGATACAAAAAGTTGCGGCGGTGGAATTAGGTTTTTGGCTCCTATTCTGATCGCTTGGGGGTACGTAGGTATATATAGGAGGAAGGAGTACGTCGGTGGAGCTCCGAGGGGCCCACGAGGCAGGGGGGCGCGCCCTAGGGGGGGCTCCCCCCACCCTCGTGACCGCCTCTTTGACTCCTTGGAGTAGGGCCCAAGTCTCCTGGATCACATTCGGTGAGAAAATCACGTTCCCGAAGGTTTCATTTTGTTTGGACTCCGTTTGATATTCTGTTTCTCCGAGACATTGAAATAGGCAAAAAAACAGCAATTCTGGGCTGGACCTCCGGTTAATAGGTTAGTCCCAAAAATAATATAAATGTGGAAAATAAAGCCCAATATAGTCCAAAACAGTAGATAATATAGCATGGAGCAATCAAAAATTATAGATACGTTGGAGACGTATCAGCTGGCCGGAGTGAGGGGGGGCAGCTAGGTGAGGGGCGGGACGAGGAGTGGCGCAGGGTGAGTGCCGCGGAGGAGCAGGACGGCAAGTGCGGCGGCGACCAAAGCGCAGCGAGCAGCTGGGAAGGCATGGTGTAGTGACGGGAGCAGCAAAAGCAGCAGCGGCGGCTGATACGTCTCCAACGTATCTATAATTTTTGATTTCTCCATGCTCTACTATTTTGGGCAACATTGGGCTTTATTTTCCACTTTTATATTACTTTTGGGACTAACCTATTAACCGGAGGCCCAGCCCAGATTTGCTGTTTTTTCCCTATTTCAGTGTTTCGAAGAAAAGGAATATCAGACGGAGTCGAAACAGAACGAAATCAACTAGAAAAGTTATTTTTGGAACGAAAGCCAGCCGATGGACTTGGACGCCACATCAAGGAAGGAACGAGGAAGCCACGATTGTGGGGGGGCGCCCACCCCCTAGGGCGCGCCCCCTGCCTCGTGGGGCCCTCGTGGTTCCCCTGACGTACTCCCTGCACCCATATATACCCACGTATCCTAAAACTACCAGAACGGAGATTAGATCGGGAGTTTCGCCGCCGCAAGCCTCTGTAGCCACCAAAAAGCAATCGGGACCCGTTCCGGCACCCTGCCGGAGGGGGGAACCCTCACCGGTGGCCATCTTCATCATCCCGGCGCTCTCCATGACGAGGAGGGAGTAGTTCACCCTCGGGGCTGAGGGTATGTACCAGTAGCTATGTGTTTGATCTCTCTCTCTCTCTCTCTCTCTCTCTCTCTCGTGTTCTTGATTTGGCACGATCTTGATGTATCGCGAGCTTTGCTATTATAGTTGGATCTTATGTTTCTTCTCCCCCTCTACTCTCTTGTAATGGATTGAGTTTTCCCTTTGAAGTTATCTTATCGGATTGAGTCTTTAAAGATCTGAGAAAACTTGATGTATGTCTTGCCGTGCGTATCTGTGGTGACAATGGGATATCACGTGATTCACTTGATGTATGTTTTGGTGATCAACTTGCGGGTTCCGCCCGTGAACCTATGCATAGGGGTTGGCACACGTTCTCGTCGTGATTCTCCGGTAGAAACTTTGGGCACTCTTTGAGGTTCTATGTGTTGGTTTGAATAGATGAATTGAGATTATGTGATGCATATCGTATAATCATGCCCACGGATACTTGAGATGACAATGGAGTATCTAGGTGACATTAGGGATTTGGTTGATTTGTGTCTTAAGGTGTTATTCTAGTACGAACTCTAGGGCTGTTTGTGACACTTACAGGAATAGCCCAACGGATTGATTGGAAAGAATAACTTTGAGGTGGTTTCGTACCCTACCATAATCTCTTCGTTCGCTCTCCACTATTTGTGACTTTGGAGTGACTCTTTGTTGCATGTTGAGGGATAGTTATATGATCCAACTATGTTATTATTGTTGAGAGAACTTGCACTAGTGAAAGTATGAACCCTAGGCCTTGTTTCCTAGCATTGCAATACCGTTTACGCTCACTTTTACCGCTTGCTACCTTGCTGTTTTTATATTTTTAGTTTACAAAAACCTATATCTACCATCTATTTTGCACTTGTATCACCATCTCTTCGCCGAACTAGTGCACCTATACAATTTACCATTATATCGGGTGTGTTGGGGACACAAGAGACTCTTTGTTATTTGGTTGCAGGGTTGCTTGAGAGAGACCATCTTCATCCTACGCCTCCCACGGATTGATAAACCTTAGGTCATACACTTGAGGGAAATTTGCTACTGTCCTACAAACCTCTGCACTTGGGGGCCCAACAACGTCTACAAGAAGAAGGTTGCGTAGTAGACATCAGCGGCTGCAAGAGAGCAAGCAGAAAGCAGCGGCAGCAAGTAGTAGTATTAGAGAGCAGCAGCGGCAACAGCAACGCGCGGGCGCGGTCGGGCGGAGCTGTAGGCGGCGGCATTAGCCAGTAGCAGCAGAGCACAGCAGGAAGCGGCGACTCAGCGAGCTAGCGTGGGGCAGCGGGCGGAGGTGGACACGGGCGAGGCGCGCGGCCAGTTCGGCCAGAGGCGCGACGACCGTGCCAGGGGCGCGCGCGAACAAAGCCTCGGTCGTGGCGGTGGATCGGTGACCTACGGCGACCAAATCGAGGGGTAAACAGGGGGAACGGGGAGAGGAGCTCACAGTGAGCCGGAAGGGGTGCTCGAGGAGGTCGGGGGTGCAGCGAATGCGATGAATTCGTCGACGGCGTCGCGGTGGCCGGAGGTTGAAGACGACGTCCATCCGTCGTTGCAGTGGCTCCGAGGTCGAACGCTTGCACGTAGTCATCGTAGGTGACGCAGACGATGCTCCCGATGTAGTCTTAGGTGGTGGGGAGGTTGTTGGGCGCTTGCACGGAGGAGGTTGTGACGATGGCGGCTCGGGTGTGTGAGGGGGAGAAGGGAGCAGCGCAAGGATGGCGAATGGAGGGGGTTAGGGTTCTTTCTGGGTCAAGGGGTCTTTGTAGGCACCCGGGAGGTCCGGATGGCCGCCGCGTGGAGGATCCGCGTGCGGCCACAGAGCTCCCTGTGAGCAGTAGGAAGAAGAAGAGGGTAGGTGGGCTGGGCAGGCCTGGTGGCCTAGGGGAAGGGGGTTTTGGTTTTTTTATTATTCTTACCTTTGTTTTCTGTTTTCTTTTATTTCTTTAATAGATGACTCTTTGTTATTTGGTTGCAGGGTTGCCTAAGAGAGACCATCTTCATCCTACGCCTCCCACGGATTGATAAACCTTAGGTCATCCACTTGAGGGAAATTTGCTACTGACCTACAAACCTCTGCACTTGGAGGCCCAACAATGTCTACAAGAAGAAGGTTGCGTAGTAGACATCAAGCTCTTTTCTGGCACCGTTGCTGGGGAGGCTAGGTAAGTGAAGGTATATCTTTAGATCTTGCAATCGAATGTTTTTTATTTCTTGTTGTATCACTAGTTTAGTTTATAAAAGAAAACTACAAAAAAATGGAATTGAGTTTGTCTCATACGCTTCATCTTTTTAATATCTTTCGTGAGTATGATGGAAAGGATAATTGTGCTCAAGTGCTAGAAGAAGAGATCTCTAAAATATTTGGCACTAAATATTTATATGATGAGCATGATTACAATGTTGTTAGTATGAATTCCTTGATTATCCATGATGCCAATGATATGCAAGGCCACAAACTTGGGGAAGCTATGTTTGACGAATATGATATTTTTAGTCCCCCAAGTTTTGATGTGCAAATTTATTATGATGAAAGCATGCCTCCTATCTATGATGATTATTGTGATGACACGTATGCTATAAAGAATAATGATAACCATGAAACTTGTCATCTTGATCTTAATTTTCAATCACATGATAGTTATTTTGTTGAGTTTGCTCTCACTATTATTCATGAGAAGAATTCTGCTTATGTGGAGAGTAATAAAATTTCTATGCAAGTAGATCATGAAAAGAATGCTTTAGGTGCTGGTTATATTGTTGAATTCATTCATGATGCTACTGAAAATTATTATGAGGGAGGAATATATGCTTGTAGGAATTGCAATAATATCAAGTTTCCTCTCTATGTGCTTAAAGTTTTGAAGTTATGCTTATTTTACCTTCCTATGCAAGTTGATTATTGTTATCATAAGTTGTTTGCTCACAAAATACCTATGCATAGGAAGTGGGTTAGACTTAAATGTGGTAGTCATATTCTTCATGATGCTCTATTTATGTTTCAATTCTTATCTTTATGTGAGCATGATTGAACTCATCATGCCTAGCTAGGGGCGTTAAACGATAGCGCTTGTTGGGAGGCAACCCAATTTTATTTTAGTTTCTAGCTTTTTGGATATGTTTAGTAATAAATAATCCATCTAGCTTCTGTTTAGATGTGGTTTTGTGTTTTAATTAGTGTTTGTGCCAAGTAGAACCTTTGGGAAGACTTGGGTGAAGTCTTTTTGATCTTGCTGTAAAAAACAGAAACTTTAGCGCTCACGAGATTAGCTAGAACTTTTTACTGGAGAGTGATATTTAGTTGATTCTTTTTGCAGATGATTACTAGTCAAATTCCTCAGGTCCACCAATTTATTTTAGAATTTTTGTAGTTCCAGAAGTTTGCGTTAGTTACAGATTACTACAGACTGTTCTGTTTTTGACAGATTCTGCTTTTCGTGTGTTGTTTGCTTATTTTGATGATTCTATGGCTAGTAAAATAGTTTATAAACAATAGATAAATTGGAATACAGTAGTTTTAACACCAATATAAATAAATAATGAGTTCATTACAGTACCTTGAAGTGGTGTTTTGTTTTCTTTCGCTAACGGAGCTTACGAGTTTTCTGTTAAGTTTTGTGTTGTGAAGTTTTCAAATTTTGGGTAAAGATTCGATGGACTATGGAATAAGGAGTGGCATGAGCCTAAGCTTGGGGATGACCAAGGCACCCCAAGGTAATATTCAAGTATAACCAAGCGTCTAAGCTTGGGGATGCACCGGAAGGCATCCCCTCTTTCGTCTTCGTTCATCGGTAACTTTACTTGGAGCTATATTTTTATTCACCACATGATATGTGTTTTGCTTGGAGCGTCATTTTATTTTCTTTAGATTTGCTTGCTGTTTGAATAAATTACCAAGATCTAAAATTATTAAATGGGAGAGTCTTCATACAGTTCCATAATTATTTAACTACTCATTGATCTTCACTTATATCTTTCGGAGTAGTTTGTCATTTGCTCTAGTGCTTCACTTATATCTTTTAGAGCATGGTGGTAGTTTTATTTTGAAGAAATAGATGAACTCTCATGCTTCACTTATATTATTTTGAGAGTCTTAAATAGCATGGTAATGCGCTTAATCTTAATATGCTAGGTATTCAAGACTAGTAAAAACTTTCTTATGAGTGTGTTGAATACTAAGAGAAGTTTGATGCTTGATGATTGTTTTGAGATATGGAGGTAGTAATATTCGAGTCATGCTAGCTGAGTAGTTGTGAATTTGATAAATACTTGTGTTAAACTTTGTGATTCCCGTAGCATGCACATATGGTGAACCGTTATGTGATGAAGTCGGAGCATGATTTATTTATTGATTGTCTTCCTTACGAGTGGCGGTCGGGGACGAGCGATGGTCTTTTACTACCAATCTATCCCCCTAGGAGCATGCGCGTAATACTTTGCTTTGATAACTTCTAGATTTTTGCAATAAGTATATGAGTTCTTTATGACTAATGTTGAGTCCATGGATTATACGCACTTTTCTTCCTTCCACCATTGCTAGCCTCTCTAATACCGCACACTTTTCGCCGGTATCATCCACCCACCATATACCTTCCTCAAAACAGCCACCATACCTACCTATCATGGCATTTCCGTAGCCATTCCGAGATATATTGCCATGCAACTTTCCACCGTTACGTTTATTATGACACGCTCCATCATTGTCATATTGCTTAGCATGATCATGTAGTTGACATTGTATTTGTGGCAAAGCCACCGTTCATAATTCTTTCATACATGTCACTGTTGATTCATTGCATATCCCGGTACACCGCCGGAGGCATTCATATAGAGTCATATTTTGTTCTAAGTATCGAGTTGTAATTCATGAGTTGTAAGAAAATAAAAGTGTGATGATCATCATTTTTAGAGCATTGTCCCAAGTGAGGAAAGGATGATGGAGACTATGATTCCCCCACAAGTCGAGATGAGACTCCGGACGAAAAAAATAATAAAAAAAAGAGGCCATAAAAAAGAGAAAGGCCCAAATAAAAAAATAAAAAAATGAGAGAAAAAGAGAGAAGGGACAATGCTACTATCCTTTTTACCACACTTGTGCTTCAAAGTAGCACCATGATCTTCATGATCGAGAGTCTCCTATGTTGTCACTTTCATATACTTCAAAGTAGAACTTGGCTTGTATATTCCAATGATGGGCTTCCTCAAAATGCCCTAGGTCTTCGTGAGCAAGCGAGTTGGATGCACACCCACTTAGTTTCTTTTGTTGAGCTTTCATATAGTTATAGCTCTAGTGCATCCGTTGCATGTCAATCCCTACTCACTCACATTGATATCTATTAATGGGCATCTCCATAGCCCGTTGATACGCCTAGTTGATGTGAGACTATCTTCCCCTCTTTTTGCCTTCTCCAAAACCACCAATCTATTCCACATATAGTGCTATATCCATGGGTCACGCTCATGTATTGCGTGAAGATCGAAAAAGTTTTGAAAATGTTAAAGTATGAAACAATTGCTTGGATTGTCATCGGGTTTGTGCATGATTTAAATACTTTGTGTGGTGAAGATAGAGCATAGCCAGACTATATGATTTTGTAGGCATAACTTTCTTTGGCCATGTTATTTTGAGAAGACATAATTGCTTTGTTAGTATGCTAGAAGTATTATTATTTTTATGTCAATATGAACTTTTGTCTTGAATCGTTCGGATCTGAATATTCATATCACAAGTAAGAATAATTACATTGAAATTATGCCAAGTAGTACTCCGTATCAAAAATTCTTTTTTATCATTTAACTACTCGAGGACGAGCATGAATTAAGCTTGGGGATGCTTGATACGTCTCCAATGTATCTATAATTTTTGATTGCTCCATGCTTATTATCTACTGTTTTGGGCAACATTGGGCTTTATTTTCCACTTTTATATTACTTTTGGGACTAACCTATTAACCGGAGGCCCAGCCCAGATTTCCTGTTTTTTTGCCTATTTCAGTGTTTCGAAGAAAAGGAATATCAGACGGAGTCAAAATGGAACGAAATCAACTAGAAAAGTTATTTTTGGAACGAAAGCCACCCGATGGACTTGGACCCCACGTCAAGGAAGGAACGAGGAAGCCACGAGGGTGGGGGCGCGCCCACCCCCCTAGGGCCCGCCCCCTGCCTCGTGGGGCCCTCGTGGCTCCCCTGACGTACTCCTTGCACCCATATATACCCATGTATCCTAAAACTTCCAGAACGGAGATTAGATCGGGAGTTCCGCCGCCGCAAGCCTCTGTAGCCACCAAAAACCAATCGGGACCCTGTTCCGGCACCCTGCCGGAGGGGGGAACCCTCACCGGTGGCCATCTTCATCATCCCGGCGCTCTCCATGACGAGGAGGGAGTAGTTCACCCTCGGGGCTGAGGGTATGTACCAGTAGCTATGTGTTTGATCTCTCTCTCTCTCTCTCTCTCTCTCTCTCTCTCTCGTGTTCTTGATTTGGCACGATCTTGATGTATCGTGAGCTTTGCTATTATAGTTGGATATTATGTTTCTTCTCCCCCTCTACTCTCTTGTAATGGATTGAGTTTTCCCTTTGAAGTTATCTTATCGGATTGAGTCTTTAAAGATCTGAGAACACTTGATGTATGTCTTGCCGTGCGTATCTGTGGTGACAATGGGATATCACGTGATTCACTTGATGTATGTTTTGGTGATCAACTTGCGGGTTCCGCCCGTGAACCTATGCATAGGGGTTGGCACACGTTCTCGTCGTGATTCTCCGGTAGAAACTTTGGGCACTCTTTGAGGTTCTATGTGTTGGTTTGAATAGATGAATTGAGATTATGTGATGCATATCGTATAATCATGCCCACGGATACTTGAGATGACAATGGAGTATCTAGGTGACATTAGGGATTTGGTTGATTTGTGTCTTAAGGTGTTATTCTAGTACGAACTCTAGGGCTGTTTGTGACACTTACAGGAATAGCCCAACGGATTGATTGGAAAGAATAACTTTG
This sequence comes from Aegilops umbellulata, assembly GCA_032464435.1. Taxonomy (NCBI): domain Eukaryota; kingdom Viridiplantae; phylum Streptophyta; class Magnoliopsida; order Poales; family Poaceae; genus Aegilops; species Aegilops umbellulata. The sequence goes on from CP136055.1 coordinate 509,128,526, forward strand.
AGGTGGTTTCGTACCCTACCATAATCTCTTCGTTCGCTCTCCACTATTTGTGACTTTGGAGTGACTCTTTGTTGCATGTTGAGGGATAGTTATATGATCCAACTATGTTATTATTGTTGAGAGAACTTGCACTAGTGAAAGTATGAACCCTAGGCCTTGTTTCCTAGCATTGCAATACCGTTTACGCTCACTTTTACCGCTTGCTACCTTGCTGTTTTTATATTTTCAGTTTACAAAAACCTATATCTACCATCTATTTTGCACTTGTATCACCATCTCTTCGCCGAACTAGTGCACCTATACAATTTACCATTGTATTGGGTGTGTTGGGGACACAAGAGACTCTTTGTTATTTGGTTGCAGGGTTGCTTGAGAGAGACCATCTTCATCCTACGCCTCCCACAGATTGATAAACCTTAGGTCATCCACTTGAGGGAAATTTGCTACTGTCCTACAAACCTCTTCACTTGGAGGCCCAACAACGTCTACAAGAAGAAGGTTGCGTAGTAGACATCAGCGGCTGCAACAGAGCAAGCAGAAAGCAGCGGCAGCAAGTACTAGTAGTAGAGAGCAGCAGCAACAACAGCAACGCGCGGGCGCGGTCGGGCGGAGCTGTAGGTGGCGGCGTTAGCCAGTAGCAGTAGAGCACAGCAGGAAGCGGCGACTCAGCGAGCTAGCGCGGGGCAGCGGGCGAAGGTGGACACGGGCGAGGCATGCGGCCAGAGGCGCGACGACCATGCCAGGGGCGCGCGTGAACGAAGCCTCGGTCGTGGCGGTGGATCGGTGACCTACGACGACCAAATCGAGGGGTAAACAGGGGGAACGGGGAGAGGAGCTCACAGTGAGCCGGAAGGGGTGCTCGAGGAGGTCGGGGGTGCAGCGAACGCGATGAATTCGTCGACGGGGTCGCAGTGGCTGGAGGTTGAAGACGACGTCCATCCGTCGTTGCAGTGGCTCCGAGGTCGAACGCTTCCACGTAGTCGTCGTAGGCGACGCAGACGGTGCTCGCGATGTAGTCTTTGGTGGTGGGGAGGTTGTTGGGCGCCTGCACGGAGGAGGCTGTGACGATGGCGGCTCGGGTGTGCGAGGGGGAGAAGGGAGCAGCGCAAGGATGGCGAATGGAGGGGGTTAGGGTTCTTTCTGGGTCAAGGGGTCTTTGTAGGCACCGGGGAGGTCCGGATGGCCGCCGCATGGAGGATCCGCGTGCGGCCACAGAGCTCCGTGTGAGAGCAGGAAGAAGAAGAGGGTAGGTGGGCTGGGCTGGCCTGGTGGCCTAGATGCCCGGTTGGGCCGAATGGTCCAAGGGGAAGGGGGTTTTGTTTTTTTATTATTCTTACCTTTGTTTTCTGTTTTCTTTTATTTCTTTAATAGTTTATAGCTTTACAAAAAGTAAAACCCACACCTGAAATAGAGTTACAATTCCAACTACTGTCACCAAAAGTTTTAACCTAAAACAAAACAGTTTAGTATTTTATAAAATTCAAAAGGCATTTATTTAATTGTTTTAGCTACTATTCATTCATTTTAGATTATTTAGACATTATATAAAGGGACATTTACACCTGTGCCCCTAACTCGAACCCACTACTCAGTTTTGCCCCTAGTTTTCGGGTATGCTCAGTTTTGCCCCTCTGCCGTCAGTGCCACTTATAGAAATGCCCCTCCGCTCCGTTTCCATCCAGTCAAGGCTGTTTGACCGCTAACTTGCCGCGGTTTGACATATTTGCCCCTCTTTCTTACATGTGGGCCCTCTCTTACCTCTTCGCTTCACTCTCTCTCTCTGCTCTTTCTCTCGCTCGACCCTAACCCTAGCTCTCTCCCCCAAATCGCCCCCTCACCCGAACCCTCGCGGCTTCGATCCCCACCATAGAAAACTCCAGATCAATGGCGGGCATGGTGGAGATTCGGTGGACCTGACTCTTTATGTGAGCTGTGCTGCGATTCGGAGCAAACCGCTGTGGATGGAGGTCGACGGTCGTTGTGGCGCCGGCGGCGGCCATGAAGGGAGCACAAATCCGAAGGGGTAAGTGCAGTACTTTCAGATCTAAAGCCTGCTATACGTATTGTAGTTCGATTTGATTCCTAGTGTTCATCTGCGTTCGTAGTGCTCATTTGGTTCGATTTTTTTTCTGTTTTTCATTGTCATTCGTAGGGTGGACTATATATGTTTGGATTGTAGAATGGAAACAACTCTTCTAGTTCCTGCTGGTACAAAAGCAGGGAACACAGGATTTTCATTTCCTTTGGTAGTGGAGAGCACACTGAAGTTTGTGCAGTTTAGATCTCATATCTGTGCTAAATACCCGTGGGGAATACATGATGCAGTTGAATTCAGGTACTGGGATATTGATAGTTCAGTTTGGGTCCCAGTCCAATGTGATGCTGAGTTAGAAAAAATGTTTAGAATTCATGCTCATTTCCCAGTCAAATTGGAAATCAATGTCATACAAAGAAAAAGAGGATTGACAGAGAGCAGTGGCAGAAAATCAAAATCTACTAGTTCTAGAGGTAGGAGCAGAATAACCAGGGGGAGAAAAACAAGTGTTAGCAGTCAAAAGAGAGCTTCAGATGCAGGAGAGAGCTCTATGCAGGTACTAGGAACACCATCAGAGCAAGTGCCTATTTATGCAGGTCCTACTCACAGCAGAGATTCTGTTGATCCAAATATTGAGGAGGGACTTCCTGATGACTGGCCTACAGATGATGAGGATGAAAGTCTTTTCCCTCAGTTTGTTACAAAACAGAAGGCCAAGAAGACAGATGATGATGGGGATGAAGATTATATGCCACCACCAGAAGGAATGTTTGATGAGCCAGGTGAAGATGAGTTGGAGGAGGACCAAGACATGGGATATAGTGAGGATTCTAATGATGGAAGGCCAGATGTGCAGTACAACAGAGATGGTCCTTCTTTAAAAGAAGGAACTATATTTTCCAGTGCTTTAGACTGTAGGAATGCACTAGCTACATTTTCAATTAAAACTCAGAGTGAGTATGTAGTAGACAAGAGTGATCCTACCAGGTTGACTGTTCATTGAAGTGTAGTTAACATTGACAAGCACACTGTAGAGTACAAAATAGCTGGAAGAACTAGACAAAAAGAGTGCTTTAGAAGAGTGTTTGTTTCTTTCAAAGCATGCTGGCAGGGTTTTTTAGATGGATGTAGGCCCTATCTTGCAGTAGATGGCACAACACTGAATGGCAGATATAAAGGCCAACTTGTGAGTGCATGTGCAGTGGATGCTTGCAACTGGATCTTCCCAATAGCAGTAGGAGTTGTTGAGTCTGAAAATACAGATAGTTGGACATGGTTTTTCCAGAATTTAAAAGAACTAATAGGACATCCACCAGGTCTTGTCATCCACACAGATGCATGCAAAGGACTAGAAACTGCTGTTGAAGATGTATTCACAGGAGTTGAGCACAGGGAATGCATGAGGCATTTGGCAGCTAATTTCTCCAAAAAATTTAGAGGAAATTTTTTTGATGATAATTTGTGGCCCTGTTCATTGACATATAGCATGAAAAACACAATTATCATCTTAGACAGCTATACAGCAAACCTGGTGTGAAAGAGTAGCTTGAAGAGCATCATGGCAAACTATGGGCCAGGGCCTTGTTCAATGAAATATGCAAAGTTGATTAGGTCAATAACAATTTAGCTGAGTCATTCAATTCCAAAATTAAGAAGTGGAAGGGGATACAAATTGTGGACTTGCTTGACAAAATTAGGCAGTTCATAATGGAAAAGTTTGACTTGAGACAGCAGATTGCAGCTGGGACATACAATGGGCACATCATAATCCCAAAAATCATGATTATGCTTCATGCAAAATCAAAAGACCTTGATATGTCCATAGTGAAAAGAAGCACATTTGAGGCAGAGATTACTGCAATTGACAAGGAAAAAAGAGAGTGGAGATATCCTGTTAATTTGCAAAGACATACTTGTACTTGTAGAAAGTGGCAAATAACAGGACAACCATGCATACATGCATTGTACTTTATCACTTCAATGAGAGGTCCAGTTAGTGAGATTGATCAGTATGTTCATGAGTATTTCTCTGTGGCAAAATTCAAGGCTACTTATGCTGATAATCTGCCACTTTTGGAGGGCAAGCAGCAATGGGATGTTGTAGACCCAGGATTTAAATTGAGTGCTCCATTGCAAAATAGGCCACCTGGTAGACCTAGGAAGACAAGAATTAGGGCTAAATCAGAGGGAAAAGGACTTGGAGGAAGAAAGAATAAGTGTTCAAGATGTGGGAAGCGTGGGCACAAAGGCAGCCACTGCAAAGAGTCCATTGACCCTGCATTTGGAGAGGAAGAACATTGGGGTGCTGATAATGCTGATGATGAACCTCTGGCTACAAATGATGAAGCAACTGATGTTGCTACTGATGCAACAACTACTACTAATGAAACTATGGCAGATGCTGCTACTGATGATGTAAATGCAAATGCAAGTGTTGGAGATGATGCAAATGCAGATGCAAATGCAAGTGCTGGAGATGCTGCTAATGCAAATGCAACTTCTGCATATGCAACAACAGTCAGTAGTGCAGTCAGGTACTTTTTTGGTTTATTTTTGAAGTTATTTCCTAACTTCTTCAATGTTTGCTAACTGACCTCTCCCATTTGTTTGTGACTTTGCAGCCCAAGAAAGAACTACAAAAGACCAGCTGAGAGGGGGCAGTCACCACTTAAGAAGAAGTTCAAAATTGCAGAAGAGGATATTATAGGTTTTGTCACTGGAAGCAATAATCCTACCAGTTCTTCTACTCCAAACAAGGCTGTGAGCAAAACTGTGAGCACCAGGAGGAGTTCTAGGCTCTCTTTAAACCCAGCTTGCAATACCAGGAGCAAGAAGAACAAGTAGATGTGGTAGTACTTGTAATGCTGTGAAAATTTGTTGTGGGTGTGAAAACTGTAAGGTCATGTACTAGATTTGAAGTTTGTTGTGGCACAATGTTGTGAACTCTCTTATGTCTCAATGTGATCATGTCCTATGTTTGGTCCAGCTGCTAGTGTGCCCATCTAACTGTCATTTTTGTCACATTACTACTGCACTGTCAAGTAATGTCACATTACTACATTGCTACAAAATGGAACACAATATACTCAAAATATCAAACTCATTTCCAGTTAAAACTTGTCACATTACACCAGATGAAACTCATTTCCAATGTGCTCTAATTAAGATAGCTCACACAGCAATACATTACATTTCATTACAGACCATAATCCAGCTAGTATGGATTCTTAAACCACTCAGAAAAAAACTGATGCCAAAATGCTAATGCAAATTACTATGAGAAATCCCCATGTTTGCATAAGTTCATTTCACTTCTTGATCTTCAACTTGAGTTTCTTGTTCTTCTCTGTTAAGTACATCAACCTCCTCTCCAAATTATGGGACTTTAGCCAGCTTTTCTCTAATCCAGCATGAAGTTCCTCGAATGCACGAGCAACACAATCTATGGGAGGGGGATCAATCCAAACTACCCAGTCGCATTCATCAGGGAGCTGCAGAATTATATCTTACATTATACAACAAAAAATTGGCAAATAATGAAAGCAAAATGAGAGGACAGACAGAGTGGGAATGAGAGTTAATCCCTTACATCTAGGGGGCAGCCTAAGAATCTTCTTCCCGTGCTTGCACCTCCCCAGGCGACACGACGAGCGGGGATGAGACCGTGCCCTGCGCACCGCTGCGTCGTGCTCATCTCCAGCCCAGAGAATGACGGATGGGGGAGGTAGAACTCGGATTGAAACTGAACAATCCCAACACCATCGACCTAAACGCAGGAAATCCCCAATCTGATGAACCCTAATTGGGACAGAAATCCCCCACAGATCGATCCACCGACGAGCCACACTTACCTCGCAAGCCACCGACGAGCTCGGCGTGGACATGTCGCCGTCCTCCAAATCGATCCACCGTCGGCCTCTGAATCCTGCTGCGGTCGATCTATCCCCTCTCCAAATCGAGCCGTCGAGAGGTTGAAGAAGAGCAGAGAGAGTGAAGCGAAGAGGTAAGAGAGGGCCCACATGTAAGAAAGAGGGGCAAATATGTCAAACTGACGGCAAGTTAGCGGTCAAACAGCCTTAACTGGACGGAAACGGAGCGGAGGGGCATTTCTATAAGTGGCACTGACGGCAGAGGGGCAAAACTGAGCATACCCGAAAACTAGGGGCAAAACTGAGTAGTGGGTTTGAGTTAGGGGCAGAACTGGAATTGGCCCTTATATAAAAGTGTGGTTTCTCCACCATAATTACCTATGCATTATTTGGTACAAACCGAACATTTTTATTTTAATGTTTGAAAACTTTTATTATTTACCAAATTTGAATTTGAATTTTGGACCGGTTTTGATCTAACGATAGATTAGCAATAGTAACGGAGGTAACGTGGCATCATTAGCAGAGTATCACTGTAGCATGATTATCCGGGTGTCACACCTTCCTTCTCCTTCTCCTCCTTCCTTTCCTCCTCCTAGTAGGAGTAGGAAAGGGGAGTCCTACTCCTACTAGGAGGAGGACTCCTCCTCCTGGCGCGCCCTATAGGGGCCGACCGGCCTCCCCCTTGCTCCTTTATATACGGGGGCAGGGGGCACCCTAGAACACACAAGTTGATCAGTTGATCTCTTCCAACCGTGTGCCGTGCCCTCCTTCACCATAATCCACCTCGGTCATATCGTAGCGGTGCTTAGGTGAAGCCCTGCGTCGGTAGCATCATCATCACCATCATCACGCCGTCGTGCTGACGGAACTCTCCCTCGAAGGTATGCTAGATCGGAGTTCGTGGGACGTCATCGAGCTAAACGTGTGCTGAACTCGGAGTTGCCGTGTGTTCGTGAAGACATACGACTACATCAACCGCGTTGTCATAACGCTTCCGCTTTCGGTCTACGAGGGTACGTGGACACACTCTCCCCTCTCGTTGCTATGCATCACCATGATCCTGTGTGTGTAGGTTTTTTTTGAAATTACTACGTTCCCCAACAAATTTAGGGGTTTCATATTATGTTAGCTAGCTAATAGAGAGAAGTGACCTCTCTTTATCTTCGTGCGTGGTTGACGCTAGCTACTATACATATACAGAGAACTCGACACGATAGCTAGTAAGAAAATGAAGGAACCATTAATTACACAAGATCGTCATGAACATATACATAGAGAAGTGACCTCTCTTTCTCCGAGAGATTGGTCGAACAACAAGTTTTCGTATGTATATCCGACGCTACTAGCTACATATATGCAATATAACATCTCTCACAATCCCTAACATCTAAAGTCTAAATCAATTTTCACATGGTATTCTTCCTTCTCATTGATGACATGGTCAAGAAAGAATCCCGCCAATTCCTCTTGAATTGCTCGTATGCAATCATGTGGTAGGAGTTCATCCCGCATCAGCCACATCTAATTTAAAGAAGGGGGTCAATACATATATATGAATCAGACTCAACACAAATGATGGTAATAAAATAAAAGTATGAATATTATTGTTTACGTACTTCAAATTGTTGCTTAGAATAGCCCTGCCGCCGAGAGGCCGCATTGTAGATGAACTAGCAAACATAGTATCCACAAATATCATTCCCAGCTTCCTGCCACAAGCACTTTACGAGAAATAGGGAGATGCGCGGAACTAGGTAGTAGTACTTACTCTCGAGTGTGTAAATCGCAGCTCCCTCGACAATCCCGGAATAATTCCAGTGAACTCTTTCCAAACCCTGCCAGACAAAGAAAATAATTACTTGATATCAGGAAATGAAAAAAAGTTGCCGATATGGTGCGATAATGATCGATTGAACTTACTTCTGGAGCATTGCAGTCATGTCCGCATAGTCCTGGGGATCTTTTCGTCTCGAGTCTAAGACGGTTACTACTCACCGGTCAAGCTTAATATCTAGTAGAATAAAGTGGAACCTGCGCATGCATGCATAACTCATCAATTACATTACTATAACCTCGAGTAATAAGGGAAACCGAATATGCACAAGACAATAACACTCACAGGAAGTTGTAAGGAAAGAGTATTTTCGCTTTGTTTTGATTTCGAAGCAACGATTGTAGCAAGTTGTCCTTGGTATCTGTGACTCTGTTTTTAACCGTCCATTCATGTATGATATTTGGGTTAATGAACCCAATTTCATAGATTTGTGCTTTTCTACATTCGATGATCTTCAATCTGCATAATATAGTGATGATAATTATATATTCATGCAATGAAAAGAGCTGAGATATATATAGAGACTTAATTACAGAAGTAATAACACAGATAGTAGCAAGTCACGAGTTGTTTGTCGAGGGCTAATTGATTGTATAACTGGAATAACTCCACAAATTCAACAGGTAACAGCTCAGTTCCAATGAGGTCATGCTCCGGTTTAATTCTCAGCATCAAACTATCCTTCCCAAACTCGCTGTAGGTTTTCATGTACCATGCATGCAATTTTCGCATCATCGTTGTTAGAGGAGGATGATCAGGTTCGACGAGAGGCTGCCCGTACTGGTATCTGAATTTGTCCACCTCCATTATTTTAAACTCTACATCATCCCTCAGGTAATCAGCAGGATTGGTACCGGGCACCATCCCCGGATGATTAGCGACGATATCGCTAGACACCTTGAGCGGGGGGCACGATTGGTTCACCTGTTCGCCGAGATGGAGATTTTTTCCCACTTCTCCGTTCTGCTAACCTTGCATCACTGGGAGTACTTCCCGACCCTTGCACATCTTTATATGTCTTTTTAAGATAGCGGACCTAGTTGGAATCCGGCAGAGGCGATGGTGGTCGCTTCAGGGCATCGATAGTGCGCTTCACTTTCACCGGATCTAGCGTCTCCTTTGGAGGTGGAGGTTTCTTTGCAAAAAAAGTCCCTCACTTCGGCAGCACAGATCTCCTTGTTTTCCTTCTCGGTCCTCTCATATGGTAACTTTTTGGGGGCCTTGAGAGATGGACCGTATCTGAATTGCTTCACGCCTCTGCTTGTACTGCTAGCCGCTAGAGTGGCGGCGTCTCTCTTCCGCCATTGCTGACGAGGCGGAGAAGGAGGCGGAGTGCTCCGACGCGCCGTAGGAGCCGGAGCGGCGGCGTCTGTCTCCCGCCGTTGATGATGAGGCGGAGAAGGAGGCGGAGTGCTCCGATGCGCCGAAGGAGTCGGAGGAGGAGGCGGAGTGCCCTCACGCGTCGGAGTAGGCATAGAAGGAGGCGGAGTGCCTGGATCACTCACTGTAGGAGGAGGAGGCGGAGTGCCCTGACCCGCTGGAGGAGGAGGAGGCATCCAGTTTGGAAGCTTGATGTACTCCTTCCTCAAAGAATAAAGCAGCTGATTATCCCCTTCACCTATAGGGTGGTCAAGCTCCAGCTCCTCAAATCCCTCCATTATTTGACCCACCGTCACAACAACATAGCCATGTGGAATCGGACGACAATGAAAAGTTCCGTCAGCTTGAGGAGGTGCAACAGAGTCGACAGCCGCCTTCAAAGTCAGGTTCTGCCATTTCGTCATAAGCTCGCAATGTTGAGCCTCCGTGATAGTATCCACGGGGTAGCGAGGAGCCGTGAAATCGGGCCCAACGAGCTCCGTGGAAGCCACGCTGCTTCTCCGCTGAGATGGTGGGGTAGCTTCATGCCGCTGAGATGGTTGGTCGGCAGCTGCAAGTTCCTGTAGCTTTGTTATTCTTAATTTGAGCTTCTGCATTTTGCTCACCTCCGCTTTCCTCTTTCTCTCTCAGTTTCTGTAACCACCGCTGCCGGGAAACCCAACCACCCACAGAATGGAGCCTGGTGTGCCTCATGTTATTCATCCAGGGTGCTCAAGATTCCCGAGGGCCTCAGTCAGCTCGTCCTTCTCTTTGTCGGGAATGAACGTCCCTACCTGCGCTATGGCGATATATTCCTGAAGCTTCGTGATGGGTATTGCAAGTTGCTCGTCCGTCCAACGACACTCCCCTGTTTCTGGGTCCAAAGTTCCCCCAACCCCGAAGAACCAGGTCCTTGAACGGTTTGGCCAGTTCAATGTCGCTGGTTCGACCCCTTTAGCAAGCAGGTCTTGCTCAGCTTTGTCCCGCAGCGGTCGGGCTTTGTAGTAGCCACCTGACCCCGTGAGATGGTGATACTTCTTCTTTGCAGCATTTTTCTTGTTTGTCTCTGACCTTTTCTTACCCTTATCCGATTTCTTGTAGGCCACAAATGCGGGCCATTGGTCTCTTATCTTCTCCTATCGGCCTTTGAATTCTGGAGTCTTCCCTTTGTAGACAAACTTTGTGTTCAACTCTTTCTTCCAGTTCTTAAATAGATTTGCCATCTTCTTAAGAGAAAACGCCTTGATCTTTGGCTCTATAACTGGCTTATTCGGATCCTCCTCCGGCGAAGGGTGAAATTTGCCTTCAGCAAGGTCCAAAGATCATCTTTCTGTCTATCCTGGACATAAGAAACTTCAGGGTCGTCCTTACTCTTATTCCATTGCTGGACACTGATCGGGATGCTGTTCCTAACAATAGCTCCGCACTGAGCAACAAATGTGTCCTTGGTCCGCTTGGGTTCAATTGGTTGACCATCGTTCACGTTTTCTTCGATCATGAACCTTTCATCCTGGCGCAACCTTTTCTTCAGGCCTCGTCTCGTTACGGAAGTTTGGCTCGATCTGGAGGGCTATAAAAGAGAAGGAAGCGTTAATATATGTACATACGAAAACAATTAATGCATCAATTATTCAGCATAGGCTTAATTAATATAAATACCTCGCCGGACTTTGCAAGAGCTCCCTCCCCCGTTCGGTCACCGGAGCTGTCACGATGGTCTCCTTCTTCCTCCGACATTCGGTCACCGGAGCCGTCATGATCATGTCCTTCCTCCTCCATTGTTCGATCACCGGAGCCATCATCCTCTCCTTCCTGACCATCGGTGTCGTTGAGAAACGACAAGACATCATGCCCGTCGCGGATTATATCCCCTAACAACTCTTCTTGTTCCAAGTCTCTTTGATCCATAGTTTCTGCAAATATTACAACATGGCAATATGCAAACATGAGAGATGGATATATTTTTAAGCAATTTGAGAGCATGAAAAGAACAAGATACAGTAGGCCAAAATTGCAAACAAGGGCATGGATAGATAGAGCATAACATGGTCTTCAAAACATGATTACTGAACATCTCCAAAATATGCATAGATTTGATGGTAGCATCAAGTAAACATGGCATCATAATATAACAGATTCATACTTGGCAGAATTTACTAAGTCTCTGAAAACAACAAATAGTGAGTAGACCACTTTGCAAGCTTGTGCTAGTCACCACAGGGCGTATCATTAGAAATGGATCACATCATTGCAAAGATGACATGATTATGCTCCTAAAACATGTAGGCATGTTGCTCAAAAGAAAATCACACAAAATGCTATGAAAAAGACAAAATGCTATGAAGAGCAGAACATTTTGACATATTACACACTCCAAGTTTTCATATATATATATATATATATATATATATATATATATATATATATATATATATCATCATCATCATCATCATTTTGCATATCATCATCATCCGGTTTGGGGTGGCTTCGAGAGTTTGTCGGGTAGGGGCGGGATGGGGTAGGAGATCGACAACGCTTTTTTTCTAGCTAGGGTTTGGGTGGCCTCGAGAGATCATCATGATGAAGTAACCACATTGGTCATTTGGTCACCCAACTCCTCATTTTGTTATTTTGTTATTTTGTTATTTGGTTGTTTTAGTTTGCTATTAAAGTTTCTAACAAAAAAATTCTTTGTGAAAATTCTTTTTGCTATTAATGTTTCTAACAAAAAATACTTTGATAATTTAGGTTGCATAAATTTTATAAAAATTTAGTTTAAAAAATACTAGAGGTTTATAAAATCTTTTTAGTCGATTCCTTTTGCTATTAGAGTTTTATAAAAAAAATTAGTTGATTCTTTTTGCTATTGAAGAATATTATAGTTTTGTTTTAGTTGATTATTTTTAGTTCATTCTTTTTGCTATTAAGTTTCATAAAAGTTTTCTAGTTCATTCATTTTGCTATTAGTTCATCTTTGAGCTAAATGACCCTGAAATTGAAAAGCACTTCAAATGAACTCTAAAAAGGATCAAAGTTGGCATGGTATGATCATTTCACCCACATAGCATGTTCAAAAGAGTTGATAGGGTTACGACAAAAACTGGATGCACTTTGTGTACAAAATGGACAATCTCTTTCGAAGTATTAGGGTTTGGGATGAAAACTCATCGTTACAAAGGGATTTCATTTTTTTGAACTTATTTGAACTCCAGACTTTTTGTGTATTCAAAATGCACCATTCAAAGACACATCATCAATTTTCAGCCCTTTCTGACTTCATTTGGTATTTTTCATGCATTTACTGATTTTTTGAGCTAAATGACCCTGAAATTGAAAAGCACTACAAATGAACTCTGAAAAGGTTGAAAGTTGGCATGGTATCATCATTTCACCCACATAGCATGTTCTAAAAAGTTGAGAGGGTTACGGCAAAAACTGGATGCACTTCGTGTACAAAATAGACAATCTCTTTCGAAGTATCACGGTCTTGGAGCGCGATAAAATCATGATTTTTTACATGGTGTGGGCACATGTGATATAGGACGGATGGTAATTTTCATAAGTTTTGGTGATGCAGAAGCACCTGAACAGTTCCCTCTAAGCAGATTTACCTATTTTTTGAGCTAAATGACCCTAAAATTGGCAAGCACTACAAATGAGGTCTGAAAAGGTTGAAAGTTGGCATGGTGTCATCATTTCACCCACATAGCATGTGCTAAAAAGTTGAGAGGGTTACAGCAAAAGCTGGACGCACTTCGTCTAAAGAGCTTTGTGAAGTTTGTAAACATGATTAGGTTTCTTGGGATTAACAAAGCTAGGGGGTTGTTTAACATAATCTTCCTCCTCAATTTCACCGTTGAGAAAAGCACTTTTAATGTCCATTTGGTATAAAGTGATATCATGGTGATTGTCATAAGCTAGTAAGATGCGAATGGACTCAAGTCTAGCAACGGGGGCATATGTCTCACCATAGTCCATACCTTCGACTTGAGTGTAGCCTTGAGCGACGAGATGGGCCTTGTTGCGTACAACTTGTCCATTTTCATCTTGCTTATTCTGGAACACCCACTTGGTTCCAATGACATTTTGATCATCGTTGGACATCTCAACCAATGTCCATTCTTGATTTCTCTCAAAGTTGTGTAGTTCTTCGTGCATAGCATTTATCCAATCCGGATCCTCAAGAGCTTCTTCAACCTTCATAGGTTCAACATTAGAAATGAATGAGTAATGTTCACAAAAGTTAGACAAACGAGATTTAGAGTGAGTGATTCTCCTAGTTTGAATGTCGTTGAAGATTTGTTCAACGGGGTGATCTCTTGAGATTCTTGCTCTAACTCGTGAGAACTTTTGCTTGGGTTGGGGTGGAACATCCTCATCATGATCTCAACACATGAATAGGTGGTTCTCTCTCAGAAAATGAATGGTGGAAGTGTAGGTACGTTCCGATGGCTCTCTTGCAGATGAAGAGGGGGTGGAGGGGTATATATAGCCTCCACACAAAAATCCAACCATTACACACATTTGACCCAAATCTGTGAGACCGAATAGAAGAACTCGGTGGCACCAAAAGGTTCAAACAATGTTAGGAATCTTAGTGGGACCGACTGGAACAACTCGATGAGACTGATGTGCTAGGGCTTAGGGCAAACTCCATCTTGGTTGGACCAACTGCATCAACTCGGTGAGACCAAAGTGAACAAATGGTACACAGAGAGTCTATGAAGCCAACTCGGTGAGACCGATTGCATGAACTCGGTGAGACCGAAATAAATGCAACTGATCGTAGAGCGTTGGCAAGGCCATCCCGGTGAGACCGAGATGCGTATCGGTCAGACCGAACTGTTAGGGTTTCTAGCAGGGGATATGTCATATGAACTCGGTAGGTCCGGGTCAGAACGATCGGTGTGGCCGAGTTGTAGTTTACGGTTTTGACATATTTGGATGGAGAGAGTGGCTGAGGGTTCAGGAGCAATATCGAGCATGTAATCATTAAGCAACACCTCATCCCCTTTTAATAGTATTGGCTTTCCTATGGACTCAATGCGATCTTGGATCACTAAAACATAAATGAAGAGTCTTTAGCTTTTGCCAATCTTTGTCCTTAGCATTTCGAAGGGGTTCCACATCCTCCTGTCAAGGCCACTCCATTGTTGAACTTATCAGAAATATACTAGATAAAATTGTCAATCCAACAAGAGATATGTTGGCATTAATTAGCAAAATCACCTAGGGAGCACTTGTGCTTTCAAATCCTCCTATAGAAACCAGCATGACCAAGGAAACTACGAATACCTTTAATATCTTTAGGAAATGGCATTTTCTCAATTGCATCAACTTTAGCTTTATCCACCTCAATACCTCGTTCAAAAATTTTATGCCCCAAGACAATGCCTTCATTAACTTCTCCCAATTCAAGACAAGATTAGTTTGTTCACATCTCTGCAAAACTCGATTAAGGTTGCTTAAGCAATCATCAAAATAAGTTCCATAAACGGAAAAATCATCCATGAAAACCTCAACAATCTTTTCATAAAAATTAGAGAATATAGCATTCATACATCTTTGAAAGGTAGAAGGTGCATTACTTAAACCAAAGGGAATACACCTATAAGAATAGGTTCCAAAAGGGCAAGTAAATGTGGTTTTCTCTTGATCAGGTTGTGAAACATGTATTTGAGAAAAAACCAGAATATCCATCAAGACAGAAAAAGTGTGTGTGCTTAGATAATCTTTATTGCATTTGATCAATGAAAGGCAAAGGGTAATGATCTTTTCTAGTTGCTTCATTTAATTTTCTAAAATCAATTGCCATTCTTTAGCCAGTAACAATTCTTTGCGGGATAAGTTCATTTTTATAATTAGGAACAACAGTAATACCTTCCTTCTTAGAGACACAATGAACAAGAATTGCCCATCTACTATTAGCTATGGGATAGATTAAACCTGCCTCCAAAGCTTTAATACTTCAGTTCTTACCACTTCTTTCATCTTAGGATTCAATCATCATTGGTGATCAACAACGGGTATAGCATCGGGTTCCATATTAATCTTGTGTTGACAGAGAGTGGGACTAATGACCTTAAGATCATTGAGAGTATATCCAATAGCAGCATGGTGCTTCCTCAGAATTTTTAATAGTATTTCGTCTTGATATTCTAAAAGGTTATCACTAATAATAACAAGATATATCTTTTTCTCATCAAGATAAGCATATTTCAAGGTGTCAAGTAATTACTTTAATTCAAACACAGGATCACCTTTAGGTGGAGGAGGTCCTCCTAGAGTTCCAATAGGCAAATTGTGTTTAAGGAGAGGTCGTTGTTCAAATAATATTTTATCTATTTTAGTTCTTTCACCCAAGTGCATATCATTTTCATGATCGAGCAAATATTATTCTAGTGGAATCAGTAGGAGGCATGCCAATAGAAACAAGACCAATTATTTTATCTTTGCTAGGTAATTCTTTATCCTGAGGTTGTATACGGTATTTATAGAAATTAAACTCATGAGACTCATCACCAAAACTAACACTCACAGTTTGTTTTTCACAATCTATCTTATCATTGACAGTGTTAAAGAAAGGTCTACCAAAGATAATGGGACAAAAGTCATCTTGTGGGGAACCAAGGACAAGAAAATCAGTAGGATATTTTATTTTCCCACACAAGACTTAAACATCTCTAACAATCCCAAGTGGTGTGATGGTATCTCTATTAGCAATTTGAATAGTAACATCTATGTCTTCTATTTCAGCGGGTGCTATATCATTCATATTTTCTTGGTATAAAGTGACAGGAATAACACTCACACTAGCACATAAATCACATAAACCATGATAGCAATGATCTCCTATTTTAACTGAGACAACATGCATGCCAACCACAGGTCTATGTTTATCTTTTTCATCGGGTTTGGCGATTCTAGCAGCTTCACCACAGAAGTAAATAACATGCCCATCTATATTTTCAACCAAGAGATCTTTAACCATAGCAACACTAGCTTCCACTTTAATTTGCTCAGGGGGTTTTTGGTGCTTTAATATTACTTTTGCACCACATCTGATACCTTAGCATGTTCCTTTATCCTAACAGGGAAAGGTGTTTTTTCAATATAAGCAGTAGGCACAACTGGATCAACATTGTAAATGATAGTTTGATCTTTAACTATGAGCATTTCTTCAATTTATTCTTTAATAGGTGGATGATATTTAAACAACTTATCCTTAGGGAGATCAACATGAGTAGCAAATGATTCACAGATAGAGGATGCTATCTTAGAGTCAAGTCCATATTTAGTGCTAAACTTGTTAAAAGCATCGGTATTCATAAAAGATTTAACACAATCAAACTCAAGCTTAATACCTCACGCTTTACCTTCATAAAGTTCCCAATCTCCAGAGTTGCGTTTAATTCTTTCCAAAAGATACCACCGAATTCAATAGTTTTCTTCATAAAAGAACCAGTACAAGAAGTATCGAGCATGGATTGGTCATCACGAGAAAGCCGAGCATAAAAATTCTGAATAATAATTTCTCTCGAGAGATCATGATTGGGGCATGAATATAACATTGACTTAAGCCTCCCCCAATATAGAGCGATACTTTCTCCTTCACGAGGCAAAAAATTATATATATAATTCCAATCACGATGAACTAGATGCATAGTAAATTTTTTGGTGAAGTTCCAATTTCAATCGATGCCAGTTCCAAGACCCAACATCATCGCGTAGCCAATACCATGTCAATGATTTTCCCTTCAAAGATAAAGAGAAAACCTTCTTCTTAACTTCATCTCCGGGTAAACCTACAAGCTTAAATAATCCACAAATTTCATCCACATGTATAAGATGCATATCAGGATGTTGAGTTCCGTCTCCTGCATAAGGATTAACTAGAAGTTGTTCTATCATACCCAAAGGAATTTCATAACCAATATTTTTAGTAGGTGCAGTAGGTTGAGGGGCAACTAATTGTGCTTCCAGTCGAGGTGAACATACCCGGAACAAACCCCTCAAAGGATTGTTTTCCATAATGACAAGTGACAATAAATTTCAGCACATAATATAAATTTTCCTTACCGAATTCCACTTACCAATAGTGTTTCACTCCGCGGCAACGGTGCCAGAAAAGAGTCTTGATGACCCACAAGTATAGGGGATCAATTGTAGTCCTTTCGATAAGTAAGAGTGCAAACCCAACGAGGAGCAGAAGGAAATGAAAAGCGGTTTTCAGCAAGGTAATGTCTGCAAGCACTGCAATTATCTGTAATAGGTATTTTCATAACAAGATAATTTGTAATGAGAAAGTAATGGTAATGGTAAATAAGGTGCAGAAAGGTAGCCCAATCCTTTTGTGGCAAAGGACAGGCCAAAACGGTCTCTTATAATAAGCAAAGCGTTATTGAGGGCACACGGGAATTTCATCTAGCCACTTTCATCATGTTGGTTTGATTCGTGTTTGCTACTTTGATAATTATATGTGGGTGGACCGGTGCTTGGGTGTTGTTCTTAATTGAACAAACCTCCCACTTATGATTAACCCCCTCTCAAGCATCCACAACTATTAGAAAAGTATTAAGATAAAACCTAACCATAACATTAAACATATGGATACTACTGCAGGATGCTGCTAATGCGACACTACAATCAGAGACCCTTCAACGAAACCGTGTGCAATGCCATAATTACAAACAGTGGTGTAAAAAACTGTCAAAAAAGGTGCAAAACGATTGTGATGGATGATGCATCAAACACAGTTCAGATTTTAGTTGCGTGTGTGATTAGGGGCATACGGTTGATCTGTACGAACTGTCTATGATGTGACAGAACAATAGAAATGGGCAGCTAGATCAAGGTGTGTGCGATATACGGCATACAGTTCACTCCGATGAACCGTTTGCAATGATTGAGATGAACACAAACGATTCGTCGTAACAAGATGTGTGTGATACCCGGCAAACAGGTCGGTAATCAGAATTGTGTGCGATCATTATAGACAGCCCATACGGTCTTTTTTTTTGTGAATTGTGAGCTCATCAGGGCACACAGTTCAACAAACCAACCTGTGGGTGATAATGTAGAAGATCTCTGTCAAATACATATTACTAACCGTCTGCGATGAGATTGACAGGATAAACAGAGATATATACAGTCTGCTTAATTTAGTCCTTCTTCTTCTTGTTGTTGTTGTTGTTGTTGTTGTTGTTGTTGTTCTTGTTGTTAGATGGCCCGGCGACATCGTCTTGGCGAGGACGCTTCTTGCCGCTGACCATTGACTTTTCATCGCCGTCGTCATCGTCGTTGCTGTCGTCGTCCTCCTCCTCCTGATTCGACCATTCCTCCTCCTCATCATCATCGTCCTCTTCTTCGTCCTCCGACGGCTCGTCGTCCGTCTAGTTGTCGTCTGACGACTCCGGAGGCGGCGCCCCTTCCATGAATCGGATATAATCAAGGTCTGGGCTCAACACCGGACTCATGGAAGACGAGTGGGATGATTCCGATGTTGACCTATCATCAGGTGCTAGACTGCTGGCCGAACTGTCGTCCTCGCTGTCGCTCGACGTGGCTGTAGAGTGTGTGCTAGTGTGTAGCGCGGCCTACCGGGGACGATGAAGATGGTGGACACTTAAGAGGGGTATACAGAGAAGAGGAACTTCCAATTGAAGCGGGTTTTTTTGCGTGCGCGGGGGAGGGGGGATTGAAGCAGGGGTTGACGTATATCTAACCGCTAATATTATCAACCGCAATTATTTGTACCCAGTCGCTCCAAATTCCCGGGGTTGCACATGACTCCTATTGGCTATTTGGCTAGTTTCCTTTTTCAGGACAAAAGCAAGGAACGAGTTTTGGGATTATGCACAGGTACCGGTACGAATGGAGTAGGACAGTTGGCTAGAAATACATTGAGCTCTTCTTATTGATAAAGCCAGTAATAATCAAACTAGAAAGGAAAAGAAAAATATCTGCACGAATCTCTGCGTAACATCAATGGCATAGGACCTAGATGTGCATTACTTAGAGCACATCTAGATGTGCTTTAACAATACTGTCAAACAAAACCGCTAATCATCATTGCAAACAGCGCATAGAACATGGCTAATGCGACAACCACAACTACACATGCTAGTTCCTTCTTGTCTCTTGCTTTCATCTGTTGCCTGTGATTCATTCTTTCTTGCTTCATCGTACTGATTGTACATTCCAGATCAGCCAGTTTCTTCTTCAGCTTTACGTTATCTTCTGTGAGCTTGGTGATAACACTCCGAGCCCTGCCATGCCATTCTTCATCTAGCCAGTTAACAAAGTAACAAGCCTCATATCCCTGCCAATGTTAAATAGTATTCAGGATGAGCGGTGGCATTAAGTGAGTAAAATGATGAACTTAATTAGCACTAACCTCTAAGGGGCAACTTAGAATCCGCCTACCAATGTCGAATCCCTCCGTGCATACACATCGAGCGGGAGTGTGCCCATGCACACAATTCAGCTTTTGGTACTTCTCGATGGCGCAAAACTCGGAGTCGAACTCGTGTTGCGAGAGTCTGGAGTCATGCTCCGGATCTGGCAGCAGATCGCTTTCCTTGGGGGGGGAGGGGGGTCATTCAGGACGGATTCAACAAGGAGCTATACTTTGGACATGCTAAAAAAGATCGGGATAGATTGGAACCTGACAGGACGATTTGGATTCGTAGTACACCTGCCTTCTGATGACCTTAGGCAAGCGCTCGGCGGCGATACGAGCAGGAGTAGCCGCACCGAAATCATCAGCACCACTCGTCTGCATTCCCCCAATGTCAGTGGCACGCGAGGGAATTTGGAGGCTATGTAGGGATTTGGGGGGAATGGGGAAACTGTGGAGATAAGCTAACGGTCGGGAACTACTTATGGCACTATATATTGTATACGGCACACTGTTTATACATGTCGTTTGTGTTAGGTATTACAACGTCACACATGATTTCCGCGCAAAACCGTGTGAGAAGACAACGTAGGTTAGATACGGTTGACGTTACATAACTGTACGTGATGTACTACCCTGTCTATATAATTGATTTATGGTGAGATATCGTGTAAACAGCCGCTATGCGGATATATCCGTAAAAAAACAGCCGCTCTACATATAGAGATGGCGGCAGCGGCCTAGGAAGCGGCTACCGGAGAAGAGGTCAATCCTCGGTCGATGGGCGGTGGCGGCGTCATAGGAGGTCAATCCTCGGTCTGCGGCGGGAGATAGGAGGAGCTCAACCATCCAGGTCGGCGGCGGCGTGATTCGAGCACATCTATCGCAGTCGATGGCGGGATAGTGGAGGTCGAACTTCAGGCGGCAGCCGCACTAAGCTTTGCTCCTCAATCCTGCTGTCTCGGCGTGCCACCGCATCGCGCTTGTTTGTCTGCTGGGTGGAGGTCGCCCCGCAGCTAATTAATTAAGGTATTATTTTCATGAGTGGCTTAATTAAGGTATTCAATTCCTAAGGGTAGTGTTCTACTAGTACTCTGCGTGTAAATTGACTGGCCATTAATTTTTTTCATTGCACGTCTGGATAGCAACATGGAGCGCCCTCAGTAATTATGAAAATAAAACCTTGTGATTTATGCACGCATCCTTGGGCAGCAGTTAATCCGTGTATTAACGTTGTTGTTTTGTTTTTAATTACCATTCATGTGCTGCAGATGGAACGATCTCGATGGATGAAGAATCAGAAAAATGAAGATTTTATCAGTGTCGTGACAGAGTTCATGAATTTGGCTGAAAGTACAAAGAGGAGAATTGGTGATGCGGATTACATCCTGTGTCCATGTACTGATTGTGCCAATACAGAGTCACATGAAGTTGCAGATGTCCAAATGCACTTAGTCTCTAGGGGATTCATGGACGGATATACATGTTGGACCAGACACGGTGAAGAGGAGGTCATGGATGAAGATACCCAGGGCAGCGAGATGCCAAACCCCGATCAGTGTCACATGGATGTTGAATCTAACATCGGGGCAGAGGCGTCAAACTACCAATGGAACACCGGAAAGCCGAAACGCCCACTGAAAAACCAACACGTCGACGCAGATGACGACGATCTTGATATGCCAGATTTTGCTGCTATGATTGCAGATTTCAAGGGCCCAACAAAGGATATGATTGGGTACAAGGATATTCCAACCATTGATGCGGACTCCAGGAAAGAATTGTATCCAGGTTGCAAAAAGAAATATTCCAAGTTGAGTGCCACCCTGACACTTCTCAGATTTAAAGCAGCAAACGGTCTATCAAACAATGGCTTCACAGAGATGTTAGGTCTTTTCAAAGAAATTCTTCCGAAAGATAATGTGCTCCCCAGAAGCACGGATGAAAGCGAAGAAAATTGTTTACCCATTGGAACTTGAAGTACAGAAGATACACGCTTGTGTGAATGATTGTATATTGTGCCGTGGTGAGTACAAAGATTTGCGTGCATGTACCACATGTTGGGGAACGTTGCAGAAAATTAAAAATTTTCCTACGGTTTCACCAAGATCCATCTATGAGTTCATCTAGCAACGAGTATTCAGATTAGATAGCATCTACATACCACTTTGTAGATCGCAACGGAAGCGTTCGAGTGAACGTGGATGAGGTAGTTGTACTTGTCGTGATCCAATTCACCGATGATCTAGTGCCGAACGGACGGCACCTCCGCGTTCAACACACGTACGGGACGGGAGACGTCTCCTCCTTCTTGATCCAGCAAGGCAAAGGAGAGGTTGGGGAAGAAGGCTCCAGCAGCAGCACGGCGGCGTGGTGATGGTGGAACTGCAGTACTCCGGCAGGGCTTCGCCGTGCACTTACGGAGGAGGAGGAGGTGTTGGAGAGGGAGAGGAAGGAGCCAGGGCATTAGGGTGCGCAGCCCCCTCCCCTGCCCCCCTTTTATATAGGCCTCTTGGGGGGGCGCCGGCCCTGGGAGATCCAATCTCCCAAGGGGGCGGCGGCCAGGGAGGTTTCCCTCCCCCCCAAGCAATCTAGGAGGTGCCTTCCACCACCAGGACTCCTCCTAGATGGAACCCTAGGCGCATGGGCTCTTTGGGGCTGGTTCCCCTTGGCCCAAGCAGGCCAAGGCGCACCCCCTAAGGCCCATGTGGCCCACCAGGGCAGGTGGTCCCACCTGGTGGACCCCCGGGACCCCTCCGGTGGTCCCGGTACAATACCGATAACACCGAAACTTGTCCCGATGGCCAAAATAGCACTTCCTATATATAATTCTTTACCTCCGGACCATTCCGGAACTCCTCGTGACGTCCGGGATCTCATCCGGGACTCCGAACAACATTCGGGTTACTGCATATTCATATCTTCACAACCCTAGCGTCACCGAACCTTAAGTGTGTAGACCCTACGGGTTCGGGAGACATGCAGACATGACCGAGACGGCTCTCGGGCAATAACCAACAGCAGGATCTGGATACCCATGTTGGCTCCCACATGCTCCACGATGATCTCATCGGATGAACCACGATGTCAAGGATTCAATTAATCCCGTATACGATTCCCTTTGTCAATCGGTATTTTACTTGCCCGAGATTCGATCGTCGGTATCCCAGTACCTCGTTCAATCTCGTTACCGGAAAGTCACTTTTCTCGTTACCGTAATGCATGATCCCGTGATCAAACACTTTGGTCACATTGAGCTCATTGTGATGATGCATTACCGAGAGGGCCCGGTGATACCTCTCCGTCAAGCGGAGTGACAAATCCCAGTCTCGATCCATGTCAACCCAACAGACACTTTCAGAGATACCCGTAGCATACCTTTATAGTCACCCAGTTACGTTGTGACATTTGGCATACCCAAAGCACTCCTACGGTATCCGGGATTTACACGATCTCATGGTCTAAGGAAAGGATACTTGACATTGGATAACTCTAGCAAACGAACTATGCGATCTTATGCTATGTTTAGGATTGGGTCTTGTCCATCACATCATTCTCCTAATGATGTGATCCCGTTATCGATGACATCCAATGTCCATAGTCAGGAAACCATGACTATCTGTCGATCAACGAGCTAGTCAACTAGAGGCTCACTAGGGACATGTTGTTGTCTGTTATTCACACATGTATTACGATTTCCGGATAACACAATTATAGCACGAATAAAGACAATTATCATGAATAAGGAAATATAATAATAATGCTTTTATTATTGCCTCTAGGGCATATTTCCAACAGTCTCCCACTTGCACTAGAGTCAATAATCTAGTTACATTGTGATGAATCGAACACCCATAGAGTTCTGGTGCTGATCATGTTTTGCCTTAGGGAGAGGTTTAGTCAACAGATCTGCGACATTCAGATCCGTGTGCACTTTACAAATTTCTATGTCTCCATCTTGAACATTTTCACGAATGGAGTTGAAGCGACGCTTGATGTGCCTAGTCTTCTTGTGAAACCTGGGCTCCTTTGCAAGTGCAATAGCTCCAGTGTTGTCACAGAAGAGCTTGATTGGCCCCGACGCATTGGGTATGACTCCGAGGTCGGTGATGAACTCCTTCACCCAAATTGCTTCATGTGCTGCCTCTGAGGCTGCCATGTACTCCGCTTCACATGTAGATCCTGCCACGACGCTTTGCTTGCAACTGCACCAGCTTACTGCCCCACCATTCAAAATATACACGTATCCGGTTTGTGACTTAGAGTCATCCAGATCTGTGTCGAAGCTAGCATCGACGTAACCTTTTACGACGAGCTCTTCGTCACCTCCATAAACGAGAAACATTTCCTTGGTCCTTTTCAGGTACTTCAGGATATTCTTGACCGCTGTCCAGTGTTCCTTGCCGGGATTACTTTGGTACCTTCCTACCAAACTTGCAGCAAGGTTTACATCGGGTCTGGTACACAGCATGGCATACATAATAGAACCTATGGCTGAGGCATAGGGGATGACGCTCATCTCTTCTATATCTTCTGCCGTGGTCGGACATTGAGCTGAGCTCAATTTCACACCTTGTAATACAGGTAAGAACCCTTTCTTAGATTGATCCATATTGAACTTCTTCAATATTTTATCAAGGTATGTTCTTTGTGAAAGACCTATGAGGCGTCTCGATCTATCTCTATAGATCTTGATGCCTAATATATAAGAAGCTTCTCCAAGGTCCTTCATTGAAAAACTTTTATTCAAATAGGCCTTAATGCTGTCCAAGAGTTCTATATCATTTCCCATCAAAAGTATGTCGTCTACATATAATATGAGAAATGCTACAGAGCTCCCACTCACTTTCTTGTAAACACAGGCTTCTCCATAAGTCTGTGTAAACCCAAACGCTTTGATCATCTCATCAAAGCGAATGTTCCAACTCCGAGATGCTTGCACCAGCCCATAAATCGAGCGTTGGAGCTTGCATACCTTGTCAGCATTCTTAGGATCGACAAAACCTTCCGGCTACATCATATACAATTCTTCCTTAAGGAAACCATTAAGGAATGCCGTTTTGACGTCCATTTGCCATATCTCATAATCGTAGTATGCGGCAATTGCTAACATGATTCGGACGGACTTCAGCTTTGCTACCGGTGAGAAAGTCTCATCGTAGTCAATTCCTTGAACTTGTCGATAACCCTTAGCGACAAGCCGAGCTTTATAGATGGTCACATTACCATCCGCGTCTGTCTTCTTCTTAAAGATCCATTTATTTTCTATGGCTCACCGTTCAACGGGCAAGTCAGTCAAAGTCCATACTTCGTTTTCATACATGGATCCTATCTCGGATTTCATGGCTTCCAGCCATTTGTCGGAATCCGGGCCCGCCATTGCTTCCTCATAGTTCGAAGGTTCACCGTTGTCTAACAACATGATTTCCAAGACAGGGTTGCCGTACCACTCTGGTGCGGAACGTGTCCTTGTGGACCTTCGAATTTTAGTAGGAGCTTGATCAGAAGCATCTTGATCATCATCATTAATTTCCTCTCTAGACGGTGCAGGCTCCTCAGAAACGTTTTCTTGAGTTTTGCCATTTTCCGGTTCAAGAGGTAACACTTCATCAAGTTCTACTTTCCTCCCACTTACTTCTTTCGAGAGAAACTCTTTCTCTAGAAAGGATCCATTCTTGGCAACAAAGATCTTGCCTTCGGATCTGAGGTAGAAGGTATACCCAACAGTTTCTTTAGGGTATCCTATGAAGACGCATTTTTCCGATTTGGGTTCGAGCTTTTCAGGTTGAAGTTTCTTGACATAAGCATCGCATCCCCAAACTTTTAGAAACGACAGCTTAGGTTTCTTCCCAAACCATAATTCATACGGTGTCATCTCAACGGATTTCGACGGAGCCCTATTTAAAGTGAATGCGGCAGTCTCTAAAGCATAGCCCCAAAAAGATAGCGGTAAGTCGGTAAGAGACATCATAGATCGCACCATATCTAATAGAGTGCGATTACGACGTTCGGACACACCATTACGCTAAGGTGTTCCAGGCGGCGTGAGTTGTGAAACTATTCCACATTTTCTTAAGTGTGTGCCAAATTTGTGACTCAAGTATTCTCCTCCACGATCTGATCGTAGAAACTTGATCTTTCTATCACGTTGATTTTCAACCTCACTCTGAAATTCCTTGAACTTTTCAAAGGTCTCAGACTTGTGTTTCATCAAGTAGATATACCCATATCTACTCAAGTCATCAGTGAGGGTGAGAACATAACGATAGCCACCGCGAGCCTCAACACTCATTGGACCGCACACATCGGTATGTATGATTTCCAATAAGTTGGTTGCTCGCTCCATTGTTCCTGAGAACGGAGTCTTGGTCATTTTACCCATGAGGCATGGTTCGCACGTGTCAAATGATTCATAATCAAGAGACTCTAAAAGTCCATCTGCATGGAGCTTCTTCATGCGTTTGACACCTATGTGACCAAGGCGGCAGTGCCACAAATATGTGGGACTATTGTTATCAACTTTAACTCTTTTGGTACTCACACTATGAATATGTGTATCATCACGTACGAGATTCATCAAGAACAAACCATTAACCATCGGAGCATGACCATAAAACATATCTCTCATATAAATAGAACAACCATTATTCTCGGATTTAAATGAGTAGCCATCTCGAATTAAGCGAGATCCAGATACAATGTTCATGCTCAAACTTGGCACTAAATAACAATTATTGAGGTTTAAAACTAATCCCGTAGGTAAATGTAGAGGCAGCGTGCCGACGGCGATCACATCGACCTTGGAACCATTCCCGACGCGCGTCGTCACCTCGTCCTTCGCCAGTCTCCGTTTATTCCGCAGCTCCTGCTTTGAGTTACAAATGTGAGCAACTGCACTGGTATCAAATACCCAAGAGCTACTACGAGTACTGGTAAGGTACACATCAATTACATGTATATCACATATACCTTTGGTTTTGCCGGCCTTCTTGTCCGCTAAGTATTTGGGGCAGTTCCGCTTCCAGTGACCACTTCCCTTGCAATAAAAGCACTCAGTTTCGGGCTTGGGTCCATTCTTTGGCTTCTTCCCGGCAACTTGTTTACCGGGTGCGGCAACTTCCTTGTCGTCCTTCTTGAAGTTCTTTTTACCCTTGCCCTTCTTGAACTTAGTGATTTTATTCACCATCAACACTTGATGCTCCTTCTTGATTTCTACCTCTGCTGATTTCAGCATAGCATATACCTCAGGAATGGTCTTTACCATCCCCTGCATATTGTAGTTCATCACAAAGCTCTTGTAGCTAGGTGGAAGCGACTGGAGGATTCTGTCAATGACCGCTTCATCCGGGAGATTAACTTCCAGTTGAGTCAAGCGGTTGTGCAACCCAGACATTTTGAGTATGTGCTCACTGACAGAGCCATTTTCCTCCATCTTACAGCTAAAGAATTTATCGGAGACTTCATATCTCTCGACCCGGGCATGAGCTTGGAAAACCATTTTCAGCTCTTCGAACATCTCATATGCTCCATGTCTCTCAAAACGTTTTTGGAGCCCCGGCTCTAAGCTGTAAAGCATGCCGCACTGAACGAGGGAGTAATCATCGCAGCGTGACTGCCAAGCGTTCATAACGTCTTGTTCTGCAGGGAGAATAGGTGCGTCACCCAGCGGTGCTCTTAGGACATAATCTTTCTTGGCAGCTATGAGGATGATCCTCAGGTTCCGGACCCAGTCCGTATAGTTGCTACCATTGTCTTTCAGCTTGGTTTTCTCTAGGAACGCGTTGAAGTTGAGGACTACGTTGGCCATTTGATCTACAAGACATATTGTAAATATTTAGACTAAGTTCATGATAATAAAGTTCATTTAATCAAATTATTTAATGAACTCCCACTTAGATAAACATCCCTCTTCTAGTCATCTAAGTATTACATGATCCGAGTCAACTAGGCCGTGTCCGATCATCACGTGAGACGGACTAGCCAACATCGGTGAACATCTTCATGTTGATCATATCTTCTATACGACTCATGCTCGACCTTTCGGTCTTCTGTGTTCCGAGGCCATGTCTGTACATGCTAGGCTCGTCAAGTCAACCTAAGTGTTTTGCGTGTGTAAATCTGGCTTACACCCGTTGTATGCGAACGTAAGGACCTATCACACCCGATCATCACGTGGTGCTTCGGAACGACGAACCTTAGCAACGGTGCACAGTTAGGGTGAACACTTTCTTGAAATTATTATGAGGGATCATCTTATTTACTACCGTCGTTCTAAGTAAACAAGATGCAAAACATGATAAACATCACATGCAATCAAATAATAAACGTGACATGATATGGCCAATATCACATAGCTCCTTTGATCTTCATCTTGGGGCTCCATGATCATCTTGTCACCGGCTTGACACCATGATCTTCATCATCATGATCTTCATCATCGTGTCTCCATGAAGTTGCTCGCCAACTATTACTTCTACTACTATGGCTAACGCGTTTAGCAATAAAGTAAAGTAATTTACATGGCGATTCTCAATGACACGCAGGTCATACAAAAAAAATAAAGACAACTCCTATGGCTCCTGCCGGTTGTCATACTCATCGACATGCAAGTCGTGATTCCTATTACAATAGCATGAACATCTCATACATCACATATAGATCATTCATCATACATCACAACTTTGGCCATATCATATCACAAAGCACTTGCTGCAAAAACAAGTTAGACGTCCTCTAATTGTTGTTGCAAGTTTTACGTGGCTGAATTAGGGTTCTAGCAAGAACGTTTTCTTACCTACGTAAAACCACAACGTGATTTGTCAACTTCTATTTAACCTTCATAAGGACCCTTTTCATCGAATCCGCTCCAACTAAAGTAGGAGAGACAGACACCCGCCAGCCACCTTATGCAACTAGTGCATGTTAGTCGGTGGAACCGGTCTCACGTAAGCGTACGTGTAAGGTTGGTCCGGGCCGCTTCATCCCACAATACCGCTGAAGCAAGATAAGACTAGTAACGGCAAGAAAAGTTGACAACATCTACGCCCACATCAAATTGTGTTCTACTCGCGCAAGAAGAACTACGCATAGACCTAGCTCATGATGCCACTGTTGGGGAACGTTGCAGAAAATTAAAAATTTTCCTACGGTTTCACCAAGATCCATCTATGAGTTCATCTAGCAACGAGTATTCAGATTAGATAGCATCTACATACCACTTTGTAGATCGCAACGGAAGCGTTCGAGTGAACGTGGATGAGGTAGTCGTACTTGCCGTGATCCAATTCACCGATGATCTAGTGCCGAACGGACGGCACCTCCGCGTTCAACACACGTACGGGACGGGAGACGTCTCCTCCTTCTTGATCCATCAAGGCAAAGGAGAGGTTGGGGAAGAAGGCTCCAGCAGCAGCACGGCGGCGTGGTGATGGTGGAACTGCAGTACCCCGGCAGGGCTTCGCCGTGCACTTACGGAGGAGGAGGAGGTGTTGGAGAGGGAGAGGAAGGAGCCAGGGCATTAGGGTGCGCAGCCCCCTCCCCTGCCCCCCTTTTATATAGGCCTCTTGGGGGGCGCCGGCCCTGGGAGATCCAATCTCCCAAGGGGGCGGCGGCCAGGGAGGTTTCCCTCCCCCCCCCCCAAGCCATCTAGGAGGTGCCTTCCACCACCAGGACTCCTCCTAGATGGAACCCTAGGCGCATGGGCTCTTTGGGGCTGGTTCCCCTTGGCCCAAGCAGGCCAAGGCGCACCCCCTAAGGCCCATGTGGCCCACCAGGGCAGGTGGCCCCACCTGGTGGACCCCCGGGACCTCTCCCGTGGTCCCGGTACAATACCGATAACACCGAAACTTGTCCCGATGGCCAAAATAGCACTTCCTATATATAATTCTTTACCTCCGGACCATTCCGGAACTCCTCGTGACGTCCGGGATCTCATCCGGGACTCCGAACAACATTCGGGTTACTGCATATTCATATCTTCACAACCCTAGCGTCACCGAACCTTAAGTGTGTAGACCCTACGAGTTCGGGAGACATGCAGACATGACCGAGACGGCTCTCGGGCAATAACCAACAGCGGGATCTGGATACCCATGTTGGCTCCCACATGCTCCACGATGATCTCATCGGATGAACCACGATGTCGAGGATTCAATTAATCCCGTATACGATTCCCTTTGTCAATCGGTATTTTACTTGCCCGAGATTCGATCGTCGGTATCCCAGTACCTCGTTCAATCTCGTTACCGGCAAGTCACTTTTCTCGTTACCGTAATGCATGATCCCGTGATCAAACACTTTGGTCACATTGAGCTCATTGTGATGATGCATTACAGAGAGGGCCCGGTGATACCTCTCCGTCAAGCGGAGTGACAAATCCCAGTCTCGATCCATGTCAACCCAACAGACACTTTCAGAGATACCCGTAGCATACCTTTATAGTCACCCAGTTACGTTGTGACGTTTGGCATACCCAAAGCACTCCTATGGTATCCGGGAGTTACACGATCTCATGGTCTAAGGAAAGGATACTTGACATTGGATAACTCTAGCAAACGAACTATGCGATCTTATGCTATGTTTAGGATTGGGTCTTGTCCATCACATCATTCTCCTAATGATGTGATCCCGTTATCGATGACATCCAATGTCCATAGTCAGGAAACCATGACTATCTGTCGATCAACGAGCTAGTCAACTAGAGGCTCACTAGGGACATGTTGTTGTCTGTTATTCACACATGTATTACGATTTCCGGATAACACAATTATAGCACGAATAAAGACAATTATCATGAATAAGGAAATATAATAATAATGCTTTTATTATTGCCTCTAGGGCATATTTCCAACACTACATGCAAGCATGCACGATACAAGCGTAGGAGAGCAAAGGACAATTAAAAATTGGAGGACGAGATCAAGACAGGAATCCCGTTCAAGGTTGTTTGGTACTTGCCTTTAATTCCAAGGTTGAGGTGTTTGTTTGCAAACCCTAGAGAGGCAAAGA
Organism: Aegilops umbellulata; assembly: GCA_032464435.1. Lineage (NCBI taxonomy): Eukaryota > Viridiplantae > Streptophyta > Magnoliopsida > Poales > Poaceae > Aegilops > Aegilops umbellulata. Next base: position 509,159,032 of record CP136055.1, read on the forward strand.
GGTTGCGGTGGCATCATGATGAGCGAATTGTGGATAGGTTTATGAGGCACCCGAAAGATGGGGCTCAGTGGGAATTAATCGACAACAAGTTTGAAAATTTTGCCAAGGATCCTAGAAGTATAAGGCTCAGGGAGTGTACTGACGGGATGAATCCTTTTGGCAATATGAGCACCAATCACAGCACATGGTCGGTGCTGTTGGAAATATGCCCTAGAGGCAATAATAAATTGATTATTATTATATTTCCTTGTTCATGATAATCGTTTATTATCCATGCTATAATTGTATTGATAGGAAACTCAGATACATGTGTGGATACATAGACAACACCATGTCCCTAGTAAGCCTCTAGTTGACTAGCTCGTTGATCAATAGATGGTTACGGTTTCCTGACCATGGACATTGGATGTCGTTGATAACGGGATCACATCATTATGAGAATGATGTGATGGACAAGACCCAATCCTAAGCATAGCACTAGATCGTGTAGTTCGTATGCTAAAGCTTTTCTAATGTCAAGTATCATTTCCTTAGACCATGAGATTGTGCAACTCCCGGATACCGTAGGAATACTTTGGGTGTGCCAAACGTCACAACGTAACTGGGTGGCTATAAAGGTACACTACGGGTATCTCTGAAAGTGTCTGTTGGGTTGGCACGAATCGAGACTGGGATTTGTCACTCCGTGTAAACGGAGAGGTATCTCTGGGCCCACTCGGTAGGACATCATCATAATGTGCACAATGTGATCAAGGAGTTGATCACGGGATGATGTGTTACGGAACGAGTAAAGAGACTTGCCGGTAACGAGATTGAACAAGGTATCGAGATACCGACGATCGAATCTCGGGCAAGTTCAATACCGCTAGACAAAGGGAATTGTATGTGGGATTGATTAAGTCCTTGACATCGTGGTTCATCCGATGAGATCATCGTGGAACATGTGGGAGACAACATGGGTATCCAGATCCCGCTGTTGGTTATTGACCGGAGAACGTCTCGGTCATGTCTGCATGTCTCCCGAACCCGTAGGGTCTACACACTTAAGGTTCGGTGACGCTAGGGTTATAGAGATATTAGTATGCGGTAACCCGAAAGTTGTTCGGAGTCCCGGATGAGATCCCGGACGTCACGAGGAGTTCCGGAATGGTCCGGAGGTAAAGAATTATATATAGGAAGTACTATTTCGGCCATCGGGACAAGTTTCGGGGTCATCGGTATTGTACCGGGACCACCCGAAGGGTCCCGGGGGTCCACCGGGTGGGGCCACCTGCCCCCGGGGGCCACATGGGCTGTAAGGGGTGTGCCTTGGCCTATATGGGCCAAGGGCACCAGCCCCAAGAGGCCCATGCGCCAAGAGATAGGAAAAAGGGGAGAGTCCTAAAGGGGGAAGGCACCTCCGAGGTGCCTTGGGGAGGATGGACTCCTCCCCACCCTTGGCCGCACCCTTCCTTGGAGGAAGGGGCAAGGGCTGCGCCTCCCCCTCTCCATTGGCCCTATATATAGTGGGGAAAAGGAGGAGCAAACCAATCTAAGGCCTGGCGCCTCCCTCTCCCTCCCGTGACACATCTCCCTCCTCCCGCGGCGCTTAGCGAAGCCCTGTTGGAATCCCGCTACTTCCACCACGCCGTCGTGCTGCTGGATCTCCATCAACCTCTCCCTCCTCCTTGCTGGATCAAGGCACGGGAGACGTCTCCGTTCCGTACGTGTGTTGAACGCGGAGGTGCCGTCCGTTCGGCACTAGGATCATCGGTGATTTGAATCACGACGAGTACGACTCCATCAACCCCGTTCTCTTGAACGCTTCCGCGCGCGATCTACAAGGGTATGTAGATCCACTCCTCCCTCGTTGCTAGATGACTCCATAGATTGATCTTGGTGACACGTAGGAAAATTTTGAATTTATGCTACGTTCCCCAACAGTGGCATCATGAGCTAGGTCTATTGCGTAGATTCTATGCACGAGTAGAACACAAAGTAATTGTGGGCGTTGATTTTGTTCAATATGCTTGCCGGTACTAGTCTTATCTTGATTCGGCGGCATCGTGGGATGAAGCGGCCCGGACCAACCTTACACGTAGTCTTACGTGAGACCGGTTCCACCGACAAACATGCACTAGTTGCATAAGGTGGCTGGCGGGTGTCTGTCTCTCCCACTTTAGTCGGATCGGATTCGATGAAAAGGGTCCTTATGAAGGGTAAATAGCAATTGGCATATCACGTTGTGGTTTTGCGTAGGTAAGAAACGTTCTTGCTAGAAACCCATAGCAGCCACGTAAAAAATGCAACAACAATTAGAGGACGTCTAACTTGTTTTTGCAGGGTATGCTATGTGATGTGATATGGCCAAAGGATGTGATGAATGATATATGTGATGTATGAGATTGATCATGTTCTTGTAATAGGAATCACGACTTGCATGTCGATGAGTATGACAACCGGCAGGAGCCATAGGAGTTGTCTTTATTTATTCATGACCTGCGTGTCAACATAAACGTCATGTAATTACTTTACTTTATTGCTAACCGTTAGCTGTAGTAGTAGAAGTAATAGATGACGTGACAACTTCAAGAAGACATGATGATGGAGATCATGGTGTCATGCCGGTGACGATGATGATCATGGAGCCCCGAAGATGGAGATCAAAAGGAGCAAAGTGATGATGGCCATATCATGTCACTATTTGATTGCATGTGATGTTTATCATGTTTATACATCTTATTTGCTTAGAACGACGGTAGTAAATAAGATGATCCCTTACAACAATTTCAAGAAGTGTTCTCCCCTAACTGTGCACCGTTGCTACAGTTCGTCGTTTCGAAGCACCACGTGATGATCGGGTGTGATAGATCCTTACGTTCACATACAACGGGTGTAAGACAGTTTTACACATGCAAAACACTTAGGGTTAACTTGACGAGCCTAGCATGTACAGACATGGCCTCGGAACACAGAAGACCGAAAGGTCGAGCATGAGTCGTATGGAAGATACGATCAACATGAAGATGTTCACCGACGTTGACTAGTCCGTCTCACGTGATGATCGGACACGGCCTAGTTGATTCGGATCATGTAATCACTTAGATGACTAGAGGGATGTCTATCTGAGTGGGAGTTCATAAGATGAACTTAATTATCCTGAACATAGTCAAAAGGTCTTCGCAAATTATGTCGTAGCTCGCGCTTCAGTTCTACTATTTAGATATGTTCCTGGAGAAAATTTAGTTGAAAGTTGATAGTAGCAATTATGCGGACTAGGTCCGTAGACTGAGGATTGTCCTCATTGCTTCTTAGAAGGCTTATGTCCTTAATGCACTGCTCAGTGTGCTGAACCTCGAACGTGGTCTATGGATGTTGCGAACATCTGACATACACGTTTTGATAACTACATGATAGTTCAGTTAAACGGTTTAGAGTTGAGGCACAGAAGACGGTTTTGAAACGTCGCGAAACATATGAGATGTTTCGAGGGCTGAAATTGGAATTTCAGGCTCGTGCCCGCGTCAAGAGGTATAAGACCTCCGACGATTTTCTTAGCCTACAAACTAAGGGAGAAAAGCTCAATTGTTGAGCTTGTGCTCAGATTGTCTGAGTACAAAAATCATTTGAATCAAGTGGGAGTTGATCTTCCAAGATGAGATAGTGATGTTTCTCCGAAGTCATTACCACCAAGCTGCTAGAGCTTCGTGATGAACTATGATATATCAGGGACATATATGATGATCCTTGAGATATTCGCGATGTTTGACACCGCAAAAGTAGATATCAAGAAGGAGCATCAATTGTTGATGGTTAGTGAAACCACTAGTTTCAAGAAGGGCAAGGGCAAGAAGGGATACTTCATGAAACGGTAAATCAGCTGCTGCTCTGGTGAAGAAACCCAAGGTTGAACCCAAACCCGAGACTAAGTGCTTCTGTAATAAGGGGAACAACCACTGGAGCGGAATTACCCTAGATACTTGGTAGATTAGAAGGCTGGCAAGGTCGATAGAAGTATATTGGATATACATTGTGTTGATGTGTACTTTACTAGTACTCCTAGTAGCACCAGGGTATTAGATACCGGTTCGGTTGCTAAGTGTTAGCAACTCGAAATAAAAGCTACGGAATAAACGGGGACTAGCTAAAGGTGAGCTGACGATATGTGTTGGAAGTGTTTCCAATGTTGATATGATCAAGCATCGCACGCTCCCTCTACCATTGAAATTGGTGTTTGCGTTGAGCATAGACGTGATTAGATTATGTCTATCGCAATACGGTTATTCATTTAAGGAGAATAATGGTTACTCTGTTTGTTTGAATAATACCTTCAATGGTCTTACACCTAAAATGAATGGTTTATTGAATCTCGATCGTAGTGATACACATGTTCATACCAAAAGATAGTAATGATAGTACCACCTACTTGTGGCACTGCCACGTAAGTCATATCGGTATAAAACGCATGAAGAAGCTCCATGTTGATGGATCTTTGGACTCACTCATTTTTGAAAGGTTTGAGACATGCGAACCATGTCTGTTGGTGTATATGCGTGAAGAAAATCCATGCAAATGGACCGTTTGAACTCACTTGATTTTGAATCACTTGAGGCATGCAAATCATACCACATGGGCGAGATGACTGAAAGCCTCGGTTTCAGTAAAATGGAACTAGAAAGCAAATTGTTGGAAGTAATACATTTGGATGTGTGCAGTCCAATGAGTGCTGATGCATGTAGTGGATATCGTTATGTTCTTTCTTCACAGATGATTTGAGTAGATGTTGAGTGCATTTACTTGATGAATCACGAGTCTGAATTATTGAAAGGTTCAAGTAATTTCAGTGTGAAGTTGAAAGATCGTCGTGACAAGAGGATAAAAGATCTATGATATGATCATAGAGATGAATATCTGAATTACGAATTTGGCACAGAATTAAGACATTGTGGAAATTGTTTCACAACTAATACAGCCTGGAACACCATAGTGTGATGGTGTGTCCGAACATCATAACTGCACCCTATTGGATATGATGCATACCATGATGTCTCTTATCGAATTACCACAATAGTTTATGGGTTAGGCATTAAAGACAACCACATTCACTTTAAATAGAGCACCACGTAATTCCGATGAGATGACACCGTATGAACTATGGTTTAGAGAAACCTAAGCTGTCATTTCTTAAAAGTTTGGGGCTGCGACGCTTATGTGGAAAAGTTTCAGGCCGATAAGCTCGAACCCAAAGCGGATAAATGCATCTTCATAGGACAACCCAAAAACAGTTGGGTATACCTCCTGTCTCAGATTCGAAAGCAATAAGGGATTGTTTCTAGAATCGGGTCCTTTCTCGAGGAAAAGTTTCTCTCAAAAGAATTGAGTGGGAGGATGGGGAGACTTGATGAGGTTAACGAACCGTCACTTCAACTAGTGTATAGCAGGGCACAAAGAGTTGTTCCTGTGGCACCTACACCAATTGAAGTGGAAGCTTATGATAGTAATCATGAAACTTCGGATCAAGTCACTTCCAAACCTCGTGGGATGAGAAGGATGCGTACTACTTCAGAGTGGTACGTAACCCTGTCTTAGAAGTCATGTTGCTAGACAACAATGAACCTACGAGCTATGGAGAAGCGATGGTGGGCCTGGATTCCGATAAATGGCTCGAGGCCATAAAATCCGAGGTAGGATCCATGTATGAAAACAAAGTGTAGACTTTGGAAGAATTACTTGATGGTCATAAGGCTGTTGGGTACATATGGATTTTAAAAGGAAGACGAACAATGATGGTAAATGTCACCATTAAGAAAGCTCGACTTGTCGTTAAGATGTTTTCTGACAAGTTCAAGGAGTTGACTACGGTGAGATTTTCTCACTCGTAGCGATGCTAAAAGTCTGTTGGAATTATATTAGCTATTATTGCATTATTTATGAAATCTTGCAGATAGGATGTCAAAACATTGTTTCCTCGACGTTTTTTTGAGGAAAGGTTGTATGTGATACAACCGGAAGGTTTTGTCAATCCTGAAAGATGCTAATAAGTATGCAAAGCTCCAGCAATCCTTCTAAGGACTGGAGTAAGCATCTCGGAGTTGGAATGTGTGCTTTGATGATATGATCAAAGATTTTGGTGTATACAAAGTTTATGAGAAGCTTGTATTTCCAAAGAAGTGAGTGGGAGCACTATAGAATTTCTGATGAGTATATGTTGTTGACATATTGTTGATCAGAAATGATGTAGAATTTCTGGAAAGCATATATAGGGTTATTTGGAAAGTGTTTTTCAATGGAAAGCCTAGATTAAGCTACTTGAACATTGAGCATCAAGATCTATAAGGATAGATCGAAACGCTTAATGGTACTTTCAAATGAGCACATACCTTAACATGATCTTGAAGGTGTTCAAGATGGATCAGTCAAAGAAGGAGTTCTTGCCTGAGTTGTAAGGTATGAAGTTAAGACTTAAAGCTCGACCACGGCAGAAGAAAGAGGAAGGACAATTAAAAATTGGAGGACGAGATCAAGACAGGAATCCCGTTCAAGGTTGTTTGGTACTTGCCTTTAATTCCAAGGTTGAGGTGTTTGTTTGCAAACCCTAGAGAGGCAAAGAGGTTGCGGTGGCATCATGATGAGCGAATTGTGGATAGGTTTATGAGGCACCCGAAAGATGGGGCTCAGTGGGAATTAATCGACAACAAGTTTGAAAATTTTGCCAAGGATCCTAGAAGTATAAGGCTCAGGGAGTGTACTGACGGGATGAATCCTTTTGGCAATATGAGCACCAATCACAGCACATGGTCGGTGCTGTTGGAAATATGCCCTAGAGGCAATAATAAATTGATTATTATTATATTTCCTTGTTCATGATAATCGTTTATTATCCATGCTATAATTGTATTGATAGGAAACTCAGATACATGTGTGGATACATAGACAACACCATGTCCCTAGTAAGCCTCTAGTTGACTAGCTCGTTGATCAATAGATGGTTACGGTTTCCTGACCATGGACATTGGATGTCGTTGATAACGGGATCACATCATTATGAGAATGATGTGATGGACAAGACCCAATCCTAAGCATAGCACTAGATCGTGTAGTTCGTATGCTAAAGCTTTTCTAATGTCAAGTATCATTTCCTTAGACCATGAGATTGTGCAACTCCCGGATACCGTAGGAATACTTTGGGTGTGCCAAACGTCACAACGTAACTGGGTGGCTATAAAGGTACACTACGGGTATCTCTGAAAGTGTCTGTTGGGTTGGCACGAATCGAGACTGGGATTTGTCACTCCGTGTAAACGGAGAGGTATCTCTGGGCCCACTCGGTAGGACATCATCATAATGTGCACAATGTGATCAAGGAGTTGATCACGGGATGATGTGTTACGGAACGAGTAAAGAGACTTGCCGGTAACGAGATTGAACAAGGTATCGAGATACCGACGATCGAATCTCGGGCAAGTTCAATACCGCTAGACAAAGAGAATTGTATGTGGGATTGATTAAGTCCTTGACATCGTGGTTCATCCGATGAGATCATCGTGGAACATGTGGGAGACAACATGGGTATCCAGATCCTGCTGTTGGTTATTGACCGGAGAACGTCTCGGTCATGTCTGCATGTCTCCCGAACCCGTAGGGTCTACACACTTAAGGTTCGGTGACGCTAGGGTTATAGAGATATTAGTATGCGGTAACCCGAAAGTTGTTCGGAGTCCCGGATGAGATCCCGGACGTCACGAGGAGTTCCGGAATGGTCTGGAGGTAAAGAATTATATATAGGAAGTACTATTTCGGCCATCGGGACAAGTTTCGGGGTCATCGGTATTGTACCGGGACCACCCGAAGGGTCCCGGGGGTCCACCGGGTGGGGCCACCTGCCCCCGGGGGCCACATGGGCTGTAAGGGGTGTGCCTTGGCCTATATGGGCCAAGGGCACCAGCCCCAAGAGGCCCATGCGCCAAGAGATAGGAAAAAGGGGAGAGTCCTAAAGGGGGAAGGCACCTCCGAGGTGCCTTGGGGAGGATGGACTCCTCCCCACCCTTGGCCGCACCCTTCCTTGGAGGAAGGGGCAAGGGTTGCGCCTCCCCCTCTCCATTGGCCCTATATATAGTGGGGAAAAGGAGGAGCAAACCAATCTAAGGCCTGGCGCCTCCCTCTCCCTCCCGTGACACATCTCCCTCCTCCCGCGGCGCTTAGCGAAGCCCTGTTGGAATCCCGCTACTTCCACCACGCCGTCGTGCTGCTGGATCTCCATCAACCTCTCCCTCCTCCTTGCTGGATCAAGGCACGGGAGACGTCTCCGTTCCGTACGTGTGTTGAACGCGGAGGTGCCGTCCGTTCGGCACTAGGATCATCGGTGATTTGAATCACGACGAGTACGACTCCATCAACCCCGTTCTCTTGAACGCTTCCGCGCGCGATCTACAAGGGTATGTAGATCCACTCCTCCCTCGTTGCTAGATGACTCCATAGATTGATCTTGGTGACACGTAGGAAAATTTTGAATTTATGCTACGTTCCCCAACAGGTGCTTCTGTGCATATATAACCTAGCTCCTTGGTTGTGTATGAAGAAAAATACATTATGATGTCAATGATTATCCAAGGCCCAAAGCAACCTGGAAATGACATCGACATTTACTTTCAGCTACTGGTAGAAGAATTGCTGACAGTGTGGATAGATGCGCCTGCTGTAAAATGTTATGATGCTTACAGAAAGGAGATTTTCGATCTACATGTGATGCTGGTGCACACCATTCAAGATATGTCGGCATTAGGCAACACATAGGGGAAGAAAACAAAGGGAGATGTAGGGCGTGTCACATGCATGGATAGGATAGGTAGTAGAAGACTTCCCAACTCGCACAAAACAGTGTATTTGCGTCATCATTGGTTCTTACGGAAAACTCACCCATACCGAAAGATGAAAGCTGAATTTGATGGTACGGCAGAGGCAGGTGCGGCCCCAAGACCCTATGACGGGGAGGTGGTCCACAACATGGCTAAAAACATTAATGTTATGCTTGGCAAGAACCACCCTTTGACGGTGAAACAAACACCCAAGGGTCAAGTGTTTAAGAAGAAATCAGTGTTCTGGAAATTACCTTACTGGGAGACTCTACGTCTACCTCACTGCATCGATGTCATGCATGTAGAGAAGAACGTACGTGAAAGCGCCCTTGGTACTCTGCTCAAGATTAAGGGTAAAAGGAAGGATGGTGACAGTTCACAACTCGATATGCTTGCTAATCAATCAAAACATAAGAGTGAAGCAGAAGATGATGACAAATTCATCAAAGCTCGCCAGAGTTACAATTTCAGTACAAAAGAAGCAACACAGTTTTTCACCTATTTGTTGTCAATTAAGATACCCTCTTCCTACTGCGCAAACATCATAAGTCTCGTGGATGCGAGCTTAGGTAAAATGAAGTTGGGACACATGAAGTCACGTGATTGCCACGTAATGTTGACACAAATCCTCCCGGTGGCCATCAGGAATCTGATGGACAAAGATATAAGAAACACACTCATTGACCTCTGTGATTTCTTCAACCAACTATGGCAGAAAGTTGTAGATCCTGAAGAGTTGGATCATATGCAAGATGATATTGCAAGAATATTGTCCAACCTACAGATGTTTTTCCCACCGTCATTCTTTGATGTCATGGTCCATCTCACTATGCACATTGTCGACGAGATAAAGTATTGTGGTCCTGTGTTTCTTCGCAACATGTATCCCTTCGAGCGGTTCATGGGAATACTGAAGCGCTTTTGTCGGAACCAAAACCATCCAGAGGCAAGCATCCTACAAGGTTATACCGCGGAGGAGGTTATTGAGTTTTGCACCGAATACATGAAACAAATACCTATAGGTTTGCCCCTCTCTCACCACGAGGGAAGGTTGAAAGGTAAGCCGGTCCTTGCTGGCACGCTGGCTGCACCCGGAGAATTGGCGGAGAAAGCCAATTTGACGGTACTGCTTAATAGCCCAGTTCTCAGCGCTTATGCCGAAGAACACTTGGCGGAGATACGCCAAAGCTTCTTACCAATGGTGCCTTCATCAGATGTGGAGATGAAGGAGCACACTAAGAACTACGCGAATGGCTGAAGAATCGTTTGGCACAAGGATCCATCGATGACATTGCTACATGGTTGGCACAGAAGCCATCACCTACGGTGTTGACGTACCAAGCATATGGCATAAATGGATACACGTTCTACACTGAGGAACATGATCTCGTATCAGAACAACTCTGTTCGAATAGAATGCATGACTGTAAATGAAGCTGATAAAAGGGTATACTATGGAACCATCAAAGAGATTTGGGAGCTTGACTATGTGAATGTTAAGGTGGCATTATTCAGGTGCGCATGGATCCCTCTTGGTCAGGTAAGGATTGATGAGTACATGAAGACATGTGTTAACAGGACAACGATGGCATATCACGCAGACCCATCCATTCTTGCTAGCGATGCTACCCAAATTTTCTTTGTGGAAGACCCCTAGCATAAGAACAACCATTTAGCGATGCATGGGAAGAGAAGGGTATTGGGTGTCGAGGATGTTGCTCATGAGGAGGAGTACGATGAACTTGATGAGTTGCCAGTCAAGGGATCACACACCCGTGTAACAGAACAGCGTAAAATCATCAAAAAACCCTTGTTCATTCGGGGTCAACTTAATGATCCCAGTTCCCCGGCGATCCTCATCCCTTTCGACAACACATGCAGTTCTGGTTGTAATTTTATTTTTATGCATAAAATGCACGTTATTCTCAAAAAATGTCTTAAATATAGCTAACGATAACTGAAATGCGCCAGAAAATCAAACCCGTGGTATAATGGTGATTGCGTACCCTGGAAAATTTTATGAGGCCAAACGATGAAGTCACGGGCCACAGGAGTTTGAATTGACACGTGCCTTTTGGAAACCATGATCCTTCATGTGAGATGCTCTGGTTTGGAAGAAGCGGTCATCAAAACTTGTGCCAAACTTTACCAATTTTTTTCCACGGTGTCGTGAGAGCACGCCACGGGCACATATCGATTTTGATGATGTCCGAAATCCATCTGAATTTCCTGTAATTAAAATAACAACTAGGCCTATGTCAGAGGCCGCACCTCGCGGCCAAAATGTTTGAAACTTCTCCCCACTTCTCGAACAAATGGATGAAAACTCACAAAGCGACGCACAAATGATCTGTACACCTTCTTTGCTAGGCTGATAGTAAGGGGGTATTATAGCTAGTATCATGCATGCCAACTAGGCAATTTTCACGAGTTGTCATAAAATTAAATGAAGAAAGAGAGTATTATATTATGAAACGTATCATAATAAATGCTATGCTATTATGTGTCATGCATGACAATATAAATTATACATATACTAAATCTGACCAGGTTTCTTTTACCCTATTTTTTTCACTTTTTCTTATCAGTAGAAATCGCACCAATGGATGTGCGTGTTTTAGTGGGGGATTTGGCTGTGTGCCCGCCCGTATTCATGTAGCGATTCTGGGTGGGTCCCTGGTTCTAGCATGCAACTGGCTTGCGTGTGCGTGCACGATGCGCAGTTACCATTGGGCTGCATGTGCGATTTGTCTCCAGCAGCCGACTTGTGTGCCATGTTCCTCCGTCTTTTCCTTTTCCGTTTGTCCTTGCTTGCATGTGCCGAATCCCATGCTGTCGTGGCCAACTTTTACGCCGTCTGTTGTTTCAAAATTAAATTTTTGTTTGCGGCGCGTGTGCCTTTGTGCAGTCGGCTGCCGCTCCGGTCGTGCTTTCTAGGCCTGGTACTTCGTCGGCTGCCGTCTTTCTTTATTCTTCTGGTCGCTTCTTCCTCACATGCAGCGACTGTCTTTGATTTGTCTTTCGATTCGTCGTCGCCTGCTATAAATACGGGCCCTCCCATCGAGCTTCCTCTCATTCTGATTTCAGCCAGGTGTGCGTTCCTTCCTGCATTTAGTGGCAGGATTTATAGAGGCAGCGATGGTTAGTCCTCCTGTTGTTCGGTCTGGTCGGGGCCGGCGGGACGTGCTCCTGGGATCCGGGCGGCTGTTATCGTGTGTGTGCGTAATGGCTGCGGTCGTTTCCCTCCTGCGGATCGTCCAGCAGTAATGGGAGAGGCTGTTGTCCGTGATGGATTGCATGTTGTTCATTTAAGGTGTTGTTGCCGCCGTGCGGTTCGCCGGCCGTTGCGTTCTGGACGGGTTGAGTTCATTCAGCCTGCTCGAGTATTTGCAAGCTTATTTAGTATGTTTACGTATTGGTTTACTCGGAGTGTGGTCGCTTTATTTGGCTGCTTCTTTTTGTAGATCGTCAACGTTTGGTTCCCGATGGGGAAGGGTGGTCTTGATCGCCGCCGTCGAGAGATTTCTTGAATCTACTTAAGGCAAGTGCGTTGGCTTCTTGCTGTGCATGCGACTGTCTCTGTCTGCTTGCGTACGTTTCTTTTTCTGCCTTGCTTACTGCACTCGCTTCTTTCTTCTCTTCCTTTTTGTGAAGGCTACACTCCTACTGCTGATTGTTCTTGTGCACTTGGTGGTCTCATGCCTGCTGCTCCGCTCGCCGGCGTGGGATCTGGTGAGTTTCTGCTTCTTCTCTGTGGGTTGTGCTGGCTGTTGTAAGATGGGCATAATTTTTTTTGTTGACGTTGGGACGGTTGGTGATGATTTTTTCCTTTCTATAAGCTGCTTGTGTGGGTCTTTGCGTGTGGTCCATGCGACATGTGTTTTTTTGTTTCATTTGCTTTGCTACATGGATTTCGGCCTGTTCGTCCAATGTTTTGTTGCAGCTTCCTCGGTGGCCCAGACGGTTCATGGGTCGTCTGGTTATCCTTTTTCTCTTCCTGATGATGTCCACCTTGATCATCGCTTGGTGGGTGTTCCGTCTGTTGTTAATCGTTCCAAGGGTGTGCCTTTGCGTGTGGCCGGTGCTTACTTTCGGTCGGCCTACTCCTCTTGGTGAGTTTAGGTTCTGAAACATGCATCTGCCACTGCCTTTTTTCTTTTCTTTTTTTGTTTGTGTTGGATATGGTTCTAATTTGTATATGTGGCTGTTTTTTGAGTGATGCCTACTCCTGTCATGGAATACTTTCGTAAGCGGGCGCTGATGCGGGTTTGCATGCGGGGATCTCCTTTGCATGCCTTTTTTTTTTCTGCTTGCGATCCAGCGCGCGTTCTGTGTGTCCTTGTTTTAGAGGGTTCCATATACAGTATATATTTTTAATCCTGACTTGCATGGCGGTTAGACGGTGTTGGTCTTCACGATGGCTCTGGCGCCGCCGTGTGCATAGACGCTTCTGGGCGCCGCTTTGCAGATCGATGCTTCTGGTCGCCGCTTTGCACGATACTTGTGGTAGGGTTTGCCATATCCGATTCTCTTCGCCTCACGAAGCGGTGTTCTTTCTTGGTGGATAGGTCGTGGTGGTTCTTGCCGAAGTGGTGCCCGCCGCCGGGGCCGTCGATACCTCGCCGGAGCCCCAACTGCCGGGATGCAATTCATCTCTCAACGCCGGTACAATCTCCCCTACACGGCCGAGTTGGCGGCGCACGCATGACATATCACCGACTACCAGCGGGAGCCATCACCAACTACTTGCAGGAGGTGCATGCGGAGGCCCCGATATGGTGGGGTTCAGTGCAGCAATCTAGCCGATGCTGCTATCCTCGGCCGTCGGTCACCGACTCTGCCATGAACCCCTACGCCGCCCCAAACACCCCCATGGCCATCCCCGTCGGCGATGACTTCTCGCGGTTTGGGCAGGGCAGTGGAGGCTACGACGGGAGGGTTAGAGGTGGCGGTGGCGGCTGAGAGGCTAAATCCAGGTTAATGTCACGTCGCTCAATCCATCTATTTTTTTCCGTGCTGGTGGCTTTCGCTCTGGTGGTAGAGGAAGCGGGAAAGCGAGGGCTGGGCTGGGCCGGGTATGCCTTATAATGTATCTGTGCAGATTATAATATTTCCATCAATGACTATAATTACTATGCTCTTGAAGTTACAAAGAAAAGACTGTTCATAGCCAGAGAAAATGCACAAGCAAAGCAATGACAATTCAATATGGCCCGTCAGCAAGTATCTACACATCAAAACGAATTTACAAGACAAATAATGATTCTAGCAGGAATGTGCAACAACTTTTTAAATATATTACCACTCCGTATGTACCCTCAGCACCCAGACAGCGATGATCCTATCATCACGTACACAGGCGCGCATCCTCCTGTTGGACGTCTGCAAGAATCTGCAAAAGCTCTGTACCACTTCATCACTGGCACCAATCCTGCAGGAAGATACACCAGGATGATCTAATCCATCACAGACTGCTTCTAGCTTACTTACATAGCGTGGTTGTGTGGCTTACTTCTACAACGTGGTTGTGTCTCTATATACAGTTCACCACATAGAGTGGACCGCATATAGTTTGAATAATTAGTTTATCTTAGACGCGTGCCACTTCTAATAATCTGTTTGTATCCACGCATTCGCAAGAGTTTAATAAATTCACATCTCCAGTATCTTCAATGGCTCTGTATATCCGTCTGACTTGCTTGAATTAAAAGTAAATGAGTATGCATTGATTTATTCTTAAATCAATGGACTACATATATTGCAGACTAAGGCATAGCCTAGTCGTGGGAAGGGGCTGATGCCTTCCCATCCACTCAGGTTCAAGGCACGGTACTTGCAATTTGAGTTTGTTGCACCAATTATGCTGTAGGGAGTTCCCTTACAGTCTTTCTGTAAAAAAAATAGACTACATATATTCGTAAGTAATCACCAAGCGCGGCGTGCCGCCGCGCGGGTTAGGCTAGTAAAGTACTACATATGATACTAGCTACCTTATGATGATACTATGCATTGGATTGGCCACAGTGGGAGTAACTTCAACAATAACATCGAGTCCAACTCAACAAATTTGCTTATGTGGCAATGAGTTAATGAGGAGAGAGGTAGTTTGAGTAACTTAGCTAGTTACTGTAACATCACATGTCCCAATGCAATATAAGTTTATAACCTAATAAATGAGGCTTTGCATGTTACCATATTTATGCTACATATACTACCAACTATGAGACTAACCACAGTGGGAGTAACTTCAGCAGTAACATCGAGTCACTCAACAAATTTGCTTATGTGGCAATGAGTTAATGAGGAGAGAGGTAGTTTGAGTAACTTAGCTAGTTACCGTAACATCACATGTCCCAATGCAATATGAGTCTATATAACCTAATAAATGAAGCTTTGCATGACACCACACTTATGTTACACTAGTAGAAAACCGGCCTATTGTCCCGGTTCGTAAGGGCCTTTAGTCCCGATTCCTGAACCGGGACTAAAGGGTCGTTACTAATACCCTCACCCTTTAGTCCCGGTTCAAACCAGAACCGGGACAGATGGGCCTCCACGTGGCCTGTGCGCCGAGCCCAGGCAGGAGGGCCTTTGGTCCCGGTTGGTAGCACCAACCGGGACCAATAGGCATCCACGCGTCAGCATTTCTGTGGATGGGGTTTTTGGTTTTTTTTGAAAGGGGGGAGGGGGTTTGGGGATTTTGGGGGGTTAATTTAGGTATTTCATATATTGTGTTAGCTAGATAGCTAATTAATAGAGAGAAGTGTCCTCTCTTATGTCCGTGCTTGGTCGACGTTACGTACTAAACATACGTATAGAGAAGACTAGGCATATGCTAGCTAGTAAGCAAACGAAGGAAACAGAAGATCGTCATGAACATATATGCATACAGAGAGAAGTGATATCGACCACATCTCCTTCTCCGAGAGATTGGTCGAACAACAAGTTCTCGTATATCTATCGTCCGACACTACCGGCTACATATATATAATAATTATCTTTTACAAATATAATCTCTTAAATTACGGACGCATGATCCACATAGTATTCTCCGTCTTCAGCGATCACGTGGTCAAGAAAGAATGCCGCCAATTCCTCTTGAATTGCTCGCATGCGATCTGGTCCTAGGAGTTCATTCCGCTGCCGAAACATCTAATTTGAAGAAGGGGGTCAATACACACACACACACACACACACACACACACACACACACACACACACACACACATATATATATATATAAACAAAAATTGTGAATATTATTTCTTATGCACTTCATAATGTTTCTCAGAGTACCCGCCCCGCTCACAGGTCGTGTGGCGGATGGACTCGCAGACGTAGTATCCACAGAAATCATTCCCTTATTCCTGCCACAACCACTTTACAAGAAATAGAGGTCAATTAAACAGATAAGCAAGAATGCCAAATGGTATTGATGAAACTAGCGCTTGAATCAATAGCTAGGAGAAGCGCGGAACATGGTACTATAGTACTTACTTTCGGGTATCTAAATTCCAGCTCCTTCGGGAGTCCCGGGGAATTTGTGCTGAATTTTCTCCAAACACTGCCAGACAAAAGAAAACAATTACTTGATATCAGGAAATGAACAAATTTGCTGATATGGTGGATAATGATCGATTTAACTTACTTCTTGAGGATTTCAGTCATGTCCGCATACTCCTGGGGATCTTTTCGTCTCGAGTCCAAGACAGTTACTACTCCCTTCTCAAGCCTAATCTCCAGGAGAATATAGTGGAAATTGCGCACGCATGCATAACTCATCAATTACATTACTATAACCTGGACTAATATATAAGGGAAACCGAATATGCACAAGACAACACTCACTTGAAGTTGTAAGGAAAGAGTATTATATTTTTGTGTTCATTTATTTTGAATGATCGTAGCAAGCTGGCCTCGGTTTCTGCGGCATGATCTTTAACCTGAACTGCATCTATGAGATTTATGTTAATGAACCCAATATCACCGATTTGTCTTTTCTTCAATTCGGCGATCTTCAATCTGCATAATATAGTGAGGATAATTATAAATACATGCAATGAAAGAGCTGAGCTATGTAGAGAGACTTAATGACAGAAGTCGTAGTACTTACAGACAGTAGCAGGTGACCGTTGCTTTATCGAGGGCCAATTGATTGAAAAACTGATAGAACTCCTCAAATGGAACATGCAACAGTTCAATTTCAACGAGGTCATGCTCCGGTTTAACTCTCATATACAAAGTATTCCTCCCCCCAGACTCTCTGCAGGTTTTCATGTACCAATCATGCAATCTTCGCATCATCGTTGTTAGAGATCTTTCATGTTTGACGAGAGGCTTCCCATACTCGTATCTGTGTATCTGCATGTCCAGGAAACCATAATCTACATCGTCGGGCAGATAATCGTCAAGATTAGTATAACCGGGCGCCATCCTCGGATCGATGCTAGGCACCTTGAGCGGGGGGCACGATTGCTTTGCTTGTTCGCCGAGCTGGGCAATTTGTTTCCCAGCTACTCGTCGTTCTTTCAGCCTTTGATCACTGACTGTACTTACCGACCGCGACGCTTCGACCCATGTCTTTGCAATAATGCGCTCATAGTTGCCTTTCGGCGGAGACTTGGGTGGTTTTGCCAGGGCAGCCAGAGTGCGCTTCACTTTCACCGAATCTACCTTCTCCTTCGGAGGTGGATGTCTCTGTGCTTTCAACCCATGAAACCAGTCATCCTTCTCGGTTCGCGCGATCCTCGCGTTCTCCTCCGGGCTCATCTCGTATGGTAACTTCTCTGGAGATTTCAGAGAAGGACCGAATCTGTATTTCGTCCCGCCTCTGGCTGTACTGCTAGACGCCGGCAGAGCAGACGGAGCGGCAGTCTTCTTTACTGCTTGCTTTTTGCGAGGCGGAGGAGAAGGACTACGACGCGCCGGAGCAGCTGCCGGAGCGGCGGCGGGTCTCTTCCACCCTTGCTGACGAGGCAGAGAAGGAGTAGGCTGGCTGCTCGGGCGCGCCGGCGCAGGCGGAGAAGGAGGCGGAGTGCCGCCACGCGCCGGAGAAGGAGCCGGCCGAGGGCCCTGATCGTCACTCGCCGGAGGAGGAGGCGGTGGAGGAGGTGGAGTCCCCTGACTCGCCGGAGGAGGAGGAGGAGGTGGCGGAGGCGTCCAGTTTGGAAGGTTGATGAGCTCCTTCCGCCATAGGCATGGAGTCTTCAGAGCAGAACCCAGCCGAGTCTCCCCTTCTCCGGTAGGGTGGTGAAGCGGGAGGTCCTCAAATCCCTCCGTTATTTCATCCACCATCACCTTAGCATATCCTTCTGGAATCGGCCGGCAGTGAAAAGTTGCGACGGGTTCATTAGGATAAACAGAGCCAACAGCCACCTTGACCTTCATATTCATCCACTGCGTCATAAGGTGGCAATTTTGAGCCTCCGTGATAGCATCCACGGGATAGCTGGCAGGAGCCGTCAAGACAAGCTCTGGCTGAAGCAGCTCGGTGGAAGCCACGCTGCTTCTCCGCTGAGATGGCGGGGTAGCTTCAGGGGAAGCTTCGGCAGTTCGTTTCTCCCGGTCTGCTTCTCGTTCCTCTATCCCGAGTACCCTTTCTTTAAGCGCCTGCAGTTCGGGCTGCTGCACTTTCTTCCTCCTCTCCTGGCTTTTGTAACCGCCTGTGTCCGGAAACCCAGCCTTCCACGGAATGGAGCCTGGCGTGCCTCGTGTCCGTCCAGGGTGCTCAGGATTCCCGAGGGCCTTTGTGAGCTCGTCGTTCTCTCTGTCTGGAAGGAACGTCCCTTCCTGCGCTGCAGCGATATAGTACCGAAGCTTCTTCAAGGGTATGTCAGCTTGCTCATCCGTCCAAATGCACTTCCCTGTTACAGGGTCCAAGGTTCCGCCAGCCCCGAAGAACCAAGTCCGGCAACGGTCTGGCCAGCTCATTGTCTCTGGTTCAATCCCTTTTTCAACCAGATCATCCTCAGCCTTGGCCCACTTAGGCCGGGCTACCAGGTAGCCACCTGACCCGGTGCGATGGTGAAGCTTCTTCTTCGCAGCATTTTTCTTGTTTGTCTCCGACATCTTCTTACTCTTTTCCGATGTCTTGTGGGCCACAAATGCAGGCCAGTCATCTCTGATCTTCTCATATATGCCCTTGAATTCTGGTGTCTCTTTTTTCTCAACAAACCTATTCAGGTCTTTCTTCCACCTCCTGAATAGGTCTGCCATCCTCTTAAGAGCAAAAGACTTGATTAATTGCTCTTTAACTCGCTTCTCCGGATCATCCTCTGGCGGTAGGGTGAAATTTGACTTCAGCTCAGTCCAAAGATCATTTTTCTGCAGATCATTGACATAAGACACCTCAGGGTCTTCGTTATTAGGCTTATTCCATTGCTGGATGCTGATCGGGATCTTTTCCCTAACCAGAACCCCGCACTGAGCAACAAATGCCTTCTTTGTTCGGATGGGTTCAATAGGTTGGCCGTCGGGCGCGATTTCTATGATCCCAAACCTTTCATCCGAGCTCAACTTTCTCTTCGGGCCTCGTCTCTTTACCTCAGTTGTGCTCGATCCGGAGGGCTAGAAAAAAGAACAAAGACTTAATTAATATGTGTACATACCAAAACAATGAATGCATCAATTAGCTAGTCAGCACAGGCTTAACTAATATATATACCTGGCCGGACTCGGCTCGGTCGCCAGACTCGTTTCGATCACCGGACCCGTCGTCACGTTCTTCTTCTTGCACCGGCATTAGGTCACCAGAGCCAGCTTCTTCACCCTCTCCTTCCAGAGTACCATCGGTGTCGTTGAGATACAACAAGACGGCATCACTTCCTTCTGCGATTATGTCCCTCAACAACGCTTCTCTTGCTTCGTTTCGGGCGATAGTGTCCATAGTTTCTACAAATATTTACAACATGGCAATTATTATTCAAACATGACAAATGGATATATTAGTGGCAAACGTAGAACTAGCTAGCTAATCATAGTAAGGAATCATATATATTAATTAGTGGCCTAGGCGCTGCTTCTCTAGTGTTTGGGGTGGCCTCGACAACGCTTCAAGGGTTTGGGGTGGCCTCGACAACGCTTCAAGGAGGGGGTAATATCGACCCCCCCCCACGTGTTGAAGCTATCGGGAGGGGGTATATCGACAACGACGACACTACATCTATGTCCCTCGACGACCCTCGTTCCTGATAAAAAAAGAGGAAGAAGAAGAAAAAAAGAGGAAGAAGAAAAAAAAACTCCTCTATTCTTTCTCCTCCTCTTTTTTTTCTTCTTCCTCTTCTTTTTTTATCCTCTTCTTCCTCTCATGTTCGAGAGGACCGCCGAGTGGTCGGGAGGTTGCCTAGTGTCAAAGGATTCAACAAAACCATGTCTTCATCATTAGGCGAAAGTAACAGGTGCATGATGGTACGAAGCTCTCCAAAGTTATTTTGGAACGGAGTCCCAGATAGGATAATTCGCTTTTTGGTACAAAGTTCAGCAAGAACCTTCCAAATATCGTTATTTGGAAGGCCTTTGCTGAAATTCATACAAAAAGGCAATTTATCCTATCCGGGACACCATTCCAAAATAACTTTGGAGGACTTCGTACCATCATGCCCTGGTTACTTTCGGCTAATGATGAAGCCATGGATTTCTTCAATACTTTGACACTAGGAAACCTCTCTCGACCCCTCGAACCCTCGACGACCCTGGAACCCTCGACCCCTAGACGACCCTGCTGGAACCCTCGACCCTGGAACCCTCGACCCCTCGACCCTGAAACCCTCGACCCTTGACCCCTTAACGACCCTCGACCCTCTACCCTAGTTCCCGACCCTCGACCCCTCGGCGATCCTCGACACCCTCGTTATATCGACAACGACGCGGCATACATATACATGGGAAAATAATGTTATCAGGGAGGGGGTATCGGTACCCCCCCCCCCCTCGTGTTGAAGTTTTTCTTCTTTCTCCTCTATTCCTTTCTTTCTTCTTCTCCTCTTCTTTTTCTTCTTATCCCTCGAGAAAGGAAAATAAGGAAAAGGAAGAAAAGAGAAAGAAGGAAGAAGGAAGAAGAAGAAAAAAAGAAGAAGAAAAAGAGGAGAAGAAGAAAAGAATAGAGGAGAAGAAGAAGAAATAGAATATTTTTTTCTATTTTTTCTTCTTCTCCTCTATTCCTTTCTTCTTCTCCTCTTCTTTTTCTTCTTTTCCCTCTCATTCTTTTTCTTCTTCTTCTTCCTTCTTCCTTCTTCCTCTTTTCTTCCTTTTCCTTATTTTACTTTTTCCTCTACACTAACCTAATTAAAATGCACTAACCTAAAATCGATATCTACTAACAACCTAAATAAAAAATTAATACATATATGAAAAAACATATATAAACAAAAAATGCTATGAACATTATATTCATACATACATATATAGCCACATCCATTCATCATATAGCTATAAACAAAAAAATTAATACATATATGAAAAAACATATATATAAAAAATTGCTCGACGGCGGCGGCTCACAACGGGTGCTGCCGGCGAGGGCGACGGCGGCGGCGGCGAGGGCGTCGGCGACAGCGACGACGGGCTCGGGGCGGCGCGGGGACAGCGGGCTCGGGGCGGCGGGGGGCAGGGGCGACGGCCGGGGCGGCGACGATGTCGGGGCGGCGCGGGCGACGACGGGGCGGCGCGGGGCAGGGGCGACGGCGACGACGGGCTCGATCGGGGCGGCGACGGGGACGGCGGGCTCGGGGCGGCGCGGGGCAGGGGCGACGGCGGGGGCGGCGACGACGTCGGCGCGGCGCGGGCGACAACGGGGCGGCACGGGGCGCGAGCGGCGACGACGTGCACGGGCAACGACGATGAGGAGCAGGGCAGAGGGGCAGAGGGCGGCGTCGGGGCGGGATCGAAGAACTGAACGAAATTTTTCACAAGTCTTGCTTATATAGACGGCGCATTGGTCCCGGTTCGTAGCACCAACCGGGACCAATGCCCCCCTTTAGTCCCGGTTGGTGCCACCAACCGGGACCAAAGGTCCCTTTTCAGCAGCCCAAAGGGCGGGAAGCGGCGGCCGTTGGTCCCGGTTGGTGGCACCAACCGGGACTAAGAGGGGGCATTGGTCCCGGTTGGTGCTACGAACCGGGATCAATGCCTCCTTCGGTCCCGGTTCGTACCTCCAACCGGGACCAAAGGCCTGTGCTACCCCGAACCCAAGTATTTAGTCCCACCTCGCTAGTTGAGAGGGAGGCGCACCTGTTTATAAGGTGCGGTGCGCCATCCCTCTTGAGCTCCTCTCTAAAGCAGGCTTTCGGGCCTAACACTGCAATCTGTGTCTGTGGGCCTACTGGGCCTCCCTCGGGCCTGAATCCTGGCCCATGGTAGGGTTTCTAGTCGTATTCAGGCCGTTGGGGCCCAGTAGGTGGCATTTTTTTTCTTCCTTTATAATTTTAGAAAAATTATAAACTTTCTGTTAGTGCCATTAGTTTACAAATTTGAAAACACTTTTTTAGTTTTTTTGTTTTCTTTGCTGCTTTATTTTGTTTTTGCTATATTTTTTAATTCTTTTTGCTTTTAGGTCAGCAAAATTATGAACTTTCTGTTAGTGCCATTAGTTTTCAAATTTGAATAGTTAAAATTTGAATTCTTTGAAATTTGTGTGAATCACAAGTTTGTGATTAACTTTAATAAAAAAATTAACATAGATGCACCTACTCGTCTGTTTTCAAATGAACTCTAAAATACTTGGCATAACATACTCGTCTGTTACAAATTTGGCATGGTATCATCATAATAGTTGCGGGAGAAAGTCTTCACTTTTTCTTCGCTTGTGTCATTTGCTTATTGCGCCGTAACCATGGATAATCTTCATCGTTTATCATGATGCTTGGGTCAGCCTTGACATTGAAGGGAGGAATTTCATGAAACCTTTCATAATCTTCAGACATGTCTGTCTTGCCCTCCACTCCCAGGATGTCCCTTTTTCCTGAAAGAACTATGTGGCGCTTTGGCTCATCGTATGATGTATTCGTTTCCTTATCTTTTCTTTTTCTCGATCTGGTAGACATGTCCTTCACATAGATAACCTGTGCCACATCATTGGCTAAGACGAACGGTTCATCAGTGTACCCAAGATTTTTCAGATCGACTGTTGTCATTCCGTACTGTGGGTCTACATGTACCCCGCCTCCTGACAGATTGACCCATTTGCACTTAAACAAAGGGACCTTAAAATCTTGACCGTAGTCAAGTTCCCATATGTCCACTATGTAACCATAATATGTGTCCTTTCCCTTATCGGTTGTTGCATCAAAGCGTACACCGCTGTTTTGGTTGGTGCTCTTCTGATCTTGGTCAATCGTGTAAAATGTATTCCCATTTATCTCGTATCCTTTCCAAATCAATACAGTCAAAGATGGTCCCCTGGACAACAAGTACAACTCATCACAAACAGTGTTGTCACCTCTGGTACGTGCTTCCAACCAACTGCTGAAAGTCCTGATGTGTTCACATGTAATCCAGTCGTCGCACTGCTCCGGGTGTTTGGAGCGCAGACTGTTCTTGTGTTCATCGACATACGGGGTCACCAAGGTAGAGTTCTGTAGAACTGTGTAGTGTGCTTGAGACCAAGAATGCCCGTCCCTGCATATTATTGAGTCCGCTCCTAGCGTGCCTTTTCCAGTCAGTCTCCCCTCATACCGCGATTTAGGGAGACCTATCTTCTTAAGGCCAGGAATGAAGTCAACACAAAACCCGATGACATCCTCTGTTTGATGGCCCATGGAGATGCTTCCTTCTGGCCTTGCGCGATTACGGACATATTTCTTTAGGACTCCCATGAACCTCTCAAAGGGGAACATATTGTGTAAAAATACGGGCCCCAGAATGACAATCTCGTCGACTAGATGAACTAGGACATGTGTCATGATATTGAAGAAGGATGGTGGGAACACCAGCTCGAAACTGACAAGACATTGCGCCACAACACTCCTTAGCCTTGGTATGATTTCTGGATCGATCACCTTCTGAGAGATTGCATTGAGGAATGCACATAGCTTCACAATGGCTAATCGGACGTTTTCCGGTAGAAGCCCCCTCAATGCAACCGGAAGCAGTTGCGTCATAATCACGTGGCAGTCATGAGACTTTAGTTTCTGGAACTTTTTCTCTGGGATATTTATTATTCCCTTTATATTTGACGAGAAGCCAGTCGGGACCTTCATACTGAGCAGGCATTCAAAAAAGATTTCTTTCTCTTCTTTCGTAAGAGCGTAGCTGGCAGGACCTTCATACTGCTTCAGAGGCATGCCGTCTTTTTCGTGCAAACGTTGCAGGTCCTCCCGTGCCTTCGGGTGTATCTTTTGTCTTCCCATACACGCCCAAGAAGCCTAGCAGGTTCACGCAAAGGTTCTTCGTCACGTGCATCACGTCGATTGAAGAGCGGACCTCTAGGTCTTTCCAGTAGGGTAGGTCCCAAAATATAGATTTCTTCTTCCACATGGGTGCGTGTCCCTCAGCATCATTCGGAACAGCTAGTGCGCCGGGACCCTTTCCAAAGATTACGTGTAAATCATTGACCATAGCAAGTACGTGATCACCGGTACGCATGGCGGGCTTCCTCCGGTGATCTGCCTCGCCTTTAAAATGCTTGCCTTTCTTTCGACATTGATGGTTGGTCGGAAGAAATCGACGATGGCCCAGGTACACATTCTTCCTGCATTTGTCCAGGTATATACTTTCAGTGTCATCTAAACAGTGTGTGCATGCGTGGTATCCTTTGTTTGTCTGTCCTGAAAGGTTACTGAGAGCGGGCCAATCGTTGATGGTCACGAACAGCAACGCCTTTAGGTTAAATTCCTCTTTATTGTGCTCATCCCACGTACGTACACCATTTCCATTCCACAGCTGTAAAAGTTCTTCAACTAATGGCCTTAGGTACACATCAATGTCGTTGCCGGGTTGCTTAGGGCCTTGGATGAGAACTGGCATCATAATGAACTTCCGCTTCATGCACATCCAAGGAGGAAGGTTATACATACATAGAGTGACCGGCCAGGTGCTGTGATTGCTGCTCTGCTCCCCGAAAGGATTAATGCCATCCGCGCTTAAAGCAAACCATACGTTCCTTGGGTCCTTTGCAAACTCATTCCAGTACTTTCTCACGATATTTCTCCACTACGACCCGTCAGCGGGTGCTCTCAACTTCCCGTCTTTCTTACGGTCCTCACTGTGCCATCGCATCGACTTGGCATGCTCTCCATTTCTGAACAAACATTTCAACCGTGGTATTATAGGAGCATACCACATCACCTTCGCAGGAACCCTCTTCCTGCGGGGTTCGCCGTGAACATCACCAGGGTCATCTCATCTGATCTTATACCGCAATGCACCGCATATCGGGCATGCGTTCAGATCCTTGTATGCACCGCGGTATAGGATGCAGTCATTAGGGCATGCATGTATCTTCTCCACCTCCAATCCTAGAGGGCATACGACCTTCTTTGTGTTGGAAATATGCCCTAGAGGCAATAATAAAAGCATTATTATTATATTTCCTTATTCATGATAATAGTCTTTATTCGTGCTATAATTGAGTTATCCGGAAATCGTAATACATGTGTGAATAACAGACAACAACGTGCCCCTAGTAAGCCTCTAGTTGACTAGCTCGTTGATCAATAGATAGTCATGGTTTCCTAACTATGGGCATTGGATGTCAATGATAACGAGATCACATCATTAGAAGAATGATGTGATGGACAAGACCCAATCCTAAACATAGCATAAGATCGCATAGTTCGTTTGCTAGAGTTTTCCAATGTCAAGTATCCTTTCCTTAGACCATGAGATCGTGTAACTCCCGGATACCGTAGGAGTGCTTTGGGTGTGCCAAACGTCACAACGTAACTGGGTAACTATAAAGGTATACTACGGGTATCTCTGAAAGTGTCTGTTGGGTTGACACGGATCGAGACTGGGATTTGTCACTCCGCTTGACGGAGAGGTATCACCGGGCCCTCTCGGTAATGCATCATCATAATGAGCTCAATGTGATCAAAGTGTTTGATCACGGGATCATGCATTACGGTACGAGAAAAGTGACTTGCCAGTAACGAGATTGAACGAGGTATTGGGATACCGACGATCGAATCTCGGGCAAGTAAAATACCGATTAACAAAGGGAATCGTATACGGGATTAATTGAATCCTCGACATCGTGTTTCATCCGATGAGATCATCGTGGAGCATGTGGGAGCCAACATGGGTATCCAGATCCCGCTGTTGGTTATTGCCCGAGAGCCGTCTCGGTCATGTCTGCATGTCTCCCGAACCCGTAGGGTCTACACACTTAAGGTTCGGTGACGCTAGGGTTGTGAAGATATGTATATGCAGTAACCCGAATGTTGTTCGGAGTCCCGGATGAGATCCCGAACGTCACAAGGAGTTTCGGAATGGTCCGTAGGTAAAGAATTATATATATAAAGTGCCGTTTTGGCCATCGGGACAAGTTTCGGGGTTATCGGTATTGTACCGGGACCACCGGAGGGTCCCGGGGGGTCCACCGGGTGGGTCCACCTGCCTCGGGGGGCCACATGGGCTCTAGGGGTGCGCCTTGGCCTACATGGGCCAAGGGGAACCCGCCCTTAGAGGCCCATGCGCCTAAACGGGGGGGAAACCCTAAAAGGGGGGGCGCCCCCTTGCTTGGGGGGCAAGCCCCACCCTTGGCCGCCGCCCCCCTAGGAGATTGCATCTCCTAGGGCCGGCGCCCCCCCTAGGGGGCTATATAAAGGGGAGGAGGGGAAGGGGGCAGCGCACCCTTGCTCCTGGCGCCTCCCTCTCCCTCCCCAACACCTCCTCCTACTCCGTTGAGCACGGCGAAGCCCTGCCGGAGTACTGTAGTTCCACCATCACCACGCCGTCGTGCTGCTGCTGGAGCCATCTTCCACAACCTCTCCTTTGCCTTGCTGGATCAAGAAGAAGGAGACGTTACACTGACCGTACGTGTGTTGAACGCGGAGGTGCCGTCCTTTCGGTGCTAGGATCTCCGGTGATTTGGATCACGTCGTGTACGACTACCTCATCCCCGTTCATTGAACACTTCCGCTCGCGATCTAAAAAGTGGTATGTAGATGCAATCTCTCTCCCTTGACTCGTTGCTTAGATGAACTCATAGATGGATCTTGGTGAAACCGTAGGAAAAATTTTAATTTTCTGCAACGTTCCCCAACAGTGGCATCATGAGCTAGGTCTATGCGCAGTTCTCTATTGCACGAGTAGAACACAATTTGTTGTGGGCGTAGATGTTGTCAACTTTCTTGCCGCTACTAGTCTTATCTTGCTTCAGCGGTATTGTGGGATGAAGCGGCCCGGACCAACCTTACACGTACTCTTACGTGAGACCGGTTCCACCGACTAAAATGCACTAGTTGCATAAGGTGGCTGGCGGGTGTCTGTCTCTCCCACTTTAGTTGGAGCGGATTCGATGAAAAGGGTCCTTATGAAGGGTAAATAGAAGTTGACAAATCACGTTGTGGCTTTCACGTAGGTAAGAAAACGTTCTTGCTAGAACCCTAATTCAGCCACGTAAAACTTGCAACAACAATTAGAGGACGTCTAACTTGTTTTTGCAGCAAGTGCTTTGTGATATGATATGGCCAAAGTTGTGATGAATGATGAATGATCTATATGTGATGTATGAGATGTTCATGCTATTGTAATAGGAATCACGACTTGCATGTCGATGAGTATGACAACCGGAAGGAGCCATAGGAGTTGTCTTTATTTTTTGTATGACCTGCGTGTCATTGAGAAACGCCATGTAAATTACTTTACTTTATTGCTAAACGCGTTAGCCATAGTAGTAGAAGTAATAGTTGGCGAGCAACTTCATGGAGACACGGTGATGGAGATCATGATGATGGATATCATGGTGTCAAGCCGGTGACAAGATGATCATGGAGCCCCAAGATGGAGATCAAAGGAGCTATGTGATATTGGCCATATCATGTCACGTTTATTATTTGATTGCATGTGATGTTTATCATGTTTTGCATCTTGTTTACTTAGAACGATGGTAGTAAATAAGATGATCCCTCATAATAATTTCAAGAAAGTGTTCCCCCTAACTGTGCACCGTTGCGACAGTTCGTTGTTTCGAAGCACCACGTGATGATCGGGTGTGATAGATTCTAACGTTCACATACAACGGGTGTAAGACAGATTTACACACGCAAAACACTTAGGTTGACTTGACGAGCCTAGCATGTACAGACATGGCCTCGGAACACAGAAGACCGAAAGGTCGAGCATGAGTCGTATACAAGATACGATCAACATGAAGATGTTCACCGATGTTGACTAGTCCGTCTCACGTGATGATCGGACACGGCCTAGTTGACTCGGATCATGTAATACTTAGATGACTAGAAGAGGGATGTCTATCTAAGTGGGAGTTCATTAAATAATTTGATTAAATGAACTTTATTATCATGAACTTAGTCTAAAATATTTACAATATGTCTTGTAGATCAAATGGTCAACGTAGTCCTCAACTTCAACGCGTTCCTAGAGAAAACCAAGCTGAAAGACGATGGCAGCAACTATACGGACTGGGTCCGGAACCTGAGGATCATCCTCATAGCTGCCAAGAAAGATTAAGTCCTACGAGCACCGCTGGGTGACGCACCTATTCTTCCTGCAGAACAAGACGTTATGAACGCTTGGCAGTCACGCTGCGATGATTACTCCCTCGTTCAGTGCGGCATGCTTTACAGCTTAGAGCCGGGGCTCCAAAAGCGTTTTGAGAGACATGGAGCATATGAGATGTTCGAAGAGCTGAAAATGGTTTTCCAAGCTCATGCCCGGGTCGAGAGATATGAAGTCTCCGACAAATTCTTTAGCTGTAAGATGGAAGAAAATGGCTCTGTCAGTGAACACATACTCAAAATGTCTGGGTTGCACAACCGCTTGACTCAACTGGAAGTTAATCTCCCGGATGAAGCGGTCATTGACAGAATCCTCCAGTCGCTTCCACCTAGCTACAAGAGCTTTGTGATGAACTACAATATGCAGGGGATGGTAAAGACCATTCCTGAGGTATATGCTATGTTGAAATCAGCAGAGGTAGAAATCAAGAAGGAGCATCAAGTGTTGATGGTGAATAAAACCACTAAGTTCAAGAAGGGCAAGGGTAAAAAGAACTTCAAGAAGGACGGCAAGGAAGTTGCCGCACCCGGTAAGCAAGTTGCCGGGAAGAAGCCAAAGAATGGACCCAAGCCCGAGACTGGGTGTTTTTATTGCAAGGGAAGTGGTCACTGGAAGCGGAACTGCCCCAAATACTTAGCGGACAAGAAGGCCGGCAAAACCAAAGGTATATGTGATATACATGTAATTGATGTGTACCTTACCAGTACTCATAGTAGCTCTTGGGTATTTGATACCGGTGCAGTTGCTCACATTTGTAACTCAAAGCAGGAGCTGCGGAATAAACGGAGACTGGCGAAGGACGAGGTGACGATGCGCGTCGGGAATGGTTCCAAGGTCGATGTGATCGCCGTCGGCACGTTACCTCTACATTTACCTACGGGATTAGTTTTAAACCTCAATAATTGTTATTTAGTGCCAAGTTTGAGCATGAACATTGTATCTGGATCTCGTTTAATTCGAGATGGCTACTCATTTAAATCCGAGAATAATGGTTGTTCTATTTATATGAGAGATATGTTTTATGGTCATGCTCCGATGGTTAATGGTTTATTCTTAATGAATCTCGTACGTGATGATACACATATTCATAGTGTGAATACCAAAAGAGTTAAAGTTGATAACAATAGTCCCACATATTTGTGGCACTGCCGCCTTGGTCACATAGGTGTCAAACGCATGAAGAAGCTCCATGCAGATGGACTTTTAGAGTCTCTTGATTATGAATCATTTGACACGTGCGAACCATGCCTCATGGGTAAAATGACCAAGACTCCGTTCTCAGGAACAATGGAGCGAGCAACCAACTTATTGGAAATCATACATACCGATGTGTGCGGTCTAATGAGTGTTGAGGCTCGCGGTGGCTATCGTTATGTTCTCACCCTCACTGATGACTTGAGTAGATATGGGTATATCTACTTAATGAAACACAAGTCTGAGACCTTTGAAAAGTTCAAGGAATTTCAGAGTGAGGTTGAAAATCAACGTGATAGAAAGATCAAGTTTCTACGAGATCGTGGAGGAGAATACTTGAGTCACGAATTTGGCACACACTTAAGGAAATGTGGAATAGTTTCACAACTCACGCCGCCTGGAACACCTCAGCGTAATGGTGTGTCCGAACGTTGTAATTGCACTCTATTAGATATGGTGCGATCTATGATGTCTCTTACCGACTTACCGCTATCTTTTTGGGGCTATGCTTTAGAGACTGCCGCATTCACTTTAAATAGGGCTCCGTCGAAATCCGTTGAGACGACACCGTATGAATTATGGTTTGGGAAGAAACCTAAGCTGTTGTTTCTAAAAGTTTGGGGATGCGATGCTTATGTCAAGAAACTTCAACCTGAGAAGCTCGAACCCAAGTCGGAAAAATGCGTCTTCATAGGATACCCTAAAGAAACTATTGGGTATACCTTCTACCTCAGATCCGAAGGCAAGATCTTTGTTGCCAAGAATGGATCCTTTCTAGAGAAAGAGTTTCTCGCGAAAGAAGTAAGTGGGAGGAAAGTAGAACTTGATGAAGTGTTACCTCTTGAACTGGAAAATGGCGAAACTCAAGAAAACGTTCCTGAGGTGCCTGTACCGACTAGAGAGGAAGTTAATGATGATGATCAAGATACTTCTAATCAAGCTCTTACTGCAATTCGAAGGTCCACAAGGACACGTTCCGCACCAGAGTGGTACGGCAACCCTGTCTTGGAAATCATGTTGTTAGACAACGGTGAACCTTCAAACTATGAAGAAGCGATGGCGGGCCCGGATTCCGACAAATGGCTAGAAGCCATGAAATCCGAGATAGGATCCATGTATGAAAACAAAGTATGGACTTTGACAGACTTGCCCGATGATCGGCGAGCGATAGAAAATAAATGGATCTTTAAGAAGAAGACAGACGCAGATGGTAATGTGACCATCTATAAAGCTTGGCTTGTCGCTAAGGGTTATCGACAAGTTCAAGGAATTGACTACGATGAGACTTTCTCACCGGTAGCGAAGCTGAAGTCCGCCCGAATCATGTTAGCAATTGCCGCATTCTACGATTATGAAATATGGCAAATGGACGTCAAAACGGCATTCCTTAATGGTTTCCTTAAGGAAGAATTGTATATGGTGCAGCCGGAAGGTTTTGTCGATCCTAAGAATGCTGACAAGGTGTGCAAGCTCCAACGCTCGATTTATGGGCTGGTGCAAGCATCTCGGAGTTGGAACATTCGCTTTGATGAGATGATCAAAGCGTTTGGGTTTACGCAGACTTATGGAGAAGCCTGCGTTTACAAGAAAGTGAGTGGGAGCTCTGTAGCATTTCTCATACTATATGTAGACGACATACTTTTGATGGGAAATAATATAGAACTCTTGGACAGCATTAAGGCCTACTTGAATAAAAGTTTTTCAATGAAGGACCTTGGAGAAGCTGCTTATATATTAGGCATCAAGATCTATAGAGATAGATCGAGACGCCTCATAGGTCTTTCACAAAGCACATACCTTGATAAGATATTGAAGAAGTTCAATATGGATCAATCTAAGAAAGGGTTCTTACCTGTGTTACAAGGTGTGAAATTGAGCTCAGCTCAATGTCCGACCACGGCAGAAGTTATAGAAGAGATGAGTGTCATCCCCTATGCCTCGGCCATAGGTTCTATTATGTATGCCATGTTGTGTACCAGACCTGATGTAAACCTTGCCGTAAGTTTGGTAGGAAGGTACCAAAGTAATACCGGCAAGGAACACTGGACAGCGGTCAAGAATATCCTGAAGTACCTGAAAAGGACTAAGGAAATGTTTCTCGTTTATGGAGGTGACGAAGAGCTCGTCGTAAAGGGTTACGTCGACGCTAGCTTCGACACAGATCTGGATGACTCTAAGTCACAAACCGGATATGTGTATATTTTGAATGGTGGGGCAGTAAGCTGGTGCAGTTGCAAGCAGAGCGTTGTGGCGGGATCTACATGTGAAGCGGAGTACTCCCTCCGTTTTTATTTAGTCCGCATATTAGCTTTGGTCAAAGTCAAGCTTTGTAAGTTTTGACTAAGTTTATAAACAAAAAATAGTAATATATATAATAAAAAATCAATACCACTAGATTCATTATTGAATGTACTTTCACATCATATAGATTTGTTATGATAAATGTTTATATATTTTTCTATAAACTTGGTCAAACTTTGCAAAGTTTGACTTCGACCAAACCTAATATGCAGACTAAATAAAAACAGAGGGAGTACATGGCAGCCTCGGAGGCAGCACATGAAGCAATTTGGGTGAAGGAGTTCATCACCGACCTCGGAGTCATACCCAATGCGTCGGGGCCAATCAAACTCTTTTGTGACAACACTGGAGCTATTGCACTTGCAAAGGAGCCCAGGTTTCACAAGAAGACCAGGCACATCAAGCGTCGCTTCAACTCCATTCGTGAAAATGTTCAAGATGGAGACATAGAAATTTGTAAACTGCACACGGATCTGAATGTCGCAGATCCGTTGACTAAACCTCTCCCTAAGGGAAAACATGATCAGCACCAGAACTCTATGGGTGTTCGATTCATCACAATGTAACTAGATTATTGACTCTAGTGCAAGTGGGAGACTGTTGGAAATATGCCCTAGAGGCAATAATAAAAGCATTATTATTATATTTCCTTATTCATGATAATAGTCTTTATTCGTGCTATAATTGTGTTATCCGGAAATCGTAATACATGTGTGAATAACAGACAACAACGTGTCCCTAGTAAGCCTCTAGTTGACTAGCTCGTTGATCAATAGATAGTCATGGTTTCCTGACTATGGGCATTGGATGTCAATGATAACGAGATCACATCATTAGAAGAATGATGTGATGGACAAGACCCAATCCTAAACATAGCATAAGATCGCATAGTTCGTTTGCTAGAGTTTTCCAATGTCAAGTATCCTTTCCTTAGACCATGAGATTGTGTAACTCCCGGATACCATAGGAGTGCTTTGGGTGTGCCAAACGTCACAACGTAACTGGGTGACTATAAAGGTATACTACGGGTATCTCTGAAAGTGTCTGTTGGGTTGACACGGGTCGAGACTGGGATTTGTCACTCCGCTTGACGGAGAGGTATCACCAGGCCCTCTCGGTAATGCATCATCATAATGAGCTCAATGTGATCAAAGTGTTTGATCAAGGGATCATGCATTACGGTACGAGAAAAGTGACTTGCCAGTAACGAGATTGAACGAGGTATTGGGATACCGACGATCGAATCTCGGGCAAGTAAAATACCGATTGACAAAGGGAATCGTATACGGGATTAATTGAATCCTCGACATCGTGGTTCATCCGATGAGATCATCGTGGAGCATGTGGGAGCCAACATGGGTATCCAGATCCCGCTGTTGGTTATTGCCCGAGAGCCGTCTCGGTCATGTCTGCATGTCTCCCGAACCCGTAGGGTCTACACACTTAAGGTTCGGTGACGCTAGGGTTGTGAAGATATGTATATGCAGTAACCCGAATGTTGTTCGGAGTCCCGGATGAGATCCCGGACGTCACGAGGAGTTTCGGAATGGTCCGGAGGTAAAGAATTATATATAGAAAGTGCCGTTTTGGCCATCGGGACAAGTTTCGGGGTTATCGGTATTGTACCGGGACCACCGGAGGGTCCCGGGGGGTCCACCGGGTGGGGCCACCTGCCTCGGGGGGCCACATGGGCCCTAGGGGTGCGCCTGGCCTACATGGGCCAAGGGGAACCAGCCCCTAGAGGCCCATGCGCCTAAAGGGGGGGAACCCTAAAAGGGGGGGCGCCCCCTTGCTTGGGGGGCAAGCCCCACCCTTGGCCGCCGCCCCCCTAGGAGATTGCATCTCCTAGGGCCGGCGCCCCCCCCCCTAGGGGGCTATATAAAGGGGGAGGGGAAGGGGGCAGCGCACCCTTGCTCCTGGCGCCTCCCTCTCCCTCCCCAACACCTCCTCCTCCTCCGTTGAGCACGGCAAAGCCCTACCGGAGTACTGTAGTTCCACCATCACCACGCCGTCGTGCTGCTGCTGGAGCCATCTTCCCCAACCTCTCCTTTGCCTTGCTGGATCAAGAAGAAGGAGACGTTACGCTGACCGTACATGTGTTGAACGTGGAGGTGCCGTCCTTTCGGTGCTAGGATCTCCGGTGATTTGGATCACGTCGTGTACGACTACCTCATCCCCGTTCATTGAACGCTTCCGCTCGCGATCTACAAAGTGGTATGTAGATGCAATCTCTCTCCCTTGACTCGTTGCTTAGATGAACTCATAGATGGATCTTGGTGAAACCGTAGGAAAAATTTTAATTTTCTGCAACGTTCCCCAACACTTTGCTGCGTATGTACTATCGGGCAATTCGTTATCCTTTGGAAGCTTCTTCTTCAATATTTTCAGTATTTTCTCAAATCCTTTGTCAGGCATAGCATTCTCTGCCTTCCACTGCAGCAATTCCAGTACGGTACCGAGCTTTGTGTTTCCATCTTCGCAATTGGGGTACAACCCTTTTTTGTGATCCTCTAACATGCGATCGAACTTCAGCTTCTCCTTTTGACTTTTGCATTGCGTCCTTGCATCGACAATTACCCGGCGGAGATCATCATCATCGGGCACATCCTCTGGTTCCTCTTCATCTTCAGCAGCTTCACCCGTTGCAGCATCATTGGGCACATCGTCTGGTTCCTCTTGATCTTCACCAGCTCCCCCCGTTGCAGCAGCACGGTATTCAGGGGGAACGTAGTTGTCATCATACTCTTCTTCTTCGTCGTCTTCCATCATAACCCCTATTTCTCCGTGCCTCGTCCAACATTATAGTGTGGCATGAAATCCTTGTAAAGCAGGTGGGTGTGAAGGATTTTCCGGTTAGAGTAAGACATTGTATTCCCACAGTTAGTGCATGGACAACACATAAAACCATTCTGCTTGTTTGCCTCAGCCACATCGAGAAACTCATGCACGCCCTTAATGTACTCGGAGGTGTGTCTGTCACCGTACATCCATTGCCAGTTCATCTGCATACATTATATATAATTAAGTGTCCAAATTAATAGAAGTTCATCATCACATTAAAACCAAAGTACATACATAGTTCTCATCTAACAACATATAGCTCTCCAGAGCATCTAATTAATTAAACCATACATTAATTAAAACAAAGGCGATCATAATCGCAACCAAGGTAACAATTGATCCAACGGCATAATGATACCAAGCCTCGGTATGAATGGCATATTTTCTAATCTTTCTAATCTTCAAGCGCATTGCATCCATCTTGATCTTGTGATCATCGACGACATCCGCAACATGCAACTCCAATATCATCTTCTCCTCCTCAAATTTTTTTATTTTTTCCTTCAAGAAATTGTTTTCTTCTTCAACTAAATTTAACCTCTCGACAATAGGGTCGGTTGGAATTTCCGGTTCACATACATCCTAGATAAATAAAATCTATGTCACGTTGGTCCGCATAATTATCATAAACAATAAATGAACCAATAGTTATAAAGATTAATATATATACCACATCCGAATCATAGACAGGACGAGGGCCGACGGGGGCGGATACCAAAACCATCGCACTATATAAGATGCAATAATAAAAGTAAGAAAATGATACAAGTATCTATCTAAACATACAAGTAAGAATATTTTTCCTTTCAGAAAGAAGATAAGAGCAAGAGGCTCACCACGGTGGTGTCGGTGATGAGATCGGCGCGGGTGATCGGCGGCAGTGAAGACAGGGGTGGGGCGTGACGGACCGCTTAATCTAGACAAATCTCGAGGAAAATGGAGCTTTGAGGTCGAGCTTCGAGAGGAGAAAGCTTAACTAGTGTGGCTCGGGCATTTCATCGAACACCTCATGTGCAAAGGAGGTGAGCTAGAGCACCACAAGCCCCTCCTCTCACCGGCCCAGAAAAACAGAGCACTCAGTGCTCTGCTCCGGCGCGAGGGGTATATATAGGCGGCACCACTGGTCCCGGTTCGTGGCATGAACCGGGACTAAATGGGAGCCTTTGGTCCCGGTTCATGCCACGAATTGGGACCAATGGTGGTGGGCCAGGAGCCAGGCACATTGGTCCCGGTTCGTCCCACGAACCGGGACCAAAGGGTCCATACGAACCGGGACCAATGGCCCACGTGGCCCGGCCGGCCCCCTGGGCTCATGAACCGGGTCCAATGCCCCCATTGGTCCCGGTTCTAGATTGAACCGGGACTAATGGGCTGACCTGGCCTGGACCGTTGCCCCCTTTTCTACTAGTGTTACTACCCACTATGAAGGTAGTAACATAGTCTATGGATATGTGTATGTTACTAGTGTATGTTACTATGCATTTTGGTTAGTCTGAAAGGTAGTAACATAGTCTAGGGATATGTGTATGTTACTAGTGTATGTGTTACTCCATTGTGGCGAGTCTTAGAGCAGGCTAGTACAATAGAGTGACATAATTAAGCAGGCTATAAGGAATAGAATAATATATATGTGCTTGTTAGTTGGAGGAAAGAGAAGAGGAGAGAGAAGAGAAGCATGCTCTCGGTTAGTAGAGCCAGCTGCAACACGAGACCCAAAACACTTTGTGAGGATGTCAGGTGGGCCAACTATTGATAAACTAGTACGTATTTAAAACTTATTATTGTACATGCCCGCTATGAGGTTGGCTGTAATGGTAATATCATAAGCGGTATTATGCATGCCAACTAGACTTTCTGGATGATGTGTCATACATATCATACTAACTTATGATACTATGCATTACAGAAGTAGTATCATACACTAGTATATATATATATATATATATATATATATATATATATATATATATATATATATATATATATATATATATATCATATGCATGATATTAGTATATGATACTCCCCATTACAACCAGCTTTATAGGGCTCAATTCAAAAATCTCACCAACCAAGGTAGATGGTGAGTTGTGGAATACTTTTTGTAGTTTGCAAAAACACCCAATTAATGCTTTTTTTTCTCAAAAAATTATGTTTTCCAATGTATTAATTGCAATACATGCATGCATGCATAAAGTACATGCATTGGTCAACTTTCTTTTAATACTTGCATACAATACAATGATTTAATGCACCTTGGAATCTGAACATGTGATGGGAAACAACCAAATTGAGCCTTATAAAATGAAAAAACTAAAATTTTGAGATAAGCCTATAAACCGGAAAGGAGGGAGTATATATGCATGATACTAGTATATGATCTGTAATACCTCTATAATGCGCGCATGCATAGTATTATAAGTTAGTATCTTAGGTTGCCTTATTAATTGTCATGCATGACACAAAGTAATACAACATTTAATATGGTACGGTATCATGATATGATACCCACACCCTCTCTTTCCTCATTTAATTATGTGCCACATCATCAAAAAGTCTAGTTGGCATGCATCATACTGCTTGATACTCCCATATTACAACCAGTCTTATTAAGGTGGCTATAGTGGGGGTATCATAGCCATTATAATACAATCGGTAATAGCAAATATGATGATGTGCAAAGAAACAGTAAGGCTGGTCATAGTGGAGAGTAACTTAGACTAGTGTCATATGCATGACTCTAGTCTAAGTTACCATCTCCATAGTGCAAAGTAATATAGTAGTAGTGTCATAGTTGGCTTCATTTATTAGCTTGTAGACTCATCCTCTCTTGGAAAGCGCTATGTTACAGTAACATATTATGTTACTCTAAACACATCTCTCCTCATTAAATACATGCCACATAAGCAAACTTGTCTTGGACTGCGCTATGTTACTAGCTAAGTTACTCCCACTATGACCAGCCTAACATAGATGGATACCGTAATATATATCCTCCCAGATCCCGAACTCCCTAACCGATCCCCATGACCGCCTCCAACCGGCGTCGCCGTCGCCGCCCGAAATGCGCCACCGCCCCCAACCGGCGTCGCCATCGACGCCCGGAACGCGCCACCACCCCCAGCCGGCGCCGCCACTGTCCCTCGTCGCGGATCGCGCCGCGACCATCGTTCCTCGCCCGGAATCGGGCCGCCTCCACCATCCCACAATGTGGATCGCGCCGCCGCAATCGCCACCAACCCACCTCCCGTTGCCGGGAACCCGCCGACGCGGGAACTTGCTCCACTTGCCGCCACGACTTTCCTCGAACTGCCACCGCAACCTTCTTCCCTCCTGCCGCTGCCGGAGCCCTGCCACACAGAGCACCTCCAGCCGCCGGCCCACTGCCCCCAGCCTCCCGTGCTGGAACTCCGCCGCCAAGACGCTACCGTGGTCGGACCGCACAGCGGGCCCTCCTGCTGCTCAACGGCAGCCATGGCCGCTGTTTGCCACCTCGCGATGGTGCCGGCTAATGTCATCGCGTGCACTCACTGCATGGATGGAGATGGAGTGGGGGAGAGCTCGGGACGGAACGACGGCTGGCGAACTCAGGGGGGACGGGAGCACACCCCATGTCTTCTGCCACACGCGCGTGTTCCATGCTTTGGTCGTTGTGTGGTGTTTGTTGAGATGCATGTGGGATGCCTGCGTCCGTGGTGATGCTGCAGACTGAACTGGTTAGTAAGATTATTATTCACTCGGAGACAGTACTGTTCCAACCATCAATAGTCATAGCATTCTCTAAATCACAGTATGTAGTACCAAATGCTCCTGTACTGCTCTGCATGTCAATGGCCCTTAATTACCATATGCATTCGATGATTGGGTTGATGGCAAGCCTCCATGCCGACTCAAAAATAGCACATCAGTGGTGATATACTTCCACTGTAGTAGCAGCAGCAATCTCAATTTTCGTAGTAGTACAAGATAAAGAGGGCCACCATATCTGTGTGTGCATCTTCGGGAGATGACTGACAGCAGTACAGTATTGAGGAGATGCACGCACAGAGCATCCCTGATGCATTGACCAAAAAAGTTGGATGGCCTTAAAGCTCATATACCCCTGATGCATTGGCCACTGTGTTCCCGGCCACCGAGCTCGCCCTAGCCTGCCGCCTCATCCAAAACAAATTCCCATGTCCATGGTCTGCCACTCTGCCATTGCAATCTTTGTTTTAATTGAACTTCCCGGGAGGTCGCCTCGACCTTCTTCAGTGACAGAAAGTGTTGTAACTACATTTGTATCCTGAATTTTTTAGTGAAGGATGTTCAGGAAACAACGCTAGGTTTTTACTGAATCCTACATTTAGTGAAAAGCTTTTTTGGTGTTGTGTGACGAAGAACAAAGAGCACAAAAACATGAAACATGGATGAAGTTCAGATATATATACGACAGGGGTTCAAGGGGATATATTATGGCGCTAGTTATTGTATTCCACCAACAAAAAGTTCTGAAAGTGTACAAGAAAGAATGGCACTGAAAATATGGGAACCATGAATCGGTTATATGTTCATGTGAGAATGTATTTTGTCTATGCAATAAAATTAATGTGTTGGTTTTCATTTGTCCCAACTTATCTTTTTTCGGATTTTTGTATGTACAGATTATCGTTCAAAAAAGATAATAGACTTTCCTCGTTTCTAAAAAAAACCTAGAAGTTCAAATTTAAATAACAGGACAGTTAGACGTTTATTACATCACTAGGATTTCTCTCCATTGATAAATAAAAAACCAAGAAGTTTGAATTAAAAAAACCAGAGGAGTTACAAAATTTATATAAAAACTAGATTTTCGTTGTTTCTAGAAAAAACCTAGAGGTTCAAATTAAAAAACAGAAGAAGTGAAACGTTTATTACAATCCCAGGAAGGTCAAACTAAAAAAAAAGCATCTCAACACTAATTTATTAAAAAAGGATATTCTCCGCTCAAAAAAACCTAGAAGTTTCAAATCGAAAAAACGAAACGGCTCGATATTTAATAAAAAACTAGGATTTTTATTCCCAAACTATGAATTTTGTATTACTAAGAGAAATAAAACTTGTGCCTGTGCTAAACACAAGTAGGTCGATGTAAAAAAAATGAAGTTTTTAATATCTAAAAGTCAAATTTGGAAGGTCAAAATTTTGAGCAAGAAGTTCAAATAAAAAAGGTACTTCAAAAATCTTTATAAATGCTGCATATACTTGAACAAACAAGCCAACAGCCCTCTGTCACCGCGTCCGTAATCTGCCTAATATTCTCTTCCGCCTTATATGCCATCCAGCAGCCCTCTGTCACCGCGTCCGTAATCTGCCTCTGTCTTTTTCTAGTTCATTTTCCTAAATCTCACATATAAATGCTGGTGTTATGCTCTCTGTCTTTTTGCTGTCTTGTTTGTTCAAGTACATACAGAAGATATGGAAATTTGTACGTGAAAATTAAGTCTTTGTTCAACTCGTTCGTTCTCTCCTAAACCTCAAGTATGTACAGGTGCTAATGTGCCAGAATAAGATTCAGAAGTTTGTACTATAAAAATCAGTAATTCATTCTTTGTTCAAGATTGTGTACAGAAGATTCAGAAATTTCCCCAATTGATAGCGTGCCCTCTACCTGTTTGTTTTATGCTTATGAGAACTTACTTTAATTTTTCTGTTCTTTTTGCACATAGTGAACATACAAAAGGTCAATGTAAACTGCTTATGTTCCCGTGTGTGTTTGCCCTTTTGCTACGTGATTCTGTAGCTATTTCCTCGCTTTGGCGTTAATGCTTGTAAGGAAACTTTTGTAACTAAGTGTTCACTTTGATTTTCCTTTGCTTTGCACTGTGACGTACATAGTCCGATGTGCTTTTTTTTTCCCGAGCTTATAAGTAGGATGTCCACTATATTAAAAAACTTACTAGTGCTTGCTTCAGGTCCGTCCCTCCTTCCTCCCCTGCTTGCTGTCCTAAGCAGTGGAGGACGCAGCTACCTAAGGGAGCGAAGCCCGGCCTCCCAGCACCCGCAGTCGCACTGCACCCTGCGAAAAGTAAATAAATCGCAAGTTCAGAATAAAAAAACGGAGAAGTTGAAGAACAACCTTTACTGCCTTATGTTGTTTGCCAACAATCTTCAGTTTCTTCAGTAGCTTGTGCACATTTTGCCTAAGCTAGTATGTTTAGAATCTTAAATTGATAGTTGACCTACAGGGATAACCATGTTGATGGTGATTGAAGAAGGATTCCTATAATATTATTATTGAGATCGAAGGCCAACTTTTATGCACCATGTGGGAGGATCCCAGGAATTGTTCTTAACCAGTCGATGGATTTCGAGAGATGCGTTCATATCTCACAAGTTTCCAGGAGTTCAAGCTCATTTATATAAGGAATGCCAAAGGTTCAACAGCAGCACACTGCTGGTGAAAAATCTCTAAACATGTGCAGTGCAATCATGGAAAAAGCTTGCATCTTTATCACTTAACCACTCTTGACCTCTTTTACAGTTTTTGTTATGCATTCTTCACTGAGTACTCCACTGAACATATCCACGGGAGATCCATGCTATGGTACAGATTTGTGAAATTACTCTGTACTCATTAGTACTATTTCATTGTGGGTAATGGACGCATGACCTTATCTATCAACAATTTATTTTTTCACTTGATTTGCATCCAAATTATTTTATTACTATTCTGATTCGAGTGCCTTGTGCATGTATGTCCTTCGCAGTACACAAGGTGCTTGTGTTAATACCTACTCCCTCTGTTCGGAATTACTTGTCTCGGAAATGGATGTATCTAGAACTAAAATACGTCTACATACATCCATTTCTGCGACAAGTAATTTCGAACGGAGGGAGTACAAGACAATAGTATCTAAATGAACACTTTGCTAGTGACAAAAAAGGGGATCAAGTGCTAAACTAATTTGGTTTTCCTGTTTAAAAAATCTAAAAGTTCAAGTTAAAATAACAAAGTGGTTTGATATTCTTTTTGAAATAATCAGATTATTCCCATTTCAAAGAAATCTAGAAGTTCACATAAAAAGCAGAACGGTTCGATGTTTATAAGAAACGTTTTTCCGTTATTATTGGAGAAAAACAAAGAAGTTAAAATTAAAATAACTAACCAGTTCGGAAAAACTAAATAACAAATTTTCTCGGTTCCTAAAAAGATAGAAGTTCAAATTAAATAACGGAGTGGTTTGATGTTTATTACAATAGAAGTTCAAACCCTGTGATTTTCCCCGTTATAATAGAATAGACCGAGAAGTTCAAAAATAAAAAATCGAGCACTTCGAAAAGTTTATAAAAAATGGTGTTTCTATATTTTACTAAAAAATAGAGAAGTTCAAATTTAAATAACATAGAAGTTCCAAAAATGTTTATTCCAAAACGAAGAAAGTCAAATTAAAAAAAAATCAAGCAGTTTAAAAATTTGTAAACATGGATTTCCCCCTTTTTTTAAATATCCGGATATTCAAATTTAAAAAAGTGAGCAGTTAGATGTTTATTTGAAAATTTGGATTTTTCTAGTTACTAAAGAATAAAACCAATAAGCTCAATTCCAAATAACGACGAAGTTCGATGTTGCTAAAAAACCTCCAATTTTGAAATTTCTAAAAATACACAATGAAGTTCAAACAAAAAAGGTAGTGCGGTTCAATGTCTATAAAAAACTCAGATATTTTCGCGTAACCGAGAGAAGTTCAGATTGATAACTGCCAGAAGTTCAAGTACTACATGGTGTGCATTTGTATGAAAAAAAAGAATGGAAAAGCAAAGGCTAAAAGTTTTGTTGCTAGAAGTTCAAGTGCTCGGCCCGAGAAAGTTCAAAAATTCTTGTGAGAGATATTGAACAAAAATACGTGGCAGAAATTCAAGTGCTCTGTCCGGAGAAGTTCAAAAAATCTTGCGAGAGAGGTTCACCTTGTATTTCTGTATAAAAATTGAATACTATTCTTTACTCAAAATATAAAAGGTGAAGTTCAAATTGAAATAACAGAGAAGTTCGGAGTTCATTAAAACCTAGGATTTACCTCTTCAAAAATAAAAAAACACAACGCCATTTTTTGCACTTTTAAAAATAACCAATAAACAGAAAAAACAACCCATAAACAAAAAAATAGTTGCTAGAAGTTCAAGTGCTCGACGAGGAAAAGTTCAAAAAATTCTTGTGAGAGAGGTTTACCGTGTATTTAGATGTCCAAAATACATTAAAAAAATGTTTTTTTGTGTTTTAAAGTAACTATCCCAAAACAGAGAGAAGTTCAAAGTGATAACAACCGGAAGTTCATGTACTACATGGTGTGTATTTCATATAAGAAAAATACAATAAAGTGAAACAAAGTGAAGTTCAAACAGACATGCCCCAGAAGTTCAACTACTTCAAGCAGTGCAAAAAACAGCACGTCAAAACAGAGTGAAGTTCAAACAGACATGCCCGAGAAGTTCAACTACTTCACGCAGTGCTTTTCCATTCACGATGAAAGGCAGAAATCATGATCTCGTCATTTTATAATTTACTTCAAAACGACAGGAATATCATTTGTGTAAGTTCAAGTTCTCGGTCGGAGAAAGTTAAAAAAATTATTGTGAGAGAGGTTTCTACAAAAGGAATGTCATTTGTGTAACACTAACGAATGGATGAGAAAATTACAAACAAGAATACGTCACAGAAGTTCAACGTGAAAACAGCAGGAAGTTCAACTACTATGCTGAATGAATTTCAGATAAAAAACTTTTAAAATCGTCATGGGTATGAAAAAATGATCAACACGAGAAAGTTGCGTGTTTATAGCAACTTTCCATCGGTATATCACTTGCTCAATTTCGTTGAGTGGATGGAGAGCTACGAGCAGTGGATCAAGAGCTACGAGCAAAAAAAACACGTGAGAAATAGAGTGAAGTTCAAGTTAACATGCCGAGAAGTTCAGGTTCTTCACGCGATGCATTTTCGACGAATCTGTTTCGCGATAAAGGCAGAACGAATGATCAAGTCATTTTTGAAATTACTTGAAAACGGCTAGGACTCAGAGAAAACCATCAACATGAAAAAGATTTGCATTTTCTGTAGCTTTTCAACGGTATATTATTTGCCCCATTCCGACAAAATTTGTAAAAATTACGGCGCAAATACGTTTTTAGCCATTTCCAAAATTGACATAACACCGTAATGAATTGGGAGAAATAATATACACCCAAAAGTTTCGCATTTGCTCAAGCTTTCCAACGCCATATCATTTGCTGCATTCGGACGTAAGGTTT
The DNA here is from genome assembly GCA_032464435.1 of Aegilops umbellulata. Taxonomy (NCBI): domain Eukaryota; kingdom Viridiplantae; phylum Streptophyta; class Magnoliopsida; order Poales; family Poaceae; genus Aegilops; species Aegilops umbellulata. Next base: position 509,203,143 of record CP136055.1, read on the forward strand.
AAAAATTAGCTCAAAAAACGAACTCGGTGGAACCTGTACCGTTTTCTAAATTACTTTTAAATCGTTCAAAATTAGAAAAAACTTTCAACAAGAGAAAGTAGCGCATTTTCATAAGCTTTCCAACGCCATATCATTTGCCTCAATTGGATTAGCCGTTTAGAAATGCCATAAAAATACTAACTCGGTTGTTCGGTTTGTGAAAATTTATGATTTTCCATATTACTCTTTAACCATAAGGAATTAGAGAAAACTTTCAACATGTGGAAGGAGCAGTTTTACAGCAGCTTTCCAACGCCATATTATTTGCCTCATTCCGATGAGCGGTTTAGAAATGCGATTGAAAATATGATTCATGTTTTTTGTATGAAGAAAAAACGGTTTTCAAAACTGCTCTTACATCGCTTACATTTTGCCAAAAATTTAACTTGGGTCATGATACTGCTGTCCATAGATTTCCAACGGTATATCGCAAGCCCCATTTAGGCAATGCTGGCAGAAGTTCAACCTAGCACGGGGAGAAGTTCAGGTCGAACAACTCAGGCAGTAAAATTGCAAAAAACGCAATTTCATCACGACCCAAGAGCAGAGTCCGCCAACGAGCGAGATTCCTATTTAAAATGGGTATTTAGTTGCTAAAAAATGTTTCTAGATTACACTAACATCATATGGAATACAACTAACCAGAATAATTCGCGCGGGGAGACACGGTTGCGAAGATAGCCCGAAGGTCGGTTTCCTACAGAGGGAAGTTCACGCGTGTAACACAGGAATTTCATGTTGTGATTAGAATAATATTCTGATCCCGTGATCAGAATAGTGTTTATGTATATATATCGTTGAACTGATGAATATATATACATCTGGGCTATTCTGTTACGCGTAACAGAATATTATTCTGTTACCCTACTTGAACTGATGAATTCAAGCAGTTGAACTGATGCTTTCTGTTGGTGTTAAAAATCGTCTTCTTTAGTTCATTTTTTTTTGCAATTTTTTTTGTCGAAACGGGGCGTGTAATATATCGTTGGAAAGCTCTTGACATCCACATTACAATCTTATAATCTGTTTTTGCAAAAAAATTATGATTTAAGAGCAGTTTTGAAAAAACCGTTTTTTCAAAACCAAAAACGTGAATCGTATTTTGGACTTAATTTTCAAACGGTTTGTCGGAATTGAGAAAATTAGATGGCATTGGAAAGCTTGTGAAAATACGCATCTTCTATATATCTATTGTTTTGTCTAATTCTATACGATTTAAAAGTAATTTGAAAAAGATAAAATTCTGGGTGAACCGTATTTTCATGATTTTTTGCAAACGGTTTGTGGGATTGACGCAAATGATACGCCGTTGAAAATCTACGAAAAATGTGCAACTTTTTCGTATTGAAATGTTTTCCCAATTCCTTACGGTTTAAAAATGAATTCGAATACGGTCAAATTTGATTTCGAACACGATTTTTTTAAAGTTGGTCGAAATGAGGCAAATAATGTATTGTTAGAAAGATATCGAAAATACGAAACTTAGTCATATTGAACATTTTCTCAAATTCGCAACCGTTGAAGAGTAATTTGGATTACGGTGAGACCCATTGTGTTGTTTTTCCGTCATAAAAAACAGAGTAGTTGTACTGATCTACGTGTGCGTTTGTACTGATGTATTCTTTGGGGAGTAATTTTGAGAGGTCCAAAAAAGAGTACTTGAACTGATGTCCATATGGTTTTGTATTGAGCGTGTTTTCCCGTCTGAAAAACAGAGTACTCGTACTGATATATGTGTGTATTTGTACTAAATTTTATTTTGTTTTTTTATATGGTTCTTGTAGTTTTACGGTATCATAGTCCCCGAACTTGTATGGTTTATATCATCGAACTGAATGGTATTTTTTTAAATTGAATTGATATTTTTGCAATGATATTTTGTACTTCTCTCATTCTACGACTAGAACTTTTAACATTTGGATTTTCATAAGTTTATTGAACTTCCTCGATTTTTTGCATTCAATCCCTTTTGGAACATCGGACACGTCATTGTTTGCACTTCACACTTCCACATTTCTATTTGTTGGAAACGGTTTTTTTCTTTCTTGTTTTTAATTCAAACTAATCATTGTTTCTAGTTCGAACTGATCGTTTATTTTAAATTCAAAATGTTCATTTTTCTAATTTAGTCATTTTTAATTCAAACTGATCATTGTTTTTAATTTGATCTGATCACTCTTTTTAATGCAAACTGATTTTTAATTCAAACTGACCATTATTTTTAACGTTTGCAAATTATAAGGTGGACTTCTGGAGTACTGATTTTTGAACCTTCCCAGTAGTAATACATGTACTGCTCAACATTTTGGCTAGTGAACCTTCTTCTATAATCTTAAGAACTGATACAATAGATACGTTTGAATTGTTGCTTACACAAAATGGGCCACTCTTGCTTTACAAAGTGTTACTAAGAGTACTACAAAGATGACTATAAGATTTGTGAATTTAAGGCTGTACATAAGTTGTACTGATCCACATGGACAGATTTGCTACGTACAGCTTATGGAATTATACAATATACAATAATTTCAGCTTTTTATGCCATAACTACACATCAACAAGTCATGAGAGAGAGAGAGAGGGAGGGAGAGTGAGAGAGAGGGAGAGAGAGAGAGGGAGAGAGAGAGAGGGAGAGAGAGCGAGAGAGAGAGAGAGAGCGAGAGAGAGAGAGAGAGAGAGAGAGGGGGGAGGGGGGGAGGGAGAGGGAGAGAGAGAGAATGACAATGACATCAAGTAAGCGGCTGCATCACACAATCAAACAACTAGTAATTACAAGAAACTTCCCTATAAGAAAACTTAAGAGAAAAAAGGAAATGGAGACATCAAGTAACAATAACAAAAACAAGACATCATATAATCATGGTTGCCTGAACTAATTGTATAAATAGACTAATCAGACTGAACTGGACTAATATCAAAAGGTTGCATGAACTAGAGAGCATAGATGGACTAGAGGCTGATAGGAGCTCGTATTCGATCACATAATAAACGTCTACACTTAGTGCATGATTTACTTGTACAACCATGGGAGTATACTATGTTCACATCTTTTTCTGCTGACTTCTTGCAATGTTTGAACGTTTTGTTTTGATGGAAGGGTGTGTCACCTGGAACATCTTCTCGCTGCCTTCTCTTCCTGCAAAATAATTTTAGCACTACTTGCTGACCTAACACAACACAACATCAGCAGCAATCACCCTGAGTAGTCCACCCTCTACATCTTCCCCTTCTACTTTTGAAACAAGAAAAAACGATGCACATATGACACTCTCAGGACCTCCTTCTCCTCTTCTTCTTGTCCTCGGAATTGTCGCCTGTGTTCTTGAGCTGCAATGTAACACAACACCATCAGCCATCACAACGGATCACATCATATAAAAATGAATCGAATTTTAGCAACCATAGTGGGTGGAGGATGAGTAGACGAGCAAGGTGGCTAGGGGTGTTTACCATGATGATGAGGACAGCGGCAAAGTCGGTGAAGAGGGTGAGCGCGTGCTTGATGTAGTCCATGACGCCGCGGTGCGCCCTCTCGATGGTCTCATGTGGGGGCATACACCATGTTGAACTTGTTGAGTTCTGATTTTTGAACCTTCCCAGTAGTAATACATGTACTGAGCGGTACAAGAATGTTGAGCAGCTGACCTACAGAAACAAAAACACTCCTGGAGTGCACACGCAAAATCATTTACAAAAAATAGTGGCAGCAAGAAGCAATAAGCAGCCACACATACACGTGTTTTTTTTCTACAGAAAGTTCAACATAGCTCTCAGATAGCCACTCTGTAGATCAACAAAACATAAAGCATCTTAAGCTTCCAAACGGTAACATTAGAAGGTTACAGTATGACCTATCTTAAATGTAGAAGGTGACATTAAATGGCCACAACTTTCAGTGGCTAGTTGGAAGCAAAGTCATCTTATCAGTGGCTAATTGGTTAGCAAAACTTCTCAAGAGAAATGGAAGCAGAGTCGCTAGTGCCTTCGCGCACCCCACAATGAGATCCCTGGCGCTGCACTTGGAAATGGGGTCGAAAAGGCTCATGTCGCGCTTGGCAGCCATCTCACGCCCTACCTGGTGGCATTGCCTTGTGGTTGGCCCAACGCCCATTTCCAGGTTTGCAATACTTGGTGCACCTGAGAACCTGCACTGCTGGATTTGTCGAGAGAGAATTGAGGGCAACACATCCCCGTGCCTTTTTTCTGCAACAGCCACACTTGGTTTACCAACTCACATACACACAAAACTGATAACAAATTGCCACACGACCTGATGACAAGAGCACACATGAACTGATAACAAGAGCACACCGATTATTAACATAATATAAATCCATTTTGGAAGATAAACTGCTAGCTGTTCACGGCTTCACACGCTAATGTATTTCATAAGTTTTTTGAGATTACTACCTCTGCCTTGCTGCACAAGATCTCCACACCATTAGCATGTTCATAAATTCTAAATTGGTGGGACGCTCTTGAATTCGCACCAAAGGAAGTGGGTAACCAAGCTGGTGCTAGGCCTCACGGGGGTCAGACAGTTAGCTAGGAAATTCAACAACTATTGTTCCGTTGTCCAGCTGAACTCTTGCTTCTACAGTGATAATATCCCTGCAAAACTAGCCACCCGCATCAGAAAACTGATGTATAATAAAAATGCTTTGTTTTTTTTGCACACACATAGTACTGTCATATGTGCTTTTTCATAAACTGATGATAGATCACATACTGTACTGGCACACCTAGATTGTGTTCAGGAAATAAAATAGACGTCCTCGACGTGAGTTTATGTAAAAATGCTTTTGAGCTATTTTTTCAGAGAAAACACTGTAAATTGATAATAGAACGAAGAGTTGAGGCGCTGCTGGTGATCCCTTCTATTTAAACACAGTCTGAACTTACTATCCAATGTTACAAACTCTCTCTTGACAATACACCATGAATTTTTGAGTTTTTAAATACATAATACAATGGGAAATGAGTTTCAATCATATGCTAGAAGATGCCCCATGCAAAACTAGAAATATGAGTGAGATAGAAAGAATTGTTACAACAAGTTCGTTGAAGTACAAATACATGGTGGTAGTGGTATTCAATGCAAATGGGAGCTTTGTACAATACTCCATTGCAAGCATCATATTGCCTGGATGTATGAAACACAACCATCACCATGTTACTGGGCATAGTCAATATAGTTGCACTGAGATGCTTAACCAGTTGAACTGAGACATCCAATGGAGGAAGGAGTTCTTATCTTAATATAGGCAGTATTTTTTTACAAGAATCACTTGAACATCTTTAAAAATAGACAACAATGACCACTTTTTTAACTGCCTGAGTAAACAACCCGTCAACTTATAGCAATTGATCACTTGAACTTATAGGAAATAGAAAAAATAACTAAGCTTGCATCATCTAAATCTACAGTTTTCTGAAGTGATAACATATGTAAAACTTAGGTCAATTGGTGTGACGCACAAAGTTGAACTAGTGTAATATATGTAGTCGAACGGATGTAATTATTTGTAGTTGAACTAATTGGAGACCTGGCAACACAACAACATTTTCACAATATGCTACATGAAAAGAGGAAGGGCGGAGGCATTGAGATGCATACCTAAGGCACACACGCATCAATCGCACGCATGCGCACATGTGGTCAACGGCGGCGCTGCGACCTGTGGTGTGCTTGCTGCCTTGAATGTGCACCATAGCATTGTCCTGCAGCTGGAGGAGAACGCGTCCTGCAGCTAGAGGAGGACACTACTTGACGCTAGAGAGATGCGAGTGCGCGGTCGTGGGTGACGACGGCCAGACGTCATCGTTGCGTCGGTGAACGGCCTTGGGTGTCGGCAGTGAACGGAGTATGGTGCCGATGGTGAACGGCTTGGGAGCTGCTGTGGCTCGAACGTTCTGCATAAGTATCCGTTAAGAAAAATATGAGACGTGTATTATCAGCACAAACCACTTCTATAGCTATTCATCTCACTAGCATTTACATAAACTACTAAGTGGCAGAAAAAAGGCTTTGCATTAATCGAGCATAAAAAATCACCTCTGTTGGAAGCACATAGACTGCTAATGTATTCTAAACTTCCATGGTTGTGCAGCAAAATAAGAAGAAAAAAATCCTTTGTCATACTAATAATTTGTTTAGAAAATTTGAAGCACACAAAACTAGCCAACAGTGGCCACCTAGGGATTTATATGAACACCCACCAGGCACAAACGCTACACACAACTCACGAGATAATTTCCTGCATAGAGTGCTTCAGAGATAACTTACAGTTTAGTATGAATTATGTGTAAAAGTATCTAGCACCAATACTATGATGAAATGGATCCTATGCTGTTGCAGGGCATTTTTCATCACAAGAACTATGTTTAGGTTGGCACTCACCACTAAAACCCATCTGCGCGTGGCAGCATGCGCAATGGCTGTGGCGCATCGGCTCGTGCAGCCAGGGAATGGGGAGGCGTGTGGGGAGCTGGCGGCGTTCGGTGGCAGGGAGGTGAGCAGGGGAGCTGATGGGCGGCGACGCGCCCGCGAGTCCAGGCGGGCGGTGGCACACGAACCCAAACTGCTGCCCGCGACGAACTCGGCCACCCTAATGCCATGGGATTGGACTGAGGACGATGCACCAGGGATAGTTAGCAGCTCGAGGGGCCGATGCCGACAAGCAACAGCACGGATAGGACGGTCTTCAAAGCATCTACGACTATCAACTTCAAAGCACAAAACTATCATGTTTTTTGACAGTTTTAATTTTATCTGAACTTATCGGTTTCCTGACTTCGAACTTTCAGAATTGCATACAACAAACTTCTACAAGTTTTCTTTTAATTCCCATTTTTTTTCTTTGTGAATTCATCGGGTTGTAACAATGAGCTTGTTTCTCTTTTGAACTCACAGATTCCATGTAGTGAACTCAACCTGTTTGTGGCTATTTTTTTCAGAGGAAATTTTGTGATCTGAGACCACTTCCTCTCAGCCTTATGCCCATTTGAATTGATTCCTTCAATTTTTTGACACAATCTTTTTTCTTCATAAACAAAATTAACTGAAGGGAAGCACCTGGAAGATGTACTGAAAATGCACGCTAAAGTGACCTGAAGAACCACCAATTGTTGAACTGAAATACACAAGAGAAGGAACATTTACATCCAGGGTAACTCTATGTTACACAACAATAACTGAGCATATATGTCTATAAGTTGAATGGTAACGGACCTCAAGATGCCATTTCCTCTCAGCCTTATACATCTTCCTTCCAACATTCATCTATTTTTGAGTTGCTGCCTTCGATTTTTTTACGCATCCTGCCAAAAGAAAATGGACCGAAATTTCAAAGATGAACTAAAAAAGATGAACATAATTTGAGTAGAGATGGATGATGGCAAATGATGAGCAGCACGTTTGCTTCTCTTCTTGGCCTAAACTGTACGGACACAAAGCATCTGCCCGGCATAGCTAATTGAGATCTCTAGCTAATTAACCCAGCCACAGGCCACATCCCATCACACAACACCTTGCATACACACATTTATCTATTCCCAGAAATTCTTTTACTGAAGTTGAGAGGAACAAGTTTGAGATTATCAGTAGTACACCCACCATACCAAGTTTCGGACTGAGCCCCTTAGCGTTCAAAAGTTCAGAAACTGAACCTCTTCTGTAGATCTCCACGTGCGCTGGGTTGTCGGGGCGGCATTGAACCGACACTCGTGGCGGACGTGAACGGCCTGGGGTGGCGGAGTTGAACGGCCTACGCGCTGAAGATGAACTTGTGCATCTTGTTTTTGCTGCAACCTACAACAATAGGAACAAATATGACAGATGAGATTTTGTCAAGGAGACTCCAGATCAATTTATTTATGGTGAGAAACTTCTGTACCTATACTTGAACTTGTGCGACATGATTATGTCTGTCGAATCTCTAATGTTTTCGTACTGAACTAAACTGACGTACATGATACTCCGACGTACTAAACTGAAATGACATACTGAATTGAAGTAGAATACATGTCGAACTGCTAGACCAGAGAAAAATTCAGAAATTTTCGCAACAAGAAAAACTGATTTTTTTTGTAGCTTTTTGCTAAACAAAATGTTCATCAACAACATTTGCATCACAAAGAAATTGAAGCAGCAGTACACATGAACATAGACAGTGAGAGAGAGCATGGGAGGGAGAAGAGTAGAAACCTTGCACCTCCATAGAAAAGGACCTAGGCAGAGGAAAGTGGAAGATAGCAGCCATGGACTGCTACTTGCGACGAGCTCGATCATTCTGACGCCATGGGGTTGGACTGAGGACGGTGCACGTGGTATTGTAAGCTGTAACATTTAGGAAGCACAAGGTAGCTACAAATAAACAGTGAACATATCAAAACTAGTAGTACAGTGCCCTTAGACATTTTAGCAAACACGTGACGAGCAATCAACAAGAATTCATGGAGTGCAGGAACAGAGAGGGAGAAAAAGTGGGGCAGGGACGTGCGCACCAGCTTCGGCAAGGGCCGTGCACGGGAGCCCGTGGCGCGGACTTTAGGAGGCGCTGCGACGGTGAACGGCCTCGGGCGACGAGGTTGGACCGCTAGACGCAGCGGTGCCGGACCACCCAGAAGGAGGCGTCCGGTTCGCGAAAGGGAGGCGGGGAAGAAGACGGAGCTCGAGGGCGAGGCTGGATCCGGCTCGCAGCTGTTCCGGCTGGTCGAATCCTGCGCGCGCGCGGCGGCGGAGCAGGGGGCGGCGGTGCGCGGCGGCGGGGCAGGGGGTGGATGCGCGCGACGGCGGGGCAGGGGGCGGCGGTGCGCGGCGGCAGGGCAGGGGGTGGATGCGCGCGACGGCGGGTCATGGGGTGGCGGTGCGCGGCGGCGGGGCATGAGGTGGCGGCGCGCGGCGGCGGGTCATGGTTCGACGCGCTGGAGGAGATGGGATCGGGAGGAAGTTGTATTTTACCTTTTCTTTTCGAGCAGTTCGGGATAGGCCTTTTCTCTGTTTTCTTTAAATCATGGCATCGCGCTCTATATAGAGACGGGTGTAACAGAATAATAAATAGTCTATATAAAAAATCCATCCTACCATCTAGGGAGAAGCCCACAGGATTTTTGTACGTTGTTCGTCCGTTTTAAAAATAGAGAAAAAGAAATTATGCATAGACGGAGTCGAACTGTGGTCGGGAGGAATGTATTTTACCTTTTCTTTTCGAGCAGTTCGGGATAGGCCTTTTCTCTGTTTTCTTTAAATCATGGCATCGCGCTCTATATAGGGACGGGTGTAACAGAATAGTAAATAGTCTATATAAAAAATCCATCCTACCACCTAGGGAGAAGCACACAGGATTTTTGTATGTTGTTCGTCCGTTTTAGAAATAGAGAAAAAGAAATTGTGCATAGACTGAGTCAAATTGTGGTCGGGAGGAAGTTGTATTTTACCTTTTCTTTTCGAGCTGTTCGGGATAGGCCTTTTCTCTGTTTTCTTTAAATCATGGCATCGCGCTCTATATAGGGACGGGTGTAACAGAATAATAAATAGTCTATATAAAAAATCCATCCTACCACCTAGGGAGGAGCACACAGGATTTTTGTACGTTGTTCGTCCGTTTTAGAAATAGAGAAAAAGAAATTGTGCATAGACGGAGTCGAACCAGCACACCAAGCTAAAGCCTTTGTTGGTGCAGCGGACGTCCACCTATTATTAAAGCCACGGTAGCTTGCCCTTTTTCATGGGCCAGCCCAATATGAAAAGATGACGTCCCACATATTTTATTTTCTGGGCACTCAAACTCTCATGATTTCTGGGCATGGCACTACGATCAACACGGAATTTTTACGGTGCGATCTTGTTATAAGTTTCTCGTTGATACTAAGTTACAAAGAGAAGCTTGGCTGAGTGGTGACACAGGGAACTCCAATTTACAGCAGGAGGAGAAGGGTTGGAAGAAGCTATGGAGCACAAAAGTACCACCAAAGTTACGTATGTTTGCTTGGAGGCTGGCCAAGGCATCATTGCCGACGGGAGAGGTACGTGCACAACAGCAAATGGCCACCACACCGGTCTGCTCCCTATGTAACGCAGCAAATGATACATGGAGACATTCTTTACTCGATTGTAATATGGCAAAAAGTGTGTGGGCGCTGCGGGATGATGATTCTACCCTTTCGATATATGAAGATGAAACACAATATGCAAAGTTATGGTTATTGGGATGAGCTAGACTCTGTCCAACAAGAAGTTTATCGAGGTGTTAGTCACTTTGTGGGCAGTATGGTATGCCCGGAGGAAAGCAATTCATGAGCATGAATTCCAAAGTCCATTGTCGACGCATCTATTCATCAGCAGATACTTGGAGGAGCTTAAGGTGTTAGATGTGCAGACCAAGACCGGGCATGGGGCAGCTCGGGCGGTGCCTCGATGGGTTCCTCCGCTCACAGGACATTGCAAGATCAACGTCGACGGAGCTGTGGCGAAGACGCAATGCAGAGGGGCTGTTGGGGCCGTATGCCGGGATGAACAAGGGCGTTTCCAAGGGGCCTCGGCAGTGGTGTTTGAGGGCATCTCTGATGCAGAAACCCTGGAAGCACTTGCATGTCGAGAAGCACTAGCGTTGAGTGAGGACTTGGACCTGGAAAGAGTACATATTGCTACTGACTGTCTGAGAGTCGTTCGGGAAATCGAAGCACCAAAGAACCTTGGTGGACATTGTATGGTGTTTCATGAGATCAAAGAACAAAGCAATTTATTTAGGGCTTGTCTTTTTAGTCATGAACAACGCGAATGTAATGGGGAGCCTCACAGACTAGCACGTATGGCTACGTCTCTTGATATAAGTAGGCATGTGTGGCTTGATGCACCACCTGCTCATTTATGTATCCCTATAAACATTGAACTTAGGCAATAAAGTGCGCTGTGATTCTAAAAAAAACATATTTTATTTTCTTTTGTTTGTACTTTCTGTTTCTTTTCTTTCTCTTATGTTTTTAATTTTTTTTTTACGTTTTTAGAGTATTAATTACACTTTAAACAGATGTAAATCATGTATTTGATTTTTTAAACATGTATACAAATTGTTTTACGAAAAAAATGTACAATGTGTATGAAAAAATAGCAATCAAAATAAGTATTTGAAGAAAATGTTAATCATGTATTTATATAATGTTAAAAATATATAAAAATGCTTCAGATGTATATAAAATTTGTACAATGTGTTTTTAAAAAAGTGGACATCAAAACATATGTTTCATGAAATTTTAACCTGTATAATGAAATATTTCATATGTACACAGAAAATGTACAATATGTAAAAAAATAGACATCAAAACGTATATACGACAAGATGTTAATCATATATGATAAAAATGTTAAACATGCATAAAAGTATGCACAAAGTGTATTAAAAAATGTAGACATGTGTTGAAAAAAAGTAGACATCAAACATTTATTTAAAAAAATTAACTATCTATTTGAAAAATGTTAAACATGTATAAAGAAATGTTCCTGATATATACAAACCAATGTACAAGGTGTAAGAAAAACATAGACAATAAAACCAATATTAAAATAGTGTTAACCATGTATTTAGAAAATGTTAAACACACGCAATAAAAATTTCCCTTATGTATAAGAAATTGTACATTATATGTGTAAAAGTAGGCACGTGTTGAAAAAAGATTTTTTTTTATGAAACCTGAAAGGAAAAAAGTGAAGGAAATCATAAAAAACAAAGAAAAAACAGTGAAAGTGGAAGAATGAAAACAGGCTGAAGAAAAAGGAAAACCGAAAATACTGAAGAAAAAACAGGCTGCAAGCAAGGGGAAAACAAAAAAAAGATAAAAAAATTAAGGTACAATGTTGTGCCAGCCCACTATTTTCTACGCGTAGGCGTTCTTAATAGGAATCAGTACAAGAGAGAAATAACCCTCGCGGTCTTATTGTGGAAATGAGTTTTCTTGACAAAACTTTTTTTAAGCTGCTCGTTCCACAAGCCCACTGAGTTGGGCATGTACCCTGCTCATCGAAAGGTCATTTTCTCGTTCCGTCCTATATTACTTAACCTTTTTTCGTCGTGCCGCACATCCCTATTCTGGATGTGTTTTGACTTTTAATGATCAAAGTGTTCGACACCCAAACTGTTATTTCTCTCACTTACAAAAAAAGGCCTACAAATCAAGAGAAAAATATATTTAAAAATTTAGGAGAATAGTAATTCCAGGTAAGGTACAAAACTAACTCTACGTCCAAGAGTTCATGGAGCACACGTGGGACCTCTATCATCCTTATCCGATTTGTCCTTGCCTCCATGACTCGCACCCTCATAGACATCTCATGTGCGTGCAATGTGATCAGACACCATTCATATCGGATTGATTTCTAATTAGTACTACGTCTGAAGACATCTTTTAAGGAATGCCTATATATATCCTTTGGCTCAAGCTTCAGTGGAAGCAGTCTCAACATCTCGGCGCGTCGTCAATGTTGATGCTACCGTGTACCTCAATACAGACAGACGCCCTAATTATCGTGACCTTTTTCATTTTTTCGGTGAAAGTTCTCATTGATAACCTAGACATATGAAATTGTCCAGGAGCCGTGTCCAAGGCGGTAGCATTAGATGGGCGGGTGTTGGACGTGTACAAAGTGCGTGCATGCACACAACATAGCATCAGATCTTCACCAACTACCGCATGAACTAGCCGACGCCCACACTGATGCGCTTCTGTCTTGGGCGGCATCGGGCAGGAGCCCACCTCATTTGCCCCACTACCATTGTTGGGTGGCATCATCCAGGAACAGTTTTAGCATGCTCTCTCTTAACCCCTCTTTTCACATGCTCTCTCTTAACCCCTCTTAACCCCTCTCTCTTAACTTCAGTGGAGTAATCCCATCGATCCAGAGCCCCTATGCTTTATCCATCACCTCCCTCAGGCAGGGACTAGTAACCAGACATGTCAAGGAAGCCTCTGGATTCCACTTGATGCCACCCTGCGCGGTGACCACCGTTTTGGCATGCACTGGCCGCGTCCAGAGCATCTTCTTGCTCGGGCCCCTCCTCTACTCGGCGTCTCAGCGAGCACGAGCATGTCTAGCATGTTCCCCGCCTCGTTGCAGTCCTCCTAGAGCCATCGCCCCCTCCGTTTGCTTCCCCGTTGAGCCGTCACCGTCGCCGCACAGTTTTGGCTCGTGAATCGCGTCGTCTTCCTTGGCCGTGTCCTCTTCTTCCTCGTGTCCCCGAGTGCCGCTCATCTCCGTGACCTCTGTGCCTCGTCTGCTTCTCCCTCGTCGCCTTCCCCGTGCCTCCCTGTGAACGCTGGGCACGGCAGGTCCTCGCCCGGACGTGCAAGGCGGCACCCGAGCTCGGCCCCCTCGCCTGGCTATAAATAGGCGTCCCTGAGCTCATAAGAGCACTCCATCGCCTCCACTTCACTCCCAAGACCCCGCCCAGCCTCTTCCCCGAGATCGAGAAGCTCTCCTGCCCCTCCCATGGCCGAAGCCTCCCCGCGGTGCTCCGCTCAAATTCGGCCGACCCAAGCCTCCCCACCACTCCCTGACCTCTCCTAGAGCTTCCCCTCTCATCGGTGATCCTCCCCACCACCTCATCCTGCCGCTGCAGCCCCTGTAGGTGTCATCCCCTAGTTCGGCCACCGCCTCCTGCTACCTCTTGAGCACTGCGTTGGATTTCCCCGAAGAGGAAAGGATGATGCAGCAAAGTAGCGTAAGTATTTCCCTCAGTTTTTTAGAACCAAGGTATCAATCCAGTAGGAGGCTACGCGCGAGTCCCTCGTACCTACACAAAGCAATAACTCCTCGCTGTCGGCGTTCTGGGAACGGGGGTCCCCAGACTTGCCTGCCTATGGCCTGCGGCGTGGCTCAAAGGGGGCCCAGCACGGCCCATCTTCATCAACACAATACCCAAGACCCTCGCGAGGGGCCAAGCCTCGCGGGGCGGACGACGCGGAGCTTCCTCAGGCGCGGCCTCGTCAGGCTGGCTCACGAGGAGGCGGAGAGATCAAGGCGGGGTACCTCACGAGGTGCCCATGATGCAAGCCATGACGACCAAGGGCGCCAGGCGGGCGCCGGCCCGCGCAGTGTCCTCCTTTCCTCTTTGGTGCAAAGGGAGCAAGCGCAGGCGAGAGTATCAAGCAAAGGCACCCATTTCGGTGCAACGAGACCAAGACCAGTCCAAAGGCAGGGAAGAAGTCATTGTGGAGCCCAGGACGGCGTCACCACCGGAGCCTTTGGCAGGCGAGGACCAACTTTAGTCAGGATAAGTGTACCAGATGTTCCCCTTCAAAATGGCCAATTGTTGGCGCCCTTCCCACTCAATATCTGGGAGGAGGCCCAGGGCCTTTGCCTATAAATAGGACTAGCCACCCCCAGGGTAGAGGCATCTAGAAATCAGTAAGAAATGCACAGGCAACAGAGAGAGAGAGAGAGAGAGAGAGAGAGAGAGAGAGAGAGAGAGAGAGAGAGAGAGAAGGGCGGCTGAACTCCTCCTAGCAGTTCATCGCCCCAGCCAAGAGCAGACCCACGCGAGGCTATTCTTCCTTGTATTGTTCATCATTATCAGCCCAAGAGGAAATCCACCACACCACAAACTAGAGTAGGGTATTACACCACAATGGTGGCCCGGACTAGTATAAACCTTGTGTCTCTTGTGCTGTTCTTTCAGTAGTTTAGATCTTTGCGAGGCGGAGGGGCGCAAGTGAGTAGAAGGCGTAATCTCCGCGCGCACCCCAGAGTTCGAACCTCAAGGGTCTGCCGGTACCCGAAATCCGACATTTGGCGCGCCAGGTAGGGGTGCGCCGGAATTCGACTTCCACCGCTCCGTTCTCCTCCGACCATCGCGTCCATGTCTGACGCGTGCCGGGCCCGCGCAGAGCGCCGGGCCGCCCTCGCTTCCCGCGTCGCCTAGACGGCTCCCGTCGGCGGGCGTCCTCACCGTTCACCGTCACCCGCCGTCAACGCCGCCACCGGCCCGGCGGGGAACGAGCAGCAAGCGTCGTCTCAGCATTCGTCCGTGCGGCAAGATGGCCGCACCGCTACTCCCTCGCTCACCCCAGCTGGTTCTTCGTCCCGCGCGCTCCGCGCGCCCATGGAGGCTCGAGCTGCGCTCATCGCGGCAGACGAGCTCCTGCGCTACCATCCCGTCGACGACGTCTACGAAGAATGGCTCGACCGCGTCGCCGAGCTCGACCGCGCCGCGGGGGGCTCTCCTGCGCCGTCCGTTCCTCTACACCGCACCCCGCCCCGCGCAGGCGACGAAGCTCCGGGGGCGTACCAGTCGCCTCCTCTTCAAGAAGACGCCATGGCTCCAAGGCGCGTGGCCCCTGGGCGGAACCCGCTCCTTCAGGTGCCAGCGCAGCAAGAGCGGAGCTGCCAAGAGGTCCCTCGCCCGCAAGAAGCTGCCCGGGCGCTCCCTGCTCTGGCGCGTCGCGACCATGCTCCTGCTCCCGCGCGTCAAGACCCCGCGCTGCTCCCAGCTGCAGCGCATGGGGACCCGCAAGACCAAGCTCTCGGCCACCCAAGGCCTCCCGTGGCCACAGAAGGCTGTCGTGCCTTCACCACCGAGCTGCGCAGCGTCGCGTGGCCCGGCAAGTTCAAGCCCAACCTGCCTCCTCGTTACGACGGCACGACCGACCCTGCGGAGTTCCTCCAGCTCTATGAGCTGGGCATCAAAGCTGCCAATGGAGACGAGAAGGTCATGGCGAACTGGTTTCCCATGGCGCTCAAGGAAGGGGCCCGCACCTGGCTCCCGAATCTGGCTCCAGACACGATCTCTTCCTGGGACCAGATGCGCACCCGCTTCATCGCCAACTTCCAAGGTACTCGCGACCGGCCGCCCGCCGTGAGCGACATGAGCCGCATCAAGCAACAACCCGGAGAGATCCTGCAAAAGTACATCCAGCGCTTCAACAGCGCGCGCCTCAAAATTCCCAAGGTGTCCGAGGAGGCCATCATCTTAGCCTTCTCCGACGGTGTGCGCGACGTCAAGATGAAGGAGGAGCTGGCGATGCATGAAGACCTGTGCACTTCCTTGGAGCTGTTCAACTTGGCGACCAAGTGCGCCAGGGCTGAGGAAGGGCCACTCTCCCTCCTTGAGCTGCCTGCCGCAGACCCAGAAGAGAAAAAGCCCAAGGCCAAGGACGTGAAGCGCAAGGGGGCTGCCGTGCTCGCGGCAGAACCAGACACCAAGCGGGGCAAAGATCTGCCCGAATCCTCCAGGGACAGTCGGTACTGCGTGTACCATGACCTCCACACCCACAACACCAACGAATGCCAAGAGCTCCGAGCCGTGCGAGAAGGAAGAATCGGCCGTCGTCCCGACCGTGCTGACCGGGGCTACGGCCGAGGAGGAAGAAACGCAGGACGCTGGGAAGACCGCGGCCCGCGCCAAGGGTGGCGCGATCAACCTCGCGAGGATCGCTGGCGAGACCCGCCTCGTGAGGGGGACTGGAGGGATCAGCCTCGCAAGGATCGCCCGCAAGGCAACGCAGGCCTCCCTCCGCTGCCGCCGCGACCAAGGAGGAACGAGGACCGCCATCAAGACGAGGGGGCTGGGGGCTTCCAGGAGCCGCGCGCGATCGCCTGCATCCTGGGCGGAGCTCAAGCCCCAGCCTCCCAACGCATCTTCAAGCAGTTTGCCCGCGAGGTGAATGCAGTCCTCCCCAAGCTCAAAGCAACGCGCCCTCTCAGGTGGTCGGCGTGCGCTATCACGTTCAGCTCGGCGGATCAGCTCAAGTGTGCGGCCACAGCCGGAGTCCTCCCGATGCTTTGCTCCCCAGTCATCAGCAACGTACTGGTCACCAGGACCCTCATCGATGGCGGGGTAGGGCTCAACGTCCTGTCCGTGGAGACGTTCAACAACCTCCAGGTGCCCTATGACCAGCTTCAGCCAACCAAGCCTTTCTCCGGAGTCACCGACGGTTCCACAGTCCCGATTGGGCAGGTCCGCCTCCCTGTCACCTTCGGGGCACGCAACAACTACCGCACCGAGCTCATCGACTTCGATGTCGCTCACATCTGCCTGCCGTACAACGCCATCCTCGTGAGGTACCCCGCCATCCTCGGGTACCCAGCGCTAGCCAAGTTCATGGCCGTAACTCACCATGGCTACAATATCCTCAAGATGCCAGGAAGTGGCGGAGTCAGCACTGTGCCCCGTGAAGAGAAGGATGCAGTGTGTTCCCTGGAGCGAGCCTTTCAGGCCGCGTCATTGGAAGACCCGGATCGCGGAAGCAGGAGGCTTCCCGAGACCACCCCCAAGAAGAAGAAGACATCGTCTGGACCGGACCCTCAGGAGGCAGGCCCCTCAGGGCCCGCGGCTGCCCAAGAGGAACCTCCTTCCATCGCATAGGAAAGCGCGCCCAACGCCCTCCTCAGGCAGGGCTCGGGGGCTCTCCCCTGGAGGGCCACCGACCTGGCCAAGGTCACAAGGGAGGCGCTTGGGCACCACGTGGAGGCGTGTTTCGAAGCACGTTTCCCTCAAGAAGGAGCAAGGCAAGGAGGGTCAGACCCTCAGGAGTTCGTCAACAAGGCCATTCAAGAACTACATGAATCAAGAGTCATGAGAGGCTGCCGCCGTCTACCAGCTGTGGCTCCCCATCCAGGCGAGGATGGTGGGCTGCGCGTCTGCATCGACGTACCAGGGCTCAACCAAGTCGCCTCGCTGGAGCGCCTCTGGCCCTCGCAGGTGGGGCGCTGCGGAGGTCCGCCCCACAGCTACGTTCGCATGCCTTACGGCTTGCCGAGCGCGGCTGCTACATACCAGCGCCTCATGAGGGGCATCATGGAGGCTCGAGAGGCCAGGCATCCCGCAGCCTTGCCGGAGATGGAGATGATTCGCGAGGAGCCACCAGCGCCTCCGGAGCCTCCCGAGGCCCCCGGGCCTGGGGGCTCGTGAGGATCGGCTTCCGCAGCCCACCGAGTCTGTTGCACCAACACTCCTTCATCCTCGACATCATCAGGTGACATCTTTCAAGTTTCATTTTCAGCTGGGAGCGCCCCCCAGGGCTGCATTATTCCCAGGTCGCGTGGGTCCGTCCCTACGGCATGTATCCCTTTTATTTCATGTTGATTAGCTTGCTTTGTTGGGGGCGCCCCTCTGGCTGCATCATCCCCAAGTCGCTCGGGACCCAGCGATGTCTACCTTCCCAGCATCTATTTTAATGAATCCACTCCTTCTCGGCTAATGTGTTTGATCTAGTTGCCTGCTCAACTGACGCCAACTAACGGAATTGTTCCCACAACGGCACGACGCTTGCGCACGGGTCCGTCCCTGCAACGCTGACAAACCTGAATGGCTGAGCTCTAGCCGCGGCAGCCCCGCATGGCGCCACCTCGTCAAGCCTTCAGTGCCTCATCTCCCCTCGGAAGCAACCAACGGCTGACTGATAATTGTCATGGCAACCCCTTGTTCCTTTTATGATGAGTCTACAAGATCTCCTAAGGGAGCTGCGCCAGGCAAGGCCCTTGCGGCGTCCCCTTCACTGTCGTCCGCGCGAACCGCTTGCACGTTAAAGTGGGGGTACCTGAGCATCACGACTCAGGGCTCTTACTACTGGGGAACGTAGTAATTTCAAAAAATTTCCTACGCACACGCAAGATCATGGTGATGCATAGCAACGAGAGGGGAGAGTGTTGTCTACGTACCCTCGTAGACTGAAGCGGAAGCGTTGACGCAACGTAGAGGAAGTAGTCGTACGTCTTCCCGGTCCAACCGATCCAACCACCGTTACTCCGGCACCTCCGAGTTCTTGACACACGTACAGCTCGATGACGCACCCCGGGCTCCGATCCAGCAAAGCTTCGGGGAGGAGTTCCGTCAGCACGACGGCGTGGTGACGATCTTGATGTTCAACCGTCGCAGGGCTTCGCCTAAGCACCGCTACAATATGACCGAGGTGTAATATCGTGGAGGGGGGCACCGCACACGGCTAAGGAACGATCACGAAGATCAACTTGTGTGTCTATGGGGTGCCCCTGCCCCCATATATAAAGGAGTGGAGGAGGGGAGGGCGGACCCTCTCTATGGCGTGCCCTAGGGGAGTCCTACTCCCACCGGGAGTAGGATTCCCCCTTTCCTAGTCCAACTAGGAGTCCTTCCATGTATTAGGAGTAGGAGACAAGGAAGGGGAAGAGGGAAGAGAAGGAAGGAGGGGGCGCCGCCCCTCCCCCTAGTCCAATTCGGACTAGCCAATGGGGGGGGCCTGCCTCTCCCTCTCCCCTAAAGCCCAATAAGGCCCATATACTTCTTCCCCCGTATTCCCGTAACTCCCCCATACTCCCGAAAATACCCGAACCACTCAGAACCTTTCCGATGTCCGAATATAGTCGTCCAATATATCGATCTTTACGTCTCGACCATTTCGAGACTCCTCGTCATGTCCCCGATCTCATCCGGGACTCCGAACTCCTTCGGTACATCAAAACTCATAAACTCATTATATAACTGTCATCGAAACCTTAAGCGTGCGGACCCTACGGTTCGAGAACAATGTAGACATGACCGAGACACGTCTCCGGTCAATAACCAATAGCGGGACCTGGATGCCCATATCGGCTCCTACATATTCTACGAAGATCTTTATCGGTCAGACCGCATAACAACATACGTTGTTCCCTTTGTCATCGGTATGTTACTTGCTCGAGATTCGATCGTCGGTATCCAATACCTAGTTCAATCTCGTTACCGGCAAGTCTCTTTACTCGTTCCGTAATACATCATCTCGCAACTAACTCATTAGTTGCAATGCTTGAAAGGCTTAAGTGATGTGCATTACCGAGAGGGCCTAGAGATACCTCTCCGACAATCGGAGTGACAAATCCTAATCTCGAAATACGCCAACCCAACATCTACCTTTGGAGACACCTGTAGATCTCCTTTATAATCACCCAGTTACGTTGTGACGTTTGGTAGCACACAAAGTGTTCCTCCGGCAAACGGGAGTTGCATAATCTCATAGTCATAGGAACATGTATAAGTCATGAAGAAAGCAATAACAACATACTAAACGATCGGGTGATAAGCTAATGGAATGGGTCATGTCAATCACATTATTCTCCTAATGATGTGATCCCGTTAATCAAATGACAACTCATGTCTATGGCTAGGAAAGATAACCATCTTTGATCAACGAGCTAGTCAAGTAGAGGCATACTAGTGACACTCTGCTTGTCTATGTATTCACACATGTATCATGTTTCTGGTTGATACAATTCTAGCATGAATAATAAACATTTATCATGAAATAAGGAAATAAATAATAACTTTATTATTGCCTCTAGGGCATATTTCCTTCAGTCTCCTACTTGCGCTAGAGTCAATAATCTAGTTCACATCAGCATGTGATTTAACAGCAATAGTTCACATCACCATGTGATTAATACCCATAGTTCACATCATCATGTGACCAACACCCAAAGGGTTTACTAGAGTCAATAATCTAGTTCACATTGCTATGTGATTAACACCCAAAGTGTACTAAGGTGCGATCATGTTTTGCTTGTGAGAGAATCTTAGTCAACGGGTCTGCCACATTCAGATCCGTATGTATTTTGCAAATTTCTATGTCAATAATACTCTGCTCGGAGCTACTGTAGCTAATTGCTCCCACTTTCAATATGTATCTAGATTGAGACTTAGAGTCATCTAGATTGGTGTCAAAACTTGCATCGACATAACCTTTTACGACGAACCTTTTTGTCACCTCCATAATCGAGAAACATATCCTTATTTCACTAAGGATAATTTTGACCGCTGTCCAGTGATCTACTTCCTAGATCACTATTGTACTCCCTTGCTTAACACAGTGTAGGGTATACAATAGATCTGGTACATAGCATGGCATACTTTATAGAATCTATGGCTGAGGCATAGGGAATGACTTTCATTCTCTTTCTATCATCTGCCGTGGTCGGGCTTTGAGTCTTACTCAATTTGACACCTTGTAATACAAGCAAGAACTCTTTCTTTGACTGTTCCATTTTGAACTACTTCAAAATCTTGTCAAGGTATGTACTTATTGAAAAACTTATCAAGCGTCTTGATCTATCTCTATAGATCTTGATGCTCAATATGTAAGCAGCTTCACCGAGGTCCTTCTTCGAAAAACTCCTTCCAAATACTCCTTTATGCTTCACAGAATAATTCTACATTATTTCCGATCAACAATATGTCATTTACATATACTTATCAGAAATGCTGTAGTGCTCCCACTCACTTTCTTGTAAATACAGGCTTCACCGCAAGTCTGTATAAAACTATATGCTTTGATCAACTTATCAAAGCGTATATTCCAACTCCGAGATGCTTGCACCAGTCCATAGATGGATCGCTGGAGCTTGCATATTTTGTTAACACTTTTAGGATCGACAAAACCTTCTAGTTGCATCATATACAACTCTTCTTTAATAAATTCATTAAGGAATGCAGTTTTGTTTATCCATTTGCCAGATTTCATAAAATGCGGCAATTGCTAACATGATTCGGACAGACTTAAGCATAGATACGAGTGAGAAACTCTCATCGTAGTCAACACCTTGAACTTGTCGAAAACCTTTTGCGACAATTCTAGCTTTGTAGATAGTAACACTACTATCAACGTCCGTCTTCCTCTTGAAGATCCATTTATTTTCTATGGCTTGCCGATCATCGGGCAAATCCATCAAAGTCCATACTTTGTTCTCATACATGGATCATATCTCAGATTTCATGGCCTCAAACCATTTCGCAGAATCTGGGCTCATCATCGCTTCCTCATAGTTCGCAAGTTCGTCATGGTCTAGTAACATGACTTCCAGAACAGGATTACCATACTACTCTGGTGCGGATCTCACTCTGGTTTACCTACGAGATTCGGTAGTAACTTGATCTGAAGTTACATGATCATCATCATTAGCTTCCTCACTAATTGGTGTAGTAGTCACAGGAACAGATTTCTGTGATGAACTACTTTCCAATAAGGGAGAAGGTACAATTACCTTATCAAGTTCTACTTTCCTCCCACTCACTTCTTTCGAGAGAAACTCCTTCTCTGGAAAGGATCCATTCTCAGCAACGAGTATCTTGCCTTCGGATCTATGATAGAAGGTGTACCCAACTGTCTCCATTGGGTATCCTATGAAGACATATTTCTCCGATTTGGGTTTGAGCTTATCAGGATGAAACTTTTTCATATAAGCATCACAATCCCAAACTTTAAGAAACGACAACTTTGGTTTCTTGCCAAACCACAGTTCATATTGTGTCGTCTCAACGGACTTAGATGGTGCCCCTTTTTAATGTGAATGCAGCTGTCTTTAATGCATAACCCCAAAACTATAGTGGTAAATCGGTAAGAAACATCATAGATTGTACTATATCCAATAAAGTACAGTTATGACGTTCAGACACACCATTATGCTGTTGTGTTCCAGGTGGCATGAGTTTGTGAAACTATTCCACATTGTTTTAATTGAAGGCCAAACTCGTAACTCAAATATTTTACCTCTACGATCATATCATAGAAACTTTTATTTTTGTTACGATGATTCTCCACTTCACTCTGAAATTCTTTGAACTTTTAAAATGTTTCAGACTAGTGTTTCATTAAGTAGATATACCATATCTGCTCAAATCATCTGTGAAGTTCAGAAAATAACGATACTCGCCGCGAGCCTTAACACTCATCGGATCGCATACATTAGTATGTATTATTTCCAATAAGTCAGTTGCTCGCTCCATTGTTCCGGAGAACGGAGTCTTAGTCATCTTGCCCATGAGGCATGGTTCGCAAGCATCAAGTGATTCATAATCAAGTGATTCCAAAAGCCCATCAGCATGGAGTTTCTTCATGCGCTTTACACCAATATGACCTAAACGGCAGTGCCACAAACAAGTTGCACTATCATTATTAACTTTGCATCTTTTGGCTTCAATAATATGAATATGTGTATCACCACGATCGAGATCCAACAAACCATTTTCGTTGGGTGTGTAACCATATAAGGTTTTATTCATGTAAACAGAACAACAATTTATTCTCTTACTTAAATGAATAACCGTATTGCAATAAACATGATCAAATCATATTCATGCTCAACGTAAACACCAAATAACACTTATTTAGGTTCAACACTAATCCCAAAAGTATAGGGAGTGTGCGATGATGATCATATCAATCTTGGAACCATTTCCAACACACATCGTCACTTCACCCTTAACTAGTCTCTGTTCATTCTGCAACTCCCGTTTCGAGTTACCAATCTTAGCAACTGAACCAGCATCAAATGCCGAGGGGTTGCTATAAACACTAGTAAAGTACACATCAATAACATGTATATCCAATATACCTTTGTTCACTTTGCCTTTCTTCTTATCCACCAATTACTTGGGGTAGTTCCGCTTCCAGTGACCAATCCCTTTGCAGTATAAGCACTTAGTCTTAGGCCTAGGTCTAGACTTGGGCTTTTTCACTTGAGCAGCAACTTGCTTGCCGTTCTTCTTGAAGTTCCCCTTCTTCCCTTTGCCCTTTTCTTGAAACTAGTGGTCTTGTTAACCATCAACACTTGATGTTTTTCTTGATTTCTACCTTCGTCGATTTCAGCATCACGAAGAGCTTGGGAATTACTTTCGTCATCCCTTGCATATTATAGTTCATCACGAAATTCTACTAACTTGGTGATGGTGACTAGAGAATTCTGTCAATCACTATCTTATCTGGAAGATTAACTCCCACTTGATTCAAGCGATTGTAGTACCCAGACAATCTGAGTACATGCTCATTAGTTGAGCGATTCTCCTCCATCTTTTAGCTATAGAACTTGTTGGAGACTTCATATCTCTCAACTCGGGTATTTGCTTGAAATATTAACTTCAACTCCTGGAACATCTCATATGGTCCATGACGTTCAAAACGTCTTTGAAGTCCCGATTCTAAGCCGTTAAGCATGATGCACTAAACTATCAAGTAGTCATCATACTGAGCTAGCCAAACGTTCATAAAGTCTGTATTTGCTCCTGCAATAGGTCTGTCACCTAGCGGTGCATCAAGGACATAATTCTTCTGTGCAACAATGAGGATAAACCTCAGATCACGGATCCAATCCGCATCATTGCTACTAACATCTTTTCAACACAATTTTCTCTAGGAACATATCAAAATAAACACATGAAAGCAACAATGCGAGCTATTGATCTACAACATAGATATGCTTATACTACCAAGACTAAGTTCATGATAAATTAAAGTTCAATTAATCATATTACTTAAGAACTCCCACTTAGATAGACATCTCTCTAATCCTCTAAGTGATCACGTGATCCAAATCAACTAAAACATAACCGATCATCACGTGAAATGGATTAGTTTTCAATGGCGAACATCTTTATGTTGATCATATCTACTATATGATTCACGCTCGACCTTTCGGTCTCCGTGTTCCGAGGCCATATCTGCATATGCTAGGCTCGTCAAGTATAACCCGAGTATTCCGCGTGTGCAGCTGTTTTGCACCCGTTGTAGATGGACGTAGAGCTTATCACACCCGATCATCACGTGGTGTCTAGGCACGACGAACTTTGGCAACGGTGCATACTTAGGGAGAACACTTCTTGATAATTTAGTGAGAGATCATCTTATAATGCTACCGTCAATCAAAGCAAGATAAGATGCATAAAAAGATAAACATCACATGCAATCAATATAAGTGATATGATATGGCCATCATCATCTTGTGCTTGTGATCTCCATCTCCGAAGTACCGTCATGATCTCTATCGTCACCGGCATGACACCATGATCTCCATCATCTTGATTCTATATCAATGTGTCGTCACATGGTCGTCTCGCCAACAATTGCTCTTGCAACTATTGCTATCGCATAGCGATAAAGTAAAGCAATTATTTGGCGCTTGCATCTTATGCAATAGAGAGACAACCATAAGGCTTTTGCCAGTTGCCGATAACTTCAACAAAACATGATCATCTCATACAACAACTTATATCTCATCACGTCTTGACCATATCACATCACAACATGCCCTGCAAAAACAAGTTAGACGTCCACTACTTTGTTTGTTGCAAGTTTTACGTGGTTGCTACGGGCTTAAGCAAGAACCAATCTTACCTACGCATCAAAACCACAATGATAGTTTGTCAAGTTGATGCCGTTTTAACCTTCGCAAGGACCGGGCGTAGCCACACTCGGTTCAACTAAAGTTGGAGAAACTGACACCCGCCAGCCACCTGTGTGCAAAGCACGGCGGTAGAACTAGTCTCGCGTAAGCGTACGCGTAATGTCGGTCCGGGCCGCTTCATCCAACAATACCGCCGAACCAAAGTATGACATGCTGGTAGGCAGTATGACTTATATCGCCCACAACTCACTTGTGTTCTACTCGTGCAAATAACATCAAACCATAAAAACCTAGGCTCGGATGCCACTGTTGGGGAACGTAGTAATTTTAAATTTTTTCCTACGCACACGCAAGATCATGGTGATGCATAGCAACGAGAGGGGAGAGTGTTGTCTACGTACCCTCGTAGACTGAAGCGGAAGCGTTGACGCAACGTAGAGGAAGTAGTCGTACGTCTTCCCGGTCCAACCGATCCAAGCACCGTTACTCTGGCACCTTCGAGTTCTTGACACACGTATAGCTCGATGACGCACCCCGGGCTCCGATCCAGCAAAGCTTCGGGGAGGAGTTCCGTTAGCACGACGGCATGGTGACGATCTTGATGTTCAACCGTCGCAGGGCTTCGCCTAAGCACCGCTACAATATGACCGAGGTGTAATATCATGGAGGGGGGCACTGCACACGGCTAAGGAACGATCACGAAGACCAACTTGTGTGTCTATGGGGTGCCCCCTGCCCCCGTATATAAAGGAGTGGAGGAGGGGAGGGCCGGCCCTCTCTATGGCGCGCCCTAGGGGAGTCCTACTCCCACCGGGAGTAGGATTCCCCCTTTCCTAGTCCAACTAGGAGTCCTTCCATGTATTAGGAGTAGGAGACAAGGAAGGGGAAGAGGGAAGAGAAGGAAGGAGGGGGCGCCGCCCCTCTCCCTAGTCCAATTCGGACTAGCCAATGGGGGGGGGGGCGCGGCCTGCCTCTCCCTCTCCCCTAAAGCCCAATAAGGCCCATATTGTGACGCCCCCGATTCAATCGTACACTAATCATGCACGCAAATGTGTACGATCAAGATCAGGGACTCACGGAAGATATCACAACACAACTCTACAAATAAAATAAGTCATACAAGCATCATAATACAAGCCAGGGGCCTCGAGGGCTCGAATACAAGTGCTCGATCATAGACGAGTCAGCGGAAGCAACAATATCTGAGTACAGACATAAGTTAAACAAGTCTGCCTTAAGAAGGCTAGCACAAACTGGGATACAGATCGAAAGAGGCGCATGCCTCCTGCCTGGGATCCTCCTAACTACTCCTGGTCGTCGTCAGCGGGCTGCACGTAGTAGTAGGCACCTCCAGTGTAGTAGGAGTCGTCGTCGACGGTGGCGTCTGGATCCTGGGCTCCATCGTCTGGTTGCGGCAACCGGGTAGAAGGGAAAGGGGGAAAAGGGGGAGAAAAGCAACCGTGAGTACTCATCCAAAGTACTCGCAAGCAAGGAGCTACTCTACATATGCATGGATATATGTGTAAAGGGCCATATCAGTGGATTGAACTGCAGAATGCCAGAATAAGAGGGGGATAGCTAGTCTTATCAAAGACTACGCTTCTGGTCGCCTCCGTCTTGCAGCATATAGAAGAGAGTAGACTGAAGTCCTCCAAGTAGCATCGTATAGCATAAACCTACCCGGCGATCCCCTCCTCGTTGCCCTGTTAGAGAGCGATCACCGGGTTGTATCTGGCACTTGGAAGGGTGTGTTTTATTAAGTATCCGGTTCTAGTTGTCATAAGGTCGAGGTACAACTCCGAGTCGTCCTTTTACCGAGGGACACGACTATTCGAATAGATTAACTTCCCTGCAGGGGTGCACCACATAACCCAACACGCTTGATCCCATTTGGCCGGACACACTTTCCTGGGTCATGCCCGGCCTCGGAAGATCAACACGTCGCAGCCCCACCTAGGCACAACAGAGCGGTCAGCACGCCGGTCTAAACCTAAGCGCGCAGGGGTCTGGGCCCATCGCCCTGAGCACACCTGCATGTTGCGAACGCGGCCGGTGAGCAGACCTAGCAACCTCCAGTACAACGGAAGTCACGTTATGCGGTCCAACCCGGCGCGCGCCGCTCAGTCGCTGACGTCAAGAAGTGCTTCGGCTGATACCACGACACCGAGTGCCCATATCTTTCCCGCGTAGTTGGTTAGTGCGTATAGGTCAGTAGCCAGACTCAGATTAAATACCCAGATCTCGTTAAGCGTGTTAAGTATCCGCGAACGCCGACCAGGGCCAGGCCACCTCTCTCCTAGGTGGACTCAACCTGCCCTTTCGCTCCGCCTCAAAGTAACAGTCGGGGGCCGTCGGGACCCAGGCCCACCTCTACCGGGATGGAGCCACCTGCCCCTTCAGCCCCCATCTCCGAACAGTATCACAGGTAATGTAACAGTGTAAAGTATATAGTATGCCTGTGATCACCTCCCAAAGTGATCACGGCCCAGTAGTATAGCATGGCAGACGGACAAGAGTGTAGGGCCATTGATGGAACACTAGCATCCTATACTAAGCATGTAGGATTGCAGGTAAAGGTATCAACAGCAGTATCAAAGACAGGCTATGCATCAGGATAGGAATAACGAAAGTAGTAACATGCTACACTACTCTAATGCAAGCAGTATAGAGGAGAGTAGGCGATATCTGGTGATCAAGGGGGGGGGCTTGCCTGGTTACTCTGGCAAGAGAGAGGGATCGTCTCCAATGTAGTCGAACACACGGACATCGGCAGTAGTCTTGGAGTCTACCGGAAAGAAGTAACGGAGGGGGAACATAATAAATAACAGAGCAATCAAAGCAACACAAAGCAAGACTCGACAATACGTTGTGCAAGGGTGACCTAACGCAGGGATAGGTGATACCGGCGAAGGGGGGAAACATCCGGGAAAGTATTCCCGGTGTTTCACGTTTTCGGACAGATGAACCGGAGGGGGAAAGTTGCATGTTCGCTATGCTAGGGATGTGTGGCGGACGAACGGGTTGCGTATCCGGATTCGTCTCGTCGTTCCGAGTAACTTTCGTGTTTAAAATATTTTAATCCGAGTTACGGATTAAAAGTTATGATTTTCTAAAGATTTTATTAATTTCTGTTATTTAATTAATTATTTAAATTAATTTGAAAATGAATTAATGACATTAGCATGATGTCATGCTGACGTCAGCAGTCAACAGAATTGACTGGGTCAAACTGACATGTGGGTCCAGTGGGACCCACCTGTCATACACTGATTAGATTAATTAGGTCTTAGTTAAACTAATAACTATTTAATTAAACTAATTAAACAAGATTAATGAACTTAATTAATTCACTTATTGATTAATTAATTAATGTAATTATTAAGTAATTAATTAATTAATTAATTATTTTTAATTCTTTTTTTAATAAAGTTCTGGGGCGTGGGCCCTATCTGCCATAGGGCCAGTGGATCCAGTGGGCGCGGGCGTCGGCCACAGGCGCTGGGCGCTAGCCCGTTTGGGCGCACGCCCAGGCTACCAAGGGGCGCCGGCCACGGCGGGGTACCGAAGCAGCACGGCAAGAGGGCGGGCACACGCGGCGCAAGGCGCGCGCGGCCAAGCACGCAGACGCGAGCGGGAGGGGCCGCGGTGGTGCGTGGTGCGGCGAGTGGAGCAGGCAACTGAAGGCGGGCGTCGGGCAGGGGCGGGCCGGCGCGTGTGGGACCATGTCGGCGGCCTCCGGCAGCAGCAGAGGCTGTAGCGACAGTGCAGAGCGGCTGCGGGAGGTAGGGACGAGGCGGGGGCGCGCCGCGCGCTGCGGCAAGGCCGGCGACGGTGGGCGCGTAGCTCGGGCGACAGCAGTAGTGACCACTGCGGGAGGCAGCGGGTGGAAGGACGCAGCGCGCAGGGTCAGGGTGCGGCAGGGGACGACCGGGGCGGGGCCCGTGCATGAGGGTGCACGGCCGTGCGTGGTCGTGCCCGGGCGCTGTAGCGGCAAGCAGGGGGAGGGATGGGGAAGACGGGCGGTGCTCACGTTCGTCGTGAGAAGGGGACGGCGAGGCTCGAGGGAGGCCCTTGGGGAGGAGGACGGGGACGACCGGGCGGCGGGGAGGCAGTCCGGCGGGGAGGCGGCACGGGGGTGCGGCGTACGGCGGAGAGGACGGCGAGGCGTCCAGCGAGAAGGAGTGGTCGAGGCGGCGCGGTGCAGTCAATCCGGGCGGCGGGGTCGTCGGGGGCGGGGGCGTGGTCAGGGCGCCGTTGACCCGATCTGGTCGAGCAGAGGTGGCGAGGAGCGAGGGGAGTGGGGAGGTTGGTCCCCGATCCAGATCGGATCGGGAGAGGGAGGGGGAGTGGCAACGTGGGGCGATGGGTTAGGGTTTGGGGGCGTCATGGGGGGTTATGGAGGTGCGGGGGTGGGCCGGCCTAGTCGGCCTGATGGCCAGTTGGGCCAGTGTGCCCAGTGGGGGGGCCCTTTTATTTGTTTTGTTTTATTTCCACTTTTCTTTTATTTATTTATTTTCCGTACTGTTTTATTTTAGTTTCCTTTTAGTTTAGTTTTATAAAATATAAAAGCAAGTCCTGATTTAGTATTAAAGTTAGGCTACTGCCCCATTAATTTTGGGCAACTAAATAAAATATCTTAACATTTTATTAATTGCAAAAGGAAATTTAATTAATTGTTTTGCTACTGTTTTAATCACTTTAGGGTATTTAGTTATTTTAATAAAATGTGGTTTCTCCATCATAATTACATATGCATTATTTGGTACCAGCCGGTCATTTTTGTTTTAAGGTTTGAAAACTTTTGTTGTTTGACATATTTAGAATTTAAATTTTGAAACGGCTTCGAATCATTGCGAGGTTAGCAACAGTAACCGAGGTGACGTGGCGTGATTATCGTGGTATTACTGTGGCATGATTATCCGGGCGTCAAAATTCTCCTCCACTACAAGAAATCTCGTCCCGAGATTTAAGAGGTGAAGTGAGGGGGAAGGGATTTGGTTACGAAATTCTAACAAGCCTTCTCGGTCTTGGTTGCCCTTCTTTAAGTGGTCGATCCATAATGTTGATGTCTTCATACCTCGGCTTCAGGTCATCATGATGAAGTCGTCATCCTTTCTTCGGAGTCTTCATTGTACGTATGAAGGACAAGGGGTAACTTCGGAAAAACGGACCGTTGAAAGGTCGACTATCTGGTTGATAACATCGAGGAAGGTGGCGGAAGGTAACTCTCGAGATGAAACTTCAGAGATTATCGAGATCAAAGTAAGAAGTACCATGAGAAGTTTCAAGCGGGTAGGCAATCACTCGAAGACCAAAACAAAGTGTAAAGGGGGTTCAAAGCATCAAGTTTAAGTATTGCATCTGATACCGGAACAGATCACTAGGAACACTACAAGAAATATGTCAACTTATGACCTTCTGTCAGTGACCCTCGAAGAATTGGTCATAAATTTATGACCATTTCAGACCAATTGGTCAAAAGCTGTTCGGGGGGCTGCAAACCCTAAACCATTGCGACCATTTTGGTCAGAAAGGTCGTAATTTCCTCACACGAAAAGGTCATAAAGCAAACAGCGCTAGTCCGCTGCCTTATTTCTAGTTGTTAACGACCAATATAGATGGTCATAGCCTTGTAAATTGTGGTGGGTTGCTATGACTAGGCGCCACCTCATCAGTTTTGCCTATGTGGCATGTCCATGTGGCAGTTTTTGCCCTAGGTTGTGAAGCAACCTATATTTCTGTCATTCCCAAAATTCCCAAAAAAATCTCATAAATTCTTTGGGTCATATCTTCGTCAAATATGTAAAAACCTTCCTTGCCTAGTTCAAAAATAATTCAAAAATATTCATTTTCCTATTCTGTTCAGAGTAACAGTTTGTGAAGGAAGTACCACTTTGGCATGTCCAAATAGTATCCATTTTCTACAGTGCTTTCCTATGCCCAAATAACCAGCCTCCACCAAATGCCAGCTCAATCCATTTATTATTTTGAGCCGAGCTTCAACATTCGTATTTATGTCCAGTGTGGTGGTTTGCAAAACAAGTACCAGCTAGGCTCCTCCTTTTGAGCTGAAAATTTGTGAAGACGGTCTTCTTAGTAACTGATCATCCTCAGCCAAAACTCATGCCCATTAGCCATGTACATTTCCTGTACCGCTAATCAAACACTTGGCTGCTAATTCATGTTTGAGCACCGATCGGTCTCCTCGTGAGAATGTTATGTTGTAATTTTCTTCCTAGCACCTACATGGGGAGTGCCCAACCCACTAGACATGTCTAGGCCACCCAGAACACATGGCAATGCCACGGTCACGCGGTGACCACGCGGCGGGCATGCGAGCTTACGCGCTCTAGAGTTGGGGCCCTCGGCCACCGCCCAAACCTCGACATATCGCCACCAAACCATGTGTTTATGATTAAATAGGTACTTATGTAACTAGAAATTATTTTTGGAAAAAATAAATAGCAAACTATGAGGCAGTTGCAGTTCAAATTTGACCCGCTTCCACCTAAATCGGCGGGAATTTGTCTTTTTCACGAGAGGTGGATCAAAACTTTTTGCACCCAACCATTTTGTCAATTGTGCATTAAATATGGCCTAGTATTTTATAAAAATGATTTGGTCCAATTTTGCAACAATTATTTGGTAGTTCCTTCACAAAAAAACCTCCTTTCGGGCACTCGAAAAATGGAAAATGGTTTTTTCGTCCAACGAAAATGAAAACTTCCTTAGGCAACATTGTTTTCTATTCCAATATGCACCCTTGTGCACAATATGAGATCATTTGAACAGACTATCCCATGAATGTGGCCATAAGATTGATCATTTGGCTTGAAAGCCATGAATCTTCACACTTGATAGCTCATTTCTGAGAACACTTTTTTAAAATAATTACCGTATTACAAGTTTATTATTTTTCCTGGAAACTTGGTCACATATAATGACACAATGCGAAGGTTTTCCAATTTTTTGATTTTTTTGAATTTTTTATGCCTGTTTCAAAATGCGGTCAAAACGGCGGGCTTGACCGTTCCTAGCTAGTGGTTTAATCTTGGAATTTTTTTGGTGTTTCTGTGATTAAATAGATACTTATGTACCTAGAAATGATTTTTTGAAAAAATAAAGAGCAAACTATGAGGCAGCTACAGTTCAAATTTGACCCGTTTCCAACTGAATCGACGACAATTTGTCTTTTTCACCAGAGGTGGATCAAAACTTTTTTCACCCAACCATTTTGTCAATTGTGCATTATATATGGCCTAGTATTTTATAAAAATGATTTGGTCCAATTTTGCAACAATTATTTGGTAGGTCCTTCACAAAAAACCTCATTCCGGGCAATCGAAAAATGGAAAATGATTTTTCCGTGCAAAGAAAACGAAAAGTCCCTTAGGCAACATTGTTTGGAATTCCAAGATGCACCCTTTTGCACAATATGAGATCATTTGAACAAACTATGCCATGAATGTGGCCATAAGATTGATCATTTGACTTGAAAGCCATGAATCTTCACGCATGATAGCTCATTTCTGAGAACACTTTTTAAAAATAATTGCCGTATTGCAAGTTTTTTATTTTTCCTGGTAACTTGGCCACATATAATGACACAATGCGAAGGTTTCCCGATTTTTTGATTTTTTTTGAATTTTTTATGCCCGTTTCAAAATGCGGTCAAAACGGCGGGAATGACCGTTCCTAGCTAGTGGTTGAATCTTGGATTTTTTTTGGTGTTTCTCTGATTAAATAGATACTTATGTACTTAGAAATGATTTTTGGAAAAAGTAAAGAGCAAACTACAAGGCAGGTACAGTTCAAATTTGACCCGCTTCCAACTGAATCGGCTGGAATTTGTCTTTTTCACCAGAGGTGGATAAAAACTTTTTACACCCAACCATTTGGTCAATTGTGCATTAACTATGGCCTAGTATTTTAGAAAAATGATTTGGTCCAATTTTACAACAATTATTTGGGAGGTCCTTCACAAAAAAACCTCCTTTTGGGCACTCAAAAAATGGAAAATGGTTCTTTCGTCCAAAGAAAATGAAAACTTCCTTAGGCAACATTGTTTGCCATTCCAATATGCACCCTTGTGCACAATATGAGATTATTTGAATAAACTATGCCATGAATGTGGCCAAATTATTGGTCATTTGGCTTGAAAGCCATGCAACTTCACATATGGTATCTTATTTCTAAGAAGACTTTTTTAAGGTATTTACAGTATTGCGAGTTTGTTATTTTTCCTGGACACTAGGTCACATATAGTGACACAATGCAAAGGCTTTCCATTTTTTTTTTGATTTTTTTGAATTCTTTATGCCAATTTCAAAACACGGTCAAAATCGCGGGCATCATCGTTCGTACCTACGGGTGGAATCTTACTAAACTCATAGTATTTATCTAATTAAATATATACATGTGTACCTAAAAATTATTTTTGGAAAAAATAATTAGCAAACTATGAAGTAGATGTAGTTCGAATTTGACCCGATTCGTCCTAATTTGGTACAAGTTGGCTTAAATGGCTAAAAAATCCAGAAAGGTCGAAAATGCATACAAGTTGGTTATCATCCATAAAATGTGGTATAACCCCTGAGTGAAAATTTTTGTGGTGCGATTTTGCAAAATATTATTGGTAGTTACTTCATAAACCCCTTTGTTTTTAGCACTTAAGAGACTATTTTAAACGATACATGTCTCCAACCAATCAGGACGTCTCTCCCGGATCACCCTCCTATGGGCGATCTGAGCCGTCCACGCCGTCCTGATCCACGCCGCCCTCTCCACGCCCTCCCTCGATTCCCTTCCCTCCCGCACACTCTGTCTCCTCCCTCGATCCCCTTCCCTCCCGAGAACGCCGCCGGCTCCCCTTGATCCCCTTCCCTCCCGAGAATGACGCCGCCGCCTCTCACACCTCGTCGACCCCCTTCTCCGCTAGCCCTTGCCATCGCCCCCTCCTTCCCCCTCCCCTAGCCCCTACCACCCTCCCGTACGCCACCCGCTCCTATCCTGCAGGAGATCTAGGGTTAGTGGTGGCTTTGCCCCATGCTGGCCACGGCACTCCGGCAATCAGGACGGCGACGGCGTCGACGGGATCCGAACGGGAGCGTCCTCCTGCGGCCAATCGCGAACCTACCCGTCCTCTAGGGTTTGAGCCACCGCGTCACCGGCGTGGCTCCGGCGTTGTTCCGGTGATCCGGTGACTCAGGTGACCCCCTCCACTCCTCCATGTCGCATCTCTCCCTATCTGCCTCACCATGTTCCCTCTCCCTCTCAGATGCGGAGGGGCCGGCGCGTCTGATGCAGATCGATGACGGCGTTCACGGAGGAGGAGAGGGTGGTGGACGACGCGCTGGGCTACCCCAAGGCCTACGCCAGGCTCTGCCCTATGTCCACGGCCCGCTCGATGCCTTCGTCCCCTACGTCCTCCATCCCCACGAGGTACCTGCCTCATTTTCTCGCGCAGATCCTCTCGAATCCTCCCTAGACTCACGGTAGGATCGATGTGCCCCTCGCATCCCAATCACAGATCTGCGGCCTCGCGCTTTCAAAATAGATATCTGTGGGTTTGGTTGCCCCGTATATTCTCCTCTTCTTGTGACACGGGCATTGGGCGCAGTGATACATGTGCCTGCGTATGTAATATTTTGCACCGTAGCTAACTAATCTAGTTGCTGGAACCAAGCTACTATATCACTAATCTATTTTGTTCTTGTGCGACCTCACCGTAGACAAGTACTACAGTTATGTTCTGCATATGTGTGCACGTACGGCTGGTTTGATTTCTAACTGCAGAGAGTTCTGCTTGCTTGTTTTGATTTTTATGCATAGATAGTACTGCTTGCTTGCTCTTAATTCTAACCCAAGTGGTCAATGTTCCCGGGTTCTTATTTAGTTAGGTGTGTTAACTTAGGTGCATATTACTACTAGTTATTTTCATTAGTCTGCTCAGTTGTCTAAACCTGGTAATAATCTGCTGTCGTTTTCATCATGCCAATCAACTCAAAAATTCGATGGACCAAATCTAACTGGTAGTGTGTTAATTATCTACATGATCGTTTCATCATTTGTAGCTAAAGCAGCATGTAATTGGATCCTTATTGTTAAACAGCATGTAAAGAATCTCTCAAGGCTTCAGTGGTATTCAGGACATTTATGCTCCACTGTTCAGACAGCTAGTTACCAAATGACTTTACTGCTTTCTCATTGTTCTTTACATTGTTCTTTGATATCCAGTTTTGAATTGAAGTTGCATCGATCTCTAGCTTTGACGCCGCGTTGTGATCTAATCTGGTGCGTGCAGGCACTGTGGGCCAAGGACCTGAACGAGATGTTCCCAGTGGTGGACGCAGAGGCGGCGCCCATGGAGGACGCCCCTCCACCACTGCTCCGACGCCATCCAGTGTTGCATAGTTCGTAGCTTCAAGTTGGAGTTTCATCTTGTTGTTGGAGTTTCAGGCTTGTTGCATAGTTCGTAGCTTCAAGTGTACTCTGGCTTCTAGCCACAGTGCACTACAAATTATTATAGAATTACAAAGTGTACACAACATTGCACCTTACACATTCTTCTCTTGTGAAATCAAATGCCATGACTGGGCATTCTTTTATCAACTTGCTGTACATTTGCTCTGCTTTAGGCTACTGTATAACTTGTGCCTTTTAACTTGATGTACATAGCATGCAATTTTTTACCGTATCACATTCACACATGATACTCTTAATATAGAGTTGTTTTCCGAGCTAGTTCTGTTTACTCTTAATATAGGTCTATTTGTCACCAATACTTGCCTGCTATGCTATAGTAGACCTTGTTCATATTTATTAGCTAAGTTTGCTTGTCCTTGGTATCTATATGCATGCCATTTGTGTTTCAGGCTTTCTCTGAAATGAAATAATAGGCCTATTAGTCACCAATACTTGAGTTAATCTAACTCCTTACCTGCTATGCTATAGTAGGCCTTGTTCATATTTATTAGCGAAGTTTGCTTGTCCAGAGTGATCCATATACATGCCATTTGTGTTTAACGTTCTCTGAAATGAAATAATAAGATTCACACTCCGTGGACCAGGACGACCACCGGGACCTCCACGGCGATGATGAAGCCTGCACATGGTCGAGCTTGATGGAACAACAGTGCCTCAGTGTGGTGCAGCCGAGTTGGGCCACTCCGGTGCATCAGTAACTCTGCATGCTGCTGTCCTTTATCTCATCATCTTAACTACTGTTGTCCTTTGTCTCATCATCTTAACTACTACAGTAGGAGTATTTTATATGCTGTTCATTTCTTGGCCGCCCAGCATGTTTGCTAATCATCCATCTGCCTCATGTTATATGATCCCTTCCTAGTAATTTCATTGTATGCAGACTTGTGGTGTTGGTTCAGTTTAGTCAAATTAATATATATACTGCTATGCCACAACTACTACTGTTTGCATTTAATCCTGATTAGTAGCTTCATCCATAAGTGGCAAACAAAAAAAATGTTGATTTTCATCTTATCTCTGTGACAACCAATGGAGTTGAATTGCAGCATGCATGTCAAAGTTGGGTTCAATTCTTGGGTAATATATGGTAGTTTCCACTCTTCATGCCCAAGATTAGTATGCTGCAGCTCTCCCTCCTCACTCCATACATCCAGGTACTAGTTACCCAACGAGCAGCCCTGCACCTCGCTGGATCTCGCCCAAACCCCGCTCATCTTGCTGCTTGTGGCAGGGAATATTCTCTGTTGAGTATTTTGAGGAATGAATATCTGTTAAGTATGGAGTTAGGATCATCTAATAAAATTTCTACTATATATAATATATATGCATGAAACTGAGATTGCTAGCATCATTTACACAAGATACACCCTTTGAATTGAATTGATTGGTTCAGTTTCGTATATTCTTCACCCAGCCTTCTATCATGCTTATAACTAGTGCTCTGCTCATGTTGTTAGACAGGATTTTCACTTCCTGCCATCCCAACCTTCTATCATGCTTACAAGATTTTTCTTTGCACGACAGTAGCACCAGTACCTTGCTGCTGTTGGGAACGGAAGGGAGCTGTTCCATGCATTGAATCTGGGGAGAAAATCACCTTCGGCATGTACACTATCACCTTGGGCATGCTTGTGCCGCTGCTGCTCGGCCTCAACATGTCCTGGAGTGCCATTAGCGCCGCCCTCACGCTCATCTTCCTCGACTTCAAGGACGCTCGCCCCTGCCTCGAGAAGGTAATTGTGTGTCCATCCGTCTGCAGTTAACTAAGTTGTGCCCCATTGATGTCCTACTAATGTTAATTGTTACTACCATGGTGCTGATGCTGTTCAGAATATGATATGTGCCTTAATTCTAAGTTCCGGTCTCTCTTAAGAGACACTTCTAGCTTTTCTGACTCAAAGTTGTTAACTTGGTACTGCATGAGTTTTACTACTGCTAACACAGAGAGTATTTACTACTGCCAACACAGAGACTTTGTATGCATGCTACCCGATGAGTGCTTTCTTTGTAATATTTCACCTTCGTATGCATAGGTTTATTCGGTTTGAATTCTGCATGACATGAAATAGATATTTACAGTGTTTTTCTCAACTTGTTTTCACTGTCACTTGATATATACTTGCTTGTACTTGAAGCTGTGGGTTAATGTTGGTGGTTTTGTTCTACTTGGATGCATTGGTACCCATCATCGAGCGAACGGATGCAACAGCGGCAAGAAGCTCATGGCTGTGTGCATCTAAAGCACACCATGGACACCATCCACTTCCTCATCAATGCTAACTCAATCCAGATCATCGTCGACACTATCATCCACAGGTATCTTCCTTGGTTCCCTTTATTCTCTCCTGCCTTTGTGAAGTTTAGTATGCGTGTGCTGACGAGTATTGTTAGATCTTGCCAGTTGAATGTATGGTCGTGATAGTAGAATGGTATTTTGTTTTAGGCGCAATGTGTTGTAGTGCAGTTTTTTTGCACAACCTGCATATGTGCCATGCATATTCATATTGTTTCTCTGTTTCTTATATTGCACAACCTACTATCTCATTTTAACTAGCTCGACAACAAAAAGCATTGTTGTAGTGCTGAATGTTGAATGGTCTATTCTTGAATGGTCTGTTCATAATATATTTGCCCCAGCTTTTCTCATTCTTTTCTGATTCATGTAACAGGATGACAGAGGAAGCCATGTTGCTGTTTTGTTTGGTCTCAGCCCTGACTATCGCCGTCGAGCGAGTCCGGCGTGTTGTTCATCTGACTATGGTTCCAGCCCTGACTACTGAAGTTTTTGTCCTATTGAAGTTGCATAGAAATATGAGAGAGTCCAGCGAGTCCAGGAGCTTGTGAAGTAGTACTATATTACACTTGTAGAGCTTGTAAAGTATTGTATTGTACATGGCCCTTTGTATTTGCACGGATAGAGCTTGTAAAGTATTGTATTATGTGATCTGGTTGCTCTTGTTTAAGTATTATGTGTGTTTTTTGTCTCTGCGAATCTGAATACTGCTTTAAATATGAAGAATATGAGTCTGATAGATGGGACCCACTTACCTGAAAATTGAAACCTTTTACTAGAACCTGACAACTGGGACCCATCTGACTAGTGGACCCTTCTTTTGAAAAAAAAACTAAATTTGTTTAGACAAAAAGGCCACAACCCAACAATAAAAAGGCTGCAATATTGGGCTTGGCCCATGAACCCAACCAAAAATTGACAGACAGAAAAAACACAAATAGGCCGAATTGTTGGGCTAGGACCATGTAGAAAATTGAATTGGACTGGGCTGATTCTTGTGCCACGTCAGCTTGCCACGATGGATGCCTACGTGGCCTGGGGAGGGTTCTAGTGACCAAAACGCCACAGTAGAAATATTTTGGTCGTAAACGTCTTTGACCATTCCAGAAGAAAGGTCGCTATAGTCAGTTTACGACCGTCAGCTTTTGACCTTCTGTTTTTGGTCACAAAAAGGTCGTAAATGGAAATTTGTGACCTTTCAGTGACCAATAGTGGTGGTCACAAGTTGACATATTTCTTGTAGTGGAAGGCAGCTCATGAAGTATACATGAAGCCAAGCGTGAGTATTAACTTTGGGAACAGGGGTGTACAGGAGAGTCAGGTTTCGATCCTGGGACCTGTGGGTTATGGGCCCACCATGTGGGTGAAAAGTAGGAAGGGCGGTAACGTCTTGCATGATCATGTAAGCAAGGCATGTCAGAGGATAGCCTGTCAGTTATGTCGGCAACAACATCGGTACCAAGGGCGAGGGACGAAGAGAACCATTTTCATGCTCGTTGAAACTAGGCGGACCAATAGGCAAAGTTCCCGTCCATCGGTGGTTACCGAAATGTCATCAACAATGGTAATAGGGTCTTGCTGACAGAGTTGTTCACCGAGGTGTTTACATAAGCAGTAGAATAATACCGCTTAGATTATATAGACCTCAAGAAAGGTTAAATCAAACAATGGAAAGGACATATGATTATGAGATTAATCAGGCGATGGAAAGGAAAAATGTGTTTTAGTCACAAAATTCAGGGATATATCCTTCCCAAGGACAAGCAGAGCATGGTATCTGTGGCAGGATATCATGTAGAAAACCCTTTAGGTAAGGGGGGAGCAATTTCAAGACACTACCCATACAATGGTGTTTAGATAATTTAGCAAGAAACATTTAGCATTGGCTTCAAATGTTCTTGTTGAAATTCGGAGTACCACAGACATGCTTCGAGATAGCCTTGACATGGTCATCAGGTAAAGATCAGGCTATGGATACACAAAGGATCCATCAGGAAGAACTTTTAGAATAAGTCTTACAATTTCCTCATGGAAGAATGGATAACCTTACTAAAATGGAAACTATAACAGCAGGTCATCCGGCCAGGTGTGCTGGGCATGCCATCACCTTACCGGGTCATAAAAGACCAATGTTATAACTCTTGGAAAAATGTTCCAACCATCATATCTAACCGAGATTCAGATTCGATTGGCGTCAGGATACCTCAGGCTCAGGATGCTTGAGAAGAAAAGGTGCACACCAACTGACGAGATGACAATGTAAGATTCTCGAGAAATGACTATGGAAGTGAGTTCTGAGACAAGGGTTCATCATCATTAAACCAAGGAGAGGATGAGGGGGGGGGGGTGGCTGATAGACTCAGCGACCATTCATCGAGAATTCCAAAAAAGATGGATTTCCACAATCATGTGAACAAGGAGATAACATTATGTTGGAAATATGCCCTAGAGGCAATAATAAATAGGTTATTATTATATTTCCTTGTTTATGATAATCGTTTATTATCCATGCTAGAATTGTATTGATAGGAAACTCAGATACATGTGTGGGTACATAGACAACACCATGTCCCTAGTAAGCCTCTAGTTGACTAGCTCGTTGATCAATAGATGGTTACGGTTTCCTGACCATGGACATTGGATGTCATTGATAACGGGATCACATCATTAGGAGAATGATGTGATGGACAAGACCCAATCCTAAGCCTAGCACAAGATCATGTAGTTCGTATGCTAAAGCTTTTATAATGTCAAGTATCATTTCCTTAGACCATGAGATTGTGCAACTCCCGGATACCGTAGGAGTGCTTTGGGTGTGCCAAACGTCACAACGTAACTGGGTGGCTATAAAGGTACACTACGGGTAT
Source organism: Aegilops umbellulata (assembly GCA_032464435.1). Taxonomy (NCBI): domain Eukaryota; kingdom Viridiplantae; phylum Streptophyta; class Magnoliopsida; order Poales; family Poaceae; genus Aegilops; species Aegilops umbellulata. Next base: position 509,243,944 of record CP136055.1, read on the forward strand.
CTCCGAAAGTGTCTGTTGGGTTGGCACGAATCGAGACTGGGATTTGTCACTCCGTGTAAACGGAGAGGTATCTCTGGGCCCACTCGGTAGGACATCATCATAATGTGCACAATGTGATCAAGGAGTTGATCACGGGATGATGTGTTGCGGAACGAGTAAAAGAGACTTGCCGGTTACGAGATTGAACAAGGTATCGGGATACCGACGATCGAATCTCGGGCAAGTATCGTACCGATAGACAAAGGGATTTGTATACGGGATTGATTAAGTCCTTGACATCGTGGTTCATCCGATGAGATCATCGTGGAACATGTGGGAGCCAACATGGGTATCCAGATCCCGCTGTTGGTTATTGACCGGAGAACATCTCGGTCATGTCTGCATGTCTCCCGAACCCGTAGGGTCTACACACTTAAGGTTCGATGACGCTAGGGTTATAAAGGAAGCTTGTATGTGGTTACCGAATGTTGTTCGGAGTCCCGGATGAGATCCCGGACGTCACGAGGAGTTCCGGAATGGTCCGGAGGTAAAGATTTATATATGGAAAGTTGTTGTTCGTGTTTCGGGAAAAGTTCGGTTTTTTCGGTATTGTACCGGGAAGCTTCTAGAAGGTTCCTGAGGACTCCGGAGGGGTCCGGAGGTCCGGAGATTGTTCCACCACGTCCAATACAGCAGCATGGGCTGTAAGGGGGCGCCCTAGCCTTAATGGGCCAGGGGAACCAGCCCCCCCAAGGCCCATGCGCATGGAGAGGGGAAACCCTAAGGGGAAGGGCCTCCACTTGACTTGGGAGGCACTCCTTTCCCCCTTGGCCGCCGCCCCCCCTAGGGGAAACCCTAGGGCGCCTCCCCTCCCCCCTTGCCCCTATATATATGAGGCCTAGGGGCTGCCCAAAAGACACGATTCTATCTCTCTCGTTGGTGCAGCCCTGCGTCTCTTCTTCCTCCTCTTCTGTGGTGCTTAGCGAAGCCCTGCAGGATTGCCACGCTCCTCCATCATCATCACGCCGTTGTGCTGCTGCTGGATGGAGTCTTCCTCAACCTCTCCCTCTCTCCTTGCTGGATCAAGGCATGGGAGACGTCACCGGGCTGTACGTGTGTTGAACGCGGAGGTGCCGTCCGTTCGGCACTAGGATCATCGGTGATTTGGATCACGGCGAGTACGACTCCATCAACCCCGTTCACTTGAACGCTTCCGCTTAGCGATCTACAAGGGTATGTAGATGCACTCTCCTTCCCCTCGTTGCTGGTTTCTCCATAGATAGATCTTGGTGACACGTAGGAAAATTTTGAATTTCTGCTACGTTCCCCAACACATTATTCAGATCAAATGACATAATGATGTATACTCGAGGGAAACATACACAGTTAAACAATGGTAGAAAGGTGCGCCCGAAATATGGGTTGGGCTGCACGACCAGTGTTAGAATAGTGATTCAATAATCAATAGTCTAAGAATGAATGGCTGACCATTAACTTCAAAGCAATAGGGTTGCTAGAAGGGCAGAATCCAAAAAGTACTGCTCACTTGTTGGTACCCCGGTTGGTATCAACACGAGGACCTAAGAAAGAATGGTGATGGTGAGAAGTATCACCATACCAAGAATTCTTAAGAGGTGGCGAAATTCTCAGAACATTGATGACATAAGAGATGTTAATGTTCCAAGGTAAAGGAGAACAATTGCTGAATAGCAAGGAACTCAAGGTATATCACCAAACACGAACAAGCTTGTGTTGGTGGGAAGGCAATAAGGTTGTCGATGATAACGCAGATCATCGAGGGCAATGATGGTATTTCTCATCATGATCTCAATTGATATCCTGAAAGAGCTCGTAAGGTTGATGAGGATCACGACACATTTTGTCGAGAGATTTCAAGATGTAATCGATCGGCAATGACATCAAGTCAAATGAATGGTGAACAAAAAGGTTAATGGAACCAAGGGTATGACACAAACTCGAGACCAACTTTGTTGTTCCAGTAGAAATGATATGACGAGGAAGATCGATGTAAGATTAGGCCATCTTCGAAAATTTTGCTCCGGGAATGACCAGGTAGCAGGGTTGAAATTTAGCACAATAATGATATAGCCAACCAGGCTAGGAATGACTCGAAGGATATTAAACTCATGGGCAATAAAAATTACTTATAGTTATTGAATCGGAGTACATACTCGATTCACTGTCGGTGTCCTTGAGTGTCTAACAACTCAGAACCCGGGGAAAATTTTGGAATCAGTGAGAAATAATACTTGAAGAAGAACTCATAAGAAGTTCTGCAGTTCCATGATAATCTCGAGATACCAGAGGGGGTAATACTCGATGACAGATCAAATTAGAGGCTGGAATGGGGTATTGCTCCGCAGCAGACAAGTGCTTACACTTGCATGAGAAATGGTATTTAAAGGAGAACATGGTCGGAACCACGATTGCAAAAGATCAATCCACCGATACCAAAAGGATGTTATATCAAGGAAATAGTTACAAGAAGCTTCCATGATAGGATCTACATCGTGTCCATGGGCATGAACACAGAGTTCAAGGTCGACTCCCACTTCTCCAATGCATAACCTTTCATTCACTTCTCGCGTTCGATGAAGTTGCAGTGTTGAAATTTTATCTGGCGAAACATCAGAAGAGTATGGCTCGTGAAAACTTTCGGGTTCTCACGGTTTAGAGAAGGCATATGTTCAACCCATAGGGGCTTCTTAGAAACATATACCACAAGTTTCAAGAGTAATTAACACAAGCCCGAAAGCAGAGCATGGTTGGCCAAGCAGAGGATACAACTTAACAAAGGCATTATGTATCAGAGGAAGAACTCACAAAGTGATCAAATGTGAATGACACTGTCGGATAACAATCCAACAAAGGACTTGATGGTCCACAAAGGATCTGATATGAGTATCGATACTCAACCAGAAGAGGAAGGAATGCAAATGCAACAGGTTATGGAATCATCTAAATAATTCAAAGCTTCAATGCAAAGGAATTATGATTCCCAAAACAAAGGATCAGAAGAAGACGCTCTGATCAATGATGGATCAATTGAATATACTAGAGGCACAATCGACGACAGATAGTTTGGTCTAGAACCAGCTCATGTTCAAAATGTCGTCTGACCTGGAAAGATAATCCTAGGACTCGACTGATGATTGTGAACATTCACAACGTATTGAATCAATGGACTCAAAAATGATGGTGACAAAATATGCCAATATGATTACTATACTTATGGGATTAATCATAATGGAAGCAAACAAGAAATTCCAAAAGCAATAGGCTCCTGAGGATTTTTGGAAGATCGAATGGTATTTCGAAGATTGATGACATACATGAATCAACTGGGGATGAGTGGATACTCGATAAGTGTGAGAAATTATCCGTAGGGATATTCATGTGTCAAGAACTGCAAGGCAGTAAGCTCAAAGGATTATCGAAACAACAACGAGTGTTTCGGGGTATCTTGTAATAACAAGACCAACTGGGGATGAATGTAAGAATAACAACTGTAAGTAGTTATCCTTAAGGGTTTATGGTGGAAGGGGAGTTGCAAGAGGGATGGCACAAAGTATCGAGAGAACATCCGAGAGTATTGTCAGAATCTTCCGTTGAAGCAATCGATCATCCGTATTAAAGGGCTCTCCGGCAGGAAGTGATAACGAGAACCTAGAGTTAGATTTTAGCAAAATCATTTAACCCGAATAGAAGAGATGTCAGAGTCCCAGAGTATAGGTCAAGGAGTAAAAGATCCTACTACCACCCGATGGCGACGTGTGCCCGTAAGACACACAGCCAAGTTAGTAAAAGTTTTGCAATGCCTAGACTCAACTTCGTCCAAGGAGTTGAAAAGGGGGATTCCTACAGGCAGTCAGCTCTGATACCAACTTGTGACGCCCCCGATTCAAACGTACACTAATCATGCACGCAAATGTGTACGATCAAGATTAGGGACTCACGGGAAGATATCACAACACAACTCTACAAATAAAATAAGTCATACAAGCATCATAATACAAGCCAGGGGCCTCGAGGGCTCGAATACAAGTGCTCGATCATAGACGAGTCAGCGGAAGCAACAATATCTGAGTACAGAAATAAGTTAAACAAGTCTGCCTTAAGAAGGCTAGCACAAACTGGGATACAGATCGAAAGAGGCGCAGGCCTCCTGCCTGGGATCCTCCTAACTACTCCTGGTTGTCGTCAGCGGGCTGCACGTAGTAGTAGGCACCTCCAGTGTAGTAGGAGTCGTCATCGACGGTGGCGTCTGGATCCTGGGCTCCATCGTCTGGTTGCGGCAACCGGGTAGAAGGGAAAGGGGGAAAAGGGGGAGAAAAGCAACCGTGAGTACTCATCCAAAGTACTCGCAAGCAAGGAGCTACTCTACATATGCATGGATATATGTGTAAAGGGCCATATCAGTGGACTGAACTGCGGAATGCCAGAATAAGAGGGGGATAGCTAGTCTTATCGAAGACTACGCTTCTGGTCGCCTCCGTCTTGCAGCATATAGAAGAGAGTAGACTGAAGTCCTCCAAGTAGCATCGTATAGCATAAACCTACCCGACGAGCCCCTCCTCGTTGCCCTGTTAGAGAGCGATCACCGGGCTGTATCTGGCACTTGGAAGGGTGTGTTTTATTAAGTATCCAGTTCTAGTTGTCATAAAGTCGAGGTACAACTCCGGGTCGTCCTTTTACCGAGGGACACGGCTATTCGAATAGATTAACTTCCCTGCAGGGGTGCACCACATAACCCAACACGCTTGATCCCATTTGGCCGGACACACTTTCCTGGGTCATGCCCGACCTCGGAAGATCAACACGTCGCAGCCCCACCTAGGCACAACAGAGCGGTCAGCACGCCGGTCTAAACCTAAGCGCGCAGGGGTCTGGGCCCATCGCCCTGAGAACACCTGCACGTTGCGAACGCGGCCGGTGAGCAGACCTAGCAACCTCCAGTACAACGGAAGTCACGTTACGCGGTCCAACCCGGCGCGCGCTGCTCAATCGCTGACGTCAAGAAGTGCTTCGGCTGATACCACGACGCTGAGTGCCCATATCTTTCCCGCGTAGTTGGTTAGTGAGTATAGGGCAGTAGCCAGACTCAGATCAAATACCCAGATCTCGTTAAGCGTGTTAAGTATCCGCGAACGCCGACCAGGGCCAGGCCACCTCTCTCCTAGGTGGACTCAACCTGCCCTGTCGCTCCGCCTCAAATTAACAGTCGGGGGCCGTCGGGAACCCAGGCCCACCTCTACCAGGATGGAGCCACCTGCCCCTTCAGCCCCCATCTCCGAACAGTATCACAGGTAATGTAACAGTGTAAAGTATATTGTATGCCCGTGATCACCTCCCGAAGTGAGCACGGCCCAGTAGTATAGCATGGCAGACGGACAAGAGTGTAGGGCCACTGATGGAACACTAGCATCCTATACTAAGCATGTAGGATTGCAGGTAAAGGTATCAACAGCAGTATCAAAGACAGGCTATGCATCAGGATAGGAATAACGAAAGCAGTAACATGCTACACTACTCTAATGCAAGCAGTATAGAGGAGAGTAGGCGATATCTGGTGATCAAGGGGGGGGGGGGGCTTGCCTGGTTGCTCTGGCAAGAGAGAGGGATCGTCTCCAATGTAGTCGAACACACGGACATCGGCAGTAGTCTCGGAGTCTACCAGAAAGAAGTAACGGAGGGGGAACATAATGAATAACAGAGCAATCAAAGCAACACAAAGCAAGACTCAACAATACGTTGTGCAAGGGTGACCTAACACAGGGATAGGTGATACCGGCGAAGGGGGGAAACATCCGGGAAAGTATTCCCGATGTTTCGCGTTTTCGGACAGATGAACCAGAGGGGGAAAGTTGCATGTTCGCTATGCTAGGGATGTGTGGCGGACGAACGGGTTGCGTATCCGGATTCGTCTCGTCGTTCCGAGCAACTTTCATGTTGAAAATATTTTAATCCAAGTTACGGATTAAAAGTTATGATTTTCTAAAGATTTTATTAATTTCTGGTATTTAATTAATTATTTAAATTAATTCGAAATTGAATTAATGACATCAGCATGATGTCATGCTGACGTCAGCAGTCAACAGAGTTGACTGGGTCAAACTGACATGTGGGTCCAGTGGGACCCACCTGTCATACACTGATTAGATTAATTAGGTCTTAGTTAAACTAATAACTATTTAATTAAACTAACTAGTTAATTAAACTAATTAAACAAGATTAATGAACTTAATTAATTCACTTATTGATTAATTAATTAATGTAATTATTAATTAATTAATTATTTTTAATTCTTTTTTTAATAAAGTTCTGGGGCGTGGGCCCCATCTGTCATAGGGCCAGTGGACCCAGTGGGCGCGGGCGTCGGCCACAGGCGCTGGGCGCTAGCCCGTTTGGGCGCACGCCCAGGCTACCAGGGGGCGCCGACCACGGTGGGGTACCGAAGCAGCACGGCGAGAGGGCGGGCACACGCGGCGCAAGGCGCGCGCGGCCAAGCACGCAGACGCGAGCGGGAGGGGCCGCGGTGGTGCGTGGTGCGGAGAGTGGAGCAGGCAACTGAAGGCGGGCGTCGGGCAGGGGCGGGCCGACGCGTGTGGGACAACGTCGGCGGCCTCCGGCAGCAGCAGAGGCTGTAGCGACAGTGCAGAGCGGCTGCGGGAGGTAGGGACGAGGCGGGGGCGCGGCGCGCGCTGCGGCAAGGCCGGTGACGGTGGGCGCGTAGCTCGGGCGACAGCAGTAGTGACCACTGCGGGAGGCAGCGGGTGGAAGGACGCAGCGCGCAGGGTCAGGGTGCGGCAGGGGACGACCAGGGCGGGGCCCGTGCATGAGGGTGCACGGCCGTGCGTGGCCGTGCCCGGGCGCTGTAGCGGCAAGCAGGGGGAGGGATGGGGAAGACGGGCGGTGCTCACGTTCGTCGTGAGAAGGGGATGGCGAGGCTCGAGGGAGGCCCTTGGGGAGGAGGACGGGGACGACCGGGCGGCGGGGAGGCAGTCCGGCGGGGAGGCGACACGGGGGTGCGGCGTACGGCGGAGAGGACGGCGAGGCGTCCAGCGAGAAGGAGTGGTCGAGGCGGCGCGGTGCGGTCAATCTGGGCGGCGGGGTCGTCGGGGGCGGGGGCGTGGTCAGGGCGCCGTTGACCCGATCTGGTCGAGCAGAGGTGGCGAGGAGCGAGGGGAGTGGGGAGGTTGGTCCCCGATCCAGATCGGATCGGGAGAGGGAGGGGGAGTGGCAACATGGGGCGATGGGTTAGGGTTTGGGGGCGTCGTGGGGGGTTATGGAGGTGTGGGGGTGGGCCGGCCTAGTCGGCCTGATGGCTAGTTGGGCCAGTTGGCCCAGTGGGGGGCCCTTTTATTTGTTTTGTTTTATTCCCACTTTTCTTTTATTTATTTATTTTCTGTACTGTTTTATTTTAGTTTCCTTTTAGTTTAGTTTTATAAAATATAAAAGCAAGTCCTGATTTAGTATTAAAGTTAGGCTACTGCCCCATTAATTTTGGGCAACTAAATAAAATATCTTAACATTTTATTAATTGCGAAAGGAAATTTAATTAATTGTTTTGCTACTGTTTTAATCACTTTAGGGTATTTAGTTATTTTAATAAAATGTGGTTTCTCCATCATAATTACATACGCATTATTTGGTACCAGCCGGTCATTTTTGTTTTAAGGTTTGAAAACTTTTGTTGTTTGACATATTTAGAATTTAAATTTTGAAATGGCTTCGAATCATTGCGAGGTTAGCAACAGTAACCGAGGTGACGTGGCGTGATTATCGTGGGATTACTGTGGCATGAATATCCGGGCGTCACACATATACTTCTTCCCCCGTATTCCCGTAACTCCCCGCTACTCCCGAAAATACCCGAACCACTCAGAACCTTTCCGATGTCCGAATATAGTCATCCAATATATCGATCTTTACGTCTCAACCATTTCGAGAGTCCTCGTCATGTCCCCGATCTCATCCGGGACTCCTAACTCCTTCGGTACATCAAAACTCATAAACTCATTATATAACTGTCATCGAAACCTTAAGCGTGCGGACCCTACGGTTCGAGAACAATGTAGACATGACCGAGACACGTCTCCGGTCAATAACCAATAGCGGGACCTGGATGCCCATATTGGCTCCTACATATTCTACGAAGATCTTTATCGGTCAGACTGCATAACAACATACGTTGTTCCCTTTGTCATCGGTATGTTACTTGCTCGAGATTCGATCGTCGGTATCCAATACCTAGTTCAATATCGTTACCGGCAAGTCTCTTTACTCGTTCCGTAATACATCATCTCGCAACTAACTCATTAGTTGCAATGCTTGCAATGCTTAAGTGATGTGCATTACCGAGAGGGCCCAGAGATACCTCTCCGACAATCGGAGTGACAAATCCTAATCTCGAAATACGCCAACCCAACATCTACCTTTGGAGACACCTGTAGAGCTCCTTTATAATCACCCAATTATGTTGTGACGTTTGGTAGCACACAAAGTGTTCCTCCGGCAAATGGGAGTTGCATAATCTCATAGTCATAGGAACATGTATAAGTCATGAAGAAAGCAATAGCAACATACTAAATGATCGGGTGCTAAGCTAATGGAATGGGTCATGTCAATCACATCATTCTCCTAATGATGTGATCCCGTTAATCAAATGACAACTCATGTCTATGGCTAGGAAACATAACCATCTTTGATCAACGAGCTAGTCAAGTAGAGGCATACTAGTGACACTTTGTTTGTCTATGTATTCACACATGTATCATGTTTCCGGTTGATACAATTCTAGCATGAATAATAAACATTTATCATGAAATAAGGAAATAAATAATAACTTTATTATTGCCTCTAGGGCATATTTCCTTCACTTACTGGCTCTCCAGCCCTCACCCTCTGACCTTTTCCACAACATCGCGACCTGGCATACCAGCGACGACTGAGACTCGCTCGAGGGCCGGGACCCGAGGACGTAGAGCAGAAAGGGGAGCAAAGGCGAGAGGAAAGGGGAACGCAAGGACCTCGCCAAGCGATCTCGCTCCTACCGACGCGCGGACCCGGCGACACACCAGGAACGATCCCCGATTCTTGAGATGAGTCACCGCCCGAAAGCACCAGCTACCGTGGCACCACCCCCGCACCTAATGCAATTCCGTGTTAGCGACGCCGCTCTCCTTTCTCACCGAGCGACGGTTGCTTGAGCGCCAAAGGGGACCTCCTGAGCATCGCGACTCAGGGGCTCTTACCGGACCCCAGGTCGCTCACCTCCTGGCCTTGACCACGGCATCGCGACCTGGCATACCAGCGACGGCTGACGCCGCCTTGGGACTGGGACCTGTCGGCGCAGAGCACCAAGCCCTCGTGAGGTTTGAAAGGGAGAACTGAGCTAAGGCGGAATGAGCAACTCACACAGTTTTATGACAAGGGTTATATTAACAAACAGGATCACATGCACCTTATAAGCCCCCATGGGGCGCATCCTTGATTCCTCGCAGGGAACAGATCCTAAGAGGATGCTAACTACACGCGCCCTAGCAAAAGACGCCATCATCAACAGTGGGCCGTCAAGCGCCGGCGCCAACCCAATCCAGATCAGAGTCGGCGATGACTTGACGAGCCTGCCCTGCTCCAAGAGCGGCGCCGGCTCGTGGGCTCGTAGCTGTCATCGCTTGTCTCCGGAGTCACGAAGAGCTCGCCGGAGTTGCTGGATCCTCCGATGCCTCCGCCGCCCGTGGGGCCGCCAAGGGAGCGGTCGACAGGCCTAGCCCTCAACGTGGCAGGGTCCTGGCCACCTCTCCCGGGGCAGCGCTTCAGCCGACGCCCGTTCGCGTCGAAGACCTTGAAGAACATCACCGAAGCACCATCGTACTCCAAGTGGATCGTGAGGGCGCCCCTTGTCCTGCAACCCCGGGCGATTTCGCCCCGGCCTCGAGTCATGAAGACCTCGCCCAGGGCGACGACCGTGACCTCTGCCTCAGTCGCAAGGGTGCCGCAACCGGCGTGCTGCAGCCAGAGCTCCAGGAGCTCTCCCTGCGGGATGATGGAGGCGAAGAAGGGAGGAAGGCGAATCCAAGATTGAGGAGGCATGGCGGCGTGGAGCACGAACTCACGGGAGGAGCCCTCGGTGTGGACCCCAGGAGGGACGACCCACACCTTCGTGACCCGTCGGTGTCGACGACGGCGCCGACCGCTGTGATTGGCATCGGCTCCTTCAGGGCCCTCGACGTGGGCATACAAGGGAAGCAGGAACCCCGGCGGAGGCCGCTCGCACCAAGGCCTCGACACCACCTGGGGGGCCCCGTCGTCCCGGTCGCGGAGGGCGAGCCGTTTCTTCGGCGGGAGCGGGTCTGGTTCCTCTCGAGGGTTCTTTCCCTTCTCCGTCGCGGAGAACCGGCGGATCGGAGCCATCGAAGCAAGACGGAGCAAGGATAGGGAAGAAGGTGAAGCAAGGAGAGATGGACTAGAAGGGCGCACACCATTCCGTACTTATAGCCGGCGAAGGCCAACCATCGGCCCCCACGATCGCAGGTAATCATGACCCGATTTGCATGCAGGGACTTGTCCAATCCGCGCGGTTGCTGAGGCATCGTGGGGAAGCGGAGACGCCCACGTCCCATCAACCGCCACGCGGCGGCCAAGGCCGCAGGCTGTTAGGGCCCGCGGCGCTTCGCCCTTGCCCTTTCGCCTCTCAGCATGGCCAAGTTATGGCGCGCCTTGGGCCCGGGGGCTACTGTCGGCGTTCTGGGAACGGGGTCCGCAGACTTGCCTGCCTGCGGCCTGCGGCGTGGCTCAAAGAGGGCCCAGCACGGCCCATCTTCATCAACACAAGACCCAAGACCCTTGCGAGGGGCCAAGCCTCGCGGGGCGGACGACGCGGAGCTTCCTCAGGCGCGGCCTCGTCAGGCTGGCTCACGAGGAGGCGGAGAGATCAAGGCGGGGTACCTCACGAGGTGCCCATGACGCAAGCCATGACGACCAAGGGCGCCAGGCGGGCGCCGGCCCGCGCAGTTTCCTCCTTTCCTCTTTGGTGCAAAGGGAGCAAGCGCAGGCGAGAGTATCAAGCAAAGGCACCCATTTCGGTGCAATGAGACCAAGACCAGTCCAAAGGCAGGGAAGAAGTCATTATGGAGCCCAGGACGGCGTCACCACCGGAGCCTTTGGCAGGCGAGGACCAACTTTAGTCAGGATAAGTGTACCAGATGTTCCCCTTCAAAATGGACAATTGTTGGCGCCCTTCCCGCTCAATATTTGGGAGGAGGCCCAGGGCCTTTGCCTATAAATAGGACTAGCCACCCGCAGGGTAGAGGCATCTAGAAATCAGTAAGAAAGGCACAGGAAACAGAGAGAGAGAGAAGGGCGGCTGAACTCCTCCTAGCAGTTCATCGCCCCAGCCAAGAGCAGACCCTCGCGAGGCTGTTCTTCCTTGTATTGTTCATCATCATTAGCCCAAAAGGCAATCCACCACACCACAAACTAGAGTAGGGTATTACACCACAATGGTGGCCCGAACTAGTATAAACCTTGTGTCTCTTGTGCTGTTCTTTCAGTAGTTTAGAACTTTGCGAGGCGGAGGGGCGCAAGTGAGTAGAAGGCGTAATCTCCGCGCGCACCCCAGAGTTCGAACCTCAAGGGTCTGCCGGAACCCGAAATCCGACACTCGCAACCTACGCGAATAGGGGTTGTCAATCCCTTCACGGTCACTTATGAGAGTGAGATCTGATAGATATGATATATAATATTTTTGGTATAGAGATGCAAAGTAAAATAAAAGGAGGAAGAAGTACGTCGGTGGAGCAAGGTGGGGCCCATAAGGGTGGGGGGCGCGCCGGGGGAGGGGGCGGGGGGTAGGGCGCGCCCCTACCTCTTGCCCACCTCCTGGTTTTCTTGACGTAGGGTCCAAGTCTCCTGGATCATGTTCGGTGAGAAAATCATGTTCCCGAAGGTTTCATTTTGTTTGGACTCCGTTTGATATTCTGTTTCTTCGAAACACTGAAATAGGCAAAAACAGTAATTCTGGGTTGGGCCTCCGGTTAATAGGTTAGTCCCAAAAGTAATATACAAGTGGAAAATAAAGCCCAATATGGTCCAAAACAGTAGATAATATAGCATGGAGCAATAAAAAATTATAGATACGTTGGAGACGTATCAGGCATCCACAAGCTTAATTCCTGCTATTCCTCGAGTAGGTAAATGATAAAAAAGAATTTTTGATGCGGAGTGCTACTTGGCATAATTTCAATGTAACTCTTCTTAATTGTGGTATGAATATTCAGATCCGAAAGATTCAAGACAAAAGTTCACATTGACATAAAAATAATAATACTTCAAGCATACTAACAAAGCAATCATGTCTTCTCAAAATAATATGGCCAAAGGAAGTTATCCCTACAAAATCATATAGTCTAGCTATGCTCTATCTTCACCACACAAAGTATTTAAATCATGCACAACCCCGATGACAAGCCAAGCAATTGTTTCATACTTTTTACATTCTCAAAACATTTGCGATCTTCACGCAATACATGAGCGTGAGCCATGGATATAGCACTATATGTGGAATAGAAGGGTGGTTGTGGAGAAGACAAAAAGGGAGAAGATAGTCTCACATCAACTAGGCGTATCAACGGGCTATGGAGATGCCCATCAATAGATATCAACGTGAGTGAGTAGGGATTGCCATGCAACGGATGCACTAGAGCTATAAGTATATGAAAGCTCAACAAAAGAAACTAAGTGGGTGTGCATCCAACTCGCTTGCTCACGAAGACCTAGGGCATTTTTGAGGAAGCCCATCATTGGAATATACGAGCCAAGTTCTATAATGAAAAATTTCCACTAGTATATGAAAGTGACAAAATGAGAGACTCTCTATCATGAAGATCATGGTGCTACTTTGAAGCACAAGTGTGGTAAAAGGATAGTAACAGTGTCCCTTCTCTCTTTTTCTCTCATTTTTTTCTTTTTTATTCAGGCATTTTCTCTTTTTATGGCCTATTTTCTTTTTTTTTTGGTCCGGAGTCTCATCCCGACTTGTGGGGGAATCATAGCCTCCATCATCCTTTCCTCACTTGGGACAATGCTCTAAAACTGATGATCATCATACTTTTATTTTTCTTACAACTCAACAATTACAACTCGATACTTAGAACAAAGTATGACTCTATATGAATGCCTCCAGCGGTGTACCGGGATATGCAATGAATCAAGAGTGACATGTATGAAAGAATTATGAAAGGTGGCTTTGCCACAAATACGATGTCAACTACATGATCATGCTAGCAATATGACAATGATGGAGCGTGTCATAATAAACGGAACGGTGGAAAGTTGCATGGAAATATATCTCGGAATGGCTATGGAAATGCCATGATAGGTAGGTATGCTGGGTGTTTTGAGGAAGGTATATGGTGGGTGTATGATACCGGCGAAAGGTGCGCGGTATTAGAGAGGCTAGCAATGGTGGAAGGAAGGAAAGTGCGTATAATCCATGGAATCAATATTAGTCATAAAGAACTCATATACTTATTGCAAAAATCTACAAGTTATCAAAGCAAAGTATTACGCGCATGCTCCTAGGGGGATAGATTGGTAGGAAAAGACCATCGCTCGTCCTCGACCGCCACTCATAAGGAAGACAATCAATAAATAAATCATGCTCCGACTTCATCACATAACGGTTCACGATACGTGCATGCTACGTGAATCACAAACTTTAACACAAGTATTTCTCAAATTCACAACTACTCAACTAGCATGACTCCAAAATCACCATCTTCATATCTCAAAACAATTATCAAGCATCAAACTTTTCTTAGTATTCAACACACTCAAAAGAAAGTTTTACAAATCTTGAATAACAAGCATATCAAACTTTTAAGCAAATTACCATTCTACTTAAGACTCTCAAAATAACCTAATTGAAGCATGAGAGAACAATAGTTTCTATAAAACAAATCCACCACCGTGCTCTAAAAGATATAAGTGAAGCACTAGAGCAAAACTATATAGCTCAAAAGATATAAGTGAAGCACATAGAGTATTCTATCAAATTCCAAATCATGTATGGCTCTCTCCAAAGGTGTGTACAACAAGGATGATTGTGGTAAACTAAAAAAAAATACTCAAATCATACAAGACGCTCCAAGAAAAACACATATCATGTGGTGAATAAAAATATAACTCCAAGTAAAATTACCGATGGAAGTAGACGAAAGAGGGGATGCCTTCGGGGGCATCCCCAAGCTTTGACTTTTTGGTGTCCTTATATTATCTTGGGGGTGCCATGGGCATCCCCAATCTTAGGCCCTTGCCACTCCTTGTTCCATAATCCATCAAAAGATTTCACCCAAAACTTGAAAACTTCACAACACAAAACTCACTAGAAATCTCGTGAGCTCCGTTAGCGAAAGAAAACAAAAGACCACTTCAAGGTACTGTAATGAACTCATTATCTATTTATATTGGTGTTAAACCTACTGTATTCTAACTTCTCTATGGTTTATAAACTATTTTACTAGCCATAGATTCATCAAAATAAGCAAACAACACACGAAAAACAGAATCTGTCAAAAACAGAATAGTCTGTACTAATCTATAACTAACGCAAACTTCTAGAACTCCAAAACATCTACCAAAACAGGACGACCTAGAAAATTTGTTTATTGATTAGCAGAAATTGGAATCAGTATTTTATCACATTCTGGTGATTTTTAACAATTGTTTTCGTGAACAGAAAGTTTCTGGAAATTACAGCGAGATCAAATAACTATCATCCAATTAGATCCTATAGGTCTAACTTGGCACAAATACTAATTAAAACATAAAACACATATAACCAGAGGCTAGATCAAAGATTTATTCCTAAACAGAAGCAAAATAAAAAAACTAAAAATAAAATTGGGTTGCCTCCCAACAAGCGCTATCGTTTAACGCCCCTAGCTAGGCATAAAAGCGAGGATAGATCTAGGTATTGCCTTCTTTGGTAGGCAATGCATAAGTTGCTCTCATGATAGATTCATATGGTAATTTTATTTTCTTTCTAGGTAAGTGTTCCATGCCTTTCTTTAATGGAAATTGGAATCTAATATTCCCTTCCTTCATATCAATAATTGCACCAACCGTTCTAAGGAATGGTCTACCAAGAATAATAGGGCATGAAGGATTGCAATCCATATCAAGAACGATAAAATCTATGGGCACATAATTCCTATTTGCAACAATAAGAACATCATTAATTCTTCCCATAGGTTTCTTAATAGTGGAATCCGCAAGGTGCAAGTTTAGAGAGCAATCATCAAAATCACGGAAATCTAGCAAATCACACAAAGTTTTGGGAATAGTGGAAACACTAGCACCCAAATCACACAAAGCATAAAACTCATGATCTTTAATTTTAATTTTAATAGTAGGTTCCCACTCATCATAAAGTTTTCTAGGGATAGAAACTTTCAACTCAAGTTTTTCTTCATAAGATTGCATCAAGGCATCAACGATATGTTCGGTAAAGGCTTTATTTTGACTATAAGAATGAGGAGAATTTAGCATGGATTACAACAAGGAAATACAATCAATTAAAGAGCCATTTTCATAATTAAATTCCTTGAAATCCAAAATAGTGGGTTTAGCAACATCCAGGGTTTTCCCACTTTTATCACTTTTAGCATCAAGATCTAAAAACTCTGAATTTTTGGAATGCCTTCTAGGTAAGGGTGGATCATATTCAATCCCATCATTATCGTAGGGATTGGAAGAACACACTTTAATAAAGGCATCTTTCGTAGCATGCATCCTAGCGGTTCTTTCCTTGCACTCATCAATGGAAATTCTCATGTATTTGAGAGACTCACTGATATCATGATTAGGAGGAATAGATCTAAGCTTTAAAGAATCAACCTCAAGAGAAATTCTATCAACCTTCCTAGCCAAATCATCAACTTTAAGCAGTTTTTCTTCAAGCAAAGCATTAAAATTCTTTTGCAAATTCGTAAACTCTTTAACACTAGTCTCAAATTCAGAGGGCATCTTATTAAAATTTCCATAAGAGTTGTTGTAGGAATTTCCATAATTATTAGAAGGATTACTAGGATAAGGCCTAGGATTAAAATTCCCTCTATACGCGTTGTTACCAAAATTATTCCTACCAACAAAATTCACATCCATAGATTCATTATTATTCTCAATCAAAGTAGAAAAGGCATATCATTAGGATCAGAAGAAACACTCTTAGTAGCAAACAATTTCATAAGGTCATCCATCTTTTCACTGAAAACATTAATTTCTTCTATTGCATGCACTTTTTTATTAGTAGATCTTTCAGTGTGCCATTGAGAATAATTAACCATAATATTATCTAGGAGTTTTGTAGCATCTCCTAAAGTAATTTCCATAAAAGTGCCTCCTGCTGCCGAATCCAAAAGATTTCTATAAGCAAAATTCAATCCGGCATAAAAGTTTTGTATAATCATCCACAAATTCAAACCATGAGTAGGGAAATTATGTATCATTAATTTCATTCTCTCCCAAGCTTGTGCAACATGTTCATGATCAAGTTTCTTAAAATTCATAATATCGTTTCTAAGAGAGATGATCTTGGCGGGAGGAAAATACTTAGAGATAAAGGCATCTTTGCACTTGTTCCAAGAATCAATACTATTTTTAGGCAAAGACGAAAACCAAGCTTTAGCACGATCTCTAAGCGAAAAACGAAATAGCTTCAATTTAACAATATCATTATCAACATCTTTCTTCTTTTGCATATCACACAAATCCAAGAAGCTATTGAGATGAGTAGCGGCATCTTCACTCGGAAGGCCGACGAATTGATCTTTCATAACAAGATTCAACAAAGCAGTATTGATTTCACAAGATTCAGTGTTGCTAAGAGGAGCAATCGGAGTGCTAAGGAAACATTATAGTTGGTATTGGTAAAGTCACACAATTTGGTATTATCTTGAGCCATCGTGACAAACAAGCAATCCAACACACGAGCCAACAAAAAGCAAGCGAGAAAAAGGCAAACGGAAAAGAGAGGGCGAATAAAACGGCAAGGGTGAAGTGGGGGAGAGGAAAACGAGAGGCAAATGGCAAATAATGTTATGCGAGAGATAAGGGATTGTGATGGGTACTTGGTGTCGTGGATTTGTCACGGCAGATGTCCTAGTAAGAGGACTTAGTCGTGGAGCCATCGCAACGGGTTAGCTTGAAGGGGTTAAAGTGGACACAAGGACACGGTTTTTATACTAGTTCGGCCCCTTCGATGAAGGTAAAAGCCTACGTCTAGTTGTGATGGGATTGATGGGTTTCGAGGGCTTAGGGAGCGATAAGCTTTGCCTAAACCTCGAGTTCTTCTTCTCTGTCCTCAAACCGCCGCCGGGTCATCCCCTTATATACACGGGTGACGCCCGTCGGTCTGCAAAGTCCCAACCTCCGGCTAATAAACGTGCCCGGGTCGGTCTCTCTATTCCTAACTTACAATACAAGTTTACATCAGGCCGGTTTACACCGTAAACCTTTAAACCGATTATGGGCCTTAGGCCCTTCTATCTCTCCTTGGGTTTTAACATCTCGGGTCTGTTGACGGAGGTAACCCGGGCCCTGCAGGCCGGTTTACCCCGGATAGCAATATCCCCAACATTAGGCCCCAGATTGATTTGAACAGGTTCATGTCAATCCTTAATAAGAATTTCTGTCTTCAAATGTCTTCCAGTGACTTGTTTAAACCGTCGTTTCTCCGTCTCCTCTTGCTGTGGTAAACCGATATGACGTCAGCGCAAACTACCGTCTCCTTTCGCTAACCCGCAAGAATCAGGGCGACGGCTGGGCTTCCGAAATCTCCGGCCCCTGGATTCGCGCGCCTGACACGCGCGCCGCGCCTTATAAATAGGACTTGAAGGCCATCTTCCTTTCCTCCCCTTCTTCGTCTTCCTCGCGACCCAGACCTCAAAGCTCTGCCGCCGCCGTCAGCTGCTGCATCAACTCCGGCCGCTGCATCAACCTGATCGGATCAGAGCACCGCGGCGACTTTCCACATCTGTTTGGACCCCGGTAAGGCCCCTGTTCTTGTTGCTTTAGATCCGTTCTAGGGTTCATCGTCCTGCTACTGTTTCTTGCTCATCCCCATAGCAGCCTTTGCGAACAGATGATGACACCTGTATTTGGATTTGTAGTTCCTCTTAGCAGTCGCCAAAAATCTGCACTCATTTCCTTAGATCTCACTCTTGTTCCTGCTTGTCGAACTTATGTTGTTCTGCTGTGAGCCCGACTTTATATTACCTGTTTTTATTTCTTTTTCGCCCTAGCTGTAGATCCATTGCTTTGAAAGAATCCGTACGGGATCTGTTTCTGCTTTCATACTCACAACTGTTCAGATCTGGTCGGTTTAACTCTTAGCAAAGCGAACAAACCGATCTACACATCCATTAGTCCCCTTGATGAACCGCCGGTTGATATTATTGTAGATAACCTGACTCTATATAAGAGCATCTTCGGTTTACCATCATATTTGCTCTCAAACCGGAATACCTTTGCCTTGTAGATTTCCTCATGGCAAAACAGGTGTATGAATGCAACTGGGTTCCCTCTTGCATCACTGAGACCCAACTAAACAACTTAGTTCTGACTGGTGCTTTGAATAGCAAAAGTACCATCCATTGGAGGGTTCCAGGAGACGAATGTCCTCCTACCCCGCAGGAGGGAGAAGTGGTGGTGTTTGCGGATCACCTGGCCCGGGGGTTTAACCCACCCGGTTCAAAATTCTATCGGGACGTCTTGGCTAATTTTAGGTTGCGCCCGCAAGATGTTGGTCCGAATTCAGTCACGAACATCTGTCATTTTCAAGTACTTTGCGAGGCGTATTTTCAAGAGGAACCCACTGTAGAGCTGTTCCGGGATTTTTTCCATCTGAACCGACGTACTGAATTTACCGATGGCCCTAATATGGAACTGGGTGGTATGGCGATTCAGAAGAGGAAAGAGGTGACTTATCCTCACGCCAAGTTGCATAGTCATCCGCAAGAATGGAATTGCACTTGGTTCTATTGCAAGGATACTTCCCCTGCTGAAGAAAATCCACTGCCCGGTTTCCGTCCAGAGAGACTTAGCAATACTCACCCCTTCCCCCCACGGCTAACTGCCAAAGAGAGGAGTAAATATGCCCCTCAGCTGTCCAAGCTCAGAGCCTTCATGGCTAACGGTTTAACAGGGGTAGATCTTGCTCGTTGCTGGATTTCATGGAGCATCCTGCCCCTTAGCATCCGCTCCGGTTTAATGTGCCAATACACGGGTCGGGTTGATGATCCTTTGAGGCACTGCAACATTCAGCTGACGGAGGACGAAGTCGCTGAAGCTGTGAAAAAGATGCTGAATGAACCGGAACATGTTTGTGCCCAAACCGGCCTGCTTCCATTTTGTGCCACAAACAAGCCACCTGCTGTAAGTACCTCCCCTCTGTTTGTTATAGAACTTATGATCTCCTTATACACATATTGCTAATTCCAGTTCTTCCTGAGACAGGGAGATGATCCATTTTGGAGCAAGAAGTTACAAGAGCCGACCGAAAAGGTAACCCGACCCAAGACGAGGGTGAAGAAGCCCGCTCAGAGGAAAAGGAACACCGCTTCCTCTACTCCGGATTTAGAGGAGGATGATGTGGGTAATCCGGACCTCGGGGTAGACCTCGATTCAGTTGGTTTGCTTTTTGTACGTCTTATTGATGATGATATTTGTCAGGACGACGCTGAAGTGAGCCATGCCGAAGGCCCAGAGGTAACTATTCTTTCTGATGCCGTTCCTTTGCCTTTGAAAAAACCTCGCCAGGCAAACCGGAAAATTAAATTTTCTCACCCTCTTGCTTACTTGGATCCCAAATTTCTTGTGAAGACCCAGCAACATGAGGCTCGACGCACCACCCGTCATAGCGGCCAGGTAGTCACCTCCGCCGGTTTACCGAACAGCCCGGTTCGGAAACGCCGTTCAGAGGTCTCCGATTTACGCGCTAGCTTTCCTCCTAAAGCAGGTTTAACTCGTCAGCCTCTAAATCCATCTGACTCCGATTATCAGGTCACTTCCCATTCATCTTCCGGTGAATCTTCAGCCACTCAACTGCCACCGTTGAAGACAGTTATTGGGTAAGTTGGACCGATCACAACATATCTCTGTATGGGTCTCTTAATCCATCTTATACTGTTTTACCAATCTTTGGGTTTTTCCAGGGCTAAACCTAGACCGAGCAAGAAAGCTCGTCTGGATAACCCGGCTGAAGGAACTGCCGCTCCTGAACCGGAGAAAACTCCTGATGCTGACGCTCTGGGTCGTGAAGATACTCAGAACTATCTATCTCCGCAAGATGACATCTGCGCTGAAGAAAGGACTACCGAACCTGCTAGCCGTACTGATCCGCCTGCCAGTCCTGTTCGGGTTGAGGAATCCATCCCCCCTTCTGCAACTGCTGATAAACCGACAGGGCCACTGCAGAGCAGCGACTCCAAGGATGATGATGTCGTGATTACCGGTATTGGCCGCTCTGAACCGGGGAACACTGCTACTTTGGCCAAGCATACTGCCAAGGACGAAGTCTCGGCCATAAAGGGCAAATGGGACCTTGACTTATCTACGTACGCCTCTTTAAGCGCCCCGGATCTTTATTCTGGGTATCTGAACCGGCTGTACACCAGTCGGGATTATGAGGCTGCCATGATCAAGATGGTGAAGGAGAAACTTGAGGTAACTCCCTTGTGCTTCATTCTATTGCAACTTTAGCTTATCAATACTTCCAAACCGAGATGGTAGTCCGGACCAGGCTGCTTTTGACAATTAAGGTCTGGTTTAGAAAACCCAAGGTTTCAACATCGGTCATAACCAGAAAACATCAACAGATAACCATTAGCCCCCAAGTGCCAAGCTTAAATACTTGTATTAATCTTGGGACTTTTTGTAATGGAAAACTTATGTTAAAATCAAATATGCATTAGCCCCCAAGTATCGAGCACATAACTTGCTTGTGTGGTTGATACTTCCAAACCGTGCAATATTTTCTGAACACTGTTTATGATCTGCTGCAGGGGGATTTGAAGACCAAAGAAAACCAAGTCTCGGACCTTCAGGAAGCTTTAAAAGCCCAGCAGATTGAAACTGAAAAAGCAAAGGAGGAATTGACCAAAGCCTTAACTGTTATGGAGCAGCTGAAAGCAAGCCGCAAAAAGGAGCAAGCCGACTGGGCTACTGAAAGAGCTCTTTTGACGAAGAGGGCTGAAAATGCCGAAGCTGCACTTAAACCGGTGGTTGAGGAGTTATCCACCGTGAAGCGACAAATACACTCCATGACCTCTGCCGTCTTTGGTAAACTTTTCGATGCCCTTCTTCCAATTTGTACCTTGTTTGCTACACCCTATGTCCGGTTTGTAATCCACCTTGAAACACTGCAGGCTCACGTATTGGACACTTGGGTTCTGATGTGCGGATGAAACTCAAAGCTGCTTATACTCTGATTGAACAGTTATACACTGGAGCACAAAGAGCTATCACCACTGCATCGCATAACAACCCTGCGCCGTCTCTGATTCAAGACACATTAAAGAGGCTGTCCATGCTTCCGGCCCGGATTGAAGAGTTGAAAAGATCCGCTGCTCGAACTGGAGCCATCACTGCCTTGATCCGGGCCAAAGCGTGGGTACCAGATTTCGATCCTGACGAAGCGGCCCAAGGATACCCCAGCTTGAAGGAAGACGGTTCAGACTTTGGTGAAGACGATTTGAGGGCGATAAACCGGGCGGTGCGCCCCCTAGCTTGTCAATTGGCTGAGGAAGCAGATCTGTCACGTTACCAAGCCCAATACGACAACCAGAACAAACGAGTATCTGCCCCGGTCCCTGAAGCGGGAAACCTTGTTCCTCCAATCCGTAAGTATACTTACGCCCCAGACATTGAACCGTCTTCGCTGATTCATGAAGAAGCCGTCTTTCAAGCGCTAATGGGAATCGACTGGACCACTGCTGATTTCCAGCCAATGGGTAACCAAGATGGAGCTGAAGCGGCGCGAGACGATCCCCAGCCTTCGAACCGAGGCAGCGAACAGGCGTAATCAACGCTCCGGTTCACCTTACTTGGTGACGTCTTAATCCGTCAACGAACAATATATTCAGGCACTATGTTGCCTTGTAATAAGATAGTTTAATACCTCTACATTTGAATGTGCCTTCACGCACGGGTACTGATGCTCTTTCCAATGACGTTTCCAACTTATGTTTCCTGTCTTTACTGAGTACACAATGTGATTTTTCGACCACCTGAACCGTGCTGCGCCTTTGCCAAACCGGGCAATTTGCCTCCGGGTTAAAAAACGAACCAGGCTATGCCAGCTGAATCGGTTTAAGGATACTTGATGTTCCGAAGAACCAAAAAACACCACAATAAAGGCAGAAAACAAAACCAAATATGAAAAGGCAACGCGATAGTAAAACGCATGCGAATAGTGGTTACTATGAACCGTTCAGAAGGCGTGACCATCGTCAAGACAAAACCGAGCCCCCAAGAGGTGTAGCTACGGTTTAGGTCGACTAGGTTCCTAACTGAATCGTGGCAAATATGCCGGCCAAATGGCATTGCATTGGTTCGTCAACCAAGCCCCCAAGTGACTCAATGGCCAAGGGCCGATCAAGTGGCATTGCGTTGGTTCGGACACGACCAAGCCCCCAAATGATTCATTGGCTAAAAAGCCGACCAGAAGGCATTACCATCATCAAGACATGACCGAGTTCCCCTAAGGCGTAATCTACGGTTCAAGTCGATTAGGTCCCCAACTGATTCAGTGGCAAATGTGCCAGCCAGAAGGCATTACCGTCGTCAAGGCATGACCAAGCCCCCCGGAGGCGTAGCTACGGTTCAGGCCGACTAGGTCCCCAACTGACTTTATAGGGTTTAGCTATGTTCTCTTTGGTTCGAACCCGACCTATGTTTGAACAGGAAGCCCCATGCTGAATGGCTATGTTCTCTTTGGCTCGAATACGGCCTATGTTTGAACAGGAAGCCTCATGCTGAATGGCTATGTTCTCTTTGGCTCGAATACGGCCTATGTTTGAACAGTAAGCCTTATGCTTGAACCGGGATATTGAACCGGATATTAAGAGCTTCACAACCCTGTAGGAGACATCTTCCCTTGGACCGGCCTTTAAACCGGAATCTGTAATTTGAACTTCTGTGAAGCGACCTCCAGGGGTAAGCACACATGATGTGAAGAACAGAAGAGACCCCGTTTTACTCGAGGCTCCGGTTTATTGTATTAATCATAATATATACATGGTCATGATATGTACATAAACAGAGCCCAGGGCTCATGTATAATAAGGTCGAAGATGAGCTATGTTCCACGGCCTGCTGGTTTCCTCCTCTGATGTGCGTGAATCCTTGCGCTCTCGAATATCAATCAGGTAATATGACCCATTATTCAGATTCTTGCTGACCACAAAAGGTCCCTCCCAAGGCGGGGATAATTTATGCTGATCAGATTGATCCTGGATGAGCCGAAGCACCAAATCCCCCTCCTGAAAAGTTCTGGTCTTAACCCGACGGCTGTGGTAACGGCGAAGATCTTGCTGGTAAATCGCTGAACGGGCAGCTGCCAAGTCACGCTCCTCATCTAACAAGTCAAGAGCGTTCTGCCGTGCCTGCTCATTGTCCGCTTCAACATATGCTGCCACGCGAGGTGAGTCATGTCGTATATCACTTGGGAGAACCGCCTCTGCTCCATAGACCATAAAAAACGGCGTAAACCCCGTGGATCTGTTAGGCGTGGTGTTGATGCTCCATAACACAGACGGTAGCTCCTCCACCCAACAACCCGGCGTCCTTTGCAAAGGGACCAGAAGCCGGGGTTTGATACCTCTCAAGATCTCTTGGTTCGCTCGTTCTGCCTGACCATTAGACTGTGGGTGCGCCACCAAAGAAACATCAAGCCGTATATGCTCCCGTGCACAGAACTCTTTCATGGCCCCCTTGGATAGATTGGTACCATTATCTGTGATGATGCTGTGTGGAAATCCAAACCGGAAGATCACCTTCTTTATAAACTGAACCGCCGTGGCAGCATCACACTTACTGACAGGCTCTGCCTCCACCCACTTTGTAAATTTGTCAACCGCCACCAGTAGGTGGGTCTTCTTATCCTTGGAACGCTTAAAAGGCCCAACCATATCAAGCCCCCAAGTCGCAAACGGCCAAGTGATTGGAATCATCCTCAATTCTTGAGCCGGTATGTGTGCTCGTCTGGAAAATTTCTGGCACCCATCACATAACCTGACCAGGTCTTCTGCATCAGCATGAGCAGTTAACCAGTAGAAACCGTGGCGGAACGCTTTAGCCACTAATGATTTTGAATCGGCGTGGTGGCCGCAATCCCCTTCATGTATTTCTCGTAATATCTCGCACCCCTCCTCAGGGGATACGCACCGTTGCAGCGCTCCTGACACGCTGCGATGATGCAACTCTCCTTTGAAAATGGTCATAGACTTGGACCGTCGTACTATCTGTCGAGCCAAACTTTCATCTTCTGGCAACTCACCCCGGTTCATATATGCCAGATAAGGGAGCGTCCAATCCGGGGTGATGTGAAGAGCCGCCACCAATTGAGCCTCCGGATCAGGAACAGCCAACTCCAGCTCACCGGGCATCTGTACCGATGGGTGATACAGTACGTCCAAGAAAACATTGGGTGGGACCGGTTTACGCTGAGAGCCCAAGCGGCTTAAAGCGTCCGCCGCCTCATTCTTTCTGCGGTCCACATGGTCCACTTGATAGCCTTTGAAATGCCCGGCCACCATATCTACTTCACGGCGGTACGCTGCCATGAGTGGGTCCTTAGAATCCCAGGTGCCAGATACCTGCTGAGCCACCAGATCCGAATCACCAAAGCACCTAACTCTGCTCAGATTCATCTCTTTAGCCATCCGAAGACCGTGAAGCAAAGCTTCATACTCAGCCGCATTATTTGTACAGGGGAACATTAAACGGAGGACATAACAAAACTTATCTCCTCGTGGGGAAGTTAAAACGACTCCAGCCCCCGAGCCTTCCAATTGCTTTGACCCGTCAAAATGAACGGTCCAATAGGTGTTATCTGGCTTCTCCTCAGGCGCTTGTAACTCTGTCCAATCGTTTATGAAATCGACAAGTGCCTGTGATTTTATGGCCGTCCGGGGTACGTACCTTAAATCGTGCGGCCCGAGCTCGATAGCCCATTTGGCAATCCGACCGGTCGCCTCCCGGTTCTGTATAATGTCACCCAACGGAGCAGAACTGACTACCGTGATGGGGTGTCCTTGAAAATATTGCCTCAGCTTCCGGCTTGCCATAAAAACACCATATACCAGCTTCTGCCAATGCGGATACCTTTGTTTGGACTCGATGAGTACTTCACTGATATAGTAAACCGGTCGCTGAACCGGATGTTCCCTTCCAGCCTCCTTTCGTTCTACCACCATCGCCACACTAACCGCTCTGGCATTCGCAGCAACATATAACAGGAGTGGCTCTTTATCTACAGGGGCTGCCAAAACTGGCGGATTGACTAGCTGTCGCTTCAAGTCCTCAAACGCTTTATCAGCCTCTGCACTCCAGACAAATTGATCCGTCTTCTTGAGCATTTGATACAAAGGGATCGCCTTTTCACCGAGGCGGCTGATGAACCGGCTTAACGCTGCAATCCGCCCGGCCATGCGCTGAACATCATTGATGCATTTCGGTTTGTCCAGGGAGGTGATGGCTGTAATCTTTTCTGGATTGGCCTCAATTCCTCTATGGGACACTAAAAATCCCAACAACTTGCCTGCAGGTACACCAAAAACACATTTAGCCGGGTTGAGCATCATTTGGTACACTCTCAAGTTATCGAAAGTCTCCTTCAAATCGTCAACCAGGGTCTCCTTCTTTCGTGATTTGACCACAATATCATCCACATAAGCGTGCACATTACGACCAATCTGCTCGTGGAGGCAATTTTGCACACATCGTTGATAAGTAGCCTGCGCACTCTTAAGCCCGAAGGGCATAGACACATAGCAGAAGGCTCCAAAGGGAGTAATGAACGCTGTCTTCTCCTGGTCCTTAACTGCCATCTTGATCTGATGATAACCCGAATAAGCATCCAAAAAACTTAAACGCTCGCAACCTGCCGTAGCATCAATGATCTGATCAATCCGGGGGAGAGCAAAAGGATCTGCTGGGCAAGCTTTATTCAAGTCTGTGTAATCCACACACATGCGCCAGGTGCCATTTTTCTTAAGAACTAGCACCGGATTAGCGAGCCATTCGGGATGAAAAACCTCAATGATAAACCCAGCTGCCAGGAGCCTGGCCACTTCCTCACCAATCGCTTTATGTCTTTCTTCGTTAAACCGCCGTAAGAACTGTTTTACCGGTTTGTACTTAGGATCCACATTAAGGGTGTGCTCAGCGAGTTGCCTCGGTACACCAGGCATGTCAGATGGCTTCCATGCAAAGATGTCCCGATTCTCACGGATGAACTCGATGAGCGCGCTTTCCTATTTTGGATCCAAGTTTGCACTGATGCTGAATTGCTTGGATGAATCGCCAGGTACGAAGTCAACAAGCTTAGTTTCGGCCGCTGACTTGAACTTCAAGGCCGGATCGTGGTCCGTAGTTGGCTTTTTTAATGAAGTCATATCCTCCGGATCAACACTGTCTTTGTACTGCTTTAGCTCCTCCGTAGCACAAACCGATTCAGCATAAGTCGCATCTCCTTCCTCGCATTCCAAAGCGATTCGACGGCTCCCATGAACCGTTATGGTGCCCTTGTAACCTGGCATCTTAAGTTGCAGATACACGTAGCAGGGCCGTGCCATAAATTTTGCATAAGCTGGCCGTCCGAACAAAGCGTGGTACGGACTTTGGATTTTAACCACTTCGAACGTCAGCGTCTCTGATCTGGAATCGTGACTATCGCCAAAGACCACTTCAAGGGCTATCTTACCAACCGGATATGCAGACTTGCCAGGCACCACCCCGTGGAACACTGTATTGGTCGGTTTGAGATCCTTATCTACCAGTCCCATACGACGGAAGGTCTCGTAATACAATATGTTAATGCTACTCCCTCCGTCCATGAGTACCTTGGTGAGCTTATAACCTCCCACTTGAGGCGCCACCACCAACGCCAGCTGACCCGGATTATAAACCCTGGGAGGATGATCCTCTCGGCTCCATATGATAGGCTGTTCTGACCAGCGCAGATAGTAAGGTGTGGCCGGTTCAATAGCACTGACTGCTCGCCTCTGAAGCTTTCTATCCCGTTTATCCAAGCTTGTAGTAAAGACATGATACTGTCCACCACTCAACTGTTTCGGGTTGCTCTGATAACCTGTTTGCTGCTGTCCGAAACCATTCTGATTACCTTGATTATTTTGGCTGACCTGTCCGCCCGGATTACCCTGGAACCCCGGACCGGAATTTCCGCCACCGTATCCTGATCCGGCAGCTGAACCGCCGCCGGAGCTGTGATCATATTGGAAAGTGTTTGAGGTTTTGAATTCCTTCATGATATAACAATCCTTCCAAAGATGGGCTGCTGGCTCCTCCTTTGTCCCGTGCTTCGGACAGGGCTGGTTTAAGAAAAAGTTCAAACGCTCCGGATTAGGACCGGGATGTGCGCGGAAACTTGGCTGTTTCCCCTTACGCCGCTGGCCTTTATCCTGTGCACTTGTGCTGGCCACCAAGTCCATGCTCCCGTCCGGTTTACGCTTACCTCCGCCTCCATTACCTGTCGGTCGATGCTGCTGACCTTTGGTGTTGCTATTCTTCTTTCCCTTCCCTGCCTTGTCATCACCAGAGTCAGGATCCTTGGTACTGTCAGAATCCGCATACTTCACTAAAGCGGTCATGAGCGTTCCTATATCTGTACAATCACGCTTCATCCGGCCCAGCTTTAGCTTCAAAGGGCCAAACCGACAGTTGC
The DNA here is from genome assembly GCA_032464435.1 of Aegilops umbellulata. Classification (NCBI taxonomy): domain Eukaryota; kingdom Viridiplantae; phylum Streptophyta; class Magnoliopsida; order Poales; family Poaceae; genus Aegilops; species Aegilops umbellulata. The sequence continues at coordinate 509,271,911 of CP136055.1, forward strand.
TTTCCAACAGCACTACGGCGGTGTCTGCATTGATGCGATCTGACGAATGCAAAACTTCTGATACCCGCCGTACCCAATGGGTAGTTGATTCCCCTTCTTGCTGAACGCAGGCTGCTAGGTCAACTATCGACATTGGCTGTTTGCACGTGTCCTTGAAATTCTTGATAAACCGGGCGCGCAATTGGGCCCATGAACTAATTGAATTAGGCGGTAAGCTCTTTAGCCAAGTCCGGGCCGTTCCTTCTAACATCATAGTAAAATACTTGGCACACGCCGTGTCATCCACATCCAGCATCTCCATAGCCATCTCATAGCTCTCCACCCATGTCTCCGGAGGCTGATCCGCCGTGTAGTTTGGTACCTTGCGGGGGCCTTTGAAGTCTTTGGGCAGGCGTACGTTGCGCAAAGCGGGAACAAGGCACGGTACTCCCAAAGAACTGGAAACCACCCCCGGTTCAACTGTAGCTGCTGGGAAGATAGGTGTAAGCTGACGAGCCTGATGCTGCGCTGCTAATCCGGCCTCCCGTACACGGGTGCGATCCATATCCTCGTGAGCATTGTCGACGCCCGCCGGATTGTTGCCGTGGAGCGCTTCACGCCTGGCGTTACTTGAAACGGCCGGCTCCTCCACGCGCCTACTATAGCTCCTGCTGGGGCGAGGGGTGGAGTGAATCCGATCACGGCTTTGCGAATACGCTTCTTGCTGGGCCAACGCAGTCCTAAGGAGCTCCTTGACCCGGCGTGTCTCTTCATCCTGCGGTGAATCTCCTTCGATCGGAATGTCTTCCAACCGAGCCGCAGCCGCGACGAGGTTATCCATCGGGTTGGAATAATGACCTGACGGCGTGGGTATGGCCGGTGGTGTACCAGTGTTGTAACGAGGCAGGTCTATCACCCGGTGCTGAACCGGGGCGCCGGTTGTCGCCTCCGCACGGTTTGCCCCCGGGGTGTTGAAGAGATTTCGAGCGTCGAGGGTGGCAGGCAACCGAGACCGGGATTTTCTCTTCAGGACCTGCTGAGACGCCTTCTGGTCCATCATGAGCCTGTAAGCCTGTGCATCTAAAGCGGCGCGCTCCGCCGTCATCCTGATCTCTTCTGCTGCCAGCTCCGCTTTAGCCCGAGTGATCTGCTCTTTCACTTTGGCAATCTCAGCATTGTGAACCTCCTGATCCACCGGGTTGGCCTCCGCCATGAGCGCTGCTAGTGCGTCAAACAGGTCTGACAAAACTTGGGCTGGTGAACCCGTAGGGCCCCCTACCCGCGCAGCCGTTGCTGCTGCCGATCCGGAGATCGCTGCTGCTGCAGTTGATGATCGTGGCGCCGCCTGTGTCCCAGCCATGAAGATCCCAACCCGATAGGGCAGATCAGAGGGGTCCGGAATACTGTTGCCATCGGAGCCGCCCCCAACCCGATCATCTTGTAGCTGGTAAAGAGATTCGGTCTCCCCGGTCGACGTTTCATCGCCAGAGTAGATGGCGGTTTCGTCACCAGATTCGGATCCTTCCTCGTAGCTTCCCCCGTGGATGACTCCCACGAAGGCATGCTTCCTGGTCGGTTTAGCCAGGGTCGATCTCGTGCACTGAGCTGTCTCGATGAGGTCGGCGCAGACGCCTAACTCGGGGCCCGGTCCTCCGATCTTACCGATGAAAACATGGATGCCGCCAAAGGGGACCCGGTACCCGTACTCGATCGAGCCGGCGTCGGGGCCCCAGCCTGTGCTGTCGATGTAGAGTTTTCCGCGGCGGCTCTTGGTCATCCGTCCCACAGCGTAACCTTTGAGTCCTTCAAAGCGGCCCTCCAAGAACCTGAAACCATCTCGCGATAGCCCCACGGTGGGCGCCAACTGTCGTGGATTTGTCACGGCAGATGTCCTAGTAAGAGGACTTAGTCGTGGAGCCATCGCAACGGGTTAGCTTGAAGGGGTTAAAGTGGACACAAGGACACGGTTTTTATACTAGTTCGGCCCCTTCGATGAAGGTAAAAGCCTACGTCTAGTTGTGATGGGATTGATGGGTTTCGAGGGCTTAGGGAGCGATAAGCTTTGCCTAAACCTCGAGTTCTTCTTCTCTGTCCTCAAACCGCCGCCGGGTCATCCCCTTATATACACGGGTGACGCCCGTCGGTCTGCAAAGTCCCAACCTCCGGCTAATAAACGTGCCCGGGTCGGTCTCTCTATTCCTAACTTACAATACAAGTTTACATCAGGCCGGTTTACACCGTAAACCTTTAAACCGATTATGGGCCTTAGGCCCTTCTATCTCTCCTTGGGTTTTAACATCTCGGGTCTGTTGATGGAGGTAACCCGGGCCCTGCAGGCCGGTTTACCCCGGATAGCAATATCCCCAACACTTGGTATGTTGACTTTTGCGTCGACTCCCCGGCAACGGCGCCAGAAATTCTTCTTGCTACCTCTTGAGCACTGCGTTGGATTTCCCCGAAGAGGAAAAGATGATGCAGCAAAGTAGCGTAAGTATTTCCCTCAGTTTTTGAGAACCAAGGTATCAATCCAGTAGGAGGCTATGCGCGAGTCCCTCGTAGCTACACAAAGCAAATAACTCCTTGCAACCAACGCGAATAGGGGTTGTCAATCCCTTCACGGTCACTTACGAGAGTGAGATCTGATAGATATGATAGATAATATTTTTGGTATTTTTGGTATAGACATGCAAAGTAAAATAAAAGGCAAAGTAAAAAGCCAAGGCAATAATAAAGTGATGGAAGATTAATATGATAAAGATAGACCCGGGGGCCATAGATTTCACTAGTGGCTTCTCTCAAGAGCATAAGTATTCTACGGTGTGTGAACAAATTACTGTTGAGCAATTGACATAATTGCGCATAGTTATGAGAATATCTAGGTATGATCATGTATATAGGCATCACGTCCGAGACAAGTAGACCGACTCCTGCCTGCATCTACTATTATTACTCCACTCATCAACCGCTATGCAGCATGCATCTAGAGTATTAAGTTAAAACAGAGTAACGCTTTAAGCAAGATGACATGATGTAGAGGGATAGTTTCATGCAATATGATAAAAACCCCATCCTGTTATCCTCAATGGCAACAATACAATACGTGCCTTGCTGCCCCTACTGTCATTGGGAAAGGACACCACAAGATTGAACTCAAAGCTAAGCACTTCTCCCATTGGAAGAAAAACCAATCTAGTAGGCCAAACCAAACTGATAATTCAAAGAGACTTGCAAAAATAACCAATCATACATAAAAGAATTCAAAGAAGATTCAAATATTGTTCATAGATAGACTTGATCATAAACCCACTATTCATCAGTCTCAACAAACACACCGCAAAAAGAAGATTACATCGAATAGATCTCCACGAGAGAGGGGGAGAACATTGTATTGAGATCCAAAAAGAGAGAAGAAGCCATCTAGCTACTAACTATGGACCCGAAGGTCTGAGGTAAACTACTCACACTTCATCGGAGGGGCTATGATGATGTAGAAGCCCTCCATGGTGGATGCCCTCTCCGGCGGATCTCCGGAACAGGCCCCAAGATGGGATCTCGTGGGTACGGAAGGTTGCGGCGGTGGAATTAGGTTTTTGGCTCCGTATCTGACCGTTTGGGGGTACGTAGGTATATATAGGAGGAAGAAGTACGTTGTTGGAGCAAGGTGGGGCCCACGAGGGTGGGGGACGCGCCTGTGGGGGTAGGGCGCGCCCCCCTACCTCGTGCCCACCTCCTGGCTTTCTTGACGTAGGGTCCAAGTCTCCTGGATCATGTTCGGTGAGAAAATCACGTTCCCGAAGGTTTCATTCCGTTTGGACTCCGTTTGATATTTCGTTTCTTCGAAACACCGAAATAGGCAAAAAACAGCAATTCTGGGCTAGGCCTCCGGTTAATAGGTTAGTCCCAAAAGTAATATAAAAGTGGAAAATAAAGCCCAATATGGTCCAAAACAGTAGATAATATAGCATCGAGCAATCAAAAAATATAGATACGTTGGAGACATATCACCTCCCCGCTTCTCTGTTGCCGCAAGGGCTTTGTAGTCCAGGCCCTCTCCGGTGCTGCTGCTGCTGCGTCAGGTGGACGCGGCGCTCCTCGCCGAGCACGCCAGTACCCGCGCCCACACTGGAGACGGCCGGAGTTGGTCGTGCCAGCGCCGGCGTCGCGCGGCCTCGCCCCTGCCTCTGTCCGTCAGGAGGTGGAAGAAGGGATGAGGAGGAGAAAGTCAACGCACGCGGTACCCACTCGTCAGCCCCCGCCGCTGCTAACGTGGAGTAAGTGGACACGTATTCCGCAGAATACGTTTTCCTGCACGGAAAGCGCCTTCCAACTTACTTCGGCTAAGAATATGTTTCATCATGCCTGAAAGTGTGTTTCCCTAAAACACATTTTCTGTTTTATCCTCCAAGGGCCTGTTTGTAGAAGTTATTTTACAGATTGGTCCCTGAACTTCGTCGGGCTATAACTTTTCAACCACAACTCCGAATATGGTGAATCCAATGCCCAAATCTTTGTCTAGTCGAGACCGTTTTGCTCCTATAAATTTCACTATGTTTCAACATACTGGAAATGACCTTATTGCCCTTGCCCCTAATCAGCCCCTTCCGAGGGAGAAACCTTTCCGGTGATTCTTTCTGCGAGCCTTTCGCACTTCTCCCTGGTGCTTTCTTCATCCCAAGGCAAGCCAAAACCACCATTTGCATGATAGCCATGCAGTAGCCTTGGTTTTCAACTTGAATCTTTAATAAATGCATGTTTGGTTCACTACTGTTACTGTTATTTCGGTTATGCTTATGGATCGGTGTTCACCGTCATGCGATGCTTTCTTGCACCTGGTTATCATGAACTACTTGCTAGTATTACTTTCATATCGTTATGCTTTCTGGTAGTACATGTTGGATTGGTCATGTCCTTCGGGGCATGACTATTGTCGGTTACCGAGTACTGTTGATATGCATGTTTCTTTGTTGTTAGTTGGTTAACTGCTTACTTGGTAATGTTATTGCTATGTTCTTGTGTGGTATTTATTTCTGATGCTAGTAGTCATGCTATTCTCATGGTAGAGTTAAGCTTATGATATTCATGCTCGTCATTAATGCCATGCTCAGTTGGATGTGATTCATTGTGGTCATGCTCGATGATTATGTTACACCTCCATGTTTATGTTGATATCATGCTCATGCATTGTAGTAGCCTCATGTTATCTTCATATGACTCAGCTTATTGCATTCAAGTTTAACCGAACTTAATTGAACTTGAGAAACTGTTGGCTAAGTTATGGTGCCACCAAATCGAGCTGACCAGTGCAGCCACACTTGTCTTTTATGGGAAGGTCCTAACTGGGTTTATTGTCATGCTTCTCGCCGGTGCCTCCAATGATGGAAGGTTATGCGCGGACGCTACCTTGGCCGGGTAGGACGACCCAAGCCTTGTGTGCCCGTTGTTGTTGTTGTTGTACTCGTTTTGTCCCCGTTTGGGATCATTGAGTGTTTTGCCACGACGGTGGCCGTTGATGCCTTTGGTAGGCATGGGGCCACCCATGACTTTTCCCAGAAGGGAGTTGGTCGGAGTGGTCGGGAGAGTGTCATGGCAGTATTTCGGTTTTGTCGGAACGCCGTTGGTCCACACGTATGGGAGTGCGAGGCCATGGGTTCCGTGGTGTGGGTACAGTGTACTAACCTCTGCAGAGTGTGTGTTATATCTATCGATAGTAGTTGGTCACACTATGGGTCAACAGTAATTAAAATAATATTCATAGCTTGATTAATAACAACCCCGGTTTGATGATGAGATAAGTTGGTTGATCTTTATGTGATCGTGAGAGGATCACCGTGGTATCGAGGATACCGAGTTGTTGGATATTTGTTGTATTATGCGAGAGTCAAGGGTAACGGTCAAGCTCCTTATGGTCATGAATGATTACTACAGTATTGTTAATACCAAGCTTGATTGGATCCCGCGATGATCGTGTGATGCCTGTGATAGTAAGCTTATGCATGTAATGGTTACGATGGTAACCCGAGCAGAGTAAGTTGGTGCATGATAGGTTCATCCTGTTGCATGATAGTATCATCATGTTCATATGTTCATTGACATGCTCATATTGTTCTAGTTGTATCATGTTCATCTTGCTCATGCTATGATTGATCTGTTAATATACTGTTAATCCTTGTTAACCTGTAATTGCCATGTTGTTGTTTGTCTTGGTTGCTTTGGTTGCTCTGAGCTTGCAAGAACATTCAATGTACTGACCTGGCGTGTCATGCCAGTTTGCAGTTCATGCCGGATTTGATTGCTGGTTTGTCGTGGATTCCTTGTTTGCGAGCTAGGATAAGCATTCCAGCCAGAGTCCCTGCAGAGCGAAGCTCATCACCGTCGTTGTTGTTTCGCTGCTAGAGTTATTCCGCTGCTTCGGGTTGTTCTACTACTTGCATGGAGCAACCGTGGCAGGGGTAGTGTCGCCGTGCCGATGTAATCCCCTTGTACCAGATAGATTGTAATTAAGAGCTAATTTGTTCTATGCTAAGCAGTGTCGTATTCCAGAAGACTCATCCTCGATCTCTGGGCTGGAATACGGGGTGTTCCGCTATCTCTAAGCCGGGTTGCCACAGGATTGAGCTTGGAGAATGGTGGCAGTCCAACTTTATTACATTTTTCCTGGGACTCCCCAAGCAGAGAGTTCACAATTTGAAATATTTCTTCCGGAGTAAAGTTGTCAGAGGTGTACCGCTGAGGATACTTTGACTCGCCTGTATAATCACACATTATGCCGGTCCGATGACTTAAGGGAAGAATCCTCCATGAGACCCAGCAACAGGCTAAGTCAACTGCAGTTAACCCGTTAGCTAACAAAGCAGTGACTTTCTGAGCATACGAAAGCGCTTCAACATGTTCATGTGCCAGAAGCCGGTCGACGGGTCAAAATCGACAGGAAGGCGATCGGGCCTGTAACCTGACATAGGATTTTCATTGGCTGGAGCGGTATTCTTGCAATAAAACCAGGTGGTTATCCACCATTTAGGATGGCTTAGCAGGGTTGTTGCAGGAAAGTGTCGTACCTACGTCTCTGGATTGAGATTCCGCCTAAATTCTTGCATAGGACCATTGGTACACTCCGTCTGGTGGTTAAGATAAAAGAACTCTTTGAAGAGAGCAACAGTGGGCTCTACTTGCAGATAAACTTCACTGAAAATTTGGAAGTGGCAAAGGTCTGTCACTGAGTTGGAACCTAGGTCTTGATGATGGGCATTGAAATAATGCAAGACATCTCTAAAAAACTTTGATCCAGGTGGTGTAAAACCTGTTGGGTTACGTAGCAGAAATTAAAATTTTCCTACGCATCACCAAGATCTATACATGGAGTATTCTAGCAACGAGGGGGTAGGAGAGCATCTACATACCACTTGTAGATCGCAACGGAAGTGTTCAAGAATAACGTGGATGATGGAGTCGTACTCGTCGTGATCCAAATCACCGATGACCAGCGCCGAACGGACGGCACCTCCGCGTTCAACACACGTACGGTCAGGATGACGTCTCCTCCTTCTTGATCCAGCAAGGGGGAAGGAGAGGTTGATGAAGATCCAACAGCACGACGGCGTGGTGGTGGATGCAGCAGAATTCCAGCAGAGCTTCGCCAAGCGTCTACGGAGAGAGGGTGAGGTGTAACAGGGGAGGGGGAGGCGCCAAGGCTGCAGCGGTTCGGCTGCCCTCCCTCCCACCTTTATATAGGCCCCCTAGGGGGGGGGCGCCGGCCCTGGAGATGCATCTCCAAGGGGGGGCGGCGGCCAAGGGGGGAGCCTTGCCCCCCAAGGCAAGTGGGGCGCCCCCTGCCCTAGGGTTTCCAACCCTAGGCGCAGGGGGGATGGCCCATGGGGGGGGCGCACCAGCCCACTATGGGCTGGTTCCCTCCCCACTTCAGCCCACGGGGCCCTTCGGGATGGGTGGCCCCACCCGATGGACCCTCGGGACCCATCCGGTGGTCCCGGTACAATATCGGTGACCCCCGAATCTTTCGCGATGGCCGAAACGGCACTTCCTATATATAATTCTTTACCTCCGGACCATTCCGGAACCTCTCGTGACGTCCGGGATCTCATCCGGGACTCTGAACAACCTTCGGTTTGCTGCACACTAATATCTTTACAACCCTAGCGTCACCGAACCTTAAGTGTGTAGACCCTACGGGTTCGGGAGACATGCAGACATGACCGAGACGATCTTCGGTCAATAACCAACAGCGGGATCTGGATACCCATGTTGGCTCCCACATGCTCCTCGATGATCTCATCGGATGAACCACGATGTCGAGGACTTAATCAATCCCGTACTCAATTCCCTTCGTCTATCGGTACGATACTTGCCCGAGATTCGATCGTCGGTATACCGATACCTTGTTCAATCTCGTTACCGGCAAGTCTATTTACTCGTTCCCGTAACACATCATCCCGTGAACAACACCTTGATCACATTGAGCTCATTATGATGATGTCTTACCGAGTGGGCCCAGAGATACCTCTCCGTCATACGGAGTGACAAATCCCAGTCTCGATTCATGCCAACCCAACAAACACTTTCGGAGATACCTGTAGTGCACCTTTATAGTCACCCAGTTACGTTGTGACGTTTGATACACCCAAAGCACTCCTACGGCATCCGGGAGTTGCATAATCTCATGGTCTAAGGAATGATACTTGACATTCAGAAAAGCTCTAGCAAATGAACCATACGATCTTTGTGCTATGCTTAGGTTTGGGTCTTGTCCATCACATCATTCTCCTAATGATGTGATCCCGTTATGAATGACATCCCCATGTCCATAGTCAGGAAACCATGACTATCTATTGATCAACGAGCTAGTCAACTAGAGGCTTACTAGGGACACATTATGGTCTATGTATTCACACATGTATTATGATTTACGGACAATACAATTATAGCATGAACAATAAACGATTATCATGAACAAGGAAATATAATAATCCTTTTATTATTGCCTCTAGGGCATATTTCCAATTGTCTCCCACTTGCACTAGAGACAATAGTCTAGTTACACTGTGATGAATCGCACACCCATGGAATTTTGGTGTTGATCATGTTTTGCTCTAGGGAGAGGTTTAGTCAACGGATCTGCCACATTCAGGTCCGTATGTACTTTACAAATCTCTATGTCTCCATTTTGAACACTTTCACGAATGGAGTTGAAGCGACGCTTGATATGCCTGGTCTTCCTGTGAAACCTGGGCTCCTTCGCAAGGGCAATTGCTCCAGTGTTGTCACAGAAGAGAGTCATTGGGTCCGACGCATTGGGTATGACTCCTAGGTCGGTAATGAACTCCTTCACCCAGACTGCTTCTTGTGCTGCCTCCGAGGCTGCCATATACTCTGCTTCACATGTAGATCCCACCACGACGCTTTGCTTGCAACTGCACCAGCTTACTGCCCCTCCATTCAAAATATACACGTATCCGGTTTGTGACTTGGAGTCATCCAGATCTGTGTCGAAGCTGGCGTCGACGTAACCCTTTACGACGAGCTCTTCGGCACCTCCATAAACGAGAAACATATCCTTAGTCCTTTTCAGGTACTTCAGGATGTTTTTGACCGCTGTCCAGTGTTCCTTGCCGGGATTACTTTGGTACCTACCTACCAAACTTACGGCAAGGTTTACATCGGCTCTGGTACACAACATGGCATACATAATAGACCCTATGGCTGAGGCATAGGGGATGACACTCATCTCTTCTATATCTTTTGCCATGGTCGGGCATTGAGCCGTGCTCAATCGCACACCTTGCAATACAGACAAGAACCCCTTCTTGGACTGATCCATTTTGAACTTCTTCAAAAATCTTGTCAAGGTACGTACTTTGTGAAAGACCGATGAGGCGTCTCGATCTATCTCTATAGATCTTGATGTCTAATATATAAGCAGCTTCTCCAAGGTCCTTCATTGAAAAACACTTGTTCAAATAGGCCTTTATGCTTTCCAAGAATTCTATATCATTTCCCATCAATAGTATGTCATCCACATATAATATGAGAAATGCTACGGAGCTCCCACTCACTTTCTTGTAAACGCAGGCTTCTCCATAAGTCTGCATAAACCCAAACGCTTTGATCATCTCATCAAAGCGAATGTTCCAACTCCGAGATGCTTGCACCAGCCCATAGATAGAGCGCTGGAGCTTGCATACTTTGTTAGCATTCTTAGGATCGACAAAACCTTCCGGCTGCATCATATACAATTCTTCCTTAAGAAAGCCGTTAAGGAATGCCGTTTTGACGTCCATTTGCCATATCTCATAATCATAGAATGCGGCAATTGCTAACATGATTCGGACGGACTTCAGCTTCGCTATGGGTGAGAAAGTCTCATCGTAGTCAACCCCTTGAACTTGTCGATAACCCTTAGCGACAAGTCGAGCCTTATAGATGGTCACATTACCATCCGCGTCTGTCTTCTTCTTAAAGATCCATTTATTTTCTATGGCTCGCCGATCATCGGGCAAGTCATTCAAAGTCCATACTTTGTTTTCATACATGGATTCTATCTCGGATTTCATGGCTTCTAGCCATTTGTCGGAATCTGGGCCCGCCATCGCTTCTTCATAGTTCGAAGGCTCACCGTTGTCCAACAACATGATTTCCAGGACAGGGTTGCCGTACCACTCTGGTGCGGAACGTGTCCTTGTGGACCTACGAAGTTCAGTAGGAGCTTGATCAGAAGTATCTTGATCATCATCATTAACCTCCTCTCTAATCGGTGCAGGCACCACAGGAACATTTTCCTGAGCTGCGCTACTCTGATTTTCAAGAGGTAGTACTTCATCAAGCTATACTTTCCTCCCACTTACTTCTTTCGCGAGAAACTCTTTCTCTAGAAAGGACCCGTTCTTGGCAACAAAGATCTTGCCTTCGGATCTGAGGTAGAAGGTATACGCAACTGTTTCTTTGGGATATCCTATGAAGACGCATTTTTCCGATTTGGGTTCGAGCTTTTCAGGTTGAAGTTTCTTGACATAAGCATCGCAACCCCAAACTTTCAGAAACGACAGCTTGGGTTTCTTGCCAAACCATAATTCATACGGTGTCGTCTCAACGGATTTTGACGGAGCCCTATTTAAAGTGAATACGGCAGTCTCTAAAGCATAGCCCCAAAATGAGAGCGGTAGATCGGTAAGAGACATCATAGATCGCACCATATCCAATAGAGTCCGATTACGACGTTCGGACACACCGTTACGCTGAGGTGTTCCAGGCGGCGTGAGTTGTGAAACGATTCCACATTTTCTTAAGTGTGTGCCAAATTCATGACTTAAATATTCTCCCCCACGATCTGATCGTAAGAACTTTATTTTTCTATCATGTTGATTCTCGACCTCACTCTGAAACTCCTTGAACTTTTCAAAGGTCTCCGACTTGTGTTTCATTAAGTAGACATACCCATATCGACTCAAATCATCAGTGAGAGTGAGAACATAACGATAGCCTCCGCGAGCCTCAACGCTCATTGGACCACACACATCTGTATGTATGATTTCCAACAAGTTGGTTGCTCGCTCCATTGTCCCTGAGAATGGAGTCTTGGTCATTTTGCCCATGAGGCATGGTTCGCATGTGTCAAATGATTCATAATCGAGAGACTCTAAAAGTCCATCAGCATGGAGCTTCTTCATGCGCTTGACACCATTGTGACCATGGCGGCGGTGCCACAAGTATGTGGGACTATCGTTATTAACTTTACATCTTTTGGTATTCACACTATGAATATGTGTATCATCACGTACGAGATTCATTAAGAATAAACCATTAACCATCGGAGCATGACCATAAAACATATCACTCATATAAATAGAACAACCATTATTCTTAGATTTAAATGAGTAGCCATCTCGAATTAATCGAGATCCAGATACAATGTTCATGCTCAAACTTGGCACTAAATAACAATTATTGAGGTTCAAAACTAATCCCGTAGGTAAATGTAGAGGTAGCGTGCCGACGGCGATCACATCGACCCTGGAACCATTCCCGACGCGCATCGTCACCTCGTCCTTCGCCAGTCTCCGTTTATTCCGCAGCTCCTGCTTTGAGTTACAAATATGAGCAACCGCACCGGTAACAAATACCCAGGAGCTACTGCGAGTGCTGGTAAGGTACACATCAATAACATGTATATCACATATACCTTTGGTGTTGCCGGCCTTCTTATCCGCTAAGTACTTGGGGCAATTCTGCTTCCAGTGACCATTTCCCTTGCAACAAAAGCACTCAGTTTCAGGTTTGGGTCCATTCTTTGACTTCTTCCTAGCAACTGATTTACCAGGCGCGACAACCTCCTTGGTGTCCTTCTTGAAGTTCTTCTTACCCTTGCCTTTCTTGAACTTAGTGGTTTTATTCACCATCAACACTTGATGATCCTTTTTGATCTCCACCTCCGCAGATTTCAGCATTGAATACAACTCGGGAATGGTCTTTTCCATCCCCTGCATATTGTAGTTCATCACGAAGCTCTTGTAGCTAGGTGGGAGCGACTGAAGGATTCTGTCAATGACCGCCTCATCCGGGAGATTAACTTCCAGCTGAGTCAAGCGGTTGTGCAACCCAGACATCTTGAGTATGTGTTCACTGACAGAGCTATTTTCCTCCATCTTGCAGCTAAAGAACTTGTCGGAGACATCATATCTCTCGACCCGGGCATGAGCTTGGAAAATCAATTTCAGCTCCTCGAACATCTCATATGCTCCGTGTTGCTCAAAACGCTTTTGGAGCCCCGGTTCTAAGCTGTAAAGCATGCCGCACTGAACGAGGGAGTAATCATCAGCACGTGACTGATGGGCGTTCATAACGTCCTGGTTTTCTGGGAATGGTGCTTAACCTAGCGGTGCTTCTAGGACATTATCTTTCTTGGCAGCTATGAGGATTATCCTCAGGTTCCGGACCCAGTCCGCATAGTTGCTGCCATCATCTTTCAGCTTGGTTTTCTCTAGGAACGCGTTGAAGTTGAGGGTGACATTAGCGTGGGCCATTTGATCTACAAGACATATTGTAATGATTTAGACTAAGTTCATGATAATTAAGTTCATCTAATCAAATTAATGAATGAACTCCCACTCAGATTTGACATCCCTCTAGTCATCTAAGTGATAAATGATCCGAGTCAACTAGGCCATGTCCGATCATCCCGTGAGATGGACTAGTTATCATCGGTGAACATCTCTATGTTGATCGTATCTTCTATACGACTCATGTTCGACCTTTCGGTCCTCCGTGTTCCGAGGCCATGTCTGTACATGCTAGGCTCGTCAATCCAACCTAAGTGTATTGCGTGTGTAAATCTGGCTTACACCCATTGTATGCGAACGTAAGAACCTATCACACCCGATCATCACGTGGTGCTTCGGAACGACGAACCTTAGCAATGGTGCACAGTTAGGGAGAACACATTTTTGATATTTTAATGAGGGATCATCTTATTTATGCTACCGTCGTTCTAAGCAAATAAGATGTAAAAACATGATAAACATCACATGCAATCAAATAGTGACATGATATGGCCAACATCATTTCGCTCCTTTGATCTCCATCTTCGGGGCGCCATGTTCATCGTCGTCACCGGCATGACACCATGATCTCCATCATCGTGTCTTTATGAAGTTGTCACGTCAACTATTACTTCTACTACTATGGCTAACGCTTTAGCATAAAGTAAAGTAATTACATGACGATTTAAGTTGACACAGGTCATAAATAAATAAAGACAACTCCTATGGCTCCTGCCGGTTGTCATACTCATCGACATGCAAGTCGTGATTCCTATTACAATAACAAGATCATCTCATACATCACATACATGATTCATCACAACTTCTGGCCATATCACATCACAAAGCACTTGCTGCAAAAAACAAGTTAGACGTCCTCTAATTGTTGTTGCAAGTTTTTACGTCGCTGCTATAGGTTGCTAGCAAGAACGTTTCTTACCTATGTTAAAACCACAACGTGAATTGTCAATCTCTATTTACCCTTCATAAGGACCCTGTTCATCGAACCCGATCCAACTAAAGTGGGAGAGACAGACACCCGCCAGCCACCTTATGCAACTAGTGCATGTCAGTCGGTGGAACCGGTCTCACGTAAGCGTACGTGTAAGGTTGGTCCGGGCCGCTTCATCCCACAATACCGCTGAATGAAGATAGGACTAGTAACGGCAAGAAGAATTGACAATTCGACGCCCACAACTACTTTGTGTTCTATTCGTGCATAGAAACTACGCATAGACCTAGCTCATGATGCCACTGTTGGGTTACGTAGCAGAAATTAAAATTTTCCTACGCATCACCAAGATCTATCCATGGAGTATTCTAGCAACGAGGGGATAGGAGAGCATCTACATACCACTTGTAGATCGCAACGGAAGCGTTCAAGAAGAACGTGGATGATGGAGTCGTACTCGTCGTGATCCAAATCACCGATGACCAGCGCCGAACGGACGACACCTCCGCGTTCAACACACGTATGGTCGGGATGACGTCTCCTCCTTCTTGATCCAGCAAGGGGGAAGGAGAGGTTGATGAAGATCCAGCAGCACGACGGCGTGGTGGTGGATGCAGCAGAATTCCAGCAGGGCTTCGCCAAGCGTCTATGGAGAGAGGGAGAGGTGTAACAGGGGAGAGGGAGGCGCCAAGGCTGCAGCGGTTCGGCTGCCCTCCCTCCCCCCCTTTATATAGGCCCCCTATGGGGGGGCGCCGGCCCTGGAGATGCATCTCCAAGGGGGGCCGGCGGCCAAGGGGGGAGCCTTGCCCCCAAGGCAAGTGGGGCGCCCCCTGCCCTAGGGTTTCCAACCCTAGGCGCAGGGGGAGGCCCATGGGGGGGGCGCACCAGACCACTATGGGCTGGTTCCCTCCCCACTTCAGCCCACGGGGCCCTCCGGGATGGGTGGCCCCACCCGGTGGACCCCCGGGACCCATCCGGTGGTCCCGGTACAATACCGGTGACCCCCGAATCCTTCCCGATGGCCGAAACGGCACTTCCTATATATAATTCTTTACCTCCGGACCATTCCGGAACCTCTCGTGACGTCCGGGATCTCATCCGGGACTCTGAACAACCTTCGGTTTGCTGCACACTAATATCTTTCCAACCCTAGCGTCACCGAACCTTAAGTGTGTAGACCCTATGGGTTCGGGAGAGATGCAGACATGACCGAGACGATCTCCGGTCAATAACCAACAGCGGGATCTGGATACCCATGTTGGCTCCCACATGCTCCTCGATGATCTCATCGGATGAACCATGATGTCGAGGACTTAATCAATCCCGTACTCAATTCCCTTCGTCTATCGGTATGATACTTGCCCGAGATTCGATCGTCGGTATACCGATACCTTGTTCAATCTCGTTACCGGCAAGTCTCTTTACTCGTTCCCGTAACACATCATCCCGTGAACAACACCTTGATCACACTGAGCTCATTATGATGATGTCTTACCGAGTGGGCCCAGATATACCTCTCCGTCATACGGAGTGACAAATCCCAGTCTCGATTCATGCCAACCCAACAAACACTTTCGGAGATACCTGTAGTGCACCTTTATAGTCACCCAGTTACGTTGTGACGTTTGATACACCCAAAGAACTCCTACGGCATCCGGGAGTTGCATAATCTCATGGTCGAAGGAATGATACTTGACATTCAGAAAAGCTCTAGCAAACGAACTATACGATCATTGTGCTATGCTTAGGTTTGGGTCTTGTCCATCACATCATTCTCCTAATGATGTGATCCCGTTATGAATGACATCCCCATGTCCATAGTCAGGAAACCATGACTATCTATTGATCAACGAGCTAGTCAACTAGAGGCTTACTAGGGACACATTGTGGTCTATGTATTCACACATGTATTATGATTTCCGGATAATACAATTATAGCATGAACAATAGACGATTATCATGAACAAGGAAATATAATAATCCTTTTATTATTGCCTCTAGGGCATATTTCCAACAAAACCTCGGAGGATATGGTCAGTGAAGACAACCACCTCCCCTTCACCTGGATTGGGAACATTTTCGCCTTGGCTGACTCGCAAGCCAATTTCTTCTCGAGTTGCCTGAAGACCATTGTCTTGAAAATCCTTAAGGATGATCTCAGTGACAACAGAAGGTACCCAATTGCAAATAGTGATTTTTTTCATGATGAGCCGCCTAAGGGTGGACAGAAGCTGCAAGTTCAAGAGGGCAGATCTCAGATGTATGTATTGGCAAGTCGCCCAAGAAAATAGGGACGAGTTAACCAAGGCTCGGGATTGTTGAAAATTCTGCTGAGTATGGAACAAAGCAACTGATAGCTATATTTATGGATCTACGGGCAGTTCAAACAAGAAAATAGTTGACAACCCTAAAAAGGTGGCGACAGAAGAACTAGCAGGGCTACCTATGGATTCCATCGAAAATATAAGGATGCCAAAATACAAGATAGTATGGAAACCACTACCGCAACACTTATATAGTATTTCGAATCTAAAATGAGCTCTGCTCAAGATAGAAGAACGTGGAAGGGGATGAACACCGAAGAACAGTATGAACTCAGATATCCTAATGTGGATCTCAAGAAAGAAAATCATCGTATTTGACGGCTGTAGATGGATGTGGAGGAGCACCGCTGATTCCCGACGGCTTTGGGGCGGTGACACAATCTTGAACAAGGAGGCTGACGTGGGTCGAACGATGGCGGCAGAGCTTAAGTTACGGAGGAGTTCACGATGAAGAAGACGAAGTGGCATGGCAAGGTAAAAAGTGAAGAGTGAAGCCCTTGGGCCTATTTATAGGGGGTAACGATGAATGGCCAGTGCGGGAATCGAGGAGGCACAATAAATTTGCAAGAAAAATGAGGGCTCAATTTTTGGAAAAGATAGATTTATGCAAAGATCCGTTATGACGTCAGGAAGGATTTCCCGAGATTGCAGGGATGACATCAACTTTTCTTATGGCGGGTTAGGATTTTCAGATCTAGAGGAAGAGAAATACAAACCAGAGACTCGCCAAGTGGAAGAATGGAAGATTGACATGAGCAGGTTCAAATCCATCTTGGGCCTAATGTTGGGGATATAACCCCAGGATGTAACCCGCCAGGCAATGGGCCGAGTTACGTAATTGGCAAGTCAAGATTACAAGACTGGTGTGAGCTGCCGCGGAGCAGGCTGAAGATTTAGCAGAGGTCTTGCCCAATGGGCCGGCTTAAGGTCTAGTATGAAGATGGCGACTCACGAGCCAGGAATATGAACTTCCTTGAGTTTCCTTTCCTGGGCGAGTTAGAGATGTATTTAGTCACAAGTCTAATTCAGACCCGAACTCTTGTAAGCCCAGGGCCTCGACCTGTATATAAAGGCGAGCCCCTAAGGTAGATAGATCAGGTTACAATCAATCAGTTACTAGGTCTAGCAATTCTGCTCCCTTGTAATCGATACTCGAGCAATAAGCAGAAAAGCAGGAGTAGGCTTTTACCTCCACCGTGAGTGGCCAAACCTGGGTAAATCGTGTCTTTCGTCCCGCTCAACCCCGACAAGTTAATCACCGTTACGATGGCCTCATGCTTAACTCA
Organism: Aegilops umbellulata; assembly: GCA_032464435.1. Classification (NCBI taxonomy): domain Eukaryota; kingdom Viridiplantae; phylum Streptophyta; class Magnoliopsida; order Poales; family Poaceae; genus Aegilops; species Aegilops umbellulata. The sequence continues at coordinate 509,289,495 of CP136055.1, forward strand.
TAAGCCTAGGACATCTGCCATAACAAAATCACGACCGTTATCATCTGAAGCGGGTCCTTATGCACGAAGGAAGCAGCCTCAACCTGATCTATGAAGACACGATCAGGAAGATGGGCATTGACTCATCACGGATTAAGCCGAGCACCACCACCTTTAAAGGTGTCATTCCAGGTGTTGAAGCCTGTTGTATTATGCTGGAAGTAGTCTTCGGCTGGCCCAAGAACCTCAGAAGCGAAGAGTTAATCTTCGACATCGTCCGTTTTTGGAGTGGAAACCACGCGCTCTTAGGGCAAACAGCTTGCATGCGCTTCGACGTGGTCCTTCATTAAGCCTATCTCAAGATCAAAATGTCGGGACCCAACAGCGTTATCAAAGATAATGGTAATATCGAACGCTCACTCCGGAGAGAGGAGCAGACCGGGGCTTTCATAGCCGAGGTACAAGCGTTTGAGGAGGCCGCCCGCAGCGGTGAACACATGACCAGCTCTTCAAAGCGCGCGCGGGCCGTGCAATTCGACCTCGGCCACATACCCCGGCACCCTAAATAGGGCGCGAGCTCCTTGTGCCCCCTCTTTGGATGGGGCATTACGTCCCCAAGGTGCATAATTTTGGGCTCAAAATTACCTGGGCCATCAAGGAGCCAAATTTAGCAGATATGTCGGAACGACTTGACCGAGGAGCGACGTGGCCTTGAGCCATCACATCGGCGCGTCTCTGTCAAAGGACGACTGACATACCCCAAGCTGGCTTAAACCACACAACAGATAGCTGCAAGACCTCCTTCACATGACACGACCAATAAACGCAATAAGCGTATAAAGGGTCGAATACAACAGCAGTCCCCCTCAGTAAAGACGACGAGCTGGTTAACAACTCAGAGGCGCAGATGTGCGGAATGATGCGGCCCCGGCTCCTTAAAACTCATTGACTATAGCCGCCCTATTTTTTCCCTCCTATATTTTTCTCCTTACATTTTATTCTTTTAGTTCCTCTCATTGTAGTTCGGCATGTAAAATCTTGAATTTATATATAAAGAAATAATGCCCTTTAAAGGTCCCTGTTAGTTTTCTTTACAAGCACAGCCTCTGTGTTAGCAAGAACGTCTTTAAAAGATACAATTGTTACAAAAGTATGAAGTACTCGGTGTCTCAGATTTTCCCTTATATGCATCAGTTTCGAAATCATATTTCGGTCAATAGTTGGGATGCTCGGCTCCTATGTGTACCCCTTACATTCTCGATGAATTTGGCTAAGGGTGTAAAGGGAGAACCAATGTGATAGTGCCGCCAGGTCAATTGGCAGAGTGCCTCAGTGGAGAAAGCCGAAAACTTACTATCTGGGTAGGCGTAAACTGGTCAGCTATCCGCAGACTGCGCCAAGCAATGTGACGGTAGATAGCACCCGCGTTAAACGTAGGGCTTCTCTTTGTATTAGCCAAAGTGTGCACATTCATAGACCTCGATCGGCCAAAGCCGACCACTTCAAACAGCGGGGGCTCATCACCAGCCCCCATAATTAAACTCCTATGACTAAGTGAAACTTACTCCTTCATTTCCGGTTTATAGGGCTTATCTCAAAATTTTAGTTCTCCAATTTTATAAGTCTCAATTTGGTTGTTCTCCATCACAAGTTTAGATTTTAAGGTGCATTAAATGATTGCATGCAAGTATTAAGAGAAAATTGACCAATGCATGTACTTTATGCATATATGCATTGCAATTAATGCATTGGTAAACACATTTTTTTAGGAAAACAAGCGCTTTAATTGAATGCTTTAGCAATCTACAAAAAGTATTCCACCACTCACCATCTACCTTGGTTGGTGAAAATTTTGAATTGAGCCCTATAAACCGGAAAGGAGATAGTATAAAGCTATTATATTATGATTGCCTAGTTCCTATGAGCACCGAGCACCTTCAGGCTCCGAGACATTGGCTAAGGATCAATGGTGCCTTGAAGAACACCCTATGTATAATCAACATTGGGGCAGAAGCCGACGACTGGCAACTTTTAGTTCAAATACGGCTGCACGGGAGGAAATTAATGCATAACACATAAAGGAACTTATAGCCACATTCATTTAAACAAAATATAAGTTTTTACACCCAACACACCTTGGCTCTTCCGAGGTGACATCTAGAAATACAAAGTGTCCTTGGTACACTTGACCTCGGTGTTCCGAGCACCCTCCTCCACCTCGGCGAAATACTCCTCCGCAGTGTGAGACTTTCCCTCGGAAGGACATGCAACACAGGACACCAGGTCAACCTTGCGGAAGTGTGTCTTGACGAAGGCATAAGCCCGCTGTGCTCCTTCAAAGCCAACTGCAGCCGAGCCAGTACAATGATGAGAGCCGGTGGCTCAAGTGTAGTAAGGCGTAAGATGAGCAATGTTCCAGGGCCCGTTTTCTCCTCTTCAGAGGTACATGATTTTTTGTGTTCACGTATGTTGATGTGATAGTATGACCCATTGTTGGGGATTTTATTGACCACAAAGGGTCCTTACCAAGGAGGTGGAAGCTTATGCATGCCTTTCTGATCTTGAATCAAACGGAGCACTAAGTCACCCTCCTAGAAACTTCGGCTTCGAATCCTACGACCATGATAGCGGCATAGGTCTTGCTGATAAATTGTAGATCGAGCCGCTGCAATATCATGTTCCTCCTCCAAAGCATCCAAAGCAGTTTGACTCGCCAGTTCGTTGTCTGCTTCGACATAAGCCGCCACTCGGGGCGAGTCGTGAGGCACTTGGAAGAACCGCCTCTGCGTCATAAACGATGAAGAACTGTGTGTAGCCAGTTGATCTATTGGGGGTAGTCCTTATGCTCCAAAGAACGGAAGGCAGCTCCAACAACCAGGCATGCGTTCCAAAGGAACCATGAGTCGGGGCTTAATCTAGCATAATATCTCTTGGTTAGCACGTTCTATCTGACCATTATATTGGACTTTGGATGAGCCACTGAGGATACATCAAGCCGGAAGTGTTACCTTTGACAGAACTCCTTCAAATCACCTTTACACAGATTTATTCTGTTATTAGTGATAATACTATGTGGATAATCGAAGCGGAAGATCAGCTTTTTTACAAACTGAACTGCAGTTGCTGCTTCACAATTGCTGACTGGCTCTACTTCAACCCATTTGCTAAATTTATCAATTGCAACCAAAAGGTGAGTTTTCTTGTCCTTAGACCTCTTGAACGACCCGACCATATCAATCCCCCAGACTGCAAATGGCCAAGTTATTGGGATCATCCGCAATTCTTGAGCCGACACATGAGCCTGTTGTGCAAATTTCTGACAACCATCACATTTATGGACTATGTACTCTGCATCGGCGTGAGCCGTCAACCAGTAAAAACCATGACGAAAAGCCATCACCACCAAAGATATTGAGCCGGCATGGTTACCAAAATCCCATGCTTGACTTTCTTGTAGGATTTCACGGCCTTCTTTTAGGGGAAACACAACGTTGAAACACCAGTCACACTACATCTGTGTAACTCGCCATTGACAATTGTCATGGACTTAGACTGACGGATGATCTTTTTAGCAAAGATTTCCTCTTCTGGAAGCTCACCCCGGGTTAAGTAAGCCAGATAAGGCACTGTCCAATTTGGAATAGCATGTAGAGCCACCACCAACTTTCCTTCTGGGTCAGGGATAGCTAGGTCTTCCTCTGATGGTAACTTGTTGGAAGGGTTATGCAGAACATCAAGGAACACATTAGGGGGGACCGGCTTACGCTGAGAACCCATCCGGGACAAAGCATCAGCCGCCTCATTAAGCCGCCGATCTGTGTGATCCACTTGATAACCTTCGAAGTGACCAGCAATATTAGTCACTACTTGATAGTAAGACGCCATGAGCGGGTCTTTAGAGTCCCACTTTCTTGAAACTTGTTGTGCCACCAGGTCTGAGTCGCGGAGACATCTTACCCGGCTCAAGTTCATCTCCTTAGCCATACGAAGCCCGTGGAGTAAAGTTTCGTAATCAGTTGCACTGTTAGTACAGGAAAACATGAGCCTTAAGACATAACCAACTTGTGACCTCGTGGAGACTCTAAAATAACTCCAGCCCCTGAGCCTTCCAATTGCCTGGATCAATCAAAGCGTATCGTCTAGTATGTATTGTCTAGCCTCTCCTCTGCCATTTGCAACTCTGTCCAGTCATTAATAAAATCTACCAACGCTTGAGACTTGATGGCAGTCCTGGGCACATATTTCAAATGATGTGGCCCCAGCTCAATTTCCCACTTATCAACTTTGCTAGTGGCTTCATTGTTTTGAATGATATCCCCTAGAGGAGCAGAACTGACCACCGTGATTGGATGACCAAGGAAATAATGCTTCAACTTGCGGCTAGCCATGAACACCGTAAACACCAAATTTTGCCAATGTGGGTATCTTTGTTTAGACTGTGTCAAAACTTCACTGACATAATAAACCGGCCGCTAGACTGGATATTCGTTGCCGGCCTCCTTGCGCTCCATAACCACTGCCACGCTCACAGCCTTTTTGTTAGCCTCCACATACAGGAGCAAAGGCTCTTTGTCAATCGGAGCAACCAAGATAGGCGGCTTAGCCAACTGCTTCTTAAGTGCCTCAAATGCCTCATTAGCAGTATCGCTCCAGATGAAATGATCAGTCTTTTTCATCATTTGGTACAAGGGAATCGCCTTCTCGCCCAGGCGGCTTATAAACCAGCTCAGGGCTGCAATACAAACCGCCAGGCGCTGAACATCATTGATACATGCCGGCTTAGACAGAGAGGTGATAGCCTCAATCTTCTACGGGTTAGCTTCGATGCCTCTTTCTGAAACCAGAAAAGCTAGAGACTTTCCTTCTAGTACACCAAAGACACATTTGGTCGGGTTAAGCATCATCTTATACACCCGGATATTGTCAAAGGTTTCCTTCAGATCATTAAGCAAGGTTTCCTTCTTCTTGACTTAACCATAGTGTCGTCCATATAAGCATGAACGTTGCATCCAATCTACCCGTGGAAGTAATTCTGAACACAATGTTGGTAGGTCGCCTGAGCACTCTTAAGCCCAAAAGTCATAGACACATAACAGAAAGCTCAAAAGGTGTGACGATATTTGTCTTCGCCTGATCCTCTACTGCCATCTTGATCTAATGATAACCATAATAAGCATCTAGGAAACACTGACTTTCACAGCCTGCTGTGGCATCAATAATCTGGTCAATACGGGGGAGAAAAAATGGATCAGCTGGACAAGCCTTGTTAAGATCTGTGTAGTCAACACACATACGCCAAGTGCCGTTCTTCTTGAGCACAAGCACAGGATTAGCCAACCAATGAGGTTGAAAAACTTCAATTATGAACCCGACAGCTAGGAGCCGGGCCACCTCTTCTCCAATAGCCTTACGCCTTTCCTCATTAAAACGACGGGGGAACTATCGAACGAGTCTCATTTTAGGATCCACGTTAAAGTGGTGCTCAGTGAATTCTCTCGGTACACCCGGCATGTGAGAAGGTTTCCATGCAAAGATGTCCCGATTCTCATGGATGAACTCGATGAGCATGCTTTCCTATTTAGGATCCATACCCGTCCTGATGGTGAACTGCTTTGAAGAATCACCAGGGACAAAGTCAACTCGATGCATGTCCTTTGCCGACTTAAATTTGAGCAGAGGGTCCTTCTCGGTGGTGGGCTTCTTCAGAGGGGTCATATCACTCAGGTCAACATTATCCTTACAGAATTTGAGCTCATCGGTAGCACAAGCCGCCTCTGCATAAGCAGCATCACCTTCTTCACCCTCCAAGGCTATCTTACGATTCCCATGAACTATAATTCTTCCTGGTGGCCCTGGCATCTTAAGCTGCAGATAGATATAACAAGGGCGAGCCATGAACTCGGCATAAGCCGACCGTCCAAACAACGCATGATATGGACTCTTGATTTTAACCACCTCGAACCACAATATCTTGGCCCTGTAATTATAATCATCACCAAAGGACACTTCCAGAGCAATCTTCCCCACAGGGTAAGCTAACTTGCCAGGGACAACTCCGTGAAAAATGGTAGAGGGCAACTTAAGATCCTTCTCTATCAGATCCATCTGCCAAGAAGTCCCATAATATAATATGTTGATACTGCTTCCACCATCCATAAGTACCTTTATGAACTTATAGCCGCCCACTTGAGGGGCTACCACCAGGGCCAGATGACTCGGATCATCAACCCGGGGCGGGTGATCCGCCCAGCTCCACGTTATTGTATGCTCTGACTACCTCAAATACTATGGCACCACCGGCTCAACCGCATTGATGGCCCTCTTATGGACCTTACGGTCACGCTTGCACATGCTTGTAGTGAAAACATGATATTGTCCACTGTTAAGCTGCTTAGGATTACTCTGGTATCCTGACTTATTATTCTGCTATTGATTACCATGCCCAGCCTACTGATTATGGCCACCATGGTTCCCCTGGTCCTGATAACCGAAATTTGAGCTGCCACCACCAAAGCCGGCTCCCTGGAAACCTCCAGAGCTTGACCCGCCGAAAGGCCCATTATTGTTGCCATGATGCTAAAAATATGGGTTCCTGTACTCTCACATGATATAACAATCCTTCCATGCATGACTAGACAGCTTGTTGGGATAACTATGCTTTGGACACGACCCATTAAGGGTTTCCTCATAATTCTTGGGCTTACCCCCGTTATAAGGTTGCTTGCCGTTACAACGTTGATTTCTGAACCCGGCCTTAGTGTTAGCCACAAAATCTGACATGCCATTGGGGTGTGTGCGCTTTCCACCATTGCCATGGTTACTGTGATTACTATTCTATGCCGAGGCATTCTGTTGCTGACCCTTGCTGCCACTGTTTTGCTTTCCCTTACTCAACTTATCCTCATTAGAGCCGGGATCCTTTGTTCAGTCAGAGTTGGCGTATCTAGTAAGTATGTCCATAAGATTGCCCATGTCCGTGCACTTACGCTTAAGCCACCGTAACTTCTTCTTAAGAGGCTCAAAACGATAGTTCTTCTCTAGGATCAGAATGACTTGAGCAGCCCCAATGTTTTCGGAAGAGTGGATAATGGCGGCTACCCGGCGGGCCCAATGATGGGCCGACTGATCCTCACGCTGTACATAGTGCTCCAAATCCACAATTGTCATCGGCTGCTTGCAAGTTCCTTGAAAATTTGTGATGGAGCGCTCCTTCTTCTCCGCCTAGGTGTTGGTAGAATTGGGGGGCAGGTTTAACAACCAAGTGCGAGTCGGCCCCTCCAACATCATAGTTAAATACTTGGCACATATCGCATCACTGATGTCCAACATATCTATGGCCAGCTCATAGCTCTCAATCCAAGACTCTGGAGGGAGATCCGCCGTATAGTTAGGAACCTTGCGGGGACCCTTAAAGTCTTTAGGCATGCACTCATTACGTAAAGCCGGCACTAGGCACGGCACTCCGATGGTTTGGACACTCGACCCAGCCCCCACCGAGTCTGAAGGAACCACCGGGGGCGTCTGATAAGCCCCTTGGTTTGCTGCTTCTGCCCTACTCCAAGCTCTTGGATCGTCCATGATTGCCTGAGCATCAGTCCTCGGGTTAAGGGGTGGGTTGTCCTGGGGCGGGTTACATCATCGTTCACTGACGTGGCTTGAATCTGCGTTGGTATTTCCCCAAAGAGGAAGGGATGATGCAGCACAGCTACGACAAGTATTTCCCTCGGTTATGAAACCAAGGTTATAAATCCAGTAGGACAAATAAGCGACACTATGTAAACGGTACCTGCACACAAAGAACAAATACTTGCAACCCAACGCGTAAGAGGGGTTGTCAATCCCTCCAAGATAAAAAGATAGATTAAATTGTATGAGATTGGATAAATAGATCCAGCAAAAACACAAAATAAAATAAGTAAATAAAAAGTGCAGCAAGGTATTTTTGGGTTTTTGGAATAATAGATCCGAAAATAATATGATAAAAGATAGACCCAGGGGCCGTAGATTTCACAAGTGGCTTCTCTCGAGAAAATAGCATATGGTGGGTAAACAAATTACTATTGGGCAATTGATAGAAGAGCAAATAATTATGATGATATGCAAGGCAATGATCATGAATATAGGCATCACATCCAAGATTAGTAGACCGACTCCTGCCTGCATCTACTACTATCACTCCACACATCGACCGCTATCTAGCATGCATCTAGTGTATTAAATTCATGGAGAAACAGAGTAATGCAATAAGAATGATGACATCATGTATACAAGATCTATTCATGTAGGAATCCTTAATAGCAACGATACATACGTGCCTCTCTACCCCTTCTATCACTGGGTGAGGACACCGCAAGATCGAACCCATAAAGAAGCAGCTCTTCCCATCGCAAGAAAAATCTATCTAGTTGGCCAAACCAAACCAAAGTTTTGGAGAATAAATACGAGGCTATAAATAATCATGCATATAAGAGATCAAAGAAGACTCAAATAATATTCATGGATGTAGATCTGATCATAAACTGGCAATCCATCGGATCCCAACAAACACATTGCAAAAAGTCATTACATCAGATAGATATGCAAGAACGTCGAGGAGAACATTTTAGGGATAACAAAAAAGGGAGAAGAAGCCATCTAGCTACTGCCTACGAACCCGTAGGTCTGTGGTGAACTACTCACCATCATCGGAGGAGCACCAATGAGGATGATGAACCCCTCCGTGATCATATTCCCCTCTGGCAGAGTGCCGAAATAGGGCTCTAGATTGGATCTCGTGGTTCTAAAACTTGGGGCGGCTGGAATTGCGTTTCGTCAAAACCCCTAAGGTTTCTGGAATATATGATAGTTTATATAGATGAGTGGTGGTGGAGGAGACCTCCATGGTCCACCACCCATCAGGGCGTGCTAGGGGCCTCTAACGCGCCCAGGTGGGTGGTGGGCCCCATGGGCTTCCCCTCTGGTGCTTCCTTGGCTCCTAAGTTGTCTTCTGTCCAAAAAAATCTCCAAAAAGTTTCGTGGCATTTGGACTTTGTTTGGTAGAGATATTCTGCGAAGTAAACCACTAGCAAAAAACAACAACTAGCACTAGGCACTACGTAAATAGGCTAGTCCCAAAAAAATGATAAGTTGCTATAAAATGAATATAAAACATCCAACAGTGATAATATAACAGCATGGAACAATAAACAATTATAGATACGTTGGAGACGTATCATTCACTGCTTGAAACTGCCGGTGACTCAGCATGCCGGTTGTAGCTACGACTTGGCAGCGGTGTCAAATGAACACGGTGCCGTCTGTAAGAGTAGTTAGCCTGTTGAGCAATCACCTGCAATAGGTCAATGGCATTCTGGGTTTCAACTGCGACCGGAGACTCACCGGTGATAGAATCGCAGTAAGACGGGTTGTCGCTACTACCATGTTATCCACCGGGTTGGAGAAGTGACCTGGTGGTGTTGGAAAGTGTGGTGGTGGCGTCCAAGAAAGGCGAGGGTCTGGGACCGGCTCTCCCCTCCGGGCCGGCTCTAATCAGAGCAGTTGTGCCGCCTCTGTGCTTCCTGGTGCATCAGGGGTTAGCTGGGGTATAAACGATGCTCCTGGAGTACTAGGGTCTGCCCCTGGTGTATTGAACAAACGTGCGGGCTCATAACTCGTAGGTAGATGGCTCCGGTACCTCCACTGATGAACCGCATTGGAAGCGTTCTTCTCAAGGTTTAGACGCCAAGCTTGCATCTTCAGACGCTCCACCTGTATGTTAATTTTAGCTTGCAACTCGGCGGCCCATGTGTTTTCAGCATTGATATCCTCCTGGGCCTTGGTCATCTGCTCTCGAAGCTTTGCAATCTCCGCATTATGCTCTGGCTGATTTTCTGTTGTGACCTTTGTTGCCAGCAAGGTTGTGAGGGTGTTCATCAACTTAGATAGAACTTGAACCGGAGGCCTGACTGTAACACCCCGGATGTAACTTGCCATATTTGTAACTCCAACTCTTGCCATTTCCGGCTATGTGATATGATATTCCCTCCGTGGTTGGGTTTTCCTTCATTTTGCACTTTGACCTTGTCATCCATTTCTTGTCATGTCATCATGTGCATCGCATTCGCATACGTGTCCATCTTATGCATCCGAGCCTTTTCCCCGTTGTCCGTTTTGCAATCCGACACTCCTACGTCCTCCGGCGCCCCCTTTTACCTATTTCCATGTGCGAGTGTTAAACGGTCTCGGAATGGACCGAGGTTTGCCAAGCGGCCTTGGTATAGCACCGGTAGACCGCTTGTCAAGTTTCGGGTCATTTGGAGGTTGTTTGATACTCCAACGGTTAACCGGGTAACCGCGAAGGCCTCTTTTGGGTTGCAGCCCAAAACCCCTCCAAAACAGCCCAATAACCCATCTAAGTCACTCCCATCCTCTAGGCCGTTCGATCACGATCGCGTGGCCGAAAACCGTGCTCAATTTGGAGCCTCCTAGCCCCTCCTACCTAGTGGACAAGTCGAGCGTGTCAACCAAATTCTTGAAGATATGCTCAGGGCTTGTGTCATCTCTTTCGGCATGAAGTGGGAGGATTTTCTTCCATATGCAGAGTTCTCTTACAATAACAGCTTTCAAGCGAGCTCGATCAAAGCTCCATTCGAGATTCTCTATGGCAGAAAGTGTCGTACTCCTCTCGATTGGTCTGAGACGGGCGAACGCCAACTTCTTGGCAACGACTTGATCACAGAGGCTGAAGATATGTGTACAGTCATTCGTGAGAATCTCAAAGCCGCTCAATCGCGCCAGAAGAGCTATTACGATAGCAAACACCATGATTTGGCTTTCGAGATCGGAGACCATGTCTACCTTCGCGTCTCTCCAATGAAAGGCACTCGTCGCTTCGGTATCAAAGGGAAACTTGCCCCTAGATACGTCGGTCCTTTCAAGATCATCGGCAAACGAGGCGATCTCGCCTATCAACTTGAGCTTCCCCCAAACTTTGCAAATGTGCATGATGTGTTCCACGTGTCACAGCTTCGCAAGTGCTTCAAAACGCCTGGGCGCACTATCAACTTCGAAGAGATTGATCTTCAAGAAGATTTGTCTTATCAGGAGCATCCCGTTGCTATTCTTGAAGAAACTGAGCGCAAGACTCGCAACAAGTCCATCAAATTCCTGAAAGTGAAGTGGTCACACCATTCAGACCGAGAAGCCACCTGGGAGCGCGAGGACCACCTCCGTTCCGAATATCCGGAGTTCTTTCAGTCCTAGATCTCGGGACGAGATCCTCTCATAGTGGTGGAGTGTTGTAACACCCCGGATGTAACTTGCCATATTTGTAACTCCAAATCTTGCCATTTCCGGCTATGTGATATGATATTCCCTCCGTGGTTGGGTTTTCCTTCATTTTGCATTTTTACCTTGTCATGCATTTCTTGTCATGTCATCATGTGCATCGCATTCGCATACGTGTCCGTCTTATGCATCCGAGCCTTTTCCCCGTTGTCCGTTTTGCAATCCGACACTCCTACGTCCTCCGGCGCCCCCTTTTACCTATTTCCATGTGCGAGTGTTAAACTGTCTCGGAATAGACCGAGGTTTGCCAAGCGGCCTTGGTATAGCACCGGTAGACCACTTGTCAAGTTTCGGGTCATTTGGAGGTTGTTTGATACTCCAACGGTTAACCGGGTAACCGCAAAGGCCTCTTTTGGGTTGCAGCTCAAAACCCCTCCAAAACAGCCCAATAACCCATCTAAGTCACTCCCATCCTCTAGGCCGTTCGATCACGATCGCGTGGCCGAAAACCGTGCTCAATTTGGAGCCTCCTAGCCCCTCCTACCTATAAATCTAGCCTCTCCATGAAAATTTCGGATCACTCCACCCCTAACCCTATCTCCCCGCTCCCTCCGTGCGCCGGACATGTCCGGTCTACGCTGGACTAATCGCGCCACCACCCCGGGCCAATCCTCACGCGCCACGTGGCCCCGGCGGCCGCGCGCCGCCTCCGGCCCGCCAGGCCCGCGCGGGGCCCCGCGGCCCAGCCGCGCCGGACCTCCTCCGCCGCCTCCGCCCGAAGCCCAGGAGTGCCTCCCCACGCCGCGCCTCCATCGCCCCGCCGCCGCTCCGCCGCGCCTCCCGCCGCACCGCGCCGCCGCCGCAGCTCCACCGCGCCGCCGCCCGGATCCGGCCTGCTCCGGCCTCCCCGCCGCCTTCTTCTTCCTTGCCGGCGCCGGATCCGACTTCCCCGCTCCTCTCCGGCGAGCTCTCCGGTGAGATCCGCCTCGCCTCGAGAACCGTGCAGATCCAGAGGTTGACCCCGTTTTTCCACCAAGTCCCGAGATATGTCGCATAATCATGCCATGTTCATCGCATCATAACTTGCTGCATACTGCTCCGTTTTGTGCGTGTAATATGTCAAAGTGTTCGTATCGATGAGTACATCATTTCTTCTCATTGCATCATTTTCATTTGGGATCATCTTGGTGCCCGAAATGCTGTTGAAAGAGGGCTATGTGATGTTAGTTTCAGATCTGTTTCAGTAGATGCACTTTTGTCATTTTTGCCATGATTGATGTGTGCATCCTATGAACTTGAGCCCTACATGTGTTTTGTAATATGCCATGCCATCTTTACAGGGGTGTATGCCATGTATTTTTGTGATCTTTGTGGTGACTAGCACAAGCATGCAAATTAGGGATCATATTGTTGCTGATTTCAGGGACTTAGTAATTTCACCAAGTCATGTCCTGCTGTTATTTTTATGCTATGTGTTCATGTTGTTACAGAGAGATCTATGCCCTTTTTGAGCATTATCAGTAAGGGTGTTTTGAACATATGGATGTGCTATATCCATCCATGTCTTTGTTTGTAATAATGGAGTGCCATAGCTTGAGTCAATCGAGCTCCACTTTTGCTATAAAATATTACTGGCAGATTGTTTACATGTTATTCGATTTTGCCAATCTTGTTGTAGTTGATCATTGCATGCTATGATGTTATTTTTGCCATGTCTAGCTTTTATGCCATGTCTTCTTGGTGGTTTTATGCTTAGTTTATCATGAAATGCTCTGTAGTGAGTGCATCGAGCTCGTAAACATGCCTACTTGTTATCTGTTTTCAACATGTCCAGTTTTCTGCTAAGTCTGAAAACTGTAACGAAAGGTGCGCGGTATTAGAGAGGCTAGCAATGGTGGAAGGAAGGAAAGTGCGTATAATCCATGGAATCAATATTAGTCATAAAGAACTCATATACTTATTGCAAAAATCTACAAGTTATCAAAGCAAAGTATTACGCGCATGCTCCTAGGGGGATAGATTGGTAGGAAAAGACCATCGCTCGTCCCCGAACGCCACTCATAAGGAAGACAATCAATAAATAAATCATGCTCCGACTTCATCACATAACGGTTCACGATACGTGCATGCTATGGGAATCACAAACTTTAACACAAGTATTTCTCAAATGCACAACTACTCAACTAGCATGACTCCAATATCACCATCTTCATATCTCAAAACAATTATCAAGCATCAAACTTTTCTTAGTATTCAACGCACTCAAAAGAAAGTTTTACAAATCTTGAATACCAAGCATATCAAATTTTTAAGCAAATTACCATTCTACTTAAGACTCTCAAAATAACCTAATTGAAGCATGAGAGAACAATAGTTTCTATAAAACAAATCCACCACCGTGCTCTAAAAGATATAAGTGAAGCACTAGAGCAAAACTATATAGCTCAAAAGATATAAGTGAAGCACATAGAGTATTCTATCAAATTCCAAATCATGTATGGCTCTCTCCAAAGGTGTGTACAGCAAGGATGATTGTGGTAAACTAACAAACAAATACTCAAATCATACAATACGCTCCAAGAAAAACACATATCATGTGGTGAATAAAAATATAACTCCAAGTAAAATTACCGATGGAAGTAGACGAAAGAGGGGATGCCTTCGGGGGCATCCCCAAGCTTTGACTTTTTGGTGTCCTTATATTATCTTGGGGGTGCCATGGGCATCCCCAAGCTTAGGCCCTTGCCACTCCTTGTTCCATAATCCATCAAAAGATTTCACCCAAAACTTGAAAACTTCACAACACAAAACTCACTAGAAATCTCGTGAGCTCCGTTAGCGAAAGAAAACAAAAGACCACTTCAAGGTAGTGTAATGAACTCATTCTCTATTTATATTGGTGTTAAACCTACTGTATTCTAACTTCTCTATGGTTTGTAAACTATTTTACTAGCCATAGATTCATCAAAATAAGCAAACAACACACGAAAAACAGAATCTGTCAAAAACAGAATAGTATGTACTAATCTGTAACTAACGCAAACTTCTAGAACTCCAAAACATCTACCAAAATAGGACGACCTAGAAAATTTGTTTATTGATTAGCAGAAATTGGAATCAGTATTTTATCACATTCTGGTGATTTTTAACAATTGTTTTCGTGAACAGAAAGTTTCTGGAAGTTACAGCAAGATCAAATAACTATCATCCAATTAGATCCTATAGGTCTAACTTGGCACAAACACTAATTAAAACATAAAACACATATAACCAGAGGCTAGATCAAAGATTTATTCATAAACAGAAGCAAGATAAAAAAACTAAAAATAAAATTGGGTTGCCTCCCAACAAGCGCTATCGTTTAACGCCCCTAGCTAGGCATAAAAGCGAGGATAAATCTAGGTATTGCCATCTTTGGTAGGAAATGCATAAGTGGCTCTCATGATAGATTCATATGGTAATTTTATTTTCTTTCTAGGGAAGTGTTCCATGCCTTTCTTTAATGGAAATTGGAATCTAATATTCCCTTCCTTCATATCTATAATTGCACCAACCGTTCTAAGGAATGGTCTACCAAGAATAATAGGGCATGAAGGATTGGAATCTATATCAAGAACGATAAAATCTACGGGCACATAATTCCCATTTGCAACAATAAGAACATCATTAATTCTTCCCATAGGTTTCTTAATAGTGGAATCCGCAAGGTGCAAGTTTAGAGAGCAATCATCAAAATCACGGAAATCTAGCAAATCACACAAAGTTTTGGGAATAGTGGAAACACTAGCACCCAAATCACACAAAGCATAAAACTCATGATCTTTAA
Organism: Aegilops umbellulata; assembly: GCA_032464435.1. NCBI lineage: Eukaryota > Viridiplantae > Streptophyta > Magnoliopsida > Poales > Poaceae > Aegilops > Aegilops umbellulata. The sequence continues at coordinate 509,304,565 of CP136055.1, forward strand.
TTTTAATTTTAATAGTAGGTTCCCACTCATCATAAAGTTTTCTAGGGATAGAAACTTTCAGCTCAAGTTTTTCTTCATAAGATTGCATCAAGGCATCAACGATATGTTTGGTAAAGGCTTTATTTTGACTATAAGAATGACGAGAATTTAGCATGGATTACAACAAGGAAATACAATCAATTAAAGAGCAATTTTCATAATTAAATTCGTTGAAATCCAAAATAGTGGGTTTAGCAACATCTAGGGTTTTCCCACTTTTATCACTTTTAGCATCAAGATCTAAAAACTCCGAATTTTTGGAATGCCTTCTAGGTAAGGGTGGATCATATTCAATCCCATCATTATCGTAGGGATTGGACGAACACACTTTAATAAAGGCATCTTTCGTAGCATGAATCCTAGCGGTTCTTTCCTTGCACTCATCAATGGAAATTCTCATGTATTTGAGAGACTCATTGATATCATGCTTAGGAGGAATAGATCTAAGCTTTAAAGAATCAACCTCAAGAGAAATTCTATCAACCTTCCTAGCCAAATCATCAACTTTAAGCAGTTTTTCTTCAAGCAAAGCATTAAAATTCTTTTGCGAATTCATAAACTCTTTAACACTAGTCTCAAATTCAGAGGGCATCTTATTAAAATTTCCATAAGAGTTGTTGTAGGAATTTCCATAATTATTAGAAGGATTACTAGGATAAGGCCTAGGATTAAAATTCCCTCTATACGCGTTGTTACCAAAATTATTCCTACCAACAAAATTCACATCCATAGATTCATTATTATTCTCAATCAAAGTAGAAAAGGCATATCATTAGGATCATAAGAAACACTCTTAGTAGCAAACAATTTCATAAGGTCATCCATCTTTTCACTGAAAACATTAATTTCTTCTATTGCATGCACTTTTTTATTAGTAGATCTTTCAGTGTGCCATTGAGAATAATTAACCATAATATTATCTAGGAGTTTTGTAGCATCTCCTAAAGTAATTTCCATAAAAGTGCCTCCTGCTGCCGAATCCATAAGATTTCTATAAGCAAAATTCAATCCGGCATAAAAGTTTTGTATAATCATCCACAAATTCAAACCATGAGTAGGGAAATTATGTATCATTAATTTCATTCTCTCCCAAGCTTGTGCAACATGTTCATGATCAAGTTTCTTAAAATTCATAATATCGTTTCTAAGAGAGATGATCTTGGCGGGAGGAAAATACTTAGAGATAAAGGCATCTTTGCACTTGTTCCAAGAATCAATACTATTTTTAGGCAAAGACGAAAACCAAGCTTTAGCACGATCTCTAAGCGAAAAACAAAATAGCTTCAATTTAACAATATCATTATCAACATCTTTCTTCTTTTGCATATCACACAAATCCACGAAGCTATTGAGATGAGTAGCGGCATCTTCACTCGGAAGGCCGACGAATTGATCTTTCATAACAAGATTCAACAAAGCAGCATTGATTTCACAAGATTCAGTGTTGCTAAGAGGAGCAATCGGAGTGCTAAGGAAACATTATAGTTGGTATTGGTAAAGTCACACAATTTGGTATTATCTTGAGCCATCGTGACAAATAAGCAATCCAACACACGAGCCAACAAAAAGCAAGCGAGAAAAAGGCAAACGGAAAAGAGAGTGCGAATAAAAGGGCAAGGGTGAAGTGGTGGAGAGGAAAACGAGAGGCAAATGGCAAATAATGTTATGCGAGAGATAAGGGATTGTGATGGGTACTTGGTATGTTGACTTTTGCGTCGAATCCCCGGCAACGGCGCCAGAAATTCTTCTTGCTACCTCTTGAGCACTGCGTTGGATTTCCCCGAAGAGGAAAAGATGATGCAGCAAAGTAGCGTAAGTATTTCCCTCAGTTTTTGAGAACCAAGGTATCAATCCAGTAGGAGGCTATGCGCGAGTCCCTCGTACCTACACAAAGCAAATAACTCCTTGCAACCAACGCGAATAGGGGTTGTCAATCCCTTCACGGTCACTTACGAGAGTGAGATCTGATAGATATGATAGATAATATTTTTGGTATTTTTGGTATAGAGATGCAAAGTAAAATAAAAGGCAAAGTAAAAAAGCCAAGGCAATAATAAAGTGATGGAAGATTAATATGATAAAGATAGACCCGGGGGCCATAGATTTCACTAGTGGCTTCTCTCAAGAGCATAAGTATTCTATGGTGTGTGAACAAATTACTGTTGAGCAATTGACAGAATTGCGCATAGTTATGAGAATATCTAGGTATGATCATGTATATAGGCATCACGTCCGAGACAAATAGACCGACTCCTGCCTGTATCTACTATTATTACTCCACTCATCAACCGCTATCCAGCATGCATCTAGAGTATTAAGTTAAAACAGAGTAACGCCTGAAGCAAGATGACATGATGTAGAGGGATAGTTTCATGCAATATGATAAAAACCCCATCTTGTTATCCTCAATGGCAACAATACAATGCGTGCCTTGCTGCCCCTACTGTCACTGGGAAAGGACACCGCAAGATTGAACTCAAAGCTAAGCACTTCTCCCATTGCAAGAAAAACCAATCTAGTAGGCCAAACCAAACTGATAATTCGAAGAGACTTACAAAGATAACCAATCATACATAAAAGAATTCAGAGAAGATTCAAATATTGTTCATAGATAGACTTGATCATAAACCCACTATTCATCAGTCTCAACAAACACACCACAAAAAGAAGATTACATCGAATAGATGTCCACGAGAGAGGGGGAGAACATTGTATTGAGATCCAAAAAGAGAGAAGAAGCCATCTAGCTACTAACTATGGACCCGAAGGTCTGAGGTAAACTACTCACACTTCATCGGAGGGGCTATGATGATGTAGAAGCCCTCCATGGTGGATGCCCTCTCCGGCGGATCTCCGGAACAGGCCCCAAGATGGGATCTGGTGGGTACAGAAGGTTGCGGCGGTGGAATTAGGTTTTTGGCTCCGTATCTGACCGTTTGGGGGTACGTAGGTACATATAGGAGGAAGAAGTACGTTGTTGGAGCAAGGTGGGCCCCACGAGGGTGGGGGACGCGCCTGTGGGGGTAGGGCGCGCCCCCTACCTCGTGCCCACCTCCTGGCTTTCTTGACGTAGGGTCCAAGTCTCCTGGATCATGTTCGGTGAGAAAATCACGTTCCCGAAGGTTTCATTCCGTTTGGACTCCGTTTGATATTTCGTTTCTTTGAAACACCAAAATAGGCAAAAAACAGCAATTCTGGGCTAGGCCTCCGGTTAATAGGTTAGTCCCAAAAGTAATATAAAAGTGGAAAATAAAGCCCAATATGGTCCAAAACAGTAGATAATATAGCATCGAGCAATCGAAAAATATAGATACGTTGGAGACATATCACCTCCCCGCTTCTCTGTTGCTGCAAGGGCTTCGTAGTCCAGGCCCTCTCCGGTGCTGCTGCTGCTGCGTCAGGTGGACGTGGCGCTCCTCGCCGAGCACGCCAGTACCCGCGCCCACACTGGAGACGGCCGGAGTTAGTCGTGCCAGCGCCGGTGTCGCGCGGCCTCGCCCCTGCCTCTGTCCGTCAGGAGGTGGAAGAAGGGATGAGGAGGAGAAAGTCAACGCACGCGGTACCCACTCGTCAGCCCCCGCCGCTGCTAACGTGGAGTAAGTGGACACGTATTCCGCAGAATACGTTTTCCTGCACGGAAAGCGCCTTCTAACTTACTTCGGCTAAGAATATGTTTCATCATGCCTGAAAGTGTGTTTCCCTAAAATACATTTTCTGTTTTATCCTCCAAGGGCCTGTTTGTAGAAGTTATTTTACAGATTGGTCCCTGAACTTCGCCGGGCTATAACTTTTCAACCACAACACTGAATATGGTGAATCCAACGCCCAAATCTTTGTCTAGTCGAGACCGTTTTGCTCCTATAAATTTCACTATGTTTCAACATACTGGAAATGACCTTATTGCCCTTGCCCCTAATCAGCCCCTTCCGAGGGAGAAACCTTTTCGGTGATTCTTTCTGCGAGCCTTTCGCACTTCTCCCTGGTCATGAATGATTACTACAGTATTGTTAATACCAAGCTTGATTGGATCCCGCGATGATCGTGTGATGTCTGTGATAGTAAGCTTATGCATGTAATGGTTACGATGGTAACCCGAGCAGAGTAAGTTGGTGCATGGTAGGTTCATCCTGTTGCATGATAGTATCATCATGTTCATATGTTCATTGACATGCTCATATTGTTCTAGTTGTATCATGTTCATCTTGTTCATGCTATGATTGATCTGTTAATATACTGTTAATCCTTGTTAACCTATAATTGCCATGTTGTTGTTTGTATTGGTTGCTTTGGTTGCTCTGAGCTTGCAAGAACATTCAATGTACTGACCTGGCGTGTCATGCCAGTTTGCAGCTCATGCCGGATTTGATTGCTTGTTTGTCGTGGATTCCTTGTTTGCGAGCTAGGATAAGCATTCCAGCCAGAGTCCCTGCAGAGCGGAGCTCATCACCGTCGTCGTTGTTTCGCTGCTAGAGTTATTCTGCTGCTTCGGGTTGTTCTACTACTTTCATGGAGCAACCGTGGCAGGGGTAGTGTCGCCGTGCCGATGTAATCCCCTTGTACCAGATAGATTGTAATTAAGAGCTAATTTGTTCTATGCTAAGCAGTGTCGTATTCCAGAAGACTTATCCTCGATCTCTGGGCTGGAATACGGGGCGTTCCGCTATCTCTAAGCCGGGTTGCCACATGATTGAGCTTGGAGAATGGTGGCAGTCCAATTTTATTACATTTTTCCTGGGACTCCCCAAGCAGAGAGTTCACAGTTTGAAATATTTCTTCCGGAGTAAAGTTGTCAGAGGTGTACCGCTGAGGATACTTTGACTCGCCTGTATAATCACACATTATGCCGGTTCGATGACTTAAGGGAAGAATCCTCCATGAGACCCAGCAACAGGCTAAGTCAACTGCAGTTAACCCGTTAGCTAACAAAGCAGTGACTTTCTGAGCATACGAAAGCGCTTCAACATGTTCATGTGCCAGAAGCCGGTCGACGGGTCAAAATCGACAGGAAGGCGATCGGGCCTGTAACCTGACATAGGATTTTCATTGGCTGGAGCGGTATTCTTGCAATAAAACCAGGTGGTTATCCACCCTTTGGGATGGCTTAGCAGGGTTGTTGCAGGAAAGTGTCGTACCTACGTCTCTGGATTGAGATTCCGCCTAAATTCTTGCATAGGACCATTGGTACACTCCGTCTGGTGGTTAAGATAAAAGAACTCTTTGAAGAGAGCAACAGTGGGCTCTACTTGCAGATAAACTTCACTGAAAATTTGGAAGTGGCAAAGGTCTGTCACTGAGTTGGAACCTAGGTCTTGATGATTGGGATTGAGATAATGCAAGACATCTCTAAAAAACTTTGATCCAGGTGGTGTAAAACCTGTTGGGTTACGTAGCAGAAATTAAAATTTTCCTACGCATCACCAATATCTATCCATGGAGTATTCTAGCAACGAGGGGATAGGAGAGCATCTACATACCACTTGTAGATCGCAACGGAAGCGTTCAAGAAGAACGTGGATGATGGAGTCGTACTCGTCGTGATCCAAATCACCGATGACCAGCGCCGAACGGACGGCACCCGCGTTCAACACACGTACGGTCAGGATGACGTCTCCTCCTTCTTGATCCAGCAAGGGGGAAGGAGAGGTTGATGAAGATCCAGCAGCACGACGGCGTGGTGGTGGATGCAGCAGAATTCCAGCAGGGCTTCGCCAAGCGTCTACGGAGAGAGGGAGAGGTGTAACAGGGGAGAGGGAGGCGCCAAGGCTGCAGCGGTTCGGCTGCCCTCCCTCCCCCCTTTATATAGGCCCCCTAGGGGGGGGGGCGCCGGCCCTGGAGATGCATCTCCAAGGGGGGGCGGCGGCCAAGGGGGGAGCCTTACCCACCAAGGCAAGTGGGGCGCCCCCTGCCCTAGGGTTTCCAACCCTAGGCGCAGGGGGGAGGCCCATGGGGGGGGGGCGCACCAGCCCACTATGGGCTGGTTCCCTCGCCACTTGAGCCCACGGGGCCCTCCGGGATGGGTGGCCCCACCCGGTGGACCCCCGGGACCCATCCGGTGGTCCCGGTACAATATCGGTGACCCCCGAATCCTTCCCGATGGCCGAAACGGCACTTCCTATATATAATTCTTTACCTCCGGACCATTTCGGAACCTCTCGTGACGTCCGGCATCTCATCCGGGACTCTAAACAACCTTCGGTTTGCTGCACACTAATATCTTTACAACCCTAGCATCACCGAACCTTAAGTGTGTAGACCCTACGGGTTCGGGAGACATGCAGACATGACCGAGACGATCTCCGGTCAATAACCAACAGCGGGATCTGGATACCCATGTTGGCTCCCACATGCTCCTCGATGATCTCATCGGATGAACCACGATGTCGAGGACTTAATCAATCCCGTACTAAATTCCCTTCGTCTATCGGTACGATACTTGCCTGAGATTCGATCGTCGGTATACCGATACCTTGTTCAATCTCGTTACCGGCAAGTCTCTTTACTCCTTCCCGTAACACATCATCCCGTGAACAACACCTTGATCACATTGAGCTCATTATGATGATGTCTTACCGAGTGGGTCCAGAGATACCTCTCCGTCATACGGAGTGACAAATCCCAGTCTCGATTCATGCCAACCCAACAAACACTTTCGGAGATACCTGTAGTGCACCTTTATAGTCACCCAGTTACGTTGTGACGTTTGATACACCCAAAGCACTCCTACGGCATCCGGGAGTTGCATAATCTCATGGTCTAAGGAATGATACTTGACATTCAGAAAAGCTCTAGCAAACGAACTATACGATCTTTGTGCTTTGCTTAGGTTTGGGTCTTGTCCATCACATCATTCTCCTAATGATGTGATCCCGTTAAGAATGACATCCCCATGTCCATAGTCAGGAAACCATGACTATCTATTGATCAACGAGCTAGTCAACTAGAGGCTTACTGGGGACACATTATGGTCTATGTATTCACACATGTATTATGATTTCCGGACAATACAATTATAGCATGAACAATAAACGATTATCATGAACAAGGAAATATAATAATCCTTTTATTATTGCCTCTAGGGCATATTTCCAATTGTCTCCCACTTGCACTAGAGACAATAGTCTAGTTACATTGTGATGAATCGCACACCCATGGAATTTTGGTGTTGATCATGTTTTGCTCTAGGGAGAGGTTTAGTCAACGGATCTGCCACATTCAGGTCCATATGTACTTTACAAATCTCTATGTCTCCATTTTGAACACTTTCACGAATGGAGTTGAAGCGACGCTTGATATGCCTGGTCTTCCTGTGAAACCTGGGCTCCTTCGCAAGGGCAATTGCTCCAGTGTTGTCACAGAAGAGAGTCATCGGGTCCGACGCATTGGGTATGACTCCTAGGTCGGTAATGAACTCCTTGACCCAGACTGCTTCTTGTGCTGCCTCCGAGGCTGCCATATACTCTGCTTCACATGTAGATCCCGCCACGACGCTTTGCTTGCAACTGCACCAGCTTACTGCCCCTCCATTCGAAATATACACGTATCCGGTTTGTGACTTGGAGTCATCCAGATCTGTGTCGAAGCTGGCATCGACGTAACCCTTTACGACGAGCTCTTCGGCACCTCATAAACGAGAAACATATCCTTAGTCCTTTTCAGGTACTTCAGGATGTTTTTGACCGCTGTCCAGTGTTCCTTGCCGGGATTACTTTGGTACCTACCTACCAAACTTACGGCAAGGTTTACATCGGCTCTGGTACACAACATGGCATACATAATAGACCCTATGGCTGAGGCATAGGGGATGACACTCATCTCTTCTATATCTTTTGCCGTGGTCGGGCATTAAGCCGTGCTCAATCGCACACCTTGCAATACAGACAAGAACCCCTTCTTGGACTGATCCATTTTGAACTTCTTCAAAAATCTTGTCAAGGTACGTACTTTGTGAAAGACCGATGAGGCGTCTCGATCTATCTCTATAGATCTTGATGCCTAATATATAAGCAGCTTCTCCAAGGTCCTTCATTGAAAAACACTTGTTCAAATAGGCCTTTATGCTTTCCAAGAATTCTATATCATTTCCCATCAATAGTATGTCATCCACATATAATATGAGAAATGCTACGGAGCTCCCACTCACTTTCTTGTAAACGCAGGCTTCTCCATAAGTCTGCATAAACCCAAACGCTTTGATCATCTCATTAAAGCGAATGTTCCAACTCCAAGATGCTTGCACCAGCCCATAGATAGAGCGTTGGAGCTTGCATACTTTGTTAGCATTCTTAGGATCGACAAAACCTTCCGGCTGCATCATATACAATTCTTCCTTAAGAAAGCCGTTAAGGAATGCCGTTTTGACGTCCATTTGCCATATCTCATAATCATAGAATGCGGCAATTGCTAACATGATTCGGACGGACTTCAGCTTCGCTACGGGTGAGAAAGTCTCATCGTAGTCAACCCCTTGAACTTGTCGATAACCCTTAGCGACAAGTCGAGCCTTATAGATGGTCACATTACCATCCGCGTCTGTCTTCTTCTTAAAGATCCATTTATTTTCTATGGCTCGCCGATCATCGGGCAAGTCATTCAAAGTCCATACTTTGTTTTCATACATGGATTCTATCTCGGATTTCATGGCTTCTAGCCATTTGTCGGAATCTGGGCCCGCCATCGCTTCTTCATAGTTCATAGGCTCACCGTTGTCCAACAACATGATTTCCAGGACAGGGTTGCCGTACCACTCTGGTGCGGAACGTGTCCTTGTGGCCGTATCAACTCTGGTGTGGAACGTGTCCTTGTGGCTCGGGATTGTTGAAAATTCTGCTGAGTATGGAACAAACAAGTTTGGCAACTGATAGCTATATTTATGGATCTACGGGCAGTTCAAACAAGAAAATAGTTGAAAACCCTAAAAAGGTGGCGACAGAAGAACTAGCAGGGCTACCTATGGATTCCATCGAAAATATAAGGATGCCAAAATACAAGATAGTATGGAAACCACTACCGCAACACTTATATAGTATTTCAGATCTAAAATGAGCTCTGCTCAAGATAGAAGAACGTGGAAGGGGATGAACACCGAAGAACAGTATGAACTCAGATATCCTAATGTGGATCTCAAGAAAGAAAATCATCGTATTTGACGGCTGTAGATGGATGTGGAGGAGCACCGCTGATTCCCGACGGCTTTGGGGCGGTGACACAATCTTGAACAAGGAGGCTGACGTGGGTCGAACGACGGCGGAGCTTAAGTTACGGAGGAGTTCACGATGAAGAAGACGAAGTGGCATGGCAAGGTAAAAAGTGAAGAGTGAAGCCCTTGGGCCTATTTATAGGGGGTAACGATGAATGGCCAGTGCAGGAATCGAGGAGGCACAATAAATTTGCAAGAAAAATGAGGGCTCAATTTTTGGAAAAGATAGATTTATGCAAAGATCCGTTATGACGTCAGGAAGGATTTCCCGAGATTGCAGGGATGACATCAACTTTTCTTATGGCGGGTTAGGATTTTCAGATCTAGAGGAAGAGAAATACAAACCAGAGACTCGCCAAGTGGAAGAATGGAAGATTGACATGAGCAGGTTCAAATCCATCTTGGGCCTAATGTTGGGGATATAACCCCAGGATGTAACCCGCCAGGCAATGGGCCGAGTTACGTAATTGGCAAGTCAAGATTACAAGACTGGTGTGAGCTGCCGCGGAGCAGGCTGAAGATTTTAGCAGAGGTCTTGCCCAATGGGCCGGCTTAAGGTCTAGTATGAAGATGGCGATTCACGAGCCAGGAATATGAACTTCCTTGAGTTTCCTTTCCTGGGCGAGTTAGAGATGTATTTAGTCACAAGTCTAATTCAGACCCGAACTCTTGTAAGCCCAGGGCCTCGACCTGTATATAAAGGCGAGCCCCTAAGGTCGATAGATCAGGTTACAATCAATCAGGTACTAGGTCTAGCAATTCTGCTCCCTTGTAATCGATACTCGAGCAATAAGCAGAAAAGCAGGAGTAGGCTTTTACCTCCACCGTGAGTGGCCAAACCTGGGTAAATCGTGTCTTTCGTCCCGCTCAACCCCGACAAGTTAATCACCGTTACGATGGCCTCATGCTTAACTCATAAGCCTAGGACATCTGCCATAACAAAATCACGACCGTTATCATCTGACGCGGGTCCTTATGGACGAAGGAAGCAGCCTCAACCTGATCTATGAAGACACGATTGGGAAGATGGGCATTGACTCATCACGGATTAAGCCGAGCACCACCACCTTTAAAGGTGTCATTCCAGGTGTTGAAGCCTGTTGTATTATGCTGGAAGTAGTCTCCGGCTGGCCCAAGAACCTCAGAAGCGAAGAGTTAATCTTTGACATCGTCCGTTTTTGGAGTGGAAACCACGCGCTCTTAGGGCACACAGCTTGCATGCGCTTCGACGTGGTCCTTCATTACGCCTATCTCAAGATCAAAATGTCGGGACCCAACAGCGTTATCAAAGATAATGGTAATATCGAACGCTCACTCCGGAGAGAGGAACAGACCGGGGCTTTCATAGCCGAGGTACAAGCGTTTGAGGAGGCCGCCCGCAGCGGTGAACACATGACCAACTCTTCAAAGTGCGCGCGGGCCGTGCAATTCGACCTCGGCCACATACCCCGGCACCCTAAATAGGGCGCGAGCTCCTTGTGCCCCCTCTTTGGATGGGGCATTACGTCCCCAAGGTGCATAATTTTGGGCTCAAAATTACCTGGGCCATCAAGGAGCCAAATTTAATAGATATGTCGGAACGACTTGACCGAGGAGCGACGTGGCCTTGAGCCATCACATCGGCGCGTCTCTGTCAAAGGACGACTGACATACCCCAAGCTGGCTTAAACCACACAACAGATTGCTGCAAGACCTCCTTCACATGACACGACCAATAAACGCAATAAGTGTATAAAGGGTCGAATACAACAGCAGTCCCCCTCAGTAAAGACGACGAGCTGGTTAACAACTCAGAGGCGCAGATGTGCGGAAAGATGCGGCCCCGGCTCCTTAAAACTCATTGACTATAGCCGCCCTATTTTTTCCCTCCTATATTTTTCTCCTTACATTTTATTCTTTTAGTTCCTCTCATTGTAGTTCGGCATGTAAAATCTTGAATTTATATATAAAGAAATAAGGCCCTTTAAAGGTCCCTGTTAGTTTTCTTTACAAGCACAGCCTCTGTGTTAGCAAGAACGTCTTTAAAAGATACAATTGTTACAAAAGTATGAAGTACTCGGTGTCTCAGATTTTCCCTTATATGCATCAGTTTCGAAATCATATTTCCGTCAATAGTTGGGATGCTCGGCTCCTATGTGTACCCCTTACATTCCCGATGAATTTGGCTAAGGGTGTAAAGGGAGAACCAATGCGATAGTGCCGCTAGGTGAATTGGCAGAGTGCCTCAGTGGAGAAAGCCGAAAAGTTACTATCTGGGTAGGCGTAAACTGGTCAGCTATCCACAGACTGCGCCAAGCAATGTGACGGTAGAGAGCACCCGTGTTAAACGTAGGGCTTCTCTTTGTATTAGCCAAAGTGTGCACATTCATAGACCTCGATCGGCCAAAGCCGACCACTTCAAACAGCGGGGGCTCATCACCAGCCCCCATAATTAAACTCCTATGACTAAGTGAAACTTACTCCTTCATTTCCGGTTTATAGGGCTTATCTCAAAATTTTAGTTCTCCAATTTTATAAGTCTCAATTTGGTTGTTCTCCATCACAAGTTTAGTTTTTAAGGTGCATTAAATGATTGCATGCAAGTATTAAGAGAAAATTGACCAATGCATGTACTTTATGCATATATGCATTGCAATTAATGCATTGGTAAACACATTTTCTTAGGAAAACAAGCGCTTTAATTGAATGCTTTAGCAATCTACAAAAAGTATTCCACCACTCACCATCTACCTTGGTTGGTGAAATTTTTGAATTGAGCCCTATAAACCGGAAAGGAGATAGTATAAAGCTATTATATTATGATTGCCTAGTTCCTATGAGCACCGAGCACCTTCAGGCTCCGAGACATTGGCTAAGGATCAATGGTGCCTTGAAGAACACCCTATGTATAATCAACATTGGGGCAGAAGCCGACGACTGGCAACTTTTAGTTCAAATACAGCTGCACGGGAGGAAATTAATGCATAACACATAAAGGAACTTATAGCCACATTCATTTAAACAAAACATAAGTTTTTACACCCAACACACCTTGGCTCTTCCGAGGTGACATCTAGAAATACAAAGTGTCCTTGGTACACTTGACCTCGGTGTTCCGAGCACCCTCCTCCACCTCGGCGAAATACTCCTCCGCAGTGTGAGACTTTCCCTCGGAAGGACAGACAACACAGTACACCAGGTCAACCTTGCGGAAGTGTGTCTTGACGCAGGCATAAGCCCGCTGTGCTCCTTCAAAGCACGCAAACCTCTTCCAGCGATCCAGCTGCGGGGCAGCCAACTGCAGCCGAGCCAGTACAATGATGAGAGCCGGTGGCTCAAGTGTAGTAAGGCGTAAGATGAGCAATGTTCCAGGGCCCGTTTTCTCCTCTTCAGAGGTACATGATTTTTTGTGTTCACGTATGTTGATGTGATAGTATGACCCATTGTTGGGGCTTTTATTGACCACAAAGAGTCCTTACCAAGGAGGTGGAAGCTTATGCATGCCTTTCTGATCTTGAATCAAACGGAGCACTAAGTCACCCTCTTAGAAACTTCGGCTTCGAATCCTACGGCCATGATAGCGGCATAGGTCTTGCTGATAAATTGTAGATCGAGCCGCCGCAATATGATGTTCCTCCTCCAAAGCATCCAAAGCATTTTGACTCGCTAGTTCGTTGTCTGCTTCGACATAAGCCGCCACTTGGGGCGAGTCGTGAGGCACTTGGAAGAACCGCCTCTGCGTCATAAACCATGAAGAACTGTGTGTAGACAGTTGATCTATTGGGGGTAGTCCTTATGCTCCAAAGAACGGAAGGCAGCACCAACAACCAGGCGTGCGTTCCAAAGGAACCATGAGTCGGGGCTTAATCTCGCATAATATCTCTTGGTTAGCACGTTCTATCTGACCATTATATTGGACTTTGGATGAGCCACTAAGGATACATCAAGCCGGAAGTGTTACCTTTGACAGAACTCCTTCAAATCACCTTTACACAGATTTATTCTGTTATTAGTGATAATACTATGTGGATAATCGAAGCGGAAGATCAGCTTTCTTACAAACTGAACTGCAGTTGCTGCTTCACAATTGCTGACTGGCTCTACTTCAACCCATTTGCTAAATTTATCAATTGCAACCAAAAGGTGAGTTTTCTTGTCCTTAGACCTCTTGAACGACCCGACCATATCAATCCCCCAGACTGCAAATGGCCAAGTTATTGGGATCATCCGCAATTCTTGAGCCGACACATGAGCCTGTTGTGCAAATTTCTGACAACCATCACATTTATGGACTATGTACTCTGCATCGACGTGAGCCGTCAACCAGTAAAAACCATGACGAAAAGCCATCACCACCAAAGATATTGAGCCGGCATGGTTACCAAAATCCCATGCTTGACTTTCTTGTAGGATTTCACGGCCTTCTTTTAGGGGAAACACAACGTTGAAACACCAGTCACACTACATCTGTGTAACTCGCCATTGACAATTGTCATGGACTTAGACTGACGGATGATCTTTTTAGCAAAGATTTCCTCTTCTGGAAGCTCACCCTGGGTTAAGTAAGCCAGATAAGGCACTGTCCAATTTGGAATAGCATGTAGAGCCACCACCAACTTTCCTTCTGGGTCAGGGATAGCTAGGTCTTCCTCTGATGGTAACTTGTTGGAAGGGTTATGCAGAACATCAAGGAACACATTAGGGGGGACCGGCATACGCTGAGAACCCATCCAGGACAAAGCATCAGCCGCCTCATTAAGCCGCTGATCTGTGTGATCCACTTGATAACCTTCGAAGTGACCAGCAATATTAGTCACTACTTGACAGTAAGACGCCATGAGCGGGTCTTTAGAGTCCCACTTTCTTGAAACTTGTTGTGCCACCAGGTCTGAGTCGCGGAGACATCTAACCCGGCTGAAGTTCTTCTCCTTAGCCATACGAAGCCCGTGGAGTAAAGTTTCATAATCAGTTGCACTGTTAGTACAGGAAAACATGAGCCTTAAGACATAACCAACTTGTGACCTCGTGGAGACTCTAAAATAACTCCAGCCCCTGAGCCTTCCAATTGCCTGGATCAATCAAAGTGTATCGTCTAGTATGTATTGTCTAGCCTCTCCTCTGCCATTTGCAACTCTGTCCAGTCATTAATAAAATCTACCAACGCTTGAGACTTGATGGCAGTCCTGGGCACATATTTCAAATGATGTGGCCCCAGCTCAATTTCCCACTTATCAACTCTGCTAGTGGCTTCATTGTTTTGAATGATATCCCCTAGAGGAGCAGAACTGACCACCGTGATTGGATGCCCAAGGAAATAATGCTTCAACTTGCGGCTAGCCATGAACACCGTAAACACCAAATTTTGCCAATGTGGGTATCTTTGTTTAGACTCTGTCAAAACTTCACTGACATAATAAACCGGCCGCTAGACTGGATATTCGTTGCCGTCCTCATTGCGCTCCATAACCACTGCCACGCTCACGACCTTTTTGTTAGCCTCCACATACAGGAGCAAAGGCTCTTTGTCAATCGGAGCAACCAAGATAGGCGGCTTAGCCAACTGCTTCTTAAGTGCCTCAAATGCCTCATTAGCAGTATCGCTCCAGATGAAATGATCAGTCTTTCTCATCATTTGGTACAAGGGAATCGCCTTCTCACCCAGGCGGCTTATAAACCAGCTCAGGGCTGCAATACAAACCGCTAGGCGCTGAACATCATTGATACATGCCGGCTTAGACAGAGAGGTGATAGCCTCAATCTTCTACGGGTTAGCTTCGATGCCTCTTTCTGAAACCAGAAAAGCTAGAGACTTTCCTTCTAGTACACCAAAGACACATTTGGTCGGGTTAAGCATCATCTTATACACCCGGAGATTGTCAAAGGTTTCCTTCAGATCATTAAGCAAGGTTTCCTTCTTCTTGACTTAACCATAGTTTCGTCCATATAAGCATGAACGTTGCATCCAATCTACCCGTGGAAGTAATTCTGAACACAATGCTGGTAGGTCGCCTGAGCACTCTTAAGCCCAAAAGTCATAGACACATAACAGAAAGGTCAAAAGGTGTGACGATATTTGTCTTCGCCTGATCCTCTACTGCCATCTTGATCTAATGATAACCATAATAAGCATCTAGGAAACATAGACTTTCACGGCCTGCCGTGGCATCAATAATCTGGTCAATACGGGGGAGAAAAAATGGATCAGCTGGACAAGCCTTGTTAAGATTTGTGTAGTCAACACACATACGCCAAGTGCCGTTCTTCTTGAGCACAAGCACAGGATTAGCCAACCAATGAGGTTGAAAAACTTCAATTATGAACCCGACAGCTAGGAGCCGGGCCACCTCTTCTCCAATAGCCTTACGCCTTTCCTCATTAAAACGACGGGGGAACTGTCGAACGAGTCTCATTTTAGGATCCACGTTAAAGTGGTGCTCAGTGAATTCTCTCGGTACACCCGGCATGTGAGAAGGTTTCCACGCAAAGATGTCCCGATTCTCATGGATGAACTCGATGAGCATGCTTTCCTATTTAGGATCCAAACCTGTCCTGATGGTGAACTGCTTTGAAGAATCACCAGGGACAAAGTCAACTCGATGCATGTCCTTTGCCGACTTAAATTTGAGCAGAGGGTCCTTCTCGGTGGTGGGCTTCTTCAGAGGGGTCATATCACTTAGGTCAACATTATCCTTACAGAATTTGAGCTCATCGGTAGCACAAGCCGCCTCTGCATAAGCAGCATCACCTTCTTCACCCTCCAAGGCTATCTTACGATTCCCATGAACTATAATTCTTCCTGGTGGCCCTGGCATCTTAAGCTGCAGATAGATATAACAAGGGCGAGCCATGAACTCGGCATAAGCCGACCGTCCAAACAACGCATGATATGGACTCTTGATTTTAACCACCTCGAACCACAATATCTTGGCCCTGTAATTATACTCATCACAAAAGGACACTTCCAGAGCAATCTTCCCCACAGGGTAAGCTGACTTGCCAGGGACAACTCCGTGAAAAATGGTAGAGGGCAACTTAAGATCCTTCTCTATCAGATCCATCTGCCAAGAAGTCCCATAATATAATATGTTGATACTGCTTCCACCATCCATAAGTACCTTTATGAACTTATAGCCGCCCACTTGAGGGGCTACCACCAGGGCCAGATGACTCGGATCATCAACCCGGGGCGGGTGATCCGCCCCGCTCCACGTTATTGTATGCTCTGACTACCTCAAATACTATGGCACCACCGGCTCAACCGCATTGATGGCCCTCTTATGGACCTTACGGTCACGCTTGCACATGCTTGTAGTGAAAACATGATACTGTCCACTGTTAAGCTGCTTAGGATTACTCTGGTATCCTGACTTATTATTCTGCTGTTGATTACCATGCCCAGCCTACTGATTATGGCCACCATGGTTCCCCTGGTCCTGATAACCGAAATTTGAGCTGCCACCACCAAAGCCGGCTCCCTGGAAACCTCCAGAGCTTGACCCGCCGAAAGGCCCATTATTGTTGCCATGATGCTAAAAATATGGGTTCCTGTACTCTCACATGATATAACAATCCTTCCATGCATGACTAGACAGCTTGTTGGGATAACTATGCTTCGGACACGGCCCATTAAGGGTTTCCTCATAATTCTTGGGCTTACCCCCGTTATAAGGTTGCTTGCCGTTACAACGTTGATTTCTGAACCCGGCCTTAGTGTTAGCCACAAAATCTGACATGCCATTGGGGTGTGTGCGCTTTCCACCATTGCCATGGTTATTGTGATTACTATTCTATGCCGAGGCATTCTGTTGCTGACCCTTGCTGCCACTGTTTTGCTTTCCCTTACTCAACTTATCCTCATTAGAGCCGGGATCCTTTGTTCAGTCAGAGTCGGCGTATCTAGTAAGTATGTCCATAAGATTGCCCATGTCCGTGCACTTACGCTTAAGCCACCGTAACTTCTTCTTAAGAGGCTCAAAACGATAGTTCTTCTCTAGGATCAGAATGACTTGAGCAGCCCCAATGTTTTCGGAAGAGTGGATAATGGCGGCTACCCGGCGGGCCCAATGATGGGCCGACTGATCCTCACGCTGTACATAGTGCTCCAAATCCACAATTGTCATCGGCTGCTTGCAAGTTCCTTGAAAATTTGTGATGGAGCGCTCCTTCTTCTCCGCCTAGGTGTTGGTAGAATTGGGGGGCAGGTTTAACAACCAAGTGCGAGTCGGCCCCTCCAACATCATAGTTAAATACTTGGCACATATCGCATCACTGATGTCCAACATATCTATGGCCAGCTCATAGCTCTCAATCCAAGACTCTGGAGGGAGATCCGCCATATAGTTAGGAACCTTGCGGGGACCCTTAAAGTCTTTAGGCATGCACTCATTACGTAAAGCCGGCACTAGGCATGGCACTCCGATGGTTTGGACACTCGACCCAGCCCCCACCGAGTCTGAAGGAACCACCGGGGGCGTCTGATAAGCCCCTTGGTTTGCTGCTTCTGCCCTACTCCAAGCTCTTGGATCTTCCATGATTGCCTGAGCATCAGTCCTCGGGTTAAGGGTTGGGTTGTCCTGGGGCGGGTTACAGCATCGTTCACTGACGTGGCTTGAATCTGCGTTGGTATTTCCCCAAAGAGGAAGGGATGATGCAGCACAGCTACGACAAGTATTTCCCTCGGTTATGAAACCAAGGTTATAAATCCAGTAGGACAAATAAGCGACACTATGTAAACGGTACCTGCACACAAAGAACAAATACTTGCAACCCAACGCGTAAGAGGGGTTGTCAATCCCTCCAAGATAAAAAGATAGATTAAATTGTATGAGATTGGATAAATAGATCCAGCAAAAACACAAAATAAAATAAGTAAATAAAAAGTGCAGCAAGGTATTTTTGGGTTTTTGGAATAGTAGATCCGAAAATAATATGATAAAAGATAGACCCAGGGGCCGTAGATTTCACAAGTGGCTTCTCTCGAGAAAATAGCATATGGTGGGTAAACAAATTACTATTGGGCAATTGATAGAAGAGAAAATAATTATGATGATATGCAAGGCAATGATCATGAATATAGGCATCACATCCAAGATTAGTAGACCGACTCCTGCCTGCATCTACTACTATTACTCCACACATCGACCGCTATCTAGCATGCATCTAGTGTATTAAATTCATGGAGAAACAGAGTAATGCAATAAGAATGATGACATCATGTATACAAGATCTATTCATGTAGGAATCCTTAATAGCAACGATACATACGTGCCTCTCTACCCCTTCTATCACTGGGTGAGGACACCGCAAGATCGAACCCATAAAAAAGCAGCTCTTCCCATTGCAAGAAAAATCTATCTAGTTGGCCAAACCAAACCAAAGTTTTGGAGAATAAATACGAGGCTATAAATAATCATGCATATAAGAGATCAAAGAAGACTCAAATAATATTCATGGATGTAGATCTGATCATAAACTAGCAATCCATCGGATCCCAACAAACACATTGCAAAAAGTCATTACATCAGATAGATATCCAAGAACGTCGAGGAGAACATTTTAGGGATAATAAAAAAGGGAGAAGAAGCCATCTAGCTACTGCCTACGGACCCGTAGGTCTGTGGTGAACTACTCACCATCATCGGAGGAGCACCAATGAGGATGATGAACCCCTCCGTGATCATATTCCCCTCTGGCAGAGTGCCGAAATAGGGCTCTAGATTGGATCTCGTGGTTCTAAAACTTGGGGCGGCTGGAATTGCGTTTCGTCAAAACCCCTAAGGTTTCTGGAATATATGATAGTTTATATAGATGAGTGGTGGTGGAGGAGACCTCCATGGTCCACCACCCATCAGGGCGTGCTAGGGGCCTGTAACGCGCCCAGGTGGGTGGTGGGCCCCATGGGCTTCCCCTCTGGTGCTTCCTTGGCTCCTAAGTTGTCTTCTGTCCACAAAAATCTCCAAAAAGTTTTGTGGCATTTGGACTTTGTTTGGTAGAGATATTCTGCGAAGTAAACCACTAGCAAAAAACAACAACTAGCACTAGGCACTACGTAAATAGGCTAGTCCCAAAAAAAATGATAAGTTGCTATAAAATGAATATAAAACATCCAAGAGTGATAATATAACAGCATGGAACAATAAACAATTATAGATACGTTGGAGACGTATCATTCACTGCTTGAAACTGCCGGTGACTCAGCATGCCGGTTGTAGCTACGACTTGGCAGCGGTGTCAAATGAACACGGTGCCGGCTATAAGAGTAGTTAGCCTGTTGAGCAATCACCTGCAACAGGTCAATGTCGTTCTGGGTTTCAACTGCGACCGGAGACTCACCGGTGATAGAATCGCAGTAAGACGGGTTGTCGCTACTACCATGTTATCCACCGGGTTGGAGAAGTGACCTGGTGGTGTTGGAAAGTGTGGTGGTGGCGTCCAAGCAAGGCGAGGGTCTGGGACCGGCTCTCCCCTCCGGGCTGGCTCTAACCAGAGCGGTTGTGTCGCCTCTGTGCTTCCTGGTGCATCAGGGGTTAGCTGGGGTATAAACGATGCTCCTGGAGTACTAGGGTCTGCCCCTGGTGTATTGAACAAACGTGCGGGCTCATAACTCGCAGGTAGATGGCTCCGGTACCTCCACTGATGAACCGCATTGGAAGCGTTCTTCTCAAGGTTTAGACGCCAAGCTTGCATCTTCAGCCGCTCCACCTGTATGTTAATTTTAGCTTGCAACTCGGCGGCCCATGTGTTTTCAGCATTGATATCCTCCTGGGCCTTGGTCATCTGCTCTCGAAGCTTTGCAATCTCCGCATTATGCTCTGGCTGATTTTCTGTTGTGACCTTTGTTGCCAGCAAGGTTGTGAGGGTGTTCATCAACTTAGATAGAACTTGAACCGGAGGCCTGACTGTAACACCCCGGATGTAACTTGCCATATTTGTAACTCCAACTCTTGCCATTTCCGGCTATGTGATATGATATTCCCTCCGTGGTTGGGTTTTCCTTCATTTTGCATTTTGACCTTGTCATGCATTTCTTGTCATGTCATCATGTGCATCACATTCGTATACGTGTCCGTCTTATGCATCCGAGCCTTTTCCCCGTTGTCCATTTTGCAATCCGACACTCCTACGTCCTCCGGCGCCCCCTTTTACCTATTTCCATGTGCGAGTGTTAAACGGTCTCGGAATGGACCGAGGTTTGCCAAGCGGCCTTGGTATAGCACCGGTAGACCGCTTGTCAAGTTTCAGGTCATTTGGAGGTTGTTTGATACTCCAACGGTTAACCGGGTAACCGCGAAGGCCTCTTTTGGGTTGCAGCCAAAAACCCCTCCAAAACAGCCCAATAACCCATCTAAGTCACTCCCATCCTCTAGGCCGTTCGATCACGATCGCGTGGCCGAAAACCGTGCTCAATTTGGAGCCTCCTAGCCCCTCCTACCTATAAATCTAGCTTCTCCCCGAAAGTTTCGGATCACTCCACCCCTAACCCTAGCTCCCCACTCCCTCCGTGCGCCAGACACGTCCGGTCTACGCCGGACTAATCGCGCCGCCGCCCCGGGCCAATCCTCGCGCGCCACGTGGCCCCGGCGGCCGCGCGCCGCCGCCGGCCCGCCCGGCCCGCGCGGGGCCCCGCGGCCCAGCCGCGCCGGACCTCCTCCGCCGCCACCGCCCGAAGCCCAGGGGCGCCTTCCCGCGCCGCGCCTCAATTGCCCCGCCGCCGCTCCACCGCGCCGCCCGCCGCACCGCGCCGCCGCCGCAGCTCCACCGCGCCGCCGCGCCTCCCCGCGCCCGGATCCCGTCTCTCCGGCGAGCCGCCGCCCGGATCCAGCCTGCTCCGGCCTCCCCGCCGCCTTCTTCTTCCTCGCCGGCGCCGGATCCGACTTCCCCTCTCCTCTCCGGCGAGCTCTCCGGTGAGATCCGCCTCGCCTCGAGAACCGTGCAGATCCAGAGGTTGACCCCGTTTTTCCACCAAGTCCCGAGATATGTCGCATAATCATGCCATGTTCATCGCATCATAACTTGCTGCATACTGCTCCGTTTCGTGCGGGTAATATGTCAAAGTGTTCGTATCAATGAGTACATCATTTCATCGCATTGCATCATTTTCATTTGAGATCATCTTGGTGCCCGAAATGCTGTTGAAAGAGGGCTATGTGATGTTAGTTTCAGATCTGTTTCAGTAGATGCACTTTTGTCATTTTTGCCATGATTGATGTGTGCATCTTATGAACTTGAGCCCTACATGTGTTTTGTAATATGCCATGCCATCTTTACAGGGGTATATGCTATGTATTTTTGTGATCTTTGTGGTGACTAGCACAAGCATGCAAACTAGGGATCATATTGTTGCTGATTTCAGGGACTTAGTAATTTCACCAAGTCATGTCTTGCTGTTATTTTTATGCTATGTGTTCATGTTGTTACAGAGAGATCTATGCCCTTTTTGAGCATTATCAGTAAGGGTGTTTTGAACATATGGATGTGCTATATCCATCCATGTCTTTGTTTGTAATAATGGAGTGCCATAGCTTGAGTCAATCGAGCTCCACTTTTGCTATAAAATATTACTGGCAGATTGTTTACCTGTTATTCGATTTTGCCAATCTTGTTGTAGTTGATCATTGCATGCTATGATGTTATTTTTGCCATGTCTAGCTTTTATGCCATGTCTTCTTGGTGGTTGTATGCTTAGTTTATCATGAAATGCTCTGTAGTGAGTGCATCGAGCTCGTAAACATGCCTACTTGTTATCTGTTTTTGACATGTCCAGTTTTCTGCTGTCTGAAAACTGTAACGAAACTTGCTCAGTTGACATGGGTGCTATCATATTTTCTGGTCCTTTTTGGCTCATGGTCAGTAAGGGACTTTTGTTCTATGTTTTGAGTAGATTCATGCCATGCCTTGTTTTGCTATATTGTGTTCCTCTAGCAGGTTGTTCCCTTGCTCTAAACATGTCATCCTGATGTTAATTTCTGGCATGATAGTATTTTCACTAAGTTTGTGAAGCTGATATGTTTTGCACTTTTGCCATGCTTGTTTGAACCTGTTGTGTTGTGATTTAGCCGTAGCTCAGTGTTCATCTTTTGTCGAGCATCTTGAGTAGATCACTTCCATATGCTTTGCTGATATGTCTGGATGCAGTTGCTTAATTTCTTGTTGCATGCTAAGTGGCATCATGCTGTTAAACGCAGAAATATGCCATTCTTCTTTTGCTTGTCTTTTGCAAACCGTGCATCCGATTCCGGTGATCTTTATATCGATTTCAACCGAAATCACCTCACCTTTCCAGTGGCATACTTGGTTTGCCAAGAGTATGCCTTGTTCATCTTTTCCTTCCGGAGCACGCATATGCATTGCATACCACATCTCGCATATCATGTCAGGTTTTGCATCATGTTGCTTGCGCATTGCATCGTGGTTGATAGTTGTTCCTTTGCTTGTGTTCTTGTTTGGGTAGAGCCAGGAGACGAGTACGTGAACGAGGAACCTGTTGAGAACACTTACGAGGATCAAGCCTTCGACAACTCTGAGAACCTTGCAGGCAAGATGACCATACCCTCGAAATCACTTCTAACTTTGCTTGCTAGATGCTCGCTCTTTTGCTATGCCTATGCTGCGATACTTACCACTTGCTATATCATGCCACCCATATTGCCATGTCAAACCTCTAACCATCCTCTCCTAGCAAACCGTTGATTGGCTATGTTACCTCTTTGCTAAGCCCCTCTTATAGCGTTGCTAGTTGCAGGTGAAGATGAAGTTTGTTCCTGGTTGGAACATGATTATGTTGGGATATCACAATATCTCTTATTTTAATTAATGCAGCTATATACTTGGTAAAGGGTGGAAGGCTCGGCCTTATGCCTGGTGATTTGTTCCATTCTTGCCACCCTAGTTTCCGTCATACCGGTGTCATGTTCCTTGATTTTGCGTTCCTTACACGGTTGGGTGATTTATGGGACCCCCTTGACAGTTCGCTTTGAATAAGACTCCTCCAGCAAGGCCCAACTTTGGTTTTACCATTTGCCACCTAAGCCTTTTTCCCCCGGGTTTTCGCGAGCCCGAGGGTCATCTTTATTTTAACCCCCCCCCCGGGCCAGTGCTCCTTCGAGTGTTGGCTTGAGCCGAGCAGCCTGCGGGGCCACCGTGGGGAAACTCGAGGCCTGGTTTTACTCGTAGCTTGACTTATCCGGATGTGCCCTGAGAACGAGATATGTGCAGCTCCTATCGGGATTTGTCGGCACAATCGGGCGGCTTTGCTGGTCTTGTTTTATTACTGCCGAAATGTCTTGTAGTCCGGGATAGTCCGGGATTCCGAGACTGATCGGGTCTTCCCGGTAGAAGGAATATCCTTCGTTGACCGTGAGAGCTTATAATGGGCTAAGTTGGGACACCCCTGCAGGGTGTTATCTTTCAAAAGCCGTGCCCGCGGTTATGAGGCAGATGGGAATTTGTTGATGTCCGGTTGTGGAAAACCCGAAGTTGACCTTAATTAAAATACATCAACCGCGTGTGTAACCGTGATGGTCTCTTCTCGGCGGAGTCCGGGAAGTGAACACGGTATTGGAGTTATGCCCGACGTAGGTTGTTCTAGGATCACTTCTTGATCACTTCTAGCTTCACGACCGTGCTTAGCTTCTCTTCTCGCTCTCTCTTGCGTTGTTAGCCACCATATATGCTAGTCGCTTGCTGCAGCTCCACCTCACAACCCCCCTCCTACCTTTAAGCTTAAATAGTCTTGATCTCGCAGGTGTGAGATTGCTGAGTCCCCGTGACTCACAGATTCTACCAAAAGAGTTGCAGGTGCCAACGATGCCAGTGCAGATGCCGCATCCGAGCTCAAGTGGGAGTTCGACGAGGAACGTGGACGTTACTATGTGTCTTTTCCTGATGATCAGTAGTGGAGCCCAGTTGGGACGATCGGGGATCTGTGTAGCATTTGGGGTAGTCTTATTTCATTTTGGTTCCGTAGTCGGACCTTGAGTGTACTCTGGATGATGGATGTTTATTTATGTATTGTGTGAAGTGGCGACTGTAAGCCAACTATGTATCTCTTTCCCTTATGTATTACATGGGTTGTGTGAAGATTACCTCACTTGCGACATTGCTTTCAATGCGGTTATGCCTCTAAGTTGTGATTCGGCACGTGGGAGATATAGCCGCATCGAGGGCGTTACAAGTTAATAATCAGAGCCTTCCCCGACCTTAGGAGCCCCCACTGATTGATCGTTTTTAGCGGCCGAGTTGTGTATAGAATAATGTTTTGAGTCATGTAGGAATTATGTATCGGAGAGTTTAGGAATTCTTTTTACTTCCCAGTCTCCTCATCGCTCTGGTAAGGCATCCTGACGTAGAGTTTTGACTCTTCTGTTCTCAAATTTCACTAAAAAAAATTTTAGGATCACGCGGGTATCTTAGAATCGTTCCGATGGTTTTGTGATGAGAACATTGTCTTGGTGCCTCCTGCCAGGCGTTTAGTGGAAGTGTCCCGGGGAGTTGAGCTCTGAGGTGTTGTCGTCATAATTTTATCGTTGCAGTTCTGGAATACCTGAGTTTAGTACGCCGACATCGAAAATCTCTTTTGTACAGTTGTTGGTGAGATAACCCTGATAGCCCAGTACTGAGGCGAGTGCGGGAGTATTTCCATAACTCGTATAACGGATGCTTTTCGAAGGTTGAGGTAAACGATTTCCGAAGGTTTCTTGGTTATGTGTTGAAGGATGGATACAGCTGGATCTAGGTATTGTTAGTTTGGGTGATATATTTGGTGTCCCCTCTATCCCCAACACCTGATTGCATAACCAGAAAGTTTCGGGAGTTTATAAGTGGGAATTCTAATAGCTTATAGGATATCTTTCCGACAGATGTATGATTTGAGATTGGGGCCTAACGTGCTAGTGGTCCGCCTATTCACGGCCGATTTACAGTGGTCGCGAGGCGTCTTAAAGAATCCTTGGCTATGCTGATTCGGGGACGTCTTGTTTGTCATTCGTGACGTCCGCTGTACGTCGTGCCCGTGTGGGCCCCACCACGAATACTTTGGGCGAATTCTCTATCATGTGTTTGTTCCGGCTTATTCTACAAGCCAATCCTTTGTTTTGTTTTCAGTTGTAATATTTGAGTTGTTTCGAGGCAGATGGTGATTCCATATCTTTATCTAAATGGCTTCTCAGCTTATGGAAGTGTGATGCTTTACTTTGGAATTCATTCGTTCATTCTTGTTCGAATGTTTATTGTGAAGACTATATGTTGCAATTTCAATCCTTTGATTCAGCTTGAATATATGTCTTTCAAGATGCTAATGGATGTCACCCTCTTCAGGATGGCTCCGCCAACGCGTCAGAATCCAGAACGCAATGAAGGAAGTCAGGCTAACCCTCCGCCACCACCTCTGCCTCCGGAGGCATGGCAAGCCTTGATGACTGCCACAAACGCCAACGCTCAGATTCTGATTCAGCTCTTGCAAGATTGCAACCAAGGGCAAGGTAATCAAGGAAATCAAGGCCCAGGCAATAATCAGCCGCACTTCGCTACCCTCAATCAGTTCCTTGCAAATCAGCCAAAGACTTTCAGCTACTGTGTCGAGGCCACAGACGCCGATGATTGGCTCGTGGACATCAACAAGCATTTTGAATGCAGCAATGTCAGACCTGAGGATTTTGTCAAGTTTGCCTCTTTTCAACTCAAGGATCAAGCTGCTGAGTGGTACCAACAATACAAAGATTCTAGAGGAGGTCGTGTGATTACCTGGGATGATTTCCGGCGTGACTTCAAAGCTCATCACATTCCAGAAAGTGTTGTTGAGACTAAGCGTGAGGAGTTCCGCAATCTCAAGCAAGGCAACATGTCTGTGTATCAATACAACACTCAGTTCCAGAAGCTATCTCATTTTGCGAAGCAAGACATCCCTGATGAGAAGAGCATGATTTACCAATTCAGGCGTGGCCTCAGAGAAGATCTGCAACTAGCTCTCGTGCTTTTTGAGCCGTGAAAGTATGATGAATTCTACAACATGGCACTGAAACAGGAAGCTGCTCAGCTCAAGTGTGAGGCATCTAAGAAGAGAGTCAGGGACGCAATTCAGTCCTCTTCTTCCTCACTAGTGGCAGCCAAGCAACAGAAGTTCTGGTTGCCTCCTCCTCCTCTGTTCCGTCAGCCTTACCAGCAGAAGAACTCAGGTGGTCGTGGATCTTCCCACCCACCCAACCCTGGCTATCAGAACAAGTCTCAGAACCAAGCTCCAAGGCCAAATGCTCCTTATCACCGTCCGCTCTCAGAGGTGACTTGCAACAAATGTCAGCAAAAGGGTCACTATGCGAACAAGTGCTTCAACCAAAGGCGCCTTCCGCCTCCTCCTCCTACGAGATCTTCCAGCAATGCAGTGGTCAAGCATAATCCTAAGCATGCCAAGGTGAACATGATGAACGCGGCTCAAGCGGAGGATTCTTCTGAAGTAATCATGGGTAATCTCTCAGTTAATGATATTCCTGCAAAAGTCTTATTTGACACCGGTGCATCGCATTCTTTCATGTCATATCCGTTTGCATCGAAGCATAATGTTGACACAGAGATTTTGTCCAAAGTTATGCAAGTTGTTTCTCCTGGAAAACTTTTGTCTTCTAGCTTGGTTGCTCCCGTTGTTTCTATCAAGATGGGCGACTATAGATTTCTGGCTAAACCAATTGTTCTTGGTGACTCTGATATTGATCTTATTCTCGGGATGGACTGGCTTTCTAAGCACAAGGCTCAGCTTGATTGTGCTGCCAGGGAAATTCAATTGACTCACTCTTCTGACGATGTGATCATCTATGCCGCTCGTGATGAAACCATTCAGTTGTTTTCTCTCAATGAGAAGGGCGAATTGGATGCTATCTCTCAGATTCCAGTCGTTTGTGAGTACCAAGATGTCTTTCCAGAAGAACTTCCGGGAATGCTCACCGGCCAGTTGAATTCGTTATTGATCTTGAGCCTGGCACGGAACCCGTTTGCAAGCGTCCATACAAGCTTGGGCCAAAAGAGTTGAAGGAATTGAAGAAACAACTCGATGAACAAGAGCGTCTGGGTCTGATCAGACCGAGTTCATCTCCTTGGGGCTGTGGTGTTCTTTTTGTCCAGAAGAAGGATGGCACGGACCGACTTTGCGTCGATTACCGTCCATTGAACAAGAAGACTATCAAGAACAAGTACCCACTTCCCAACATCAATGAGTTATTCGAGCAACTTAAAGGTGCTAAAGTGTTCTCCAAGCTTGACCTTCGTATGGGTTATCATCAGATTCGCATTCGTGAAGAAGATATTCCCAAGACAGCATTCAGAACAAGCTTTGGTTCTTATGAATATACTGTCATGTCTTTCGGCCTTGTCAATGCTCCTCCAACTTTCTCTCGAATGATGAACTTCATCTTCAACCCCTACACAAACGAATTCGTCTTGGTCTATCTCGATGATATATTGGTCTTCTCCAAGAATAAGAAGGATCATGCCAAACATTTGTGATTGGTGCTCGACAAGCTCAGAGAGTATCAATTCTATGCGAAGTTTTCCAAATGTGAATTTTGGCTTGATGAAGTTCTTTACCTTGGGCATATCATCTCTGCCAAGGGCATTGCTATTAATCCCGAGAGGGTGTCTGCAGTTTTGAATTGGGAACCTCCTCAAAATGTCAAGCAGCTTCGCAGTTTTCTTGGACTTGCAAGCTATTGCCGAAGATTCGTTGAGAATTTCTCAAAGATTGCAAAGCCTCTTTCCAACCTCCTCCAGAAGCATGTGAAGTATGTCTGGTCTCGTGAGTGTGACGTTGCTTTCAACACTATCAAAGAGAAACTCGTCACTGCTCCAGTTTTGACTCCTCCTGATGAATCCAAGCCTTATGAAGTTTTCTGTGATGCTTCTCTTCAAGGTCTCGGTGCTGTCTTAATGCAAGAGAAGAAGGTTGTGGCCTATACCTCTCGTCAGTTGAAGCCCAACGAAAAGAACTACCCCACTCACGATCTTGAGTTGGCAGCAGTTGTCCGTGCGTTGATAACATGGAGACATCTCTTGTTGGGAAGGAAAGTGGACATATTCACCAATCACAAGAGTCTCAAGTACATCTTCACTCAGCCCAACCTCAACCTCAGGCAAACTCGATGGGTCGAAATGATTCAAGAGTATAATCCGAGTATTGAATATACTCCAGTCAAGGCTAATGTGATTGCAGACGCTTTGAGCAGGAAGGCTTATTGCAACAGCTTAAGCCTCAAGCCCTTTCAACCGGACCTTTGTGAAGCTTTCCGCAAGTTGAATCTCCAAGTTGTTCCTCAAGGCTTTCTTGCCAACCTCATAGTCTCTCCTACTTTGGAAGATCAGATTCGTGAGGCTCAACTACTGGATACCTTGGTGAAGAAGGTGAAACGTGGTATTGACAAGGGCATTTCCAAATACAAGTGCTGTCGCGTTGATGATAGAGATACTCTTTTCTTCGAGGACCGGATTGTGGTTCCAAAGGGTGATCTACGGAAAGTCATTATGAACGAGGCGCACAATTCACTCCTATCCATTCATCCTGGAAGTACAAAGATGTACCATGACCTCAAGCAGTCATATTGGTGGACTCGAATGAAGCGAGAAATTGCTCAATTCGTGAATGAATGTGATGTCTGTCGAAGGGTGAAAGCAGAACACCAACGACCAGCTGGTCTACTCCAACCTCTTGCTATTCCAGAATGGAAGTTTGATCATATCGAAATGGACTTCGTGACTGGTTTTCCTAAGTCCAAGCGTGGAAATGATGCTATCTTCCTCGTCATCGACAAGCTCACTAAAGTGGCTCATTTTCTTCCTATCAAAGAGTCTATCACAGCAGCGCAGCTGGCAGAGCTTTACACCTCCAGAATTGTCTCCTTGCATGGCATTCCACAATTGATATCTTTAGATC
Organism: Aegilops umbellulata; assembly: GCA_032464435.1. Lineage (NCBI taxonomy): Eukaryota > Viridiplantae > Streptophyta > Magnoliopsida > Poales > Poaceae > Aegilops > Aegilops umbellulata. The sequence goes on from CP136055.1 coordinate 509,333,688, forward strand.
GTGGAAGCATCTTCACCTCCAAGTTTTGGGATTCTTTTCAGAAGGCCATGGGCACAAATATCCGCTTCAGCACAGCTTTCCATCCTCAAACTAGTGGACAAGTCGAGCGTGTCAACCAAATTCTTGAAGATATGCTCAGGGCTTGTGTCATCTCTTTCGGCATGAAGTGGGAGGATTGTCTTCCATATGCAGAGTTCTCTTACAACAACAGCTTTCAAGCGAGCTCGGGCAAAGCCCCATTCGAGATTCTCTATGGCAGAAAGTGTCGTACTCCTCTCCATTGGTCTGAGACGGGCGAACGCCAACTTCTTGGCAACGACTTGATCACAGAGGCTGAAGATATGTGTAAAGTCATTCGTGAGAATCTCAAAGCCGCTCAATCGCGCCAGAAGAGCTATTACGATAGCAAACACCGTGATTTGGCTTTCAATATCGGAGACCATGTCTACCTCCGCGTCTCTCCAATGAAAGGCACTCGTCGCTTCGGTATCAAAGGGAAACTTGCCCCTAGATACGTCGGTCATTTCAAGATCATCGGCAAACGAGGCGATCTCGCCTATCAACTTGAGCTTCCCCCAAACTTTGCAAATGTGCACCATGTGTTCCACCTGTCACAGCTTCGCAAGTGCTTCAAAACGCCTGAGCGCACCATCAACTTCGAAGAGATTGATCTTCAAGAAGATTTGTCTTATCAGGAGCATCCCGTTGCTATTCTTGAAGAAACTGAGGGCAAGACTCGCAACAAGTCCATCAAATTCCTGAAAGTGAAGTGGTCACACCATTCAGACCGAGAAGCCACCTGGGAGCGCGAGGACCACCTCCGTTCCGAATATCCGGAGTTCTTTCAGTCCTAGATCTCGGGACGAGATCCTCTCGTAGTGGTGGAGTGTTGTAACACCCCGGATGTAACTTGCCATATTTGTAACTACAACTCTTGCCATTTCCGACTATGTGATATGATATTCCCTCCGTGGTTGGGTTTTCCTTCATTTTGCAATTTGACCTTGTCATGCATTTCTTGTCATGTCATCATGTGCATCGCATTCGCATACGTGTCCGTCTTATGCATCCGAGCCTTTTCCCCGTTGTCCGTTTTGCAATCCGACACTCCTACGTCCTCCGGCGCCCCCTTTTACCTATTTCCATGTGCGAGTGTTAAACGGTCTCGGAATAGACCGAGGTTTGCCAAGCGGCCTTGGTATAGCGCCGGTAGACCGCTTGTCAAGTTTCGGGTCATTTGGAGGTTGTTTGATACTCCAACGGTTAACCGGGTAACCGCGAAGGCCTCTTTTGGGTTCCATCCCAAAACCCCTCCAAAACAGCCCAATAACCCATCTAAGTCACTCCCATCCTCTAGGCCGTTCGATCACGATCGCGTGGCCGAAAACTGTGCTCAATTTGGAGCCTCCTAGCCCCTCCTACCTATAAATCTAGCCTCTCCCCGAAAATTTCGGATCACTCCAATCCTAACCCGAGCTCCCGGCTCCCCTCCGCGCGCCGGACACGTCCGGTCTGCGCCGGACTAATCGAGCCGCCGCCCCGGGCCAATCCTCGCGCGCCACGTGGCACCGGCGCCCGCACGGGGCCCCAGCGGCCCAGCCGCGCCGGACCTCCTCCGCGGCCTCCGCCCGAAGCCCAGGGGCGCCTCCCCCGCGCCGCGCCTCCATCGCCCCGCCGCCGCTCCGCCGCGCCGCCGCCGCAGCTCCACCGCGCCGCGCCGCGCGCGGATCCCGTCTCTCCGGCGAGCCGCCGCCCGGATCCGGCCTGCTCCGGCCTCCCCGCCGCCTTCTTCTTCCTCGCCGGCGCCGGATCTGACTTCCCCGCTCCTCTCCGGCGAGCTCTCCGGTGAGATCCGCCTCGCCTCGAGAACCGTGCAGATCCAGAGGTTGACCCCGTTTTTCCACTAAGTCCCGAGATATGTCGCATAATCATGCCATGTTCATCGCATCATAACTTGCTGCATACTGCTCCGTTTCGTGCGTGTAATATGTCAAAGTGTTCGTCTCGATGAGTACAACATTTAATATCATTGCATCATTTTCATTTGAGATCATCTTGGTGCCCGAAATGCTGTTGAAAGAGGGCTATGTGATGTTAGTTTCAGATCTGTTTCAGTATATGCACTTTTGTCATTTTTGCCATGATTGATGTGTGCATCCTATGAACTTGAGCCCTACATGTGTTTTGTAATATGCCATGCCATCTTTACAGGGGTGTATGCCATGTATTTTTGTTATCTTTGTGGTGACTAGCACAAGCATGCAAACTAGGGATCATATTGTTGCTGATTTTAGGGACTTAGTAATTTCACCGTCATGTCTTGCTGTTATTTTTATGCTATGTGTTCATGTTGTTACAGAGAGATCTATGCCCTTTTTGAGCATTATCAGTAAGGGTGTTTTGAACATATGGATGTGCTATATCCATCCATGTCTTTTTTTGTAATAATGGAGTGCCATAGCTTGAGTCAATCGAGCTCCACTTTTGCTATAAAATATTACTGGTAGATTGTTTACATGTTATTCGATTTTGCCAATCTTGTTGTAGTTGGTCATTGCATGCTATGATGTTATTTTTGCCATGTTTAGCTTTTATGCCATGTCTTATTGGTGGTTGTATGCTTAGTTTATCATGAAATGCTCTGTAGTGAGTGCATCGAGCTCGTAAACATGCCTACTTGTTATCTGTTTTTGACATGTCCAGTTTTCTGCTAAGTCTGAAAAGTGTAACGCAACTTGCTCAATTGACATGGTTGCTATCATATTTTCTGTTCCTTTTTGGCTCATGGTCTGTAAGGGACTTTTGTTATATGTTTTGAGTAGATTCATGCCATGCCTTGTTTTGCTATATTGTATTCATCTAGCAGGTTGTTCCCTTGATCTAAACATGTCATCCTGATGTTAATTTCTCGCATGATAGTATTTTCACTAAGTTTGTGAAGCTGATATGTTTTGCACTTTTGCCATACTTGTTTGAACCTGTTGTGTTGTGATTTAGCCGTAGCTCAGTGTTCATCTTTTGTCGAGCATCTTGAGTAGATCACTTCCATATGCTTTGCTGATATGTCTGGATGCAGCTGCTTAATTTCATGTTGCATGCTAAGTGGCATCATGCTGTTAAACGCAGAAATATGTCATTCTTGTTTTGCTTGTCTTTTGCAAACCGTGCATCCGATTCCGGTGATCTTTATATCGATTTCAACCGAAATCACCTCACCTTTCTAGTGGCATACTTGGTTTGCCAAGAGTATGCCTTGTTCATCTTTTCCTTCTGGAGCACGCATATGCATTGCATACCACATCTCGCATATCATGCCATGTTTTGCATCATGTTGCTTGCGCATTGCATCGTGATTGATAGTTGTTCCTTTGCTTGTGTTCTTGTTTGGGTAGAGCCGGGAGACGAGTACATGAACAAGGAACCTGTTGAGAACACTTACGAGGATCAAGCCTTCGACAACTCTGAGAACCTTCCAGGCAAGATGACCATACCCTCGAAATCACTTCTATCTTTGCTTGCTAGATGCTCGCTCTTTTGCTATGCCTATGCTGCGATACCTACCACTTGCTATATCATGCCACCCATATTTCCATGTCAAACCTCTAACCATCCTCTCCTAGCAAACCGTTGATTGGCTATGTTACCGCTTTGCTCAGCCCCTCTTATAGCGTTGCTACTTGCAGGTGAAGATGAAGTTTGTTCCTGGTTGGAACATGATTATGTTGGGATATCACAATATCTCTTATTTTAATTAATGCAGCTACATACTTGGTAAAGGGTGGAAGGCTCGGCCTTATGCCTGGTGATTTGTTCCATTGTTGCCACCCTAGTTTCCGTCATACCGGTGTTATGTTCCTTGATTTTGCGTTCCTTACACGGTTGGGTGATTTATGGGACCCCCTTGACAGTTCGCTTTGAATAAGACTCCTCCAGCAAGGCCCAACTTTGGTTTTACCATTTGCCACCTAAGCCTTTTTCCCCCGGGTTTTCGCGAGCCCGAGGGTCATTTTTATTTCAACCCCTTGGGCCAGTGCTCCTTCGAGTGTTGGCCCGAACCGAGCAGCCTACGGGGCCATCGCGGGGAAACTCAAGGCCTGGTTTTACTCATAGCTTGACTTATCCGGATGTGCCCTGAGAACGAGATATGTGCAGCACCTATCGGGATTTGTCGGCACAATCGGGCGGCTTTGCTGGTCTTGTTTTATTACTACCGAAATGTCTTGTAGTCCGGGATTCCGAGACTGATCGGGTCTTCCCGATAGAAGGAATATCCTTCGTTGACCGTGAGAGCTTATAATGGGCTAAGTTGGGACACCCCTGCAGGGTATTATCTTTCGAAAGCTGTGCCCGCGGTTATGAGGCAGATGGGAATTTGTCGATGTCTGGTTGTAGAAAACCCGAAGTTGACCTTAATTAAAATACATCAACCGCGTGTGTAACCGTGATGGTCTCTTCTCGGCGGAGTCCGGGAAGTGAACACGTTATTGGAGTTATGCCTGACGTAGGTTGTTCTAGGATCACTTCTTGATCACTTCTAGCTTCACGACCGTGCTTAGCTTCTCTTCTCGCTCTCTCTTGCGTTGTTAGCCACCATATATGCTAGTCGCTTGCTGCAGCTCCACCTCACAACCCCCCTCCTACCTTTAAGCTTAAATAGTCTTGATCTCGCGGGTGTGAGATTGCTGAGTCCCCGTGACTCACAGATTCTACCAAAACAGTTGCAGGTGCCAATGATGCCAGTGCAGATGACGCATCCGAGCTCAAGTGGGAGTTCGACGAGGAACGTGGACGTTACAATGTGTCTTTTCCTGATGATTAGTATTGGAGCCCAATTGGGACGATCGGGGATCTGTGTAGCATTTGGGGTAGTCTTCTTTCATTTTGGTTCCGTAGTCGGACCTTGAGTGTACTCTGGATGATGGATGTTTATTTATGTATTGTGTGAAGTGGCGACTGTAAGCCAACTATGTATCTCTTTCCCTTATGTATTACATGGGTTGTGTGAAGATTACCTCACTTGCGACATTGCTTTCAATGCGGTTATGCCTCTAAGTCATGCTTCGACACGTGGGAGATATAGCCGCATCGAGGGCGTTACACTGACTGAGCCGGACGCTGATGGATCTGTTATCGCTGTTGCCCCGACCGTCGTAGTATTGAGAGCCGACGACGTCCCTGCCATGAAGATAGCGGCATGGCTCTGTGGCTCGTAGTGGTCCGAAATAATGTCGCCGTCGGAACAGCCCCCAAGCCCGCCGTCTTGAAGCTGGTAGATTGAATCCATCTCATTGGTTGAGGACTCATCACCTGATTAGACGAGAGTCTCTCCTCCAGATGTGGAATTCGCCGCGGGTTCTACGACCTGCCTGAAACCAACGAAGACGTGCTTCCGGTCGGCTTGGATCTGGGCGAGTTGCATGTATTGAGCCGGCTCGACAAGGTCGGTGCAGATGTCCGGCTTAGGCTCAGACCCGCCGATCTTGCTGATGAAGATGTGGGTTCTGCCGAAGTGGACCCGGTACCTCGGGGCCCCAGCCGGTGTCATCAATGTTTAACTTGCCGCGGCGACTCTTGGTCATCTAGCCAACGGCGTATCCCTCGATCCCTAGGAAAGAGCCCTTCAAGAACTCGAAACCACCATGCACTGGCCCCACGGTGGGCGCCAACTGTCATGGTTTTGGCACGGCAGATGTCCTAGTGTGAGGACTTAGACATGAGGCCATCGCAAATGGGGATTAACTTGTTGGGGTTGAGTGGGTTGAGAGACATGAGTTACCTAGGTTTGGCCCCTCACGGTGGAGGTAAAGACCTACTCCTGCTTTTCTACTTATTGCTTGAGTATCGATTACAAGGGAGCGAATTTGCTTGACCTAGCTATCGATTGCTTGTAACCTGATCTATCTGTCCCGGGGGACTCACCTTTATATATATAGTTCGAGGCCCCGTGCTTACAGGAGTTTGGGTTGTATTACGACCCGTGACTGAGTCTGACTCTAAGTCGCCTTGCTCCTTCAGCAAGTCATTATACGATGGCTTATGCTTCTGGGCCGTTACCGCCGCCATCTAGTTCCAGGCTATTAGCCGGCCCATCTTGTGATCCACCCTTCTGGTCTTGTGTCTTGATTGCCCTAGCCCATCTGAAGGGTAGCTCCAAGAGTCGCCAGTAATATGACTTTGTTTTCATACGACGGGTTATATCGTGGGGTTATATCCCCAACACGTACTCTTGGGTAGGTTCCACACATCGATGGGGAACACGACCATCATGATCCCGTGCAGCGCGTCCGCTTGGAGGCTGTCCTCACTCATCCGCATCCGATCCTCAGCGCCGGTAATTGTCCACAGCGGGCACGAGCGCCTCTGGAGAGGTGTGATGTGTCGCTGCAGTAATTCCTTGGCCACCATTGCTCCCATGACCTTGGCAACCCGCAGCTCCACCATCCTCACCATGAGCGGCCCCAGCCTCGTGTCGATGAGATATTGGTGCTCCCACCTGGAGCTCTTCACGGTCGGCGTCACAGGAATATGAAGGAGGGGACTATATTGCTTGGCATCGACATAGACCCGGCGTGCCTGGTAGCCCTCCACCTTCATCAACACCTTCATGTCAATGATGTGGTCCGCCATCTTGTCCTCAAGGAGGAACGAGGCGCACCCCGAGCGTTGGTTCCCCGTGGTGATTCGCAGGCTGTAGAAGATCCTGAAGAGCGCCACCAAAGGTAGCACACCCAGGAAGCCCTCGTAGAGGTAGGAGAAGATGGCCAGGATGAGGACAGAGTTGGGCTGGAGGTGTAGCAAGTGGATTTGGTAATGGCTGAGGATGGCGTAGAGGAAGTCGGAGAAGGGTGGCACCAGGCCTGCGAAGATGGAGTGGAATAAGACGGGGATCGGCGTGCCCTCCGTCTCCTCCATCGACAGCCAGGCCGACCAGATGCGTGTGGCCCCCCACTCGTTGCAGGCGCTGGCCACCACCGGGCGCGCCCTCTTCAAGCCCTCCTCATCCTGGATGGAGGACCTCAACATCACTAGATCCAGCGATGGCGCTAGCTCCACATCCCCTTGCCCTTCATAGCTGCGGAATTATTGGGTACCTTGGGTGCCATGGCGGGGGAAAAAAGCTGGGACAGATTGGGCGCAGGAGGAAGAAGGAGCAGGCCAGCAGCGCGCAAGGGAGGCAAGTCGTGCGAGAAGACAATAGTGGCATTTGTGCCCTGCACAGGCAGTTTAATGGAAGATCCTGCAGTTATCGAGACATAATGGGGAGGTGGGGGCATCCCCGCCCGGTCGTTCTGCCATGTGTCCCTGCCTGGGCATGATGGTCTTAGCCCCCACGTTGTTTCGTTCCTCAACGGGCAGAACCTGCGCATCGCAGGCCCTGGGCAACTATCAACCCAGTGGGGACCAAGGTACCACATGCCATCTACCTACGGCCCAGGAAGGCCCCCCTGGCCCAACTTAGGAGGCAGCCCACCAGCGGACGCCGTGAAGCCAGCAACCTCATGAGGACCTTGCCCCACGAGGGGCTTCTGGACGAAGGACCTCATCAAGACCACCACCACAACAAGGGGCCTCATGAGGTTCCCCCTCATGAGGCAATCTCCTGCGAGGCCTCCCGAGGAGTCCACGCAGCACGGTCGCAAGCCCATCACATGGGTCACGTCACCGTGGCAGGCGTCAGCCTGTGCGGCAGTGCCAGTTTCCCCTTTGGTGCCAAGGGAGCACTTGTGCCGACCTACCCCCAAAGCAAGTCCTGATGCCTTCCTGACAGTGTCCTGGACTCGGGGGTACTAACCTAGTCGGCCCATAGTCTTCGGGCGGGCTAGTGGGCTCGCATTCTCAAGAAGCAGGACTCCAGAAGCTGCATGCCTAGATGGGATCAAGACTGCGCCAGCCGAAGACTTGACATATACTCCAAGACATCTCCTACCGCCTCCATACGATCCTTTGGATACCGACCATGTAACCCTAGATACCCTAGCTGGCATGTATACACTAGTGCAGAACCGGGCTTTAGCGCCGGTTCGTAAAGGCCTTCAGTGCCGGTTCCACAACCGACACTAAAGGGTGGGCACTAAAGGCACCCCCTTTAGTACCAGTTCGGCACGAGCCGGCACTAAAGTGCCACCACGTGGCACGAGCCAGGCCACGGGTGCGGTAGATCATTAGTACCTGTTGGTAACACCAACCGGTACTAAATGTCTGTGGGTTTTGGTTTTATTTTTTATTTTTCCTTTAAATTAGTGTTATCAATTTAATTTAGGATTGTTTTACGTTATAATGAGTTGTTATACTTTATATGGATATGGATATGGCATATATATATGTGTATATATATATATATATATATATATATATATATATATATATATATATATACATACATACATACATACTTGATCACTTAGCTAGGATCCATCCAGTTCAAACTAATTTGCGGTTTCTTTCATAAATGATATATATATATATATATATATATATAATAACTCATCATCATCACATATTAATAAATAAATAAACTCTTGCATCATATCATCACCAACAACAGTATATATATATATATACTAGCTAGCTAAAAATCATCGTAGTCGTCATTAATTACCACTATTTAATCATCATAGTCATTACCGCTATCTAATCACCACCAACACTAGCTTAAAGAAGAAACATTCACTTGTAACAGAAGCAAAGATATAATCGAGTTCAACATGGTCATGATATTATAAGCGTTCACAAGAAAATCACTATTTGAGATTAATTAAGTTCAGGACGAGAATACGGACATGTGAGGACAAGTACTAAGAGCATGAACTAGCTAAATCACTCCTGCTGCTCCCTCTCAGGTAGAATAGCATAGAACATGTATAACTCTCCTAATTCATCATATTGGAGCATGCAGATGAATCTGTCTCCTAATCGTGGGTTGCGCTTGTCCTTGCTGCCCCCTAGTACTTCTCTGCGACCGTTAACAATTTTGCTCGAATCTTTCACTATTAAGCATTCATCGCTTTTAGAAATCCTGAATGCACTCATGTGGAATGTAGGATATCTTGGTCGTAAGCTAACCATTGACATGCGACCTTTTGTCTCGATCCACTGAGGCAAGACTGTCATCGGGAGTCCCTGTTGAAGAACATCGTATAGTAATTAATATACTTAGCAACAAAAGTTTAGCTTCAAAAATAATGTATGCAAAAGATGCACTAAGGACAAATAGTAAAAATCTTACCATCTTTCCATTATAGATGTGACCATAGTTCAATACGATCACTATTGGTCGCACGTTTTGAGTACTAACATTTCTAAGTGCAGGAAGAAAATTTGTCTTGGCAGTATGAAGATCCTCAAGCCATGAAACATAATGACTTATCTCCTCGCAGTTTAGTTCAGCCCCGGGGCAGTAGTAGGTCCTGTCTACCAAGCGCCGGACATGTTTGCTTGAACCGAAATAAGCTGACAATACAAATTAGTTGTCAACTATTTTTGAATAAACAATATCAAAGACATAAACATATGCATGCATGGTTGAGAAAAACTCACATAATGGTAGAACTGGAGGCGTTTGCACATCGACCCAGATGTCTCTATTACCTTCAATATCATCTTCCGGACGAATATCAAAGGTGATAACCATATCAGGCTCAAATGCATAAGCCTTGCATAGTGCTTGCCAAGTTTTGCATTCAAAATGGGTGTATGTGTCTCCATTGTATAATTTGACGTTGAAAGTATACCCATGCTCGGTCTTCAAGTAAACTCTCTTTACCTCCATATCATCTATAGCAGTAAAACCTATCTTATCCAAGACAAAAAAATTTGCATGGCAGGGGATGCGCTAGTAGAATAGTGAAAATTTAAAATTATAAGTTGAAGCAAATGAAGCATAAGTCATGATTTAAAATTATAATCTAAAATTTTAAGTTTTGCATTCAGAAAATAATTGCCGTTGTGACTAACTGTATTCACTTCGAATGTCTCATCCACCTTGATGCTGAAGCGCCTACCATCAACAAGAAAATTTCTGTCGCACATGCCGCGCTGGTCTTCACAGTGTTCGCACATAATGAAATCTTTTTCTTTGTCAGATGACATTTCCTATGTTCATCTAGGTGAAACATTAAACACTTATTACTATCTAACATTAATTAATATCTAGCTAATTCAAATATATATTCATCTAACATTTGACATTAATATATCTATTTTTATTCATCTCTAACAATTGACATTAATATATATTTAACTTTTCTATCTAATTCATCTAACATTCGACATTAATCTAACATTTATATAAACTAAAAATATATAAGAAAATTAAATAAACAGAAAAACTCATTAACAAATAATATTTTAATTGGATCATCAAATCTCAGATACCTAAATTTTCTTACTAAAAATAAACTAGTTCAATTATTTTCTTACTAAAAATAAACTAGTTATATTAATTATTCAACTAGTTCAAATCTCATATACCTAAATAAACTAGTTCGATTATTTTCTTACTAGAAATAAACTAGTTATATTAATTATTCAACTAGTTCAAATCTCATATACCTAAATAAACTAGTTCGATTTTTTTCTTACTAAAAATAAACTAGTTATATTAATTATTCAACTAGTTCAAATCTCATATACATATATAAACTAGTTCGATTATTTTCTTACTAAAAATAAACTAGTTATATTAATTATTCAACTAGTAAAAAAATGTGTATGTGTGTGTATATTTGTGTGTATATGTGTGTGTACTGCGTGTACGTATATGTGTGTGTGTGTATGTGCAGTACGACGCGAGGGCGCCGGCGTACGGGGCGGGGGCGGCGGCGTTCGGGGCGGGGTCGGGGGCGCCGGTGTACGGGGCGGGGGCGGCGGCGTACGTACGGGCCGGCTGGCCGGGGGCGCGCGGGTGCGAGGAGAGACGTACTGGGCGGCGCCGCGGCGACGACGACAGACGGCGGCGACGTTCGGGGCAGCGGCGCGAGACGACGACGACGGCGGGCGGCGGCAGGGGACAGCGAGGATGACGAAGGACGACGGGCGACGGGCGGCGACACGACGGGATCGAGCGGCGCGCGCGGTTGGAGATGAAGTGGGGGATGAAAACTAAAATTTTCGTAAGTGCTATATAGGATGGGCATTTAGTACCGGTTGGTGGCTCCAACCGGTACTAAAGGCACCAACCGGTACTAAAGGCCTATTTTCGCCAGGCCAAGCGGCGGGAAACGAAGCCCTTTAGTACCGGTTGGAGCCACCAACCGGTACTAAAGGCCTTGCGCTGCCACCCCGCGGTGCACAAACTTTAGTCCCACCTCGCCGGGCGAAGGGCAGCCGCACTAGTTTATAAACCCAGTCGCGGCTGCCTCTTTGAACTCCTCTATATAGCAGGCTTCTGGGCCTAATTTCTGCGCGCTGCCCTGTGAGCCTGCTGGGCCTTTATGGCCTGTAATTGCACGCCCGTGGCCTAGCAGGCCACTGGGCAGTGCCCCAATTTTTTTGTATTGTTTTTTTCTTTTCTGCTTTATTTTCTTCTATTTATTTCTGCGTAGTTTTTTTATAGTTTTTTCTTTTCTGTTATATTTATTTTCTTCTATTTATATGTGAGTAGTTTTTATCTAGTTTGCCAAAATTCAACATTTTCAGAGTTCATTTTGTAGTGATTTTCAAATGATGTCAGAACGTGTTGGAAATTGATGACGTCGCTTTGAATGGTGCATACTGAACGCAAAAAATGTCTGGAGTTCAAATAAGTTTAAAAAACATGAAGTGCCTCTATAACACATGAGTTCTCGTCCGAAGCCCTGATACTCCGAAAGCGATTGTCCAGTTTGTACACGAAATGCGTCAAGTTTTTGCCATAACCCTCTTTACTCTCTTGCACATGCTATGTGGGTGAAATGATGATACCATGCCAAGTTTCAACATTTTCAGAGTTCATTTTGTAGTGATTTTGAATTTCACGGTCATTTGGCTCTCTAAACAAATCAGTAAACGAATGAAAAATATCAAATATAGTTTTTTTATTTTCTTCTTTATTTTTCTTCTATTTATTTCTGAGTAGTTTTTTTCTTTTCTGCTATATTTATTTTCTTGTATTTATTTCTGAGTAGTTTTTTATATAGTTTTTTTCTTTTCTGCTATATTTTATTTCTTTTCTGCTATTTGTTCTTTCTGCTTTATTTATTTTCTTCTGTTCATTTATTTTTATATACCATGCCAAGTTGATGGTTAAAACTTGATGGTTCAAAGTCTGGAGTTATAACCAAAGTTTCCAAAAATGAAATGCCGGTGTAACAGATGAGTTTTCGTCTGAAACCGGCCCTGATACTTTGAAAGAGATTGTCCAGTTTGTACACGAAGTGCATCTAGTTTTTGCCATAACAGAATAAGTTATTAAAAATAACAAGGAGGTGCAATGCTCGTTAATTAGCTTCAAGCCTTTCGGAATAGTGTAAACTTTTTCAGAGTTCATTTGTAGTGCTTTTCAATTTCCAGGTCATTTAGTTCGCAAAAAATATAAGAGCATTTAGATCATGATCTTATGTTTCTTTACAGTCTGGATTATCAATAAGATCTTATACATCAAAAATACTTTGATCATTAATGATCTTTTTGTGTACAATCTGAATTGTCAATATGAGTCCTCAACGATTTATAAACCGGTGAAGACTCATATTGCGGCCACAAATTCGACACATAGAGTTCAATGAAGACCAAGTGCTTGTGATAGTTTGAGAAGTAACATATTTAAGGTGGTAAAAGCCTTGTTAGGGGAGCGAGGTGGGACTAAAAACAGCTTGCCATAACCTCATTTGTACCGGTTCATGGTACGAACCGGCACTAAATGGTGATGGTGGGGCCATAGCCTGATCGCAGGCTGCCACAGCCTCTTTAGTACCGGTTCGTGGCATGAACCGGTACTAATGGTTCGCCATGAACCGGTACTATTGATCGCCGCCACAAACCGGTACTATTGATCACATTAGTGCTGGTTTTTTGCAAACCGGCACTAATGTGCTTCACATTTGACCCTTTTTCTACTACTGATATAAGCCAAGGGGTTTAGCCCGTAGAGTGGATGGAATCACTATTACATTCACCTAGCCCTAGAGTTAGACCACAATTTGCAATCGCGAGGTAAATCAACTTTGTACATGATACATCTCCATCAATATAAACAATAGCAGGACATAGGGTTTTACCTCCTTCAAGAGGGCCCAAACTTGGGTAAATATCATCTCCCTTGTTCATGTTACTCTTGATCCGAGATCCACAGCTCGGTACCCCCTAACCCGAGGTGCGTCGGATTTCATACCGACACAGGTGGTTTCGTTTAAAGGTCCGATGTGCGACCACCGGAAGGATCGATGGCTCGTCTGCAGATCAACTTCGGGAACATATACGTCCCTAGCCAACTGTTTGTGTTTAGAAGTATGATCTTTTGCGCCAACCCAGTAGGCCATCTGGGTTCTGTCAAAAATTACGCTCCAGGTCGGATCACGACCTTCGGAGGTCTGGACTACACCGCGGATTCCTGAGGCAAGATCGTTCTATGAGGCTAGACGCTCGGTCGGGTTCAAGAGTTATCAGACATGGGAGGCTCGACTCCGGAACCGATCTCCTTCGAGGACGTCGAGTCAGGTTCTCTGGCCCTGGCGACGGAGCCCAACATAATGACGCCGGGCGATCTCGCCTCAAATGCCGGCCCGGATACTAGTACTGTCCCCATCTTGGAATAAACGTCGGATTTAGAGCCGACCCTGACGCAGGATCTGGAATTGTCCTCAGATTCCATCCACGTTGAAAACATTCCAAGTTATACATCGGATGTGCTTCGAGTTATCCCCACCTATAGCCAGGCCATGAACCCCAAGGAGTTATTTCGCTTGAATGAGATACTTGACGTATCCAGAGCATGTCTATCTCAGACGGCAAGGCCTCCTTTTACTACAAGATCGTACTTAAAACTGAAGCTCGGGAAATTTACGTCCCACCCACCACCCACCTAATCGTCATGGTCAATGACTTAACTGGCATGCTAGATTATGACGAGGCCATGGACATGGATGAAGATGTTGATGACCCTATCGAAAGCACTTTGCTGTTGGTAAACACTGGCAAGTTGACCGCAACATCTACTTATGATGTATACATGCACTACAAAAAATGACACATCCGTGACATTTTGGGCCGAACGAATTTTTTTTGGTCATACGTATGACACTTCTATGACAAAACCCGGTATCATCATAGATGTGGTGGGGTCCTACTTCTATGACAAAAAATGGGCTTTTCGTCCTGGGCGGGCCAGAGACATAGTTGCTTGACATTCTTTGGACTGCCATGACGGAAAAAACCGTGGTAGATGCGAGGGCGAGGAAAATATCGGGGAGTTCCCGGTTACGGTGGCTAATCGGGGGCCGAGCAATGCGCGTTTCTCTCGTATGTACGCGCGTGTGTGCGAGGCGTTGCCCTCTAACTGAACCCAACCAAGGCGTTGGGCTCTAACTGAACCCGAGCGATTGCACTGCAGGCTACGCATTACTGAACCCGAGCGATCGATCGATGGCTGTTAACTGAACCCGATCGAGAGATTCCTTCGCTACTGCTGCTAACTGAAGTCGATCGGTGCTGCCTCTGGATGAACAGTGAGCGTTGTTGGGGGTTTGGATGAACAGTTCCCGGTGGGGGGTTAGATGAACATGAACCCGTGGTAGTAGAGGCCCTTGCCGCTGGATGAACAGTACCCCGATCGATCGAGCCGGTGGATGAACCGGAGACCGTGGAGGGCTGGATGAACAGGACCCCGTGGAGCGCTGGTTGAACAGTAGCCGGTGGAGGGCTGGATGAACAGTAGCCCGTGGACGGGTGGTTCAACAGGACCCCCATGGAGAGGGCTGGTTGAACAGTAGCCGGTGGAGGAGCACGCGGTGGAGGCTAGATGAACAGGAGCCCGTGGATGAACAGTCGTAGGTGGAGGCTGGAGGAGGTTGACGGTGGATGAGCAGGAGCCTGTGGAGGCTGGAGGAGGTCGAAGGTGGAGATGAACAGTATCCCATGGAGTCCCGTTTTGTGGTACGCCACACCCCTCCCGATGAACATGACCCCCGTTTCGACCGTAGCGCTCCAGCACAAGTCCGTTTCCTCCGTTATGCGGTACGCCACACCCCTCCCGATCAATAGGACCCCGTTTCGACCGTAGGAGGTCTGTTTCATCCATTTTGCGGTACCCCAAACCCCTCCCGATGAGCAGGACCCCGTTTCCACCATGGCCAGTCGAACATAAGGTCGTTTCCTCCATTCTGCGGTATGCCAGGCCTCGTTTCCATCCCCTGTTCCGTCCAAGCCGTTTGGCTCCCAATGAATAGCATGCATTCCGATGTCTCCTGATGAACACGACGCATTCCGTTGCCTCCCCATGAACACCACAACGACGCAGTTTCTCCGTTCTGACCCAGCCACAGCCATGTACACGAGTCCTGGCCGTATGTATGTGCGAGTAGGCGTTCAAGACCCCGCCCGTATGTACGCACATGGCCGTATTTTCTTTCTTGCACCCTTGCTGCTGTACGTACGTGTACATGCTATGTGCGCGCCTCTACTACGACACGTGCGCGCCTCTACTACGACACGTGCGCGCCTCTACATCGACCAGTATGTACGTACATGTTCGCGACCAGAATGACATCGCTACGTACGCTTCGACCGGGTGGGTCCCGACTGTCAGGCACTTCCTTGCGTGCGAAGATGTAGCTGGTGGGTCCCAGCAGTCAGGGGGAAACATTTTTTTCGCAAAATACGGTGGCCCATCCGGTGGGTCCCTGCTGTGAGGTGGAGGAATATTTATTTTGCGCTTAATAAGGAGGACTACCTTGCTGCGGCCGTGGACCCAGCTATTAGCCTCTCCACATACAGTACTCTTCCCATGGAAGTCGTTCCATGACCACATCGACAACGCCACGCCGTGAGCACCAAGGCGGTGGACGATGGCAAGGCCTAGGAAGGGGACGACGCGGAGCCGGGGAAGACGCGGCAGTGGATGCCCATGCGGAGAGGAGTACGAGGGTTCACTAGTTCGGCTGCGGTGTGAGGCTGCCGTAGCCGCAGGGCCTGGCCAGCGGTGGGAGTAGTAGGGGGTGGTGAGGCCTCCGCGGCAGCACAGCCGGCCACGGGAGGTGTCGGGGATATACCCCGCGGTGTAAACCGGCCGGAAGTTAAACCGGCCGGGCTTGGCGGTTTATCGGAAGACCCGCCCTGACCTTGGCGGTTTACAAGCAACCCGCTTGGACGTTGTAACTCAATGGTAACCCGACGGACGGGTCAGAGGAGCGACAAGACCAGGTGGCCCGTCTGGCGGTTCATGAAGGCCGGTTCAACTATGGTGGGCTGGTTTAAGAGGAAAGGAATATTTATCTTACAAAGAGTTAAGACCAGGACTTGTATCCGGTTTGTATTAGAGATAGACTAGTCCTAATCCTAATAGGACTCCACATGTAAACCGCCCCTTCAGCATATATAAGGAGGGGCAGGGCTCCCCAAAGAGGGACAGGTTAGAAGTTAGAAGCTACAAGCTACAAGCAATCAATAATCTCTAGGGCTAGACACAAGAGCCGGTTTACGGCGTCTCCCTCGGGATGATAATGAGACCTAGCCTCAAACAGCATGTAGGGTTTTTACCGGATGATGTTTCCCGGGGCCCGAAGCTGTCTAAATCCTTGTCTTGCGTGTTGATCCACCCTGCGTCTCTCGTCCCACTCAACCCCTCTCAAGCTACCACATAGATGCGTTGGCCTCGCGACTAAGTCCTGACACTAAGGACATCTGCCGTGACAAATCCACGACAGTTGGCGCCGAGACCAATCTGATCCGCCATGTTTGTGTTGCTGCTATATATATGCGTTTTCAAGTCCCGAGGGTATCAACTGGTGACTGCGGATACTTTTTGCTATAGAGCATCGCCCGGCGAACAGCGATTGGTTACTACTATTTTCTGTCATGAAGACCAGAACAAGTACTAGTAGTTCTTTGCAACACCAATCAATGGGCATTACGAGCTGGATCGGAGAAGATAATTAAAAAAAGAAAGGAAAGTCCCGGGCGAAAGTTTCGTCAGTTTATAAAAGGAAAAAACAAATCGTCAAAGCAACGACGACTCGGATCGGATGGGGTCGTGGGCGTTGACTCGTTCCTGCAGCCGTTGCAGCTGTGCCTCGAGCCTACTTCCGAGCCGCTGTCGGACCAGTGCCGGGCCACCCCGGACTCGCTTCTGTTGCCATCCGAGCCGCGGTAGTCTTCGCCTCTGCCCAGGCCTCACCCTGCGTCAACCCACCTCTGCTGATGTGGCCATGAAGGCACTATAGATCACAGGAAAAGACAGTCTATCACATCAAGCCAACATGGAACCAGATGTTGTTACTATGGATCAGCGGCAGTCATCTACATTAAAAAAGAAAAAAAGGCTGCAGCCTGACCGTTGTCCCGTGTCTCCATGGCAGTTACTTTCCAAATACTTGCTACTAGTGCTAATTGAAACACAATCTCCAAGAAGGACCATCATCCATCACGTGAAAGACAAGACTAGTCAAAATCCAAGTACTACTAGTACTCGGTCACGTGATTACGTGAAGCTCCAATCAAGTTAAGGCAAATACCACTGGATGAAGGCATTTAAAAAAAAGGGCGTCAAGGCTAGCCACGAGAAAAATCGAGCCAAAATACAATTGCCAAAATTAGGCGTGCATCAGTGAGGCTATCTTTTTCATCTGATTGCGTCCAACTTTATCCAATACCAGTGTCCTGTTCATCCAGGCGCAAACCACCAGGTGCTATCTTTTTTTATATAGTATCAGCACATATTAAATTGTTTGAGAAGAATTACTCTGGTCTGTGCTATTTTTTCGCAGGACTATTATTCGTTATAAAGGTGTCGCAAAGGGATGTGCACCAATATTATTTTCTGCACTAGCGCGGACGAGAGAGTCGTCACCCCTTCTACATCAAAACGACGTGGTTAACTCGCCCGCACCGGCTTACAGTACCACGGCCGGTTCATCTGTCCGAGACACCTGCGGACGTCTTTACCGTCCGCCTATCGCGGCCGGTTCACCCGTGGGCAATTTCAATTTCACCTAGCGATCATCAATCTCATGGCGGATTATTTCCGGCCTGGCATATCAGGTGATATCCATCTAAAATATATTTTATTGGCACATATTATTTTGTCAAAGAGCAGTTTATCTTTGCCTTGGTCGGCAATATTGTTGATGCAGGACAATTAATTGTTCACTACATCAACACACGCGATTGACTTATTGTCTGCCCCTGCTGCCGATTTTCCCCGTCCGCGCCGGTTTACATCAGCTTGCCGGGACCACACCCGCGATTAACTCGCCCGTCCGTGCCGGTTTACGACACCAGTGCCGATTTTCCCCGTCCGCGTCGGTTTACAATGCCGCGGCCGATTCATTTATCCGAGCTGCCTCTGATACTGCGGTCGTCTTTGTCATCCGTCTCTCGCGGCCTGGTCTACATCAACATACCGGGTCGCACCTGTCTGCATAAGCTGTTTATTGAGCATGAGCAAGTCACAACTTGGGTAACCCGGTTTTTCTTTCAGACAAAATGGAGGCAAATTATCATCAAACCGCCGTCGGCACTGGATGGCTCAATGGGCAGGCACACCAGTCGCCGCCACTACAGTTTGGGTAACTTCAAATCACCAGTTGGAAGGAACCATTGGCCGAGTTGCTGACACGGTTCATACGGGATCATTTACAACCCGCCGCAGTCACCCCAACCTTCTGTGGGTTCACATCATGCTGTCAACACCAATGATATACAAGTTATGCCGGTTTATATCACGGTAAAATATGGAGAATCTCAAGCCAACTCCTCGAGTCACCTTGAGACTTGGGGGCTACGATGATATGACGCAGCAAGTCTTGCAAGTTTCAGCCAGTTTAAGAACCCGGGACGATGGAGGGAAAGATAACCCGATCCCGGAGGCTATTGTTATGTTGATGAAAATTTAGAGGCCGTCAGAAAATTTCCGGTTTAGAAAGTATATGACAGTTACAAAATCCTGACTCAATGAAGAAGTTTCGGATCATCAGAAAGGATTCCGGTTTGAAACCTGGCTGAAGGGAAGTCAGTATCACTGAAGCTCTCAAATATCCGGTTTACAATCCGGTTCAAGAGAAATCTATTCTCCCACAAAGTTCTGAAGCGCTCAGATCTGGTTTAACAATGTCCGGTTCAAAAAGGAATTAACTTCTCGCAAGTTCGAGTTTAAAGGCCGTCAGAAAATTTCCGGCTGAAAATGAAGATTCCGGTTTAAAATCCGGTTCAAGGGAAGATGTCTCCCATAAAGCTTTGAAGCTCTTAAATATCCGGTTCAAAATCCCGGTTCAAGAAGAATTTATCTCTTGAAAAAAGGTTAAAAATCACTGAAGAGGACCTGCTGCCATGATGCGCGGTTCAAACATGGGGCTTCCTGTTCAAACATAGGTCGTATTCGAACCAAAGAGAACATAGCCATCCTTACAAAGTCAGTTGGGGACCTAGTCGACTTGAACCGTAGCTACACCTCCTGGGAGCTTGGTCATGTCTTGACGACGGTAATGCCTTCTGGCTGGCACATTTGCCACTAAGTCAGTTGGGGACCTAATCGACTTGAACCGTAGTTACACCTTATGGGAGCTCGGTCATGTCTTGATGATGGTAATGCCTTCTGATCGGCTTTTAAACAGCCAATAAGTCATTTGGGGGCTTGGTCGTGTCCGAACCAATGCAATGCCACTTGATCGGCCCTAGGCCACTGAGTCACTTGGGGGCTTGGTCGAATCCGAACCAATGCAATGCCACTTGGCCGGCGTAAACGCCACGCGTCATTTTGGGGTCCTGGCTGACTGGCACCATCGCTACGCCTTCGGGGGGCTTGGTTGCATCTGACCATGGTAATTCCATCTGACCAAGCTCAGTAGAGCTCTTCTTTTGCAAAAAGTCTTTGTCACCGCTTTTGCTTCATTATCTTTTCTTAAAGAGTTGCTATTTTATCTGGTTGCGTTTTTAAACCGACAATATTTTGCACCGGTTCAACATAGCCAATTTGGCGGAACACGGTCCATTCTTAGACCGGAGATTATCTGCCCGGTTTGGTTTTCTGTTACCATCCTATTATGGAGTAAACCGGTGTTTATCAACCCGGCTCGGCTTTCAACTACAAGTTGTGAGGACATGATCAAGTTATAATCCGGAGATTATCAGCCCGGTCTGGTTTGACTACAAGTCACCAGTATTATATATTGTTAAACCGGTGTTTATCACAGCCCGGTACGGTTTTATCATAAACTGGCACAATATGGAAGGAGTTATCATTACTCAAAATTCCCCTACTATGAAAAGTTGGTAAACCGACTATATCACAGGTATGATATATTTCATATTTGATTATTCTTAAGCGCAGCCTTGGTTATAAACCTGGGTTATATGTTGGGCATTATGACCCGTCCAGCGGTAAACCGCCAGGACACTTTAAACTTGTTGTGTGCAGAAACAGGTTGAATAAAGCATGATTATAAATCACCGGTGTTTATTAAACCGGCCTGGCTTTAAGACGATAAGTTTCCAGTATCTGATGAGAAATTATCCGGTGTTTATTAAACCGGCCTGGCTTTAAGACGATAAGTCGCCGGTATGATGATAAATTATCCAGTGTTTATTAAACCGGTCTGGCTTTGGACTATAAGTCGCCAGTATATATTTGATTTGCGCCATTGGAATCATGCGCTTATAAATTATTGGATTATATTATTCAAATAGCCAAACTTGGCTGAATTTTCATTATGATATTGGATGAATAAGGTTTTCATACCAGATTATATTATCTTGAATAGCCAACATGGCTGGATTTTTATTATGGTTATTAATGTTATGATTAAGGTTTTCAAAGTCGCTTTAGCGCAATGGTTATCATTTTCTACAATTGAAGGAATAGTCCCGAGTTGCTGCAGGCTTACAACCCGGCACTTGGGGGCTACATTATTCAAAGTTGAGATTATATGAAATATGCAAGTCTCATGTCGCTGCAAGCATGCACCATGACACTTGGGGGCTACCAATTGCTCCTGTCAACTATTCAAGGTACAAAGCTTTTTATCCATTATATTGAAGGGTCCACTGCTCAGTTGGTAAAGCACAAGGCTCTTAACCTTGTGGACGTGGATTCAAGCCCCATGATGGGGGTTACATCATATGATGTTATTTTCATTGAAGTATATATATCAAAGTCCCAGCTCAATATTATCTTACTGAGCCGGCCCTTGGGGGCTACACATTGCTGTTCAAAGTTTACAAGATTATATTTACAAAGTCCCTGCTGATTATTACATAATGACCCGGCCCTTGGGGGATACATTGGTTGAAGTTTTTTGGGCATCAGTCAATTACAAGTCCCAGGTTGCTGCAAGCATGACAACCCGGCAGTTGGGGGTTACAGATATTATATATTATTATCGAAGAAAGATTTCCAAGTTCTCTGTTGAGCAAATCAGATTGACCCGGCATCACCAATCATAAACCGATGTTGGCAACAATCATGAACCGGTGTATGCAACAATCATAATCCGGGGTCATCAGTTTTTATAACCCGGCCCTTTGGTAATGTTAAACCGGCAAGTTTTCAAGACCGGGATCATCCTCAAACCGGCTGAATATCAGATGAATATTTCAAGACCAATATTTCTTAAACCGGCATTTTGGAAAGCCGATTCAAGTGGATTATTTCTTCACAATATTTTTCTGTGAGAAACCAATGTCAGCAAATTGAGTATGACACTGGCTTATTGACCTGGATTTTCTAGAAGGAGGGAATGGCAAGGGCTTAAGGATGATCAGGTGCCGGTTTACAAGAATTCTTAATCCGGAGCACAACCTGTCATTTGTTCTGGTGTTTATTTGCAGCATAAGTTTACCATGGATAAATCCAAGCTAAACTTGGGGGCTAATGTCGGGGATATACCCCGCGGTGTAAACCGGCCGGAAGTTAAACCGGCCGGGCTTGGTGGTTTATCGGAAGACCCGCCCTGACCTTGGCGGTTTACAAGCAACCCGCTTGGACGTTGTAACTCAATGGTAACCCGACGGACGGGTCAGAGGAGCGACAAGACCAGGTGGCCCGTCTGGCGGTTCATGAAGGCCGGTTCAACTATGGTGGGCCGGTTTAAGAGGAAAGGAATATTTATCTTACAAAGAGTTAAGACCAGGACTTGTATCCGGTTTGTATTAGAGATAGACTAGTCCTAATCCTAATAGGACTCCACATGTAAACCGCCCCTTCAGCATATATAAGGAGGGGCAGGGCTCCCCAAAGAGGGACAGGTTAGAAGCTAGAAGCTACAAGCTACAAGCAATCAATAATCTCTAGGGCTAGACACAAGAGCCGGTTTACGGCGTCTCCCTCGGGATGATAATGAGACCTAGCCTCAAACAGCATGTAGGGTTTTTACCGGATGATGTTTCCCGGGGCCCGAAGCTGTCTAAATCCTTGTCTTGCGTGTTGATCCGCCCTGCGTCTCTCGTCCCACTCAACCCCTCTCAAGCTACCACATAGATGCGTTGGCCTCGCGACTAAGTCCTGACACTAAGGACATCTGCCGTGACAAATCCACGACAGGAGGCAAGAGCACGCAGTGGTTTGGACAGCTGGAGCAAGAACATCAGAACTTGAAGAAAGCAGGACGACCGTTGGATGTTAACAATCCAACGGTCACTGGTGATAAAATCGTTTGTTGACTTAGTTGACAAAACCCTCCGTCTGCGTCAACTTAGTAGGCCCAGAAGTCAGCCTCTCACTATGGTGGGTCCCATCTAGCAGGGGGAGTATTCATTTTTTGTGCGTCTTAAGGAGGCACTTCCTTGCATGCGAAGATATAGCTGGTGGGTCCGAGCTGTCAGCGGGAGTATTCATTCTTTTTGGCTTAATAAGGAGGTACTTGCTTGCGTGGGGCCATGGACCATGTGGGTCCCAACTGTCAGCCTCTCCATGTACGTCCCTCTTCCGATGTTGTCGTTTGTTGACAACATTGACCACGCCGTGCCGAGAACACCAGCGCGATGGACGACGGCGAGACCCAGGAAGGGAATGACCCAGAGGCGGCCAAATGTTGGATTTCGGGCTCTGCAAAACCCTTAAGATTCGAACACAGGGGTGTGACGAAGATCTCTCCCACTACACGTCTACCTAGCGCCTCGCTCTTCTCCTGGTGGTGGGAACGGAATGCAAGTAAGCAGGCAAACAAGTATAACACACAAGAGTTTACCCAGGTTTAGGCCACCTTGCGGTGTAAAACCCTACTTCCTGCTTTGGTGGATTGGCCTCGCGAGGGCACGAGTATGAACAAGTACAATGGTTTCCCGAGCTCAGGAGGCGATCTCAAGAAGGATGAGGAGGCGGATGTTCTTGCTCCTTTGCTTTGCTAAGTCCTAAATGGGTTGGTCCATCCTCCTCTATGCTAGGAACCCTAGCTACTTATATAGACGGCCAGGGTCCTCTTCCCCCGAAATGTTTAGGCGGGAAGGGAATCCCACAACGGCCATTTGAGAGGGAACACAAGGACGCTCCTATCCTGACAAAAAGTGGTCTTCGCCTACAAAGAGGGCAGGCAGTGACGCGGTGGTCGGCTCGGTAATGACATCCTTCCTGCCGTCCTTGCGGTCTTCGATCTTGTTGCACCAAAGGGGAAACCTTTGTCTCGCCCGTCGGGAACCTGCGCCTGTGCGGTCTCCTTTGCACCGATATGGAAACTGCGCCCGCTGGCGCCCTCTGGCACGGTTCATCATGGCTTGCGTCACTGCCTCCTCCTGAGGTAGCCCTTGCCTTGAGATCTCCGCCCTCCTGAGGCAGCCTAGCTGAGGCCACACTTGGGAGAGGTCTTGGTCGCCCCTCCGGAGCAGCCTAGGTGAGGCCGCTCCCTGAGGAGGTCTTGGTCATTCTCCTCGCTAGGGCTGGCCCCCTCGCGAGGGTCTTAAGCAGCTGGTCGATCAGCTGGGCTTTACCAGGCCGCACCAGTAACGCGACGTGGGCCACAGAAAGGCAAGTCTGGGTACCCTGGTTCCCAGTACGCCGACAGAAGCCACAGCAGTGGAGGGATGGCCTGGCCTACGCGACAACACAGCCGGCCACGGGAGGCGGGAGCAGGCAGTCCCGCCGGCGCTGGGTTTGGCGGCTGGAGCAAGAAGATCAGAGGTTGAAGAAACATGACGGCCGTTGGATTGACATCCAATAGTTATGTCTGCTAGAATCGTTTGTTGTCGTATATAATAAGTAAAAAAAATCTTGCATACATGTCAACTTAATAGGCCCACAAGTCAGACCATTCCCTGTTTTTTTAATAATTTATCTATAGCACATTGCAACTTCTTATTGAATTTATTGCAGTCAGTTTTTTTGCCCAGGGCCAGGGTTAAAAATTTATACAAAATGTCGCATATTTCTGTGGGTTCCAAACTATTTTAATACCAAAATGTTGAGCCAGATTTAAAGTACTTTGAAGATATATTTAAATTAGGTTCAAGCCCAGTGAAATTGGAATCTGAAAATGTGAAAAAAAATCTGAAATTATAAAGTAATTGCCAATTTGTCATCTGTTTTTATATTTACAGGCCATCTCATATTACTTTCAAGATTTGCAGGCATCTTGAAAGAGTTGAAGCCCGTCAGGGCGTAGAAAAATAAGTAGCCATGGATTGGGTATTCTTCAGAAAAAATAAACTGGGCTCATTTTCACAAAAGAAAATAGGTGGGCTGGTCATGTGGTGAACATAAAATATAAGCCTGGGCTAGACGGGCCACAACCCAGTTGAAACCCTGCTCCGTCTCAACTATAAAAAAACTGCTCGAGCAGCTATGTCCTAGGTGTCAGCCGATCTTGTGTTGTTCTCTTGTCTATTGACTATATACGGTGACAATGTCGTGGGTTCCAGATGTCAGGAAACCACTAGCAGGAAGCATTTTCTTTTACCATACACTGACAATGGAGTATATATATAACAAAAAATGAGGAACTTCCTTGCGTCCGACCATGGACGTGGTGGGCCCCTACTGTCATCCTCTCCACGTATAGTCCTCTTCCGATTCCTCTTGTTTGTTGACCATGTTGACAACGCGAGAGGGCTGCGCCACCGCGAGCGCGGCAAAGCGCGTGGAGGACGACATCGAGGCCTCTGAGGTGGGCGTTAACGATTTAGGAGACGGTGGGGCGGCGATGCGTGCGCTGAGGCGTAGCCAGCCGTGGGAGGCGGAAGCAGGCAGCCCCGTTGGCGCTGGTTTGGTCTTGGCGGCCGGAGAAAGACAGGACTGAAGAAACACGACAGACTGGAAAAGCAACAGGAGTACTTAACAACCTTAACTGAAAGCAGCAGGGGCACTTAACAACCATAGCTGAAAGCAGTATGAGTAATTATACAGGTTCAACCGTACAAAGCACGCCTCGAACAGTGCTACTTTGCCTACAGTTAACCAAAGGATGAGGCCGCCAAGCCCCAGGACAAGGCCTAGGCGCCACCCCGCGCATCCACAACCTTCTGAAAGCGGCTTCATCTCGCAATGTGGTCAATAAACAGGATATTCGCTTTAGAGCCATGGAAAAGTAGGAACATGATCTTCTGTCCTATTCTCCAAGATGGACGTGCCATCATTATTTGAGACCACCCATGAATAAGTATCTTTTCACCTCCAAGGGGAATGGAGTAGGTCGACATAAACATTATGTTATGACGAAGCGCAAGTCTGACCCGACCATGGTCAGGCATCTGTATAGGACCAATAGAACTGGGCCGTTCCTATTTCAAGAAGATCACAGCTGTAAAACTGTGCATAAGCAAGAGTTTATGAACAACATATATAATAGAAAACAGCTTGTACCATAAGTTTCTCCACACAGTTGGACCTGTTCAACAAGTGCAGCAGTGGCACACATATCCCACGTGGCATTCCACCATTGAAACGCCCTACAAGGACCTCAAGACGATCAATAAAGTGTAGGAACTTGTGGATGTCATCCAAGTCAACTTCAGTGCCATGAGTAACAGCGGAGTTCTTATAGAATAACAAACGAGTAGCCTGCTTAACTCTGAAAAAACCCACACGTGCAACCAATTATAAGAAAATATTAGAAGTAGCATCTTCGTGAGAGATTCATTGCTACTTCTAAAGTAAAATTGTGATTAGTTAGACATAATAGGTGGATTAAGAAGTAATCGAGGCAAGAAGCAAGAACCAGATACAAAACTAACATGGATGAGCAATTGGAACGACGTCGGGGTGGAAGATCGTAGTGAAGATGAGACCAGGTTCTGCTATTTCCATCAACATTCGTGCGCCAACTTTCAGTCCGTAACACTTGAGAAAGTTCATCCAAGTTCGGCCTCAAAAAAGCAGCGATCTTCTTGGTTCATGAACCCAGCTCGAAACTTATATCCTTGGCTTGTCTTCACTGTTACCAACTGGTGTATTCAGTTATGGCAACGCCGAGCATCTTGAGTACATGTGTTCTGGCAGAGCAAGGAATTCACTTCAGGAAAAATAATATGAGAACACAATGTATTCCCTATATCCAAATCAAGAAATAATTTCCTCCTTCACGTAAGTGTTGACCATGGTACAATACCTTTTATCTAAATATAGCAACCCAAATTTCCAAATTAGTCGACAGCATGTTCAAGAAACCCCACCCTCCCGGATAGAAAAGACGATTCTAGGAACATATTGTGCGCGTTTTAAAATCATGTGATAGGATGAGAAGGAACAAGTGTGGCGTCTCACCGAGGGTGCAGAAACCTGTAGGGTCCTCGCACTTTGGGCACTGCAAATGGAACACACTAGATTCAGTAGGAAGAAAAATGCATCAACGGTGGCGGCTGCCATCCTAGGAGTACCAGCGACCAAGGACTTGGATTTATTGGGGATTGATGAAAAATTCATATCAGGTTCTCCATGAGAAAACCTATGCAATCGCCGAGCGGGGTTTTTCTCTAAACAAGCAGACGAGGGAGAAGGGATTCAGGCCCAGTGAAATATTGCCTCTTCGTCCGTCCAGCTTACTGCTAAAGCTGGAAAGGTGGGGGTTTTTGTCATTTGATGGCTCATTGGGCATTAATGCGGCGCTACGACCGGGGTGTGTCTACCGTGCGGTTGTGCACTCTAATTTGGTGCATATGGCACATGGACCCCGTTGTCGGATGCCCCACATATCAGCGGAAGGAAGTAGAAAGACAGGAGTAACTAGTTATTACACATAAATATATTTTTGACAGAGAGATATTCCCTCTGTAAAGAAATATAAAGATCTTTTATATCACAACTTTATACATAAGAAAGATCAAGGGGGAGATATATAACATATATAATTATAAAAAACAGAGTTTTTTTAACACGATATAGACGAGTTGGTGATGATAGTGTGCCTGTCATCCTGCAATATAGGCCATCCGATTTATATCTGACGGATAGAAAGGAAACTATGGCAATTTTGCAAAAAGGTACCCACACACCTCTCCACATTTGCAAATAAGGACTTCCCTCGTTAATCATTTTCTCTCACATGATAAAATACTCATACAAATGCATCTTGATGTTACGTGCAACATACGAGCATTATGGGGGTTAAATTGAGAAATACTCAGACAGGCTCACGGTTCTGGACTTTGGGCCACAGGCCGGTGGTCCTGCATGTTTGGGGGCCCATGTGTTCTACCTCAGTGCTTTTCATATTGCAAGCGGTCGGTACGGCGCTGGTTTTAGATGCTGTCGCAAGGCGAATACACAAAATTGAATAAAGCACGATAGCTATAGGAATGAAATCAAATGACAGTTCCTAACCAGCAATCAAAGTTGCAATTCTATCAATGATACTATCGTACTACTTATACACACAGGACACTTGTTTCACCATGCCAGAGTATTACATCAAAATCTCTCGGTGGATAGATTAGTTCGGCAGTACTGAAGAATTTCAAAGTTGATTTGGACCAGCTCTCCTTGCCGAGAAAGTTTGATTTTGAAACCTACCCCTACCGCAAGATATGATTTAGATTTGAACCTTGACCATCCTTTACCATCAATCATCATGCGACCATCCTTTGTACTTACAGTATATTGAGTAGGTTCATTCACACCAAGGTTGCGCATGGTAAAAAAAACTTGGCCACGGTAGCCCGGATTGTTGAACGACTCCCTCGTTGCTCTAGGAATTCTCTGTTTGCAAACAAGAAGACATACAAAAACATTTAGATCAACATAGTGAATCATGTGAAACGACATGGAAAGAAAAAAGAATGAAGCACTTGGGGGGCCAATGCTTACCAAGAAGGTGGACATGTCGGTTTTTGTAAGGACTTTGGTATATGAAGTGCGAACTGCAGCCCAGTCTGTTGCCGGTGCAACTGCTGGTTCCGTTGCCGCTGCACGGGCTGGAGCAGATACAACTGCAAGTGTTGGTGCAGGTGTCGAAGCTGTTGCTGGTGCCCGTGCCAGTGCGACTGGCAGTGTCGTTGCTGCTGTCGGAGATGGTGCTCCTTGTAGACCTGGTGCCGGTGTCGGAGCAGGTGCCAGTGTTGATGGCCGATCCTCTGGTAGATCAGCCTGATCCACTGACGTGGTCGGTGCCCAATCCTCAGCTGGATCAGACTGAGCTGTTGCCGATGTCAGTGCAAGAGCAGCTGCCGGTGCTTGATCCGTTGCTGAAGGTGGTGCCGATGTGCGAGACAAGGGCGATCGTGTCTGGTCTGCTATGATCAGCTTTCTAACGTGACTAGGCTCTGTGACCGTGATCCACTCTTTTTCTTCATTTCTTTTAAATGCGAGAAGGAATAATTGTGGTGTGTTTGTTAAACCAAACTGTAGTTCATCATAGGGATTCAACTTGTACTCACACAATAGACTGATCCATTTTTTCCAGTAATATAAGTGATGGACAGTGCCTTTATTACTGACACGACATAAGAAGTGAAACCTACAAAAATATCCATCATAGAGCAAACCAAACGGTTTATTCTGTGACGAATGTCACATGGCAAAACCTGCATCATAAAATTGCAGCAAAAGAAAGAAAACATGGCATTAAATCAATAAGATTTAGACAATAAATCAATAAGATTTACTTGATGTGACACGAGTGAATCCTTACGAGGAAATCACTATGTTGAAGTACTAAACAGAAGATTGGTCGACCAACTATGCGTGGCATGCAGGGCCCCCGCCTACTCCCACAAGCAGGACAGTCCAAAGGTCGTGACAAATCGTATGGACCGAACATCCATGGGACTGGAAATCCTGGTGGGTGCGATAAACCCTACAATGCATACAGATATTGGAGTGTAACCATAATTGATAAATTGTCCTCACAAAAAAGATGATCTTGATACTTCAAAATATACATACTAAAGTGAGTGGACAGACATTAACATACACTGTTCTCAGGACTCACCACACACCAAAAGTGGCAGTACTAAACAATACAGGGTTCACAAACACAAATCAAGTACTGAACCATAGTACTTACTACAGACAAGCAAAGTTGCACTAATTAAACTCTGCAGACTATTTCTTGCCACTGACCTACGGATGAACCCCGTATAACTGACTAGGCCATGGACTTCGTGAGATATGTCTACCGGCACCATCACCATCTCCTCAACCTTGGAGAACCTAACAGAGTGGTCTTTCCACTCATAAACATGATGATGAAGACAGGACACATCAGATTTGTCGGGACGCTTTACAAGAACCACACCCTTCGTAATCGATGGCACAGCCAGGAAATTGTTGTGGTCAAGTACAGCCTCGAGAACACGCCTAGCAACAATGCTACAGGAAAACACTAGTTCAGGACACGTGGCGACAAGGACACAGTAGCTACATAGTTTAGCAGTAGAACTAATCCTCAGATCTTCCAGTTCACACGGCATGACTTTGAGAACTTCATCTCCATCGCGGACCTGGTTCTAATTCAAACAGAAACCAAATATTTTATTACTACCTCCGTTCAGAAATATAAGATGATTCTCGATATTTTACTCCATATATGACTACATATACGCACAGAAATGAGTGAATAAAGACACTAAAACATGTCTTCAAAGGCATGAGAGCAGAGGGATTACTTGCAATATCCATAACACAAGTTACTGATGCAAATATACCCTCTTCAAAGGTAGCATTGATGTTCATAAAGTAGTTGAAAGTAATGAATAAGAAATCTGTGTCAACCTCTCGCATGTTTTGGTAAAAAGAGGAATTTAGAACCGCCATTTGGCACACAAAAATCACATGCAAGATCATCGAGAAAGTGGTATTAATAGTACTAGTACTGCATGTTAGATGAAAAAACACGATCAAGATCGAGAAAAATATCATCAAGAGGAGATATTACCTGGACTTGCTTAATGAGGTATCTCGGAGAGGGGGGCTTGGACAGGGCGATGGCTTTGAGCTTGTCTGCGGTAGTCTCGGCGGGGTGTTTGCGCTTCTTCGTACCATGAGCCTCGACGGTTTTTGCCAGAGCCATAGACATCACTTCGGCCGGTGCTCCAGCGTCCATCAAGAAACTGTCAAATAGAAATAAAAGAAAAGAAACCATAATCACAAACCCAAAAGAAGAACAGAGAGGAGTTATAGGATCAGTCTCGGGGTTGCAAGGCCGGGCCTTGGCCAGAATCAACACCATTGATGCGCTCACCTTTCCTTCTTTGGGAGAGAAGAACAATGGCAGAAGTAGGTCGGGGTTTTCTTGAAGAAATGAGGAACAAGATGAGGGAGAATCGAGGGTTGGGTAGAGAGGAAGCTGTGAGAGAAAAGTGAAATGATGGTTGCTTCGTCCGTCCAACTTACTGCTGGAAAGGAGGGGGTTTTGTGATTTGACGGCTCATTGGGCATTACTTCGATGCTTCGATCGGGGAAGTCT
This sequence comes from Aegilops umbellulata, assembly GCA_032464435.1. Classification (NCBI taxonomy): domain Eukaryota; kingdom Viridiplantae; phylum Streptophyta; class Magnoliopsida; order Poales; family Poaceae; genus Aegilops; species Aegilops umbellulata. The sequence continues at coordinate 509,364,641 of CP136055.1, forward strand.
ACCGTGCAGTTGGGCACTCTACTACGGAGTAATTTAGTGCGTGGATGGTGGACCCTGATGATGGCTATCCCACACGTCGGCGAAAGTGAGTAGACAAGTTCCCGACGACCGTCTAGGAGGATGCGCATGGTAGAGCGAGTCCACTGTTTTTTCTAAAGAAATAAAATGATTACATCAAGCGTTTCCACTCTTACGACGTAGGAGTGCGAAACACGGTAGCCACTTGAACATACAAAGTGCTCCTACTACTAGGCATGTGCAGTGGTTCATACGTCAGTACTACATAATCTTGGTGCTAGTGTAGGAGTAAGATATGACGATAACAAATGATATTGTGCGCATGTCAACTATATGAACAGTAATGTAACTATATTGAGATGAGAATGCAACCAAACACACCCACATGCTTTGTGCTACAGTGACTGATCTGCACTGTCTGATTTTGATCCAACGGTCATGTTGCACCGAGACATGGACATGCCCATGCAAAGGACGCCTAAACACCACCGAAGTCCCTCTGCTTCTTGAGGCGCATGACGTTCGTGATGCAGGGTGCAACGGCCCGCAGAGCCCGCTCCCGGTCGACGGGAGCTAGCTCATTAAAGACGACGTCCAATGGCACGAATGGATTCCGGTGATGGAGCCCTGAGAGGATTCGCCCGGCAATGGCGACGGCAGCCGGCAAGCCCTCATTGTCCAGCTCCGCCCCCACCATCGCGCGGAGACGGCTCAGCTCCTCGAAGATATAGGTGAAGAAGGATACCAGGTCAGGAAGCTGCAGCTCATTGAATCGACGGGGTGGTCGAATGGGTTTAGCCCGACTGCCGACATGGTCGCACTGGCACGACTGTAGGCATCGCACATCAGCAACATGTGCGTGGAAACTTGGTCCACCAAGTGGCTGAGGCGATCCTGGACCATGTCATGATCGGCCCGCTCACGCTCCAGCCGCCTTCCCTGACAGCCTAAAGTATCTCCCGCTTTCTCCAGCAACACCGCCGACGCCTCGAGCATCTTTGTGGTCTACGCCTGCCGCTTTTGAAGCTCCGTGAACTCCCGCACATAACGGAGGAGCATGACACTCCTCTCCTCCTTGAGCTCATGGAGCTCCACGTCCTTGGCCCTGAGCTCCGCATCCTTGGCCTCGAGCTCCTGTGTCAGGCGCCTCACCTAAGACTCTGTGATCTGCTGCGCCGCCATGGCACCAGGTAGAAGCAATGGGGAGAGGAAGCAAAGAGGGCGAAACGGCTGAAAGGCAATGCAATCTACGGGAAGGCGGAGGGAGCCAGCCGAGGAGCGGAGAATCTTTAGGTTTTCACCATGGGAAAACACCAGTCGACGACTTCTCACATCAGGGAGCAGTAGGTTTTACAGGCGGAGTCATCGTGACTAATTACTGCCGCACCTGCTCCCGTCAATCAAAAAATTAAAAATCCTACCGCGCCTACTCTCGTCAATCAAAAAATTAAAAATCCTGCCGCGCCTGCCGCACCCAAAGACTAGAGCAACACCGCGGTGGATATTTAAATTTACCTACCGGCAAGGAGATAAAAAAGGGTGAAAAAACAAATGTGGCAGCAGCCTAGCTAATAGGTAAATGATAAAACAGAATTTTTAATGCGGAGTGCTACTTGGCATAATTTTAATGTAATTCTTCTTAATTGTGGTATGAATATTCAGATCCGAAAGATTCAAGATAAAAGTTCGTATTGACATAAAAATAATAATACTTCAAGCATACTAACTAAGCAATTATGTCTTCTCAAAATAACATGGCCAAAGAAATTTCATCCCTACAAAATCATATAGTTTAGTCATGCTCCATTTTCGTCACACAAGAATGCTCTCATCATGCACAACCCCGATGACAAGCCAAGCAATTGTTTCATACTTTAGTAATCTCAAACCTATAAACTTTCACGCAATATATGAGTGCGAGCCATGGACATAGCACTATGGGTGGAATAGAATATTGGGGTTATGTGGAGAAGACAGAAAAAGGAGAAAGTCTCACATCAACGAGGCTAATCAATGCGCTATGGAGATGCCCATCGATTGATGTTAATGCAAGGAGTAGGGATTGCCATGCAACGGATGCACTAGAGCTATAAATGTACGAAAGCTCAACAAAAGAAACTAAGTGGGTGTGCATCCAACTTGCTTGCTCACGAAGACCTAGGGCACTTGAGGAGGCCCATTGTTGGAATATACAAGCCAAGTTCTATAATGAAAAATTCCCACTAGTATATGAAAGTGACAAAACAAAAGACTCTCTATCATGAAGATTATGGTGCTATTTTGAAGCACAAGTGGAAAAAAGGATAGTAGCATTGCCCCTTTATATTTCTTTTTTTGGGCCTTCGTTTTTTTATTTGGCCTTTCTCTTTTTTTTGGGGGACAATGCTCTATTAAGTGATGATCATCACACTTCTATTTATTTACAACTCAATGATTACAACTCGATACTAGAACAAAGTATGACTCTATATGAATGCCTCCGGAGGTGTACCGGGATATGCAATGAATCAAGAGTGACATGTATGAAAGAATTATGAACAGTGGCTTTGCCACAAATACTATGTCAACTACATGATCATTCTAAGCAATATGACAATGATGAATGTGTCATGACAAACGGAATGGTGGAAAGTTGCATGGCAATATATCTCGGAATGGTTATGGAAATGCCATAATAGGTAGGTATGGTGGCTGTTTTGAGGAATATATAAGGAGGTTTATGTGTGAAAGAGCGTATCATATCACGGGGTTTGGATGCACCAGCGAAGTTTGCACCAACTCTCAATGTGAGAAAGGGCAATGCATGATGCCGAAGAGGCTAGCAATGATGGAAGGGTGAGAGTGCGTATAATCCATGGACTCAACATTAGTCATAAAGAACTCACATACTTATTGCAAAAATCTACAAGCCATCAAAAACCAAGAATTACGCGCATGCTCCTAGGGGGATAGATTGGTAGGAAAAGACCATCGCTCGTCCCCGACTGCCACTCATAAGGAGGGCAATCAAAGAACACCTCATGATTCAAATTTGTTACATAACGTTTACCATACGTGCATGCTATGGGACTTGCAAACTTCAACACAAGCATTTCTCAAATTCACAACTACTCAACTAGCACGACTTTGATATTATTACCTCCATATCTCAAAACAATCATCAAGCATCAAACTTCTCTTAGTATTCAACACACTCATAAGAAAGTTTTTACTAATCTTGAATACCTAGCATATTAGGATTATTTAAGAAAACCACCATGCTATTTAAGACTCTCAAAATAATCTAAGTGAAGCATGAGAGATCAATAGTTTCTATAAAACAAATCCACCACCGTGCTCGAAAAGATATAAGTGAAGTTCTAGAGCAAAACTATATAACTCAAAAGATATAAGTGAAGCACAAAAAGAGTATTCTAATAATTTCCAAATCATGTATGGCTCTCTCAAAAGGTGTGCACAGCAAGGATGATTGTGGTAAACTAAAAAGCAAAGACTCAAATCATACAAGACGCTCCAAGCAAAACACATACCATGTGGTGAATAAAAATATAGCTACAAGTAAAGTTACCGATGGAAGTAGACGAAAGAGGGGATGCCTTCCGGGGCATCCCCAAGCTTTGCATTTTTGGCGTCCTTAGATTATCTTGGGGGTGCCATGGTCATCCCCAATCTTAGGCTCTTGCCACTCCTTGTTCCATAATCCAGCCAAATCTTTCACCCAAAACTTGAAAACTTCACAACACAAAACTCAACAGAAATCTCGTGAGCTCCGTTAGCGAAAGAAAACAAAAGACCACTTCAAGGTACTGTAATGAACTCATTCTTTATTTATATTGGTGTTAAACCTGCTGTATTCCAACTTCTATATGGTTTATAAACTATTTTACTAGCCATAGATTCATCAAAATAAGCAAACAACACACGGAAAATAGAATATGTCAAAAATAGAATAGTCTGTAGTAATCTGTAACTAACGCAAACTTCTCGAACTCTAAAAAATTAGCCAAAATAGGACGTCCTAGGAAATTTGTTTATTGATCAGCAGCAATTGGAATTCGTATTTTATCACGTTCTGGTGATTTTTAACAATTTTTTTAGTGAATAGAAAGTTTCTGGAAATTTCTGCAAGATCAAATAACTATCATCCAAGAAGATCCTATAGGTTTAACTTGGCACAAACACTAATTAAAACATAAAAACACATCTAACCAGAGGCTAGATCAGATATATATTCTTAAATATAAGCAAAAGCAAAAAAGCAAAAAAAATTGGGTTGTCTCCCAACAAGCGCTATCGTTTAACGCCCCTAGCAAGGCATAAAATCAAGAATAGATCTAGGTATTGCCATCTTTGGTAGGCAATCCATAAGTGGCTCTCATGATAGATTCATATGGCAATTTTATTTTCTTCCTAGTGAAGTTTTCCATGCCTTTCTTTAATGGAAATTGGAACCTAATATTCCCTTCCTTCATATCAATAATTGCACCAATCGTTCTAAGGAAAGGTCTACCAAGAATAATAGGACATGAAGGATTACAATCTATATCAAGAACGATAAAATCTACGGGCACATAATTACTATTCGCAACAATAAGAACATCATTAATTCTTCCCATAGGTTTCTTAATAGTGGAATCCACAAGGCGCAAGTTTAGAGAGAAATCATCAAAATCACGGAACTCTAGCAAATCGCACAAAGTTTTGGGAATAGTGGAAACACTAGCACACAAATCACATAAAGCATAGAACTCATGATCCTTAATCTTAATTTTAATAGTTGGTTCCCACTCATCATAAAGTTTGCTAGGGATAGAAACTTCCAACTCAAGCTTTTCTTCATAATATTGCATCAAGGCATCAACGATATGTTTAGTAAACATTTTATTTTGACTATAAGCATGAGGAGAATTTAGCACGGATTGCAACAAGGAAATACAATCAATCAAAGAACTATTTTCATAATTAAATGCCTTGAAATCCAAAATAGTGGGTTTAGCAACATCTAGGGTTTTGATTTCATCAATCCTACTTTTATCAATTTTAGCATCAAGATCTAAAAACTCCGAATTTTTGGAACGCCTTCTAGGTAAAGGTGGATCATATTCAGTGCCATCATTATCAAGATTCATATTGCAAAACAAAGATTTAATAGGGTACACATCAATAACATTTAGATCTTCATCTTTATTTTCATAGAAATTTGAAGAACACGCTTTCATAAAGCAATCTTTCTTAGCGCGCATCCTAGCGGTTCTTTCTTTGCACTCATCAATGGAAATTCTCATGGATTTGAGAGACTCATTGATATCATGCTTAGGAGGAATAGATCTAAGCTTTAAAGAATCAACATCAATAGAAATTCTATCAACGTTCCTAGCCAATTCATCAACTTTAAGCAATTTCCCTTCAAGCAAAGCATTGAAATTCTTTTGCGAATTCATAAACTCTTTAACACTAGTCTCAAATTCAGAGGGCATCTTATTAAAATTTCCATAAGAATTGTTGTAGGAATTACCATAATTATTAGAGGAATTTCTAGGATAAGGCCTAGGATTAAAGTTTCCTCTATACGTGTTGTTACAAAAATTATTCCTACCAACAAAATTCACATCCATAGATTCATTACTATTCTCAAACAAAGTAGACAAAGGCATATCATTAGGATCAGAAGAAGCACTCTTACTAGCAAATAATTTCATAAGTTCATCCATCTTTCCACTCAAAACATTAATTTTTTCTATCGCATGCACTTTTTTATTAGTAGATCTTTCAGTGTGCCATTGAGAATAATTAACCATAATATTATCTAGGAGTTTAGTAGCTTCTCCTAAAGTGATTTCCATAAAAGTGCCTCCCGCGGCCGTATGTAAAAGATTTCTAGAAGCAAAATTCAATCCGGCATAATTTTTTTGTATAATCATCCACAAATTCAAACCATGAGTAGGGCAATTATGTATTATTAATTTCATCCTCTCCCTATCTTGTGCAACATGTTCATGATCAAGTTGCTTAAAATTCAAAATATCGTTTCTAAAAGAGATGATCTTAGCGGGAGGAAAATACTTAGAGATAAAGGCATCTTTGCACTTGTTCCAAGAATCAATACTATTTTTAGGCAAAGACGAAAACCAAGCTTTAGCACGATCTCTAAGCGAAAAAGGAAATAGCTTCAATTTAACAATATCATTATCAACATCTTTCTTATTTTGCATATCACACAAATCAACGAAGCTATTTAGATGAGTAGCGGTATCTTCACTAGGAAGGCCGGCGAATTGATCTTTCATGACAAGATTCAACAAAGCAGCATTGATTTCACAAGATTCAGTATTGGTAAGAGGAGCAATCGGAGTGCTAAGGAAATCATTATTCTTGGTATTGGTAAAGTCGCACAACTTGGTATTATCTTGAGCCATCGTGACAAGAAAGCAATCCAACACGCGAGCAAACAAAAAGCAAGCGAAAAAGAGGCGAACAAAAAAGAGAGGGCGAATAAAACGGCAAGGGTGAAGTGGGGGAGAGGAAAACGAGAGGCAAATGGCAAATAATGTAATGCGGGAGATAAGGGATTGTGATGGGTACTTGGTATGTTGACTTTTGCGTAGACCTCCCCGGCAACGGTGCCAGAAATCCTTCTTGCTACCTCTTAAGCACTGCGTTGGTTTTCCCTTGAAGAGGAAAGGGTGATGCAGCAAAATAGCGTAAGTATTTCCCTCAGTTTTTGAGAACCAAGGTATCAATCCAGTTGGAGGCTACGCGAGTCCCTCGCACCTGCACAATACAAATATATCCTCGCAACCAACGCGAATAGGGGTTGTCAATCCCTTCACGGTCAGTTACGAGAGTGAGATCTGATAGATATGATAGGATAATATTTTTGGTATTTTTGTGTTAAAGATGTAATGTAAAATAAAAGCAAAGTAAAAAAGCAAAGGCAATAACAAAGTGTTGGAAGATTAATATGATGAAGATAGACCCGTGGGCCATAGGATTCACTAGTGGCTTCTCTCAAGAGCATAAGTATTTTACGGTGGGTGAACTAATTATTGTTGAGCAATTGACAGAATGGAGCATAGTTATGAGAATATCTAGGTATGATCATGTATATAGGCATCACGTCCGAGACAAGTAGACCGACTCCTGCCTGCATCTACTACTATTACTCCACTCATCGACCGCTATCCAGCATGCATCTAGAGTATTAAGTTCATGAAAACAGAGTAACGCCTTAAGCAAGATGACATGATGTAGAGGGATAAATTCATGCAATATGATAAAAACCCCATCATGTTATCCTCGATGGCAACAACACAATACGTGTCGTGCTGCCCCTACTGTCACTGGGAAAGGACACCGCAAGATTGAACCCAAAGCTAAGCACTTCTCCCATTGCAAGAAAGATCAATCTAGTAGGCCAAACCAAACTCATAATTCGAAGAGACTTGCAAAGATAACCAATCATACATAAAAGAATTCAGAGAAGATTCAAATATTTTTCATAGATAATCTTGATCATAAACCCACAATTCATCAATCTTAACAAACACACCGCAAAAACAAGATTACATCGAATAGATCTCCACGAGAGAGGAGGAGAACATTGTATTGAGATCCAAAAAGAGAGAAGAAGCCATCTAGCTAATAACTATGGACCCGAAGGTCTGAGGTAAACTACTCACACTTCATCGGAGAGGCTATGGTGTTGATGTAGAAGCGCTCCGTGATGGATGCCCCTCCGACGGAGCTCCAGAACAGGCCCCAAGACGGGATCTCATGGGTACAGAAGGTTGCGGCGGTGGAATTAGGTTTTTGGCTCCGTATCTGATCGTTTGGGGGTACGTAGGTATATATAGGAGGAAGAAGTACGTCAGTGGAGCAACGTGGGGCCCACGAGGGTGGAGGGCACGCCCTGGGGGGTGGACGTGCCCCCCTACCTCGTGGCCTCCTGGAAGCTTCTCTTACGTAGGGTCCAAGTCTCCTGGATCATGTTCGTTCCAAAAATCACGCTCCCAAAGGATTCATTCCGTTTGGACTCCGTTTGATATTCTTTTTCTGCGATACTCTGAAATAGGCAAAAAACAACAATTCTGGGCTGGGCCTCCGGTTATTAGGTTAGTCCCAAAAATAATATAAAAGTAGATAATAAATCCCAATATTGTCCAAAACAATAGATAATATAGCATGGAGCAATCGAAAATTATAGATACGTTGGAGACGTATCACTAATCGGTCGCACTAGCCCAACTAGCTAGCCATCGTGCTTCACTTATGTACTCAACTGGAAAGGCGGTCTTTCGTGAATTGACGACTCATTTACTTGCTTCCGCTACTACCGAGGAGGACCCAAAAAAAGCGTGGTAGGGCGACCCACGTCTCGGCAAGGAAGAATATATGCGTGCACCACCAGGGAGGACCTCGAAATCGCGCGGTAGTGTGTCCCACGTCTCGGCACGGAGGAAAAATGTGTGTGTAAAAATATATCAGATGCGGTAGTACCTACGGTTCGACCTCGGGACCCAGGCAATCGGTCGAAAACACCCCACTAGCCACACAGCTTCATCATGCTAACGTGGCAAAGAGGATAGGTGTGGTTAGCTCCATCTCGACCAGCCACAACGTCTCTTGTTCTAGGTGATTCTTCTATTTTCCAAGATTTTTTAGTTATAATAACACCACGGCAAGCTAGCTCCACTCTTCGTGTGTGCCCATGCATCTAAAGGTTTGATGATGGAGAGGAGAGAGAGAGATCGCAGACCTGGGACCCACCAGTAAGTGAGTCAACGGTCATGCACGTGTTAACGAGGCACTCCCTCTACTCTACTCAACGTAATACTATATAAAATCAAGTTAAGGGTCTAAGCCAACAACCGTTGTTGTTTCAGGCTATCGACTTATGCTTTGTAGTCCAGGTTGCCAGTTCGAATCTCGCCTTTCAGATTTGTTAGTTTTAGGTCCAAGTTTGATCAATGACAAGTGGGACCCCTGTGTGTTGTTCCGATATTTCAATGTAGGATGGTTTTTTGAACAAACACTTTGCGCGGTTAGACAAGTAACGTCACAAGTTACACGTATTTTGCAAGTTTACGAACAAAAATGACAATGGCATAGAATATCACATCCACCCCGCAGCTTAGATGCTATGGTGATATGAGCAAGGTTGTCAGAATCGCGATTTTGAATCAGATCAGAGCTCTGATGGTAGAATCATAAATCATAGAATCTTCACCACCAGGATCGTAGAAACGTAGATTTTATGAACTAAAATCATAGAATCAGATGGGTAAGTTTGGATCATAAAGTCGTAGAATCGTATAATAGAATCGCGATTCTAACAACCTTGGATACGAGTTTTTACATTGTTGGAAGTGAGATCAAATGGCTTGGGAGTAGTTTTTGTAATTATGCGCAATTTCCAAACTCTCCAAAGGTTTTTTTGCAAATAAAACATTCAGGCCTCGTGTGTGCCGCTGCATCTTGGGTCCAACGACTCCCCGTTGCTCATATTAGGTGCTCCCCATAGCTTAATTAGCCGCTACGGTGATATAAGCATCTAGGTCATATGATCTGCGATCATGGCACATGCATAGTACTTGTACTTTCTGCGCAATTCCCAAACTCTCTCAGTCGTATATTGCAAAAACATTCAAACCTCCTACTGTGGGCCGTTAGATCTCCATGAACTCGTATCACCATAGAATCTATGGTGCGGGAGCACCTCATATTCACCCATGCGAGAAAACATCAGGTGCTCTCACAGCTTAGATGCTACGGTGATACGAGCTTCGAGGTCGTTTGATCTGAGATCAAATGGCATCTGAGCAGTCTTTGTGCTTGTAAGCAGTGGCCGAACTCTTTGGGGGCTTTTCTGCAAAAAACCATTCGAACCTCCGAGGAGGTGTTGGGTCACAAATCCAACGGCTCAAGAGAGCTTGTATCACCAAAGCATCTAAGGTGTGGTAGCACATGATATTCTTACATATAGGAGAATATGATGTCCTCCTTCATCTTAGATGCTACAGTGATACGAGCTTCGAGGTCGTTGGATATGGGATCCAAGGGCATCTGAGTAGTTTTTGTACAAATTGTGTGCAATTCTCAAACTCATTAAGGTTTCCTGTAAAAATATTAAGACATCACGTGAGCTGCTATATATCAGATCTACAGGCTCGAAGCAACTCGTATCAGCATATAGCATCTAAGGTGTGCGAGCAGATGATATTATCTCGGGGAGGAGGGGGTGCACAACCAATCGGTGGTTTGGAGCTAGGATGGGGACAAATATAATCTAAACAATCCTAAACAGAGCTTCACAAATTTATCTAAGGTCAAGGGGTTAACCTCCGACAATCTACATAGCTCCGCCTAAACACAACATTTGCATGTACTGTAGTACTAGACTTAATATTCATGTTTAAGTTTCCTGTTCATTTTAAATATTGAATTGAGGATCATGCATGTCTTACATTTCACTCCCTTCGTTCCTTAATATTAGTATTTTCTGAGATTTCAAATGGACTGGCACATACGGATGTATATAGACATATTTTAGAGTGTAGATTAACTCATTTTGCTCCGTATGTTGTCACTTGTTGAAATATCTAAAAGACTAATATTTAGGAACAGAAGGAGTATTTTTGAATTCGTGTCATACATGCATGGTTTGGAAAAATAGATGCACTATACTTATTGGATTGTTGTTGTGTTCATGTGTGGGGGGGGGGGCATATGCTTGATACATACAAAGTTTTCTCACCACCATATTGTTCATCTTTTAAATTTGAATTTGCAATGAAAAACTTACAAGGGATACCATGAAATGTGAAATCCACGTTGAGATCACTATATCACAAACTCACTCTAATTCAAGAACTTATCATAAATCAATTACCACATCGAGATTACTATTTGCAAGGAAAATACGGGCATTGTAATACACATAGATTCATTCGGCAATATAAAAGATTCCTTTCATATTCTCGAATGGTACCCAACGACGTACCAGCCAGACCTTGGCTCGTGTTAATCCTAAAAAAACCGGGCTCGTGTCCTTCTGGTGGCATGTGTGGTACGCACATTAGCCAACCCCAACCAGTCGAGCCTCCGCGTTTCGAGTCGAAATATCTGGCGGCCAGAATTCCAGCCCTAGGAAATTCCCCTCATGTCCCCTGTCCATAATGACTACCGATGAACAATGGAGGGATGATTTAGTAACTATACAACGTTACCTACCGTGCCGAGCATGGTTCAATTCCCTCGGTCGCCGCTCCCCAAGGTCACCCGTCAACTGCATTGCCTAGTACTACTACTACTACACCAGGATGAGCACAGAATTGATCCCGTTTGTTCGTGCCTAGTACTACTTGAGTTAATATATCAAGGGCCCTAAAAAAAGAGTTAATATATTAGGCAATGCACTGGTACAGACGGATTATCCTTTTACTCTGCATATATAACTTGTCTGAAGTCTAACTAAGCCAAATGTTTGACCAAATCCTTTCTTAAGAAATACAACGGGACAGATGTATCACTTGAAAATCTATTGGATGATGCATGCTATGATGTTGTTTCGAATCCTGGATTTCAAATTTTAGAAAATCCAAAAGTGACCAGAAATTCATGAAACTGAGCATGGTCACGTGATATGGCACAAATATTCCTTCGTAAGTTTTTTCTTCAATTTGAGACAAGCTGCTTATGACAAGTTGCACAAATGAAGAGCCAGGTTATTTTGGAACAAAGACCTGTCACGTTAAGGCGAACACTTTCACTATTGAAACCGTGGGCGTTTTCGTGCCGCCACGAGTCCCGCTTCTCATCGGGAGGTGTCGTTCGAGCAAGCGTGCGACTCAACGGGAGGCGTGCGAGCAGACCGTTGCGCCGGCTGACAGGGAGGCGTGCGAGCAGACCGCTGCGCACGCTCACCGGGAGGTGAGCTCTTTGACCAGGCTCCGCCGCCCACCTTCGTCCCAACTGCTCCCACTTTTAATGTTGCCGGCGCCACAGTTTAAAATCAACCCTACACTACCCGGTATCGCTACAATCTTCTCTCTTCCTCTCTGATTCTCCTGCATCTACCTCCAACCAGCCTGACGTAAACGTACGCCGTGCCGCATCACGATGGTCTGCCCTTAGTCTTCCAGTTTCTTGAGGAAGACACCCAGCCGGAGTCTCAAGAACATAAGGCGCTTTGGGATGAGCTTGAACCGGCCTTGCGAGAAGACGTCGCGCCTGTCCCCGCTCCCGTTCCGGCTACCATCGCCCCGACTGCGCCAGCGCCCATCCACGTGGCGTTGCTGGGCTGGGAGCCACACATTGTCACCGAGCCTGAAGCCACGGGATTCCACGAGGTCCCCGCCGACTTTCACGCGCCTGTGCACCTACCAGCGCATGCCCCTGCGCGTGCACTGACACGCACGCCCGTGCTGGTGCCCGTGCACTGACACGCACGCCCGTGCACTAACACGCACGCCCGTGCTGGTGCCCGTGCACCTACTAGCGCATGCGCCTGCGTGTGCACTGACGTGCGCGCCCGTGCTGGTGCCCGTGCACACGAATGTCTCCGTCGCGCCGTTGCCAGCACATGTCCCCGCGCGAGTGCCAGTGCCCCCCTCAACAGCATGGATGGCCGCCGTCGGCCGCTTCCTTGCACCAACGCCAGTCGCCTCCTCCCGCCAGTTGACTCTCTCCTAGAGACCGATGTCTAGAACATTGTGGCCTTCCTTGAAGCTAGAGCCAATGTCCAGGAGTACGCCAACAATGGTGCAAGACGCCACCATCGCCGTCACCGTCGGTCAGTGGCCCGATGACACACAGAGCACGACAGAGGAGTCCCTTCCCACCGCAAGACGCCCCCGCCACCGTCGCGTAATCTAAATTTGCCATGAAAAACATTCGGATTGCCATGCTTAAAATCCGAACGTTTATCATTTTTGTTTATTTTAGATCGATCGTCGTATGAATGTAAAGTCGGAGTCAGACTGAATGAAATCTGTGGTTTGATCGATTGAATGTTTTGCTAGAGCCGTATCAAATTAAATATAAAACATCATCAAGCCGCATGTATTCCTTCTCATCCAATGACCTAGACTGCTTCACTGTCGAGCACTCAACACGTTTAGCGTGCAGTTAATTGCATGCCAAAAATAGTGCTAATCACACAATAACACGCAAATAATATCCTACTTAATATCCACATGCACTTAATATACTTCCAAATTAACATTCATTGCATGTACACATTGACTAGTACTACTAGTACGTGAAACTGGTGGTGTAACTTGTGAACGCATCCAGATATGGTCAACGACAACATCACCCGCGAGTTCTTCGTGTTTGCTCGTGCGTCTAAACGCAGAAGGGGAGGAGAGAGATACCACACATGGAACCCACCAGTAAGTGAAGGAGAATAATACGTGCTAACGAGCCGGTCTCACTAATGTACAAAAAATAATATTACATGTTATTGAAAGTGCAACTATCCCTGGGTGGTTTTGGTAATTCCTAACAACATATAGCTCATTGAGCTAACATTATTCCAAGAGTAATATTTTAGGAAAAGCTCAATGGATGGCATGGCATGGATGAGGAAAGTGGATCCCCCAAAATTATAAGGACAAAAGATTGGCTCAAGCTTCAAGATCAAGACTATACATTTTATATTTTAGTGATCCAAGATCACATTGAGTCTATAGGAAAAGCCAATACTATCAAGGAGGGATGAGGTGTTGCTTAATGAGCCTCTTGCTTCATGTGCTTAGTGATATGCTCCAAAACCCTCAACTATCTTCCCACATCCACATTTGACCTAAACCAAAAGTCAAACTCGGCCCCACCGATTCTTTCTATCCGGCGCCACCGAGTTTCAAATGTCATAGCCACTGCCACAAACCCTAGCAATTCGGTTTCACTGATAGGGATCTCGGTCTCACCGAGATGGGATTGCAATTTCTCTGTTTCCCTTCGTAACGTTTCGGTCTAACCGAAGTGAGCGATCGGTCCCACCGAGATTGCAATGTAAACTCTCTGTTTCCCTTTCGTAACATTTCAGTCTCACCGAGATGAGCGAATCGGTCCCACCGAGTTTACCTGACCAACTCTCTGGTTAGCTTATTACCAAAATCGGTCCCACCGAGTTTGTGTAATCGGTCACACCGAGATTTCGTTATGCCCTAACCCTAACCATATCGGTCCTACCGAGTTGCATCTCAGTCCCAGCAAAAATCCTAACGGTCACTAGGTTTGCTGAATCGGTCCGACCGAGTTTAACCATTCGGTCCCACCGAGTTTGGCAGATTGTGTGTAACGGTTAGATTTTGTGTGGAGGCTATAAATACCCCTCCACCCACTCTTCATTCGTGGAGAGAGCCATCAGAACACATCTACACTTCCAATACTCATGTTCTGAGAGACAACCACCTACACTTGTGTTGAGCTCAAGATATTCCATTCCAACCATATGAATCTTGATCTCTAGCCTTCCCCAAGTTGCTTTCCACTCAAATCTTCTTTCCACCAAATCCAAATCCTGTGAGAGAGAGTTGAGTGTTATGGAGACTATCATTTGAAGCACAAGAGCAAGGAGTTCCTCATCAAGACACCATTTGTTACTTCTTGGAGAGTGGTGTCTCCTAGATTGGCTAGGTGTCACTTGGGAGCCTCCGACAAGATTGTGGAGTTGAACCAAGGAGTTTGTAAGGGCAAGGAGATCGCCTACTTCGTGAAGATCTACCGCTAGTGAGGCAAGTCCTTCGTGGGCGACGTCCATGATGGAATAGACAAGGTTGCTTCTTCGTGGACCCTTCGTGGGTGGAGCCCTCCGTGGACTCGCGCAACTGTTACCGTCCGTGGGTTGAAGTCTCCATCAACGTGGATGTACGATAGCACCACCTATCGGAACCACGCCAAAAACATCCGTGTCTCCAATTGCGTTTGAATCGTCCAAACCCTTCCCTTTACATTCTTGCAAGTTGCATGCTTTACTTTCCGCTGCTCATATACTTTTTTGCATGCTTGCTTGAATTGTGTGGAGATTGCTTGACTTGTGCTAA
Organism: Aegilops umbellulata; assembly: GCA_032464435.1. NCBI lineage: Eukaryota > Viridiplantae > Streptophyta > Magnoliopsida > Poales > Poaceae > Aegilops > Aegilops umbellulata. The sequence goes on from CP136055.1 coordinate 509,379,706, forward strand.
CATAGCTAAAATCTTCCAAGAACTAAAATTGGGAATAGGCTAGATTTTTATTTGGTCAAGTAGTCTAATCACCCCCCTCTAGACATACTTCCGATCCTACGGTTATCCATTAAATAGGTTGTGGTAATATAAAAACATTATATGAACAAAGGGGGGGTACAACAAACATTGTTGTTCTACGTATGTTGCCTATTGACGTGCGGCTTGAAGGGCCTGGTCACATGTTCGATCCTCGTCCTTTATTTTTTAATTTGTATATGGGTCCAAATTTGTTACATGACAGGTGGGCCCCTCGGTGTGTAGTTTGTGGCACTTCCATTTGTGGGTCGAAATTTGTTCCATTCCAAGTAGACTATCGGTGTGTAGTTTTGTAGCTTATTTGTAATAATCAGAGTTTTTTTGCAATAATACCATGGTGTGACGTTAAAGGCGAGAAAGGACGTGCGAGAGAGCAATGACCGAGCCAGAGGGAAATCAATTGGGGGAGGTGCGGGGGTTGCAACGGTGTTTGGAGTAGTTGTGGGCCGAATGGTACGAAAATATAATCTACCACCGGAATAAATGCCTACACAAATTAATCCAGGGTTGGAGCCCCCCTCACAATGTAAATAGCTCCGTCTTTGTGAGGGATGGAGAGGTAGCTTCAATGTGTGGAAGATACGACATGAGAAAGCGAGGTCAATCGAGAGACATATAGATAGAGAGACAAAGTGAGTGTGGTCCGGCATTCATTGAAAAGATATATATATGCTCTGGAGAGATATTGTCTGATTGAGCTTTTGGGAAGGGTGAGGGATATAAGATAGAGCTTGAGAGATGATCCAGTCACAGACATGTAGATATATTTTGTGCGTGGGAGGAAGCAAGGTCAATCGATTACATATATAAAGGGAGAGAGATTGGGCGAGTGTGGGTCGTCGTGCGATCGAAACAGTGATACAAGTTGGAGAGAGTGACCTAGATAGACAATGTGCGTGAGAGAGTATACAGTATGAATATGTCGAATTAGGCTCAAACATGGAGATATGTCGTTTGTGTCAGAGAAAGAGCGAGGTCAATCGATACATACACACACACACACACACACAGAGAGAGAGAGAGAGAGAGATAGAGAGAGAGAGAGAGAGAAAGAGATTGAGCGAGCGTGGCCCTCCATGAGGTCGAAAGAGTGGGGGTGGTTTGGATGGACTGACCTAGATAGACAATCTGCGTGAAAGAGTATAAAGTGTGTCCATCGAGGCCCGAACAGGGAGATATATCAATTGTGTGTGAAAGAAAATGAGTTTAATCGAGACTTAGATAAAGAGAGCGATATTGAGCGAGTGTGGCCCGCCATGCGGAAGGAAGAGTGAGATGGTCTCGAGGGAGTGACCTAGATAGACAACGTGCGTGCCTGCGCACGAGAGGTTGGGGGCTAGATAGGCGATGCATGTATCTAGCCACCCACCCAGACGATGCTTCCGTGCCTTAAGGCACCTACCTTTGTGTCAATGACATCTGGGCCCAACAGGTGGCTGGCCCACATGTCAGTGACCCAAAGGCAGGTGCCTTTAAGGCACCGAAGCTGCGTCCCACCCACCCCCTCCCTTCCTCCCCCCTTCCCCCCAAAAAAAGGACGACGACAAAATATGTTCACGCTTCCATGTTTCGGATTGAAATATCTGGCGGCCCCAATTCCATCCCTACAAAATCTCCCTTCTCCACCGTCCCTTCCGCACCCAGATTGCTCAAATCCCCAATTCGCCGCCAACCCAAGCAAAGTTCGAATCGCCCCTCGTCTTGTATCTTTCCCCACCTCTGTGCCGGACGACGACGAAGAAGACGACGGTCGTGCTTCACCACCACACCGGAGCTACCTCATCTACGCCCTCGTCCACCACACCGGGTGCTCCACCGACAACGTCGGCCGCTGCATCCAACGTGCCTCACAGACACCGACTTCCACCACATCACGTGCGCCTCACCGACGCGGTCTCCCACCTCACTGGGGCTACTTCACCGAGCACATTGTCGCATCCATGCGCGGTCTCCCACCGCCCCCGAGGCATCACCAACTGTCTCGTTCACCGCATCATAGTACTCTGCTGCCACACAAGATCTGCATCCGTGCGCGGCCAGCCAACGCCAGCGCATCACCTTCAACGGCTCTGAAGTGACCCGCACTCTAGCTAGGAGAGCATGCCCAAACGCCGGCCTGAACTAGGTATCCACACATCACTCCCTTGTGCACTGTTCCGACGATGTTTGGATATCCTTTCACTGCTCTCTTAGCTTACATGCCTATGCAACTTCGACTTTAACTTTTATTTCTTCTGGAGATATCATCTGAAACAAGCAAAACCATTTTTTAGCGAAGCATGATGGTGCTACGGGATCTGGTACACATCCTGCACACCCGTATAACCTTATAAGTATCTGTCCTCCGGTACAACAGCAAGGTCTATTCCTCTTATTTGATCAACCATTTGCCATGTCAAAAATGCAGAGGAGAATGCAAGGAGCACAAGGCCTGCACATCCAAGCAAGTGGTAACATGGACTTGTACATGGAACATCCCAAGCGCAAGCAGAGCTGCAGTGAGCCAGTACAACGATCTAGCGCAAGTCCCTGCATTTGATTTAATTCGTACTGGCATGCGCGTATGATTTGTGTGAAGTGGCGGATCCTTGAATTCAAGTTACCAGGGGCGAACATTTAACTTAAAAAATGCGAAGGCACTTGCACTCTAGAAATCAACATAACTTGAGAAATGAGAAGCTACATGCACTTTGAAAAGCAGCTAATGACCCAAAGTTGTTCAGATTATAAAACACTAAATGACGCAAGCACCAAAAACACAAAATGCAACATGGTGTACAAGGACTACTAACATGGTTTGTACCTGCTTGAATTATTTGTTCTCTGGCTGAAAATATCGAAGTGTAATTGCACCTACAACCAGTGCGCAAACTGCATATCAATATATCTATCCCGCACAAGTATGCCAATAGTTTCAAACAATAGATTAGAAAAGTATTTATGCTACGTTGTCATGATACGGGGACTTCCTGGTAGATGGCCTCGACATTTCCACAAGCCATGAAAATGTACTATAATTTTCTTGTCATCAATTCCTACAAATATCTATGTCTCTCTCAACATAGCAGATCATCATTAGAGATTAATCCTTCAATGGGAACTTGCAAAATTCTTGCATTAGATCCCTCATTAAACACTATATGTTCATCACCAGGAGCATGTAAAATGTTTGCATCAAATCCTTCATTAGCAGTCTGTTCATTAGACACTTGAGGCTCAAGAACAACATGAGCTTGTACGTTTACATCGGAAACTTGATTAGATACATCAGATTCAGTCAGTTCAGTATTGATTGGTGGAGTTATAAAATAAGAAGAAATTGGTTTCATTTTCTCATAGATTCCCTACATACAAGCAGTTTTACAACACCATCAACTTTAACTATTGGCCAGAAATTGAACAGTTGAAGTAGATATAATCAGGGATGTGATGTACCTGCTCGTTGCGCATGCTACTCTTGCAAGCTGCGACTATCCATTTGCGCAAGCTCGATGCCATGCTCGTGCGGCCGCCGCTACCTCCCACACAGGCTACACCCAGGGTTGGATCTTCATCTACTTGTCCTTCCGTTCGATTGAAGCCCGGCGACCGCCCTCCAACAAGGGAGCGAGGAAGTGCTGTGTGTGTCTGTCCAGCGGCGGCTAGGTTAGGAGCGAACCAGACTGGAGGCTGGAGCGAACGAATTGGGATTTTTCCTGCTGTTGATCGATATGGGAGGCGCTCGTTTGTGTCGCGAGCCTGCTATAGGGCCTGCCTTGCACTTACGTTATTAGCCCATCCAAATTGAAACATTTTTCTTCGTTTTTTACATTGCCTGCTTGTTTGTTGGGCCGAACAAAACTAGCATCAGCCAACCTGGACGACTCAAACTAGGTGCACACTTTTCAGCCACCCGAGGTGGCCGCCCATACCAGCCCCTATGGTGGCGTCGCCCCTTTTTGTGTGTATGATTGGGGTAGTGAAAAATATTCCAGTGTCGCTTTTGATTTACCCAAAAAATGGTTGAATTGCTTCTTTCTATGAACTGAGTTCGCCAATAATGTGAAGGATGCCAGTATTTTAATCCTATTGTAGATTGCTTAGATCTCGATATGCCAAATGTAATCGTATGAAATATATAGTAAAAGCCAGTGTGATGTGTGTGGCTACAACTAGTCTGACTACACATCCTCATATAACATATCAAGGATGCACCATCTTACCAGATTAACCATTCGACTTACCAATGCTGTGTGGGAAGAAAGAAGTATTGGGACTGTGTATCCAAGCAATTGATGCCATGGACTCCTTCGTAGAACCTTGTAAGCGAAAAAGAAGTTGCAGTGTGCATGTACAAAGAGCTAGCGTAAGTTCAGTTATCCGCTTCTCGGAATTTTAGTTAGCCACTTATTGCAAAATTGTTCAATTATGTTGCTTAGCTTAATTTAGTTTGCTACTAATTACATAATGCCATAGCCTGTTAATCCTACTATAGACTAAGCCTATCTATGTGTTTGATACTTACTGTTAAGAATTACCTATTTGCCTGAACTTAAATAGCTACTTAAGCACGTAGATAGCTGGTCATATGTACTTCTAGGGTGCAGCAGAATTCACGTGTAATTTACGTTGTGATACCCTGTTCGTTTAAATGGTTTGCTGTTATCACTTGTAGCACTAGTAATGTTTGCATGTTCATAGATAGACAACTACCAGGTTTATATGAGGGACACCGTCTTTTTAACTTATATATGTGTTGGAATCATACTACTTACATCAAAGAAATTCACAGATGTCTGTGTTGCTAGTAAACGGTACCGACTTGTTACTTTAATACGTTGCCAAGAACTTGTTAGTTTTGCTAGTTCATGTGTAATTAAATAAGTTGCCAAATCCGGTTAGTTTTACTAGTTTGATGTTAGTTTCTTATGGCTCTTGCAAAACTTTATTTATTGATTGCTAACATTCAAGTTTGCAGGATCAAACTGAAACTCCGTTGGCACAACATGTATGTTTTCAGAAACCTCCTTGTTTACCTGGTTTCTGCTGTAACTTGTTGTTGTAATCATCTTTCCAACTTCAAGTTTTCAGGATCGAATTGGAAGTCCAATTACACAGCAGGTACATTTTAAAAAAAATATTCGTGTAACAGGTTTGCAGCTGTAACTTGTTACTCTAATCAAGTTACTGACTACTCAACTTTTCAGGGTCCAAGAGAAACTCCAATGCCACAACAGGTTCCTTTTGCAAAACTTGTTTGTTTAACTACTTTGCTGCTGCAACTGGTTGCTAAAATCACGTTACTAGCTACTCAACTTTTCAGGATCCAAGAGAAACTCCAATGCCACAACAGGTACCTTTTGCAAAACTTGTTTGTTTAACTGCTTTGCTGCTGCAACAACCGGTTACAATGATGTTAATAACTACTTTTCAGCATCCAATTGAAACTCCGTAATTCCTTGTTTGTTTAACTGGTTTGCTGTTATAACTCCAAGTTGAGATGTTTTGCTAACTTCAACTTTTCGGAATCCAATCGGAACTTTAATGGAAAACCAGGTTAGCCCAAGATCAAAGAGTGATGTCCCCATGGATATTGTATCATCCCACAACAGTGGCACCCGGCCCAATCGTGCATCATGAATTGCCAACTGCTGATGCTCTAGAGGCTAAACTAGTGGTAGAAAGAGATTCTGCTTCTGCACTTAGAGATGAAGTTGACATGCCGAGGAAGCAAACAGCACAATCACGAGCAGTACTCAGGACAACCATTAAATATTTGGTGGATTTCAAAACGAAGCAAGCTGAGACTGACCGCATTATTAAGGTCCTGAAGGAAGAAAGAAAACTAAATTCCCACTTGGTAAATAATAGGTGGAATGTTCTTTCCATCGTTGAATAACCATTGTGTTGTTTGTTCATGTAACCAATCAAACCATTTGTTTTAGAGATCATTTAATAATATTTTTTTGGTTTGTAATTTTATTTGAGCATGGTAATTTTGATTGATAAGACTCGGAGACATTTCATTTTGATTGTTGTGCCAGACCTACAAATATGCCAATCGGGCTGAATGGGCATTCAGCAATAATAGTAGTATAGATGGACCATAAGTGGGATGCATCGGAAAGGTTAAAGATGTTGTAGTAGCTTCGCTAAAAAAAGGATGTTGTTCTAGCAAAAAAAGTACTGCGGCCTGGATTATGTATGTTAGTTGATATTATTAATCCATATACCCTATAAGTGTTTATACGTCTGTTAGTTATGTACATTCTTGGTTGATTGACTCAGTATTTGAATCTTGATACATCGCTTGTGTACATATCTAAAGAGTACACGTTGCTGCGTGTGACATTTGAGTTGGACATAAAGTGTTCCAAATATTCGAATTCACCTTAAACTGGATTCTAGCTTCTGAATTTGAGTATCGGCATTTGTAAATCATATTCATATATGACAGTGGAATACATCTTTGTCGTGCTTTTGAAGATATATAAAAACACATAGAATGATTTATAAAGATTCGTATAGGGATACAAAATGGATTCGATATTAGTTCCCAAGGTAAACGTGGATGCTTATTGTCCCAAAATTCGAAAGAAGCGGCAAAATGTCCACTCCCACGATGGCTGCCCGCAGCCAAGTGTTTGGGATATGGAAATTACTGTCTACCCATTACACGGACAATCCATTGGCCCGATTTCCACTACTTTCAATAGGGGTAGGTTAGTAACTTCGATTAGACGTGAGACGACCGCCTCTGAGCCCATTCCAACACGGTGGGCGCCAAACATGGGCAGCAAAACACATTTGATTCAAGGTCAACCGAAAGACCTATGTTTCTCCCTCCATTTCCCCATTCATACACGGCGGGCGGCAAAACAAACTCGATTCGGCCGAAATTGATGTAGGGAAATATTTTCAATAGGGGCAGGTTTGCAACTTCACTCAGACGTGACAAAACATCCCTACCTGTCAGCCCCATTCTTACACCGTGGGCACCAACCATGGGTGCCAAAACACCCTCTCCTCGCCCGAAATCGCTCTGGGCAAATATTGGCGAGATGCGAGATTACCCTCCTATCCCCAACCGACGAGACGTCCAAATTTTAAACGGGGGCTAAGTTCGTAACTTTCCCATATTTCAGACAGGCGCGTCCCAAAAACATGGTTCCCCGTACCTCTCCCTCCATTTTCCCATTCATACACTGTCCGCGCTAGAACACCATCCACACACCAGCTTCCTCCGTCCGCCACCCGATCCCACTACAAAAAAAAGACACATCCGTGACATTTTGGGATGAACCAAAAAAAATTCTGTCATACTTATGACACTTCTATGACAATAATTGTGACAAAACCCGATATCATCATAGATGTGGTGGGGTCCTACTTCCATGACAAAAAATCATGACAGAAAATGGACTTTTCATCCTGGGCGGGCCGGAGACGCAGCTGCATGACATTCTTTGGACCGTCCATGACGGAAAAACCGCAGTAGAATCAAGGGCGAGGAAAATATCGGGGTGTTCCTGATACGTCTCCAACATATCTATAATTTTTGATTGCCCCATGCTATATTATGTACTGTTTTGGACAATATTGGGTTTTATTAACCACTTTTATATTATTTTTGGGACTAACCTATTAACCGGAGGCCCAGCCCAGAATTGTTGTTTTTTTTGCCTATTTCAGTGTTTTGAAGAAAAGGAATATTAGACGGAGTCGAAATGGAATGAAATCAACTAGAGAAGTTATTTTTGGAAGGAAAGCTACCGGAAAAGCTTGGAGTACACGTCAGGAAAGGAACGAGGGAGCCACGAGGGTGGGGGGAATGCCCCCTTGCCTCGTGGGCCCCTCGTGGCTCCCCTGACGTACTTCTTCCGCCTATATAACTCCATATACCCTAAAACTTCCAGAGACGAGAATAGATCTGGAGTTCCGCCGTGGCAAGCCTCTGTAGCCACCAAAAGTCAATCGGGACCCTGTTCTGGCACCCTGCCGGAGGGGGGAACCCTCAGCGGTGGCCATCTTCATCATCCCGGCGCTCTCCATGACGAGGAGGGAGTAGTTCACCCTCGGGGCTGAGGGTATGTACCAGTAGCTATGTGTTTGATCTCTCTCTCTCTCTCTCTCTCTCTCTCTCTCTCTCTCTCTCGTGTTCTTGATTTGGCACGATCTTGATGTATCGCGAGCTTTGCTATTATAGTTGGATCTTATGTTTCTTCTCCCCCTCTACTCTCTTGTAATGGATTGAGTTTTCCCTTTGAAGTAATCTTATCAGATTGAGTCTTTAATGATTTGAGAACACTTGATGTATGTCTTGCCGTGCGTATCTGTGGTGACAATGGGATATCACGTGATTCACTTGATGTATGTTTTGGTGATCAACTTGCGGGTTCTGCCCATGAACCTATGCATAGGGGTTGGCACATGTTTTCGTCTTGATTCTCCGGTAGAAACTTTGGGACACTCTTTGAAGTACTTTGTGTTGGATTGAATAGATGAATCTGAGATTGTGTGATGCATAACGTATAATCATACCCACGGATACTTGAGGTGGCATTGGAGTATCTAGGTGACATTAGGGTTTTGGTTCATATGTGTCTTAAGGTGTTATTCTAGTACGAACTCTAGGGTTGTTTGTGACACTTATAGGAATAGCCCAACGGATTGATTAGAAAGAATAACTTTGAGGTGGTTTCGTACCCTAACATAATCTCTATGTTTGTTCTCCGCTATTAGTGACTTTGGAGTGACTCTTTGTTGCATGTTGAGGCATACTTATATGATCCAACTATGTTATTATTGTTGAGACAACTTGCACTAGTGAAAGTATGAACCCTAGGCCTTATTTCCTAGCATGGCAATACCGTTTACACTCACTTTTACAGTTAGTTACCTTGCTGTTTTTATATTTTCAGATTACAAAAACCTATATCTACCATCCATATTGCACTTGTATCACCATCTCTTCACCGAACTAGTGCACCTATACAATTTACCATTGTATTGGGTGTGTTGGGGACACAAGAGACTCTTTGTTATTTGGTTGCAGGGTTGTTTGAGAGAGACCATATTCATCCTACACCTCCTACGGATTGATAAACCTTAGGTCATCCACTTGAGGGAAATTTGCTACTGTCCTACAAACCTCTGCACTTGGAGGCCCAACAACGTCTACAAGGAGAAGGTTGTGTAGTAGACATCAAGCTCTTTTCTGGCGCCGTTGCCGGGGAGGTGAGTGCTTGAAGGTATATCTTCAGATCTTGCAATCAAATCTTTTTGTTTATTGTTTTATCACTAGTTTAGTTTATAAAAGAAAACTACCAAAAATGGAATTGAGTTTTTCTCATACGCTTCATCTTTTTAATATCTTTCGTGAGTCTGATGGAAAGGAAAATTGTGCCAAAGTGCTAGAAGAATAATTACATAGAATGCTTGGCATAAAATATGTGAATGATGAGCATGATTGCAATGTTGTTAGTATGAACTCCTTGAATGTCGATGGTACTAATGATGATTGCACTAGTCATGATGAAAATATCTCTTATAAGCATGTTTTGTGGAGTATATTGGGTTTGCAAGTACACACCAAATAGGGAAGATAGATATTGCAAGAGGCATAAGTACTTGGAAACTAAATGGTTGCAAGAAAGGCTAGATGCTTGTGCTGAAAGTTGAAATTTTCTTAGCCGTTGTCGGTGTACAAAACTAGGGGCACATTTTTGTACCCCTTTACCTGTGCACGGGCAGTCAGAGCCGTGCCCGCGGCCACACCAAGCAGAGCGAGGGAGGTGAGCCAAGGTAAGACCAAAGCCCAAGACGAAGCAAATCAACGACAAGGACTAAGGCCACAAAGATCAGATGGGCAAAGCAGGTTTCCCCCGCAAGGACCCTTGCCGGGGCAGCCTCAGCGGCCCCGGCAAGACCCTTGCTGGGGCAGCTTGCCCATGCCAGAAGAGCGAGCCACCCTCGAGCCTGCCAATACTCGACAAGTGCATTGGGACTGGGCTCGGGAGGCACCTCTGTGGTGGCATGCAGATCTTTGTGAAGACAAAGGATAGTCAAGATCAAATGAGGATAGGAAGGCAGCCATCCTCACCGAAGAAACCCACAAGACCCCCAGCAAGATCCTTGCCGGGGACGCCTACGTGCCATGGCAAGACCCTTGCCGGGCCACCCGGCAAGACTCTTGGCGGGCCACCTGGCAAGGCCCTCGCCAAGCGGAGCAGCAGGGCTACCGTCAGGCCCGCACCAGACAAGTCCCCGCCGCCGTTGACATGCACCTGCCAACCCAACCAGCTGGGCAGGCACCTGCGTGGCAACATGCAGTCCTTCGTGGAGGCTCCACCACCGCGCCACCTCAGCTGCCTGCCTGCCTACAGGGCACCGCATGCATCGCTGGCCAGGGCGCGTGTCGAAGCTTGGAGGAGCGGCGACGGACGGGACGGGCCTCGCTCCCGTCCCCAATAAAGTAAAGGGACACCTAAGCGATGCATTAAATGCACCTTGTCCTGTAATACGAGGGATAACCTCGTGCCACTGTAGACCTTTCCACCTCCGGTGTGCCACTGTGGCAGCCCCTTTCACCTATAAAAGGAGGCCGATGGCGCACAGGAGAAGGATTCGGCTTTTTGGAGCTCGTTACACCTCGTAGCTAGCTCAAGAACTCAGAATACATCCACCAAAGCAGGAGTAGGGTTTTACGCATCCTTACGGCCCGAACCTGGATAAACAAACAGCGTGCTCTCTGTTAGACCCGCTCTTCTCTCAACCCCGCGCCCCGCAACCGCAGTAGGGATTCTTGTGATCCCATAGGTGTCGTTTCCCACTGACGTCTTTGGCGCGCCAGGTAGGGGGCGCGTTTGTGAGAATCAGGTCTGATAGTTAGCCTAGCGGTTCTTCGTCGCCATGTCCCCCAAGAAGAAGACGGCCACAGCGATCGGCTCGTTGGTGGCCGAGTAGCCTGTGTCGGTGCGAACGAGCAGCGGTCCGGTCGCGGACAGGACTCGGCCCGCGGCTTGCGACCACCAGCACCACCCAAGCAGTCGGAGACTGGCGAGCGGCGTCGTTAGTGCACCAGACGACCCCCACGCCGCCGGACCCAAAGACGGAGCTGGGCCCCCTGCCGACAGCGCTGGGCCCTCCGGGGGTGTTGTTGCGCCCACTCCGGGCGGCGCGGCGACCTCCAGGACGCATACACCGGTGACCACCGCGCATTCTTCCCATGGGGTGCGCGCCGAGCAGCGTCACCACGTTGGTGACCCTGGGCACCGCCGTGGGAAGAGCCCTGTGCGTCGTCAGCAAGACGAAGGAGTTCAGCACGCGCACCGAAGCATCGGTGAAATTGGCGCGCAGGTGCTGGGTCGTGACAGAGCTCCTTCTAATATAGTTAGAAGTCGAAGCGCGCCGCGATCCACTGAGCTGTCACTGCCACCCACGCCAGCGGAAGCCTTGGCACGCGCACAACTGCTCCTCGACTTCCCTCCTGCTGCGAAGAAGCTCGATCAATGGAGGGCCACCATCCGGAGCCTCGCCGCCATCACGAACAAAGACGATCCGCGACCGGCAGGGCCCTCGGGACGACGCTCCACCGAACCACCACATGCTGGCGCTGGGAGGACCGGGGGAGCTGCGGCCACGGTGCACTCTCCTCCTCCTTGCCAGCCGCCGCGGGCGTCGGCCCGTCGCGACGACGCTGGTGACAACATCTCCATATCGTCATCCGATCCGCGGACCCTCCGCGACCAGCGCCAGGTCCTTCGGGAGCGAGCTCATGAATACACTCGAACCACCGTCGAGCGGGGTCCCGCTGTGGACCACCCGGCAGCGGGGGGCCCCGGCAGCCTACCTTACGAGGTGGGCTTCCCGGCTTTTACCCATGAGCTGAGGCGGTTCCAGTGGCCGTCCCACCGCATGTTCAAGCCCGACGTCGGCGAGAAGTACACCAGCAAGACCCATCCGTCCAAGTTCCTTAGCATCTACACCATCGCGATGCAGGCCGCTGGGGCTCGCGAAGATAAGGTGCTCGCCAACTACTTCCTGCTGGCGCTGAAGCCCAATGTAATGTCTTTGTTGATGCACTTGCCGACGGACTCCATCTCTTCCTGGTCAGATCTGTGCCATGAGTTCATTGGCGCCTTCACAGGAGGCCGCCAAGCTCATGGCCAGGCCAGCGATCTGCATATCATTCCCCAGAAGGAAGGGGAGACCCTACGCAAGTACATCCAGAGATTCAGCCGGGTGCAGTACAACATCCCCTACGTTCATCCCGCCGCTGTGATTAGCGCGTTCCATCAGAACGTGCGCAATCGCAAGATGTGCAAGGAGCTGGCAATGACCAAGGTTAAGGATGTGGCCGAGCTCTACATTCTGGCAGAGAGACGCCGGCGAAGAGGGGGGGAAGTACCCCCCCTGAAGACGCCGGCGTGGAAACCGACTCTACCGATGAGGATGTTGCCGCCCTGACGAAGAAGGGCCGGCGTCGCAACAAGAAACGCAAAGGTAAGGCCGTGCTTGCCGTTGAGGGATCTGACGATACCGGTGCCGGCAAGAAGTTCAAGGCAGACACCCCCGGCAAGGAGATTGTCGGGTGCGCCGCCTGCCGGGCCTTGGCGGCTACCGACAAGCCAGGAAGCTCCAGCAAGCAATACTGCAAGATCCAGCGCACCAAGGGCCACGATCTCCAGAACTGCCGACAAGTCGAGCTGCTTGCTGAGAAGCAAAAGGCTGAGTACGAAAGGCGGGACAAGGAGAAGGACCAGGATGGTGCTGAGGGATCCGGCAAGAAGCTTGGTGGCCAAGGAGGCTGCCCCGGCAAGGACAACCAACAGGAGAGGCCCGCCTGGGGCCGTGACAAGAAACAAGAAGACGACGATCACGATGAGGACGACGAGTTCGGTGAGCAAGGGTTCCAGAAGGCTACAGAGGCCATGTGCGTCGATGGCGGCGCCTTGCTGCATGCCTCTCACCGTCAGCTCAAGCAGTGGGCGCGAGAGATTACAGCAGCAGAGCCATCGTTCGACGCTCAGAAGCCACTAAAGTGGTCCAGCAGGCCCCTCATCTTTGACGCCCAGGACCACCCTGATCGCACTATCGCGGTCGGGTGTTTGCCGTTGTTGGTTTCACCAACAATACACAACCTCAGGGTGAAAAAGATGTTGGTCGACGGCAGGGCTGGCCTGAACCTGATCTCGCCTGTCGTGATCAAAAGGTTGCAAATCCCTGGGGGAGACCTCGAGGAAACGGGCACGTTTCAGGGGGTCAATCCGGGAAGAAGCCAGCCAAAGGGGAAGGTCACACTGCCCGTGACATTCGGAGGAGAGTTGAACTACCGGACGGAGAAGATCATCTTCGACGTGGCCAAGATCCCCTTGCCCTACAACGGGATCCTCGGCCGCCCGGCACTAGCCAAGTTCATGGCGGCATCACACTACGCCTACAACATGCTAAAGATGCCCGGGCCGTTGACCATTATCTCCGTCCCCTCCGACAAGAAGGACGCGCTGATCTGCGCCGACCAACTCTACCGGGAAGCAGTTGCAGCAGCTGCCGTCAAGGCACCTGCTCCTACCACCGAAGGCTCGGGAGGAAAGAAGGAGCTCGGCAAGACCCCTCGCACCCACTCCGGCAAGCTCACCTCTTCGGGGTGTTGTGCTACCGTTGAGGATGTGCCAGAGACCTCTGCCGACAAGAGCAAGAGATCCAGAGCCGAGCCACCGCAAACCAAGAAGGTGCCCGTCGCGGAGGTGGCACGGGAGGGGCCTTCATCATAGGCTCCGCCCTCAACAGCAAATAGGAAGGCGAGCTCGTCACCTTCCTGCGGGCAAATGTCGATGTGTTTGCATGGCAAGCATCCGACATCCCCGGTGTTCCCAGGGAGGTGACTGAGCACCACCTAGCTGTCTGCCCCCTCGCGCGGCCCGTCAAGTAGAAGGTCAGGAAACAGGCTCTGGAGAGCCAGGAGTTCATTACAGAGGAGATCAGGAAGTAAGAAGCGGCGGGATTGGTGAGAGGGGTGCTCCTTCCGATGTGGTTGGCCAATCCAGTAGTGGTGCGCAAGGCGAATGGGAAGTGGAGGTTGTGTATTGGTTACACAGATATCAATAAGGCTTGTCCTAAGTACCCCTTCCCATTGCCGCACATCGACCAAATTGTTGACTCCATGGCCGGGTGTGATCTGCTATCATTCCTCGATGCCTACTTTAGGCTACCACCAAATCTTCATGACAAGAGAAGATGAAGAGAAGACACCATTCATCACCCCATGTGGTACGTATTGCTTTTTACGGATGCCTTTCAGGTTGAGAGTGCTGGTTCAACATTTGCAAGAGCGGTCCAAATTGGTTTTGAACCTCAGCTCCATAGAAATATGGAAGCCTACTTGAATGACATAGTGGTCAAAACCAAGGACGGGCCAACTCTTGTGCAAGATCTAAAAGAGACGTTTGCCAACTTGCGCAAGATCAACCTCAAGTTGAACCCTGAGAAGTGCGTCTTCGGCATCCCGTCCGGCAAGCTTCTCGGGTTCTTAGTGTCACAGCGGGGGATCGAGGCAAAACCAGACAAGATCAAGGCTATTGAGCAGATCGAGGCGCCCAAGGGGATCAAGGATGTGCGTCGGCTCACCGACTGCTTTGCCGCCATGAGCTGGTTCATCTCCAAGTCCGCCGAGCGCGCCCTTCCCTTTTTCAAGATCTTGAAAAAGGCGGGCCCAATGGAGTGGACCCTAGAAGCTGAGGCCGCACTGCAGGACCTGAAGAAATACCTTTCCTCCATGCCAATACTAGTTGCGCCTAAACCACAAGAGCTGTTGCTGCTGTATCTGGCAGCGACGAATCAAGTGGTCAGCACCGCACTAGTGGCGCAGAGGGAGGTCGACGAGGAGGCAGCAATGGCGGCAGGACCAGTGGATGGTGAGCCGAAGATTCCCCCGGCAAGGCCCGACGCCGACGAGGCGCGGCCCCCGGCAGAGTCTGGTGCCACCAAGGTGATGCCCGCGCGGTCGAGTGAAGTGGTGCCCAAGAAAAAGATCATGCAGCACCCCGTTTACTTTGTCAGCTCCCTCTTGCAGGGGGCTAGGTCAATGTATTCCGGTGTGCAAAAATTGCTCTTCGGCCTCCTTATGGCCTCGAGGAAGCTGCGTCACTACTTCCAGGCCCATGAGATCACTGGCGTCACCCGCCTCCCATTGCAACAGATACTGCACAACCCGGACGCAACCAGAAGGATTGTGCAATGGGCCTTGGAGTTGTCAAGCTTCGGCTTAAAGTTTGAGAGTACCTCGACAATTCAGAGCAGAGTCTTGGCGGAGTTCGTCGCGGAATGGACCTCGACGCCTGACGAAGAAGTCGAGGAGACTGCCCTCCCCGGCAAAGAAATAGACTGCGACTGGATCATGTACTTTGATGAAGCCTTCTCGCTACAAGGCGCCGGTGCCGGTGTGCTGCTCGTCGCACCCACCGGAGAGCACCTCAAGTACGTGATCCAGATGCACTTCCCCAGGGAGATGTCCACCAACAAAACCGCCGAGTATGAGGGATTGCTTGCCGGTCTCAGGATCGCGGCGAACCTCGGGGTTAAGAAGCTCATCGTCAGGGGTGACTCGCAGCTCGTTGTCAGGCAAGTCAACAAAGATTATCAGAGCCCACTGATGGAAGCATACGTAGATGAAGTGAGGAAGATGGAGGAACGCTTTGACGGTATCCAGGTGGAGCACGTTCCCCGAGCGAAGAACGACATCGCCGATTACCTGTAAAAGCGTGCCGCATTCAAGCTACTTGTGGAACCAGGTACCTTTTTGCTCCGGTTAACTCAACCGTCCGTCAATCCATCAGCAGGGCAGAGCAAGCGGAGAAAATCGGGTCCCGGCAAGTACATTCCTACCGAGCCCCCCGGGGCTGCCAACAAGGGTACTGCCGCGGACGCTGAGCCTGCCCAAGAGCAACTGGCTCCGACGGGGCGTCAGGCCCTGGCCGTAGAGACAGCCGCTCCCATGGCGGAAGAGATGCCTTTTTTCCTTGCCGTCGAGCCTCAGGCTCCGGCATGGGCGCAACATACCGTCCAATTTCTCCAAACAGGGGAGCTTCCTGAGGAGCAGGAAGAAGCGGAGAAAGTAGCCCGTCGGTCCGCCCTGTACCAGTTCGTCGATGACGTCCTATACCGGAGGAGGCCGAACGGTGTGAAACTCAAGTGCATCCCTCGGGAGGAAGGACTGGAGTTGTTGGCAGAGATACATGCAGGCATATGTGGCTCCCACATAGGGTCAAGGGCCCTTGCCGGGAAGGCGTTCCGGCAAGGTTTCTTCTGGCCCACCGCCCTCCAGGATGCGACGGCACTAGTCACCAAGTGTGAAGCTTACCAGTTCCATTCAAAGAAGCTTCATCAACCGGCTCAAGCCCTTCAAACAATCCATCTCTCCTAGCCATTCCCGGTCTGGGGGCTCGACATACTGGGCCCTTTCCCCCGCGCTGTCGGGGGCTTTGAGTACTTGTACGTTGCAATCGAAAAGTTCACAAAGTGGCCAGAGGTGGAGGCAGTGAGAAAGGTGACTGCTCAGTCAGCTGTCAAGTTTTTCTAAGGACCGGTCTGCTGTTTCAGTGTGCCAAACAGAGTCATCACCGACAACGGCACGCAGTTCACAAGCCACACCTTCATGCAATATATCCAAGACCTTGGTAGCAAGGTCGATCTGTTTTTCTTCCGTGGCACATCCACCGAGCAACGGCCAAGCGGAGAGGGAAAATGCTGAAGTGTTGCGAGGCTTGAGAACGAAGACATTTGACAAGCTGCACAAGAGCGGAAGGCGTTGGATTGATGAATTGCTGGTAGTTCTTTGGTCGATCAGGACGACGCCAAATCGAGCCACCGGCCAGACACCTTTTGCCCTGGTATACGGTGTAGAAGCAGTTCTCCCCTCGGAACTCATATACGGGTCACCTCGAGTGCTCTCTTATGATGAGCTTGATCAAGAGCCGTTGCGCCAAGATGACGCGACGCTCCTTGAGGAAGATCGTCTTCAGGCGGCTGTGAGAGCGGCATGCTACCAGCAAGCCTTGCGCCGCTACCATAGCTGCAAGGTTCATGCCTGAAGCCTTGAGGAAGGCGACCTTGTTCTTCGGCGTGTTCAGTCGGCCAAGAATTCCAACAAGTTGACGCCGAAGTGGGAAGGCCCTTATCGGGTAATATGAGTCACCAGGCCTGGCGCAGTCCGCCTGGAAACCGAGGATGCCGTACCAGTGAGAAACTCCTGGAACATTGAGTATCTTCGCAAGTGTTACCCATAAGGCGCGGCTTGTCGGGCCTCCCGGCAAGCCACCTTTTGTACGAGCTTTGCTGACATGGCATGTGACCCTTTGTACAAAGCCAGGCGCAGACCCTGAGCGAGAATAAAAGAAGCGCTGGTGCCCTAAGTTATAGCATGCATGCTAGGTCGAGTCTCGTCCTCGATTAGGGTTGATAGTGCTTAGCGGCGGATAACCCCTAGCTTAGAGATCGAGTGCGCATCTCTTTGTTCTTCTCTGTCTTCTTTGGTTCGCAAAACACATGAATATCCTCGCCGAGCTGCTTTGGAAGAAAGGGGATGGACCGGCGTCCAGGCCCGGCAAGCCAGTATTGCCGGGGGCTACAAGAGTAAAGATCCACCCGCGGCGAGCCAAGGTTGCCGGTGGCTGCAGATTCAGATAAGTTCTTTATCCCTTATCATGCGTTTCGTTATGGACTGAAGGTATGTGAAACCTCATTTTATCCTTAGGCTACCGTGCTCCCCTCATTCTGGACCATAGGACTCGTTTCCTGGGACCGAGTTTGGTTGTAGTTGCGGCAGCAAGGAAATGAAATGAGGAGCCTAAGCCCACCTCGTCCCTGCCTCTGCCAAGTGCGTGAGAAAGGTCGAGCGAAGTGGGGGGACGGCAAGGCCTGTTGCCGGGCGAGAAAACGTTTCTCTTAAAGGTAACAAGGATTTACTCCTTGTGGTGGTTTTTACCTGCAAACGAAAAACTCGGCAAACATCCCTTTTTAATTAAGAAACATCCCGTACAGGTATAGTCCATACGAAATGAAAAACATGAACAAGGGGATTACAAGTTCTAAAGTTAACAAAGGCCCGCAGGCTTACAAGACTAAAAAAAGATAAGGTGCCCGTAATCCCTTTCTTATCCCTCTCCTCAGGAAATGGAACAAGCAAACAGAAGGGCAAAAGGGGAGCCTAGGCGAGCTACGAGTGGCAGAAGACACCAAGAGGATATCTTGGTGGTCGTCCGAGGGCTGGATGGTGATGGCGGCGCCGGAGGCAGAGCTCGAAGACGAGGCGGCAGGACATCGGTACGCGACGAAGGCGTCGGTGCCCATGTACTCCGACTTGATGGCCTTGCCGCCCGCCCTCTTCCTCTCCCACAGCCTCCCGACGCCAGCCGCCCAAGGAGACGACCCCGAGAAGTTCAAGTAGCCAGTGAAACGGATGATGGGGTCACCGGTGCCGCTCGGAGCGGCGCCCAACGCGTAGTCGGACCCGTCATCCTGCCGCCCGCTAGCCTCGTCGTCGCTGCCATTGTCTTCCTTGCCACTCTCCCTCGAGGAGGAATGTTCGTCATCAGAAGAGCTCTCCACGCAACACCTTACGCGAGTCCCGAAATGCCCGAAGATCTTGACTGAGAGGAGGCCACCCTCCATTAGTTTGAAATGGAGAGTGAGCCCATCCGTCATGCTGTGGAGGCGAGCAAAGGTCTTCCAACCTCGGCGCAGATACATGACGTGAGGGGCGGGGAACTCGACGTCGGCCCATGTGCCGCTGTTCCCGCATCCCCTCATATGCAGGCGCAATGCCTGCGGCGGATCCAGCTCCATCTCCCATTCGAATGGAGTCGGGAGGCGAAGGCGACGGCGCGGTGGCTGGCGCAGCCTGACGAAGAATTTGCAGGGGTTGTCCCCGGCATGGCCTTCCACCATAGGAGGAGCTGCTGGCGGAGGAGATGCTGATCTGCCGCCCCGTCCTCCTCTTCCCCGAGCACTGTGACCTCTGCCTCGGCCTCGCCACCTCCCCCTTCCCCTCGCGGCCGGCTCTGCCACCGCGGGCGCAGGAGGAGGAGGGACGCATTGTCGAGCGGCGACCCTCGCCGCCACCGTCAAAGGACCGGGATTCTCTTTCTCCATGACGAACGAAAGGAAGGAAGAGAAGCAAAGAGAGGTAGAAGACGGAAGAATGCGGGATGCCATCTCCCCCTCCCGCTCTTTATAAAGGAATGGGGTTGGGGCTCGGCCGCCCCGCTCGGCCAATTAAGACACGGGAGGCACAGGGAACCAGGACCGACCCGCTAGCCCAACCAGCGACAGCCCGGTTTCCCGCCTCCACCGTTTTCCACCCTGAGCGCATGAAAGACGCATGGCAGACGTGCAGAACCGAGGGGACAGGTGAAGCAACCTCTCCCCACCCTGTGATCATGGGGAGTGGACACCTTGAAGACCGCACCTCGGCCCCATTCAGTAAATGAGCCGCGCCTCCACGCCTTCCTCCCTTTATGGGGAAGGCGTGAGCCGCCTCTTTACTGCGATGTGACGCATGCGTGAGAAAACCTCCTCACGCATGCCGCCCACATCACGCACGCCCCTCCGCACCATGCCACGTGCGCGGGTCATGGGAAGCACAGCGCACGAAGAATCTTACCACGGTAAAAACCGCCCCGCCTTCCCGCGCACCATTTTGGGCCTGACCCAACAACGCGTCGCGCTTATGTGTGGCCCAGGCCCGGGGGCTCTTATCGGTGTACAAAACTAGGGCCACATTTTCGTACCCCTTTACCTGTGCACGGGAAGTCAGAGCCGCGTCCGCGGCCACACCAAGCAGAGCGAGGGAGGTGAGCCAAGGTAACACCGAAGCCCAAGACAAAGTAAAGCAACGACAAGGACCAACGCCACAAAGATCAGATGGGCAAAGCAGGTTTCCCCGACAAGGACCCTTGCCGGGGCAGCCTCGGCGGCCCCAGCAAGACCCTTGTCGGGGCAGCTTGCCCATGCCAGCCGAGCGAGCCACCCTCGAGCCCGCCAACACTCGACAAGTGCATTGGGACAAGGCTCGGGAGGCACTTCTGTGGTGGCATGCAGATCTTTGTGAAGACAAAGGATAGTCAAGATCAAATGAGGATAGGAAGGCAGCCATCCTCACCGAATAAACCTACAAGACCCCCGGCAAGATCCTTGCCGGGGACGCCTGCGCGCCACGGCAAGACCCTTGCCGGGCCACCCGAAAAGGCCCTCGCCAAGCGCACCAGCAGGGCCACCGTCAGGCCCGCACCAGACAAGTCTCCGCCGCTGTTCGCATGCAGCTGCCAACCCAACCAGCTGGGCAGGCACCTAAGTGGCAACATGCAGTCCTGCGTGGAGGCTCCACCACCGTGCCACCTCAGCTGCCTGCCTACCTACATGGCACCGCATGCATAACTGGCCAGGGCGCGTGTCGAAGCTTGGAGGAGCGGCGACGGACGGGACGGGCCTCGCCCCCGTCCCCGATAAAGTAAAGGGACACCTAATCGATGCATTAAATGCACCTTGTCCTGTAATACGAGGGATAACCTCGTGCCACTGTAGACCTTTCCACCTCCTGTGTGCCACTGTGGCAGCCCCTTTCACCTATAAAAGGAGGCCCATGGCGCACTTGAGAAGGATTCGACTTTTCGGAGCTCGTTACACCCCATAGCTAGCTCAAGAACTCAGAATACATCCACCAAAGCAGGAGTAGGGTTTTACGCATCCTCGCGGCCCGAACCTGGATAAACGAACCGCGTGCTCTCTGTTAGACCCGCTCTTCTCTCAACCCCGTGCCCCGCAACCACAGTGGGGATTCTTGTGATCCCATAGGTGTCGTTTCCCACTGACATCCGTACTTGTGAACTTTGCAATGAACATGATCATTTCAATACCCAATGCAAATTGTTTCATGATCGTATCATGTCCAAAAATTGTGATGACTTGACTTCCCATGCACATCATAATGAACTTAGTTTGCTCTTGGGTGGTGAAGAAATGAAACGTATAACTAAGGATATTCCAAAATTTGCCCTTGATAGAGTTCTTCATTTTAATCTATAGGAAATTTATATGTATTGTGCGGTGAATTGCGTTGAAAATCCTTATATTGCCAATTACATAAAGAAAAGAAAACAAATAGAGGATGAAGAGAATACTAACGAAAGTGCAGAGACTTCCCAATATCCTCCTATTATTTCTTATGATGAATCAGGTAACGAGGAGGAGCCTTCTATTCAACCAATCTCATTAATAAGGAGATCCAAAAAGAGGATTGAACCCACACATGTGGTGAAGAAGAAGAAAAGATAAAGGAAGAGAGTTAAAAAGATATCTCCCCCAAATAATGTTGCTCCTATTATTGTTATGCCTCATGAAAATGAGGATGATGCACTTGATGATGATCTCGTTATGCCTATTGCTTGTTGTGATGATTATGATTGGGGAGATAATGGTACTTATTATTATCTTGAAAATCTTTTTGGCACTTGCTTGGAAGAATATGATAATAATGATTGCTATACTATTGGTGCTATCCATACAATTAATAATGAGAGTGATTATGCTTATGATATGAAAAGGCCCAAGCTTGGGGAAGCTATGTTTGATGAGGATGACATATTTGAGAATATATTTGCTGCAATTAATGTTTGTCCCATGCTTGGGGATGCTATGTTTAATGAAGATGATATTTTTAGCCTCTCAAGTTTTGATATGCAAAGTTGTTATGATGATAGCATGCCTTCTACCTATGATGATTGTATTGATGAAAGTGGGTTTGGAAGAGTGTCAACTTTAGGAAGTAGTGATCCCACAATATTGGAGGATGTTGAATCTTATAATATTTATGAAAGTGGATTTGGAGAGGTCATGACTTTATTTAGTGATGTATCCACTATTTCGGAAGAGGTTTCAATTGATTATGATGAGAACAAACTTGCTACTTATAATGATTATTGTGATGAAACTTATGCTATAAAGAGTAGTGATGATTATATTCATAGAACTTGTCATGATTATGAGTACCCTTTATCTAAACTTTACTCTTTTAATGTGGAAACAATTTATAGTATTCAAGTCTCTTATGACACTCCCACTATTCTGAATGAGAAGAATTTTGCTTATGTGGAGAGTAGTAAAATTTCTATGCAATTAGATCATGAAAAGAATGTTTTAGGTGCTGGTTATATTGTTGAATTCATTCATGATGCTACTGAAAATTATTATAAGGGAGGAACATATGCTTTTAGGATTTGCAATAATATCAAGTTTCCTCTCTATGTGCTTAAAGTTTTAAGTTTTGCTTGTTTTGCCTTCCTATGCTAGTTGATTGTTGTTTCCATAAGTTGTTCGCTCACAAAATCCCTATGCATAGGAAGTGGGTTAGACTTAAATGTGCTAGTCATATTCTTCATGATGCTCTCTTTATGTTTCAATTCTTATCTTTTATGTGAGCATCATTGGAATCATCATGCCTAGCTAGGGGCGTTAAACGTTAGCGCTTGTTGGGAGGCAACCCAATTTCATTTTAGTTTCTTGCTTTTTGGTTCTATTTAGTAATAAATAATCCATCTAGATTATGTTTAGATGTGGTTTTATGTTTTAATTAGTGTTTGTGCCAAGTAGAACCTTTGGGAAGACTTGGGTAAAGTCTTTATGATCATGCTATAAAAAACAGAAACTTTAGCGCTCACGAGATTAGCTAAAACTTTTTACTGGAGAGTGCAATTTAGTTGATTATTTTTGCAGATGATTACTAGACAAATTACTCAGGTCCACCAACTTATTTTAGAATTTTTGGAGTTCCAGAAGTTTGAGTTAGTTACAGATTACTACAGACTGTTCTGTTTTTTACAGATTCTGTTTTCATTGTGTTGCTTGCTTATTTTGATGAATCTATGGCTAGTAAAATAGTTTATAAACCATAGAGAAGTTGGAATACAGTAGGTTTAACACCAATTAAGGATAGTATAACCGCACCTAAAGTGAGCCCTCACAGCGATTTGGGTTTTCGGCCGCCCATTTCATGATCTGATCTTTCCTGGCCGTTAGATTTCTTGTGCAAAATCATCTATCCCGTAATTTGGGTAATCTGGCCCGGCTGTCCTGTGGGCTGCTGTTCCAGAGGCTGAAACGAAGCCCTCTGATGCATTGGGCCATCCACGAGCAGCCAGCCCATTCGAGCCGTGAAAGGAGGTCCGGTGCTGGGCTTGCGAGGCCATCTGTCTGTCTCCATGTCCATGGGCGTAGCGAACGACTTCCTTCCTCGGGGCGCACCCAATTCGCTCCTCCCTCACGAACCCTACCCCCCAAATCCGCCACACCCGTCACACCTCCCCAGCTTCCTCCTCCTCCCGGCGGATCCAAAGCGTGCGGGCGCGTAGGCGAGTTTCCCTGGCGACGACCTGCAGGCAAAGAGCGACCCCGTGGATCGGTCCTGCAGGTGCAGGAGAGAGAAGATGAGAGGGAGAGAGAAGGAATGAGAGGAGGCAGAAAGAGAGAAGAAAGAGGAGACGGAAGAAGGGCGGCGCGTCGGGAGATGGTCACCGGACGGTGTCGGCCTGCGCCAGTGAGGTCGGTTGCGACCTGGCGGTTGGTGCCGGCTCGGTTCACTCTTGATGCTTTTCTCTCTCTCTCCCATCTCGCGTTATTTACTTGCGCCGCTGCCGCCTCCTCAATTTCCGATGCTGCTGGACAAAAGAGGATCATCGTGCTGCTGGTGCTTAGATCCTTGGGAACGTCTCATCGTGTTCGTTGAGGGGGGAAGGGAACAGCAGCTGCACCAGGTGGCGTGCCTCGTCCATGCCGCATGGTGACCGAGATGCGGCCGCCCCAAGCTCTCTCGGTGTCGTCTCATCGTCTTTATCCACGAGGCACCCCTACATTGGGCCACGCTTCCCCATCTACCGGACTGGAATGGCCACCTGCTGGACGAGGTATCATGCTGCTATTTTCATATTGAGTTTCTTCCAATAAATGTATATTTTGTATTGGCTTTTTTGTTGCTATTTTCATTTAAACTAGAAGTTTATGCGAGGAAGGGGCTGTGTTGAAATGCATGAGTTTGTTTTCCTATTTTCTTTTCAACTGAAACCTTGTGTGAAGAAGGGGATATTCTGGAAGGCATGTAACTAACTCATGTATGAATGTGAGGTGCTACATATACATGCATATCTCTGTGAAGAACCTTACGCCTCCCTTGATCCAACTGGGAACATCACAATCAAATGGGATATCGGAACTGAAGGAGATCAGTTTGAATGGAGAACTGGTACAATACCTGATTCTTTTGCAAGGAGGATTGTGATTAAATTTAACATGATGCATTCCTATTTTCAGGTTTTCACTACAACTTTACTACATAGAAGAAGAATAACTAAGATCCCTTCTTTTTCCATATGCAGCAAAATGATCAATGAGAAGGTACAAATTACTATGCCCAGATTGCAGCTAAGGTGATATTTTCTCCTTTCCATTAGCTTTGGTTTTGGTCTTTTCTGTAGAACCGTGTCATAGTACATAGCTTTTATTTTGGTTCTTTGTATTTGAGAAAAGGTTATGAAAATCAAGATATGTTGAAGCAATGTGTTATCCCAAACTTTTTAAATAACGTTTGGAGATATATTTCGAGGCAATATTTACTTCTGTCTATTTATATGGGGGTTTTGTCCGTTTTAATTATTGCTCTAAACTGGAAATGATGGATTGAAGGTACTAAGCTTTCTTATGTTTATGTTTTTTTAATTTTACTTCATGTCAACAAGGAAACCAAATTACTCCCACCAGTTTCTGAACTCTTTGCTCGGTTATGGTTTGTTGCTTTGAAGAGTACTGCCACACTGTTAGGTCTTCAACATGTGGAATGCACCATGTGCTTCATCTGGAGTTGGCGTGATGTGAAACTTTGTATTGGAATACAGCAGAAAATAGTGTATGTATCTTATTTTAGATACTCGGTCTGGTTAGTTGTTTACATACACAGAACAAGAGGAGTGATCACTTTCTATTTGTTTTGCAATGTCCCTCCTACTGTAATCTTGGTATTATAATTCTCTATTTATTGGTATTTTATTTGTAGCTCCTTCTTACATTGTAAATTTGTAGAGAATCAGACAAAGCTTGGCAGTTAGCATGGCAACAGAGATTTCTTCAGTTCAATAAAATCGATGTTGTGCATGCTTATTTTAAAAAACTTAACCAGTAGTGGAGGATACATACCTACTCTTGATGCTTCGAATGTCCAGCAATCAATGAACACTACTGCAAGGGGAGAATACATTGTCTTGAGTGCTCTTCCCTGTGACAGTAGATTTTGTTAGAGAAAAAGGATGTCACGAGCTCATTATGATTTATCAAATCAAATGTCTACATTTTTTAAGTAAGTATGGCTTAAGTTGCTACTGTTCTGAAATATTAGTTCTCCTGATTATTCTGTCATCAATTTTGATAAGCACGGTTGTGTTGTTTCTTGTGTTATAATTTTGGGTATAAACATTTCAGAGGTCACACACAATAATATTTCATTTAGGTTCTTGAGGGACAATCAATCATATTATTATGCAATGATGGAACATTTATTAAATTTTTTTTGTTCTTTTGTTTGTTTGTACGTATGCTAACTACTCTCTCTGTAAATTAATATAAGAGCGTTTAAATCATTAAAATAGTGATCTAAACGCTCTTATATTAGTTTACGGAGGGAGTACTAAATAAAAAGGCATTCATTATTTTTATGGTTTTGATACAATTTTTTTATCATCTGAATTGTTTTCCCCATCATGTGTGCCATTTTGTCTTGCGCTTTGAATTTCTAACTATTTGAAGTTTATATTTATGTTTGCTCTACATGCCGACATTGAGCACTTTGAAAGCGAACAAAATATTTAACTCTTTCCACACATTCTTGTACATTTGTAATATCTAGGAGTTAGTCTAAAAAAATATGTCGTAATTAACAAAGGCCTCTCATTGTTTACTTTTTTAATCATGCACATCAACAAGATGATATGTCTCATTTTTTTATAAATCCACAAGTTAATGAAAGGGAAGAATGTTCTTGACTTCACAATGTTGGTCCTTTTGAAGTCATAATTTTGATTAGATGACAGAAAAGGTCAACACTTAATATGTTATCATTGTAGTTACCATTTGGTAATTAACTCCATGTCATAGTTGTGGTCATCATTTGTATGATTTTCCACTTTTATGGTATATCCAAACTTTTTAAGCAAACATGCCTCATTGTGTGTGTGACTTTATATATGCACTATTATACGGACAATACATGTTTTATCACAAGTTACTGCAGTTCCAAATTTCTCAAATAATTTGATGCCTCCATGATCTGTAATTATTAAAAATAAGATCAACTATATGTTTTTACAAAACATTGCAAACCTCTATCATCCAACATTCCTAATAGACGGGCGCGGCAACGCGCGCCATTGATGATCTAGTATAAATAAAGAATGAGTTCATTACAGTACCATGAAGTTGTGTTTTGTTTTCTTTCACTAACGGAGCTTATGAGTTATCTGTTAAGTTTTGTGTTGTGAAGTTTTCATGTTTTGGGTAAAGATTCGATGGACTATGAAATAAGGAGTGGCAAGAGCCAAAGCTTGGGGATTCCCAAGGCACCCCAAGGTAATATTCAAGGATAACCAAGCATCTAAGCTTGGGGATGCCCTGGAAGGCATCCCCTCTTTCGTCTTTATTCATCGGTAACTTTACTTGGAGCTATATTTGTATTCACCGCATGATATGTGTTTTGCTTGGAGGGTCATTTTATTTTATTTTGTTTTGCTTGCTGTTTGAATAAAGTATCAAGATCTGAAATTCTTAAATGTTAGAGAGTCTTCACATGGTTACATAATTATTCGACTACTCATTGATCTTCACTTATATCTTTCGGAGTAGTTTGTCGTTTGCTCTAGTGCTTCACTTATATATTTTAGAGCACGGTGGTGGATTTGTTGTATAGAAACTATTGATCTCTCATGCTTCACTTAGATTATTTTGAGAGTCTTAAATTGATGGAACACAAACTAGCGAGATGCGAATTCGTGCGTGTAGGCTGCCCGATCTTTCACGGTGATGCTCGATCAACAATTCCTTCTCGCAACCTCCAAGAATAATTCTCACCCGCGTATGAAAAATACACGAACAAAAAAATAATGATCCCCTTGGATCAGCACGTAGGCGTCGATGTGATGATCAACCCTCCGTCGCTAGTAATTTCCTCGATGGGAAAATCATAGATAATACACAGGATATGGTCGTCTGCGACTCAGACGTTTTTCTGTATATTTCATAACTCCCAAATAAACTCAAAACTGTTCCGTACATGGCCGAAGCCTCTGCCTTTTTATATGGCGCACTGTAACCTGGACTCCTAGTCTCTCACGTCATGTGCTAATGGTAACTAATAAAAGGATCCTAACTAGAAAAAGAAAACAACCCACGTACCATGCAAGTTATTAGCTAACAAACCAAAGTAGGACTACCAACAAATATTCATTAGGATTCTTCCTATCATAAGTTGAAACGGCGGCGTGCGAAAATTGGGCTCTACTGAAGCTAGCGCTGGCTCCTCCTTGATCCGCAGTATTTTCTTATAATGGGGCCCATGCAATTTCCTTTTCCTTTTGTTTTGAAATCTACCTTGATTTCTTGCTATCTCATGTGTGCCTGACTTTCCTTTATCACTTTTTGGCTTGAACTTGATCGCACACCTCTATATGTCTTCATGTGTACAGGACCATGCACCCACGTGCCAATCTTTCTTGAATTCAATAAACGTGTCATATAATTGTTCTTTGGTCCGTTCATTACAAAACTAATTAGCGGTCCACATAATTGGCGCATACGACTATCATTTTCCTCATGAAATCAAACCTCATGCATGGCATTATTTTTCACAACCTTTTCATGGTTTGACTCCTTAACAGGCTCAGCATCAGTAACATCAACAATCAACGGTTTCATGGCCGCATCATAAATAGCATGGTAATTGCTTGAATAATCCTAATATGCTAAGCATAAATGATTTGTAAGAATTCTTATGAGTATGTTGAATACTAAGAGAAGTTTGATGCTTGATGATTGTTTTGAGATATGGAGGTGATAATATCAAAGTCGTGCTAGTTGAGTAGTTGTGAATTTGAGAAATGCTTGTGTTGAAGTTTGCAAGTCCCGTAGCATGCACGTATGATAAATGTTATGGAACAAATTTGAAAGATGAGGTGTTCTTTGATTGTCTTCCTTATGAGTGGCGGTCGGGGACAAGCGATGGTCTTTTCCTACCAATCTATCCCCCTAGGAGCATGCGCGTAGTGCTTGGTTTTTGATGACTTGTAGATTTTTGCAATAAGAATGTGAGTTCTTTATGACTAATGTTGAGTTCATGGATTATACGCACTCTCACCCTTCCATCATTGCTAGCCTCTTCGGTATCGTGCATTGCCCTTTCTCACATTGAGAGTTGGTGCAAACTTTGCTGGTGCATCCAAACCCCGTGATATGATACGCTCTTTCACACATAAACCTCCTTATATCTTCCTCAAAACAGCCACCATACCTACCTATTATGGCATTTCCATAGCCATTCCGAGATATATTGCCATGCAACTTTCCACCATTCTGTTCATTATGACACATTCATCATTGTCATATTGCTAGCATGATCATGTAGTTGACATAGTATTTGTGGCAAAGCCACCGTTCATAATTCTTTCATACATGCAATCTTGATTCATTGCATATCCCGATACACCGCCGGAGGCATTCATATAGAGTCATACTATGTTCTAGTATCGAGTTGTAATCGTTGAGTTGTAAATAAAAAGAAGTGTGATGATCATCATTTAATAGAGCATTGTCCAATAAAAAAAGAGAAAGGCCAAAGAAAAAAAAAGAAGGCCCAAAAAATGAAAAAAAGAAAATAAAAAGGGGCAATGCTACTATCCTTTTTCCACACTTGTGCCTCAAAGTAGCACCATAATCTTCATGCTAGAGAGTCTCTTGTTTTGTCATTTTCATATACTAGTGGGAATTTTTCATTATAGAACTTGGCTTGTATATTCCAACGATGGGCTTCCTCAAATGCCCTAGGTCTTCGTGAGCAAGCAAGTTGGATGCACACCCACTTAGTTTCTTTTTGTTGAGCTTTCATACACTTATAGCTCTAGTGCGTCTATTGCATGGCAATCCCTACTCCTTGCATTAACATCAATCGATGGGCATCTCCATAGCCCATTGATTAGCCTCGTTGATGTGAGACCTTCTCCCTTTTTATCTTCTCCATATAATCCCCATCATCATATTCTATTCCACCCATAGTGCTATATCCATGGCTCACAATCATGTATTGCGTGAAAGTTTATGAGTTTGAGATTACTAAAGTATGAAACAATTGCTTGGCTTGTCATCGGGGTTGTGCATGATGAGAGCATTCTTGTGTGACGAAAATGGAGCATGACTAAACTATATGATTTTGTAGGGATGAACTTTCTTTGGCCATGTTATTTTGAGAAGACATAATTGCTTTGTTAGTATGCTTGAAGTATTATTATGTTTATGTCAATATGAACTTTTGTCTTGAATCATTCGGATCTGAATATTCATATCACAATTAAGAAGAATTACATTGAAATTATGCCAACTAGCATTCCACATCAAAAAATATCTTTTTTATCATTTACCTACTCGAGGACGAGCAGGAATTAAGCTTGGGGATGCTTGATACGTATCCAACGTATCTATAATTTTTGATTGCTCCATGCTATATTATCTACTGTTTTGGACAATATTGTGCTTTATTATCCACTTTTATATTATTTTTGGGACTAACCTATTAACCGGAGGCCCAGCCCAGAATTGCTGTTTTTTTTGCCTATTTTAGTGTTTCGAAGAAAAGGAATATCAGACGGAGTCGTAACGGAATGAAATCAACTAGTGAAGTTATTTTTGGAAGGAAAGCTACCGGAAAAGCTTGGAGTACACGTCAGGAAAGGAACGAGGGAGCCACGAGGGTGGGGGGCCCGTCCACCCCCCTAGGGCGCGCCCCCTGCCTCATGGGCCCCTCGTGGCTCCCGTGACGTACTTCTTCCGCTTATATAACTCCATATACCCTAAAACTTCCAGAGAGGAGAATAGATCTGGAGTTCCGCCGCCTCAAGCCTCTGTAGCCACCAAAAGTCAATCGGGACCCTATTCTGGCACCCTGCCGACGGGGGAAACCCTCACCGGTGGCCATCTTCATCATCCCGGCGCTCTCCATGACGAGGAGGGAGTAGTTCACCCTCGGGGCTGATGGTATGTACCAGTAGCTATGTGTTTGATCTCTCTCTCTGTCTATCTCTCTCTCTCTCTCTCTCTCTTGTTTTCTTGATTTCGCACGATCTTGATGTATCGCGAGCTTTGCTATTATAGTTGGATCTTATGTTTCTTCTCTCCCTCTACTCTCTTGTAATGGATTGAGTGTTCCCTTTGAAGTAATCTTATCGGATTGAGTCTTTAATGATTTGAGAACACTTGATGTATGTCTTGCCGTGCATATCTGTGGTGACAATGGGATATCACATGATTCACTTGATGTATGTTTTGGTAATCAACTTGCGGGTTCCGCCCATGAACCTATGCATAGGGGTTGGACCATGTTTTCGTCTTGATTCTCCGGTAGAAACTTTGGGACACTCTTTGAAGAACTTTGTGTTGGATTGAATAGATGAATCTGAGATTGTGTGATGCATATCATATAATCATACCCACGGTTACTTGAGGTGACATTGGAGTATCTAGGTGACATTAGGGTTTTGGTTGATTTGTGTCTTAAGGTGTTATTCTAGTACGAACTCTAGGGCTGTTTGTGACACTTATAGGAATAGCCCAACGGATTGATTGGAAATAATAACTTTGAGGTGGTTTCGAACCCTACCATAATCTATTCGTTTGTTCTCCGCTATTAGTGACTTTGGAGTGACTCTTTGTTGCATGTTGAGGGATAGTTATATGATCCAACTATGTTATTATTGTTGAGACAACTTGCACTAGTGAAAGTATGAACCCTAGGCCTTATTTCCTAGCATTGCAATACCGTTTACGCTCACTTTTATCGTTAGTTACCCTGTTGTTTTTATATTTTCAGATTACAAAAACCTATATCTACCATCCATATTGCACTTGTATCACCATCTCTTCGCCGACTAGTGCACCTATACAATTTACCATTGTATTGGGTGTGTTGGGGACACAAGAGACTCTTTGTTATTTGGTTCCAGGGTTGTTTGAGAGAGACCATCTTCATCCTACACCTCCTATGGATTGATAAACCTTAGGTCATCCACTTGAGGGAAATTTGCTACTGTCCTACAAACCTCTGCACTTGGAGGCCCAACAACGTCTACAAGGAGAAGGTTGCGTAGTAGACATCAGTTCCCGGTTACGTTGGGTGGTCGGGGCCGAGCGATGCACGTTTCTCTCGTACATGCACGTGCATGGGTGCGAGGCGTTGGGCTCTAACTGAACCCAAGCGATTGCATTCCAGGCTACACGTTACTGAACCCGAGCGATCGATCGATGGCTGTTAACTGAACCCGATCGAGCGATTCCTTCGCTACTGCTGCTAACTGAAGCCGATCAATGCTGCCTCTAGATGAACAGTGAGCGTTGCTGAGGGGGTTTGGATGAACAGTTCCCGGTGGGGGTGGATGAACAGGACCCCGTGGTTTTGCCTCTAGATGAACAGGACCTCGATCGATCGAGCCGTTTGGGGCTGGATGAATAGGACCCCGTGGAGGGTTGGATGAACAAGACCACCCCGTGGAGGGCTGGATGAACAGTAGATGATGGAGGGCTGGATGAACAGTAGCCCGTGAAAGGGCCGTGGAGAGGGCTGGTTGAACAGTAGCCGGTGGAGTAGCGCGCGGTGGAGGCTTGATGAACAGGAGCCCGTGGAGAGGGCTGGTTGAACAGTAGCCGGTGGAGTAGCGCGCGGTGGAGGCTTGATGAACAGGAGCCCGTGGATGAACAATCACAGGTGGAGGCTGGAGGAGGTCGACGGTGGATGAACAGTAGCCCGTGGAGGCTAGAGGGGGTCGATGGTGGAGATGAATAGTATCCCATGGAGTCCCGTTTTGTGGTACGCCACACCCCTCCCGATGAACAGGGCCCCCGTTTTGATCGTAGTGCTCCAACACAAGTACGTTTCCTCTGTTTTGCGGTAAGCCACACCCCTCCCGATGAACAGGACCCCCATTTCGACCGTAGCGCTCCAACACAAGTTCGTTTCCTCCGTTTAGCGGTATGCCACACCCCTCCCGACCAACAGGACCCCCGTTTCGACCGTAGGAGGTCCGTTTCCTCCGTTTTGCGGTACGCCAGACCCCTCCCGATGAACAGGATCCCGTTTCGAACGTGGCCGGTCAAACACAAGGCCGTTTCCTCCGTTCTGCGGTACGCCAGGCCTCTTTTCCATCGGTTGTTCCGTCCAAGCCCTCCCGATGAACACGACGACGCATTCTGTTCCGACCCAGCCGGTTGGCTCCCCATGAACACGACGTTGTTTCTCCGTCCCGAACCTACCATGTACACGAGCCCTGGCCGTACGTATGCGCGAGTAGGCGTTCGAGACCCTGCCCGTATGTACGTACATGGACGTATTTTCTTTCTTGCACACTGGCCGCTGTACGTACGTGTACATGCTACATGCGCGCCTCTACTACGACACGTGCACGCCTCTACATCAACCAGTATGTACGTACACGTTTGCAACCAGAATGACAACGCAACATGCGCTTCGACCAGGTCAGTCCCAACTATCAGACACTTACTTGCCTGCGAAGATGTAGCTGGTGGGTCCCAGCAGTCAGGGGGGCGAATCGTTTTTTTTTCCGGACACAATTCCTTGCGTGCGAAGATGTAGCTGGTGGGTCCCAGCAGTCAGGGGGTAACGTTTTTTCACAAAATACGGTGGCCCATCTGGTGGGTCCCTGCTGTCAGGTGGAGGAACAATTATTTTGCGCGTAATAAGGAGGCACTTCCTTGTTGCGGCCGTGGACCCAGCTGTCAGCCTCTCCATGTACAGTACTCTTCCGATGGAAGTCATTGCTTGACCACGTTGACCGCGCCGCGCCGAGAGCGCCAGGGCGATGGACGACGGCAAGGCCTAGGAAGGGGACGACGCGGAGCCGGGGAACACGCGGCAGTGGAAGCCCGCGCGGAGAGGAGTACGAGGATTCACTGGTTCGGCTGCGGTGTGAGGCTGTCGTCGCCGCACGGCCTGGCCAGCGTGGGAATAGTAGGGGGCGGTGAGGCCTCCGCGACAGCACAGCGGGCCACGGGAGGCAGGAGCATGTGGCACGACCGGCGCTGCTTTGGGTGGCTGGAGCAAGAAGACCAGAGGTTGAAGAAGCACTACGGCCGTTGGATGGACATCGTACGGTCACTGGAGCTAGAATCGTTCATATTGACTAAGTTGACAAAGCACTCCATCCCCGTCAACTTAGTAGGCCCACAAGTCAGCCACCCACCAAGGTGGGTCCCAACTAGCAGGGGGAGTATTAATTTTTTTGTGCGTAATAAAGAGGCACTTCCGGTGGGTCCGAGCTGACAGCGGGGGGAACGTTTTTTTCATGAAATACGGTGGCCCGTCCAATGGGTCCCAGCAGTCAGGGGGGAATTTTTTTTCCAAATACGATGGCCCGTCCGGTGGGTCCCTGCTGTCAGGTGGAGGACTAATTATTTTGCACGTAATAAGGAGGCACTTCCTTGCGGCCGCCGTGGACCCAACTGTCAGCCTCTCCACGTACAGTATTCTTCCAATGGAAGTCGTTCCTTGACCATGTTGACCACGCCACGCCGAGAGCACCAGGGCGGTGGAGGACGGCGAGGCCTAGGAAGGGGACGACGCGGAGCCGGGGAAGACGCGACAGTGGAAGCCTGCGCGGAGAGGAGTACGAGGGTTCACTAGTTCGGCTGCGGTGTGAGCCTGTCGTCGCCATAGAATAATAGGGGGTGTGGGTGAGTAGAGAGATGGCCTGGCCAGTGGTGGGAGTAGTAGGGGGCGGTGAGGCCTCCGCGACATCACAGCCGGCCATGGGAGGTAGGAGCACGCGGCACCACATGCGCTGGTTCGGGCAGCTGGAGCAAGAAGACCAGAGGTTGAAGAAGCACTACGACCGTTGGATGGACATCGTACGGTCACTGGAGCTAGAATCGTTCATATTGACTAAGTTGACAAAGCCCTCCGTCCTCGTCAACTTAGTAGGCCCACAAATCAGCCTCCCACCAAGGTGGGTCCCAGCTAGCAGGGGGAGTATTCATTTTTTCTGCATAATAAGGAGGCACTTCCTGTGGGTCCAAGCTGACACCGGGGGGAACGTTTTTTCTGCGAAATACGGTGACCCGTCCGATGGGTCCCAGCTGTCAGGGGGAAACATTTTTTTTTTGAAAAGTACGGTGCCCCTTCCGGTGGGTCCCTACTGTTAGGTGGAGGAATCATTATTTGCCGCGTAATAAAGATACACTTCCTTGCTGCGGCTGTGGACCCAGCTGTCAGCCTCTCCACGTACAGTATTCTTCCAATGGAAGTCGTTCCTTGACCATGTTGACCACGCCACGCCGAGAGCACCAGGGCGGTGGAGGACGGCAAGGCCTAGGAAGGGGACGACGCAGAGCCGGGGAAGACGCGACAGTGGAAGCCCGCGCGGAGAGGAGGACGAGGTTTCACTAGTTCGGCTGCGGTGTGAGCCTGTCGTCGCCGTAGAATAACAGGGGGTG
Organism: Aegilops umbellulata; assembly: GCA_032464435.1. NCBI lineage: Eukaryota > Viridiplantae > Streptophyta > Magnoliopsida > Poales > Poaceae > Aegilops > Aegilops umbellulata. The sequence continues at coordinate 509,414,557 of CP136055.1, forward strand.
TGGGTGAGTAGAGAGATGGCCTGGCCAATGGTGGGAGTAGTAGGGGGCGGTGAGGCCTCCGCGACATCACAGCCGGCCACGGGAGGCAGGAGCACGCGGCACGACCGGCGCTGGTTTGGGCGGCTGGAGCAAGAAGACCAGAGGTTGAAGAAGCACTATGACCGTTGGATGGACATCGTACGGTCACTGGAGCTAGAATCGTTCATATTGACTAAGTTGACAAAGCCCTCCGTCCTCGTCAACTTAGTAGGCCCACAAATCAGCCTCCCACCAAGGTGGGTGCCAGCTAGCAGGGGGAGTATTCATTTTTTCTGCATAATAAGGAGGCACTTCCGGTGGGTCCGAGATGACACCGGAGGGAACATTTTTTCTGCGAAATACGGTGACCCGTCCGATGGGTCCCAGCAGTCAGGGGGAAACGTTTTTTTTTGCAAAATACAGTGCCCCGTCTGGTGGGTCCCTACTGTTAGGTGGAGGAATCATTATTTGCCGCATAATAAAGATACACTTCCTTGCTGCGGCTGTGGACCCAGCTGTCAGCCTCTCCACGTATAGTACACTTCCGATGGAAGTCGTTCCTTGACCACGTTGACCACGCCATGTGCCGTTGCATGCATGCGTCCATGGGCTTGGTGCGTCCCCACTGTCAGCCTCTCATGTATAGTCATCTTCCGATGACTCTCGGTTGTTGACCACGTTGACCACACCGTGCCGAGCGCACCAAAGGTCGGTGGACGACAGCGAGGCCCCAGACTGGAACGACCCAGAGATGGGGAAGACGGGGCAGTGGAGTCGCAGATGGATAGGAGTGGGAAACTTGACTGGTTCGGGTGCGCGACAGCACAGCCGCAGTGTCGCCCATGGGAGACAGGAGCAAGAACAGAGGTTGAAGAAGGAGCATGGGTGTTGGATTAACATCCAACGGTCCAGCTGCTAGAATCATTTATTGATTAAGTTGACAAAGCCTTGCATACACGTCCGCTTAGTAGACCAACAAGTCAGCCACCAAATCTGATGGGTCCCAGCTGTCAACGGGAGGAATAATTTTTTCGCATAACAAGGAGGCACTTCCTTCTGTGCGAAGATACAACCGGTGGGTCCCAGCTGTCAGGTGGAGGAAACATTTTTTTCAGCTTAACAAGGAGGAACTTTCCTTCCGTGCGACCATGGACCTCGTGGGTCCCAGCCATCTGGCTGTCCATGTACAGTCCTCTTATGATGACTCTCGTTTGTTAACCACGGCGCATCGAGCGCAGCGAGGCGGTGGACGACTGCGAGGCCCCAGACAGGAATGACTCGGAGATGGGAAGACGCGGCAGTGGAGTCGCAGATTGAGTGGAGGAGAAGGGTTATAACTGGTTCTGGTGCGGCCTGGGGCTGCAGTCGATGGAGAATAACAGGAGGTGTGGAGGGGTAGAGGGATAGCCTGGCCGGCGGTGGGGTAGCGCTTCGCAGCGATGCGTGCTAAGCAGAGCCGCTAGCCGCCGAAGGCCGGACCAGGCGGTCCCGGCGAGACTGGAGGAAGAAGATGAGAGATTGAAGGTGCATGCCGACCAAGTTGACAACGCCCTGCGTAGGCTTCGACCTATTGGCCCACATGTCAGCTTGGAAAAATGTGGCATATATTTAACCCATGTTTTCTAGAATGGACAGTCCATTTGCAGGGCTGGGTGAACAAATAATTTCGCGTCAATGCGACCCATTTATATTATCTAAGAAATCCCAGCCCATTTGCACTTCCTTCAAATACACGAATTAGCTGGGCTCGTTATACATATAATATTATGTTAGTAGGAGCAATTAATATCAAAAATAAACCGGAGAGGCACATTTTTTATATACATAATTAACAAATTAGCGGGTTATTGCTCAAAATAAAAATGAGCGCGTTATTATTACATTGGTCCTTAAAATCTTCGCAAGCTTTTGTACGCAATCACCAGGATTTTCCTTGCGTCTGAGTCAAAAACAACCAGGATTTTCCTTGCCAACTTCTGTTAATCATTTACTTTTATAAGTTAATAACACGTGGGATGTTTTTATAATGTATATATAAGTCTCTATAAAATATATGGTAATAGTAATAATATAAATATATATAATGTGGTTAAAAAAATACATTGGGCTGCCGATCTTTAAGAAAAAGCCCATAGGCCAGTATGGACCTCAAAAAATAAGTTGAAACCACTGTCACCGTATGTCATGGGCTACGCATGTTAAAATGGAAAACCTATGCCTAGCTGATACTTGTTCGACCTCTGGAAAAAAATTGATACCAGATCCCCGAGCGAACTGGATTATAGAGGGGGCCGGCGGCACGACTGAAGAAGCACATCAGGAGAGATTTTTTTTGCTCAGTGGATGGCTCTCGATGGAGTTTTTTTACTTGCCTCTGCACCATACAACTTGTATTTTTAGCCTCCCAGTCCGTGGTGTACCAGTAGCCCACTTGTTGGGTGGGCCAACCTACAGAAACCAGCACTCGATTTTTCATCAAGCCCCAAAAACAACGCAGTACTATGTTTGTTTTGAGGCTGAAAACATTATGGCAGGGCTTGAGCTGGGTAGGGGGCAAGACAGAGCCAAAAGATTAAAAAGAGTTGATGCACCGTTGCTACCCTAACAAAGCAGGTTCAATTATTCTCGGGAAGAAGGTGTGCCGTTGACACCCACACGTCACATACCCCACACTGGCATACTAACAAGTTCACACACAAGCACAACAGAAAAGGTAAACATTTGTATCAAACTCAGGTTCACACGACACGTTCATATTCATAGCCAACATTCACTATCAACAACTCAAAAGATTCATATATACACAAGTTCAGCATGTCTATGGATCCAACTGATTGATAGATCACACAACAATATTCATAGATAATTCACAAAAATATTCAGATATACACATGTTCAGTATGTTTATGCATTCAAATGATTGAGATCACAGCCAATATGATCCATAGACGAACTTTAATTACCTAGGGTGCAGACTGGTAAATGGTGTTCAGTTGGAGGTACTTCTTGCTAACATTAATGCTTGTACGAGTAAACTTTTGAGTACATAAGAGGTAGCACAGACAATCTGAACTTTGCTTGTAGGTTTATCCTCAAATAGTGGCCTCGTGTCGAGGGAGGTTTGAGCAACTTGGCCACTACTTTCATCCAACTAGTTTACTGGCTCATCTTGGTCCTGCAGCTCGCCAAAATTCTACATTGCAGACTTGTAAATGGTGTTCAGTTGGAGCTACTACTTGCTAAAATTAATGCTTGTACGAGTAAACTTTCGAGTACATAAGAGGCAGCACAGACAGTCTGAACTTTGCTTGTAGGTCTATCCTCAAATAGTGGCCTCGTGCCGAGGGAGGTTTGAGCAACTTGGCCACTACTTTCATCCAACTAGTTTACTGGCTCATCTTGGTCCTGTAACTCGCCAAAATTCTACATTGCAGACGAGAAAGGAGGCGGTTGAGAAAATGAACCACCCAAATATTTTGTGCAGTTCAACTGAAATGGAGCATCCCTAGTGTGCAGACTGATTAAGTGCCAGATGAATATATGCGTCAACCAACTTGTGTGGAATCTTTAGACTCCTTGCCATATAGTTCGCTACCATATGTGCCGATAACCAAAACGCACAAGTTGGGACCAAAGACTGGACTGCGTTTTTCTGGGCTATGCGCCAAGCAATATTTTTGGCGTTCACTCTCCTAATACTTGGAGTTTGACAATTGGTTGACGCCGGTTGATACTCGAATGAATATAGGCAGTTCTTCTTGTCAACATCGATGCTTGTCTGAGTGAACTTTGGAATACATAGCAGCCGCATAACTACCTGTCCATCTGAAATCACCGGATGTAATGATTTGCCTACGAGTTCAGGCTCCAAGTTACTCCTTTATGATATCGAAAAACAGTAGCACAATACCAAACTACCAATACATATGACAAGCACAATAATCAGGATAAAGACCAGTACCAACCTGTGTGAGGTAGCATATCAATTACTATTTCCTTTGACTGGAAGCTGAGATAAGCCAAGTGACTGATGATGACCCACAAGTATAGGGGATCTATCGTAGTCCTTTAGATAAGTCAGAGTGTCGAACCCAACGAGGAGCAGAAGGAAATGATAAGCAGTTTTCAGAAAGGTATTATCGGCAAGCACTGAAATTATAGGTAACAGATAGTTTTGTGATAAGACAATTTGTAACGAGCAACAAGCAACAAAAGTAAATAAAGTGCAGCAAGGTGGCCCAATCCTTTTTGTAGCAAAGGACAAGCCTGGACAAACTCTTATACAATGAAAAGCGCTCCCGAGGACACATGGGAATTATCGTCAAGCTAGTTTTCATCACATTCATATGATTCGCGTTCGGTACTTTGATAATTTGATATGTGGGTGGACCAGTGCTTGGGTGCTGTCCTTACTTGGACAAGCATCCCACTTATTATTAACTCCTATTGCAAGCATCCGCAACTACAAAAGAAGTATTATGGTAAACCTAACCACAACATGAAACATATGGATCCAAATCAGCCCCTTACGAAGCAATGCATAAACTAGGGTTTAAGCTTCTGTCACTCTAGCAACCCATCATCTACTTATTACTTCCCAATGCCTTCCTCTAGGCACAAACAATGGTGAAGTGTCATGTAGTCAACGTTCACATAACACCACTAGAGGAGAGACAACATACATCTCATCAAAATATCGAACGAATACCAAATTCACATGACTACTAATAGCAAGACTTCTCCCATGTCCTCAGGAACAAACATAACTACTCACAAAGCATATTCATATTCATAATCAGAGGAGTATTAATATGCATATATGATCTGAACATATGATCTTCCACCAAATAAACCAACTAGCATCAACTACAAGGAGTAATCAACACTACTAGCAACCTACAGGTACCAATCCCAGAATTAGAGACAAGAATTGGATACAATAGATGAACTAGGGTTTGAGAGGAGATGGTGCTGGTGAAGATGTTGATGGAGATTGGCCCTCTCCCGATGAGGAGCGTTGGTGATGATGATGGCGATGATTTGCCCCTCCCGGAGGGAAGTGTCCCCGGCAGAACAGCTCTGCCGTAGCCCTAGATTGGTTCTGTTAAGGTTCCGCCTCGTGGCGGCGGAGTCTCGTCCCGAAAGCTTGCTTCTGATTTTTCTTCTGACGAAAGACTTCATATAGCAGAAGATGGGCACCGGAGGGCCAACAGGGGGCCCATGAGGCAGGGAGGCGCGCCCAAGGGGGTAGGGCACGCCCCCCCCTTGTGGCCAGGGTGTGGGCCCCCTCTGGTATATCTTCCGCTCAATATTTTTTAATATTTCCAAAAATAACTTTCGGGGAGTTTCTGGACTTTTGGAGTTGTGCAGAATTGGTCTCTAATATTTGCTCCTTTTCCAGCCCAGAATTCCAGCTGCTGGCATTCTCCCTCCTTGTGTAAACCTTGTAAAATAAGAGAGAATAGGCATAAGTATTGTGACATAATGTGTAATAACAGCCCATAATGCAATAAATATCGATATAAAAGCATGACGCAAAATGGACGTATCAACTGACAGCAAAGGAAGAATGCAAGCCGAGATTAGCGACTAACAGGAAAGGAAGGAAGCTGTCAAGGCAATGAAGCACCCAAAGTTTTTGTGTAGTTCCACCAGAATAGAGCATCCCTGTTGGCACATATATTGAGAGAGTGAGATTACTGTAATAGTGGGACTAGTTGATGAAACATACACTACCAAATATAAGCACACTCATTATCTTAATGGGTATAGTTAGCATTCCCTCCCAGCTCCACCACATGATTCACCTCCATAGACAAACATACACACGTACATGATTCAGCATAGGGTGCTACTAAAGATTTGTTTAACTCCGACAGGAAAACTAGGCAGCAATAAATTAGTGGTACTTAAGTACAACTAATTTATTAAGTAAGACAACAGAAGTGGAAGGGCTCCCTGGAGGATCGTCTCACATGTAAGGTAGTCGTTGTCGGAGCCCTTGAATGGCCTCGACTGAGGCCTCTGGCTTCAGCAAGATCGCCTTGGCACTGTTTACTCTTCTTCTTCTTCCTCTTCATGCTCTGTTTCTTATTCTCCTCACCAGTTGGTGAAACCAAGTACATGATTGGCCTTGTATTTCAGAATTGGTTTTCTAAGTGAGGGAGTACAAGTGTACTAGTAAAAAATAGCATTATTTTCTGATGGCAGTCACAAAATAGAGATGAACACATGCATTAAATATCATTCTTACCTAAAGGAAGGTTATGGTGCCAATATGGATGATGAGGATTGGAACACAGATCTCCCTTTGTGCAGCTCCACTGAAATGAACCAACTGTTCCATTCTGACATTCCAGTTAAACAGCACAAAAGTCACTTCTTTTAAGAAGATTTTTGTGCAGTGCACCAAAAGGTCACAACAACAACCATGTGAAATGGATATCCCAGTTTTCACAAAAAGCTATAGAGGAAACAGTCAGAGTCTCAAACAATTACAGGCAAAAACATTTGGCTAAACTTGCCATGGCTTATAAAAGTTGCATGGCTTCATTTTTATCAGGGGCATTAGATTAAGAACAGCTAAATATTTGGTATAAGGGCATGGGACAGTGGGTGCACCAGCAGTCCAGCACCATGTACCTAAACAGGGGCATAAAGTGGTGATTCATAGTTTGTTGCCCCGAGAAACAAACATCCAAGAAACATATCTGGGTTGGTCTCATTTTTGTTCACTCTAGCCACCTACTCCTATGTGTGGATAGCAAATCTAGTCCTGGTCATACCACTGTGTATAGCGTTACCCCTATATTTCCCTTTTCGACCAAGAGACCAGTTGGATGACCAGTCTGTACTACTTTCACCCCCTTTCCTTCCTGTTTGTACCATGTCTGATGTACTACATACTAAATTCCCCCACCCCCACTTTATTTCTTGTTTGAACCAAGTACAAGATTCGACTCCATGAAGTAGCTTTACCTCTAAAAATAGAAGAAAAAAATGTGACGTTGGACCATCCGATCTAGAGGGGATGAGAGGTAGAAAATGATGCACATGCAGCAACGTAGCAAGCTGGGGAAGTACAGCTAAGGCGGTTTCGAAGGAAGATATACCTGAAGGTCGTCGGGATGTGGATAGGTGGGCGGCGGGAGGCCGGATCCGCCCACACTAGGGCAACGTTGAAGGGATCGAAGGACCTCCTGCGCCGGCGCTCGGCTAGAGATAACGGTGCGGCCGGCAGTGGGTCTCCTCCCTTGCTGTCGACGATGGCCTAAACGCTGCCCCTCCTCCCCTTCACCGGTTTAGGGGGTACGTCCGGATCTGTAACTAGCGGGGAGGATAGAAAGACAGTGTTTTTTGAAGGGAGAAAGACAGTGTTACCACCCCTATCTTGTTTAGATCTGGAGAGGATGAGAGTGTGTGAATAGAGCAACCCTAGCAAGCAAGCGCGGAGGCTCCGGCATATATATACGTAGTGGGGTAGTTTTCCTTTTTCACTCCATCAAAACAATCGTTTAAAATTGTGTACTACGTGCCAGGTCGCCGTTTTTCTAGTTGTTGATTGTTTTTTGAGATAGCTACCTGCTTGTTCCAAGTGATGTTATGATGTTCTAGGTCGCACTTTGTATCGTTCAAGTCTGGTAGAAGTCCCTGCATTAAATGAACAACCACCCCCTTGTAAAAATTGTGAACAAGCCCACGGCTAAAATTATCGGAAACGTGGGTTGCCCCCAACATGCATTATTATTTTATATTTTCTACTCCCTCCATTCCTAAATATGTCTTTTTTATTATCCACACCTAAGACAAGAATTTTTTTATTAGCAGTGAACCCCACATGTCATAGACACAAAAAGTGTGGCAAGATTCCCTTAGGCAAGCCAACGTGTGTCTAAAAATTTGAGCAACTGAAGTTAGGCAAGTGTGGTAAGTGTGGGAAAAATAATGTGGAAACATAAGACAAACATAGTCACAATCCAAACAGACCCATAATTTTTTGTGACATGCATGAAAATTTGGTTAGTTAAATTTATAGTCAAAAGTTGGCAAGCTGCATCAAATCAACACATGCAAGTATCAAAAGGGAAGTCACGACATGAATGCATGTGTTGTACTCCCTCCGTTTCCAAATATAAGTCTTTTTAGAGCTTGCAACAAGTGACTACATACGAAGCAAAATATGTCTACATACATCTGTATGTTGTAGTCCATTTGAAATGTGTAAAAAGACTTATATCAAGTGCAGTGCTTTGATGTGTCGCGTCAACTCGTACAAGACCGAGAAATTGGATTACTACAACGCCCTCTCCCTCGCAGACTGGACTCCGGTGCCTTAACTGCACCTGCCTTTCGCTGCATGACAGGTGGGCCAACCACTTATTGGGCCCACCTGTCATGGACGCAAAGGCAGGAGCAGTAAGTCAATGAAGTTGCGTCCCTCCCTCGGGCATGAGCGTGGTGGCTGGCAGGACTAGTAGGAGCTTTCGCTACACGCTTCTTGATGGCGGCGAACTTGCGGATGGAGTTGACCATCATGTCGTCCATGCGAGAGGCGAAGCCGGCGTTGGCGAGGGCTACGATGCCGGCGGTCGCCAGCACCGTCTGGAAACGCTGCATGGTGCGGGACCGTAGGACGGCGCCATGGATGATTTGGCACAGCTGATTGCAGCTCGCGTCCATCGCCTCCATAGGTGCTTCTGGCTTCTGGTCACTTGGTCTTGGATTGGAGTGAGCAGTGTTGCGTAGAGACTAAGGAGTAGATGGATTGGAGTGGTGGGGCGCCTTTATATGAGAATCCAAACTCTGTTGCATTCACATCGTGCTGGCTCTATTCTGCTTCTCCAATTAATTCCCTCTGCATAGAGTAATTTGAGGATGCATCATTGACCGTTCAATGTCTCGGGAACTGCTTCCCTCGCCCTCCTTGGCATTCAAGCACCTATGGAGGCGACTGCCGCTCGCGTTTATCGCTTGTCAGGAGACGTTCCTGTCGACGAGGAGGTGCCTATGGTGACTTCTTAAATTTCAAGATGATAGTACTAGTATACTCAATATTGTGCACCACGACCAAGGCCAAGAGGAAAACGAGAGAACTACATATTTATTTACGGTGTGGATTCACTCATTTTGCTCCATATGTACTCCGTCTCGGTGTAGTCTAGTCACTTGTTGAAATTTCTAGAAAGGCAAATACTCCTTTCTGGTTTACAGGGCTATACTAGCAAGTACTACAATAGTGGGCTCACATAGCAATTTTGTCTCATGCAAAAGCCTGGCTATATGCGTGCTCCAAGGTTCGCAACTACCATGTTCGGGTTGCACTTGGCTCTTCGCCTCTTCAAGAAGACGAACAATGATGTTACTACTACTGCTTCTAAAGTATCGAATCCACTGCTGCATGTTTGTCCACCGCGAGCGGGAGGGATAGCTTGTTGTAGTACTATAAGCAAAAGCATGTCCTCGTCTGCGAGCCACCGTGCGCATGGGCGACGGAGAAGGCGTGTAGTAGTAAAATCAAGCTTCTCCTCGTTGTACGAGTTGATGCGACACACCATATCACTGGCCCCACATGGTTGCCTCTAAACTTGGCTGAAAGACCCGCAATGTACGATCATCCATTTGCTGCAACCTCTAACATTTACCCCACCACAAATTAAAATATATATTCCTGTCTTGACCTGATGAGTGTGCAAACTAGAATCACCAGGATGACAGGTAGGGACATAAGATTGTTTTAATCAAAAAATATAGCATGGAGCCGACCCCAACGGTTTTAGGCTGGCCATAGAGGGGGTAACATAAGTAGTATCATGCACATGGGACTCGCAAACATGCTTATGTGGCAGGCAACTAAAGAAGAGAGAGATGGTTATAGTAACATAGGTAGATACCGTAACATAATAAATGTGATGCTAGTATGTGTCATGCACGACAATAAATGAGACCACCTATGATACTAATCTATGATACTATGCACTATAGAGGTAGTAACATAGACTAGTAACATATGCATGTTACTAGTCTAAGTTACTCCCCACTATGACCAGCCTTAAGCTTACAGGCACGGTACATGCTATCCTAGACTACTCTACACATGAAACTGCCACACGAGCGTCCGGGCTGCGCTTGGCTCTTCGCCTCTTCGGGAAGTCGAACAATGATGGAGTACTACTACAGTGGAGGAGTACTACAGTATGCTTCTGGCCATCTGACACCGATTGAACTGCTGCATGTCCACCGCGTGCGGGAGGGAGAGCGTGTAGCGAACGAAAGCTTCTCCTAGTCCTGCCAGCCACCACGCTCATGGGCGAGGGAGGGACACAGCTTCATTGACTTACTGCTCCTGCCTTTGCGTCTATGATAGGTGGGCCCAACAGGTCAGAGGCCCACCTGTCATGCAGCCAAAGGTAGGTGCGGTTAAGGCGAGAGGGCATTGTAGTAATCAAACTTCTCAGTCTTGTACGAGTTGACGCGACACATCAAAGCACTGGACTCGATATATTTCAATAATTTGCGTTTACCGATGCACTAATTAAACGCATGCGTGCATGCCGTGACTCTCCTTTTGGTACTTGCATGTGTTGATTTAATGCACCTTGAAGTAGTATGAATATGTGACGGTAAAGCTTTGTAATGCCCCGGCCCTAATAAAGCGATAGATGGTTGTGCACAAGGAGGACGAGATCATGCAGACGGAACAGGACCCGACGATGAAGCTCTCTATGGACTTCACCTTGCTCCACTACCCCTTGTGCCTCCGCCCCTTGAAGCCTCCAGTGTATGAGGTTCGAATACACCTCGTCCGTTCGGCTAATCGAGAAAAGGTGCAGGTTTCTTGATTGATGTGTTGTTCGATTGATTTGTGCAGTGCAAGGGAGGGCACCTGGCTTGTGCGGACTGCCGTGTCGAGCGCCCCGGGAACCAGCGGCACTGCCAGAAGTGCGAGCGCGGCAGTGGCTTCGACATGCGAAACATGGCAGTGGACGCCGTCCTCTCCTCGGTGAGGGTGGAGTGCCCGCACGAAGGCAGTGGACTCCACGTCACTTACCACAAGCTCGCTGATCACTAGAGCGTGTGTCCGCTCGCACCCTGTAAATGCCCTGTGCCTGTCTGTGGCTACGAAGGCCCGCCGCCGTGGCTCTCCCACCACATCAGCACCGTCCATCCCATGCCCGTTCATAGGATCCAGTATGGCAAGGCGCTCCAGCTGCAAGTGCCACTATCGGAGCCACGGCTCTTGCTGTTCGCGGAGGAGGACGGCCGCGTGTTTTTCTTGGTCGGCGGCATGCTCGACATCGGCGCGCCTATCGCTGTGTGGGTCATCTGCATCAGAGCGGGGGCATCCCCACTACAACACCCCTAGTGTCATGCTACAGTAATCCCTTGTTAATGGTGCCATGTCATCGTGTTACTGTTGCTAACCTTCACTTGATCCAAATCACAATTCAAATTCAAACCCAATCTAAAGTCAAAAATTCATTTTTTTGACACACCTGAAAACTAAAATGTTCATTATGTGGGAAGTATTCTTCTGGTAATATTGGTGGTGAACCAACATTTTTGCAAAATGTCTAAATGGCCTAAAATTAGCTAAAATAGAAAGTTTAAAAAACTAAAAGAAAAGAGGAGGTGGGAGAGAGAGAGAAGCCCCTGACCCCCCTTATCCCCCACTAGGCCTCGACCCCGTCGGCCCAGTCGGCCATCCCAGAGGCCGGCCCACTCTCCCGCTCCCCTGGCCTATTAGGCCGCTCCCCCTGTAACCCTAACCTCCCCGCACGAACCCCCCCACTCCTCGTTCCCCACTCCCCCTCCCTCACCCGATCCCGTATGGATCTGGATCGGGGCAGATGCCCCGGCCCCGTCGAACGTCGCCGCCGCCCAAAGAATCCCCCTCCCCCTCGCCGGATGCCTCGCCTTCCTCCACTACTCCCTCCTCTCTCTGCTGGATCCGGGCGACCCACGTCGCCCTTGACCCTGCCTCCCCGACAACCGCAACGACAACCCTCGCCTATGCCCCGACGGCAGCCGGTGCCCCCGTCGCTCGACGTCGTTCGCCGTCACCTCCTCACCCTCGCGCCGGAGTGCCCCGTCCCCGTCTCTCCATCGATGGCCTTCACCGACGCGCCCGACCCGCCAGCCATGGAGGCCCCGTGCGCCCGTTGCTTCACCTCAAGCGCGACCACGCCGAAGACTAATGCCTCCACCCCGCCGCTCTTCCCGCCAAGCTCGCGCCGGACACCCCTAAGAACGTTTCAAAAAATATATACATAAACTAATTAATTTGTTAAATTAATTAATTAACTTAATTAATTATGTTTAATTAACCTAATTAACTAGTGTTAATTAATTAAGCAGTAATTAGGTTAGTTAAACCCTAATTAGTATAAACAGTGTATGACATGTGGGGCCCACACCTCAGTTTGACTAAGTCAACGCCCCGTTGACTGCTGACGTCATGCTAACATCAGCAATCACTATTCTGGATAATGTTGATTTAAAATAATTAAATAAATCCTAAAAGTGTTTTAAATCTCTAAAAATTAATATAAAATAATCTGTAGCTCGGATGAAAATAGTTTGTACATGGAAGTTGCTCAGAATGACGAGACGAACCCGAATACGCTACCCACATACATGTCAGATGCCTCTAACTATTTGAACATGGAACATTTCCCCTCCGTTCATCTGTCTGACACAGGTCCGGAACCGGGAAAACATTCCCGGTTGTTTTCCCCCTTCACCTATATCGTGTAGCCATACGTTAAGTCACACCCGGCACAACGTATTGCCACGTTATGCCTTGTGATGCTATGTTTGCTTTATATTTACTGTTTCTTCCCCTTCTTCTCTCCGATAGACCCCGAGACCGATGTTGTCCCTGTGATCGACTACGTCGACGACGACCCTTTCTTGCCAGAGCAACCAGGCAAGCCCCCCCTTTGATCATCCCAATATTGCCCATTCCATTCTCTCATGCTTGCATTAGATTTTGCTACTGTTATTGTTTGCTACTATTCTGATGCATAGCCTGCTTTTGTATCTGTTGTTGTACCTTATCTGCTTATCCTAAACTGCTTAGTATAGGTTGGTTAGTGATCCATCAGAGACCCCCCACTTGTCCTTGTTGCCCCTGCTTCATCATCGCCGACTCGATCTACGTGATCGAAGACCAGGTCCCGACACCACACATCACTTCCCCTTAGTTGCTCGACACTACTGGGTTACTATCGAGTACCGAGGGTGAACCTCTTCAGCACTTCTGATGTTAACCCTGTAGTGTAGTCATTTGGTCGTGGTCATCGAGGGTGATTTCCTCCTTAACCACTTCCGATACGACTCTGTCGTGCAACCCCTCAAGTGTGAACCTCGAGGGTGGATCCTCTTACGTTCACCTTGATGATTACATTGAGTGGAATTCACCGGGGGTGATTCCTCGGGCCTTCCCCTTGATGTTTGGACACACGGTTACTATGGTTACTATGGCTTTGCACTGGACCCTGTTACTAAAGACGGGTTGGCCCTGAGGGGTACCCGCGCGAGCTTAATTGCGAGTGATGTGGAGTCGGGCGGACCTGGAAGGTGCCCGCGAGATAATGACGAGGCGGGGCCAGGCATTCCTAGCCCTTGTCGCAAGTCCTCGAGACGGGGCAACAGGGTCACATCTTTGGTGAGTCTCTGCTTGTTACCGCGCATTCCTAATCCACTACGATTTGGATATTTGATCCGTCGGGCCTCTGGCCTGATAGCACTAACCATCACGTGGGCATAGTATGGGCGTTCTGCGTCGTATGCATCAACCGAAGCTTAATAGACGTCAGCGACTGAGCGGCGTGCGCTGGGTTGGACTGCGTAAGTGCCTGCCTTGTTGAAGGAGGTAGCTAGGTCTGCTCACCGGCCACCCTCGCAACGTGCAGGAGTTCCCAGGGAGATGGCCCATGACCCCTGGGGGCATAGGTTTAGTCCGGCGTGCTGGCCTCTCTATTAAGCCTAGGTCGGGTGCGGCGTATTGTTTGGCCGAGGCCGGGCATGACCCAGGAAAGTGTGTCCGGCCGGAGTTAATCGAGCATGGTGGGTAAGTTGGTGCACCCCTGCAGGGAAGAAAACATCTATCGATAGCCTGTCCTACGGTAACGGACACTTGGAGTAGTATCCCGGTCGATACAACTAGAACTGGATACTTGTGATGAGAACTGGATGGTGATGATAATTGAATGTTCATGATAACTGGATAGTATGGCTCTGGGATTGCTTTCTCGCAGGGTGTCGAGAAAGGATCTCTGGCCGTGGTTGATAACTCTTCTACTACTTTACTTTATGCTACTCTACTCCTTCATGTTGCTGCAAGATAGTGATTTCTAGAAGATGCTAGTCTTCGATAGGACTAGGCTTTCCCTCTATTCTGGCATTTCTGCAGCCCAGTCGACATATACAACCTTCCTTTGATAATGTTGCATATGTAGTGTAGATCCTTGCTTGCGAGTACTTTGGATGAGTACTCACGGTTGGTTTGCTCCCCCTTTTCCCCCTTTCTTCTTCTTTCCGGTTGATGCAACCAGATGTCGGAGCCCAGGAGCCAAATGCCACCGCCGATGCCTACTACTACGTGGAGACCGATGATGACCAGGAGTAGTTAGGAGGCTCCCAGGCAGGAGGCCTTGCCTTTTCGATCGATGTTGCTTTTGTGCTAGCCTTCTTAAGGCACCCTTGTCTAACTTATGTCTGTACTCAGATATTGTTGCTTCCGCTGACTCTTCTGTATTCGAGCTTATGTATTCGAGCCCTCGAGGCCCCTGGCTTGTAATATAAAGCTTGTATTAATTTAATTTGTGTCTAGAGTTGTGTTGTGATATCTTCCCGTGAGTCCTTGATCTTGATCGTACACAATTGCGTGTATGATTAGTGTACGGTTGAATCGAGGGCGTCACAAGTTGGTATCAGAGCCAACTGCCTGTAGGTAGCCCCCTTTCCAACTCTTTGGCCGAAGTTGAGTCTAGTCACTGAAAAACTTTTCTAACATTGGTTGTGTGTCTTACGGGCCCACGTCGCCATTAGGTGGTATTAAGATCTTCTATTCCTCGTCCATACTCTGGGATTCTGATCTCTCTTCTATTCGGGTTAAACCTTTTACTAACTCTAACATTAGGTTCTCGTACCCACTTCCTTCCGGAGAGCCCTGACATTACCGATGATCACCTACTTCGCCGGAAGATCCTGCGGATACTCCGCGATGTTTCTCGAGACCCTGTGCCCAGTGCCTTGCAGTTCCTGACCATCGATAATCCCCGTAAGTAACATCCTTGCCTCTTGTACCTTCATACCCAGTTGCTCTTGTTATTACAAGATGCCCCTAGTACTCTTCGTTGTTCCGAGAATCCTTTGTGCCTTCTGCTTTGTGGCTTCTTTTTGCACTGCAGATAATTCACTTAACCGGGGTCCGTTCATCCCCAGTTGTTAATATGCTTTCTAAAATACATGGAAATACTATCTGATCTTCCGAAAATCCTCTACAGCCTATTGCTCTTGATTCACCTTGCCTGCTTGCATTAGGATTAATTCCATATGTCTAGCAATACTCTTTAAAAATTCTTTGTGGTTATCATTCTGTTCCTATGGATTCAACGTGTGAGCGAGTACTCGCAATCATCAATTAATCCTTGGAAGTTTTCTTTCCGGCTCCGACATCGCTCCAGTTATGAGCTGGTTCTTACCCAATCAAGATTTGATCGGGTGCACCTCTAAGTCTATTCAACTTACTCATCTTTTGATCGGAGCCTCTGCTTCTAATCTTCAGATATGAAAATCGTAATTCCTTTGTATTCAAGCTTTGAAGTTATCCAGATATATCTATAATCCGATGCCTTGCATTATTTCCATCTTCTGATTGAGTACTGATACTCACATCAGATCCATTAAGGACCGCTGAATCCTTTGTTGGATGGTTAACCGGCAGTTTCCTTCATATTCAAAATTTTGTGCGCTCTTCCCCTGATACACATTGCCTTTGGTAAATTGTATCCTCTGCCTTATCAACCATGCTCTGCCTTCGAGCTTGTGTTATTTTACGTGGAGTTTGTGGTATATGTTCCCAAGATGCCCCTATGGGTTGAACCTATGCCTTCCTTAATCCATGTGAACCCGAGAGTTTTCACGAGTCATACTCTTCTGGCGTTTTGCCTGATATAATTTCAACACTATGACTCCATCGAAAACAAGAAGTGAATGGAAGGTTATGCATTGAAGAAGTGGGAATCGACCTTGAACTTTGTGTTCATGCCCATGGACCCGATGTGGAACTTATCATGGAAGCTTCTTGTGATATAATAATCCCCTTATTATAAGTTCATATGGTATCTATGTTTGGTCCTTTGCAACTGTGGTTCTCACCATGATTGTTCCCCTTTAATTCCATTTCTTGGACAAGTTAAAGCACTTGTCTTCTGCAGATCAATGCATCTCCGCAACCTCTATTTTGATATTCCTTCGAGTATTACCCTTCGGTACCTCGAGAATAACAAAGAACCGTGTTGCTTCCTACGAGTCTTCAATTGGTATTGCTTCTCATCGATTTCAAATTTTCCCGGGTTTTGAGTTGTTAGTCACACGAGAACGCCGATAAGTGAATCGATTCCACACTCCAATTCTATAACTCTTAAGTATTTTTTTTGTTGCTTACGATTTTAATAATCCTTCAAGTCATTCCTAGCCTGATCGACTGTATCATTACCGTGCTAAATTTTAACTATGCTACCTGGTCCATCTTCCCGGAGCACAATTTTCGATGATGAGCTAAGCCTACGTCGATCTTCCTCGTCATATCATTTCGCCTTGAACAACAAGCTTGTTTTCGAGTTCGTGTCGTACTCGTGGTTCCAATAACCTTTCGCTTCATCATTTCTTTGACTTGATATCATCGCCGATCGATTACATCTTCATGAAATCTCTCGACAAATGTGTCGTGATCATCATCAGCATTCTGATCTCTTCCAGGATATCAACCGAATTCATGATGAGAAATACAATCCTTGCCCCTCGATGATTTATGTTATCATCGACAACATTCTTGCCTTCCCCAACACAAACTTGTTCATATAATTTTGGTAATACATCCTTTTTGACATGTCGATGGATTGTTGCTAAGCCCGTCGGCCACACCCTCATCTTTTCCTTGCTGAAATTGTATGACTTATTTTCTAAGTTGTTTCCGATGGATCCTTTGTGTATCCAAAGTCTGACCTTTCCTTGATGACCATGTCAACACTATCCCGAAGCATGTGTGTGGTACTCCGATCATCAACAAGAACATTGGGAGCGCAATGCTAATTGTTCTTGATCAATTATCCAAACACCGTTGTATGGGTAAACCTCATAAATTCCTTGCCCCTTGTCTAAACGGTTTAATACTTGGGCCCTATCATGCTCTGCCTTTCCTTGGGAAAGTTATACTCTAATACTTGGGTATAAAAAATTTCCTTTTCCATTGGTCTGCTTAATCCGATAATTTCATTTTCCTTTCCATTGGTTTCTTTAACCTTCTTGTGATCTATATGATATAAGCAGAAATAATTCCCTGCTTATAAAATGCCCCGATGTACAACCTTGTTAGTGAGACCCTGTTACTATTGTTGATGACATTCCAGTAACCACCGATGGACGCGAACCTTGCCGATTGGTCCGCCTCGTTTCAACGAGTAGGAAAATGGTTTTCCTTGTCCCTCGCCCTTGGTACCAACGTTGTTGCCAACATAACCGACGGGCTATCCTCTGACATGCCTTGCTATCATGACCGTGCAAGAGGTCAGCACCCTTCCTACTTTTTAAACCACATGGTGGGCCCATAACCCACAGTTCCACAGGATCGAAACTTGACTCTCATGTACAACCTTGATTCTGAAGTATACTTTACACTTGGCTTCGTATGAATTTTACGAGGCACCTTCCCTCACCTATTCTATTCCGGTGTCAGACGCGATATTTATTCCATTGCTATGAGCCCCTCTCACCCTCTGTTTCAAGCAACGAACATCTGCCTTCGGCTTGAAAATTCTCATGCCTACTTTAATTCTCTCGATGTTTTATTAAGTTTCAACTCAAGAGATACTTCTGACTCATTCCCTGAATTGTTCACCAGATAATTAACCCTATAAGGGTCAGTTATCCCGAAGTTACTCTTTACTTCCCCACTTAAATCTCGGGACGAGATTTCTTGTAGTGAAGGAGATTTGTAACACCCCTAGTGTCATGCTACAGTAATCCCCTGTTAAGGGTGCCATGTCATCGTGTTACTGTTGCTAACCTTCACTTGATCCAAATCACAATTCAAATTCAAACCCAATCTAAAGTCAAAAATTCATTTTTTTGTCACACCTGAAAACTAAAATGTTCATTATGTGGGAAGTATTCTTCTAGTAATATTGGTGGTGAACCAACATTTTTGCAAAATGTCTAAATGGCCTAAAATTAGCTAAAACAGACAGTTTAAAAAACTAAAAGAAAAGAGGAGGTGGGAGAGAGACAGAAGCCCCTAACCCCCCCTTATCCCCACTGGGCCTCGACCCCGTCGGCCCAGTCGGCCATCCTAGAGGCCGGCCCACTCTCCCGCTCCCCTGGCCTATTAGGCCGCTCCCCCCCCGTAACCCTAACCTCCCCGCACGAACCCCCCCCCCCCACTCCTCGTTCCACACTCCCCCTCCCTCACCCGATCCCGTATGGATCTGGATCGGGGCAGATGCCCCGGCCCCGTCGAACGCCGCCGCCGCCCAAAGAACCCCCCTCCCCCTCGCCGGATGCCTCGCCTTCCTCCACTACTCCCCCCTCTCTCTACTGGATCCGGGCGACCCACGTCGCCCCTGACCCTGCCTCCCCGACAACCGCAACGACGACCCTCGCATGTGCCCTGACGGCAGCCGGTGCCCCAGTCGCTCAACGTCGTTCGCCGTCACCTCCTCACCCTCGCGCTGGACTGCCCCGTCCCCGTCTCTCCATCGATGGCCTTCCCCGACGCGCCCGACCCGCCGGCCATGGAGGCCCCGTGCGCCCGTAGCTTCACCTCAAGCGCGGCCACGCCACAGACCGATGCCTCCACCCCGCCGCTCTTCCCACCGAGCTCGCATTGCCCTCCCCGAGCCTCCCCTGCAACCTGTGAGCGGCCTCCTTCCCCATCCTCGATTCACCGCCGTAGGCCGTAGGCCGCGTCGCCCGTGCTCCTGATCGTGGCCGTGCTCACCATGCCCGCGCCTGCGTTCGTGCGTCGCCACCCATGCACGCGCTTGGCCGCTACCCGGCTCGGCTGCCCCCCGCGCGCGCTAAGCCTCGACGCCTCCCGCTAGTTGTTGCCCGCTTGCGCTGCCTGCTGTTGCCGCTCCGCCCGGGTCCGCCCCCTGCCGCCGCTGCTTGCCGTCGCCCACGCCAGGCCGACGTCCCACCGCGCCCTTGCCGTGGCCTTGCCCCTGGCTGGCGCCCCAGTTTCCTGGGCAAGCGCCCAAACGGGCTGGGCACCGGCGCCCTCTAGCACCCGCCCCGCGGTGGCCCTCTAGGCCACTGACTAGGGGGACCCACACCCCTAAGAACGTTTCAAAAAAATATAAACTAATTAATTTGTTAAATTAATTAATTAACTTAATTAATTATGTTTAATTAACCTAATTAACTAGTGTTAATTAATTAAGCAGTAATTAGGTTAGTTAAAACCTAATTAGTATAAACAGTGTATGGCATGCAGGGCCACACCTCAGTTTGACTAAGTCAACGCCCCGTTGAGTGCTGACGTCATGCTGACATCAACAATCACTATTCTGGATAATGTTGATTTAAAATAATTAAATAAATCCTAAAAGTGTTTTAAATCTTTAAAAATTAATATAAAATAATCGGTAGCTCGGATGAAAATACTTTGTACATGGAAGTTGCTCAAAACGACGAGACTAACCCGAATACGCTACCCACATACATGTTAGATGCCTCTAACTATTTGAACATGGAACATTTCCCCTCCGATCATCTGTCTGACACAGGTCCGGAACCGGGAAAACATTCCCCGTTGTTTTCCCCCTTCACCTATATCGTGTAGCCATACGTTAAGTCACACCCAGCACAACATATTGCCACGTTATGCCTTGTGATGCTATGTTTGCTTTATATTTACTGTTTCTTCCCCCTCTTCTCTTCGATAGACCCCGAGACCGATGTTGTCCCTGTGATCAACTACGTCGACGACGACCCTTTCTTGCCAGAGCAACCAGGCAAGCCCCCCCCCTTTGATCATCCCGATATCGCCCATTCCATTCTCTCATGCTTGCATTAGATTTTGCTATTGTTATTGTTTGCTCCTATTCTGATGCATAGCCTGCTTTTGTATCTGTTGTTGTACCTTATCTGCTTATCCTAAACTGGTTAGTATAGGTTGGTTTGTGATCCATCAGAGACCCCCCATTTGTCCTTGTTGCCCCTGCTTCATCATTGCCGACTCGATCTACGTGATCGAAGACCAGGTCCCGACACAGCACATCACTTCCCCTTAGTTGCTCGACACTACTGGGTTACTATCGAGTACCGAGGGTGAACCTCTTCAGCACTTCTGATGTTAACCCTGTAGTGTAGTCATTCAGTCGTGGTCATCGAGGGTGATTTCCTCCTTAACCACTTCCGATACGACTCTGTCGTGCAACCCCTCAAGTGTGAACCTCGAGGGTGGATCCTCTTACGTTCACCTTGATGATTACATTGAGTGGAATTCACCGGGGGTGATTCCTCGGGCCTTCCCCTTGATGTTTGGACACACGGTTACTATGGTTACTATGGCTTTGCACTGGACCCTGTTACTAAAGACGGATTGGCCCTGAGGGGTACCCGCGCGAGCTTAATTGCGAGTGATGTGGAGTCGGGCAGACCTGGAAGGTGCCCGTGAGATAATTATGAGGCGTGGACGGGGCAACGGGGTCACATCTTTGGTGAGTCTCTGCTTGTTACCGCGCGTTCCTAATCCACTACGATTTGCATATTTGATCCGAGGGGCCTCTGGCCTGAGAGCACTAACCATCCCGTGGGCATAGTATGGGTGTTCTGCGTCGGATGCATCAGCCGAAGCTTAATAGACGTGAGCGACTGAGTGGCGCGCGCCGGGTTGGACTGCATAAGCGCCTTCCTTGTTTAAGGAGGTAGCTAGGTCTGCTCACCGGCCGCCCTCGCAACGTGCAGGAGTTCCTGGGGAGATGGCCCATGACCCCTGGGGGCATAGGTTTAGTCCGGCGTGCTGGCCTCTCTATTAAGCCTAGGTCGGGTTGCGGCGTATTGTTTGGCCGAGGCCGGGCATGACCCAGGAAAGTGTGTCCGGCCGGAGTTAATCGAGCGTGGTGGGTAAGTTGGTGCACCCCTGCAGGGAAGAAAACATCTATCGATAGCCTGTCCTACGGTAACGGGCACTTGGAGTTGTATCCCGATCGATACAACTAGAACTGGGTACTTGTGATGAGAACTGGATGGTGATGATAATTGGATTTTGATGATAACTGGATAGTATGGCTCTAGGATTGCTTTCTCGCAGGGTGTCGAGAAAGGATCTATGGCCGAGGTTGATAACTCTTCTACTACTTTACTTTATGCTACTCTACTCCTTCATGTTGCTGCAAGATGCTGATTTCCAGAAGATGCTAGTCATCGATAGGACTAGGCTTTCCCTCTATTCTGGCATTTCTGCAGCCCAGTCCACATATACAGCCTTCCTTTGATAATGTTGCATATGTAGTGTAGATCCTTGCTTGCGAGTACTTTGGATGAGTACTCACGGTTGCTTTGCTCCCCCTTTTCCCCCTTTCTTCTTCTTTCCGGTTGATGCAACCAGATGTCGGAGCCCAGGAGCCAGATGCCACCGCCGATGCCTACTACTACGTGGAGACCGACTATGACCAGGAGTAGTTAGGAGGCTCCCAGGCAGGAGGCCTTGCCTTTTCGATCGATGTTGCTTTTGTGCTAGCCTTCTTAAGGCACCCTTGTCTAACTTATGTCTGTACTCAGATATTGTTGCTTCCGCTGACTCTTCTGTATTCGAGCTTATGTATTCGAGCCCTCGAGGCCCTTGGCTTGTAATATAAAGCTTACATTAATTTAATTTGTGTCTAGAGTTGTGTTGTGATATCTTCCCGTGAGTCCTTGATCTTGATCGTACACAATTGCGTGTATGATTAGTGTACGATTGAATCGAGGGCGTCACACCCACTGCCGCACTACATGGCCAAGCTGTGGGCGAACGGCCGCTGGGGGAGCCCAAAGGCAGGACCGACACCGTCAAGTTGAAAATGGAGGTGACAAGCAGCAGGGTTCTCGGCGACGTCGCCGTGCAAGAGCTGACCTTCTTCACAGTTCCACCCAATCTGCTGGCCGGGGCTAAGCTCGTGTCCCTCCACATTCAGATTGACAAGCTCAGTCCTAAATGATTCTACAGTGCCTTCTGTTTATCTTAGTAATATGCTAATATCGGGGTTAGCTCGGTCTACTTTAGCTTAAGAGATGATGGGTTTTGGTGGCGATGCAGCAATTACCTCGACATCATGTCAACAGTGAAAGTAATTTCGAACAGTCGAATGGATATTTTGTGTCTGTTGGATATAAAGATCCTTTGGGTAAGAAGTAACAACTTATATGCTTTTTTTGAAACGGAACAACGATACTAGTATAATTCTTGTTGACATGCGCTAATATTTTCAAAACGGACGTCGGGCTGTAGCTAGAAGGGCGGTTGGGACGCGGCATCGGCCCATACCGCGGTGAACACTGATGACCCACAAGTATAGGGTATCTATCGTAGTCCTTTCGATAAGTAAGAGTGTCGAACCCAACGAGGAGCAGAAGGAAATGATAAGCGGTTTTCAGCAAGGTATTCTCTGCAAGTACTGAAATAAGTGGTAACAGATAGTTTTGTGATAAGATAAATTGAAACGTGCAACAAGTAACAAAAGTAAATAAAGTGCAGAAAGGTGGCCCAATCCTTTTTGTAGCAAAGGACAAGCCTGGACAAACTCTTATTTCAGGAAAAGCGCTCCCGAGAACACATGGGAATATCGTCAAGCTAGTTTTCATCATGTTCATATGATTCGCGTTCGGTACTGTGATAATTTGATATGTGGGTGGACCGGTGCTTGGGTGTTGTTCTTACTTGAACAAGCATCCCACTTATGATTAACCTCTATTGCAAGCATCCGCAACGACAACAAAAGTATTAAGGTAAACCTAACCATAGCATGAAACATGTGGATCCAAATCAGCCCCTTACGAAGCAACACATAAACTAGGGTTTAAGCTTCTGCCACTCTAGCAACCCAGCATCTACTTATTACTTCCCAATGCCTTCCTCTAGGCCCAAATAATGGTGAAGTGTTATGTAGTCGACGTTCACATAACACCACTAGAGGCTAGACAACATACATCTCATCAAAATATCGAACAAATACCAAATTCACATGACTACTAATAGCAAGACTTCTCCCGTGTCCTTAGGAACAAACGTAACTACTCACAAAGCATATTCATGTTCATAATTAGAGGGGTAATAATATGCATAAAGGATCTGAACATATGATCTCCAACCAAATAAACCAACTAGCATCAACTACAAGAAGTAATCAACACTACTAGCAACCTACTAGTACCAATCCCGGACTTGGAGACAAGAATTGGATACAAGAGATGAACTAGGGTTTTGAGATGAGATGGTGCTGGTGAAGATGTTGATGGAGATTGCCCTCTCCCGATGAGAGGAGCGTTGGTGATGACGATGGCGATGATTTCCCCCTCCTGGAGGGAAGTGTCCCCGACAGAACAGCTCTGCCGGAGCCCTAGATTGGTTCCGCCAAGGTTCCGCCTCGTGGCGGCGGAGTCTCGTCCCGAAAGGTTGCTTTCTATTTTTTTCTCGATGAAAGAATTCATATAGCAGAAGATGGTCATCAGAGAGCCACCAGGGGGCCCACGAGGTAGGGGGGCGCGCCCCTCGCCCTTATGGGTAGGGTGTAGGCCCCTGGCCTTCATCTTTGGCGAGGATTTTTATTATTTAATATAAGATATTCCGTGGAGTTTCAGGACTTTTGGAGTAGTGCAGAATAGGTCTCTAATATTTTCTCCTTTTCCAGCCCAGAATTCCAGCTGCCGGCATCCTCCCTCCTTATGTAAACCTTGTAAAATAAGAGAGAATAGCCATAAGTATTGTGACATAATGTGAAGTAACAGCCCATAATGCAATAAATATCGATATAAAAGCATGATGCAAAATGGACGTATCAACTCCCCCAAGCTTAGACCTCGCTTGTCCTCAAGCGAAAGCCGATAACGATAAATATGTCCTCATGTTTAGAAGTAGAGGCATCGATAAAAATAAAATACGGACATGAAGGCATCATGATTATTCTCATAACAGCAACATATATAGATATTGTCATATGATTACTTATGTTCAAGTGATGATCTATTCACAATGCAAAAGTATGAAGCAGAAACCTTATTGAGAACCAACAAACTATAATCTCAGTCATTGAAGCAATTGCAATTTATCATAACATCAGAAAGAGTCTATGTCAGAGCTAAAAAGCAAGTCCACATACTCAACTATCATGTAGTCCTTCATAATTGCTAACACTCACGCAATACTTGTGGTTACGGAGTTTTAATCGGACACAGAGAAAGACAGGGGCTTATAGTTTCGCCCCACAACCTTTTACCTCAAGGGTAATGTCAACAATAATAACTCATGCTCCTGTACATCCAATTTATATATATATATATATATATATATATATATATATATATATATATATATATATATATATATATATATATATATATATATATCAGGTTCTTTCCAACATGCTGGGCTTGCCAAAGGATAAAATGGAAAAGGAAAGGTGAAGATCACCGTGACACTTGCATAAGGTTGAAGATAATAATAAAAGATAGGCCCTTCGCAGAGGGAAGTAGAGGTTTCCATGCGCTTTTATGGTTGGATGCATAAAATCTCAATGCGAAAGAACGTCACTTTATATTGCCCCTTGTGATATGAACCTTTATTATGCAGTCCGTCGCTTTATTACTTCCACATCACAAGATCATATAAAGCTTATTTCTCCCACACCAATCAATCATACATATTTAGAGCAATTTTTATTGCTTTGCACCGATGACAACTTACTTGAAGGATCTTACTCAATCCATAGGTAGATATGGTGGACTCTCATGGCAAAACTGGTTTAAGGGTATTTGGAAGCAGAAGTAGTATCTCTACTTGGTGCTGAGAATTTGGCTAGCATGAGGGGGAAAGGCAAGCTCAACATATTAGAGGATCCATGACAACATACTTTATCTCAGATATAAGAAAACATAACTCATCATGTTGTCTTCCTTGTCCAACATCAACTCTTAAAAGCATGTCATATTTTAATGAGTGCTCCCAATCATAAAAGATGTCAATGATAATATATTAATATGTGAAACCTCTCTCCTTATTACTTCCTATTAATTGAAACGATGACCAAAGCTATGTCTGCCAACTCCCAACAATTTTTAATCATCATACTCTTTCTACGTGAAGTCATTACTCTCAATAAGATCAATATGAACTTTTGTTTCTTTTTATTCTTTTTCTCTTTTCTTTTATTCACCCAAGATCATGGCAAAATAATCAAGCCCTTGACTCAACACTAATCTTTATTATATAGCTCATGGACTCGATTACATAGAGAGATCATAAAGCAAAACTCAAAACTAGATCATGCCATAAACTTTATTCTACTAGATCAAAATACTACTAAAAGGATCGAACTAAAGAAAAACGGTAAAGATAGGAGTGTGATGGTGATACGATACCGGGGCACCTCCCCCAAGCTTGGCAGTTGCCAAGGGGAGTGCCCATACCCATGTGATTATATCTCCTTCTTTGTTGGTGGTGAAGAGGAAGGTAGTGATGTTGACTTAGTTGAATGCTTAGACTTCTCCCTTAATTTACGCTTGAGGACGGCATTTTGATCCCTCAGATCATCAATCTCCCACTCCAGGGTTAATATCTTTTTGCATAGGTCCTGCTTATTTTCCTGCAAGAGACGAAAAGGAATAAACTCAAACTTGGGTTTCTTTACCCTGTCAGGGATACTTGACTTTTTGAACTCCACGTGCATGTCCCTAGGTTGAGGTAATGGGGCTTCATCTTCATCTGAGCCCGTCTCCTCCTTCCCCTTGGGTTCATAGTCCTCTTCTTCCTCCGTGGTCCAACCATCGTGTTCCACATCTCCATAGACCTTGGGATTTGCTAAACAATCATCCACATAGCTTTCTCCTTCCAAATCCTGGGAAGACATGTTGACCTAATCTGCAGCGGGACAGCTCGAAACGAAAACAGAGGATAATTGCGTGATACGGGAGTCAAACCTTTCGGGAGAATATATAATGAATTTTTACTGACCAAAATGCGTATCATGCAAGAAAACAGAGTCCGGAAGGCACACGAGGTGCTCTCGAGGTCGGGGGGCGCGCCCAGGGGGTAGGGCGCGCCCACCACCCTCATGTGGCCCTCGTGTACTTATTTTTCTATTTTTCTAAATATTCCAAAACGGAGAAATATTGCCTTAAAAATTGTTTTGGAGTCGGTTTACTTACCGTACCACATACCTATTCCTTTTCAGAGTCTGAAATGGTCTGGAAGGTGTCCCTTATGTATTCCTCCAGGGTTACGGTTTCAATAATATTGGTTTCAACATTTATGGATTACCTGAGATATAATGTTTAATTCTTTGACCGTTTACCACCTTCGGATTTGTGCCTTCGAAGTTGTTGATTTTTATGGCACCGGAACGATAGACCTCCTCGATAACGTAGGGACCTTCCCATTTAGAGAGAAGTTTTCCTACAAAAGATCTTAAACAAGAGTTGTATAGCAATACATAATCACCTAAATTAAACTCACGCCTTTGTATTCTTTTGTCAAGCCATCTTTTGACTTTTTCTTTAAACAACTTGGCATTTTCATAAGCTTGGGTTCTCAATTCATCAAGTGAGCTAATATCAAATAACCTCTTCTCACCGGCAAGTTTGAAATCATAGTTGAGCTCCTTAATAGCCCAATATGCCTTATGTTCTAGTTCGAGAATTAAGTGACATGCTTTTCCGTAAACTATTTTATATGGAGACATACCCATAGGATTTTTATATGCAATTCTATAGGCCCATAATGCATCATCAAGTTTCTTGGACCAATTCTTTCTAGATCTATTGATAGTCTTTTGCAAAATTAATTTGAGCTCTCTATTACTCAATTCTACTTGACCACTAGACTGCGGGTGATAAGGGGATGCAATTCTATGATTGATGTCATATTTAGCAAGCATTTTACGAAAAGCACCATGAATAAAATGTGAACCACCATCAGTCATTAAATATCTAGGGACTCAAAACCTCGGAAAAATAACTACCTTAAGCATTTTAATAGAAGTGTTATGATCAACACTACTAGTTGGAATAGCTTCTACCCACTTAGTAACGTAATCAACAGCAACTAGAATATGTGTATATCCATTAGAGGCATGAAAAGGTCCCATATAATCAAATCCCCAACCATCAAATGGTTCAATAACAAGTAAATAATTCATAGGCATTTCTTGACGTCTACTAATATTACCAATTCTTTGGCATTCATCACAAGATAAGACAAACTTACGGGCATCCTTGAAGAGAGTAGGACAATAGAAACCGGATTGCAATACCTTATGTGTAGTTCTATCTCCAGTGTGGTGTCCTCCATAAGCTTCGGAGTGACACTTGCGTAGGATCTGTTCCTGTTCATGCTCATGTACACAACGTCTAATAACACGATCTCCTCCTTCTTTATAAAGATGTGGGTCGTCCCAAAAGTAATATCTCAAATCATAGAAAAAGTTTTTCTTTTGCTGGTATGTGAAACCAGGTGGTATGAATTTAGAAACAATATAATTAGCATAATCAGCATACCATGGTGTACTACGAGAAGTACTTATAACATTTAATTGTTCATCAGGAAAGCTATCATCAATAGGTAGTGGGTCATCAAGAACATTTTCTAACCTAGACATGTTGGGTGCAATGGGGTTCTCAGCTCCTTTTCTTTCAACAATATGCAAATCAAATTCTTGCAGCAAGAGAGCCCATCTAAAAAGTCTAGGTTTAGCATCTTTCTTTTCCATAAGATATTTAATAGCAGCATGATCAGTGTGAATAGTTACTTTAGAATCAACAATATAAGGTCTGAACATATCACAAGCAAATACAACTGCTAAAAGTTCTTTTTCAGTAGTAGCATAATTTCTTTGAGCATTGTCTAGAGTCTTACTAGCATAACGGATAACATTTAATTTCTTATCAACTCTTTGCCCTAGAACAGCACCTACAGCATAATCACTAGCATCACACATAATTTCAAAGGGTAAATTCCAATCAGGTGGCTGAACAACAGGTGCAGAGACTAATGCTTTCTTAAGTATTTCAAATGCTTCTACACAGTCATCGTCAAAGACAAATGGTATATATTTTTGTAATAAATTAGTCAGAGGCCGAGAAATTTTTTAGAAGTCCTTAATGAACCTCCTATAAAATCCGGCGTGACCAAGGAAACTTCATATACCTTTGATGTCCTTGGGACATGGCATCTTTTCAATAGCATCAACCTTGGCCTTATCAACTTCAATACCTCTTTCGGAAACTTTATGCCCCAAGACAATACCTTCATTAACCATAAAGTGGCATTTTTCCCAATTCAAGACAAGATTAGTTTCTTCACATCTCTGCAAAACTCGATCAAGATTGCTCAAGCAATCATCAAAAGAGGATCCATACACGGAAAAGTCGTCCATGAAAACCTCACAAATCTTTTCACAAAAGTCAGAGAATATATCCATCATGCATCTTTGAAAGGTAGAAGGTGCATTACATAAACCTAAAGGCATACGTCTATAAGCAAAAGTACCAAAAGGGCATGTAAAAGTAGTTTTTGATTGATCTTTAGCCGACACAGGTATTTGAGAGAAACCAAAATAACCATCTAGAAAGCAGTAGTGTGTATGTTTGCATAATCTTTCTAGCATTTGCTCAATAAAAGGTAAGGGGTAATGATCTTTCTTAGTAGCCTTATTTAATTTGCGGAAATCAATTACCCACTACTAGAAAAAGGGCTACTAATGGCGTACCTAATTTGGCCATTAATGGCGCATTAGTGGTGCGCCATTACTAGCACGCCATTAGTAATTTTTACTAATGGCGCACCACTGGTGCGCCATTAGTATAGGCCACGGTGCGCCATTAGTATGCCTCCCAGGGGCCATGTATACCCAGGTGCTTTGGCATACTAATGGCGCACGACAGCAGGATGCGCCATTAGTAACTTCGGCATACTAATGGCGCACTGCTTAATGATGCGCCATTAGTATCCTCTGGCATACTAATGGCGCACTATGATGTGATGCGCCATTAGTATGAATATTAGGTTTTTTTAATTTTTTAATTTTCTGTTTTTTGCACAGGTTACAAAATGTATAATTGGACAAAATATAGATAGCACACATCAACAACAGATTCATCAAATACAATAGAAGATTAGTCTCTGAATACAATTCATCATATTAGTCTCTGAATACAATTCATCATATTAGTCTCCGAATTGAAAAGACCGAACAAAGATAGAACATTATATTACAAGTCTCGAGACCGCGAGTAGCGAGTTTGTCTTCACATTACAAGTCGATATCGATCGTCTAAACTACCATCACATGGAAGAGAGCTGCGGTCATCACGATGAGCATCATCACGATGAAACTCATCTTCATCCGGTTCCTCCAACGGTCCCTCCCCTCTCCCGCTAGATAGCGGGCGTATCTAGATTCGGCCTCAGCCCTAGTGGTGTACCCTTTGTAACTGTTACCGCTGAATCGGTGAACCTATCTCCGATAGTCCTCCCAGTCGTCGTAGACTCCGGGAACCTTACCCTTGTACCGACATACGACGGCATCGCTATGCACTAGACAAACGAAACGTTAGTACCAATTCACAGACAATACATAAGCAATATATAAGTATGCAACAGAACGATCGGAAGAGAAAAGCAGGACATTAATAGCATCGATTACATCTAAGTTGAACGACTCTCGAAACCAAAGAGACATACTACAAGTTCATTAAAGTTTAATTACAACTTGAGCCAATCGATGTTTCAGAACTAGACACAACATCACTGCTTTCGACTCGACTCAAGGGACCGGAGCATGGATGAAGCCGCCGTCTATCGTGGGAGTCATGAAATTACGGGCGTTGTCAGCCTACATTTGTAGCATTCCATCTATCTCACTGTTGGACGGTTGATTTCTAAGGTAGAACTGCCCCGAGGTACGAAGGACATCTTGATGGATGATTTCCGCAAACTCCGACTGGATGCGAAAGAATTCTTGTCTGATGTCCGCGTCCTGGATTGCCGACACGCTCGTGGCCCAATCTTTGAGTTTACTCGATAGCAGAAGTTGATGATGGTCCCGTACGATCGCCCGCATGTGATGGATGGCGTAGTAGGCACCCTTCTGACCGCCAGGCGGCTGCTTGACGCAGCAGAACATCGTATTGTGGGAGAACACGTGCTTGCCGTACTTACGAATAGGCCTGTTGAAGGTGCCTCCAGATTGGGCGTAGCCGGGGAGAACATCATCAAGAACCTTCTTGACATTTGTGTAGTCTACGTTCGACTGACGGTCCGGGTCGAAATACGTGGCCATGGAATATTTGGGGCTTAGGAGGATGAGCGTGCAATGTGTGTCACTGCAGAAAACACGGAATGTTAAAAGAAAAACGATCGAAATCTAAGAATTCGTATGTTACGGGGCGGTTGAGGGGAGGACTTACTCGGGAAAGTAAGGCACGAGGAAGTTATCCTTATTTGGGTTTGCCAGAATGACGCCTTCGAGGTAATAACTCGCAACTTGCCGGTCCCCAGCGCTGCCCAAGATCTTGGCACGCATGTAGAAGGGGTCGACTATCACGATGTCCGGGGTCTTGCCGCGAATGATCCGCATCTCCATACTCAGCGAAAATAGCCGAACGAAGGTGTAGTGCAGCGGATGAAGGTTCAACATAGCGTGGATGTCATCAAACCGCAGGACGATCGTAACCCCGATGGAGTTATCCACAAAGCCCTTGCCCTCTGGCACCTTGGCCACGAAAACCGGGTATGCCACATCCTTCTCTCTGAGACGCCGCTTCTCCAAAGAAAGAACACTGTCATGCAGACTCCGCATAGCACCGGCTGCAACATCGAGCATATTTCTCGGTAGCATCGGCCTACCCGCCACATGCACCCTCCTCATTAAATCCTCAGGTGAAGGTGGCCCGTCCTGAGCATGGATCGTACTCGGTGCCGGCTGGCCCGCACCCTTGTTAGTATTTCTTTTGCGTGCCTTCTTCTTCTCCTGTAATGTGACCGAGTTATGCTCACAGACCGCCTTCTTGAGTGTGTTGGGGCTGAGAATATTTCGCACCTCGCCTATCTGAGGCTCGGTGAAGTCGGCAGCTGGAGGCGTCTCCTGAGAGCTGAACGGCAGACGACGCCTGTTGCAACTTGGCTTCTCCGCGGTACCAACAAGATCGCGCACGTCTTTTGTTGGGTTGGGTTCTTGAGAAGGAGGCCCCATGAAGTCGCCATCGTACCCATGATCGGCAAAGTACCGATCGACGTTGGCAAATGTATCGTCGTCGTCGTCGTTCTGATCCTGTGCCATATGCATGTTTGGATCCAGTGGCATAGGGATGTTCGGCACCGGCGGTCTTGCCATGGGGCCGACTTAGCGCCGGCACGACTGGTAGTGTTGTCTTTGGGGTGGTGTCCCCCGCCCCCAAACGAATCTGGCTCTTTGGCCAAAGCAGGGGCCAGCTCAGGCAGGCGCTGAGGGTCATCACGTCATCATCGTCGGCCCCGACGGGTCTAATCGGAGGTAGCAACTCGTCGCAGCCTAGCAGCACCCGAACCAGTTGAACCCTAAACAAGTTGGGTGGCATCTGGGTACCGTGGAACAAGGGGTTTCCCGGTTGAACGATTTTGCCCTTGGCGACATCGACCAACTCGTTGTTCACGAAGTGCAGGAGAGTGCACGGAACGTCGGCGGCACCCTGCGAAAACATGTAGGGCGTCAAGGATGCCCAGTCAAAGGCAAGGAGATGAAGTCCTCGGCTGAGAGAGGCTTAATTAGTTACCGTGATGATGGCGTCGAGCTCGGCTAATGTCAAGGCACCGCCAACGGCGGGCGTGCAGTTGATTGAGGAGCCGCTTGCTGCAGAGGTGCCGGCCGGCGTACACCCGGGTGCATTAAGCTCCCGTGCCGGCGTCGGAGACACCAATGCCGCCTCTGCCGGAGACACCAATGGCCCCGCCATCGCGTTCTGCGAGTTGCTGGCCGTGAAGCTAGGAATCGGGGGCGGCCCCTGTTGGCCGCCCGCAATCCACGCACTCAACCCCTGGATCAAGGTAGGCACAATGGCGGTGATCGTCGCTCCGAGTTGTTGTTGCACTTGCTCTTGGACAATCTCCGGAATCCGCGCCACCTGTGCCTTGAGTTCTTGAACCTCGCGCGCCTGGCTTTCCGAGCTGGTCTTTTTCTCCTTTCGCCCACCAGTGTTATAGTATGACCCCCATTTTGTCGACAAGCCTTTGCCGGCCACACGACCAGCTAACGTCGGCTTACTGAGCTTATCCTTGTTCTTCATTACATTCAACGCCCTATTTAGAGTGGTGTCCCAAGGGTTGCTCTTAGTCGACCCTGCGCTACTGCTTTCAGTCGCCTGCGGAAGGAATGTGAACCATTTAGAAATTTGGCTTCATTAATTAGAATGCAACCATATGGAGCTAATTACGCGGGGGTGTATTCCTTACCAGAACAAGCTCAAGCGCCCTGGTCTTCGGATCCGTGGTAAGCTCCTTTGTTTTCGGGTCCTTCTTGTACCGGGCCCTGACATAGTTCCTGGTCTGCTTGTCACCGTATTTATCGAAGAGGGGCGGTAGGCCATGCTCGGCACGGTCCGCCTCCTCCTTGTCCCATATAGGCTCCGCCACTCTGTAACCGCTGGGACCGAGTGTGTGTTCCCCTAAGTTCAGCTCCCGCATTTCTTTCCCCCACCAACTTGATTCGGAGTTTGCGGTGCTCGAGCAATTGATCTTGAAGTTGTTGTAGTCATCTTCGGTGATCGAAGGATTTTTCTCCTTGATCTTCTCATAACTCTCACCTTTCTCGATCATTCTCTTCACATTGCTTTTCCAAGTAGACAGGGCCTTGCTCATCTTCGTGAGGGCAGCATTGTTCACTTTATTCCCTTTGAGGCTTGTGTTTTCAAATTCAGCGGGGAACTTGTATCGTTCGTGCAGCTTCGTGAAGAGGAGGTTGCGCAAATTCCCTCGGTCAGGATGCCTCAGGTTCTCGGTGTTGATCGAGAGGGTGCTCCGGAGAATGCACCCGAGCTGAAGCGAGTACCCCTTGACTACTTGTTCGGGCACCATTGGATTCCCGTCAGAGTCCACTTCAGTAACTTCCTCCTTGAGGGTGCGGAGCACGGTCGGGCGCAGGTCCTTCCGTTGCCTCTTCGGTTGGCTGCCATCTGTGCGTGCGCCGCCATCATCAGTGGTGGCATCCTCGGCGGCACCATCAGTGGTGGCATCAGTGGGGTCATCCTCGGCGGCACCATCAGTGGTCTCAGGATCGGTGGGGAATGCGGCGTCCTCATACAAGTGAGGTTGTTCCTCCATCTCCTGGGACAGCTCCCAGAATGCCTTGCCGCCCGAACCCCCGGCCTCATCGTTGTTGGCCATGTTTCTCTCTAAATAGAAACAAAGTGTGGTCAAAAAGTTGGTTATTGTCAAGGAACAAGATCATGGTCTCATCATTTAGGATTTGTCGACACCGAGGCATCCTAAAATCTAAGCTTTTATCATTGAGGGTTTTTCGACGCCGAGGCACCCTAAAAGCCTAAGCTTTCATCATTTCGGTTTTTATCAACACCGAGGCACCCTAAAAGCCATGCATTAGTCACAAGTACGCCGGGGCACTTGATCCTACTTAATTAACTACTAAGATACCCCGGCCCATGCATTAGTCACAAGTACCCCATATGTCCTATTTTTAGCAAAGTCATGCTAAAATTCACGGAAAATTTCAGCATGACCTTTGCTGAAAATAGTACAAATGGAGTACCCGAATTTGCCGGAACGGAAGTTAATCGACATTCCGGCAAACTCAAGGGCCTCTCGGGGTACCTACAAAATCATTATCCAATGAAGGAATTGTGCCGCACACTGCTGCCAAAATCATTATCGACATGCTGAACTTGCATTTCACTCTGCATAGCTGAACAGTCTAACAACCAGAAATATATAACAAGAACTGCACTGCAACAATACAAAGAATATATAACAAGAATGAGCCTCAAATAAAAAAACAAAAATTATGGAAAGCATGAGGGTTACACTATAATTATAGGAAAATTTACACTGTTATTAGGGGAAGTTTTATACTGTAATTACATATAAGAAGCATAAGGGCTACACTGAAAATTGCTGAGCTTACACTAAAATACATCTGCATTGCAGGGCTTGTACACACAAATTCAGTGAGATGATCTTTATCTGAAAGTTTATTTCGTAGTGGCTACAGCAAACTGCATACTTTTTCAGGCTTGATTCACATAGTCCAATCAGGATTTAACATGGCTAAGCTCTAGCTTTGTTTCATTCTTCAGTAAATAGGTTGTTATATTCCTTATTAATTTTGATTATGAAACAAAACAATGGGTTGATGCATGATCCAAGTTATAATTTAGATATGTTTGTTGCAGGATGATTTGTTTAACCGACGAGTTGATTGCATCAAAGCTGAAGCATGTTGAGGTCAGTATCGAGCAGTTTGTGTAACAAGCGAGTAAATGGACTTGTAATTCCACATATATACAACATCATTTAAATCATCATAGTAAAATTGACAGAAGAATGTGAAAATGAACACCATAATAAACTGATGATGATGTGTGTGTGATGGGTCTTGTGCATTACTTGTTGCAGCTGCAAGAAGAGCTAAATACACTCTACTGCCAAGAAGAAACAGTTGACACAAGATAGGCATGACACCTTTTGAGTGGTACAAGGAGGGAGTATTCATTCTCAAGTAATCTAGGTGGCCTGGCTTATGCCTGCTTTCTGAACAAGGCGTTATTTTGGTGGAGTGTTGGTGAGAGGAAGCAATATATATATAATGGTCTTGGAAACCCTAGATGATTGGGAAGCAGAGTGAGAGAGAGAGGCTGTTGGAGGCATAGCAGGAGAATATATATACATGTTGGTTGGTTGATGGTCTAGTTGGAGGGAGTCAGTGAATTTATCTTGTTGCTATCTGTCTGTGTGTGTGTGTGTGTCTGTACATAGGAAGGAGTATCTATCTATCAACAGTAGTAGTTAGCAGCATGTGTAGCTTTGGTGCAGGGGTTTAAATATTTATACTGGATAACTGGAAGAGGAAGTCAGTGAATCAACTAACCCAGTTTGAAAAACTGAAAAATAAACTTAAAATCATACAAAAATACAGACTTATGTGCATGAACATGAATCTGTATGTACTTGCCACTATGATCTAGAAATAAGAACAAGGGAAGTCGATTTCATTTTACATTCACTATAGATAAAATAGTGAAGAGTAAATTATTTTTATGAGGAGGAAAAGCATCCAGCTTCACCACCCCTACAATATGCACCTCTTATAAAATTACTACATAATGCACTCCAATATTTCATTCCTCCAAACCTTAGCCAGTATAGGAGTGCATAAAAATACTATTCTGAACCATAACAGTACCCAACACCAATATCAAACCTTGCAACCCCAGCATAACACTGCATAGCACACACTGATAAAGGTAAACTACATGGCCAAGGATTATCAATCCACCAGCAGAGATGTTACTTGGCTAGCATCAGGGTACCAACATAGCTAATCCCATCACAAACATCTACTCACTTGAAAAGCACTACAGCAGTACCTCCCCAAGCCTCTGTAGCCACTTCAATTGCAGCCAAGCAAATCGATAGCAAGAACACTAAAGGTGTGGTGATCAAGTATATAAACAGTCATAGCAGCAACTTCCACATGCACCGATCCTAATATATGCACCTCTCGTAAAATTACTACATGATGCAGTTTAATGCTTCATTCCTCTCAACCTTTAGCTGGTATAGCAGTGCATAAAAAACACTATTCTGAACCATAACAACAAAATCACCACTCTTGGGAGGACACTACACTAAAATGCTCAAACAGTACCTATATCACGCCTTGTGTACCTCTTGTACAATTACTACACGATGCATTCCAATACTTGTCAGCCCCCTCAACCTTAGCTGGTATAGCAGTAACAAAAAGCACTACTCTGAACATTAATAGCAAAATCACCACTCCTAGGCGCACACAGTAAGTAAGCTTAAATGCTCAAACAGTACTCACAACACAGATAGCAACCCCAGCACAAAATTGCACAATACGCACTCATAAAGGTTAAATTCCCTGCTTATCAGATGGCAAGGATTACAAATCCATGAGAACAGACGTCACTTGGCTAGCACCGAAACCGTCAGCATACTAAATTCTCTTGCGTCACTTGCTACCTAGCTCTAACAGATTCTGCCTCTGGACCCGTTCTAAGGAAGTAGTACCAATGTTCCTAGAAGCAGGTTCCGCCGGCCGGGGAGGTTGGGTCGAGGAGCAAAGCCGCACCTTAGATACAGCTTCGGCGACGGTGGTGTGGATGGGGCGGCGCTGGTGTCGGGGCGGCGTCGAGGGCGGCGGGGCGATGGCGTCCAACGAGGTGGGGCGACGGGGAGAGCAGTGCCGACGTCGGGGCCTCAGGCGGCGGTGGTTGGAGACGGGCGACAGGGACAACGGGGCACCGGCGATGGGCGTAGGGGCAAGGGGCGTCGTCGGGGCGGCGTCGCGGCGTCAGGGCCGCGTCGAGGCGGCGGGGCGGCGTCGAGGCGGCGGGGCAGCGGCGTCGGGAGAGGAGAGGGGAAGGGGATCAAGGGCGAGGGCGAGGGAGAGAGAGGGGATCGATAGGTTTGGGCCGGGAGGAAGTATGGATGGGCGGGGGCGGCACAATACTAATGGCGCACCACCCCTCGGTGCGCCATAAGTACATCCATGCTAATGGCGCACCTCACCCTGGTGCGCCATTAGTATTTTTTTTTTGATTTCTGCTCGAGCCAACAGGTTATCTACCACCTGACCTTATCCACATCAAGTCCCTCTACTAGCTCGACTGGTCAGTAGCCAGTTCTCACATCAGGAGGTCCTGGGTTCGATTCCCAGGCTTCAAAAAAAAAAATTATGCATTTAAAATGTTGTTTGATACTTATTTGTGTTTAAATATGTTCAAACTTGTTTAAATCATAACAGTAATATTTTTTTATAAGACAGTAATAAATTTTTTTTAAATATCATCAAACAGTAATGCCGGTGGAGCGGGGGAGGGTGCGGGGGGTGCGGGGGGTCGGCGGCGGCGGTTGAGTAGGGGAGGGGTGCGGGGGGTCGGCGGCGGCGGTTGAGTACGGGAATCGAGGGTGCGGGGGGTCGGCGGCGGCGGCCGATGGACCGGGGGGTGCTCGGCGGCGAGGGGGACCGGATCTGGCGAGGTGGGATAGGGATCGAGATGGAGGGGGATCGAGATCGAGTGTCCATGAAATTTAAAAATATTCATGATAGTTCAAAAAGTGCCCATGAAATACAATCGAGAAATGAAGGCTATGATTTAAATACAATCGATCTTAGCTAGCTATCTGTTCACAATCTTCTTGCCCTTCTTTTTCGCAAATGGAGTTCTTCTGTGGAACGGACGTCCTTTAGGTTGGGTGGTCCTGCTTCTTCTTGTGGTGTATGCTGCTACTTCATCATCGTCGTCATGTTCGATCCTCGGGTCGCCGTACTTGTCGAAGTCTTGCTCATTGGCTACTCCATCCATTCCGATGATCTTCCTTTTGCCTCTCCTCACGACAACACGACTGGTCTTTGACGGGTCGGTAATGAAGAAGCATTGGTCCACTTGGGAAGCCAGTACCCATGGCTCATTTTTCACAGTGACGTTTGCGGCCGCGGTCTTGGATTCGGCTTCGGGTATAACCATGGTGGTGAAATACCGGTCTTCTTTTAGGACTCTCTTGGCCCATCTGACACGGAACATCGGGACCTTCTCTCCAGCGTAGCTCAGCTCCCAGATCTCCTCGATCCTTCCGTAGTATCCGTCCTTGTCGTTACCGGTGTAGGATTCCATCGTTACCCGGGAGTTCTGATAACCATCGCTCTTCATGTCCTTGGCCTCGGTGTAGAATGTGTAGCCTTTGATATCGTACGCCTCATAGGTCATCAGGTTGTGCTCGGCGCCCTGTGACAAGGCAAATATGAGTTGTTCTTCCGCGGAAGAATCCTCATGTAAAGGGTACGACAGAA
Organism: Aegilops umbellulata; assembly: GCA_032464435.1. NCBI lineage: Eukaryota > Viridiplantae > Streptophyta > Magnoliopsida > Poales > Poaceae > Aegilops > Aegilops umbellulata. Next base: position 509,453,079 of record CP136055.1, read on the forward strand.
GCTTCTGCTTGAACCAACGCATGAAACATGAGTTGTGCTCTTTGAGTATATCTCCGTCCGTCCTTTGTTGGCCTCGGTCATTGTACGTCTTCTTAATAAAGGTTTTGTGCTCTACAATCAAATTTCTAGATGACCGCCATATATTAGTAGCATTATTAACTCCATGTAAACATTATAGTTCGAGCACTTTTGTGATAGTTCTAGACCGTTTGCAAGCCCCTGTTTGAATTGAATGAAGTGATTTTGTGTGAATTTGTCTCATGTGCATTTGGGTAGTGTTTTCTCTTAGACCTCATTCTATTCTTAATTCACATCTTTTCTAAAACCCTCAGATGCCTCCGAGACGTGACAATGGATTCCCACCGGAGCTCGCTCAGTTGATCCAGCAGCAGAAACAATTGATGCAGTTGTTAGTCCAGAATCAGCAGAACAACAACAACAACAACAACCAAAAACAACAACAACAACAACAACAACAACAACAACAACAACAACAACAACAACAACAACAACAACAACAACAACCCTCCGCCGCCGCCACCTGTTGATCACCTAGCCCGTTTCCTTAGGCTGAATCCGCCAGTGTTTTCCAGTACACCGAGCCGATAGTAGCAGACGATTGGATCCGCAAGATAGGAAGGGAGTTGACCACTGCAGGATGCACAGATGTTGAGAAAGTGAAGTTTGCCGCACATCAGCTTGACGGACCGGCGGCAGCATGGTGGGAGAATTTCACAGCCACTTACCCAGTTGACACTGTCACATGGGATCAGTTTCAACAAGCTTTTCGCACTGCCCATGTCTCAACTGGAGCTATGTCCATGAAGAAGCATGAGTTTCGTAACTTACGCCAAGGAGGAAGGACAGTTGGCCAGTACGTTGACGATTTCAGCAAGTTAGCACGTTATGCCCCAGATGACGTTGCTACGGATGCAACTAAGCAGGAGAAGTTTCTAGAAGGTCTGAATGATGAGCTAAGCATGCAGTTGATGGTAGCAAGTTTCAACAACTACCAGGAGTTGGTAGATCGTGCATTCATGATTGAAGAGAAGCAACAGCAGATTGAGAACCGCAAGAGGAAGTATGGACTGGGGAAGTATAACTCTGGAGCCCAGCAGAAGCCCCGTTTTACCCCTAAACCTGGAGTTCAGTTTCACCATACCCATGGAGGAAGTGGTTCGCACAACAATAATGGCCACAAGAATGGTAATGGGAATGGAGGAAGCAACGGCCGGAACCGTACCACCCCATCAACCCCAGCCAAGAGAGATCTGAGTCAAGTCACCTGTTTCAAGTGTTCCAAGACTGGACATTACGCCAATGAATGTCCTGAAGGCCAGAATGGCAATGGAAGCTCTGGGAAGAAGCCAAACCCTTTCAACAGGGGACAGGTGAACCACGTTAGCGTGGAGGAGGTTGAAGCTCAGCCGGATGCAGTAATCGGTAAGTTTTTGGTTAAGTCATTTACTGCACTCGTTCTTTTTGATACTGGTGCATCGCATTCATACATATCAAGGGGATTTGTGGAAAAGTATAACCTGCCCACTAAGATTCTTAAGACACCTATGCTAGTAACCTCGCCTGGAGCAGAATATATGGCTAATCGATGGTGTGATCGGTTACCATTAAGGATTGGTAACTATGTGTTTCCCTCAGACCTAATAGTATTGGAATCTCAAGGATTGGATGTGATATTAGGCATGGATTGGTTGTCAAAGTATGAAGGGAACATTGAATGTGCCAGTAAGACAATTTGCTCACAACGCCCGAAGGGAGAAGAATCAAGTATGTATCTCGACATACGCCAAACAGGACACAAGTAAATTCTTTATCAGGAGTTGTACAGGAGGAAGTACCAGTGGTGAAGGATTTTCCTGATGTATTTCCTGAGGAATTGCCAGGCATGCCACCAGATAGAGACATTGAGTTTTTGATTGAGCTTTTGCCAGGCACCGGGCCAATATCGAAGAGACCGTACAGGATGCCCGCACAAGATTTGGTGGAAATTAAGAAGCAGATCAATGAGTTATTGGATAAAGGTTATATTCGCCCAAGTTCTTCGCCTTGGGGATCACCCGTACTTCTAGTGGAGAAGAAGGATGGATCATTAAGGATGGTTGTTGATTACCGTGGATTAAATGCAGTAACTATCAAGAACAAGTACCCACTGCCAATGATTAATGATCTGTTTGATCGTTTGCAAGGAGCTAAAGTGTTTTCCAAGATCGATTTGCGATCAGGGTACCATCAGTTGAAGATTCGAGAGCAGGACATACCCAAGACAGCTTTTACCACGAGATACAGATTTTATGAGTATAACGTTATGTCATTTGGACTGACTAACGCACCTGCCTATTTCATGAACCTGATGAACAAAGTATTTATGGAGTCTTTGGATAAGTTCGTCGTAGTGTTCATTGATGACATTTTGATTTTCTCAAAGAATGATGAAGAGCATAAGGAACATTTGCGTTTGATTCTGGAGAAACTAAGGGAACATCAGTTATATGCCAAATTCAGCAAATGTGAGTTTTGGTTGAAGGAAGTTGGATTTCTTGGACATGTTATATCCGGAGAGGGTATAGCAGTTGACCCCACCAAGGTTGAGACCGTAACCGAATGGGAAGCGCCAACGACAGTTGGAGAGATCCGGAGTTTCCTTGGACTCGCAGGATATTACCGGAGATTCATTGAGAATTTCTCAAAGATCGCAAAGCCTATGAGTGAATTGTTGAAGAAGGATACTAAGTTCAATTGGACTGAGGAATGTGAGGCCAGTTTTCAGGAGTTGAAGAAACGATTGGTTTACTCACCAGTGTTGATTTTGCCAAATCAGACCAACGATTATGAGGTGTATTGCGACGCTTCACGTCGAGGACTTGGAGCAGTACTTTTGCCGGAAGGAAGAGTTGTTTCGTATGCCTCACGACAACTGAAACCTCATGAACTAAACTATGTTACGCATGATTTGGAGTTAGCAGCCGTAGTGCATGCGTTGAAGACATGGAGACATTTCCTCATTGGAAATCATTGTGAGGTACATACGGATCACAAGAGTTTGAAGTATATTTTCACGCAGAAGGAGTTGAACCTCAGGCGAAGGAGAAGGTTGGAGCTCATCAAGGATTACGATATGAGGTTGCATTACCATCCCGAAAAAGCTAATGTAGTAGCTGACGCATTGAGCCGTAAGAGCCATGTCAATACACTGATGACGGGAGAAATACCAAGGGAGTTAGGCGAGGATCTTCGTGAGCTATGTTTGGAAATAGTTTCGAGAGGCTATGTAGCAGCATTGGAGATTCAATCAACATTGATGGATAAAATCAGAGAAGCTCAGAAATCTGACAAGGAGATTGTAGATATAAAGAAGAAAATGAGTGAAGGAAAAGCAAAGGGATTTTGTGAGGATGAGCACGATACCCTATGGTTTGAGGACCGTGTTTATGTGCCCAATAACTCGGTGATCAGGAAGTTGATTCTGCAAGAGGCACATGATTCACCCTATTCGATTCACCCAGGAAATACCAAGATGTATTTGGATTTGAAGAAAACATTCTGGTGGACCGGAATGAAGAAGGATATTGCAGCATATGTAGCAGTTTGTGATGTGTGTCATAGAGTGAAGGCCGAACATCAGAAGCCAGCCGAATTGTTACAACCATTGCCGATACCCGAATGGAAGTGGGATAAGATAGGCATGGATTTTATCACAGGACTACCCAGGACAAAAGCAGGCTATGACTCGATATGGGTAGTAGTTGATCGTTTGACGAAGGTAGCACATTTCATCCCAGTTAAGACCACTTACACCAGTGCTAAGTTGGCAAAGATATACATGACCAGGATCAGTTGTTTGCATGGAGTTCCGAGGAGTATCGTATCAGATAGAGGAACCCAATTTACCTCAAAGTTTTGGAATCAGTTGCATGAAACTTTGGGAACCAGACTAGAGTTTAGTACAGCTTTTCACCCACAGACGGATGGACAGACTGAGAGAGTCAATCAGGTTTTGGAAGATATGCTGAGAGCTTGTGCACTAGATTATGGATCCAGTTGGGACGATAACTTGCCGTATGCGGAGTTTTCTTATAACAACAGTTACCAAACCAGTTTGAAGATGGCACCTTTGGAAGCTTTATACGGAAGGAGGTGCAGGACACCGTTGTCATGGGACGAAGTTGGAGACCGTCAGTTCTTTGGACCCGATCTGATCAAGGAGTCTGAACGGAAAGCTAAGTTGATTCGCGATAGGCTCAAGGTAGCCCAATCCAGGCAGAAGAGCTACGCAGATTCTAAATGCAAGGAGACAGTTTACGAAACTGGAGACAGAGTTTATCTTCGAGTATCCCCATTTCGAGGAGTTAAGCGCTTTGGAGTTAAAGGAAAATTAGCACCGTGTTTTGTTGGACCGTATAAGATTTTGCAACGTATGGGAGAAGTCGCTTATAAATTGGAATTACCAGAAGGACTGTCAGGAGTTCATGATGTATTCCATGTTTCTCAGCTGAAGAAATGTCACGCCGAAATGGCGGAGGTACTGCTAAGAGATATAGTGCCGCTTGAAGCAATTCAGTTAAAGGATGACTTAACGTATGAAGAAAAGCCAGTCAAGATTCTCGAGTATGCCAGCAGAGTTACCCGCAGCAAGGTTATCAAGTTTTGCAAAGTTCAGTGGAACCACCACTCAGAGGATGAAGCCACCTGGGAGACAGAAGAAGATTTGCTCAAGGACCACCCTCACCTATTTTCTAGCCAACCCGAATCTCGAGGACGAGATTCATCTTAAGGGGGGTAGGTTTGTAACATCCCAAATTTTCAATTTGGAATGTTATACATTAGATCATCATGCATATCATATTTTCTTGCATTTTGGCCGATCCTAGAAATTTCACGCAACTCAAGGACCCTCAGAGAGAGTTGGAGATTTCGTTATTTTCATATTTGAGTCTTCTCAAATTTTGAAAAGAAAGGGATCATTGGTTTTGTTGGAGTTTGTTTGCCTTTTATTTGGATAGGGAAAAATGCGCATTTTTCAAAATTGCATTTTAGGCCCGGAGAAAAGTTCATTTTGTTTGACACATTTTTTTGGAGTCGGGGAAAATTTACTTCATTAGTTTTGGAGTCCGGTAGGTTTTCTTTTTCTGTGTTTTTCCGCGCGCGAAACCGATTTAAAAAAAATCCCACGCGCGCCCTGGGCCAAAGGCCCAGCCAGCCGGCCAGGAGGCCAAGCCCCGCGTGTCAGGCGCAGGAGGCCGCCGCCGCTGCTTCTTTTTGGAAGTCCTAATAGGACTTTTGTCCTACTTCCGTTTATTACGTTTTTGTTTCTAGATCTTTCCTACTCCTATTCTTATTCCTTGATCCCTCCTCCAAGTAAACCCCCCGTCCCCAATATAAATACCCCCACACCCCCCCTCTAAATCATCAAACCCAAAACCCCAAGCCTCCATCGCGCCTCACACCCGCGCCCTACACCGCCGCCGCCGCCCTCACCCGCCGCCGCCGCCGCCCAACGCCGTCGTTCGCCGGAGCCCCTTGCCGGAACCTCGCCGAGGTAGCCGCGCCGCGTCTCTTTTTCTTCCCTCGGTTCGGTTTTTCTTATAAACCATTCCGATTCTTTTCTTCTCTTCCGATTCGTTTTCTAGATCGGTTTTTCGTTCGGTTTTCTTTTCCGAAACCCTAGATCGGATTCGTTTTTCTTCTCTGATTTAGTTGCCTCGAGACCGTTCGCCGGACCGTTCATTCTAACGAACGTGATCACCGGATTCTTCTAGGTTAACGAACGTCCGTTCGTTCAACCGTTCTTCTTTTTCTTATCGTCGGATTTATTCCGCGATCGCGATCTCAGATCCGATCTTCGTTCTAGTTTATCTTCTCGCTCGTTTATCGGAATCAGGTGATTCAAGCGCCTGGAGTTTTGTTTCGAAACCGCCGTTCCGTCTAATCAACTTAAACAAGTTTTTGCTACTGTAAAATTTGACCTAGATTCAAATTGCTAGAACCAAGTTGTTTCTTCCGCCGTTTGTTTTCCGTTCGTTTTCGTTTTCTTTTGCAACCGGAGTTCTTAAGTTGAACTTTCTGGTTTGATCTTTTATTCGAGTTTTACCTGTGCATTAGATGAGTACTTATTGTATGCTTGTTGATTGTCTGCGATAGATCACCCGGAGTGCGCCGCTTGTTATTTCGAAGCTCTAGGTTTCGCGGATCCTCAGCAAGGCAAGTAACACTTTGATCATACCTTTTCTACTACCCAGTTTTATTGCATTAGATCAATCTTCAAACACTGCATGATTAGGATCTAATTAAATTGTGGGTTGGGAACTAGATGAGGTAGTACCTATCACCTGTTTTACTTATGAAACCTTTTGGAGTTACTCTACGTTGCTTATTATGCCATGTTATGCTAGTAGACGTGGATTGGGTGAGTGATATCCATGACAGATGTGAGTTTGTTAATTTTAATGGTTTACTTAAGGTGGCAACCTGAACACACATCTGGGTGGATTGAGGCACCTGGTTTCTATTAGGACTTGCCTGTTTTTCTTCGGACCGCCACCCAGTCTCAAAGGGATCATAAGATCATTCATGCTAGTAACTTCCGTGTGCAGCCACAAGCCAATATGGGCTCTGGCATAGCTGACTAAGTCGTGCGAACTCTTACAGTGGTAGATTAGCAGATGTAGGGGATGTAGGTTGGTACGGTCTATCACGACGTAAGGTGTGAGCGCTTCTGAAAGACTATGTCTCGGTCATCCGTCTCTCAAACATCATGCAGTGCGAGAAACCAACGGAGGCGATCGAGTCTTGTGGGGAAAACTGCGCAAACCTCTGCAGAGTGTACAAACTAATCATGATTAGCCGTGTCCCCGGTTATGGACATCTTGGGTATCTAGTTCTTGAATATCATGTGAATCTCATCATGTTACTTTAATTAATATTGTTGGGATTATAATTGTTCACTTAATTGGGACCGGAATGCTGTCAACCATTCTCGATGTTTCAACCACCATGATAGTTAAATAAATTTATTCCTTTGCAGTAGGGAAAAACTGGCTTTACGCAAAACTGTAACCATAGAGCTTTTCCACCAGCCATATATGCATGTAGTATAGGCTTATTCATTCATTATTCTCTATGTGTTACATTGCCAGCATATTCCATGTGCTGACCCGTTTTCGGGCTGCAACTTTCCTGTTGCAGACTTTTCAGACGACGAGTAAGGTACTTTTAGGTCGTGGTTCTATACTCAGTGATGCCGTTGGAGTTGATGGACTCACTTATCTTCCAAGTCTTCCGCTGTTATCGATATTAGATGGCCTTAAGCCATATTTATTGTAATAAGTTCTCTTTGAGACATCGATGTAATAAGTGTGTGATTGCTACTCTGTTATAAATCCTTCGAAGTACTGTGTGGTGTCAGCATTACTGATCCAGGGATGACACCGGAGCATAGAGACTTGACCATCTGAGGTCGGGTCGCTACAGAGATGGTATCAGAGGACACGCTGACTGTAGGACACGACCACTAAGTTAAAGCCATAGATCACTATTCTCCTCTCATTTTCTAACTCCTCATCTTTTCTACTCTTTTAGGATGACGGACGCGAAGATCAATTACGCTCAACCGGATGAAGGCACACCTTTTCGATTTCACTTGAAGGAAGTCACCAAGTACCTGAACATTGGACTACCAAGCTTCACCGGGACCTTCAACGCCACTCTGCCTGAAGAGGAGCGCTGGAAGATTCAAGCTCACGTTCCGGGAAGGACATTCGCGCCAATCATGAAGCCCATAGATAGTTTTTTCAGTGAACCAACCTGGAGTCTGGGAAAGAGCATGGCAGCTCACATCACCATGGAACGCATTGGAGAAGTTTATCAAGAAGACCTCAAGGACACTATCTACCAGATTTGCGGACGCCGAGATGAACAATGGGAGATAGTCAACACTAAGAAGGATAGGTCCGTTGCAGCTTTCATCCAGGAGTTAAACCAGCACAGTCGAGGCCAAGAGAACCAGATGTGCAATGATATGATAGAGTTGAAGAATGCAAAGGCAAGGATCATCGAGCTAGAAGGAGAACTGAATGGTACACGCAAAGACTACATGGACGAGATCGTAGCTCTAGCAAGGCACAATGTTGAATTCAAGCAGGAGATTGAAGAACTCAAGGGGAAACTAGCGTTCAAGAATGAAGACAAGTACGTCGCATGCCCGAGCAACTACATCATCATCGACGACACCGGTTCGGATCCAAGTGAACCCGACTTTGAAGACGAAGCTGGAGCGGACATCATGGAGTCTTCCACCGATTCAAATTTCTAGATGACCACCATATATTAGTAGCATTATTCCCTCCATGTAAACATTATAGTTCGAGCACTTTTGCGATAGTTCTAGACCGTTTCTAAGCCCTTGTTTGAATTGAATGAAGTGATTTTGTGTGAATTTTTCTCATGTGCATTTGGGTAGTGTTTTCTCTTAGACCTCGTTCTATTCTTAATTCGCATCTTTTCTAAAACCCTCAGATGCCTCCGAGACGTGACAATGGATTCCCACCGGAGCTCGCTCAGTTGATCCAGCAGTAGAACCAATTGATGAAGTTGTTAGTCCAGAATCAGCAGAACAACAACAACAACAACCCTCCGCCGCCGCCACCTGTTGATCACCTAGCCCGTTTCCTTAGGCTGAATCCGCCGGTGTTTTCCAGTAGCACCGAGCCGATAGTAGCAGACGATTGGCTCCGCAAGATAGGAAGGGAGTTGACCACTGCAGGATGCACAGATGTTGAGAAAGTGAAGTTTGCCGCACATCAGCTTGACGGACCCACGGCAGCATGGTGGGAGAATTTCACAGCCACTTACCCAGTTGACACTGTCACATGGGATCAGTTTCAACAAGCTTTTCGCACTGCCCATGTCTCAACTGGAGCTATGTCCATGAAGAAGCGTGAGTTTCGCAACTTACGCCAAGGAGGAAGGACAGTTGGCCAGTACGTTGACGATTTCAGCAAGTTAGCACGTTATGCCCCAGATGACATTGCTACGGATGCAGCTAAGCAGGAGAAGTTTCTAGAAGGTCTGAATGATGAGCTAAGCATGCAGTTGATGGTAGCAAGTTTCAACAACTACCAGGAGTTGGTAGATCGTGCCATCATGATTGAAGGGAAGCAACAGCAGATTGAGAACCGCAAGAGGAAGTATGGACAGGGGAAGTATAACTCTGGAGCCCAGCAGAAGCCCCGTTTTACCCCTAAACCGGGAGTTCAGTTTCACCATACCCATGGAGGAAGTGGTTCGCACAACAATAATGGCCACAAGAATGGTAATGGGAATGGAGGAAGCAATGGCCGGAACCGTACCACCCCATCAACCCCAGCCAAGAGAGATCTGAGTCAAGTCACCTGTTTTAAGTGTTGCAAGACTGGACATTACGCCAATGAATGTCCTGAAGGCCAGAATGGCAATGGAAGCTCTGGGAAGAAGCCAAACCCTTTCAACAGGGGACAGGTGAACCACGTTAGCGTGGAGGAGGTTGAAGCTCAGCCGGATGTAGTAATCGGTAAGTTTTTGGTTAAGTCATTTACTGCACTCGTTCTTCTTGATACTGGTGCATCGCATTCATACATATCAAGGGGATTTGTGGAAAAGTATAACCTGCCCACTAAGATTCTTAAGACACCTATGCTAGTAACCTCGCCTGGAGCAGAATATATGGCTAATCGATGGTGTGATCGGTTACCATTAAGGATTGGTAACTATGTGTTTCCCTCAGACCTAATAGTATTGGAATCTCAAGGATTGGATGTGATATTAGGCATGGATTGGTTGTCAAAGTATGAAGGGAACATTGAATGTGCCAGTAAGACAATTTGCTCACAACGCCCGAAGGGAGAAGAATCAAGTATGTATCTCGACATACGCCAAACAGGACACAAGTAAATTCTTTATCAGGAGTTGTACAGGAGGAAGTACCAGTGGTGAAGGATTTTCCTGATGTATTTCCTGAGGAATTGCCAGGCATGCCACCGGATAGGAACATTGAGTTTTTGATTGAGCTTTTGCCAGGCACCGGGCCAATATCGAAGAGACCGTACAGGATGCCCGCACAAGATTTGGTGGAAATTAAGAAGTAGATCAATGAGTTATTGGATAAAGGTTATATTCGCCCAAGTTCTTTGCCTTGGGGATCACCCGTACTTCTAGTGGAGAAGAAGGATGGATCATTAAGGATGGTTGTTGATTACCGTGGATTAAATGCAGTAACTATCAAGAACAAGTACCCACTGCCAATGATTAATGATCTGTTTGATCGTTTGCAAGGAGCTAAAGTGTTTTCCAAGATCGATTTGCGATCAGGGTACCATCAGTTGAAGACTCGAGAGCAGGACATACCCAAGACAGCTTTTACCACGAGATACAGATTGTATGAGTATAACGTTATGTCATTTGGACTGACTAACGCACCTGCCTATTTCATGAACCTGATGAACAAAGTATTTATGGAGTTTTTGGATAAGTTCGTCGTAGTGTTCATTGATGACATTTTGATTTTCTAAAAGATCGAAGAAGAGCATAAGGAACATTTGCGTTTGATTCTGGAGAAACTAAGGGAACATCAGTTATATGCCAAATTCAGCAAATGTGAGTTTTGGTTGAAGGAAGTTGGATTTCTTGGACATGTTATATCCGGAGAGGGTATAGCAGTTGACCCCACCAAGGTTGAGACCGTAACCGAATGGGAAGCGCCAACGACAGTTGGAGAGATCCGGAGTTTCCTTGGACTTGCAGGATACTACCGGAGATTCATTGAGATTTTCTCAAAGATCGCAAAGCCTATGACTGAATTGTTGAAGAAGGATACTAAGTTCAATTGGACTGAGGAATGTGAGGCCAGTTTTTAGGAGTTGAAGAAACGATTGGTTTCCTCACCAGTGTTGATTTTGCCAGATCAGACCAACGATTATGAGGTGTATTGCGACGCTTCACGTTGAGGACTTGGAGCAGTACTTATGCCGGAAGGAAGAGTTGTTTCGTATGCCTCACGACAACTGAAACTTCATGAACTAAATTATGCTACGCATGATTTGGAGTTAGCAGCCGTAGTGCATGCGTTGAAGACATGGAGACATTTCCTCATTGGAAATCATTGTGAGGTATATACGGATCACAAGAGTTTGAAGTATATTTTCACGCAGAAGGAGTTGAACCTCAGGCAAAGGAGAAGGTTGGAGCTCATCAAGGATTACAATATGAGGTTGCATTACCATCCCGGAAAAGCTAATGTAGTAGCTGACGCATTGAGCCGTAAGAGCCATGTCAATACACTGATGACGGGAGAAATACCAAGGGAGTTAGCCGAGGATCTTCGTGAGCTATGTTTGGAAATAGTTCCGAGAGGCTATGTAGCAGCATTGGAGATTCAATCAACATTGACGGATAAAATCAGAGAAGCTCAGAAATCTGACAAGGAGATTGCAGATATAAAGAAGAAAATGAGTGAAGGAAAAGCAAAGGGATTTCGTGAGGATGAGCACGATACCCTATGGTTTGAGGACCGTGTTTATGTGCCCAATAACCCGGTGATCAGGAAGTTGATTCTGCAAGAGGCACATGATTCACCCTATTCGATTCACCCAGGAAATACCAAGATGTATTTGGATTTGAAGAAAACATTCTGGTGGACCGGAATGAAGAAGGATATTGCAGCATATATATATAGCAGTTTGTGATGTGTGTCATAGAGTGAAGGCCGAACATCAGAAGCCAGCCGGATTGTTACAACCATTGCCGATACCCGAATGGAAGTGGGATAAGATAGGCATGGATTTTATCACAGGACTACCCAGGACAAAAGCAGGCTATGACTCGATATGGGTAGTAGTTGATCGTTTGACGAAGGTAGCACATTTCATCCCAGTTAAGACCACTTACACCAGTGCTAAGTTGGCAAAGATATACATGACCAGGATCATTTGTTTGCATGGAGTTCCGAGGAGTATCGTATCAGATAGAGGAACCCAATTTACCTCAAAGTTTTGGAATCAGTTGCATGAAACTTTGGGAACCAGACAAATGTCAGTCTCAGTGACAGTCTCTGGAGAATAAGCGTGAAACTGAGAATGGTAAACCCGGCTGAATGATAATCCTACGAATGGACTAACCAGTTTATTATTATGTACCGAGTATACCTTGGGATGATACTACTTTCACGAACTACTTGAATTCGAATGACGAAATATAAGCCCTTTATGTGATGTCGTCTAGACGTCCGACTGTGGTATTCTTGTTATTTACTTTTGATATAAGCCCTTTATGTGATGTCGTCCAGACGTCCGACTGTGGCATTCTTGTTATTTACTTTTGATATAAGCCCTTTATGTGATGTCGCCCAGACGTCCGACTGTGGCATTCTTGTTATTTACCTTCGACATAAGCCATTTATGTGATGTCGCTCAGACGTCCGACTGTGGCATCCTTGTTATTTACTTTCATTATAAGCCCTTTTCGAGATGTCGCTTAGACGTCCGACTGTGGCATGCACTGTCATTTACGTTTCAATATAAGCCCTTTATGTGGTGTCGCCATGACGCCCGACTACGGCATGTTCATTTATTTTACCTTTCGAGGCGTCGCTTCAGACACCCGATCGGTCTTCAGCTATTTTATTGGGATTTCGGGAGGACTACCGCCTGACTTCCTTTTAATTATCGTGCAGTACAAAATTATTGCCGGAGTGTGCATTATTAATCTGCTCATGTGCATCATGTTTGCATTTGTTATATCTTATGTCCAAACTGTCTGGCTTGTTGATTTTGCCAGATGTTGACGAAGGCGATCTTATGGATGAAGAGTACGATAGCGAGTCCGACGCCTAGAGGAGTCCCAGTTAGTCCCGTGTGAACCTGGAGTTGGTCACTTGTATTATATACGCTCCCGCTACCCTAATAAAATCATCAAGCCTCACTTCGGCGCTTGATGAGCTGTAAGATTTTGGAGTCATGTCACTCACTTCACTGTGACATATCCACCACCACTTTTATTACGAGTCAGTAGTTATGCCACCATACCCTTTGTGTCATATCTGCCTTTATGTATAATATCGGCGTGCTTGTAATAAATTGTTGAGCAGCCTCAGCTCAACCTTGTATAATATTTAGTACTTTTGGACTTCTATATCAAGGATTTGTCTACCAGTAAGGGGGATTCTCCTATACTGGTCTGATACAATGGTCGGCTTTTCAATAAATGTTTTATTGGAAAACCGGTCCTGACAACCTTGTACCATAGCCAGGCTAACTGTAGGAAGCCACTAGGTGCAATCGCTAATCGGTTATTAGCATAATAAGTGCTATTTTAACATTTTGCAAATGTAGCAATTTTCTGTTAGTCATCATAAATTTATGACTTGACTATTCGGAATTTTTGTCTACCTTTATAGATGGCTGGCAGCGACTGTGAGTCATAGGTGTTCGCCAATGTACCTGAGGGGTTTATCAAGCTTCTCGTCTCCATCACCAAGGTCGCGATCGGGCCATCGGCTCGTCCGGAGTTCACACTCTACCAGCACAAGCTCAGCGATAGTGTATCTATGCACCAGGCCACAGTGCAATTCAAGGGAGGACGATCTGAGTCACGCCGCTTCCGATTTGTGGGAAGGGCCATGCCTACGGAGAGGCATGCCATGCAGATGGCTGCCCGTGAGGTGATAGCTCATCTCCGGGATGCTCTTCCTTCGATGAAGGCTCGTCGCTACCGCTACCTCCCATGCCACGTGCCATACACTTGTCACTATGCATTTGCTTGCACTAGGGGAGAGAGAGATGAGGCTATTGAGATGTTTGTTGAGTATCTCAAAGCTCTTGAGGCAGCTTTTGATAACCTCGTGGACAACTTTGTGGCTGCTCGTATGGACTTCATTCAGGGTTGTTCCGCCAACAGGAGGGAGCTCCTCCGTACAGCACCACCACTGTCATACATCTCGTCCTCATCATCCTATGCACCTGCCATCTTAGCCACCGCTCGCCGCCTGCCTATCATTGAGGAGTTTAACCAAGTCATTTCTCCTACTCCAGTCAGTGTTGCACCACCTGCCGCGCCCGCACCAGCTCCTCAACTCAGTACTTCGCGCCTGGAGCCTATTAGTGAGGAGGAGGTTGAGTCTCCAGCATCACTGGGCCTTACCCTCGGCAAACCGAGGGAAGTTTTCACCATCTCCGACTGAGTGCGCCTAGCAGCGGTGTGATGTACCAGCTTGTATGATATGTTTATATGTATATAGGTTTGGTGAGAAGTAGTTGTGTGCGCATCATGTAGGAACTCGGAGAAGTGCACTGGCCTAAATAACATGTCAAGAATGTGTACGCACATCCTGAGTGATGTATTGTATAATTATGGCTTGCCTGTAAGATATGTACTGAGCAGTCCTTCTCCATGCGCAATCAAGTATTTTCTTGAAAAATTTTGAGTTCTTAAAATTCTGCCTTTGCAAAAATTATCTATTTTTGCCACTCAGTTTTTCTCATGAGTTCTGCAAAAATACCCCAGAGTGGAAAATGCCTCGTCCCTGGACTCGTTCCATGCCAAGTCCGCGGGAAGAAAATTATGGCACCCAGACAAGTAACAATTTCACACCGGGGCAGTCAAGTCAGCAAGGCAGTGAAGCAGCATTTTCTCAAGTATGCCGCCTTTATGAGCAAAGCCAGCAGCAGCATCAAGAGATGATGAACCATGTTATCAATATGGGAAATCACCGTGAACCATATCAGCAGCATTCCAAATTGTCTGAACTACAAAAGACACGTCCCCCAACGTTCTCTCACACTAATAGACCTCTTGTGGCCGATGATTGGCTTCGAGACATTGAAAGGAAGTTAATTATTGCACAATGTTCGGACCGTGAGAAAGTACTTTATGCACCCCACTACCTCACTGGAGCAGCTGCATCATGGTGGAAAAAAATTCCTACACATGCACCCCAATGAAAATAACATCACCTGGGAAGAATTTAAAGAAGGTTTTCATGGGGCACACATTCCCAGAAGCATTATGAAGATCAAGAAAAGGGAGTTTGATGACCTCAAGCAGAGAAGCATGACAGTGACAAAGTACAATAGTCAGATTACTCAATTATCCCGTTACGCCAACGAAGAGCATATGACTGAAAATAAAAAGATGGAAAAATTTCTAGATGGTCTGGCACCAGCACTTAAATGCCAGCTGGTCGTACACACCTTTCCGGATTTCAAAACACTTGTGGACAAACTTATTACATTGGAAAATGAGCGCCGTAGCTTAGAGGATTTTCGCAAGCGCAAAAGGGACAAGACTACTCATGCTCGCAACAACCGGAACAAGACTGATTTTCAGAAAAATGGAGCGAACAAATCCACGACCAATGTTCCACGCCCAAACAAAAAAATTCATGCAAGGGACAAGGATTTTACATATCGCCCAGGTGTTACTTGCTACGCTTGTGGAGAGGAAGGACACTATGCCAAACAGTGCCCAAAACCAAGAAGCTCGGCCCCCAAGCCGAACAACAGTGGAAATAATCCAGCCCCCAAGCATAACAACTTCAACCCCAATAACAATCACAAGAAGGGTCACTTGAACCATGTGACCAAGGAGGAAGCACAGGATGCCCCGGATATCGTACTCGGTACGTTCCCTGTCAACACAATACCTGCCACGGTTTTGTTTGATTCTGGAGCTTCTCACTCGTTCATTGAAAAGAAATTTGCTTTGCAACATGATTTTTTGATGCTTCCCTTGGGAAAATCCATGATCATCAAGTCCCCCGGGATGAAGCAAATCACTCAGAGTTACTGCCAAGGTGTGGTTATTGAGATTGAGGGACTAAAGTTTCAGGCAAACCTCATTGTATTGGAAAATAAGGGATTGGATGTTATCCTAGGAATGGACTGGTTAACCACCAACAAGGGATTTATCGATTGCTTCAATCGGACTGTAATTCTTACTCATCATCACGGGAAGACGATAAAGGTTGCTGCTCAAGAAAGACCAGTATCATGGCAACCAAGGTTGAACAAGGTGGACATTTTAGAGTTAAGAAAAGTTCCAGTGGTGAGAGAGTTCCCTGACGTATTTCCCGAAGAACTACTAGGCATGCCACCAGACTGGGAAATAGAGTTCATCATTGATCTAGCACCTGGACCCACCCCCATTTACAAGAAACCCTATAGAATGGCACCCTCCGAGTTGGTAGAATTAAAGAAGCAAATAAAAGAATTATTGGACAAAGGATTTATACGGGCCAGCTCCTCACCTTGGGGTTCACCAGTATTATTTGCCAAGAAAAAGGATGGGACACTGAGATTATGTATAGACTATCGAGCACTCAACATGGTCACCATCAAAAACAAATATCCGATGCCACGGATAAATGATTTATTTGACCAGCTCACACAAGCCAAGGTTTTCTCAAAAATTGATTTAAGGTCGGGGTATCATCAATTAAAAGTACGGACAGAGGATATCCCTAAGACAGCATTCACCTCCAGATACGGATTATATGAATTTACAGTAATGCCGTTTGGACTGACAAACGCCCCCGCATATTTTGTCCACCTCATGAACAAAGTGTTTATGAAATTTATGGACAAATTTGTTGTGGTGTTCATTGATGATATCCTGGTATACTCTAAGACACCAGAAGAACATGCTGAACATCTCAGAATTGTACTGGGAGAATTAAAGAAACATCAATTATACACCAAATTCAGCAAATGCGAATTTTGGTTAAGACAGGTTGGTTTTCGAGGCCACGTATTGACCCAAGAAGGTGGTGTCGTGGACCCAGAAAAAGTCAAGGCCGTACTTGGCTGGAAACCACCAGCCAACGTAACAGATGTACGAAGTTTCCTGGGAATGGCTGGATATTACCGAAGGTTTATTGAGGGGTTCTCCACCCTAGCAAAACCAATGACACAATTACTCAAGAAGGATAAGAAATTTGTATGGACTGAAGCTTGCGAGAAAAGTTTCCAAGAACTCAAAAGGAAATTAACAACAGCACCAGTATTGGTTGTACCAGACATACACAAAACTTTTGAAGTATATTGTGACGCATCCCGGAAAGCCCTCGGATGCGTACTAATGCAAGAAGGCAAGGTAGTCACATACGCTTCCAGGCAACTACGAAAAAATGAAGAAAATTATCCTACTCATGACTTGAAATTGGCAGCAGTCATTCATGCACTCAAAGAGTGGAGGCACTTTTTGCTTGGAAATCGTTGTGAAATATATACGGACTGTCGGGGATATACCCCGCGGCGTAAACCGGCCAGAAGTTAACCCGGCCGGACTTGGCGGTTTATCTGAAGACCCGCCCTGACCTTGGCGGTTTACAAGCAACCCGCTTGGTCGTTATGACTCACTGGTAACCCGGCGGGCGGATCAGACGGATGACAAGGCCCAAGGCCCAAAAGGCCGGTTCAACTATGGTGGGCCGGTTTAATAGGAAAGGAATATTTGCCTTACAAGGAGTTAAGGCCAGGACTTGTATCCGGTTTGTATTAGAGATAGACTAGTCCATGTAAACCGCCCCTTCCACATATATAAGGAGGGGCAGGGCTCCCCAAAGGGGGGAGAGAACAATCAATAATCTCTAGGGCTAGACACAAAGAGCCGGTTTACGGCGTCTCCCTCATGATGATAATGAGACCTAGCCTCAAACAGCATGTAGGGTTATTACCGGATGATGTTTTCCGGGGCCCGAAGCTGTCTAAATCCTTGTCTTGCGTGTTGATCCGCCCTGCGTCTCTCGTCCCACTCAACCCCTCTCAAGCTACCACATAGATGCGTTGGCCTCGCGACTAAGTCTTGACACTAAGGACATCTGACGTGACAATCCACGACAGTTGGCGCCCACCGTGGGGCTGGCGACGGTGGTGTTGAGTTCTTGGAGGGATTATCCACAGGGATCGAGAAACTCGCAATTGAATCGGATGAAAAAGAATCGGCCCGGAACGGTCGCGTGACCCGCCCGGCGACCACGAACAGATCCAGCAAAATTTATCGTGGGAAGATGAGAATTATGGTTAAAAAATTTAGGAGCCTGCAGATACGAGGTTTGTAGAGTCTTTAGGGTTTGTGTGCATTGCACAAGCGACCCGTAGACCGGACAAGAATCTGATTCGACGTCACCAGTATTCGGTAATCCAAGGAATCAACTAGTACTTGCACTCAGCGATCTGCAATCTGCTAGTCGTGTTCATCGAGACCTGGTCATAGAAGGAAAAGTCAAAACAACCATGACCTGGAGAGACGGGGACTCAGAGTAATCAGCCGCCGTGGTTACTGCCTCCACTACAGCTGCAACAGCACCCCGTGCTGCCCGGTTTGCCTTGACCGTTGACCCGCCGACAGCATCGCTTCACCTTGTCAGTGTCACCTTCGAGCCGCCGCTACATGGCCGCAGCCGCACATCAAGCCGGCTCCGCCTCAACTTGCCGGGAGCCGGTTTGTGCCCACTGCGCCCCGCATTCCTCACACCTCCGCCTCCGTTTAGTTGCAGCGCCGGGTCGTCCCTGCTCTCCAAGCTACCTGGTGCCCTATGACACGCCTCTGCAGTTTTCTTCTCGCTATGGAATTGATGTAGCAAAGGAAGGCCCTTTTTGTTAGAAGCTGGAGAAGTCAAAGGAGCCAGATGTTAAAAAAAAGGAAAATAGCATGATTTGCCTTACGTGAACATACAGGATTTCAATGCTGGATCGGATTGACAAGTCAACGCCAAACTTGGACAAGGCCATGGACTAGGCTCAGTTTCGTTTTCATCTCTGAACCGCTATCGCCGAGTGCGTCTCTGACTACCGCCCGTCCGTGTGCCGGCGCCTCTCCAACTTGCTGACGGTTCAACTGCGCCTGGCCGCCTCTGCCGCCCGCTGCCGATAAGTCGCCAGCCCTAGCAGCCACCCCCTTTACCTTGGCTAATGTCCGCCGCGAGGTTGAGCCGCTTTTGTAGCGCTTGCCTCGGCGAGCTGCTGGCTCCGCTGTGGCCGAGCGCCGCCTACCCTCACGGCCGGGGCTAAATCGCCGCACTCTGGCGTCGGTCTCGACTCTGAGCCGTCGCTTGTCCGAAGCGCGCCTCGCCTACTCCGCTGTTTCTACATGGAAGCTTCCGTCATTACGCTTGAGCTGGCCACACCCGGAGCCGCTGAGCGCCCCCGCTGGAGCAGGCGTCGGCCCGTGCCCCCAGCTTCTTCCTCAACTCTGCTGTGGCTTCTGCAGCAGGCCACCTCGCCCTGCGCGTAACCCGTCCACGCCGCAGATGAGCCGTACCGTAACCAGGTTATCTACGGACGCTGAATACAGATCATCCGTCGTCCGAACAAAAAAAATCAGGTGATATCCATCTAAATTTAATTTCTTGATATATATTGTTTTTATCAAGAAAACAATTACTTTGGACCGGATATTTTGATATGCAGGACAATTATTCATTATAAACATGGTTTATACTATGGGTACGGAGTACGCGCTGGCAACGTCCTGCCCGGTGTTTGTCCGTGCCACATTACACGGTGAATGGATGCGTGCAAGATGCCGCCCTTACGGCCCGGTTTACATCAGCTTGCCGGGACCGCGCCTGCGTTTGTCTCGCCCGTCCGAACCGGTTTACACCGCCACGGACGGCTCGCCCGTCCGCTCTCGCAGCCGGTTCACGCATCTGCGCCGGCTTACAACGAGGAGAACTACTTGCTTGTCCGCACTGGCGTACAACACCATGGCCGACTCATCTATGTTGCCTCTGATGCTGCGGTCGTTTTTACCGTCCGTCTCTCGCGGCCTGGTCTACATCAACACACTGGGCCGCACCTGTCTGCATGAGCTGTTTATTGGGTATGAGCAAGTCACAGCTTGGGTAGCCCGGTTTTCTTTCAAATTGGAGACAAATTATCATCATCCGCCATTTGCAATGGATGGTTCAATGGGCAGGCGCACAAGTTGCCGCCACTACAGTTTTGATTAACTTCAAATCGTCAGTTGGAAGGAACCAATGGCCAAGTTGCTGACACGGCTCATATGGGATCATTTACAACCCGCCGCGATCACCTCAACCTTCTATGGATTCACATCGTGCTATCAACGCCAATGATATACAAGTTATGCCGGTTTATATCACGGTCAAATATGAAGAGTCTCAAGCCAACTCCTCGAGTCACCTTTGAGACTCGGTGGCTACAATGACATGACTCAGCAATTCTTGCCAGTTTCAGCCGGTTTAAGAACCCCAGGACGATGGAGGGAAAGATAACCCGATCCCGGAGGCTACTATTATATTGATGAAAATTTAAAGGCCGTCAGAAAATTTCCGGCTTAGAAAGTATATGACAGTTACAAAATCCCGGCTCAATGAAGAAGATCCGGATCATCAGAAAAGATTCCGGTTTAAAATCCGGCTCAAGGGAAGTCAGTCTCATTGAAGCTCTCAAATATCCGGTTTACAATCCGGTTCAAGGGAAATCTGTTCTCCCACAAAGCACTGAAGCGCCCAAATCCGGTTTAACAATGTCCGGTTCAAAAAGGAATTAACTTCTTGCAAATTCGAGTTTAAAGGCCGTCAGAGAATTTCCGGCTGAAAATGAAGATTCCGGTTTAAGATCCAGTTCAAGGGAAGGATGTCTCCCACAAAGCTTTGAAGCTCTCAATATCCGGTTTAAAATCCCGGTTCAAGAAGAATTTATCTCTTGCAAAGGTTAAAAATTACCGAAGAAGACCTGCTGCCATGATGCACGGTTCAAACATGGGTATCCTGCCTTATTGGCCTGACATATTATTGATCACATGGGGGCTTCTGCTTCATAAAGCGGGGTCTCTGTTCTTTTTATATCATGTGTGGTTACATGGAGTTGTCTGTTTTAAAGCGGCCTCCGGTTTACCCCTTGCAAAAAATTATGAATGTCACTTGGGGGCTCGGTCATGTCTGAACCGATGCAATACCTTTTGATAGGCGAAAGCCACCAGGTCACTTGGGGGCTCGGTCGTGTCCGAACCGATGCAACACCTTTTGATCGGCGAAAGCCACCAGATCACTTGGGGACACGGTCAAGTCTGAACCGGTCACGCCTCTTGATCGGCCTAAAGGCCTTAGAGTCACTTGGGGGCTTGGTCGAACCCGAACCATTGCCATGCCACTTGACCGGCGTAATGCCACGGTTTCATTTGGGGACCTGGCTGACTTGAACCATAGCTACACCTATTGGGAGCTTGGTCGTGTCTGACCATGGTAACACCATCTGATCGGCTCAGTAAAGCCCTCTTTTTGCAAACGGTTTTTATCATTACCTTTGCTTCAATATGTTTTCTTGATAAAATTGCTTTTTTGTTTTGGTTGCGTTCTTAAACCGACCACATTTTACACTGATTCAAACAGCCAAATTGGCGGAACACGGTCAAATCTTAATCCAGAGACTATTTGCCCGGTTTGATTTTATGTTACCATCTTATTATGGAGTAAACCGGTGTTTATCAACCCGGCTCGGCTTTCAACTACAAGTTGTCAGTACACGATCAAGTTATAATCCGGAGACTATCAGCCCGGTCTGGTTTGACTACAAGTCACCAGTATTATATATGGTTAATCCGGTGTTTATCACAAACCCGGTACGGTTTTATCATAAACCGGCACAATATGGAAGGAGTTATCAGTACTCAAAATTTGGGTTATTACCCCCACTACAAAAAGTTGGTAAACCAACGATGTGATTCAATGTCACAGGTATGATATATTTCATATTTGATTATTCTTAAGTGCAGCCTTGGTTATAAACCTGGGTTATATGTTGGGCATTATGACCCGTCCGGCGGTAAACTGCCAGGACACTTTAAACTTGTTGTATGCAGAAACAGGTTGAATAAAGCATGATTATAAATTATCCGGTGTTTATTAAACCGGCCTGGCTTTAAGACGACAAGTCGCCAGTATGATGATAAATTATCCGGTGTTTATTAAACCGGCCTGGCTTTAAGACGACAAGTCGCCAGTATGATGATAAATTATCCGGTGTTTGTTAAACCGGTCTGCCTTTAAGACGATAAGTTGCCAGTATATGATGAGAAATTATCCGGTGTATATTAAACCGGCCTGGCTTTGGACTATAAGTCGCCAGTATATATTTGGATTGCGCCATTGGAATTATGCGCTTATAAATCATTGGGTTATTCAAATAGCCAAACTTGGCTGAATTTTCATTATGATATTGAATGAATAATGTTTTCATACCGGATTATATTATTCAAATAGCCAACATGGCTGGATTTTTATTATGGTTATTAATATTATGATTAAGGTGTTCAAAGTCGCTTTAGCGCAATGGTTATCATTTTCTACAATTGAAGGAATAGTCCCGAGTCGCTGCAGGCTTACAACCCGGCACTTGGGGGCTACATTATTCAAAGTTGAGATTATATCAAATATGCAAGTCTCATGTCGCTGCAAGCATGCACCATGACACTTGGGGGCTAATGCAAAGTCATTTTTGCTCATCTTATTGAAGACCCAACTCATCACATCGTAATGAGCTGGCCCTTGGGGGCTACCAATTGCTCCTTTCAACAAATTCAAGGTACAAAGCTTTTTTACATTGAAGGGTCCACTGCTCAGTTGGTAAAGCACAAGGCTCTTAACCTTGTGGACGTGAATTCAAGCCCCATGATGGGGGTTATATCATATGATGTTATTTTCGTTCAAGTATATATCAAGTCCCAGCTCAATATTATCTTACTGAGCCGGCCCTTTGGGGCTATACATCATTGCTCCAATCTACATGATTATATTTACAAAGTCCCTGGTCATTATTTGCATAATGACCCAGCCCTTGGGGGCTACACTGGTTGAAGTTTTTATAAGCATCAGACAATTACAAGTCCCAGGTTGCTGCAAGCATGACAACCCGGCACTTGGGGGCTACATATGTGGAATATTCAATTCTGACTAATGATTGAGATGAACAAATTGGATTTCTTCAAGATGGTGATATTTATTGAAAAACAAGTCTTAAGTTGTTGCTATGCTACCTTCTTAAGACTTGGGGGCTACAAGTGATAGGCATATAAGAGGTATATTTTCAAGCTGGATGTTAATTACAAATAGGGCCCGGTGCTATCAATATTTATAAACCGGTGATCTTGGCAATGATAAACCGGCAAGTTCTGCGTCCTTAAACCGGTTGAAGATCAGATGAATATTTCAAGGACCAATATTGTTTTTAAGCATTGGGAGCTGAATCAAAGGAGTTATTCTTCACAATATATTTTATATGAGAAACTAATGTCAGCAAGTTGATTATGAAGCTGGCCTGTTAAACCAGATTTTCTAGAAGGAGGAAATGACAAGGACTTAAGGACGATCAGGTGCCCGTTTACAAAAATTCTTAACCCGGAGCACAACCTGTCAAATTTGTTCTGGTGTTTATTTTCAGCATAAGTTTACCATGGATAAATCCAAGCTAAACTTGGGGGCTAATGTCGGGGATATACCCCGCGGCGTAAACCAGCCGGAAGTTAACCCGGCCGGACTTGGCGGTTTATCTGAAGACCCGCCCTGACCTTGGCGGTTTACAAGCAACCCGCTTGGTCGTTATGACTCACTGGTAACCCGGCGGGCGGATCAGACGAATGACAAGGCCCAAGGCCCAGAAGGCCGGTTCAACTATGGTGGGCCGGTTTAATAGGAAAGGAATATTTGCCTTACAAGGAGTTAAGGCCAGGACTTGTATCCGGTTTGTATTAGAGATAGACTAGTCCTAATCCTAATAGGACTCCACATGTAAACCGCCCCTTCAACATATATAAGGAGGGGCAGGGCTCCCCAAAGGGGGGAGAGAACAATCAATAATCTCTAGGGCTAGACACAAAGAGCCAGTTTACGGCGTCTCCCTCGTGATGATAATGAGACCTAGCCTCAAACAGCATGTAGGGTTATTACCGGATGATGTTTCCCGGGGCCCGAAGCTGTCTAAATCCTTCTCTTGCGTATAGATCCGCCCTGCGTCTCTCGTCCCACTCAACCCCTCTCAAGCTACCACATAGATGCGTTGGCCTCGCGACTAAGTCCTGACACTAAGGACATCTGACGTGACAATCCATGACACGGACCATAAAAGCCTCAAAAATATTTTCACACAACCCGAACTCAATTGAAGACAACGACGCTGGTTGGAATTAGTGAAAAATTATGATGTTGGCATTCACTACCATCCAGGAAAGGCGAATGTAGTGGAAGATGCTCTTAGTCGAAACTCCAGCTTGGCCAACGACAGTCTACAGAACTTGAGACCTAAATTTCAGCAGGAGTTCACCAAATTCAACTTGGTGATGGTCACTGAAGGCAATGTGTCAAATTTGGAAATACAGCCCACCCTAACGGAACAAATTAAGAAGGCTCAGCATGGACACCCCAGCATCGAAGGCAGAAAAAGAAAAGTGAGTCTGGGTAAGGCTTCAGAATTCGTCGTAAACGATAAGGGAATACTATGGTACGGAGACAGACTTTGTGTACCAAATATAGAGGACCTCAAACAGCAAATTCTAGCCGAAGGCCACACCGCTCCATATTCAATCCACCCTGGAGGAACCAAAATGTACAAGGACATTCAAGAAAAGTTCTGGTGGCACGGCATGAAGAGGGATATAGCCACATTCATTGCATGTTGTGATTCATGTCAGCGCATTAAAGCCGAGCACCAAAAACCAGCAGGACTATTACAGCCAAACAGGATACCTGAGTGGAAATGGGACAAAATTAGGATGGATTTTATTGTCGGACTACCTCGGTCACGACACGGAGATGATGCCATATGGGTCATCACGGATAGATTAACTAAGGTGGCACATTTCATCCCAATAAAGACAACCCACACCACTCAGAAGCTTGCCAAACTTTATCTCTCCCGTATAGTTTGTCTGCATGGAATCCCAAAGACTATAATATCCGACAGAGGCACTCAATTCGTCTCTGGATTTTGGGATCATTTACAACAAACTCTGGGAACTCAACTAGTATTCAGTACAGCATACCACCCCCAGACCGGAGGACAAACTGAATGTGTGAATCGAATTCTAGAGGACATGCTGAGAGCATGTGTTCTCACCTATGGAACCAGTTGGGAAGAAAGCTTGCCATATGCCGAGTTCGCATACAACAACAGTTACCAAGCCAGTCTACAAATGGCACCTTTTGAAGCCTTGTACGGGCGAAGATGCCGTACCCCCTTAAATTGGTCAGAAACAGGAGACAGTCGTATCTTCAGCCCAGACATGCTCAAGGAAGCTGAGGAGAAAGTCAGACTAATCAGGGATCGACTCAGGACAGCCCAGAGACGACAAAAGAGTTATTACGATCAAAAACATCGTGAAGTCAACTTTGAACCCGGTGAATATGTGTATCTGCGAGTATCTCCTATGAGGGGCCTATGATGATTCAAAGTTAAAGGAAAGCTAGCACCACGGTTTATTGGACCCTTCTGTGTGATTTCACGAGGAGGCATAGTAGCCTACCAGCTAGACCTACCCAAAGAGTTGTCAGGCGTCCACGACGTGTTCCACGTCTCACAGTTGAGGAAATGTGTAAGCAACCCAGAGAAGCATGTATCTCATGAGAGCATTGACGTGCAACCAGACCTCACCTACAGGGAACGTCCAATAAAAATATTGGAGGAGTCTGAAAGGAGGACCCTTCAGAAAACAATTAAGTTTTTCAAGGTTCAGTGGAGCAACCATACCGAAGGTGAAGCAACATGGGAAAGAGAGGATTTTCTTCGGACGGAGTACCCACACCTATTTGAGGATCAGCTGAAATCTCGGGGATGAGATTTTTCCTAAGGGGGTAAGTGTTGTAACACTCCAAAAAAAATTATTTGGTTTTCATCAAATTCTTTAATTAATTGGAAGGGGGTTATTTAAATTTTTAAAACCTCTCCTTCTCAAATCTTTTATGACAAATATTTTATGTGTTCTTCTCAACCTTGATTTTTGGTCTTGAGGGTTTTTTGTGTTGGCTCAACACAAATAATTTTTGGAAAGTTTTTACAATTCTTTCTATTAAAAAGAATTCCTGTAAATTATGGATTTATTCTTTCCCCTTCAAAGATTTCTCTTTTGCCATGACCTATGTCGAAAACTTTCTTCATAAACCACCTCCCTACTTTGGGTCAAGCCAAGCATCCAATTCCAGCAAGTTTCAACCCCTTTTAGATTATATTTCTATTTATTTTATCCTCAAACATTTTTCTATAATTTATTTTGGACTCTTGGGATTTACAAAGGAAGTACCAGATCCCTTAAGTTTATGAGCCCAAGCAAATTACCCTAGCTACTTCTTAGTACCCTCAACCTAGATCCATCAAGATCTGCTGGTCCACGGTTCAAATTTTTCAAAATGTGCTTGCTGCAAGTTTGGACCAGATTTGCCATTTTTGGTGAAATTCATTCTTTTTCTTTTCCTAAAAATTTGAGATAAATCAGGCAGCCTCTAGATGCATCAAGAGATCACCTCACCAATTCCCAGCTCAAGAAAAATTTTCCACGTGCCTAAAACATTTCGTCGAACAGCTGGTGTGCACTGTTTCCGTTCAAATTCAGAGTTCAGTGTTCAATTCAGTCGACAGTGTCGTTTTCTTCAGAACCACGGCGTCAATCTCGCCAGTGCACGCGTTGGCGCCTTGCTCCCTGCTCCTCCTTCTTATCCAGTGCGCCGCACAGTCGTTTGGACGGGCGCAAGCGTCGGTGGCGACATATCTCGCCAACGCTGACGTCTTCCGCGGTGGCAAAACCGCCCGTGGCGGTCAGCAGGGGCCAGCCTTGCCATACGGCGCCGTCCAGCACCGCCCACACCACCTGGAGCCTCCGCGTGGCCATCCTCTTCCCCGTGCATGCTACAGAACAGTCACCGTGGCCTGAGAGGCATAGAGCGCGCACTCTGCCGCCGAGGAACCGTGAGGCCGTTCCATCGAAGGCTTGGAGTATCGCCCAAATTGTACCAAGATTAGGCACTGGATGGAGCCGGTGGACCAATCGGAAGATGCCCAGTCACCTAAACCTCCAGCCCGACCATTGCCTCGCTGTAATCGCTCACCGGAGTAATCCCGTTCTCGGAAACTGCCTCGGGCCGGCTATAAATGGAGGCCCCGAGCTCGTTCTCGACCCAGCACCTCCCCTCCTCGCCTCAGAACCTTGCCACTCTCATCAGAAGGCCTCGGGAGAGCCTTCTTCCCCGACTCCGGCCGCCCCGATCCACTTCGGGCTCCGGCAATATTCTCTCTGGTGAGAGCACTCCCGCCTCCCAAATCTTGTCAGCAACCTCCTAGTCCACTACCTCGTCTAACCCGAGCCCCAATTTGATGTTTCTAGCCCTCCTCGATGGGATCCATCACCGCCCGAACCACCGTCCGCTGGAGTGGAGGCCGCCGTCGACGTGGTGCTCGCCGACGACCAACTCCACCACCCACAGACGCGGGAGAGCTCACTGAGTCCGTAGGTACCCTCCATTCCCCCTACCTCGCCGTGGATCGACGCCGGCGACCACCGCGAGCCTCGGGCACCGGTGTAACCTGACGAGTGGGACCCCCTCGTTAGCCTCTCCTCTCTTATTCGAACCGTTTTCTGAAAATGCCTTCGGGCAAAGTACGTGTTTCCTTTGGGTTGGCGTATTTCTAACCGAAACGTTTTCTGTTTTTCTAAACTAGCCCCTGGGAAGTTTCTGTTTCTTCACAGATTAGTCCCTGGACTAAAACCTTTATAACTTTAAAAAAAAGATGATTTTGAGTTGATTCTTTTTCTGTCATCTTTATTTTTTTGTCTAGTTTTTTATCATGTGTATTTGAAAAATATTTGGAACAATTTTATTGCATGCACGGTATTTATGTTAGTATTCGATTTTTTTATAACGTAGATACCGAAGGGGGTGACGGAGCCGCAAACTTAGCCGAGCTAGACTCTGACTACTCCGAACCAGGCAAGCATGTTTGAACCTTTGATATGATTAGTGTTTTGCATGTTTGCTTGAGTGGTTTTCTCATGGCATGTTTATATAAGCATTAGTGAATGTTATATTGCATGCAAGGCAAGCTACAAGTGAGCTTCGAAATTTGATGTGTTCATATGATGGTGAGATAACCTGATCATGTGGTGGCATGATAGGTTGTAAGCTGGTATTGTTGAAGCATGCCAGTCTTACGTCAACCGTTTAACTCCAGTATTAACGTGGATCAAGTCATGTTCCCGTTCGTCCCCTTTTTCGTGCTGCCACATGTCTTCTGCAAAGAATGCGGTCTAGTCAGTTGCAAACCTCTTTCCTTGTACACACCAAATAGAGGGGCCGTGATGAGGGTTCCATGGCCCTGGATTAAAGCCCGTCATCCGGTCAGGGGGCATGGGTGTTTCCGGTTGGGACCGAGAGGGGGGCACCCCTTAGAGTGCGCGATATAAATTTGATCCCATGCTACTCGAGGTTGTTGCCTCCCCATCTTAGAGTTTTTCTTGAACGTTGCCGAGGGTGATTCCTGGCAGCGGAATGTGGAATGGGTGTGTACTGGTTAGATGTGTTTCTCCTAAAATACCGTAAACGGAACTAGTCCTTTGTGACTACTGAAATCCGTTGGCTGTGGTTAAAGAGTACAAACTCTGCAGAGTCAAAACCATTCGAGTAACCATGTCCATGGTCAAGAACTTTGATCAACATATCAGTGTCAGTCTCAATGACAGTCTCCGGAGAATAAGCGTGAAACTAAGAATGGTAAACCTGGCTGAATGATATTCCTTTGAATGGACTAACCAGTTTATTATTATGTACCGAGTATACCTTGGGGTGATACTACTTTCATGAACTACTTGAATTCGAATGACGAAATATAAGCCCTTTATGTGATGTCGTCCAGACGTCCGACTATGGCATTCTTGTTATTTACTTTTGATATAAGCCCTTCATGTGATGTCGTCCAGACGTCCGACTGTGGCATTCTTGTTATTTACTTTTGATATAAGCCCTTTATGTGATGTCGCCCAGACGTCCGACTGTGGCATTCTTATTATTTACCTTCGACATAAGCCCTTTATGTGATGTCGCTCAAACGTCCAACTGTGGCATCCTTGTTATTTACTTTCATTATAAGCCCTTTTCGAGATGTTGCTTAGACGTCCGACTATGGCACGCACTGTCATTTATGTTTCAATATAAGCACTTTATGTGCTGTCGCCCTGACGCCCGACTGCGGCATGTTCATTTATTTTACCTTTCGAGGTGTCGCTTCAGACACCCGATCGGTCTTCAGCTATTTTATTGGGATTTCGAGAGGACTACCGCCTGACTTCCTTTTAATTATCGTGCAGTACAAATTTATTACTGGGGTGTGCATTACTAATCTGCTCATGTGCATCATGTTTCCATTTGTTATCTCTTATGTCCAAACTGTCTTGCGAGTACATTCAAAGTATTCACCTGGCTTGTTGATTTGGCCAGATGTTGACGAAGGCGATCTTATGGATGAAGAGTATGATAGCGAGTCCGACGCCTAGAGGAGTCCCAGTCAGTCCCGTACGAACCTGGAGTTGGTCACTTGTATTATATACGCTTCCGCTACCCTAACAAAATCATCAAGCCTCACTCCGGCGCTTGATGAGCTGTAAGATTTTGGAGTCATGTCACCCACTTCACTGTGACATATCCACCACCACTTTTATTACGAGTCAGTAGTTATGCCACCATACCCTTTGTGTCATATCCGCCTTTATGTATAATATCAGCGTGCTTGTAATAAATTGTTGAGCAGCCACAGCTCAACCTTGTATAATATTTAGTACTTCTAGACTTCTGTATCAAGGATTTTTCTACCAGTAAGGGGGATTCTCCTATACTGGTCTGATACAATGGTCGGCTTTTCAATAAATGTTTTATTGGAAAACCGGTCCTGACACAGATGACCAGTCCTATTCCCCCACCGAGGTGTATGCTCTAACTTGGCACGGTTATACTGCTCATATCATGCATATGGTATCTTGCATTGCATAGTTTAGACATCATATACACAATATTCAACACCATGTTCTTAGTTCAGATAATCATATCTAATGCCCTCTGTTTAGCATATAAATCACATATGTGAATTAAATGATGCGATCCTAATTACTTAGATAACATGTAGGTGAATCATGTCATGCGATCCTGTTTAGTTATTCATCATATCTTTGAATTATGTTATGCTATGCTATCCAGTTTAGATAGACATCATATATGTGAAATTATGTCATGCTATCCGTTTTAGTTAAACAATATACATGTCAATTATTTCATGTCCTCTTTTTTCCACACTATCTATTGCATCTGTCTCTCATACAATGTCTCTACATTCAACTATGTTTCCTGATTATCAGCCATTTGAATTGGAGCGGGTGATGCCAGCATCTAGCGGACTAAAAACACGGTCTTCAAATAAAACAGTGCTACCTCTTGGTGGAGATAGCACCCCGGTTGTACGTGCACGAGAACTAGCCCTACCACACATAACCAAACTCTCGCAGATTGTACCCCTACTGCGATGGACATAGAACCAGCTTCACCCAATCTAACCCCAACCCCAGCAGATAGTAACCCAGTTCCTGTTGACACAGCACCATCTCCACCACAGAGCTCCCAAACAAGAACAGTTAGTAAGGCAGCTCCAGTGCCCAAAGGGCTAGTACTACCACGACGAACCCCAACTCCACTAGTTAGTACGCCTATTCCTGTGGAGGAAGCACAACCAGCTAGTCGTAGTTTAGCATCTATCGCATTTGATGTTGTTAAATCGTATGTGCGTATCTTCCCATCTTGGTAATATTATACTAAAGATGAAGGAAAATGCCAGTTGCAGGTGTTTGTCCAGGAGTTATGTGTAAGTAATGTTATTCATGGCAATTACTTTTCTTTGTCCCATACATCCTACCTCCATGATGGTTATAATACAGCAAATTTTCCCATTTTTCTCTATAGAGAAGGACCGATTTGGAAATTCAGGAAGAGGTAAGCTGTGCTAATACCTCTGCTATCTTCAAGAATGCTTGGTGGCAGTATCAGAATTACCTGAAGAAAATGTACTTCACCGGCAAAGAAACTCATCAAATTCCCTTACGTTCTCCTGAGACACATTTACTGGACGATGACTGGGAACGCCTTGTTCTGTACTGGTCCCGAGCCAACAATGTGGTAAGGTCTATGAGCTCATTTTCTATTTTTAAGTACTATATTCTTGCGTCTTACTATACACTGTTCATGTAGAACAAGTGCCTAAACCTGAAGAACAATTGTTCTAATTTAAAATTCCATTGCTATCATAGTTCAAAAAAGCGCTAGGCATTAATTGTGCACTTTGCCACTGCCTTGCGCTTTACTGACCAAAGCGCATGCTTATGCGCAGTTATGCACAGATTAAGCGTAGTTATGCGCAATGCGTTTCGCCAACGCCTAGATCCTAGGCGCGCTTAAGCGCTCGCTTAGGCGCGCCTTTTTTAACTATGATTGCTATCGTGCATACTGCTTTGCTCTTGTAACACTGTATTTATTCATACAAACTTATTTTTAAATTGACGGATCCAATCGAAACTCCAATGGCACAGCAGTTATGTTCACGCATGTTTCTTTAACAAGCTTGCTCTTATCAATAGCTTTGTTGATTTAAATTTCAATTGTGTATACAATTGACTTATCATATCATGCACATTACTAGCATCACAACAGAGTCAATAGTGTTGTTGTACATGTAGACCCGTGGTACCCATCTGAAATCTTGTTGTGCCGTGTAGTTTCCCACGCTTTCTATTCTTTCACTACTGCTTTGTCTTGAACTGATATGATTTGAACCGTGTCTCTATTTTGATTTGGCAAGACAATGCAGTGACCATAGGACATAGATATATGTTTGTTTGATGCTTTTATTATGTACTGGTACTTGGCAATAGAAGACTTGGTAGTTTAATCATGTCCACCTTAATAATGAACTGGTTCACCGAAATGAGTTTCATATACTAGTACATGCTAAACCTGTTATGTGTCTGGTTGTTTCTTCTTTTAGAATGCTGACAGAATATTGGGGAAGAGTGCCTTATTAAGCAATGATAAAGGAAGTAATGCAGATAAGGTTCAGGATAGTGACACATCCTTTTTGGTCTCCAAAAAAGCTGGTAAAACAGCTAAGGAAGACTATCTTGAACACAGTGAGACAACCCCAAAGTCTTGTCTTGGTTTAGTGTTCGAGTTACTGGCCACTACCGCTTGCACAAGCTATTCAAACTCACTGTCTGAATCAGTTTGGTTTCTTGAGTCTAACCTACAGGCTGAAATACATTGATCAGTTGTGCTGCGACAAGAAGCGGAAGGACTGTGGAAGTCCCTGGAGCATTCAGATGCATACATTCTGGTGCAACAGCAAGCGTTGGAGGATTTTACCGCCAAACAGGACAAAGCTAATAAGCTTGCTCAGCTTATTGCCAGCATGGTGGACACCACGTTTCTTGAGCTCTTCTGAAGTTGTTTCAGTTATGCTCTTGTTTTGTTGCCCCGATTATTTGCACTGGTGGCCAATTTTGATGGCCAGTGTATGTAATATGCTGCCTTGTTCCCTATATTTGCACTGGTGGCGAACTTTGATGCCCAATGGATGTAATATGTGTAATAGCGGTAATAGGCTAGCGTTAATTGCTTGCTTATTTATTTCATTATTGTCTTATTTAGTTGTTTGCTTGTAGTCACTGCAGTTCTTTTTCTGTGTTTTTCTAGTGGCCACAATAACCTACTTTTGGAAACTAGGCCAAAATAATCATGGAAACACACGGACTGTTGTAACCATGGGCCTCCTGCGGGCCGTATGATCCATGGGCCTTCTACGGGCCGTACGATCCATTGGCCTTCTATACGGGCCGTAGGGTCCATGGGCCTTATACGGGTCATACGATCCATGGGCCTTTTACGGGCCGTAGGATCCATGGCCCTTCTACGGGGCGTATCATCATTTCGCCAATCATGGGTCGTACTATCGTGGATAATAACAGGCCGTTAATAGGCCGTATTTGATAACTCTATGAAAATAGCCCAACGGGTTTTTTTCGACATTAAAACGGCCCAACGTATTAACGGGCCACAAACGGGCCGACTGTAACCATGGGCTGAATTTAGCCCACAAGCAGAAAATGACAGTAATGGGCCGTAAGTAATCGAATGCTGGAAATGAGCCCAAGAATAAATGGGCCCTGAGAAGGTCGAAAGATAACATGGGCTGGAAACGGCCCAACGGAATAATGGGCCATTAATGGGTATAAAGTGATACACTGTTCATTACGGGCCAGTTTTACCACGGGCCGTTAAGGGGCCGAGGGTTACTAAGGGCCTCATATGGGCCGAAAGACGTCACGGGCCATACATGGGCCGGAAGTTAAAACGGGCTGGAATTATATTGGAAGGCCCAGATGACGCTACTGGGCCTAATTCGGATAGGACATAAACGGGCCCTAGGATAGCAGGTTGTAAATGGGCTATATGTGAACAGTCCATTAACAGGCTTGCCGTGGGCCGGCCCACCACCTTTTGACCAAGTCAAACGGGCCGGCCTTTTCACAGGAATGGGGCTCTGTTGGGTCGTGCCACGTGTCGACGTATCATAGGCGCTTTGGGTCCAATGAGTGGATGACATCGGTCCCAACGGTGAGCCTACACGTGTTTCCTCCAGCCAATGATGATTTTACACGTGGAAAATCCCCATTGGTCGAGGCTGTTAACGGGTTATCGGATCCAAAACCGGACCCGATAGCTTAACGGCGTTCCGTTACGGTGGATGCCACGTGTCGGTCACTCTTGACGAAAGCACTTCTGTGATGCGCGATTTATCGTCATGGAAGTGGACACTTCTGTGATGATAATTTTGGTAATGTCATGGAACACTTCTACGACAACACAAGTTTGACTATCTTGATTCTGTCATAAATTTGTCATGGATGTACATGCATGACAGGAAACGTGACCTACTATGGCAAACATGTATCATCATGGAAGTGTATTTTTTTGTAGTGTTCATCGCCACCGTCCTCCACCCCATCCATTGCCATCGTATTCCACCATGCCGGAGCGCCAACCAAGACCGTGTCGTCCACTGCTAGAGATGGACGTTTCTCATCCACGGCGACGGACCAAGAGCCTTGCCTCGCGTCCTCTCGCTTCATCGGCGGCGGCGTCCTCTTTGTCGGGGCCGCTCACACGACCTTCTCTTCCACCGCAACGGGACTTATCCCCCGATGCACCCGTCTACCGTGGCAGATCTGCTTCAATGCCACCAACAACCATCACACCCCCGATGCCTACACGGCGCCGCAAGAGAGGTGGTACTTCATATCTCCTCAACTTTTTGATCTCAACCAGAATATAGATCGTAACTTGCAATTTAGTTCTTAGTTTGAAGCAAACAATGGATGCTAAATATCATTTTTCCATTTTGCAGCTTTAAATCTGCCATGGCACGGTCATAATACGGTTTAATTGATCATGCTTAGGGTTTAATTGATCATGTTGGTTCCATGGTGGTTTCTTTAATAGAAATTGGAGGGGAAACCCTCTTTTCTAAAAAATGCTTAGGGTTTCCCCCTTTTATGATCACTATACGATCAGAATACGTGCTTCGTGTCATAATAGCACTGCTCCACCCATCAAGCTAAACAACCTTAGTTGTTCAAATACAAATCTGATATTATTAAAACAGAGTCGTTTAATTGGTCAGCTAAATGTTCCTAATTTAGTTTTGAAAATGCATGTTCGCAGCTCGGGTGTGTATCTCTACAGGGTGCCCACGGTGGGCCGGCCCACCCTGGGATTTTGGGTCATCCCAGGCCCCAATTCCCCTCTGTTCTGCTGCGCGCTTCCGATCTCTACTCGCCCCCAGCCGCCTGCCTCACCGGCGACTTGCCGTCCCCGGATGGCATGACTCTAGGAGGAGACGCCGGGCTAGCAGGAGGTCAGGAGCCGCTCACCCTACAGCTTCGCCGCTGCCCGAGCACGCCTCCGTGCCTACCTTCCTAGTCAGTTCAGGGCTCAGGCGTGCAGCACCCACTACGCCAACCCGATTTATCCTGAGATACGTCCTCAACACTCGGCACTTCAGCAGCCACTCCTCACCACCCATTTTCTAATTGATTCATTACTCATTAGGCAGGACTGTCATTAGGGTTTGTTGTGTGCTGAGTGCTACCTACACTTAATGGTTCAAATGTATTTTAGTAATCTTTAGTACCTGTAAAGTTCACGGGGTTTCAAAATCCTAGCCCTAGGAACAGACACTAGTCATTTTGGATTGTTGGTCGTAGTGACATTGACCCAGATTACTACCGCAGGCCAGGTTTGTTGACAATTTTACTTGTCTTTCTTACTCATTCGATATGATATCCAATTATTCACGTCAATTAGTTGCAAACAGTAAGTGCTAGACAAACTTTTTGATTCAGATTTTGGACGGTCTCTTACTGCAGTTACAATTCTTCATACTTGTCCTAGTGAGCTCACAAGTAAATGATTGATTCACTAAATCTATGCTTGCCTTCTCATATTTGTTGTCAATATTCTTTTAGGGTGGACCACCCTGTTTCAAAATACTGGAACGATAGACATGAGTGAATAGTATTTCTCTGTGTTATCTCTTCCATCATGTGTGGGCAACGAACACTACATTGTATAGAAAGGAAGTGTCATTTCGAGCTTTTACATAGGCTACGGTCTTTTACATGGAATACAATCTGCCTACTTGCTTTGTGTCGCACTACCAACACTCCACCCTTGAAGCTAAACATTATGCCACTCATAATTCCTTGGTTTATTTGTTCAAATACGAATTTGATATGATTCTAATGTTCCTACTTCAGTTTTGAAATGTGTGTCTGCCTGTTATAGAGACATAAGGGGTTTGTATTTCTGTGTGTGGTCTGATCAGCACGGTTGGGGGTGAACTTTGCATATGCAGGGGTTCATAGGGAGACCTCTTCGAGTTGAATCCGCAATGCATTCCATAGATAATCTGACTACTTTTTATGTTTTCGTGAATCTCAGATTCTGAATAGCATCATAATGATTATGAGCTTGCGCGCATGAAAAGAATAAAGCAAAACAATGTCGTGGCTGTCAAACTTGGCATTAAGGGACTGAAATCAAGTGTGGATGCAATGTGATGCAAACGCTCTCCACCTACAGATTCATGCTCTGAATATGATCCTAACAGTGATTCTGAGCTCGAGGGAGACCTAAGTCAATGTAGCTCCCTAGTGGATGAGTGAGAGGCAGATGCCCTATCTTATTCACCCATCAAGGTGCTTGCTCTAACTTTCCACGGTTATATTGGTCGCACATATCTTGCAACTAATGCTTTGCATTGCTTCTACTTTGTTGCACTATGGTTAAGCTTAGTTTACACATCGTGTATGTGAATATGCCCTGCCTATCCATTTTCAGTACATATTCCATCTGTCATCATACCATATTTATCCATTCAAATGTTGTTCTTGTGTATCAGACGTTCAAAAGGAAGAGGGCGATTGCTGATTGCGGAGGAGCACAAGCAAAGTATTTTGAAAAGGTAGTGACACCTGATTAATCAAATAGCCCATTAGGTGTAGTTGCAATATCACCTGACCCACAAAACACCCCAACTCTAGGAGACTCTAGCCCTACTACACTGGTCATTTCTGATGCCCCAACTCAGCAGACCCCAACTGCAGCAAACAGTATGATGATGCCAGTTCCCATAGCACCAGCTCTATGATGCAAAAACCCCATTCCAGCAAAGAGTACACCAAATCCAGTTGCCAAATCCCTTTTCGAACCAGAGAGAGCCCCAATTGCAGCAAATAGGCCCCTGTTCCATTTCTTCCCAGTTTAGAAGACGAAGCTTATATTGTTGTCAGGAACTTTGTGCGCATCTTTCCTTCATGGAAAGATTATACCACAGACAGAGAACAATTGCCAGTCTTCCTCTGCAACTTACGCGTAAGTAATGTACTAATGTTATTCATGGTAATTACTGCATATGTTTCTTCTGACAAAAGACACGAGATTTCATTCTTTTAAATAGGCGAGACCAAACTGGATTGTCAAGACGAGCAAGGGTTGGTTACACTTTTCAAGCACTCGTTGATGAAGTATCGTTCCTACCTGAGGCAAGCGCACTTCGATGGCAAGCCTCTAAATTTTTTTTGTAAAGTCTCTGGTGCTACATTTATCCGACGGTGACTGGAATAATCTTGTTACACATTGGTCTCGTCTGCAGCGTAAGGTACTATCTATGATATCACATCACAATTTGAACTACATTTCTGCATTTGCCTTAACGTCTCACTTGTACGAAAACTATTAGCAGAAGAACATTCATTCTCAAGGGACCACAAAATCTCGCAACTATACTGCACACTTCATTGCTCTTGTGAGTACCTCTTGCCCTGTATGACCATACTTACTTTCATAGCTGTTTGATTATGTAGCATCACTGCACATGTTAGCCTCGTTATCCTCCTTTTGGTGGACATTATAAGATCTGTATGGACTCTTACATAAATTTAGAATCAACCCAATGCTTTTGAAGAGGTTTAGCTCTGCAGTCCTCTTGTAAGGACTGAACGTAGTCTATCACTGTACTTACATTAACAGCTAATCCCTCCGTCCCATAATATAAGAATGTTTTGTATAGTACACCAGTGTTCAAAACACTCTTGTATTATGGGAAGAGGGATTGGTTCATTGTGTAGCATTTTGCATCTTATCTTCCTCGCCCGCCATTTACTAAAACATATCAGATCTTGTCGGTGTACTAAAGTAGGGGTACCTTAGTACCCCGAACTTGTGCACGGGCAGTAGTAGCCTCCCGCGGCAAGGCCTGCCAGGGGAGCGACAAGAGTCTCCACGGCCCTCTCCGGGCCGGACGAAGGCCAAGTGATCGAGCCTAGAAGACCAAGCCCCGGCAAGAGGAGCTTGCCGGGTCGAGAAGGCAAGGTCCGGCAAGAGAAGCTTGCCGGGCCAAGGCGACAAGGCCCCGGCAAGAGGAGCTTGCCGGAACGACTAAGCCGAAGCCCCAAGGCCCCGGCGGGAGGAGCTCGCCGGGACGGCCAAGCCAAGGCACCCCAAGAGAAGCCCGCCGCGGCGCACCGCGCGCCCCGGCAAGGCCTGGCGAGCGGCAAGCTCCCAGGTGCGGCAAGCCACTTGCCGCGGCAAACCACCACACCAGGCCCGCGCTCCAGCTCACCTGCCCACGTGTCGCTCTGGGGCTTCCCCGGAGGCACGTGGCGGGGCGCCGCGCAACCTGAGACACGCGGTGGCATGCGACGTTGGCAGAGTCGCCCCCGTGGCGAGCGGAGGCGCTCCTAACGGTCCGCCTCAGCACTGTTCAGGCGATCCAGACGGGCATTTAATGCCTTTGTCCCCCGCCGTCAGAGTTAGGTGCGATAGCACTGTGTGGCCACTATTCACACAATCCCTTGCCATTTTTACCCTCACCTGCGTCGCTCCCTGTGGGAAACCCCTTGGCATATAAAAGGAGGCCCATGCGCACGTAGGGGGGGGACAAAAGAAGAGGAGGGGATCTGATCGGACCCAATAGGCCCTCGCCTACGTCCAGCTCCAACTTACTGTAGCTTCTTGCGCTCCAGAGCAAGAACCCGAATCAACCAGACATGCAGCAGTAGGGTTTTACGCATCCATGCGGCCCGAAGCTGGGTAAAATCGTTGTGCGTGTGTGTCGCCTCGATCTGCTCTTTGTGCATCCTCCGCCCCCGCCGAACCGACAAGGGGCTCCGTCCCCATAGGTGCTCGTGGAGGCCAGATAACCCCCGACATCTTTGGCGCGCCAGGTAGGGGAGCATCGAGGTTGTGCGAACCAGATTCAGCGACCACAAGCAAGCTCAGGTATGGCCAGGTACCTTTCCGCTCCAGCCCGCGGAGCGGAGGCATTCCTCCTCACGGACCCGTGCACGGCCCTCCTCGAGTACCCACTCGCGCAGAGTCCGGGCAAGAGCAGCTGCTCCTTGAGGAGGACCGCCTTCCGGCCGCTGAGCGAGTCTCTCGCCTCCAGCAAACTCTGCGTCGCTCCCGTAGCCGCAGAAGTTAGCGCCGGAAGTTGTGGGAAAGGCGACCTCGTTCTTCGGCGAGCCCAGGCCGCCAAGATCCAAACGAGTCGACGCCGACCGTGGGAGGGGCCTTGCCCGCGCGGCGGTCGGAACCGTCCCGTCGGCCATCCTCTCTGTCCGAGTCTTGCCGCAGTTGCATGTAATCCTTGGTACAGAGGCGGGCGCAGATCCCGAGCATAGCTTATATGCCCCACACGTCTTGTCGATTTCGCGCCTCTCCGCTTGGCGCGGGCATCATTCGACACGATTGTGCAGCATTCGTCTCCGGCAAGCGGTGGCAGGCCGTCAGGCCCCGAGCCTGGGCTGGGCGTCGCCCGAGGAAGCTGCGCCTTGCCGGACGGCAAACGACAGAGAAGCTAAGTTGCCAAAGTTTGAGCGACTAAGCTCCTTTTTATTCTTAAATTATCTTCCTCGAACGACCGAGCTTCGTATGGGAAACCTGTGCGCGGAGGGGTCGGCTCGTGGCTGGTTGCGCCCTTATTTCGTTTCGAGCCCCGCTCAACGACTTAAGTGTGCTACATCCCGAGTAGCGTCCTTACTTGTTTCGAGCTCGCTCGGCAGCTTGAGCGTGCCGCGACTGCAGTCGCCACGCCTACCGCGCCCCGAGCCTGCTCAACATTTAAGTGAGTTGCGCCAGCCGCGGCAAGGTTTCTTGCCGGTGGGAGCCCCGTCAGCGGGTTGCTGACGTCCCGCACTCAGCACCCGTGGCAAGGCGGAGACTTTCGCCGACAAGTTCCCGTGAGCGTAGGGCGCGAACGTACGAAGCATAAAGTCAAACGAGGGAGATAACAGCGCAATGAACTGCCTAAGATAAAAGTTATATTACAAAATAACTTGCCGCTGCTCTAATCAGCTGTTTCTGTGGCATGCTCGGCAGCAACGAGAGAAGAAAAGAAAGAGGTGGGCGGCCTAATCCGCGCGGTCGCCCTCGACCCGCCTGATCCCCGCCACCCTTTCCACGATGGGGGTGACGAGGGCCCTGATCTCCGTCAGGTCAGCATCTTCCGGCAAGTGCCTGAGGACGTTGGTGAGCCTGATGGTGGGGTTGCGGAAGACGATCTTCACCAACACCCTCTCGAGGGCCCCGGAGACGGCTTCCCGCGTCTCCTAGGCCAGCTGTTCTGGGATCCATTCCCGGAGGTGCCGGAGCACCCCCACCAAGCCCTTGAAGAAGGAAGTGAGCTTGGCGCTCGGCGGGACGTCCCCGCCGGAGGGGT
This sequence comes from Aegilops umbellulata, assembly GCA_032464435.1. Taxonomy (NCBI): domain Eukaryota; kingdom Viridiplantae; phylum Streptophyta; class Magnoliopsida; order Poales; family Poaceae; genus Aegilops; species Aegilops umbellulata. Next base: position 509,493,434 of record CP136055.1, read on the forward strand.
AATCATGGCCCTCCATCCCCAGCAGCTTCAGCTCCTGGTCGATGGTGGAGGCGATGTCGACGAGGCCTTCCGTCCACCGCTCCACCGTCTCTCGGAAGGCGTTCTGGGTAACGGCGGCGCTCCTCAACAGCTCCTCGTTGCCAGCAACCTCCTTCCGCAAGGCCGCCTCCTGCTCCTTGGCGCTCTCTAGCGCCTTGGCCAGGGTGTCCAGCTTCAGCTCGAGGACAGCCTTGGAATCCTTGGCGGCGTCGAGCTCCTGGATCTTCTCGGCGAAGCGGCCCTGCAGCTCGCCAAGGGAGTGAGCGCCCTTCTCGCGCTCTAGTTTGAGCGCGGCAAGCTCCTCGCCGCTCGCCTTGAGGTCGCTGGCGAGCTGTGCCACCCTCGCCTCCAGCTCCCCCTTGGCGACCTCGGCGGCCGCGGCGGCATCCTGCGCTTTCTGCATGTCCCCGCCAAGCGCCTGCTCGCGCACGGCAACCTCCTCCTCGTGGCTGGCGAGGCTGGCCCTCTGCTGCACCAGCTCGCTTTCCCGCGCGGATAGCCCCGCAGCGGCAAGCCTCTGCTGCTCTTCAGCCTCTGCCTTCTCGAGGAGGAAGGCCGTCCGCGCCTCGTCGAGCAGCCTCCGCTCCTCCGCCAAGGACCGGAGAGCCTCCTGGTTGAGCTCCCGGAGCTCCCCGGCGCGCTTCTCCATGTCCGCGCCGGCCTTCGCGACGAGGGCCTCCTGGCGCTCCACCTTGGCATGCCGGGCGCGGTAGAGCGACACAAGCTTCCGGAGCAGCCGCTCTTCCTCGGGCTCGCCGCTGCCGGTGCTTGGCGCGTCGACCACTGTCAGCCCGACGGAGGCGAGCACTTCTCCGTCCAAGGCCTCCCCCTCGACCGACGCCCTGGAGCTAGGCTCCCAGGGGAGCCTGATGTAGACGCCATCGCCGGCCCGCAGGTAGGCGCCTGCCGGGGGCTCCTCGGGGTCCGACGCAGTGGCAGCAGCGGGGTCGCCGGGCTGCGGAGTGCTTGACGCCTCGGCCTCCCCGGGGCCGTCGGCACGGTCACCGGTCCCCTCGCCGCCTGCTGCCGCGGCGCCCTTGGCGGCTTCGGCCTCCCCGCCGCCTGCGGGGTCCTCGGTGCCTTCCGCCTCCTCGATGACGACGACGTCGTCGGCGTCGCCACGCGCGCCCTCCTCGACGACGACCTCGGTCTCCATCGGGTCCGCGGTGGGCGGGTCTATGGACGGAAGAGGGGAGAAGAGTCAGCTGAATAGCCGACAAAGAGGCTCATAAGAAAAGATAGCCAGGGGAAGTTTTCCGTGCAGGGGGACTTACCGGTGGCAGGGTCCGTGGCCGCGACCTCCGCTGCCGGGGGATCGCTGGCCGCGTCCCTCGCCGGAGATCCCTCCCTTTGCCGGAGAGGTTTTCCTTGCCGGGGGCTCCTCCCTTGCCGGGGAGATCTCCCCTGCCGGGGGCTCCTCCCTTGCCGGAGATTTCTCCCTAGGCGGGGTGGTCGAAGCGGACGGCGCGGCGGGAGTGCCCCCCGGGGAAGCCTGCCGGGGCTGCTCTGCTCCTACCCAACGACAACAACAACAGCCACATGTTAGCGAAGAAAAGGGAAGCTCGCGCGCGCGCCAAACGGCAAGAGCTAGCCGTGCCCTCACCCTGGGGGCTGCGCTGTGGGCTGCCCTGCGGGCCCGCCGCCAGGTCCGGCAAGGTCGCCTCCGGCACCTCCCCAGTTGCCGGAGGAGATTCGCCCTCGAGGACGACCAGCGGGATCTTGGCCCTCTTCGCCCTCCTCTGGGCCAGCGTCCTGAAAAGGGAACGGTTTCGGGGGGGATGAATGGGCTGCGAAACAAGGCGAAGCAACAGAAATCAAGAAGATACAAGCTCTACCAGGAACTTACTCTCCGTCCTCCTCTTCGTCGTCGGAGCTGAGCGTGGAGTAATCAAAAACCGGCTTGCTCCAGGCGCGAGGAGACAGGGGAGTGGGTTCCCGGGACCGCTTGGCGGGGGCGGTGGACGACCCCGCCCCCGTTGCCGCCGCGGAACGAGGAGCGGCAGGAGCAGAAGTCGTGGCCCGTGAGGACCCCGCTCCCGCTGCTTCAGAGGCGTGCGTCACCCGGGGCTGCGGTTGCTGGTCGGCCTGCCGCACCACCTCTCCGGCCCTGCGGAGACGCCTCCTCGGCTGGGCAGGGGGCTCCGCCTGCGACGAGCTGCCCGGGAGATGCGAGGAGGGCGCGTCCGCCTCTGGCAAGCCACCCGCGTCCTAGGCGGGCTCGCCCGCACCACCGTGCCCGGCTGGCTCCTCCGCGCCGGCGAGCTCCATCTGGTCGGCGAGGCTCTCCGCCTCCGCCGCGTCTGCCTCGGCCAGGGTGAAGCCAGACTCGCCCGCGGCCGCGGCGGTCGCCGCCTCCTCCATCCTGGAGGAGATGTAGGCCAGCTCCTCGGGGGTGGTGTCCCGCGTGAGGCCCCTCTTCTCGTCGGGGTCGACCGGCACCTCCTCCAAATTGTCGAAGAAGGCCTGCACGACGTCGTCCGTCGGCTCCTGCTAGGTCGCGTCGATCCCGTGCGAGTCGCACAGCGGCATCATCGCGAGGATGCGGCTGAGCGCCGAGTTGTTGCACAAGGGGACGACGCCCGGCGGCAACCTGAACCATTTTGGGTGCTCGGAATCGTGCTTGAACAGCTCCTTCAACACTCCGTCGAGCTCCAGAACGGTGAAGTTGTAGTTGAGGCCCGGGCGCAGCCTCATGATGTCCGCCGCGTTTTGGAATTCCCAAGCCGGTTTCCCCCTCTCCTGCAGGGGGGCGATACGCCGGCGAAGGAAATCCGCGCCGACGGTGCCGACGGTGAGCCCGGCAAACCTGAGGCGCAGGATGCGGGTGGCGGCAATCTTCAGCTTGGCGTCGTCCGGGGCCAGGTCGCTCCAGTCGCGGCCACGCACCACCGGAGTTCGCCGCACGGCGGTGAACGGCGGTGGATTCTCCTCGACGATCAGGCACCACTCGGCCCTCCACTCCTCCCATCTGCCACGGAGTTCCCCCTCCAGGTAGGCCTCTTTCTTGCCGGTCCTGGAGACCCAAGCGACTCCGCCGGACAGCGGCTCTCCTTTCTCCACCCGGGGAGTAAAGAAGTGCCGGAAGAGGGCTACGTTGGGGCGAACTCCGACAAAGTTCTCGCAAAGGTGTGCGAAAACCGCCATTGTCAGAACGGCGTTGGGGGTGAAGTCAAGGAGGTGGAGGTCGTAGGTGTGCATGATGTCGCAGGAGAACTCAGAAAAAGGCGGGCAGAGCCCGCAGAGGAAGAACACAGCGAAGAAAGGGTACCCGGTCGGGTACAGCCTCTGGGCGATGGCGGGAAGAACTCGCGTGCGTGGGTGCGCTCGCGTCGCCGTCGACCAGAAGAGGAGGTATTCGTTCTTCAGCCTCAGCGCGTCAAGCTGAGGAGGGAACGTCGCCGTCTCCTTCTGAAGCGCTTCCAGCCGCAGTGCCTCGGCTGACTTCACTGCCTTCCCCTTCGCCTTATCGCTCTTCGGGGCCATGGCCGAAACGGGGAGGGGGAGTTGTCGGCGTTGGCGGCGCCGGGGGCTGCGAGAGCGAATCGCTGCTTTCTCTAGCAAGGAGGAGGCGGCGGAGATTTTCGAGGAACAGCAATCGGCGGAATGGCGAGCTGCCCCTGTTCCCCTTCGCTTATAAAGGGGGGAAGGAGCGGGGGCGGACGCTCCGCCTTCCAAGATTAAGAGATCGTGCACGACGTGACGCATGCCTGCGGGCCTCAAGCCCCGCGCGCGCCACCCACGTCACGCACGCCTCGCACGCCTCGCCTCCCCCACGACGCCGCGATAAGCGCGCACCACTTGGGGAGGGCGCGACGAGCACGGAGTTAAGGAGCAGCGCAACCCAGGCCACGCGTGCCCGTGCACTGTTAGGGCCTGGCCCAACAACGCTCGGCACCGTGTACGGCCCAGACCCGGGGGCTCCTGTCGGTGTACTAAAGTAGGGGTACCTTAGTACCCCGAACTTGTGCACGGGCAGTAGTAGCCTCCCGCGGCAAGGCCTGCCAGGGGAGCGACAAGAGTCTCCACGGCCCTCTCCGGGCCGGACGAAGGCCAAGTGATCGAGCCTAGAAGACCAAGCCCCGGCAAGAGGAGCTTGCCGGGTCGAGAAGGCAAGGTCCGGCAAGAGGAGCTTGCCGGGCCAAGGCGACAAGGCCCCGGCAAGAGGAGCTTGCCGGGACGACTAAGCCGAAGCCCCAAGGCCCCGGCGGGAGGAGCTCGCCGGGACGGCCAAGCCAAGGCACCCCAAGAGAAGCCCGCCGCGGCGCGCCGCGCGCCCCGGCAAGGCCTGGCGAGCGGCAAGCTCCCAGGTGCGGCAAGCCACTTGCCGCGGCAAACCACCACACCAGGCCCGCGCTCCAGCTCATCTGCCCACGCGTCGCTCTGGGGCTTCCCCGGAGGCACGTGGCGGGGCGCCGCGCAACCTGAGACACGCGGTGGCATGCGACGTTGGCAGAGTCGCCCCCGTGGCGAGCGGAGGCGCTCCTAACGGTCCGCCTCGGCACTGTTCAGGCGATCCAGACGGGCATTTAATGCCTTTGTCCCCCGCCGTCAGAGTTAGGTGCGATAGCACTGTGTGGCCACTATTCACACAATCCCTTGCCATTTTTACCCTCACCTGCGTCGCTCCCTGTGGGAAACCCCTTGGCATATAAAAGGAGGCCCATGCGCACGTAGGGGGGGACAAAAGAAGAGGAGGGGATCCGATCGGACCCAATAGGCCCTCGCCTACGTCCAGCTCCAACTTACTGTAGCTTCTTGCGCTCCAGAGCAAGAACCCGAATCAACCAGACATGCAGCAGTAGGGTTTTACGCATCCATGCGGCCCGAAGCTGGGTAAAATCGTTGTGCGTGTGTGTCGCCTCGATCTGCTCTTTGTGCATCCTCCGCCCCCGCCGAACCGACAAGGGGCTCCGTCCCCATAGGTGCTCGTGGAGGCCAGATAACCCCCGACAGATCTATATTTAATCTTACCAAAAAGTTGAATACACAGACAATGCCAGTGTAGAAGTGTAGCCCATTGGTCTTGTCAGTACATTTTGTCATGTAATGCTTGTACTTCCAGGGATTGGTAGTTGATTATGTAGCATGAATCTGCATCTTATCTTCATTATCCTCTATCCCTTCCAGTATTATCATATCTATAATTACTCTCTACAAAATGTAGAGTACAGGCAATGCTTATGAAGAAGATTCGGTGCTGAAATTCTTGAGTTATCCTTCCCTTGACATGGAGAAGGGCACTATAAAGCCGGTGTTAAATGTTAATGTAAGTCAGTCCTTCTAAAGCCTTTATCCTCAACTGTTGTTTAATTTGATCATACTCCCTATCATTTACTGTTGTTTAGTTTGATGTTTCTATCAAAATGCATGTTCATAAGAACCGTAAGTTCCAAGTTTTACTTGTAAAACCAAATTTCTTATTCATACCATGCACATTACTCAATACTCCCTATATGTATGCTTGTTTTTGTGGATCTATAATCCAGTGTTTGGTGAAGCAGCCCACGTATGCACCTTGTCATCTCCTGTTTTATCTTACTGATGTGGCTGATGATATGAACAACATGACATGCACATTAACCAAAATAGATACAATGATTGTCTTTGCCCTTCATCTAGGTTTGTTATGTTGACATGGTAATCCAGTAGTGTGGTGAAGCTCCCCGCATTATGAACAATGCCAGATTATGCTATTGATATTTTTAACTTACTCTTTATTTTCTAATTTGAAATTGTATGGAATTGACAGCACAGTTATCATCTTTGTTTATACACGTGGAAAACCTGTCATCTCTCTGCTTGTTTCAGGGTGATATGCCTGATGGCATGCACAAGTCTGCTGAAGGCTGTGAGACAAACCCAACATATATTGCAGCAAAGAAGGCAAAAACATCTTGAAGATAGCGAGACAACCCCAAAGTCTTGTCTTGATGCAGTGTTCAAGTTACTTGAGACTAGCAGTCAGACAAGCTCACAGAATTCGCTGTCTGAATCAGTTCGACTTCGTTAGTCCCAAGTTCTAGCAGAAAGGCATTCTGCAACTCAACTTCGACTTGAAGTCCTATCTCTAAGAAAGATTGGGGAGAACACCAATGAGAACCTCATTGCTAAATAGCTACACCTGGAAGCTATGACCGACATGCTAGGCCGGTCTCACAGCCTTGCTCAGCAGCTTGCGCCGCAGTTCCCGCGCAAGGCTAATCTTTCTTGAACTGTCTTGGAAGTGGTCTCGGTTCAGTATTATTTTGTTACGCTGCAATGGCGCCCAGTTTTTGTAATCTGCTTCTTGGTTGCGCTTTATGATCACTTGTGGTGAACTTCGATGCCCAATGGATGTAATATACCATAAATCCTTTATTATATAGTGTAGGTTTATTCTAAGTTATTATGCCATAATTTCTTTATTGTATAGAGTAGGTTTGTTCTTAATTCCTACTAGTTACTGTCATCATTCGCTATCTGAAAAAAAATCTAATGTAGTCGACCGGGCCGAAACATTCGCGTCAAGTGGGCCTGGTATTTAGCGGGCCACAATTGGGCCGGCCTGCATCTTTCTTGGGCCCGAATGGCCATTGGGGCCTTCACACTTTGCGCCAAGCCCACAACTTACTCCGGCCTATATTCCGCCTAAATTTTAGTTGGGCCTTCTGTGGATCCAGTGCTTAGATTGGCCCAGGTAGCATTGGGCCATTAACAGGCTGAATATTCTACTGGCCTGTTACGGCCCAGAAGAAACCATGGGCCTTTAGCAGGCCGAAATGCATGTTGGACCTCAATTTTCACTAGTCGTTGACGGGCCTTCAGCAGGCTGAAATGTAGACCGGGCCTTTTTTTGCCCAGTTATATGACGGGCCATCACCAGGACGAAACATATATTGGACCTTAGTTGGCCCACTGATATCATGGGCCTTTAAGAGGCCGAAAGCTTAGTACATGCATCAACGGGCCGAATTATACGACAGGCCTTTAACAGGCCCAAAGTCACATTGGGCTGAACTGTTGCCACCTTTATCACGGGCCGTTAGTGGTCCAGATGTCGTGTCGGACCATATATGGCCCATGGGCAGCTCGGGCCATTCCCAGGCCGAAAGACACACCGGACTAAAATGGGCCCATGTCTACATCGGGCCTCTAACAGGCCGAAATTCACTGGGCTGTAATTGGGCTCAAATATTCGGCGAACAATTAACGGGCCAGATCTGGCTTCGGGCCGTAAATGGGCCTTTATTAAATAGGCCGTTATTGGGCTGGCCCACTAGTACCAAAGTAAGTACTACGGGCCTTTGACTGGGCCGGCCTTTTTAACCTATATGGGCCTCTATTGGGCCCTACCACGTGTCAACGTATCATAGGCATGTCTCCTCCAATGGACGGACGACATCTGGCCCACCAAGGAGTAGACACGTGTTTCCTCCGGCCAATGAGAATTTTACACGTGGAAAATCACCATTGGTCCGGGCTGTTAATGGGTTATCGGATCCAAAACTGGACCCGATAGCTTAACGGCGAGCTGTTATGGTGGATGCCACAGGTCGGTCACCCTTGACGAAAGCACTTCTATGACGCGCGATTTATCATCATGGAAGTGGACACTTCCGTGATGATAATTTTGGTAATGTCATGGAACACTTCTACGACAACACAGGTATGACTATCTTGATTTTGTCATAAATTTGTCATGGATGTACATGCATGATAGAAAACGTGACCTACTGTTACAAACACGTATCATCACGGAAGTGTCTTTTTTTTGTAGTGATGGTTGACACTCCTAGAAACCCGCCCAGACGTCGACGTAGACGCGGATGTGATGGTAACAGGGACCCTAGTGGCAACAAGTCCACCGCCAACAAGGGCGATGCGATAGCCAACGGGGCTGACAACCCGAGAGAGGACCCTCAAGCCTCCCCAGAGCAACATGCCAGCCCAGATGGAGTTCCCGAAGATCTGGACCCCGATGACCTCTTTGAAGGGGCTAATGACAACTACATGCCAGAGTTCGAGGAAGACAAGATCCTCGACACCGAGGACTATATCGTCCCCGAAGACCCCTTTGAGCAGGAGTGCTTCTGGCGGCGCCTAGTCGATATCGCCCGAAGTATGAAACGCAAGCAGCAGCAGTTGCAAGCCAATACAGATGCGCTGAATGAGAAGTGGGTTGAAGTACTCTCGGCCAAAAAATATCTCAAGGAGCAACGCCACAGCGCGCCCAAATCTTATCCTCGTAGGCACCTGCTACCCGAGTGCGATGACGAGATAACCGCCAATGTGCCCGACCGACCCCCTAGAGGACGCGACAGGCCCGCACAAGAAAATTTCCACATCGAACTGGCTCCATGCCGTCACGGAAATGACCTTGTGGACTGCCTAGACCCTCATGATGTTCGACATCGGATAGAGGCAAACTGGGCACCACCTCGGTCCATTTACGGATCAAGAAGGTGTGAACCTGTGGGACTCGACGACTACGATGCCTGGATGGACAGGAACGACCTAGCTCGGGACCACTCCTACGCACGGATTTCCCCCGATATCCGGTGTGACACTACTCAGACCCGAGGTCCCGCTCACTCGATCTGTTTCATAGACAGGGTAACCCACCAATATAGAATCATATGACGGCACAACCGACCTTGCGGCGTGGATCAAGGATTTCCTCCTACATATACATATGGCCAATGGAGATGACCTCCATGCCATTAAGTACCTGTCACTCAAGGTAAAGGGGCCAGCAAGGCATTGGCTGAAGGGACATTTACATCTGTGCCCCTAACTCGAACCCACTACTCGGTTTTGCCCCTAGTTTTCGGGTATGCTCAGTTTTGCCCCTCCGCTCCGTTTCCGTCCAGTCAAGGCTGTTTGGCCGCTAACTTGCCGTCAGTTTGACATATTTGCCCCTCTTTCTTACATGTGGGCCCTCTCTTACCTCTTCGCTTCACTCTTTCTCTCTGCTCTTTCTATCGCTCGACCCTAACCCTAGCCCTCTCCCCCAAATCGCCCCCTCACCCGAACCCTAGCGGCTTCGATCCCCACCATGGAAAACTCCAGATCAATGGCGGGCACGGTGGAGATTCGGTGGACCTGACTCTTTATGTGAGCTGTGCTGCGATTCGGAGCCAACCGCTGTGGATGGAGGTCAACGGTGGTTGCGGCGTCGGCGGCGGCCATGAAGGGAGCACAAATCCGAAGGGGTAAGTGTAGTACTTTCAGATCTGAAGCCTGCTATACGTATTGTAGTTCGATTTGATTCCTAGTGTTCATCTGCGTTCGTAGTGCTCATTTGGTTCGATTTTTTTCTGTTTTTCATTGTCATTCGTAGGGTGGACTATATATGTTTGGATTGTAGAATGGAAACAACTCTTCTAGTTCCTGCTGGTACAAAAGCAGGGAACACAGGATTTTCATTTCCTTTGGTAGTGGAGAGCACAATGAAGTTTGTGCAGTTTAGATATCATATCTGTGCTAAATACCCGTGGGGAATACATGATGCAGTTGAATTCAGGTACTGGGATATTGATAGTTCAGTTTGGGTCCCAGTCCAATGTGATGCTGAGTTGGAAAAAATGTTTAGAATTCATGCTCATTTCCCAGTCAAATTGGAAATCAATGTCATACAAAGAAAAAGAGGATTGACAGAGAGCAGTGGCAGAAAATCAAAATCTACTAGTTCTAGAGGTAGGAGCAGAATATCCAGGGGGAGAGAAAAACAAGTGTTAGCAGTCAAAAGAGAGCTTCAGATGCAGGAGAGAGCTCTATGCAGGTACCAGGAACACCATCAGAGCAAGTGCCTATTTATGCAGGTCCTACTCGGAGCAGAGATTATGTTGATCCAAATATTGAGGAGGGACTTCCTGATGACTGGCCTACAGATGATGAGGATGAAAGGCTTTTCCCTCAGTTTGTTACAAAACAGAAGGCCAAGAAGACAGATGATGATGGGGATGAAGATTATATGCCACCACCAGAAGGAATGTTTGATGAGCCAGGTGAAGATGAGTTGGAGGAGGACCAGGACATTGGATATAGTGAGAATTCTGATGATGGAAGGCCAGATGTGCAGTACAACAGAGATGATCCTTCTTTAAAAGAAGGAACTATATTTTCCAGTGCTTTAGACTGTAGGAATGCACTAGCTACATTTTCAATTAAAACTCAGAGTGAGTATGTAGTAGACAAGAGTGCTCCTACCAGGTTGACTGTTCATTGTGCTTATAAGAGGTGTAGATGGAGGATGCATGCCTCCTTAATGAGAAATAGCTCATTGTTTCAGGTACAAACAGTAGGTGTATATGTAGTTACATTGCAAATATTTTTCAGTTATTTGTTGTAGCAAGTATGTCTGACATGTAATTGAACTTTTAATATTGCAGGTCAAAGTGAACCAGTCTGCACATACTTGTCCAAGTGTAAGCAGAAGGAAACGACTGAAGTCAGCTAAGTGCAGATGGGTTGCTGATGGAGTGAAGCATTGGGTTTTAGAGGATTCAGAGGTTGGAATTATAGAGTTGAAAAAGAACCTGAAGAAAAAATATGGCCTGCAAGTCCCATACATGAGAGTGTTTTATGGAAAGCAGATGGCACTGGACAACATTTATGGTAAGTGGACTGACTCATTTCAATTGTTGTACACTTACAAGGCAGAAGTTGAGAAAGCATCTCCTGGAAGTGTAGTTAACATTGACAAGCACACTGTAGAGCACAAAATAGCTGGAAGAACTAGACAAAAAGAGTGCTTTAGAAGAGTGTTTGTTTCTTTCAAAGCATGCTGGCAGGGTTTTTTAGATGGATGTAGGCCCTATCTTGCAGTAGATGGCACAGCACTGAATGGAAGATATAAAGGCCAACTTGTGAGTGCATGTGCAGTGGATGCTTGCAACTGGATCTTCCCAGTAGCAGTAGGAGTTGTTGAGTCTGAAAATACAGATAGTTGGACATGGTTTTTCCAGAATTTAAAAGAACTAATAGGACATCCACCAGGTCTTGTCATCCACACAGATGCATGCAAAGGACTAGAAACTGATGTTGAAGATGTATTCACAGGAGTTGAGCACAGGGAATGCATGAGGCATTTGGCAGCTAATTTCTCCAAAAAAATTAGAGGAAATTTTTTTGATGATAATTTGTGGCCTTGTTCATTGACATATAGCATGAAAAAACACAATTATCATCTTAGACAGCTATACAGCAAACCTGGTGTGAAAGAGTACCTAGAAGAGCATCATGGCAAACTATGGGCCAGGGCCTTGTTCAATGAAATATGCAAAGTTGATTATGTCAATAACAATTTAGCTGAGTCATTCAATTCCAAAATTAAGAAGTGGAAGGGGATACACATTGTGGACTTGCTTGACAAAATTAGGCAGTTCATAATGGAAAAGTTTGACTTGAAACAGCAGATTGCAGCTGGGACATACAATGGGCACATCATAATCCCAAAAATCATGATTATGCTTCATGCAAAATCAAAAGACCTTGATATGTCCATAGTGAAAAGAAGCACATTTGAGGCAGAGATTACTGCAATTGACAAGGAAAAAAGAGAGTGGATATATCCTGTTAATTTGCAAACACATACTTGTAGTTGTAGAAAGTGGCAAATAACAGGACAACCATGCATACATGCATTGTACTTTATCACTTCAATGAGAGGTCCAGTTAGTGAGATTGATCAGTATGTTCATGAGTATTTCTCTGTGGCAAAATTCAAGGTTACTTATGCTGATAATCTGCCACTTCTGGAGGGCAAGCAGCAATGGGATGTTGTAGACCCAGGATTTAAATAGAGTGCTCCATTGCAAAATAGGCCACCTGGTAGACCTAGGAAGACAAGAATTAGGGCTAAATCAGAGGGAAAAGGACTTGGAGGAAGAAAGAATAAGTGTTCAAGATGTGGGAAGCGTGGGCACAAAGGCAGCCACTGCAAAGAGTCCATTGACCCTGCATTTGGAGTCCATTGACCCTACAATTCCAACGACTGTCACCAAAAGTTTTAACCTAAAACAAAATAGTTTAGTATTTTATAAAATTCAGAAGGCATTTATTTAATTGTTTTAGCTACTGTTTATTCATTTTAGATTATTTAGACATTATATAAAGGGACATTTACATCTGTGCCCCTAACTCGAACCCACTACTCAGTTTTGCCCCTAGTTTTCGGGTATGCTCAGTTTTGCCCCTCTGCCGTCAGTGCCACTTATAGAAATGCCCCTCCGCTCCGTTTCCGTCTAGTCAAGGCTGTTTGACCGCTAACTTGCCGCCGTTTGACATATTTGCCCCTCTTTCTTACACGTGGGCCCTCTCTTACCTCTTCGCTTCACTCTCTCTCTTTGCTCTTTCTCTCGCTCGACCCTAACCCTAGCTCTCTCCCCCAAATCGCCCCCTCACCCGAACCCTCGCGGCTTCGATCCCCACCATGGAAAACTCCAGATCAATGGCGGGCATGGTGGAGATTTGGTGGACCTGACTCTTTATGTGAGTTGTGCTGTGATTCAGAGCCAACCGCTGTGGATGGAGGTCGACGGTCGTTGCGGCGTCGGCGGCGGCCATGAAGGGAGCACAAATCCGAAGGGGTAAGTGCAGTACTTTCAGATCTGAAGCCTGCTATACGTATTGTAGTTCGATTTGATTCCTAGTGTTCATCTGCGTTCGTAGTGCTCATTTGGTTCGATTTTTTTCTGTTTTTCATTGTCATTCGTAGGGTGGACTATATATGTTTGGATTGTAGAATGGAAACAACTCTTCTAGTTCCTGCTGGTACAAAAGCAGGGAACACAGGATTTTCATTTCCTTTGGTAGTGGAGAGCACACTGAAGTTTGTGCAGTTTAGATCTCATATCTGTGCTAAATACCCGTGGGGAATACATGATGCAGTTGAATTCAGGTACTGGGATATTGAGAGTTCAGTTTGGGTCCCAGTCCAATGTGATGCTGAGTTAGAAAAAAAGTTTAGAATTCATGCTCATTTCCCAGTCAAATTGGAAATCAATGTCATACAAAGAAAAAGAGGATTGACAGAGAGCAGTGGCAGAAAATCAAAATCTACTAGTTCTAGAGGTAGGAGCAGAATATCCAGGGGGAGAAAAACAAGTGTTAGCAGTCAAAAGAGAGCTTCAGATGCAGGAGAGAGCTCTATGCAGGTACTAGGAACACCATCAGAGCAAGTGCCTATTTATGCAGGTCCTACTCAGAGCAGAGATTCTGTTGATCCAAATATTGAGGAGGGACTTCCTGATGACTGGCCTACAGATGATGAGGATGAAAGGCTTTTCCCTTAGTTTGTTACAAAACAGAAGGCCAAGAAGACAGATGATGATGGGGATGAAGATTATATGCCACCACCAGAAGGAATGTTTGATGAGCCAGGTGAAGATGAGTTGGAGGAGGACCAAGACATGGGATATAGTGAGGATTCTGATTATGGAAGGCCAGATGTGCAGTACAACAGAGATGATCCTTCTTTAAAAGAAGGAACTATATTTTCCAGTGCTTTAGACTGTAGGAATGCACTAGCTACATTTTCAATTAAAACTCAGAGTGAGTATGTAGTAGACAAGAGTGAACCTACCAGGTTGACTGTTCATTGAAGTGTAGTTAACATTGACAAGCACACTGTAGAGTACAAAATAGCTGGAAGAACTAGACAAAAAGAGTGCTTTAGAAGAGTGTTTGTTTCTTTCAAAGCATGCTGGCAGGGTTTTTTAGATGGATGTAGGCCCTATCTTGCAGTAGATGGCACAACACTGAATGGCAGATATAAAGGCCAACTTGTGAGTGCATGTGCAATGGATGCTTGCAACTGGATCTTCCCAGTAGCAGTAGGAGTTGTTGAGTCTGAAAATACAGATAGTTGGACATGGTTTTTCCAGAATTTAAAAGAACTAATAGGACATCCACCAGGTCTTGTCATCCACGCAGATGCATGCAAAGGACTAGAAATTGTTGTTGAAGATGTATTCACAGGAGTTGAGCACAGGGAATGCATGAGGCATTTGGCAGCTAATTTCTCCAAAAAATTTAGAGGAAATTTTTTTGATGATAATTTGTGGCCCTGTTCATTGACATATAGCATGAAAAACACAATTATCATCTTAGACAGCTATACAACAAACCTGGTGTGAAAGAGTACCTTGAAGAGCATCATGGCAAACTATGGTCCAGGGCCTTGTTCAGTGAAATATGCAAAGTTGATTATGTCAATAACAATTTAGCTGAGTCATTCAATTCCAAAATTAAGAAGTGGAAGGGGATACACATTGTGGACTTGCTTGACAAAATTAGGCAGTTCATAATGGAAAAGTTTGACTTGAGACAGCAGATTGCAGCTGGGACATACAATGGGCACATCATAATCCCAAAAATCATGATTATGCTTCATGCAAAATCAAAAGACCTTGATATGTCCATAGTGAAAAGAAGCACATTTGAGGCAGAGATTACTGCAATTGACAAGGAAAAAAGAGAGTGGAGATATCCTGTTAATTTGCAAAGACATACTTGTACTTGTAGAAAGTGGCAAATAACAGGACAACCATGCATACATGCATTGTACTTTATCACTTCAATGAGAGGTCCAGTTAGTGAGATTGATCAGTATGTTCATGAGTATTTCTCTGTGGCAAAATTCAAGGCTACTTATGCTGATAATCTGCCACTTCTGGAGGGCAAGCAGCAATGGGATGTTGTAGACCCAGGATTTAAATTGAGTGCTCCATTGCAAAATAGGCCACCTGGTAGACCTAGGAAGACAAGAATTAGGGCTAAATCAGAGGGAAAAGGACTTGGAGGAAGAAAGAATAAGTGTTCAAGATGTGGGAAGCGTGGGCACAAAGGCAGCCACTGCAAAGAGTCCATTGACCCTGCATTTGGAGAGGAAGAACATTGGGGTGCTGATAATGCTGATGATGAACCTCTGGCTACAAATGATGAAGCAACTGATGTTGCTACTGATGCAACAACTGCTACTAATGAAACTATGGCAGATGCTGCTACTGATGATGTAAATGCAAATGCAAGTGTTGGAGATGATGCAAATGCAGATGCAAATGCAAGTGCTGGAGATGTTGCTAATGCAAATGCAACTTCTGCATATGCAACAACAGTCAGTAGTGCAGTCAGGTACTTTTTTGGTTTATTTTTGAAGTTATTTCCTAACTTCTTCAATGTTTGCTAACTGACCTCTCCCATTTGTTTGTGACTTTGCAGCCCAAGAAAGAACTACAAAAGACCAGCTGAGAGGGGGCAGTCACCACTTAAGAAGAAGTTCAAAATTGCAGAAGAGGATATTATAGGTTCTGTCACTGGAAGCAATAATCCTACCAGTTCTTCTACTCCAAACAAGGCTGTGAGCAAAACTGTGAGCACCAGGAGGAGTTCTAGGCTCTCTTTAAACCCAGCTTGCAATACCAGGAGCAAGAAGAACAAGTAGATGTGGTAGTACTTGTAATGCTGTGAAAATTTGTTGTGGGTGTGAAAACTGTAAGGTCATGTACTAGATTTGAAGTTTTTTGTGGCACAATGTTGTGAACTCTCTTATGTCTCAATGTGATCATGTCCTATGTTTGGTCCAGCTGCTAGTGTGCCCATCTAACTGTCATTTTTGTCACATTACTACTGCACTGTCAAGTTATGTCACATTACTACATTGCTACAAAATGGAACACAATATACTCAAAATAGCAAACTCATTTCCAGTTAAAACCTGTCACATTACACAAGATGAAACTCATTTCCAATGTGCTCTAATTAAGATAGCTCACACAGCAATACATTACATTTCATTACAGACCATAATCCAACTAGTATGGATTCTTAAACCACTCGGAAAAAACTGATGCCAAAATGCTAATGCAAATTACTATGAGAAATCCCCATGTTTGCATAAGTTCATTTCTCTTCTTGATCTTCAACCTGAGTTTCTTGTTCTTCTCTGTTAAGTACATCAACCTCCTCTCCAAATGATGGGACTTTAGCCAGCTTTTCTCCAATCCAGCATGAAGTTCCTCGAATGCACGAGCAACACAATCTGTGGGAGGGGGATCAATCCAAACTACCCAGTCGCATTCATCAGGGAGCTGCAGAATTATATCTTACATTATACAACAAAAAATTGGCAAATAATGAAAGCAAAATGAGAGGACAGACAGAGTGGGAATGAGAGTTAATCCCTTACATCTAGGGGGCAGCCTAAGAATCTTCTTCCCGTGCTTGCACCTTCCCAGGGGACACGACGAGCGGGGATGAGACCGTGCCCTGTGCACCGCTGCGTCGTGCTCATCTCCAGCCCAGAGAATGACGGATGGGGGAGGTAGAACTCGGATTGAAACTGAACAATCCCAACACCATCGACCTAAACGCAGGAAATCCCCAATCTGATGAACCCTAATTGGAACAGAAATCCCCCCCCCCCCAGATCGATCCACCGACGAGCCACACTTACCTCGCAAGCCACCGACGAGCTCGGCGTGGACATGCCGCCGCCCTCCAAATCGACCCACCGTCGGCCTCTGAATCCTGCTGCGGTCGATCTATCCCCTCTCCAAATCGAGCCGTCGAGAGGTTGAAGAAGAGCAGAGAGAGAGAAGCGAAGAGGTAAGAGAGGGCCCACATGTAAGAAAGAGGGGCAAATATGTCAAACTGACGGCAAGTTAGCGGTCAAACAGCCTTAACTGGACGGAAACGGAGCGGAGGGGCATTTCTATAAGTGGCACTGACGGCAGAGGGGCAAAACTGAGCATACCCGAAAACTAGGGGAAAAACTGAGTAGTGGGTTCGAGATAGGGGCAGAACTGGAATTGGCCCTTGGCTGAATAGCCTGCCCCTTCACTCCATCGGGAGTTGGGAAGCCCTTGTGGATGCCTTTAGGGCAATTTTTCAGGGAACTCACGTCTGACCTCCGAACACTGACAATCTTAGCTGCGTCATCCAACAATCCGGTGAGTCAGCTCGGTATTTCTGGAATAGGTTCCTCACCAAAAAGAACCAGATCCTAGACTGCTCTGATGCCGCGGACATCGCGGCATTCCAGAATAACATCCGGGATGGATGGCTCGCCCGACAGCTTAGGCAGGACAAGCCGAGGACCATGGCGGCCCTCACCTCAATCATTTCCCATTTCTACGCTAGAGAAGATAGCTGGCTGGCCCGCAGTACTCACAACGGTGAGGCGTGTACCTCGAAGACTCCCGACGTGAACGTCAAGCCCAAGCATAACAAAAATAAACGCAGGTATAAGAATGGCGGGAGCGATACAGAGGACACCGCAGTCAATGCAGGGATCAGTGAAAGTAGATCTGGACAAAAAAGGAAGCCCTTTAGGGAACAAAGATGGACCTAGCCAGCTAGATAAGATCCTTGACAGGCCATGCCAAATTCACGGCACCTCGGGTAAACCAGCAACCCTTACAAATTGGAATTGCTGGGTATTCAAACAAGCCGACAAGATAGCAAGGAAGATGAGGATGATCCTCGATGGCCAAATAACGGAGGCCAAAAACAGTTTCCTCCTGAGGTAAAAGACATGAAAATGATCTATGTCACCCACATCCCCAAGAGGGAGAGGAAACGAGCACTTCGGGATGTCTATGCGTTGGAGCCCATCGCCCCGGAGTTCAACCCGTGGTCGTCTTACCCGATCACATTTGATAAGCATGACCACCCGACCAACATCAGGCATGGCGGATCGACCGCGCTCGTACTGGACCCAAACGTCGATGGCTTTCGTCTGACGCGTGTCCTCATGGACGGAGGTAGCAGCCTCAATCTAATTGACGCTGACATGATTGGAAAGATGGGCATTGACTCATCTCAGATCAAACCCAACACCGCCACCTTCAAAGGCGTAATTAATACCATGCATCAAAGCTCGCTGCATAGGCACTGTAATTTTGGAGGTAGTATTTGGGTCACACGAGAACTTTAGGATCGAGGAGTTAATCTTTCACATCATACCCTTTCATAGCAGATACCACGTGAACGCACTGCATTCACTCACTTCAACGCGGTCCTACATTATGCTTACCTCAAGCTAAAGATGCCAGGGACAAACGATATTATTACAGTTAATGGTAACACAGAACGATCTCTCCGAATGAAGGAGCAGACCACGGCCTTCGCTGTCGAGGTATAGGCATCCGAGAAGGCAGCTCCTGCAATTAAGCATACGCCCAGCTCTTCAAAGTGTACACAGGCCACACAAGCTGACCTCGGTCGTGCATCCACTCATCCTAAATCAGGGTACGGGCTCCTCACGCGCCTCCCTTGGAAGGGGCTTTATGTCCCCAGGGCGCATAAGTTTGCGCTAAAAATTCCCTATGTCGCCAAGGAGCCAACAACAATGGAAACGCCGGATCGGCTAAACCGAGCAAATGACGATCTTCAGGCCTACACAATGGCAAGGCTCCGTCAAAGAGCTAGCCAACAATAGTATGCCTAGGTGGCTTTAACCAGACACATGGCAGCTGCTGACATCTTCAAAGGACTCGACCGACGAAAGCATCAAGCACGTAAACGGCCAAAGTTGCAGGTGGCCCATATACACTTCGCCATAAGCGAAATAAGCTGGTCATCAGCACGGAGATGCAGACGTGCGGCAGGAAACGGCTCGGGATAATAAACCTGATAATAAGTCCGCCCTGTTTTAATTTAATCCTTCCCCTTTTTTTCACATAACGTGTGTTGTATCTTTTCGTAATTCTTTCTTTCCAAGCTCGGCATGTACGGATTGACCATATGAAATAAAGAAACTGCTACCCTCAAAGTTCTTCCGCATTTCCTTACAATTACTGCCTTCGATTCAAAAATAATTAGCTATGAGCTTTGCTTCTTAATAGCATGTCCCAACTATAAGCCCGAAGTACTTAGCGTCTCGAATGTTTGCACTATGTGAATCAGCTTCGAACCTAGATTTTGGTCAATAGTTGGGTTGCCCGGCTCCTGTGTGTACCCCTTACGTTTCCGACCAATTAGGCTAAGGGTGTAACGGAAGAACCACTACGATAGTGCCGCCAGCTCGCATGGCAGGGCGCCTCAGTGGATAAAGCCGAAAACTGACTATCTGGGTAGGCATAAACTGGTCGGCCATCCGAAGACCGCTTTAAGCCATGGGTTGTTAGCGACCACCCGTGTTAAACGAAGGGCCTCTTCTTCGCATGGGCCTAAGTGGTCAATGGCATAGACCTCGGCTACATAGCTGACCACTAGTCACCGAGGGCTCGTCATCGGCCCCCACAGTCAATCTCCGATGACTAAGTGAAAGTAATAAAGTCATTATAGTCCGATTGCCTAGTTCCTATAGGCATGGACCGCCTTTGAGAATGCAGACACCAACTAAAGGTCATGAATGCCTAAAGGAACCCCTTCTGTATACTGTATTGAAGGGTCGAAGCCGATGACTGGCCACTTTCAGTTCAGCACAGTCAAACAGGAGTATGTTAAATAAAAACAAAAGAACTATACGATAGATTATAAAGCTGCATCCATTAAAACAAAAGGGAGTTTTTTACATCCACGAACACTTCGGCATTCTGAAGTGGTATCTAAGTGTCTTTAAGACACTGGGGGGCCTCGATAATCTGAGCTACTACCATCACCTCGACAAGGAACTGCTCCGCGGTCCGATCCTTCCCTCCGGGGGGTGGGGGTGCCATGGCCACGATCGCCGCTTCAACACACCAAAAATGCATCCTCATGCAAGCATAAGCTCGCTGGGCCCCCTCTAGGCACGCAGAACGCTTCCAGTGGACCACTTGCGGAACGGCTTCTCGCAACCAAGCAAGTAGCCCAAAAAGGCTGGTTGGCAACACCTCGGCTGGCCACAGGTTGACTCAGAGGTCTTGGAGCGCCGGCCTTGCCATGCGGAGAAGCTCCACTAGCTGCTTCATCCGATGATTCAGCAGCTCTCGACGCGGCGACGCCTAGAATTATTGCCAGGATGCCTTCTCCACCTTATGGCCCTCCAGCTTGCTGAAGTAGTTTGTTGGCGTCCAACACGCTCTTCGGGTGAGCCGCGAGGACATCTATGGAGGGCCACAGCTAGGTGAGCTCGAGGAACCCTTTGCTGCCAAACACACATTGAAGTAAATATGGCTTACCCGCAGGAATCTGCTCCACTTGCTGGAGCACCTCGCGGTCGGCCCTGGCCTGGGTCTAGAGCTCGGAGTGCACCAGATGGAGCTTTTTGAGCTCGGTGCTTGCTTTATCCTCCTTGGCTTGAAGGGCATCGTGTGATTCATAGGCGCCCTTCAAGTTCTCCTCCACCTCTAGGACCTGCGCCTGGTCCCTGCCCCTATCCACCTTTTCGGCAGCTAGGTCCTTCTCTGACTTGGTGGCCGCAACCCTCTGCTGCTGGGCCTCCTACCGAGCTTTCACAAGCTTGGCATTCAGCCTCTCAAGCTTGAACAGAGCCTCTGTCATTCAATCAGTTCGGCATTAGCTTTTGTTTTCCACAAAACTATCCTCACGCAAAGTAAATTTCACCATGTTCTAGATTTTATCTTACGGCTGCTTGATCCATTTTCTTATCAGATCAAGGTCCTCCTCAGACCTCTCGAGTTTCCGGTTCATCTCTGCAATCTCTTTGGAGGCGGAGCTCGGCACTGAGGTCAAAACCTACAAACACACAATTTGTAATTACCCCTGTCCCAGATATCAACAATCCGGACAAAGCATTTTATGATGTCTGCCAAAGTCTTGGGGGCTCCGCCTTCATCCTTCATAGTTATCTATATCGACCCCAAGGCCAGTTTCTCAAAACTAGCCATGGGCTCGGGGGCTACTCGATGGCTATGCTGCCTAAATACCGCGTCACAATGTAAGCAAAAATGTCTTAGGGCGGATACACGGATTTGTAAATAAATCCGAACAGGGAAATTACCCTCAATACAAAAGATAAGCATACCTCGAAGCTTGTGAGGAGGCCCTTGAAGACCTCATGCATTCCGGCCTCCGGCCTCCGCAGACCAGAAGCCTTGTAGTGCCGCGTTGATCAGTGCGCGGTGCTCTCCTTTTAGGGAGGAACTCGCACGGGTTGCCTCCATATCTTCAGTCCACCTTGAAGTAACCTGCCCTAGGGCAGAAGGCAGGGTGGCAGAACCTCAGAGCCCAGACTCCGGCTGCAGTGCTGGCGCCGGAGTCGACTTCGGCTGGGCCAATGTCTGGCCCGGCTCTTCTTGAACGATGTCGGGGACTCCGTCCCATCGGTCCTGTTGGACCGAGGTCTCAACCTCGGCCATGATGACCGACCCTCCGTCCTCCATCATTTCAACAAGAGGGGCCGGAGTAGACATCGCTTCCCCAACCCCTCTTGAGCTGGAGGGGGAGTGGCGGGGTCGGGCGTCCCACTAGGGGCTGGCAACCTGTTTGAGGAGTCACCGCTGAGGCGTACCTTAGGCTAACAGAACAAAAATACCTATATAAAGTGTATCTTGATGAAAAAGTTACTGAAAGTTGGACAAAGTGACTATGACATACCTCCGGGGTGCAGGCTTCTCCCTCCCCATCGCGAGGTCGTCGTCGTCCGAATCGTCGGGGAAGGTGAACTTCCCCGACGGGGCCGGCTTGCAAGAAGGCTCGATAGAGGCCTTGTGTGGCCTCTTTAGGCCCTGTGGCCATGCCTCTGCTTCGGCTTCCTCGGACGCCACTCTCTTCCCCTTGAGGGAAGATCTTCCCCACCCTCCTCCTCGTCGACGGTGAAGCTCCGGCAATACCTATGCATGCACACGATAGGAGTATCAAGTAGTATACCATCCTCGAACGGGTCAAGTGAGAACGTGAAAAGGAGATGATTCACCCTTATGTGTGTGAAGTGGATGTCGTACGCATCACTTGCCGAACAGACTCTTGACATGGTGATGTCTGTAGGATGTTTGGCATCAATTTGTCAAGAGCATCAAAAAGCCCGCAAACTAGGAAGCATACTGAAATTGCAAAGGTATAGGAGGCTACCCATAAAGATATTGCAAGAGCCTTTGGGATTTTGCAATATAGGTTTACCATTGTTCGTGGTCCTGCTCGTTTTTTGGGACAAGAGAACCTTGAACAACATCATGACATGTTGTGTGATTCTTCACAACATGATCATCGAAGATGAGAGGGACATGAACTTGGAGTTCTTCTACGACAATGTCGGTAGCCGTGTAAAGCCAGCTAGAGACCCTGGCCGCATGCAAGCATTCCTTTAGACATACCGGCAGATAGAAGACGCAAACACCCACTATCAGTTTCAAGAGGATCTCAATGAGCACCATTAGCAAAGCATGGGCGGTAAAACCGACCATTTTTACATTCATTACATTTAATTCATGTGTGATTTGTATCATTGTATCATTGTTGTATTCGAGACAATTCTTGTATTGAATTTTTTTTACAGCCCAGAACCGTAGAATAATCGTTCTATGGTATATTTTCATTAACAAGATAAAATTCTTGTATTGAATTACTAGTTTAATTTGGTGATTTGAATAATTACTACAATTTGGATGATTGTTGTATTTTAATATTCACATTTTACCTTAATTCGAATTCATAATTCTGTGTAATATGTGACATATATGTCAAATTCAGGAAAAACTAGTTGGGAACATTTTTCATAGACCGGAACATTTTTTTGCATATGTGAACCAAAAAATTGAAATTGGAGAAAATGTTTTTGAAAAACGTGAAACATCTTTTGAAGTTGTGAACAAATAATGGAATACCGAACAAATTTTTAACCGCGAACATTTTTTCAAATTTTGAACAAATATTTGAAAAATAGAACATTTCATGAAATTACAAAAAACACGAATATATTTTGAATTTGTTAACAAATAGTTGAAAACGGAACTTCATGAAATATCTGACAAAAATTTGAAACCATGAACATTTTATGAAATTCCTGAACACTTTTTCGCGAATATTTTTAGAATTTCTGACCAAATTTTGCAAGCACGGACATTTTTTGCAATTCCAGAAGTTTTTTTCGAAATATGTACATTTTCTAAATTTGAGAACAAAATTTCAAATACATGATCATTTTTTCAAATTCCTGTATATTTTTTATATTTATGAACATTTTTTAAAAGTGGAAGATTTTTTAGAATCTTAAAAAAATAAGACAAATATCGACTAGAAAAAGAAAAAGGGGAGATAAATGGAAAAAAGGGAAAAAGAAAAGAAACAGCAAAAGGAAAAGAATGAACAAAAATAAACAGAAAAACTTAAAAACAAAAACCAAAAAGAAAGAGGAAAACAAAACCGGCTGGGAAACTCTGGAAGTTCCCAAAACCGGAAACACTTGGCCCAGGTCATCGCTCGATCTGCATGTCTGTGCGAAAGGTTGTAAAGTGCGTCCAATAGGAAAATCCTACGTATATGGACCCAAATTCGGGGCTCTGGATTTTTGGGGCCCTGTGCGAGCACACAGCTCGCACAGGCCCTTCAACGGCCCTGGTTTTTTAGGCGGCAAACAGCGGAAAATCCTATTTGACGCTAACTGCGTCAAAATGTCGACCGTTCGCACAGGGCGATCCCCCCGAGCGCGAGTATTGGGCCGGCCCACTTTCCCACAGCGAGGCAGCCGGTTTTGGGAACCTTCCAGAAGGTTCCCTGAACCGGTTATTTTATTTTTACACCATTTTTTTGTTTTCTTTTGTTTTACTGTTTCATTTATTTTTTCCCGTTTTTATTTTTTTTTTCTGTTTTCTTTTTTCTGTTTTCGGTTTCTTTTGAAAATTGTTCGGAAAATTCAAAAATTGTTCGTGTTTCTAAAAAATGTTCCCTTTTCAAAAAAAAACTTTGGTCATTTCACAAAATGTTCTTGTAACAATTTTTAAAAAATGTTACTGTTTTCAAAAGTTGTTCCCGTTACACAAAAAAGTTTAAAACTTTTGAAATTCAGAAAATGTACCAGATTTCAATTTTTTATTCACATATTCACAAAATGTTCGCGCTTCCAAATTTGTTCGTACTTTTTCAAAATTTGTTCTCTAGATTCAAAAAATGTTCGTGCTTTAATAAATTGTTTGTGCTTCCAAATTTGTTCAGGATTTTTCAAAATTGTTCTCCAATTCAAAATTTGTTCTCAAGATTTAAAAAATGTCCGTGCTTCAAAAAAAAATTGCGCTTACAAATTTGTTCTCAAGATTCAAAAATCATTCGTGCTTTGAAAAATTGTTCACAAATTTAAAAAATGTTCATGTTTTCGAAAAATCTTTGGGAAATTCAAAAATTGTTCGTTTTCATAAAATTTGTTCACATATTAAAAAAAATTTGTTCCTTTTTGCGAAAGTTGTTCACATATTACAAAAAATACTGCTGTTTTGGAAATTTGTAATTGGCTTAACTGGTTTTAATTTATGGACTTGTCTGAATTGGTTTTTACTTTTCGCCGCTGTGCCTGTTTATTTAATTAACCTGGCGCAGTGGCTAGAGCAACGCGTGCGACTATGTACGGTCGTGGGTTCGAATCCCCACCACAGCACTCTTTTTTGGCGAATTTTTCATTCCTTGACGGACAGCGAATGGGCCGGCCCAGGTGCACGTCCCCTGTGCGTCGCGCGACCTATTGGCCGCAAAATGCGGCGTATAGGAGGTCTCGCAAACAGCCGGCAGTCTTCTTGCCTCACGTTTCTCATACTGAGTGCTAGTTAGTAGAGAGTTTTTTTTTTTGCGGGTCAAGTTAGTAGAGAGTTTTTTTTTTGGTCAACAAGTTAGTAGAGAGTTGACAACAGCCATTGACTGGACTTCCTCCTGGCGGTAGAGAGTTGAGAACAGCCATCATGAAGAGAAATCTTGAATTGTTCCCACCGTAGAGAGGCCGATTTTCGTGTTGATCGACTGTTTTGTCCCCCATCTTTGATGTTGACATCTGTTGACAAGGCTGAGCACCTTCACGAGGGACTTTTCCAGTTGTTGAGGTCGAGCAACTTCCTCTTCCTGATCTCACATCTTCTCTGTGAGCGTAAACATAGACACATGGATAAACAAACAATGAGCTAGCCACAATTGGAAGCTACAAAATTGACATGAATGGGAGACATCTATTCAAAACTTACATGGATATGGATAGATCGTCCAATCATGAATCCAATCATCCGTCATGTTTATGACGGTGTAGCAAACACTCATAAAATGTTGGAATCGAGTTCGGATCTCTATGAGCATATTGTTCTTATCCTGCAATTCCTGAAAGATTGATTGACAGTACTAATTTAGTTATTAGAAGCAAAATCCGGAAAAGAATGGGATGCAAAGACTGAGAAAAAAATAAATCATGTGGCTTAGGTGTATACCCGATCGTAATCACCTCCATGGTTTATCAGGTTCTTAACCAACCTAATAATATTGAGATAGCAATATCTTGTACCATAGTTAGCTGACCAACTCCCATCATTAGGGTCCTCAAAGAACAAATTCTTTCTAAACCGGGATCCATTCTTGAAAGCTGTAAAGTTTCTGTTTTCTTTGAGTTCCTTATTACTTCCAGGGTGGATGAACGTGAAGAGATTGTAGTAGAGTTGGTTCCAGGGAACAACTCTAGAACGGAGATCATGGTCACGTTCTAGTTCATCATTGAAGTCATGCCAGAAGTACCATTTAAATGCCTGGTAGCGATGGTGAATCCAATTTGAGAACCTAGCTTTCCCTGTATTGTCCAGACGCATTACATCCATGTGGAGAGCTACAAAGCACTCCAATTTTTCTTCGGCAGTGCCCAATAAAATTGGGTGCCGCAAGACAACTTCTAGCCAGTTAGGACCGTAATAAGAATCAACTCTAAGTGGGTTCCTGCATGCATACCCGAATATTAGTTAGTTACACAGGGGTAGATACAAAAAGATTAATTAGTAAAACAAGTCTTTTTTAGTAATAAGTCTACTAAGTATACTTGAGATAGTACTTTCATTAAGGCTATAATTTACATATTTAATTTAATTTATTTTCCACATTGTGCTGTACTACTAAGCTATGTTATGAGATATGGCAGAAATAGTACCACATGGTCGTTGAGAGGAGAAGATCAACAAGGGTTCTCCACTCGGGACGAGTCAAACTCCTAGGGAATAGTGTGGTTACAAAATCCATAAGCTGCTGCATGTCTCTTTCTCTCCCGACAATGTGAGAATATCGCCCCATATTAATTATCTTCAGCCCATCTCGACAAGTCACATACTCCTTTCCAGTTTATAGGGCTCAATTCAAAAATCTCATCAACCAAGGTAGATGGTGAGTGGTGGAATACTTTTTGTAGTTTTCAAAAGCACCCAATTAATGCTCTTGTTTTCCTCAAAAAACTATGTTTACCAATGCATTAACTGCAATGTATGCATGCATAAAATACATGCATTGGTCAATTTTCTCTTAATACTTGCATGCAATGATTTAATGCACCTTGGAATCTGAACTTGTGATGGGGAACAACTAAATTGAGCCTTATAAAATGAAAAAACTAAAATTTTGAGATAAGCCCTATAAACCGGAAAGGAGGGAGTAGTTGGCAAGCTCCGAGAGGCCACCATGTCTGATATTGCACTGTGCCGCGGTATGGAGAAGTTCTATGAATGACCTGCGTGATCCCAAAGAAACACAAGAATGAATCATGTATCTCTAAACATGAGTCAACATATTAATTGTATATAAGACAACACACCTCATCCTCTCCCGCCAACATTCTGACAACTCTAGCTCATCATGAGCAAAAAATGGTTCACTCCTTATTCCCTGAATTGAGGCGGGAACGAATGGCTCATAGGCCACTATGTATCTCTGAGCATTGTGGCAAAAAGTACTGAAATATGCTTGCACAAGTAAGTCACCACCAAAGCTAGAAAGTTTTTCAGTATGCGCCACAATTGCATCTCCCATCTCACTAGCCTTGGCCCAATCCTCTAAGATCACTACTGTGATATCATGAGGTTGCTCAATACCATCATCGTACGCAATTATCATCGTGCCGTTATGAACATTGCCAATGGCTTCATCATCATAGTCGTACTCGAAGGTTTTAACAAACCCACCCAAGACTCTCTGCATGAATGCATGTGTTGTTAGTTAGATGTTAGAGTAGATGTGTAATTAAATAAATACATTTGCTTACTCTATGGAATACTATTAATAAAATGTGTTTTGATAGACAAGAATTTGTGGTTTCAATTAATACTATACAACTAACATTCTCTTATATATATATATATATATATATATATATATGTAAGAATCTTTTGTTATTAAGATCTAGTCTAGCAGAAATTTCGGTCTAGTTTTTGTGGTTATGGAATTTGATTACAGCCTAGGCAATGCAGATTTTATGCAATGATTATTAGAGTGAACTTGGCTTAGTTAGGAAAACATAGGGGAACTAATTGGCTTTTAACAAATCTATATATGAGCCTAACATCCAAAAATATATCTGTAGTTTAGGACAAGATCCAAATGGAAGTAGGCATGGCCTTTTTACTGCACGTTCCATAGAATATATTTTTCTGAAATACATTTGATAGAATTTACGATGCATTTCTATGGCAGAAAAAAAGGGTTTGTGATCAATTTTGTGTGTTGCCCAAAAAAAGACAAGTAAAGATTTTTTCTTGTGACTTAACATGGAAGTAAAGAAGTTTATTTTTTGGAAAAGGAGAATCTATGCACACAACCATAGTAAAAAAGAAATGGCGGTAATATAACTTATGACTGCATATATATACTAGCTGGTGGCGCCCCCAATTTCTATTTCTCTAGGGTCCGATTCCTTCACCCGTTGACGCTGGATTAAAAATGATTGAAAAGTTGTCATTACTATGCTAACTGTTAGCATTTTTTAATCCAATTTAGTGCTTAGCATTTTTTTAATCCAGAATATTTTTAACATAGCTAATGCATCCATAGAAAGAGAAAAAAGACCAATAATATGTGAATGCAAGACTAAATTGGTTAAGTAAAAAGTTTACACTAAGCACTACTAAATGATTAAAAAGTTGTCATTACTATGCTAACTGCTAAGCACTTCTAAATTGGAGTTCATTTTTTCGCTAAGCACTAAAAAAGTTGCATTCAACCAATGTAGTAGTTGGCATTTTAGGCTAAGCACTACTAAATTGAAAATGTTGGTATTTTTAAGCTAAGCACTGAAAATGTACTCAGTTACCTTTGTCAGGTTTGGCGCATTGTTTCGTGCAGTTCTGAGGCTTTGTTGTGCCTTATGCAAGTCAATATTGAATAGTCTCTGTCCTTCGAGCGTCTACATAATAATTGACGAAATAACAAAGTAAGAGCATAGCTAATGCATCCATAGAAAGAGAAAAAAGAAAGCAAAGAGTTTGTTGTAGTTTGTACTAACATTACGAGTTTCAGCACCATCTGCTTGAATCCACCAAGCGCCTCGCGGCCGATGCATCTGTAGAAGTGGGGTGAGCAAAGAAATGGATTAATCCAAAACTATGAACAAGAAAAAGTAAAAAAGAAAGAGGCAGCAGCGAAGAGAGAGGAGCACGAAGGATAAGAAACCTCAACACGATGAAAAATCACAACACAGCAGGGATCTCTAGATCTGCAAGAGAGAGATGGACTGTTAGAGGTGACTAACAATGCAGTGCAAGAAGAACATCAATGAAAAAAGAAATAGAGAGGCGAAAGCTAACCCTAAACCATAATCCAAAACTATGAATAAGAAAATGGAAAACAAGAAAAATGAGAGGCGGAGAGAGGGAGGAACACTTGAGAGAGGATGAGAAACCTCAACACACTTGGATGAAATCTCTAGATCTGCAAGAAGAGATGTAAAAGATGGACTGTTAGAGATAACTATCAATGCATTGCAAGATGAACATAAATAAAAAATTGGAAATAGAGAGAGGGACGCCACCGCTAAACCATTAGCAATCCCCTGCGCGCTGTGTGGCTACACTGGTGCCGGCCACTCCAACTTATAGTGTGCGCGGGCCGGGGAGGGGCGGGCGGGTGGGGGTAGCTCTGATATAACTGATGTTTGGTCAGAGAGAGAGAGAGAGAGAGAGAGAGAGAGAGAGAGAGATGTGCTATGAGACAGAGCACGCGCTACAGTGGAGAGAAATAAATATGAGCGTAGAGACAGAGAGCTAGACTAGAGAGAAATAAACATATGTGAGTAGCTGTGTGTGTGTGAGAGGCAAAAAACATAAATTTGACCTCAGGACGAAACTATTTCACAAACTAAACTATGTTTGAAAATATTTCACCCAGCTGACCTCTAATGTGCAGCGCCCAACAGTAAGGCGCTACACTCTTACTGTGCAGCGCCTAACACACAGGCGCCACACTGTGCAGCGCCTAGCTGTAAGGAGCTGCACTACACTGTGCAGCGCCTAACTGTAAGGAGTTGCACAGTAGAGTGCAGCGCCTTACTGTTGGGAGCTGCACAAAAGGGTTAGCTGTGTGAAATATTTTCGAAAACAGTTTAGTTTGTGAAATACTTTTGCTTTAAGGTTAAATTTGTCAATTCTGCCTGTGTGAGAGAGAAAACATCTCCCACCAGACAATGTGGCCACGGGAAGGTAGTTGTAGACTTGTACTAGTAAAGAAGGAGCATCTACAATCACAGTCCTCAAAGTCTTTGCATGGCTGCTATAGAAAAACCGTCTATGGTGCAATGACATGCTGCAGAGAAGAGGCTGGCCAAATGAGTATTTCTGCCAAATGTGCATCAAGAACTTAGAATCTTCTGAGCATTTGTTTTGGCAGTGCATCATCTCCACTGAAGTTTGGTCAAAAATGGGAGAGTGGTTGGGATGCCGCTGCTACACCAGCGGACAGAAGAGGTTTAAAATCAATGATCCTGCTCACTCTTTGGCAAATTAGGCAGCAAAGAAATGAGTGCACGTTCAGAGGAAGAGTAGCCTGCTAAAACGATATTGTGGCGATCAGAAGATCACTGGAATTATGGTGTCAGGCAGGAGCAACCCACCTAGAGCACCCCTTTGAGGACCCTCCATGAGAAATCAGACATGAGGCCTAAGAATTTTTCCATTCTTCCTTTCTATATGCCAGCTCACCTTGGATGGCAACTCACCTTTGTATTCCCGTATGCTCTCTGCTATTATTCAATATATGCCAGCCATCAGCTGGATCTCTCAAAAAAAAAAACAAAAAAATCACAGTCCTCCACCCATATAAAACAAAAAAATCACAGTCCCCCACCCATATGCGCGTCCTCTATATGGTGTCACAAGTGTCATGAGATTGTAGTTGAGACAATTGCTTATTTACCATTGACACGCTCGGCTATTGCTCACTTGCGATTGAACAAACTAACTTTGCTCATATACCATTTAGAGCAACTCCAATGGGCCGACCCAAATGGACGTCGCTTTTGTTCGTTTTTTATCCGTTTGGGTCGGCTAGGCGGACACGAACGTCCACTTCCGCGTTTTGGTCGTCATGTGCGCCCAACGCTGGCCTGACCCATTTTTGACGGCGTGAGAAAAAAAAAGAAAACATGCAATAATTATACATTAAAGCCGGTAGGGATGGCAATGGGTAGGGTATGGATGGGTACAACCTCCTTCTACCCAAACCCATACGCACAAAAACTTTCTATACCTACCCATTTCAATATCCATGGACACAAATAGACACTCATACCCATATCCATTGGGTATCCAGTGGGCACAATATATAGCATTTACATTTGGAAAAAGTAGAGAAATGAGCCTAACATTAAAGTGATATTGGGCAACCAATCTAGCAACGATGTAGCCTCCTCTAGTAGTTGACCTCTTGGACACAACAAGGGACCAAGAGCAATAGTTGGTGGAATTCTGAGACAGTGGGAGGCGGGAATCGGAACTAGGGATCGCATGATCTAGAGTTTTACAAGAATCCGGTGGTGATGAGTCATGATTTCATTGTTTCGATGACTCATATAGGACTTAGGAGGAGTGGTGAGCTTGTGATAGCGGGCCTATGAAGCTATGACTGGTTTAGGGAATAAGGGACATAGGGTTGGGCCAAAGGAGTTTGATGTTGATTTCACATGTCATAGGAGTTATTTTTATTTATTAATACTTTCGGGTATCCATTGGGACAATTTCATACCCGTACCCTACCCATATATTTTGCGGGTATGGATACCCATTACCCATGGGTACAAAATCTTGCCAAGTCACACCCATGCCCATTGTTTTCGGGTAGGGTACCCGCGGGTACCCATACCCATGGGCAAAACTGCCATCCCTAAAAGTCGGGCCATGAAGGCCGGCGAGAGTCCACGCGTCCACATTAGTATTAATAAAAACTAAAATAAACTAAACTACGAGGCGGCGCGCTGCCCTAGGCGGCGGCGTCATCGTCCTCGGGGTCCGTGAGGTCGATGAGCGTCGGCGCAGGGCCGGCCCAGGAGAACGCCGAGTTCCATAGGGCGTTCATGTCGGGCGCGGGCTGTGCCGGCGCCTGCACGGGCTCTGCCGCCGCCTATGTCGTCGCGGCCTGGCGCGCCTCCTCCTCGGCCTCACCCTGCTTGGCCTCGGCATTTCGCTCGAGCATCTCGAGGTACTCGCCGTCGCGGCGCTCCTCGGCCAGCCGGATGTGGCGCCAGTGCTCGAGGTACGCCGCCTCCTGCGCCGGCGTCGCCCCCACCCAAACAGGCGGCGCCCGGACCCACTCGCGCACTACTCCCGTCCACGAGTAGCGCTCTATGGGGGACGGCTCCGGCTCCAGCTCGGCTTTCACATAGGATGGCGGGGTCACCGGCGGCAGGACACAGTCGCCCGCCGCGGAGAGGGCCATGGCCTGTGCCATGGCCGCCTCCTCTTCCTCTGCCGCCGCCGCCCTGCACCGCTCGTCCTCCTCACTCTCCGGGTAGACCGCCGCAGGGGCAGCCTGGTAGGCGGCCTCTGCCGCCTGGTCCTCCTCCCGGACGATGAGCGGGGCGGTGGCACGGTGCGGTCGACCTCACGGACGCCGCGTCGCCTCGCCTCCTCGTGCTCGAAGGCGAACCAGTGCGCCCGGTTGGGTGAGTCGGAAGCGTAGGCGGCGTCGCGACGCTGCTCTGGCGTCAGGAGCGCCCGCTGGCGCCGCACCTCCTCCGCGTGCGCCCTGGCCGACTGCGGGGACGCCGACACCGGAATACTCTCCGGATCTAGGTGCCAGTCGTGCGGCAGGGTGGCGTCGGGGTACGGGAGAGGCACGCGATGCTGCCAGTGCCACTCCGCCTAGTGCACCGGCACGTTGACGCAATGCCTTGGCCGTCGAGCTGGCGCCGGCGGAGGCGGGAGGAACTCTAGGGGAGAGGGGATGGCGGGCAAGTTGCCCTTGGCCTTGCTGCTGCTGCCGGCGCCGGAGAAGAGCCCCATTTGGCACGGCTGGGGTGGCTAGGGTGGGCTAGGGTTTGCCGGCGACGGGGGAGCGAGCGTGGCTAGATGGGGACGGGGGCTGGCTGGATGAGGACGGCCCTGCCGCACGGTCGGCTTAAAAAGGACGACCGCCGTCGCTGACATGTGGGCCCCAGGTCATAAATTAAGCTGACCAGGTAGGTGGCGGTCGGTTGGACGACCGCTAGGTGGGGCCGCGGCGGACGCCGAGAAGGCGCGCGTGGCGTCCGTTCCGCGTCCGCGCCGACGCATTTGGGGCGGAAATTTGGGCCGCAAATGCGTCGGCGCGGACGCGAAGCGGGCTCCATTTGGGTTTGGGTCGCCGCGCTGGGCCTCCTCTTTTGTCCGCGCCGAGCCAAACGGATGCAGCGGATGAAATGGGTCGCCCCATTGGAGTTGCTCTTACAAACTCATTATGTTATCAGCCGTTATGTTGATGTGAAACAGTGAATCACATCCGTTAAAGTAAGAAAAATGATGATTTTGCCCTCAATGGCAAACTAGCAAAGAAAAATGATGATTTTGCCCTCAATGGAAAATTAGCAACCTTGCCAACTGTTACTTGTAAGCATGGTGAACCATTCTCTTGAAACTATCATAACATATTGAGATTACATATTTGGATAAAAAAATTGGCAGCACCTTGCTTGTAATTCCAAGATCAAACAATTTCATGACACCAATATAATATTTCCACCATAACACATAATAAGGATAATAAACAGGTAGCACCTTTCTCAAGTTAGCTTGCATGACAATAACATATATTAAACATATTTCTCTAAAAAAAGACAGCACCTTGCTTGTAATTTCAAAATCAAACAATTTTAACCATGACAACAATATATTTTCAACATAACACATAGTGAGGATAGTAACAGGTCGCCAAATAGACATGGTACTCACTGTCCAGTACAGGACATTGAAGTGCACAAAAGAGAGTGAAATTGCTAGTTATCGACCAAAGGGAGGGGTGAATGCAAAATTTTTATGGAAGTCTTTGAAACAGGGAATGTCTTCGAAGATACGGAAGCTAATCAGTTGCAAAGTATGGTAGTACTAGTGAAAAGCTACATTGGGCAAGCTATCAATGAGAAGCTAATGGCATTAGCACCATAGATAGTAGGCAAACAAGGTAGCAATAGATGTAGAACATGAACACATACAAGCAAACAACTTTAAGTACAACAAACTGGAAGACAGAAAAGAGTATCATGATGAATGTCTTCAAGCGTAGCGTTCACACATGGATGAGCAAGCAAGGTCTTCATAGTACAAAACAAAGAGTAAAGTAGTGAAGTGATAAAACCAGTTCCTCGTTGAAGAAAAATGATTTGTTTGACGAGTTTCAATTGTTGTGACAACTATTTGTCTGGTTGGAGAGGCTGAGATTGAACACATAAGACTATGTCTTCACCTTATTCTCCCCGAGCGAAGATCACTCAGACCTCGCCCAGTCACTCAGGTATGTCTTCAAGGTCGACTTCTGAAACCTTCACAAACTCATTCACCGGCAATCCATAGTGACTCTTGGATTCTCAGAACATGACGCCTAACCGTCTGGAAGATCACAGTCTTCAAGTGTAACAAGTCTTCGGTTCACCCAGAACAGAATGTATTTAGTGATGCTCAATCACCTGGGCTCTGGTTGTTTGGGGTTTTTCCTCGTGAGAAATATCTATCAAAAGCCTTGAAGGTGGGTTGCTCCAAAATGACAGGAGTTGTGCAATAACTCTGAGCAGCCACTAACTTATGGTGGAGGGGGCGACTATTTATGGCCAGGGCAACCCGCCATGATATGACCGAAATGACCCTGGGTCAATGGCTAACCGATATGTGTACCAACCGCCGGCTTTCAAACATACGCGACAACTTTACTTGGGCTATAAGCAAAGTTGACTCAACCAACTCAGAAGAGATTTTCTCTCATTATCTTCACTAGAATGAAGGAAATATACCCTAGAGGCAATAATAAAGTTGTTATTTTATATTTCCTTATTGATGATAAAGGTTTATTATTCATGCTAAAATTGTATTGATTGGAAACTTAAATACATGTGTAATACCGTGTCCCTAGTAAGCCTCTACTAGACTAGCTCGTTGATAAAAGATGGTTAAGGTTTCCTAACCATAGACATGTGTTTTCATTTGATAACGGGATCACATCATTAGAAGAATGATGTGATGGACAAGACCCATCTATTAGCTTAGCATATTGATCATTCAGTTTATTACTATTGCTTTCTTAATGTCAAATGCATATTCCTTTGACTATGAGATTATGCAACTCCCGGATACCGTAGGAATACCTTGTGTGCTATCAAACGTCACAACATAACTGTGTGATCATAAAGATGCTCTACAGGTATCTCCGATGGTGTTTGTTGAGTTGGCATAAATCGAGATTAGGGTTTGTCACTCCGTCTATCAGAGAGGTATCTCTGGGCCCTCTCGGTAATACACATCATAAGAAGCCTTGCAAACAAAGTGACTAATGAGTTAGTTGCAAATGATGTATTATAGAACGAGTAAAGAGACTTGCCGGGAACAGGATTGAACTAGGTATAAAGATACCGACGATCGAATCTCAGGCAAGTAACATACCGATGGACAACAGGAATTACGTATGTTGTCATAAGGTTCGATCGATAAAGATTTTCGTAGAATATGTAGGAGCCAATATGGGCATCCAGGTTCCGCTATTGGTTATTGATCGGAGAGGTGTCTTGGTCATGTCTACATAGTTCTCGAACCCGTAGGGTCCGCACGCTTAACGTTCGTTGACGATATAGTGTTATATGAGTTATATGATTTTGTGACCGAATGTTGTTAGGAGTCTCGGATGAGACCATGGACATGACGAAGAGTCTCGAAATGGTCGAGAGGTAAAGATTGATATATTGGACGATGGTATTCGGACACCGGAAGAGTTTCAGGATGCATCGGGTAGTCATCGGGTCACCGGAAGGGGTTCCGGGCACCCCCGGTAGGTATATGGGCCTAATGGGCCAAGGGAGGTACATACCAGTCTACCGGGGGCTGGTGCGCCCCTCTCCCTGGCTGGCCGACCCTAGGGAAGGAAAGGGGGAGGGCTAACCCCTCTTGCCTTCACCTTCTCATGGGAGAAAGGAAAAGGGGGCGCCTCCCTCCACTGCCTTTCCCCCGCACCTAAACATGGCAGGGGGCGCCACTTGCGAAGAGACACCAAGTAGGATTGGGCCTACTTGGGGGCACCTCCTGGCTGCTCCCTCCTCCCCCCACCTATATATATGCGGGACGGGGCGCCTAGCACACCCAGAACAATTGCTTAGACGTGTGCGGTGCCCCCCTAAACCATTACACCCCCGGTCATATTTTCGTAGTGCTTAGGCGAAGCCCTGCGGAGATAGCTTCACCATCACCGTCACCACACCATCATGCTGCCAAAACTCATCCACTACCTCGCCATCTTGCTGGATCAAGAAGGCGGAGGACGTCATCGAGCTGAACGTGTGTTGAACGTGAGGTGTCGTACGTTTGGTACTCGATCGGTTGGAACGCGAAGGAGTTCGACTACATCAACCGCGTTTTTAAAAGCTTCCGGTTATGGTCTACGATAGTACGTAGACACACTCTCCACTCTCGTTGCTATGCATCTCCATGGATAGATCTTGCGTGTGCGTAGAATTTTTTTGTTTTCCATCCAACGTTTCCCAACAGTGGCATCCGAGCCAGGTCTATGCATAGAACACAAAGATTTGTGGGCGGTGATAGTCATAATACTTACCACCAATATCTTATTTTGATTCGGTGGTATTGTGGGATGAAGCAGCCCGGACCAAGGTTACTTGTCCGTATATTGCATGAGCGCGGCCGCAATCGGCCAAGGCTGCCCAAACGGCCGCTGTTGCTTCTCAGGTGGCGGCAGCAACATCTGCCTCGGGGATAGCAACTGGCGAGAATGGCACAACAGCTGTCCATTCCGCAGCGGCGGCCTTAGCCCTGATGGAGGCTGCCCACGCCCAGCTCGTGGCGGTCATCACACAAAACAAATAAAGCTTCTCCGACAACGGTCGACAACCCACGACCGAAGAGTTGGCAATTGCCGCGAGCGTTCAAGCAGCCGTCTGTTCCTCCGCCGCATACCTTGCCACGATGGAGCCCGTCCAAGCCCAGATCGTGGCCGCCCATGCCCAGCTCGTGGCAGCCTTTTCCAAAGAGATGGCGGACGCGGATGGCGAGATGCTTGCCGAGTATGGTGCAATGGATGCCATGGAGCCCCTTCCCTAGGAAATCATCGGGCGCGAGCTAGACATGGAGGAGGCGGCGGAGATCGACGAGCACCATCCATAGTAGTACTCTTTGTTTTGTTTAATTAAGAGCGCCGGTCTTTAATTTGTTAGAGTAATGTTTAGGTCAGCTAGCTCAGTTTAATTGTTGAAATTGCTTGATTCAGAAATCCAGGTGTGCTGTAGTCCTTTGTGTACCCAAATTATGCAATGGCATGGATGACCACTGTAACCAGGGAAATTCGAACCAAAATTTTTCACGTTCGAACTCATCACAAACGGGTTAAGCTATCTGAATCGTTTGTGATGTTCACATATCGTACACAGTTCTGAATAAGGGACCGTGTATGATGACACTTTGTGCGCTAGTTTTTTCGCTAAACCGATTCAAAATTTTCGGCTTCCGCAGAAATATCTACCAACCCGCCCCCTCCCCTTTACCAAAAGCCACATTTCCCCTGTATCCGCCTTCCTTTCCATGTTGAAACCTTCGCTCCTTGCTTGCAGCACCGGCGACCCTCCTTCCCGCTGCTCGGCCTCGTCTATCCAAGTAGTTAATCCACACCCGACCCCCATCCTCCTCCTCCTTCCACATCCCACATGCCCCGACCGCCAGCGAGACACCTTCCACCCAAATCACCGACCCCTCCACCAAATAAGCGCCACCCTAAGCCATGGTGCACGCAGTATAGGCAGGAGCTCAAGGAGCATTTTGCAGCGGAGAAGCAAATCGCGGCCGCACGCACGGATGAGGTCGCGATGGCTGCCATTCGTGCTGACCCCTAGATCTTGGAGGAGCACCTTGCCATTTGCTAGCTACACCGGCTAAGCATGCTCGGTTTACCCGTTGCGTGTGCTGCTCCTGCCTTTCCTTAACATATTCTAGTGAATTGTGCTATCTAATTTTACCATGCAATATGTTGCTCTAGTGTATATGTTCTATATGCCGTGCAATGTGGTGCTCACTTATTAACTGTTTTGTTAATTAGTTGTCGTCTTCAGTTAATTGTTTGGTTCAATTCAGCAAATGTGATGTTCAATTCTTTAGGCTGCAATTTTGTATTGTCTTCCATGTGAGAAATAATTTGAATTTATCTTTACAAAATACATGAGAAACGAATACAATTGCAATATTTCCAAGTTGTCAAGCATGCTTGGTTTGGTTAACTGTCTGATCTTCTAGTATGTTATACATTGTGAAATGTGGTTCTTACTTAACGTTTGGTTCATTTGTTGTGGTGTTTCATTAACTATTTGGTTCAATTATGCAATGCGATGTTCAATAGTTGTGGGTGCATTCTGTTATTGTATACCATGTGAGAAGTAAATCGAATTCGGTTGTACTAAATACATGAGAAACAAATACAATTGATATATTTCCAAGTTGTTAAGCATGCTTTGTTTGGTTAACTGTCTGATCTTCCATTAGGAGTATGCTATATTGTGCAATGTGGTGCTCAGGTAACGTTTGGTTCATTTTTTGTGGTGTTTGGTTAACTGTTTGGTTCAATTCTGCAATGCGATGTTCAATTACTGTGGGTGCATTCTGTTATTGTATACCATGTGAGAAATAAATTGAATTTGGATGTACTAAATACATGAGAAACAAATACAATTGATATATTTCCAAGTTGTTAAGCATGCTTGGTTTGGTTAACTGTCTGATCTTCTATTAGGGGTATGTTATATTGTGCAATGTGGTGCTCAGTTAACGTTTGGTTCATTTTTTATGGTGTTTAGTTAACTGTTTGGTTCAACTCTGCAATGCGATGTTCAATTGTTGTGGGTGCATTCCGTTGTTGTATACCATGTGAGAATTAAATTGAATTTGGATGTATTAAATACACGAGAAACAAATACAATTGCTATATTTCTAAGTTTTTAAGCATGCTTGATTTGGTTAACTGTCTGATCTTCTATTAGGAGTATGTTATATTGTGCAATGTGGTGCTCAGCTAACGTTTGGTTCATTTGTTGTGGTGTTTAGTTAACTGTTTGGTTCAATTCTGCAATGCAATGTTCAATTTTTGTGGATGCATTCTGTTATTGTATACCATTTGAGAAATAAATTGAATTTGGTTGTGTTAAATACATGAGAAACAAATACAATAGCTATATTTCCAAGTTGTTAAGCATGCTTGGTTTGGTTAACTGTCTGATCTTCTATTAGGAGTATGTTATATTGTGCAATGTGGTGCCCAGTTAATATTTGGTTCATTCGTTGTGGTGTTTAGTTGACTGCTTGGTTCAACTCTGCAATGCGATGTCCAATTGTCGTGGGTAGAATTTTGTATTGATGTGCATGTGAGGAATAAATCGAATTTGGTTGCACTTAATACATGAGAAACATATACAAGTTCTATATTTCCTAATTCTTAATCATGCTTGGTTCGGATAAATGGATTTTCCATGTGGCTTGAATTAATCTGATGAATCTGCAATGTGTTTATTTTTCATCAACATATTTTACTGATAAAATGGGAACCCTCACTTAACCTGATGACTAACTACCTTATATGTGTTGCAGGGAAACAATGGGAAGCACTAAGGTTTACAATCGAGGTTTGCACATGCATGGTCCGTTGTCTAATAGCACATTATTGTGCAATTTCAGGAACCATTCTAATATTTAGGTTTTTTACAATTTGGTCTTGCACACGTAGGTCCTGCTGTCAGAGGTTTTGACCCACTATTCAACCCTTTTTGCATATGGGGAAATGAGTTGTCCATGAATATCAGTCAAGTCAAGAAACTCAGAAAGATTATTAGGATAAATAATTTAGCGACAAAAAACAACAAGAACTTTGCCTGCACAATGAAGAAGACATCAGTTCACTACAAGATGGCACTAATTATTATGCCTTGCCTTTTTTATTCCTTTGTCCCATTTCCAATATAGAGAAGATATTTATGCACATCCTTGTTTTCAAGCCTTTCGAAGCAGTTCACTGATGATTACCTCTCAAACCACCTCTATGGTCAGGAGGCGAGGAAGGTTTTCATACAACACCCAAGATTCAATATTGAAGTGTTCCTGAAGAGGACGAAGGGTGGACGGTCAATCATCCACAGGCACTGGCCTAAAGTTGCAAAGACCTTCAACATCAATGAAGGCTCAATATTCGCCTTCCGCTTCAGCAATTTTCCAGATGAGATGGATAGGTCTATGTACCGTCTATGATGCTAATTTTGAAAGGTTCTAGATGTTGCATGTGAAACTTGGTGCTAGTGCACTTGCATAATGGGGTAGCTGAGTGTTGAAGCTACATGATGTTGTACTCTAATGTATTTCAACTATGAAATCCTGCTTCCTTAATATGGAAATGAAATATATTGTTTGCTTAATATGAAATGTCAATTAGATTAATAAATGGATTATTAATAATAGGACAATTAGCCTGCTAATGGCCAATTAGCCTGCTAATTGGATTTTTCTATTGCAAGCGGTTATT
The DNA here is from genome assembly GCA_032464435.1 of Aegilops umbellulata. Lineage (NCBI taxonomy): Eukaryota > Viridiplantae > Streptophyta > Magnoliopsida > Poales > Poaceae > Aegilops > Aegilops umbellulata. Next base: position 509,533,505 of record CP136055.1, read on the forward strand.
GAGAAAACACCGAGGGTGATGACCTCAGGCAACGCACACAGTTTCTAGGAATAAACCGTGTTGGATCAATGGACAATCACACACGACATCCTCTTGAAAATTGCTTGCGTTAGGCCACCTTGCGCAAACGTTTACCACATAAAAACTGTGTCTGATGGACAACCTTTGCTACACAGTTTTTTCTACGCACCGTGTGTGATGCATTCAATAACTTAAATGATAAAATTGTTAATATCATGTGCAATGGCAACGCTATCACAAACAATTTCGTGGGGAAATTTGTGTGTGATGTACTTGTGAACAAAAACCTTTTCCTTGGAGCGACTGTGTGGGATGTATATACGAACAAAAACGTTTAGCGGGGACGGACTATGTGGGATGTACTTACGACTGAAAACAATTTCGCCTGTATAATTGTATTTTTTTAGCACTACTATACGTATAACCGTATTTGATCGCTCACCGGTCGCACACGACCTCATTTTGCCTAGCGTGTGTGCCAGGAGGGCATATCCCCGACGGTTTCTGGGTCATGTGGGAAGAACCCCCTATCGCAGTCATTCACTAGGCGACGGTTCAGAACGCCATCGCGGAAAGGGGTTAAAAACCATTTCTATTGCACCTCGTTGTACCAATGCTAGCTTGGTAATCATCACTCGAAGAAGCCATCAGGTCCCACGTTGAAGTGCTGGGGAGCGGGCACCTGAGGGTCCCACTCCTGAGGCTCCGCCTCTGCTGCCGCCTGGTTATTCCTGTAAGCGATGATATCATCTGGCATGATCCTGTATCCTCCCCTGGCAATAGAGAGTCAAACAAAGTAGGTGCAGGCAACGGAATAATATCATGAGTGTCCTCACTAAAAACCAGGTTGTAAGGAACAGGAATGTCAGTGTTCTCGCCATCGATATACTGATGATGTGCCATAGCCTGACAATCTCAATAAACCTTGGGCAAACAATAATCATGTAAGCGTATCTGAATGTTAAAAGTGACTCGCTAGGCGAGTAGCATAAATACCACCATGAATTTTACCCTTGGATCTATTAAGGTGTAGGCGACGTGCAACGATAGCCCCTAGACTATAGGTGTTGTCGCAGTATAGTGCCCGACGTAAAATGGTGATTCTCCCTAGCAATTAAGCACTTAGCTATGAACAGAGCAAAGTAATGCACAGAAGGAAACTGCAAACTAGTTGCAGTAACACCCGACACCCCTCTCTCATCCCCCACTGACAGAGTACGGTAAAAACCATCAAACTCCGCGGGCCTAGGCTCTGTTAAATCCCCATCAAAGGGAATCAAACATATGTCACAAAATTCAGTAAGTGGTATCTGAAGGGTTTCATCATATAAATTAAATTTCACCTCAGGGGGGTTATTCCTACTCACAAAATGGAAACTTTGCACAAAGGAATTTGTGAGGAGATGATACAGTTCACACTCAGCTGCGATGAAGTCGGTGAGGCCGGCATTACTAGCAAATTGTGCAAACTCATGACGAATTCTAGCTCCATCCATGAAGGGGTTGTGAGGCCGTTCGCATGGTCGCACCTCCGCCATTCTCCGGGTATGGAGATCATTGTCCGATAACTCCCCAGTAACCCCCTTGGAGTTCTTCTTGGAAGCAAACTTCCTAAAGAAACTCATCTTTTTCCTATGAACAAAATTCTGAAATTTTTAGTGCAGAATTTTTTTTCTCAACAAACTTCACAAGACTGATAGCAACTACTCATGGGGATGCATAGAGGCCATATCAAGCATTCAAACTACTTAGAACTCTAAGAATTCAACATGCAAGCTCATCTAGAGCATCACCAAGTGTAACTAATTATTTAATATATAAACCACTAAAGCGAAAACTAATTAGACCAATGGAGGAGTCACATACCAAGTAGCAATCCCCCAAAACAGTTTTGGAAACGGAGCTTCGAGCAAAGAGATTGAAATCCACGGGTTTGTCAGCAAGAACACGAGGGAGAGAGCAATAGTGATTTTTTTTCTAGAGGTAGGGGATGACATGTGCTAAAGGGATAAGTGAGGGGGCCCACGTGGGGACCACAACACACCAGGGCGCGCCTGGGGTGCTGGCGCGCCAAGGTGGGTTTTTTCCCACCTGGTGCACCCCCCTCTGATGTTATTTGCACCAAAATTCTTAAATATTCAAAATAAATCATATTAAATTTTCAGGGCATTCTGAGAACTTCTATTTTTGGGTCATTTTTTATTACACTGGAAATTCAGAAAACAGACAAAACACGACATTTTATTTTATTTAACTAAGGAAAACAGAAAGTAAAAGTAGAGAGCAGAAGGTAGTGCTTACTAATTTCATCAACTTCATACCTCTCAAAAATGATTCATTAATAAGGTTGATCAAGTCTTATTAACAACCACCTTCGATTAGCATGAAACCGAAGAACTTTCGTAAAACACTAATTTACCTCAACGGGGATATGAATGTCCCCAACAATAAGCATTTCATATTACTTTTTAGCAATAGGTAGAGGTAGTTGAAAACTTCCAATAGTGATTGTTGAAGATTTTTCAATAACAGTAATACCATTCACTTGGAATTGTTTCTTTGGAAAGTGCACCGTATGCTCATTACCATTGATATGAGATGTTCCTTGCTTTTATTGCGATCAATAATAGCCCCTGCAGTATTCAAAAAGGGTCTACCAAGGATAATCGACATGTTGTCATCTCGGGCATCTCAAGTATAACAAAGTCAGTTAGAATAGTAACATTAGCAACAACAACGGGCACATCCTCACAAATACCGATAGGTATGGCAGTTGATTTGTCAGCCATTTGCAAAGATATTTCAGTAGGTGTGAGTTTATTCAAATCAAGTCGTTTATATAAAGAGAAAGGCATAACACTAACACCAGCTCCTAAATCACACAAAGCAGTTTTCACATAATTTCTTTTGATGGAGCAAGGTATAGTTGGTATTCCCGGATATCCAAGCTTTTCAGGTACTCCATTCTTAAAAGAATAATTAGCAAGCATAGTGGAGACCGGTATTTTTCTCTTATTGGTGATGATGTCTTTCATGTATTTTGCATAAGGAGGCATTTTTAAGATATCAGTCAAACAAGTACGCAAAAAGACTGGCCTAAGCATTTCAGCAAAGCGTTCAAATTCTTAATCGTCTTTCTTATTAGTTGATTTAGGTGGAAAGGGCAGAGGTTTTTTAACCCATGGTTCTCTTTCCTTACCATGTTTTCTAGCAACAAAGTCTCTTTTATCTTATCTTTTATTCTTGGGTTGTGGGTTATCAAGATAAACAGCTGGTTCTATTTCAACATCATTGTCTGGTTCTTTATTGTTTGTTTGCGTGTCTGCGTGAACCTCATCATTATCTTTTTCATTATTAGAAGGTGAGTGTTCATTACTAGATTGAGTTTCAGCATCAGAAACAGATACATTGTTATCAGCTTCAGGAGTTTTTCTATTTCAGGTTCACTAGAGGTATGCAAAGTCCTAGCATTTTTCTTCTTCTTTTTATTTTTAGAGTCTTGTTCAATTCTTTTAGGGTGTCCCTCAGGATAAAGTGGTTCCTGAGTCATTCTACCTCCTCTAGTCATTACTCTAATAGCATGATCATTGATATTATTATTCATTTCATCGAGCAACTCTCTATGAGATTTTGCAACTTGTTCTAATTGAGTTTTAACCATAGAGGCATGCTTTCCTACACCTCTAACAACATTTGAGATTCTAAATAACAAGTCACTCAATCGATCAATCATATCAGAATTGTATTTCAGTTGTTTCATAACATTTGCATTGAAGTGATCTTGCTTCCTAATGTAATTATCAAACTCATATAAGCATTGACTGGATGTTTATTATAAGGGATATAACCTTCATCGAACTTTAATAAAGAATTTACCTCTACCACCCTTGATGGTGGTGGCGTGTTGAGGCCATGAATTTCTTCGATAGGTGGTAAATTTTGAACATCCTCTGCTTTAATACCTTTTTTCTTCATAGATTCCCTTGCCTCTTGCATATCTTCGTGACTGAGATATAAGATACCCCTCTTCTTTGGAGTGGGTTTAAGTGTTGTTTCAGGAAGGATCCAATCATCATAATTTTTCAACATGTTATTCAATAATTCCTCAGCATGTCCAGTTGTCCGTTCCCTGAAAACACAACCAGCACAACTATCTAGGTAATCCCTAGAAGCATCGGTTAGTCTATTATAGAAGATATCAAGTATTTCTTTTTCTTAAGAGGATGATCAGGCAAAGCATTAAGAAATTGGAGAAGCCTCCCCAAGCTTGTGGGAGACTCTCTTCTTCAATTTGCACAAAGTTAAATATTTCCTGTAAGGCAGCTTTTTTATTATGCGCAGGAAAATATATTTCAGATACGTAGTACATCATACCCTGGGGACTACGCACACAACCAGGAGCAAGAGTGTTATACCAAGCCTTAGCTTCTCCCTTTAATGAAAACGGAAATAATTTGAGAATATAATAATAGTGAATTTTCTCATCATGAGCAAAAAGGGTGCACTACTGCAGGATGCTGCTAACACGACACTACGATCAGAGACCCTTCGACGAAATTGTGTGTGATGCAGTAATCGCAAACGGTGGTGTAAAAAACCATCAAAAAGGCGCAAAACGTTTGCGATGACAAATGCATCAAACACGGTTCAGATTTTAGTTGTGTGTGCGATTCAGGGCATACGGTTCAGTTCAATTAACCGTTTTCGATGAGGAGGAACAAAAGAAACAAGCAGCCAGATGAAGGTGTGTACGATGTACATCATATGATTCAGTCGGATGAACTATTTGTGATTAGGCAGCACAAAAGAAACGGTCAGCCAGATCAAGGTGTGTGCGATGTACAACATGCAGTTCACTCGGATGAACTGTTTGTGATTAGGCAACACAAAAGAAACGGTCAGCCAGATCAAGGTGTGTGCGACGTACGACATGCGGTTCACCCGGATGAACTTTTTGCGTTGAGACAAGAGAACAGAAACGGTTCAATATAACAAATACCATAAATATTGCAAGGTTCAAATTCAAAGATTACAACGCCCAAATTCAAGCATTGCAAGCTGCGTCATTTCTGAACAGGGTCAGCCGCTGACAAGTCGTGTATGGGTTTGACACAATAACTTCCAATAGCTTTGCCATATGCTCTACCAATACGAAGTTCGGCATTTTTGGAGGCACTTCCATTCCACAGTATCAGCCGGCTATGATAATCATACCATTGATCTTTCCTAATTAAATGCGTGTTCAACCTCAGTACCCTCAGCACCTTTGCTCTGGCAAGAAAGAACCTGGCGAGTGTAATCTCTGGTGGGATTCCTCGGTAGGAGTTCAAAGTAATATTTGAGAGATGCAGATCTAGGCATTCAATGTGATTATCGTTATAAACATCATACACCTCTGGGCCTAATATGCAACGCAAAAGAAGAGAACGTGTTAGTGCCTACATGCAGTTTTGAACGCTTCTACATGCCCATTTAGTTTGCAGGATTTGTAAAATGCACCAACGTGCCATCTTCGATCTGGCATGATTAACATGGGCATTTAATTACAATCTACTCCCTCCGTCCCATAATGTGATACATTTTTTGACACCACACTTGTCGTGGATTTGTCACGGCAGATGTCCTAGCCAAAGGACTTAGTCGTGGAGCCATCGCAACGGGTTAGTTTGAAGGGGTTAGATCGGACGCAAGGACACAGAGTTTATACTAGTTCGGCCCCTTCGATGAAGGTAAAGCCTACGTCTAGTTGTGATGGGATTGATCGGTTTCGAGGGCTAGGGAGCGATAAGCTTTGCCTAAACCTCGAGTTGTTGTCTTTTTTCCCTCAAACCGCCGTCGGGTCGTCCCCTTATATACACGGGTGACGCCCGTCGGTCTGCAAAGTCCCGACCTCCGGCTCATAAACGTGCCCGGGTCGGTCTCCCTATTCCTAACTTACAATGCAAGTTTCATCTCAGGCCGGTTTACGCCTGTAAACCTCTAAACCGATTATAGGCCTTGGGCCCTTCTATTTCTCCTTGGGCTTCAACATCTCGGGTCCATTGACGAGGATAACCCGGGCCCTGTAGGCCGGTTTACCCCAAATATAATATCCCCAACATTAGGCCCCAGATTGATTTGAACAGGTTCATGTCAATCCTTAATAAGAACTTCTGTCTTCAAACGTCTTCCAGTAACTGTTGAACCGCCGTTTCTTCGTCTCCTTTTGCTGCGGTAAACCGAGATGACGTCAGTGCAAAGTTACCGTCTCCTTTTGCTAATCCGCAATAATCAGGACAACGGCTGGGCTCCCGAAATCTCCGGCCCCTGGATTCGCGCGCCTGGCACGCGCGCCGCGCCTTATAAATAGGGCTTGAAGGCCATCTTTCTTTCCTCCCTTTCGTCCCCTTCTTCGTCTTCCTTGCGACCCAGACCCCGGAGCTCCGCCGCCGCCGTCAGCCACTGCATCGACTCCGGCCGCTGCATCAACCTGATCGGATCAGAGTACCGCGGCGACCTTCCACCTCCGTTTGAACCCCGGTGAGGCCCCTGTTCTTCTTGCTTCAGATCCGTTCTAGGGTTCGTCATCCTGCCGCTTTTTCTTGTTCATCCCCATAGCAGCTTTGACACTGTATTGTGATTTGTAGTCCCTCTCAGTATTCTCCATAAATCTGTATTCACCTCTTTAGATCTCACTCATTTCCCTGCTTATCAAACTTATGTTGTTCTGCTGTGAGCTTAACCTCATATTTTTGCTTCTTTTTCGCCCTGACTGTAGATCCATTGCTTTGAAAGAATCCGTACGGGATCTGTTTTTGCTTTCATATTCACAAACTGTTAGATCTGGTCGGTTTAACTCTTAGCAAAGCGAACAAACCGATCCACACATCCATTAGTCCCCTTGATGAACCGCTGGTTGATATCCTTGTAGATAACCTGACTCTATGCAGGAGCATCTTCGGTTTACAATCATACTTGTTCTCAAACCGGAATACCTTTGTCTTGTAGATTTCCTCATGGCAAAACAGGTGTACGAATGCAACTGGGTTCCCTCTTGCATCACTGAGACCCAACTAAACAACTTAGTTCTGACTGGTGCTTTGAGTAGCAAAAGTACCATCCATTGGAGGGTTCCAAGAGACGAATGTCCTCCTACCCCACAGGAGGGAGAAGTGGTGGTGTTTGCGGATCACCTGGCCCGGGGGTTTAATCCACCCGGTTCAAAATTTTATCGGGACGTCCTGGCTAATTTTAGGTTGCGCCCACAAGATGTTGGTCCAAATTCAGTCACGAATATCTGCCATTTTCAAGTACTTTGCGAGGCGTACTTCCAAGAGGAACCTACTGTAGAGCTGTTCCGGGACTTTTTCCATTTGAACCGACGTACTGAATTCACCGACGGCCCTAATATGGAACTGGGTGGTATGGCGATTCAGAAGAGGAAAGAGGTGACTTATCCTCACGCCAAGTTGCATAGTCATCCGCAAGAATGGAATTGCACTTGGTTCTATTGCAAGGATACCTCCCCTGCTGAAGAAAATCCACTGCCCGGCTTCCGTCCAGAGAGACTTAGCAATACTCACCCCTTCCCCCCACGGCTAACCGCCAAAGAGAGGAGTAAGTATGCCCCTCAGCTGTCCAAGCTCCGAGCCTTCATGGCTAACGGTTTAACGGGGGTAGATCTTGCTCGTTGCTGGATTTTATGGAGCATCCTGCCCCTTAGCATCCGCTCCGGTTTAATGTGCCAATACACGGGTCGGGTTGATGATCCTTTGAGGCACTGCAACATTCAGCTGACGGAGGACGAAGTCGCTGAAGCTGTGAAAAAGATGCTGAATGAACCGGAACAAGTTTGCGCCCGAACCGGCCTGCTTCCATTTTGTGCCACAAACAAGCCACCTGCTGTAAGTATCTCCCCTCTGTCTGTTATAGAACTTATGATCTCCTTATACACATATTGCTAACTCCAGTCCTTCCTGAGACAGGGAGATGATCCATTTTGGAGCAAGAAGTTAGAAGAGCCGACCGAAAAGGTAACCCGACCCAAGACGAGGGTGAAGAAGCCCGCTCAGAGGAAAAGGAACACCGCTTCCTCTACTCCGGATTTAGAGGAGGATGATGTGGGTAATCCGGACCTCGGGGTAGACCTCGATTCAGTTGGTTTGCTTTTTATACGTCTTATTGATGATGATATTTGTCAGGACGACGCTGAAGCGAGCCATGCCGAAGGCCCAGAGGTAACTATTCTTTCTTCTGATGCCGTTCCTTTGCCTTTGAAAAAACCTCGCCAAGCAAACCGGAAAATTAAATTTTCTCACCCTCTTGCTTACTTGGATCCCAAATTTCTTGTGAAGACCCAGCAACATGAAGCTCGACGCACCACCCGACATAGCGGCCAGGTAGTCACCTCCGCCGGTTTACCGAACAGCCCGGTTCGGAAACGCCGCTCAGAGGTCTCCGATTTACGCTCTAGCTTTCCTCCTAAAGCAGGTTTAACTCGTCAGCCTCTAAATCCATCTGACTCCGATTATCAGGTCACTTCCCATTCCTCTTTCGGTGAATCTTCAGCCACTCAACTGCCACCGTTGAAGACAGTTATTGGGTAAGTTGGACCAATCACAACATATCTCTGTATGGGTCTCTTAATCCATCTTATACTGTTCTTTCAATCTTTGGGTTTTTTCCAGGGCCAAACCTAGACCGAGCAAGAAGGCTCGTCTGGATAACCCGGCTGAAGGAACTGCCGCTCCTGAACCGGAGAAAACTCTTGTTGCTGACGCTCTGGGTCGTGAGGATACTCAGAATTATCTGTCTCCGCAAGATGACACCTGTGCTGAAGACAGGCCTACCAAATCTGCCAGCCGTACTGATCCGCCTGCCAGTCCTGTTCGGGTTGAGGAGTCCATCCCCCCTTCCGCAACTGTTGATAAACCGACAGGGCCACTGCAGAGCAGCGACTCCAAGGATGACGATGTTGTGATTACCGGCATTGGCCGCTCTGAACCGGGGAACACTGCTACTTTGGCCAAGCATACTGCCAAGGATGAAATCTCGGCCATAAAGGGCAAATGGGACCTTGACTCCTCTACGTACGCCTCTTTAAGCGCCCCGGATCTTTATTCTGGGTACCTGAACCGACTGTACACCAGTCGGGATTATGAAGCTGGCATGATCAAGATGATGAAGGAGAAACTTGAGGTAACTCCCTTGTGTTTCATTCTATTGCAACTTAGCTTTATCAATATTTCCAAACCGAGACGGTAATCCGGATCAGGCTGTAACATAGGTCGTAATCAGAAAACATCATTAAATAACCATTAGCCCCCAAGTGCCAAGTTTAAATACTTGTATTACTCTTGGGACTTTTTGTAATAGAAAACATGTGTTGAAATCAAGTATGCATTAGCCCCCAAGTATCGAGCACATAACTTGCTTGTGTGGTTGATACTTCCAAACCGTGCGATATTTTCTGAACACTGTTGGTGACCTGCTGCAGGGGGATCTGAAGGCCAAATCGAATCAAGTCTCGGACCTTCAGGAAATCTTAAGAACCCAACAGGCTGAAACTGAGAAAGCGAAGGAGGAATTGTCCAATGCCTTAACTGTTATGGAACAGCTGAAGGAAAACCGCAAGAAGGAACAAGCCGATTGGGCTACTGAAAAAGCTCTTTTGACAAAGAGGGCTGAAAATGCCGAAGCTGCTCTTAAACCGGTGGTTGATGAATTATCCACCGTGAAGCGACAGATACACTCCATGACCTCTGCCGTCTTTGGTAATTTTCTTTCGACGCCCTTCTTCTAATTTGTACTTTGTCTGTTATATCCTACGTCCGGTTTGTAACCCATCTTGAAACACTGCAGGCACACGTATTGGACACCTGGGTTCTGATGTGCGGATGAAACTCAAAGCTGCCTATACCCTGATTGAACAGTTGTACACCGGAGCACAGAGGGCTATCACCACTGCATCGCATAACAACCCTGCACCGTCTCTGATCCAAGACACGCTAAAGAGGTTGTCCATGCTTCCAGCCCGGATTGAAGAGTTGAAAAGATCAGCTGCTCGGACTGGAGCCATCACTGCCTTGATCCGGGCAAAAGCGTGGGTACCAGATTTCGATCCTGTTGAAGCGGCCCAAGGATATCCCAGCTTGAAAGAAGACGGTTCAGACTTTGGTGAAGACGATTTGAGGGCGATAAACCGGGCGGTGCGCCCCCTAGCTTGTCAATTGGCGGAGGAAGCAGATCTGTCACGTTACCAAGCCCAATACGACAACCAGAACAAACGAGTAGCTGCCCCGGTCCCTGAAGCGGGAAACCTTATTCCTCCAATCCGTAAGCATACTTACGCCCCTGACATTGAACCGTCTTTGCTGATTCACGAAGAAGCCGTCTTTCAAGCGCTAATGGGAATCGACTGGACCACTGCTGATTTCCAGCCAATGGGTAACCAAGATAGAGCTGAAGCGGCGCAAGACGATCCCCAGCCTTCGAACCGAGGCGGCGAACAGGCGTAATCAACGCTCCGGTTCACCTTAACTGGTGACGTTTAATCCGTCAACGAACAATATATTCAGGCACTACGTTGCCTTGTAATAAGATAGTTTAATACCTCTGCATTTGAATGTGCCTTCGCGCACGGGTACTCATGCTCTTTCCAATGACGTTTTCCAACTTTGTTTCCTGTCTTTACTGAGTACACAAGATCTTCCGACCCTATGAACCGTGCTGCGCCTTTGCCAAACCGGGCAACTTGCCTCTGGGTTAAAAAACGGACCAGGCTATGCCAGCTGAATCGGTTTAAAAATACTTGACGTTCCGAAGAACAAAAATACCACAATAAAGGCAGAAAACAAAAACCAAATATGAAGAGGCAACGCGATATTAAAACGCATGCAAATAGTGGTTACTATGAACCGTTCAGAAGGCGTGACCATCGTCAATACAAAACCGAGCCCCCAAGAGGTGTAGCTACGGTTTAGGTCGACTAGGTTCCTAACTGAATCGTGGCAAATATGCCGGTCAAATGGCATTGCATTGGTTCGTCAACCAAGCCCCCAAGTGACTCAATGGCCAAGGGCCGATCAAGTGGCATTGCGTTGGTTCAGACACGACCAAGCCCCCAAATGATTCATTGGCTAAAAAGCCGACCAGAAGGCATTACCATCATCAAGACATGACCGAGCTCCCATAAGGCGTAAACTACGGTTCAAGTCGATTAGGTCCCCAACTGATTCAGTGGCAAATGTGCCAGCCAGAAGGCATTACCGTTGTCAAGACATGACCAAGCCCCCCGGAGGTGTAGCCACGGTTCAGGTCGACTAGGTCCCCAACTGACTTTACAGGGATAGCTATGTTCTCTTTGGTTCGAATACGAACTATGTTTGAACAGCTGTGTTCTCTTTGGTTCGAATACGACCTATGTTTGAACAGAAAGCCCCATGTTTGAATAGCTGTGTTCTCTTTGGTTCGAATACAACCTATGTTTGAACAGGAAGCCCCATGTTTGAACCGGGATATTGAACCGGATATTAAGAGCTTCACGGCCTTGTAGGAGACATCTTCCCTTGAACCGGCTTTTAAACCGGAATTTATAATTTGAACTTCTGTAAAGCGACCTCCAGGGGTAAACACACATGATGTGAAGAACAGCAGAGACCCCGCTTTACTCGAGGCTCCGGTTTATTGCATTAATCATAATATATACATGGTCATGATATGTACATAAGCAGAGCCCAAGGCTCATGTATAATAAGGTCGAAGATGAGCTATGTTCCACGGCCTGCTGGTCTCCTCCTCTGATGTGCGTGAATCCTTGTGCTCTCGAATATCAATCAGGTAATATGACCCATTATTCAGATTCTTGCTGACCACAAAAGGTCCCTCCCAAGGCGGGGACAGTTTATGCTGATCCGACTGATCCTGGATGAGCCGAAGCACCAAATCCCCTTCCTGAAAGGTTCTGGTCCTAACCCGACGGCTGTGGTAACGACGAAGATCCTGCTGGTAAACCGCTGAACGGGCAGCTGCCAAGTCACGCTCCTCATCCAACAAGTCAAGAGCGTTCTGCCGTGCCTGCTCATTGTCCGCTTCAACATATGCTGCCACGCGAGGTGAGTCATGTCGTATATCACTTGGGAGAACCGCCTCTGCTCCATAGACCATAAAAAACGGCGTAAACCCCGTGGATCTGTTAGGCGTGGTGTTGATGCTCCATAACACAGACGGTAGCTCCTCCACCCAACAACCCGGCGTCCTTTGCAAAGGGACCAGAAGCCGGGGTTTGATACCTCTCAAGATCTCTTGGTTCGCTCGTTCTGCCTGACCATTAGACTGTGGGTGCGCTACCGAAGAAACATCAAGCCGTATATGCTCCCGTGCACAGAACTCTTTCATGGCCCCCTTGGATAGATTGGTACCATTATCTGTGATGATGCTGTGTGGAAATCCAAACCGGAAGATCACCTTCTTTATAAACTGAACCGCCGTGGCAGCATCACACTTACTGACAGGTTCTGCCTCCACCCACTTTGTAAATTTGTCAACCGCCACCAGTAGGTGGGTCTTCTTATCTTTGGAACGCTTAAAAGGCCCAACCATATCAAGCCCCCAAGTCGCAAACGGCCAAGTGATTGGAATCATCCTCAATTCTTGAGCCGGTATGTGTGCTCGTCTGGAAAATTTCTGGCACCCATCACATAACCTGACCAGGTCTTCTGCATCAGCATGAGCAGTTAACCAGTAGAAACCGTGGCGGAACGCTTTAGCCACTAATGATTTTGAACCGGCGTGGTGGCCGCAATCCCCTTCATGTATTTCTCGTAATATCTCGCACCCCTCCTTAGGGGATACGCACCGTTGCAGCGCTCCTGACACGCTGCGATGATGTAACTCTCCTTTGAAAATGGTCATAGACTTGGACCGTCGTACTATCTGTCGAGCCAAGCTTTCATCTTCTGGCAACTCACCCTGGTTCATATATGCCAGATAAGGGAGCGTCCAATCCGGGGTGATGTGAAGAGCCGCCACCAATTGAGCCTCCGGATCAGGAACAGCCAACTCCAGCTCACCGGGCAGCTGTACCGATGGGTGATACAATACGTCCAAGAAAACATTGGGTGGGACCGGTTTACGCTGAGAGCCCAAGCGGCTTAAAGCGTCCGCCGCCTCATTCTTTCTGCGGTCCACATGGTCCACTTGATAGCCTTTGAAATGCCCGGCCACCATATCTACTTCACGGCGGTACGCAGCCATGAGCGGGTCCTTAGAATCCCAGGTGCCAGATACCTGCTGAGCCACCAGATCCGAATCACCAAAGCACCTAACTCTGCTCAGATTCATCTCTTTAGCCATCCGAAGACCATGAAGCAAAGCTTCATACTCAGCCGCATTATTTGTACAGGGGAACATTAAACGGAGGACATAACAAAACTTATCTCCTCGTGGGGAAGTTAAAACGACTCCAGCCCCCGAGTCTTCCAATTGCCTTGACCCGTCAAAATGAACGGTCCAATAGGTGTTATCTGGCTTCTCCTCAGGCGCTTGTAACTCTGTCCAATCGTTTATGAAATCGACAAGTGCCTGTGATTTTATGGCCGTCCGGGGTACGTACCTTAAATCGTGCGGCCCGAGCTCGATAGCCCACTTGGCAATCCGACCGGTCGCCTCCCGGTTCTGTATAATGTCACCCAAAGGAGCAGAACTGACCACCGTGATGGGGTGTCCTTGAAAATATTGCCTCAGCTTCCGGCTTGCCATAAAAACACCATATACCAGCTTCTGCCAATGCGGATACCTTTGTTTGGACTCGGTAAGTACTTCACTGATATAGTAAACCGGTCGCTGAACCGGATGTTCCTTTCCAGCCTCCTTTCGTTCTACCACCATCGCCACACTAACCGCTCTGGCATTCGCAGCAACATATAACAGGAGTGGCTCTTTATCTACAGGGGCTGCCAAAACTGGCGGATTGACTAGCTGTCGCTTCAAGTCCTCAAACGCTTTATCAGCCTCTGCACTCCAGACAAATTGATCCGTCTTCTTGAGCATTTGATACAAAGGGATCGCCTTTTCACCGAGGCGGCTGATGAACCGGCTTAACGCAGCAATCCGTCCGGCCAGGCGCTGAACATCATTGACGCATTCCGGTTTGCCCAGGGAGGTGATGGCTGTGATCTTTTCCGGATTAGCCTCAATTCCTCTATGGGATACTAAAAATCCCAACAACTTGCCTGCAGGCACACCAAAAACACATTTAGCTGGGTTGAGCATCATTTGGTACACTCTCAAGTTATCGAAAGTCTCCTTCAAATCGTCAACCAGGGTCTCCTTCTTTCGTGACTTGACCACAATATCATCCACATAAGCATGCACGTTACGACCAATCTGCTCGTGGAGGCAATTTTGCACACATCATTGATAAGTAGCCTGCGCACTCTTAAGCCCGAAGGGCATAGACACATAGCAGAAGGCTCCAAAGGGAGTAATGAACGCTGTCTTCTCCTGGTCCTTAACTGCCATCTTGATCTGATGATAACCCGAATAGGCATCCAAAAAACTCAAACGCTCGCAACCTGCTGTTGCATCAATAATTTGATCAATCCGGGGGAGAGCAAAAGGATCCGCTGGACAAGCTTTATTCAAGTCTGTGTAATCCACACACATGCGCCAGGTGCCGTTTTTCTTAAGAACCAGCACCGGATTAGCAAGCCATTCGGGATGAAAAACCTCAATAATAAAACCAGCTGCCAGGAGCCTGGCCACTTCCTCACCAATCGCTTTACGTCTTTCTTCGTTAAACCGCCGTAAGAACTGCTTTACCGGCTTATACTTAGGATCCACATTAAGGGTGTGCTCAGCGAGTTGCCTCGGTACACCAGGCATGTCAGACGGCTTCCATGCAAAGATGTCCCGATTCTCACGGATGAACTCGATGAGCGCGCTTTCCTATTTTGGATCCAAGTTTGCACTGATGCTGAACTGCTTGGATGAATCGCCAGGCACGAAGTCGACAAGCTTAGTTTCGGCCGCTGATTTGAACTTCAAGGCCGGATCGTGGTCCGTAGTTGGCTTTTTTAATGAAGTCATATCCTCCGGATCAACCCTGTCCTTGTACTGCCTTAGCTCCTCCGTAGCACAAACCAATTCTGCATAGGTCGCATCTCCTTCCTCGCATTCCAAAGCGATTCGACGGCTGCCATGAACCGTTATAGTGCCCTTGTAACCCGGCATCTTAAGTTGCAGATACACGTAGCAAGGCCGTGCCATAAACTTAGCATAGGCTGGCCGTCCGAACAAAGCGTGGTACGGACTTTGGATTTTAACCACTTCGAATGTCAGCGTCTCTGATCTGGAATCGTGACTATCGCCAAAGACCACTTCAAGGGCTATCTTACCAACCGGATATGCAGACTTGCCAGGCACCACCCCGTGGAACACTGTATTGGTCGGTTTGAGATCCTTATCTACCAGTCCCATACGACGGAAGGTCTCGTAATACAAGATGTTAATGCTGCTCCCTCCGTCCATGAGCACCTTGGTGAGCTTATAACCTCCCACTTGAGGCGCCACCACCAACGCTAGCTGACCCGGATTATAAACCCTGGGAGGGTGATCCTCTCGGCTCCATATGATAGGCTGTTCTGACCAGCGCAGATAGTGAGGTGTGGCCGGTTCAACAGCACTGACTGCTCGCCTCTGAAGCTTTCTATCCCGTTTATCCAAGCTTGTAGTAAAGACATGATACTGTCCGCCACTCAACTGTTTCGGGTTGCTCTGATAACCTGTTTGCTGCTGTCCGAAACCACTCTGATTACCTTGATTATTTTGGCTGACCTGTCCGCCCGGATTACCCTGGAACCCCGGACCGGAATTTCCGCCACCGTATCCTGATCCGGAACCTGAACCGCCGCCGGAGCCGTGATCATATTGGAAAGTGTTTGAGGTTTTGAATTCCTTCATGATATAACAATCCTTCCAAAGATGGGCTGCTGGTTCCTCCTTTGTCCCGTGCTTCGGACAGGGCTGGTTTAAGAAAAAGTTCAAACGCTCCGGATTAGGACCGGGATGTGCGCGGAAACTTGGCTGTTTCCCCTTACGCCGCTGGCCTTTATCCTGTGCACTTGTGCTGGCCACCAAGTCCATGCTCCCGTCCGGTTTACGCTTACCTCCGCCTCCATTACCTGTCGGTCGATGCTGCTGACCTTTGGTGTTGCTATTCTTCTTTCCCTTCCCTGCCTTGTCATCACCAGAGTCAGGATCCTTGGTACTGTCAGAATCCGCATACTTCACTAAAGCGGTCATGAGCGTCCCTATATCTGTACAATCACGCTTCATCCGGCCCAGCTTTAGCTTCAAAGGGCCAAACCGACAGTTGCTTTCCAACAGCACTACGGCGGTGTCTGCATTGATGCGATCTGACGAATGCAAAACTTCTGATACCCGCCGTACCCAATGGGTAGTTGATTCCCCTTCTTGCTGAACGCAGGCTGCTAGGTCAACTATCGACATTGGCTGTTTGCACGTGTCCTTGAAATTCTTGATAAACCGGGCGCGCAATTGGGCCCATGAACTAATTGAATTAGGCGGTAAGCTCTTTAGCCAAGTCCGGGCCGTTCCTTCTAACATCATAGTAAAATACTTGGCACACGCCGTGTCATCCACATCCAACATCTCCATAGCCATCTCATAGCTCTCCACCCATGTCTCCGGAGGCTGATCCGCCGTGTAGTTTGGTACCTTGCGGGGGCCTTTGAAGTCTTTGGGCAGGCGTACGTTGCGCAAAGCGGGAACAAGGCACGGTACTCCCAAAGAACTGGAAACCACCCCCGGTTCAACTGTAGCTGCTGGGAAGATAGGTGTAAGCTGACGAGCCTGATGCTGCGCTGCTAATCCGGCCTCCCGTGCACGGGTGCGATCCATATCCTCGTGAGCATTGTCGACGCCCGCCGGATTGTTGCCGCGGAGCGCTTCACGCCTGGCGTTACTTGAAACGGCCGGCTCCTCCACGCGCCTACTATAGCTCCCGCTGGGGCGAGGGGTGGAGTGAATCCGATCACGGCTTTGCGAATATGCTTCTTGCTGGGCCAACGCGGTCCTAAGGAGCTCCTTGACCCGGCGTGTCTCTTCATCCTACGGTGAATCTCCTTCGATCGGAATGGCTTCCAACCGAGCCGCCGCCGCGACGAGGTTATCCATCAGGTTGGAATAATGACCTGACGGTGTTGGCATGGCCGGTGGTGTACCAGTGTTGTGACGAGGCAGGCTTATTATCCGGTGCTGAACTGGGGCGCCGGCTGTCGCCTCCGCACGGTTTACCCCCGGGGTGTTGAAGAGATTTCGAGCGTCGAGGGCGGTGGGCAACCGAGATCGGGATTTTCTCTTCAGGACTTCCTGAGACGCCTTCTGATCCATCATGAGCCTGTAAGCCTGTGCATCTAAAGCGGCGCGCTCCGCCGTCATCCTGATCTCTTCTGCTGCCAGCTCCGCTTTAGCCCGAGTGATCTGCTCTCTCACCTTGGTAATCTCAGCATTGTGAACTTCCTGATCCACCGGGTTGGCTTCCGCCATGAGTGCTGCTAGCGCGTCAAACAGGTCTGACAAAACTTGGGCTGGTGAACCCGTAGGGCCTCCTGCCCGCGCAGCCATTGCCGCTGCCGATCCGGAGATCGCTGCTGCTGCAGTTGATGATCGTGGCACCGCCTGCGTTCCAGCCATGAAGATCCCAACCCGATAGGGCAGATCAGAGGGGTCCGGAATACTGTTGCCATCGGAGCCGCCCCCATTCCGATCATCTTGCAGCTGGTAAAGAGATTCGGTTTCCCCGGTTGACGTTTCATCGCCGGAGTAGATGGCGGTTTCGTCACCGGATTCGGATCCTTCCTCGTAGCTTCCTCCGTGGATGACTCCCACGAAGGCGCGCTTCCTGGCCGGTTTAGCCAGGGTCGATCTCGTGCGTTGAGCTGTCTCGACAAGGTCGGTGCAGTCGCCCAGCTCGGGGCCCGGTTCGCCGATCTTGCCGATGAAAACGTGGATGCCGCCAAAGGGGACCCGGTAGCCGTACTCGATCGAACCGGCGTCGGGGCCCCAGCCTGTGCTGTCGATGTAGAGTTTTCCGCGACGACTCTTAGTCATCCGACCCACAGCGTAACCCTCAAGTCCTTCAAAGCAGCCCTCCAAAAACTTGTAACCATCTCGCGATAGCCCCACGGTGGGCGCCAACTGTCGTGGATTTGTCACGGCAGATGTCCTAGCCAAAGGACTTAGTCGTGGAGCCATCGCAACGGGTTAGTTTGAAGGGGTTAGATCGGACGCAAGGACACAGAGTTTATACTAGTTCGGCCCCTTCGATGAAGGTAAAGCCTACGTCTAGTTGTGATGGGATTGATCGGTTTCGAGGGCTAGGGAGCGATAAGCTTTGCCTAAACCTCGAGTTGTTGTCTTTTTTCCCTCAAACCGCCGTCGGGTCGTCCCCTTATATACACGGGTGACGCCCGTCGGTCTGCAAAGTCCCGACCTCCGGCTCATAAACGTGCCCGGGTCGGTCTCCCTATTCCTAACTTACAATGCAAGTTTCATCTCAGGCCGGTTTACGCCTGTAAACCTCTAAACCGATTATAGGCCTTGGGCCCTTCTATTTCTCCTTGGGCTTCAACATCTCGGGTCCATTGACGAGGATAACCCGGGCCCTGTAGGCCGGTTTACCCCAAATATAATATCCCCAACAACACTAGTGTTAAAAAATGTCTTACATTATGGGACGGAGGGAGTAGAAACATGTACCCTTCTTCACAAGAGGTTGGATTGGATGAAAAAATCCCTAAGAAAACTTGTACAGATGAATCCAAAGGAGAAATGCTTATGGACGATTGTAACCATATGAATGAAGCAACCAATATGGGGTGGGAGTGTATGTCCTAAAATACTCCAAAATTCCTTCAGAAATCGTAGTACACTGTCATTGTAGACTCGAGAAAAGGTGCAAAAAATTGAACTCCCTTATGGTTAACATTTAACAGGAAAGTAACATCACCTCGATATACAGCTTCTTCAGGCTCTGAAAGCATCTCAGACAACTGACAACTTGTTCCAGGTTGGGCCCGACAGAATCTAGTGCCAAGACCTTCATTGTGCCCAGAGTCTGGGTGAAGTTTCGCTGGATGACAGACGAACATGGATCTTCAAAACTAGAAATAACGTTGATATCAAGAAGGAGAGGTATATAAGGCGACTGTTGTACATGAAAGTTGAAGTATTTGGCAGACGAGTAGTCCAAAACTTTCAATTTCGGCCCAGAAATGACATTGATTCTTGTTGGACCTTGTTGATCAACTACAAGTAATCTCTCAAGTGAAGGTGTGTCCTGGATGACCATATTGTGGTCCACTTTTGTGATCTCTCGTTGCAGTACCAGCAACACACATAAATAGTCTGGAGAGTCCTGGAGGTGATGTGCAAGGTACTCAACCAATTAATCGCCTGAAGACGAAGGAACTCGAGTGAGTACAGCCGTGGAGCAGGCGCTCCATGTCATCCTTTGGGATGCGGACGGCGACGAGCTTGAGGTGCTTCAGTCATGGTAGAAAAAGAGCGGGCACATCATTAAGGGGGGGGATGGCAGTTCATGAACTTGGCGAGGCGCAGCGTGGGTGCGAAGCGGAGCGCGGAAGTTGGCAGCAAGCGCATATGCCCATCATTATAACTTAGCTTCTCGAGCTGATCTATGGCGCGGGATCGGAACCACTCGTCAAGCTTGGCTCGGTCCTTCCCATTGGAACGGAACTTGCCCGTGATAAGGCCTTTGATTGGGCCATCATGACTGCCGAGGATCTGGGAGAACGCATCCAAGCTTTGGCGATAGCCATGCCAGAGCTTGTGGGCATGGAGGAGGTCGACAGGGGTGCGGAGCCATAGGGTGCGCCACCGCCGGGAAAGTGCGGTTGTCCTCGCCCGATATTTGATTGGGAGGAGGGATATGATGATTATCAGCATATCATCGGGGAGGTTGTTGATGAAGTCTAGGCCTGCTGGAGTCGCTTGCGGTTCTTTCTCGACCCGCCTCCGCTTGTTGGCAGCCTCGTTCTCCACCTCGTAGGCGGGGACGGAAACCTCTGTCTCCATATTCACGCCGTGCTCCAGTGCTTCAGCAGCCCCAGCGTCATGATACGTCTCCAACGTATCTATAATTTATGAAGTATTCATGCTATTATATTATCCATCGTAGATGTTTTATATGCATTTATATGCTATTTTATATGATTTTTGGGACTTACCTATTAACCTAGAGCCAAGTGCCAGTTTCTGTTTTCTCCTTGTTTTTGAGTATCGCAGAAAAGGAATACCAAACGGAGTCCAATTGACCTGCCAATTTTTGATGATTTTTAATGGACCAAAAGAACACCATGGAGCATCGAAGTTGGGCCAGAAGAGTCCCGGACTGCCCACGAGGGTGGGGGACGCCCCCCCAGGCGCGTGGGCCTACCTCGTGGGCAGCCCGAAGACCCCCCTGACGTGAAACCTATGCCAGAAATTCCTATAAATACAGAAACCTGCAGAAATAAACCTAGATCAGAAGTTCCGCCGGCGCAAGCCTTAGTAGCCACGAGAAATCAATCTAGGCCCTCTCTGGCACCCTACCGGAGAGGGCCATCATCACCCGAGGCCATGGGGAAGGATCTCGGAGGGGCCATCATCTCCATGAAGGCCAAGGACCAAAGGGTGAACCTCTCCCCAACCAGGGGGAGGCCATGGAGGAGGAAGCACAAGGGGAGAACCTCTCCTCCTCTCTCTCGGTAGCGCCGGAGTGCCATCGGGAGGGGAATCATCACCGCGGTGATCGTCTTCATCAACATCACCATCATCATCACCATCCTCATCTCTTTTATGCGGTCCACTCTCCTGCACCCCACTGTAATCCCTACTTGAACATGGTGTTTTATGCTACATATTATGATCCAATGATGTGTTGCCATCCTGTGATGTTTTGAGTAGATATCCTTTGTCCTTGGGTTGATTGATGATATAGATTGGTACAAGTTGTATATTTTATTTTGGTGCTGTCCTATGGTGCCCTCCGTGTTGCGCAAGCGTGAGGGATTCCCGCTGTAGGGTGTTTCAATACGTTTATGATTCTCTTATAGTGGGTGGCTTGAGTGACAGAAGCATACACCCGAGTAAGGGGGTTGTTGCGTATGGGATAAAGGGGACTTGATGCTTTAATGCTATGGTTGGGTTTTACCTTAATGATCTTTAGTAGTTGCGGATGCTTACTAGAGTTCCAATCACAAGTGCATATGATCCAAGAAGAGAAAGTATGTTAGCTTATGCCTCTCCCTCATATGAAATTGCAATGACGACCACCGGTCTTGTTAACAATTGCCTAGGATAATTCCACACACCGACCCATCATTATTCCACACTCGCTATTTATAATATGTAGTAATATATTCTAACTTTATGATAACAGCACCTACTTTTATATTTTAGCTCTTCGATATCATGCAAAGTTATCCTCTTCATACCCACAACGTAGTTTTATTTCTCGTTTCTAGTTGGAAGCAAACGTTCGGTGTACGTAGAGTCGTATCAGTGATAGATAGGACCTGAGAGATTATTGATCTTACCTTTAGCTCCTTGTGGGTTCGACACTCCATACTTATCACTTCCACCTTTGGAAATTGCTACGATGATTCCCTGCACTTGGGGATTACCAAGCTCTTTTCTGGCGCATTTGTCGGGGAGCAATAACATGGGGTTGATATTCTTGTGTGTGCTTGTTTGCTTTCTTCACTAAGTAGATTTTGTTTTTCCTTTTAGTTTCTGTTTAGTTTTGGGTGAAACATACAAAAAAAATTAAAGGAATGAAAATACAAAAAAAATTACTTGCCTATCATGCCTAAAAAGTTTTTCAAAAACAGAAGTGATTAGAAAGTTATGCATTGAAGAAGTGAGGGTCGACCTTGAGCACTTGTGTTCATGCTCACGGAAACAATGTAGAATTTTCCATGGAATTTTCTCTGTAAATAATTATCCCCTTGTGTATATCCATTGTATTATAAAAATAATGTGCCAAGCTTTAGTTTTAGGATGATTAGATTGCTTGTTTACTATGTGCAGAACAAAAACAGAAACTTTGGCTGTAGCGCGTGATTTTACATTTTTTACTGGAATGTCAAATGGGTCTGAAACTTTTTGCACATTACTTCTGTAAATTTTTTTTTCAAATTTTCAAATTTATTTCATAATTTTTGGAGTTACAGAAGTTTACTAAACTTCCATATTACTACAGATTGTTCTGTTTTTGACAGATTCTGTTTTTTGCATGTTGTTTGCTTATTTTGATGAATCTATGGCTAGTATCGGGGGGTATGAACCATAAAGAAGTTGGAATACAGTAGGTTTAACACCAATATAAATAAATAATGAGCTCATTACAGTATCTTAAAGTGGTAGTTTGCTTTATTACACTAACGGATCTCACAAAGTTTTTGTTAAAGTTTTGTGTGGATGAAGTGTTCGAAGATCGAGGAGTTATCAATATGAGAAGAATAAAGAGAGGCAAGAGGTCAAGCTTGGGGATGCCCAAGGCACCCCAAGTAAATATTTCAAAGGATACTCAAGCATCTAAGCTTGGGTATGCCCCGGTTGGCATCCCATCTTTCTTCTTCAACAAATATCGGTATACCTCGGTTTTTGTTTTGTTCACATGATTTGTGTCCTTTGTGTTTTTATTTTTAATTTAAGAACCATGCTAGCATGAGATAGCCCTTCATTGATTTATAGAATACTTCATGTACTTCCCTGATATCTTTTAAGTATAATCTTATAGAATTGCTCTTTGTGCTTCACTTAAATCTTTTGAGTACGGTTTTATAGAATGCTTCGTGTGCTTCACTTATATATTTTGAGCTTGGATATTGGTTCGTCTATATTAATTGTAGAATTCTCCATGAACTTCACTTATATATTTTGTAGTATGAATAATACTATCATCTAAAGTGGGTTTGGAAGAGTGTCAACTTTAGGAATTAGTGATCCCACTATTCCGAATGAGAAGAATTTTGCTTATGTGGAGAGTAGAAAAATTTCTATGCTTGTAGATCATGAAAAGAATGCTTTATGTGATGTTTATATTGTTAAACTAATTCATGATTCTACTGGAAATTATTATGAGGGAGGAATATATGCTTGTAGGCGTTGCAATAATATCAAGTTTCCTCTCTATGTGCTTAAAGTTTTGAAGTTATACTTGCTTTGCCGTCCTATGCTAGTTGATTCTTGTTCCCTTAAATTGTGTGATCACAAAATCCCTAGGCATAGGAAGTGGGTTAGGGTTAAATGTGCTAGTCATATTCTTCATGATGCTCTCTTTATGTTTCAATTCTTATCTCTTATGTGAGCATCATTGAAATCATCATGCCTAGCTAAAAGGCATTAAAGAAAAGCGCTTGTTGGGAGACAACCCAATATTTACCCTTTTTTTGTGTGTTTACATGATTAAGCTACTGTAGTAATCATGTTTTATAGCTTTTGTTTCAATAAAGTGCCAAGTAATACCTTTGGGAAGACTTGGGTGAAAGTTAATGTGATCTTGCTGTAAAAAACAGAAACTTTGCGCTCACGAGATTAGCTGTCATGTTTTGCAGAAGAGTGCTTTTGAGTTGATTCTTTTTGCAGAAGATTAATCAACAAATTCCTCACGTCCACCAATTTATTTCATAATTTTTGGAGTAGCAAAAGTATGGTTGTTGTTCAGATCATTACAGACTGTTCTGTTTCTAACAGATTCTGTTTTCATTGCACAGTTTGCTGGTTCTCTAGTTTCTATGGCTTATATTTCTCAATATAAATTGTAGAAATGATATGGTACAGTAGGCATTGTGTGAGAACAATTATGAACCTTGTCTTTGACAGTAGCAAAGTGAATGGTTTACTCTTTATCATACTAACCTATCTCAAGAAGTTCCGTTAAGTTTTGTGTGATTGAAGTTTTCAAGCTTTGGGTGAGATATCTATATGAGGAGAATAAGGAGTGGAAGGACCATAAGATTGGGGATGCCCAAGGCACACCAAGGTAATATTCAAGGAAGAATCAAGCGCCTAAGCTTGGGGATGCCCCGGAAGGCATCCCCTCTTTCGTCTTCAAAACTATCGGTATACCTTACTCGGAGCTATATTTTTATTCGTCACATGGTATGTGTTTTGCTTGGAGCGTATTTTCAATTTTACTTGCTGTTTGAATAAAATCATTGGATCTGAAATATTGAATGAAATAGAATCCTCCCATGGCTAGTTAATAACCTGCCTACTCAGTGTACTTCACTTATATCTTGTTGGAGTAGTTTGTCATTTACTCACGTGCTTCACGTATATCCTATAAGTAAATGGTTGAATGAATTGAATGCCATAAATCTGAATTTATATTTGTTTCATATGCTTATAACATGGGGAGTAATGACTTCACACATAATAAGTATAGATAGTAAACTTATTGAAAGTTAGCAAACGTAGAATTGGTCACTTGAATAATTCATGAAAGAATATTGAAGGAAGAGAGATTTCACATATAAATATACTATCTTGGACATCTTTTGTAATTGTGAGCACTCATTAAAATATGGCATGCTAAAAAAGTTGATGTTGGACAAGGAAGACAACTTAATGGGTTATGTTTCCCTATATCTGAAACGTTATATTATCTTGGATCATCGAACATGTTGAGCTTGCCTTTCCCTCTCATGCTAGCCAAATTCTTTGCACCAAGTAAAAATACTACTTGTGCTTCCAAACATCCCTTAAACCAGTTTTTCCATGAGAGTCCACCATACCTACCTATGGATTGAGTAAGATCCTTCAAGTAAGTTGTCATCGATGCATGCAATAAAAATTGCTCTCTAAATATGTATGATCTATTAGTGTGAAGAAAATAAGCTTTATACGAACTTATGATAGGGAAGTATAAAAGCGACGGACTGCATAATAAAGGTCTTTATCACAAGAGGCAATATAAAGTGACATTCTTTTGCATTAAGATTTGGTGCATCCAACCATAAAAGCGCATGACAACCTCTGCTTCCCTCTGCGAAGGGCCTATCTTTTACTTTTATCTTCCACCCTCATACGAGAGTCATGGTGATCATCACCTTTCCTTTTTACACTTTTTCCTTTGGCAAGCACCTTGCGTTGGAACGATCCAGATATATATATCCACTTGGATGTAGGTTTTCATGAGTTATTATTGTTGACATTACCCTTGAGGTAAAAGGTTTGGAGGCGAAAATATAAGCCCCTATCTTTCTCTGTATCCGATTAAAACTTTGAACCCATAAATATCACGTGAGTGTTAGCAATTATGAAAGATTAAATGATAGTTGAGTATGTGGAGTTTTCTAAATCAAAGCTCTGACATAGACCCTTCCTGAAAATAAGATGAATTTCAATTGTTTAATGACTAAGGGCACGGTTTGTTAGTTTTCAATAAAGTTTGTGATCCATACTTTAACATGTGAATAGCTCACTACTAGAAAAACCGCTACTAATGGCGCACCTAATTTGGCCATTAATGGCGCATCACCGGTGCGCCATTACTAGCACGCCATTAGTAATTTTTACTAATGGCGCACCACTGGTGCGCCATTAGTATCTGGTATACTAATGGCACACCACTGGTGCGCCATTTGTATAGGCCACGGTGCGCCATTAGTATGCCTCCCAGGGGCCATGTATACCCAGGTGCTTTGGCATACTAATGGCGCACGATAACGAGATGCACCATTAGTATAGGCCACCGGTGCGCCATTAGTATAGGCCACGGTGCGCCATTAGTATTTTTGAATTTTGAAGGCGGGAAAATAGTAGTGGCGCACCGTCTAACCCCCACCGTGCGCCATTGCTATTTTTGAATTTTGAATTTGGATCTGGATCGTGATTTTTTTGCCCATTTTTTGCTAGTTTTTTTTGCTCGTTTTTTGGCATGATATTATTTCAAATTTTGTTCCTGTTTTTGGATCTTGTACGTTCTTTTGCCATGTTCTTTTGCCAGAGAGGAGTTCGCCGGAGAGGAGGAGGAGGTCACCGGAGAGGCGCTCGCCTACATCGCCGGAGAGGAGGAGGAGGTCGCCGGAGAGGAGTTCACCGAAGCATCGGAGAGGAGGAAGGAGAAACCATGAGGGAATGGGAGGAGAGGAGGGAGGAGGAGCTCACCGGAGAGGAGGGAGGAGAAACCGTGAGGGGAGGGGAGGGGAGGAGAGGAGGGAGGAGGAGGTTCCCGGAGAGAAGGAGGAGGTCGCCGGAGAGGAGGAGGAGGAGGTCGCCGGAGAGGAGGACGGTAGTATGGTGGAGGAGAGAAGGGAAGATGGAGTGGAGGAGAGGAGGAGAAGGAGTGGAGGGGAGGAGATGGAGTGGAGGAGAGGTGGAGTGGAGGAGGTGCGCCCAGCCATATATACGACATACTAATGGCGCACCGTTGGCAGGTGCGCCATTACTAACTTTTTTTTATTTTTTTGATTTATTTTGAATTTTGAAGGCGGGAAGATACTAATGGCGCATCGTGGGCAGGTGCGCCATTAGTAATTTTTTTTAATTTTTTTTGACTTATTTTGATTTTTGAAGGCGGGAAGATACTAATGGCGCACCATGGGCAGGTGCGCCATTAGTAACTTTTTTTTATTTTTTGACTTATTTTGAATTTTGAAGGCGGGAAGATACTAATGGCGCACCATGGGCTGGTGCGCCATTAGTAAGCTTGAATTTTTTTGAATTTTTTTGCCTCTCTAGATCTTAAAAGCCCCGTATCTTTTTTTCTGTTAGGTTTTTGAGGATTTTGCAAATGTTTAACGGGGTTCCCCCAGTTAAATTGGACGTAACTTTTCGAGTAGATGATTTTTCATATAAAAAACTTTTTCATCCGAGTTAGTATGCAAAAGTTATGCCCATTTTTACAAATTCTCGAGAGATTTTGCAAATGAAGTCGCAATTCATATTTGCAAATTTTCCCAACAACTAGACCACATATCACATGGGAAACTTATTTTCTTTTATTTTTTTTGACATTTTCATCATTTTCTTTTATTTTTTTTAAAACTGAAAAGGCGATCCACAAGGGGGGTGCATTCGGTGGAAGTGGTGCCCAAGTTACTAATGGCGCACCGTGGCATGGTGCGCCATTACTAGTTCAACTAGTAATGGCGCACCACTCCCACGGTGCGCCATTAGTAGTTTTGAAAAAAGTTAAAAAATTTCAAACAAATTTTTTTTACTAATGGCGCACCGTGGATGTGGTGCGCCATTACTAGTGCGCCATTAGTAGTTTTGAAAAAATTTAAAAAAAATTTTTTTACTAATGGCGCACCGTGGATGTGGTGCGCCATTAGTATTTGGACACTAATGGCGTACCAACACATGGTGCGCCATTAGTATATAGTAATGGCGCACCACATGTCTGATGCGCCATTAGTGTCAATTTCATCTATAGCCCTTTTTCTAGTAGTGGCTTGTTACTTGATCATGAGAAGTTTTATGAGATGAGCTACTGTTATGACATATGATGATGCTAGAAAAGGTGATTGAAATTATCATTGATCAAACTTGTACGCCTGCTAGCATTCACACTTCATAAATTATTTCTTTTATCATTTACCAACTCGAGGACGAGCAGGAATTAAGCTTGGGGATGCTAATACGTCTCCAACATATCTATAATTTACCTACTCGAGGAGGAGCAGGAATTAAGGTCGTAGATGTTTTATATGCATTTATATGCTATTTTATATGATTTTTGGGACTAACCTATTAACCTAGAGCCCAGTGCCAGTTTCTGTTTTCTCCTTGCTTTTGAGTATCGTAGAAAAGGAATACCAAACGGAGTCCAATTGACATGCCAGTTTTTGATGATTTTTTATGGACCAAAAGAAGACCACGGAGCATCGGAGTTGGGCCAGAAGAGTCCCGGGCTGCCCACGAGGGTGGGGGCGCGCCCACCCCCCAGGCGCATGGGCCTACCTCGTGGACAACCCAGAGACCCTCCTGACGTGAAACATACGCCAAAAATTCCTATAAATATAGAAACCTGCAGAAATAAACCTAGATCAGAAGTTCCGCCGCCGCAAGCCTCTCTAGCCACGAGAAATCAATCTAGCCCCACTCCGGCACCCTGCCGGAGAGGGCCATCATCACCGGAGGCCATGGGGAAGGATATTGGAGGGGCCATCATTGCCATGAAGGCCAAGGACCAGAGGGTGAACCTCTCCCCAACTAGGGGGAGGCCATGGAGGAGGAAGCACAAGGGGGAGAACCTCTCCTCCTCTCTCTCGGTGGTGCCGGAGTGCCATCGGGAGGGGAATCATCGCCGCGGTGATCGTCTTCATCAACATCACCATCATCATCACCATCCTCATCTCTTTTACGCGGTCCACTCTCCCGCACCCCGCTGTAATCCCTACTTGAACATGGTGCTTTATGCTACATATTATGATCCAATGATGTGTTGCCATCCTATGATGTTTTGAGTAGATATCCTTTATCCTTGGGTTGATTGATGATATAGATTGGTACGAGTTGTATGTTTTATTTTGGTGCTGTCCTATGGTGCCCTCCGTGTCGCGCAAGCGTGAGGGATTCCCGTTGTAGGGTGTTTCAATACGTTTATGATTCGCTTATAGTGGGTGGCTTGAGTGACAGAAGCATACACCCGAGTAAGGGGGTTGTTGCGTACGGGATAAAGGGGACTTGATGCTTTAATGTTATGGTTGGGTTTTACCTTAATGATCTTTAGTAGTTGCAGATGCTTGCTAGAGTTCCAATCATAAGTGCATATGATCCAAGAAGAGAAAGTATGTTAGCTTATGCCTCTCCCTCATATGAAATTGCAATGACGACCACCGGTCTTGTTAACAATTGCGTAGGATAATTCCGCACACCGACCCATCATTATTCCACACTCGCTATTTATAATATGTAGTAATATATTCTAACTTTATGATAACAGCACCTACTTTTATATTTTAGCTCTTCGATATCATGCAAAGTTATCCTCTTCATACCCACAACGTAGTTTTATTTCTCGTTTCTAGTTGGAAGCAAACGTTCGGTGTACGTAGAGTCGTATCAGTGGCAGATAGGACTTGAGAGAATATTGATCTTACCTTTAGCTCCTTGTGGGTTCTACACTCCATACTTATCACTTCCACCTTTGGAAATTGCAACGATGATTCCCTGCACTTGGGGATTATCAAGCTCTTTTCTGGCGCCATTGCCGGGGAGCAATAGCGTGGGGTTGATATTCTTGTGTGTGCTTGTTTGCTTTCTTCACTAAGTAGATTTTGTTTTTCCCTTTAGTTTCTGTTTAGTTGTGGGTGAAACATACAAAAAAATTAAAGGAATGAAAATACAAAAATATGTACTTGCCTATCATGCCTAAAAAGTTTTTCAAAAAGAGAACTGATTGGAAAGTTATGCATTGAAGAAGTGAGGGCCGACCTTGAGCACTTGTGTTCATGCTCACGGAAACAATGTAGAAATTTTCATGTAAGTTTATTTTTAAATAATTATCCCCTTGTGTATATCCATTGTATTATAAAAATAATGTGCCAAGCTTTGGTTTTAGGATGATTAGATTGCTTGTTTACTATGTGCAGAACAAAAACAGAAACATTGGCTGTAGCGCGGGATTTTACATTTTTTTACTGGAATGTCAAATGGGTCAGAAACTTTTTGCACATTACTTCTGTACAAATTGTTCAAATTGTAAAATTTATTTCATAATTTGTGGAGTTATAGAAGTTTACTAAACTTCCAGATTACTACAGATGGTCCTGTTTTTGACAGATTTTGTTTTTGGCGTGTTGTTTGCTTATTTTGAAATCCATTTCCATTTCTTGCATGGGACCTAAGCATGCACCCAAGGACACATTTTTTATTTGTCAACCAATTTATATGCACTGGAGCATGTGCATGTATTTCAAATTTGAATTATGCACATAAATGCATTGAAAACTCACTTAATGCATAAAAATGTCCAAACGAACCCCGAAAAATCACAAAAAATAACACAACACTCCTGTTGTTCTATGTTGACACGAGAATTTTTTTGAAGCAATAAGAGGCAATGGATATCGTTTCGTCCCCAAAGGTGGGGCGTTCCCTACCGAAACCATCATGCTTGTTGTGAGAAGCTCTGGATTATGAGAAGCATATACCCAAACTTGCCCCAAATGGGACAAAAAATTTACCACGGCATGTTGATGCCGCTCCATGATAGCATGCCAAGTTTCATGAATTTCAAACAAGTTTTGGATTTACTAGAATTTAAAAACCAGTCATCTCAATGTTTTGTTGGCAATCAACGGTGCCCTTGTGTTTGAAATTCATTCCCATTTCTTGCATGGCACCTAAGCATGCACCCAAGGACACATATTTGAGTTTTCAACCAATTTATATGCACTGGAGCATGTGCATGTAGTTCAAATTTGAATTATGCACATAAATGCATTAAAAACTCACTTAATGCATAAAATTTTCCAAATGAACCCCGAAAAATCACAAAAAATAACACAACACTCATGTTGTTCTATGTTGACACGAGAAAAAAATTGAAAGCAATAAGAGGCAATGGATATCGTTTCGTCCCCAAAGGTGGGGCATTCCCTACCGAAACCATCATGCTTGTTGTGAGAAGCTCTGGTTTGTGAGAAGCATATACCCAAACCTGCCCCAAATGGAACAAAAAATTTACCACGACATGTTGATGCCGCTCCATGATAACATGCCAAGTTTCATGAATTTCAGACAAGTTTTGGATTTACTAGAATTTAAAATCCAGGCATCTCAATGTTTTGCCGGCAATCAGCGGTGCCCTGGTGTTTGACATTCATTCCCATTTCTTTCATGGGACCTAAGCAGGCACCCAAGGACAAAGATTTGACTTTTCAACCCATTTATATGCACTCGAGCATGTGCATGTAGTTCAAATTTGAATTATGTACATAAATGCATTGAAAACTCACTTAATGCATAAAAATGTCCAAACGAACCCTGAATAATTCCAATTCTTTTATGATCACAGCAATTAAAAGGTATAGCAATTCAAACACCGTCCATGGTCGTTGTGACCCCATTATGTAATTCAATTCAAGACGAAAAATCAAGTAGATCCCACACAGTTTATTATTACCAACCGTGTGAGATGCAGCACAAAATATCTTGGAGCACCGTACCGTGAGAACGTGTGACGGCTACAGTCCACAGCCCACTCTGAATAAGGGACCTTGTCTGATGACACTTTGCGCGCCAGTTTTTTGGCTGAAGAGATTCCAAATTTTTGGCTTCCGCGGAAATATCTGCCACCACGCCCCTCCCCCTTACCAAAAGCCACATTTCCCCTGTTTCTGCCTTCCTTTCCAAGTTGAAACCTTCACTCCTTGCTTGCAGCGCTGCCGCCTCCTCGCCTACAACCCTCCTTCACGCTGCTCGGCCTCGCCTATCCAGGCAGGTAATCCACACCCGACCCCCATCCTCCTCCTCCTTCCACATCCCACATGCCCCGACCACTGACGCGAGTGCGACACCTTCCACCCAAATCACCGACCCTACACCAAATAAGCTCCGGCCTAAGCCATGGTGCACGCAGTATAGCCAAGACCTCAAGGAGCATTTGGCAGCGGAGAAGCAAATCACGGCCGCACGCGCGGATGAGGTCACGATGGCTGCCATTCGTGCCGACCCCCAGATCTTGGAGAAGCACCTCGTCGTCGAGGCCACCGTTGACGCCTCGCGCGCCGACGCCGCAAGGCGGTTGGCTGCTTTAAACGATAGTTCGTGGCGTTTTCTCGAGGCCACCATCGATGCCTTCGACGAAGACTACGAGGTGTTTTCTCAGCGTGCACGTGCTTACCTCATCTCGAGAGCCAGCGGGTTGGTGCCCGGAGCGGCTCAGGCAACTCACCACTACAACGAGAGCACCCACGATGCGGAGGCCTTGCCCTCTTCCATGTCCAACGAGCCAATCGTCCTTGATATCTCCGACAATGAGGAGTAGCTTGTCTTATTAGCTCACTATAAGGACCCAGGTTCAGTTTGCTAGCTACTGCCTTTCCTTAACAAATTCTAGTGAATGTGCTATCTACTTTTACCATGCAATCTTCTGCTATAGTGTATATGTTCTATATGTCGTGCAATGTGGTGTACAATTAACTGCTTGGTTCAATTCTGCAAATGTGATGTTCAATTCTTCAGGGTGCAATATTTCCAAGTTGTTAAGCATGCTTGGTTTGGTTAACTGTCTGATCTTCTATTAGGAGTATGTTATATTGTTCAATTGGTGTTTAGTTAACTGCTTGGTTAATTTGTTGTGGCTTGGTTCACTTGTTGTGTTGTTTAGTTAACTGATTGGTTCAATTCTGCAATGCGATGTTCAATTGTTGTGGCTGCATTCTGTTATTGTATACCATGTGAGGAATAAATCGAATTTGGTTGTACTAAATACATGAGAAACAAATACAATTGCTATATTTCCAAGTTGTTAAGCATGCTTGGTTTGGTTAACTGTCTGATCTTCTATTAGGAGTATGTTATATTGTGCAATGTGGTGCTCAGTTAACGTTTGGTTCATTTGTTGTGGTGTTTAGTTAACTGCTTGGTTCAATTCTGCAATGCGATGTTCAATTGTTGTGGCTGCATTATGTTATTGTATACCATGTGAGGAATAAATCGAATTTGGCTATACTAAATACATGAGAAATAAATACAATTTCTAGATTTCCAAGTTGTTAAGCATGCTTTGTTTGGTTAACTGTCTGATCTTCTATTAGGAATATGCTATATTGTCCAATGTGGTGCTCAGTTAATGTTTGGTTTATTTGTTGTAGTGTTTAGTTAACTGCTTGGTTCAATTCTATAATGCGATGTTCAATTGTTGTGGCTGCATTCTATTATTGTATACCATGTGAGGAATAAATCGAATTTGGCTACATGAGAAACATATACAAGTGCTATATTTCCTAGTTCTTCATCATGCTTGGTTTGGATAAATGGGTTTTCCATGTGGCTTGAATTAATCTGATGAATCTGCAATGTGCTTATTTTTCATCAACATATTTTGCTGATAGCATGCGAACCCTTACTTAACCTGATGACTAACTACCTTATATTTGTTGTAGGGAAACAATGGGAAGCACTGAGGTTTACAAGATGGTACTAACTATTAGGCCAACTCCACCGCGCGACCCCAAACGGATGTCCATTTTACCCGGATTCTGTCCGTTTGGGTAGGGATTTGGGGCCGTGTCCGGGCCTGTCCTGGGATGCGGTGGCCGTGCGCCCAGCGCGCGGCCGCATCCTTTTGCCCCATCCTGTCCGCGTCTATTTAAAAAAATGGACGTTTCAAATGCCAAGCCCCAGTTCACCCCAGTTCATCACGCCGGCAACAAAGCCAGTGGCCTACACGACCATCGCCGGCATCCGCTAGCCGCCGGCAACACAGCCAGCCTCCAAAATGAATAGTTGTCCTCGCCGCTGTTGGAAATATGCCCTAGAGGCAATAATAAATTGATTATTATTATATTTCCTTGTTCATGATAATCTTTATTATCCATGCTGGAATTGTATTGATAGGAAACTCAGATACATGTGTGGATACATAGACAACACCATGTCCCTAGTAAGCCTCTAGTTGACTAGCTCGTTGATCAATAGATGGCTACGGTTTCCTGACCATGGACATTGGATGTCGTTGATAACAGGAACACATCATTAGGAGAATGATGTGATTGACAAGACCCAATCCTAAGCCTAGCACAAGATCATGTAGTTCGTATGCTAAAGCTTTTCTAATGTCAAGTATCGTTTCCTTAGACCATGAGATTGTGCAACTCCCTGATACCGTAGGAGTGCTTTGGGTGTGCCAAACGTCACAACGTAACTGGGTGACTATAAAGGTACACTACAGGTATCTCCGAAAGTGTCTGTTGGGTTGGCACGAATCGAGACTGGGATTTGTCACTCCGTGTGACGGAGAGGTATCTCTGGGCCCACTCGGTAGGACATCATCATAATGTTCACAATGTGATCAAGGAGTTGATCACGGGATGATGTGTTGCGGAACGAGTAAAAGAGACTTGCCAGTAACGAGATTGAACAAGGTATCGGGATACCGACGATCGAATCTCGGGCAAGTATCGTACCGATAGACAAAGGGAGTTGTATACGGGATTGATTAAGTCCTTGACATCGTGGTTCATCCGATGAGATCATCGTGGAACATGTGGGAGCCAACATGGGTATCCAGATCCCGCTGTTGGTTATTGACCGGAGAACATCTCGGTCATGTCTGCATGTCTCCCGAACCCGTAGGGTCTACACACTTAAGGTTCGATGACGCTAGGGTTATAAAGGAAGCTTGTATGTGGTTACCGAATGTTGTTCGGAGTCCCGGATGAGATCCCGGACGTCACGAGGAGTTCCGGAATGGTCCGGAGGTAAAGATTTATATATGGGAAGTCCTGTTTTGGTCACCGAAAGGGTTTCGGGTTTTATCGGTAACGTACCGGGACCACCAGGAGGGTCCCGGGGGTCCACCAAGTGGGACCACCGGTCCCGGAGGGTCTTATGGGCTGTATGAGGAAGGGAACCAGCCCAAAGTGGGCTGGTGCGCCTTCCCCCCTAAGGGCCCATGCGTCTAGGGTTGGGGGAAACCCTAAAGGGGGCGCCCCCCTTGCTTGGGGGGCAAGTCCCCCCTCCCTGGCCGCCGCCCCCCCTCTAGATCCCATCTAGAGGGGCCGGCCCCCCTTGCCCCTTCCCCTATAAATAGAGGGGTGAGGGGAGGGCTGCAGAAGACAATCCAAGGCGCAGCCCCTCCCCTCCCCAACACCTCTCCTCCTCCGTCACGTGCTTGGCGAAGCCCTGCTGGAGTACCACGCTCCTCCATCATCACCACGTCGTTGTGCTGCTGCTGGATGGAGTCTTCCTCAACCTCTCCCTCTCTCCTTGCTGGATCAAGGCATGGGAGACGTCACCGGGCTGTATGTGTGTTGAACGCGGAGGTGTCGTCCGTTCGGCACTTGGTCATCGGTGATTTGGATCACGACGAGTACGACTCCATCAACCCCGTTCACTTGAACGCTTCCGCTTAGAGATCTACAAGGGTATGTAGATGCACTCTCCTTCCCCTCGTTGCTGGTTTCTCCATAGATAGATCTTGGTGACACGTAGGAAAATTTTGAATTTCTGCTACGTTCCCCAATAGCCGCAACACAGCCAGTGGCCGGCAACACAGCCGGCCTCCAAAATGAATGTTTTTTCGCCGGCGCACTGCCAGCGGCCCAGCGGGCAGGCGGCACCCATGCCAGCCTCCAAAAAGAACGGCCACGCCGATCGGACGACCTAGTTCAGGCCTTCGGCGTCGAGCATCTCCTTCTGCCTGGCCTCGAATCTTCATCTTCACCTTCGACATAGATGTCATCGTCTTCATGCCACGAATCACCATGGTTGTAGTCAGCACGGTCGTCAGCCTCTTCATTGGGCACGTACTGGGCGCGGCCATCCTGACTTTGGGTCTCCTCGGGGTCGTAGGCATGGCCATGCCCACCCTGGAAGATCACGTCCTCCATGTACTGGTTGTATAAGGGGTCGTCCACAATCGGCGTTGAGGCTGGCATTCCGTCAAACAACACGCGGGGGGCCGGCATGGTGCCCGTGAACGGTGAACGTGCCTGCTTTCTTTGCATCTCGACGGATGGCCGCCCACCGCTGCTGGACCCAGGCGTGATGTTGAGGTCGATGACGGCCACGGGGCGTGGTGTGGACGGCGCGAACAAGCCCACGTCCGACAACGCCGAGAAACGGGTCTGGCCGTCATGCCTGGGCGGAGGAAAGCCGAGCAACATGGGCGCGGCGCGCAACGTCAGCGACTGGCAGTGCGTAGGCCGGGCGACCGATGAGCCTGTGCTCCCCGGGCCGATGGCCGCTGCATGGAACCCCGCTGGACGGCCCATGCCAAGCATGAGGATGGCGTGTGCTTTGTTGACGAGGTCCTCCTTCTCGTCGGCAGCGGCCTTGCGCCGCGCGGCCTCCAGCTCCTCGCACTGGGCGGCGAACTTGGCCGCGGCGGCATTGACCTTGACGGCCGCTCTCCGTTCCCTCCTCTTCGCCGAATCCGCGTCCAACTTGGCGATTTCCTCCGGCGTGCACTCCGATCGCGGCTTCCTTGGCGCCTTCTTCTTCACCTTTGCGGTCGGATCGACGGCCAGGCCGCCGGAACTCGGCGGGGCGTCGGCCATGGACGGGGGAGAGAGGGGGCGGCGGGAGGGACGTGGGAGGGTTTGGGGGAAATGGCGCCAAATGGGCGTGGGGGGGTTTTGGTTTCTCCCACCGACAGGCGGGCCAGGGGAGGACAAGCGCGCGCGTCGCGCTGTCCGTTTCACCCCAAAACCGGCGCATGTTTGGGACGAGGATGGGTCGAAAGCGGACACAAAGCGGAAAAAAGTCCGTTTGCGCCCGCGCGCTGGGCCGTCTCGTTTGTCCCTTTTACCCCAAACAGACGGGGGCGGACAGGATAGGGTCGCGCGGTGGAATTGGCCTTATACCTTGCCTTTTTTTATTCCTTTGCCCTGTTTCCAATATAGAGAACATATTTATGCACATCCTTGTTTTCAAGGTTCACTGATGATTACCTCTCAAACCACCTCTGTGGTCAGGAGGTGAGGAAAGTTTTCATACAACACCCACGGTTCAATATTGAAGTGTTCCTGAAGAGGTCGAAGAATGGACGGTCAATCATCCACAGGCACTGGCCTAAAGTTGCAAAGACCTTCAACATCAATGAAGGCTCAATATCCGCCTTCCGCTTCAGTAGTTTTCCAGATGAGATGCATCTCCCTATGTACCGTCTATGATGCTAATTTCGAAAGATTCTAGATGTTGCATGTGAAACTTGCTGCTGGTGCAGTTGTGTAATGGGGTAGCAGAGTGCTGAAGCTATATCATGTTGTACTCCGATGTATTTCAATTATGAAATCTTGCTTCCTTAATATGGAACTGAAATATATTATGTGCTTAATATGAATATCAATTAGATTAGTAAATGGATTATTAATAATAGGGCAATTAGCCTGCTAATTGGCCAATTAGTTTGCTAATTGGGTTTTCCTATTGCAAACGGTTAATGAGAAAACACCGTGGGCGATGACCTTAGGCAACGCACACGGTTTCTAGGAATAAACCGTGTTGGATCAATGAACAATCACACATGACATTCTCTTCAAAACTGTTTGCGTTACGCCACCTTGCACAAACGTTTTCCTTGTAGTGACTGTGTGGGACGTATATACAAACGGAAACGTTTAGTGGTGACTAACTGTGTGGGTTGTACTTACGACCGGAAATGACTTTGCGTGTATAATTGTATTTTTTTAGCACTACTGTACGTATTTCTGTATTCGAGTGATCGCCGGTTGCACACGACCTCATTTTGCCGAGCGTGTGTGCCAGGAGGGCACATCCCCAATGGTTTCTGGGTCGTGTGGGAAGGACCACCCTATCGCCCACACTCACTTGGCGACGATTCCGAATGTCGCCCCGGAAAGGGGTTAAAAACTGTTTGTTTAGGACTAACGCATACCAGTGGTGGCTATGTCATTCAACTTAGTAAGGTGTGCCACTATAGTTTCAGTTTCATAACCATGGAAAGGATCAGATTCAACCAAAGTAATTAACTCTGGGTTGACAGAGAATTCACAATCCTTATCATCAACAAAGATAGGTGAAGTAGTGAACTTAGGATCACATTTCATTCTAGCATTCAAAGATTTTTCTTTCAGTTTGCATAATAATTTCTTAAGAACATACCTATCCTTGCAAGCAAGAATGTCTCTAGTTGTCTCCTCATCCATAACACACTACAAAAAAAAGACACATCCTTGACATTTTGGGCCGAACGAAATTTTTTTGTCATACTTATGACACTTCTATGACAATAATTGTGACAAAACACGGTATCATCATAGATGTGGTGGGGTCCTACTTCTATGACAAAAAATCATGACAAAAAATGGGCTTTTAGTCTTGGGCGGGCCGGAAACGCATCTGCATGACATTCTTTGGGCCGTCCATGACGGAAAAAACCGTGGTAGAAGCGAGGGCAAGGAAAATACCGTGGTGTTCCCGGTTATGGTGGGTGGTCGGGGCCGACCGATGCGTGTTTCTCTCGTACACGCACGCGCGTGGGTGCGAGGCGTTGGGCTCTAACTGAACCCGAGCGAGGTGTTGGGCTCTAACTGAACCCGAGTGATTGCACTGCAGGCTACGTGTTACTGAACCCGAGCGATCGATCGATGGCTGTTAACTGAACCCGATCGAGCGATTCCTTCGCTACTGCTGCTAACTGAAGCAGATCGATGCTGCCTCTGGATGAACAATGAGCGTTGCTGGGGGGTTTGGATGAACAGTTCCCGGTGGGGGTGGATGAACATGACCCCGTGGTGTTGCCTCTGGATGAACAGGACCCCGATCGATCGAGCCGGTTGGGGCTGGATGAACAGGACCCCGTGGAGGGCAGGATGAATAGGACCACCCCGTGGAGGGCAGGATGAACAGTAGATAGTGGAGGGCTGGATGAACAGTAGCATGTGGAGGGGTGGTTGAACAGGAGCTCATGGAGAGGGTTGGTTGAACACTAGCCGGTGGAGTAGCGCGCGGTGGAGGATGGATGAACAGGAGCCCGTGGATGAACAGTCGTAGGTGGAGGCTGGAGGAGGTCGATGGTGCATGAACAGTAGCCCGTGGAGGCTGGAGGGGGTCGACAGTGAAGATGAACACTATTCGTTTTGTGGTACGCCACATCCCTCCCGATGAACAGGACCCCCGTTTCGACCGTAGCGCTCCAACACAAGTCCATTTCCTTCGTTTTGCAGTACGCCACACCCCTCCCGATCAACAGGACCGCCGTTTCGACCGTAGGAGGTCCGTTTCCTCCGCTTTGCGGTACGCCAGACCCCTCCCGATGAACAGGATTCCGTTTCGAACGTGGCCGGTCGAACACAAGGTTGTTTCCTCCGTTCTGCGGTACGCCAGGCCTCGTTTCCATTGGCTGTTCCATCCAAGCCATCCCGATGAACACGGCGACGCATTCCGTTCCGACCCATCCGGTTGGCTCCCCATGAACACGACGGCGATGTTGTTTCTCTGTTTTGACCCCACCATGTACACGAGCCCTGGTCGTACGTACGCGCGAGTAGGCGTTCGAGACCCCGCCCGTATGTACGTACGTGGCCGTATTTACTTTCTTGCACCCTGGCCTTTGTACGTACGTGTACATGCTACGTGCGCGCCTCTACTACGACACGTGCACGCCTCTACATCAACTAGTATGTAGTTACACGTTCGCGACCAAAATGACTACGCTACGTACGCTTCGACCAGGTGGGTCCTGACTGCCAGGCACTTCCTTGCGTGCGAAGATGTAGCTGCTGGGTCCCAGTAGTTAGGGGGCGAATCATTTTTTTTACCTGGACGCACTTCCTTTCGTGGGAAGATGTAGCTGGTGGGTCCCAGCAGTCAGGGGGACACGCTTTTTTTTGCGAAATATGGTGGCCCATCCGGTGGGTCCCCGCTGTCAGGTGGAGGAATAATTATTTTGCGCGTAATAAGGAGGCACTTCCTTGCTGCGGCCGTGGACCTAGCTGTCAGCCTCTCCATGTACAGTACTCTTCCGATGGAACTCGGTTGTTGACCACATTGACCACGCGCGCCGAGAGCACCAAAGCGATGGACGACGGCGAGGCCTAGGAAGGGGACGACGAGGAGCCAGGGAAGACGCGGCAGTGGATGCCCACACGGAGAGGAGTACGAGGGTTCACTGGTTCGACTGCGGTGTGAGGCTGTCGTCGCCGCAATATAACAGGGGGTGTGGGTGAGTAGAGGGATGGCCTGGCCAGCGGTGGGAGTAGTAGGGGGCGGTGAGGCCTCCGGGGCATCGCAGCCGGCCACGGGAGGCAGGAGCACGAGGCACGACCGGGGCTAGTTTGGGCGGCTGGAGCAAGAAGACCAGAGGTTGAAGAAGCACTACGGCCGTTGGATGGACATCATACGATCAATGGAGCTAGAATTGTGCATATTGACTAAGTTGACAAAGCCCTCCGTCCCCGTCAACTTAGTAGGCCCACAAGTCAGCCTTCCACTATACTGGGTCAAAGCTAGCAGGGGGAGTATTCATTTTTTTGTGCGTAATAAGGAGGCACTTCCGGTGGGTCCGAGCTGATAGCGGGGGGAACGTTTTTTTCACGAAATTCGATGGCCCGTCCGGTGGGTCCCAGCAGTCAGGGGGGAATGTTTTTTCGCCAAATACGGTGGCTCGTCTGGTGGGTCCCTACTGTCAGGTGGAGGGATAATTATTTTCTGCGTAATAAGGAGGCACTTCCTTGCGGCTGTCGTGGACCCAGCTGTCAGCCTGTCCACGACAGTACTCTTCTGATGGAAGTCGTTCCTTAACCACGTTGACCACGCCGCACCGAGAGCACCAGTGCGGTGGACGATGGCGAGGCCTAGGAAGGGGACAACACGGAGTCAGGTAAGACGCGGCAGTGGATGCCCACGCGGAGAGGGGTACGAGGGTTCACTGGTTCGACTGCGGTGTGAGGCTGCCGTCGCCGCAGAATAATAGGGGGTGTGGGTGAGTAGAGGGATGCCCTGGCCAGTGGTGGGAGTAGTAGGGGGCGGTGAGGCGGGAGGCGGGAGTAGGCGGTCCCGCCAGCGCTGCTTTGGGGGCTGGAGCAAGAAGATCAGAGATTGAAGAAACACGACGGCCGTTGGATTGACATCCAACGGTTACGTCTGCTAGAATCGTTTGTTGACTTATATAATAACTAAAAAATATTGCATACGCGTCAACTTAATAGACCCATAAGTCAGACCATTCCCTCTTTTTTAATAATTTATATATAGCTCATTGTGACTTCTTATGCAATTTATTGCAGTCCGTTTTTTGGTTGGCCAAGGAAAATCTTGTGTTGTTCTCTTGTCTATTGACTATATATGCTCACAATGTCGTGGGTCCCAGATGTCAGGAAAACACTAGGAGGAAGCATTTTATTTTTCCATACGCTGACATGGTGGGCCCGTACTGCATCCTCTCCACGTACTTCTATCGATTCCTGTTGTCTGTTGACCATGTTGACAACGCGGGAGGGCGGCGCCGCGGCGAGCGCACCAAAGCGCACGGAGGACGACGGCGAGGCCTCGGACGTCGGCGTTAACGATTTAGGAGACAGTGGACCGGCGATGCGTGCGCTGAGGCGCAGCCAGCTGTGGGTGGCGGAAGCAGGCGGCCCCGCCAGTGATGGTTTGGTTTTGGCGGCTGGAGGAAGACAAGATTGAAGAAACACAACAGACTGTAAAAGCAACAGGAGTACTTAACAACCTTAACTGAAACCAGCACGGGCACTTAACAACCATAGCTGATAGTGTATGAGTACTTATACAGGTTCAACCGTACATAGCACGCCTCGAACAGTGCTACTTTGCCTACATTTAACCAAGGGTGAGGCCGCCAAGCCCTAGGACAAGGCCCAGGCGCCACCCCGCGCATCCACAACATTCTGAAAGCGGCTTCATCTCGCAATGTGGTCAATAAACACGATATTCACTTTAGAGCCATGGAAAAGCAGGAACATAATCTTCTGTCCTATTCTCCAAGATGGACGGGCCTTCATTATTTGAGACCACCCATGAATAAGTATATTTTCACCTCCAAGGGGAATGGAGTAGGTCGACATAAACATCATGTTGTGACCAAGTGCAAGTCTGACCCGACCATGGTCAGGCATCTGTATAGGAACACACAGTTTCTGTTTCAAGAACATCACAGCTATAAAACTGTGTATAAGCAATAGTTTATGAACAACATATATAACAGAAAACAGCTCGTACCATAAGTTTCTCGACACAGTTGGACCTGTTCAACGAGTGTAGCAGTGGGACACATATCCCACGTGGCCTTCCACCATTGAAACGCCACACAAGGACCTCAAGACGATCAATAAAGTGTAGGAACTTGTGGGTGTCGTCCCAGTCAACTTCAGTGCCATCAGTAACAGCCGAGTTGTTACAGAATAACAAACGAGCAGGCTGCTTAACTCTGAAAAAACCTACATGTGCCACCAATTATAAAAAATATTAGTTAGAAGTAGCATCTTCGTGAGAGATTCGTTGCTACTTCTAAAGTTAAATTGTGATTAGTTAGACAGAAGAGGTGGATTAAGAAGTAATCGAGGCAACAAGCAAGAACCAGATACAAAACTAACATGGATGAACAATTGGAACAACGTCAGGGTGGAAGATCGCAATCAAGATGAGACCAGGTTATGCTATTTCCATCAACATTCGTGCGCCAACTTTTAGTCCGTAACACTTGAGAAAGTTTATCCAAGTTCGGCCATAAAAAAGTCGTGATTTGCTTGGTTCCTGAACCCAACTCGGAACTTATATCCATGGCTTGTCTTCACTGTGACCATTAAACTGGTGTATTCAGTTATGGCAAGGCCGAGCATCTTGAGTACATGTGTTCTGGCAGCGCAAATAATGCACTGCAGGAAAAATAATATGAGAACACAATGTATTCCCTATCCAAATGTAGAAATAACTTCCTCCTTCATGCCAGTGTTAACCATTGTACTGGTAGTACCTTTTATCCAAATACAGCAATCCA
This sequence comes from Aegilops umbellulata, assembly GCA_032464435.1. Classification (NCBI taxonomy): domain Eukaryota; kingdom Viridiplantae; phylum Streptophyta; class Magnoliopsida; order Poales; family Poaceae; genus Aegilops; species Aegilops umbellulata. The sequence goes on from CP136055.1 coordinate 509,576,193, forward strand.
AATTTCCAAATTAGTCGACAACATGTTAAAAAAACCACCCTCCCAGATAGAAAAGAGGATTCTAGGAACATAATGTGCGTGTTTTAAAATCATGTGTTAGGATGAGAAGGAACAAGTGTGGCGCCTCGCCGAGGGTGCAGAAACCTGTAGGGTCCTCACACTTTGGGCACTGCAAATAAAACACACTAGATTCAGTAGAAAGAAAAATGCATCAATGGCGGCTGCTGCCATCCTAGGATTACCCGCGACCAAGGGACTTGGATTTATCGGGGATAGGTGAAGAATTCGTACCTGGTTCTCCATGAGAAAACCCTATGCAATCACCGAGAGGGGGTTTTCTCTGAACAAGCAGACGAGGGAGAACGAGATTCAGGCCCAGTGAAATATTGAAGCTTCGTCCGTCCAGCTTACTACTAAAGCTGGAAAGGGGGGTTGTGATTTGACGGCTCATTGGGCATTACTGTGGCGCTACGACCGGGGTGTGTCTACCGTGCAGTTGTGCACTCTAATTTGTGCATATGGCACATGGACCCCGTTTCCGGATGCCCCACATATCAACGAAAGGAAGTAGAAAGACAGGAGTAACTAGTTACACATAAATATATTTTTGACAGGGAGATACTCCCTCTGTAAAGAAATATACAAATCTTTTATATCACAACTCTATACATAAGAAAAATCAAGGGGAATATATATAACATATATAATTATAAAAACGGAGTTGTTTTTAACACAATATAGATGAGTTGGTGATGATGGTGTGCCCGCCATCCTGCAATATAGGCCGTCCGATTTATATCTGACGGATAGGAAGGAAACTATGACAATTTTTCAAAAAGGTACCCACACACCTCTCCACATTTGCAAATATGGCCTTCCCTCGTTCATCCTTTTCTCTCACAAGATAAAATACTCATACAAATGCATCTTGATGTTACGTGCAACGCACGGGCATTATGGGGGTTCAGCTGAGAATATAATACTCAAACAGGCTCATGGTTTTGGATTTGGGCCGCAGGCCCACCCTACATGTTTGGGGGCCCATGTGTTCTACCTCAGCGCTTTCATATTGCAAGTGATCGGTACGGCGCTGGTTTTAGATGCTGTCGCAAGGCGAATACACAAAATTGAATAAAGCACGGCAGCTGTTGGAATGAAATCGAACGACAGTTCCTAACTAGCAATGAGAGTTGCCATTCTATCAATGATATACCATATGATAAATAATACTGTCGTATTACTTATACACACATGACACTTGTTTCACCATGCCAGATTATTACATCAAAATCTCTCTTAGGATAGATCAGTTCCGCAGTTGCGTGCTGCTACTGAAGAATTTCAAAGTTGATTTGGACCAGCTCTCCTTGCCGAGAAAGTTCGATTTTGAGATCATCCCCTACCGCAAGATATGATTTAGATTTGAACCTTGACCATCCTTTAGCATCAATCATCATGCGACCATCCTTTGTACTTACGGTATATTGAGCAGGTTCATTCACACCAAGGTTGCGCATGGTAAGACAAATTTGGCCGCTGTCGCCCGGATTATTGAACGACTCCCTCGTTGCTCTAGTAATTCTCTGTTTACAAACAAGAAGACATACCCAAATAGTTAGATCAACACAGTGAATCATGCGAAACAACATGGAAAGAAAAAAGAACGAAACACTTGGGCGGCCAATGCTTACCAAGAAGGTGGACATGTCGGTTTTTGTAAGACTTTGGTATATGAAGTGCGAACTGCAGCCCAGTCTGTTGCCGGTGCAACTGCTCGTTCGGTTGCCGCTGCACGGGCTGGAGCAGATGCAAGTGCAAGTGTTGGTGCAGGTGCTGAAGCCGCCGCTGCTGCCGGAGATGGTGCTCCTTGTAGAGCCGGTGCCGGTGTCAGAGCAGGTGCCGGTGTCGATGCCCGATCCTCCGGTAGATCAGCCTGATCCGCTGACGCGGTCGGTGCCCAATCCTGAGCTGGATCAGACTGAGCTGCTGCCGCTGTCAGTGCTAGAGCAACTTTCGGTGCTCGATCCGTTGCTGAAGGTGGTACCGATGTGTGAGACTGCGGTGATCGTGTCTGGTCTGCTATTATCAGCTTTCTAACTTGTCTAGGCTTCGTGACAGTGATCCAGTTTTTTTCTTAATTTCTTTTAAATGCGAGAAGGGCTAATTGTGGCATTTTTGTTAAACCAAACCGCAGTTCATCATAGGGATTCAGCTTGTACTCAGACAATAGACTGATCCAATTTTTTCCAGTAATATAAGTGATGCACAGTGCCTTCGTTGCTGACACGACATAAGAAGTGAAACCTGCAAAAATAGCCATCGTAGAGCCAACCAAACAGTTTATTCTGTGATGAATGTCACATGGCAAAACCTGCATCGTAAAATTGCAGGAAAAGAAAGAAAATATTACATTAAATCAATAAGATTTAGAGAGTAAATTAATAAGATGTACTTGATGTGACACGAGTGAATCCTTACCAGGAAATCACTATGTTGAAGTACTAAACAGAAGATTGATCGTCCAACTACGGGTGGCATGCAGGGGCCCCGCCTACTCCCACAAGCAGGACAATCCAAAGGTCGTGACAAATCATATGGACCGAACATTCATGATACTGGAAATCCTGGTGGGTGCGATAAACCCTGCAATGCATACAGATATTGGAGTGTAACCATAATTGATAAATCATCCTCACAAAAAAGATGATCTGGATACTTCAAAATATACAGACTGAATTGAGTGGACAGACATTAACATAGACCGTTCTCAGGACTGACCACACACCAAAAGCGGCAGTACTAATAAACAATACAAGGTTCACAAACACAAATCAAGTACTGAACAATAATACTTACTACATACAAGCAAAGTTGCACTAATTAAACTCTGCAGACAATTTCTTGCGACCGACCTACGGGGTGAACCCTGCATAACTGACTAGGCCATGGACTTCGTGAGAGATGTCTACATGCACCATCACCATCTTGTCAACGTTGGAGAACCTAACAGAGTGGTCTTTCCACTCATAAACATGATCATGAAGACAAGCCGCATCAGATTTGTTGGGAAGCTTTACAAGAACCACACCCTTCGTAATCGAAGGCACGGCCAGGAAATTGTTGTGGTCAAGTACAGCCTCGAGAACACGCCTGACAACAATGCTACAGGAAAACACTAGTTCAGGACACATGGCGACAAGGACACAACAGCTGGATAGTTTAGCAGTAGAACTCATCCTCAGGTCTTCCAGTTCACACAACATGACTTTGAGAACTTCATCTCCACCGCGGACCTGGTTCTAATTCAAACATAAACCATATTTTATTACTACCTCCGTTCAGAAATATAAGATGATTTTCGATATTATACTCCATTTATGACTACATATACGCACAGAAATGAGTGAACAAAGACACTAGAACATGTCTTCAAAGGCATGAGAGCAGAGGGATTACTTGCAATATCCATAACACAAGTTACTGAGCCAAATATACCCTCTTAAAAGGTAGCATTGATGTTCATAAAGTACTCCCTCCGTCCCAAAATTCTTGTCTTAGATTTGTCTAGATACGGATGTATCAAGTCACATTTTAATATTACATATATCCGTATCTAGACAAATCTAAGACAAGAAAATTGGGACAGAGGGAGTAGTTGAAAGTAATCTATAAGAAATCAATGTCAACCTCTCGCATGTTTTGGTCAAAAGAGGAATTTAGAACCTTCATTTGGCACACAAAACTCACATGCAAGATCACCTAGAAAGGTGTACTACTACTACTAGTACTGCGTGTTAGATGAAAAACACGATCAAGATCGAGAAAAAGATCGTCAAGAAGAGATATTACCTAGACTTGCTTAATGAGGGATCCCGGAGAGGGGGGCTTGGACAGGGCGATGGCTTTGAGCTTGTCTGCGGTAGTCTCGGTGGGGTGCTTGCACTTCTTCGTACCATGAGCCTCGACGGTTTTGGCCAGAGCCATAGACATCACTTCGGCCGGTGCTCCAGCGTCCATTATGAAACTGTCAAATAGAAATAAAAGAAAAGAAACCATAATCACAAACCCAAAAGAAGAAAAGAGAGGGAGTTATAGGATCAGTCTCGGGGTTGCAAGACCGGGCCTTGGCCAGAATCAACACCATTGATGCGCTGACCTTTCCTTCTTTGGGAGAGAAGAACAATGGCAGAAGCAGGTCGGAGTTTTATTGAAGAAATGAGGGTTGGGTAGAGAGGAAGCTGAGAGAGAAGAGTGAAATGATGGTTGCTTCGTCCGTCCAACTTACTGCTGGAAAGGATGGGGTTTTGTGATTAGACGGCTCATTGGGCATTACTGCGGCGCTTCGATCGGGGTAGTCTACCGTCACTCTACTACGGAGTAATTTAGTGCATGGCTGGTGGACCCCGACGCTGGCTGTCCCACATGTCGGCGAAAGTGAGTAATTTAGTGCATGGCTGGAGGAGGATTCGCACGGTAGAGCGTGTCCACTGTTTTTCTGAAGAAAAAAATGATTACAGCAAGCGTTTCCACTCTTACAACAGAGGAGTGTGAAACATGGTAGCCACTTGAACATACATAGTGCTACTACTACTAGGCATGTGCAGTGGTTCATACGTCAGTACAACATAATCTTGTTGCTAGTGTAGTAAGATATGACAACAACAAATGATGTTGTGCGCATGTCAACTATATGAATAGTAATGTAGTAACATAGTACCGCTTCCTCGACTGTCCTACTACTACTGGGAGCAAAAGTTCCCTTCTCGACCCACTTTTGGGTGTTTGGCAGAGTGCATGAAGGGTGCATGAGTCGACACTAGTAGGTTAACACAAATACACAAAGAGGAAACAACTCCCTCCGTCTAGGTGTGTAAGTCATCTTACGTTGTGCACTCTGACAAAGGCGGAGAGGAAAACGAGAAAACTTAATGTCTTTTTGCTAATTAATAGCATTGCATGCAATGAACTAACCACTTCATGTCATGTTTATTAGTCTCAAGTCATTGAAAGCATGCACGGCCCACGTCTCTTATTGGTTGATATGTCACAAAACAAGAAACGGGGAGGGAGTTAATGTACCGTGCCTAAGCGTTTTGAGATTATTTGGTTTTCGTAAGCTGACTTACACACCTAGGCAGAGGAGTATATTGAGATGAGAATGCAACCAAACACACCCACACGCTTTGTGCTACAGTGAATGATCTGCACCGTCTGAGTTTGATCCAACGGTCATGTTGCGCCGAGACATGGACATGCCCATGCAGAGGGCGCCTAAGCACCACCGAAGTCCCTCTGCTTCTCGAGGTGCATGATGTTGGTGATGCAGGGGGCGAAACGGCTGAAAGGCAATGCAGTCTACGGGAAGGCGGAGGGAACCAGCTGAGGAGCGGGGAATATTTTGGTTTTCACCATGGTAAAACACCAGTCGATGACTTCTCACATCAGGGAGCAGTGGGTTTTACAGGCGGAGTCATCATGACTAATTGTTGCCGCGCTTGCTCCCATCAATCAAAAATAAATAAAAATCCTGCTGCGCCTGCTCCCGTCAATCAAAAAATTAAAAATCCTGCCGCACTCAAACACCAGCGCAACATCGCGGTGGATATTTAAATTTACCTGCCGGCAAGTAGATAAAAAAGGGGTGAAAAAACAAATGTGGCGGCGGCCTAGCTAATCGGTCGAACTAGCCCAACTAGCTAGCCACCGTGCTTCACTGATGTACTCGGCGGGAAAAGTGGTCTTTCGTGATTTGATGACTCATTTACTTGCTTCGGCGAAAACGCGCGGTAGGGCGTCCCACGTCAGGAAGAATATATGCGTGCACCACCCGGGAGGACCCCGAAACCGCGCGGTAGGGTGTGCCATGTCTCGGCACGGATGAAAAATGTGCATGTAAAAAATTACTGTATCAGACATAGTACCTATGGTTCGACCACGGGACCCAGCCAGTCGGTCGAAAACACCCCACTAGCCACACAGCTTCATCATGCTAACATGGCACGGAGGATAGGTGTGGTTAGCTCCATCTCGACCAGCCACAACTACTCTTGTTCTAGGTGATTCTTCTATTTCTCCAAGCTTTTTAGTTGTAATAACACCACGGCAAGCTAGCGCCGCTCTTCGTGTGTGCCCGTGCAAAGTTTAGACGATGGAGAAGAGAGAGATCGCAGACCTGGGACCCACCAGTAAGTGAGTCAACGGTCATGCACGTGTTGACGAGGCACTCCCTCTACTGTACTCAACGTAATACTGTATAAAATCAAGTTATGGGACAAAGACAACAACCGTTGTTGTTTCAGGCTATCGACTTACGCTTTGTAGTCCAGGTTGCCAGTTCGAATCTCGTCTTTCATATTTGTTAGTTTTAGGTACAAATTTGATTAATGATAAGTGGGACCCCCGTGTGTTGTTCCGATATTTCAGTGTAGGATGGTTTTTTTGAACAAACACTTTGCGCGGTTAGACAAGTAACGGCACAAGTTACATGTATTTTGCAAGTTTACGATCAAAAATGACAGCGGCATAGAATATCACATCCACCCCGCAACTTAGATGCTATGGTGATACGAGTTTTTACACCGTTGGAACTGAGATCCAATGGCTTGGGAGTAGTCTTTGTAATTATGCACAATTTCCAAACTCTCCAAAGGTTTTTTTTGCAAATAAAACATTCAGGCCTCGTGTGTGCCGCTACATCTTGGATCCAATGGCTACCCGTTGCTCATATTAGGTGCTCCCCATAGCTTAATTACCCGCTACGGTGATATGAGCATCTAGGTCGTATGATCAGTGATTAGATGGCACATGCGTAGTACTTGTACTTTCTGCGCAATTACCAAACTCTCTCAGCCGTATATTGCAAAAACATTCAAACCTCCTACTGTGGGCCGTTAGATCTCCGTGAACTCGTATCACCATAGAATCTACGGTGTGGGAGAACCTCATATTCTCCCGTGCGAGAAAACATAAGGTGCTCTCGTAGCTTGGATGCTACGGTGATACGAGCTTCGAGGTCGTTTGATCTGAGATCCAATGGCATCTGAGCAATCTTTGTGCTTGTAAGCAGTGGCTGAACTCTTTGGGGGCTTTTCTACAAAAAAACATTCAAACCACCGAGGAGGTGTTGGGTCACAAATCCAACGGCTCCGAAGAGCTTGTATCACCAAAGTATCTAACGTGTGGTAGCACATGATATTCTTACATACAGGAGAATATGATGTCCTCCTTCATCTTAGATGCTATGGTGATACGAGCTTCGAGGTCGTTGGATATGGAATCCAAGGGCATCTGAGTAGTTTTTGTACAAATTGTGTGCAATTCTCCAACTCATTAAGGTTTCCTGTAAAAAAATATTAAGACATCATGTGAGCTGCTATATCTCAGATCTACAAGCTCCAAGCAACTCCTATCGTCATATCTAAGGTATGGGAGCACATGATATTCTCCCGGGGAGGAGGGGTGAGGGTGCACAACCAATCGGTGGTTGCGAGGGTGGGGACAAATATAATCTAAACAACCCTAAACAGAGCTTCACAATTTTATCTAAGTTCGAGGGGGTGACCCCCGACAATCATAGCTCCGCCTAATTAAACACAACATTTGCATGTACCGTAGTACTAGACTTAATATTCATGTTTCAGTTTCATGTTCATTTTAAATATTGAATTGAGGACCATGCATGTCTTACATTTTACTCCCTTCGTTCCTAAATATTAGTCTTTTTAGAGATTTCAAGTGGACTGGCACATACGGATGTATATAGACATATTTTAGAGTGTAGATTCACTCATGTTGCTCTGTATGTAGTCGCTTGTTGAAATCTCTAAAAGACTAATATTTAGGAACAGAAGGAGTATTTTTGAATTCGTGTCATATATGCATGGTTTGGAAAAATAGATGCACTATACTTATTGGATTGTTGTTGTGTTCGTGTGTGGGTGTTTGTGTGTGTGTGTGTGTGTGTGTGTGTGTGTGTGTGTGGTCATATGCTTGATACATACAAAGTTTTCTCACCTCCATATTGTTCATCTTTTAAATTTGAATTTGCATTGAAAAACTTACCAGGGTTAATATGAAATGTGAAATCCACGTTGAGATCACTATATCACAAACATACTCTAATTCAACAACTCGTCATAAATCAATTACCACGTTGAGATTATTATTTGCAAGGAAAATACGGGCACTGTAATACACATAGATTCATTCGGCAATTTAAAAGGTTCCTTTCGTATTCTCGAATGGTAGGACCCAACGGTGTACCAGCCAGACCTTGGCTCGTGTTGATCCTAAAAAAAACGGGCTCGTGTCCTTCTGGTGGCATGCGTGGTACGCACATTAGGCAACCCCAACCAGTCGAGCCTACGCATTTCGAGTCGAAATATCTGGCGGCCAGAATTCCAGCCCTAGGAAATTCCCCTCATGTCCCCGGTCCATTATGACTACCGATGAACAATGGAGGGATGCTTTAGTAACTAGACAACGTTACCTACCGTGCCAAGCACGGTTCAATTCCCTCGGTCGCCGCTCGCCAAGGTCACCCGTCAACTGCATTGCCTAGTACTACTACTACTACACCAGGATGAGCACAGAATTGAGCCCGTTTGTTCGTGCCTAGTACTTGAGTTAATATATCAGGCAATGCACTGGTACGGAGGGATTATCCTTTTGCTCTGCATATATAACTTGTCTGAAGTCTAACTAAGCAAAATGTTTGACCAAATCCTTTGTTAAGAAATACAACAGAACAGATGTATGGCTTGAAAATTTATTGCATGATGCAGGTTATGATATTGTTTCGAATCCTGGATCTTAAATTTTAGAAAATCCAAAAGTGACCATAAATTCTTGAAACTGAGCATGGCCACGTGATATGGCACAAATATTACTTCGTAATTTTTTTCTTCAATTTGAGACAAGCTGCTTATGACAAGTTGCACAAATGAAGGGCCAAGGTATTTTGGAACAAAGACCTGTCACGTTAAGGCGAACGCTTTCACTATTGAAACCGTGGGCATTTACGTCCCGCCACGAGTCCCACTTCTCATCGGCATGTGCCGTCCGAGCAAGCGTGTGAGGCGACAGGAGGCGTGTGAGCAGACTGCTGCGCCGGCTGACAGGGAGGCGTGCGAGCAGACCGCTGTGCAGGCTCACCAGGAGGCGAGCCCTTTGACCAGGCTCCGCCGCCCACCTTCGTCCTAACTGCTCCCACTTTTAATGTCCCTGGCGCCGCAGTTTAACATCAACCCCGTACTACCCGGTATCGCTACAATCTTCTATCTTCCTCTCTGATTCTCCTGTCGTCTACCTCCAACCAACCTGACCTAAACGTATGCCATGCCGCATCACGATGGTCTGCCCTTAGTATTTCAGTTTCCTAAGGAAGACACCCAGCCGGAGTCTTAAGAACATAAGACGCTTTGGGACGAGCTTGAACTGGCCTTGCGGGAAGACGCCGCGCCTGTCCCCGCTCCCGTTCCGGCTCTCGTCGCCCCGATTGCGCCAGCGCCCATCCCCGTGGCATTGATGGGCTGGGAGCCGCACATTGTCGACGAGCTTGATCCCACGGGGATCCACGAGGTCCCCGCCGACTTTCTCGCGCCCGTGCACCTGCCAGCGCATGCGCCTGCGCGTGCATTGATGCGCACGCCCGTGTCGGTGCCCGTGCAAATGCCAGTGCATGCGCGTGCACTGACATGCGTGCCCGTGCCGGTGCCCATGCACATGAATGTCTCTGTCGTGCCGTTGAAAGCGCCTGTCCACGCGCGGGTGCCAGTGCCCCCCTCAGCGGCAAGGATGGCCGCCGTCGACCGCTTCCTTGCACCAACGCCAGTTGACTCGCTCCGAAGTCCAGAACATTTTTGCCTTCCTTGAAGCTAGGCCAACGTCTAGGAGTACGCCAACAACGGCGCAAGGCGCCGCCGTTGACGTCGGTCAGTGGCCCAACGACACACAGAGCACGGCAGAGGAGCCGCTTCCCACCGCAAGACGCCCCCGTCGCCGCCGCGTAATCTAAATTTGCCATGAAAAGCGTTTGGATTGCCTTGCTTAAAATCCAAACGTTTATCATTTCCGTTTATTTTAGATCGATCGTCGTATAATTTAAAGTCGGAGTCAGACTGAACAAAATCTATGGTTTGATCGATTGAATGTTTTGCTAGAGCGGTATCAAATTAAATATAAAATGTCATCAAGCCACATGTATTCCTTGTCATCCAACGACCTAGACTCCTTCAATGTCGAGCGCTCAAAACGTTTAGCGTGTAGTTAATTTCATGCCAAAAATAGTGCTAATCCCATAGTAACACGCAAATAATATCCTACTTAATATCCGCATGCACTTAATATACTTCCAAATTAGCGTGCATTGCACCTACACACTGACTAGTGCTGCTAGCACGTGAAACTGGTGCCGTAACTTGTGAACGCGTCCAGATATGGTCAACGGAAACATCGCCCACGAGTTCTTCGTGTTTGCCCGTGCGTCTAAACGCAAAATGGGAGGAGAGAGAGCACACATGGAACCCACCAGTAAGTGAAGGCGAATAGTACTAAAAATAATATTACATGTTATCAATTAAATAGGCTGTGGTAATATAAAACATTATGTGAACAAAGGGAGGTACAACAAACATTTCTGTTCTACGTATGTTGCCTATTGACGTGCGGCTTGAAGGCCCTGGTCGCATGTTCGATCCTCGTCCTTTATTTTTTAATTTGTATATGGGTCCAAATTTGTTTCATGACATGTGGGCCCCTCGGTGTGTAGTTTGTAGCACTTTAATTTGTGGGTTGAAATTTGTTCCATTCCAAGTGGACTATCGGTGTGTAGTGTTGTAGCTTATTTATAATAATTAAAGAGAACAACAGAGTTTTTTGCAATAATACCATGGTGCGACATTGAAGGCGAGAAAGGACGTGTGAGAGAGCGATGACCGAGCCAGAGGGAAATCAACTAGGGGAGTTGCGGGGGTTGCAACGGTGATTCGAGTAGTTCTGGGCCGAATGCTATGAAATTATAATCTAAACCGACCGGAAGAAATGCCTACACAAATTAATCCAAGGTTGGAGTGCCCCTCGCAATGTAAATAGCTCTGGCTTTGCGAGGGATGGAGAGGTAGCTTCAATGTGTGGAAGATACGGCGTGAGAAAGCGAGGTCAATCGAGAGACATATAGATAGAGAGACAAAGTGAGTGTGGTCCGACATTCATTGAACAAATATATATGCTCTGGAGAGATATTGTCCGACTGAGCTTTTGGCAAGGGTGAGGGCTATAAGATAGAGCTTGGGAGATGATCCAGTCACAGACGTGTAGATATATATTGTGCGTGGGAAGAAGCAAGGTCAATCGATCACATAGGGTCGTTGTGCGATCGAAAGAGTGAGACGGGTTGGAGAGAGTGACGTAGATAGACAATGTGCATGAGAGAGTATACAATGTGAATAAGTCGAATTTGGCTCAAACATGGTGATATATCGTTTTTGTCCGAGAAAGAGCGAGGTCAATCGAGACATACAAAGAGAGAGAGAGAGAGAGAGAGGGGGGAGAGAGAGTGTGTGTGGCCCGCCATGAGGTCGAAAGCATGGGGGGGCTTCGATGGACTGACCTAGATAGACAATCTGTGTGAGAGAGTATAGAGTGTGTCGATCGAGGCCCGAACAGGGAGATATATCATTTGTGTGTGGAAGAAAACGAGGTTAAACAAGACTCAGATAAAGAGAGCCAGATTGAGCGAGTGTGGCCCGCCGTGCGGAAGAAAGAGTGAGACAGTCTCGAGGGAGTGACCTAGATAGACAACGTGCGTGCGTGCGCACGAGAGGTTGGGGGGCTAGATAGGCAATGCATGTATTTAGCGCGAGAGGGTGAGAGGGAGAGGGAGAGAGCTTGGCATGGGGTGCAATGGCGGGTGTGTGAGATAAATACATTTCGTAACAGAGTGGAAAAGGGGGGTTGTGTAATTGATAGAGTTAGAGATCGAAACATCGAGATAAAGAATGGATGTGTGTTGGAAACCGGTAGCTTCCTAATGTGGTTAGGAGAGGAAGATTGACAGATACATGAAGTATGTAGCGTGTGTGCGGAGGGGGGGCTGAAAAACATTTGAATGTAGATAGTACGAGATTTAATATCGATGTTTCAATTCAGTGTACATTGTAAGATTTGAACTGAGGACCATGCATATGGGTAATTATTTCGAATTCGTGCCATACTAGGTTTTGAAAAGTTGATATTGACTTGATTTGTTGTGTTATTTTGTAGGTCATATGTTTGAATCCATCCAAAAGTTTTCTCACTACCATGGTGTTCATCATATACATATGAATTTGTATTAAAAAAGTAGCGTGGATACAGTGAAATGCGAAATCCACGTTAGAATTGGATATCGCTATGTGACACACACTCTAATTCAAATAACTAATTATGTGACACACACTCTAATCCACGTTAGCGTGGATACCGTTTCGATTTTTTTCCAATAACTCCTCATTAATTAATTTATAGCATCTCATTTCGAATGACTAATTATTGCAAGGAAAACGTGGGCATGGTAATACATACAGACTCGTTTGCAAATGAAAGAAGATTCATTTGCATTAAAAACTGTAGGCGCACCAGGCAGCCCAGGGTCATGTCGTGGTGGTCGCGTGTGTCGGACGGACGCTTAGCACCCAGCCACCCACCCCCTCCCTCCCTCCCCCCTCCCCCCCCCCCAAAAAATGGACGACGACAAAATAAGTTCGCGCTTCCATGTTTCGGATTGAAATATCTGGTGGCCCCAATTTCAGCCCTGCGAAATCTCCCTTCTCCACCGTCCCCTTTCGTGCCCAGATTGCTCAAATCCCTAATTTGCCGCCAACCTAAGCAAAGTTCGAATCGCCCCTCATCTCATCTCTTTGCCCACCTCTCTGCCGGACGACGACGACGAAGACGACAGTCGCGGTTCACCACCGCACCGGAGCACCCTCATCTATGCCCTCGTCCACCGCATCGGGTGGTCCACCGACAACATCGGCCGCCGAAACCGACGTGCCTCACAGACACCGACTTCCACCGCATCAGGTGCGCTTCACCGACACCGTCTCCCATCTCACCGGGGCTACTTCACCGAGCACATCGTCGCGCCTCCGCCCCCCGAGGCCGCTGGGGCTTCACCAACGGTCTCGTCCACCGCATCATAGCGCTCTGCTGCCACTCAAGATCTGCATCCGTGCGTGGCCAGCCAACGCGAGCGCATCATCCTCAACGGCTCTGAAGTGACCAGCACTCTAGCTAGGCGAGCATGCCCAAACGTCAGCCCGAATTAGGTATCCACACGTCACTCCCTTGTGCACTGTTCCGACGATGTTTGGATATCCTTTCACTGCTCTCTTAGCTTACACGCCTATCCAACTCTCACTTTAACTCTTATTTCTTCTGGAGATATCATCTGAAACAAGCAAATCCACTTTTTAGTGAAGCATGATGGCACTATGTGATCTGGTACACATCCTGCACACCCGTATAACCTTGTAAGTATCTGTCCTCCGGTACAACATCAAGGTCGATTCCTCTTATTTGATCAGCCATTCACCATGTCGAAAATGCAGAGGGGGATGCAAGGAGCACAAGGCCTGCACATCCAAGCAAGTGGTAACATGGACTTGTACATGGAACATCCCAAGTGCAAGCAGAGCTGAAGTGAGCCTGTACAACGAGCTAGCGTAAGTCCCTGCATTTCATTTAATTCATACTGGCATTCGTGTATGATTTGTGTGCAGTAGCAGATCCACGAATTGAAGTTACCAGGGGAACATTTAACTTAAAAAATACGAAGGCACTTGCACTCCGGAAATCAACATAACTGTAGAAATGTGAAGCTACATGCACTTTGAAAACCAGCTAATGATCCAAAGTAGTTTAGATTATAAACACTAAATGATGCAAGCACTAAAAAACACAAAATGCAACATGGTGTACAAGGACTACAAACATGGTCTGTACCTGCTTGAATTATTCGTTCTCTGGCTGAAAATATCAAAGTGTAATTGCACCTATAACCAGTGCGCAAACTGCATATCAATATATCTATCCTGCACAAGTATGCCAATAGTTACAAACAATAGATTAGAAAATTATTTATGCTGCGTTGTCATGATACGGGGACTTTCTGATAGATGGCCTCGACGTTTCCTCAAGCCATGAAAATGCACTATAATTTGCTTGTCATCAATGCCTACAAATCTCTGTGTCTCTCTCAACATAGCAGATCATCATTAGACATTTCAGGCTCAAGAACAACATGAGCTTGGATGTTTGCACCTGAAACTTGGTTAGATTCATCAGATTCAGTCAGTTCAGTATTGATTGGGGGAGTTGTAAAATAAGTAGAAATTTGTTTCATTTTCTCATAGATTCCCTACATACAAGCAGTTTTACAACACCATCAGGTTTAACTATTGGCCAGAAATTGAAGAGTTGAATTAGATATAATCAGGGATGTGATGTACCTACTCGTTGCGCATGCTACTCTTGCGAGCTGCGACTGTCCGTTTGCGCAAGCTCGATGCCATGCCCGTGCTGCCGCCGCTGCCTCCCACGCAAGCTACACCCAGGGTTGGATCTTCATCTTCTTGTCCTTCCGTTCGCTTGAAGCCCGGCGACCGCCCTCCAATGAAGGCGCAAGGAAGTGCTGTGTCGGTCTGTCCAGCGGTGGCTACGTTAGCAGCGAACCAGACTGGAGGCTGGAGCGGATGAATTGGGATTTTTCCTGCTGTCGATCGATATGGGAGGCGCTCGTTTGGGCCGCGAGCCTGCTATAGGGTCTGCCTTGCACTTATGTTATTGACCTATCCAAATTGAAACATTTTTCTTCATTTTTTACATTGCCTGCTCGCGCGTTGGGACGAACAAAACTAGCCTGGGCCAACCTGGATGACTCAAACTTGGTGCACACTTTCGAGCCACCCGAGGCCGCCACCCATACCAGCCCCTATGGTGCCGTCGCCCCTTTTTGCGTGTATGATAGGGGCAATGAAAAATATTCCAGTGGCGCTTTTGATTTACCCATAGAATGGTTGAATTGCTTGTTTCTATGAACTGAGTTCACCAATAATGTGAAGGATGCCAGTCTTTTCATCCTATTGTAGATTGCTTAGATCTCGGTATGCCAAAAGTAATCGCAAGAAATACACAGTAAAAGCCAGTGTGATGTGTGTGGCTACAACTAGTCTGACTACACGTCCTCATATAACATATCAAGGACGCACCATCTTACCAGATTAACCATTCGACTTACCAATGCAGTGTGGGAAGAAAGAAGTATTGGGACTGCGTATACAAGCAATTGATGCCATGGACTCCTTCGTACAACCATGTAAGCGAAAAAGAAGTTGTAGTGTGCTTGTACAAAGAACTAGCGTAAGTTCAGTTACCTGCTTCTCGGAATTTTAGTTAGCCACTTATTGCAAAATTGTTCAATTACGTTGCTTGGATTAATTTAGTTTCCTACTGATTTCATAATGCCACAGCCTGTTAATCCTATTATAGACTGCGCCTATCTATGTGTTTGATACTTACTGTTAAGAATTACATGTTTGCCTGAACTTAAATAGCTACTTGTTTGTTTAACTGCTTTGCTGCTGCAAGAACGGGTTACAATGATGTTAATAACTACTTTTCAGCATTGAATTGAAACTATTTAATTCCTTGTTTGTTTAACTGGTTTGCTGTTATAACTCCCAGTTGAGATGTTTCGCTAACTTCAACTTTTCTAAATCCAATCAGAACTTTACTGGCAAAACAGGTTAGCCCAAGATCAAAGAGCGAGGTCCCCATGAATGTTGTATCATCCCACAGAAGTGGCACCGGCCCAATCGTGCATTATGAACTGCCAACTGTTGATGCTCTAGAGTCTAAACTAGTGGTAGAAAGAGATTCTGCTTCTGCACTTAGATATGAACTTGACATGTTGAGGAAGCGAACAACACAATCAGTAGCAGTACTCAAGACAACCATTAAATATTTGGTGGATTTCAGAACGAAGCAAGCTGAGACTGACCACATTGTTAAGGTCCTGAAGGAAAAAAGGAAATTAAATTCCCACTTGGTAAATCATAGGTGAAATGTTATTTCCATCGTTGAATAAATTCAACCTTTGTGTTGTTTGTTCATGTAATCAATCAAACCATTTTTTTAGAGATCATGTAATAATTATTTTTTGTTTTTTGGTTTTTGGTTTGTAATTTTATTTGAGCACAAGTCTGTATTAATTGATAAGACTCGGAGACATTTCATTTTGATTGCTGTGCAAGACCTACAAATATACCAATCGGGCTAAATGTGCATTCAGCAATAATAGTAGTGTAGATGGACCATAAGTGGCACGCATCGGAAAGGGCCAAGATGCTGTAGTAGCTTGGCTAAAAAAAGGATGCTATTTTAGCAAAGAAAAGTACAGCGGTATATTAGTTCTGTACACTCTTGGTTGATTGACTCGGTATTTGATATTATGTATGTTAGTTCATATTATTGATCCATATACTCTATAAGTGTTTATATGTCTGTTAGTTCTGTACATTCTTGGTTGATTGACTCGGTATTTGCATCTTGATACATCGCTTGTGTGCATATCTAAATGGGAGTAAACATTATGCTGCATGTGACATTTGAGTTGGACATAAAGTGTTCCAAATATTCGAATTCACCTTAAACTGGATTCTAGCTTCTGAATTTGAGTATCGGCATCTGTAAACCATATTCATATATGATAGTGGAATACATCTTTGTCGTCCTTTTGAAGATATATAAAAACACATAGAATGATTTATAAAGATTCGTATAGGAATACAAAATGGATTCAAATTTAATTGCCAAGGTAAACGTGGATGCTTATTGTCCCAAAATTCGAAAGAAGCGGCAAAATGTCCACCCCCACGTCGGCTGCCCGAAGCCAAGTGTTTGGGAGATGGAAATTACTATCTACCCATTACACGGACAATCCATCGATCCGATTTCCACTTCTCTAAATAGGGGTAGGATAGTAACTTCAATTAGACGTGACACGACCGCCTCTGAGCCCATTCCAACACGGTGGGCGCCAAACATGGGCGGCAAAACACATTTGATTCAAGCTCGTTCGAAAGACATCTGTTTTTCCCTCCATTTCCCCATTAATACACGTTGGGCGGCAAAACAAACTCAACTCGGCTGAAATCGATGGAGGCAAATATTTTCAATAGGGGCAGGTTTGTAACTTCACTCAGAGGTGACACAACCGCCCTACCTGTCAGCCTCGTTCATACACCATGGGCGCCAACCATGGGCGCCAACCACCCTCTCCTCGCCCGAAATCCCTCTGGGCAAATATTGGCGAGATGCGAGATTACCGCCGTATCCCCAACCGAGGAGACATCCAAATTTTAAACGGGGGCTAAGTTCGTAACTTTCCCATATTTCAGACAGGCGTGTCCCAAAAACAGGGTTCCCGTACCTCTCCCTCCATTTTCCCATTCATACACCGTCCGCGCTAGAACACCATCCCCACACCAGCCTCCGCCCGCCACCCCATCCATCGCCGCCGTCCTCCACCACATCCATTGCCGCCGTCCTCCACCACATCCATCGCCACCGTCCTCCACCATGCCGGAGCGCCTACCAAGACCGTGTCGTCCACTGCTAGAGATGGACGTTTCTCATCCACGGCGACAGACCAAGAGCCTTGCATCACGTCCTCTCGCTTCATCGGTGCCGACGTCCTCTTTGCCGGGGCCGCTCACACGACCTTCTGTTCCACCGCAACGGGACTTATCCCCCGACGCACCCGTCTACCATCGCAGATCTGCTTCAACGCCACCAACAGAAATCGCACCCCCGATGCCTACACGGCGCCGCTGATAACCCACAAGTATAGGGGATCAATTGTAGCCTCTTTCAATAAGTAAGAGTGTCGAACCCAATGAGGAGCTAAAGGTAGAACAAATATTCCCTCAAGTTCTATCGACCACCGATACAACTCTACGCACGCTTGACGTTCGCTTTACCGGAAACAAGTATGAAACTAGAAGTACTTTGTAGGTGTTTTTGGGTAAGCTTGCAAGAAAGTAAAAAGCACGTAAATAAAGACTAGGGGCTGTTTAGATGAAGACACAACTAAATTATTTTTAGTAATGAGCTTGTTGTCACGAGAAAGTTATTTGTCCCTAGGCAATCGATAACTAGACCGGTAATCATTATTGCAATTTTATTTGAGGGAGAGGCATAAGCTAACATACTTTCTCTACTTGGATCATATGCACTTATGATTGGAACTCTAGCAAGCATCCGCAACTACTAAAGATCATTAAGGTAAAACCCAACCATAGCATTAAAGCATCAAGTCCCCTTTATTCCATACGCAAACAACCTACTTACTCGGGTCTGTGCTTCTGTCACTCACGCCACCCACTATAAGCAAATCATGAACATATTACAAATCCTACAGCGGGAATCCCTCACGCTTGCGCGACACGGAGAGCACCATAGGACAGCACCAATAATAAAACATACAACTCAAACCAATAACGATCATCAAATAGCCATTAGGACAAAACAGATCTATTCAAACATCATAGGATAGCCATACATCATTGGGAAATAATATATAGCATTCAGCACCATGTTTAAGTAGAGATTACAGTGGGTAAGAGAGAGGTTACACCACTACATAGAGGGGGAAGAGTTGGTGATGATGGCGGTGAAGTTGATGATGAAGATGGCGGTGATGATGATGGCCACGGCAGCGCTCCGGCGCCACCGGAAGCAAGGGGGAGAGAGCCCCCCTTCTTCTTCTTCTTCCTTGACCTCCTCCCTAGATGGGAGAAGGGTTTCCCCTCTGGTCCTTGGCTCCCATGGCGTGGGAGGGGCGACAGCCCCTCCGAGAATGGATCTATCTCTCTGTCTCTCTCTGGTTCTGCGTTCTCCTCTGGCTCTGTTTCACCGTTTTGTGTATATATAGAGATCCGTAACTCTGATTGGCCTGAAACCTTCGCCGTGATTTTTTTCCAAAAATTAGCTTTCTTGCGGCAAAAGAAGAGCGTCAACCGCATTACGGGTGGCTCATGAGGGTAGGGGGCGCGCCCCCTGCCTTGTGACCACCTCGGGCACCATCTCGCGTGGATTTTTCTTCCGGAAATTTCCAAATATTCCAAAAATAAGCTCTGTCCGTTTTTATCCCGTTTGGACTCCGTTTGATATGGATATTCTGCGAAACCAAAAACATGCAACAGACAGGAACTGGCACTGGGCACTGGATCAATATGTTAGTCCCAAAAATAGTATAAAAAGTTGCCAAAAAATATATGAAAGTTGAATAATATTGGCATGGAACAATCAAAAATTATAGATACGACGGAGATGTATCAGCATCCCCAAGCTTAATTCCTGCTCGTCCTCGAGTAGGTAAATGATAAAAAAGATAATTTTTGATGAGGAATGCTACCTAGCATAATCTTGATCATATGTCTAATCATGGCATGAATATTAAGACACGAGTGATTCAAAGCAATAGTCTATCCTTTGACATAAAAATAATAATACTTCAAGCATACCAACCAAGCAATTATGTCTTATTGAAATAACATAGCCAAACAAACCTCATCCCTACAAAATCATATAGTCTGGCTATGCTCCATCTTCACCACAAAAGCATTCACATCATGCACAACCTCGATGACAAGCCAAGCAATTGTTTCATACTTTTGACGTTCTCAAACCTTTTCAACTTTCACGCAATACATGAGCATGAGCCATGGACATAGCACTATAGGTGGAATAGAATATGATGATGGGGGTTATGTGGAGAAAACAAAAAAGGAGAAAGTCTCACATCAACTAGGTGTATCAACGGGCTATGGAGATGCCCATCAATAGATATCAATGTGAGGACTAGGGATTGCCATGCAACGGATGCACTAGAGCTATAAGTATATGAAAGCTCAAACTAAAACTAAGTGGGTGTGCATCCAACTTGCTT
The DNA here is from genome assembly GCA_032464435.1 of Aegilops umbellulata. Classification (NCBI taxonomy): domain Eukaryota; kingdom Viridiplantae; phylum Streptophyta; class Magnoliopsida; order Poales; family Poaceae; genus Aegilops; species Aegilops umbellulata. The sequence continues at coordinate 509,596,183 of CP136055.1, forward strand.
GCTCATGAAGACCTAGGGCATTTGAGGAAGCCCATCGTTGGAATATACAAGCCAAGTTCTATAATGAAAATTCCCACTAGTATATATGAAGAACATGGTGCTACTTTGAAGCACAAGTGTGGTAAAAGGATAGTAACATTGCCCCTTCTCTCTTTTTCTCTCATTTTTTTATTTTTTTGGTGGGCTTCTTTGGCCTCTTTTTTTTATTTGGGCTTCTTTGGCCTCTTTTATTTTTTGGTAAAGTCTGGAGTCTCATCCCGACTTGTGGGGGAATCATAGTCTCCATCATCCTTTCCTCACTGGGGTAATGCTCTAATAATGATGATCATCACACTTTATTTACTTACAACTCAATATTACAACTCGATACTAGAACAAAGATATGACTCTATATGAATGCCTCCGGCGGTGTACCGGGATGTGCAATGATCTAGCGTAGCAATGGCATCAAAAACCAGACAAGCCATGAAAACATCATGATAGCTATATTACGATCATGCAAAGCAATATGACAATGAATGCTCAAGTCATGTATATGATGATGATGGAAGTTGCATGGCAATATATCTCGGAATGGCTATGGAAATGCCATGATAGGTAGGTATGGTGGCTGTTTTGAGGAAGATATAATGAGGCTTATGTGTGACAGAGCGTATCGTACCACGGGGTTTGGATGCACCGGCGAAGTTTGCACAAACTCTCGAGGTGAGAAAGGGCAATGCACGGTACCGAAGAGGCTAGCAATGATGGAAGGGTGAGAGTGCATATAATCCATGGACTCAACATTAGTCATAAAGAACTCACATACTTATTGCAAAAATCTAGTATTCATCGAAACAAAGTACTACGCTCATGCTCCTAGGGGGATAGATTGGTAGGAAAAGACCATCGCTCGTCCCCGACCACCACTCATAAGGAAGACAATCAATAAACACCTCATGCTCCGACTTCGTTACATAACGGTTCACCATACGTGCATGCTACAGGACTTGCAAACCTCAACACAAGTATTTCTCAATTTCACAATTACTCGACTAGCATGACTCTAATATGACCACCTTTATATCGCAAAACTATTGCAAGGAATCAGACATATCATATTCAGCGATCTACAAGTTTATGTAGGATTTTATGACTAACCATGTGAATGACCAGTTCCTGTCATCTCTCTAAATAGATATAAGTGAAGCAAGAGAGTTTAATTCTTTCTACAAAAGATATGCCCGTGCTCTAACAAATATAAGTGAAGCAAAAGAGCATTCTACAAATGGCGGTTGTCTAAGTGAAGAGAAACAGGCAATCCAAACTTCAAATGATATAAGTGAAGCACATGAAGCATTCTATCAAGCCATACTCAAAAGATATAAGTGAAGTGCAAAGAGCATTCTATAAATCAACCAAGGACTATCTCATACCATCATGGTGCATAAAAGAAAAGTGAAAACCTAAATGCAAAAGACGCTCCAAGATTTGCACATATCACATGAATGAAACGAATCCGAAAACATACCGATATTTGTTGAAGAATAGGGGATGCCTTCCCAGCATCCCCAATCTTAGACGCTTGAGTCTCCTTGAATATTTACTTGGGGTGCCTCGGGCATCCCCAAGCTTGAGCTCTTGCCTCTCTTCCTTCTTCTCACGTCGAAACCTTCTCAATCATCGAACACTTCATCCACACAAAACTTCAATAGAAAACTCGGTAAGATCCGTTAGTATAATAAAGCAAATCACTACTCTAAGTACTGTTGCAAACCAATTCATATTTTGTTTTTGCATTGTGTCTACTATAATATAACTTTTTCATGGCTTAATCCACTGATATAAATTGATAGTTTCATTAAAACAAGCAAACTATGCATCAAAAACAGAATCTGTCTAAAACAGATCAGTCTGTAATAATATGAACATTCACCATACTTCTGATACTTGAAAAATTCTGCCACAATTAGGAAAAGTAAAATATTTGTACAGCAAGACAGTGCAAAAATAATCAGAACCATTTGACGTTCCAGTAAAAAATTAAAATTCACGCACTACAGCCAAAGTTTCTGTCCTGCACCGTACAAACCAACAAACATCGTAAACATCCTGAAGGCAAACCTTGGCACATTATTTTTATAATACAAGGGAATTGTACAAGGGGATAATTATTTTTGTTGAAAAGTTTCTGTAATTAAGATTCACAAAGTTGTCGTGAGTATGAAGAAAGTTCAAGGCTAGCTCCCACTTCAACAATGCTCGCCTTTCTCACTTTCACTTTTCTTTTTGAAAAAGTTTTGGGTTCCCCTCTTTATTTTTGTTGTTTTTAAACTATATGAAAGCACTCAACAGAAATAAATGACTCTCTAAAACTTCCGGGTTGTCTCCCTGGCAGCGCTTTCTTTAAAGCCATTAAGCTAGGCATATAGTGCTCAAGTAGTGAATCCACCCGAATCCCAAGGTATATCAAAGCCAATTTTAATTAGCAATGATTTGTAATTTAGTAGTGAGCACAAAGTAACATATATCATGTAATGACGAAGTCTAACTCTCTTCCTATGCATCGGTATGTCATAAAAGAACAATTCATGCACACCTAGTAAAGGCCAATGCATAGTATAAACAGTTTCTTGCAATTTTATCGTGTTGGAAACATAGAGAGGTGGAGATATAGTTCCTCTCTCATAATAATTGCAAGTAGGAGCAGCAAGCACATGCATATTATATCTATCAAAATCATCATGTGCAACGGTATAAGGCAACCCAATAATATAATCCTTAATAAGGGCAAACTTCTCCGATATAGTATATTCGGGAGAAATCAAAAAGATAATAGGACTATCATGTGTGGGTGTAATAGCAACAATTTCATGTTTAACATAAGGAACTATAGCAAGTTCATCTCCATAAGCATAATTCATATAGGCATCCTGGCCACAAGCATAGCAAGCATCATCAAAAAGGGATATTTCAAAAGAGTCAAATGGATCATAATTGTCATCATAGCAATCATCCTTCGGTAAGCACGAAGGGGAATTAAACAATGTATAAGTCAGAGGGTTACTCTCATTATAAGGTGGGCACGGGTGATCAATCCGCTCTTCCTCCTTTTGTTCTTCGCTCTCCTCCTCATCTTTTTCATCCAATGAGCTCACAGTTTCATCAATTTCTTCTTCCATAGACTCCTGCAAAATATTAGTCTCTTCTTGGACAGCGGAGACTTCCACAATGAATGCATTAATATAGTAATTGTATTCATAATTTTCATAGCAATATCTAAGTATAGCAAGATTTTTAGGCCTATAAACACCATCATCATCAGAAGCTTCATACTTTTCAAACAAAGATTCAATTTCATAAGCAGCCTTAAAAGCAACAAATTCTTCTATTTGTTCAACATCATAATAATCATATATACCATTAGCATAAGAAGCTAAGGTTTCATTATCATTAAATTTGCATGAAAAGGGAAGGTGTGGAGCCTTCATCCTAGAGTAACAAGTAATATCATATCTCAAGCATAGATCCCGGGCATACCAACACAACCAAATAAATTGATCCCATAATAGTTTCCCTTTTTGTGTCAAGCGATAATCCCTAAAGTATTCATGTTGATCCAACGTGTCTCTCATTATAAAGATGAATGGGGTTTTCTCAGGATTATCAAAGTAGTACATAATATCTTTCACATAATGAGAATCGAGGGTTTTAGGAGTTACCCCATCTCAATGAGTAGCACGTACACCTAATTTTTTTTGGTATTTCGTGTTCCATATCCATAACTAAAGATAAAGAACAACTAAGAACAGCAAATAAAAATTACTTAGTGATAAAGCAAACAAGCACACACGAGAATATTCACCCCACGCTATTGCTCCCCGGCAACGGCGCCAGAAAAAGGTCTTGATAACCCACAAGTATAGGGGATCAATTGTAGCCTCTTTCGATAAGTAAGAGTGTCGAACCCAACGAGGAGCTAAAGGTAGAACAAATATTCCCTCAAGTTCTATCGACCACCGATACAACTCTACGCACGCTTGACGTTCGCTTTACCGGAAACAAGTATGAAACTAGAAGTACTTTGTAGGTGTTTTTGGGTAAGCTTGCAAGAAAGTAAAAAGCACGTAAATAAAGACTAGGGGCTGTTTAGATGAAGACACAACTAAATTAGTTTCAGTAAAGAGCTTGTTGTCACGAGAAAGTTATTTGTCCCTAGGCAATCGATAACTAGACCGGTAATCATTATTGCAATTTTATTTGAGGGAGAGGAATAAGCTAACATACTTTCTCTACTTGGATCATATGCACTTATGATTGGAACTCTAGCAAGCATCCGCAACTACTAAAGATCATTAAGGTAAAACCCAACCATAGCATTAAAGCATCAAGTCCCCTTTATTCCATACGCAAACAACCTACTTACTCGGGTCTGTGCTTCTGTCACTCACGCCACCCACTATAAGCAAATCATGAACATATTGCAAACCCTACAGCGGGAATCCCTCACGCTTGCGCGACACGGAGAGCACCATAGGACAGCACCAACAATAATAGAACATAGATATAATGGTGATAACATAAATGGTCAGATCTGAAATCATGGCACCCAGGCCTAAAGTAACAAGCATTAAGCCTGGCAAAGTCATAGCAACATCAATCTCAGAACATAATGGATACTAGGGTCAAGGAAATATGCCCTAGAGGCAATAATAAATTTGTTATTTATATTTCCTTATATCATGATAAATGTTTATTATTCATGATAGAATTGTATTAACCGGAAACTTAGTACATGTGTGAATACATAGACAAACAGAGTGTCACTAGTATGCCTCTACTTGACTAGCTCGTTAATCAAAGATGGTTAAGTTTCCTAGCCATAGACATGAGTTGTCATTTGATGAACGGGATCACATCATTAGAGAATGACGTGATTGACTTGACCCATTCTGTTAGCTTATCACTTGATCGTTTAGTATGTTGCTATTGCTTTCTTTATGACTTATACATGTTCCTACGACTATGAGATTATGCAACTCCCGAATGCCGGAGGAACACTTTGTGTGCTACCAAATGTCACAACGTAACTGGGTGATTATAAAGGTGCTCTACAGGTGTCTCTGATGGTGTTTGTTCAGTTGGCATAGATCGAGATTAGGATTTTTCACTCCAATTATCGGAGAGGTATCTCTGGGCCCTCTCGGTAATGCACATCACTATAATCCTTGCAAGCAATGTGACTAATGAGCTAGTTGCGGGATGATGCATTACGGAACAAGTAAAGAGACTTGCCGGTAACGAGATTGAACTAGTTATTGAGATACCGACGATCGAATCTCGGGCAAGTAACATAACGATGACAAAGGGAACAACATATGTTGTTATGTGGTTTGACCGATAAAGATCTTCGTAGAATATGTAGGAACCTATATGAGCATCCAGGTTCTGCTATTGGTTATAGACCGGAGATGAGTCTCGGTCATGTCTACATAGTTCTCGAACCCGTAGGGTCCGCACGCTTAACGTTCGGTGACGATCGGTATTATGAGTTTATGTGGTTTGATGTACCGAAGGTAGTTCGGAGCCCCGGATATGATCACAGACATGACGAGGAGTCTCAAAATGGTTGAGACATAAAGATTAATTTATTGGACGACTATATTTGGACGTCGGAATGGTTCCCAGTGAGTTCGGGCCTATACCGGAGCACTAGGAGGTTACCGGAACCCCCCGGGAGGTATATCGGCCTTATTGGGCCATAGTGGGAGAGAGGAGAAGGGAGCAAAGGAGGGGGCGCCTGTTGGGGAACGTTGCAGAAAATTAAAAATTTTCCTACGGTTTCACCAAGATCCATCTATGAGTTCATCTAAGCAACGAGTCATGGGAGAGAGATTGCATCTACATACCACTTTGTAGATCGCGAGCGGAAGCGTTCAACGAACGGGGATGAGGTAGTCGTACACGACGTGATCCAAATCACCGGAGATCCTAGCACCGAACGGACGGCACCTCCGCGTTCAACACACGTACAGTCAGCGTAACGTATCCTTCTTCTTGATCCAGCAAGGCAAAGGAGAGGTTGGGGAAGATGGCTCCAGCAGCAGCACGACGGCGTGGTGATGGTGGAGCTACAGTACTCCGGCAGGGCTTCGCCGAGCTCTACGGAGGAGGAGGAGGTGTTGGAGAGGGAGAGGGAGGCGCCAAGGACCAGGGTGCGGCTGCCCCCTCCCCTCCCCCCTTTATATAGCCCCCTAGGGGGGGCGCCGGCCCTAGGAGATGCAATCTCCTAGGGGGGCGGCGGCCAAGGGGTGGGGGGCTTGCCCCCCAAGCAAGGGGGCGCCCCCCCTTTAGGGTTTCCCCACCCTAGGCGCATGGGCCTCTTGGGGCTGGTTCCCCTTGGCCCATGTAGGCCAAGGCGCACCCTCTAGAGCCCATGTGGCCCCCCGAGGCAGGTGGCCCCACCTGGTGGACCCCCCGGGACCCTCCGGTGGTCCCGGTACAATACCGATAACCCCGAAACTTGTCCCGATGGCCAAAACAGCACTTCCTATATATAATTCTTTACCTCCAGACCATTCCGAAACTCCTCGTGACGTCCAGGATCTCATTCGGGACTCCGAACAACATTCGGGTTACTGCATATACATATCTTCACAACCCTAGTGTCACCGAACCTTAAGTGTGTAGACCCTACGGGTTCGGGAGACATGCAGACATGACCGAGACGGCTCTTGGGCAATAACCAACAGCGGGATATGCATACCCATGTTGGCTCCCACATGCTCCACGATGATCTCATCGGATGAACCACGATGTCGAGGATTCAATTAATCCCGTATACGATTCCCTTTGTCAATCGGTATTTTACTTGCCCGAGATTCGATCGTCGGTATCCCAATACCTCGTTCAATCTCGTTACCGGCAAGTCACTTTACTCGTACCGTAATGCATGATCCCGTGATCAAACACTTTGATCACATTGAGCTCATTATGATGATGCATTACCGAGAGGGCCCGGTGATACCTCTCCGTCAAGCGGAGTGACAAATCCCAGTCTCGATCCGTGTCAACCCAACAGATACTTTCGGAGATACCCGTAGTATACCTTTATAGTCACCCAGTTACATTGTGACGTTTGGCACACCCAAAGCACTCCTACGGTATCCGGAAGTTACACGATCTCATGGTCTAAGGAAAGGATACTTGACATTGGAAAACTCTAGCAAACGAACTGTGCGATCTTATGCTAAGTTTATGATTGGGTCTCGTCCATCACATCATTGTGATCTCGTTATCAATGACATCCAATGCCCATAGTCAGGAAACCATGACTATCTATCCATCAACGAGCTAGTCAACTAGAGGCTTACTAGGGACACGTTGTTGTCTGTTATTCACACATGTATTACGATTTCCGGATAACACAATTATAGCACGAATAAAGACAATTATCATGAACAAGGAAATATAATAATAATGCTTTTATTATTGCCTCTAGGGCATATTTCCAACAGTCTCCCACTTGCACTAGAGTCAATAATCTAGTTACATTGTGATGAATCGAACACCCATAGAGTTCTGGTGCTGATCATGTTTTGCCTTAGGGAGAGGTTTAGTCAACGGATCTGCGACATTCAGATCCGTGTGCACTTTACAAATTTCTATGTCTCCATCTTGAACATTTTCACGAATGGAGTTGAAGCGACGCTTGATGTGCCTGGTCTTCTTGTGAAACCTGGGCTCCTTGGCAAGTGCAATAGCTCCAGTGTTGTCACAGAAGAGTTTGATTGGCCCCGACGCATTGGGTATGACTCCGAGGTCGGTGATGAAATCCTTCACCCAAATTGCTTCATGTGCTGCCTCCAAGGCTGCCATGTACTCCGCTTCACATGTAGATCCCGCCACGACGCTCTGCTTGCAACTGCACCAGCTTACTGCCCCACCATTCAAAATATACACGTATTCGGTTTGTGACTTAGAGTCATCCAGATCTATGTCGAAGCTAGCGTCGACGTAACCCTTTACGACGAGCTCTTCGTCACCTCCATAAACAAGAAACATTTCCTTAGTCCTTTTCAGGTACTTCAGGATATTCTTGACCGCTGTCCAGTGTTCCTTGCCGGGATTACTTTGGTACCTTCCTACCAAACTTACGGCAAGGTTTACATCAGGTCTGGTACACAGCATGGCATACATAATAGACCCTATGGCTGAGGCATAGGGGATGACACTCATCTCTTCTATATCTTCGGCCGTGGTCGGACATTGAGCTGAGCTCAATTTCACACCTTATAACACAGGTAAGAACCCCTTCTTAGATTGATCCATATTGAACTTCTTCAATATCTTATCAAGGTATGTGCTTTGTGAAAGACCTATGGGGCGTCTTGATCTATCTCTATAGATCTTGATGCCTAATATATAAGCAGCTTCTCCAAGGTCCTTCATTGAAAAACTTTTATTCAAGTAGGCCTTAATGCTGTCCAAGAGTTCTATATCATTTCCCATCAAAAGTATGTCATCTACATATAGTATGAGAAATGCTACAGAGCTCCCACTCACTTTCTTGTAAACGCAGGCTTCTCCATAAGTCTGCGTAAACCCAAACGCTTTGATCATCCCATCAAAGCAAATGTTCCAACTCCGAGATGCTTGCACCAGCCCATAAATCGAGCGTTGGAGCTTGCACACCTTGTCAGCATTCTTAGGATCGACAAAACCTTCCGGCTGCATCATATACAATTCTTCCTTAAGGAAACCATTAAGGAATGCCGTTTTGACGTCCATTTGCCATATTTCATAATCGTAGAATGCGGCAATTGCTAACATGATTCGGATGGACTTCAGCTTCGCTACCGGTGAGAAAGTCTCATCGTAGTCAATTCCTTGAACTTGTCGATAACCCTTAGCGACAAGCCGAGCTTTATAGATGGTCACATTACCATCCGCGGCTGTCTTCTTCTTAAAGATCCACTTATTTTCTATGGCTCGCCGCTCTACGGGCAAGTCAGTCAAAGTCCATACTTCGTTTTCATACATGGATCCTATCTCGGATTTCATGGCTTCTAGCCATTTGTCGGAATCCGGGCCCGCCATTGCTTCCTCATAGTTCGAAGGTTCACCGTTGTCTAACAACATGATTTCCAAGACAGGGTTGCCGTACCACTCTGGTGCGGAACGTGTCCTTGTGGACCTACGAATTTCAGTAGGAGCTTGATTGGAAGTATCTTGATCATCATCATTAATTTCCTCTCTAGTCGGTGCAGGCACCTCAGGAACGTTTTCTTGAGTTTCGCCATTTTCCGGTTCAAGAGGTAACACTTCATCAAGTTCTACTTTCCTCCCACTTACTTCTTTCGAGAAAAACTCCTTCTCTAGAAAGGATCCATTCTTGGCAACAAAGATCTTGCCTTCGGATCTGAGGTAGAAGGTATACCCAATAGTTTCTTTAGGGTATCCTATGAAGACGCATTTTTCCGACTTGGGTTCGAGCTTTTCAGGTTGAAGTTTCTTGACATAAGCATCGCATCCCCAAACTTTTAGAAACGACAGCTTACGTTTCTTCCCAAACCATAATTCATACGGTGTCATCTCAACGGATTTCGACGGAGCCCTATTTAAAGTGAATGCAGCAGTCTCTAAAGCATAGCCCCAAAAAGATAGCGGTAAATCGGTAAGAGACATCATAGATCGCACCATATCTAATAGAGTGCGATTACGACGTTCGGACACACCATTACGCTGAGGTGTTCCAGGCGGCGTGAGTTGTGAAACTATTCCACATTTTCTTAAGTGTGTGCCAAATTCGTGACTCAAGTATTCTCCTCCATGATCTGATCGTAGAAACTTGATTTTTCTGTCACGTTGATTTTCAACCTCACTCTGAAATTCCTTGAACTTTTCAAAGGTCTCAGACTTGTGTTTCATTAAGTAGATATACCCATATCTACTCAAGTCATCAGTGAGGGTGAGAACATAACGATAGCCACCGCGATCCTCAACACTCATTGGACCGCACACATCGGTATGTATGATTTCCAATAAGTTGGTTGCTCGCTCCATTGTTCCTGAGAACGGAGTCTTGGTCATTTTACCCATGAGGCATGGTTCGTACGTGTCAAATGATTCATAATCAAGAGACTCTAAAAGTCCATCTGCATGGAGCTTCTTCATGCGTTTGACACCTATGTGACCAAGGCGGCAGTGCCACAAATATGTGGGACTATTGTTATCAACTTTAACTCTTTTGGTATTCACACTATGAATATGTGTATCATCACGTACGAGATTCATTAAGAATAAACCATTAACCATCGGAGCATGACCATAAAACATATCTCTCATATAAATAGAACAACCATTATTCTCGGATTTAAATGAGTAGCCATCTCGAATTAAACGAGATCCAGACACAATGTTCATGCTCAAACTTGGCACTAAATAAAAATTATTGAGGTTTAAAACTAATCCCGTAGGTAAATGTAGAGGTAGCGTGCCGACGGCGATCACATCGACCTTGGAACCATTCTCGACGCGCATCGTCACCTCGTCCTTCGCCAGTCTCCGTTTATTCCGCAGCTCCTGCTTTGAGTTACAAATGTGAGCAACTGCACCGGTATCAAATACCCAAGAGCTACTACGAGTACTGGTAAGGTACACATCAATTACATGTATATCACATATACCTTTTGTTTTGCCGGCCTTCTTGTCCGCTAAGTATTTGGGGCAGTTCCGCTTCCAGTGACCACTTCCCTTGCAATAAAAACACTCAGTCTCGGGCTTGGGTCCATTCTTTGGCTTCTTCCCGGCAACTTGCTTACCGGGCGCGGCAACTTCCTTGCCGTCCTTCTTGAAGTTCTTTTTACCCTTGCCCTTCTTGAACTTAGTGGTTTTATTCACCATCAACACTTGATGTTCCTTCTTGATTTCTACCTCTGCTGATTTCAGCATAGCATATACCTTAGGAATGGTCTTTACCATCCCCTGCATGTTGTAGTTCATCACAAAGCTCTTGTAGCTAGGTGGAAGTGACTGGAGGATTCTGTCAATGACCGCTTCATCCGGGAGATTAACTTCCAGCTGAGTCAAGCGGTTGTGCAACCCAGACATCTTGAGTATGTGTTCACTGACAGAGCTATTTTCCTCCATTTTACAGCTAAAGAATTTGTCGGAGACTTCATATCTCTCGACCCGGGCATGAGCTTGGAAAACCATTTTCAGCTCTTCGAACATCTCATATGCTCCATGTCTCTCAAAACGCTTTTGGAGCCCCGGTTCTAAGCTGTAAAGCATGCCGCACTGAATGAGGGAGTAATCATCGGAACGTGACTGCCAAGCGTTCATAACGTCTTGTTCTGCAGGGAGAACATGTGCGTCACCCAGCGGTGCTCGTAGGACATAATCTTTCTTGGCAGCTATGAGGATGATCCTCAGGTTCCGGACCCAGTCCGTATAGTTGCTGCCATCGTCTTTCAGCTTGGTTTTCTCTAGGAACGCGTTGAAGTTGAGGACTACGTTGGCCATTTGATCTACAAGACATATTGTAAATATTTTAGACTAAGTTCATGATAATAAAGTTCATCTAATCAAATTATTTAATGAACTCCCACTTAGATAGACATCCCTCTTCTAGTCATCTAAGTATAACATGATCCGAGTCAACTAGGCCGTGTCCGATCATCACGTGAGACGGACTAGTCAACATCGGTGAACATCTTCATGTTGATCGTATCTTCTATACGACTCATGCTCGACCTTTCGGTCTTCTGTGTTCCGAGGCCATGTCTGTACATGCTAGGCTCGTCAAGTCAACCTAAGTGTTTGCATGTGTAAATCTGTCTTACACCCGTTGTATGTGAACGTTAGAATCTATCACACCCGATCATCACGTGGTGCTTCAAAACAACGAACTGTCGCAACGGTGCACAGTTAGGGGGGACACTTCTTGAAATTATTATGAGGGGTCATCTTATTTACTACCGTCGTTCTAAGTAAACAAGATGCAAAACATGATAAACATCACATGCAATCAAATAATAAATGTGACATGATATGGCCAATATCACATAGCTCCTTTGATCTCCATCTTGGGGCTCCATGATCATCTTGTCACCGGCTTGACACCATGATCTCCATCATCATGATCTCCATCATCGTGTCTCCATGAAGTTGCTCGCCAACTATTACTTCTACTACTATGGCTAACGCGTTTAGCAATAAAGTAAAGTAATTTACATGGCGTTTCTCAATGACACGCAGGTCATACAAAAATAAAGACAACTCCTATGGCTCCTGCCGGTTGTCATACTCATCGACATGCAAGTCCTGATTCCTATTACAATAGCATGAACATCTCATACATCACATATAGATCATTCATCATTCATCACAAATTTGGCCATATCATCACAATGCACTTGCTGCAAAAACAAGTTAGACGTCCTCTAATTGTTGTTGCAAGTTTTACGTGGCTGAATTAGGGTTCTAGCAAGAACGTTTTCTTACCTACGTGAAAGCCACAATGTGATTTGTCAACTTCTATTTACCCTTCATAAGGACCCTTTTCATCGAATCCGCTCCAACTAAAGTGGGAGAGACAGACACCCGCCGGCCACCTTATGCAACTAGTGCATGTTAGTCGGTGGAACCGGTCTCACGTAAGCGTACGTTTAAGGTTGGTCCGGGCCGCTTCATCCCACAATACCGCCGAAGCAAGATAAGACTAGTAGCGGCAAGAAAGTTGACAACATCTACGCCCACAACAAATTGTGTTCTACTCGTGCAATAGAGAACTATGCATAGACCTAGCTCATGATGCCACTGTTGGGGAACGTTGCAAAAAATTAAAATTTTTCCTACGGTTTCACCAAGATCCATCTATGAGTTCATCTAAGCAACGAGTCATGGGAGAGAGATTGCATCTACATACCACTTTGTAGATCACGAGCGGAAGCGTCCAACGAACGGGGATGAGGTAGTCGTACACGACGTGATCCAAATCACCGGAGATCCTAGCACCGAACGGATGGCACCTCCGCGTTCAACACACGTACAGTCAGCGTAACGTCTCCTTCTTCTTGATCCAGCAAGGCAAAGGAGAGGTTGGGGAAGATGGCTCCAGCAGCAGCACGACGGCGTGGTGATGGTGGAGCTACAGTACTCCAGCAGGGCTTCGCCGAGCTCTACGGAGGAGGAGGAGGTGTTGGAGAGGGAGAGGGAGGCGCCAAGGACCAGGGTGCGGCTGCCCCCTCCCCTCCCCCTTTATATAGCCCCCTAGGGGGGGCGCCGGCCCTAGGAGATGCAATCTCCTAGGGGGGTGGCGGCCAAGGGGTGGGGGGCTTGCCCCCCAAGCAAGGGGCGCCCCCCCCCTTTAGGGTTTCCCCACCCTAGGCGCATGGGCCTCTTGGGGCTGGTTCCCCTTGGCCCATGTAGGCCAAGGCGCACCCCCTAGAGCCCATGTGGCCCCCCGAGGCAGGTGGCCCCACCCGGTGGACCCCCCGGGACCCTCCGGTGGTCCCGGTACAATACCGATAACCCCGAAACTTGTCCCGATGGCCAAAACAGCACTTCCTATATATAATTCTTTACCTCCGGACCATTCCGAAACTCCTCGTGACGTCCAGGATCTCATCCGGGACTCCGAACAACATTCGGGTTACTGCATATACATATCTTCACAACCCTAGCGTCACCGAACCTTAAGTGTGTAGACCCTACGGGTTCGGGAGACATGCAGACATGACCGAGACAGCTCTCGGGCAATAACCAACAGCGGGATCTGGATACCCATGTTGGCTCCCACATGCTCCACGATGATCTCATCAGATGAACCACGATGTCGAGGATTCAATTAATCCCGTATACGATTCCCTTTGTCAATCGGTATTTTACTTGCCCGAGATTCGATCGTCGGTATCCCAATACCTCGTTCAATCTCGTTACCGGCAAGTCACTTTACTCGTACCATAATGCATGATCCCGTGATCAAACACTTTGATCACATTGAGCTCATTATGATGATGCATTACCGAGAGGGCCCGGTGATACCTCTCCGTCAAGCGGAGTGACAAATCCCAGTCTCGATCCGTGTCAACCCAACAGATACTTTCGGAGATACCCGTAGTATACCTTTATAGTCACCCAGTTACGTTGTGACGTTTGGCACACCCAAAGCACACCTACGGTATCCGGAAGTTACACGATCTCATGGTCTAAGGAAAGGATACTTGACATTGGAAAACTCTAGCAAACGAACTATGTGATCTTATGCTATGTTTAGGATTGGGTCTCATCCATCACATCATTCTCCTAATGATGTGATCTCATTATCAATGACATCCAATGCCCATAGTCAGGAAACCATGACTATCTATCGATCAACGAGCTAATCAACTAGAGGCTTACTAGGGACACGTTGTTGTCTGTTATTCACACATGTATTACGATTTCCGGATAACACAATTATAGCACGAATAAAGACAATTATCATGAACAAGGAAATATAATAATAATGCTTTTATTATTGCCTCTAGGGCATATTTCCAACAGCGCCCCCCCCCAAGTCCAATCCGAATTGGGAGGGGGGGCCGAGCCCCCTTTCCTTCCTCCTTCCTCCCCCTTCCTTCCACTCCTAGTACAACTAGGGAACGGGGGGTCCTACTCCCGGTGGCAGTAGGACTCCCCATGGGGCGCACCATAGGAGGGCCGGCCCTCCCCCTCTTCCACTCCTTTATATACGGGGGAGGGGGCACCCCATAGACACACAAGTTGATCATTGATCTCTTAGCCGTGTGCGGTGCCCCCCTCCACCATAATCCACCTCGGTCGTATCGTCGTAGTGCTTAGGCGAAGCCTTGTGCCGGTAGCTTCATCATCACCGTCATCACGCCACGTGCTGATGAAGCTCATCCTCGACACTCTACTGGATTGTGAGCTCATGGGCCATCACCGAGTCGAACGTGTGCAGATCACGGAGGTGCCGTACCTTCGGTGCTAGGATCGGTCGATCGTGAAGACGTACGACTACATCAAAAGTGTTGTCAGAACGCTTCTGCGAACGGTCTACAAGGGTATGTAGAAAACACTCTCCCCTCTCGTTGCTATGCATCACCATGATCTTGCGTGTGCGTAGATTCTTTTTTTAAATTACTACGTTCCCCAACAGTGGCATTAGAGCCAGGTTTATGCGTAGATGTTATATGCACGAGTAGAACACAAGTGAGTTGTGGGCGATAATAGTCATACTGCTTACCAGCATGTCATACTTTGATTCGGCGGTATTGTTGGATGAAGCGGCCCGGACCGACATTACACGTACGCTTACGCGAGACTGGTTCTACCGACGTGCTTCGCACACAGGAGGCTGGCGGGTGTCAGTTTCTCCAACTTTAGTTGAATCGAGTGTGGCTATGCCCAGTCCTTGTTGAAGGTTAAATAAGCACATACTTGATGAAAAATCGTTGTGGTTTTGATGCGTAGGTAAGAACGGCTCTTACTCAAGCCCATAGCAGCCACGTAAAACTTGCAACAATAAAGTAGAGGACGTCTAACTTGTTTTTGCAGGGCATGTTGTGATGTGATATGGTCAAGACATGATGCTAAATTTTATTGTATGAGATGATCATGTTTTGTAACAGAGTTATTGGCAACTGGCAGGAGCTGTATGGTTGTCCCTTTATTGTATGCAATGCAATTGCCCTGTAATTTTTTTTTACTTTATCACTAAACGGTAGCAATAGTCGTAGAAACAATAGTTGGCGAGACGACAATGATGCTACGATGGAGATAAAGGTGTCGCACCGGTGATGATAGTGATCATGATGGTGCTTTGGAGATGGAGATCAAAGGCACAAGATGATGATGGCCATATCATATCACTTATATTGATTGCATGTGATGTTTATCTTTTATGCATCTTATTTTGCTTTGATTGGCGGTAGCATTATAAGATGATCTCTCACTAAATTTCAAGGTACAAGTGTTCTCCCTAAGTATGCACTGTTGTGAAAGTTCGTCGTGCCGAGACACCACGTGATGATCGGGTGTGATAAGCTCTACGTTCACATACAACGGGTGCAAGCCAGTTTTGCACACGCAGAATACTCGGGTTAAACTTGAAGAGCCTAGCATATGCAGATATGGCCTAGGAACACTGAGACCAAAGGTCGAGCGTGAATCATATAGTAGATCTGATCAACATAGTGATGTTCACCATTGAAAATTACTCCATCTCACGTGATGATCGGACATGGTTTAGTTGATTTGGATCACATGATCACTTAGATGATTAGAGGGTTGTCTATCTAAGTGGGAGTTCTTAAGTAATATGATTAATTGAACTTTAATTTATCATGAACTTAGTACCTTATAGTATTTTGCATGTCTATGTTGTTGTAGATAGATGGCCCGTGCAGTTGTTCCGTTGAATTTTGTGTGTTCCTTGAGAAAGCTAAGTTGAAAGATGATGGTAGCAATTACACAGACTGGGTCCGTAACCTGAGAATTATCCTCCTTGCTGCACAGAAGAATTACATCCTAGAAGCACCGCTAGGTGCAAGACTCGCTGCAGGAGAAACACCGGACGTTGTGAACGTCTGGCAGAGCAAAGCTGATGACTACTCAATAGTTCAGTGTGCCATGCTTTACGGCTTAGAACCGGGACTTCAACGATGTTTTGATCATCATGGAGCATATGAGATGTTCCAGGAGTTGAAGTTAATATTTCAAGCAAATGCCCGGATTGAGAGATATGAAGTCTCCAATAAGTTCTATAGCTGCAAGATGGAGGAGAATAGTTCTGTCAGTGAACATATACTCAAAATTTCTGGGTATAATAATCACTTGATTCAACTGGGAGTTAATCTTCTTGATGATAGTGTCACTGACAGAATTCGTCAATCACTGCCACCAAGCTACAAGAGCTTCGTGATGAAATATAATATGCAAGGGATGAACAAAACAATTCCCGAGCTCTTCGCGATGCTAAAGGCTGCAGAGGTAGAAATCAAGAAGAAGCATCGAGTGTTGATGGTCAACAAGACCACCAGTTTCAAGAAAAAGGGAAAAATGAAGAGGGGGAACTTCAAGAAGAACGGCAAGCAAGTTGCTGCTCAAGTGAAGAAGCCCAAGTCTGGACCTAAGCCTGAGACCGAGTGCTTCTACTGCAAAGGAACTGGTCACTGGAAGCAGAACTGTCCCAAGTATTTGGCGGCTAAGAAGGATGGCAAGGTGAACAAAGGTATATGTGATATACATGTTATTGATGTGTACCTTACTAATGCTCGCAGTAGCACCTGGGTATTTGATACTGGTTCTGTTGCTAATATTTGCAACTCGAAACAGGGACTACGGATTAAGCGAAGATTGGCTAAGGATGAGGTGACGATGCGCGTGGGAAATGGTTCCAAAGTCGATGTGATCGTCGGCGGCACGCTACCTCTACATCTACCTCCGGGATTAGTTTTAGACCTGAATAATTTTTATTTGGTGCCATCGTTGAGCATGAACATTATATCTGGATCTTGTTTGACGCGAGACGGTTATTCATTTAAATCTGAGAATAATGGTTGTTCTATTTATATGAGTAATATCTATTATGGTCATGCAGCCTTGAAGAGTGGTCTATTTTTGTTGAATCTCGACAGTAGTGATACACATATTCATAATATTGAAGCCAAAAGATGCAGAGTTCATAATGATAGTGCAACTTATTTGTGGCACTGCCGTTTGGGTCATATTGGTGTAAAACGCATGAAGAAACTCCATTCTGATGGACTTTTGGAATCACTTGATTATGAATCACTTGGTACTTGCGAACCATGCCTCATGGGCAAGATGACTAAAACTTAGTTTTGCAGAACAATGGAGCGAGCAACGGATTTATTTGAAATCATACATACTGATCTATGTGGTCCGATGAATATTGAGGCTCGTGGCGGGTATCGTTATTTTCTCACCTTCACAAATGATTTGAGCAGATATGGGTATATCTACTTGATGAAACATAAGTCTGAAACATTTGAAAAGTTCAAAGAATTTCAAAGTGAAGTGGAAAATCATCATAACAAGAAAGTAAAGTTTCTACAATCTGATCGTGGAGGAGAATATTTGAGTTACGAGTTTGAAACAATGTGGAATAGTTTCAAAACTCACGCCACCCAGAACACCACAGCGTAACGGTGTGTCTGAATGTCGTAACCGCACTTTATTAGATATGGTGCGATCTATGATGTCTCTTACTGATTTACCGCTATCGTCTTGGGGTTATGCCTTAGAGACGGCTGCATTCACATTAAATAGGGCACCATCTAAATCTGTTGAGATGACGCCTTATGAACTGTGGTTTGGCAAGAAACCAAAGTTGTCGTTTCTTAAAGTTTGGGGCTGCGATGCTTATGTGAAAAAACTTCAACCTGATAAGCTCGAACCCAAATCGGAGAAATGTGTCTTCATAGGATACCCAAAGGAAACTTTTGGGTACACCTTCTATCACAGATCCAAAGGCAAGACATTCGTCGCTAAGAATGGATCCTTTCTAGAGAAGGAGTTTCTCTCTAAAGAAGTGAGTGGGAGGAGAGTACAACTTGATGAGGTAACTGTACGCGCTCCCTTATTGGAAAGTAGTTGATCATAGAAATCAGTTCCTGTGATCCCTACACCAATTAGTGAGGAAGCTAATGGTAATGATCATGAAACGTCAGATCAAGTTACTACCGAACCTCGTAGATCAACTAGAGTAAGATCCGCACCAGAGTGGTATGCTAATCCTGTTCTGGAGGTCATGTTACTTGATCATGACGAACCTACGAACTATGAGGAAGCAAATGATGAGCCCAGATTCCGCGAAATGGCTTGAGGCCATGAAATCTGAGATGGGATCCATGTATGAGAACAAAGTGTGGACTTTGGTTGACTTGCCCGATGATTGGCAAGCCATCGAGAATAAATGGATCTTCAAGAAGAAGACTGACGCTGATGGTAATGTTACTGTCTATAAAGCTCAACTTGTTGCGAAAGGTTTTCGACAAGTTCAAGGAGTTGACTATGATGAGACTTTCTCACCCGTAGCGATGCTTAAGTCTGTCCGAATCATGTTAGCAATTGATGCATTTTATGATTATGAAATTTGGCAAATGGATGTAAAGACTGCATTCCTGAATGGATTTCTGGAAGAAGAGTTGTATATGATGCAACCTGAAGGTTTTATCGATCCAAAGGGTGCTAACAAAGTGTGCAAGCTCCAGCGATCCATTTATGGACTGGTGCAAGCCTCTCGGAGTTGGAATAAATGTTTTGATAGTGTGATCAAAGCATATGGTTTTATACAGACTTTTGGAGAAGCCTGTATTTACAAGAAGTAGCATCATTAATGACCTACGACATATTAGAATTAATAGCATGTGGTGGTGTTGCAAGTCTACTTATAACAGAAGGTGAATCTAAAGCGGAGCTGGATGGCAGTTCCTTACCTCCCCTCGTCTTAGAGGGAAAAATCTTAGTCTTAGCATCCTTCAGATTCTTCATAGTGATAATTTTATAATAATACCAAGTGACTCAACAGATATAGCTATGCTCCCCAGCAACCGCGCCAGAAAAAGGTCTTGATAACCCAAAAGTATAGGGGATCGCAACAGTTTTTGAGGGTAGAGTATTCAACCCAAATTTATTGATTCGACAAAAGCGGGGCCAAAGAATATTTGCAAGTATTAGCAGTTGAGTTGTCAATTCAACCACACCTGGAGATTAATTATCTGCGGCAAAGTGATTAGTAGCAAAGTAGTATGATAGTTTTAATAGTAGTAGCAACATCAATAGTAACAGTAACAGTGATAGCAATGATTTTGTAGCAAGTGTAATAGTAACGATAGCAATAATAACTTAGCAAGAACAATATAAGAGAAATTCATAGGCATTGGATCGGTGAATTCGTTGGATGATATTCATCATATAACAGTCATAAAGTAGGGTGATGCGGCAGTAGCTCCAGTTCATAAATATAATGTAGGCATGTATTCTGTAAATAGTCATACGTGCTTATGGAAAGAACTTGCATGACATCTTTTGTCCTACCCTCCCGTGCCAGCGGGGTCCATATGGAAACTAAGGGATATTATGGCCTCCTTTTAATAGAGAACCAGAACAAAGCATTAACACATCATGAATACATGAACTCCTCAAACTACGGTCATCACCGGGAAGTGTCCCGACTTCTGTTACTTCAGGGTTGCCAGATCATAACACGTAGTATGTGACTATAACTTGCAAGATCGGATCTACAACATAGATATAATGGTGATAACATAAATGGCCAGATCTAAAATCATGGCACCCGGGCCTAAAGTAACAAGCATTAAGCATGGCAAAGTCATAGCAACATCAATCTCAAAACATAATGGATACTAGGGTCAAGGAAATATGCCCTAGAGGCAATAATAAAGTTGTTATTTATATTTCCTTATATCATGATAAATGTTTATGGTTCATGCTAGAATTGTATTAACCGGAAACTTAGTACATGTGTGAATACATAGACAAACAAAGTGTCACTAGTATGCCTCTACTTGACTAGCTCGTTAATTAAAGATGGTTAAGTTTCCTAGCCATAGACATGAGTTGTCATTTGATGAATGGGATCACATCATTAGAGAATGATGTGATTGACTTGACCCATTCCGTTAGCTTAGCACTTGATCATTTAGTATGTTGCTATTGCTTTCTTCATGACTTATACATGTTCCTACGACTATGAGATTATGCAACTCATGAATGTCAGAGGAACACTTTGTGTGCTACCAAACGTCACAACGTAACTAGGTGATTATAAAGATGCTCTACATGTGTCTCCGATGGTGTTTTTTGAGTTGGCATAGATCGAGATTAGGATTTGTCACTCCGATTGTCGGACAGGTATCTATAGGCCCTATCAGAAATGCACATCACTATAAGCCTTGCAAGCAATGTGACTAATGAGTTAGTTGCAGGATGATGCATTATAGAACGAGTAAAGAGACTTGCTGGTAACGATATTGAAATATGTATTGAGATACCGACGATCGAATCTCAGGCAAGTAACATACCGATGACAAAGGGAACAATGTATGTAGTTATGCGGTTTGACCGATAAAGATCTTCGTATAATATGTAGGAACCAATATGAGCATCCAGGTTCCGCTGTTGGTTATTGACTGGAGATGAGTCTTAGTCATGTCTACATAGTTCTCGAACCCGTAGGGTCCGCACACTTAACATTCGGTGACGATCGGTATTATGAGTTTATGTGTTTTGATGTACCGAAGGTAGTTCGGAGTCCCGGATATGATCACGGACATGACGAGGAGTCTCCAAATGGTCGAGACATAAAGACCGATATATTGGACGACTATATTTGGACGTCGGAATGGTGTGTGTACCCCCCCCCCCCAAGCCCAATCCGAATTGGGAGGCCCCCTTTCCTTCCTCCTTCCTCCCCCTTCCTTCCACTCCTAGTCCAACTAGGGAAGTGGGGGAATCCTACTCCCGGTGGGAGTAGGACTCCCCATGGGGCGCGCCATAGGAGGGCCGGCCCTCCCCCTCCTCCAGTCCTTTATATACGGGGGAGGGGGGAACCCCATAGATACACAAGTTGATCATTGATCTTTTAGCCGTGTGGAGTGCCCCCCCCCCTCCACCATAATCCACCTCGGTCATATCATCATAGTGCTTAGGCAAAGCCCTGCGCTGGTAGCTTCATCATCACTGTCATCACACCGTCATGCTGACGAAGCTCTCCCTCGACACTCTGCTGGATCGTGAGTTCGTGGGACGTCACCGAGCCGAACGTGTGCAAATCGCGGAGGTGACGTACCTTCGGTGCTAGGATCGGTCGATCATGAAGACGTACGACTACATCAACCGCGTTGCCATAACGCTTCCACTGACGATCTACGAAGGTATGTAGACAACACTCTCCCCTCTCGTTGCTATGCATCACCATGATCTTGCGTGTGCGTAGGAATTTTTTTGAAATTACTATGTTCCCCAACATAGGGACCAAGACCTAACAAAACTAACTTGATTACATGATGAATCTCATCTAACTCCTCACCAACCAGTGAGCCTACGAAGGAATTACTAACTTCCGGTGGGGAGCATCATGGAATTTGCGATGGAGAAGGGTTGGTGATGACGAAGATCAAAGATCCCCCTCTCCGGAGCCCCAAACGGACTCCAGATCTGGCCTCCGAATGAAGAACATGGGTGGCGGCGGCTCCGTCTCGTGGAACGCGATAATTCTTTCTCCCTTACTTTTTTCTCCAAAAATGTGAATTTATAGCGTCGGAGTGAGGGTCTGCAGGGCTACCAGGTGGGGACAACCCACCTGGGCGCGCCAGGAGGGGGGCACGCCCTGGTGGGTTGTGCCCACCCAGGTGCCCCCCTTCGGTGGTTCTTGGCTCCAGAAATTCTCTTTTATTGTATAAAAAATCCTCGCAAAGCTTCGTTCCAATCCGAGAACTTTTATTTCTGCACAAAAAACAACACCATGGTAGTTCTGCTGAAAACAGCATCAGTCCGGGTTACTTTCATTCAAATCATGCAAATTAGAGTCCAAAACAAGAGGAAAAGCATTAGGAAAAGTAGATACGATGGAGACATATCACGACACTTTCTTTGTCTCGGCCTGGCCCTGACAAAACAGTTGCATCTTCTTCGCCAGTGCAGCCTCCTGGGCTTTCGGAGCGCCCTTCGCGTCCGACCGCCGCGACCTTGAAGGCGAGCTTGAGGGCCAGGAGTGCATCCTTGGTGTCTCCCACCACAGTAAGGATGTCGCTACTCCCATGCATCTTGATGACATTGTAGCCTGGGTGCGTCGCCGCCATGAACTTGGCAATGGATGGATACCCAAGGATGGCGTTGTACGAGAGGCCGATGCGGGCGACGTCGAATTCGATGAGCTTGGTGCGGTAGTTGTAGCGCATGCCGAAGGTGACGTGGATGCGGATCTGCCCCAGAGGAAAGGTGGAGCCATCGATTACCCCTGAGAAGGGTTTGGTGGGGGCGAGCTGGACGTAAGGCACATGAAGCTGATCGAAGGCTTCCACAGAGAGGACGTTGAGGCTAGCGCCGCCATTGATGAGGGTCCTGGTGACTCCAACATTGCTTATGGTGGGGGTTCAGAGCATGGGGACCGCACCGACGCCTACCGTAGTCTTGGGGTGATCCCTGGAATCGAAGATGATGCCGACCTTAGGCGCTGCCCGCCCTGGGAGAGCCCCTTCCGAGGCTGGGTGACCCCCACCTACCGAAAGAGCTGCTTGACGTGGCGGCTTGAGGCTGGTGCCTGCGACCCACCGAGAATGGCTGCAATGGCATTGGGTGCCGCTGCCGCGAAGCACGCAATGAACAGATCGCGCAACTCCTCCCAAGAGGCCACCGAGGACTCCGGCAGGTTGAGCAGCCAGGAGCACAGCACGCCCGTAAGAACCATGGGAAGCCAGTTTGCCATGACCTGGTCATCACCGCCCAGACGGCCTCCGCGTACACCTAGAGGAACTCCGTGGGGCCCGCCGCCCCGTCGTACCGCGGGGGCAGCTCTGGCCTGAACTTCGGTGGCCACTGCAACCGCCATAAACTGGGAGTGAACGCGAGGAGGCCTGCAGCACTTCCGTAAGCGCCTGGCAGCGCGGCGGGCAGGGCGGCATCCGCCATGGTAACCATGAGGCATGGGCGGAGCGAGGTTGACGAGGAAGCAGAACTTCGACACGCCCCTACCTGGCACGCCAAATGTCGGATTCAGGGCTCCGTAGACCCAAGGAAGGTTCAAACTCTGGTGCATGTGCGAAGAACTCAACCTATCCAACCAACCAACCCGTCGCTCAACGACCTAGCTCGATGAACAAGGAAGAAGATGGACTCGGCAGTTTACCCAGGTTCGGGCCACCTTGCGGTGTAAGACCCTACTCCTTCTTTGTAGTGGCTTGGCCTCACGAGGGGCTGAGGATGAACAAGTACAAGAGATGAGCAACCTCATGAGGTCTGCTCTAGGGAGGGGTTGAGTCGAGAGGTTCCGGCTTGGGATTCCCTCTATGGTGGTGGCTAGCTTATACTTATAGTGGCCTTGGTCCTCTTCCCCCAAAGTGTAGGCGGGAAGGGATCCCACAGTGGCCAATTTGAAAGGGGACAAGTAGTACATCCTATCCTAACAAAAGGTGTTCTTCGCCTGCTGGTTGTGATGCTGTGGTGGGCTCGGTGATGACATCCTTCCTGCCGTCCTTGTGGTCTCGGTCTTGTTGCACTGGAATGGAAACCTTTGCATGATTCCTCGGGAACCCACACCTGGGTTTGCCTCCTTAGCAACAAAGAGGAAATTTTCTTCTCTGCGCCCGCTGGCGCCCGCCTGGCCTTGATCGTCATGGCTTGCGTCACCGGAACCTCATGAGGTTGGACGCTTGCATAGGAATATCCGCTCCTCGGGAGCAGCCTGGGAAGGCCGCTCCCTCAGGAAGTCTTGGTGTCGCCCGCCTCGCAAGGCTTGGCCCCTCGCGACGGTCTTGTCCTGATGACCTTGTAGATGGGCCGTACCAGGCCGTCGAAGGAGCCACGCCATGGGCTGCAGGCAGGCAGGTCTGGGTCCCCTGGTTCCCAGGACACCGACAAAAAGGAAGAGTGAGACTCCAAAAACCATCATCAACTTTGCAAATGAAGCTCAACGTCAACATGAAGCAAAGATTTTGATGATTAGAAATGACAACGGCACCGAGTTCAAGAACTACACCTTGGATGAGTTTCTTAGTGACGAGGGGATAAAACACCAATCTGGTGTGGCAAAAAGGAAGAACGGGACGTTGATGGACACGGCAAGGACCATGATGGCGGATTTCAAATCTCCGTACAAGTTTTGGGCCGAAGCCATCAACACCGCATATCATGCATCCAATAGCCTCTACCTCCACAAAGGCTTGAACAAGACTCCATATGAGATACTTACCGGCAACAAGCCCAACCTCAAGTACTTCCGGGTGTTCGGTTGTAAGTGTTTCATTCTCAAGAAATGTGTTCGTTTGTCTAAATTCGAACCTACAGCTCAAGAGGGCATATTTGTTGGTTATGCTACAAAGTCTCATGCTTACCGTGTCTTCAACAAGTCCACCGGACTCATTGAGGAGATGTGTAACATGGAGTTTGATGAAAATAACGGCTCCCAAGTCGAGCAAAGTGGTCTTTGTGATGTAGGTGATGAAATTCCTCCCCAAGCCATAAGAAGAATGGGGATTGGCCAAATACTCCCCATTGAGGAACCCCTTGTGGCCGAAGGAGAAGGATGATGCTCTACTCAAGTCGAGCCTTCACCTACGCTAGACCCACATGCTCCCGAAGAACAAAGTGAAGGCCCTCAACCCCATGAGAAAGATGAAGGGCAAGATCAACCCCGTGGAGATGGTGATGCACCAAATGATTCCCAAGATCAAGTTCATGCCTCCGAGCTCGCTCAAGATCAAGAGCAAGCTCAAGACGGTGCTCAAGATCAAGAGCAAGCCCAAGATCAAGAGCAAACTCAAGACGGTGCTCAAGATGAGCAAGATGATCCTCAACTGCCCATCGAGGAACCTTTGGAGCACCGTGCCGCCAAGGTGGCTTCCAACCTCGAGCGTCAACAACATGTCATGGAGAATGTGCTTGGAAGCTTGAGAAAAGGGGTAAGTAATCATAGACAATTATCAAACTTATGTGAGCATCACGCGTTTGTTTCGTGTGTTGAACCCCAAAAGGTACATGAGGCGCTCGATGATGAGGATTGGCTTGAATACATGCATGATAACTCAATAACTTTGAGCGCAATCAAGTTTGGGATTTAGTGCCAAGGCCAAAGAAGGAACACAATGTCATTGGGACCAAATGGATCTTCAAGAACAAGCAAGATGTGAACGGTGTGGTTGTTCGAAACAAGGCAAGATTGGTGGCACAAGGCTACTCCCAAGTCGAGGGTATCGACTATGGTGAAACCTTTGCCCCCATTGCACGTCTTGAATCTATTCGCATGTTGCTTGCATTTGCATCTCATCATGATTTTAAGTTGCAATAAATGGATGTGAAAGTTGCATTTCTAAATGGTCCTTTGAATGAGCTGGTGTGTGTCAAACAACCTCCAGGATTCGAGGATTCCAAGCTCCCCAATCGTGTATAAATACTCAACAAGGCGCTCTATGGTCTTAAACAAGCCCCACGTGCGTGGTATGAGCACATTACCGAGTTTTTGCAAGATCGTGGGTTTGAAATTGGGAAAATCGATCCCATTGTTTTTACTAAGAGGGTCAAAGGGGATTTGTTCATATGTGATACGTCTCCAACGTATCTATAATTTTTTATTGTTCCATGCTATATATTATCTGTTTTGGATGATTTATATGGATTAATGTGCTATTTTATATTATTTTTGGGACTAACCTATTAACCTAGTGCCCAGTGCCAGTTTCTGCTTTTTCCTTATTTTTGTGTTTCGCAGAAAAGGAATACCAAACAGAGTCCAAACGGAATAAAACCTTCGTGATGATTTTTCTTGGACTAGAAGACACTCAGGAGACTTGGAGATCAAGTCGGAGGATCCACGAGGCGGACACAAGGTCGGAGGGTGCACCCCTGCCTTGTGGGCCCCCCGTGACTCCCCTATCCTAATTCCTTCGCCTATATAATCACATATATTCCCAGGCCACCAGAAGTATCCACGAAAAAACTTTTCCACCGCCGCAACCTTCTGTACCCGTTAGATCCCATCTAGGGGCCTTTTTCGGCATCCTGCCGGAGGGGGATTCGATCATGGAGGGCTTCTACATCAACTCTATTGCCCTTCCGATGAAGCGTGAGTAGTTTACCACAGACCCACGGGTCCATAGCTAGTATCTAGATGGCTTCTTCTCTCTCTTTGATTCTTAATACCATGTTCTCCTTGATGTTCATGGAGATCTAACCGATGTAATCTTCTTTTGCGGTGTGTTTGTCGAGATCTGGTGAATTGTGGAATTATGATCAGCTTATCTATATTTGACTCTTCTCTGAGTTCTTTTATGCATGATTTGGTATCTTTGTAATTCTCTTCGAACTATCGGTTTGGTTTGGCCAACTAGATTGGTTTTTCTTGCAATGGGATAAGTGCTTAGCTTTGGGTTCAATCTTGCGGTGTCCTTTCCCAGTGATAGTAGGGGCAGCAAGGCACGTATTTTATTGTTGCCATCGAGGATAAAAAGATGGGGGTTACATCATATTTCTTGAGTTTATTCCTCCACATCATGTCATCTTACTTAATGTGTTAATCTGTTCTTCATGAACATAATACTCTAGATGCAGGTAGGAGTCGGTCGACGTGTGGAGTAATAGTAGTAGATGAAGAATCGTTTCGGTCTAC
This sequence comes from Aegilops umbellulata, assembly GCA_032464435.1. NCBI lineage: Eukaryota > Viridiplantae > Streptophyta > Magnoliopsida > Poales > Poaceae > Aegilops > Aegilops umbellulata. The sequence continues at coordinate 509,623,538 of CP136055.1, forward strand.
TTGACACAAACGTGATGCCTATATTTCATAATCGTTGCGTTAGATATCATCATAACTTTGCGCTTTTCTATTAGTTGCTCAACAGTAATTTGTTCACCCACCGTATTATTTGCTATCTTTAGAGAAGCCACTAATGAAACCTATGACCCTCAGGTCTATTTTCCATCATATTAGTTTCCGATCTACTATTTTGCAATCTTTTACTTTCCGATCTATAAACCAAAAATACCAAAAATATTTACTTTATCGTTTATCTATCTCTATCAGATCTCACTTTTGCAAGTAACCATGAAGGGATTGACAACCCCTTTATCGCGTTGTGTGCAAGTTGTTTGATTGTTTGTGCAGGTATTGGTGATTTGTGCGTTGTCTCCTACTGGATTGATACCTTGGTTCTCAAACTGAGGGAAATACTTATCTCTACTTTGCTGCATCACCCTTTACTCTTCAAGGGAAAAATCAACGCAAGCTCAAGAAGTAGCAATATGCCAACTATATGTTGATGATATTATTTTTGGTTCTCCTAACAAATATTTCAATGATGAGTTTGCCGCACTAATGAACGAAAAGTTTGAGATGTCTATGATGAGAGAGTTGAAGTTCTTTCTTGGGTTCGAAGTCAAGCAAAGACGAGAAGGAACATTCATCAACCAAGACAAGTATACCCAAGACATGCTAAAGAGATTCTAGCTAGATGATGTCAAGCCCGTCAAGTTTCCCATGCCCACCAAATGCAAGCTTGACAGTGATCCCAATGGTAAAGCGGTGGATCAAAAGGTATATCGCTCCATGATTGGATCCTTGCTTTACCTTTGTCCATCTAAACCGGATATCATGTTGAGTGTGGGAATTTGTGTACGGTTTCAAGCCGCACCTAAGGAAATCCACTATGTGGCGGTCAAGCGAATCATTCAATATTTGTCTCATACTCCAAACTTTGGCTTATGGTACCCTAAAGAAACAAGCTGAGATCTCATGGGTTACTCGGACTCGTATTGGGCGGGAGATTGTGTGGAGAGGAAGTCAACTTCCGGAGGGTGCCAATTCCTTGGTCGCTCTTTGGTGAGTTAGTCTCCGAAGAAGCAAAATTGTGTGTCTCTCTCATCCACCAAGGCCGAGTATGTAGCCGTCGCAAGTTGTTGTGCACAATTGCTATGGATGAGGCAAACTTTAAAAGAACATTGTGTCACATGTGACGAATTGCCTCTTCTACTCCCTTCGTTCCTAAATATTTGTGTTTCTAGAGATTTCAACAAGTGACTACATATGGAGAAAAACGAGTGAATCTACACTTTAAAATATGTCTATATACATCTGTATGTGATAGTCCATTTGAAATCTCTAAAAAGACAAATATTTAGGAACTGAGGGAGTATGTGACAATGAAAGTGCTATCAAGATCTCTCACAATCCGGTGCAACATAGCAAGATGAAGCACATTGCAATTCGTCATCATTTCAATAGGGATCACACCAAGCATGGAGATATTGAGATTATCTACATCAACACTCAAGAGCAACTAGCGGAATTTTCACCAAGCCTCTAGATGAAGCAAGATTTCGTGAGTTAAGGCATGAGCTAAATATCATTGATTTGAGCAACGTGGCTTGAATATAGGCACACCCCACCGCACTCATCATTATATCTTGTTCTAGATGTAGGCATGGACATAGGGGGAGTGTTGTTCCCTCAATGAACTCTCCCTCCCCCCATTATGCATAGATTGATCAAATCTTTCACATTAGACATTTTTTATTGTACTTCTGCATCAAAGATGAGTTTTGGTCATGGGCCCAAGTTCAAAATCTTTGCGGTGACATACCAATTAACTCAAACATAGGTGGCTTCGACCACCGGCCTCTCCTTGAGAGGTGTTTGGTTTTCTTCGATCGCTCCTAGCCGTGTAGTTTTGTGTTTGTGCTTTGAGTCTCTCCTTGGGTGCTTCTCCTGGTTTGGTTGTCTTTTGCTCTTGAAGTTGCTCCCTCGGTTCGTCGGTGTTTCGTTACCCTTAGCTAAGCTTTTTTTTTCTTCTTGTCTCTTCTTGTGGTCGCTGGGCGGCACTACCGCTATGGAAGGGCGGTACTATCGCTCATTAGCATCAAGCGGTACTGCCGCTGTGAGGCGGGGCTTGGGGGTATGAATCGGGCAGGGGGATTTTTTACTCCCCCGTACCCATTCTCCTTTCTCCTCCTCGTCTCTTCCTCTCTCCAGCGATGAACAAGCCGCGGGGGGCCCGCCGTCGGACCACCATCTCCATGTCGTCTTCTACGTTTCAGTCTGGTGGGATCGTTTCGCACCTTCTCCTTTTGCCATGGATATCGGTATTGCCTCAGTTTTCCTCTCCCTTGGTTCTCTTTGTTGAATCTATGCTTTAGGGCAATATTGTTGGAATTCATAGCTTTTTGGCTAAATCGAGGCTTGAGTAGGGCATAGAAGTATGCTAGACTAGGTGGATTCATGATTGGTAGGAGTATTTTTGACTTGGCACACCCCCGGTAGTACCAGATCTAACAGCGGCAGCGGTCAGACCGGCGTCCTTCGCCTCGGGCGGTACTACCACTCCCCTGGAGTGGTACTACTGCTTGTGGGCAGCACTACCACTGCCTCGAGGCGGTACTACCGCTCGGGATGCCAGCTTCCACTTTTCTTGTACCAATCCTTGATTCTTGTTGTTTCCTTCGGCTGGCTTATGCTTTGTGTTTCTTTTGCTTTCCTTGCGATTATGTGTGGTTCCAGATGAAGGCAATACGGAGCGTCCAGTTCGTCGCATCAACCCCGAGCGTCCTGGAGGTTCAAAGCGCTATCGCACTTCTGGGGCGGCAGCTGCATCATCAAGTGTTCAACCAACTCAGCCCCAGCCACCTTCCAATCAAATTGCAAGCAAACTGAAGCCAAAGTTCAACTCTGTGTCAGAAATGTCTGCTAAGGAGTTCTGTGTGGCCAGTCGCCGCAATCCGTATTCCTAGCATCAAGATCCGGCACTTGTCAACCGCCCCTTCTAGAACCGGCAGCAGTGGTCTATCTTCTTTGATGTGCTCAAAGCCAAGAAGAATCTCTTCATGGATGTCCGTTCCATTGACATTCCTCATTTGGAGAAGGATCGTGCCTACTTTGGAGAGGCTCTTGATATGTGTGCTTAGATGAACATCCTCAAGCTCATGGATTTCAACAAGGATTTTGATGCTAAAATGGTGGCTCGGTTTTATGGCACTAATGAGGAAAGAACCTTGACTTGGATGACGAATGGCAGACTTCTCTCAGTCAAATGGAAGGTGTTCATGGAACTATTGGGTGTTGAAGATTAGGGGCTTGATAACCCGATTGGCTTTCTTCCCCATAAGGCGGTTACTTCTACTCACAAGTTGGCTCTTTAGCCATACAACACGGTGAAGGTTCACCCCGACAAGCGGAAGAAGACATATGAGCTGCTTCCTTTTCTGGATATTCTTCATCGCATCTTCAGGAACACCCTTTTCCCTCATATTGGGAACTTGAATCAGGTTCATTCTTATCTAGTGGATATGTTGTTGTTCTGCCAGCATGAGAAGGAGACCAACACAGGAGAGTCCTTGGATATTTCTCATGTCATGTGGTCAGAGCTCCTCTCTGCAATCACTGAGCGCAAGTGCCCCATCTATGCCCCTACCTGATGTTGCTTGTTGAGAAGGCATGGGCACACTCTTATCCTGATGTCAGGCTGGAGACCGGTGACTTGGTCTCTCATGAGAGTAAGCGACTGAGACAGAAGGAGCATCGGGGCATGATGTCGCTTGAAGCTACGTCGGTATTTCCCCAAAGAGGAAGGGATGATGCAGCACAGCTGTAGGATCGGAAGTATGTCTAGAGGGGGGTGATTAGACTACTTGACCAAATAAAAACTTAACCTTTTCCCAATTTTAGTTCTTGGCAGATTTTAGCAACTTTAGGACAAGTCAAGCAATCATCACACAATTCAAGCAAGCATGCAAAGAGTATATAGGCAGCGGAAAGTAAAGCATGCAACTTGTAAGAATGTAAAGGGAAGGGTTTGGAGAATTTAAACGCTATTAGAGACACGGATGTTTTTCCCGTGGTTCGGATAGGTGGTGCTATCCTACATCCACGTTGATGGAGACTTCAACCCGCGAAGGGTAACGGTTGCGCGAGTCCACGAAGGGCTCCACCCACGAAGGGTCCACAAAGAAGCAACCTTGTCTATCCCACCATGGCCATCGCCCACGAAGGACTTGCCTCACTAGCGGTAGATCTTCACGAAGTAGGCGATCTCCTTGCCCTTACAAACTCCTTGGTTCAACTCCACAATCTTGTCGGAGGCTCCCAAGTGACACCTAGCCAATCTAGGAGACACCACTCTCCAAGAAGTAACAAATGGTGTGTTGATGATGAACTCCTTGCTCTTGCGCTTCAAATGATAGTCTCCCCAACACTCAACTCTCTCTCACAGGATTTGGATTTGGTGGAAAGAAGATTTGAGTGGAAAGCAACTTGGGGAAGGCTAGAGATCAAGATTCATATGGTAGGAATGGAATATCTTGGCCTCAACACAAGGGTAGGTGGTTCTCTCTCAGAACATGTAGGTTGGAAGTGTAGATGTGTTCTGATGTCTCTCTCCACGAATGAAGAGGAGGTGGAGGGGTATATATAGCCTCCACTAAAAATCCAACCGTTACACACAATTTACCAATCTCGGTGGGACCGAATCAACAAACTCGGTCGGACCGAAAAGGTAAACCTAGTGACCGTTAGAGATTTTCGGTGGGACTGACATGCATCTCGGTAGGACCGATATGGTTAGGGTTTGGGCATAACGTAATCTCGGTGAGACCGATTTGGTAATTAGCTAACCAGAGAGTTGGTCAGGCAAACTCGATGGGACCGATTTGCTCTTTCGGTGAGACCGAAAAGTTACAAAAGGGAAACAGAGAGTTTGCATTGCAATCTCGGTGGGACCGATCCGCTCTTTCGGTGAGACCGAAAAGTTACGAAAAGGAAACAGAGAGGTTGCAATCCCATCTCGGTGGGACCGAGATCCCTATCGGTGAAACCGAATTGCTAGGGTTTGGCAGTGGCTTATGACATATGAAACTCGGTGGCGCCGGATAGAAAGAATCGGTATGACCGAGTTTGGTTTAGGGTTTAGGTCATTTGTGGAAGTGGGAAAGTAGTTGAGGATTTTGGAGCATATCATTAAGCACATAAAGCAAAGGGCTCATTAAGCAACACCTCATCCCTCCTTGATAGTATTGGCTTTTCCTATGGACTCAATGTGATCTTGGATCACTAAAATGTAAAATGAAGAGTCTTGACCTTTTGAGCTTGAGCCAATCCTTTGTCCTTAGCATTTTGAGGGTTCCACTTTCACCATTCATGCCATGCCAATCATTGAGCTTTCCTAAAATAGTTATCTTGGAATAGCATTAGCTCAATGAGCTATATGTTGTTATGAATTACCAAGACCACCTAGGGATAGTTGCACTTTCAATCTCCCCCCTTTTTGGTAATTGATGACAACATATAGATCAAAGCTTCGACAAATGATAATAAGAATGAATTACATCGTCGCTTTGAGAAGTATGTGATAAGTAAGACCTCCCCCTAAATTTGTGCATATATAAAATTTGCTTTGGACTGCAAAATGCACAAGAAGTTAGAATTATGGGTTACTCTTCCATGTCACATACATCTTGGTGGAGCGCTCAAAATGATTAATAATGAAATACATGCACTCATCACCAAGGCAAAGTGAATGACCACATAAGATAGATAAGATATATCAAGCATGCATAAGTGTAGTTTATGATCAAACACATGATCATCAATGTCTCACAAGCATATCAAAGTATCACTACCAAAAGCAAACAATGTTTGAAAAACCACCAAATAAAAGCAAGAGAGAAAAGCAACACTCTCTCTCTCTCGAAGCCTATGATCTATACATTTTCGCCCCCTTTGGCAACAAGTTACCAAAAAGTTCCTAGAAATGCATAGTGCTAAATCGACACTCAGGCTTGATCTTCAGGTGGTGGTGGAGTCCGGATCACTCCAAGGACGAAGACTTCCATAGACGCGGTTGGAGTTGGAGCTGAAGTGGATGCTGGAGCAGGTTGGGTTGGTGCTGCGGCTGGAGCTGAGGCGGTTGCTCTTGTGTCAGGAACTGGCACTGCAGACGACCTCGGACCTCGTGGCACTCTGGCAAATGCATCAGTGGTTGTCTTCCCTTTCCTCTCCTGCATATCATCTTGGAGCTGCTCCACTGCAGTCTGAATCTCTGTCACCTTGATATCCAAGTCAAAGAACTTTTGTTCTATGATTCTCTCTAAACTTGCCTGGTTCTGAGTTAGGGTGGCTAGTCCTTTCTCAATCCGCAGGGTGGATGCAATGAGGTAACTAAGCTGCTCTTGCTTGTTCTTCAAGAAGTACTCAGATGCCTCCTCTTGAGTTGGCATCTTAGCAGCTTTCTCCTTCTTTGCCTTCTCCTTCTTGGCTTGTGCATGGGCTGAAGATGGTTCATATTTGGTCACCACAACTTGGTTGTCCTCGAAATCTGGATAGATAGGCAAATGTTCCTTGTCCAACAAGTATGTGTCTGTGCCCATCTTTGAGTTAATCAACATCTGGATCTGAGGGGCATAACCACAACTCCTCTTCTGATCTGCTGCAGTCCTCTTGATAGTCTCTACTATGAGGCTCATGACCTTGAATTTCTGAGGCACATCAAAGATATGTAGCAAGTTAATGGCATGACCTCTGATCATCCTGTGATCTCCAGACTTGGGCAAAAGTGTGTGCCTAAGGATCCAGTTGATCGTAGGCAGACCTGACAGCAAGTGTTTTACAGACCCAAACTGGTGAGTGTCAAGATCATCTGTTGGAATCTCCTTGTACATATTTGCCATAGTGTTGCGATCCATCTTTTTCTTGGAATAGACATCCAAGTCATCTTCATTCTCCTCTGGGGCATTGATAAGCTGTGCCCACTCAGCAACTGTTGATTGGTACCTTGTACCCTCTGACATCCAAACAATCCTTCCATCTGGGTAAAAATGTGATGTGGAGTAGAACTGCATAATAAGCTCCTCATTCCACTTTGTGAGCTTTTGCCCAACAAAGTCTGCTACTCCACATGCCTTGAAGCTGTCTTGCACTCCAGGGTAGTGCTCATCGTTGTCCTTGATATATTCCCAGTTGACCCATCTCATGTCACATACAATTGGCTTTTTGTCTAACAAGATTGTCTCATAGAAGTCCTGCTGTTCCTTAGTGTGGAACCTGTAGTCAACAGCAGTCCTCCTCCTGATAGCATAGGGATCCTCAGCTCTCCATTTTCTCAGTCTAGAGTCTCTCCTGATTTTCATATCCTCAGCCATGGGATGAGCATCATTGTGGTCTGGGATCTTGGGCTTCAATTTTCTCAGCACTTGGCCTTCCTCTTCTTCAGCAGTTTCAGGCATTGGGGCCTTATTCTTCTCAGCAGCTGGGATGCTCCTTGTATTCCTCTTGGGTTTTGGCTTTGGAGCTGGCTTAGCCTTGGAAACAGTCTTGGGGGCTTCCTTGGGCTTAGATGCGGCTGCCCCTGATCTTATCGCATCACCCATCAGCTTGGGTGCCTTAGGTGCTGGTGCAGCACCTTTTTCTTCCTCTTCTTCTTCTTCATCAGAAGAATGTTGTTCAAATTCAGCCATAGGATCTACTTTCTTGCACCATCTGCCTCTCGTCCTCTCTTTCTTCACTTTAGCAACAACTGATTCTTTGGGAGTGGGCTTCTCAGGAATCTTGGTTGAGGCTCTGGCCTTTGGCATAGGCTGCCTGCCTGCTGGCCTTTTGACCTTTAATCCTGGCTTGGTGCTCTGCCTTGAGCCATGCTCTTTCTTGAGTTCAACTTTCTTGGAAGTCGCTTCTTCCTCTGCCACATAATCTTCATCCTCTGATTCTGAGGTTTTCTTCTTTCTTTGTCTTGTGGCAGCTTTTGGCAGATTGCTAGGGGTGCTCCTGCTGCCATCATCTGAGGAACTGGAGGGACTAGTGCCCTCACTCATTTGCACTGGCTGCTCTGACAAATTCTGACTATCACTTTGGTCTGACATGATGAACAAGCTGACTGCTGACTGCTGACCCTGTGAATAGTTTATAGATGAGGTAGAGTGGATGAGAATCACAAAATGCAGAGATTTTTGCAAAAGAATGATTCAAAAACTTAGTTTTAGTTTCCCATAGAAAGCATCTCGGATCTACCGATTTTTCAACTCGGTGATACCGAAGCGGTTTTTGGAACCTAAACTAGTGATCTCGGTCAGACCGAGTCATAGTTCGGTGGCACCGAGACTGCTAGGGTTTCACAAAGTTCCAAAATCGGTCTAACCGATTAGTAACACTCGGTCAGACCGAGTCTCACTGTGCAGTGGCATAAGCCAAATCGGTGGGACTGAGTTTTTCAACTCGGTGGGTCCGAGATGGTTTCGGCGGAAACCTAACCCTAAAATATTCGAATCAAACCTAATCTATGAGTTAATTGACTGGATAGAAGTTTATCAAACGTGGCAAGAATCATTATGATCACAATGTGCTAGGAATCGGATTGGGAATAGCACAAAGATCGAGTCCATACCCTAGTTCGACGGAGACTCGCTACAGCGACAACGGCGGGGTTGATTTCCGTTGACGGCGACGGAGACGAGCGACTGGAGGCGGCTGGCGGCGAGGAGACGATCCAGAGACTACGTCGGCAGAGCGAGCTATGGCGCGGGCGAAGGGGTTCGGAGAAATTTCCAAAATTTTGCCCGTGTCTATATATAGCCCGACCCTGTCGGTGCGACCGAGTGGAACAACTCGGTGGCACCGAGATGCAAAACTGTATACAGTTATTGCAACTCGGTGTGACCGAATGGTTCAAATCGGTTGCACGGAGATTGAAAACTTAGATCAACTTAATGATCTCGGTAAGACCGAAAGTGGGGTATCGGTCAGACCGAGAATCACAAAGAGGTTTTGGAAGTTTAAGTCTATGACGAATCGGGGACTCCGAGTGCTCCTCACACAGAGTGGTTCGAATTTGACTTGATCAATTTTGTGATGTAGCATGAATAGATTTTGAGATGAGAAAAGCATAGATAGCTAGAGGGGGTTCTTAGGCATTCTTGTCCATCCACTTGGCAAATGAAAAGATAAGGCCAGACAATCAAAACAACAAGTGTATGTCCTTGAATGAGTGAAATATGCAACCAACATGCTCACACAATAAAATGGCAATTGAAATATGTGACAAAGCATGCACAACCAATTCTAGCATCTATCAAGCAATTTGCGATGACTAGGTCATCTATATATGAGTATATTGACTTAGGAGTCAAATGAGAACATTTGATCATAGGTCATACTCATCATTTAAGCTCAAATGGGGTTACCACTTTTACATAAAGCATTATTGTGTTCACATCATTAGAGTTGCTTTAGCTCAAGTCTTAGAGTAAAGCTCCCCCTAGATGTGATATCCCCCCTAAAAGGGATGAACTAACCTTGGGTTTTGTCGATGATGACTTCATGTAGATGTTGAAGATGTGGATGCTCAATGTTGATGTAGATCACTTGGAGCTATCCTTTTGAGTGAATTGCACTTTCAATACCTACATGGGTTAGTCCCACAAGGAACAAACAAATATATCCATAGTCACAGAGTGATGCACATACAAGATGATGTCTATGAAAGCTTTTAGGTTACCTTGTCCCTTGACTTACCAACAAGAGGGTTTGTGACTCCTTGAACTAGTGCAAGATGTGGAAGTTGATTGCACTTGTTCTTGCCAAAATGATAAGAGTGAAGTATGTTGGCGGAGTCACCCTCAAGAACTCTCTAGTTCTTCTTCTTTTGGATCCACACCATCTTGATGGGAATCCTTGGAATTGTAGTCATACTTGATGAAGTGGAACTTGAATTAGCCTTGGGAATCCACTTGACTAAGGTCTTAGGAGCTTCTTCAAATGCATCTATTTCCTCTTGAAGCTTGTCCTTGCCTTTTTGCTTGTAGTCTTGAGGTGGAAGATCATCTTGAGTTTGTGTCCCCTTGAAAGAAGTAGGATCATACTTCTCTTGTTGAGGAACAAACTTTGTCTTGGAGTATTGATCTTCTTCCCACTCAACTCCATTGGCACTGAACTTTCGTTCAAAACCAACACCTTGATTCTTCCGGTGCCTTCCTTGCTTGCGTACAATCTCCTCGAATTGCTTACTTCCGGCAAGGCTTTTATACACTCCCTTCTCTATGATTTCCTTCAATATGCTATTTTCTTGCTCAAGTGTAACTTGTCTAAGAGAATCATTAGTGGAATCAAGAGAACTACTAGAAGCAACAATATTGGATTTAACATGATCATTGTTACTACTAGAGGAAGAATCTTTCTTGTTCTTGTTACTAGACTTGACTTGAGGCATGTAAGTGGATAGGAGTAAACGTTTGGCAATGTAAGAAGAACTTTTCTTGCGGAGATCATCATTGATTGCCTTTAAAAGCTCATGCTCTTGCTCAAGATTGAGCTTTTCAAAGCGTAACTTCTCATGAGCCCTTAAAAGTTCTCGATGATCTTCGAAGATAGTTTCATGAGCTAACTTAAGAGTGTTTAGTTCTTTAGTTAGAGCCTCATTTTTCTCCTTATCATTGTCATTCGTTTTAGCATGATTAATTGACGTTTCATCATAGGATTCATCACTAGAGTTGTCAACAAGTAAATCATCATCACCTAACAAGTCATCTTCATCACTATTTAAATCAACATACTCAGGGTGAGTTACCTTAGGACCTTTGGCCATGAAGCATCTTCCAATTCCTTCATTAGGTGAGTCAAATATGTCGTAGGAGTTGGTTGACACAAGTGCTAGTCCGGCAACACCTTCATCTTGAGTATATTCAGAGTCGGAGTGATAACTTCTCTCGGAGTGGTTGTCGGAGTCGGAGCCGGATACCCATTCACCAACATGAGCTTGATGTCTTCGTTTTGTGTAGCTCCTTGATGATTTTTCCTTTCTTTCCGAATCCTTGCTTCTCCGTGAGTATCTTCTTTAATAACGATCATCTCTACTCCTTCTCTCTCCTGATGGTGATTCCTCTCTTTTGCTTCTTCTTTTTGGAGAATCTTCTCTTCTCTTGTAGGGAGCCGTACACTCATTGGAATAGTGTCCGGGTCTTCCGCAATTGTAGCAGTTTCGCTCTCGACTAGAAGATCTTTTGTCATTGTAGGACCTTGACTTGGAGCTTCTATCTTTGCTTCTACTCTTGTAGAACTTGTTGAAGTTCTTCACCATTAAGCTCAATTCTTCATTGAAGTTTTGTTTCTCACTTGATGATGTGGGGGCTTCACATGAGGCTTTGTAAGCACCACTTGATTTGTTGTGAAGTTCCTCTTTATCCTTGAGTGACATCTCATGAGCAACAATTCTTCCAATGACTTCCGTTGGCTTGAGATCTTTGTAATTGGGCATCATTTGGATCAATGTGCACACGGTATCATATTTTCCATCCAGGGCTCTTAGGATCTTCTTGATGATGAATCTGTCGGTCATCTCTTCACTCCCTAAGCCGGCAATCTCATTTGTGATGAGAGCAAGCCTAGAGTACATTTCAGCGACACCTTCACCATCCTTCATTTTGAACTTGTCAAGTTGACTTTGAAGCACATCCAATTTGGATTCCTTGATGGAGTCGGTACATTCGTGCATATCAATTAAAGTATCCCAAATTTCCTTTGCATTCTCAAGACGGCTGATTTTGTTGAATTCTTCGGGGCACAATCCATTGAAGAGAATATCACAAGCTTGAGTGTTCTATTGTAGCATCTTCAGCTCATCCGTGGTAGCTTCACGGTTTGGTTCTTTCCCATCGAAGAAGTCACCTTGCATTTTCATTTTATGCTTCCAACTAGCAAAGTTAGTACCATCAAAGTAAGGACCTCTACGGTGATAATTTCCCTTACTAGACGCCATACTCTCCTAGGTTGTGAAACCAAAGCTATGACCACCAAAAGCTATGGGAATCAAAGCAAATGGAGACCAAAGCTCTGATACCACTTGTAGGATCGGAAGTATGTCTAGAGGGGGGGTGATTAGACTACTTGACCAAATAAAAACTTAACCTTTTCCCAATTTTAGTTCTTGGCAGATTTTAGCAACTTTAGGACAAGTCAAGCAATCATCACACAATTCAAGCAAGCATGCAAAGAGTATATAGGCAGCGGAAAGTAAAGCATGCAACTTGCAAGAATGTAAAGGGAAGGGTTTGGAGAATTTAAACGCTATTGGAGACACGGATGTTTTTCCCGTGGTTCGGATAGGTGGTGCTATCCTACATCCACGTTGATGGAGACTTCAACCCACGAAGGGTAACGGTTGCGCGAGTCCACGGAGGGCTCCACCCATGAAGGGTCCATGAAGAATCAACCTTGTCTATCCCACCATGGCCATCGCCCACGAAGGACTTGCCTCACTAGCGGTAGATCTTCACGAAGTAGGCGATCTCCTTGCCCTTACAAACTCCTTGGTTCAACTCCACAATCTTGTCGGAGGCTCCCAAGTGACACCTAGCCAATCTAGGAGACACCACTCTCCAAGAAGTAACAAATGGTGTGTTGATGATGAACTCCTTGCTCTTGTGCTTCAAATGATAGTCTCCCCAACACTCAACTCTCTCTCACAGGATTTGGATTTGGTGGAGAGAAGATTTGAGTGGAAAGCAACTTGGGGAACGCTAGAGATCAAGATTCATATGGTAGGAATGGAATATCTTGGCCTCAACACAAGGGTAGGTGGTTCTCTCTCAGAACATGTAGGTTGGAAGTGTAGATGTGTTCTGATGGCTCTCTCCACGAATGAAGAGAAGGTGGAGGGGTATATATAGCCTCCACTAAAAATCCAACCGTTACACACAATTTACCAATCTCGGTGGGACCGAATCAACAAACTCGGTCGGACCGAAAAGGTAAACCTAGTGACCGTTAGAGATTTTCGGTGGGACTGACATGCATCTCGGTAGGACCGATATGGTTAGGGTTTGGGCATAACGTAATCTCGGTGAGACCGATTACACAAACTCGGTGAGACCGATTTGGTAATTAGCTAACCAGAGAGTTGGTCAGGCAAACTCGGTGGGACCGATTTGCTCTTTCGGTGAGAAAGAAAAGTTACAAAAGGGAAACAGAGAGTTTGCATTGCAATCTCGGTGGGACCGATCCGCTCTTTCGGTGAGACGAAAAGTTACGAAAAGGAAACAGAGAGGTTGCAATCCCATCTCGGTGGGACCGAGATCCCTATCGGTGAAACCGAATTGCTAGGGTTTGGCAGTGGCTTATGACATATGAAACTCGGTGGCGCCGGATAGAAAGAATCGGTATGACCGAGTTTGGCTTAGGGTTTAGGTCATTTGTGGAAGTGGGAAAGTAGTTGAGGATTTTGGAGCATATCATTAAGCACATAAAGCAAAGGGCTCATTAAGCAACACCTCATCCCTCCTTGATAGTATTGGCTTTTCCTATGGACTCAATGTGATCTTGGATCACTAAAATGTAAAATGAAGAGTCTTGACCTTTTGAGCTTGAGCCAATCCTTTTTCCTTAGCATTTTGAGGGTTCCACTTTCACCATTCATGCCATGCCAATCATTGAGCTTTCCTGAAATAGTTATCTTGGAATAGCATTAGCTCAATGAGCTATATGTTGTTATGAATTACCAAAACCACCTAGGGATAGTTGCACTTTCAACAGCGGCGGTAGGTATTTCCCTCAGATATGAAACCAAGGTTATCGAACCAGTAGGATAACAAAGCAACACAACATAAACAGCCCACGCACACAGATAACAAATCCTCGCAACCCGACATGTTAAAGGGGTTGTCAATCCTTCCGGGTACGGCGCCTCAAGATGGAAAACGGACGTGAGATAAAATTGTAGTAGATTGATAGATCGAACGCCAAATAAAATAAATAAGAATAAAACGCAGCGAGGTATTTTTGTATTTTTGGTTTAATAGATCTGAAAATAAATGCAAAGGAAAAGTAGATCGCAAAGGCAAATATATGAGAAAGAGACCCGGGGGCCGTAGGTTTCACTAGTGGCTTCTCTCGAGAAAAATAGCAAATGGTGGGTAAACAAATTACTGTTGGGCAATTGATAGAACTTCAAATAATCACGACGATATCCAAGCAATGATCATTATATAGGCATTACGTCCAAGATTAGTAGACCGACTCCTGCCTGCATCTACTACTATTACTCCACACATCGACCGCTATTCAGCATGCATCTAGTGTATTAAGTTCATGAAGAAACGGAGTAATGCAATAAGAACGATGACATGATGTAGACAAGATCTATCTATCTAGATATAGACCCCGCCGTTTTATCCTTAGTGGCAATGATACATACATGTCGGTTCCCCTTCTGTCACTGGGATCAAGAACCGTAAGATCGAACCCACTACAAAGCACCTCTTCCCATTGCAAGACAAATAGATCAAGTTGGCCAAACAAAACCAAAATATCAGAGAAGAAATACGAGGCTATAAAAGATCATGCATAAAAGAGATCAAAGAAACTCAAATACCTTCATGGATATAAAAAGATATAACTGATCATAAACTCGAAGTTCATCAGATCCCAACAAACACACCGCAAAAAGAGTTACATCATATGGATATCCAAGAGACCATTGTATTGAGAATTCAGCGAGAGAGAGGAAGCCATCTAGCTACTAACTACGGACCCGAAGGTCTACAAAGAACTACTCACGCATCATCGAAGAGGCACCAATGGAGGTGGTGAACCCCGTCCGTGATGGTGTCTAGATTGGATCTGGTGATTCTGGACTCTGCGGCGGCTGGATCAATATTTCGTCGATTCCTCTAGGGTTTTGGGAATATTGGGGTATTTATAGAGCAAAGAGGCGGTCCGGGGGCACCCGAGGTGGGCACAACCCACCAGGGCGCGCCTGGGCCTCCTGGCGCGCCCTGGTGGGTTGTGCTCTCCTGGGAGCACCCCCCCAAGTGCAGCCAGGGCCCATTATGTGTCTTCTGGTCCATAAAAAATCCCCGCAAAGTTTTGTTGCATTTGTACTCCGTCTGATATTTATTTCCTGCGATGTAAAAAACATGCAAAAAATAGCAACTGACACTTGGCACTATGTCAATAGGTTAGTACCAAAAAATGATATAAAATGACTATAAAATGATTATAAAGCATCCAAGATTGATAATATAACAACATGGAACAATAAAAAATTATAGATACATTTGGGACGTATCATGGCATTCCTGTTCCAGAGACTGAGACTCATTTGGGAGGTGATGAGGATGAGGCCGATGATGATGATGAGTATGAGCCCTCTGGAGTGGAGCCATCTTGGGCTAAGAAGCTCAAACTAAAGATGAAGAAGCTTTTTTGTATGGAGTCTCGCGGGCAGTATATGGCCCATGTGTTGGAGAAGAAATCTCGCAGTCATCACAAGGCTCTTATGCGTCAACTTGGTGTTGAAGTTAATAGTTGGTCAAAGGACAAGATCACAGACAAGGAGGAGTGGATCTCTCAGCACTATCTCTGGATGGATTCAGCGGCCGATCAGCCTACTACTACAGATGACGGAGGCGCGAGCAGCCATGCGGACCTGTGAGGATGGGGATCTCTGGCGTTGCTATCACATGTTACCTTTGTAGCACTTTGTGCCCTTTTGGTGTCTTGATGCCAAAGGGGGAGAGAGTTAGGGATTTTCCGAGTTGCGAGTGCATCTTATTTGTTGTGATTTTCTCACTCGTGAACTCTTTTTTCATCCGTTTGCTTTGGTTTGGTTTGTGCCTGTGAGACTTGGTTATCCTACCATATGGTGTGAGACATATGCTACCTTATTATTATCCTATGGTTATCTAGTACCTTGGTAGTTTGTGAGATGCATGCTTATATTATGTTCTTCTTATGCTCACTTTCTACTTCTTGCATCGTAGTTTACGTTTCCCATATTGTAAAATGCAAGTGTTGCCGGTCTATAAAATATAGGGGGAGTGTTGATCCTAATGTCTGTGCTTTGCATTACAAAAGCACTCTTAAATTAAGTGCACACATCTAGGGGGGGCCGTCTATATTTTGTAGATTCTGGGGTTTGCTTTCTCTTGTTATATCTCTATGAAAATCTCATCTTGTCATCAATCCACCAAAAAGGAGGAGATTGTTAGGGCATATTTCTCTCTTGGTGGTTTTGGTGATTGATGACAATGCGTTTGCGGACTAATCATGTGCATTGGGCGTTTCAGATATTCATTCATATGCCACGAGACAATTTCTTCCCCTCGGTGTTTAAAGTGAAGATGGTGTAGTTCTCATTCATTTCAGTTTTGGTGGACTTGAGTCATAGGAGATATCATACTATCAAGAGGGGGTCCGTATCGGAAAGGCTAGGGTGGAATCAACACGTACACATCTCTTTTGCACCCCAGCTCCTTTCCTCATCTTTGGAGGATCCCGCGTTATCGTGGAAGTGACATAGAGAGGTGCTAGAGGTAGTACCATAGCCTGGAGCGGAAGTACCGCCGAGAGCAACTGGCGGTAGTACCGCTGTATCAGTGGTAGCACCGCCCAGAGCTTCAGGCGGCAGTACCACTCCGGTTTTGCGCTAGTACCGCCTCGACTCCAGACCTGCGTTTCTTGTGTCGGGTTCAGTAGAAGTAGCAGCGGCAGTAGGAGCGGTAGTACCGCTCTTAAGCGGTACTACCGCACGTACCACCGCTACTAGTTCCGCTCAAAGGCCCGCTACTATGTCCCTTCTCCTTCGTAGGTGCTGTGCACGGTCCCAGCGGTAGTACCGTTGGGCCAAGCAGCAGTACCGTTGGGCGAAGCGTGGCAGTACCGCTGAGGCCAGCGGTAGTACCGCTCCCTTGAGTGGTAGTACCGCTTGCTACGGGCTGAATGAGGGGATAACGGTTGGATTGCCCCCGCCCACTATAAAGGGGGGTCTTCTTCCTCAAGAAGACCCACCTCTTCCTACCCTAACTCAATTGTTGCTCTAAAAGCTTATTTTCGCCCGATATCTCTCCCTAGCCAATCAAACTTGATTGATTTTCTAGGGATTGGTTGAGAAGGCCAGAATCTACACTTCCACCAAGAGATATTTGATTTCCCCAACTAATCCCTTGCGGATCTTGTTACTCTTGGGTGTTTGAGCACCCTAGATAGTTGAGGTCACCTCGGAGCCACATTCCTTTGTGGTGAAGCTCCGTGGTGGTGTTGGGAGACTCCAATCAAGTTGTGGAGATTGCCCCAACCTTGTTTGTAAAGGTTCGGTTGTCGCCTTCAAGGGCACCACTAGTGGAATCACGACATCTTGCATTGTGTGAGGGCGTGAGGAGAATACGGTGGCCCTAGTGGCTTCTTGGGGAGCATTGTGCCTCCACACCGCTCCAATGGAGACGCACTTTCCTTCAAAGGGAAGGAACTTCGGTAACACATCCTCGTCTCCACCGGCTCCACTTTTGGTTATCTCTTACCTTTACTTTGTGCAAGCTATTGCTGTGTTGTATCCTTTGCTTGCACTTGTTGTTGTCATTGCTAGCATCATATAGGTTGCTCACCTAGTTGCATATCTAGACAACCTATTTATTGCTTTACCTATTTTGTGAAGAAAAGCTAAAAATTGTTAGTTGCCAATTCACCCCCCCCCCCTCTAGTCAACCATATCGATCCTTTCAGATGGGGTTTGTTCATATTGATTGGATCTATCCCTCTACATCATGTCATCTTGCTTAAGGCGTTACTCCGTTCTTGTTAAATTAATACACTAGATGCATGCTAGATAGTGGTCGATGTGTGGAGTAATAGTAGTAGATGCAGGCAGGAGTCAGCCTACTTGTCTCAGACGTGATGCCGATATACATAATCATTGCCTTGGATATCATCATAACTATGCGCTTTTCGATCAATTGCTCAACAGTAATTTGTTTACCCACCATATACTTTCTTTCGAGAGAGAAGCCTCTAGTGAAAACTATGGCCCCCGGGTCTACCTTTTATCATACTGCTTTCGATCTATAAAATCAAAAACACAAAAATACCTTGCTGCAATTTATTTACCTTTTATTTTATTTTGCACTTTTAGTTATCTTTTACACCTATCACTATCAGATCTCATCCTTGCAAGTAACTGTGATGGGATTGACAAATCCTTTATTGCGTTGGGTGCAAGTACTTGTTTGTTTGTGCACGTAGAACTATTGGAGACTTGTGTGTTCCTCCTACTAGATTGATACCTTGGTTCTTAACTGAGGGAAATACTTATCGCTACTTTGTTGCAACACCCTTTCCTCTTCAAGGGAAAAATCAACGCAAGCTCAAGAAGTAGCATTATGTCGTCTTTATGGCGTCACGAAAACTTCAGCATTATTTTCAAGAATGCTCGCTAAACGTGACGTATGAAGTCCCCTCGGTGATATAATTAGCAACAGGGATGCTACAGGGCGTATAGCCAAATGGGCCATCGAGCTCTTGCCCTTTGAGATAACATATCGGCCGCACCGAGCTATTAAATCTCAGGTGTTGGCACACTTCATAGCCGAATGGACAAAAGTCGAACTCCCTAGAGAGTATAACACATATTTCCATTGGACCATGTACTTCGACGGCTCAAAAATGCTCGTTGAGCTAGGTGCTAGAGTAGTGCTCACATCACCAAACACGTGATAGTATTCGGTATGTGTTGGAGGTATAACCCCTCGGTGTGACCCGCCTTGGAGGGGTCGGGTTACACTGTTGGCGACTCAAGAGTAAAGGCTTAAATGGGCCTAAGAAGATATGAAGACTGGAGGCGGCTAAGAGGCGGGCCTATTGAGGGCCCAAGACCTGGAGGTGTGATCCGCCCGATGGCAACTTGCCTAGCAAGGTAGGGCGGCTTAGAACCCGAGTTGGTCATGTTGTGTGATCTGACTTGGACTCTTGTAAGCCCAGGGCCTCGACATGTGTATATAAAGGTGAGACCCTGCGGCGGGTTAACGGAGGAAACAATTGATCGATAGCTAGTTCAAGCGATTCCGCTCCCTTGTAATCGATACACAATCAATACAACCTAAGCAGGACGTAGGATTTTACCTCGTTGTGAGGGGCCGAACCTGGGTAAACCTTCTGTCTTTCGTCCCGCTCAACCCCTTCAAGCTGACCTACGTCGCGATGGCTCCACACCTAAGTCCTTTCACTAGGCCATCTGCCGTGACAAAACCACAACAATATGTACTGCAGATCATGTACACTGATTCTAATAACGCGGACGAATACGAAGCCCTCTTGCATGGGCTCCGGATAGCAGTCTCGATGGGTGTAAAACGCCTTGAGGTCTGCAGCATTTTCAACCTTGCTATCTCCCGGGTGAATGGCGAGTTTGACGCCAAGGACCCAAAAATGATAGCTTTATCAAAACGCGGTACTAAAGATCTCGGCCAGGTCCAGACCCGAAGTTCAAGGACATCGTTATTGGCGTCGAAGACCAGTTCGCGGCTAAAAACAGTGTCCTGGACTAGAGGATACCAACCTAGCCGGCCCGTGGACTCCAGGTTGGGCTTAGAGTCCCGCATTTGCGTATGGAAGGACTCCGAATTTGGCGTGATCGAGAGCACATTTACCTAAGACCTAACGTATACTCCAAGACATATCATGTCGCCTCCATGCGCATCCTTGATGTGTAACCCACTATGTAACCCTAGATACCCTGCTTGGCGTGTATATAAGCCAAAGGGTTTAGCTCGTAGAGGGGAGATATATGCAAACTCATTCACCTAACCCTAGGGTTAGAACCATCCTTATGATCGAAAGGTAGATCAAGCTTGTACTCGATACATCTCATTAATATAATCAGAAGCAGGATGTAGGGTATTACCTCTTTGAGAGGGCCTTAACCTGGTTAAACACCATCTTCTTCGTCCTTGTTATCATTGATTCGAGATCCACAGCTCGGGACCCCCTACCCCGAGGTCTACCGGTTTTGACACCAGCAAGTGGCTTGCCCAACTTCATACCTGGAGTTTTTTATTTCTCCAAGCAATCACAAGGGAAACTGAAAATGATGGTGGCATATCCCATCAAGTTGTCAACCTCTTCCTCCCGATTTATACTAAAGATGTGGAACACTTATAATCATCTTCTTTAAGCAGAAATACTTAGCATACGGCAAGGTCTAAGATTCAAAGCAAATTCAAGCAAAACATCAACATGAAGCATCCATCTAATCATCCATGACTCATTGGATGAGACTCCTCCCTTAGTCTAGGAAGCATGATTGTCCACATTTATTTAAACCAAGCAAAAGACTTCTAATTGAAAATTTAACTAAAAAGCGACAGGGGATACAAAGGGCCTCAAAATCCCCCCAATCTTAACACGCTAATTTGGGTGGATTCACTTATTCTCCTTTTTTATTTATACTTGTATTTTTATCTAGTGGTGGTATGGTGACGCTGGTGAGGGCGTTAATCAAAAGCTCATTGCCGACCTCCAGATCTATTATACAAGAATGGTACATGCGCAACGTTTCATCTTGGTTGGCGAGGATCCTCAAGCTCGTGTTCAGGGCCTCACGAGTCTTAGTAGCCAGCATCACTTGTAAGACGAGGAGTGGACAAATACCTCCTTTGTGGATGAGGATGGGAAGAAGCTCTGGTGGCCACAGGGAATGGCGACGTCCTTGATGCTAGGGAATGGCGACATCCTTGGTGGGGGGAGGGGAAAACGCTCAGATGGACACAAATGGCGGTTTTGTGTGACAATGGCGGTGGGTCAATGATTCTGATGCTTGGCAAACGTTTTTATAGAAACCAAAAGCGCCTACCAATTTGGCGGCGGGAGAAATGACAATGCTTGAGGATCTGGCTAGTTTACTAAACGGGAGCCTTACACAAAAACTCAGATGGTCTGCTAGTGTAAAATAACTCAAACGGTATGCGCAAAGAAGACATGTCAGTTTGCCAATCAGGCCGGCAGGACTATAGGGGCTTCCACCCTATTCGGTTTGTAGGTTTTGCGAAGGAAAACTATAGGAATTCCAAAATGGAGGAAAGGAAGCTGGAGCAGCGTTCGGAACAAAGGATGAGCCGATTCATTTCCTGTGGAATACTATAGCGGGATGCTCATTTCACAGGAAAATAAAAAATACACTCCGATCTCTGATTTTCTCACTCTTTCATGGATGCCCGAGGCACAGCGTGGAAGAGGAGATTAAATATTGCGGTGTTTTGTGGAGTTGGAACCCACCATCTTGCTAGACGACACTGCATGGTTCTCACTCCTTTCCTTGTGGGACCCATCTATCCTATAAAAAGTCGGACACTCCAGTGTTTGACCGTTAGCTGACATGTGGGGCCCACATAGCAGTGTCTCTTTTACTGGTAGCCGGACTATACCTTCAGCCGGACTCCTGGACTATGAAGATACAAGATTGAAGACTTCGTTCCGTGTCCGGATGGGACTTTCCTTGGCGTGGAAGGCAAGCTTGGCGATGCGAATATTAAGATCTCCTACCATTGTAACCGACTTTGTGTAACCCTAGCCCTCTCCGGTGCCTATATAAACCGGAGGGTTTTAGTCCGTAGGACGAACCTCAACATACAACAATCATACCATAGGCTAGCTTCTAGGGTTTAGCCTCCTTGATCTCGTGGTAGATCTACTCTTGTACTACCCATATCATCAATATTAATCGAGCAGGACGTAGGGTTTTACCTCCATCAAGAGGGCCCAAACCTGGGTAAAACTTCGTGTCCCTTGTCTCCTGTTACCATCCGCCTAGACGCACATTTCGGGAACCCCTACCCGAGATCCGCCGGTTTTGACACCGACATTGGTGCTTTCATTGAGAGTTCCTCTGTGTCGTCGCTTTTAGGCCCGATGGCTCCTTCGATCATCAACAATGATGCAGTCCAGGGTGAGACTTTTCTCCCCGGACAGATCTTCGTCTTCGGTGGCTTCGCACTGCGGGCCAATTCGCTTGGCCACCTTGAGCAGATCGAAAGCTACGCCCCTGGCCATCGGGTAAGATTTGGAAGTTTAAACTACACTGCTGGCATCCGCGGGGACTTGATCTTCGATGGATTTGAGCCACAGCCAAGCGCGCCGCACTGTCTCGATGGGCATGATCTAGCTCTGTCGCCGGACAGTGCCCTGGGGGCCGCACACGCATCAGTTCCGACCATTAATTCGGAGCCTACTGCACCGATTGAGGATAAGTGGTTGGGCGCTGCCTCAGGGGCTGCGATCTCAGAGGCGATCGAGCCAAACACCAGCCCCGCACTCTGCAAGGCCCTAGACTCCGAGTGGTCGGACTCCTCTCCGGACTCCGAGCCCTCCGCGCCCCTGCCAATCGAATCCGATCGGGCGCCGATCAGGGAGTTCACCGCCGCAGACATCTTTCAGCACTCACCCTTTGGCGACATTATGAAGTCACTAAAGTATCTCTCTTTATCAGGAGAGCCCTGGCCGGACTACGGTCAGCAAGGTTGAGATACGGACGATGAAGAAATTCAAAGCCCACCCACCACCCATTTGGTAGCCACTGTCGATAACTTAAACGACGTGCTCAACTTCGACTCCGAAGACATCGACAGCATGGACGAGATGCAGGAGACGCATATGAACCAACGCCTGTAGGGCATTGGACAGCCACCTCATCTCATGATGTGTACATGGTGGATACCCCTAAAGGAAGCGATAACGAGGAACACAGGGATGCAACGAGGGATCGATCTCTCGAAAAGCAAAAGCGGCGGCGTAAACGCTGCTCCAAGCCCCGCCTCGATACAGACCCAGCCATAGAGCAGGATGAGCCGGCAAACGACGAGCATGCCTTAGAGCAACCGTCTGAACAGGGCAACTCGGATAAAGAAACCGAACAACCCGTCCCCGACGAAAGCGGCATTCCGGACGACCTTACGCCGGATAAGCCCATGAAGCATAAGAACCTCCACAAAAGGCTTGTCGCAACTGCACGCAGCCTGAAAAAGCAGAAGCGGAAGCTAAAAACTGCGGAAGACGCACTCAGAATCAGATGGAGCAAAGTACTAAACACCACAGACAAATACGGCGGCAGTCGCCGCAACAAAAGCTATCCGAAGCGAGAATTGCTGCCTGAATTCGACGAGGAGGCCCTAGAGCCCCTGCAGTCAAAAAGTAAGAAAGCCACCCGGTAGGATAGATGACCCCATGGCTAGCATAAAGCAGCAAGCGGCGCTGCACTCAAGCCGTCACGCGACCCAGTCAAGGATTCGCACCAGAAAGATGGCCCAGCTAGATCTATTTATGGGCCAAGAAAGCAAGCTCTCGTAAGCAATGCAACAACACCAGCATCCGAACATCACGGCACACCCAAATACAGGGGAGCCGCACACCCCCTATGTTTCACCGATGAGGTCCTGGATTATGAATTTCCAGCGGGATTCAAACCCGTAAACATAGAGGCGTACGACGGAACAACAGACCCTGGAGTCTGGATCGAGGATTATATCCTCCACATACATATGGCCAGAGGAGATGATCTCCACGCCATAAAATATCTACCCCTCAAGCTTAAAGGGCCAGCCCGGCATTGGCTTAAAAGCCTTCCTGAAAACACAATCGGAAGTTGGGAAGAGCTCGAGGACGCTTTTCGAGCAAATTTTCAAGGGACCTATGTCCGCCCTCCGGATGCAGACGATCTCAGTCACATAACCCATCAGCCCGGAGAGTCAGCTCGGCAGTTCTGGAATAGATTCCTCACTAAGAAGAATCAGATAGTCGACTGTCCGGACGCCGAAGCCCTAGCAGCTTTCCGGCACAACATCCGAGACGAATGGCTCGCCAGACACCTCGGCCAAGAAAAGCCAAGAACAATGGCCGCATTAACAAGCCTCATGACCCGCTTTTGCGCAGGAGAGGACAGCTGGTTGGCAAGATGTAGCACCAGCGACCCAAGTACATCCGAAATTAGGGATGGAAACGGAAAACCACAACGCAACAAGGATCGTCGCCAGACTAAGGAAAAAAATCCGAAGAGCACGGAAGTCAACGCCGGATTCAAAAGCTCACGGCAGAATCAGAAAAAGCCGCCCCTCCAAGATAACAGAGATGATTTATCCAACCTCAACAAAATCTTGGACAGGATATGTCAAATACACAGTACTCCAGGGAAGCCTGCTAACCATACCCACAGAGATTGTTGGGTTTTCAAACAATCCGGCAGACTCAATGCCGAACACAAGGGGCTCGACACACCAAGTGAAGACGATGACGAACCCCAAAAGCAGAGCACCAGGAAGCAAAAGAATTTCCCACAAGAAGTAAAAACAGTAAACTTACTTCACATAACAAAACGTGCGGCGCCCATAAAGGTACGCGCCATACGGCCTATCCCAAAGGAGTCTCGCCACTGGTTGTCAAAACCAATCATCTTCGATCATCTGGATTATTCTAGAAGTATCAAGAACGCAGGCTGGACTGCCTTGGTACTCGATCCAATAATTGGCGGACTCCAATTTACAAATATCCTGATGGACGGCGGTAGTGGACTAAACCTGATATATCAGGACACAATTCGCCACATGGGGATAGACCCAACAAGAATTCGCCACAGCAAAACCTCCTTTCAAGGGGTAACGCCAGGTCCGGACACCCATTGCATGGGTTTTCTTCGGCTCGAGGTTATATTCGGCTCTACCGATAACCTCCGCCGTGAAAAGCTGACTTTCCACATCGTCCCGTTCTTGAGTCGCTATCAAGCACTGCTGGGACGCGAAGCTTTCGCCCGCTTTAACGCAATACCGCATTATGCGTCTCTTACGCTTAAGATGCCCGGTCCACGAGGCATCATCTCTTTGAAGGGGAAGCACTAAGTGCGCCTCCCCCGAGCGGAGGACTGTGCGGCCGCTTTAACAGCCCCACAATAAAATGGCTTCACCAGCCAGAACATCCGAACAGGTCATTAAGACCACGGACACGGATAGACGAGTCCGTCCCAAAAGTATCATTGATAAAGGCTTAGTGGCCATATACCCCTGCCCTAGAGGATCCACACATATAAAACAAGAGACAATAACGCTCAATTTTACATATTTTACTTTATAATTTGTTTATTTAATATAACTTTTGTTCGGCACGACCCTTTTTCAACTTAGTTCCTCTCTTTTACAGATGAATATCGTGCAGCGCCCGTCCAGGATATGGCACAACGGAGACACAGGCGCAGACGTGCAGTAGGGACCCGTTCCAAGGATTCTTTTCAGATTAAGACCCTGCGTAAACCTTTTTTACTGTCTCTTGTTGATATACATCCCCTGGTTTTCTCTGGTGTAACCAAGGAGGAGGCTGGCGTCTTGGCATGTGGCCACGTCAGAATTTTTGCGCGTACCTGGACACTAGGGGCTTTTAACCAAGGGCGTTGTTTTGCCCGCCCTCATAAAGACCGAATACCTTAGGGAGTGTTCGGCGTCGCGAGTTTGGCCTTATATGCACCAGCTCCGAATCATGTCTTTGGTCAAATGTTGGGTTGCCCGGCTCCTGTGTTCGGCTGCCTTACGTTCCGCTCTATCGGATAAGGCGGCACCAGGAGAACTACTGCGATTGTGCCCCGGTTCGGCCGGGCGAGCACCTCAGTAGAGAAAGCCGAAAACTGACTGTCATGATATAGCGTGAGACTGGTCAACCACTCGATGACCTACCGGAATCTATAGGATTCCTCCGCTTTAACGAAGGGTCGTTTCCCGGCCAGGCACACACGCGCCCCGAATTCGGGCGAGCGCAGTCGCCACCAGGGGCTATCTAAGTAGCCTCACTGTCAAGCTCCTATGGCTAAGTGAAAGTGATAAAGCATTATAGTCTGATTGCCTAGTTCGCTGCGCTATCACCTCCTTTGTAGGACCAAGACGTTGGATTAAGTGTGAAAAAGCGCCTTCTGCGAACACCCCGGCATTATGTGCATGGGGCTGAAGCCGACGACTGCCATCTTTCAGATTTTATATAAACGGCCGCACAGGAGGTGTTAAAATACTTGCAGAACACAAGTATAAAAACTTCCTATAATTCATCAAAATATTGTTTTACAGTCACGCACGCTATTCAAAGATAGCATCCTTCGAGCACTGCGACTCTATTACACGAGCGCCTTGCAGAACTTCCTAAAAATAGTGCTCGGCGGGTACTCGGCTTCTGTCCGAATCTTGGGATGCAACAGCTGTGGTCTCCATTTCCGCCCAGTATGTCTTGACACGGGCAAGAGCCATCCGCGCACCCTCTATGCATGCTTACCTCTTAATTGCATTTATTTGCGACACCGCATCAAGGAACTGCTGCACCAAGCTGAAGTAACTCTTCGGCTCCGATCTCCCCGGCCACAAATGACTCATGACGCACTTCATGGCGAGTCCGGACAACCTATTCAGCTCGGCCCATTCAGCTAGGCGATCGGCCACTGATAGTGGACGCTCTGGATTGTGGAACTGCGACCAGCAGAGTTTCTCCACTTCGCAATCTTTCTGATCTCAAAAGTGTTCGGTCGCATCAGCAGCACTCGTCGCCAAATCCAGATAGGTGTCCGCCGTACTCCACAGTCGGTCCAACGGAGCATGCTTAGGATCACAAAACTTCCTCCGCAGCATATAGGGCTTTCCAGCCGTGATTTCTCTGGCCTGACGCAGCTCCTCCTTCGCAGCTCTCATCGCAGAGCGAGCATCCTTAGCATCGGCAACGGCCTTCTTCAAGTCCGTCTGCTCCGCCCGGTCTTCTTTTTCAAGAAGCTTGCAACGGTCAGCAGCGCTTTTTAGCTTCGCGGCCATCTCGGCCATCTCTTTCTTGCTTCGGCAGTGAGCAGTCTGTTCGGCTCTCAGCTCTTCAAGGGCCCTTTTGGCAGCCGCATCACTCTTTCTGGCTTGTTCCTTGTCTCGGGCAAGTTCCGCCCGAAGACTCTCCACCGCGGCCGCACCATCTACATCAAACGCACATATTGTAAGATACTGGCATAAGCTCCTCTTACAAGGTGCCACGGGAGGGATTGCATACCTTGTGCCTCGTCAAGCCGCTTGTTAACAAGCACGATGTCGGCATCAGCCACGTCAAGTTGTCGCTTTAGCTCGGCAAATTCGTCAGTCCGGCTGGATTTCGGACACTTCGCCACCTACATACAAAGGCGACATTTTAGACCTGGGATTATGATCCTCTGCGTGCTGTCACTTTTGACAACGCACAGAGTCTCAGGGGCTACTATCTATACAGGGCGCATCTTATTTATGCGCAACTGTCCAAAAGTGTACATTATTTCACGTACCTCAAAACCTGTCAGTAAACTTCTGACGGCCTCGTGCAATCCGCTTTCCGTGGACGAAATCTTTTCAATCACCGCGCCCATCAATGCACGGTGCTCCGCTGAGACAGATGCTCACCCTAGCAGAATCTTCAGCTCCTCCGACCGCACACCGGACGGTGCCGGACTCGTCCTATGGCCTCCGTCGAAGGCCGGACGCGGAGAACCTTGGGGGGCCATTTGGCTACCTTCCGCCCCTACCGGATTCGGAGAAACCCTCCGCGACGACACCTCATGGTCGCCCGCCTCGCTAGGCGGTACGGCAGGGGGAGGCGTTCCGCTCTCCATCATCTCCGGAAGAAGATCCCCCGAAGACGAGCTCTGCTGAGAAGGGCTGAGGTCCGAGCTACAAGGTAAAATTTCGGTTAATCTTCTCAGATATAAAGCAAGGATTTCTCTCATCTCTCAAAAAGAAAATCTTTCTCTACTTACGGCTCGCTGGAGGGCTGATCCCCTTGAGGGCATAGTTCGGTCTAGGTACTCCCCGGCATAGGACCCTCTGACAAGGATTTTCCCCCCGCTTTGAGGCCATGGTCTCCGGGTCGTCAGAGGCGGCCCTCTTCTTCCCCTGAGGAGAGTAATTGTCGGTTCCTCCCTTCGGAACAGCCTCCTTCGAGGAGGCCGTAGTCTCCTTGTCCCCTCCCTCACTTCCCTCCAAAGGCACAATCTTCAACATCCTGACTAGCACGGGATCCGGCCTGGTCTCAGGAAGGGGAGCCGGACACCTTATTTGCTTTGCCTTCGCTATCCACTCCTGTTTAAAAGGACAGCTCTTTTAGGGGCAAGTTTATGACAATTATACGATAGCGAGTCTGGGCACAAGGCCACTTACTTGAGTATCCGGGCGATTGCAGCTTAGGCATGTGTCCTCGGTCAAATCCGGACACATTGCTTGTGATCCGAAGAACAGTTTATACATCTCCACGGGCGTTGCGCCCATAAAATGCTGGAGAGCTCGTGGTCCCTCCAGATTAAACTCCCACAGACGAAGGGAGCGACGATTGCCGGGCAGTGTTCGGCGGATCAGCATGACTTGCGTCACTTTGACCAGGCTGAGACCACTTTCTAAGAGGTCCCTGATGCGGCTCTGCAACAAAGGCACGTCCCGGGGTGGCCCCCAATCCAGGCCTTTATTGACCCACGACCCCAGCCGCTTTGGGGGACCCGAGCGAAAGGCAGGCGGCGCCACCCACTTGGTGCCCCTGGGAGCGGTGATATAGAACCACTCTCGTTGCCATAGGCCGAGCTCCTCTTGAAAAGGGCCCTCGGGCCATGAAGCATCAGCATTCTTGCTTATAACAGCACCTCCGCATTCTGCGTGTCGTCCCTCAATCATCTTCGGCTCTACTTTAAAGGTCTTGAGCCATAATCCGAAGTGAGGAGTAACACGGAGGAATGCTTCACACACGACGATAAATGAGGAAATATGGAGGATGGACTCCGGAGCTAAGTCGTGAAATTCCAGCCCATAATAGAACATCAGCCCCCTCACAAAGGGATCCATTGGGAAGCCTAACCCCTGAAGGAAGTGAGACACGGACACCACGCTCTCACCAGGCTGGGGACTGGGAATAGCCTGCCCTTGAGCAGGCAGCCTATGCGAAATTTCGCCGGTCAAGAACTTGGCCTCTCTCAACTTTAGCACGTCCTCCTCCGTCACATCCATCGGCCTTGAAGGTCGGAACCGTACATTGTCAAAGGTCCGAAGCGCCTGAAACCTAGTGCCTAGGGTGTTGGACTCGAGGCGTCGGGCGAGCTCGTTTGAGATTGAAAGAAAGGAGTAAGGCCTTGGTCTCTTTATAAGAGGTTGAATACCAAGGGCCCTCCCCGTAATCATTTGGGACTCGCCTTTAATCGAGAAAACATGCCAACGGGCACGATTGGGTTGCCCACGTCCGTATTGATGAGAATCTCATAAATAAAGGGGACACGATCTCTGCTTTGACGAGACGTGCCAAGGAAACCGCCTCGCAAAACACGCTGAGGTGGGGAAGTAAAAACGATTCGAGTAAAGGCTTGGCCGTGGTGTGATGTCACGCTGCGGAATACGTCAGCAGATTAGATTTGTGTAAATATTATTCTCTTTATGGAAATATGTGGAAACTTATTTTGCAGAGCCGGACACTACCCTTGGTGTTTACAAACTTTTATGAAGAACTTGGAGGAGGAACCCGCCTTGCAATGCCGAAGACAATCTGCGCGCCGAACTCGTCGTCATTGAAGCATGGTTCAGGGGCTACTGAAGGAGTCCTGGATTAGGGGGTGTCCGGGTAGCCGGACTATACCTTCAGCCGGACTCCTGGACTATGAAAATACAAGATTGAAGACTTCGTTCCGTGTCCGGATGGGACTTTCCTTGGCGTGGAAGGCAAGCTTGGTGATGCGGATATTCAGATCTCGTACCATTGCAACCGACTTTGTGTAACCCTAACCCTCTCCGGTGCCTATATAAACCGGAGGATTTTAGTTCGTAGGACGAACCTCAACATACAACAATCATACCATAGGCTAGCTTCTAGGGTTTAGACTCCTTGATCTCGTGGTAGATCTACTCTTGTACTACCCATATCATCAATATTAATCGAGCAGTACGTAGGGTTTTACCTCCATCAAAAGGACCCGAATCTGGGTAAAACTTCATGTCCCTTGTCTCCTGTTACCATCCGCCTAGACGCACAGTTCGGGACCCCTACCCGAGATCCAGTGAGATCGTAAAATCTCTTCTGACGCGTCCTGCATGCCAAAGCCAATCGATCATCCCTCATGTTGAACTTGCCACCTTTCACGCGTCTATGACATTCATCACAATCGAGGAGGGAGCGTGCCTGGTCAAGGCTGCGCTGCGGAGGTGCAGCTGCTACCATGTGGTTGTGGAACTGAGGTAGTAGGACTCACGCGGATGCACGTATTTGGCGTCAGGTCAGTCATGGCACCTTTCACGGATAACTACTGAGTCGGGCAAGCAACCCACTGGCGTTCATGGTGACCCAGCGAACGAGCCTGCCACTCCACGGCCTCGACGGCGTCACGTCACGTGCCGCTGCTATACGTCTAAGCTTGCACTCCATTTTCCTCCTCTCTTTTTTTAGCTTGCACTCCATTGGATGTCTAATTTATGAGCATTGGCATAGCCACCAGGCATCACAACTGACTTTGCTGCAGCCTCCAAGGAGTAAAATAGTTTACACGATCAACTTCAAGCATTAAAATCAACCCCCGAGTATGGCGTAGGGTATTATGGAGTAGTTGCTAGCCTGTGAAACTTGAGCTGAGCTGTGTAACGGGACGCCCCAAGGCGTGCGTCAGTCAGTTTGTTTGTTACTAGCTTCAGTAACTTGCTTGGTGTGTGTGTGTGTGTGTGTGTGTGTTTGCATTACGTGTGTTTGTATGATGCCCTAGTCCGAGCTATTCTAGGGGAGGGAGTAGGCCAGCTGGGCATGTTTACTTTAAGATGGATGTAAAAATAGATAGACAATAAAAAGAGGCTGTGTTAGATAGCACGGTACCAAACTTTCCATCAACCCCTCCTCTGTTGTTGTCTGCAGCCAGGAAGAATAAGGGAGGAGCGTAAAATCTCACCCAAGGAGCATAAAATCAAGTCCAGTAAGATCATAAAAAATTTGTGGAGCATGGCCAAAAACACATGCACTACTTCGCCATATATATATATATATATATATATATATATATATATATATATATATATATATATATATATATATATAATGCACTACCATCCGCGTCGAGGACACGTCCGGCCACGGGCACTACTTATTATTCACTGGTCAATCACATTCATGGTCATCAAAAGAGCAGGCGTCAGATAACGCTCCTAGCTTGCACTCGGTCAGTCTGTGGAGCTGAGAGAGTAGGACGGCGTCAGTCCTGGCATTGAGTCGGGCAACACACTGGCCGGCCTATCACATTCATGCCACTCAAGCGAGGCGGGCGTCACATGTGCCGCTGGTAGCTTGCACTTTATGGGATGTCTCATTTATGAGTTGGAGCATTGGCAGCAGGGATAGATAAGAGATGGGCAGGCATCATGAAAAGATATTATGGATAAACATACTCCCTCCTATCCTATTTACTCCGTGAATTATATTTAGGTCAAGTCAAACTTTACAAAGTTTGACCAAATATATATTAACAAGTATCAACATCTACAATGCCAAATATATATAATGTGAATCTAACAATATTGATTTGGCATTGTAAATATTGATACTTTCTTCTATAAGTTTGCTCAAAGTAGACTAAAAAGGACCGAAGAGAGTACGACTCAGGATTCGGCCAACCAGGCGTGTTGAGCATATTTTGCAATCTAGGTTACACAAAACAATTCTCTCTCAAAATGCTACACAAAACAAACACTTATGACCAATGACCTAAGAGCATCAACAACCGGAATTGCCAAATCCGGACCCTATACGCCCGTCGGCGCATCCGCGGACAGTGACCGGTGAGTCCTCAAATCCGCACGTCCACAACCGCGTATCTCATATCCGACACCTTATATTCAAACAAAATCATTATCCGGCACCTTATATTCATACAAAATCATGCAATATAGTGCGTAGATCACCTCACTGGCAAAATCGACAAGAAAATGACTCTAAACCGATAGCAAACGAGCATAATTCACATATAAACATCACCAAAAGATCATCTGACAATCATAGTTCACACAGTTCAAACTGTCCGACAAATTCTAACTAGATATTAGGAGCTAGCTACTACGAGCTAGATATGAGAGGACGGAGCTTCACCACTTCCTCGTCGGCCCTTTGCCCTTCCGGTCATAGGCGTCTGCGGTAGGAGGTGAGTCGATGTTGTAGCCGTCGAAGCTGGACCCGTCGTCGGAGGATGAATCGGAGATGACGATGTAGCCCTTCAAGCGCCGTACCCATGCGGTCCTACTTACGCTTCAGCTTGGCCACTCTTGCCGCCCCCGACGCCTCCCGCTCGAATTCCTCAATGCCGAGCGGGAGCTGCTTGGCGTTGATCCTCCGGGGCCACGGGCGTCCGCCTTCGCCATCGTAAGTGACCGGCGGTACACCCACTGGAGGAGACACTCATCCTCGTCGGACACCGCCGACATCACGCAAGAGCGATGGGAGGACTGCGCAGCCGCATCTGACGCGGCTCCCATCTCCCTTGCCCTTTGCTTCTCGTGGCGGCCCGCGGGTACCTCCGATTCCGGAGTCCGCATCCGCAGCGCCGGCAGAGCGGGGACTAGAAACCACTGCTGCCCGCATGGAGCAGCGGCCGAAGGTGGAGGAGGTCGCCGGATGGGCGGCTTCGATAGAGCTACCGTCATAGATCCGTGCGCGGGGCGAGAAGTGCCGACGCTAGGCAACATGCAATGTCACACCTGAAGTGCACCTGAACCAGAGCTGCCGTCCGTAACCACCCGCGAGCGCTCCAGCGCGATACGGAGCGCCAACTCGTCCTCGTCTCTGGAGGTGCCGTCCGAGTGGCTTCCAGTGATGGACATGGTCGCGGGCGCTCGAGATTTGGCGGATTGGAGAAAGTGGAGCAAAGCAGGGTGAAGTGAGGCTAGGGTTTGCTCCGAAGGGGGGTTTTGTGGGGTCGAGGTGGGCCAGAGGTGGGCCGGGCGGACGTGGCGGACGCGCCTGGGCTGCCTTATATCTGCCCTAGATTTGGGCTGGATAAGAGGGGTGTCGATCAGCCGGGGCGTTTGAAGGCGGTTTGAGGTGTTTGGTTAGGTTGGTTTCTCGTGAATAGTTAGTGACCGCTCCACCTGTTCGGGCATCTGAAACGGTTTTGGGGCGCACGGCTGTATAGGAGCCGGATCCTCTGACTTGCAATAGGCACGATATTTCTTTATATAAAATGGAGAAGAGAAGTCGGGGGTCACACACCGTTCTGCAAATCAAGGTAGATGTGTTACTGTCATGAATCTTTGTTCGCGATTACCGTTTACAAATCATTGAGTTAGCTCATAATTTCTAGAAAGCCAACGAAGGGAAGTTAGGGCAATGTTGCATTGTCTGACTTCCCTCCTAAAGGCTCATTCGATTTGAGGAAATCAAAATGTAGGAATTATGAGTAGTATAAGAATTTGATAGAATGACACCTGCCTCTTGGAATTGATTTGCCTCGTTCCTACGCGTAAAATGAACAAGTGGATGTGTAGTTTTCTTCAAAAGCACAGAAAATAAATAGTATTCATACAAACCAAATGTATCTATAGAAAATTTTGCTCTGAAATCCTTATTTCTATGCTTTTTCTATGAGAATCCTCCAAACTAGCCTAAAGCCAGAGGAACTGGATCCGGCTGTATAAGGCTACTGTTTCACGCCGTCTGGTGCAGCTTTTGGAAAAGCAAAACTACTAATTGTGCTTGCAAATCACTCTGCTCTTCATGCGCCTGCTCGCCGAATCTGTCCCAAGGAGCCCTTTTAAATTCGAGCGCGGCAGAGCAGGATGGGTATGCGGGAGCAGTGTTGTGGGTGGCGCGCAGGGTTTGGCAAGATAGACGCAGCCCACCCCTACGTGTCGATCAGAGAGAGGCGCCAGTCGAGTTAAAGAACGCCGTTGCTAGACGCTCCCTGCCTATGTTGAGGTAGGCAAGCAGCAGGTGGAGCCAAGCCAAGCCAAGCCAATGAAAAGCTCTGCTTTATCCTGGTTCAAGCCTTCAAGGTACCTCTGGATGTTGGGCGAAGCAAGCAGGCGGCGGGTGAACAGTATCAGCGTGCTGTCCTATGGCTCTGTTTGGATCCCTCGGTTAGAGTTAGATTGAGTTAGTATTGCCTGAACTAACTCTAAAGGATCCAAACACATGGATTAGTTTCAGCTAGTTGGATCTAACCCAGATAAAAAAACTATCCCAAATAAGAGGTGCTAGTTCGGTTAGATTTCCTAGGGCCCACTGAAAAAACAACTAAAAAAATCTCCCTCCCGCACCAGATCCTTCCCTCCCGCACCGCCCCTCCGCGACTCCTCTCCCGTTCCCCATCGCGCCCCCCCCCCCCCCCCCCCCCCGCGCACAAGCGCCGCGCCGCCGAAACCCCAGGCGCGCCCTCCTCCGGCCGGCGCTCGCCCTCCTTCCTCGTCCCCGGTCGTCTCTCTCTCTCTCTGTCGTCCGAGGCGGCGCATCTATCGGGGATCCAGCGAAGGTGAGTTCGTTCGTCCTTCTATACTCGTGCTCTCCCTCCTCCTACACGCTCGTCTCTCTAGCTAGCAACGGCTCGTGGCCGTGCATGCAACTGGAAAATGCAGCACGCGGTGCATCGTCTGTGAAAAAAGGACAAATGATGGACCCGTGAAGCCTGTGACCTGGTTTTCGGCATTCTGATTTGGTGCAGACTACTTGAAGACTGACGCCCACACAAATAAGGAAACACGTACTATTGATTAAAGCTCATGCACTAGCCGTGTTACACACACAATCGATGCACGGGATACACATTGACAAGCGCGCGAAATTGGTGGCATTTTTGGACAGCGTTACGACAGAAAGGATGGGTACAAATTGCTTCACTGCACGACGACGACCCGATACTTAATTATCAGCATTAACTAAATCGCTAACCAGATTCTGCCTTGTCGCCTTGCTCGGGTCACTGTTATGAGTTAGAAAAATGGTCGAGACCGCCGGTGATGCATGCTTTCTATCCTACTAGATATGGTTCACTGTTTCCTAAAGGGCAAAGGTCCTGGGGAATCTGTTTGTGTATGTTGTTCTGAGTTATAGGGATGTCGCACAATCTGCGGTAAATCTGGAATTGTGTAAAAAAGAACTTTTTGCAAAACAAAACATGTTGACATAATGCATGTTTACAACTAAAAAAGGAGCTTCTGAAGCTGCCACTTATTTCTTATTTTTCTTTTGTTTCAGTCACCTCGATTTGCATGATTTCAAGTACTGCTGGATTTTCTCACTATCCAAAACATTAACATGCATTGGTGATTCGCAAATATCCTGCTGGATTTCCTTTATATCCAAAACATTAACTAAGTGTGGAAAAAAAATCCTTTTATGGCACAAATGAATTGGAGTGGCACGCATTGGAATTTTTCGCTTGCCTGAAGTTGTCAACAATAGTGTTAAATGAATATAGGTATCAGATATGATGGTTCATGATTCACCCTAAAAAAAACCTCGCCCAACCAGCACCAGGCCTGCGGAGGATGAGCCTCGAATGCGGGTGGGCGGGCTGCGAGCACTTCAGCCCGCTCTAGCTAGCCAAAGGATTTCATTGACTCCTTGTGTCCACATTGTATTTGAACTTGATAGAGAACTGATTAGAAACTTAAATCTGTATTAGATAGGAAGCGTTCCTACTCTCCGTAGAGAGCCGCGTGGGATTATATCGATCGAGGCAAGAAGTCCTTGCCGTGGCGTACAAGTTGTACCTGATCGCTAGGATACAGGTTGTTACATGAGGATAGAGATTGTAGTTGTTACGGGGGAGAGATAGGAGATAAACAGTTGAGATTACATCTTTATTTCTAACACCCTCCCTTAGTCTCAACTATCCTACATTAAGATTCTTCTTGAATTCTTCAAATGGCTTGACTGGCAAAGCTTTGGTGAATCCATCTGCAACTTGATCTCTGGAAGGAATGAATCGTATGTCTAACTTTTTTTCTGCAACCCTTTCTCTTACAAAATGAAAGTCAATTTCTATATGCTTGGTTCTGCCATGGAACACTGGGTTTGCAGAAAGATATGTGGCTCCCAAATTGTCAGACCACAAACATGACACACGATGCTGCTTGATTCCCAATTCATTGAGCAATGATTCAACCCAGATGATTTCAGCAGTAGCATTAGCTAATGACTTATATTCAGCTTCAGTACTTGACCTGGATACCGTTGCTTGCTTCCTAGCACTCCAAGAAATGAGATTGGAACCAAAGAATACTGCAAATCCTCCAGTTGACTTCTTGTCATCACTGCATCTTGCCCAGTCAGCATCAGAGAATGCACTAACAAGAGTGGAGTTGGAGCGCTTAACTTGGAGGCCCAAGCTCACAGTGTATTTGATATATCACACAATTCTTTTGACAGTTGTCCAATGTACAGTAGTAGGTGCATGAAGATATTGACAGACCTTGTTAACAGCAAAGGAAATATCAGGCCTTGTCAATGTCAAGTACTGTAGCGCTCCTACTGCACTTCTGTATTTTGTGACTTCTTCTTCCTTAAGCGGTTCCCCTTCAAAAGCTGAAAGTTTCTCTGAAGAAGATAATGGTGTAGGTGAAGGCTTACAGTCTTTCGTCCCCATACGAGCTAGAAGTTCAGTGGCATATTTTTCTTGGTTTAGTGCTATACCATCTTGAATCTTCTTTACTTCAATGCCCAAGAAGAAGTGTAGATCACCAAGATCTTTCAAAGCAAACTTTGAGCTTAAATCATGTAGAAGGGCATTAGTAGCACTTTGTGAGGAGCTTGCAACTATTATATCGTCAACATATACTAGCAAGAATATAGTTATGTTTGCTTTGTTGTAGATAAACAATGAAGTGTCAGCCTTAGATGCAACAAAGCCCAAACACCTTAACTGAGAGCTTAGCCTTGAGTACCATGCCCTTGGTGCTTGCTTCAAGCCATAAAGTGCCTTATCAAGCTTGCACACGTGATGGGGTACCTGCTTGTTTACATACCCAGGTGGTTGTCTTATGTAAACCTCCTCTTCCAGAACACCATGCAAAAACGCATTCTTGACGTCTAGCTGTCTCGAGCTCCATCCCCTGGACACAGAAATAGCTAACACAAGTCTAATAGTTGCAGCTTTGACGACAGGACTAAAAGTATCTTCATAGTCCAGGGCATAGCGCTGTTTGAAACCTTTTGCAACAAAACGAGCTTTATACCTGTCAGTGGTGCCATCTGCCTTTCTTTTGATTCTATAAACCCACTTGCAGTCAATGATATTTTTATCTATTTTCTCAGGCACAAGATGCCAAGTCTTGTTCCTCATTAGCGCTGAATATTCTTCATCCATTGCAATTTTCCAGTTTGGATCTTCAAGTGCATCTTCTACTTTTGTTGGTTCTCCTGCAATGCACAACATGCCATACGGAACAGTACCATCAGTTCAGACTTTTGGGTTTCTTATACCTTTTTGCGACCTTGTCATGACACGTGAAGTTGTCACTTGTTGGGGTTGACTTTGACGTGCACGTGACGGTCGTGCTACAGGAGATGGCGCAGATGACTTCTGCACAGAAGATCCCGAAGAATCACCAGATTTCGTTTCCGCAGCAGATCCCGAGCCTGACTGTATGACCTGATGTGTGTCTGATCCGCTGGAACAAATAGCCGCAGAAGATCCGCTGCTGGTCGCTGACGCAGACGCATGTGGCGGAGATCCCGACGCAGACCCCACCGAATCTGCTGTCGCTGTCGTCTGCCCACGCGTGGGACGCGGCTCGTCCGCATGCGGTGACGTGGTGTCCGCGGATTGGCGCGGCAGGAGAGACCCACCGAGCGCGCGGTTCGGCGCGTATCTGCGCCCCAGAACCGAGGCGATCAGCCGAACAGGAGTTCCAGGTGACTCCAGATCCACCTCGTGCTCCGCGTCGGCTTCGTTTTCTTCAGCTGCATGAAATATTGGCTCGTTTTCAGCAAAATTCTGATCATTTTTGTCACCGTTTTCTTCTCCGTTTTCTACTGCATGACCCTGCACACATGGAGGCACAGTCCTACCGATAGGATCATCATCAGTTGGGTTAGTACAATCGTCGCCCCCATGATCAGAGTTTTGGAGATGTGGTGGAAGGAGAAGAATTTCTTGTTGGAGACGTGCTCCGGCATTGGGATGAAGTGACGCAAAGGGAAAAACTGACTCGTCAAAAACTACGTCACGAGAGATGTAGACTCGGCCAGTGGAGACATCTAGGCATTTGACTCCTTTCTGGATAGGACTGTACCCGAGAAACACACACTTCTTGGAGCGAAAAGAAAGCTTGCGTGTATTGTATGGGCGAAGATTGGGCCAACAAGCACAACCAAATACACGAAGCGACTTATAGTCAGGAGATGTGCCAAAAAGATGTGTGATGGGAGTTTCAAAATTTATGACCTTGCTAGGTAGCAAGTTGATGAGGTACGTGGCAGTCAAGAAGGCTTCATCCCAGAATTTTAGTGGCATGCAAGAATTTGCTAGTAGAGCTAGTCCTACTTCAACAACATGGCGATGCTTCCGTTCAGCGGAGCCGTTCTGTTGATGTGCATGAGGACATGCAACATGATGTGAAACACCAAGTTCTTGAAAAAAGGAGTTTAGTTTTCTGTATTCACCTCCCTAGTCGGTTTGCATGGCAATGATTTTGGTGTTTAATTTACGCTCAACAAGATTTTGGAAGTTCTTGAAGACTTGAAAAACTTCAGAACGTTTCTTGAGGAGGTAGTGTTGGGGAACGTAGTAATTTCAAAAAAAATCCTACGCACACGCAAGATCATGGTGATGCATAACAACGAGAGGGGAGAGTGTTGCCTACGTACCCTCGTAGACCGAAGCGGAAGCGTTGACGCAACATAGAGGAAGTAGTCGTACGTCTTCCCGGTCCAACCGATTCAAGCACCGTTACTCCGGCACCTCCGAGTTCTTGGCACACGTTCAGCTCGATGACGCTCCCCGGGCTCTGATCCAGCAAAGCTTCGGGGAGGAGTTCCGTCAGCACGACGGCATGGTGACGATCTTGATGTTCAACTGTCGCAGGGCTTCGCCTAAGCACCGCTACAATATGACCAAGGTGTAATATCGTGGAGGGGGGCACCGCACACGGCTAAGGAACGATCACGAAGATCAACTTGTGTGTCCATGGGGTGCCCCCTGCCCCCGTATATAAAGGAGTGGAGGAGGGGAGGGCCGGCCCTCTCTATGGCCCGCCCTAGGGGAGTCCTACTCCCATCGGGAGTAGGATTCCCCTTTTCCTAGTCCACCTAGGAGTCCTTCCAAGTATTAGGAGTAGGAGACAAGGAAGGGAAGAGGGAAGAGAAGGAAGGAGGGGGCGCCGCCCCTCCCCCTAGTCCAATTCGGACTAGGCCTTGGGGGGGGGCGGCCTGCCCTAGGCAGCCCCTCTCTATTTCCCGTATGGCCCAATAAGGCCCAATACTTTCCCCCCGTATTCCCGTAACTCCCCGGTACTCCGAAAAATACCCGAACCACTCAGAACCTTTTCGATGTCCGAATATAGTCGTCCAATATATCGATCTTTACGTCTCGACCATTTCGAGACTCCTCGTCATGTCACCGATCTCATCCGGGACTCCGAACTCCTTCGGTACATCAAAACTCATAAACTCATAATATAACTGTCATCGAAACCTTAAGCGTGCGGACCCTACGGGTTCGAGAACAATGTAGACATGACCGAGACACGTCTCCAGTCAATAACCAATAGCGGAACCTGGATGCTCATATTGGCTCCCACATATTCTACGAAGATCTTTATCGGTCAGACCGCATAACAACATACGTTGTTCCCTTTGTCATCGATACGCTACTTGCCTGAGATTCGATCGTCGGTATCATATACCTAGTTCAATCTCGTTACCGGCAAGTCTCTTTACTCGTTCCGTAATACATCATCCCACAACTAACTCATTAGTTGCAATGCTTGCAAGGCTTAAGTGATGTGCATTACCGAGAGGGCCCAGAGATACCTCTCCGACATTCGGAGTGACAAATCCTAATCTCGAAATACGCCAACCCAACATGTACCTTTGGAGACACCTGTAGAGCTCCTTTATAATCAACCAGTTACGTTGTGATGTTTGGTAGCACACAAAGTATTCCTCCGGCAAACGGGAGTTGCATAATCTCATAGTCATAGGAACATGTATAAGTCATGAAGAAAGCAATAGCAACATACTAAACGATCGAGTGCTAAGCTAACGGAATGGGTCAAGTCAATCACATCATTCTCCTAATGATGTGATCCCGTTAATCAAATGACAACTCATGTCTATGGCTAGGAAACATAGCCATCTTTGATCAACGAGCTAGTCAAGTAGAGGCATACTAGTGACACTCTGTTTGTCTATGTATTCACACATGTATCATGTTTCCGGTTAATACAATTCTAGCATGAATAATAAACATTTATCATGAAATAAGGAAATAAATAATAACTTTATTATTGCCTCTAGGGCATATTTCCTTCAGTCTCCCACTTGCACTAGATTCAATAATCTAGTTCACATCACCATGTGATTTACCAACAATAGTTCACATCACCATGTGATTAACACCCATAGTTCACATCGATATGTGATCAAAACCCAAAGGGTTTACTAGAGTCAGTAATCTAGTTCACATCGCTATGTGATTAACACCCAAAGAGTACTAAGGTGTGATCATGTTTTGCTTGTGAGAGAAGTTTAGTCAACGGATCTGCCACATTCAGATCCGTATGTATTTTGCAAATTTCTATGTCAACAATACTCTGCATGGAGCTACTCTAGCTAATTGCTCCCACTTTCAATACGTATCCAGCTTGAGACTTAGAGTCATCTGGATCAGTGTCAAAAACTTGCATCGACGTAACCCTTTACGACGAACCTTTTTGTCACGTCCATAATCGAGAAACATATCCTTATTCCACTAAGGATAATTTTGACCGCTGTCCAGTGATCTACTTCTAGATCACTATTGTACCCCCTTGCCAAAATCAGTGTAGGGTATACAATAGATCTGGTACACAGCATGGCATACTCTATAGAACCTATGGCCAAGGCATAGGGAATGACTTTCATTCTCTTTCTATCTTCTGCCATGGTCGAGTTTTGAGTCTTACTCAATTTCACACCTTGTAACACAGGCAAGAACTCTTTCTTTGACTGTTCCATTTTGAACTACTTCAAAATCTTGTCAAGGTATGTATTCATTGAAAAAACTTATCAAGCGTCTTGATCTATCTCTATAGATCTTGATGCTCAATATGTAAGCAGCTTCATCGAGGTTTTTCTTTGAAAAACTCCTTTCAAACACTCCTTTATGCTTTGCAGAATAATTCTACATTATTTCCAATCAACAATATGTCATTCACATATACTTATCAGAAATGCTGTAGTGCTCCCACTCACTTTCTTGTAAATACAGGCTTCACTGCAAGTCTGTATAAAACTATATGCTTTGATCAACTTATCAAAGCGTATATTCCAACTCCGAGATGCTTGCACCAGTCCATAGATGGATCGCTGGAGCTTTCATATTTTGTTAGCACCTTTAGGATTGACAAAACCTTCTGGTTGCATCATATACAACTCTTCTTTTAATAAATCCATTAAGGAATGCAGTTTTGTTTATCCATTTGCCAGATTTCATAAAATGCAGCAATTGCTAACATGATTCGGACAGACTTAAGCATAGATACGAGTGAAAAACTCTCATCGTAGTCAACACCTTGAACTTGTCGAAAACCTTTTGCGACAATTTTAGCTTTGTAGATAGTACCACTACTATCAGCGTCCGTCTTCCTCTTGAAGATCCATTTAATCTCAATGACTCGCTGATCATTGGACAAGTCAATCAAAGTCTCTCATACATGGATCTCATCTCAGATTTCATGGCCTCAAACCATTTCGCGGAATCTGGGCTCATCATCGCTTCCTCATAGTTCGTAGGTTCGTCATGGTCAAGTAACATGACCTCCAGAATAGGATTACCGTACCACTCTGGTGCGGATCTCACTCTGGTTGACCT
This sequence comes from Aegilops umbellulata, assembly GCA_032464435.1. NCBI lineage: Eukaryota > Viridiplantae > Streptophyta > Magnoliopsida > Poales > Poaceae > Aegilops > Aegilops umbellulata. The sequence continues at coordinate 509,665,545 of CP136055.1, forward strand.
ACGAGGTTCGGTAGTAACTTGATCCAAAGTTACATGATCATCATCATTATCTTCCTCACTAATTGGTGTAGTAGTCACAAGAACAGATTTCTGTGATGAACTACTTTCCAATAAGGGAGATGGTACAATTACCTTATCAAGTTTTCTACTTTCCTCCCACTCACTTCTTTTGAGAGAAACTCCCTTCTCTAGAAAGGATCCATTCTTGGCAACGAATGTCTTGCCTTTGGATCTGTGATAGAGGGTGTACCCAACATTTTGGGTATCCTATGAAGACGCACTTCTCCGATTTGGGTTTGAGCTTTTCACATAAGCATCGCAACCCTAAACTTTAAGAAACGACAACTTTGGTTTCTTGCCAAACCACAATTCAGATTGTGTCGTCTCAACGGACTTAGATGGTGCCCTTTTTTAACGTGAATGCAGATGTCTTTAATGCATAACCCCAAAATGATAGTGGTAAATCGGTAAGAAACATCATAGATTGCACCATATCTAATAAAGTACGGTTACGATGTTCGGACACACCATTACACTGTGGTGTTCCTGGTGGCGTGAGTAGTGAAACTATTTCACATTGTTTTAATTGAAGACCAAACTTGTAACTCAAATATTCGTCTCCGCAATCAGATCGTAGAAACTTTATTTTCTTGTCCCGATGATTTTCCACTTCACTATGAAATTCTTTGAACTTTTCAAATGTTTCAGACTTATGTTTCATCAAGTACATATACCCATATATGCTCAAATCATCTGTGAAGTTAGAAAATATTGATACCCACCGCGAGCCTTAACACTCATCGGACCGCATACATCAGTATGTATTATTTCCAATAAGTCAGTTGCTCGCTCCATTGTTCCGGAGAACGGAGTTTTAGTCATCTTGCCCATAAGGCATGGTTCGCAAGCATCAAGTGATTCCAAAATCCCATCAACATGGAGTTTCTTCATGCGCTTTACACCAATATGACCTAAACGGCAGTGCCACAAATGAGTTGCACTATCATTATTAACTTTGCATCTTTTGGTTTCAATATTATGAATATGTGTCACTACGATCGAGATCCAATGAACCATTTTCATTGGGTGTGTAACCATATAAGGGGTGTGTTTGGATTCTGCCCTAGCCAGCCCTACCAATTCGTTGGCTGCCAAAATATTGGCGCATGATTCTGCCGCCCGCGGCTCGCCCAAAAGTTGGCGTAAAACTGAACTGGGGATGCTAGCGTGGGCAGGGCGTGCCAAATTATTGGCCTTCATCCAAACATGCACCCACGCCTGGTCAACTACCAATTTTTTGGTTGGGCTGCTGTTGGCTTCAATCCAAACACACCCAAGGTTTTGTTCATGTAAACAGAACAATAATTTATTCTCTTACTTAAATGAATAACCGTATTACAATAAACATGATCAAATCATATTCATGCTCTACGCAAACACCAAATAACACTTATTTAGGTTCAACACTAATCCCGAAAGTATAGGGAGTGTGCGATGATGATCATATCAATCTTGGAACCATTTCCAACACACATCGTCACTTCACCCTTAACTAGTCTCTGTTCATTCTGCAACTCCCGATTCAAGTTACTAATCTTAGCAACTGAACTAGTACCAAATACTGAGGGGTTGCTATGAACACTAGTAAACTACACATCAATAACATGTATATCAAATATACCTTTGTTTACTTTGCCATCCTTTCTTATCCGCCAAATACTTGGGTAGTTCCGCTTCCAGTGACTAGTCCCTTTGCAGTAGAAGCACTTAGTCTCAGGCTTAGGACCAGACTTGAGCTTCTTCACTTGAGCAGCAACTCACTTGCCGTTCTTCTTGAAGTTCCTATTCTTCCCTTTGCCCTTTTCTTGAAACTAGTGGTCTCGTCAACCATCAACACTTGATGTTTTTCTTGATTTCTACCTTCGTCGATTTCAGCATCACGAAGAGCTTGGGAATCGTTTCCGTTATCCCTTGCATATCATAGTTCATCACGAAGTTCTACTAACTTGGTGATGGTGACTAGAGAATTCTGTCAATCACTATCTTATTGTTGGGGAACGTAGCAGAAATTCAAAATTTTCCTACGTGTCACCAAGATCTATCTATGGAGAAACCAGCAACGAGGGGAAAGGAGAGTGCATCTACATACCCTTGTAGATCGCTAAGCGGAAGCGTTCAAGTGAACGGGGTTGATGGAGTCGTACTCGTCGTGATTCAAATCACCGATGACCAAGTGCCGAACGGACGGCACCTCCGCGTTCAACACACATACAGCCCGGTGACGTCTCCCAAGCCTTGATCCAGCAAGGAGAGAGGGAGAGGTTGTGGAAGACTCCATCCAGCAGCAGCACAACGGCGTGGTGATGATGGAGGAGCGTGGCAATCCAGCAGGGCTTCGCCAAGCACCGCAAGAGAGGAGGAAGAAGAGATGCAGGGCTGCACCAACGAGGGATCGAATCGCGTGTGTATTATGGGCAGCCCTAGGCCTCATATATATAGGGAAGGGGAGGGGCTGCTCCCCCTCTAGGGTTCCCACCCCTAGGGGGGCGGCAGCCCTAGATGGGGAGCAAGGGGGCGGCCAAGATGGGGAGAGAGGGAGGCGCCCCCTAGGGTGGGCCTTAGGCCCATCTAAGCCTAGGGTTTCCCCCTTTTTTTCTCCTAGCTGCCCTTGGGCCTTGTGGGAGGCGCACCAGCCCACTAAGGGGCTGGTCCCTCACCACTTCTTGGCCCACGCAACCTTCTGGGGCTTGTGGCCCCACTTGGTGGACCCCCGGACCCCTCCGGTGGTCCCGGTACGTTACCGATAAAACCCGAAACTCTTTCGGTGACCAAAACAGGACTTCCCATATATAAATCTTTACCTCCGGACCATTCCGGAACTCCTCGTGACGTCCGGGATCTCATCCGGGACTCCGAACAACATTCGGTAACCACATACAAGTTTCCTTTATAACCCTAGCGTCATTGAACCTTAAGTGTGTAGACCCTACGGGTTCGGGAGACATGCAGACATGACCGAGATGTTCTCCGGTCAATAACCAACAGCGGGATCTGGATACCCATGTTGGCTCCCACATGTTCCACGATGATCTCATCGGATGAACCACGATGTCAAGGACTTAATCAATCCCGTATACAATTCCCTTTGTCCATCGGTACGATACTTGCCCGAGATTCGATCGTCGGTATCCCGATACCTTGTTCAATCTCGTTACCGGCAAGTCTCTTTTACTCGTTCCGCAACACATCATCCCATGATCAACTCCTTGATCACATTGTGCACATTATGATGATGTCCTATCGAGTGGGCCCAGAGATACCTCTCCGTTTTCACGGAGTGACAAATCCCAGTCTCGATTTGTGCCAACCCAACAGACACTTTCGGAGATACCCGTAGTGTACCTTTATAGCCACCCAGTTACGTTGTGACGTTTGGCACACCCAAAGCATTCCTACGGTATCCGGGAGTTGCACAATCTCATGGTCTAAGGAAATGATACTTGACATTATAAAAGCTTTAGCATACGAACTACATGATCTTGTGCTAGGCTTAGGATTGGGTCTTGTCCATCACATCATTCTCCTAATGATGTGATCCCGTTATCAATGACATCCAATGTCCATGGTCAGGAAACCGTAACCATCTATTGATCAACGAGCTAGTCAACTAGAGGCTTACTAGGGACATGGTGTTGTCTATGTATCCACACATGTATCTGAGTTTCCTATCAATACAATTCTAGCATGGATAATAAACGATTATCATGAACAAGGAAATATAATAATAATCAATTTATTATTGCCTCTAGGGCATATTTCCAACACTTATCTGGAAGATTAACTCCCACTTGATTCAAGTGATTGTAGTACCCAGACAATCTGAGCACATGCTCACTAGTTGAGCGATTCTCCTCCATCTTTTAGCTATAGAACTTGGTGGGGACTTCATATCTCTCAACTCGGGTATTTGCTTGAAATATTAACTTCAACTCCTGGAACATCTCATATGGTCCATGACGTTCAAAACGTCTTTGAAGTCCCGATTCTAAGCTGTTAAGCATGGTGCACTTAAACTATCAAGTAGTCATCATATTGAGCTAGCCAAACATTCATACCGTCTGCATCTGCTCCTGCAATAGGTCTGTCACCTAGCGGTGCATCAAGGACATAATTCTTCTGTGCAGCAATGAGGATAAACCTCCGATCACGGATCCAATCCGCATCATTGCTACTAACATCTTTCAACACAATTTTCTCTAGGAACATATCAAAATAAACATATGAAAGCAACAATGCGAGCTATTGATCTACAACATAGATATGCTAATACTACCAGGACTAAGTTCATGATAAATTAAAGTTCAATTAATCATATTACTTAAGAACTCCCACTTAGAAAGACATCCCTCTAATCCTCTAAGTGATCACGTGATCCAAATCAACTAAACCATGTCCGATCATCACGTGAGATGGAGTAGTTTCATTGGTGAACATCACTATGTTGATATTATCTACTATATGATTCACGCTCGACCTTTTGGTCTCCGTGTTCCGAGGCCATATCTGTTATATGCTAAGCTCGTCAAGTTAAACCTGAGTATTCCGCGTGTGCAACTGTTTTGCACCCGTTGTATTTGAACGTAGAGCCTATCACACCCGATCATCACGTGGTGTCTCAGCATGAAGAACTTTCGCAACGGTGCATACTCAGGGAGAACACTTTTACTATGATAATTTAGTGAGAGATCATCTTATAAAGCTACCGTCGAACCAAGCAAAATAAGATGTATAAAAGATAAACATCACATGCAATCATAATATGTGACATGATATGGCCATCATCATCTTGTGCCTTTGATCTCCATCTCCAAAGCATCGTCATGATTTCCATCGTCACCGGCATGACACCATGATCTCCATCATCTTGATATATATCAATGTGTCGTCACATGGTTGTCTCGCCAACTATTGCTATCGCATAGCGATAAAGTAAAACAATTATTTGGCGCTTGCATCTTATGCAATAGAGACAACCATAAGGCTTCTGCCAGTTGCCGATAACCTCGACAAAACATGATCATATTATACAACAACTTATATCTCATCACGTCTTGACCATATCACATCACAACATGCCCTGCAAAAACAAGTTAGACGGCCTCTATTTTGTTGTTGCAAGTTTTACGTGGCTGCTACTGGGCTTAGCAAGAACCGTTCTTACCTACGCATCAAAACCACAACGATAGTTTGTCAAGTTGGTGCTGTTTTAACCTTCGCAAGGACCGGGCGTAGCCACACTCGGTTCAACTAAAGTTGGAGAAACTGACACCCGCTAGTCACCTGTGTGCATAGCACGACGGTAAAACCAGTCTCGCGTAAGCGTACGCGTAATGTCGGCCTGGGCCGCTTCATCCAACAATACCGCCGAACCAAAGTATGACATGCTGGTAAGCAGTATGACTTATATTGCCCACAACTCACTTGTGTTCTACTCGTGCATATAACATCAAACCATAAAAACCTAGGCTCGGATGCCACTGTTGGGGAACGTTGTAATTTCAAAAAAATTCCTACGCACACGCAAGATCATGGTGATGCATAGCAACGAGAGGGGAGAGTGTTGTCTATGTACCTGCATAGACCGAAGCGGAAGCGTTGACGCAACGTAGAGGAAGTAGTCGTACGTCTTCCCGGTACAACCGATCCAAGCACCGTTACTCCGGCACCTCCGAGTTCTTGGCACACGTTCAGCTTGATGACGCTCCCCGGGCTCCGATCCAGCAAAGCTTCGGGGAGGAGTTCCGTCAGCACGACGGCATGGTGACGATCTTGATGTTCAACTGTCGCAGGGCTTCACCTAAGCACCAATACAATATGACCAAGGTGTAATATCGTGGAGGGGGGCACCACACACGGCTAAGGAACGATCACGAAGATCAACTTGTGTGTCCATGGGGTGCCCCCTGCCCCCGTATATAAAGGAGTGGAGGAGGGGAGGGCCGGCCCTCCCTATGGCGCGCCCTAGGGGAGTCCTACTCCCACCGGGAGTAGGATTCCCCTTTTCCTAGTCCAACTAGGAGTCCTTCCAAGTATTAGGAGTAGGAGACAAGGAAGGGAAGAGGGAAGAGAAGGAAGGAGGGGGCGCCGCCCCTCCCCCTAGTCCAATTCGGACTAGGCCTTGGGCGGCCGTGCGGCCTGCCCTAGGCAGCCCCTCTCTCTTTCCCGTATGGCCCAATAAGGCCCAACACTTTTCCCCCGTATTCCCGTAACTCCCCGGTACTCCAAAAAATACCCGAACCACTCAGAACCTTTCCGATGTCTGAATATAGTCGTCCAATATATCGATCTTTACATCTCGACCATTTCGAGACTCCTCGTCATGTCCCCGATCTCATCTGGGACTCCGAACTCCTTCGGTACATCAAAACTCATATACTCATAATATAACTGTCATCGAAACCTTAAGCGTGCGGACCCTACGGGTTCGAGAACAATGTAGACATGACCGAGACACGTCTCCAGTCAATAACCAATAGCGGAACCTAGATGCTCATATTGGCTCCCACATATTCTACGAAGATCTTTATCGGTCAGACCGCATAACAACATACGTTGTTCCCTTTGTCATCGGTATGTTACTTGCCCGAGATTCGATCGTCGGTATCATATACCTAGTTCAATCTCGTTACCGGCAAGTCTCTTTACTCGTTCCGTAATACATCATCCCACAACTAACTCATTAGTTGCAATGCTTGCAAGGCTTAAGTGATGTGCATTACCGAGAGGGCCCAGAGATACCTCTCCGACATTCGGAGTGACAAATCCTAATCTCGAAATATGCCAACCCAACATGTACCTTTGGAGACACCTGTAGAGCTCCTTTATAATCACCCAGTTACGTTGTGACGTTTGGTAGCACACAAAGTGTTCCTCCGGCAAACGGGAGTTGCATAATCTCATAGTCATAGGAACATGTATAAGTCATGAAGAAAGCAATAGCAACATACTAAACGATCGAGTGCTAAGCTAATGGAATGGGTCAAGTCAATCACATCATTCTCCTAATGATGTGATCCCGTTAATCAAATGACAACTCATGTCTATGGCTAGGAAACATAGCCATCTTTGATCAACGAGCTAGTCAAGTAGAGGCATACTAGTGACACTCTGTTTGTCTATGTATTCACACATGTATCATGTTTCCGGTTAATACAATTCTAGCATGAATAATAAACATTTATCATGAAATAAGGAAATAAATAATAACTTTATTATTGCCTCTAGGGCATATTTCCTTCAGGTAGATCCATGTAAATTTGCTATAGTCGTCAATGAAACTAACATAATATGAGTGCCTACCAACGGAAACAGGAGCTGGTCCCCACACATCTGAAAACACAAGTTGCAATGGTGCAGTGGAAATACTAGTAGATATGGGGTATGGCAACTGATGAATTTTAGCTTGTTGACATGGATCACAAATAGACTCAATATTCGACTCATGAGAGTACGGAAGCTTATTCTTGCTAAGAACAAATTTAACGATAACCGACGAAGGATGACCTAGTCTACTATGCCACTTTGATGATGAAGGCTTGACTGCAACTATAGCTTGTTTATTTGATGGTGTTGACGACGATATGATCGGGTAGACCTCCCACGCACTTGCCCCTAAGAAGGATCCTCCTCGTGTCCAAGTCCTTTACCAAAAAGAAATATGGATAGAACTCAATGAGAACACGATTATCAAGAGTAAATCTATGAACAGAAAGAAGGTTCTTTGATGTTGTGGGCACATATAAAACTCTGTTAAGATGCAAGTTTTTCCTGGGGGTTTTGACAATTGAACTACCAACATGAGTGATTTTCATACCGGAGCCTCTTGCAGTATGGACTTGGTCATGTCCACGGTACTTGTCCCTGATCGTCAGCTTGTCGAGCTCCCCTGTGATGTGATTTGTGGCGCCGGTGTCTGCGTACCAGTTCGTATCAACATCGTAGGAGTCGGTGACCATGTTGGCCCCCTTCTCCTCATGTTCATCTTCATCATCATACCTATGCCAACAATCACGAGCACCTCCTGGATGATGCTTGTAACATATTTGGCATTCTGGGTAGTCCCGTGCTTGCTGCTGGCGTTGTTGCTGTGGGCGACCGCGGCAACCACCGCCGCCGCCGTTTCCACCAGATGGAGTTGGGGAGGAGCGCCTGCCTCGGCCGCGCCCCCTGCTGTTGCTGCGTCCGCGGCCTCTGGTGTAACCGCGTCCACGCCCCCTGTAGGCTAGGTTTGCTGAAGTCTTGAAACCTGCATCAGGGCCATCGCCAAGCATCTCCACGCGCTGATCAAAGGCTGCGATTTGAGCAAACAGATCATCTACTGAGATTTGATTCTTCACTGCTCCGATGGCTGCCACGACAGGATCGTAATCTCTGTCAAGGCCGGCAAGCACATAGTCAACCATCTCTGGATCCGAGACGGGACGGCCTGCCGCTGCGAGCTCATCCCCCAGGTTCTTCATCCTGGAGATATAGGCACTGCTGGACATGGAGCCCTTCTTTGTGTTGGTGATGGCGATCCGTAGATTGGTGATGCGCGATTGGGATTGCGAGGCGAACAGAGTGGTGATGGCAGTCCAAAGCTCGAACGTCGTCTCCTTGCTCGCAACTTGGGCGAGAATCTCCATTGAAAGAGAGTTCAAGAGATGGCTTAAGACTTGCTGATCCTTCGATATCCACTGTCCGTACAGAGGATTTGGTGTTGCGGCGGTAGTTTTGTCCGCCTGCTGCTGCTGCACCGTCTTCGGTGGCGCTACATCTGATCCATCCAGGAGGCCGGTGACCTGCGCTCCTCGCAGGCCCGGCATGACCTGTGCCTTCCACAAGATGAAGTTGGTCTTGGTGAGCTTCTCTGATGGGAGAGCACCAAGGTTGAGGGAGATGGTAGATGAAGACGACATGGCGACGATGATCGAGGATGGTGGCGAGGGTAAAGCGAGGAAGGAGGCTGCTGGCTAGATCGGTGGGAAGAGGATGGCTCTGTATACCATATTAGATGGGAAGCGTTCCTACTCTCCGTAGAGAGCCGCGTGGGATTATATTGATCGAGGCAAGAAGTCCTTGCCGTGGCATACAAGTTGTACCTGATCGCTAGGATACAGCTTGTTACATGAGGATAGAGATTGTAGTTGTTACGGGGGAGAGATAGGAGATAAACAGTTGAGATTACATCTTTATTTCTAACAATCTAAAATAGTCACAAATAATATGGATTGACCAATTATTTTGTTTCTTTCAACTACGTGTAACACGTTTACTTTTTTTCTGTCAAAAAGGAGTTCCCTATCTTTTTATAGAAACCAAAGGTAATTGACCTGCAACACCTTGTGACCAAATGCCACTTGTGGCATGAAACAAAAAACGTAGGCATATGCAGTTTTTGCAGTACACATCATATTACTATTATCTTGAAATTGCAAAACAGTGAGCATACTAGGTGGTATCTGGGCATGTTGTTGGTCCCCACTCCCCAGTGAGCAGACTAAACCCTATTCCCTCCTCTCAACAATGTTACCTCCCTGTGTACGCTGCCTGGCACCCTTGCCTGCAGGCTGCAGCCGAAACCTCTCCCTGTCAAGAGCCACGCTACCACCTCCGCCACTTTCCATCCTCCAATATCCCACCACATAACACCCAGCTATACAAACTCTAGTTGATCTTAGCTGCTGGGTTGCTGGCTTCCTTGAATAAGTTTGCGTTCGCAAATGCCTGCAGGAGACCCTAAGATTGTGAGTAACAGATATGGAGAACCAGATCAATGATATCTTTAAGTACCACCACTCAGAGTATGCTCTGTTCCATTTTTAAATTGACCAGCATGCTAATGCTACAACAAACATTGGGAATGCATTTATATCTTTGTTACTGGAGGCTATACAACAAACCACCATCATCACTAACTCAATCTTGTGCCTTTTTGTGCTCATAAATGCTGCCTGTGGCCTATTTTTTGTACTCGAAAACATCTAAGGCATATAATTACCATTTTCATATACGTTGCTGGGCCTAGCTGATAGAGCACAGAGGGCGCAAGCATGGACTGGTTCCTGGCTCCCTGTTGCGGCCAAATTTCGTGTTTTGACCCTTTTTGCAAACAAAATCGGGATCTGACCCCAGTTTGGAAAAATTTCGGGATCTGACCCTTTTGCCTACCGCCAGAGGGCCTGGCGGTAAGGTTGCGTGTCCTACCGCCATACCCTACGGCGGTAGGCCCTTTGACGGCGACTGACGGTCGTTGGCAAGTGCTGACGTGGAAATCGGGCCTACCGCCATCCCCTACGGCGGTAGGTTACTGAACCCTACCGCCATAGCCTCTGGCGGTAGGGTCCTGTTTTGTGGATAAGGTGGGGAGGGGCTGGTTTGTGGGCCCCACCACCACTCTTCTTCCCCACTCTTCTTCTTCCCCGTGCTCAGCTCCTCTTCCCCCTCTCTCCCCCTCACAAACCCCCCTAGATCCACTCCATTTGCTTGGGATTTCATCGGTGGATCCGGAGCATTTTCATCACCCAAGGTACCTCCCCCATTCCCCCTTCTTTTGATTGGTTGAGATCTTTGTTTTGTGTTGATTTGGTCAATTTATTGCAAACCCTAGGTGTTGATGTTGTTGTGTGCATTTATGATGCATTTATGGCTAGGGTTGTGGTTATGTTAGGGGTTGGTGTTAGGGTTAGGGTTAGGGATGTTGGGTGGTTATGTTGGGGGTTAGGGTTATAGTGATTATGTTAGGGGTTATGGTTAGGGTTAGTGGTTAATGGTTAGGTTAACTTTAATATGAATAGTAGTTATGCAAAATTTCATTCATTTGTCCATTTGTGTTGGTTGGATGACATATATGGATTGATTATATTGTTCCCATTTTCTTAGATGCATAAGCTCATAAACGTTCATTATTTGGACAAGTCGACATTTATGCTTGGAAATGACGATGAAGGGGAAGAGGCTATGGTTTTTGACACAAGTCCAAGCTTTGATGATCTTATAGTTCAAGTGAGAAGCGTCTTTCATTGGAATGACCCAAATGCCGAGGTTAAGCTTATTGGGAGGTATGACGTTGGATTGGGAGTAAAGTCCCGATTAAAGAGTATGCCCATCACCTCCCAATTGCATTGGAATGTGTACAAGGAAAAAGTAGACGCATCACAAGACAAGTCTCTTGAGATCTTTGCCACAAAGGTTGATCCTCCTCCTCCTTTGCAAATTGATCTCAACCGCAATGCATCCTCCCCCATGCATGATGACAGTGCCGAGGTGTATGTCCCAATTCTTCTAGCCAACCACCAAGTAGCCAACCCAATGAAGATCATATCAACGCTAGCGCCATAGTACTCCGTCATGATGCTATTCCTCATGTTGAAGAAGATGCTATTCCTCATGTTGATGATGATGCTATTGTTGCTCTAGAGGAGGATGTTTACTCGGAGAATGAAGAGATCCATTACAATCCAATTGGTAACTTGGATGTCATTGTGCGGCAACAAGACATGGACCGTACCCTCCCTTATAATCATATGTGTGGGTATAACTCGGATGACGAGGGTTCGAAGGAAGAGTTGGATGAGGATGGGTTGACTGCGCAAGAAAACGAAATCTACAAGAAGGTGACCGGCAAGGAGAGAGGGCCGCCTTTGTTTAGAGATGTGAGTCTTGCGGACAATGCAGTCGTTGATGGTGGGATGAGATTATGGTTGTCCGAGCCAACGCCGTGCCCCAAATTCAGTGATCCTCGACCAGAAAATGAGGATGAGAATGCTCATTTGAAGAAAGGCATCAAGTTTGGTTCTTTGGTAGATTTCAAGATATGGTTGTGTGACTATGTCATTAGGAACCATAGGCCCTTTGTTGTTGGTCATTCAAATCAAAAACTTCGGTACACGGTCAAATGTGACAAAGAAGGTTGCAAATGGATGGTCTGCGGTAGAAAAATCAAAGAAACCGGGCAATGGGTCTTGAAGAGTCATGTTGGCACTCACACGTGCGTACCTCCGGACAAGGCCGACCAAAGCAAAGGATGGACTCGTCATGTAACCGGATGAAGCCATGCCAAATTTATCATGAACTATGTAGTACTAAGGCAAAAAGCCATGTGTCGTTAACTTGTCGTGAATGAATTTGCCATTTGTATTGAATTTGGTGTGAAGATGTTTGCAATGTGTTGTGAATGAATTTAGTTTGTTACTATATTCTGGGATTTTTCATGATTTTTATTGAAAAACTGTTGTGCTGGGAAGAGAACTGGGATAGAACAGAACAGAGTGCTCTGTTTTCGGAGTTACAACCCTACCGCCAGAGGCCATGGCGGTAGGGGGGGCAAATTTTCTGTGACGAAGAAAACAAAACCGTTGGCGGTAGGACCGGACCCTACCGCCAGAGGCCATGGCGGTAGGGTGCTGGACCTTACCGCCAGATGCCATGGCGGTAGGGGGGCAAATGTTCTGTGACGAGAAACGCCAGCGCGCTGGCGGTAGGGTTGACCCTACCGCCATTGGTTGTGGCGGTAGGGTCCCCCCTACCGCCAGGGCGCTGGTTTTTACCGTCACAGAACATTTGCCCCCCTACCGCCATGGCATTTGGCGGTAAGGTCCAGCACCCTACCGCCACAGGCCATGGTGGTAGGGTCTGCTCGAATGTTAGCATAATATACCCAATTCTATCAAATATTAGAATGATCATCTCGCAAGCACATACATAACTCAACTCAACATAGTTCATTACATTCACGAATAACAAATGTTCAAACTTATTAAAACATGACCCGGTTCGGATGACATCGTTTGAAACTAATAACTCATGCTCAACGGCACATTTTCTAAACAGGTAACATATTTCTCATACTTATCAGACGTTCAATTTGATCGTCACGCGCTTGATTACGCTTCAGTTGGAAGTCTGTGGATCCTGCCCAATGACCCAACACACCATTTGTTTCACGGAACCAAGACCATGCAGCACGGCGAGCGGGATTCTCTGACACGCACTGTTTGATTGCCCATCCTATGACCTGCTCGGGTTTCCTCAAGTCCATCTCACGGAATTCTTCTTTGCTTGCAGTGAACGCAATCTCAACTGCCAAAGCGTGTCTGCAAGCATATTCCCGGTCTTGCAGTTGATCAAGCATCCTCTCTTTCTCCTTCACAAGCTTTCGGAATGCTTTTTTCTCCTTAGCATCAGAAGGTTCCTCGATAAAGTGATACTTGCTGAAATCCTTCATGGCCGCATTTGCCTCATCACAACTCTTCAACCATGCTTCACATTCCTTCTTCAAGCAACGGTGTCGCTCCGCCATGATCTTCTGACACACTAAGTTCATAGTCATGGATCGACTGTCCATCCTACATGAATATACGGGTTTAAGATGACATAAACAAAAAAATAAAATAAAATAAGTAGAGTACAACACTCGATTACTTGATAGGTCATTCAACACTAAGTTCTTAATGAGTTCAAATGTTAAGGGTACAAGTCATAGTAGTTCAAACGACGACCAAGCATAGGGTACATGTCATTACAGTCCAAATGACAAAGATTACATAGCCTCATGCAATTCTATGCGGCGTACGGTCCCGGGTTGCAACAAATAACATCATTTCTTTTTTTGACCCATGCCCAACGAGATGCCCGGTTCTCATCCGACGAGAATGGTTGGCGAACTAACCAATCAATGACCTGACCATGATTGCCCATGTCTATCTCAGCATATTCTGCCGTTGTCGCACACAATGTAATTTGCATTGCAAGATCACGCCTACAATTTTTTTCCACCATCTTGAGCTTCTTCATCAGCCTCTCCTTTTTGGTTATAAAATTTTTGGAACGGTCTTTATTGAAATAATTATATAAAAATGCCCTACACTCCGCATTCAACGCATCAATGGCTTCGATCCACAAGTTCATCTTTTCCTCAATCAATTCGCGTTCACGGTTCGCCGCCGCCTCAGCAGAAGTTTCAAAGAAAACGAACGGTGCCATCCTACAGTTCGAAAAGTTGCTATTAAAGTAACTTAGCTTTAATTGCTTTCTTAAGCCTAACCTAATCCTCATTATGTACATTAAGATTAGCACTAGATCTAGGCACACAAACTTTTCTACAAGCAATTCTAAGCACATCATACATAAGGAAATCACAAAGATAAACCTAAATGGATCATAGTAATTGATTAGACCACACCAAAATGATGAGTTAGGGTTTGCAATCAAATGAGCAAATGCAAAGTAAACAAAGATCTCAACCAATCAAAATGAGGGGAAATGAGAGAGCCACCTTGGGTGATGAAAATGCTCCGGATCCACCGATGAAATCCCAAGCAAATGAAGTGGATCTAGGGGGGTTTTGTCAGGGGGAGAGAGGGGGAAGAGGAGCTGAGCACGGGGAAGAAGAAGAGTGGGGAAGAGGAGTGGTGGTGGGGCCCACAAACCAGCTCCTCCCTACCTTATCCACAACACAGGACCCTACCGCCAGAGGCTATGGCGGTAGGGTTCAGTAACCTACCGCCATAGTGGATGGCGGTAGGCCCTTTTCCACGTCAGCACCTGCCAACGGCCGTCACTCGCCGTCAAAGGGCCTACCGCCGTAGGGTATGGCGGTAGGACACGCAACCCTACCGCCAGGCCCTCTGGCGGTAGGCAAAAGGGTCAGATCCCGAAATTTTTCCGAACTGGGGTCAGATCCCGATTTTGTTTACAAAAAGGGTCAAAACACGAAATTTGGCCCCCTGTTGCTGTTTGTGTGGAGTTCTTCTAGAGGGTTGACGGTGTGTATTCTGACGTTGACCTGCATTCTTGGTTGCAACTTTAGGGGTGGAACCTGGCATCGACCAATCTCCTGTCAATTTGCTGAAACTGTTCCTGCAAAAACAGACTCTTTGTTGAAAATGCAAAGAATTGTGCATTGGTTCAGAAAACCCAGATACTCTTTGCCGTTATAGGAAACCTCTTTTGTGTAATGGATCTCTTGTAGTCGACACGTGGACTGATTCGGGAGGAGATATTTCCAGCTTTTTAATACCGTCACCACAAATTCGGCTCTGGTTCAGACTTGTGCTTGCTTCTCATTGACATGGTCGTCACTGCATCTGCTTTCCTCATGCCTGTCCGTTTCTGTTTACAACGCCATCTGCACACCCTATTCTCTGCTTCAGCTGTAGTTCAGACTGTGTGCTGATAATTCAATTCCGTATTGCACTGATAATCCATCAGGTTAATGCTGTCGCTACGAAATTCGGCTCGTTTCAGAGTTTTTCTCCTCGTTGCCATGATTCTCACTGCATCTACTAGCTTAGAGTGATAATCTTGGTCAGGGTAATACTCGCTCCCGTCCCTTTTTTTTTTCTATGTATATGCAGGGCCATCTGCACACCTACAGGTTCTGTGACAACGTGTGGACATTCATCCTGACGGACGCGCAGTTCAAGAACGAGGAGACGACCGAGCAGTTCGGCAAGGTGAAGATCGTGGCCTGCGACTCCAAGCTACTCAGCCAATAAGCAGCTCACATGAGCTGGCTCCCGGAGGCGGGGCTCGTTCGATCCCCGCCTCCGCTAGAGAAGAACTCCACCACCACATCCCCCTCTTCATAATCCATGGGTACCTGTAGAAGAAGGATCTCATGCTATGCGATCCTAGAGCAGAGCATCGCATCGCAGCCACAGAACTTTTTTCGATCCGTGTCGTGTACTGTTGTTTCCGGAACTTTTGATATAACTGGTGACTGGAATGAGCAGTAGCAATCAAAACTTTGTTTGGAAATGTATGTGACATTTAGCAGATCTTGTGTGCTGCCGGTGTTTTCCAGCCTGCCATATTATTATTAATATGTAGCTGGGATTGTTGGCTGGGAAATGCTTGTTTGTGCCAAGAACAAGCAGAAAGCAGGGCATTTTTCTTGGCTTTGCATTGCAGTTTCGGGTGGAAAAGTCAAGAGATGTGTGTGCCGAGCTGAGCTCCAGTGCCAAGCCGACACCAGCATGCTATTGTTGCAACCTGTAATGGTGGCAGAGAAGAGAATCAGAGATGAGCTGAGCACATGCACAGCTGAGGCGAATGACCGGTGACAAGAGTGAGCAGAGCTGCTCTGCCCTGCTCTCTTCTCTGCTTTTTTGTAGTGCCAGAGGGTAGAGAGAGAGAGAAGGAATAATAATTGCATGCATGAGGTGGCTTCCACTGGCGATGGCCACCTTTCAGTTGAGGTCAGAGATTGCTATACTGACTTGAAAGATACTGTAACACACTTCTCCAACCACTGTTGCCCTTGACAGAAAACACAGGGGAGAAAAATCAAGTATGGCCTCCCAACAGTTTACACAGTGCAAGAGGAAGCTGGGGTGTGTGATTCTTGTCTTGACTCCTCCAATCAGCAACCTACACATGTCCATTCATGGCAAGCTCCCACTCCCCTTCCTTCCCATTAAAACCATCATCATCATCATTGCAAAAGAAAAAAAAGGTGCCATTTTTTAGTGTGAGAAAGTGGCATCCAGAAATAATCAGCCGGGGGAAGACTTGTATGAGATCTCATATTAGGTGAGATCGTGAGATCAACCCTAAAAATTCATATTTAGACATTTTGGAAAAATCTGAAATTATTTGATAACATTCATGTGGGGTATGTCTACAACTCCAAAAAAATTCAGCTCAAAACTCGAAGTATATTTGGAGATTCAAAAATGACAAATTCAGATGTGAATAGTGGCAGCTTTGGGTGAATAGTATTTTGGCACTATTCACGTCCAGTTTTGTCTTTTTGGTTTCTATTAATGTAGGTTGACAAATTCAGATGTGAATAGTGGCAGCTTTGGATACAATTTTTTTAAGAATGCTTGAACGTGTAGATTTTTTTAAAAAAAATAGATCACATTGATCTCACCTAATGTGAGATCTCACACAAGTCTCCCCCGCCTTGACGGCCACACACTTGTTCACCACCATATCTGACGTTCACCCATGGGAGGACAAAAAAAAAACAATCCAAAATCTTTTCCATGTCCATGTGCAAGAGTGAGCCAGACAAAAGCTCTCTTCCATGTCCACTAGATCGGGATCGCGCCTTGGCGCGAAGGTGCCGGTCCCACCATTTCGATCAAGCGGGGTATGCTAAGTCAATAGCAATTCAGATTTAGCATATGCTATTAAATTATGATCAAACTTTAGTTTCTTTGCGCGTTCCTATAACAAAATCCAATCTACATGAAAATGATTTTAAACTTACTGAATGTTATTTCATGAAAACAAATGGTTAAAGCAATGAAGCTTCAAAATAGGCACTTCTCCAACACATGTTCAGAATATTCTAATTCTGATATAGCCAAGTGCAAACCTAAACTTACGAAAATAGAAAACATCCAGGAATGTAAGTTGACCATTGTGTTGATGAATGCTGAAAAGGGACGATCCTCAATGGAGATTACACTTGCTACTCAAAAGGCAGTGATGGAATCCCTTCCCCTGGCATGAGTTTCAGACTGGTGATGGCACTTCTTCTTGCCTGTTGAGGATCCTCAATGGAGAAGAGAAGGCATCAGCACCATAAAAACCAAAAAAAACTCTGAAAACTGAAAGGACCATGGGTTGCTGCTTACCTGAGGAGTCGTAGAGGTGGAGTTGGCCCTTGTACACGACGTGGTCGCTGGGCCAGCTCAGCCGCACCACAACGGTGCAGACGACCGCGACAACGGCTAGCGACCAAGGCACCGTTCTTCCGTCCAGCTCGACCATGTGCGGGGCGTCGACATCACTGTGGAGGTCCCGGTGGTCGTCCTCATCCATGGAGGGTTCCTGTTGCTCCGAATTGAAGAAACAGGTAAGGGGATCAATCAATCCATGGAGAGAAGAAATAAGAGGAGACACGCACGTACACATACTGCTGCTAGTATATAAAGAGTTGGTTGTGTGTGTGCTTGAGTACGTATGTGGTTGGGCTCCTGAAGTACACGAGCCAGTGTTCTAACTAAACGCAAACAGAGCATGCCATTGGGCGAGCCGCTGCCGTCCTCCCCGGCGGTGCCGTTCTTTGCAGGGGCCCGGAGACAAACAGGTGAGCCCACCGAACATGAAACCGAATCAGTAGATCAATTAACAAAAAAAAAGATCAATGCTATCTCTGAACTTCCAAAAGATGGACAAACAAAACCACTACAAAAGATAGCTTTGCCAACTACAGTAGGCTTCTTGAGTTAGATGAACACGTTAGGTCATCAAATACCAAACACACAGATACATATTTCATATAAAACATATCTTTGAAGTTCTTATAACCCTAAATTGGTTGGTCGAAGTTATTTTTGTATATTCGTGTGAACATGTCATGTAGCCTAGAACGGTCTAAGCACTCATTTTGAAGCAAACATTTGAAAGTAATGTCAGATCCAATATCTCTACAGCCCAGCATTCACATGGCCTGTTCCAAAACTCCATGGTTGCCTAAAATTCCATTTCAAGAACTAATGCAAAAGATTAACCAACCTAAAGCTAGTATTACCGAAGCTCAATGTGGGGAATTAAGAAGAGTTTGAGGTTAGAGCAAACCTGCCCAGGTCAACCACCATATCCACCATGTTTGTCCTGAAATAATTATAATGAAGCCACCATAGAAGAAAAAAATGGTAATATTCAGAAATTACTGTATCTGCAAATGGGTATCTTCGGTGCTTTAATTATGTATGACCAATACTACTTGTATTTTTTCGAAAACAAAATCATGGATTAAAACTGGGGAGCATACCTCTATATCATTTCAAGTACACTAATAGAAAATAGCTGCCCATTATATTAGAATTTATGTATAATGGATAAACTCAATTTGTTATGTATTTTACAGAACCAGTAGAGGATGTCCATATAGAACATGACAAGTACAGTTGCTGATCTGAGCTAAGATGTGCAGAATTTGGAAATGCAAAATATCTGAAGTCATCCGGTTGTTTCCTGACTAACAGAATGCTATTCTTCTCACACAGCGAGTCATTTTTTTGGTGTGAATTCCATTCAATGAAAGAATATAGAAGGCCTAGCTATGATATATATGCATTACTCAGTTTATTTCGAAAGAAAAAAAAAGTGTGCTTGCATGGTGGATTACACAAATCAAATAGATAATGACAATGGTAAATCTTGGCAGGAAGTGCACTAACCAGTCCAGTAGCCATGGATGAACTTCAGGTAGGGGAACTGCAATCGAAGTGAATCCTTATACCTGTAAAATATCATCTCTCTCAATAAAAAGATGGGAAGTGAAATAACATTGAGATCACATTTGCGAACGTAATGAGATACTCCATCTGCTCGAGTACTTAAATATGTATGTCTTAATTATGACTATTGGAATGCTTGATATTCTTTAATCAAGATATAGCCATGTACTCTAAGATCAAATTGTATGGAGAAGTGTTCATAAAACCATAAGCACATGGTATATGTGTGTATATAAATAAATTCTGGCACAAGAGCTTATACAGGATAAATGTAGAGAAGATGTGTCAACAACATTAACAGGTCACTCCATGTCATAGTCCTTGGCCAAGGTCAGGGGACCTTGATTCCTAGAAATCTGTAGAGGAGGCATCATCAGGAGCAATCTATCACAACTCACAAAATCACCCGAGAGGCAGGTACAGACTATGTTAACCATTTGTGTGGACATAATATGTTAACTTGCACCACACCGGAGAAATTTCTAACCGGCAGTGGATTAATTAATTTTTTGATTAACACACAAGCTCGAGCCAGCCACGAACGACACGAGGACTACAGGACACTCGACTCATCCAGCTACTTTAGGGCCAAATCCCTGCTCGTAGCAAGGCACTGAAACTAAGTTGAATGATTGGATTACTAACTGGTTGATAAAAAGAGTTACACGATAGCCATTTATATAGCCAACTAACTTGATCCATAAGCCAGATCATAGTACGAACTCTTTACAGAACCATAACTCTTATCTTCCTAACTTGATATAAATTTTCCTAGCCTAAAAGACCTGCCTCAGGCTGTATCCAACACAATTACCTACATTAAGTCTCTTTCTACCGCTAAGCATGTGTTATGACTACACAAATGTGCAGTTGTGCACACATAAGGCTGCTACCAAACATTTAGGCTGAGCCCAAACTGTTAACACTGCTCTCGTTTTCTACATCACTGCTAGGCACAGGGCAGACTACATATATGCAGTTCCAACAGAGAAAATTTCAATCATCAAGGCCCCTGAATTACACGCTGTAGCATCCATCAGCTTTTGCACTACATTTTAATCAATGGAACCTGAGGGGCATATGTAATTTTGTTGATGCAAATGTTAGCCAGCAAAAAATAAGATTAAATTAAATGGTCACAGTGGAGCAACGCAGGACACTGGTCACCACCCAATGCATGTTAAAGTTTCATTACTCATCTACAAATTTGATTAAGATGAGCGAATACCGAATAGTCTAGCATACACTGACATAATGGAGCCGCTCCAGGCCCTGGGTGAGAGCTTCTTTTGCCTGCTGCAATGACTGCTCAAGGCTGTAGATGCCAACCATTTGCTGTTCAGTCAAGGGATCAAGCTGAGGTGCCAGTATCTGCAGCAACAGTGGGAAGTATGTACTTTCATTAGGATATCATTAGTTTACTTCGAGATTTTCTTTGGCAATTCGGTTCTTGAACCATCAAATGAACCTTTTTTGCAAGAAACTATGAAATGGAAATGGCAGTTGATTTCGTCTCTATTTTTTTAGGAATAACATTGCTAATGTTCAGTGTAGTTAGATGCACATGTCTTATAGATCAGAGGGCCGGAAGCCGTCCAATCAACAACAAACTATAGTTCCATAATAACAAGTGATTCCAATTAAGCACAAGTGCTCGGAACCATGGAACTTGAGGTTTATAAAATCATGCTGCTAATTATCTTAGACAATAATTAAACTCATATGCGGACCATGGTCGACTGTGGGTTTATACACTCGTTTGGAATATTGGCCACTAAAAACATAATAGCATTAATCCAGTCAACACATACTGTCAGTGTCAAAACCGGTGGATCTCGGGTAGGGGGTCCCGAACTGTGCGTCTAAGGCGGATGATAAAAGGAGGCAAGGGACACGATGTTTACCCAAGTTCGGGCCCTCTCTATGGAGGTAATACCCTACTTCCTGCTTGATTGATCTTGATGATATGAGTAGTACAAGAGTTGATCTACCACGAGATCGTAGAGACTAAACCCTAGAAGCTAGCCTATGGTATGATTGTTGTTGTCCTACGGACTAAACCCTCCGGTTTATATAGACACTGGAGGGGGCTAGGGTTACACAGAGTCGGTTACAATGGGAGGAGATCTACATATCCGTATCGCCAAGCTTGCCTTCCACGCCAAGGAGAGTCCCATCCGGACACGAGACGAAGTCTTCAATCTTGTATCTTCATAGTCCAACAGTCCGGCCAAAGGATATAGTCCGGCTGTCCGGATACCCCTTAATCCAGGACTCCCTCAGTAGCCCCTGAACCAGGCTTCAATGACGATGAGTCCGGCGCGCAGTTTGTCTTCAGCATTGCAAGGCGGGTTCCTTCTCCGAATACTCCTAGAAGATTTTTGAACACAAGGATAGTGTCCGGCTCTGCAAAACAAGTTCCACATACCACCGTAGAGAGAATAATATTTCCGATCTGCTGACGTATTTGATATCATGACATCACGCCATGGCCCGGTTATTATCGAACCGTTTTTCTCAACCAGCCTTGGCGCACATCGCGAGGCGGTTTCCTTGGCACGTCTTGTCGAAGCAGAGATCGTGTCCCCTTATCACGGGATTCTCATCAATACGGGTGTGGGTAACCCAATCGTGCCCGTTGGTATGACTCCTCGATCATAGGCCAGTCCCAGACGGTCACGAGGAGGACGCTTAGTATTCCCCCTCTTTATAAAGAGACCAAGGCCTATTCTTTTTTATTCCTCGAACTCAATCGAATCCTTCCCCCGCCTCGAGTTCCAACACCCAAAGCTCAGGTCAGGCACTTCGGACCTTCAGCCATGTCCGGATCCAACCTTCAAGGTCGGTGGATGCCCTCCTCCGTCACGGAGGAAGACGTCAAAAAGTTAAGAGAGGCCGGGTTTCTGACCGGCGAGATCGCGCACCTGCTGCCTACCCGAGGGCAGGTCATTCCTACTCCCAAATCCGGCGAGAGCGTCGTGTTCATATCTCACTTCCTTCGAGGGCTAGGCCTCGCCCTGGATCCCTTCGTGAGGGGGCTCATGTTCTATTACGGGCTGGATTTCCATGATTTGGCTCCGGATTCTATTCTCCACATCTCGTCTTTTATCGTCATGTGGGAAGCTTTCCTCCGCATCACCCCTCACTTTGGCCTGTGGCTCAAGACCTTCCAAGTGGAGCCGAAGATGATCGAGGGGAGGCACGCAGAGTGCGGAGGTGCCGTAATAAGCAAAGGTGCCGATGCCCCATGGCCCGAGGGTTCTTTCCAGGAGGTGTCCAGCTTATGGCAACAAGATTGGTTTTATGTCATAGCTCCCAGGGGTACCAAATGGGTGGCTCCCCCTACCTTTCGCTCGGGCTCCCCTCCACGACTAATGTCATGGATCAACAAGGGACTGGACTGGGGGCCAGTAAAGGATGTGCCCATGCTGCAGAGCCGCATCCGAGATCTTGTCGAAAGAGATATTGGTCTGGTCACTGTAACGCAAGCGATGTTACTTCGTCGAATCCTGCCCTGCAAACGTCGTCCCCTCCGCCTGTGGGAGTTCAACCCGGAGGGACCGCGAGCTATTCAACACTTCCTCGGCATGACGCTCGAGGGGATGTACGAATTGTACTTTGGACCACAAGTAATCTGTCCGGATACCACCGAGGACGCGGGTCTGAGCTGCAATCGTCCAGACACCCAAGTAAGTCATCCTGTGGTTGAACACGTTGTATTTTTATTCATCACAACATTATTCTAAAAAATCGCTCTTTGACCAGGATTGGATAGCAAAGGCGGAGATGATCAGGTGCCCGACCCCCCTCCCCGAGGTCTCGCCGGATCCGGTACTAGCCAGGATGTTGGAGCTCGCGCATTGCCAAGCGTCCTCAGGGGAAGATAGAGGTGGGAAGAAAGAGGCTAACGCCTCCGCGAAGGAGGATAACCGGGGAGAAGAAGCCAAAGTTTCCTCTCCCCAAGGAAGGAAGAGGACCGCCTCCGAAGGCCCGGAGACAATAGTCTCCAAACGGGGGAAGAAATCTTCGCCGGAGGGACCTGCCCCGGGGGATACCCCGGCCGCACAATGCTCGCAAGGGGGTCAGCCCTCCATCAAGTTGTAAGTACAAAAAGGGTTTTAATAGTAAAAAACATCCTACTTTACCTCTCAGGAAAATAATCGAGACATTTATCTTGTAGTCCGGATCATAGACCTTCTCAGCAGAGTTCGTCTTCGTGGGATCTTCTTCCGGAGATAATGGAGAGCGAAACGCCTCCCCATGCCATCCGGCCTTACGAGGCGGGTGACCCCGAGGTGTCGTCTCGAAGGGCTTCTCCCGGTCCGGCAAGGCGAGAGGGTAATCCTTTGGCCACCCGAGGCCCTCAGTATCCGGCTTTTGAAGAGAGCAACCGGAAGAGTCCGGCACCGCCTGTTATGCGGTCGGACGCACTGAAGGATCTGCTAGAGCAGGCGGCTATCTCAGAAGCGCACTGTGCGCTAATGGGCACGGTGGTTGAGAGGATTTCATCCGCCAAAAGCGGGTTGCATGAAGCCTTTATGAGTCTGCTAAGAGGTTTTGAGGTACGTGAAATAGTGTGTATTTTTGACAATACCGCACATGTTTTAGATGTGCCCTATGCAGATAGTAGCCCCTGAGACTCTGGTTACCGCCAAGAACAGCGACAAGCAGAGGATCATAGTCCCAGGTAACAATCCGGTCGTCTTCATATGCAGGTGGCGGGAGGTCTGGTGGCTAGCCGGACTAGTGACTTTGCCGAGCTAAAGCGGCAACTTGACGTGGCAGATGCCGACATCGTGCTTGTCAACAAGCGGCTTGACGAGGCACAGGGTATGTAATTTCTCCGGTGATCAACATATAGTAAGATGAGCATTATGCTAGTATCTTTAACATGTTTTGATTGCAGATGGAGCTGCGGTCGTGGAGACCCTTCGGGCGGAACTTGCCCAAGCCAAAGAACAAGCCAGGAAAAGCGATGTGGCCGAATACTCCAAAGATAAAAAAGATCACGAAGTGGAGAAGCTGTTCTGGTCACAATTTAATGCTCCAGCGCGTCCGCTCCCGTTGAATGAATGGATGGCCGAATGGGCCGAGCTCCATAGGTTGTCCGGGCTCGCCATGAGGTCTGTCGTGGATCATTTGTGGCCGGAAGGGCCAAGGACGAACATTTATTTCAGTCTGGTGCAGCAGTTCCTTGGTGCTGTGTCGCGCATCAACGCTATGAAGAAGTCGGCGTGCATCGAGGGTGCGCGGATGGCGCTTGCCCGTGTTAAAACATACTGGGCATAGATGGAGGCCGCCGCGATTGCAAACCCGAGTTCGGCCATTGGCCGAGTGGCTGCCGAGCACTACTTTGACGAAGTCCTTGAAGGTGCTCGTTCAATAGAAGCTCAGCGCTCGAAGAATATTATGTTCTAATGACATGTATTCCCATTGAAAAACAATGTTTTGCTTAATTGTAAAGGCTATTTTTATACTTTTGCCTGAAAGTGTTATGGTGCCTCCTGTGCGGCCGTTTATGTATATATGTATATAACCTGAAAGTTTGCAGTCGTCGACTTCAGCTCCCACGCATATAATGCGGGGGTGTTCACAGAAGACACGTGTTCACACTTGATCCAACGTCTTGGTCCATTAGGAGGTGATAGCGCAACGAACTAGGCAATCGGACTATATTGCTTTAACACTTTCACTTAGCCATAGGAGTTTGACAGTGGGGCTACTATATAGCCCCTGGTGGCTCCGCCCTCATCCGAATACGGGGCGCGGTCATGCCTGGCCAGGAAACAGCCCTTCGTTAATGCGGAGGAATCCTGAAGATTCCGATTTCGGCTTTCTCTACTGAGGTGCTCGTCCGGGCTAGCCAGGGCACAATCGCAGTAGTTCTCCTGGTGCCACCTTAGCCAATAGAGCAGAACGTAAGGTACCAAAACACAGGAGCCGGGCAAACCCAACATTTGACCAAAGACATGATTCGGAGCTGATGCATATAAGGCCAAACTCGCGACGCCGAACACTCCCTAAGGTATTCGGTCTTTGTAGTATATATCGGGCTAAACAATGCCCTTGGTAATGAGCCCCTAGTGTCCGAGTATGTGCAATATCCTGACGTGGCCACATGCCAAGAACGCCAGCATCCTTCTCGGTTATATTGAAAATCTGGAGGATGTGAACAACGAAAGATAGTAAAAAAGGTTGACGCAGGGTCTTAATCTAAAGAGAAACCTTTCAACGGGTCCCTGCTGCATGTCTGCGCCTGTGTCTCCGTTGTGCCGTATCCTGGACGGGTGTAGCACGATTGTCATCTGTAAAAGAGAGGAACTTAGTTGAAAGTCGTCGTGCAAAAAATTGGTTATTATGAATAAACCGTATTAAAAGTGAAGATCGGTAAAATTTAGCCGTATTATTGCTGGGAAGCCTCTGGTACTGCCTGGGAGGGTGTAACCATTAAACCAATCTCGAGTATATCCAATGATTATCCGGACCTGTTGAATCGTGTCCGTGGTCTTAACGACCAGTCATCTGTTCTTTGTGGTGAGGCCGTCTAGTGTTCGGCTGTTAAAGCAGCCATATGTTTTTCTACGCGAAAGAAGCACTCAACGTTTCCATTTACTGTGATGATGCCCCGCGGACCGGGCATTTTAAGCTTGAGTAAAGCATAATGCGGTATTGCGTTAAAACGAGCGAAAGCCTCTCTTCCGAGTAGTGCTTGATAGCCACTTCGGAATGGAGCAATGTCGAAGGTTAACCTTTTGCTTCAGAAGTTGTCGGGCGAGCCGAACACAACCTCTAGCACTAGAGAGCCCGTGCAGTGGGCCTCTTTGCCTGGTAGTACTCCCTTGAAGGTAGTATTACTGTGGCTGATTTTTGTTCAGTTTATCCCCATTTTGCGGGTGGTGTCCTGATATATTAGATTTGGACTACTGCCGCCGTCCATAAGGACTCGTGTGAGATGGTATCCGTTTATTACGGGGTCCAGCACCAAGGCGGTTGATCCTTCATGTCGGATACCTATTAGGTGATCCCGGCGATCGTAAGTGACCGGGCGGGCCGACCAGGGGTAGAACTCAGGGGTGACGGGCTCTATGGCTTGTGTATTTCGGAGGTCATATTTGCCTATCCTCTTTGTCATGTTGATAACATTTACTGTTTTGACTTCTGGTGGGAATTTTTTCTATCCCCCAGTGTCTTGCTGGCGAGGCGCATCCTCGTCCTTGCTCGGAGTGTCCTCCCCCTTGTGTTCGGCGTTTAGCTTGCCATCCTGCTTGAAGACCCAACATTCTCTGTGGGTATGATTTGCAGGTTTGTTGGGGGTGCTGTGGATCTGACATAGTTTGTCTAGGATCTTGTTTAGGCTATTCGGACCATCTCTGTTGCCCTTGAGGGGCTTTTTCCGCTGACCCGGTCGGGAGCCCCTGAATCCGGCGTTTACCGCCGTGTTAGCTAGGCTGTCTTCTTTATCCCGGTGCTTGTTTTTACTGCGTCACGGTTTTCCATTGCCGTCCCTGACTTCAGATGTGCTTGGGTCGCTGGTGCTGCTCCGGGCTAACCAGCTGTCCTCGCCCGCGCAAAAGCGGGTCATGAGGCTTGTTAGAGCTGCCATTGTTCTCGGCTTTTCTTGGCCGAGGTGTCTGGCAAGCCATTCGTCTCGAACGCTGTGCTTGAAAGCTGCTAAGGCTTCAACGTCCGGACAGTCGACAATTTGGTTCTTCTTAGTGAGAAACCTGTTCCAAAGCTTTCGGGCTGACTCTCCGGGCTGTTGAATTATATGACTTAAATCGTCAGCATCTGGAGGTCGGACATAAGTCCCTTGAAAGTTAGTCCCGAAAGCGTCCTCGAGCTCCTCCCAACTTCCACTGGAGTTTTCTGGAAGGCTTTTTAGCCAGTGCCGAGCTGGTCCTTTGAGCTTGAGGGGCAGGTATTTGATGGCATGGAGATCATATCCGCGAGCCATATGAATATGGAGGATAAAGTCCTCAATCCAGACCCCTGGGTCTGTGGTTCCGTCGTACGCTTCTATGTTCACTGGTTTGAATCCTTCGGGAAATTCATGGTCTAGTACCTCGTCGGTGAAACATAGGGGGTGTGCGACACCCCTATACTTGGCTGTGCCATGGCGTTCGGACAGTTGTGGTATTTGGTGTTTGCTGGGTGCTGGAGCGCATTTCCTTAATCCGTAGATGGATCTGGTTTCGCCGGCCTTTTGACGCGAGTCTTTGCGCGAATCGCGTACTGACTTATGTGCGGCCTCGTTGGCCGCTCCATCGCGGCCGCGGGGTTGTCGATCCGACCGGCCAGCGGTTTTATTTTTGACTATGGGGGCTCTAAGGCCTCGTCGTCAAATTCAGGCAGCAGCTTTCGCTTTGGGTAGCTCTTCGTGTGGCGATTATCACCATACTTTTCTGCCGTATCGAGCACTTTGTTCCATCTACTGTTGAGTGTGTGTTGTGCAGCCTTAAGCCTTTGTTTCTGCTTCTTCAGACTTCTTGTAGTGGCGATAAGCCTTTCTTGCTCCAGCTGCCTTTCTGGGATGATGCGTTCGTCGTCATCCGGACTGTTCTCTTCGCCGGAGACGGGTTGATTGTCTTGAAGTTCGGCGTCACCATGTTCGGACAGCGGCTCCATACTTTGTTCGTCCGCTGGCTCGCCCTGCTCTGTCGCTGGGTCTATTTGGTCGTCGTTTCCTCCGGAGTCGACCTGGGTATTGTTTATTCTTGCGCTGTAATCGCTATTTTTGCCGAGGCGGGATTTGGGGCGGCGCTTACGGCGCCACTTTGATTGCTTCTCAAGGGAGCTATCTTTCTTCCGTTCCTCGTCCTCACTTTCTTTGGGTGTATCCACCATGTATATGTCATGTGATGAAGTGGTGGTCCAGCGCCCTGTTGGCGGTGGCTCCAGTTTGTCTCCTGCATCAGTGTCCATACCATCGATGTCTTCGGAGTCGTAATCAAGCATGACGGTTAATTCCTCGATAGTGGCTACTAAGTGGGTGGTGGGTGGGGCGTGAATTTCCTCGTCGTCCGCATCCCATTCTAGCCGGACATAGTTCGGCCAAGATTCTTCTAACAAAGAGAGAGACCTTAAGGAGTTTAGTACATCGCCGAAGGGCGAGTGCTGAAAGATATCCGCGGAGGTGAACTCCATGATCGGCGCCAGTCGGATTCGACAGGCACGGGCGTAGGCGGTTCGGAGTCCGTGGCCGGAGACGAGTCTATATGTTCGGCATCACGGCTCTTGTGAGGGGTAGGATCAGTATCCGGATCTATCGCCGCTGAGAGTGCGACCTCCGTGGCGGGGTCTATCCACCCATCCTCGGATGTCGCGATCTGTTCCGGGTTGAAGGCCGGAGTTGTTGCTAGTGCGATCTCCTGAACGCTGTCCGACGACAGAGCTAAATCGTGCTCGTCGTGAACGGGAGGTGCACCTGGCATGGGCCCGAATCCGTCGAAGATCAAGTCTCCGTGGATGTCGGCCTTGTAGTTCAAGTTTCTGAACCTGACCTGGTGCCCAGGGGGGTAGCTCTCGATCTGCTCTAGATGGCCAAGCGAGTTGGCCTGTAGTGCGAAGCCGCCGAATACGAAGATCTGTTCGGGGAGGAAAACCTCACCCTGGACCGCATCGCTACCGATGATTGAAGGAGCCATCAGACCTTATGGTGACGACACAGTGGAACTCTCAATGAAAGCACCAATGTCGGTGTCAAAACCGGCGGATCTCGGGTAGGGGGTCCCGAACTGTGCGTCTAAGGCGGATGGTAACAGGAGGCACTGATCATCTGTTTGACTCATTTTCACTTCTGCATATGCTATTTTTTATAAAGTGATCGAGTAGGGGCACAGCATCATCGAGCCGGGGCGGTGGCGACAGCCAGACCACCTTGAGCACCACGGTCCGGAAGCCAAGAGCATGAGCAGACCAAAATCAGAATGGATCAGCCAGGAAACCCTAGACAAATCCCTAAAAAACAACAAAGCCCTTGATGAGCACATACACATCACAAAGCGAAAGACAAACAAGGGAGCAAATAATCACCTCAGCCATCTTAGAAGGCTACTCGGTGAGCTCCTGTTGGGGAACGCAATAATTTCAAAAAAATTCTTACGATCACGCAAGATCTATCTAGGTGATGCATAGCAACGAGCGAGGAGAGTGTGTCTACGTACCCTCGTAGACCGAAAGCGGAAGTGTTATATCAACATGGTTGATGTAGTCGTACGTCTTCACGATCCGACCGATCCTAGCACCGAACGTACGACACCTCCGTGTTCAGCACACGTTCAGCTCGATGACGTCCCTCGTTGAAGGAAATATGCCCTAGAGGCAATAATAAAGTTGTTATTTATATTTCCTTATATCATGATAAATGTTTATTATTCATGCTAGAATTGTATTAACCTGAAACTTAGTACATGTGTGAATACATAGACAAACAGTGTGTCACTAGTATGCCTCTACTTGACTAGCTCGTTGAATCAAAGATGGTTAAGTTTCCTAGCCATAGACATGAGTTGTCATTTGATTAACGGGATCACATCATTAGAGAATGATGTGATTGACTTGACCCATTTCGTTACCTTAGCACTTGATCGTTTAGTATGTTGCTATTGCTTTCTTCATGACTTATACATGTTCCGATGACTATGAGATTATGCAACTCCCGAATACCGGAGGAACACCTTCTGTGCTATCAAATGTCACAACGTAACTGGGTGATTATAAAGATGCTCTACAGGTGTCTCCGAAGGTGTTTGTTGGGTTGACATAGATCGAGATTAGGATTTGTCACTCCGAGTATCAGAGAGGTTTCTCTAGGCCCTGTCGATAATGCACATCACTATAAACCTTGCAAGCAATGTAACTAATGAGTTAGTTGCGGGATGATGCATTACGGAATGAGTAAAGAGACTTGCCGGTAACGATATTGAACTAGGTTTTGAGATATATATATAGATGATCGAATGTAACATACCGATGACAAAGGGAACAACGTATGTTGTTATGCGGTTTGACCGATAAAGATCTTCGTAGAATATGTAGGAGCCAATATGAGCATCCAGGTTCCGCTGTTAGTTATTGACCGGAGATGAGTCTCGGTCATGTCTACATAGTTCTCGAACCCGTAGGGTCCGCACGCTTAACGTTCGGTGACGATCGGTATTATGAGTTTATGTGTTTTGATGTACCGAAGGTTGTTCGGAGTCCCGGATGAGATCAGGCACATGACGAGGAGTCTCGAAATGTTCGAGACGCAAAGATCGATATATTGGAAGGCTATATCCGGACATCGGAAAGGTTCTGAGTGGTTCGTGTATTTATCAGAGTACCGGAGAGTTACGGAATTCGCGGGGGAGTATATGGGCCTTATTGGGTTTAGGGGAGAGAGAGGGGGGCTGCCTAGGGCAGGCCGGGCGCCCCCCAAGGCCTAGTCCGAATTGGACTAGGGGGAGGGGCGGCTCCCCCTCCTTCCTTCTCTTCTCTCTTCCCCTTCCTTCTCTCCTACTCCTACTACTTGGAGGGGGGGATCCTACTCCCGGTGGGAGTAGGACTCCCCAGGGCGTGCCATAGTAGAGGGCCGATCCCCCCCTCCTCCACTCCTTTATATACGTGGGAGGGGGGCACCCCATACACACACAAGTTGATCATTGATCTCTTAGCCGTGTGCGGTGCCCCCCTCCAACATAATCCACCTCGGTCATATCGTAACGGTGCTTAGGCGAAGCCCTGTGTCGGTAGCTTCATCATCACCGTCATCACGCCGTCATGCTGACGGAACTCTCCCTTGAAGCTCTATCGTGAGTTCGTGGGACGTCACCGAGCTGAACGTGTGCAGATCACGGAGGTGTCGTACCTTCGGTACTGGGATCGGTCGATCGTGATTACGTACGACTACATCAACCGTGTTGTCATAACGCTTCCGCTTTCGGTCTACCGGGGTACGTGGACAACACTCTCCCCTCCCGTTGCTCTGCATCACCATGATCTTGCATGTGCGTTGGAATTTTTTTTGAAATTACTACGTTCCCATCACTCGTACTCTTGATCCAGTTGAGACCGAGGGAGAGTTTCGTCAGCACGACGGTGTGGCGACTGTGATGATGAAGTTACCGGCGCAGGGCTTCGCCTAAGCACTACGACGATATGACCGAGGTGTGTAACTGTGGGGGGGACCTGGTACGTCTCCAACGTATCTATAATTTTTGATTGCTCCATGCTATATTATCTACTGTTTTGGGCAATATTGGGCTTTATTATCCACTTTTTTATTACTTTTGGGACTAACCTATTAACCGGAGGCCCAACCCAGATTTGTTGTTTTTTGCCTATTTCAATGTTTCGAAGAAAAGGAATATCAAACAGAGTTGAAACGGAACGAAATCAACTGGAGAAGTTATTTTTGGAAGGAAAGCTACCAGATGTACTTGGACCCCACGTCAGGAGCCAAGGGAGGTGCTCACGAGGGTGGGGGGAGCCCCACTAGGGCGCGCCCCCTTGCCTCGTGGGGCCCCCAAAGCTCCACCGACGTACTTCCTGCACCCATATATACTCACATACCCTAAAACTTCCAGAACGGAGATTAGATCGGGAGTTCCGCCGCCGCAAGCCTCTGTAGCCACCAAAAGTCAATCGGGACCCTGTTCCGGCACCCTGCCGGAGGGGGGATCACTCACCGGCGGCCATCTTCATCATCTCGGCGCTCTCCATGACGAGGACGGAGTAGTTCACCCTCGGGGCTGAGGGTATGTACTAGTAGCTATGTGTTTGATCTCTCTCTCTCTCGTGTTCTTGATTTGAAACGATCTTGATGTATCGCTAGCTTTGCTATTATAGTTGGATCTTATGTTTCTTCTCCCCCTCTACTCTCTTGTAATGGATTGAGTTTTTCCTTTGAGGTTATCTTATCGGATTGAGTCTTTAAAGATTTGAGAACACTTGATGTATGTCTTGCCGTGTGTATCTGTGGTGACAATGGGTTATCACGTGATTCACTTGATGTATGTTTTGGTGATCAACTTGCGGGTTCCGCCCATGAACCTATGCATAGGGGTTGGCACACGTTTTCGTCGTGATTCTCCAGTAGAAACTTTGGGCACTCTTTGAGGTTCTATGTGTTGGTTGAATAGATGAATCTGAGATTGTGTGATGCATATCGTATAATCGTACCCACGGGTACTTGAGGTGACATTGGAGTATCTAGGTGACATTAGGGTTTTGGTTGATTTGTATCTTAAGGTGTTATTCTAGTACGAACTCTAGGGATGTTTGTGACACTTATAGGAATAGCCCAATGGATTGATTGGAAAGAATAACTTTGAGGTGGTTTCGTACCCTACCATAATCTCTTCGTTTGTTCTCCTCTATTAGTGACTTTGGAGTGACTCTTTGTTGCATGTTCAGGGATAGTTATATGATCCAATTATGTTATTATTGTTGAGAGAACTTGCACTAGTGAAAGTATGAACCCTAGGCCTTGTTTCTTAGCATTGCAAAACCGTTTATGATCACTTTTACCACTTGTTACCTTGCTGTTTTTATATTTTCATATTACAAAAACCTATATCTACCATCCATATTGAACTTGTATCACCATCTCTTTGCCGAACTAGTGCACCTATACAATTTACCATTGTATTGGGTGTGTTGGGGACACAAGTGACTCTTCGTTATTTGGTTGCAGGGTTGTTTGAGAGAGACCATCTTCATCCTACGCCTCCCACAGATTTATAAACCTTAGGTCATCCACTTGAGGGAAATTTGCTACTGTCCTACAAACCTCTGCACTTGGAGGCCCAACAACGTCTACAAGAAGAAGGTTGCGTAGTACACATCAAGCTCTTTTCTGGCTCCGTTGCCGGGGAGGTTAGTGCTTGAAGGTATATCTTTAGATCTTGCAATCAAATCTTTTTGTTTCTTGTTTTAGCACTAGTTTAGTTTATAAAAGAAAACTACAAAAAAATGGAATTAAGTTTGTCTCATACGCTTCATCTTTTTAATATCTTTCGTGAAAATGATGGAAAGGAAAATTGTGCCAAAGTGTTAGAAGAAGAATGCATTAAAATATTTGGCACTAAATATTTGAATGAGGAGCATCATTGCAATGTTGTTAGTATGAATTCCTTGAATATCCATGATGCTAATGATATGCAAAGCCACAAGCTTGGGGATGCTATGTTTGACGAAGACTATATTTTTTGTCCCCCAAGTTTTGATGAGCAAATTTACTATGA
Organism: Aegilops umbellulata; assembly: GCA_032464435.1. Taxonomy (NCBI): domain Eukaryota; kingdom Viridiplantae; phylum Streptophyta; class Magnoliopsida; order Poales; family Poaceae; genus Aegilops; species Aegilops umbellulata. The sequence goes on from CP136055.1 coordinate 509,699,008, forward strand.
TGAAAGCATGCCTCCTATCTATGATTATTATTGTGATGACACGTATGCTTTAAAGAATAATGATAACCATGAAACTTGTCATCTTGATCTTAATTTTCAATCACATGATAGTTATTTTGTTGAGTTTGCTCCCACTACTATTCATGAGAAGAAATTTGCTTATGTGGAGAGTGATAAATTTTCTATGCTTTTAGATCATGAAAAAAAATGCTTTAGGTGCTGGTTATATTGTTGAATTCATTCATGATGCTACTGAAAATTATTATGAGGGAGGAACATACGCTTGTAGGAATTGCAATAATATCAAGTTTCCTCTCTATGTGCTTAAATTTTTGAAGTTATGCTTGTTTTACCTTCCTATGAAAGATGATTCTTGTTCCCATAAGTTGTTTGCTCACAAAATCCCTATGCATAGGAAGTGGGTTAGATTTAAATGTGCTAGTCATATTCTTCATGATGCTCTCTTTATGTTCCAATTCTTATCTTTTATGTGAGCATCATTGAAATCATCATGCCTAGCTAGGGGCGTTAAACGACAACGCTTGTTGGGAGGCAACCCAATTTTATTTTAGTTTCTTGCTTTTTTTGGTTCTGTTTAGGAATAAATAATCCATATAGCTTCTGTTTAGATGTGGTTTTGTGTTTTAATTAGTGTTTGTGCCAAGTAGAACCTTTGGGAAGACTTGGGGGAAGTCTTTATGATCATGCTGTAAAAAACAGAAACTTTAGCGCTCACGAGATTAGCTAGAACTTTTTACTGGAGAGTACTATTTAGCTGATTCTTTTTTAATATGATTACTAGACAAATTCCTCAGGTCCACCAATTTATTTTAGAATTTTTGGAGTTCCAGAAGTTTGCGTTAGTTACAGATTACTACAGACTGTTCTGTTTTTGACAGATTCTGTTTTCATTGTGCTGCTTGCTTATTTTGATGACTCTATGGCTAGTAAAATAGTTTATGAACCATAGAGAAGTTGGAATACAGTAGGTTTAACACCAATATAAATAAAGAACGAGTTCATTACAGTACCTTGAAGTGGTGTTTTGTTTTCTTTCGCTAACGGAGCTCACGAGTTTTCTGTTAAGTTTTGTGTTGTGAAGTTTTCAAGTTTTGGGTAAAGATTCGATGGACTATGGAATAAGGAGTGTCAAGAGCCTAAGCTTGGGGATGCCCAAGGCACCCCAAGGTAATATTCAAGGATAACAAAGCGTCTAAGCTTGGGGTGTCGTTCTAACGTAGCAGAAATTCAAAACTTTCCTACGTGTCACCAAGATCTATCTATGGAGAAACTAGCAACGAGGGGAAGAAGAGTGCATCTACATACCCTTGTAGATCGCTAAGCGGAAGCGTTCAAGTGAACAGGGTTGATGGAGTCGTACTCGCCGTGATCCAAATCACCGATGATCCTAGTGCCGAACGGACGGCACCTCCGCGTTCAACACACGTACAGCCCGGTGACGTATCCCATGCCTTGATCCAGCAAGGAGAGAGGGAGAGGTTGAGGAAGACTCCATCCAGCAGCAGCACAACGGCGTGGTGGTGGTGGAGGAGCGTGGTGATCCAGTAGGGCTTCGCCAAGCACTACGAGATATGAGGAGGAGAGAGGCAGGGCTGCACCAATAGGGAGAGATCAGATCGCGTGTATTGGGCAGCCCCTAGGCCTCATATATATAGGGGAAGGGGAGGAGGGTGCGCCCCCTCTAGGGTTCCCACCCCTAGAGGGGCGGCAGCCCTAGATGGGTTTTGGGTGGCGGCCAAGAGGGGGAGGAGAGGGAGGCGCAGGGAGCATGGGCCTTAGGGCCCATCTGCCCTTATGGTTTGCCCCCTCTCCTCTTCCCTTGCGCCTTGGGCCTTGTGGGAGGGCGCACCAGCCCACCTGGGGCTGGTCCCCTTCCACACTTGGCCCATGCAGCCCTCCGGGGCCGGTGGCCCCACTTGGTGGACCCCCGAACACCTCCGGTGGTCCCGGTACACTACCGGTGATGCCCAGAACACTTCCGGTGGCCAAAACCATACTTCTTATATATAAATCTTTACCTCCGGACCATTCCGGAACTCCTCGTGACGTCCGGGATCTCATCCAGGACTCCGAACAGCATTCGGTAACCACATAGGAACTTCCTTTATAACCCTAGCGTCATTGAACCTTAAGTGTGTAGACCCTACGGGTTCGGGAACCGTGCAGACATGACCGAGACGTTCTCCGGTCAATAACCAACAGCGGGATCTGGATACCCATGTTGGTTCCCACATGTTCCACGATGATCTCATCGGATGAACCACGATGTCGAGGATTCGATCAATCGCGTATACAATTCCCTTTGTCTAGCGGTATAGTACTTGCCCGAGATTCGATCGTCGGTATCTCGATACCTTGTTCAATCTCGTTACCGGCAATTCTCTTTACTCGTTTCATAACACATCATCCCGTGATCAACTCCTTGATCACATTGTGCACATTATGATGATGTCCTACCGAGTGGGCCCAGAGATACCTCTCCGTCACACGGAGTGACAAATCCCGTCTCGATTCGTGCCAACCCAACAGACACTTTCGGAGATACCCGTAGTGCACCTTTATAGCCACCCAGTTACGTTGTGACGTTTGGCACACCCAAAGTATTCCTATGGTATCCGGGAGTTGCACAATCTCATGGTCTAAGGAAATGATACTTGACATTAGAAAAGCTTTAGCATACGAACTACACGATCTTGTGCTAGGCTTAGGATTGGGTCTTGTCCATCACATCATTCTTCTAATGATGTGATCCCGTTATCAATGACATCCAATGTCCATGGTCAGGAAACCGGAACCATCTATTGATCAACGAGCTAGTCAACTAGAGGCTTACTAGGGACATGGTGTTGTCTATGTATCCACACATGTATCTGAGTTTCCTATCAATACAATTCTAGCATGGATAATAAACGATTATCATGAACAAGGAAATATAATAATAACCTATTTATTATTGCCTCTAGGGCATATTTCCGACAGTCTCCCACTTGCACTAGAGTCAATAATCTAGTTCACATCGCCATGTGATTAACACTCAGAGAGTTCTGGGTTTGATCATGTTATGCTTGTGAGAGATGTTATAGTCAACGGGTCTGAACCTTTCAGATCCGTGTGTGCTTTACAAATATCTATGTCATCTCCTAGATGCAGTTACCACGCTCTATTTGGAGCTATTCCAAATAACTGTTCTACTATATGAATCCAATTTACTACTCAGAATAATCTGGATTAATGTCAAAGTTTGCATCGGCGTAACCCTTTACGACGAACTCTTTTTCCACCTCCATAATCGAGAAAATTCCTTAGTCCACTAGTTACTAAGGACAACCTTGACCGTTGTCCTGTGATCCATTTCTAGATCACACTTGTACCCCTTGACTGACTCATGGTTTGGCACACTTCAGGTGCGGTACACAACATAGCATACTTTAGAGCCTACGACTAAATCATAGGGGACGACCTTCATCCTTTCTCTCTATTCTGCCGTGGTCATGTCTTGAGTCTTGCTCAATACTCACACCTTGTAACACAGCCGAGAACTCCTTCTTTGCTGATCTATTTTGAACTCCTTCAAAATCTTGTCATGGTATGTGTCCGTTTGAAAGTACTATTAAGCGATTTTGATCTATCCTTATAGATCTTGATGCTCAATGTTCAAGTAGCTTAATCCAGGTTTTCCATTGAAAAACACTTTTCAAATAACCCTATATGCTTTCCAGAAATTCTACATCATTTCTGATCAACAATATGTCAACAACATATACTCATCAGAAATTCTATAGTGCTCCCACTCACTTCTTTGGAAATACAAGTTTCTCATAAACTTTGTATAAACCCAAAATATTTGATCATCTCATCAAAGTGTACGTTCCAACTCCGAGATGCTTACTCCAGTCCTTAGAAGGATTGCTGGGGCTTTGCATACTTGTTAGCATCTTTCAGGATCGACAAAAACTTCTGGTTGTATCACATACAACCTTTCCTCAAGAACAAGGAAACAATATTTTGACATCCTATCTGCAAGATTTCATAAATAATGCAGTACCTGCTAATTCCAACAGACTCTTAGCATCGCTACGAGTGAGAAAGTCTCATCGTAGTCAACTCCTTGAACTTGCCGGGAAACATCTTAACGACAAGTCAAGCTTTCTTAATGGTGACATTTACCATCATTGTCCGTCTTCCTTTTAAAATCCATCTGTACTCAAAAGCCTCATGACCATCGAGCCGTTCTGCCAAAGTCTACACTTTTTTTTCATACATGGATCCTCTCTCGGGTTTTATGGCCTCGAGCCATTCATCGGAATCCGGGCCCACCATCGCTTCTCCATAGCTCGTAGGTTCATTCTTGTCTAGCAACATGACGTCCAAGACATGATTACGTACCACTCTGAAGTAGTACGCATCCTTATCATCCTACGAGGTTTGGGAGTGACTTGATCCGAAGTCTCATGATCACTATCATAAGCTTACACTTCAATTGGTGTAGGTGCCATAGGAACAACTCATGTGCCCTGCTACACACTAGTTGAAGTGACGGTTCAATAACCTCATCAAGTCTCCACCATCCTCCCACTCAAGTCTTTCGAGAGAAATTTTTCCTCGAGAAAGGACCCAATTTGAGAAACAATCCCTATTGCTTTCGGATCTGAGACAGGAGGTATACCCAACTGTTTTGGGTATCCTATGAAGATGCATTTATCCGCTTTGGGTTCGAGCTTATCAGCCTGAAACTTTTTCACATAAGCGTCGCAGCCCCAAACTTATAAGAAATGACAGCTTAGGTTTCTCTAAACCATAGGTCATACGGTGTCATCTTATCGGAATTACGTGGTGCCCTATTTAAAGTGAGTGCGGTTGTCTCTAATGCCTAACCCATGAACGATAGTGGTAATTCGATAAGAGACATCATGGTATGCATCATATCCAATAGGGTGCAGTTATGATGTTCGGACACACCATCACACTATGGTGTTCCAGGCGGTACTAGTCGTGAAACAATTTCCACAATGTCTCAATTGTGTACCAAACTCGCAACTCAGATATTCATCTCTATGATCATATCATAGATATTTTATCCTCTTGTCACGACGATATTCAACTTCATTCTGAAATTACTTGAACCATTCAATAATTCAGACTTGTGTTTCATCAAGTAAATATACTCAGTATCTACTCAAATCATCTGTGAAGTAAGAGCATAACGATATCCACTGCGTGCCTCAGCACTCATTGGACTGCACACATCAAAATGTGTTACTTCCAACAAGTTGCTTTCTTGTTCCATTTTACTGAAACCGAAGCTTTCAGTCATCTTGCCCATGTGGTATGATTTGCATATCTCAAGTGATTCAAAATCAAGTGAGTCCAAACAGTCCATCTGCATGGAGTTTCTTCATGCGTATATGGTTCACATCACTCAATCCTTTTTCAAAAATGAGTGAGTCCAAAGATCCATCAACATGGAGCTTCTTCATGCGTTTTATACCAATATGACTTACATGGCAGTGCCACAAGTAGGTGGTACTATCATTACTATCTTATATCTTTTGGCATGAACATGTGTATCACTATGATCGAGATTCAATAAACCATTCATTTTAGGTGCAAGACCATTGAAGGTATTATTCAAATAAATAGAGTAACCATTATTCTCCTTAAATGAATAACCGTATTGCGATAGACATAATCCAATCATGTCTATGCTCAACGCAAACACCAAATAACAATTATTTAGGTTTAACACCAATCTCGATGGTAGAGGGAGCGTGCGATGCTTGGTCACATCAACCTTGGAAACACTTCCAACACATCTCGTTAGCTCACCTTTAGCTAGTCTCCGTTTATTCCGTAGCTTTTATTTCGAGTTACTAACACTTAGCAACCGAACCGGTATCTAATACCCTGATGCTACTAGGAGTACTAGTAAAGTACACATTCACATAATGTATATCCAATATACTTCTATCGACAGCCTTCTCATCTACCAAGTATCAAGGGTAATTCTGCTCTAGTGTTTGTTCCCCTTATTAAAGAAGCACTCAGTCTCGGGTTTGGGTTCAACCTTGGGTTTCTCCACTAGAGCAGCAGCTGATTTGCCGTTTCATGAAGTATCCCTTCTTGCCCTTGCCCTTCTTGAAACTAGTGGTTTCACTAACCATCAACAATTGATGCTCCTTCTTGATTTTTACTTTCGCGGTGTCAAACATCGCGAATATTTCAATTATCATCATATCTATCCCTGATATGTTATAGTTCATTATGAAGCTCTAGCAGCTTGGTGGCAATGACTTTGGAGAAACATCACTATCTTATCTGGAAGATCAACTCCCACTCGATTCAAGTGATTGTTGTACTCAGACAATCTGAGCACAAGCTCAATGATTGAGCTTGTCTCCCTTAGTTTGCAGGCCAAGAAAATCGTCGGAGGTCTTATACCTCATGACGTGGGCACGAGCCTGAAATCCCAATTTCAGCCCTCGAAACATCTCATATGTTCCGCGACATTTCAAAAATGTCTTCAGTGCCTCAATTCTAAACCATTTATCATTACTGAACTATCATGTAGTCATCAAAACGTGTATGTCAGATGTTCGCAACATCCACAGATCACGTTCGAGGTCCAGAACACCGAGCGATGCATTAAGGACATAAGCCTTGTACTGTCCGCATAATTGCTACTGTCAACTTTCAACTATATTTTCTCTAGGAATGTATCTAACTCAGTAGAACTAAAGCGCAAGCTTACGACATAATTTGCAAAGATCTTTTGACTATGTTCAGGATAATTAAGTTCATCTTATGAACTCCCACTTAGATAGACATCCCTCTAGTCATCCAAGTGATTACATGATCCGAGTCAACTAGGCCGTGTCCGATCATCACGTGAGACGGACTAGTCATCATCGGTGAACATCTTCATGTTGATCGTATCTACCATACGACTCATGCTCGACCTTTCGGTCTCTTGTGTTCCGAGGCCATGTCTGTACATGCTAGGCTCGTCAAGTCAACCTAAGTGTTTCGCGTGTGTAAATCTGGCTTACACCCGTTGTATGTGAACGTAAGAATCTATCACACCCGATCATCACGTGGTGCTTCGAAACGACGAACTTTCGCAACGGTGCACAGTTAGGGGGAACACTTTCTTGAAATTTTAATGAGGGATCATCTTATTTACTACCGTCGTTCTAAGCAAATAAGATGTATAAACATGATAAACATCACATGCAATCAAATAGTGACATGATATGGCCATCATCACTTTGCTCCTTTTGATCTCCATCTTCGGGGCTCCATGATCATCGTCGTCACCGGCATGACACCATGATCTCCATCATCATGATCCCCATCATCGTGTCTTCATGAAGTTGTCACGTCAACTATTACTTCTACTACTATGGCTAACGCTTTAGCAATAAAGTAAAGTAATTACATGACGTTTATGTTGACACGCAGGTCATAAATAAATTAAAGACAACTCCTATGGCTCCTGCCGGTTGTCATACTCATCGACATGCAAGTCGTGATTCCTATTACAAGAACATGATCAATCTCATACATCACATATATCATTCATCACATCCTTTTGGCCATATCACATCACATGGCATACCCTGCAAAAACAAGTTAGACGTCCTCTAATTGTTGTTTGCATGTTTTACGTGGCTGCTATGGGTTTCTAGCTAGAACGTTTCTTACCTACGCAAAACCACAACGTGATATGTCAATTGCTATTTACCCTTCATAAGGACCCTTTTCATCGAATCCGATCCGACTAAAGTGGGAGAGACTAGCACCCGCTAGCCACCTTATGCAACTAGTGCATGTCAGTCGGTGGAACCTGTCTCACGTAAGTGTACGTGTAAGGTCGGTCCGGGCCGCTTCATCCCACAATGCTACCGAATCAAGATTGACTAGTAACGGTAAGCATATTTAACAAAATCAACGCCCACAACTACTTTGTGTTCTACTCGTGCATGGAATCTACGCAATAGACCTAGCTCATGATGCCACTGTTGGGGAACGTAGCAGAAATTCAAAATTTTCCTACGTGTCACCAAGATCTATCTATGGAGAAACTAGCAACGAGGGGAAGAAGAGTGCATCTACATACCCTCGTAGATCGCTAAGCGGAAGCGTTCAAGTGAACAGGGTTGATGGAGTCGTACTCGCCGTGATCCAAATCACCGATAATCCTAGTGCCGAACGGACGGCACCTCCGCGTTCAACACACGTACAGCCCGGTGACGTCTCCCATGCCTTGATCCAGCAAGGAGGGAGGGAGAGGTTGAGGAAGACTCCATCCAGCAGCAGCACAACAGCGTGGTGGTGGTGGAGGAGCGTGGTGATCCAGTAGGGCTTCGCCAAGCACTACGAGATATGAGGAGGAGAGAGGCAGGGCTGCACCAACAGGGAGAGATCAGATCGCGTGTATTGGGCAGCCCCTAGGCCTCATATATATAGGGGAAGGGGAGGAGGGTGCGCCCCCTCTAGGGTTCCCACCCCTAGAGGGGCGGCAGCCCTAGATGGGTTTTGGGTGGCGGCCAAGAGGGGGAGGAGAGGGAGGCGCAGGGAGCATGGGCCTTAGGGCCCATCTGCCCTTCGGGTTTGCCCCCTCTCCTCGTCCCTTGCACCTTGGGCCTTGTGGGAGGGCGCACCAGCCCACCTGGGGCTGGTCCCCTTCCACACTTGGCCCATGCAGCCCTCCGGGGCCGGTGGCCCCACTTGGTGGCCCCCCGAACACCTCCGGTGGTCCCCGTACACTACCGGTGATGCCCAGAACACTTCCGGTGGCCAAAACCATACTTCCTATATATAAATCTTTACCTCCGGACCATTCCGGAACTCTTAGTGACGTCCCGGATCTCATCCGGGACTCCGAACAACATTCGGTAACCACATACGAACTTCCTTTATAACCCTAGCGTCATCGAACCTTAAGTGTGTAGACCCTACGGGTTCGGGAACCATGCAGACATGACCGAGACGTTCTCCGGTCAATAACCAACAGCGGGATCTGGATACCCATGTTGGTTCCCACATGTTCCACGATGATCTCATCGGATGAACCACGATGTCGAGGATTCGATCAATCCCGTATACAATTCCCTTTGTCTAGCGGTATAATACTTGCCCGAGATTCGATCGTCGGTATCTCGATACCTTGTTCAATCTCGTTACCGGCAAGTCTCTTTACTCGTTCCGTAACACATCATCCCGTGATCAACTCCTTGATCACATTGTGCACATTATGATGATGTCCTACCGAGTGGGCCCAGAGATACCTCTCCGTCACACGGAGTGACAAATTGTTGGGGAACGTAGCAAAAATTCAAAATTTTTCCTACGTTACACCAAGATCTATCTATGGAGAAACCAACAACGAGGGGAAGAAGAGTGCATCTACATACCCTTGTAGATCGCTAAGCGGAAGTGTTCAAGTAAACGGGGTTGATGGAGTCGTACTCGTCGTGATTCAGATCACCGATGATCCTAGTGCCGAACGGACAGCACCTCCGCGTTCAACACACGTACAGCCCGATGACGTCTCCCACGCCTTGATCTAGAAGGAGAGAGGGAGAGGTTGAGGAAGACTCCATCCAGCAGTAGCACAATGGCGTGGTGGTGGTGGAGGAGCGTGGCAATCCTGCAGGGCTTCGCCAAGCACCTGCGGGAGAGGAGAAGAACTTGGGAGAGGGAGGGGCTGCACCAAAGGCAAAAGGTGTATATCAAGAGGCCCTCTACCCCCACTATATATAGGGATCCCAAGGGGGGGGTGCGCCAGCCCTAGGAGATCCAATCTCCTAGGGGGCGGCGGCCAGGGGAGGTTTCCCTCCCCCCAAGGCACCTAGGAGGTGCCTTCCCTCCTTGGGACTCTTCCTTAGGGTTCCCCTTTCACCCTAGGCGCATGGGCCATAAGGGAAGTGGCGCCCCAGCCCACTTTGGGCTGGATCCCTTCCCACTTCAGCCCATGGGACCCTCCCGGATGGGTGGCCCCACCCGGTGGGCCCCTGGGACCCCTCCGGTGGTCCCGGTACAATACCGATGACCCCGAAACTTGTCCCGATGGCTGAAATAGGACTTCCTATATATTAATATTTACCTCTGGACCATTCCGGAACTCCTCATGATGTTCGGGATCTCATCCGGGACTCCGAACAACATTCGGTAACCACATACAAGCTTCCTTTATAACCCTAGCGTCATCGAACCTTAAGTGTGTAGACCCTACGGGTTCGGGAGACATGCAGACATGACCGAGATGTTCTCCGGTCAATAACCAACAGCGGGATCTGGATACCCATGTTGGCTCCCACATGTTCCACGATGATCTCATCGGATGAACCACGATGTCAAGGACTTAATCAATCCCGTATACAATTCCCTTTGTCTATCGGTACGATACTTGCCCGAGATTCGATCGTCGGTATCCCGATACCTTGTTCAATCTCGTTACCGGCAAGTCTCTTTTACTCGTTCCGCAATACATCATCCCGTGATCAACTCCTTGATCACATTGTGCACATTATGATGATGTCCTACCGAGTGGGCCCAGAGGTACCTCTCCGTCACACGGAGTGACAAATCCCAGTCTCGATTCGTGCCAACCCAACAGACACTTTCGGAGATACCCGTAGTGCACCTTTATAGTCACCCAGTTATGTTGTGACGTTTGGTACACCCAAAGCATTCTTACGGTATCCGGGAGTTGCACAATCTCATGGTCTAAGGAAATGATACTTGACATTAGAAAAGCTTTAGCATACGAACTACATGATCTTGTGGTAGGCTTAGGATTGGGTCTTGTCCATCACATCATTCTTCTAATGATGTGATCCCGTTATCAATGACATCCAATGTCCATGGTCAGGAAACTGCAACCATCTATTGATCAATGAGCTAGTCAACTAGAGGCTTACTAGGGACATGGTGTTGTCTATGTATCCACACATGTATCTGAGTTTCCTATCAATACAATTCTAGCATGGATAATAAACGATTATCATGAACAAGGAAATATAATAATAATCAATTTATTATTGCCTCTAGGGCATATTTCCAACAGTCTCCCACTTGCACTAGAGTCAATAATCTAGTTCACATCGATATGTGATTAACACTCAAGGTCACATCCCTATGTGACTAACACCCAGGAGTTCTGGGTTTGTACATGTTATGCTTGTGAGAGAGGTTATAGTCAACGGGTCTGAACCTTTCAGATCCGTGTGTGCTTTACAAATCTCTATGTCATCTCCTAGATGCAGTTACCACGCTCTATTTGGAACTATTCCAAATAACTGTTCTACTATACGAATCCAGTTTACTACTCAGAATAATCTGGATTAGTGTCAAAGTTTGCATCGGCGTAACCCTTTACGACGAACTCTTTTACTACCTCCATAATCGAGAAAATTCCTTAGTCCACTAGTTACTAAGGACAACCTTGACCGTTGTCCTGTGATCCATTTCTAGATCACACTTGTACCCCTTGACTGACTCATGGTTTGGCACACTTCAGGTGCGGTACACAACATAGCATACTTTAGAGCCTACGACTAAAGCATAGGGGACGACCTTCGTCCTTTCTCTCTATTCTGCCGTGGTCAGGTTTCGAGTCTTACTCAATGTTCACGCCTTATAACACAGCCAAGAACTCCTTCTTTGCTGATCTATTTTGAACTCCTTCAAAATCTTGTCATGGTATGTGTTCGTTTGAAAGTACTATTAAGCGATTTTGATCTATCCTTATAGATCTTGATGCTCAATGTTCAAGTAGCTTAATCCAGGTTTCCATTGAAAAACACTTTTCAAACAACCCTATATGCTTTCCAAAAATTCTACATCATTTCCGATAAACAACATATACTCATCAAAAATTCTATAGTGCTCCCACTCACTTCTTTGGAAATACAAGTTTCTCATAAACTTTGTATAAACCCAAAATCTTTGATCATCTCATCAAAGCGTACATTCCAACTCCGAGATGCTTACTCCAGTCCTTAGAAGGATTGCTGGAGCTTTGCATACTTGTTAGCATCTTTCAGGATGGACAAAATCCTCTGGTTGTATCACATACAACCTTTCCTCAAGAAAATCGTCGAGGAAACAATGTTTTGACATCCTATCTGCAAGATTTCATAAATAATGCAGTACCTGCTAATTCCAACAGACTCTTAGCATCGCTACGAGTGAGGTAGTCTCATCGTAGTCAACTCCTTGAACTTGTCGGGAAACATCTTAACGACAAGTCGAGCTTTCTTAATGGTGACATTTACCATCATTGTCCGTCTTCCTTTTAAAATCCATCTGTACTCAACAGCCTTACGACCATCGAGCCGTTCTGCCAAAGTCTACAGTTTGTTTTCATACATGGATCCTCTCTCGGATTTATGGCCTCGAGCCATTCATCGGAATCCGGGCCCACCATTGCTTCTCCATAGCTCGTAGGTTCATTGTTGTCTAGCAACATGACTTCCAAGACAGGATTACGTACCACTCTGAAGTAGTACGCATCCTTGTCATCCTACGAGGTTTGGGAGTGACTTGATCCGAAGTCTCATGATCACTATCATAAGCTTCCACTTCAATTGGTGTAGGTGCCACAGGAACAACTTCCTGTGCCCTGCTACACACTAGTTGAAGTGACGGTTCAATAACCTCATCAAGTCTCCACCATCCTCCCACTCAATTCTTTCGAGAGAAACTTTTCCTCGAGAAAGGACCCGATTCTAGAAACAATCCCTATTGCTTTCGAATCTGAATTAGGAGGTATACCCAACTGTTTTGGGTGTCCTATGAAGATGCATTTATCCGCTTTGGGTTCGAGCTTATCAGCCTGGAACTTTTTCACATAAGCGTCGTGACCCCAAACTTTTAAGAAACAACAGCTTAGGTTTCTCTAAACCGGTGTTGTCTCGACGGATTTGCGTGGTGCCCTATTTAAAGTGAGTGCGGTTGTCTCTAATGCCTAACCCATGAACGTTAGTGGTTATTTGATAAGAGACATCATGGTACACACCATATCCAATAGGGTGCAACTATGATGTTTGGACACACCATCACACTATGGTGTTCCAGGTGGAATTAGTTGTGAAACAATTTCCACAGTGCCAAACTCATAACTCAGATATTCATTTCTATGATCATATCATAGACATTTTATCCTCTTATCACGAAGATCTTCAACTTCATTATGAAATTACTTGAACCATTCAATAATTCAGACTTGTGTTTCATCAAGTAAATATACTCAGTATCTACTCAAATCATCTGTGAAGTAAGAGCATAACGATATCCACTGCGTGCCTCAGCACTCATTGGACTGCACACATCAAAATGTGTTACTTCCAACAAGTTGCTTTCTTATTCCATTTTACTGAAACCGAAGCTTTCAGTCATCTTGCCCATGTGGTATGATTTGCATATCTCAAGTGATTCAAAATCAAGTGAGTCCAAATGGTCCATCTGCATGGAGTTTCTTCATGCCTATATACCAACAGACATGGTTCACATGTCTCAATCTTTTCAGAAATGAGTGAGTTAAAAGATCCATCAACATGGAGCTTCTTCATGCGTTTTATACCAATATGACTTACATGGCAGTGCCACAAGTAGGTGGTACTATCATTACTATCTTATATCTTTTGGCATGAACATGTGTATCACTATGATCGAGATTCAATAAACCATTCATTTTAGCTGCAAGACCGTTGAAGGTATTATTCAAATAAATAGAGTAACCATTATTCTCCTTACATGAATAACCGTATTGCGATAGACATAATCCAATCATGTCTTTGCTCAACGCAAACACCAATCTCGATGGTAGAGGGAGCGTGCGATGCTTGATCATATCAACCTTGGAAGCACTTCCAACACATCTCGTTAGCTCACCTTTAGCTAGTCTCCGTTTATTTCGTAGCTTTTATTTCGAGTTACTAACACTTAGCAACCGAACCGGTATCTAATACCCTGATGCTACTAGGAGTACTAGTAAAGTACACATTCACATAATGTATATCCAATATACTTCTATCGACAGCCTTCTCATCTACCAAGTATCAAGGGTAATTCTGCTCTAGTGTTTGTTCCCCTTATTACAGAAGCACTCAGTCTCGGGTTTGGGTTCAACCTTGGGTTTCTCCACTAGAGCAGCAGCTGATTTGCCGTTTCATGAAGCATCCCTTCTTGCCCTTGCCCTTCTTGAAACTAGTGGTTTCACTAACCATCAACAATTGATGCTCCTTCTTGATTTCTACTTTCGCGGTGTCAAACATCGCGAATATTTCAAGGATCATCATATCTATCCCTGATATGTTATAGTTCATCACGAAGCTCTAGCAGCTTGGTGGCAATGACTTTGGAGAAATATCACTATCTTATCTGGAAGATCAACTCCCATTCGATTCAAGTGATTGTTGTGCTCAAACAATCTGAGCACAAGCTCAACGATTGAGCTTTTCTCCCTTAGTTTGCAGGCTAAGAAAATCGTCGAAGGTCTTATACCTCTTGACGTGGGCACGAGCCTGAAATCCCAATTTCAGCCCTCGAAACATCTCATATGTTCCGCGACATTTCAAAAAATGTCTTTGGTGCCTCAATTCTAAACCATTTAACATTACCGAACTATCATGTAGTCATCAACACGTGTATGTCGGATGTTCGCAACATCCACAGACCACGTTCGAGGTCCAGCACACCGAGCGGTGCATTAAGGGCATAAGCCTTCTACTGCCCGCATAATTGCTACTGTCAACTTTCAACTATATTTTCTCTAGGAACGTATCGAACTCAGTAGAACTAAAGCGCGAGCTTACGACATAATTTGCAAAGATCTTTTGACTATGTTCAGGATAATTAAGTTCATCTTATGAACTCCCACTCAGATAGACATCCCTCTAGTCATCCAAGTGATTACATGATCCGAGTCAACTAGGCCGTGTCCGATCATCACGTGAGACGGACTAGTCAACGTCGGTGAACATCTTCATGTTGATCGTATCTACCATACAACTCATGCTCGACCTTTCGGTCTTCTGTGTTCCGAGGCCATGTCTGTACATGCTAGGCTCGTCAAGTCAACCTAAGTGTTTCGCGTGTGTAAATCTATCTTACACCCGTTGTATGTGAACGTAAGAATCTATCACACACGATCATCACGTGGTGCTTCGAAACGACGAACTTTCGCAACGGTGCACAGTTAGGGGGAACACTTTCTTGAAATTTTAATGAGGGATCATCTTATTTACTACCGTCGTTCTAAGAAAATAAGATGCAAAAACATGATAAACATCACATGCAATCAAATAGTGACATGATATGGCCATCATCACTTTGCTCCTTTTGATCTCCATCTTCGGGGCTCCATGATCATCGTCGTCACCAGCATGACACCATGATCTCCATCATCATGATCTCCATCATCGTGTCTTCATGAAGTTGTCACGTCAACTATTACTTCTACTACTATGGCTAACGTTTTAGCAATAAAGTAAAGTAATTACATGACGTTTATGTTGACACGCAGGTCATAAATAAATTAAAGACAACTCCTATGGCTCCTGCCGGTTGTCATACTCATCGACATGCAAGTCGTAATTCCTATTACAAGAACATGATCAATCTCATACATCACATATATCATACATCATATCCTTTGGCCATATCACATCACATAGCATACCCTGTAAAAACAAGTTAGACGTCCTCTAATTGTTGTTTGCATGTTTTACGTGGCTGCTATGGGTTTCTAGCAAGAACGTTTCTTACCTACGCAAAACCACAACCTGATATGTCAATTGCTATTTACCCTTCATAAGGACCCTTTTCATCGAATCCGATCTGACTAAAGTAGGAGAGACTGGCACCCGCTAGCCACCTTATGCAACTAGTGCATGTCAGTCGGTGGAACCTGTCTCACGTAAGAGTACGTGTAAGGTTGGTCCGGGCCGCTTCATCCCACAATGCCGCCGAATCAAGATTGACTAGTAACGGTAAGCATATTGAACACAATCAATGCCCACAACTACTTTGTGTTCTACTCGTGCAAAGAATCTACGCAATAGACCTAGCTCTGATACCACTGTTGGGGAACATAGCAGAAATTCAAAAAATTTCCTACGTTACACCAAGATCTATCTATGGAGAAACCAACAACGAGGGGAAGAAGAGTGCATCTACATACCCTTGTATATCGCTAAGCGGAAGCGTTCAAGTGAACGGGGTTGATGGAGTCGTACTCGTCGTGATTCAAATCAACGATGATCCTAGTGCCGAACGGACAGCACCTCCGCGTTCAACACACGTACAGCCCGATGACGTCTCCCAAGCCTTGATCCAGCAAGGAGAGAAGGAGAGGTTGAGGAAGACTCCATCTAGCAGCAGCACAACGGCGTGGTGGTGGTGGAGGAGCGTGGCAATCCTGCAGGGCTTCGCCAAGCACCTGCGGGAGAGGAGAAGAACTTGGGAGAGGGAGGGGCTGCACCAAAGGCAAAAGGTGTATCTCAAGAGGCCCTCTACCCCCACTATATATAGGGATCCCAAGGGGTGGGGGTGCGCCAGCCCTAGGAGATCCAATCTCCTAGGGGGCGGCGGCCAGGGGAGGTTTCCCTCCCCCCAAGGCACCTAGGAGGTGCCTTCCCTCCTTGGGACTCTTCCTTAGGGTTCCCCTTTCACCCTAGGCGCATGGGCCATAAGGGAAGTGGCGCCCCAGCCCACTTTGGGCTGGATCCCTTCCCACTTCAGCCCATGGGACCCTCCCGGATGGGTGGCCCCACCCGGTGGGCCCCTGGGACCCCTCCGGTGGTCCCGGTACAATACCGATGACCCCGAAACTTGTCCCGATGGCCGAAATAGGACTTCCTATATATAAATCTTTACCTCCGGACCATTCCGGAACTCCTCGTGATGTCCGGGATCTCATCCGGGACTCCGAACAACATTCAGTAACCACATACAAGCTTCCTTTATAACCCTAGCGTCATCGAACCTTAAGTGTGTAGACCCTACGGGTTCGGGAGACATGCAGACATGACCGAGATGTTCTCCGGTCAATAACCAACAGCGGGATCTGGATACCCATGTTGGCTCCCACATGTTCCACGATGATCTCATCGGATGAACCACGATGTCAAGGACTTAATCAATCCCGTATACAATTCCCTTTGTCTATCGGTACGATACTTGCCCGAGATTCGATCGTCGATATCCCGATACCTTGTTCAATCTCGTTACCGGCAAGTCTCTTTTACTCGTTCCGCAACACATCATCCCGTGATCAACTCCTTGATCACATTGTGCACATTATGATGATGTCCTACCGAGTGGGCCCAGAGGTACCTCTCCGTCACACGGAGTGACAAATCCCAGTCTCGATTCGTGCCAACCCAACAGACACTTTCGGAGATACCCGTAGTGCACCTTTATAGTCACCCAGTTACGTTGTGACGTTTGGTACACCCAAAGCATTCTTACGGTATCCGGGAGTTGCACAATCTCATGGTCTAAGGAAATGATACTTGACATTAGAAAAGCTTTAGCATACGAACTACATGATCTTGTGCTAGGCTTAGGATTGGGTCTTGTCCATCACATCATTCTTCTAATGATGTGATCCCGTTATCAATGACATCCAATGTCCATGGTCAGGAAACTGCAACCATCTATTGATCAATGAGCTAGTCAACTAGAGGCTTACTAGGGACATGGTGTTGTCTATGTATCCACACATGTATCTGAGTTTCCTATCAATACAATTCTAGCATGGATAATAAACGATTATCATGAACAAGGAAATATAATAATAATCAATTTATTATTGCCTCTAGGGCATATTTCCAACACAAATCCCAGTCTCGATTCGTGCCAACCCAACAGACACTTTCGGTGATACCCGTAGTGCACCTTTATAGTCACCCAGTTACGTTGTGACGTTTGGCACACCCAAAGTATTCCTACGGTATCCGGGAGTTGCACAATCTCATGGTCTAAGGAAATGATACTTGACATTAGAAAAGCTTTAGCATACGAACTACACGATCTTGTGCTAGGCTTAGGATTGGGTCTTGTCCATCACATCATTCTTCTAATGATGTGATCCCGTTATCAATGACATCCAATGTCCATGGTCAGGAAACCGTAACCATCTATTGATCAACGAGCTAGTCAACTAGAGGCTTACTAGGGACATGGTGTTGTCTATGTATCCACACATGTATCTGAGTTTCCTATCAATACAATTCTAGCATGGATAATAAACGATTATCATGAACAAGGAAATATAATAACAACCTATTTATTATTGCCTCTAGGGCATATTTCCAACATGGGGATGCCCCGGAAGGCATCCCCTCTTTCGTCTTCGTTCATCGGTAACTTTACTTGGGGCTATATGTTTATTCACCACATGATATGTGTTTTGCTTGGAGCGTCATTTTATTTTCTTTAGCTTTGCTTGATGTTTGAATAAAATACCAAGATCTGAAATTTTTAAATGGGAGAGTCTTCACATAGTTGCATAATTATCCGACTACTCATTAATCTTCACTTATATCTTTTGGAGTAGTTTGTTATTGCTCTAGTGCTTCACTTATATCTTTTAGAGCACAATGGTGGTTTTATTTTGAAGAAATAGATGAACTCTCATGCTTCACTTATATTATTTTGAGAGTCTTAAATAGCATGGTAATTTGCTTAAATAATCCTAATATGCTTGGTATTCAGGATTTGTAAAACTTTCTTATGAGTGTGTTGAATACTACGAGAAGTTTGATGCTTGATAATTGTTGTGAGATATGAAGATGGTGATATTAGAGTCATGCTAGTTGAGTAGTTGTGAATTTAAGAAATAATTGTGTTGAAGTTTCTGATTCCCGTAGCATGCACGTATGGTGAACCGTTATGTGATGAAGTCGGAGCATGATTTATTTATTGATTGTCTTCCTTATGAGTGGCTGTCGGGGACGAGCGATGGTCTTTTCCTACCAATCTATCCCCCTAGGAGCATGCGCGTAATACTTTGCTTTGATAACTTGTAGATTTTTGCAATAAGTATATGAATTCTTTATGACTAATGTTGAGTCCATGGATTATACGCACTTCTCCTCCTTCCACCATTGCTAGCCTCTCTAATACCGCGCACCTTTCGCCGGTATCATAGACCCACCAGAAACCTTCCTCAAAACAGCCACCATACCTACCTATCATGGCATTTCCATAGCCATTCCGAGATATATTTCCATGCAACTTTCCACCGTTCCGTTTATTATGACACGCTCCATCATTGTCATATTGCTTTGCATGATCATGTAGTTGACATCGTATTTGTGGCAAAGCCACCGTTCATAATTCTTTCATACATGTCACTCTTGATTCATTGCATATCCCGGTACACCGCCGGAGGCATTCATATAGAGTCATATTTTGTTCTAAGTATTGAGTTGTAATTGTTGAGTTGTAAGAAAATAAAAGTGTGATGATCATCATTCTTAGAGCATTGTCCCAAGTGAGGAAAGGATGATGGAGACTATGATTCCCCCACAAGTCGGGATGAGACTCCGGACGAAAAATAAAAAAAAGGGAAAAAAGAGGCCACAAAAAAAAGAGAAAGACCCAAATAAAAAATAAAAAAATAAAAAAAATAAAAAAATGAGAGAAAAAGAGAGAAGGGACAATGTTACTATCCTTTTACCACACTTGTGCTTCAAAGTAGCACCATGATCTTCATGATAGAGAGTCCCTCATTTTGTCACTTTCATATACTAGTGGGAATTTTTCATTATAGAACTTGACTTGTATATTCCAATGATGGGCTTCCTCAAATTGCCCTAGGTCTTCGTGAGCAAGCAAGTTGGATGCACACCCACTTAGTTTCTTTTGTTGAGCTTTCATGTACTTATAGCTCTAGTGCATCCGTTGCATGGCAATCCCTACTCACTCACATTGATATCTATTGATGGGCATCTCCATAGCACGTTGATACGCCTAGTTGATGTGAGACTATCTTCTCCCTTTTTGTCTTCTCCACAACCACCATTCTATTCCACGTATAGTGCTATATCCATGACTCACGCTCATGTATTGCGTGAAGATCAAAAAAGTTTTGAAAATGTCAAAAGTATGAAACAATTGTTTGGCTTGTCATCGGGGTTGTGCATGATTTAAATACTTTGTGTGGTGAAGATAGAGCATAGCCAGACTATATGATTTTGTAGGGATAACTTTCTTTGGCCATGTTATTTTGAGAAGACATAATTGCTTTGTTAGTATGCTTGAAGTATTATTATTTTTATGTCAATATTAAACTTTTGTCTTGAAACTTATGGATCGGAATATTCATATCACAAGTAAGGAGAATTACATTGGAATTATGCCAACTAGCATTCCACATCAAAAATTATCTTTTTTATCATTTACCTACTCGAGGACGAGCATGAATTATGCTTGGGGATGCTTGATACGTCTCCAACGTATCTATAATTTTTTATTGCTCCATGCTATATTATCTACTGTTTTTGGTAATATTGGGCTTTATTATCCACTTTTATATTACTTTTGGGACTAACCTATTAACCGGAGGCCCAACCCAGATTTGTTGTTTTTTTTGCCTATTTCAGTGTTTCGAAGAAAAGGAATATCAAACGGAGTCGAAACGGAACGAAATCAACTGGAGAAGTTAGTTTTGGAAGGAAAGCTACCAGATGGACTTGGACCCCACGTCAGGAGCCAAGGGAGGTGCTCACGAGGGTGGGGGTGCCCCCTAGGGCGCGCCCCCTGCCTCGTGGGGCCCCCGAAGCTCCACCGACGTACTTCCTGCACCCATATATACTCACGTACCCTAAAACTTCCAGAATGGAGATTAGATCGGGAGTTCCGCCGCCGCAAGCCTCTATAGCCACCAAAATTCAATCGGGACCCTGTTCCGGCACCCTGCCGGAGGGGGGGATCCCTCACCGGCGTCCATCTTGATCATCCCAGCGCTCTCCATGACGAGGAGGGAGTAGTTCACCCTCGGGGCTGAGGGTATGTACCAGTAGCTATTTGTTTGATCTCTCTCTCTCTCTCTCATGTTCTTGATTTGGCATGATCTTGATGTATCGTGAGCTTTGCTATTATAGTTGGATCTTATGTTTCTTCTCCCCCTCTACTCTCTTGTAATGGATTGAGTTTTCCCTTTGAGGTTATCTTATCGGATTGAGTCTTTAAAGATTTGAGAACACTTGATGTATGTCTTGCCGTGCGTATCTGTGGTGACAATGCGATATCACGTGATTCACTTGATGTATGTTTTGGTGATCAACTTGCGGGTTCCGCCCATGAACCTATGGATAGGGGTTGGCACACGTTTACGTCGTGATTCTCCTGTAGAAACTTTGGGCACTCTTTGAGGTTCTATGTGTTGGTTGAATAGATGAATCTGAGATTGTGTGATGCATATCATATAATCATACCCACGGATACTTGAGTTGACATTGGAGTATCTAGGTGATATTAGGGTTTTGGTTTATTTGTATCTTAAGGTGTTATTCTAGTACGAACTCTAGGGCTGCTTGTGACACTTATAGGAATAGCCCAATGGATTGATTGGAAAGAATAACTTTGAGGTGGTTTCGTACCCTACCATAATCTCTTCGTTTGTTCTCCTCTATTAGTGACTTTGGAGTGACTCTTTGTTGCATGTTCAGGGATAGTTATATGATCCAATTATGTTATTATTGTTGAGAGAACTTGCACTAGTGAAAGTATGAACCCTAGGCCTTGTTTCTTAGCATTGCAATACCGTTTATGCTCACTTTTACCACTTGTTACCTTGCTGTTTTTATATTTTCAGATTACAAAAACCTATATCTACCATCCATATTGCACTTGTATCACCATCTCTTCGCCGAACTAGTGCACGTATACAATTTACCATTGTATTGGGTGTGTTGGGGACACAAGAGACTCTTTTTTATTTGGTTGCAGGGTTGTTTGAGAGAGACCATCTTCATCCTACGCCTCCCACGGATTGATAAACCTTAGGTCATCTACTCGAGGGAATTTTTCTACTGTCCTACAAACCTCTGCACTTGGAGGCCCAACAAAGTCTACAAGAAGAAGGTTGCGTAGTAGACAACAGGACCGCACACGGCTAAGAGATTTTCAATTGTGCGTTGGGGTGCCCCCTTGGCCATGTATATTAAGGAGGGAGGAGGAGGAGGCCGGCCTAGGACAGAGCGCCTATAGGGGGAGTCCAACTAGGATTCCCAATCCTAGTTGGGGTCCCCTTCCTTTTCCAAGAGGGGAGAGAGGGAAGGAGTAGGAGAGGGAGAAGGAAAGAGAGGGGGATGAAAGTGCGTTATATCGACTAGAGGGGGGGTGAATAGGTGATTTTTATGAAATTCTTCACTGAGGAATTTGCTAGTGAGGAAATTCCTTAGTGAAGAACTACTAGCAGCGGAATAAGTACTCAGATGAAAACATAACAGAATTCAAGCATAGTCATCATGATGAAATGAGGACAAACACAGAGTACAGAAAGGGTAAACACAGGATAACACAAGTTGAAGACAAACAGACTGAAGAAATTGAACTGAGGAAATTGAGAAAGTCTTCAGTCAAAGTCTTCAAACACAGATATGATAAACAAACAGCACACTACTGAGGAAATGAAAGAGTTGAGGAAATAGAAACAGTAAGCTTGGTGAAGACAATGATTTGGTAGACCAGTTCCAACTGCTGTCTCAGTTGTACATCTGGTTGGAGCGGCTGAGTATTTAAACTCAAGGACACCCAGTTCCGGACACACAGTCCTCACCGTATTCTCCTTGAGCTAAGAACACACAGTCCTCGCCCAATCACTTGTGGTAAGTCTTCAGGTGACTTCCAAACCTTCACAGACTTGGTCACTCGGCGATCCACAATTCCTCTTGGATGCTCTAGACCTTGACGCCTAACCGTCTGGAAGAAGCACAGTCTTCAAAGGTAACAAGCGTCGGATCCATGCAGGATCAATCTCTTCAGTGATGCTCAATCACTTTGGGTTTGTAGGTGTTTTGGGTTTGGGTTTGGATTTTCCTCACTTGATGATTTTCGCTCATAGTCCTCGGAGGATGGGTTGCTCTCAAATGACAAGTGTCAAGTTCTCGCGGAGCAGCCAACCAGCTAGTGGTTGTGGGGGGCGGCTATTTATAGCCTAGGGAGCAGCCCGACATGATAAGACATAAATGCCCTTCAATGATATGACCGTTAGGTGGACAAGATATTTTTAGGACAGCTGGCGCGCAGCACAGCAACGGTCGGAAATTTGAGGTATAAATTCCTCAGGGCTATCATGTTCCCCACTGTGTAGGCAATTCGCACTGGCGAATTCCTAACTCCTCAGTCAGAGCAAAGTCGTCAGAGACCAGAAGATCTGCGTCTTTGTCACTGAAGAAATTGACTGAGCTGTATGAGATTTCCAATGGCTTCACTCGAAGGGATTGGTAGGTGTAGGATTTGAGTTGAGCATCACATGGAAATTTTGTCCTTAGTATTTCCTCGACCCCCTTTAACAGTACGGCGTTTCCTATGACTCAAGAAAGAGAAAATGAAACTACGAAAACAAAAGTCTTCACGCTTCATGTTCCACGAATGAATACCAAGTCTTCAAGGTCACACCAATTTCTTCACTTTCAAAGTCTTCAGAAAGTCTTCAATATATCGAAGTCTTCAGTCGAAGAACTTAATTTTTAGGGGTCGACTTTCTCTGTAAATATCAAACTCCTCATAGACTTATAGACCTGTGTACACTCATAAACGCATTAGATACTTAACCTATAAGTCTTCAATACACCAAAATCACTAAGGGGCACTAGATGCACTTACAATCTCCCCCTTTTTGGTGATTGATGACAACATAGGTTAAGTTTTCAACGGGGATAAATATATGAAGTGTAAATACTGATATTGAGGAATTTGATTGCAAGATATAGAAGAACTCCCCCTGAAGATGTGCATAGTGAGGAATTTGCTTTTGAAGCAATGCACACTTGAAGAGTTTGAATCATGGAGATCTCCCCCTATATCTTGTAATTCATACACGCATTTGATGTATAATATGAAGAATTTGAAATGCATGATGAAATATGGTGCCTGATGTAATTCAGCATGTGTGCAATAATATTAATGAGGAATAAGCATGCAGAATAGCGCATCAAGGTATCAAAGCAAAGTGCAACAAAAGTATCAGCGCACCATCGGACTTAAGATTAAACTTGATCCAATAAAAGTTTTGGAAGAACGAGAGTTGTAACTTAAAAAAAACGAATAAGCCCTTATTATAGACCCGCTTGAAGACTAACTCAGATTTCTCCCCCTTTGTCATCAGATGACCAAAAGGACCGAAATTGAGGACTAACGCCCATGAAGATTTTCAAGTTGAAGAAGGAGCGCCAACGTTGTTTGGGTCGGTCGTTGAAGTAGGGCCTGCTGCAGTGTCGTCCAAGTCTTCATTTTCATCAGTCTCACGCGATGAAGAATATGAACTGGCCACCATAGAAGGAACCTTGACCTTCTTGTATTTCTTCGGAGGAGGTGCAAACCAGTCAAAATCTTCTTTGAGACCCATTTTCTCCAAGTCTTCAGCATTGTACACTTGAGATAGAATAGCCCAGGTGCGGTTGAGGGTTTCATGAAGGTAGTAGTGGTTTTTCTTCACTGCATTATGTGTGGAAGTCATGTTGTGAAGAATTGAACCAAACTGACGCTTGACCCATTTGTGGTTGCGATCAACCTTTTGATGAAGACTAAGGAGTAACTCACGGTCAGTCATCACCTTGGGTGCCGTGGCTTGAGGATTTGGCTTGGCAGTGTTAGCAGCAGAGTCATGTGTGGCAGAGTCATCATTGGTGGAGTAAGATGCAGCTTTGCGAAATTGGCCATCCAATGGACGAATGCCTTCATCTATCACAACAGTGGCCTTGCCTTTTTCTTCAGCCGAGGAAAATGTCCGTTTGAGGACTTCAATGGGAGGCAAGTACTTGCAGTGGTTGAGCGTTTCAGCTTTGTAGTTGAGTGAAGACCTTATCCTGATGAATTTCATTATCCAAGGTGCATAAGGCTTCAGCTCAGATGGTGACATAGCAATGTTGGCCAGAGTCCTCATGAAGAAATCATGGAAGTTGACGGGAACGCCATGGATGATGTTGAAAAGCAGATTCTTCGTGATGCCAATGACTTCTTCATCAGACGAGTCGTGGCCTTTGATGGGACTCATTGTCTTTGTCAGAATGCGATAGACAGTCCTTGGCACATACAGCAATTCCTTGACGAGGAAATTGGTTCTAGGAGCCTGCCCTGGCTTCAAAGGCTTCATCAGCACTTGCATATAATGATTGGAAAGTTCAGGTTCGTTGTACACACAGCGAGCATCTTCAGTGGGTGGACTAAGAGGAAGGACCCGAAGCAATTCAGATGCAGGGGCCTTATGGTGGGTGTTGTCAGTCATCCAGTCCAAAACCCATGAATTGATATCTTCAGAGTTGCCGGTGATGTGCAATGTTGCATAGAATTGAAGAATAAGCTCTTCATTCCAGTCGCATATATCTGTGCAGAAGTTGAGCAGCCCAGCGTCGTGAAGAACACTGAGCACTGGCATGAAGCACGGCAAAGACTCCATATCCACGTGAGGAATATGAGCATGGTCGAAGACTTTGTCTTTGTTGTAAAGCACTGAGGAATAGAAATTTGCTTGGCTGGCAGTCCAGAAACGCCTCTTCCTTATGCGAGCAGAGTCATATGGATTGTATTCAGTGAAGAACACGTGCTCGCCATAGAAGTCTTCAGCCTTGAATTTCTGTTTTCGTGAGAACGGATCCTTTGGCCTTGGCAGAGGAGTGTCAGTGAGTTGCATCACGACCTCAGGAATCACGATCTCAGGTTCTTCAGGCTGAGGAATTTCAGGATTTTCCTCAGGTGCAGTCACCTTGTCTGTATCAGTAGCAGTTTCTTCAGCGCTAGTGGCTGGAATTTCTTCATTCACAGATGCAGTGGGACGAGTTTCTTCAGAGCCCAATTGTACTGTAGGTGAAGGGGAGTGAGGAATTTGCTGCAGGGGAGTGAAGAGTGGGGAATTGGGATGCTGACTGTCCCAAAAGTCGTCATTCATCACTGGAGTGGTGCTTCCAATATCCACATCTTCATCAGTTTCTTCAACACCAGCCTCTTCAGCATCAAACCAAGGCATTGGTGATGAGACCATTGGGGTTGAAGGGATTGTATCCGCTTCAATTTCTTCATCAATCTGCTCTGACGAAGCAGCAGATTGAGTTTCTTCATCTGATCCACTAGGGATCTCATAATCTTCACCAAAAGGAACAAGGTCCTTTGATGGCACGGAGGAGATAGGAACGGCATCAATGGGATTTGCAAAAGAGCTTGTCATCGGCTTCATCTTCTTGGGAGCTGAAGATTCTGAAGCATTTGATGCCTTCCTTTTCTTCACAGCAGCTCGTTCTGCAGCCTTTGTCTTCTTCACATCCAATGCAGATGGAAGAATTGGAGTTGGCATAGGCGCAGGTGGAGCTGAGGAATCTGGTTGATTTTCTTCAGGCACAAGTGATGCAGTTGCCCTGGTTTCTTCAATTTCTTCAGGCGCACCACTAGTGGATGCCCTGGCAATTTCATCAACGGCTGGAGCAGAGTCATCAGTCTTGCAACTAGCATTTTCTTCAGCATCCTGAACTTCATCGGCGGTGCTGGCATGTTCTTCAGTTTGCTGAACAAATGCTTCAGCTTGAGGAATTTGTGGCTTTGAGGCTGCACCCTTGGTGAAGGTATCAGTCAGCCTCACGAATCTGACCTTGGCTCCTTGCCAATCAGCATAGTACGAGTCAAAGTTGTCGCTGAGGGCTTTGATCTCAGCTTGCATCTTGACAAGTTCCTCAGGCTTCATTTTGAGAACATTTTTCTTCAGTAGCTTCTCTTTGCGGTACTATGATTTCTTGATCTCTCTGGCCTTATCATATTTCCACTTCTCCTCTTGGATGAAGTGAGTCAACATGTGACTTTGACCAGGTGTCAGCTTGAAATCAGGCATAGGTGTGTGAGGATCCTTATGCCAGAGATCAATATAATCTAGGATCGCCTTTGGATCCAATAGCAGGGGCACAGGTGCGCCTTTGGCTTTAGCAGCCCGTTCTTGTCGGTCCCTGATGATTTCAGTAAGTTCTTCCTCATCAGCTTCATCATCATCAGATGGCACATTGAAGACTACCTGCTTCTTCTGAGGACTTGTGCGAGTGACGCGTCCAGCAGTAGCCTTTTTCTTCAGCAGTGAGGGTCTTGCTGAGGAATTTGGTGCAGCTGAAGAACTAGCTGAGACACCAGAGGCAATAGAGATGCCAGTCGTCCTTTGGCATGAGGCCAGATGCACAGGTGCTGAGGACTTTGTCGGGACAGCTGAGGACTTTGGTGGAGCAGGAGCAGCATGAGGAATTTGCTTTGAGGATTTTGAAGAT
Source organism: Aegilops umbellulata (assembly GCA_032464435.1). Taxonomy (NCBI): domain Eukaryota; kingdom Viridiplantae; phylum Streptophyta; class Magnoliopsida; order Poales; family Poaceae; genus Aegilops; species Aegilops umbellulata. Next base: position 509,726,505 of record CP136055.1, read on the forward strand.
TCTGGCCGTGAGGGCGCAGCTGAGGAACTTGGCCGTGAGGGCATTGAAGATGAAGCACTTGGCTTGCGAGCGGGCTTCTTTAGAATCGCTTTCTTCGGCTTGACCGAGGCCTCAGTGGCGGTAGCAGCAGCAGCAGCAGAGTCTTCATTGAATTTCCTCACTGCTTCTCTGGCTTGCCTTGCCAGTTTAGCTTGGCGCTTGGCCCATTCTTTAGGAAATTCCTCACCACGCTTGATGCTGGTGGGATCAGCCACTTGGCCAGGTGCCAATGGAGGTCTTTGGCATGGAGGGTTTACAGCGAATTTCTTCATGTATTTTGGAGTAACATATCTGTACTCCCTCCATTCACGTGCCCATCTCCTTTCAATCCTCTGGATTCGCACCTTGCGCTGATTTTTATCTTCTTTGCCAAACTTAGCTTCATCAGGCGTGCAGTACTCATCATAGATATCCTCAGGTATTTCAAAAGCTGTCATCACCTCAGGCTTCTTTCCTCCTTTCTGTGGCCTTTTACCTTCAGCCATTTTCTTCAGATGAGGAATTTGAACAATTGAATTCTCTGAAGAAGTATGCAACTTTTCTTCGAGGAACGCTGCAAACGAGTTAAGTTGATGAGAACCTAAAGATTCAGCAGCGGACATGTGTACCTGTGAACAGAGTATAGTTGCGAGGAATTTGAAGAGGTCATATGCGTTCTCAGAGGGTTTTTCATAAAGAACAACTTTGAGGAATTTGACCAGATTCGTCTTGAGGAATTTCACTAAGCGCTTTATATCTTAGGTTCCAGAGTTGTATAGATCGAAGATCCACACAATTGAGGAATCTTTGAAGAAATTGAGGCTTAGGGAAATGAATCAAGAACAGATAACATGTGAGGTGTTTTGTGTGTGAGGATTTGAAGAATAAAACACCTTTGAAGATTTTGTAGAAAAATTTCGAATCAACGAGGGCAGTAAAATTAGCTCTTAATTACCCTGAATGAAGAACACGACGAACTGGGAGTTGGAACAGTGAGGTTCGTCGATGCAGATCTTCCACGCCCTAACTTGGCGGAGGAAGACGTCTACGGCGGTGGCGGAGGTGAAGATTTCCGCTGTCGGCGCGAGTATGACGGCGATGAGGTCGAGGTAGTGAAGCTTTTCCTCACCGGCGACGAGGGAGTAGCGACGGCGCTAGGGTTTGGAGAGCTCGAGCGAGGGAGTGAGATCGAGCGGGGTAAAAGAAGTGAGGATGGCGAAGGGGGTATTTATAGCTGCGGTGAAAAACTGTTTGTCCGAAGATTTGGGACGAACGTGCCCCTGGCCGTTCTCCTTCTTGCGACATGTGTCACCCACGTACTGTGTGGTTGAGATCGTGTAAGATCGTGGGTGGATAAAATAATCCATCGTGGGATGCGGAACGGTTTGAGCGGCAAAACCGAAAGTTTGGATAAGATTAGTTTTAACTTTCCGTTCGCAATTTCATCAGCTGACAAGGACACAGTGAAGAATTTGAACGAGTTTCAAATAGAACACACATGAAGAATTTGTGAATAGATTGGATTGAGTATAGCATAGAGGGGAAGGGTCCGATCACATTCACTTAGCAGAAAAGTTCCAACTTGAAGAATTAGCTATAAGTTAATGTTGTAGAGGACATAAAACCATATATATATATATATATATATACATATATATATATATATATATACATATATATATATATATATACATATATATATATATATATATATATATATATATATATATATATATATATATATATATATATAGACAATGAAGAAAAACGATGGCACAAGTGAAGACTTTGTAAAGTTTGAAGAATTTGAAAAACTGAAGAATTTCAAAAGTTGAGGAAAAACTCAAATTGAAGATTTTCAACTTTTGTGGTGGCGTGACCCACCGTGTAAGAATGATGATTTCAGACACCGCGTACAATTGTCGTAGGGTTCTGAGAATCAAATTCTTCATTAATTTCTTCACACTTAGAGTGTTATTCTTCATTTATTGAAGAAAAACGTTTCTTCGTGTGTTGCACATCTAAGTCATCAATTTTGCATAAGTGTTAGGATGAGTGCCTTTTCAAAGTACATTCGAAGATTCTAAGATATTTAGCTCACACCGCAACTTGCAAAATCTCTTCTCATCCAAGGGCTTAGTGAAGATATCGGCTAGCTGTTTTTCAGTCTTCACATGCTCAATAGAAATGTCGCCCTTCAACACATGATCACGAAGAAAATGATGACGAATTTGAACGTGCTTTGTCTTCGAGTGCTGAACTGGGTTGTGAGCAATCTTGATGGCACTCTCATTGTCACAGAGGAGAGGCACATTCTTCACGTTGATGCCATAGTCCTTGAGCGTTTGCTTCATCCATAGCAGTTGAGCACAGCAAGAACCAGCAGCAATGTGCTCAGCTTCAGCAGTAGACAGTGATACGCAGTTCTATTTCTTCGAGGACCAACAGACCAAGGATCGTCCGAGGAAATGACAAGTACCAGATGTTGACTTGCGATCCACACGGTCACCAGCATAGTCAGAATATGAATATCCAATGAGATCAAAATCCGAGCCCTTGGGATACCATAATCCTAGTGTTGGTGTGTGAGCTAGATATCGAAGAATATGCTTCACAGCCTTATGGTGTGATTCCTTCGGTGCAGCTTGAAACCGTGCACACATGCAAACACTAAGCATTATATCTGGCCTAGATGCACATAAGTACCATAAAGAACCAATCATGGAGCGGTATACCTTATGGTCGAAGTCAGTACCATTTTCATCAGTGCATAGTTGACCATTTGTGGGCATAGGAATTTTGATGCCTTTGCAATCTTGCATGCCGAATTTCTTCAGGACATCCTTGAGGTATTTCTCCAGAGATATGAATATGCCATTGCGCTGTTGACGAATTTGAAGACCTAAGAAGAATTTCAACTCTCCCATCATAGACATTTGATATTCTTCTCTCATCATATAGGCAAAATCATCACTATAACGTTGGTTAGTACATCCAAAGATAATATCATCAACATATATTTGGCACACAAACAGTTCACCATCATATGATTTAGTAAAGAGAGTGGGATCGAGTGAACCGGGTGTGAAGCCTTTCTTCATGAAGAATTTCTTCAATGTATCATACCACGCCCGTGGGGCCTGCTTGAGGCCATAGAGGGCCTTGTTAAGTCTGAAGACTTTGTCAGGATGCTTTGGATCTTCAAAACCTGGTGGTTGAGGAACATATACTTCTTCCTCAAGCTTACCATTGAGGAATGCACTTTTCACATCCATTTGGTGTAAGATGATATCATGATGGTTAGCATAAGCAAGCAATATGCGAATAGCCTCAAGTCTAGCAACAGGTGCAAAAATTTCATCGAAATCAATTTCATCAAGTAGTAGACAGATAAAACAGAGGGAGGACGTGTGAAATGAATGTTTATTTCCTCATGGTTAGCCTGCGTCCTTTCAGGCAATTTTTGTCAGGTCCCCAGCAAATTCTTCAGACGTTATTTCACGTCTGGAGACCTGACCCTGCAAAAGGGATTAGTTCCTTTTCTTCACCACCCACATCTGAAGGGGTGGCAAAGAGTTCATCACTCTGCGAGCTCCATATGAGAATGGAGGCAAAGCAGCCAAACCATTTCGTTTCACATAAGAGGGGTTAGGGTAAGCATATGCATAAGCAGAGAAATTCTTCGAGGACTTATGAACATAATAATTTGAAGAATAATGCTCATATTCATAGCCCTTGGCTCTTCCCTGCGAAACAGAGTTGTTAGCATGATGATGTTCATATGAGGACTTTGATCCATGTGAGGAATTTGATCCCCTTGAGGAATTTGGTCCGTATGAGGAATTTGATCCATATGAAGAATTTGGTCCATATGAAGAATTTGATCTGAGGTTCCTTTTCTTCACAGGTGGTGTCATGAGGACATTCACCTGAAGACTTTCAAGGTGCCTTTTGGGAACCCAGATTTTCTTCACAGGAGAACCGTTCCTGCAGTTAGTGCCAACATATCTAGCAAATACTTCACCATTCTGATTTTTGAACAGTTTATAGTTGGAGTCAAAAGACTCATCAGAAGAATGAGAAGATTCACATGTATAGCCAGATAAATTAGATGGATCAACTGGAGGTCCCTTTGCAGCAACCCATGAGGTTTTGGGGTACTGCTCAGGCTTCCAATATGTACCATCAGCATTGAGTTTCCTCTCAAAGGCAATACCCTCTTTCCTAGGGTTCCTGTTGAGGATCAACTTTTTAAGCACATCACAAAGAGTCTGATGCCCTTTGAGGCTTTTGCACATGCCTGTTATGTACAATTCCTTTAGTCCTGCATCGTCAGTAATACTAGCAATGTCCTCAGATGAGGAATTAGTGATAGCAGAGGCAGGTGAAGAATTTGTAACATTTGAAGCATTTCAACATTCAGGTGAGGAATTAGCAGATTCTCGTTCAATGCATTTTAAACATGGAGGAATAAATTCTTCCTGAGCAGCGCTGATTTGTTGAGCAAGTAATGAATCGTGCTCCTTCTGAAGATCTTCATAACTCTCTCTTAGCTTCTCAAGATCTTGCTTCTTTTGAAGATATTCATAAGAAAGCTTCTCATGATCAGATAAGAGAGTGTTATGATGATTTTGAAGGTTGTCAAACCTGGTCTGAAGTCTCTGAAGATTTTCAGTTAAGGCTTTAGTGCGATCCAATTCTTCACCCAACATATCATCACTTTTGTCTAGCATGTTTTGAACCTTTTCAAAAGCCTTTTGTTGTTGCACAGCAATCTTAGCAAGTTTAGAGTAGCTAGGCTTAAGATTTTCATAAGATTCATCATCGCTAGATTCAGAGGAGGCGTATTTGAGTACCTTGGCACCCTTTGCCATGAAGCAATAGGTGGGAGCGTAGTCATCACTGCTTTCATCAGCCTTGTTGGTGAGTTCAGTTTCTTCAGTGTTGAAGATGGATTTTGCTGACGAATGCAGTAGCGAGGGCTAGGCTTGCCACACCAGACTCAGAATCTTCAGATTGTTCCTCTTCCTCATTTTCTTCAGATTCAGCCTCAGAGTCCATTTCCTTGCCAATGAATGCCCGAGCCTTCTTGGAGCTGCTCTTCTTGTGAGACGAAGACTTTGAGGATTTTGATGATGAAGATTTTGAGGACTTCTTCTTTTTCTTTGCATCATCAGAACTGTAATCCTTGTATTTCTTCTTCTTTGATTCCTTTTCCCACTGAGGACAGTCTTGGATGTAATGTCCTGGTTTCTTGCACTTGTGACAGAGCCTCTTCTTATAGTCACTGGATGAGGAATCATTGCTCCTTGAGGGTTTTCCAAAGCGACCACGTCTTGAGAACTTCTGGAATTTCTTCACAAGCAGTGCTAGATCACGACTCAGTTCTTCAGGATCACCAAGGCTGCTACCAGAGTCTTCATCTTCGGACTCAGATACTACCTTGGCCTTCAGAGCACGTGATCTGCTATAGCTTGTACCGTAGAGATCTCTCTTCTCAGCAAGCTAGAACTCATGAGTGTTTAGCCTCTCGAGAATATCAGCAGGGTCAAGTGACTTTTAATCACCACGCTCTTGTATCATCAGTGCCAGAGTGTCAAATGAGGAATCAAGCGATCTCAGCAATTTCTTCACCACCTCATGGTCGGTGATGTCAGTGGCACCAAGTGCTTGAAGCTCATTTGAGATGTCAGTGAGGCGATCGAAGGTTTGCTGCACATTTTCATTGTCGAGTCTTTTGAAGCGATTGAAGAGATTGCGAAGAACATCAACTCTAGAGTCACGCTGAGTTGAAACTCCTTCATTGACCTTGGATAGCCTATCCCAGATAAGCTTTGCAGTTTCCAAAGCACTCACTCTACCATACTGACCCTTACTCAGATGGCCACATATGATATTCTTCGCTTGGGAGTCGAGTTGCTTGAATCTCTTCACATCGGTAGCGTTCAGTCAGGGAGTGACGGAGGGAACACCATTTTCCACAACGTACCAGAGATCGTTATGAATTGCCTCAAGATGCATTCGCATCTTATTCTTCCAGTAGGGGTAGTCCGTCCCATCAAAGGTAGGACACCCAGCAGAGACCTTGATCATACCTGCGGTCGACATAACTAAAACTCCAGGCGGTTAAACCAAAATCACACAGAACAAGGGAGTACCTTGCTCTGATACCAATTGAAAGTGCATTGTATCGACTAGAGGGGGGGTGAATAGGCGATTTTTATGAAATTCTTCACTAAGGAATTTGCTAGTGAGGAAATTCCTTAGCGAAGAACTACTAGCAGCAGAATAAGTAATCAGATGAAAACATAACAGAATTCAAGCATAGTCATCATGATGAAATGAAGACAAACACAGAGTACAGAAAGCGTAAACACAGGATAACACAAGTTGAAGACAAACAGACTGAAGAAATTGAACTGAGGAAATTGAGAAAGTCTTCAGTCAAAGTCTTCAAACACAGATATGATAAATAAATAGCACACTACTGAGGAAATGAAAGAGTTGAGGAAATAGAACCAGTAAGCTTGGTGAAGACAATGATTTGGTAGACCAGTTCCAACTGCTGTCTCAGTTGTACATCTGGTTGGAGCGGCTAAGTATTTAAACTCGAGGACACCCAGTCCCGGACACACAGTCCTCACCGTATTCTCCTTGAGCTAAGAACACACAGTCCTCGCCCAATCACTCGTGGTAAGTCTTCAGGTGACTTCCAAACCTTCACAGACTTGGTCACTCGGTGATCCACAATTCCTCTTGGATGCTCTAGACCTTGACGCCTAACCGTCTGGAAGAAGCACAATCTTCAAAGGTAACAAGCGTCGGATCCACGCAGGATCAATCTCTTCAGTGATGCTCAATCACTTTGGGTTTGTAGGTGTTTTGGGTTTGGGTTTGGATTTTCCTCACTTGATGATTTTCGCTCAAAGTCCTCGGAGGATGGGTTTCTCTCAAATGACAAGTGTCAAGTTCTCGCGGAGCAGCCAACTAGCTAGTGGTTGTAGGGGGCGGCTATTTATAGCCTAGGGAGCAGCCCGACATGATAAGACATAAATGCCCTTCAATGATATGACCGTTAGGTGGAGAAGATGTTTTTAGGACAGCTGGCGCGCAGCACAGCAACGGTCGGAAATTTGAGGTATAAATTCCTCAGGGCTATCATGTTCCTCACTGTGTAGGCAATTCGCACTGGCGAATTCCTAACTCCTCAGTCAGAGCAAAGTCCTCAGTGACCAGAAGAACTGCGTCTCTGTCACTGAAGAAATTGACTGAGCTATATGAGATTTCCAATGGCTTCACTCGAAGGGATTGGTAGGTGTAGGATTTGAGTTGAGCATCACATGGAAATTTTCTCCTTAGTATTTCCTCGACCCCCTTTAACAGTACGGTGTTTCCTTTGACTCAAGAAAGAGAAAATGAAACTACGAAAACAAAAGTCTTCACGCTTCATGTTCCACGAATGAATACCAAGTCTTCAAGGTCACACCAATTTCTTCACTTTCAAAGTCTTCATAAAGTCTTCAATATATTAAAGTCTTCAGTCGAAGAACTTCATTTTTAGGGGTCGACTTTCTCTATAAATATCAAACTCCTCATAGACTTATAGACCTGTGTACACTCATAAACGCATTAGATACTTAACCTATAAGTCTTCAATACACCAAAATCACTAAGGGGCACTAGATGCACTTACAGGGGAGCCGCCCCTCCCTAGTCCAATTCGGACTTGCCATGGGGGGGGGGCGTGGCCACCCCTTGATGCCCTGCTCTCCTTTCCCGTTTGGGCCATTAAGGCCCACTACTTCCCCCGGCGAATTCCCGTAACTCTCCGGTACTCCAGAAAATACCCGAATCACTCGGAACCTTTCCGATGTCCGAGTATAGCCTTCCAATATAGTCCCTCCGTTCCTTTATCTAAGGTGTATTATTTTCGGCACGGTGACCAAGGAACATAATTATAGATGTGTTAGGACAAAATTACCCTTGGCAAATTTATTGGTTTGTGGCAAGTAAATCAATTAGTCCAGGAAATTAAAAGATACATGCAATCGGCATAGAGATAGTTTCCTTCTTTTGCTACAAGGAGAGATATAGACAATCAGGAGAGAGATACTTTCCTTTTTCTGAAGGGCTAACAAGGGAATTATGAGGAATAAGAAGAAATGCACCTTATATTCTGAAATTTTATCAAAAATCAAATACACCTTATACAAAGGAACGGAGGAAGTATCGATCTTCACCTCTCGTCCATATATAGACTCCTCGTCATGTCAGTGATCTCATACGGGACTCCGAACAACCTTCGGTCACCAAATCACATAAACTCATAATAAAAATCATCATCGAACGTTAAGCGTGCGGACCCTACGGGTTCGAGAACTATGTAGACATGACCGAGACATATCCCCGTTCAATAACCAAGAGCAGAACCTCGATGCTCATATTGGCTCCCACATATTCTACGAAGATCTTTATCGGCCAAACCGCATACCAACATACGTTGTTCCCTTTGTCATCAGTATGTTACTTGCCAGAGATTCGATCGTCGGTATCACCATACCTAGTTCAATCTCGTTACCGGCAAGTCTCTTTACTCGTTCTGTAATGCATCATCCCGCAACTAACTCATTAGTCACATTGGTTGCAAGGCTTATAGTGATGTGCATTACCGAGAGGGCCCAGAGATACCTCTCCGATACACGGAGTGAAAAATCCTAATCTCGATCTATGCCAACCCAACAAACACCTTTGGAGATACCTGTAGAGCATCTTTATTACCACCCAGTTACGTTGTGACGTTTGATAGCACACAATGTGTTCCTCCGATATCCGGGAGTTGCATAATCTCATAGTCTGAGGAACATGTATAAGTCATGAAGAAAGCAGTAGCAATGAAACTGTAATGATCATAATGGTAAGCTAACAAATGGGTCTTGTCCATCACATCATTCTCCTAATGATGTGATCTCATTCATCAAATGACAACACATGTCTATGGTTAGGAAACATAACCATCTTTGATAAACGAGCTTGTCAAGTAGAGGCATACTAGGAACACTCTGTTTTTTGTCTATTTATTCACACATGTATTAAGTTTCCGGTTAATACAATTCTAGCATGAATAATAAACATTTATCATGATATAAGGAAATAAATAATAACTTTATTATTGCCTCTAGAGCATGTTTCCTTCAGTTTCCCACTCGCACTAGAGTCAATAATCTAGTTCACATCGCCATGTGATTTAACACCAATAGTTCACATCGTCATGTGATTTAACTCTCTATAGTTCACATCGCCATGTGACCAATACCCAAAGGGTTTACTAGATTCAGTAATCTAGTTCACATCGCCATGTGATTAACACCCAAAGAGTACTAAGGTGTGATCATGTTTTGCTTGTGAGAGAAGTTTTGTCAACGGGTCTGCCATATTCAGATCCGTATGTATTTTTGCCAATTTCTATGTAAACAATGCTTTGTGCAGAGCTACTCTAGCTAATTTCTCCCACTTTCAATATGTATCCAGATTGAGACTTAGAGTCATCTGGATCAGTGTCAAAACTTGCATTGACGTAACCCTTTACGACAAACCTTTTGTCACCTCCATAACCGAGAAACATATCCTTATTCCACTAAGGATAATTTTGACCGCTGTCCAGTGATCCACTCTGGGATCACTATTGTACCCTCTTGCCAAACTCATGGTGAGGTACACATTAGGTCTGGTACAACATGGCATACTTTGTAGAACCTATGACTGAGGCATAGAGAATGACTTTTCATTCTCTTCCTATTTTCTGCCGTGGTCGGGTTTTGAGTCTTTACTCAACTTCACACCTTGCAACATAGGCAAGAACTCCTTCTTTGACTGTTCCATTTTGAACTAATTCAAAAACTTGTCAAGATATGTACTCATTGAAAAAACTTATCAAGCGTCTTGATCTATCTCTATAGATCTTGATGCTCAATATGTAAGCAGCTTCACCGAGGTCTTTCTTTGAAAAAATCCTTCCAAATACTCCTTTATGCTTTCCAGAAAATTCTACATTATTTCCGATCAACAATATGTCATTCACATATACTTATCAGAAAGGCTGTAGTGCTCCCACTCACCTTTTGTAAATACAGGCTTCACCGTAAGTCTGTATAAAACTATATGCTTTGATCAGCTTATCAAAGCGTATATTCCAACTCCGAGATGCTTGCAGCAGTCCATAGATGGGTCGCTGGAGCTTGCACATTTTGTTAGCACCTTTAGGATTGACAAAATCTTCTGGTTGCATTACATACAACTCTTCTTTAAGAAATCCATTAAGGAATGCAGGTTTGACATCCATTTGCCAAATTTCATAAAATGTGGCAATTGCTAACATGATTCAGACAGATTTTTAAGCATCGATACAAGTGAGAAAATCTCATTGTAGTCAACACCTTGAACTTGTTGAAAACCTTTCACGACAAGTCGAGCTTTGTAGATAGTTACACTACCATCAGCGTCCGTCTTCCTCTTGAAGATCCATCTATTCTCAATGGCTTGCCGATCATTGGACAAGTCAACCAAAGTCCATAATTTGTTCTTATACATGGATCCCATCTCAGTTTTCATGGCCTCAAGCCATTTCGCGGAATCTGGGCTCATCATCGCTTCCTCATAGTACGTAGATTCGTCATAGTCAAGTAACATGACCTCCAGAACAGGATTACCGTACCACCTTGGTGCGGACCTTACTCTGGTTAACCTATGAGGTTCGGTAGTAACTTGATATGAAGTTTCATGATCACTATCATTAACTTCCTCACTAATTGGTGTAGGAATCATAGGAAGTGATTTCTGTGATGAACTACTTTCCAATTCGGGAGCAGGTACAATTACCTCATCAAGTTCTACTTTCCTCCCACTCACTTCTTTCGAGAGAAACTCCTTCTCTATAAAGGATCCATTCTTAGCAACGAATATCTTTCCTTCGAATCTGTGATAGAAGGTGTACCCAATAGTCTCCTTTGGGTATCCTATGAAGACACATTTCTCCAATTTGGGTTCAAGCTTATCAGGTTAAAGCTTTTTCACATAAGCATCGCAGCCCCAAGCTTTAAGAAATGACAACTTTGGTTTCTTGCCAAACCACAGTTCATATGGTGTCGTCTGAACGGATTTAGATGGTGCCCTATTTAACGTGAATGCAACTGTCTCTAATGCATAGCCCCAAAACCATAGTGGTAAATTGGTAAGAGACATCATAGATCGCACCATATCTAATAAAGTACAGTTACGATGTTCGGACACACCATTATGCTATGGTGTTTCAGGTGGCATGAGTTTGTGAAACTATTCCACATTGTTTTAATTGAAGGCCAAACTCATAACTCAAACATTCGCCTCCGCGGCCAGATCGTAGAATCTTTATTTTCTTGTTACGATGATTTTCCACTTCACTCTGAAATTCTTTGAACTTTTCAAATGTGTCTGGCTTATATTTCATCAAGTAGATATACCCATATCTTCTCAAATCATCTGTGAAGGTCAGAAAATAACGATACCCGCCGCGAGCCTCAACACTCATCGGACCGCATACATCAGTATGTATTATTTTCAATAGTTCAGTTGCTCGCTCCATTGTCTCAGAGAACGGAGTCTTAGTCATCTTACCCATGAGGCATGGTTCGCAAGCATCAAGTGATTCATAAGCAAGTGATTCCACAAGTCCATCGGCATGGAGTTTCTTCATGTGCTTTACACCAATATGACCTAAACGGCGGTGCCACAAATAAGTTGCACTATCATTATGAACTTTGCATCTTTTGGCTTCAATATGTGTATCACTACAATCGAGATTCAATAAACCATTTATATTGAGTGTATGACCATAGAAGGTTTTATTCATGTAAATAGAACAACAATTATTCTTTGACTTAAATGAATAACCGTTTTGTAATAAACATGATACAATCATATTCATGCTCAACGCAAACACCAAATAACATTTATTTTAGGTTCAACACTAATCCCGAAGGTAAAGGGAGTGTGTGATGGTGATCTTATCAACCTTGGAATCACTTCCAAAACACATCATCACTTCGCCCTTAACTAGTCTCTGTTTATTTTGCAACTCCTGTTTCGAGTTACTACTCTTAGCAACTGAACTTGTATCAAATACTGAGGGGTTGCTATAAACACTAGTAAAGTACACATCAATAACATGTATATCAAATATACCTTTGTTCACTTTGCCATCCTTCTTATCCGCCAAATAGCTAGGTTAGTTCCACTTCCAGCGACCATTTCCTTTGCAGTCGAAGCACTCAGTTTCCGCCAAATAGCTTGGGTCTAGCTTTGGGTTTCTTCATGGGAGTGGCAACTTGCTTGCCATTCTTCTTGAAGTTCCCTTTCTTTTCCTTTGCCCTTTTACTTGAAACTAGTGGTCTTGTCAACCATCAACACTTGATGCTTTTTCTTGATTTCTACCTTCGCCGATTTCAGCATCGCGAAGAGCTCGGGAATCGTTTTCGTAATCCCTTGCATATTATAGTTCATCACGGAGTTCTAGTAGTTTGGTGATAGTGACTAGAGAACACTATCAATCACTATATTATATGTAAGATTAACTACCACTTGATTCAAGCAATTGTAGTACCCAGACAATCTGAGCACATGCTCACTCGTTGATCTATTCTCCTCCATCTTGTAGGCAAAGTACTGTCACAGGTCGCATACCTCTCGACACGGGCATGAGTCTAAAATACTAATTTCAACTCTTGGAACATATTATATGTTCCATGACGTTCAAAACCTTTTTGAAGTCCCGGTTTTAAGCCGTAAAACATGATGCACTAAACTATCAAGTAGTAATCATATCGAGCGTGCCAAACGTTCATAACGTTTGCATATACTCCTGCAACAGCTCTGTCACCTAGCGGTGCATCAAGGACATAATTCTTCTATGCGGCAATGAGGATAATCCTCATATCATGGACCTAGTCCGTATCATTGCTACTATCATGTTTCAACTTAGTTTCTCTAGGAACATATAAAAATAAATGGGGAGCTACATCGTGAGTTCTTGATCTACAACATAGATATGCTAATACTACCAGGACTAAGTTCATGATAAATTAAAGTTCAATTAATCAAATTACTTAAGAACTCCCACTTAGATAGACATCCCTCTAGTCATCTAAATGATCACATGATCCAAATAAACTAAACCATGTCTGATCATCACGTGAGATGGAGTAGTTTTAAATGGTGAACATCACTATGTTGATCATATCTTCTATATGATTCACACTCGACCTTTCGGTCTCAAGTGTTCCGAGGCCATATCTGCATATGCTATGCTCATCAAGTTTAACCCGAGTATTCTGCGTGTGCAAAACTGGCTTGCACCCATTGTATGTGAATAGAGCTTATCACACTCGATCATCACATGGTGTCTCAGCACGAAGAACTGTCACAACGGTGCATACTCAGGGAGAACACTTATACCTTGAAATTTAGTGAGGGATCATCTTATAATGTTACCGTCGTACTAAGGAAAATAAGATGCATAAAAGATAAACATCACATGCAATCAAAATATGTGACATGATACGGCCATCATCATTTTGTGCCTTTGATCTCCATCTCCAAAGTACCGTCATGATCTCCATCGTCACCGGCATGACACCATGATCTCCATCATCTTGATCTCTATCAACGTGCCGTCACATGGTCGTCTTGCCAACTATTGCTTTTGCAACTATTGCTATCGCATAGCGATAAAGTAAAGCAATTATATGGCGCTTGCATCTTATGTAATAACCATAAGGCTCCTCAGAGTTGCCGATAACTTTAAACAAAACATGATCATCTCATATAACAATTTATATCTCATCACGTCTAGACCATATCACATCACAACATGCCCTGCAAAAACAAGTTAGACGTCATCTACTTTTTTGTTTTCAAGTTTTACGTGGCTGCTACGGGCTTAGCAAGAACCGTTCTTACCTGCATCAAAACCACAACGATTTTTCGTCAAGTGTGCTATTTTAACCTTCAACAAGGACCGGGCGTAGTCAAACTCGATTCAACTAAAGATGGAGAAACAGACACCCACTAGCCACCTATGTGCAAAGCACGTCGGTAGAACCAGTCTCATGAACGCGGTCATGTAATGTCGGTCTGGGCCGCTTCATCCAACAATACCGCCGAATCGAAGTATGACATGCTGGTAAGCAGTATGACTATCATCACCCGCAACTCTTTGTGGTCTACTCGTGCATGTGACATTTACGCATAGACCTGGCTTGGATGCTGCTGTTGGGGAACGCAATAATTTCAAAAAAATTCCTACGATCACGCAAGATCTATCTAGATGATGCATAGCAACGAGCGGGGAGAGTGTGTCCACGTATCATCGTAGACCGAAAGCGGGAGCGTTATATCAACGCGGTTGATGTAGTCGTACGTCTTCACGATCCGACCAATCCTAGCACCGAACATACGACACCTCCGTGTTCAGCGCACGTTCAGCTTGGTGACACGTACTCTTGATCCAGTTGAGGCCGAGGGAGAGTTTTGTCAGCGCGACGGTGTGGCGACGGTGATGATGAAGTTACCGGCACAGGGCTTCGTCTAAGCACTACGACGATATGACCGAGGTGTATAACTGTGGATAGGGCACACGGCTAAGAGATTGTCTATTGTGCCTTGGGGTGCCCTCTTGGCCACGTATACGAAGGAGGGAGAAGGAGGAGGCCGGCCTAGGAGGGCGCGCCTATAGGGGGAGTCCAACTAGGATCCCCAATCCTAGTTGGAGTCCCCTTCCTTTTCCAAGAGGGGGAAAGGGAAGGAGTAGGAGAGGGAGAAGGAAAGAGAGGGGGTGCCGCCCCCTCCCTAGTCCAATTCGGACTTGCCATGGGGGGGGGCGTGGACACACCTTGAGGCCCTTCTCTCCTTTCCTGTATGGCCCATTAAGGCCCACTACTTCCCCCGGCGAATTCCCGTAACTTTTCGGTACTCCAAAAAATACCCGAATCACTCGGAACCTTTCAGATGTTCGAATATAGCCTTCCAATATATCGATCATTATCTCTCGATCATTTCGAGACTCCTCGTCATGTCAGTGATCTCATCTGGGACTCCGAACAACCTTCGGTCACCAAATCACATAAACTCATAATACAAATCGTCATCGAATGTTAAGCGTGCGGACCCTACGGGTTCGAGAACTATGTAGACATGACCGAGACATATCTCTGGTCAATAACTGACAGCGGAACCTGGATGCTCATATTGGCTGCCACATATTCTACGAAGATCTTTTATCGGACAAACCGCATAACAACATACGTTGTTCCCTTTGTCATCGGTATGTTACTTGCCCGAGATTCGATCGTCGGTATCATCATACCTAGTTCAATCTCGTTACCGGCAAGTCTCTTTACTCATTACGTAATGCATCATCCCGCAACTAACTCATTAGTCACATTGCTTGCAAGGCTTATAGTGATGTGCATTACCGAGAGGGCCCAGAGATACCTCTCCGATACACGGAGTGACAAATCCTAATCTCGATTTATGCCAACCCAACAAACACCTTCGGAGACAACTATAGAGCATCTTTATAATCACCCAGTTACGTTGTGAAGTTTGATAGAACACAAGGTGTTCCTCCGGTATTCGGGAGTTGCATAATCTCATAGTCTGAGGAACATCTATAAGTCATGAAGAAAGCGGTAGCAATGAAACTGTAACGATCATAATGGTAAGCTAACGAATGGGTCTTGTCCATCACATCATTCTCCTAATGATGTGATATCGTTCATCAAATGACAACACATGTCTATGGTTAGGAAACATAACCATCTTTGATAAACGAGCTAGTCAAGTAGAGGCATACTAGGGACACTCTATTTTTATCTATATATTCACACATGTACTAAGTTTCCGGTTAATACAATTCTAGCATGGGTAATAAACATTTCTCATGATATAAGGAAATAAATAATAACTTTATTATTGCACTACAAAAAATACACTTCCGTGATGATACGTGTTTGTCACAGTAGGTCGCATTTTTTGTCATGCATGTACATCCATGACAAATTTATGACAGAATCAAGATAGTCATACCTGTGCTGTCGTAGAAGTGTTCCATGACATTACCAAAATTATCATCACGGAAGTGTCCACTTCCATGACGATAAATCGTGCGTCACAGAAGTGCTTTTGTCAATGGTGACCGACACATGGCATCCACCGTAACGGAACGCCGTTAAGCTATCGGGTCGGGTTTTGGATCCAATAACCCGTTAACAGCCCCGACCAACGGGGATTTTCCATGTGTAAAATCATCATTGGCTAGAGGAAACACGTGTCGGCTCATCGTTGGTACAGATGTCATCCACTCATTGGACAGGAGGCGCCTATGATAGGTCGACACGTGCACGGCCCAACAGTGGCCCATTCCGATGAAAAAGGCTGGCCCAGTAAAAATTAGCAGGACGGCCCATATAAGGCCTACTTGTGTCAGGTCCATTTAAGCCCATGGCCCATATGAGATGTGCCAATTCGGCATGTTAAAGATTTGACACCATTGCAGCCCATCGTCAGTTCGAGCCTGTTAACAGCCCGCTATGTATTTGGGCTCAATATCGGCCCTCTGAGATTTCGGCCTGTTAACGGCCCATTTAATGGATGGGCCAATTTTTAGGATGTACATCTTTCGGCCTTTTAGCGACCATTTTAAATGTTGGGCTAATTTCTGGCCCGATGTGTCTTTCAGCCTGTTGACGGCCCATAAATCTGATGGGCCATTTGTAGTTGGACCTGAGTTTCGGCCTTTTAGCGGCCCATTTAAGTGTTGGACCATTTTCTGTCCCGTTGTCACTTTCAGCCTGTTGACGGCCCATAAATCAGTTGGGCCATTTGTAGTCAGACCTGAGTTTTTGCCTTTTAGCGACCCATTTAAGTGTTGGGCCAATTCCCAGCCCTGTGTGCCTTTCGGTCTGTTAATGGACCATAAATGAGTTGGGCCATTTGTAGTCGGACCTTAGTTTTGGCCTCTTAACAGCCCATACCCTTCATGGTCCAATACCAGCCTGGTTTCTCTTTCGGCATGCTAAAGGCCCACAACACAGTTGGGCCGTTTACAATACGACCTGACTTTCGGCCTCTTAGCGGCCCATGCTCTTCATGGTCCAGTACAAGCCCGCTGTCTCTTTCGGCCTGCTAAAGGCCTACAGTATAGTTGGGCCATATGTAGCCCACACTTAGTAACGGCCTGTTAATGGCCCGTGAAATAAATTGGGGCCACCTATTGCCCGCTTCGATGTCGGCCTGTTAACGACCCGGGAGGTAAGAGGGCCGACCATTAACTTTCGGCCTAGTAACGGCCCATCAACTTAATGGGCCCACTAAAGTTCGTTATGTCTTTAGGCCAAATAAGATAATTTGAGCCCATTACTACGAGCAAAGGTATGGCATACAGGGAATAGTGTTGCACATCTAGCATATATTACAGGAAATGACATCCACTGGGCAATCAAAGATTGATGCCACTGCAAATAAATGAGCATAACCTAACCATCTACAACGTCACAATCTGCAACCTCAGCACAGATGACGCCCATAAGCATGTGGGCAAGTTCTTGCTGCTTTGCTACACTGTCTCTAAAAACATTGATCAGTTGTTGTGTCGCACGACTCTGCACCTCTGATTCATCCACCATTTCCATCATTGCTTCAGCCATTAATTGGTTCACAAACATACATTTATTCCGTTTCATTCGAGACAGAGGATACTGAACGGATTCAGATGGCGATTCTGACAGGCTTGTATTATTGATAGTGGAGAGTGTCTCGACCATTGCATCATAACATAAATTAGGACGGGAACCAAACAGATTAATCATGAGTTATTGCCATATTACCTGGCCTAGATTTACTGGAGAGAAACAATGGGGTTGCCTTGCTATTTTCAGAGTTTGTCTTCTTATCTTCAGCAGCCTGCAAAAAATTAACACACTAGCATTGCTATCATTGGCCAAGTCAGATAATAGGAAAGCAACATTGACACAACGAACATTAGGACAACTAGCCTACACCAAATTAACACAATATGGCACAGCTATCATCAGCCAGGTAAGGTAATACAAAAGCAACATTGACACAATGAATGAATGGGCATCTAGAGAAGCACTACAATTCAGTAATGTGCGTGATATGAGATAGTACATTCATGCAGCTCAGTATGCAAAACTACCAGGCAGTTTTCCTTACAAAAATCAACATTGGCGCCTTTAACATTTTGCTACAACTAATTTTAGATCATATAAAGTTTGGATTCACGCCAATTAACAAAATACATGCTGATGTAAAAATATAGTGATATACAACAGGTACTTACATCAGCATTGGAGCACAGAGAATTCCCGCAAGATATTTTCCTCGAATACTATCCCAATGGAAGTCTTGTATCATTTAACCTTATTTTCTAAAAGAGAGATGGGTAAGAAACATGTAGAAAATATGATCAGAATGCTATAAAATTTCATGATGCGAGGATACGCACACGCTTCTTAGAATGGAGTTGACATTCTTTTGCTGGACTGGAGCGGACTAGTTCATTGGCCACTGAAATCTGCTTATTATCATGGGAGTTGGGTTTCTCTATGCTGGAGCAGTATCTATGAAAAATGGAGTTGGTTTATTATCTCCTGGCGTTTGGATCTTTTGCAAAGACCTGGTTTGTAACCCTTCAGATTCTAACATAGCCGTCTTCCCCTTGCATGCCTTATATAGAAGAATGGTGATTCAGTTATAAAACATGCTACAACAGAGATGGAATAGGTACTGAAGAATAGAAAGGCATGACATATTGACATGCATTCCCTCCATCCGGAAATAAATGGATGGGTCTAGGCGTATTCAGTTCTAGATACATCCAGTTTTATCCATTTCTGCGACATTTAATCCGGACGGAGGGAGTATGATGTAAGAGCTACGGATACGATAGGATAACACAGTAAAAAAACACTGAAAAGCCCACTGCAGAACCGAAGTATTCAAACCCACTGATATGAGATAGTACACTCATGCAACTCAGGATGCAAAACTACCAGGCAGTTTTCCTTGCAAAAATCAACATTGTGTCCTTTAATCATACATTTTGCTACAACTAAATTTAGATCAGATAAAGGTTGGATTCACGCCGATTAACAAAATACATGCTGATGTAAAAATGTAGTCATATACAACATGTACTTACATCTACATTGGAGCACAGAGAATTCCGGCAAGAATCTTTCCTCATAAACGATACCATTGCAGAAAATCTTCTATCTGTTAAGCTTATTTTCTAAAAGAGAGATGGGTAAGAAACATGTAGAAAATATGATCAGCATGCTATAAAATTTCATGATGCAAGGATATGCACACGCTTCTTAGAATTGAGTTGACATATTTTTGCTGGACTGGAGCGGACTAGTTCTTTGGCCAGTGGAATCTGCTTATTATCAGTAGGAGTTGGGTTTCTCTATGCTGGAGTAGTATCTATAAAAACTGGAGTTGGTTTATTATCTCCCGGCGTTTGGATCTTTTGCAAAGGCCTTGTTTGTAACCCTTCATATTCTAACATAGTCGTCTTCCCCTTGCATGCCTGGTATAGAAGAATGGTGCTTTAATTATAAAACATGCGGCAGCAGAGAGATGGAATATGTACTAAAGAATAGAAAGGCATGAGATATTGACATGTATTCCCTCCATCCGGAAAAAATGGATGGGTCTAGGCGTATTTCAGTTCTAGATACATCCTTTTTTATCCATTTCGGCAACATGTAATCCGGACGGAAGGAGTATGGTGTAAGAGCTAGGGATACGACAGGACAACACAGCAAAAAAACACTAGTTGAATGTAAAACTGTATGCTAGCGAAATACATACAGAAATAACTAAGGCAAAATACACGTGTATGATTGGGAAAATAAGATGGCATTGCAACAGAGCACTAGAACAACACTTCAATGTAAAAAAACATGGTATGGTAGACGGATGAAGTACATACTAATGAATAACAATGCATAAGATATTCAAAAGCATGATGTCCAAATTAAGTAGATGGCATTGCGATAGAGTAGAATGACAGTAATTGAATTAGAAAACATGTTATCATGAATGGAATAGGTACTGAAAAACAGGAAGGCATGACATATTTACATGCATGATCAGCATGCTAAGCACATGGCATTGCAATAGAGTAGATACACTCCAGGACATTATATGCATGTTGTACCCATATCACAGGCCAAGTTAGAGCAAGGACCTTGTGGGGTGAAGAGGATTCATCATCTTTCTGCAAGTCTTCTGAAGAACTGCCTTTACATGTTCCATCATATTGGGTATCATTGACATCAAGTTTATTGGCCTTTACATTGCTCCGTGAAGTTCTTGTGGATATATCAGTGTGTGCAATTATAGCTGACATGCATGGAAGACAACTAGTAGTTAGATTTATGTAATGAGTGCCTGTAGGAGACGACATAAATAGTAGGATTGGGGTTAACTAGCTGCAACAGGTCTCATAAACTAAAGGGAGAACACAGATGAAAGCTACAGAATATGTATCATTTGTACTCGAGATTAACTAGATGGCACACAAAAGTATTAAAGAACATCATAGGTAATACTAGAAGTGGTATAATACTATAATCACCAGCCTGTGGGATAGCATTGGCTGATGGATGATAACTATGGAACAATGTTACCTAAAGAACAAGTATCTTAGCTAAACTATGTAACATCGTTAACTCCTGAACAAGACCCGTAAGAGATCAGCATGAATATACAGTGAAATGTGATGATCTATTTTCCATGCTTAGATGAATAACAAAGCCATAAATGTTGCATACAAGTAAGATGAGGGTACAATATATCTGGCTGCCATCCATAGGAGTGAGCATCATGTGCTGACTTGTCGATGGCCCTGCAGTTGTTGTGGCTTTCCATGTCGGGCACACGCATTCGATGCAGGGAACTGTTGAGTGGGGACTCTAGCTCCCTTCTGGTGTATGCTTCCCTTGTTGGAGCAGCGGCGGTGAGTCGGAAGACGGTGTGTTTGAAGATGCAGATAACGCATAATGTTAAGAACAACATATCTCTTTGATCTGAAGAAATACACTAAGAGATCAACAGCAAGGTACGACAGTGGTCACACGTCTGTTGACTGAAGACTAAATTGGGGTCACACGATTTTATTTTATTTTGGTACTGTCCGATCTACGTCGGATGGCTGGCCGTCTTGTGCCTCCCGGCTGACACTGTTCGGAATCTTCCCCGAAGAGCCAGTGACCAACGGCAGAGCAGCCTGCCTCCGCCGTCCGTGGCCCCGGCCAAAACCCCGCTCCCCGCCCCACCGCACTGCCGTGGTTGCGCCGCCCCCGGGCCAATCCACAAAGACTCCCCGTCATCCAGATCCGGCGGCGGCAGTACCTTCAACCCACGCAACTCTAAAAGATAGCCATCTAAGTGCTGCTTCCATGGCAAACTTGCGCCCCCACACCCTTACGTTAGACACCAGCCAACCGACAGCCTAGGAGCTCCGCCGCCTCGAGGGGTGTTGCTTACCATTGGTAATCGATTGGCCCCGAATAAAAATTCAGACAACTGACGCCTAAATAAAGTGATTTGAGATGAGGGTGCGACCTATCTGGCGGCATGGGGAAGTAGGCAGGTCCAGCTGCCGAGTCGGTGAGGCCGGCGCGGTTGCGGTGGCGACCGGCGGTAGGGAAACAGCGATGTCGCGATGGTCGACGGCTACGCCGAAGCAGCGCCAGGACTCTGGACGGATCCGAAGTTGGAGCCGCTCCGGTGCTGTGAACAATGTCGAGGGTGAATCGGCTCCGGTACAGTTCACGCGGCCGTCGTCGAGGCAGCACCAGCAGCACGGAGTAAGAGGCACATAGCCCAGTGCATGATGGCAAATGGACAACGTCTCCGGCATTAGGGAGGAGGGCGGCTGTGAAATTGGTGCGGTGGGGGTGCCATGGAGGTGGGGGCGCCATGGAGGTGGGGCTGAGGTTTCGCGGCTCGGGAGAAGGGAGCTTCCCGGGGAGAAGGTGATTTGGCGCCCACGAGGTAGGAATGGGGGCGGGCGGGGGGCAGGGGGGGGAGGGAATTGGGAGGGGAGTAGAACCATGTCTTATAGACGCATTTGTCTGAAATGTGAGGGGGAGTTACAGTTCTACCCTTGCCTATAGGCTTCTCGGCTTGGGTTTGTGTACTGAGGGTCGGGGATAGTAGAGTAACTTTGCTTCTCCCCAAATAGTGGGCGGGAGCGATTTCGGGCGAGGAGGGCGTGTTTTGAACTATAGTGGGCGTGAGCGATTTCGGGCGAGGAGAGCGTGTTTTGAAATAGTGGGCGCGAGCTATTTCCGGCGAGGAGAGCGTGTTTTGCCGACCATGGTTTATGAATTATTCAGCACATGTCATTTCGGCCGAGGAGAAGGCGCGCTTGGATGAAGTTACGAACCTACCCTCGATGTACAACGGGCCAATTGATGCGTGTCCCACATAGGACGGTAATTTCGTGTCTCCCATTTATTTGCTCGGGCGAATTCCACCGAGCAGAGAGGATGTTTAATGGTTCGTACAAATTTTGGGAGAACGAGCATCCACGTCTACCTTACCAAGTCGATTCGGATCAAATTTTGAAATATTAGCTTGCCACTTCTTTTTTAGATGGAGAGATGATGCTCGGGAGTAATGTGTTTTTACATGCTCGTTGCAAGCGATTTACTATATGACAAATAGTTGACCCACTAAAAATAGCGAATCAAACCCAAAATGAAATATCTCGATTCAATGAAATAGCTCGTTCAGTAGGTCAAAATAGTGAACTAAATCCAAAATTGAACACCTCAATCGAGTAGCATGTTGTACAGTATTATAGTACTCCATGAACATGTTCAAAGTCAAATTAATGAACTTGTTTGATATACACATATATCCGTTCATGTGTGGATTGCAGACAATATGTTCTCCAATTTAAATATTTGAATGCAAGTTTATATGGAAACATGGTTTATATCAGTCTTTGATGAATAAAACACGACCTCCCCCTTTCCTGGACTCATGTTCTCTCTATCTATATCTCTCTCTCTCTCCGACAATCTTCAATTCTGTCACACGCATCCGACACAAAAACCTTGTTGGTCCCTCTCCCTTTCTCTCCATCTCTCTCTCTCTCTCTCTCTCTCTCTCTCTCTCTCTCTCTTTGTGTGTGTGTGTGGGGGGGGGGTCTTTCTAGTTCGCATGCATATATACACCATCTATAGGTCTCTCTCGCACACTATGTATGATACTCTTGCTAGTCCAAGCTAGATATCTTGGGTGCACTCATCGTACGCACACAAATTCCTTGGATCTTTGCCCGTAACTCTCTCACGCACCACTATGTCATCTCGGAGCTCTTCGCCCCTCTCTCAAACTCTCCATCCACCTGGGTCACACATACACATGCATATCTCACTCGCACTCGATAGCCCATCTAAAACTCTATCTGCCCACCTCGCTCTCTCTCCATCTCACATGCGCACACACACAATCTCATGCCCAGCTAGCCAAGTATGATGGTCTCTCACTCAATTGTGGGCACACGCAGTCCCCCCTATATGTATATGACTAGCTAATCTTAGTCTCCATCACAAACATGTGCATGGTGTATCTCGATTTCTCTCGGGGCATCTTTCTATCGCGCACGCACTCCCTTGATCTCCCACCCATATAGTCCCCTCACGATCTCAACGGGATCTCTCTATCACAAACACACCTCTCTCCCTCCCCATGCGTCCATGCCATCCATGTGTCCCTCTCGACCTTTGTTCCTTGTTGGCCAGACCTCTATTGGACATGTGCTACAAGGGTGTTTCTCTCCGTTGCAAACAATCACACACTAGCTATCTTCGTGTATCTCCTCGCCTTGCTTTTCCATCTCGGAGATGCATGCATGATATGTTCGCATAAGAAACGAAAACACACTCTCTCTAATTTATCGTTTGTTGTCACTTTCTCTTTCACACACATACTCTTTTTGCACACTTACTCATTCTCCTTCACACGCACTTGATCTGTCTCGACTGAGGCACTCTCCTTGGTCCATAGCATATAGATTTATTGAAAAGTCAAACATTACAAAGTTTGACCATGTACGTGGAGAAAAAGAATTACATCTAGTACGGCAAACATATACCATTAGATTCACCATGAGATGTAGTTTTGTATGATGTATCTTTGGTATTGTAGATATAAATAACATTTGCATAAACCTGATCAAAGTTTCCAAATTTTGACTTCTAAAAAATTTACATGCACTACATTATAGAGCGGATGGAATATATCTTTCCCCCTCTCAGCTATCTGACGCACCACTCAGCCTTATCGGGGCTCCCCAATCTCTCTCAAACTTTATTGGTCAGTTTGGTTCATGACCCGACCCTCATGCCTTGATGGCCGGTACTGCCTGGTGTGGATGTGAGATGTAAAATATTTCTGCCTGGCCAGGCTTGTGTGGTGCTGAAGTGTTTGGTTCATGCCTAGGCCAGGCAAAGCATCAACGTCCCATCAATCAATCCATGCATCAATTATTTAATGCTAATATCCATCCATGTTGCTGTTAGCCTCGTGGCCACATGACCAGGCACGGCCTGGCATTCGAAATTGGTCACCTGGGCTAGGCTACTTGCAGTGTCTGGAGTTCAGCCAGGCTAATTAAAGTGCAAGGGACCCCAGGCCAGGTGGGCTTTCTTTTTCACAGGGTAGCAACCAAACAAGCGTGCATGAAATCCAGCCACAACCCCAGGCCAGGCAAAAGATGCTCAGGACGCAAGCCAAACTGGCCTTATATCTCCCCGTTTCACACATACACATGTCTCGCTCGCGCTATACATATAGACCCATCCAACACTCTCCGTCCTTGTTCTCTCTCCATGTGACACGCACTCCCCTAAGTACCATAATCCCTCACTCCATCATAGGCGCAAGCACTCCCCCCCTCCTAAGTATGATTATCTCTTACTAGCCATCAGGAACACACGTATTGTCTCCTTCCATCCATACGT
The DNA here is from genome assembly GCA_032464435.1 of Aegilops umbellulata. Lineage (NCBI taxonomy): Eukaryota > Viridiplantae > Streptophyta > Magnoliopsida > Poales > Poaceae > Aegilops > Aegilops umbellulata. Next base: position 509,751,620 of record CP136055.1, read on the forward strand.
CTATCTCGATATCTCTCGGGGCATCTTCTATCGCGCACACACCTTGTCACTCGATCTCCCACCCATGTAGTCCCATCACGATCTCCAGGGGATCTCTCTATGACAAACATACACTCTCTCCTCCCCATGTCTGCATTTTCTCCGTACGTCTCTCTCGACCTCTCTCCCTTGTTTGTCAGACCCCTCTTGGCCATGTGCTAGGGGTCTTTCTCTCTCGGTTCCAAACAACCACACACTATCTCCTCACCTTGCCTCCATTGTCGAAGATGCATGTGTGATATGTTTGCATAAGACACACACGCTTTTTCTCTACTTTTATCGTGTGTTGTCCATGTCTCTTTCACACACGCACACACACTTTTTTCACTCTCTCTCTCTCTCTCTAGTTAGGGACTCTGTCACGTCCATAAGCATATGGATGTTTTGAAAAGTCAAACCTCAGAAAAGTTTGACCAGGTATATGTGGAGAAAAACATTTACATCTGGAATGATCATTAGAGTTATCACAACATGTACTTACTTCATACTATCATTTATCTTTGGTATTGTAGATATAAGTAATTTCTTTATAAACTTAGTCAAAGTTTCAAAAGTTTGACTTAAAAAAATGTTGGAACTACATTATCGAACGGAGGGAGTAGCTCTTTCTCTCTCTCTGCTATCTCTCACGGGCCCCCCCTCTCACTCAAACTCTCTATACTGACGGATTATATGCTCATTGTGTCAGCGTATAGCTCTGTATATTGTTTAGTTGACCGGTCAACCAATCCACATGCTGCCTTGTCAGCTCGAGTTCTGTATCTTCGTGTGCTGGCCCATGTGGCAGTGGGTGAAAATAAGTAAACTAGAGGCCCATCTGACATGCGGTGAAGTAAACAAAGTTGAAACCACTCGGGGTAGCACCCCGCACGCTAGTACTCCCTCCGTTTCTTTTTAGTCCACATATAACTTTTGTCTGAAATCAATATATCTTTACTTTGACCAAAGTTATAGGAAAACGTATCAATATTTACAACGCCAAAGGGATATCTTTAGATTCACTATGGAATGTAGTTTCATATTATGTATATTTGATATTGTAGATGTTGATATTTTTTTAATACAAATTTGGTCAAAGTTGGTGAACTTTGACTATACAAAAATCTTATATGCGGCGTAAAAAGGAACGGAGGGAGTAAAATGAGGGTGCATTGAGGACAAACTTCTTGCACGCGAAGGACGCACTTGCGCACAATTCACCACTGCGCGCCGGCATGCACAGAAGGACGCACTCGCGCACACCCATCACACAACACACACCAGCACACGTGTACACCGGCGTTGCCGCCGGTTGAGATGGATGGCGAGGCATCCAACAAGCGGAGGCGGATCGAGCCAAAACCGCATCCAGCGAGCCTGGACTTCATCAGCAGCCTCCCCGACGACATGCTTCTCGTCATCATCGGCCTCCTCCCCGCCAAATCTGTCGTGCGGACCGCCCTGCTCTCCCGGCGGTGGCGCACCCTCTGGCGCTGCGTCCCCCTCAACCTCACTGTCGACAGCTGCCTCTGCGACAGGGATTGCAAACGCATGGCCACAGTCTCCAAGATCCTTTCATCAGACCCTGGGCCAGCCAGACGCCTTGACATCCGCATGTTCAGTACCAACTGCAAGGTCCAACCCAAGTTCGATGAGTGGTTCTTATCCCCCGCCCTAGATCAGCTCGAGGAGCTCAGCTTTGAAGCTTGACGATGTCGCTCTCTGCCGCCGTCCGCGCTCCGCCTCACGCCAACGCTGCGCCGCGCAGCTTCACCTCCTGCTATCTTCCCTAGATTAATGCCGCGCCCGCCCTTCTTCTCCCTCAACTCAAGCAGCCCGACCTCTTCGACGTTGTCATCTCGAAGAAGGCTATGGAGCACCTGCTCTGCAGCTGTACGGTGCTCGAGTACCTTCGTCTTGAGAAGATCCACGGGTTCATTAGCATCCACATCGCCTCGACGAATCTTCGATGGATTTATGTGTCTTGCTGGCCCCGCAACAAGACATTAATTGGGAAGAGATCACTTCAGCTGTTCCACGTTATGGTCATTATGAATGCGCCTTTCCTTGAGAGATTGCTTGTATTGGATCTAGAAGGTCCAACAAAAATCAGGGTCATTGACGCGCCGAAATTGACAGCGTTGGTGTACTCGTCTGCCAAATTCTCCGAACTCTTTATTGGATCCGTAATCGTTCACGTACATCACTCATCTTGTTCTCTGTCTTCTTGAAATTCACATTTCTAAATTTCTTCTTGATGTATTTACGACCGTATTCCAGAAAATGATTCCCACAAGCTTGACCTAGTCCATGCACACAGTGAAGACCTTAGCACTAAAATCTATCGGCCCCAATCTGGATCAAGTTGTTGGATTCCTTACATGCTTTCCGTGCACGGAGAAGCTACTCATCAAGGTGAAACTTCTTTCCTATAAGTAAACGGTAATCACAACGTAGCTCGATTTTTTCGTAATTTTCCCAAATTACGATGACAAGTGTAGTGTTCAAAACTGCATCTACGCACTGCACCGAAAGAAATGTTTTTAGTATTTTTCTCACGTGATCACCTGCATCGTTTTTATGCTATACTACTATAGTAGCCTAGGCTAGTCATAGTGGAAAGTAACTTAGACTACTCCAGTAACTCTATGGTTACCCTAAGAGCAAGTACTACCTCCGTGCTGGTTTACTCTTCCAATTTTGTAGTATCAAAATTTGACCATAGATTTAACTGGCAAAATGTTAATGCATGTTACTAAGAACTATATCGTTGGATTCGTATTTGAACATAATTTCAAATGGTGTAATTTTTAGTGACATGCATTGGCATTTTCTTAGGTAAATCTATGGTCAAAATTTTATACTAAATACGAGGTAGTATTCCATCCATCCCAAAATTCTTGTCTTACATTTGTTTAGATACGGATGTATCTAACACTAAAATGTAACTAGATACATCCGTATTTAGACAAATTTAAGACAAGAATTTTGGGACGGAGGGAGTACAAAAGTGGGCTATGTAGGCCAAAAGATGTGCCAAATTCACTTGTGATGCATTTGGCATCGATGCCACTCCATTGCTCACCTGGTGTCCCAATATGGATCACCTACTTTGCTCCGGTGCCAAATTAACTCACGCAATGAAAAAACACTGCGTGGGAGAGAGAGAGGACTGAGGCAACAAAAAAACACTTGTTTGGGAGAGTGAGAGGCTGGTGTAGTTGGTTTGATTGATTTGTTCATACATGTGGGTGTGTGTGCACAGCGGTGCCAACTCTCTCACATCGCGAGAGCGGTGCCAAAATCTTTTGATTTGACATCGATGCGTATTATGAGGCATACTTTTGCGAAATATGGCATCGGCCACATAGTGGAAGGCAACAAATGCCCAAGCTCTTCACGTGCTCCTAGTTAAATGAGAGGAAACAGAAAGAGAGAGAGAGAGAGAGAGAGAGAGAGAGAGAGAGAGAGACTGAGAAAATATCACTAGCCAGCCAACCCTATCGTATGAGTGAATGATATTGTACCTCTTAATGACACGGCAATCTTATGCAGCCAGTTGCTCTAATATGTTCTCTTCTTTTGCAGATAAAAAAGACCCGAAAGTGAAAAATGTGATGCACTATAACAATCTCATCGAATGCCTTGATCTCCATCTTACAGAAATTGATTTGATCGACTACCGAGGCAGCACATCTGAGATTAAATTGGCCAGGTTCTTTGTTCTGGAGGCAAGTGTGCTCAAGGTAATGAGGTTTGACGTTCTCTGGCGCAACAATGAATGGCGTGCTGATCACCGCAAGCGTCTAAACCTAAATGACAAAGTCTCCGCAGAAGCTGAATTTGTTTTTGAAACATCAAGTGGCCAGAGACTCGAAAACTTATTTTCCCATTAGTGACTTGTCAGGGCGGTGGATTTTAGTTTGTACGATAATGCTGCATCCACCTAAAGTAACGAAAGTTCTTACGTAAACTTCCTAGTAATTCCCTCTTCGTAGGTGCAGCATTACTCCTAACATTTGTAATATCAGTTTGAAACCTGTAATATTGTCGTGTCCTATTCCCGCGTTTTCGAAATCCTGCGAATCAAACAGGTCTTGAGTTGGTGACGATGTTGTGCCTCCCATCTTTCACCAATAGCCGTTAGATCTAGATCTGACGCATACAAACCAAGCTTCTCCATTTTTGCAAAAAGATGCCCGCACCTGTTCCCTATTTACAAACAACTCCCTGTCTCTCACAATCAGCCTCATCTCCTCCCCACCACATGTAAGAGTAGAAGGCTGTGGAAAAATCTGGCACGATGGCCGCTGCCGGAGCCGTCCACCCCCAATCTTGGTGTTCCGTGCAATGCACGAGCATCTACGCACGGGAAATTATGTCGAACAGGGCTAGTTGTAAGTAGGCTAGCTCTACAGCCATGGTGATAGTGACTGTAGACGGTGAGGCTGACTATGGTATGCCGAACACGGCGCCTATACTCAGGTGTCATCTCCGGCGCAGGGTCTTGTCACTTCACTGTGAGGAGCAGCACGTAATAATTTGACCAACGGGTAGTACAGTGCTAGTACTACTACTACTACATTGGTAGTACTACTACTAGTAGTACTAGTAGCACCACCATCTGGATTTAGGAGTACTACAACGCCCATATGGAATTTAGTATTTGACTAGCAATATCTAGTAATGCATGTCACAAAAAATGTACTACTCCCTCTGTAAATAAATACATGGTGTTTTATTCCTATCGGCGAGAGAACTTAATGTTTTTTTTGCTAACTAGAGTACTGATAGGATTACATGCAATGAACTAAACACTGCATGTCATGTTTGGTAGTCTCAAGTCATTGAAAGCATGCACGGCCCACATCTCTCATTGGTTGATATGTCACGAAATAAGAAACAAGGAGGGAGTTAATGCATCGTGCCTAAGTATTTTGGGATTATTTGGTTTTCGTAAGGTGACTTACACAACATTTTTGTTTACATGCATTACCATTTTATTAGTTAAATCAAAGGTCAAAACTTGGCGCAAAATGCAAAGGGGACCAATAAACCAGTAAACATCAAACTTCTCTCGTTTGGCCCCAACTAGAGGTCCGGTCAGATGACTATACTGCACCGGCACGGAGGGGGATGCAGCTTCATTGACTTACGACAACTGCCTTTGGGTGAATGACACGTGGGCCCAGGGGGTGGCTGGCCCACCTATCATACAGCCAAAGGCAGGTGCAGTACAGGGCTGAGGAATAGTACAAAATCCTACGCACCTACGCACACTAACCAAGGGCAAGAGTGATCACTCGAATCGCAAGATCAATTGACTAGAAGCTACGCTAGACCCATGGAGGCGATGAGAGCGAGCATCAGCCGGCTATGCCAGATGGTCCACGACGCCGGCCTGCGGCCCGGCACCGAGGAACGTCTCCGGGTAGTATTGCTTGAGGCCGCCAGGGTGAGGGGCCACTTGGACGACAGCTTCGTCTCCTTGTTCGATGAGGTCCTCGTCGGTTTCCTCGACAAGTTCACCGTCGTCTAGAAGCTTGCGGACGACTTTGACGTAAGCCTCCAGCCGACGTGCCCAGGCTCTGTGATGCCCGCCACCCTCAACGACCACTATGGTGACAACCTCTTCGACGCACTGGTGGCCCTGCGACTGCCCGCCGTCAAGCCAGAGAATGTCCACCTCGAGGTCGCGCTCGCTGCGCAGCGCCTGGCGCAGCAAGACACCATCAACATAATCAACCACGTCTACACGCAAATCGTCCACAAGGACTACTACATGCAAGAGGAGGACGATAGGACGCTGTCCTTCTTGGAGTGCAGGGCAACCTTGGACGGCACTGTTCAGAAGCACGTTGAGCTCGCCGCCAACGCCGTTGCTCCTCACACGTCGGTTAGTGACCCTACGCACTAGGGCGTGAGGATGTCGTTGAACGTTGATGGATCCTTATGTATTTTTATCTTTCTGTCAAATCCATGTAGTAATATATGATACTACAGTAACTATCTTACCTTTCGCATCAACTTCATAATTTTCGTATGTACTCCATGCATGAATGGCGCCAGAACCAAACTTCTCATTACTCCATGCATTATTTTCTATCTATCGGTCGCGCCATGGAGCAGAACCAAATTTTACAAGTTACGAGTTCAAAAGGAAAAGCCTGCCGTGTTTGTGTTGCACCCCCACACGGTTGGTCCGGCACGCCGCTCAAGCGGGAATGCGTGCGGTGTTGTATTTTCACTTACAAGTGGGACCGCAGTTGAGCAAATCGACTATCGGCAAACCCCCACCCCGCCCACCGCGCGATGGCTGAGAAAACAGGAGGGAGAAGAGATGGCTGTAGCACGGACTCCAAGAAAATTGGTGTCGGATGGGACTCGTGTGGGCGGCGTGTGCCGTACTGCTAGACGTGAATGCTAGTTATGGCCCGTGCCACCCCACTATATCGAGCCTATATCGAGGTACGTAGAACAAATTCCCTGCAGTCCGTGCTCAGCCCTCCTCTATCTCTCTTCTCAGCCAGCCAGCGGACGCGCGGAGCCCATCGTCTGTTTGCTCACATGCGGCCCCAAATGTCAGTGAAAATGCAAGAGGACCCACTGAACCTGCAGATCTTTCACCTCGACGCGCTGGTGATGAAAAACAAATCCAATAAAGATCTTCGGTGGCCACTTTTGGAGTTACTCAAGAGTAGTAAGATTCTATTTACAGTTTAACCCAAGATGCAAATCTCGTGGCTTCAACTACCACTCTATTTTCTTTCATGACACGAACTGGATGCTGGATGTCCCACGTGTTGGCAAAAGGAGGAAGAACCCGACCAAATCTATGGTTCTGCTCTCGGATTAGACTAGTTGTGCTAACTTAAAATTTTTATTATGTACTCCCTCCGTTCCAAAATACTTGACTTCCATTTATCCAAAAATGGATGTACCTATATACTAAGACATGTCTAGATACATATATATTTTGACAAATAGAAGGCATGTGTTGTGCAACGGAGGGAGTAGAATGGATGCAAGTTTTTGTATTAGGAAGAAGAGTACATCCATATATTGATAGAGCGCAATTTAGTAGATGTTCTATCACTTTTAGTTAGTATAGAATAGAGGCTAGACATGAGACTAGATGCGAGGAAGCAACATCTACTTCTTTACACTCGAAGAAGAAAGAAGCACGCAAGATCGAGCCTCCATAGATCAACAATGAATGCATTGAGAAGGCACTAATCCAACTTACAGGAGTAGTAATATGTATTCTTGTGGTTCTTGTTTTCTTTGGTCTTTCTTTTCTAGTCAAAATTATCGTTGGAGTTCATTCAAAACAGAGGTGCGTTTGGGGTCGTGCGTTGGAGTTGGCCTTACAAGTGGGACCGCAGTTAAGGAAACCGACTATCGGCAAACCCCCACCTCGCCCACCGCATGATGGCTGAAGTTAGAGAAACGACGAGGTTGAAGAGATTGCTCTAGCACGGACTCCAAGAAATAATATGGTGTTAGATGGATGTCGTGGTGGTGGCGTGTATCGTACTCCTAGACGTGAATGCTTGTTCTTGCCCATGCCACCCTACTACTCCTACTACTTACTCCTACTATATAGTACTAGTATCGAGGATTCGAGGTGCTGGTTACGTACAACGAACACATTAACATATGGCTACAGTAAAAACACCCGCCCGACGCGTGAAGCATGTGAAGCTAGTACTCCGTCTAGGTGAATAAGTCATATTAGAAGGTGCATCACGACCTAGGTGCAAGCAGATTGGTGGAAAAGAAGAATATTTCTCTCTTCTAAACACAACATTTAATCACAGCAGTTAAGAGGATGCCTTATTAGCTACCCATGCAGGCCATCGTAATTCATAGCATGCAAAGCGCTTTTATTTCTTGCCTAATAACTGCATGGACGTGCTGCATGCATTGGTCCTTGCCTGAGCAAAAAAAGGAGGAAAGGGGTTTCCACGGGAGACAACGAGGCAGAGATGGAAGCGCTCGCTGGCGAATAAGGCAGGGCGGGCATCGAGATGGAAAGTTAATGAACGGCGCCTAAACATTTTGAGAAAATCTAATTTTCGTAAGGTGACTTACTCACCTAGACGGAGGGAGTACAAATAGTGTGCTACTGTTGTTGATTGGTCTCATCCGATAACCTGTTGCAATGCACGTACAATTATGTATTCAGAAAATATTTTTTTGCCTCGTTGCACCACTCACTCAGAGAAGCGAGTCGAAAGCCATTCATAAATTTAGTAAGTTTATCACAGGCATATCGTTTTATTACATAGAACAGGTCATCAACCCACATCGACAAAGAGGATACATTATAAATACTAAAGTTTTTGCCACACAACAAGTAACAAGCAATGAAATGAACTTCAACTCAACCATTCCTCGACGTTGGAAACGCTTGCTTCGAACCACAAGTGATGCTCTGGGACGGGCCATCCATTGTTGATGTGGAGACCAACGCAGGACTGATCATCCAGGCTGAAGCGGCCTACAATATCAGTACCAGGGTAGGGAACCACCCAAATGTCCGAGGTATAGACACAGTTGCTTCTCATAAATGTGTCAACAGCAGTTGGATCGCCTTTCACCATCATTGGATAGTTTTGTCCAAGGAAGAGCAAGTTTTCTCCAAGACTATCAATTCTGTACCAGGGAGAAGGAGTTGGTGCTAGCACACTAGTATCCATCCTGAATACCATGCAATGGGTGTTGGAATAGTTCCGGAGAGTGCGACCATGGGAGACACGTGCTTCCTTAGCAGTAACATCATCAATGGGCTGTATACACACAAGAAGAGGTGATCCATCGAAATTAGTTGCCAGGCGCCACAGAGTATATGGGCGCTGCTCGTCCTCATGCTCGTGATCATCACCATCATCATCTCCCCCTTGGTTATAAAATTTTTCAAGTATAGGTGGTGGGATGTTCACAGGACCTTGGAAACACAAGAAGAAGGTTAATTAGTAAAGGAAAACTTGCTAACCCGCATGCATGTGGATGAAACAAATATAATTACGGTGGAAGACAAACGTACCAAAAAAACAAGGATACCATGCAAAAATAGTGCCACGAGTGGTGGCAGCAAACACAAGGCCCTCGTATTGAATTGCATCACAGTACTCATCCGTGTACATAAACTGATTTTTGAGCAATATCCATCGAGTCAAACCACTAAGGACGGCAACAAGCTTGTCGAAGATAGCAACAACTTCAAAGTTGTCGTAATTCCAAGAGCGGTTGGGAACTCGACAAATTGCTATCTTCCGTAGAAGAAAGTCACCATGATCGTATTTGAACGTGCGTACAATACCGGTGTGCTCAACCTCTGGGCAGTATGCTGAGATTTTTGGAAGTGGAACCCGGTCACGAGTGTACACATTCACAAGCTCCCACTCGCAGTTGGACCCCATGTAAACAACCCAATCTCCATTTGCGCCCGTCCAAGCCTTGCCCTCAAGCGATGGCATCTTAACATCATACGTATCATTATCAAGCGGCATCAACTTGCACAGGGCGAGGCCTCCGTCGTGCCGGTGCCATTCATCAGGGTCATGGCGAAGAAGATAGGGGAGATCAAACCGCTCCTTGACTCTTGGGTTCCTTGCAATGATGTTATTAGTTGAGTCGAGAATGGGCTTGAACGAACCTGCCATGCTAGCCGAGGTGATGACGTCGCACCGATCAATGAGTTCCTCCACCACGTCATCTTTCAGATTGGGGCAAGAATAACGGGGTCGTTTCCGGCCTGTTCCCTCCATGGAGAAGACGATCGAACAATGGCAGAAGAAAGGGTGAAGGGATGAAGGAAAATGGAGGAGGGAGACGAAGAGCGTGCGACAATACTTCCAAATCGAGAGGGAATGACGAAGAGTCGGTGGACGGTTGCGAGTTTGCCACGGTTCACGAAGAGGCACCCCACCCTACACGTCCTTTCGGAAATACTCCTACTACTCGCCTCGTCTCACTGATATGTTGGAACAGGACCACATGTCAACGAAACATGGTGTGTAATTTCTCGTGCAAAATGCGATCTGGCCGCGTTGGCCCGAGGTGCCGCATTAGTTATCGACCTTTATTTTTTTAATGGCGTGCCGATCAGTTTTGAAGCACGACTAACTGGTACTGTATGCAGAGAAAAAATAAACTACTCTACCACTACTCCACCTCCAGTACTAGTAGTATAAAAAGATATATAGGCTGGAGCTTCAGCGCTTTCTTGCTAAGGGCTGCCCACTTGCTTCTCACACTACCACCCTCTCTCCAAATCTAAAAAAGACGGCCCCTCTCTCCCTCCTCACTGGTGGTCACAGATCCACCGGGGAAGAAAAGGACGTGCAGCATTGACGCACTCGTCGGCGGCGAGCGAGGTCACACACTGACGACAAGGCCGTTGAAAGTGCAACTATCCCTAGGTGGTTTTGGTAATTCATAACAACATATAGCTCATTGAGCTAATGCTATTCCAAGACAACTATTTCAGGAAAGCTCAATGATTGGCATGGCATGGATGGTGAAAGTGGAACCCTCAAAATGCTAAGGACAAAGGATTGGCTCAAGCTCAAAAGCTCAAGACTCTTCATTTTACTTTAGTGATCCGAGATCACATTGAGTCCATAGGAAAAGCCAATACTATCAAGGAGGGATGAGGTGTTGCTTAATGATCCCTTTGCTTCATGTGCTTAATGATATGCTCCAAAATCCTCAGCTACTTTCCCATATCCACAAATGACCTAAGCCATAAGCCAAACTCGGACCTACCGATTCTTTCAACCCGGCGCCACCGAGTTTCACTTGTCATAGCCACTGCCAAACCCTAAGCAAATCGGTTCTACCGATAGGGATCTCGGTCTCACCGAGATGGGATTGCAATTTCTCTGTTTCCTTTTCGTAACTTTTCGGTCTCACCGAAAGAGCGGATTGGTCCCACCGAGATTGCAATGTAAACTCTCTGTTTCCCCTTTGTAACTTTTCGGTCTCACCAAAAGAGCAAATCGGTCCCACCGAGTTTACCTGACCAACTCTCTGGTTAGCTAATTACCAAATCGGTCTCACCGAGTTTGTGTAATCGGTCTCACCGAGATTACGTTATGCCCTAACCCTAACCATATCGGTCCTACCGAGTTGCATGTCAGTCCCACCGAAAATCTCTAACGGTCACTAGGTTTACTATTTCGGTCCGACCGAGTTTGTTGATTCGGTCCCACCGAGATTGGTAAATTGTGTGTAACGGTTGGATTTTGTGTGGAGGCTATAAATACCCCTCCACCTCCTCTTCATTCGGGGAGAGAGCCATCAGAACACATCTACACTTCCAACTCATATGTTCTGAGAGAGAACCACCTACTCATGTGTTGAGGCCAAGATATTCCATTCCTACCATATGAATCTTGATCTCTAGCCTTCCCCAAGTTGCTTTTCACTCAAATCTTCTTTCCACCAAATCCAAATCCTAAGAGAGAGAGTTGAGGGTTGGGGAGACTATCATTTGAAGCACAAGAGCAAGGAGTTCATCATCAACACACCATTTGTTACTTCTTGGAGAGTGGTGTCTCCTAGATTGGCTAGGTGTCACTTGGGAGCCTCTGACAAGATTGTGGAGTTGAACCAAGAAGTTTGTAAGGGCAAGGAGATCGCCTACTTCGTGAAGATCTACCGCTAGTGAGGCAAGTCCTTCGTGGGCGATGGCCATGGTGGGATAGACAAGGTTGCTTCTTCGTGGACCCTTCGTGGGTGGAGCCCTCCATGGACTCGCGCAACTGTTACCCTTCGTGGGTTGAAGTCTCCATCAACGTGGATGTAGGATAGCACCACCTATCTGAACCACGGGAAAAACATCCTTGTCTCCAATTGCGTTTGAATTGTCCAAACCCTTCCCTTTACATTCTTGCAAGTTGCATGCTTTACATTTCGCTGCCTATATACTCTTTGCATGCTTGCTTGAATTGTGCGATGATTGCTTGACTTGTCCTAAAGTAGCTAAAATATGCCAAGAACTAAAATTGGGAAAAGGTTAAGTTTTTATTTGGTCAAGTAGTCTAATCACCCCCCCCCTCTAGACATACTCCCGATCCTACAAGTGGTATCAGAGCTTTGGTCTCCATTTGCTTTGATTTCCATAGCTTTTGGTGGTCATAGCCTTGGTCTTACAACCTAGGAGAGTATGGCGTCTAGCGAGGGAAATTATCACCGTAGAGGTCCTTACTTTGATGGTACTAATTTTGCTAGTTGGAAGCATAAAATGAAAATGCATATTCTCGGACATAACCCCGCCGTTTAGGCTATTGTGTGTGTTGGTTTGCAAGGTGACTTCTTCGATGGGAAAGAACCAAACCGTGAAGCTACCGCGGATGAGTTGAAGATGTTGCAATACAATGCTCAAGCTTGTGATATTCTCTTCAACGGATTGTGCCCCGAAGAATTCAACAAAATCAGCCGTCTTGAGAATGCAAAGGAAATTTGGGATACTTTGATTGATATGCACGAAGGTACCGACTCCGTCAAGGAATCGAAATTGGATATGCTTCAAAGTCAACTTGACAAGTTCAAAATGAAGGATGGTGAAGGAGTCACTGAAATGTACTCTAGGCTTGCTCTCAACACAAATGAGATTGCCGGCTTAGGGAGTGAAGAGATGACCGACAAATTCATCATTAAGAAGATCCTAAGAGCCTTGGATGGAAAATATGATACCGTGTGCACATTGATCCAAGTGATGCCCAATTACAAAGATCTCAATCCAACGGAGGTCATTGGAAGAATTGTTGCTCATGAGATGTCACTCAAGGATAAAGAGGAACTTCACAACAAATCAAGTGGTGCCTACAAAGCCTCATGTAAAGCCCCCACATCATCAAGTGAGAAACAAAACTTCAATGAAGAATTGAGCTTAATGGTGAAGAACTTCAACAAGTTCTACAAGAGTAGAAGCAAAGATAGAAGCTCCAAGTCAAGGTCCTACAATGACAAAAGATCTTCTAGTCGAGAGTGAAACTGCTACAATTGTGGAAGACCCGGACACTATTCCAATGAGTGTACTGCTCCCTACAAAAGAAGGGAAGATTCTCCAAAAAGAAGAAGCAAAAGAGAAGAATCACCACCAAGAGAGAGAAGGAGTAGAGATGAACTTTATGAACGAAGACATTCACGGAGAAGCAAGGATTCGGAAAGAAAGGAAAAATCATCAAGGAGCTACACAAAATGAAGACATCAAGCTCATGTTGGTGAATGGGTATCCGGCTCCAACTCCGACAACCACTCCGAGAGAAGTTATCACTCCGATTCCGAATATACTCAAGATGAAGGTGTTGCCGGTCTAGCACTTGTGTCAACCAACTCCTATGACATATTTGACTCACCAAATGAAGGAATTGGAAGATGCTTCATGACCAAAGGTCCTAAGGTAACACACCCCGAGTATGTTGATTTTAATAGTGATGAAGATGACTTGTTAGGTGATGATGATTTACTTGTTGACAACTCTAGTGATGAATACTATGAGGAAACGTCAATAAATCATGCTAATCAAGATAAAACGAATGACAATGATAAGGAGAAAATTGAGGCTCTAACTAAAGAACTAAACACTCTTAAGTTAGCTCCTGAAACTATCTTCGAAGATCATCGAGAACTTTTAAGAGCTCATGAGAAGTTACGCTTTGAAAAGCTCAATCTTGAGCAAGAGCATGAGTTTTTAAAGGCAATCAATGATGATCTCCGCAAGAAAAGTTCTTCTTATATTGCCAAGCGTTTACTCTTATCCACTTACATGCCTCAAGTCAAGTCTAGTAACAAGATCATGAAAGATTCTTCCTCTAGTAGTAACAATGATCATGTTAAATCCAATATTGTTTCTTCTAGTAGTTCTCTTGATTCCACTAATGATTCTCTTAGCCAAGTTACACTTGAGCAAGAAAATAGCTTATTGAAGGGAATTATAGAGAAATGAGTGTACAAAAGCCTTGCTGAGAGTAAGCAATTCGAGGAAATTGTACGCAAGCAAGGAAGGCACCGGAAGAATCAAGGTGTTGGTTTTGAACGAAAGTTCAATGCCAATGGAGTTGAGTGGGAAGAAGATCAATACCCCAAGACAAAGTTTGTTCCTCAACAAGAGAAGTATGATCTTACTTCCTTCAAGGGGACACAAGCTCACGATGATCTTCCACCACAAGACTACAAGCAAAAAGGCAAGGACAAGCTTGAAGAGGAAATTGATGCATTTGAAGAAGCTCCTAAGACCTTAGTCAAGTGGATTCCCAAGACTACTTCAAGTTCCACTTCATCAAGTACGACTACAACTCCAAGGATTCCCATCAAGATGGTGTGGATCCAAAAGAAGAAGAACTAGAGAGTTCTTGAGGGTGACTCCGCCAACATACATCACTCTTATCATTTTGGCATGAACAAGTGCAATCAACTTCCACATCTTGCACTAGTTCAAGGAGTCACAAACCCTCTTGTTGGTAAGTCAATGGACAAGGTAACCTAAAAGCTTTCATGGACATCATCTTGTGTGTGCATCACTCTATGTCTATGGATATCCTTGTTTGTTCCTTGTGGGACTAAACCATGTAGGTATTGAAAGTGCAATTCACTCAAAAGGATAGCTCCAAGTGATCTACATCAACATTGAGCATCCACATCTTCAACATCTACATGAAGTCATCATCGACAAAACCCAAGGTTAGTTCATCCCTCTTAGGGGGGATATCACATCTAGGGGGAGCTTTACTCTAAGACTTGAGCTAAAGCAACTCTAATGATGTGAACACAACAATGCTTTATGTAAAAGTGGTAACCCCACTTGAGCTTAAACGATGAGTATGACATATGATCAAGTGTTCTCATTTGACTCCTAAGTCAATATACTCATATATAGATGACCTAGTCATCGCCAATTGCTTGATAGATGCTAGAATTGGTTATGCATGCTTTGTCACATATTTCAATTGCCATTTTATTGTGTGTGCATATTGGTTGCATATTTTACTCATTCGAGGACTTCCACTTGTTGTTTTGATTGTTTGGTTTTGTTTTCTCTTGCCAAGTGGATGGACAAGAATGCCTAAGAACCTCCTCTAGCTATCTATGCTTTTCTCGTCTCAAACTCTATTCATGCTACATCACAAAATTGATCAAGTCAGATTCGAACCACTCTGTGTGAGGGAGCACTTGGAGACCCCGATTCGTCATAGACTTAAACTTCCAAAACCTCTTTGTGATTCTCGGTCTGACCGATACCCCACTTTTGGTCTTACCGAGATCATTAAGTTGATCTATGTTTTCGATCTCGGTGCAACCAATTTGAACCATTCGGTCACACCGAGTTGCAATAACTGTATACAGTTTTGCATCTCGGTGCCACCGAGTTGTTCCACTCGGTCACACCGACAAGGTCGGGCTATATATAGACACGGGCAAAAAATTGGAAATTTCTCCGAACCCCTTCGCCCGCGCGATAGCTCGCTCTGCCAACGAGGTCTCCGGATCGTCTCCTTGCCGCCAGCCACCTCCAGTCGCTGGTCTCCGTCGCCGTCAACGGAATTCAACCCCGCCGTTGCCGCCATAGCGAGTCTTCGCTGAACTAGGGTATGGACTCGATCTTTGTGCTATTCCCCAATCCGATTCCTAGCACATTGTGATCATATTGATTCTAGCCACGTTTGAAACACTCCAATCCAGTCAATGTGATTTGTAGAATAGGTTTGATTCAAAATTTTAGGGTTAGGTTTCCACCGAAACTATCTCGGACCCACCGAGTTGAAAAACTCGGTCCCACCAATTTGGCTTATGCCATTGCACAAGTGAGACTCGGTCTGACCGAGAATTACTAATCGGTGTGACCGGTTTTGGAACTTTGTGAAACCCTAGCAGTCTCGGTGCCACTGAACTGTGACTCGATCTGACCGAGTTCACTAGTTTAGGTTCCAAAACTGCTTCGGCATCACCGAGTTTAAAAATCGGTAGATCCGAAATGATTTCTGTGGGAAACTAAAACTAAGATTTTGAATCATTCTTTTGCAAAAATCTCTGCATTTTGTGATGCTCATCCACTCTACCTCATCTATAAACTATTCACAGGGTCAGCAGTCAGCTTGTTCATCATGTCAGATCAGAGTGATAGCCAGAATGTGTCAGAACAGCAAGTGCACATGAGTGAGGGCACTAGTCCCTCCAGTGCATCAGATGAAGGCAGCAGGAGCACCCCTAGCAACCTGCCAAAAGCTGCCACCAAACAAAGAAAGAAGAAAACCTCAGAATCAGAGGATGAGGACTATGTGGCAGAACAGGAAGCAACTTCCAAGAAAGTTGTGCTTAAGAAGGAGTATGGCTCAGCTGCAGCCATCAAGCCAGGAATGCACAAAAAGGCACCTGCTAGGAGAGTTCCTACCTCCAAGCCTAGGAAGGCTGTTCCTGAGGAAACTATAAAATTCACTATGGAATCTGAAGAGGAAGAAATTGGCCAGGACAAGAAAAAGAAGAGAGCCAGAACTACCACTGCCAGAGTTGTTGGCAAGCCTTCTATGAGGAGAGATTCTTCTGATGAGGATGAAGAAGAAGAGGTTGCTGCACCAGCACCTAAGGCACCCAAGCTAATGGGTGATGCTATCAAATCAGGGGCTACTGCATCAAAGCCCAAGGAAGCACCCAAGACTGCATCAAAGGCCAAGACTGCTCCAAAGAGGAATACAAGGAGCATCCCAGCTGCTGAGAAGAACAAGGCCCCAGTGCCTGACACTGGAGAAGAAGAGGAAGGCCAAGTTCTCAGAAAGTTAAAGCCCAAGATCCCAGACCACAATGATGCTCATCCTGTGGCTGAGGACATGAAGATCAGAAGAGACTCAGGGCTAAGAAAGTGGAGAGCAGAAGATCCATATGCTACCAGGAGGAGAACTGCTGTTGACTACAGGTTCCACACTAAGGAACAGCAGGACTTCTATGAGACAGTCTTATTGGATAAGAAGCCCATTGTTTGTGACATGAGATGGGTCGACTGGGAATACATCAAGGACAACGAAGAGCACTATCCAGGAGTGCAAGACAGCTTCAAGGCATGTGGAGTAGCTGACTTTGTTGGGCAGAAGCTCACAAAGTGTAATGAAGAGCTGATCATGCAGTTCTACTCCACAGCACACTTTTATCCAGATGGCAGAATTGTATGGATGTCTAAAGGTACGAGGTACCAATCAACAGTTGCTGAGTGGGCACAGCTCATCAATGCCCCAGAGGAGCATGAGGATGACCTAGATATATATGCTAAGAAGAAGATGGACCACAACTCTATGTCCAATATGTACAAGGAGATCCCAAACAAGGCACTTGATACTTTCAAGTTTGGATCAGTACATTATCTTCTGTCAGGGTTGCCAACCATCAATTGGATTCTGAGGCACACTCTGTTGCCAAAGTCAGGTGATAACAAGATGATCATAGGCCATGCGATCAACTTGCTTCATATCTTCGATGTGCCACAAAAATTCACAGTCATGAGCCTCATGGTAGAAACAATCAAAAGGACTACAGCAGATCAGAAGAGGAGCTGTGGATATGCCCCTCAGATCCAGGAGCTGATTAACTCCAAGATGGGCACAGGCATATACCTCTTGGACAAGGAACATTTGCCTATTCATCCAGACTTTGAGGATAATCAAGTTGTGATGAACAAGGATGAACCATCTTCAGCTCATGCTCAAGCACAAAAGGAGAAGGCAAGGAAGGAGAAAGCTGCCAAGATGCCAACTCAAGAGGAGGCATCTGAGTATTTCTTGAAAACCAAGCAAGAGCAGCTTAGTTACTTGATTGCATCCACCCTGAGGATAGAGAAAGGTCTGGCCACCCTCAATCAGAATCAGGAGAGCTTAGACAGGATCGTAGAACAAAAGTTCTATGAATTGGATGTCAAAGTAACAGAGATTCAGTCTGCAGTGGAGCAACTTCAAGATGACATGCAGGAGAGGAAATTGAAGACTACCACTGATGCATTTGCCAGAGTGCCACGAGCTCACAGGTCGACAGCAGTGCCAGTTCCTGACACCAGAGCCACCACCTCAGCTCCAGCCACAGCACCAGCCCAACCAGCTCGAGCATCTACTTCAGCTCCAGCTCCAACCACGTCTACAGAAGCCTTCGTCCGTGGAGTGATCCAGACTCCACCACCACCAGAAGATCAAGCCTGAGTGACGATCTAGCACTATGCATTTTCTAGGAACTTTTTGGTAACTTGTTGCCAAAGGGGGAGAAAAATGTATAGATCATAGGCTTCGAGAGAGAGTGTTGCTTTTATTCTCTCTTGCTTTATTTGGTGGTTTTTCAAACTTTGTTTGCTTTTGGTCGAGATACTTTGTTATGCTTGTGAGACATTGATGATCATGTGGTTGATCATAAGCTACACTTATGCTTGCTTGATATATCTTATCTATCTTATGTGATCATTCACTTTTCTTGGTGATGAGTGCATGTATTTCATTCTTATCATTTTGAGCGCTCCACCAAGATGTATGTGACATGGAAGAGTAACCCATGATTCTAACTCTTTGTGCATTTGCAGTCCAAAGCAAATTTTAAATATGCACAAATTTAGGGGGAGCTCTTACTTATCACATACTTCTCAAAGCGACGTTATAATTCATTCTTATTATCATTTGTCGAAGCTTTGATCTATATGTTGTCATCAATTACCAAAAAGGGGGAGATTGAAAGTGCAACTATCCCTAGGTGGTTTTGGTAATTCATAACAACATATAGCTCATTGAGCTAATGCTATTCCAAGACAATTATTTCAGGAAAGCTCAATGATTGGCATGGCATGGATGGTGAAAGTGGAACCCTCAAAATGCTAAGGACAAAGGATTGGCTCAAGCTCAAAAGCTCAAGACTCTTCATTTTACTTTAGTGATCCAAGATCACATTGAGTCCATAGGAAAAGCCAATACTATCAAGGAGGGATGAGGTGTTGCTTAATGAGCCCTTTGCTTCATGTGCTTAATGATATGCACCAAAATCCTCAGCTACTTTCCCATATCCACAAATGACCTAAACCCTAAGCCAAACTCGGACCTACCGATTCTTTCAACCCGGCGCCACCGAGTTTCACTTGTCATAGCCACTGCCAAACCCTAAGCAAATCGGTTCTACCGATAGGGATCCCGGTCTCACCGAGATGGGATTGCAATTTCTCTGTTTCCTTTTTGTAACTTTTCGGTCTCACCGAAAGAGCGGATCGGTCCCACCGAGATTGCAATGTAAACTCTCTGTTTCCCCTTTGTAACTTTTCGGTCTCACCGAAAGAGAAAATCGGTCCCACCGAGTTTACCTGACCAACTCTCTGGTTAGCTAATTACCAAATCGGTCTCACCGAGTTTGTGTAATCGGTCTCACCGAGATTACGTTATGCCCTAACCCTAACCATATCGGTCCTACCGAGTTGCATGTCAGTCCCACCGAAAATCTCTAACGGTCACTAGGTTTACTATTTCGGTCCGGCCGAGTTTGTTGATTCGGTCCCACCGAGATTGGTAAATTGTGTGTAACGGTTGGATTTTGTGTGGAGGCTATAAATACCCCTCCACCTCCTCTTCATTCGGGGAGAGAGCCATCAGAACACATCTACACTTCCAACTCATATGTTCTGGGAGAGAACCACCTACTCATGTGTTGAGGCCAAGATATTCCATTCCTACCATATGAATCTTGATCTCTAGCCTTCCCCAAGTTGCTTTCCACTCAAATCTTCTTTCCACCAAATCCAAATCCTGAGAGAGAGAGAGAGAGAGAGAGAGAGAGAGAGAGTTGAGTGTTGGGGAGACTATCATTTGAAGCACAAGAGCAAGGAGTTCATCATCAACACACCATTTGTTACTTCTTGGAGAGTGGTGTCTCCTAGATTGGCTAGGTGTCACTTGGGAGCCTCCGACAAGATTGTGGAGTTGAACCAAGAAGTTTGTAAGGGAAAGGAGATCGCCTACTTCGTGAAGATCTACCGCTAGTGAGGCAAGTCCTTCGTGGGCGATGGCCATGGTGGGATAGACAAGGTTGCTTCTTCGTGGACCCTTCGTGGGTGGAGCCCTCCGTGGACTCGCGCAACCGTTACCCTTCGTGGGTTGAAGTCTCCATCAACGTGGATGTAGGATAGCACCACCTATCTGAACCACGGGAAAAACATCCTTGTCTCCAATTGCGTTTGAATTCTCTAAACCCTTCCCTTTACATTCTTGCAAGTTGCATGCTTTACATTCCGCTGCCTTTATACTCTTTGCATGCTTGCTTGAATTGTGTGATGATTGCTTGACTTGTCCTAAAGTAGCTAAAATCTGCCAAGAACTAAAATTCGGAAAAGGTTAAGTTTTTATTTGGTCAAGTAGTCTAATCACCCCCCTCTAAACATACTTCCGATCCTATAGCCGTCCTCTCAGACCTAGCGCCCACGCGGGATGGCCTCCGTCCCCAAGCTCACTGTCGTAGTGTGTGCGGAGGACGACGACCACGAGCGAAGCCACTTCCCGCCAACCCTCAGGTATGCTACCTCTTTTCGAACCATAACCTTGTTCTATTGCCCCATCTGCCACATCGTTGCATGTGGATCTTTTTCCACTCCACCATCTTCCCAATTTGCTATCCTCTGCTCTGCTGGCCACGCAGACGAAAACCATAATTTGCACTATTAAAGGAAACCCTACTTCATGCAGACTAATCCATGTCTGGGTTGAATAAGGAAAGGAAGGGAGACTGTACTGTCCAAGAGAGTAGGCATCGAACCCGCATCTAGGTTGAAAAGGGGAAAATCAGTAGCTAAGGAACGAGTCTCGTGTCTCTTGGTTGAAGAAGGGTAGAAAGGCATGACAACGCAATAGAGAATGACTAGGTCGATCGGTTTGTTGTCCTCGCATAGGAAAAAGGTGGCTAAAGAGAACAAACATGGGACGTAATCCACATATGCTTCCTGGATATTTGTTGCTCTGGGCAACCATACCTCCCTCACCACTCTGCGTCCGTGGAGGTACATCGTACTGGTGCGCCCACTGTCCGAATGGCCCATGCTCTTATTGCCACTTTTTTTGCTATTAGTACAAGGCCAGCAGTCAAGTCAAGCAATGCTACTGCTACAGTGATGCCACATTTAACTAATGCCGCTCTCAGTCTAATGCCACCGATAAATTTAAGCAATGCCATTTAATGTCACTGGATTATTTCTGGGTTAGTTGTTGATTGTGGATGTATTAAAGATTTTTCAGCTAAGGCATTCTAATGTTGTTGCACAGCTAGTATACCAACGATGAAACTTGTTACTACCTTCAGATTTTTGCATTGTTAATGCTTATAGATTACATACCTCACTTTCATGAGATAAGTAAATTTTTTTTGTACAGTGTCACCAAAATGCCAAGGCGCTGATGTCATTTTATTTTGGTTAAACTGCACAGACAATTATGAAGACAAGAGGAAAGGTCAAGAGTGGGCACCTCCTTCTCCGGCTGTTCTCTTGAGGAGGTTTGTATGTTTGTCTCTAA
The DNA here is from genome assembly GCA_032464435.1 of Aegilops umbellulata. Taxonomy (NCBI): domain Eukaryota; kingdom Viridiplantae; phylum Streptophyta; class Magnoliopsida; order Poales; family Poaceae; genus Aegilops; species Aegilops umbellulata. Next base: position 509,773,156 of record CP136055.1, read on the forward strand.
TGCCTGTCGACTACATACCTGACATCATGATGTAATGTTAAGTCATTTCCTTTTGTACAGTGTCACTGAATTGTCAAGGCGGTGATGGCATTTTATTTTAGTACAACTGCACAAAATTTTCTTAAAAGAAGAGGAAAGGTCAGGAATGGCTCACTTTTCCAGAAAAAACTATGTATGCCTTCCTGACATCAGCCGCTGTTGCTTTATTTATTCCTTCAAACAGGTGGTTAGAAACAGTCTTGCTACCTTTTCCCATTAAGAAATTGGAATGCTTATATTTGTGAGTCTATGCTTCAACTAGTGCCACTTTTAGAGTAATCACACTTTCAATATCTATGCAAACAGGGATGCTCGATTTTAGTGGAACTGCACGAAAAGTCCAACTGGTTCAACATTAGGAGCATGTTTTTTTCCAAACCTTTATATCCAATTGGTGGCACTATGAGCTGTTCATTACGAAGGTACATGGTTTGCTACTATCTTGCTACTCTTTTTGTACTGTCATTAGATAGTAATACTAGTGGTTTGCATGTGAATTTATTGGCAGGGTGGACCTACATTGGAGGTGCAGGACAGGATTCAATGATTGGATGCTCAATTTCGGTTGTATCGATTTCACCTCTTCCATCACTGCGAACATGGATATCCTTGGTCTGATGAAGAATAGGCGCTATATTTCTGCTCTGAACTAGCAAATCAATTCAGTATGAAATTGTCCAAGGCAAAACTTAACTGTATCAGATTATCCACTGCAGAACATGACAGATGCTAAGCGGAAGAGACATGTTTAAACCAAAAATACAAGGTGTGGTATATGTTTACTAGCTGCTTGATATTTGTGCAGACAGAGATGTCTGCCCGTTGCTATTTGGCAAACAAACAAAGTGTCTACAATTTTGGTTGAACTGCACAAGAGAATAGTATAGTCACTGCATGCAGTGCCATTTGAAAATAGACACAGAAAGATTGGATAGTCACTTCATGGACTGCAGAAAAGTAGTATTGTACTATTTATTGGCCAACACTAGATGCTTCATTGCTTTGGTCTGATTATACAATGGGCATCATTTTGCCTAAGTTAAAGTTTGTATTCCGAAAATAGTCTCGTGGTGTGATCGAGAGAAGACCAAATCATATTGCAGTGGATGTTCCTCCATCATGTGTGTTCATTCTCATGGTTCCAGCTGTTGGTGAAACCACTTACATTTGCAAGAGGAATGGTAGACTTCACAAACAAATTTTTCTTTCAGTCTGTACTGAATGTTGGCCAAGAGAAGCATCCATGTTAATAGGAAGAACAGATGTTTTTTCTAGATCTTTGCTTTTGGAGCTACATATTTGTATATGATCTGTGAATCATTAAGATGCATTAACATGTTGATCTTATGTATGGGAATCGTACTAGTTAGTTTTAGTTGCGAGGCAAGATCCGAAGTGGCTGATCTTTGCTTTTGGAGCTACATATTTGTATATGATCTATGAATCATTGAGATGCATTAACAGTTACTTATTTCTGTTCACTCAGTGTTTACAAGTTATTGATCGCTCACTAGCTAGCCTACGAATGCGCTCCTGGCAGTTTTATTTGCGACGCAAGATGCGAAGTGGTAGTTTTTTGAATAAAAATGCCTACATCTGAAGAAACTGACAAGCTACACTATCGATCCTACATGGATAAAAATGCCTACCTCTGAAGAAACTAACAAGCTACACTATCGATCCTACACAGATAAATAGCGGATCACGCACGTACTACCTCCTTTCCGGTTTGCAGGGCTCAATTCAAGAAACGACCTACTTGATCCTACACGAATAAATAGCGAATCACGCACGTACTAGTACCTCCTTTGCGGTTTGCAGGGCTTAATTCAAACCTCTCACCAACCAAGGTACTCCCTCCGTCCGGGTTTATTAGTCCCGTGAGCAAAGCAGCAAGACCAAGGCATGGCAATAATTAACGGCATGCTGAATTTAAGCCTAATTAATTCCAGCGATTTAAGTGGCTGCATGCGTGCCCTCAGCTACGTCTCGTTGCATGCTACTTCGCGTACTGCCTGCGAGCGATTCTAAGTGCCTGCATGTAGCCGGCCGTAATTAAGGCAGCTAACTGTTGCGAAAAAAGATACGCTTTAAATCCGTGGAATCATTATTGACAAGGAGGGAGATGATTCGAGTGCACTCGTTTGACCACCGTGCAGGCGTGCGACCCAGACGGGACAGGACTGCACCGTCATAATTTTAGTTTCTCTAGTTCTCCACGGCAAGCTGGCGCGCTAAGACATTATGCATTGAATTCCGATGACCGTCGCGCTACCTTCCGCCTATAAGTAATGTTTCTCGGCCTTCTCCGGTGCCACCGTGACCCAACTCGCCATATCCTCATAAACCCCCACCGGCCCAACGTCGCTCGCCACGTCTGCCATGCCCCCACCCGTTCGCGGTAGGCGACGCCGGAGGCGGTCACTTCTGGAACTAGTGTTCGGGTTTTCACCGGAAGGCAGACGGAGGGAGGATGCATTCTATCTGTCTTTAGATCACAATGCGGAGATCGAGGAGTTGTTGGAGCGCGACCGCATGGCGGAGGAGCAGGAGTTGTTGGAGCGCGACCGCCTGGCGGAGGAGCAGCGTATCGCCGATTTTGCGCCGCCAGCGGGACATGGGGCATCAGCGCACCGACGCTCTGAGTCGCGAGCAGAGCGCCCGCAACTGGGCCGACTACATGGAGGCCGGCACCTGGCAAATAGCCCTGGAGGTTGTCGAGCATGCACGCGTTCGCGACGCCGATTTTTACTACCAGCTCGTCAAGTGGGTTTCCCGCTTGGAAGCCGAAACTTCAGTGGACCACGCCGGCATGGAAAGGGCCAACGCGCGCGAGCAACATGCCCTATCGCACCTCTGGCAAGTCCAAGGCGAGGCGGAGGACGCCGGTGCTGGCGTTTAGCATGGACAGCAGATGGCGGCCGGCATCGTCTAGTTAGCTAAGAGTAAGTTAGTACTTGTACGCTACTAGAGTGTTAGTGGGAGTAGATAGTTAACTTGGCTTTGATGGCTCTCAACGTGGAAGTTCAGTACTCTATTTGTGTATCAGACCTGTTACTTTGCTCTGAATGTTGAACTTTCCATTTGAATGTATGGAATGGGCTGTTATTTTTTTAAATGGGTTGTATTTGTCCTCCACGGGTTTAGAGGCTGACTTGTGGGCCTAGCAAGTTGATGCGTACACAATCAGGAGATGATTGTACGTGGAGAGGATGACAGCAGGGACCCGCCAAGGTCATGGCAGTACGGAAGCAAGTGCCTCTTTATTTCAAGCCAATAAAAAAATGGCTCCTCCTAGTGGATTTCTGACATCTGGGTCCCATGCCATTGTCAATGTATTCAATAAACGAGAGAATTGCACAACGAGCGGCTGACACCAGGGACCCAGCAGCTCGCCCAGTTATTTTTGTTTTGGGTTAATTTGATAAATGCCACTCCAAATCTGGTGTATCCGAGAAATGCCACTGCAATTTCCAAACTTTGAAAAATGCCATTTCATGCCATTTCTAGTGGCATTTTTCGAAGTCTGGAGTGGCATTATTCAAAGTTTACAAACTGCAGTGGCGTTTTTCAAAGTTTGCAAAAATTGCAGTGGCATTTTTCAAAGTTTGGAAATTGCAGTGGCATTTTTATGAATCGCCATAATTGGAGTGGCATTTATCTAATTTGTTTTTGAGAAGTAGGGTGTCAATTGGGCTGTGCGGGACACTCTGGCCTGTCTAGACAGCCTTTTCTTTTATGTTTACCATAGACCAGCCCAGTAGTTTTTTTCTTTCTAAAAATGGCTAACCCAGTTTTTTTGTGATTTGTCAAGTAAGTCGCTTTATCAGGCCCGTTGGGCTGCAAATCTTTCAAGACGAGGAGAGCTTCATTCGGCTGGCCGAGAAAATGGCCTATCAGTAATGAGAAATGGGTTGTACATTTTTAAAACACATCAAACCAGCAATTATTTTCAAATATCTTTTTTTTTATTTCGAGATTTTAAATTGCATTGATTTTTATGCGTGGACAATTTATTGGATTTTATATTGATATACATTTATTTTTAAAATCAGTCTGAATGTGACTCGAAATTTCGGGATTAAAAATAGTTCAGACCGCACCGACATATGCAAAAGTTCGTATAATTTTTTAACCATGGCCACAATATGGGCTGTAATGCTAACAAAAAGAATATGGGCTCCAAAAAACCCGTAAGAATTAGCAAATGGGTTGTAAATTATTTGAAATAATGGCAGATGGGCTGTATGCTATTTTCCACAGATTTGAGGCTTTCCACAGATGGCCTGTATATTGTTGGACGTCCATCCAACGGCCGTCGTGCTTCTTCAATCTCTGCTCTTCCTGCTCCAGCCGCTCAAACAAGCGCCGGCGGGACTGCCTGCTCCCTCCTCCCCGCGGCCGGCTATGCTGCCGCGCAGGCCTCACCGCCCCACCGTACTCCCATCGCTGGCCTAGCCATCCCTCTACTCACCCACACCTGCTGTTATTCTCCGGCGACGGCAGACGAACTAGTAAACCCTCGTATAGTCATACCCCCCTCTGCGTGGGAAACAAAAACAACTGCCGAGTCTTCCCTGCCTCCGTGTCGTTCCCTTCTTAGGCCTCGCCATCGTCCACCGCCCTGGTGCTCTCGGCATGGCGTGGTCAGCGTGGTCAACGACCGACATGCATCTGAAGTGGACTGTACGTGGAGAGGCTGACAGTTGGGTCCACGGCCGCACGCAAGGAAATGCCTCCTTATTACATGCAAAATAATGATTCCTCCACCTGACATCTGAGACCCACCGAAAGGGCCTCTGTATTTCGCGAAAAAAACGTTACCGCCGCTGACAGCTCGGACCCACCAGCTATATCTTCGCACGCAAGGAAGTGCCTCCTTATTACGCACAAAAAAATGAATACTCCCCCTGCTAGCTGGGACCCAGTATAGTAGGCCTACTAAGTTGATGGGGACGAAGGGCTTTGTCAACTTAGTCAATATGCACGATTCTAGCTCGACTGACCGTACGATGTCCATCCAACGGCCGTAGTGCTTCTTCAACCTATGGTCTTCTTGCTCCAGCCGCCCAAAGCAGCGCCGGTCGTGCCGCCTACTCCTGCCTCTCGTGGCCGGCTGTGCCGCCGTGGAGGCCTAACCGCCCCCATACTACTCCCACCACTGGTCAGGCCATCCCTCCACTCCACTCACCCACACCCCCTGTTATTCTGCGGCGACGGCAGCGCAACCGAACCAGTGAACCCTCGTACTCCTCTCCGCGTGGGCATCCACTGCCACGTCGTCCCCTTCCTAGGCCTCGCGGTCGTCCACCGTCGTGGTGCTCTCGGCGCGGCGTGGTCAATGTTGTCAACGAGCAAATTCCATCGGAAGAATACTGTACGTGGAGAGGCTGACAGCTGGGTCCACGGCATCCGCAAGGAATTGCCTCCTTATTACGCGGAAAATAATTATTCCTCCACCTGACAGCAGGGACCCACCGGATGCCCACCAGTATATCGCGAAAAAAACGTTTTCCCCTGACTGCTGGGACCCACCCGACATGCCACCGTATTTCACGAAAAAATGTTCCCCCTGCTGTCAGCTCGGACCCACCGGAAGTGCCTCCTTATTACGCACAAAAAATGAATACCCCCTGCTAGCTGGGACCCACCTTGGTGGGAGGCTGACTTGTGGGCCTACTAAGTTGACGGGAACGGAGGGCTTTGTCAACTTAGTCAATATGCACGATTCTAGCTCCAGTGACCGTAAGATGTCCATCCAACGGCCGTAGTGCTTCCTCAACCTCTAGTCTTCTTGCTCCAGCCGCCCAAACCAGCGCCGGTCGTGCCTCGTGCTCCTGCCTCCCGTGGCCGGTTGCGATGCGGCGGAGGCCTCACCGCCCCCTACTACTCACACCGCTGGCCAGGCCATCCCTCTACTCACCCACACCCCCTATTATTCTGCGGCGATGGCAGCCTCACACCGCAGCGAACCAGTGAACCCTCGTACTCGTCTACGTGTGGGCATCCACTGCCGCGTATTCCCCGGCTCCGTGTCGTCCCCTTCCTAGGCCTCGCCGTCGTCCACCGCCCTGGTGCTCTCGGCGCGGCGTGGTCAACGTGGTCAAGGAACGGCTTCCATCGGACGTGGACTGTACGTGGAGAGGCTGACAGCTGGGTGCACGGCCGCAGCAAGGAAGTGCCTCCTTATTACGTGCAAAATAATTATTTCTCCACCTAACAGCGGGGACCCACCGGACGGGCCACCGTATTTCGCGAAAAAAATGTTTGCCCCTGACTGCTGGGACCCACCAGCTACATCTTCGCACGCAAGGAAGTGCCTGACAGTCGGGACCCACCTAGTCGAAGCGTACGTAGCGTTGTCATTCTGGTCTAGAACGTACACGTGCATATTGGTCGATGTAGTGGTGCGCACGTGTCGTAGTAGAGGCGCGCACGTGTCGTAGTAGAGGCGCGCACGTGTCGTAGTAGAGGCGCGCACGTAGCATGTACACGTACATACAGCAGCCAGGGTGCAAGAAAGAAAATACGGCCACGTATGTGTACATACGGGCGGGGTCTTGAACGCCTACTCACGCATACGTACGGCGAGGGCTCGTGTAGATGGCTGGGTCAGAACGGAGAAACAACGTCATCGTCGTGTTCATGGGGAGGCAACGGAATGTGTCGTGTTCATGGGGAGGCAACGGAATGCGTCGTGTTCATCGGGAGGGCTTGGACGGAACAGGCGATGGAAACGAGGCCTGGCGTAGCGTAGAATGGAGGAAACAGCGCAAAACGGAGGAAACGGACCTCCTATGGTCGAAACGGGGGTCCTGTTGATCAGAAGGGGTGTGGCGTACCGCAAAACGAACGAAACGGACTTGTGTTGGAGCGCTACGGTCGAAACGGGGGTCCTGTTCATCGGGAGGGGTGTGGCGTACCGCAAAACGGGACTCCACGGGATACTGTTCATCTCCACCGTCGACCTCCTCCAGCCTCCACGGGCTCCTGTTCATCCAGCCTCCACGGGCTCCTGTTCATCCAGCCTCCACAGGCTCCTGTTCATCCAGCCTCCAACGCGCACTACTCCACCGGCTACTGTTCAACCACCCCTCCACCGTCTACTGTTCATCCAGCCCTCCACACCACGGGGTCCTGTTCAACCACCCCTCCACGGGCACCCCTCCATCGTCTACTGTTCATCCAGCCCTCCACACCACGGGGTCATGTTCAACCACCCCTCCACGGGCACCCCTCCACCGTCTACTATTCATCCAGCCATCCACACCACGGGGTCCTCTTCATCCACCCCTCCACGGGCACCCCTCCATCGTCTACTGTTCATCCAGCCGTCCACCACACCACGGGGTCCTGTTCATCCAGAGGCAACGCCACCGCTCACTGTTCATCCACCCCCCCCCCCCCCGCGCGCGCAACGCTCACTGTTCATCCCAGAGGCAACATCGATCGGCTTCAGTTAGCAGTAGTAGCGAAAGAATCGCTCGATCGGGTTCAGTTAACAGCCATCGATCGATCGCTCGGGTTCAGTAACGCGTAGCCTATAGTGCAATCGCTCGGGTTCAGTTAGAGCCCAACGCCTTGCTCGGGTTCAGTAAGAGCCAACGCCTCGCACACACGCGCGTACGTGTACGAGAGAAACGCGCATCGCTTGGCCCCCGACCTCCCACCATATCCAGGAACTCCCCAAAATTTTCCTCCCCCTCGCTTCTAGCACGGTTTTTTCCGTCATGGATGGCCCAAAGAATGTCATGCAGCTGCGTCTCCGGCCCGCCCAGGACGAAAAGCCCATTTTCTGTCATGATTTTTTGTCATAGAAGTAGGAGCCCACCACATCTATGATGATACCGGGTTTTGTCATAATTATCGTCATAGAAGTGTCATATGTATGACAGAATTTTTTTTTGTTCGGCCCAAAATGTCACGGATGTGTCTTTTTTTGTAGTGTTGCCTCTAGGGCATATTTCCTTCAGCTCCCTCTCCGGCCGACCCGCAAGACAGCCCCAATGCCATGCCACCGTCCCAACCGTGAAACAACCAGAGAAGCAAGGAAGATGGTAAGAAACAAGCGAAATAAAAGATAGTGGGCTCCAATACAAACATTAACCAGCCTAAAGACGCTGTTATTAGAAACATGACACCGTGGTTTCTGCTGGTTTATCAACAAATTAAAACAAGCCATTGAACCGACAACTTGATTACTCTTAACCACATGAAATCAAAGACGAACAATAGACAAAAAAGGTCAAGAACAACTTATATGCAATAAAGGTATGAGAGAGAAGAAATATTCACATAAGACGGCTATAAACACTGGAGCATAAATAAGCAACACCTTTAAATACAAATAAAAAGGGTTCAGGGTTAAATGCATAGTGGAATAAGATTTTCCTTTCTCGATCATATAACCTACCCCCGCCATCTCTTGTCACCAGATTAATCTGTTTATATAGTGGAGCTGCCCTGGTTATCACTCAACAAAAATGACCATCCAAGGACAGATAAATAAGTATCACAGGATCAAAAAGGGTTCTGAAGACAAGAGGGATGATCCAACTTGATACCCAGAGGCCCCATGATTGCTCAAAGGCACACCTATTTCAGCCACGCCTAATCATCATCGCCCTAGCAAGAATGGCATCCGACTGGTGGGGCACACGAATTATAGGCGGTGGCACGAGATATTTCACCGCGGGAGTAACTACTCATTGCTACAGGAGCTCGGGTTCGATCCGACGACCGAGGTCCTCCAGCGCCTCGATCCAATGGCCCAGATCTCATCAAGCCAACGAAATGGACGCCAAATGCTCCAAATCACTGAGAGCGCCCGTAGCCCCCCTCCGCTCTTGTCTCTGGATGGTTATCACTCATTAGAAATGACCATGCAAGGACAGAGCCACTAAAATAAGAACGTGATCAAAATGGCTCAAAGAAACAAGGAGGTCCAACTTAATACCCACAGGTGCCTCGATTGCTTGAGAACATGCCTACATCAGCCATATCTGATCATCATAGCCCTGGCCATGTCCCATACAGTAGCCAAAGCAAAGGAGCAGGAGGAAGTTGGAGCTCATCGAGGGAGGTTGTAGCCGAGGCAGTACTCAATGGGCGCCGGGGTTGCGCCTGAACGCCGTCCAGCCGGCGAGGGACCGCTTCCTACACCGCACATCCACGCCGCTACATGAAGTGAAACTCTCCTGGCAAAGCAAACTAAAATCTTATGACCAAATGTGATGGAAAATGTAAATACTCATGCAAAACTGGTCTGCCTTTTCAGATACTAATATTTATTGCAAAACGCGAGGGCGAGCGCAGGCGGCGGCGACGGCGAGGTAATCTAGGAACTAAAATAACGCTGTGTTTGGATGTCTATATTGGAGGCCTATGTATTGTATTGGTTTCAATTCCAATTCAGACTGGAAATTGTAATGGACATAAATACGAATTCAGTTGTTTGGATGTATATCGAATTGGCTCACGGAATCGTCCTCAAGTTTCAATACAGAATCGTGTTTGGATGTCAAACACTGGAATTGCATAGCAACATTACTATATGCATTAAAACAGTAGTTGTATGACTATAATTGGATGATTATATAGTAAAAATTATCATCAATTATTCTAGAAATCGAGGATGACATCATATAATATTGACACAAAAAGAATCAAAAAGAATTTTACACCAACACAGTACAACACATATAGTTTAAATAGATGTCTCAAGTTCTCACCATCACATAGTTCCAAATGTAACATCACAATTGTTCAAATAAGTAGAAGTTGAACAGTACATGGTACATAGTTCCAAATGTAACAAACCAAATAGTTCAGATAGGCAATAATACATAGTTCAAGGAATCATAACACACCAAACAGTACATAGTTCCAAGAAGTTTAACAAGACACAGGAATCATAACTATCATAAATTCAAGGCAATAATAGCAGCCAAGCCTTCCTCATGTGCATGGGAAGCTCCATTAGAGCTTCAAACAAGCGCTCATTAAGAATCAACTTTCCGTAAGAGCGCAACATGTCTACTTCTGCCAACTCTGGTATCAACTCGAGTGCAGCAAGTATTTCAGAAGGCGTAGTAACCTTTGGCAATGGAAGTGGATCAGTTGTCTTCAAAGCATCCTTGAAAGTAGTCCTCATTTATCCAATCATGCACATAATGGCATCACCTGTTCGTTGTCTCTTTGGTACCGTTTCTGGAGAGACTTCAATTGTTTCTTCTAGATCTGCAGTAGGCTCAGCAACAGTCTCAGCACCTGTCTTGGCACCTTCACCATCCGCATGATCTTTTGAATATATGGTAGAGATGGATTCCCAGTGCTTCACTACTTTGGTCTTGTAAGAAGCTAATGCTTTCTCCTTCTTATTAGCCTACACAATACACCCATCAGAGAAGTAAAGTTGCTGCCCTGTTTTGTTACATACAAAAAAATAATTAAAACAATGCAAATGTATAGAAGTTACCTCCAAATATTTAGTCCACACATCGTCTCTATCAATAGATAGCTTATTATTGACCCAATCCCAACCAAAACCGCTTTAAGAAAGGATCTTGTTAATGATTTCAAATTGATTGTCGAAAGTCCTAAGCCTTCCTAATATGTTGTTCTTCGCGATATCCTTATTGCACTTCTCCTTCACATTCTTGATAGCTACATTGTACACATGTGCTTTCCATCCATTTTGTGAATAGTCACCCATGTTGTATGATGAACAAGTACCTCAAGCAAGGCAGCGTCCATCTCATCATCCCATGTGACATAAGTCCTCTTTCCAGTACCAGTTCCTTCAGCCATGCAGCTACAAAGAATAACATGTTTGCACAAAGGAAAAAAGTATTTTGGGTCAAATAAATGCTGAATGAGAGTGCAAATTTCGAGAAAATCCATCACATATATATTAATATGAAGATGATGCATGTACAAAAGACCACACAAGGCACCATCGTGGTCAGCCAAGCTATCACACAAAAGACAATCAGCAAGCTACCATCATCACCTAGGCACTACCAATATGAGACAACCACCACCTAGGCACTACACAAAATGAGACAACCACCACCTAGGCACATCCACTAACTAATCCACCATCAACTAACTACGCCATCTCTAATTCATCATGCCTGAGATGATATTCAACTTACATGTCTTGCGATAATTGTTGCCTAAAGTTGGTCCATTCATTAGTGACTTGAACAGATGCAATCAAGTCAGTGTCGTCAACGGGCTCATGTTCCAAATTTGCTAGGTCAGCATCAACTTCTTGCAGTAATAAATCATCCATCATATGCTGCCTATCCCTTGCAAAGTTGTGTAACACACAACAAGCATTAATAATTCGAATCTGCAATGATTTATATTTAAATTATCATGTCATATAGTCCATATGTTATTCAACACCATATGGACACTTGTCACCTGGTCCTTTATGTCAAAGAAAGATTGAATTCGTAGAATGGCCCATTTTTTCTTCCATAGGCCAAAAGTTCTCTCCACAACATTTCTAGCCCGAGAATGGCGCAAGTTATACAACTCTTTGTCAGTTTGGGGTTGTTGTTGACTTGAGACCCACTCTTTAAAGTGGTACCTAGTCGATCTGAATGGAGCTAGAAAGCCAGGTCCATTGGTGTGGCCAGCATCCACTAGGTAGTATTTTCCTATGGTGCAGTAATTAGATTTAGCTAGCATTAACACAAAAAGAAACAAAATGCCAAGAGAAACAATCATACCATGAGGTATAACAAATGCATCTTGATGATCATTTCTCATTGCATCACGCAACACTCTGGAGTCAGATGCAGATCCCTCCCAGCCAGGTAGAACATAAAGAAATTTCATGGTGCAGTCAACAACACCTAGCATGTTAGTGGTGATATCTTGCTTTCTGTTCCTATAACTCCCTTCGTCAGCCGCAACGACAGAAACATCAACATGACACCCATCTAGTGCTCCCAAGGCATTTCCAAACCACTTCCATTTGTAATCATCCGGAGGTTCAATAGAAGGATCAGGAAGCTTGATAAACTCCCCGGTTAGGGAAAGAATGGCTATCAACACATTCGAGAAGTGCCTACTGATAGTCTCTAAAGAACGCTTGTAAGTGCCACGCAACACTCTCATTATAATACCATGTCCAACCACCAACAAGAACATAGCAACCTTTTCTTCTACAGTGACATATACGCTATCTTTCAGACCACACTTCATACGCAACATCGTGCAAAGATCATGAAAATTCCTTTTGGTTAAGCGCAACTCATCATAGCAAGTTACTTCTGACCCATTGTACATTTCTTTCAGCAAGTACTTCCTATGAACATATCGAAGCTCTTCGTCACTAAAGCATCGCAAACTCTTCGGTACTCTCTGCGTACTAAGATAAGCTAGGCCAAGACAAACTGACTCAACATACATCGCTGTCAAGATGATCCTCTTCCTTTTTCTTCTTTTGTTCTCTTCGGTAATGGAAGCAATCAAATTCATTTGTGACATGCAGCTACAATGTAGATATATTATGTTAACTTTGGGCTAATTTCAATATAACCATGCATCATTCAAGATGACCATATGCATCAGACCACCACAAGCATTGAAGGTTCACAAAATTGTATGACCATGATGCATCAAATCATACATAAGCATGCATCAAATTCATCATAAGACAAGCATATGCATCAGACCACCACAAGCATAGTTCACAAAATTGCATATTCATACCTCAGGTCGGCCTAGATGGCTTCCAACTTTTAATCCAACCTGCAACAAGAGGATACATCAGTGCTCAGCAAATCATTGACAAAAGGGCTGGGAAGAAAAGGAAACAGAGTAGGCTGCTTGGAGATAGGGAAGAATCATGGATGAAGAAGGGGCTGGCTGGACACACAGAAGAAGGGGCGCCCCAGGAGGTGGTCCGAGGGAGAGGAGATGTGCACCGGCAGAGTGGTCCACCGCACGGCTGAAGAGGAAAGGAAGGGCCGGCGCCGGAGTGGACTGCCGCTGTTGGCTTCAGATCCGATCTGGCCACGGCGAGCAGGGCCAGAGAGAACGAGAAGGGGCAGCGCCGGAGGAGGGGAAGGGGCGGCGGCAAAGGAAGAAGCGAAGGGGAGGCGGCGACCTGAAAGTGCGTTATACCGAATAGAGGGGGGTGAATAGGCGATTTTTATAAATTCTTCACTGAGGAATTTGCTGGTGAGGAAATTCCTTAGCGAAGAACTACTTGCAGCGGAATAAGTACTCATAAGAAAACATAACAGAACACAAGCATAGTCATTATGATGAAATGAAGACAAGCACATAGTACAGAAAGCGTAATCATAGGATAGGACAGGATGAAGACAAACAGACTGAAGAAATTGAACTGAGGAAATTGAGAAATTCTTCAGTCAAAGTCTTCAAACACAGATATGACAAGCACACAACACAAAACTGAGGAAATGAAAGAGTTGAGGAAATAGAACCAGTTGGCTTGGTGAAGACAATGATTTGGTAGACTAGTTCCAACTGCTGTCTTAGTTATACATATGGTTGGAGCGGCTAGGTATTTAAACCTGAGGACACACAGTCCTCACCGTATTCTCCTTGAACTAAGGTCACACAGACCTCGTCCAATCACTCGTGGTAAGTCTTCAGGTGACTTCCAAACCTTCACGAACTCGGTCACTCGGCGATCCACAATTCCTCTTAGATGCTCTACACCATGACGCCTAACCGTCTGGAAGAAGCACATTCTTCAAAGGTAACAAGCGTCGGATCCACGCAGGATCAATCTCTTCAGTGATGCTCAATCACTTTGGGTTTGTAGGTGTTTGAGTTTGGGTTTTCCTCACTTGATGATTTTCACTCAAAGTCCTCGGAGGATGGGATGCTCTCAAATGACAGGTGTCAGTTTCTCTCAGAGCAGCAAACCAGCTAGTAGTTGTAGGGGGCGGCTATTTATAGCCTAGGGAGCAGCTCGACATGATAAGACATAAATGCCCTTCAATGATATGAACGTTAGGTGGATAAGATATTTTGGGACAGCTGGCGCATAGCACAGCAACGGTCGGAAATTTGAGGTTCAAATTCCTCAGGGCTATCATGTTCCTCACTGTGTAGGCAATCCCCACTGGTGAATTCCTAACTCCTCAGTCAGAACAAATTCCTCAAAGACCAGAAGAACTTTGTCTCTGTCACTGAAGAATATGACTGAACTGTATGAGATTTCGAATGGCTTCACTCGAAGGGATTGGTAGGTGTAGGATTTTGAGTTGACCATCACATGAAAATTTTTCCTTAGTATTTCCTCGACCCCCTTTAACAGTACGGTATTTCCTATCACTCAAGAAAGAGAAAATGAAACTACGAAAACAAAAGTCTTCACGCTTCATGTTCCTCGAATGAATACCAAGTCTTCAAGGTTACACCAATTTCTTCACTTTCAAAGTCTTCAGAAAGTCTTCAGAATATCAAAGTCTTCAGTCGAAGAACTTCATTTTTAGGGGTCGAATTTCTCTGTAAATATCAAACTCCTCATAGACTTATAGACCTGTGTACACTCATAAACACATTAGTCCCTTAACCTATAAGTCTTCAATACACCAAAATCACTAAGGGGCATTAGATGCACTTACAATCTCCCCCTTTTTGGTGATTGATGACAATATAGGTTAAGTTTTCAACGGGGATAAACATATGAAGTGTAAAAATGAGATTGAGGAATTTGATTGCAAGATATAGAAGAACTCCCCCTGAAGATGTACACTTGAAGCAATGCACACTTGAAGAGTTGAATCATGGAGATCTCCCCCTATATAGTGAGGAATTTGCTTTTGAAGCAATGCACACTTGAAGAGTCGAATCATGGAGATCTCCCCCTGTATCTTGTAATTCATACACGCATTTGGCATATAATATGAAGAATTTGAAATTCATGATGATTTATGGTGACTGATGAATTTCAGCATGCGTGCAATAAAATTAACGAGGAATAAGCATGCAGAATAACGCATCAAAAGTATCAGAGCACCATCGGGTTTAAGTTTACAACTCAATCCAATAAAGTTTCAGAAGAACGAGAGTTGTAACTTAGCAAAAAAACGCCCATATAATAGACCCGCTTGAAGACTAACTCAAATTTCTCCCCCTTTGTCATTGAATGACCAAAAGGATCAAAGCTGAGGACTAACACCCCTGAAGATAATCAAGTTGATGAAGGAGCGCCAGCGTTGTCGGGGTCGGTTGTTGAAGTAGGGCCTGCCGCAGAGTCGTCCAAGTCTTCATTTTCATCAGTGTCGCGTGATGAAGAATAGGAGCTGGCCACCAAGGCAGGAACCTTGACCTTCTTGTGTTTCTTCGGAGGAGGTGCAGACCAATCAAATTCTTCCTTGAGACCCATTTTCTTCAGATCTTTTTCGTTGTAGACATGAGACAAAACAACCCAGGTACGGTTGAAGGTTTCATGGAGGTAGTATTGGTTTTTCTTCACTATACTGTGGGTTGAAGTCATGTTGTGCAGAATTGAACCAAACTGACGCTTGACCCATTTGTGATTGCAATCAACCTTCTGATGAAGACTTAGGAGAAGCTCACGATCAGTCATCACCCTGGGTGCTGTGGCTTGACGATTTTGCTTGGCAGTGTTGGCGGCAGAGTCATGAGTGGAAGAGTCGTCATTGGTTGAATAAGATGCAGTCTTGCGAAATTGACCATCCAATGGACGAATGCCTTCATCTATAACAGCAGCGGCCTTGCCTTTGTCATCAGCTGAGGAAAATGTCCGTTTGAGGACTTCAATTAGAGGCAAGTAGCTGCAGTGGTTCAGAGTGTCATCTTTGTAATTGAGTGAAGACCTTGTCCTGATGAATCTCATAATCCACGATGCATAAGGCTTCATCTCAAAAGGTGACATGGCGACATTGGCCAGAGTCCTCATGAAGAAATCATGGAAGTTGACAGGAACGCCATGAATGATATTGAAAAGCAGATTCTTAATGATGCCAACGACTTCTTCTTCATTTGAGTCGTGGCCCTTGATTGGACTCAATGTCTTTGTCAAGATGTGATAGACAGTCCGAGGCACATACAGTAATTCCTTGACAAGGAATTTGGTTCGTGGAGCCTGCCCTGGCTTCAAAGGCTTCATCAGAACTTGCATGTAGTGATTTGTACGCTCAGGCTCATTGTAGACGCAACGAGCACCTTCAAGGGGAGGACTAAGTGATAGGGCACAAAGCAATTCAGTAGCTGGTGCCTTGTAGTGAGTATTTTTTGACATCCAGTCCATCACCCATGAATTCACATCTTTAGAGTCTCTTGTGATGTGCAGCGTCGCATAGAATTGAAGAATGAGTTCTTCATTCCAATCACAGATATCAGTGCAGAAGTTTAGCAGCCCAGCGTCGTGAAGAACACTGAGGACTGGCTCGAAGCATGGCAGAGATTCCATGTCTACGTGAGGAATGTGTGCATGATCGAAGACTTTGTCTTTGTTGAACAGCACTGAGGAATAGAAATTGGCCTGGCTGGCCGTCCCGAAACGCCTCTCCCTTATGCGAGCAGAGTCATATGGATTGTAGTCAGTGAAGAATACATGCTCACCAAAGAAATCTTCAGCCTTGAACTTTTGCTTGCGTGAGAATGGATCCTTTGGTTTGGGCAGAGGAGTGTCAGTGAGTTGCATCACTACCTCAGGAATCGCAATCTCAGGTTCTTCGTGCTGAGGAATTTTTGGTTCCTCTTCAGTTGCAGTATGCGTTGTCGTATGATAAGCAGCAGCAGTTTCTTCAGCACTAGTGGCTGGAATTTCTTCACGTACAGACGAGGTGGGTTGAGTTTCTTCAGAGCCCATTTGAACTGTTGGTGCAGGGGACTGAGGTATTTGTTGTAGAGGGGTGAAGAGTGGAGAGTTGGGGTGCTGACTTTCCTAAAAGTCATCATTCATCACAGGTGTAGTACTCCCAATATCCACGTCTTCATCTTCCAATTCTTCAACGCCAGCCTCTTCAGCTGTGAACTGAGGCATTGGCGATGAAACAATTGGTGTTGAAGGGATTGTATCCACTTCAATTTCTTCATCAATCTGCTCTAACGAAGCAGCAGAATGATCTTCTTCATCTGATCCGCTAGGGATCTCATATTCTTCACCAAAAGGAACAAGGTCCTTTGATGGCATAGTTGAGATTGGAACAGCATCAATAGGATTTTCAAATGAGCTGGTCATAGGCTTCATTTTCTTCGGAGTTGAAGAATCTGAAGCAGCTGATGCTTTCCTTTTCTTCACTGCAGCTTGGTCTTCTTCACATCTGATGCAAATGGAAGGATAGGAGTTGGTGTATGCGCGGGAGGAGCTGGGGAATCTGGTTATTTTCCTCAGGCACCACAGATGCAGTTGCCCTTACTTCTTTAGTTTCTTCAGGCGCACCACTAGTGGATGCCCTGGCAATTTCTTCAGCGGCTGGAATGGAGTCATCAGCCCTAGAACTAACATTCTCTTCAGCAGCCTAAAAGTCATCAGCGGTGCTAGCATGTTCTTCAGTTTGCTGAGTAGAAGCTTCAGCTTGAGGAATTTGAACAATTGAATTCTCTGAAGAAGTACGCAACTTTTCTTCGAGGAACGCTGCAAATGAGTTAAGTTGATGAGAACCTAGTGATTCAGCAGCGGACATGAGTACCTGTGAACAGAGTATAGTTGCGAGGAATTTGGAGAGGTCATATGCGTTCTCAGAAGGTTTTTCAAAAAAAGTTTGAGGAATTTGACCAGATGAGCCTTTTGAAGAATTTCACTAAGCGTTCTTTGTCTTAGGTTCCAGAGTTGTATAGATCGAAGATGCACACAATTGAGGAATCTTGAAGAAAAATGATGCTTAGAGCAACGAATCAAGAACAGATGACTTGTGAGGTGTTTAGTGTGTAAGGATTTGAAGAAAACACCTTTGAAGATTTTGTTGAAAACATTCGAATCAAGGAGGGCAATAAAAGTAACTTTTAATTACCCTGAACGAAGAACACGACGAACTGTGAGATGGAGAGGTGAAGTTCATCAGTGCAGATCTTCCACGCCCTAACTCGGCTGAGGAAGACGGCTACGGCGGCGGCGGAGTGAAGATTTCCGCGGTCGGCGCGAGTACGACGACGACGAGGTCGAGGCAATGAAGCTCTTCCTCACCGGCGACGATGGAGTAGCGACGGCGCTAGGGTTTGAGAAGCTCGAGCGGGAGAGAGCGGTCGAGCGGAGTAAAGGAAGTGAGGAAGGGGTGAGGGGGTATTTATAGTCGCAGTGAAAAACTGATCGCCCGAAGATTTAGGAAGAACGTGCCCCTGACCCTTCATATTTGAATGACATGTGTCACCCACGTACTGAGAAGTGGAGATCGTGTTAGATCGTGGGTGAATAGAAAAGTATATTGTGGGTCCACCGTATATGTGGAAACTTATTTTGCAGAGCCGGACACTACTCTTGGTGTTTACAAACTTTTATGAAGAAATTGGAGGAGGAACCCACCTTGCAATGCCGAAGACAATCTGCACGCCGGACTCGTTGTCATTGAAGCCTGGTTCAGGGGCTACTGAGGGAGTCCTGGATTAGGGGGTGTCTGGGTAGCCGGACTATACCTTCAGCCGGACTCATGGACTATGAAGATACAAGATTGAGGACTTCGTCCCGTGTCCGGATGGGACTTTCCTTGGCGTGGAAGGCAAGCTTGGCGATGCGGATATTCAGATCTCCTACCATTGTAACCGACTTTGTGGGGAAAACTCAAATTGAAGATTTTCAACTTTTGTGCTGGCGTGATCCACCGTATAAGAATGATGATTTTAGACACTGCGTAAAATTGTCGTAGGGTTCTGAGAATCAAATTCTTCATTAATTTCTTCACACTTAGAGTGTTATTCTTTATTGATTGAAGAAAAACGTTTCTTCATGTGTTGCACATCTAAGTCATCAATTTTGCATAAGTGTTAGGATGAGTGTCCTTTTCAAAGAACATTCGAAGACTCTAAGATATTTAGCTCACACTGCAACTTGCTAAATCTCTTCTCATCTAAGGGCTTTGTGAAGATATCGGCTAGTTGTTCTTCAGTATTCACATGCTCAATAGAAATGTCGCCCTTCAACACATGATCACGAAGAAAATGATGACGAATCTGAATGTGCTTTGTCTTCGAGTGCTGAACTGGGTTGTGAGCAATCTTGATGGCACTCTCATTGTCACATAGGAGAGGCACATTCTTCACGTTGACGCGATAGTCCTTGAGAGTTTGCTTCATCCATAGCAGTTGAGCACAGCAAGAACCAGCAGCAATGTACTCAGTTTCAGCAGTAGACAGTGATACACAGTTCTATTTCTTTGAGGACCAACAGACCAAAGATCGTCCGAGGAAATGACATGTACCAGATGTTGACTTGCGGGCCACACAATCACCAGCATAGTCAGAGTCAGAATATCCAATGAGATCAAAAGCTGAGCCCTTGGGGTACCATAATCCTAGTGTTGGTGTGTGAGCTAGATATCAAAGAATATGCTTCACAGCCTTATGGTGTGATTCCTTCGGTGAAGCTTGAAATCGGGCACACATGCAAACACTAAGCATTATATCTGGCCTAGATGCACATAAGTACAATAGAGAACCAATCATGGAGCGGTATAGCTTATGATCGAAGTCAATACCATTTTCATCAGTGCACAGATGGCCATTTGTGGGCATAGGAATTTTGACGCCTTTGCAATCTTGCATGCCGAATTTCCTCAGTACATCCTTGAGGTATTTCTCCTGAGATATGAATATACCATTGCGCTGTTGACGAATTTGAAGACCTAAGAAGAATTTCAACTCTCCCATCATAGACATTTGATATTCTTCACTCATCATATAGGCAAATTCATCACTATAACGTTTGTCAGTACAGCCAAAGATAATATCATCAACATATATTTGGCACACAAACAGTTCTCCATCATAAGATTTAGTAAAGAGAGTAGGGTCGATTGAACCGGGTGTCAAGCCATTCTTCATGAGGAATTCCTTCAAGGTATCATACCACGCCCGAGGGGCCTGCTTGAGGCCATAGAGGGCCTTATTGAGTCTGAAGACTTTGTCAGGATTCTTTGGATCTTCAAAACATGGGGGTTGAGCAACATATACTTCTTCCTGAAGCTTACCATTGAGGAATGCACTTTTCACATCCATTTGATATAAAGTGATATCATGATGGTTAGCATAAGCAAGTAATATGCGAATAGCCTCAAGTCTAGCAACAGGTGCAAAATTTTCATCGAAAACAATTCCTTCAACCTGTGTGTAGCCTTGAGCTAAAAGTCCTGCCTTATTCCTCACCACAAGGCCATTTTCATCTTGCTTGTTGCGGTAGATCCATTTTGTGCCACTGATATTGTGCTTGCGAGGATCTGGACGTTTGACCAGTTCCCAGACGTTGTTGAGCTCGAATTGATGTAATTATTCTTGCATGGCCTGAATCCATTCAGGCTCCAGAAATGCTTCATCTACCTTAGTGGGCTCTGTGATAGAGACAAAAGCATAGTGCCCACAAAAGTTAGATAAATGTGAACGCTTTGAGCGGGTGAGAGGACCTGGTGCTTTGATGTCATCGATGATCTTATCCACTTGCACTTCTTTAGCAACGCGAGGATGAGTCGGTTGTCGTTGAGGAATTTGATCAGCATTTTCCACAGGTGCATCAGCTCGACATTCTTCACATTCTGGAATGAATTCTTCAGCAGATTCTTCAGTAGGAATAACATCCTTAGTGGCCTTGAACTTGATAGAATCCTCAGGTGCTGCTCCATCTATCAAGGAAGGCAGGTGCTCTCTTTGCGAGCCATTAGTTTCATTGAACCGCACATCTACAGTTTCAACAACCTTGTGAAGAACGTTGTTGAAGACTCTGTAGGTGTGCGAGTCCTTTCCGTAATCAAGCATAAAACCTTCATGTGCTTTCGGTGCAAATTTTGAGTTGTGATGAGGATCTCTAATCCAGCATTTAGCACCGAAGACTTTGAAATAACTCACATTGGGTTTCTTGTCAGTGAGGAGTTCATAGGCAGCCTTCTTGAAGAACTTGTGAAGATATACTCTGTTGATGATGTGGCACGCAGTATCAATTGCATCAATCCAAAAACGACGAGGCGTTTTGTATTCATCAAGCATAGCGCGAGCCATCTCACCAACAGTCCTGTTCTTGTGCTCCACGATGCCATTCTGTTGAGGAGTATAAGGAGCATATAACTCATGAGTAATACCAAGTTCATCAAGATAGTCATCGAGACCAGAATTCTTGAACTCGGTGCATTGTCACTTCTGATGTGCTTGATCTTCACACCAAAGTTGGTTGAAGCCCTCGAGGAAAATCGTTTGAAGACTTCATGCACTTCATGTTTGTAAGTAACAAGGTGTACCCATGTGTAAGGAGTGTAATCATCAACAATAACAAAGCCATATTGAGATGCTTCATTTGAAACGGCAGAATAATGATTAGGATCGAAGAGATCCATGTGAAGCAATTCAAATGGACGAGTAGTGGTGATGATAGTCTTTGCTGGATGCTTGGCCTTGGTAATTTTTCCAGCTTCACAGGCTCCGCATAAGTGATACTTGAGGAATTTGACATTCTCAATGCCAATGACATGCTTCTTCTTTGCAAGCGTGTGCAAATCCCTCATGTCTGCATGACCAAGTCGTCGATGCCATAGCCAGCCTTCTGAAGCTTTTGCAAGTAGGCACACGGCTGTTTGAGGTCCTGTAGAGAAATCAACAATATACAAGTCTCCTCTCCTAAAGCCTTCGAAGACTTTGGAATTGTCAGCTTCCATAACCACAACACAACGATACTTGCCAAAGACAACAACATATCAAGATCACAAAGCATTGAGACAGACATAAGGTTGTATCCTAAGGACTTAACAAGCATGACCTTGTCCATGTGTCAATCCTTTGTGATAGCAACCTTACCTAGACCCAATACCTGACTTTTTCCTTTGTCAGCGAAGATGATATGCTTCAGATGCGATGGTGATAAGGGAGCATCCATCAATAGATTCTTGTCACCAGTCATGTGATTTATACATCCACTGTCGAGGACCCACTCAGTGGATTTGGGTTGATCATCCTGCAGATGAATTAGTGCAGCTTACGAACTTCATATACTTCATCAGTGAAGAATATGATATCAAATTCATCAGATGAATTTCATCAAGCAGTAAGACAAATAAAGCAGTATGAGGACGTGAGAAATGAAGATTCGTTTCTTCATGATTAGCATGCATCCTTTCAGGCATTTTTGTCAGGTCCCCAGCAAATTCTTCAGACGTTAAAGCGCGTCTAGAGACCTGACCCTGCAGAAGAAATTAGTTCTTTTTCTTCACCACCCACATCTGAAGGGGTGGCAAAGTCATCACTCTGCGAGCTCCATATGAGAAAGGTGGCATAGACGCCAAACCATTTCGTTTCACATAAGAGGAGCTAGGGTAAGCATATGAATAAGCAGAGAAATTCTTCGAGGACTTATGAACATAATGATTAGAAGAATAATGCTCATATTCATAGCCCTTGGCTCTTCCCTGCGAAACAGAGTTGTTAGCACGATGATGTTCATATGAGGACTTTGATCCTTTTGAGGAATTTGATCCACGTGAGGAATTTGGTCCGTACAAGGACTTGGATCCATATGAAGAATTTGGTCCATATGAAGAATTTGATCTGGGGTTCCTTTTCTTCACAGGTGGTGTCATGAGGACATTCACCTGAAGACTTTCAAGGCACCTTTTGGGAACCCAGATTTTCTTCATAGAAGAACCGTTCCTGCAATTAGTGCCAACATATCTAGCAAATACTTCACCATTCTGATTTTTGAGCAGATTATAGTCGGAGTCAAATGACACATCAGAAGAATGAGAAGATTCACATGTATATCCAGATAAATTAGATGGATCAACTGGAGGTCCCTTTGCAGCAACCCATGAGATTTTGGGGTACTGCTTAGGCTTCCAATATGTACCATCAGCATTGAGTTTCTTCTCAAAGGCAACACCCTCTTTCCTAGGGTTCCTGTTGAGGATCTGCTTTTTAAGCACATCACAAAGAGTCTGATGCCCTTTGAGGCTTTTGTACATGCCTGTCATGTACAATTCATTCAGCCCTGCATCATCAGTGATACTAGCAATGTCCTCAGATGAGGAATTAGTGATAGCAGAGGCAGGTGAAGAATTTGTAACATTAGAAGCATTTGAACATTCAGGTGAAGAATTAGCAGATTCACGTTCAATGCATTTCAAACATGGAGGAACAAATTCTTCCTCAGCATCGCTGATTTGTTGAGCAAGTAATTAATCACGCTCCTTCCAAAGATCTTCATAACTCACCGTTAGCTTCTCAAGATCTTGCTTTCTTTGAAGAAATTCATAAGGAAGCTTCTCATGATCAGATCAGAGTGTGTTATGATGGCCTTGAAGGTTGTCAAACCTGGTCTGAAGTCTCTGAAGATTTTCAGTCAAGGTTTTAGTGCGATCCATTTCTTCACCCAACATATCATCACTTTTGTCTAGCATGTTTTGAACCTTTTCAAAAGCCCTTTGTTGTTTTACAGCAATTTTAGCAAGTTTAGAGTAGCTGGGCTTAAGCTTTTCTTCAGATTCATCTTCACTAGACTCAGAGGAGGTATATTTAAGTACCTTGGCACCCTTTGCCATGAAGCAATACGTGGGAGCGTAGTCATCATTGCCTTCATCAGTGTCGGTGTCAAAACCGGCGGATCTCGGGTAGGGGGTCCCAAACTGTGCGTCTAGGCGGATGGTAACAGGAGACAAGGGACACGATGTTTTACCCAGGTTCGGGCCCTCTTGATGGAGGTAAAACCCTACGTCCTGCTTGATTAATATTGATGATATGGGTAGTACAAGAGTAGATCTACCACGAGATCAAGGAGGCTAAACCCTAGAAGCTAGCCTATGGTATGATTGTTGTATGTTGAAGTTGTCCTAATGACTAAAACCCTCCGGTTTATATAGACACCGGAGAGGGTTAGGGTTACACAAAGTCGGTTACAATGGTAGGAGATCTGAATATCCGCATCGCCAAGCTTGCCTTCCACGCCAAGGAAAGTCCCATCCGGACACGGGACGAAGTCCTCAATCTTGTATCTTCATAGTCCATGAGTCCGGCTGAAGGTATAGTCCGGCTACCCAGACACCCCCTAATCCAGGACTCCCTCAGTAGCCCCTGAACCAGGCTTCAATGACAAGGAGTCCGGCGTGCAGATTGTCTTCGGCATTGCAAGGTGGGTTCCTCCTCCAATTTCTTCATAAAAGTTTGTAAACACCAAGAGTAGTGTCCGGCTCTGCAAAATAAGTTTCCACATATTGCCATAGAGAGAATAATATTAACACAAATCTAATCTGCTGACGTATTTAGCGTGACATCACACTACGGCCAAGCCTTTATTCGAATCGTTTTTACTTCCCCACCTCAGCGTGTTTTGCGAGGCGGTTTCCTTGGCACGTCTTGTCAAAGCAGAGATCGTGTCCCCTTTATTTACGGGATTCTCATCAATACGGACGTGGGTAACCCAACCGCGTCATTTATCACGACGCTTGGGAGATAAGCGAGTTTTACCAGGCTGGTGGGGACGCATAGCCGCATCCGCCCATATAAGGGGATGAGGATCCACCTTTTTACCTATGCCTTGTTCCTCCTCTGCCTATCCATCTCCTGCGCACCCAAGCTCCAACGCCCAAGTCCGCACTTCCCACCTCAACCTTCTCCAGCAATGTCTAGAGTGGGAGGCAAGTGGATGGTCTCCTCCATCACGGAGGGCCATATCAAAAAGCTGAGGAAGGCCGGATACTTGTCTGACGACATCGCGCACCGGCTTCCCGAAAAGGGGCAGCTCCTCCCCACCCCAAGGCCCCATGAGAGGGTAGTATTCCTTCCCCATTTCCTCCGCGGACTGGGTTTTCCTCTCCACCCATTTGTCCGGGGGCTCATGTTCTACTACGGCCTGGATTTCGATGATCTGGCCCCGAACTTCGTCCTTAACATCTCGGCGTTTATCGTCGTGTGTGAGGCCTTCCTCTGCATCCGCCCCCATTTCGGTCTTTGGCTTAAGACTTTCAATGTCAAGCCGTAGGTTGTGCGCGGCAACCAGGCGGAATGCGGAGGTGCCATGGCGGGCAAAATAGCCAACGTCCTATGGCTCGAGGGCTCCTTTGTGGAGACCCTGACGGGGTGGCAATCAGGGTGGTTTTACATCACCGAGCCGCGCGATCCAAAGTGGATCGCAGCCCCTGAGTTCCGATCCGGACCCCCTACGCGGCTCACGTCCTGGAAGGAGACGGGCCTGTCGTGGGGCGACGAAGAAGAGGTGACCGGACTGCAAAAATGCCTCCAGACCCTGGTGAACAAGCAGCTCAAGCTTGTCAATGTAGTCTAGGTTATGCTCGTCCGCGGGATCCTCCTGTGTCAACAACGGGATTTCAATTTGTGGGAGTTCGACCTGGCGCAGCACCCAATCCTTAGCAGACTTTTCGACACAACGTATGAAGAAGTCTGGAAGGTGCTAACCAAAGGCGCCGAGGCTCCTGCATCCGCCTCCGAGGACCGCGGATTCAGCTCGCAGCGTCACGCTGGCGAAGTAAGCTATTTTCACCTTTTACAGGATGTTGGTTTTCCATAGTTTGGCTCTGTGCGGGATCTAAACCCCCTCACCTTTAACAGGCTTGGAGGGTGAATTCCGGACGGATGAACTGTTGGGCTCCTTTGCCCGAAGACCCAGCCGATGCTCGTTTATCAAAGCTGCTGGTTCCGGCACCTTATGTGGTGCCGGAGAAGAAGGCCAAGAAGAAGGCCACAGGGACTCGAAAGAGTGCCCGGCGCCAGGAGGTGTCGAACTCTTTATCCGATGAATCCGAGACGCGCTCCTCCCGTGAAAACGAGGAGGAGGAAGAAGAAACCTCTCCCCCTCCAACGGGGGGAGGAAAGAAGAGGAAGGCCGCCCCAACAGGGGTCCAAGAGGCGCCACAAGGCGACTTCCCGGACTCCAGGAGCAAAGGGGACAAGACCCCCAGGGCTCCAAGTCCGGCTTTGAGCCGGACACCGCGCCGAAATCTTCAACGGTTCCGGACTGCAGTAGGCGAACTCCTTCCAAGAGGAGCAAGCCTTTTGAGCCGGTGGCCTCCATCCAACCGGAGGTGCCGGACAATCTGCTGGAGGTGCTTAACGGCACCTCCATCAACGAGGAGCACCGTACTATTATGAGTACGGTGATCCAGAAGGTTCAGTCCGCCAAGAGCGGATTGACTGAAGCTTGTGCCGGCCTTTTAACAGGCTTCGAGGTAAGTAAAAATATGTAAAAATATTACCACATAGACAGTAGCCCCTGATGCTCTGTTTGGCGTTCGGAAAGAAAAGCCGAATAGAGGATCAAATAAATTTCGCAAGAGTCTAACAAAAAAGAGTCAATATGCGTGTGCAGGCTTCGCTGCTTGCAACCGCCGCACTGACTGCGGACGTAGGCACCCTGAAACAGGGTCTCGAGCGGTCCGAGCAAGATCTCGGCCTTGCCAGGCGGCAGCTCGAGGAGAAAGAAGGTAAGAGATACCTTATAGAAAATATATAAAAAAGAAGCAATTGCAAAAAATGACAGGATTATGCTGCTTATTGCAGGGGCCACAACTAAGGTGGCGACCCTCAAGCAGGCGCTATCCGAGGCCGAGAAGAGAGCGGCCTCAGAGCGCACTGAGCGGGGGAAATTTGAGGCGCAGGTCGGCGAGGCGCAGCAAGAGCTTCAGGCTCTCATGAAAAAGCATGGGAGTTTGGACCTTGACTCGAAGACGCGAGCGTCCGTGCTCGCCGCGGCCATCGAGACTGCCAAGTCTGCCGAGGCCGCAACCTAGAAGGCCCTCCAGGAATTGGATGTGGTGAAAAAGATAGCGGCGGGTAAGGCATTCTTTTTGCAAAGCAAACATACAAAAGTAAGCTACTTGTTACTTACCCAAATCCGGAGTTCTCTAGGGGCGTTCGCAGATCTTCCCCGTAGCGTATATGATGCCGCCTCATTCTACCGAGCCGGGGAGGGAAGTTCGATGGAGAAGGTGTTCTGGTCTCAGTATGCTGAGGCCGGACACCCTGTGCCCTTGAGCGACCAGCTGAAGCAGCTGGTCGAGCTCCACAAGGCGGCCGAACAGGCCATGAAGGGCTTCATAGTTCGGCGTGGCCTGGAGAGGCCCTGCCTGGGAGCTACTTCGTACTGGTGCAGCGGCTGGTGGAGGCCTGTCCAAGGCTCGAGGTCATCAAGCGCTCTGTCTGCATCGAAGGTGCCCGGAGGGCCCTTGCCCGCGCTAAGGTGCACTGGGGAAAGCTGGACGGCGAGAAGCTTGTGAAGGATGGGCCTCCGCCGGGGAAAGAGCATCGCAAACCCGAGAACTATTATAAGGACGTTCTGAAGGGTGCCCGCCTTATGGCGGATGAATGTACCAAGGATGTAATTTTTGAGTGAACTCGCTCGTATTATCCTGTGCGCTGAAAACTTGTTCATTTGCGCTAAGCAATGCTTGTTGAATTTAAAATATTACTTTTTGTGCGGCCGTTTATCAAAAAATTGAGAAATGGCCAGTCGTCAGCTTGTGCCCCCATGCCACTAGTGTTGGGGTGTTCGGGATAAACCTGAGCGCTCTTTTTCCCATGTTTGGGTCCTTTGAGGGAGGCACTCAGCACAACGAACAAGGCAATCGGACTATAATGCTTGAACACTCTCACTTAGCCATAGAACTCTATAATTTTAAATTTCGGCGAAGCCCCTAGTATTCGGAAGACCGAGTTCGGGGCGCTATCCACGCCTTGGCCGGACAAATCCGGTTCCTCGCTCTAAGCGGCATAAGTCTTTAAGGACCCGAAAAACCTCTCGAACAGCGACCGGTCTCTCGCCTTATCATGACAGTCAATTTTAGCTTTCTCTACTGAGGTGCTCAGCCCAGCTCAACTGGGGCACAATCACAGTAGTTCTCCTAGTGCTACCTTAGCCGATATAGCGGAACGTAAGGCACTAAAACATAGGAGCCGGGCAAACCCAACTATTGACCCAAATCATGATTCGGAGCCGATGCATATAATGCTATAAGTTCGGGGTGCCGCACTTGTGAAAGTGTTCGGACTTCTCACACCATATTAAGGGGTACTGGAGCCCCTGGCCTATTTGCCGTACCACAGTGTACGGATGCAGCATGTTGTTACTTAAACATATATATAAGAAGAGAGTAATGCAAAAGATAGACAAAAAGCTATGCATTGTTTATAAGAAGGCTGCTATCCAAGCAGAACGATACAAATATTGCGATAAGCAAAATAAATTGGACTATATAACATGTCCTGTCCAGGGGCAGGCCGCGGAATTGTATTTAAAATAGGTATACTGCTCGTAATAGAGACTGAGGGAGTCCTGGATTAGGGGATGTTCGGATAGCCGAACTATACCTTCAGCCGGACTCCAGGACCATGAAGATACAAGATTGAAGACTTCGTCCCGTGTCCGGAAGGGATTTTCCTTAGCATGGAAGGAGAGCTAGGCGATGCGGATATTCAAGATCTCCTACCATTGTAACCGACTTTGTGTAACCCTAACCCTATCCGGTGTCTATATAAACCGGAGGGTTCTAGTCCGTAGGATAACTCCATCGTACAACAATCATACCATAGGCTAGCTTCTAGGGTTTAGCCTCCTTGATCTCGTGGTAGATCTACTCTTGTACTACCCATATCATCAATATTAATCAAGCAGGAGTAGGGTTTTACCTCCATCGAGAGGGCCCGAACCTGGGTAAAAAACATCGTGTCCCTTGTCTCCTGTTACCATCCGGCCTTGACGCACAGTTCGGGGCCCCCTACCCGAGATCCGCCAGTTTTGACACCGACATTGGTGCTTTCATTAAGAGTTCCTCTGTGTCATCGCTTTTGGGCTCGATGGCTCCTTCGATCATCAACAACGATACGGTCCAGGGTGAGACTTTTCTCCCCGGACAGATCTTCGTCTTCGGCGGCTTCGCACTGCGGGCCAATTCGCTTGGCCATCTGGAGCAGATCGAAAGCTACGCCCCTGGCCATCAGGTCAGGTTTGGAAGCCTAAACTACACGGCAGACATCCGCGGAGATTTGATCTTCGACGGATTCGAGCCACAGCCTAGCGTGCCGCACTGTCTCACGGGGCATGATCTAGCTCTGCCGCCGGACAGTACCCTGGAGGACGCAAGCGCACCGGCTCTGACCCTCAATTCGGAGCCAGTTGCGCCGATCGAGGATGATCGGTTAGACGTCACCTCGGGGGCTGCGATCTCAAAGGCGATCGAGCCGGATGCCAGCCCCGCACTCTGCAGGACCCGTGACTCTGAGGATTCGGACTCCTTTCCGGACTTCGAACCCCCCGCGCCCCTGTCGATCGAATCCGATTGGACGCCGATCATGGAGTTCACCGCCACGGACATCTTTCAGCACTCGCCTTTTGGCGACATCCTGAATTCCCTCAAGTCTCTCTCTTTATCGGGAGAGCCCTGGTCGAACTACGGTCAGCAAGGCTGGGATACGAACGATGAAGAAATTCAAAGCCCACCCACCACCCACTTTGTAGCCGCTGTCGACGATTTAACCGACATGCTTGACTTCGACTCCGAAGACATCGACGGTATGGACGACGATGCAGGAGACGAACATGAACCAGCAACTGTAGGGCGCTGGAAGGCCACCTCGTCATATGATATATATATATATATGGTGGATACTCCAAAAGATGGAGATGGCGACGGAACAGCGGAGGATGACACCTCCAAGAAACAGCCAAAGCGCCGGCGCCGGCGGCGCCGCTCTAAATCCCGCCAAAGCAAAAACGGTGATTCCAGCACGGGAGATAATACTACCCCGGATAGCGCCGAAGAACACCACCTCCAGAAAGATTCGGCACAGGAAGATGGAGAAGCCAGCCCTCATGAAAGAGCGGCAGACCAAGAGGTTGAGGATGATAACTACATGCCTCCCTCCGAAGACGAGTCAAGCCTCGACGACGACGAATTCGTCGTGCCATCAGACCCCACCAAACAAGAGTGTTTCAAACGCAGGCTTTTAGCCACGGCAAACAGCTTCAAGAAAAAGCAGCAACAGCTTAGAGCTGATCAAGATCTGCTAGCTGACAGATGGACTAAAGTCCTTGCGGCTGACGAGTATGAACTCGAACGCCCCTCCAAGCACTACCCAAAGCGCAGGCCGCTACCCCGATCAGAGGAGGAAGCACCCACATCACCAGCGCACGACATGGCCGACCAGCCACCACACGGCCGCGATAGAGAGGCCTCTCGACCCTCCACTCAAGCCATGCCCCGATGCCGTTCAACTAAGGCACGGGAAAATGCGCCAGACCTGCGAGATGTACTGGAGGATATGGCAAGACAAATAAGATCGATCTACGGATCGCGCAGGCGCCCTACGGCACGTGACGGAGATATTCGTTCCGAATACAACAAATCCGGCTGAACAAGGATGAACCATCTTCAGCTCATGCTCAAGCACAAAAGGAGAAGGCAAGGAAGGAGAAAGCTGCCAAGATGCCAACTCAAGAGGAGGCATCTGAGTATTTCTTGAGAACCAAGCAAGAGCAGCTTAGTTACTTGATTGCATCCACCCTGAGGATAGAGAAAGGTCTGGCCACCCTCAATCAGAATCAGGAGAGCTTAGACAGGATCGTAGAACAAAAGTTCTATGACTTGGATGTCAAAGTAACAGAGATTCAGTCTGCAGTGGAGCAACTTCAAGATGACATGCAGGAGAGGAAATTGAAGACTACCACTGATGCATTTGCCAGAGTGCCACGAGCTCACAGGTCGACAGCAGTGCCAGTTCCTGACACCAGAGCCACCACCTCAGCTCCAGCCACAGCACCAGCCCAACCAGCTCGAGCATCTACTTCAGCTCCAGCTCCAACCACGTCTACAGAAGCCTTCGTCCTTGGAGTGATCCAGACTCCACCACCACCAGAAGATCAAGCCTGAGTGACGATCTAGCACTATGCATTTTCTAGGAACTTTTTGGTAACTTGTTGCCAAAGGGGGAGAAAAATGTATAGATCATAGGCTTCGAGAGAGAGTGTTGCTTTTATTCTCTCTTGCTTTATTTGGTGGTTTTTCAAACTTTGTTTGCTTTTGGTCGAGATACTTTGTTATGCTTGTGAGACATTGATGATCATGTGGTTGATCATAAGCTACACTTATGCTTGCTTGATATATCTTATCTATCTTATGTGATCATTCACTTTTCTTGGTGATGAGTGCATGTATTTCATTCTTATCATTTTGAGCGCTCCACCAAGATGTATGTGACATGGAAGAGTAACCCATGATTCTAACTCTTTGTGCATTTGCAGTCCAAAGCAAATTTTAAATATGCACAAATTTAGGGGGAGCTCTTACTTATCACATACTTCTCAAAGCGACGTTATAATTCATTCTTATTATCATTTGTCGAAGCTTTGATCTATATGTTGTCATCAATTACCAAAAAGGGGGAGATTGAAAGTGCAACTATCCCTAGGTGGTTTTGGTAATTCATAACAACATATAGCTCATTGAGCTAATGCTATTCCAAGACAATTATTTCAGGAAAGCTCAATGATTGGCATGGCATGGATGGTGAAAGTGGAACCCTCAAAATGCTAAGGACAAAGGATTGGCTCAAGCTCAAAAGCTCAAGACTCTTCATTTTACTTTAGTGATCCAAGATCACATTGAGTCCATAGGAAAAGCCAATACTATCAAGGAGGGATGAGGTGTTGCTTAATGAGCCCTTTGCTTCATGTGCTTAATGATATGCACCAAAATCCTCAGCTACTTTCCCATATCCACAAATGACCTAAACCCTAAGCCAAACTCGGACCTACCGATTCTTTCAACCCGGCGCCACCGAGTTTCACTTGTCATAGCCACTGCCAAACCCTAAGCAAATCGGTTCTACCGATAGGGATCCCGGTCTCACCGAGATGGGATTGCAATTTCTCTGTTTCCTTTTCGTAACTTTTCGGTCTCACCGAAAGAGCGGATCGGTCCCACCGAGATTGCAATGTAAACTCTCTGTTTCCCCTTTGTAACTTTTCGGTCTCACCGAAAGAGAAAATCGGTCCCACCGAGTTTACCTGACCAACTCTCTGGTTAGCTAATTACCAAATCGGTCTCACCGAGTTTGTGTAATCGGTCTCACCGAGATTACGTTATGCCCTAACCCTAACCATATCGGTCCTACCGAGTTGCATGTCAGTCCCACCGAAAATCTCTAACGGTCACTAGGTTTACTATTTCGGTCCGGCCGAGTTTGTTGATTCGGTCCCACCGAGATTGGTAAATTGTGTGTAACGGTTGGATTTTGTGTGGAGGCTATAAATACCCCTCCACCTCCTCTTCATTCGGGGAGAGAGCCATCAGAACACATCTACACTTCCAACTCATATGTTCTGGGAGAGAACCACCTACTCATGTGTTGAGGCCAAGATATTCCATTCCTACCATATGAATCTTGATCTCTAGCCTTCCCCAAGTTGCTTTCCACTCAAATCTTCTTTCCACCAAATCCAAATCCTGAGAGAGAGAGAGAGAGAGAGAGAGTTGAGTGTTGGGGAGACTATCATTTGAAGCACAAGAGCAAGGAGTTCATCATCAACACACCATTTGTTACTTCTTGGAGAGTGGTGTCTCCTAGATTGGCTAGGTGTCACTTGGGAGCCTCCGACAAGATTGTGGAGTTGAACCAAGAAGTTTGTAAGGGAAAGGAGATCGCCTACTTCGTGAAGATCTACCGCTAGTGAGGCAAGTCCTTCGTGGGCGATGGCCATGGTGGGATAGACAAGGTTGCTTCTTCGTGGACCCTTCGTGGGTGGAGCCCTCCGTGGACTCGCGCAACCGTTACCCTTCGTGGGTTGAAGTCTCCATCAACGTGGATGTAGGATAGCACCACCTATCTGAACCACGGGAAAAACATCCTTGTCTCCAATTGCGTTTGAATTCTCTAAACCCTTCCCTTTACATTCTTGCAAGTTGCATGCTTTACATTCCGCTGCCTTTATACTCTTTGCATGCTTGCTTGAATTGTGTGATGATTGCTTGACTTGTCCTAAAGTAGCTAAAATCTGCCAAGAACTAAAATTCGGAAAAGGTTAAGTTTTTATTTGGTCAAGTAGTCTAATCACCCCCCTCTAAACATACTTCCGATCCTATAGCCGTCCTCTCAGACCTAGCGCCCGCGCGGGATGGCCTCCGTCCCCAAGCTCACTGTCGTAGTGTGTGCGGAGGACGACGACCACGAGCGAAGCCACTTCCCGCCAACCCTCAGGTATGCTACCTCCTTTCGAACCATAACCTTGTTCTATTGCCCCATCTGCCACATCGTTGCATGTGGATCTTTTTCCACTCCACCATCTTCCCAATTTGCTATCCTCTGCTCTGCTGGCCACGCAGACGAAAACCATAATTTGCACTATTAAAGGAAACCCTACTTCATGCAGACTAATCCATGTCTGGGTTGAATAAGGAAAGGAAGGGAGACTGTACTATCCAAGAGAGTAGGCATCGAACCCGCATCTAGGTTGAAAAGGGGAAAATCAGTAGCTAAGGAACGAGTCTCGTGTCTCTTGGTTGAAGAAGGGTAGAAAGGCATGACAACGCAATAGAGAATGACTAGGTCGATCGGTTTGTTGTCCTCGCATAGGAAAAAGGTGGCTAAAGAGAACAAACATGGGACGTAATCCACATATGCTTCCTGGATATTTGTTGCTCTGGGCAACCATACCTCCCTCACCACTCTGCGTCCGTGGAGGTACATCGTACTGGTGCGCCCACTGTCCGAATGGCCCATGCTCTTATTGCCACTTTTTTTGCTATTAGTACAAGGCCAGCAGTCAAGTAAAGCAATGCTACTGCTACAGTGATGCCACATTTAACTAATGCCGCTCTCAGTCTAATGCCACCGATAAATTTAAGCAATGCCATTTAATGTCACTGGATTATTTCTGGGTTAGTTGTTGATTGTGGATGTATTAAAGATTTTTCAGCTAAGGCATTCTAATGTTGTTGCACAGCTAGTATACCAACGATGAAACTTGTTACTACCTTCAGATTTTTGCATTGTTAATGCTTATAGATTACATACCTCACTTTCATGAGATAAGTAAATTTTTTTTGTACAGTGTCACCAAAATGCCAAGGCGCTGATGTCATTTTATTTTGGTTAAACTGCACAGACAATTATGAAGACAAGAGGAAAGGTCAAGAGTGGGCACCTCCTTCTCCGGCTGTTCTCTTGAGGAGGTTTGTATGTTTGTCTCTAATGCCTGTCGACTACATACCTGACATCATGATGTAATGTTAAGTCATTTCCTTTTGTACAGTGTCACTGAATTGTCAAGGCGGTGATGGCATTTTATTTTAGTACAACTGCACAAAATTTTCTTAAAAGAAGAGGAAAGGTCAGGAATGGCTCACTTTTCCAGAAAAAACTATGTATGCCTTCCTGACATCAGCCGCTGTTGCTTTATTTATTCCTTCAAACAGGTGGTTAGAAACAGTCTTGCTACCTTTTCCCATTAAGAAATTGGAATGCTTATATTTGTGAGTCTATGCTTCAACTAGTGCCACTTTTAGAGTAATCACACTTTCAATATCTATGCAAACAGGGATGCTCGATTTTAGTGGAACTGCACGAAAAGTCCAACTGGTTCAACATTAGGAGCATGTTTTTTTCCAAACCTTTATATCCAATTGGTGGCACTATGAGCTGTTCATTACGAAGGTACATGGTTTGCTACTATCTTGCTACTCTTTTTGTACTGTCATTAGATAGTAATACTAGTGGTTTGCATGTGAATTTATTGGCAGGGTGGACCTACATTGGAGGTGCAGGACAGGATTCAATGATTGGATGCTCAATTTCGGTTGTATCGATTTCACCTCTTCCATCACTGCGAACATGGATATCCTTGGTCTGATGAAGAATAGGCGCTATATTTCTGCTCTGAACTAGCAAATCAATTCAGTATGAAATTGTCCAAGGCAAAACTTAACTGTATCAGATTATCCACTGCAGAACATGACAGATGCTAAGCGGAAGAGACATGTTTAAACCAAAAATACAAGGTGTGGTATATGTTTACTAGCTGCTTGATATTTGTGCAGACAGAGATGTCTGCCCGTTGCTATTTGGCAAACAAACAAAGTGTCTACAATTTTGGTTGAACTGCACAAGAGAATAGTATAGTCACTGCATGCAGTGCCATTTGAAAATAGACACAGAAAGATTGGATAGTCACTTCATGGACTGCAGAAAAGTAGTATTGTACTATTTATTGGCCAACACTAGATGCTTCATTGCTTTGGTCTGATTATACAATGGGCATCATTTTGCCTAAGTTAAAGTTTGTATTCCGAAAATAGTCTCGTGGTGTGATCGAGAGAAGACCAAATCATATTGCAGTGGATGTTCCTCCATCATGTGTGTTCATTCTCATGGTTCCAGCTGTTGGTGAAACCACTTACATTTGCAAGAGGAATGGTAGACTTCACAAACAAATTTTTCTTTCAGTCTGTACTGAATGTTGGCCAAGAGAAGCATCCATGTTAATAGGAAGAACAGATGTTTTTTCTAGATCTTTGCTTTTGGAGCTACATATTTGTATATGATCTGTGAATCATTAAGATGCATTAACATGTTGATCTTATGTATGGGAATCGTACTAGTTAGTTTTAGTTGCGACGCAAGATCCGAAGTGGCTGATCTTTGCTTTTGGAGCTACATATTTGTATATGATCTATGAATCATTGAGATGCATTAACAGTTACTTATTTCTGTTCGCTCAGTGTTTACAAGTTATTGATCGCTCACTAGCTAGCCTACGAATGCGCTCCTGGCAGTTTTATTTGCGACGCAAGATGCGAAGTGGTAGTTTTTTGAATAAAAATGCCTACATCTGAAGAAACTGACAAGCTACACTATCGATCCTACATGGATAAAAATGCCTACCTCTGAAGAAACTAACAAGCTACACTATCGATCCTACACAGATAAATAGCGGATCACGCACGTACTACCTCCTTTCCGGTTTGCAGGGCTCAATTCAAGAAACGACCTACTTGATCCTACACGAATAAATAGCGAATCACGCACGTACTAGTACCTCCTTTCCGGTTTGCAGGGCTTAATTCAAACCTCTCACCAACCAAGGTACTCCCTCCGTCCGGGTTTATTAGTCCCGTGAGCAAAGCAGCAAGACCAAGGCATGGCAATAATTAACGGCATGCTGAATTTAAGCCTAATTAATTCCAGCGATTTAAGTGGCTGCATGCGTGCCCTCAGCTACGTCTCGTTGCATGCTACTTCGCGTACTGCCTGCGAGCGATTCTAAGTGCCTGCATGTAGCCGGCCGTAATTAAGGCAGCTAACTGATGCGAAAAAAGATACGCTTTAAATCCGTGGAATCATTATTGACAAGGAGGGAGATGATTCGAGTGCACTCGTTTGACCACCGTGCAGGCGTGCGACCCAGACGGGACAGGACTGCACCGTCATAATTTTAGTTTCTCTAGTTCTCCACGGCAAGCTGGCGCGCTAAGACATTATGCATTGAATTCCGATGACCGTCGCGCTACCTTCCGCCTATAAGTAATGTTTCTCGGCCTTCTCCGGTGCCACCGTGACCCAACTCGCCATATCCTCATAAGCCCCCACCGGCCCAACGTCGCTCGCCACGTCTGCCATGCCCCCACCCGTTCGCGGTAGGCGACGCCGGAGGCGGTCACTTCTGGAACTAGTGTTCGGGTTTTCACCGGAAGGCAGACGGAGGGAGGATGCATTCTATCTGTCTTTAGATCACAATGCGGAGATCGAGGAGTTGTTGGAGCGCGACCGCATGGCGGAGGAGCAGGAGTTGTTGGAGCGCGACCGCCTGGCGGAGGAGCAGCGTATCGCCGATTTTGCGCCGCCAGCGGGACATGGGGCATCAGCGCACCGACGCTCTGAGTCGCGAGCAGAGCGCCCGCAACTGGGCCGACTACATGGAGGCCGGCACCTGGCAAATAGCCCTGGAGGTTGTCGAGCATGCACGCGTTCGCGACGCCGATTTTTACTACCAGCTCGTCAAGTGGGTTTCCCGCTTGGAAGCCGAAACTTCAGCGGACCACGTCGGCATGGAAAGGGCCAACGCGCGCGAGCAACGTGCCCTATCGCACCTCTGGCAAGTCCAAGGCGAGGCGGAGGACGCCGGTGCTGGCGTTTAGCATGGACAGCAGATGGCGGCCGGCATCGTCTAGTTAGCTAAGAGTAAGTTAGTACTTGTACGCTACTAGAGTGTTAGTGGGAGTAGATAGTTAACTTGGCTTTGATGGCTCTCAACGTGGAAGTTCAGTACTCTATTTGTGTATCAGACCTGTTACTTTGCTCTGAATGTTGAACTTTCCATTTGAATGTATGGAATGGGCTGTTATTTTTTTAAATGGGTTGTATTTGTCCTCCACGGGTTTAGAGGCTGACTTGTGGGCCTAGCAAGTTGATGCGTACACAATCAGGAGATGATTGTACGTGGAGAGGATGATAGCAGGGACCCGCCAAGGTCATGGCAGTACGGAAGCAAGTGCCTCTTTATTTCAAGCCAATAAAAAAATGGCTCCT
Organism: Aegilops umbellulata; assembly: GCA_032464435.1. NCBI lineage: Eukaryota > Viridiplantae > Streptophyta > Magnoliopsida > Poales > Poaceae > Aegilops > Aegilops umbellulata. The sequence continues at coordinate 509,810,875 of CP136055.1, forward strand.
CCTAGTGGATTTCTGACATCTGGGTCCCATGCCATTGTCAATGTATTCAATAAACGAGAGAATTGCACAACGAGCGGCTGACACCAGGGACCCAGCAGCTCGCCCAGTTATTTTTGTTTTGGGTTAATTTGATAAATGCCACTCCAAATCTGGTGTATCCGAGAAATGCCACTGCAATTTCCAAACTTTGAAAAATGCCATTTCATGCCATTTCTAGTGGCATTTTTCGAAGTCTGGAGTGGCGTTATTCAAAGTTTACAAACTGCAGTGGCGTTTTTCAAAGTTTGCAAAAATTGCAGTGGCATTTTTCAAAGTTTGGAAATTGCAGTGGCATTTTTATGAATCGCCATAATTGGAGTGGCATTTATCTAATTTGTTTTTGAGAAGTAGGGTGTCAATTGGGCTGTGCGGGACACTCTGGCCTGTCTAGACAGCCTTTTCTTTTATGTTTACCATAGACCAGCCCAGTAGTTTTTTTCTTTCTAAAAATGGCTAACCCAGTTTTTTTGTGATTTGTCAAGTAAGTCGCTTTATCAGGCCCGTTGGGCTGCAAATCTTTCAAGACGAGGAGAGCTTCATTCGGCTGGCCGAGAAAATGGCCTATCAGTAATGAGAAATGGGTTGTACATTTTTAAAACACATCAAACCAGCAATTATTTTCAAATATCTTTTTTTTCATTTCGAGATTTTAAATTGCATTGATTTTTATGCGTGGACAATTTATTGGATTTTATATTGATATACATTTATTTTTAAAATCAGTCTGAATGTGACTCGAAATTTCGGGATTAAAAATAGTTCAGACCGCACCGACATATGCAAAAGTTCGTATAATTTTTTAACCATGGCCACAATATGGGCTGTAATGCTAACAAAAAGAATATGGGCTCCAAAAAACCCGTAAGAATTAGCAAATGGGTTGTAAATTATTTGAAATAATGGCAGATGGGCTGTATGCTATTTTCCACAGATTTGAGGCTTTCCACAGATGGCCTGTATATTGTTGGACGTCCATCCAACGGCCGTCGTGCTTCTTCAATCTCTGCTCTTCCTGCTCCAGCCGCTCAAACAAGCGCCGGCGGGACTGCCTGCTCCCTCCTCCCCGCGGCCGGCTATGCTGCCGCGCAGGCCTCACCGCCCCACCGTACTCCCATCGCTGGCCTAGCCATCCCTCTACTCACCCACACCTGCTGTTATTCTCCGGCGACGGCAGACGAACTAGTAAACCCTCGTACAGTCATACCCCCCTCTGCGTGGGAAACAAAAACAACTGCCGAGTCTTCCCTGCCTCCGTGTCGTTCCCTTCTTAGGCCTCGCCGTCGTCCACCGCCCTGGTGCTCTCGGCATGGCGTGGTCAGCGTGGTCAACGACCGACATGCATCTGAAGTGGACTGTACGTGGAGAGGCTGACAGTTGGGTCCACGGCCGCACGCAAGGAAATGCCTCCTTATTACGTGCAAAATAATGATTCCTCCACCTGACATCTGAGACCCACCGAAAGGGCCTCTGTATTTCGCGAAAAAAACGTTACCGCCGCTGACAGCTCGGACCCACCAGCTATATCTTCGCACGCAAGGAAGTGCCTCCTTATTACGCACAAAAAAATGAATACTCCCCCTGCTAGCTGGGACCCAGTATAGTAGGCCTACTAAGTTGATGGGGACAAAGGGCTTTGTCAACTTAGTCAATGTGCACGATTCTAGCTCGACTGACCGTACGATGTCCATCCAACGGCCGTAGTGCTTCTTCAACCTATGGTCTTCTTGCTCCAGCCGCCCAAAGCAGCGCCGGTCGTGCCGCCTACTCCTGCCTCTCGTGGCCGGCTGTGCCGCCGTGGAGGCCTAACCGCCCCCATACTACTCCCACCACTGGTCAGGCCATCCCTCCACTCCACTCACCCACACCCCCTGTTATTCTGCGGCGACGGCAGCGCAGCCGAACCAGTGAACCCTCGTACTCCTCTCCGCGTGGGCATCCACTGCCACGTCGTCCCCTTCCTAGGCCTCGCGGTCGTCCACCGTCATGGTGCTCTCGGCGCGGCATGGTCAATGTTGTCAACGACCAAATTCCATCGGAAGAATACTGTACGTGGAGAGGCTGACAGCTGGGTCCACGGCATCCGCAAGGAATTGCCTCCTTATTACGCGGAAAATAATTATTCCTCCACCTGACAGCAGGGACCCACCGGATGCCCACCAGTATATCGCGAAAAAAACGTTTTCCCCTGACTGCTGGGACCCACCCGACAGGCCACCGTATTTCACGAAAAAATGTTCCCCCTGCTGTCAGCTCGGACCCACCGGAAGTGCCTCCTTATTACGCACAAAAAATGAATACCCCCTGCTAGCTGGGACCCACCTTGGTGGGAGGCTGACTTGTGGGCCTACTAAGTTGACGGGAACGGAGGGCTTTGTCAACTTAGTCAATATGCACGATTCTAGCTCCAGTGACCGTAAGATGTCCATCCAACGGCCGTAGTGCTTCCTCAACCTCTAGTCTTCTTGCTCCAGCCGCCCAAACCAGCGCCGGTCGTGCCTCGTGCTCCTGCCTCCCGTGGCCGGTTGCGATGCGGCGGAGGCCTCACCGCCCCCTACTACTCCCACCGCTGGCCAGGCCATCCCTCTACTCACCCACACCCCCTATTATTCTGCGGCGATGGCAGCCTCACACCGCAGCGAACCAGTGAACCCTCGTACTCGTCTACGTGTGGGCATCCACTGCCGCGTATTCCCCGGCTCCGTGTCGTCCCCTTCCTAGGCCTCGCCGTCGTCCACCGCCCTGGTGCTCTCGGCGCGGCGTGGTCAACGTGGTCAAGGAACGGCTTCCATCGGACGTGGACTGTACGTGGAGAGGCTGACAGCTGGGTGCACGGCCGCAGCAAGGAAGTGCCTCCTTATTACGTGCAAAATAATTATTTCTCCACCTGACAGCGGGGACCCACCGGACGGGCCACCGTATTTCGCGAAAAAAATGTTTGCCCCTGACTGCTGGGACCCACCAGCTACATCTTCACACGCAAGGAAGTGCCTGACAGTCGGGACCCACCTAGTCGAAGCGTACGTAGCGTTGTCATTCTGGTCTAGAACGTGTACGTGCATATTGGTCGATGTAGTGGTGCGCACGTGTCGTAGTAGAGGCGCGCACGTGTCGTAGTAGAGGCGCGCACGTGTCGTAGTAGAGGCGCGCACGTAGCATGTACACGTACGTACAGCAGCCAGGGCGCAAGAAAGAAAATACGGCCACGTATGTGTACATACGGGCGGGGTCTCGAACGCCTACTCACGCATACGTACGGCGAGGGCTCGTGTAGATGGCTGGGTCAGAACGGAGAAACAACGTCATCGTCGTGTTCATGGGGAGGCAACGGAATGTGTCGTGTTCATGGGGAGGCAACGGAATGCGTCGTGTTCATCGGGAGGGCTTGGACGGAACAGGCGATGGAAACGAGGCCTGGCGTAGCGTAGAATGGAGGAAACAGCGCAAAACGGAGGAAACGGACCTCCTATGGTCGAAACGGGGGTCCTGTTGATCAGAAGGGGTGTGGCGTACCGCAAAACGAACGAAACGGACTTGTGTTGGAGCGCTACGGTCGAAACGGGGGTCCTGTTCATCGGGAGGGGTGTGGCGTACCGCAAAACGGGACTCCACGGGATACTGTTCATCTCCACCGTCGACCTCCTCCAGCCTCCACGGGCTCCTGTTCATCCAGCCTCCACGGGCTCCTGTTCATCCAGCCTCCACAGGCTCCTGTTCATCCAGCCTCCAACGCGCACTACTCCACCGGCTACTGTTCAACCACCCCTCCACCGTCTACTGTTCATCCAGCCCTCCACACCACGGGGTCCTGTTCAACCACCCCTCCACGGGCACCCCTCCATCGTCTACTGTTCATCCAGCCCTCCACACCACGGGGTCATGTTCAACCACCCCTCCACGGGCACCCCTCCACCGTCTACTATTCATCCAGCCATCCACACCACGGGGTCCTCTTCATCCACCCCTCCACGGGCACCCCTCCATCGTCTACTGTTCATCCAGCCGTCCACCACACCACGGGGTCCTGTTCATCCAGAGGCAACGCCACCGCTCACTGTTCATCCACCCCCCCCCCCCCCCCCCCCGCGCGCGCAACGCTCACTGTTCATCCCAGAGGCAACATCGATCGGCTTCAGTTAGCAGTAGTAGCGAAAGAATCGCTCGATCGGGTTCAGTTAACAGCCATCGATCGATCGCTCGGGTTCAGTAACGCGTAGCCTATAGTGCAATCGCTCGGGTTCAGTTAGAGCCCAACGCCTTGCTCGGGTTCAGTAAGAGCCAACGCCTCGCACACACGCGCGTACGTGTACGAGAGAAACGCGCATCGCTTGGCCCCCGACCTCCCACCATATCCAGGAACTCCCCAAAATTTTCCTCCCCCTCGCTTCTAGCACGGTTTTTTCCGTCATGGATGGCCCAAAGAATGTCATGCAGCTGCGTCTCCGGCCCGCCCAGGACGAAAAGCCCATTTTCTGTCATGATTTTTTGTCATAGAAGTAGGAGCCCACCACATCTATGATGATACCGGGTTTTGTCATAATTATCGTCATAGAAGTGTCATATGTATGACAGAATTTTTTTTTGTTCGGCCCAAAATGTCACGGATGTGTCTTTTTTTGTAGTGTTGCCTCTAGGGCATATTTCCTTCAGCTCCCTCTCCGGCCGACCCGCAAGACAGCCCCAATGCCATGCCACCGTCCCAACCGTGAAACAACCAGAGAAGCAAGGAAGATGGTAAGAAACAAGCGAAATAAAAGATAGTGGGCTCCAATACAAACATTAACCAGCCTAAAGACGCTGTTATTAGAAACATGACACCGTGGTTTCTGCTGGTTTATCAACAAATTAAAACAAGCCATTGAACCGACAACTTGATTACTCTTAACCACATGAAATCAAAGACGAACAATAGACAAAAAAGGTCAAGAACAACTTATATGCAATAAAGGTATGAGAGAGAAGAAATATTCACATAAGACGGCTATAAACACTGGAGCATAAATAAGCAACACCTTTAAATACAAATAAAAAGGGTTCAGGGTTAAATGCATAGTGGAATAAGATTTTCCTTTCTCGATCATATAACCTACCCCCGCCATCTCTTGTCACCAGATTAATCTGTTTATATAGTGGAGCTGCCCTGGTTATCACTCAACAAAAATGACCATCCAAGGACAGATAAATAAGTATCACAGGATCAAAAAGGGTTCTGAAGACAAGAGGGATGATCCAACTTGATACCCAGAGGCCCCATGATTGCTCAAAGGCACACCTATTTCAGCCACGCCTAATCATCATCGCCCTAGCAAGAATGGCATCCGACTGGTGGGGCACACGAATTATAGGCGGTGGCACGAGATATTTCACCGCGGGAGTAACTACTCATTGCTACAGGAGCTCGGGTTCGATCCGACGACCGAGGTCCTCCAGCGCCTCGATCCAATGGCCCAGATCTCATCAAGCCAACGAAATGGACGCCAAATGCTCCAAATCACTGAGAGCGCCCGTAGCCCCCCTCCGCTCTTGTCTCTGGATGGTTATCACTCATTAGAAATGACCATGCAAGGACAGAGCCACTAAAATAAGAACGTGATCAAAATGGCTCAAAGAAACGAGGAGGTCCAACTTAATACCCACAGGTGCCTCGATTGCTTGAGAACATGCCTACATCAGCCATATCTGATCATCATAGCCCTGGCCATGTCCCATACAGTAGCCAAAGCAAAGGAGCAGGAGGAAGTTGGAGCTCATCGAGGGAGGTTGTAGCCGAGGCAGTACTCAATGGGCGCCGGGGTTGCGCCTGAACGCCGTCCAGCCGGCGAGGGACCGCTTCCTACACCGCACATCCACGCCGCTACATGAAGTGAAACTCTCCTGGCAAAGCAAACTAAAATCTTATGACCAAATGTGATGGAAAATGTAAATACTCATGCAAAACTGGTCTGCCTTTTCAGATACTAATATTTATTGCAAAACGCGAGGGCGAGCGCAGGCGGCGGCGACGGCGAGGTAATCTAGGAACTAAAATAACGCTGTGTTTGGATGTCTATATTGGAGGCCTATGTATTGTATTGGTTTCAATTCCAATTCAGACTGGAAATTGTAATGGACATAAATACGAATTCAGTTGTTTGGATGTATATCGAATTGGCTCACGGAATCGTCCTCAAGTTTCAATACAGAATCGTGTTTGGATGTCAAACACTGGAATTGCATAGCAACATTACTATATGCATTAAAACAGTAGTTGTATGACTATAATTGGATGATTATATAGTAAAAATTATCATCAATTATTCTAGAAATCGAGGATGACATCATATAATATTGACACAAAAAGAATCAAAAAGAATTTTACACCAACACAGTACAACACATATAGTTTAAATAGATGTCTCAAGTTCTCACCATCACATAGTTCCAAATGTAACATCACAATTGTTCAAATAAGTAGAAGTTGAACAGTACATGGTACATAGTTCCAAATGTAACAAACCAAATAGTTCAGATAGGCAATAATACATAGTTCAAGGAATCATAACACACCAAACAGTACATAGTTCCAAGAAGTTTAACAAGACACAGGAATCATAACTATCATAAATTCAAGGCAATAATAGCAGCCAAGCCTTCCTCATGTGCATGGGAAGCTCCATTAGAGCTTCAAACAAGCGCTCATTAAGAATCAACTTTCCGTAAGAGCGCAACATGTCTACTTCTGCCAACTCTGGTATCAACTCGAGTGCAGCAAGTATTTCAGAAGGCGTAGTAACCTTTGGCAATGGAAGTGGATCAGTTGTCTTCAAAGCATCCTTGAAAGTAGTCCTCATTTATCCAATCATGCACATAATGGCATCACCTGTTCGTTGTCTCTTTGGTACCGTTTCTGGAGAGACTTCAATTGTTTCTTCTAGATCTGCAGTAGGCTCAGCAACAGTCTCAGCACCTGTCTTGGCACCTTCACCATCCGCATGATCTTTTGAATATATGGTAGAGATGGATTCCCAGTGCTTCACTACTTTGGTCTTGTAAGAAGCTAATGCTTTCTCCTTCTTATTAGCCTACACAATACACCCATCAGAGAAGTAAAGTTGCTGCCCTGTTTTGTTACATACAAAAAAATAATTAAAACAATGCAAATGTATAGAAGTTACCTCCAAATATTTAGTCCACACATCGTCTCTATCAATAGATAGCTTATTATTGACCCAATCCCAACCAAAACCGCTTTAAGAAAGGATCTTGTTAATGATTTCAAATTGATTGTCGAAAGTCCTAAGCCTTCCTAATATGTTGTTCTTCGCGATATCCTTATTGCACTTCTCCTTCACATTCTTGATAGCTACATTGTACACATGTGCTTTCCATCCATTTTGTGAATAGTCACCCATGTTGTATGATGAACAAGTACCTCAAGCAAGGCAGCGTCCATCTCATCATCCCATGTGACATAAGTCCTCTTTCCAGTACCAGTTCCTTCAGCCATGCAGCTACAAAGAATAACATGTTTGCACAAAGGAAAAAAGTATTTTGGGTCAAATAAATGCTGAATGAGAGTGCAAATTTCGAGAAAATCCATCACATATATATTAATATGAAGATGATGCATGTACAAAAGACCACACAAGGCACCATCGTGGTCAGCCAAGCTATCACACAAAAGACAATCAGCAAGCTACCATCATCACCTAGGCACTACCAATATGAGACAACCACCACCTAGGCACTACACAAAATGAGACAACCACCACCTAGGCACATCCACTAACTAATCCACCATCAACTAACTACGCCATCTCTAATTCATCATGCCTGAGATGATATTCAACTTACATGTCTTGCGATAATTGTTGCCTAAAGTTGGTCCATTCATTAGTGACTTGAACAGATGCAATCAAGTCAGTGTCGTCAACGGGCTCATGTTCCAAATTTGCTAGGTCAGCATCAACTTCTTGCAGTAATAAATCATCCATCATATGCTGCCTATCCCTTGCAAAGTTGTGTAACACACAACAAGCATTAATAATTCGAATCTGCAATGATTTATATTTAAATTATCATGTCATATAGTCCATATGTTATTCAACACCATATGGACACTTGTCACCTGGTCCTTTATGTCAAAGAAAGATTGAATTCGTAGAATGGCCCATTTTTTCTTCCATAGGCCAAAAGTTCTCTCCACAACATTTCTAGCCCGAGAATGGCGCAAGTTATACAACTCTTTGTCAGTTTGGGGTTGTTGTTGACTTGAGACCCACTCTTTAAAGTGGTACCTAGTCGATCTGAATGGAGCTAGAAAGCCAGGTCCATTGGTGTGGCCAGCATCCACTAGGTAGTATTTTCCTATGGTGCAGTAATTAGATTTAGCTAGCATTAACACAAAAAGAAACAAAATGCCAAGAGAAACAATCATACCATGAGGTATAACAAATGCATCTTGATGATCATTTCTCATTGCATCACGCAACACTCTGGAGTCAGATGCAGATCCCTCCCAGCCAGGTAGAACATAAAGAAATTTCATGGTGCAGTCAACAACACCTAGCATGTTAGTGGTGATATCTTGCTTTCTGTTCCTATAACTCCCTTCGTCAGCCGCAACGACAGAAACATCAACATGACACCCATCTAGTGCTCCCAAGGCATTTCCAAACCACTTCCATTTGTAATCATCCGGAGGTTCAATAGAAGGATCAGGAAGCTTGATAAACTCCCCGGTTAGGGAAAGAATGGCTATCAACACATTCGAGAAGTGCCTACTGATAGTCTCTAAAGAACGCTTGTAAGTGCCACGCAACACTCTCATTATAATACCATGTCCAACCACCAACAAGAACATAGCAACCTTTTCTTCTACAGTGACATATACGCTATCTTTCAGACCACACTTCATACGCAACATCGTGCAAAGATCATGAAAATTCCTTTTGGTTAAGCGCAACTCATCATAGCAAGTTACTTCTGACCCATTGTACATTTCTTTCAGCAAGTACTTCCTATGAACATATCGAAGCTCTTCGTCACTAAAGCATCGCAAACTCTTCGGTACTCTCTGTGTACTAAGATAAGCTAGGCCAAGACAAACTGACTCAACATACATCGCTGTCAAGATGATCCTCTTCCTTTTTCTTCTTTTGTTCTCTTCGGTAATGGAAGCAATCAAATTCATTTGTGACATGCAGCTACAATGTAGATATATTATGTTAACTTTGGGCTAATTTCAATATAACCATGCATCACTCAAGATGACCATATGCATCAGACCACCACAAGCATTGAAGGTTCACAAAATTGTATGACCATGATGCATCAAATCATACATAAGCATGCATCAAATTCATCATAAGACAAGCATATGCATCAGACCACCACAAGCATAGTTCACAAAATTGCATATTCATACCTCAGGTCGGCCTAGATGGCTTCCAACTTTTAATCCAACCTGCAACAAGAGGATACATCAGTGCTCGGCAAATCATTGACAAAAGGGCTGGGAAGAAAAGGAAACAGAGTAGGCTGCTTGGAGATAGGGAAGAATCATGGATGAAGAAGGGGCTGGCTGGACACACAGAAGAAGGGGCGCCCCAGGAGGTGGTCCGAGGGAGAGGAGATGTGCACCGGCAGAGTGGTCCACCGCACGGCTGAAGAGGAAAGGAAGGGCCGGCGCCGGAGTGGACTGCCGCTGTTGGCTTCAGATCCGATCTGGCCACGGCGAGCAGGGCCAGAGAGAACGAGAAGGGGCAGCGCCGGAGGAGGGGAAGGGGCGGCGGCAAAGGAAGAAGCGAAGGGGAGGCGGCGACCTGAAAGTGCGTTATACCGAATAGAGGGGGGTGAATAGGCGATTTTTATAAATTCTTCACTGAGGAATTTGCTGGTGAGGAAATTCCTTAGCGAAGAACTACTTGCAGCGGAATAAGTACTCATAAGAAAACATAACAGAACGCAAGCATAGTCATTATGATGAAATGAAGACAAGCACATAGTACAGAAAGCGTAATCATAGGATAGGACAGGATGAAGACAAACAGACTGAAGAAATTGAACTGAGGAAATTGAGAAATTCTTCAGTCAAAGTCTTCAAACACAGATATGACAAGCACACAACACAAAACTGAGGAAATGAAAGAGTTGAGGAAATAGAACCAGTTGGCTTGGTGAAGACAATGATTTGGTAGACTAGTTCCAACTGCTGTCTTAGTTATACATATGGTTGGAGCGGCTAGGTATTTAAACCTGAGGACACACAGTCCTCACCGTATTCTCCTTGAACTAAGGTCACACAGACCTCGTCCAATCACTCGTGGTAAGTCTTCAGGTGACTTCCAAACCTTCACGAACTCGGTCACTCGGCGATCCACAATTCCTCTTGGATGCTCTACACCATGACGCCTAACCGTCTGGAAGAAGCACATTCTTCAAAGGTAACAAGCGTCGGATCCACGCAGGATCAATCTCTTCAGTGATGCTCAATCACTTTGGGTTTGTAGGTGTTTGGGTTTGGGTTTTCCTCACTTGATGATTTTCACTCAAAGTCCTCGGAGGATGGGATGCTCTCAAATGACAGGTGTCAGTTTCTCTCAGAGCAGCAAACCAGCTAGTAGTTGTAGGGGGCGGCTATTTATAGCCTAGGGAGCAGCTCGACATGATAAGACATAAATGCCCTTCAATGATATGAACGTTAGGTGGATAAGATATTTTGGGACAGCTGGCGCATAGCACAGCAACGGTCGGAAATTTGAGGTTCAAATTCCTCAGGACTATCATGTTCCTCACTGTGTAGGCAATCCCCACTGGTGAATTCCTAACTCCTCAGTCAGAACAAATTCCTCAAAGACCAGAAGAACTTTGTCTCTGTCACTGAAGAATATGACTGAACTGTATGAGATTTCGAATGGCTTCACTCGAAGGGATTGGTAGGTGTAGGATTTTGAGTTGACCATCACATGAAAAATTTTCCTTAGTATTTCCTCGACCCCCTTTAACAGTACGGTATTTCCTATCACTCAAGAAAGAGAAAATGAAACTACGAAAACAAAAGTCTTCACGCTTCATGTTCCTCGAATGAATACCAAGTCTTCAAGGTTACACCAATTTCTTCACTTTCAAAGTCTTCAGAAAGTCTTCAGAATATCAAAGTCTTCAGTCGAAGAACTTCATTTTTAGGGGTCGAATTTCTCTGTAAATATCAAACTCCTCATAGACTTATAGACCTGTGTACACTCATAAACACATTAGTCCCTTAACCTATAAGTCTTCAATACACCAAAATCACTAAGGGGCACTAGATGCACTTACAATCTCCCCCTTTTTGGTGATTGATGACAATATAGGTTAAGTTTTCAACGGGGATAAACATATGAAGTGTAAAAATGAGATTGAGGAATTTGATTGCAAGATATAGAAGAACTCCCCCTGAAGATGTACACTTGAAGCAATGCACACTTGAAGAGTTGAATCATGGAGATCTCCCCCTATATAGTGAGGAATTTGCTTTTGAAGAAATGCACACTTGAAGAGTCGAATCATGGAGATCTCCCCCTGTATCTTGTAATTCATACACGCATTTGGCATATAATATGAAGAATTTGAAATTCATGATGATTTATGGTGACTGATGAATTTCAGCATGCGTGCAATAAAATTAACGAGGAATAAGCATGCAGAATAACGCATCAAAAGTATCAGAGCACCATCGGGTTTAAGTTTACAACTCAATCCAATAAAGTTTCAGAAGAACGAGAGTTGTAACTTAGCAAAAAAACGCCCATATAATAGACCCGCTTGAAGACTAACTCAAATTTCTCCCCCTTTGTCATTGAATGACCAAAAGGATCAAAGCTGAGGACTAGCACCCCTGAAGATAATCAAGTTGATGAAGGAGCGCCAGCGTTGTCGGGGTCGGTTGTTGAAGTAGGGCCTGCCGCAGAGTCGTCCAAGTCTTCATTTTCATCAGTGTCGCGTGATGAAGAATAGGAGCTGGCCACCAAGGCAGGAACCTTGACCTTCTTGTGTTTCTTCGGAGGAGGTGCAGACCAATCAAATTCTTCCTTGAGACCCATTTTCTTCAGATCTTTTTCGTTGTAGACATGAGACAAAACAACCCAGGTACGGTTGAAGGTTTCATGGAGGTAGTATTGGTTTTTCTTCACTATACTGTGGGTTGAAGTCATGTTGTGCAGAATTGAACCAAACTGACGCTTGACCCATTTGTGATTGCAATCAACCTTCTGATGAAGACTTAGGAGAAGCTCACGATCAGTCATCACCCTGGGTGCTGTGGCTTGACGATTTTGCTTGGCAGTGTTGGCGGCAGAGTCATGAGTGGAAGAGTCGTCATTGGTTGAATAAGATGCAGTCTTGCGAAATTGACCATCCAATGGACAAATGCCTTCATCTATAACAGCAGCGGCCTTGCCTTTGTCATCAGCTGAGGAAAATGTCCGTTTGAGGACTTCAATTAGAGGCAAGTAGCTGCAGTGGTTCAGAGTGTCATCTTTGTAATTGAGTGAAGACCTTGTCCTGATGAATCTCATAATCCACGATGCATAAGGCTTCATCTCAAAAGGTGACATGGCGACATTGGCCAGAGTCCTCATGAAGAAATCATGGAAGTTGACAGGAACGCCATGAATGATATTGAAAAGCAGATTCTTCATGATGCCAACGACTTCTTCTTCATTTGAGTCGTGGCCCTTGATTGGACTCAATGTCTTTGTCAAGATGTGATAGACAGTCCGAGGCACATACAGTAATTCCTTGACAAGGAATTTGGTTCGTGGAGCCTGCCCTGGCTTCAAAGGCTTCATCAGAACTTGCATGTAGTGATTTGTACGCTCAGGCTCATTGTAGACGCAACGAGCACCTTCAAGGGGAGGACTAAGTGATAGGGCACGAAGCAATTCAATAGCTGGTGCCTTGTAGTGAGTATTTTTTGACATCCAGTCCATCACCCATGAATTCACATCTTTAGAGTCTCTTGTGATGTGCAGCGTCGCATAGAATTGAAGAATGAGTTCTTCATTCCAATCACAGATATCAGTGCAGAAGTTTAGCAGCCCAGCGTCGTGAAGAACACTGAGGACTGGCTCGAAGCATGGCAGAGATTCCATGTCTACGTGAGGAATGTGTGCATGATCGAAGACTTTGTCTTTGTTGAACAGCACTGAGGAATAGAAATTGGCCTGGCTGGCCGTCCCGAAACGCCTCTCCCTTATGCGAGCAGAGTCATATGGATTGTAGTCAGTGAAGAATACATGCTCACCAAAGAAATCTTCAGCCTTGAACTTTTGCTTGCGTGAGAATGGATCCTTTGGTTTGGGCAGAGGAGTGTCAGTGAGTTGCATCACTACCTCAGGAATCGCAATCTCAGGTTCTTCGTGCTGAGGAATTTTTGGTTCCTCTTCAGTTGCAGTATGCGTTGTCGTATGATAAGCAGCAGCAGTTTCTTCAGCACTAGTGGCTGGAATTTCTTCACGTACAGACGAGGTGGGTTGAGTTTCTTCAGAGCCCATTTGAACTGTTGGTGCAGGGGACTGAGGTATTTGTTGTAGAGGGGTGAAGAGTGGAGAGTTGGGGTGCTGACTTTCCCAAAAGTCATCATTCATCACAGGTGTAGTACTCCCAATATCCACGTCTTCATCTTCCAATTCTTCAACGCCAGCCTCTTCAGCTGTGAACTGAGGCATTGGCGATGAAACAATTGGTGTTGAAGGGATTGTATCCACTTCAATTTCTTCATCAATCTGCTCTAACGAAGCAGCAGAATGATCTTCTTCATCTGATCCGCTAGGGATCTCATATTCTTCACCAAAAGGAACAAGGTCCTTTGATGGCATAGTTGAGATTGGAACAGCATCAATAGGATTTTCAAATGAGCTGGTCATAGGCTTCATTTTCTTCGGAGTTGAAGAATCTGAAGCAGCTGATGCTTTCCTTTTCTTCACTGCAGCTTGGTCTTCTTCACATCTGATGCAAATGGAAGGATAGGAGTTGGTGTATGCGCGGGAGGAGCTGGGGAATCTGGTTATTTTCCTCAGGCACCACAGATGCAGTTGCCCTTACTTCTTTAGTTTCTTCAGGCGCACCACTAGTGGATGCCCTGGCAATTTCTTCAGCGGCTGGAATGGAGTCATCAGCCCTAGAACTAACATTCTCTTCAGCAGCCTAAAAGTCATCAGCGGTGCTAGCATGTTCTTCAGTTTGCTGAGTAGAAGCTTCAGCTTGAGGAATTTGAACAATTGAATTCTCTGAAGAAGTACGCAACTTTTCTTCGAGGAACGCTGCAAATGAGTTAAGTTGATGAGAACCTAGTGATTCAGCAGCGGACATGAGTACCTGTGAACAGAGTATAGTTGCGAGGAATTTGGAGAGGTCATATGCGTTCTCAGAAGGTTTTTCAAAAAAAGTTTGAGGAATTTGACCAGATGAGCCTTTTGAAGAATTTCACTAAGCGTTCTTTGTCTTAGGTTCCAGAGTTGTATAGATCGAAGATGCACACAATTGAGGAATCTTGAAGAAAAATGATGCTTAGAGCAACGAATCAAGAACAGATGACTTGTGAGGTGTTTAGTGTGTAAGGATTTGAAGAAAACACCTTTGAAGATTTTGTTGAAAACATTCGAATCAAGGAGGGCAATAAAAGTAACTTTTAATTACCCTGAACGAAGAACACGACGAACTGTGAGATGGAGAGGTGAAGTTCATCAGTGCAGATCTTCCACGCCCTAACTCGGCTGAGGAAGACGGCTACGGCGGCGGCGGAGTGAAGATTTCCGCGGTCGGCGCGAGTACGACGACGACGAGGTCGAGGCAATGAAGCTCTTCCTCACCGGCGACGATGGAGTAGCGACGGCGCTAGGGTTTGAGAAGCTCGAGCGGGAGAGAGCGGTCGAGCGGAGTAAAGGAAGTGAGGAAGGGGTGAGGGGGTATTTATAGTCGCAGTGAAAAACTGATCGCCCGAAGATTTAGGAAGAACGTGCCCCTGACCCTTCATATTTGAATGACATGTGTCACCCACGTACTGAGAAGTGGATATCGTGTTAGATCGTGGGTGAATAGAAAAGTATATTGTGGGTCCACCGTATATGTGGAAACTTATTTTGCAGAGCCGGACACTACTCTTGGTGTTTACAAACTTTTATGAAGAAATTGGAGGAGGAACCCACCTTGCAATGCCGAAGACAATCTGCACGCCGGACTCGTTGTCATTGAAGCCTGGTTCAGGGGCTACTGAGGGAGTCCTGGATTAGGGGGTGTCTGGGTAGCCGGACTATACCTTCAGCCGGACTCATGGACTATGAAGATACAAGATTGAGGACTTCGTCCCGTGTCCGGATGGGACTTTCCTTGGCGTGGAAGGCAAGCTTGGCGATGCGGATATTCAGATCTCCTACCATTGTAACCGACTTTGTGGGCAAAACTCAAATTGAAGATTTTCAACTTTTGTGCTGGCGTGATCCACCGTATAAGAATGATGATTTTAGACACTGCGTAAAATTGTCGTAGGGTTCTGAGAATCAAATTCTTCATTAATTTCTTCACACTTAGAGTGTTATTCTTTATTGATTGAAGAAAAACGTTTCTTCATGTGTTGCACATCTAAGTCATCAATTTTGCATAAGTGTTAGGATGAGTGTCCTTTTCAAAGAACATTCGAAGACTCTAAGATATTTAGCTCACACTGCAACTTGCTAAATCTCTTCTCATCTAAGGGCTTTGTGAAGATATCGGCTAGTTGTTCTTCAGTATTCACATGCTCAATAGAAATGTCGCCCTTCAACACATGATCACGAAGAAAATGATGACGAATCTGAATGTGCTTTGTCTTCGAGTGCTGAACTGGGTTGTGAGCAATCTTGATGGCACTCTCATTGTCACATAGGAGAGGCACATTCTTCACGTTGACGCGATAGTCCTTGAGAGTTTGCTTCATCCATAGCAGTTGAGCACAGCAAGAACTAGCAGCAATGTACTCAGTTTCAGCAGTAGACAGTGATACACAGTTCTATTTCTTCGAGGACCAACAGACCAAAGATCGTCCGAGGAAATGACATGTACCAGATGTTGACTTGCGGGCCACACAATCACCAGCATAGTCAGAGTCAGAATATCCAATGAGATCAAAAGCTGAGCCCTTGGGGTACCATAATCCTAGTGTTGGTGTGTGAGCTAGATATCAAAGAATATGCTTCACAGCCTTATGGTGTGATTCCTTCGGTGAAGCTTGAAATCGGGCACACATGCAAACACTAAGCATTATATCTGGCCTAGATGCACATAAGTACAATAGAGAACCAATCATGGAGCGGTATAGCTTATGATCGAAGTCAATACCATTTTCATCAGTGCACAGATGGCCATTTGTGGGCATAGGAATTTTGACGCCTTTGCAATCTTGCATGCCGAATTTCCTCAGTACATCCTTGAGGTATTTCTCCTGAGATATGAATATACCATTGCGCTTTTGACGAATTTGAAGACCTAAGAAGAATTTCAACTCTCCCATCATAGACATTTGATATTCTTCACTCATCATATAGGCAAATTCATCACTATAACGTTTGTCAGTACAGCCAAAGATAATATCATCAACATATATTTGGCACACAAACAGTTCTCCATCATAAGATTTAGTAAAGAGAGTAGGGTCGATTGAACCGGGTGTCAAGCCATTCTTCATGAGGAATTCCTTCAAGGTATCATACCACGCCCGAGGGGCCTGCTTGAGGCCATAGAGGGCCTTATTGAGTCTGAAGACTTTGTCAGGATTCTTTGGATCTTCAAAACATGGGGGTTGAGCAACATATACTTCTTCCTGAAGCTTACCATTGAGGAATGCACTTTTCACATCCATTTGATATAAAGTGATATCATGATGGTTAGCATAAGCAAGTAATATGCGAATAGCCTCAAGTCTAGCAACAGGTGCAAAATTTTCATCGAAAACAATTCCTTCAACCTGTGTGTAGCCTTGAGCTAAAAGTCCTGCCTTATTCCTCACCACAAGGCCATTTTCATCTTGCTTGTTGCGGTAGATCCATTTTGTGCCACTGATATTGTGCTTGCGAGGATCTGGACGTTTGACCAGTTCCCAGACGTTGTTGAGCTCGAATTGATGTAATTATTCTTGCATGGCCTGAATCCATTCAGGCTCCAGAAATGCTTCATCTACCTTAGTGGGCTCTGTGATAGAGACAAAAGCATAGTGCCCACAAAAGTTAGATAAATGTGAACGTTTTGAGCGGGTGAGAGGACCTGGTGCTTTGATGTCATCGATGATCTTATCCACTTGCACTTCTTTAGCAACGCGAGGATGAGTCGGTTGTCGTTGAGGAATTTGATCAGCATTTTCCACAGGTGCATCAGCTCGACATTCTTCACATTCTGGAATGAATTCTTCAACAGATTCTTCAGTAGGAATAACATCCTTAGTGGCCTTGAACTTGATAGAATCCTCAGGTGCTGCTCCATCTATCAAGGAAGGCAGGTGCTCTCTTTGCGAGCCATTAGTTTCATTGAACCGCACATCTACAGTTTCAACAACCTTGTGAAGAACGTTGTTGAAGACTCTGTAGGTGTGCGAGTCCTTTCCGTAATCAAGCATAAAACCTTCATGTGCTTTCGGTGCAAATTTTGAGTTGTGATGAGGATCTCTAATCCAGCATTTAGCACCGAAGACTTTGAAATAACTCACATTGGGTTTCTTGTCAGTGAGGAGTTCATAGGCAACCTTCTTGAAGAACTTGTGAAGATATACTCTGTTGATGATGTGGCACGCAGTATCAATTGCATCAATCCAAAAACGACGAGGCGTTTTGTATTCATCAAGCATAGCGCGAGCCATCTCACCAACAGTCCTGTTCTTGTGCTCCACGATGCCATTCTGTTGAGGAGTATAAGGAGCATATAACTCATGAGTAATACCAAGTTCATCAAGATAGTCATCGAGACCAGAATTCTTGAACTCGGTGCATTGTCACTTCTGATGTGCTTGATCTTCACACCAAAGTTGGTTGAAGCCCTCGAGGAAAATCGTTTGAAGACTTCATGCACTTCATGTTTGTAAGTAACAAGGTGTACCCATGTGTAAGGAGTGTAATCATCAACAATAACAAAGCCATATTGAGATGCTTCATTTGAAACGGCAGAATAATGATTAGGATCGAAGAGATCCATGTGAAGCAATTCAAATGGACGAGTAGTGGTGATGATAGTCTTTGCTGGATGCTTGGCCTTGGTAATTTTTCCAGCTTCACAGGCTCCGCATAAGTGATACTTGAGGAATTTGACATTCTCAATGCCAATGACATGCTTCTTCTTTGCAAGCGTGTGCAAATCCCTCATGTCTGCATGACCAAGTCGTCGATGCCATAGCCAGCCTTCTGAAGCTTTTGCAAGTAGGCACACGGCTGTTTGAGGTCCTGTAGAGAAATCAACAATATACAAGTCTCCTCTCCTAAAGCCTTCGAAGACTTTGGAATTGTCAGCTTCCATAACCACAACACAACGATACTTGCCAAAGACAACAACATATCAAGATCACAAAGCATTGAGACAGACATAAGGTTGTATCCTAAGGACTTAACAAGCATGACCTTGTCCATGTGTCAATCCTTTGTGATAGCAACCTTACCTAGACCCAATACCTGACTTTTTCCTTTGTCAGCGAAGATGATATGCTTCAGATGCGATGGTGATAAGGGAGCATCCATCAATAGATTCTTGTCACCAGTCATGTGATTTATACATCCACTGTCGAGGACCCACTCAGTGGATTTGGGTTGATCATCCTGCAGATGAATTAGTGCAGCTTACGAACTTCATATACTTCATCAGTGAAGAATATGATATCAAATTCATCAGATGAATTTCATCAAGCAGTAAGACAAATAAAGCAGTATGAGGACGTGAGAAATGAAGATTCGTTTCTTCATGATTAGCATGCATCCTTTCAGGCATTTTTGTCAGGTCCCCAGCAAATTCTTCAGACGTTAAAGCGCGTCTAGAGACCTGACCCTGCAGAAGAAATTAGTTCTTTTTCTTCACCACCCACATCTGAAGGGGTGGCAAAGTCATCACTCTGCGAGCTCCATATGAGAAAGGTGGCATAGACGCCAAACCATTTCGTTTCACATAAGAGGAGCTAGGGTAAGCATATGAATAAGCAGAGAAATTCTTCGAGGACTTATGAACATAATGATTAGAAGAATAATGCTCATATTCATAGCCCTTGGCTCTTCCCTGCGAAACAGAGTTGTTAGCACGATGATGTTCATATGAGGACTTTGATCCTTTTGAGGAATTTGATCCACGTGAGGAATTTGGTCCGTACAAGGACTTGGATCCATATGAAGAATTTGGTCCATATGAAGAATTTGATCTGGGGTTCCTTTTCTTCACAGGTGGTGTCATGAGGACATTCACCTGAAGACTTTCAAGGCACCTTTTGGGAACCCAGATTTTCTTCATAGGAGAACCGTTCCTGCAGTTAGTGCCAACATATCTAGCAAATACTTCACCATTCTGATTTTTGAGCAGATTATAGTCGGAGTCAAATGACACATCAGAAGAATGAGAAGATTCACATGTATATCCAGATAAATTAGATGGATCAACTGGAGGTCCCTTTGCAGCAACCCATGAGATTTTGGGGTACTGCTTAGGCTTCCAATATGTACCATCAGCATTGAGTTTCTTCTCAAAGGCAACACCCTCTTTCCTAGGGTTCCTGTTGAGGATCTGCTTTTTAAGCACATCACAAAGAGTCTGATGCCCTTTGAGGCTTTTGTACATGCCTGTCATGTACAATTCATTCAGCCCTGCATCATCAGTGATACTAGCAATGTCCTCAGATGAGGAATTAGTGATAGCAGAGGCAGGTGAAGAATTTGTAACATTAGAAGCATTTGAACATTCAGGTGAAGAATTAGCAGATTCACGTTCAATGCATTTCAAACATGGAGGAACAAATTCTTCCTCAGCATCGCTGATTTGTTGAGCAAGTAATTAATCACGCTCCTTCCAAAGATCTTCATAACTCACCGTTAGCTTCTCAAGATCTTGCTTTCTTTGAAGAAATTCATAAGGAAGCTTCTCATGATCAGATCAGAGTGTGTTATGATGGCCTTGAAGGTTGTCAAACCTGGTCTGAAGTCTCTGAAGATTTTCAGTCAAGGTTTTAGTGCGATCCATTTCTTCACCCAACATATCATCACTTTTGTCTAGCATGTTTTGAACCTTTTCAAAAGCCCTTTGTTGTTTTACAGCAATTTTAGCAAGTTTAGAGTAGCTGGGCTTAAGCTTTTCTTCAGATTCATCTTCACTAGACTCAGAGGAGGTATATTTAAGTACCTTGGCACCCTTTGCCATGAAGCAATACGTGGGAGCGTAGTCATCATTGCCTTCATCAGTGTCGGTGTCAAAACCGGCGGATCTCGGGTAGGGGGTCCCAAAATGTGCGTCTAGGCGGATGGTAACAGGAGACAAGGGACACGATGTTTTACCCAGGTTCGGGCCCTCTTGATGGAGGTAAAACCCTACGTCCTGCTTGATTAATATTGATGATATGGGTAGTACAAGAGTAGATCTACCACGAGATCAAGGAGGCTAAACCCTAGAAGCTAGCCTATGGTATGATTGTTGTATGTTGAAGTTGTCCTAATGACTAAAACCCTCCGGTTTATATAGACACCGGAGAGGGTTAGGGTTACACAAAGTCGGTTACAACGGTAGGAGATCTGAATATCCGCATCGCCAAGCTTGCCTTCCACGCCAAGGAAAGTCCCATCCGGACACGGGACGAAGTCCTCAATCTTGTATCTTCATAGTCCATGAGTCCGGCTGAAGGTATAGTCCGGCTACCCAGACACCCCCTAATCCAGGACTCCCTCAGTAGCCCCTGAACCAGGCTTCAATGACAACGAGTCCGGCGTGCAGATTGTCTTCGGCATTGCAAGGTGGGTTCCTCCTCCAATTTCTTCATAAAAGTTTGTAAACACCAAGAGTAGTGTCCGGCTCTGCAAAATAAGTTTCCACATATTGCCATAGAGAGAATAATATTAACACAAATCTAATCTGCTGACGTATTCAGCGTGACATCACACTACGGCCAAGCCTTTATTCGAATCGTTTTTACTTCCCCACCTCAGCGTGTTTTGCGAGGCGGTTTCCTTGGCACGTCTTGTCAAAGCAGAGATCGTGTCCCCTTTATTTACGGGATTCTCATCAATACGGACGTGGGTAACCCAACCGCGTCATTTATCACGACGCTTGGGAGATAAGCGAGTTTTACCAGGCTGGTGGGGACGCATAGCCGCATCCGCCCATATAAGGGGATGAGGATCCACCTTTTTACCTATGCCTTGTTCCTCCTCTGCCTATCCATCTCCTGTGCACCCAAGCTCCAACGCCCAAGTCCGCACTTCCCACCTCAACCTTCTCCAGCAATGTCTAGAGTGGGAGGCAAGTGGATGGTCTCCTCCATCACGGAGGGCCATATCAAAAAGCTGAGGAAGGCCGGATACTTGTCTGACGACATCGCGCACCGGCTTCCCGAAAAGGGGCAGCTCCTCCCCACCCCAAGGCCCCATGAGAGGGTAGTATTCCTTCCCCATTTCCTCCGCGGACTGGGTTTTCCTCTCCACCCATTTGTCCGGGGGCTCATGTTCTACTACGGCCTGGATTTCGATGATCTGGCCCCGAACTTCGTCCTTAACATCTCGGCGTTTATCGTCGTGTGTGAGGCCTTCCTCTGCATCCGCCCCCATTTCGGTCTTTGGCTTAAGACTTTCAATGTCAAGCCGTAGGTTGTGCGCGGCAACCAGGCGGAATGCGGAGGTGCCATGGCGGGCAAAATAGCCAACGTCCTATGGCTCAAGGGCTCCTTTGTGGAGACCCTGACGGGGTGGCAATCAGGGTGGTTTTACATCACCGAGCCGCGCGATCCAAAGTGGATCGCAGCCCCTGAGTTCCGATCCGGACCCCCTACGCGGCTCACGTCCTGGAAGGAGACGGGCCTGTCGTGGGGCGACGAAGAAGAGGTGACCGGACTGCAAAAATGCCTCCAGACCCTGGTGAACAAGCAGCTCAAGCTTGTCAATGTAGTCTAGGTTATGCTCGTCCGCGGGATCCTCCTGTGTCAACAACGGGATTTCAATTTGTGGGAGTTCGACCTGGCGCAGCACCCAATCCTTAGCAGACTTTTCGACACAACGTATGAAGAAGTCTGGAAGGTGCTAACCAAAGGCGCCGAGGCTCCTGCATCCGCCTCCGAGGACCGCGGATTCAGCTCGCAGCGTCACGCTGGCGAAGTAAGCTATTTTCACCTTTTACAGGATGTTGGTTTTCCATAGTTTGGCTCTGTGCGGGATCTAAACCCCCTCACCTTTAACAGGCTTGGAGGGTGAAGTCCGGACGGATGAACTGTTGGGCTCCTTTGCCCGAAGACCCAGCCGATGCTCGTTTATCAAAGCTGCTGGTTCCGGCACCTTATGTGGTGCCGGAGAAGAAGGCCAAGAAGAAGGCCACAGGGACTCGAAAGAGTGCCCGGCGCCAGGAGGTGTCGAACTCTTTATCCGATGAATCCGAGACGCGCTCCTCCCGTGAAAACGAGGAGGAGGAAGAAGAAACCTCTCCCCCTCCAACGGGGGGAGGAAAGAAGAGGAAGGCCGCCCCAACAGGGGTCCAAGAGGCGCCACAAGGCGACTTCCCGAACTCCAGGAGCAAAGGGGACAAGACCCCCAGGGCTCCAAGTCCGGCTTTGAGCCGGACACCGCGCCGAAATCTTCAACGGTTCCGGACCGCAGTAGGCGAACTCCTTCCAAGAGGAGCAAGCCTTTTGAGCCGGCGGCCTCCATCCAACCGGAGGTGCCGGACAATCTGCTGGAGGTGCTTAACGGCACCTCCATCAACGAGGAGCACCGTACTATTATGAGTACGGTGATCCAGAAGGTTCAGTCCGCCAAGAGCGGATTGACTGAAGCTTGTGCCGGCCTTTTAACAGGCTTCGAGGTAAGTAAAAATATGTAAAAATATTACCACATAGACAGTAGCCCCTGATGCTCTGTTTGGCGTTCGGAAAGAAAAGCCGAATAGAGGATCAAATAAATTTCGCAAGAGTCTAACAAAAAAGAGTCAATATGCGTGTGCAGGCTTCGCTGCTTGCAACCGCCGCACTGACTGCGGACGTAGGCACCCTGAAACAGGGTCTCGAGCGGTCCGAGCAAGATCTCGGCCTTGCCAAGCGGCAGCTCGAGGAGAAAGAAGGTAAGAGATACCTTATAGAAAATATATAAAAAAGAAGCAATTGCAAAAAATGACAGGATTATGCTGCTTATTGCAGGGGCCACAACTAAGGTGGCGACCCTCAAGCAGGCGCTATCCGAGGCCAAGAAGAGAGCGGCCTCAGAGCGCACTGAGCGGGGGAAATTTGAGGCGCAGGTCGGCGAGGCGCAGCAAGAGCTTCAGGCTCTCATGAAAAAGCATGGGAGTTTGGACCTTGACTCGAAGACGCGAGCGTCCGTGCTCGCCGCGGCCATCGAGACTGCCAAGTCTGCCGAGGCCGAAACCCAGAAGGCCCTCCAGGAATTGGATGTGGTGAAAAAGATAGCGGCGGGTAAGGCATTCTTTTTGCAAAGCAAACATACAAAAGTAAGCTACTTGTTACTTACCCAAATCCGGAGTTCTCTAGGGGCGTTCGCAGATCTTCCCCGTAGCGTATATGATGCCGCCTCATTCTACCGAGCCGGGGAGGGAAGTTCGATGGAGAAGGTGTTCTGGTCTCAGTATGCTGAGGCCGGACACCCTGTGCCCTTGAGCGACCAGCTGAAGCAGCTGGTCGAGCTCCACAAGGCGGCCGAACAGGCCATGAAGGGCTTCATAGTTTGGCGTGGCCTGGAGAGGCCCTGCCTGGGAGCTACTTCGTACTGGTGCAGCGGCTGGTGGAGGCCTGTCCAAGGCTCGAGGTCATCAAGCGCTCTGTCTGCATCGAAGGTGCCCGGAGGGCCCTTGCCCGCGCTAAGGTGCACTGGGGCAAGCTGGACGGCGAGAAGCTTGTGAAGGATGGGCCTCCGCCGGGGAAAGAGCATCGCAAACCCGAGAACTATTATAAGGACGTTCTGAAGGGTGCCCGCCTTATGGCGGATGAATGTACCAAGGATGTAATTTTTGAGTGAACTCGCTCGTATTATCCTGTGCGCTGAAAACTTGTTCATTTGCGCTAAGCAATGCTTGTTGAATTTAAAATATTACTTTTTGTGCGGCCGTTTATCAAAAAATTGAGAAATGGCCAGTCGTCAGCTTGTGCCCCCATGCCACTAGTGTTGGGGTGTTCGGGATAAACCTGAGCGCTCTTTTTCCCATGTTTGGGTCCTTCGAGGGAGACACTCAGCACAACGAACAAGGCAATCGGACTATAATGCTTGAACACTCTCACTTAGCCATAGAACTCTATAATTTTAAATTTCGGCGAAGCCCCTAGTATTCGGAAGACCGAGTTCGGGGCGCTATCCACGCCTTGGCCGGAAAAATCCGGTTCCTCGCTCTAAGCGGCATAAGTCTTTAAGGACCCGAAAAACCTCTCGAACAGCGACCGGTCTCTCGCCTTATCATGACAGTCAATTTTAGCTTTCTCTACTGAGGTGCTCAGCCCAGCTCAACTGGGGCACAATCACAGTAGTTCTCCTACTGCTACCTTAGCCGATATAGCGGAACGTAAGGCACTAAAACATAGGAGCCGGGCAAACCCAACTATTGACCCAAATCATGATTCGGAGCCGATGCATATAATGCTATAAGTTCGGGGTGCCGCACTTGTGAAAGTGTTCGGACTTCTCACACCATATTAAGGGGTACTGGAGCCCCTGGCCTATTTGCCGTACCACAGTGTACGGATGCAGCATGTTGTTACTTAAACATATATATAAGAAGAGAGTAATGCAAAAGATAGACAAAAAGCTATGCATTGTTTATAAGAAGGCTGCTATCCAAGCAGAACGATACAAATATTGCGATAAGCAAAATAAATTGGACTATATAACATGTCCTGTCCAGGGGCAGGCCGCGGAATTGTATTTAAAATAGGTATACTGCTCGTAATAGAGACTGAGGGAGTCCTGGATTAGGGGATGTTCGGATAGCCGAACTATACCTTCAGCCGGACTCCAGGACCATGAAGATACAAGATTGAAGACTTCGTCCCGTGTCCGGAAGGGATTTTCCTTAGCATGGAAGGAGAGCTAGGCGATGCGGATATTCAAGATCTCCTACCATTGTAACCGACTTTGTGTAACCCTAACCCTATCCGGTGTCTATATAAACCGGAGGGTTCTAGTCCGTAGGATAACTCCATCATACAACAATCATACCATAGGCTAGCTTCTAGGGTTTAGCCTCCTTGATCTCGTGGTAGATCTACTCTTGTACTACCCATATCATCAATATTAATCAAGCAGGAGTAGGGTTTTACCTCCATCGAGAGGGCCCGAACCTGGGTAAAAAACATCGTGTCCCTTGTCTCCTGTTACCATCCGGCCTTGACGCACAGTTCGGGGCCCCCTACCCGAGATCCGCCAGTTTTGACACCGACATTGGTGCTTTCATTAAGAGTTCCTCTGTGTCGTCGCTTTTGGGCTCGATGGCTCCTTCGATCATCAACAACGATACGGTCCAGGGTGAGACTTTTCTCCCTGGACAGATCTTCGTCTTCGGCGGCTTCGCACTGCGGGCCAATTCGCTTGGCCATCTGGAGTAGATCGAAAGCTACGCCCCTGGCCATCAGGTCAGGTTTGGAAGCCTAAACTACACGGCAGACATCCGCGGAGATTTGATCTTCGACGGATTCGAGCCACAGCCTAGCGCGCCGCACTGTCTCACGGGGCATGATCTAGCTCTGTCGCCGGACAGTACCCTGGAGGACGCAAGCGCACCGGCTCTGACCCTCAATTCGGAGCCAGTTGCGCCGATCGAGGATGATCGGTTAGACGTCACCTCGGGGGCTGCGATCTCAAAGGCGATCGAGCCGGATGCCAGCCCCGCACTCTGCAGGACCCGTGACTCTGAGGATTCGGACTCCTTTCCGGACTTCGAACCCCCCGCGCCCCTGTCGATCGAATCCGATTGGACGCCGATCATGGAGTTCACCGCCACGGACATCTTTCAGCACTCGCCTTTTGGCGACATCCTGAATTCCCTCAAGTCTCTCTCTTTATCGGGAGAGCCCTGGTCGAACTACGGTCAGCAAGGCTGGGATACGAACGATGAAGAAATTCAAAGCCCACCCACCACCCACTTTGTAGCCGCTGTCGACGATTTAACCGACATGCTTGACTTCGACTCCGAAGACATCGACGGTATGGACGACGATGCAGGAGACGAACATGAACCAGCAACTGTAGGGCGCTGGAAGGCCACCTCGTCATATGATATATATATATATATATATATATATGGTGGATACTCCAAAAGATGGAGATGGCGACGGAACAGCGGAGGATGACACCTCCAAGAAACAGCCAAAGCGCCGGCGCCGGCGGCGCCGCTCTAAATCCCGCCAAAGCAAAAACGGTGATTCCGGCACGGGAGATAATACTACCCCGGATAGCGCCGAAGAACACCACCTCCAGAAAGATTCGGCACAGGAAGATGGAGAAGCCAGCCCTCATGAAAGAGCGGCAGACCAAGAGGTTGAGGATGATAACTACATGCCTCCCTCCGAAGACGAGTCAAGCCTCGACGACGACGAATTCGTCGTGCCATCAGACCCCACCAAACAAGAGCATTTCAAACGCAGGCTTTTAGCCACGGCAAACAGCTTCAAGAAAAAGCAGCAACAGCTTAGAGCTGATCAAGATCTGCTAGCTGACAGATGGACTAAAGTCCTTGCGGCCGACGAGTATGAACTCGAACGCCCCTCCAAGCACTACCCAAAGCGCAGGCCGCTACCCCGATCAGAGGAGGAAGCACCCACATCACCAGCGCACGACATGGCCGACCGGCCACCACACGGCCGCGATAGAGAGGCCTCTCGACCCTCCACTCAAGCCATGCCCCGATGCCGTTCAACTAAGGCACGGGAAAATGCGCCAGACCTGCGGGATGTACTGGAGGATATGGCAAGACAAATAAGATCGATCTACGGATCGCGCAGGCGCCCTACGGCACGTGACGGAGATATTCGTTCCGAATACAACAAATCCGGCCGGGCCGAACACAACAGACATAGCTGTTCTGAGCTGTATCGTGATATAGCCCAGTATAGAGGCGCCGCACACCCACTATGCTTCACAGATGAAGTAATGGATCATAAAATCCCAGAGGGCTTTAAACCCGTAAACATCGAATCATACGATGGCACAACAGATCCCGCGGTCTGGATCAAGGATTATCTCCTTCATATCCACATGGCCCGTGGTGATGATCTACACGCCATCAAATACCTCCCACTCAAGCTCAAGGGACCGGCCCGGCATTGGCTCAACAGCTTGCCAGCAGACTCAATTGGTTCTTGGGAGGACCTGGAAGCCGCATTCCTCGACAACTTCCAGGGCACTTATGTGCGACCACCGGATGCCGATGACCTAAGCCATATAATCCAGCAGCCAGAGGAATCGGCCAGGCAATTCTGGACACGGTTCCTAACAAAGAAAAACCAGATAGTCGACTGTCCGGACGATGAGGCCCTAGCAGCCTTCAAGCATAATATCCGCGACGAATGGCTTGCCTGGCACCTGGGACAGGAGAAGCCAAAATCTATGGCAGCCGTCACGACACTCATGACCCGCTTCTGCGCGGGAGAAGACAGCTGGCTAGCTCGCAGTAACAACTTATCAAAGAACCCTGGTAGTTCGGATACCAAGGATAAAAGTGGCAAGACACGCCGGAACAAACAAAAGCGTCGTGCTAACAGCGACAGCAACGAAGATACGGCAGTAAATGCCGGATTCAGAGGCTATAAATCCGGTCAGCAGAAAAAGCCATTCAAAAAGAATACTCAGGGCCCGTCCAGTTTGGACCGAATACTCGACCGCTTGTGCCAGATACATGGCACCCCCGAAAAGCCAGCCAATCACACCAACAGGGATTGTTGTGTGTTCAAGCAGGCAGGCAAGCTAAGAGCCGAAGACAAAGACAAGGGGCTGCATAGCGATGACGAGGAGGAGCCCAGGCCGCCGAACAACAGTGGACAAAAGGGTTTCCCCACACAAGTGCGGACGGTGAACATGATATACGCAACCCACATTCCCAAGAAGGAACGGAAGCCAGTCGCCCCAAAGTTCAACCCATGGTCCTCCTGCCCGATCACTTTTGATCGAAGGGACCACCCCACTAGCATCCGTCACGGCGGTTTCGCCGCATTGGTTCTCGACCCAATCATCGACAGATTTCATCTCACAAGAGTCCTCATGGACGGCGGAAGTAGCTTGAACCTGCTTTATCAGGATACAGTGCGGAAAATGGGCATAGATCCCTCGAGGATCAAGCCCACAAAAATGACCTTTAAAGGTGTTATACCAGGTGTAGAGGCCAACTGTACAGGCTCAGTAACACTTGAAGTGGTCTTCGGATCTCCGGATAACTTCCAAAGCGAAGAGTTAATCTTCGATATAGTCCTGTTTCGCAGTGGCTATCACGCCCTGCTCGGGCGAACCGCATTTGCAAAGTTCAATGCGGTGCCGCACTACGCGTATCTCAAGCTCAAGATGCCAGGCCCTCGAGGAGTAATTACGGTCAACGGAAACACCGAACGCTCTCTTCGTACGGAGGAGCACACGGCGGCTCTCGCAGCAGAAGTACAAAGCAGCCTTCTCAGGCAATTCTCCAGTCCGACCGTTAAAAAGCTAGACACCGCCAAGCGCGCCCAGAGTAACCTACAACAAGACCGCCTGGCACGTTCGGAGCAGGCGTAGCAATGCGGCCCCAACCCCAGCCCTCGCAACATAGCAAAACCAGTGCTTCGCGTACATAACTACGCTCTCGAAATACCATGGGCGCAGGGGAAGGGGCACAATAATGGCAAGCCCAAAATACGGCCTAAAACGTACTAGGGGCCGCTGAATTCCTTTTTCTTACTTTCAGGACTCCACACTTCGGACGACCTGTTCAGCAATTCAACTGTCGCACGAACGATGCAAGATCCGGGGAAGCAGACAAGCCACGCCGCACTATGGAACTCCCAGGTGGTCTCTGTTACGAGCAGTATACATGTTTTAAATACAATTCTGCGGCCTGCCCCCGCCCAGGACATGTTAAATAGTCCAGTATCTTTTACTTATCGCACTACTTGTATCGTTCTGCTTTGATAGCAGCTTTTCTATAAACAATGCATAGCTTTTGTCTAATTTCTGTATTATCCTCTTTTCATATATATGTTTCTTACATGACATGTTGCACCCGTACACCATGGTACGGCAAACACGCCAGGGGCTTCAGTACCCCTCAATATGGTGTGAGAAGCCCGTACACTTTCGCAAGTGCGGCACCCCAAACTTATAGCACTATATGCATCAGCTCCGAATCATGATTTGGGTCAATAGTTGGGTTTGCCCGGCTCCTATGTTTTGGTGCCTTACGTTCCGCTATATCGGCTAAGGTAGCACTAGGAGAACCACTGCGATTGTGCCCCGGTTGAGCTGGGTTAAGCACCTCAGTGGAGAAAGCTAAAACTGACTGTCATGACGAGGCGAGAGACCGGTCACTGTTCGAGAGGTTTTTCGAGTCCCTAAAGACTTATGCCGCTTCGAGCGAGGAGCTGGCTTTGTCCGGCCAAGGCGTGGATAGCGCCCCGAACTCGGTCTTTCGAACTAGGGGCTTCGCCGAAATTTAAAATTATAAAGTTCTATGGCTAAGTGAGAGTGTTCAAGCATTATAGTTCGATTGCCTGGTTCATTGTGCTGAGCGCCTCCCTCGAAGGACCCAAATATGGGAAAAAGAGCGCTCAGGTTTATCCCGAACACCCCAGCACTAGTGGCATGGGGGTGGAAGCCGACGACTCGCCATCTCTCAATTTTTTGATAAACAGCCGCACAGAAAATAATATTTTAAATTCAACAAGCATTGCTTAGCACATATGAACAAGTTTTCAGCGCACAGGATAAACACGAGTTCATTCATTCAAAAATTACATCCTTGGTACACTCATCCGCCACAAGGCGGGCACCCGCAAGAACATCCTTGTAGTAGTTCTCGGGCTTGCGATGCTCCTTCCCCGGCGGCGGCCCGTCCCTCACAAGCTTCTCACCGTCCAGCTTACCCAAGTGCACCTTTGCACGGGCAAGGGCCCGACGGGCACCATCGATGCAGACGGAGCGCTTGATGACATCAAGCCTTGCACAGGCCTCCACCAGCCGCCGCACCAGCCCAAAGTAGCTCCCAGGCAGGGCCTCTTCGGGCCACAGCCGAACTATGAAGCCCTTCATGGCCTGTTCGGCCGCCTTGTGGAGCTCGACCAGCTGTTTCAGCTGGTCGCTCAAGGGCACAGGGTGTCCGACCTCAACATACTGAGACCAGAACACCTTCTCCGTCGAGCTGCCCACTTTAGCTCGGTAGAATGCGGGGGCGGCGGATACGCTGCGGGGAAGATCTGCGAACGCCCCTGGAGAGCTCCGGATTCGCTTGAGAGTCGAGTTGCTTGAATCTCTTCACATCGGTAGCGTTTAGTGAGGGTGAGACAGAGGGAACACCATTTTCCACAACATACCAGAGATCATTATCAATTGCCTCAAGATGCATTCGCATATTATTCTTCCAGTAGGGGTAGTCCGTCCCGTCGAAGGTAGGACACCCAGCAGAGACCTTGATCATACTGCGGTCGACATAACTAAAACTCCAGGCGGTTAAACCAAAATCACACAGAACAAGGGAGTACCTTGCTCCGATACCAATTGAAAGTGCGTTATATCGACTAGAGGGGGGTGAATAGGCGATTTTTATAAATTCTTCACTGAGGAATTTGCTGGTGAGGAAATTCCTTAGCGAAGAACTACTTGCAGCGGAATAAGTACTCAGAAGAAAACATAACAGAAGACAAGCATAGTCATCATGATGAAATGAAGACAAGCACAGAGTACAGAAAGCGTAATCACAGGATAGCACATGATGAAGACAAACAGACTGAAGAAATTGAACTGAGGAAATTGAGAAAGTCTTCAGTCAAAGTCTTCAAACACAGATATGACAAGCACACAACACAAAACTGAGGAAATGAAAGATTTGAGGGAATAGAACCAGTTGGCTTGGTGAAGACAATGATTTGGTAGACCAGTTCCAACTGTTGTCTCAGTTGTACATCTGGTTGGAGCGGCTAGGTATTTAAACCTGAGGACACACAGTCCTCACCGTATTCTCCTTGAACTAAGGTCACACAGACCTCGTCCAATCACTCGTGGTAAGTCTTCAGGTGACTTCCAAACCTTCACAAACTCGGTCACTCAGCGATCCACAATTCCTCTTGGATGCTCTAGACCATGACGCCTAACCGTCTGGAAAAGGCACAGTCTTCAAAGGTAACAAGCGTCGGATCCACGCAGGATCAATCTCTTCAGTGATGCTCAATCACTTTGGGTTTGTAGGTGTTTGGGTTTGGGTTTTCCTCACTCGATGATTTTCGCTCAAAGTCCTCAGAAGATAGGATGCTCTCAAATGACAAGTGTCAGTTTCTCTTAGAGCAGCCAACCAGCTAGTGGTTGTAGGGGGCGGCTATTTATAGCCTAGGGAGCAGCACGACATGATAAGACATAAGTGCCCTTCAATGATATGACCGTTAGGTGGATAAGATATTTTGGGACAGCTGGCGCATAGCACAGCAACGGTCGGAAATTTGAGGTTCAAATTCCTCAGGGCTATCATGTTCCTCACTGTGTAGGCAATCCGCACTGGCGAATTCCTAACTCCTCAGTCAGAACAAATTCCTTAGAGACCAGAAGAACTTTGTCTCTGTCACTGAAGAATATGAATGAACTGTATGAGATTTCCAATGGCTTCACTCGAAGGGATTGGTAGGTGTAGGATTTTGAGTTGAGCATCACATGGAAAATTTTCCTTAGTATTTCCTCGACCCCCTTTAACAGTACGATGTTTCCTATGACTCAAGAAATAGAAAATTAAACTACGAAAACAAAAGTCTTCACGCTTCGTGTTCCTCGAATGAATACCAAGTCTTCAAGGTTACACCAATTTCTTCACTTTCAAAGCCTTCAGAAAGTCTTCAGAATATCAAAGTCTTCAGTCGAAGAACTTCATTTTTAGGGGTCGACTTTCTCTGTAAATATCAAACTCCTCATAGACTTATAGACATGTGTACACTCATAGACACATTAGTCCCTTAACCTATAAGTCTTCAATACACCAAAATCACTAAGGGGCACTAGATGCACTTACACGACCATACCTACGCCGGACGGCGTGGTGGATCTGCGAGGGCGCCGCCGTCGATCTGCCGGGCGGCGGTTTCCTCTCTCGAACCCTCTGTCTCGTGGTAGGGGGAGGAAAGAACTGGCGAAACATTTTGTTTTGCGGGAGGGAAGCAATTCAGGCGAAATCGGAGGTCCAAGCCTCTGTATTGGCGCGATGGGTGGGCGTGTGCGAGCGAAAACTCCAGCGTATTCGTTTCCGTTTCAGTGGGTTGTTTTAGAGTACATCCAAACGTCTGTATTGGGGTCAGCCCATTACCAAATCCAATTCGACGGCCCAATATGAACATCCAAATGCAGCATAAATGAATTCCTTACCTACTGCATTTTGTGAACCAGAATTAGTGGGACCATATCTAGAGTATCATTCTCATGTTCGCCTTGGACGGAGGTTAATCGACCTGGTGTATTGAAACTCGGTTATAATTAAAAAGATTCATATTGTGGACTGTTGAATGACTTGTACACAGGTAACCGACGAGGTGTACCGAACCTCAGCTATAATATAAAAGATTCATATTGTGGACTACCGAAGCATCCTACCGCTTATTTTGCTAGAAGAATATACAATACAGACTAGATTTGAAGACATGACCAACAAATGCTCAAGGTAAGTGTGCACCTAACAGGCATTGACATGAATATTACATAGTAGCACAAATAAGCAGAGCATACCCTTACATGTCAGTCCTAGTGATTGGTTCATGTTAAGATGTAGACCTTGGAGGTACCCGGATTGAATACTCAAGTCCCTTGGTAGTCATGGTAACTCTTTAGATATTAAAAAAGTAGGTGTTCTCTCAAGAAAAAAAAGAGGTGCATACCACAAACTTTACACTCAATACTCCAGTTACATGTCAGTACTAGACTCCTAGTGCTGGTTCATGTAATCAAAATCGCTAAAGAAAACAAGAAGGGCATTAATTGCCAGCAACAAAAAAACCAGAATGACATGAACATAAGGAAGCTGCAGATCCACACTCACCTAAGATGAACCGGGGCATGCCTATATGTGCTCCATTTAAATGCTTAACGCTACACGGATCAAGATGGAAAGGGACAAATCAAGTAGAAATCAACTCACCCACATTACCAATATAAGAAACAAACAAAATATATTTTCCCATGATAACACGAACCTGCAGCCACATCACAAGCCTCCTGGAAGTTGAATTTGGCATCGACCTGGACTGCGAGCTATGAGAAGGGCTGCTCGGAGATCACGTGTCCTCAGCGACACATGCCATCTCAGGAAGTTAAACACCTCTCTCCAGGCCATAGCTGGCACCACTACAAACAAAAGGGAAAGGTTTCAATGAGTACAAGTAAATGAAGAAAAGGCCAACAATAATTAAGTAAGTGAATAGTTGCCATTCTTTGAGGATACTCTTATCAGAAAAAATGAAGCTAAATATGTAAATAAAAGTTTCAGACCTATCCCCTGTGCAATTATCAGAGTTGTTACTTTTAGTAATCACAGTATCATTGGTCTCAAATTTGCATATCTACTTTTGCAGCTGTATCGACCACAAAACAACAATCCAAAATTTTACCATTAAAGACATTCCACATCACACGTCCATAAATCATGAATCGCACAGACGAATGAAAAAGACGGGAGGGAGGTGGTATACCTGAATTGGAGAGGTTGCCGGCAAGGAAGTACAACTCTATAAAACGACAGCTACACCTTTGGGGTAGCCGTGCTGCACACAAAACAGGCTCTTGTCACGGAATTGAGCGCCACGGAGAGGAGAGGTGGCCAGTAGTGCGACAATGAGAGAACACCTACAACAATCGGCGAGTGGGCATAGGCCTAAAATTCATGTAGTTGCATTCTGCAAGACCTAGGTTGTTATTTGAAACTCATAATGTGATACGCCTGACAAATAGATGATCTATGAAGAGCAAGAGCATGTAGAAAGCATCTGATCTATATATACAGAAAAAACAGAGTAAAATGTAGTCAACTATAGCCTATATAGATCCAAAGGATATAACCTACAAACCGGCGCCATGTCAAATTTTTAACTTGTTCAGAATAAGAATTCATATGCCTGACAAAAAGATGCCATCCCATAGCAAAGCTTTTCTCTTCTCTTTGTTACCTTGAGCTGTTGCATTAGCTTCTCATTTAATTATTTATACTATATGAAGAGAAGCACTATTTTAATAGATATGTTTGACAGAACTGACAATAATTCTTTCAACTCAAGACATAAAATAGACAAGCCTTCCAGTATGGGGACTGGTATTTCCTAGTTGCAAGTATTTAGAACCATTGACAGAACTACTAGTCTATTTAGTCACAGAAATCAGCACATATGTAAACAACAGATCTAGATTTAGGAACACTGCAAACACACGAAGAATAGACCGATAATATCTAATAATCTATAAATCATACTTGCTATGGTATTATCTTTAAGAGATGCATGTGATTTGATTGAGAAAAACACCTTGTGTGGCCATTCTGCTAGTGTGACCACCCCTGCTCCTCACTAATGCAAACATCAGTTAAACCATAATTGCATTTCAAGATTTGGAAACTCAGATCATGACACACTTGCTCGGTTATTGTTGAATCATAGGAGCACAGTAGAAAGAAACAATAAATAAAACAAGCAAAGGAATAAAATCACCAACATTCCATGCACAAAGGTGAAAGGACCAACAATCATAGGCCCTACAAAGATCCAGACAAGGAACAAAAGGCATATATCCAGGCTCCACTAAAAACAAACAGTGAAGGAAGGAAACGACAAAAATCCAATGCACAAAGACAAGATACTTTTGCCCTTTAACAAAAAGGGCATGATCTACAAGAAGAACGGAGCGAGGCAAAAAATGCATACTGCCATACAATCCTACACCTAGGTCTAAAAGTAGAGGAGGGGAAAGGAGGAGAAGAGGGGTTGACCCGCAGATCCGTGAACGAAGATGGACGAGGCTGCTAATAGATGATGTGCACACACAGATCGAAGTAGTCACCAACCAGGGGATTGACCAGGAGGTCATGAATCGTGGACCAATCTGCATGAAAAAAAAGATTAGCAGCAGCCAATAACCAAAACGGAACAAAATAGTGACATACCTACGGATCGACGAGTGCAGCAGAGGTGAAGCACCATGGTGCGGTGTGCTTGCGGCCCGAGCTACGGCCCAGCCGCGGTGCTGAGTGGCAGTAGCAGCCTGTGCTCGGAAAACAGAGCAACAGACGAGGACCGAGGAGGAGGGGCACCTCTGGCACGAGCAAGGGACCACGCTGCTCGCGTTGAGCACTGGAGCGTCTCTGCAGCTCGAGCCTGGCGACGGGAAGTGCGAGAGGAGATGGGCCGGCCGGGGCATGAGAGAGGCAGCAGGGAAATGAGCACAGGAGAGGAGGGGGCTAGGAGATCAAGCGCGGGATCAAGTGGACGGCAGGAAGCCAGCGCCGCCACGGACACCATCGTCGGCGCTGCTGATCCGCCGCCCTCCTCCATGGAAGCTGCCGCTGTCGCCGTGGTTGGTGGGAGCCGCCTAAGCGTGCGGGGCCGCGCGGGGGCGTGTTGGGGGAGGAAGAACGCGGGCGCGGGATCTCCCGCCACCGCTGGATGAGGAGCGAGCGAGTAAGGGAGGCGGCTGCATGGGAGGGAGGGAGGGAGGCGGCTGCAGGAGCGAGCGAGGGAGGAGGCGGCTAGGTCTCCGTCACAGGAGCGCCCACCTTTTATACCCAAGTGCACGAAATGATAAAAATGCCCCCAGTGGGGCAGGCTATTTACGCCCGGTGGCACGACCAGGGCGCACACAACGGTCTCGGTTTGATCCGACGACTGAGATCAATCCGGGACGAGATTCGACGGTCCAAACTACATCAAGGAAACGATTCGACGACCGAGCTCTAAGATTTGAGGAGCGCCCGTGAGAGCTTCGTTTCTTCTTTCTGGATGCCATGTGGTGGTTGTGGTCCTGTGAACGGTGGTGGTGGTGGTCGTCTATCAGATTGTTTCCACTCCTTCTCCTTGGTTGGTGAGCTGCAGACCTGCAGTGCGTGTGTGTTGCTGTTCCCTTTGATGTTGGGTTCTTCTTTGCAAAGCTTTCTCCTAATGAAGGATGGGTCTGCCGACGATGATCACTGAACTGAGTTGTGCATGTCCTGCACATGAAGTGCTTACTGTGCATCGCCTTTCTTGAACTTTATGTCGGACAGCATGGATGGATGGTATATGGTCCATGACTCGCTTCCAAGATGATTGTGGCCGACTTGCTGGTCTGGTGCGTGCCCTGGCACTAGTGCAGAACCGGGCAATAGCACCGGTTCGTAAGGCCCTTTAGTGCCGGTTCCATAACCGGCACTAAAGTGTGGGCACCAAAGGCCACCCCCCTTTAGTACCGGTTCAGCACGAACCGGTGCTAAAGGGCAACCACGTGGCACGAGCCAGCTCTAGGGGTCGAGAGCCCTTTAGTACCGGTTGGTAACACCAACCGGTACTAAAATGTTTGGGGGGTTTTGGTTTTATGATTTCTTTTTCATTTCATTTTGTGTTTTCCATTTTAATTCTTTTTCGTTTGCTGGTATTTTACGATACTACACATTGTACACGTTATGCATATATATGCATGGTAGCTAGTAGAACCAATCATATATATATATATATATATATATATAGATCATCAATGTCTCACAAACCACCATATTAATTCACACATACACACATGTATAGCTATATACAATTTCTCGTACATATGCATGTTGCCTTCGGAGCCAGTTGCATTAGCCTAATTGGTGCCTTCGGAGCACGATGACAAATTGGAAGTGGTTCATGACCTGGTCGATGGGGCGGTAGCGGGTAATAGTATTCTCCCTTCGGATTTATGACCTGGTCGAGCAAAATTCCCGCTATTTCCTCTTTAAGTGCTTGTACGCGCTCCGTTTCTAGGAGCTTGTCCCGCACCTCTGTGAACTGTTAAGAAGGAGATCAATATGCATGTGTATTAGTTGTGTGACTAGATATCGATAATGGTGCACAAATTGTGAATAGTGTTCTAACAAGCGTACCCATTCCTGTCTTTGAGATCTGCTCCTTTCGGACGCCATCATGCGAATGTTCTCGCAAACGCAGTATGCACACAGATCAGTCCCCTGCGCCTGCTTTATGGTCTTTACGAGAATGGAATTTAATTTGATCAGATAATAATTAATCAAGCATGATAATATTAAAAAGATGGCAGCTAGCTACCACTACTTAATTACTTACCCTGGGTCGAAACCATCCCAGCTGTCGTTTCCATTTGCCTTCCGTTTTGCTGATGAACCTTGCCCAAGCCCTACCCGCCGACAAAGAAAATGAATAAAGGGGTTATTAAATAGTTCATATCATGAAATGACGAACTAAATAGGCCGAGATATATAGTTAATAATGATTGAAATTACCTATTGACTATCCCAAACAAGACGTTGTATTCACTATTTTCTTTGAGTAGTGAGTCCAGTATTTCAACTGTTCCTTCGTCAACTTTAATGATACACAAGATCCAGTGAAATCTGCATGCACACATGTTTGCATGTCTTAATGAAGCGGGCATATGTAAGCAAAAACATGTAGCTAGCTAGCTAGTAGGCAAAAACAGAGAATTTGTAGTACCAGAAAGTGTGACTCACTTGAAGTTGTAAGGAAGTAGTATATCTTCATTGTATTTGAGGCGCATCAAGAACTCGAACATGCTGTCCTCTACCTGCTTTTTATAATAGTTGCTTATATTCCATGTGTATTCATTAACGGTGTTTGGGTCAATGAACCCAATGCCATAGCGTCCACCTTTTTTCATTTCATACATCTTCATCCTGCATAATACCACAGAAAAGAATATAGTGAGGATAATTACAGGTAATGATTGATCAAAAGGATCAATACAGCTAGCTTGAGACTTAAATTACAGAAATAAATCACTTACAGACAATAGCAACTGACGATATATTTGTCGAGTGCGTCTTGATTGTATAACTGAAACAGTTTAGAATACTCAATGGTCCCAGGTTTCTCATGGTAGTAATGATCCTTGTTGACTTGCACCATGAGGGACTATCGATCGGATCTCTTGGTAATGTCCATGTACCATTGATGGAATTCATACATTCTCGTTGGGAGCTTCTTGACATCTTCTGGCTTGACCAAAGGTTGGCCCCGGACATATTTCCATTTTATTTCCTCCTCTGTAAGCACAGGCATGTCCTCGATCTCGAGGAGTTGTCCAACAGTGATCTTGAGTTCTTCAGCCTGCGTTATATGCTGCTGGGTTATTACAACATCTCCCACCTGGGGAACGTAAACTGTTTGCCCACAATAATATTGGCCGCGCGTACTGTCACGTGTTGTTGGAGGCACAACAAGCGGGGGGATCGGTTGCGCCCACTGTTCTCCCAGCTGGGCAACGGTTCTCCCGCATTTTTTGACAGCTGCTTGTTGTTTGCTCGAGCTCGAGCTCGCCTCCTTCTGTAGACGTTGTCGATGTAACTTCGTGATGTGGCGCTCATAGTCTGTGTCAACAGGCTTAGGAGCTGGTGGTTTAGCCATACGAATGAAGTGGTCAATAACTTCCACAGGCACTTTCTCCCTTGGCGGCGGTGGCGGTTTCGGTCCAAAATGGGCGTCGACTTCTGCCCGCACTATGGCATTGGTTTGCTCCTTGGTCCTGTCGTAAGCCCTCTCAGGAAGAGGAGTACTGAGGTTTGGACCATATTTATATCGCTTGCCTCCGCCTGTACTTCCTGTACTATGACCTCGACCGGTACCACTACACACCATAGCTGCGGGGTGTCTCTTCTGCGATTGCTGAGGCGGCAGAGACGGCTGACGGGGCTGAGTTGGACGAGGACTGGCCTGAAGCTGTGCCGGACTTGGAGGAGGAGTGGCCTGACACTTTGCCGGACTTGGAGGAGGAGTGGACGTCTGACGCTGTGTCGGACTTGGAGGACGAGTGGCCTGACACTTTGCCGGACTTGGAGGAGGAGGAGTGGCCTCATGCGTTGGTGGACTTGGAGGAGCGGGAGTCTGCTGACTCAGTGGCGGACTTTGACGAGGAGTCGGGTGACGCGGTGCCGGTGGCCTTCGAAAGATGATGCAATCCTTTCTCCATAGGATGATACGATGTTTGGCATCTCCGAGTGTGTGCTCCTCGTCACCTCCAGGAATGTCAAGCTCTAGCCCCGAATATTGGTCCACCACCTCATCAACCACGACACGAGCATAGCCTGCTGGAATCGGGTTGCAATGGAAGGTTGCATCGGGAGAATTTGTATAAGCAACGCCGTCCGCCACCTTCATGGATATCTTCTTCATTTTGAAGTGTAGCTCGCAGTTAGTGTTCTCCGTGATGTCATCCACGGGGTATCTATCCAGCACTGCATCGCCCGGGGCAGAACCCACGCTGCTTCTCGGCATGGATGGGGCGGTGGTATCCAATGCTGGATCATCCGCTAGCTGTTGCAGCTGCTGAGACCCCCTTTGCTGGCTAAGTGAGTCGATCTGCTCCTGCTGCCGCTGGAATTTAACTGCCAATTCCGCTTGACTTGCTTCTAGGCCTTGAAGGCGTTCATAGTCCCGCTTCCTCTGCTCCTCCTCCATCTTCCTCTTCTTCTCCTCCGTAATCTTCTTTCTCGCACGGGTTCTGTAGTCGGCGTTCCAGTCCGAAAACCCCTCATACCACGGAATAGCGCCCTTGCCTCGTGTTCTTCCCGGGTGTTCAGGATTTCCCAGGGCACGCGTAAGCTCGTCGTTCGCTCTGTTGGGCTGGAACACCCCCGATCGAGCCTCTTCTATTGCAACAAGTATCGCATCGTCGGCTCCGTTCAGACATGCCTTCGTCGAAACATTGCCTGTCTTCGGGTCCAACTCCCCCCCCCATGCGCATAGAACCAAGTCCTGCACCTGGGGGGGGCAGCTCTTAGTAACCGGAGTGACACCTGCATCCTCCATCTCTTTCTCAGACTTATCCCACTTAGGCATTGCCACCGCGTAGCCACCTGGCCCCAGCTTATGGAACTTATCCTTTTTTCGGCATTCTTCTTGTTTATTCTCGACCGTTCCTTAGCTAATTCTGAATCCTTGAATTTCACGAAATCGTCCCAATGAGCACTTTGATTCTCTAGTATCCCCTCGAATACCGGAGTCTTCCTTCCTCCCTTGACGTACTTCTCCCATTCACATCTCTTGTGGTTCTTGAATGCAATCGCCATCTTCCTAAAAGCAGCGTCCTTGACTTTCTGCACATCTGCTTCTGTGAAATGATCTGGTAGGGTGAAATGTTCCATGAGAGTATCCCAAAGAAGTTTTTGTTGATTCTCGTCGACAAAAGTAACATTTGGACGTGGCTTTCCTGGCTTTCTCCATTCTTGAAGGGAGATCGGGAGTTGGTCCTTCACAAGAACTCCGCACTGACGAACGAACTTGTCCGCAATCTTCTTAGGCGCTAACGGTTCGCCATTAGGTCTGAATGCCTCGATATTGTAGTTTACGCCCTCCTTCAACTTTTTGTTCGGGCCTCATTTCGTCCTTTTGCCTGAAGATTTGCTCGATCCGGATGGCTGAAAGAAGAAAGATCGATTCATTAATATATCTTCAACTCATTTAAAACATGCGATGATCACCAGATTCCTGCTTATATAAATATATATACCTCGCCGGTGTTTGTTGTTTCAGGATCAACATGTTCTTCGTCATCGTCATAATCGTAGTTCACGACTTCATCAATTCGGTCGTCGCGATCGAATATCATATCACCCTCTCCGGTGTTGTTTAGAAATTCGGAGCCGTCATAATCTTCTTCATTCTAATCATCATCTGGTCCGCGTATCATATCGAACATGGTCTGTTCTCTCTCTCTGTCGGTATTGTCCGCCATAGCTTTTATTTAACTATGCCAAAAGAAATATAAAACAATTTAGTATAATCTCGAATAATAGATATAATCTCGAATACATCGTCTCGAATAATAGATATAATCTCGAATACATCGTCTCGAATAATAGATTTAGTCTCGAATACATCGTCTCGAATAATATATAATATTGAATAGTACATCACTGGCTAGGTAGCTAATTAAAGATCGAATACTACAGAAGAATCTAGGACACTCGCGGTTCCTGCGGCGCGGGCGGTGGACACCCAAAGAGAAGTAACCCTCACAGGATCATAGCTGAAGTGAGATCCCTGAAGAAACTGCCAGGTATTGGAGAACTTGCCGCCCTCTAACGCAACCATGTAGCGATGGACGTCCTCGTCCTCCTCCCTGACACGATGACGTACCACCTCCGACGGGGTCGGCTCCCTCCGCACCGAAACTGGCCCACACGAACGCCACCAAACGAGATCAGGGTCGACGACGGGACCCGGGGCCGGGTTCCTCATCAAGCGGCGCGCCCCTCCAGGCAGCACCTCCCAGTGCCAGCCCGGCGGAGCCCAGTCCCGGACATGGGTCAGCTGGACGTCGTCGCGGACGTGTCGACGGCGAGGATGCGGGTCGGGCATCGTCGACAACAAATACTAGCTATATGCCCGCAAAAAGTAACATTTTTTTAATGATTGGATTTTGATAACTAAAATTTCTAACATTTCTATAACATTTCTAACAATGCTATATATAACTAACATTTCTATAACATTTCTAATATTTCTATAACTAAAAAAAAGAAAATTTTCTAACTTTTTTATAACTATTTCTATAACTAAAAAACAGAAAAATTTCTAACAATTCTAACTTTTTTATAACTATTTCTATAACTAAAAAACAGAAAAATTTCTAACAATTCTAACATTTCTAACATTTCTAACTATTCTAACAATTCTAACATTTCTAACTATTCTAACATTTCTAACTATTCTAACAATTCTAACATGTGTGTGTGTGTGCGCGCGCGCTCACCGGCCGGCGAGGCAAGAGGCGACGGGGGGCGGCGATGGGGACGGCGACGGGCGCGGCGACGACGGGGCGGCGATGACGGGGACGGGGACGTACGGGCCGGGGCGGCGACGACGACGGGGACGGTGACGACGCGGCCGGGACGGGCCGGGACGGGGCGGCGGTGACGACGGGGACGACGGGGACGAGACGATGGAGCGGCGACGACGGGGACGGGGCAGCGACGGGGGCGGCGACGGGCCGGGGCGGCGACGAGGGATATGGAGACGGCGGGGGCGGCGGGCGACGGTGCAGAGGAGAAGAAGCAGAGGGAGAGATGAGAAACTGATGAAATTTTGAAGTGTTTTCTTATATAGAACCCACCTTTAGTACCGGTTGGAGCCACCAACCGGTACTAAAGGTCTGTTTTGGCTAGCCCAAGCGGCGGGAAGCGACCCCCTTTAGTACCGGGTCGTGGCTCCAACCGGTACTAAAGGCCCCCCGTTTAGTACCGGTTGGTGCCACGACCCGGTACTAAAGGGTGTGCGCTACCAGGCGAGGGGCACAAAAGTTTAGTCCCACCTCGCTAGCCGAGGGGCACTTGCACCTGCTTATAAGCCCCGTCGTCGCTGTTGTCTCGAGCTCCTCTCTTAAGCAGGCCTTCTGGGCCTACCGCTTCTGCGATGCCCTGTTGGGCCTACTGGGCTAGCGGGCCTGCATCCTGGCCCAACTTGAATTTGGGTTTCTAGTCGTCTGCAGGCCGCTGTGGCCCAGTAGGTGGGCTTTTTTTCTTATTTTTTTTGCTTTATTTATTTTTGTGAATAACTTAACTTTGAAAATAAATTTTTCAGTGATTCTTTTTTCTTATGTTTAATATTAGTGTGTTTTATCATTATATTCAATTTGGTAATGCTTAGGTTATTTAAAAAATGAAATGCCTTTGTAACGGATGAGTTTTCGTCCGAAACCCTGATACTTCAAAACAGATTGTCCATTTTGTACACGAAGTGCATCCAGTTTTTGCGGTAACCCTCTCTACTTTTTTGCACATGCTATGTGGGTGAAATTATGATACCATGCCAACTTTCAACCTTTTCTGAGTTCATTTGAAATGCTTTTCAATTTCAGGGTCATTTAGTTGAAAAAATCAGTAAATGCATGAAAGAATTTGATTGCACATAAAAAAATCGCATTTCAAATGCCAAAACACATAACTAGCTACCCTAACTATTACAGAGATTCCCTCCTGGGTGTGAAACACAGAAGAAAGTGATGATAGTTAAGCCGATCACATCCCAGATCTTTGGGTGTGAAACTTTTTCTTCGCGTGTGTCCCTTTGCGTCGTAGCCATGGAAAATCTTCATCATTTAACGGGATGCTCGGGTCAATATTCACTGTGAATGGAGCAATTTCATCAAACTTTTCATAATCTTCTGACTTGTCTGTCTTGTCA
The DNA here is from genome assembly GCA_032464435.1 of Aegilops umbellulata. Taxonomy (NCBI): domain Eukaryota; kingdom Viridiplantae; phylum Streptophyta; class Magnoliopsida; order Poales; family Poaceae; genus Aegilops; species Aegilops umbellulata. Next base: position 509,854,646 of record CP136055.1, read on the forward strand.
TCCACTCCCACGATGTTTCTCTTTCCAGAAAGAACTATGTGCCGCTTTGGCTCATCATACGATGCATTCGCTTCCTTATCTTTTCTTTTTCTTGGCTTGGTAGACATGTCCTTCACATAGAAAACCTGTGCCACATCATTGGCTAGGACGAATGGTTCGTCTGCATACGCAAGATTGTTGAGATCCACTGTTGTCATTTCGTACTGCGGGTCTTCCGTTACCCCGCCTCGTGTCATATTGACCCATTTGCACCGAAACAAAGGGACCTTCAAACCACGTCGATAGTCAAGTTCCCATATGTCCTGTATATAACCATAATATGTTTCCTTTCCCGTCTTGGTTTCTGCATCAAAGCGGACACCACTGTTTTGGTTGGTGCTCTTCTTATCTTGGGCGATCGTGTAAAATGTATTACCATTTATCTGGTACCCTTTGAAAGTCATTATATTCGAAGATGGTAACTGGGACGGCAAGTACAGGTCATCTTCAATAGAGGTGTCATGCATGGTACGTGCTTGCAACCAGCTGGCGAAACTCCTGGTTTGTTCACGTGTAATCCAGTCATCAGACCGCTCCGGGTGTTTGGAGCGTAGCAAATTCTTGTGTTCATCCATATACGGAGCCACCAAGGCGGAATTCTGTAGAACTGTGTAGTGTGCTTCAGTGAGAGAATGTCCGTCCATACATATTATTTGTTCCCCTCCTAGTGTGCCTTTTCCATCCAGTCTGCCCTTATGCCGCGATTCAGGAACACCAATCGGCTTAAGGTCAGGAATAAAGTCAATACAAAACTCAATGACCTCCTCATTTTGACGGCCCTTGGAGATGCTTCCTTCTGGCCTAGCACGGTTATGAACATATTTCTTTAAGACTCCCATGAACCTCTCAAAGGGGAACATATTGTGTAGAAATACAGGACCCAAAACGTTAATCCGTGCGTCATGATGTTGAAGAAGGATGGTGGGAACACCAACTCGAAACTGACAAGACATTGCACCAAATCATTCTGTAACCTTGGTATGATTTATGGATCGATTACCTTCTGAGAGATTGCATTAAGAAATGCACATAGCTTCACAATGGCTAATCGAACATTTTCCGGTAGAAGCCCCCTCAATGCAACCGGAAGCAGTTGCGTCATAATCACGTGGCAGTCATGAGACTTTAGGTTTTGGAACTTTTTCTCTGCCATGTTTATTATTCCCTTTATATTCGACGAGAAGCCAGACGGTACCTTAATACTGAGCAGGCATTCAAAGAAGATTTCCTTCTCTTCTTTGGTAAGAGCGTAGATTGCATGACCCTGATGTATGCCGTCTTTTCCGTGCATACGTTGCTGGTCCTCCCGTGCCTCAGGTGTATCTTTTGTCTTCCCATACATGCCCAAGAAGCCAAGCAGGGTCACACAAAGATTCTTCGTCATGTGCATCACATCAATTGCGGAGCGGACCTCTAGGTGTTTCCAATAGGGCAGGTCCCAAAATATAGATTTCTTCTTCCACATGGGTGCGCGTCCGTCAGCGTCATTCGGAACAGGTTGTCCACCAGGACCCTTTCCAAAGACCACCTTCAAATCCTTGACCATATCATGTACATCAGCACCAGTACGGTGGAGAGGCTTCGTCCGGTGATCCGCCTCACCTTTGAAATGCTTGCCTTTCTTTCTTACGGGATGCCTGCTCGGAAGAAATCGACGATGTCCCAGGTACATATTCTTATTAGCCAAATATATACTGTCGGTATCGTCCAAACAGTGCGTGCATGCGCGGTATCCCTTGTTTGTCTGTCCTGAAAGGTTACTGAGAGCAGGCCAATCATTGATGGTCACGAACAGCAACACCTTTAGGTCAAATTCTTCCCCCATGTGCTCATCCCACGCACGTACACCTGTTCCATTCCACAGTTGTAAGAGTTCTTCAACTAATGGCCTTAGGTACACATCAATGTCGTTGCCGGGTTGCTTAGGGCCTTGGATGAGCACTGGCATCATAATGAACTTCCGCTTCATGCACAACCAAGGAGGAAGGTTATACAAACATAGAGTCACAGGCCAGGTGCTATGGTTGCTGCTCTGCTCCCCAAAAGGATTAATGCCATCTGCGCTTAGACCAAACCATACGCTCCTTGCGTCATCTGCAAACTCCTTCCCGTACTTTCTTACGATTTTTCTCCACTGCGACCCATTAGCGGGTACTCTCAACTTTCCGTCTTTCTTACGGTCTTCTCTGTGCCATCGCATCGCCTTGGCATGCTCTTTGTTTTGGAACAAACGTTTCAACCGTGGTATTATAGGAGCATACTATATCACCTTGGCAGGAATCTTCTTCCTGGGGCGCTCGCCCTCGACATCACCAGGGTCATTGCGGCTGATCTTATAGCGCAATGCACCACATACCGGGCAAGCGTTCAAATCCTCGTACTCACGGCGGTAGAGGATGCAATCATTAGGGCATGCATGTATCTTCTGCGCCTCTAACCCTAGAGAGCAGACAGCCTTCTTTGCTTCGTATGTACTCTCGGGCAATTCGTTGTCCTTTGAAAGCATATCCTTTATCATTACCAGCAACTTTCCAAATCCCATGTCAGATACACCATTCTCTGCCTTCCATTGCAGCAATTCCAGTGTGGTGCCCAGCTTTTTCTTGTCACCTACGCAATTCGGATACAACAATTTTTTGTGATCCTCTAACATGCGCTGCAACTTCTTCTTCTCCAAATCACTTGCGCAGTTTCTCTTTGCATCGGCAATGGCCCGACCTAGATCATCAACGGGCTCATATGATGCCTCTTCTTCAGCTTCTTCCCACATTGCCGGCTCAGCTTCTTCCCGCATTACCGGCTCAGCTTCTTCCCCCATTGTTGTATCATCGTATTCAGGGAACCCATGGCCAGGATAGCTGTCGTCGTCCTCTTCTTCTTCATTGTCTTCCATCATAACCCCTCTTTCTCCATGCTTGGTCCAAACATTATAGTGGGGCATGAAACCGGACTCAAACAGGTGGACGTGAATGGTTCTTGACGTAGAGTAATTCTGACCATTCTTACAGCCAGCACATGGACAAGGCATAAAACCATCCGCCCGCTTGTTTGCCTCAGCCGCAATCAGAAAAGTATGCATGCCCTCAACGAACTGGGGAGAGCATCGGTCATCGTACATCCATTGCCGGCTCATCTTCATTACACAACACCGAATAGACCAAATTAATACAAGTTCATACATAAAGTTCATACAACACTTAAATGCAACAAACAAATAAATCTCTAGCTAAAGCATTTAAATGCAACAACAAATGCGATCAAGATCGCAACTAAGGTAACAATGGATCCAACAGCATAATGATACCAAGCCTCACTATCGATGGCATATTTTCTAATCTTTCTAATCTTCAAGCGCATTTTCTCCATCTTGATCTTGTGATCATCGACGACATCGGCAACATGCAATTCCAATTCCATCTTCTCCCCCTCAATTCTTTTCAATTTTTCTTTCAAGTACTCATTTTCTCTTTCAACTAAATTTAACCTCTCGACAATAGGGTCGGTTGGAATTTCTGGTTCGCATACCTCCTAGAAAAAATTTCTATGTCAACTTGATGGGCATAATTTGTCATAAACACGAAATGCAACTAGTTTTAAAAGAGAATATATATATATTCCACATCCGAATCATAAAAGGACGAAGGCCGACGGGGACGGATATCAAAACCATGGCACTATATGTATAACAAACAACGTACGGGTAAGATAATTATACGAGTAACTAGCTATATATCCAAATCACATAAACATCAATTTTTATATAAAATTTCATGAACAAAGAGGCTCACCACAAAGGTGGTGCCGGCGACGGGACGATGCGGGCGATCGACGGTGGTTACGACGGAGATTTAGAAGGCACTAAGTAAACCACACCTACATATGCAAACTAAGTGTTATTTTTGACCTCAAATTGCATATAAATCAAATACTAGCACATATATATATTTCCTCCCAAATTACTAAACTCACAAATTAATCACTATATAAAGCATTGCAAGAGTAAATCTAGCAATGAGAGATGAAAGGACAAAGTTGCTAACCTTTGTGATCATTTCAATGGATGGGGGCCTACAAATCTTGACAAAATTTGGGCAAAATGTGTGATGAGCTCGAGAGGAAGAGGGGAAGAACAGAGAGGAGAGGGGAAAGGGGAAGAACAGAGCGAGCTCGGGTGGACGAAGGGTTTATGTAGGATGACCTTTAGTACCGGTTCGTGCCAAGAACCGGTACTAAAGGGGCTGGAGGGGCCCCAGTCTGACAACATCCTGCCACCACTCTCATTAGTACCGGTTCGTGGCACGAACCGGTGCTAAAGGTTCGCCACGAACCGGTACTAATGAAAGCGGCCCGGCTAGCCGTTGGAACCGGCACTAATGTATACATTAGTGCTGGCTCAAATACAAACCGGCACTAATGTGCTTCACGTTTGACCCTTTTTCTACTAGTGAGGAAAGAGAATCCGGATCCTTTGGGCTATGTTCGGTTATCCCCACCCTCGCCGGGATCCGGTCGAAACCCCGCCGATCCCTGTGGGTTTCTCCCCGGCTGGGGTCGGATCCCGGTCTGGCTTATAACAGCCTTTGGTTAGACCCGACCGGGATTAGTTCCCTCTCTTTTTTTTTCGAGAGTACGCCTTGGCGTACCATAGCTTTATAGAAGGCAGAAATTGATTTACAAGAAACCACACTCGCTGCGAACAACGAGCATAGCACAACACCACACCCGAACACAACACCGCAAAGCAAGCTACAACACAAAGGGCTTATCCTAATCGAAACTCAACACCGCGTCTCAACCGACGTCAGACATCTCCGAAAAACACAAACTTCCGCAAAGCTTCACTTGTCGACGCACCATCCACTCTTATCGCCTAAGAGGAAGTGGCAAGTGGGTGGTAGGACTCGATCCGATCTGAGAAAGACGCCGTCTTGGACACACCGGCAACGGGCGTACATAGCGCCGTAGAGGATCAAGGAGGACAGCGGCGAACACCGGAGGAGAGCGACGAGGAGCCGGCCATGTCTCCAAACACAATGCTCCCAGCAGAGAAACGACGTCGAAGACGCCGCCATTGTGCCGATCCAACCAAATCGAGGCTTTCGGCCGGAGACAACCACAACTCCAGACAAGTGAGGGAGGCGACGAGCACGCCACGACGACGCCTCCAAGGAGGGGAATGGCATCCGCGGGTGCCATCGCCGCCGGCCCGACGGAAGCCGTGCAAGATTTTCATCCGCGTGTCGCACCTCACCACACCATCTAGAATTGGGCAACACCATCCCAGAAGCTTCACACCGCCGCCACCGCAGCACTTAGCCAACGTAGCCGCCAAGCCGAGGGCCATCGACCGGACGCACAACAAGAAGAACACCAGCCACGCCATCAACGCCCCGCCTGGACAGGAACCGCAGCCTCACTGCACCCCCGGCAAGTCCAGGCCGCCCGCAACAGCCATCACCCACTCCAAGGGACCGCCTTGCGACGACTGGACCCACATCTCGACAAAGCTAGGCTGCACCATCGGAGGAGCATCCCTGCTCATCACGCCGAACAGAAGTGGTCGGCCGCTCGCTACTCGCCAAGACTCCATCTTGGCCGAGCCTCACAGCGCCGACTCCACCCAACTGGCCGCGGACTCGCGCTTCTGCCACCGAACGGCGCCGCAACCGGCCAGCCACACCCTTGCCTCGCAGCCGACTCCTACCAGGCCCGCCGCACCGCCATGTCTCCTGCTGAGCTCCGGCCGCCACCCCCATCTCCGGTCAGCGCAGATCTGACCGGGCCGAACCCGCCACGAAGCGAACGTCGCGCTGCCACCAGCACGTGTGCTCCACCGCGACAAGCCTGCACCGGCCAGCAGCAGCGCCGCCGCACACCATCGCCTGCCAGCGCGTCCCGCCCGACGCTCCGGCCACCGAGGTCCGCCCTTGACTGAAGAAGAGCCCCCCGCGGCCTTGCTCCAGGGAGGCGAGGGAACGTCCCGCCGCCGCCGGCACCACGCGGGCTTTGCCCGGCGGCACCCGCCGGCGGCGGCGGCGGGAGGGGAGGAGATGGGATCTGGGGGAGGCGGCTAGGTTTCGTGCGCCCGGGCCGCCCGCGGGGGGACGACACGGGGCCAGTCACAAATCCCGGCCTGAGTAGAGATGTGGCGAGGGCCCAATTCACATCTTCGAAGACTGATAGAATTATGGTATGACCCGATTAGTTCCCTCTCAAACCCCGTGGAAATCGCAGGGAAACGACCCACGCATCACACCTCATGAAGCAAACCCCGTCTCTCTGTCTCTCGCGAAACGGCACGCTCTCTCTCACCCGACCTCTCTCGTGTCGTCGTCCCCCCCCCCCCCCCCCGGCCCTCCTCCCTCCCACCTGTCCAACCGGCGGCACCGCATCTCGTTGCAGCGGCAAGCTCCCTCCCCCCCCCCCTTTCCTCCCTCCCACCTGTCTTCGAAGACTGATAGAATTATGGTATGACCCGATTAGTTCCCTCTCAAACCCCGTGGAAATCGCAGGGAAACGACCCACGCGTCACACCTCATGAAGCAAACCCCGTCTCTCTGTCTCTCGCGAAACGGCACGCTCTCTCTCACCCGACCTCTCTCGTGTCGTCGTCCCCCCCCCCCCCGGCCCTCCTCCCTCCCACCTGTCCAACCGGCGGCATCGCATCTCGTTGCAGTGGCAAGCTCCGCGGCGACCCGGACCTCACCTAACTGATAGCGGCGACGGCGAACGACGCCAAGGCTTCCAGATCCGGCGGACGGCGGCCCTCTCCCTCCGACCTCCGTCGGTCCCAGGACCCAGAGGTCCATCCGATTCCTCCGTCGGCCGTGCGGGTACGGCCCTGCCTTCCGGCTGCAGTTCCGGCGGCCGCGGTGGCGCAGTTCCGCTGCTCCGATTGTTCTGCTCGTAGTCTGGGCTCTAGAAGCCCCAAAAGGATCCATCTATTGATCGTAATTTCATCTGCTGATTGTAATTTCATCTACTGATCTACAACTCTGTACAAGGTAATTTCTCTGCTTTTTTTTAACAATCCACAGGCTTTTTTGTTGGCTTCTAATGAGCATGCTTCTGATTCCTACGTCTTGTAATTGTAACTGATTGCTTCCACTAATGAACAAGACTTGTATTACTCTTATTGTGTTGCTCTGATGTTGTATACAGCTGCTGTATACTTCGAAGTGTTTTTGATGGTGGGTTTAACCGAATAGAGATTAGGTGAGAGGGATAAATCCCCCTAGTGGAATGATTCCACGTGGGGGTTGGCCTGCAGGTATTAGATCCACTAGTGGATATAATCTTTTGGAACCGAACATAGCCTTGAGGTGTCCTCGCATGCACCCACAGGGCTGCGCAAATGTTGTGATCGAGAGTGATGGTAAATCTGCACATGCACAATTCAAACACCAACAAGGACCGACGAGCATGCACCACCTCGGTCGTCACCAGAAAGCACGGAGAAATAAATAGGAGAATGGCATGGTTTCGGGTTCAGTCAGACTCGTACGACGCTGGGTTGCGTCCCAAGGAACGGAACCAGCGAACGGACGAGACAAGCCATCGTCGGTCGGTCGGTCGGGAGGCAATCAATCGAGGCGACGGCGACGGCGACGGCAACGCGGGCATGCATGGAGTGGAGTACCATATTTAAGGTCGCGGCGACGTTGCGCTCGGCACGAACCACAACCAAACCGAACCCTGTCGCGCGGGCGTGGCAGTGGCCCCTGAACCTGAACGGAATCGAGTGACCCGGACGGAGGCCATTATGTGCGGGCGGCGAAGACGACCGCGTACCCGCTGCTGCTTCCGCGCGCGGCGAGCGTGCCACACGGCGATGTACGGAGCCGCCGCTGCGACATGCCCGGCGGTTGGGGGACGTTGCGGAGGGTGAGGCGTCGCCGCTTTTGTCGTCGGTTCGGGGGAGCCGCGCATCCTATTTGTGCGCGCAGGTCGCCGGTACATCAACGAGTGCGCTCCATCAGCGTATGGGCCAGCACATTATAGGTATGTTTACCCATCAAGCTTCTAAAGGCGCAGCTTCTGGATGCTAAGGAAAGGGCCTTGTCGACTGGGTACCAGCAAGAAGTGAGGGACATAGAAGAACAATTGAGGGAGGTTTTTGAACGAGAAGAGATTATGTATCGGCAACGGTCTAGGGTGGACTGGTTTCTCCTGCTGGGTGGGCGCTTCCTTCGTCTATCGTATGTCTCGCTTGGCTTCGTCCCGAACCAAGGAGGCATGATGGCGGGCCCGTGCGTGTGCCGACTGCAGAGACTACAAGCCGACGCCGGAAGCGACTCGCTTCTATTCTCGATTGGATATAGATGGGAAATCTCTATAGATCGTCTTTTTTCGACAACCTCTCTAAAACGCATACGAGGCGGGTTAACAAAACACGAGGTATTTCCAGAACAGGGCAACACACCGAAAAAGGAAGAATACGGTCAGGGCCGGTCCTAGGATTTTAGGGGCCCGGGGTGAAATTAGATCTCGGGGCCCTTAGAGCGTTGCCTCCGGGATCGATTTCATAGGTCTTTCCCGTTTCCCATTGATCCCAATATTCAATCTTGCCTTCAACACTCAATGAAAATATTTTACTCACTAGGATGTGGAATTGGAAGTGCTATCAACTCCAGATAAATTTCAATTATCACTGGTACCTTGTAAAGACTAAAGATGGTATAAATCCAATGATCACTCACGTTGTCATCTATTTAGATGTCAGCATTGTATATTATGTCAAGCCTCTATCTTATGGATTAGCACTAGTTTATTCCTCATAGCAATTACAGGCAAGTCGCCAAACTCAATCTTTTTTTGCGGGGTAACTCAAAATTGATAACACCAACAATATCTATCTATACAAACTAATCAATCGATCATCAATGCCGAATTGCAACAACGCAGAGGTCATATTGATGACCATTTATAAATTTTAATCAACCTTCATAGTAAACTTTCATAGGTTGTATATAAACTACCTATATGAATAGAGATTAGAAGTAAAAATACCTTCTCTTCCATGTAACTATAATCGTGACCTAATAGTGCGATCTCGCCTTCCGGTGACTCGGTGTGGTCTCGTGGGAGGCAGCGACTGGCTATCTACGGCCATCCAGCCCTTCCCCAACTCGACGCGGCGCCACGCAGGCACGGTAGATGGATATCAAGAGTAGAAATCCTCAATTTCTTGATCTGTTCTCGTCCGCTTCGCACAATGGCGCACATTTTTGGCTTGTAGATTAATGAAGGAAATTAAGAGCGAATTTTCCCATAATTACGCCTATTTAATCGCATGCAGTAACTGCTCTATTGGTCAACCCAATTACTGTGGCAATGGCAGTCAATCATAGCACGAAAGAAGGATGGTGAGCTAATCACGGAATACATTATTTGGACTCCCATTTTCTCGAGTTGGAGAGGATACGTAATACATGGGCAATCTCGGCCAGGGCGCTAGGCCTATAAAGAGCGGAACTGGGGGCCCTTGGCATATGGGGGCCCGGGGCGGCTGCCCCGCTTGCCCCGCCTCAGGGCCGGGCCTGAATACGGTCAAGAGGCTGCGACGGGACGATGGATCACTTTGTACGGTTGATGAAGATATGAGAGAATTGGCGGCGGCGTTTTATGAAAATCTGTTTGCATCGGAGGGGTCAGTGGGAGCGGATGAACTATTGCAGAACATTCATGTTGCTGTTACAGACCAAATGAACACGGCACTAACAGCCCCGATCTCGGACAAGGAAGTAGAGACAGCTCTCTTTCAAATGGGGCCAACGAAGGCACCGGGGCCCGATGGCCTACCGGCGCTGTTTTACCAGCGACACCGGTCGCTTCTCAAAGAGGACGTGTGCAGAGCTGTCCGGGATTTCTTGAGCGGTGCCACTACTCCAGAGAGCTTCAATGCAACTGTGATTGTGATGATACCAAAAGTGAACTCTCCAGAACTGCTCTCTCAGTTTAGGCCCATTAGTTTGTGTAACGTTCTATACAAAATTGCTACAAAGGTTCTAGCTAATAGGCTCAAAGTGGTGCTGCCCATATTAATTTCAGAAGAGCAAAGTGCCTTTGTACCGGGGCGCCTTATTACGGATAACGTCTTGGTGGCATATGAGTGTGTTCACGCAATTCGCAATAGAAAGAGGAAGAAACCACTTTGTGCAGACAAGTTGGACATGATGAAAGCATACGACGGAGTGGAGTGGATTTTCCTGCAGAGGATGATGGAGAGAGTGGGTTTTGCTCCGAGCTGGATAGAGATGATCATGAGATGTGTGACATCGGCGAGCTTTTCTGTCAAATTGAATGGGGTTTTTTCCAGGTGTTTTTTTTTTCTCCCGAGGACTGAGACAGGGCTGTCCCTTGTCTCCATATCTGTTTTTCTGTTTTGCGTTGAGGGGTTCTCCGCTCTTCTGAGGAAAGCACAGGCTGATAACAACTTAAAAGGTGTGAAGTTTGGGAGCACTGGCCCCCACGTTACACATCTTCTCTTTGCTGATGACAGCATAGTATTCTTGGAGGATTCGACAGAGAATATGGAGGTGCTGAGGGAGATTCTACGCATATATGAAGTGGCCTCGGGTCAAAGAGTAAACCTACAGAAATCTTCCATTTTCTTCGGGAAAGGCTGTCAAGAAACAGCTAAGAAGGAGCTTAAGGCCGCTCTGGGGGTCTCATCAGAGGCCCTTAGTGAGAGATACCTGGGTCTTCCGACACTGGTTGGAAGATCAAAGGATGGAACTTTCCATTATGTTGCTGAGAGCTCGAAAGGAAAGTGTAGCGGATGGAAGGGGCAGGGCCTCTCCAAAAAAGCAAGGGAAGTGCTTATAAAGTCAGGACTCTAGGCAGTCCCAACGTTCACTATGAGTTGTTTCCTTCTCACAAAGAAAATGTGCGGGAACCTGAATTCGATTTCGTCAAAATTCTGGTGGGGGCTAAAAACGGTGGACGAAAGGTACACTGGATTGCCTGGCAGAAAATGTGCAGCTCCAAGCGAGATGGGGGCCTTGGTTTTCGAGATCTAGAAGCCTTCAACCAAGCACTTCTTGCAAAACAGGCGTGGCGGATCTTGCAATGTCCGGACTCTTTGTGTGCGAGATTCCTCAAAGAATGCTACTTTAGGCAAGATTCTATTATGACAGCTACGTGCCCATCAACAGCTTCATATACTTTCAAGAGTATTTTGCATGGCCGTGATCTTTTGCGAGAGGGGCTGGTGTGGAGAATTGGAGATGGGCCGAGAGTGAATATCCACCATGCCAATTGGATCCCAAGGAGTGGATCAATGAAGCCCTTGGGGCAAATTTTCATTCCTGGGGTGACGCGGGTGGCGGACCTGCTAAATCCGGATGGCAGCACATGGAATCATCAGCGGGTTAGGGAGATGTTTTCGCCGGATGATGCCTCCGACATTCTGCAGATTGTTGTTGGAGGGATGGGGAGAGAGGACTACCAAGCCTGGAATTTTACAAAGAATGGTAACTTCCCAGTGAGGTCGGCCTATCATCTTAAAATGGCTATGAAACGAGCAAGGTCCGGACGGCCGAGTCTTCGAGTTCGGTGAATAAGCATAAGGGATACACGGCTCTATGGGATACGAATGCACCAAGGAAAGCAAAGATACATTTGTGGCGCCTCATATCAAATGGACTCGCTGTTGGATCGGAACTACACAGGCGAAGGATAAAACTCGGAGTGTTTTGTGTGGCCTGTGGGCGAGAGGAGACTAATTTCCATCGGTTTTGGGGGTGCCCACATTCAAATCTTTATTGGCAGCTATTTCGCTCAGAGAAGGGAGTCATGGTGGCGAACCCACCGGGCCAGATCGATTCCCAGAGGGAGTTAGCTCGCTGGCTACTCGAGTGGCTGGCAGGTGCATCGGATGAGGAGAAGGAAGCGACGGCGCAATCTATCTATGGGCTTTGGTTGGCAAGAAATGAAGCGCGGGATGGTAAGAGAATAAAACCTCCACAAGAAATCTTGGCCACAGTTCTTGCGCACATGGAGGAATGGAGCAGGGTGCATCCCAAAGGGAGCCATAGAGCGACAACTAGAGAAAAGCAAAGATGGGTTCCCCCGGAGGATGGATGGGTCAAAGTGAACTCAGATGGAGCGACGGCAAAAGGGAGGAGGAAAGCTGGCGGCGGTGATGTGATTAGGGATAACATGGGTGCGTTGAGGGCAGGTATGTGCCATCATTTCCCAAACATCATTGATCCAGAGACAGCATAAGTGCTGGCATGCTAACGGGCACTTCAGTTGGCGAGGGACATTAGTGCTCAAAGGGTACATGTGGAGCTGGACACGCAAAGGGGTGGTGCACATGCTACAGCAACGGGAAAAGAACATGTCAGCTGCTGGGCCGCTTGTGGAAGAGATTAAGGGTTTGTTAAATTTGTTTACTGAGTCTAGGGTGACCTGGGTTAGTAGATCGGCAAATGGTGTCGCCCATAAATTTGCTAGAGTAGGTGTGGGCGATGAATTATGTAAGGTATCGGTGGGAGCCCCACCAGATTTTGCTCTTGCTGGTTTGTCGGATGAGATTCCGAACTTCACAATTTAAATAAAGCGGCAGGTTTGTCCCTAAAAAAAAGGTTTTCTCTTTTTTTTCGTATTTTGTTCCGGATTTTCCTTTCTTTTTCTTTTTTCCTTTTACGTTTCCTTTCATTTTCCTTTTCTTTCGTTCCTTTTTCATTTAAATTTTCTTATTTTTTTCACAATTTTTCTTCAAATATGTAACATCTTTATAAATCGCGAATGCGTTTTCATATTCATGAACATTTTTTACAATCGGGATAATTTTCTGAAATTATGAACAATTTTCTTTTAAATTGTAGTTTTTTCTAAATTCATGAATATTTTTTAAATTCGTGAACATTTCTCAGATTTGTGAACATTGTTTTCAATCATAATCATTTTTTTAAACCATGGCACTTTTTGAAATTGTGTACATTCTTTGGAACATGTGAATTTATGAAATTTGGGATTTTTTTATTCAGGTTTCGTTCTGCCTTTGACGAACATTTTTTTAGTTCATGAATATTTCCAGAAACCAGGGAATTTTTTTTGAGAATTCTGATATTTTTGAAATTATGAACATTTTTCAAAATTCACAAAATAATCCCATATTGTGAATTTTTCTACTCCCTCCGTCTCATAATGTAAGACATTTTTTGACTCTAGTGTAGTGTCAAAAAACATTATGGGATGGAGGGAGTAGTAATTAATGAACTTTTTTTAAATTACAAACATTTTTTGAATAGATGAACATTCTTTTTGAAATCACGAGCTTACTTTTGAAATCCATAAGCATTTATGATTTCCCAAACATTTGGAAAATAGATATTTTTAATTTACGAACATTTCACAATTTGCATCTTTTTTGAAATCCCAAATTATTTTTGAAAGGGAAAAACTTGAAACGGAAAAAAGCAAAAATAAAACATACTAAGGGCTGGGCCAGCCCGTTTAACCTTTTCTTTATTTTTTCTTAATGACCAAAAAAGGTTCGACAACATGGTTGGTACCAGACACCTCTGGTTCAGAATTCCTCAAAAAAAAACACAACTCTGGTTCAGAGTAGGGACGTGTAACCACTAGGCCATCTCAATTGATTGTGCCAATTCACATATTTTCTCCCTTCAATACTCTCCAGTTCACGTAACTTTTATATTCTTTTTTCTTGGAACGGTTTTGTTTGGTTTATTATTTCGTTTTTTTCCTTAAAGGTGTGAACTTTTTCTTCAAATTCGCCAATTATTTTATAAATTGATGAACTTTTCATCAAGATCGATGAACTTTTTTTCGAAGTCGAGAAACTTTTGCAAAATTGATGAAGCTTTTTTCCAAAATTTATGAACAATTTTTTAATAATCAATGAACTTTATTCAGAACTGATGATTTTTTTTTCAACTTCCGGTGGAATTTTTACAATCTCATGATTTGTTTCTCAAAATCAAGATTATTTTTGAAAAATAGTTGAACTATTTTCAAAATTGATGATAATTTATATATTTTGTGAACATTGTTTTCTGAAAAACCGATGATTTTTTTAAAATTCTGAACATTTTCCAAAAATGATCAACCTTTTAGATTTTGTGAACACTTTTTTGAAATACGTAAATTGATTTTTCAAAATTGATGAACTGTTTTAAAAAGTAATTTCTTTGCCAAAAATATGTTTTATTTTATCAAATAATTTATAATAGGACTGAAACAAGAGTCAAATAACGTTGTCTTCGGATATAAAACGTCAAAGTCATCGGATTGCAGTGGTTGTTGCGATCCTATTCGGCGCTTGCGGCGCCCGTTATAGGCCACTGTGCAAACGGGCGCACACTCCCCCACCTGCGAGCTGGGCCAACCCGTTTAACCTTTTCTTTCTTTTTTGTTAATGACCAAACGAGGGTTCGACAACATGGTCGGTCCCAGACACGGGACCTCCTATATGCCGCTTATTGCGGCAAGAAGTCGCCGTTTCGCACAGGATGCGGTTCACGTGGGCCGGCCCATTCGCTGTCCATCGCTGAATGAAAAAGATGCCAAAAATGTCGCTAGTTCTGGAATCGAACCCGTGATCTCTACATGCGCCCGCTATGCACTAGCCACAAAGAGTGGCCGCGTCAACATAAAAGAACCAAACATAAGCAGCAAAAAAAAAACAAATTCACAAAATTCCATAAAAACTTGTGGGCGTTGGATCGAACACAAAGTCCTCCTGCCATGAAAGCGCGTCCATAGCCACTGTATAACTGAGATTTAGTGCGTAAAGTGGCAGCCCGGTATATATGAACTATAATACGTGGTAGATTAAAACTTTTTACAAAAATGCCAAACAAGATTTTTTAAAGGAAATACTTTTTGAAATGAAAACATTATTTGGGACACTCAAAAAAGTTAAAAAATGGAACAAAAAATTAAATACGAATTTGAATAACATGAAGAATTTTCGAAATTCCTGAACAGCTTTGAATTTGTGAACAACATTTGGAACATTTTTTTGAAATTCCCATACATTTTTGCATTTGCAAACAAAATTTAAACATGTGAACAGTTTCTGTATTTGTGAACCAATTTTGGAAATGGACACTTTTTTTGAAACAAAATGTTTTTTGTTTTGTGAATAAAACATTGAAAGGTGAACAGTTTCTGAAACGATGCGAACAATTTTTTAAAGCATGAACAATTTTTGAATGTTGAGAAAAAATTTTGAAATGGAGAATAAATTTGGAAGCTCGAACAATTTTTGAAAGCACGAACAATTTTTGAATGTTGAGAACAAATTTTGAAATGGAGAACAAATTTGGAAGGTCGAACAATTTCTGAAAGCACGAACAATTTTTGAATGTTGAGAACAAATTTTGAAATGGAGAACAAATTTAGAAGCGCGAACAATTTGTTAAAGCACGAACAATTTTTTAATGTTGAGAACAAATTTAGAAGCGCGGACAATTTTTTAAAGCACGAACAATTTTTGAATGTTGAGAACAAATTTTGAAATGGAGAACAAATTTAGAAGCACGGACAATTTTTTAAAGCACGAACAATTTTTCAATGTTGAGAACAAATTTTGAAATGGAGAACAAATTTAGAAGTGTGAACAATTTTTTAAAGCACGAACAATTTTTGAATGTTGAGAATAAATTTTGAAATGGAGAACATATTTAGAAGCGCGGACAATTTTTTAAAGCACGAACAAATTTTGAATGTTGAAAACAAATTTTGAAATGAAGAACAAATTTGGTAGTGCGAATTTGAAATGGAAAGATTTTTTGAAACTCCCAAACATAATTTGAAATGTGAACAAAAAGAGAACAAAAAGAGAAGAAAAAGGAATTGAAAAATGAAATAAAGAAACAGAAAAACGAAGAAAGAAAAAAAACAGGAAAAACAACAAAGAAAAAGCAAACAGAAAAAACCAGTGAAAACCCGGTTCAAGAACCTTCTAGAAGGTTCCCAAAACCGGATGCTGCAGCGCCAGCGCTATCTCCTAACTGGGCCGGCCCATCTTGATCGCTATCGCTAGCCCTCTGTGCGAAGCCTCGACAAGTCGACGCAGCGAGCGTCCAATAGGATTTCCCCCCAGACACGTCTGGTTCAGAATTCCACAAAAGAAAAGATACCTCTGGTTCAGAGCATCGACATGTAACCACTAGGCCATCTTGATCGATTGTGCCAATTCACATATATTCTCCCTTCTATACTCTCCGGTTCACGTAACTTTTATATTCTTTTTTCTTTCTTCTTGGAACAGTTTTCTTTGGCTTTTTATTTCATTTTTCATTAAAGGTGCAAAATTTTTCTACAAATTTGTCAATTATTTTATAAGTTGCTGAACTTTTCATCAAGGTCGATGAACTTTTTTTCAAGGTCGTGAAAGTTTTTCAAAATTGATGAAGCTTTTTTCCAGAAATTATGAACATATTTTTATAATCAATGAACTTTTTTCAGAATTGATGATTTTTTCAAATTCCGGTGGATTTTTTTCAAACTCCGGTGGAATTTTTTCAAATTCATGTTTTTTCGAAAATTTAAGATTATTTTTTAAAAAAATTTAACTATTTTCAAAATTGATGATCATTTTTATATTTTGTGAACATTGTTTTCTGAAAATCTGATGATTTTGTTTGAAAATTCTGAACATTTTCGAAAAATGATGAAGCTTTTAGATTTTGTGAATAATTTTTTTAATACGTAAATTATTTTTTTTTAAATGACGAAGTTTTGTTGTTTTAAAAGTAATTTATTTGCCAAAAATACGCGTTCTTTTATCAAATAATTTATAATAGGACTGAAACAAGAGTTAAAAAACGCTGTCTTCGGATATAAAACGTCAAAGTCATCAGATTGCAGAGGTTGTTGCGCTAAGTTCATCAACGATGGCATGCACGTTAAAACCTCGCTTCTTGCACAAGAACAGTGTTAATGTTTTTTTTCTTGCTGGACACAAGTGATGCTGGGCTGGCCCATGACCGCTTGACTTCGAGCGCCAACTAGCCTAAGCGGCGCAGAGGCGCCGGCCAGCAGCTCCCGGTTTCCAAAAATAAATCAAACATGTCTAAAAACATGCTCCTAATGTATACGAAAAATTATATTGCAGGAGAAAAATAGACATTTGTTGCAAAAAAACCCGCAATGAAACAGAGAAAGGAAAGAAAAAAATGAGAAAGGAAAACAAAATAAAATAAAGCAGTGAAAACCGAAGGAAACCTAGCAAAAAAAAGTGAAAACAAAACCGAAGAAAAATGAAAGAAGCCAAAACAAACCTGTAGAAAACCATTAAAAAAGGGTAAAATGTTGGTTTCTGTTAGTAGTGTCATAGGCGCACAACACATCGCATATATACCTAGTTATCTTATTTGGGAGGAGAATATAAGAAACTTGACATCTCTCAACTCACAAGTGCTAGTGAAAAATCAGTTACTTACTCGAATTATAAAGTGTGTAATAAGATGTCTATACACTTATCTATCTTGTATTTTCAATCAATATAGAAATATAGAAGGACAATCTCTTTCTCGACCAGTCGGATAAGTGAGGAAGAGGAAGAGCACTAGATGGCAATGCCCAGGGATAAGTGGCGAAGCCAGGCAAAATAATCTATGGGTTCATTCCTATTTTTTAGATTTTTTTCATAGTCTACAATAATTATTTTAGGCTACATTTAGTTGTGATGTCAGCTGACACGCAGCTTGTACGTAGAATTATCACCGCCACACATAAGAGAGATAGGTGGGTCTGAAGAGGCGGTGATAGACATGAAAAAATAGATGGTTCAAAAGAGGCATGGATACCTATAGGGGAAGTGAGAGAGAGGGGAGAGAGAGAGAGAGAAGAAAGAAAGTGCTTCACTCTACTCCTATAAAAATGTCAGTTGTTGATGATGGTGTGCCTGCCTTCGCGTCATGTGTATCGTCCGATCTGAAATGTATGATTGAGATTGAGATGGGCTGTCCTCTAGCCACGTGACTCACACTCATGCAAAAACACCCCCGTATTAGACAGAACATTGGGGAAGACTTCCGAAACACAACGCCAGTATTCCAGATGTTTCACGGTCAAAAGAAAAGTATTTGGGATATTTATCCTCCCCTCGCGGTGAAACAAACGAGGCTTCGAGAACCCTGCCAAACTCCTCGCCACCGGTCCCTCACCTCCCTTTTCCAGTGACCGCCGGAGTTGAGTGGGGCGGGGAAGGGTCCCTCCTGTTGTCGGCGGTTGCTTGCCATGTCCAAGTTTCTCTACCCTACCATTCTGCTGCCCCTCTTGGTATGGATTTTTGTGCTATCACCCAAAATATCGGACGAGGCCAACTCCCGGCATGATCGCGCGCGGCCTTTTATTCTTCTCTCCCAGTGATATCCCGCATCATCCTGCCGAGAAAGATGGCCACGCCGTCAGACCTACGCTTCCAGCCACTCGGCTCGAAGTCTAGGCCGCCGCTGTCAGGGACATCAAATTGCAGGCCCTCCACCCCGCTCTCAGCTGCTGCGGCGTGCCCAATGCTAATGCCGGTTTGTACGTCAATATCCGCTTCCCGCTGGCCGCGTCCCCTAAATATACAAATATACTCAAAACCCTAAATATGCTTTTCAAATCATTTTTGCGCACCGTTTCATGTACTCATAGTTCAACTTTGAATTATAGGCATTAAATCCCTAGAAATGCACTAAATATGATTTTCAAATTATTCGCGAACTATGTGTGATGTTACATGGCACACAGTTCGGTCAAGGGCGTGCGATAGGCGTCTCTTCCTAGCCCCATTATGCAGTAGTGATATACAACCATTACAGCTTGTGTTGCTGTTAAAACATTACAGCTTGTGTTGCCTTTGGATAATTTTTTTATCGCGTTTGTTCATGATTTTGTATGCAATCGATTCTATGGACCAAACCCAACAGTCTCCCTTTGCTAGTCTTGTCCGGTCAGTAAGTGAGGTTGTACTAGACAGTAGCACACAGACTGGTTGACTTGAGACATGAGTTAGTTCTTCACACTGGTCTGAAACCATCCAACACGACATGCATATGTAGTAGCAGCACACGTAGGCCAAAAGTTGTAGCACATCGAGCCCACGTCAACACAAGATTCCATCAGAGTGTACTCCCTCCCTCCATAGCAGTTTTGGCTTTGTTTTTGGCATTCGTAGAATAGAGCAGAGGAGAGGCCCTTCTCTTCCATACTCTTTAAGAAGGAATGAAATAACAAAAATTGCACACAATTTACCCTCAAAATGCGTTTTTTACAATATGCGAAAATAGAAATGTAATAGTGGAATTTCTGCAAAAAGATCTTTGGTAAGAAGGAATGAATTACTGGCATTCGTATTACTCTTAAAGAAAAAAGATAAAATAAATACCAAAAGAAATTCAAAATAATTGGCTTTTCTAAGGAAGAATGAAATAGTGGCATTGATATTATCCTAAAAATAATAGTGGCAAAATTTGCACATAATTTACACAAAATTGTGCCCTTTATAATATGCAAGTATAAGCATATAATACTG
Source organism: Aegilops umbellulata (assembly GCA_032464435.1). Lineage (NCBI taxonomy): Eukaryota > Viridiplantae > Streptophyta > Magnoliopsida > Poales > Poaceae > Aegilops > Aegilops umbellulata. The sequence continues at coordinate 509,874,189 of CP136055.1, forward strand.
TACTTTTCACAAAAAAGTTTCTCAATAAGGAATGAAGTACTGGGATTGTTACTACCCTTAAAGAAGAAATAATATAAAACAAAAGCCAATTTTTTAAATAATGAAGTTTTCTAAAAAAGAATGAATTAAGGGCATTGGTGTTACCCTTTAAGAAGAAAGAAAATGAATAAACAATGGCAAGAATTGCACTAAATTTACAAAAAAATGTGCTTTTTATATAAAAAATAAGCATATAATAGTAACAGTTCCACAAAAAAGAAGTTTCTAAGAGAATGATTAGCGGCATTAGTACCTTTAAAGAAGTAACGAAATGAAAGAAAAACTAAAAACAATTAAAATAATAATTTTTACAAGAAATAATGAATTAGTGGTTTTGCGTACCCTTTAAGAAGAAATAAAATGAAATAAAAATAAAAAAATCAAAGTAATGATGTTTTCTAGGAAAGAATGAATTAGTGGCTTTGGTATTACCCTTTAAGAAGAAGAAATGAAATAAAACTAAAACAAAATGAAAATAATGAAGTTTTCTAAAAAAAATGACGAACTAGTGGCTTTGTTATTACCCTTTCCCTTTAAGAAGAAAGAAAATGAATAAAAATAAGACAAATTCAAAATAATGAAGTTTTCTAAGGAAGAATGAATTAATCCTTTAAGAAGAAACATGACCAAATATTCACACAGTACACACAAAATAATGTGGTATAAAATATGCAATAATAAAAAAATAGAGGAATTTTCACAAGAAATACATTTCCTAGGAAGGAATGAATTAGTGGCATTTGTATTACCCTTAAAGAAGAAAGGAATGAAACAAAAACAAAAAAATTCTAACGAAGAAAGAATTAGTGGCATTGTTATTGCCCTTTTAGAAGACAGAAAATGAAGTAAACTTTAAAAAAAATCACACAAATTTGCATTTTTTTTATAATATGCAAGTATAAGTGTATAATAATAGAATTTTCACAACAAAGAAGTCATGAATTACTGGCATTGTTATTCCCCTTAAAGAAGAAATAAATTAAAATAAAAACCAACCTAATCAAAATAATAGAGTTTCTAATAAAGAATGAATTAGTGACATTGATATTATCCTTTAAGAATAACTAAAATGAAAATAAAATAAACAATGACAACTATTGCACTTATACACAAAAATGTGCTTTTAAATTTAATAATATAGAAGAATAAGCATATAATAGGGAAATTTTCACAAAAATGAAGTTTCCTATGAAGGAATGATTTAGTGGCATTGGTACCCTTAAACAAGAAAGGAAATGAAATAAAAACTGAAACTAAATCAAAAGCAAAATATGAAGTTTTCTAATAAAGAATGAATTAGTGGCTTTGGTACTAACCTTTAAGAAGAAAGAAAATGAATAAAAATAAAACAAAATCAAAATAATGAAGTTTTATAAGAATGAATGAAATATTGGCTTTGGTATTACGCTTGAAGAAGAAAGAAAATAAAATAAAAACTAAAACACAAAGCAATGAAGTTTTCTATGAAATAATTAATTAGTGGCTTTGGTAATACCAATTAAAAGGATAGAAAATAAAATAAAAACTAAAAAAATCAAAATAATGAAGGTTTCTAAGGAAGAATAAATCAATCCTTTAAGATGAAGAAAATAAATTAAAATCTAAAACAATAAAATGACAAAATTTGCACACAATATACACAAAATTACACTTTTTAAAATATGAAATAATAAATACATAATAGAGGATTTTTCACAAAAAGAACAATTCTCAACAAGGAATAAATTAAAGACATTGGTATTATCCTTAAAGATGGAAGAAAATGAAAAAAATAAAACTAAATCAAAGCAATGAAGTTTCTCTAAGGATGATACAGTAAATTTGTTTTAATTTAATAATAAGTAAAAAATTCAAAATATTCCAGTTTTTTTGTGATGCTAGATGCGCATGTGCGTGAAATCCGTGCCAAATTTCATGAAGTTTGGACATTTCAGTAGCTCTCAGCAACAAAGACAAATTTTGGGGTTGTAAGAAAGTTTACTGTTCATGTACTGTTTTGAGCGATTTTGTCTCTTTTTCCATGCTCCTCATATGTCCGAAGAAGCTGTAATTTGGCACGAACATCACGCGTCGGAACATCTTCCTTTTTAGTATTTTTTTTTCTGAATTTATTGTTCACCGGATGCAGATGAGCCTGAGCACCGAACTAAATATCCGAGCAAAAAAATGCATACAAATATAATATAATGAAGCATGTAGGCCTATAAACAGGCAACACGAAATGAGCTTCAACCCAAATAGAAACCGACTGACCCAAAACAGTGGCCCGTCAAAAATCTGGGCTCAAAATACAACAACAGTCACAACTGAAAAAAAGAGAGCACGAATCTTGAAGTAAAAAATCAACGGCCTAAAATATCAACGGATCCAAACTGAATTTTCAGGCACTAAATTGGACCAGCAAACGGAGTCGTTTTCCTATTTCCCTTCCCGACTGCATGGCGGCTTTCCGAACCTAGGGCACGTCTGACGGTAGGTGGCTTTCCGAATCCGGCTAGAAATCGTCGCGAACATGATCGATATAACACCTGCATCCCCTACTAGTGCCCAGGCACGGCGCGGATACCACCGAGCACGCCCTCCCCTGCTCCGTGCGCACAATGGGAATAAGCGACATGGCGGACGACGAGACAGCCTCCGGGGGCATGATCACTGTCGCCCCCCGAATAGCCTGCATATGCGCAATGATTGGTGGCCATGGGGCACCTGATATTGAAGCCTTGAGCGCTAGGCGAGTCGCCGCCGTTTCGGCCATGATCGACCTGGTATTGCCTTTTTTGGAATTAAAACCAATAAACTCCATGTCCAGGGTCGAGTCTTGGCACCCACATGTTTGCAATTCCTTTATTTTATTTCTTTTACAAGGCCTAAACATAGACTAAAGAACATAAATAATATTTTCAGTCTAATTTTGTACCTTTTTCATGCACTTACAGTTCAATTTTTTTATTATATTAACTAAATGACTAAAATGCACCTAATTAATGTATATAGAAAATAAAGTGGGGAAAATAAAAAATGAAAAAAAAACTATGTACCTTTTTCATGCACTTACAGTTCAAAATTTTAATATCTTGACTAAATGACTAAAAATGCACCTAATTAATGCGTATAGAAAATAAAGTGGGGAAAGTAAAAAACGAAAAAAAAACTATGAAAATTAATGTACAGAAGAACAAAGCAAAACAAATAACATACAAATGAAAAGAAATACTATAAGAAATGAAAGGAAAAGACGCAAAAATAAGTGTTTGCTGAGTGCAAAAAAGAACACGGCAAAGAATTATTTGCCGAGTGCAAAAAAAAAAACCTTGACAAAGGTTATATTTGTCTAGTGCTAAAAAACACTCGACAAAGATTTGTTTGCCAAGTGCAAAAACATAAAAATATCGTGGAGTGAAGGGACTGCAGTTCCATGTTTATAACTGTAGCTCCGCGGTTCCGCCTACTCCGGAGCGGAGCGGTCGAGTGGAGGAACTCCGAACAGGGCAAAAGTTTCCAATTCCAATAGTACCGTGCCTTCGGACGGGCCATCGCGCTAGTTTGTAAAAAGAAGACAATCCTATGTCAAAAAATTACAAAATACAAACCCAAGGCTAGCAAACCGAGTCCGTCTGGTATGGCGGCTTTCCAAACCCAGAACACGTCCGACGCTAGGTGGCTTTCCGAACCCGGCTAGAAATCATCGTGAACATGCTCGATATAAAGCCCGCATCCCCTACTAGTCCCCAGGTACGGCGCGGACAACCACCGTGCACGCCCTCCAGGCCTCCACCGCTCCGCGCGTGCGCAATGCGAATAAGCGACATGGCGGACGGCGAGACAGCCTCCGGGGGCATGACCACGGTCGCCTCCCGAATCGCCTCCATCTGCGCAATGATCGGTGGCCACGGGGCACCTGGTATTGCAGCCCTGAGCGCCAGGCGAGTCGCTGCCGTTTCGGCCATGATCGACGAGGTCGCCCAGGGAAGGAGGAGGAAGACGATGAGGAAGCGGCGCATGGGCAACTATCGCTGCTACGAGGAGGTGTGCACGATCGGCGGGGGCACGTTCGGCGACGTCTTCAAGGCGCGGCACCGCGCCACCGGCCAGACCGTCGCCGTGAAGGCTCTCCGCTGCGAAGGGCCGGACTCCCAACACGCCGTCGGTGAGCTCCTTCGGGAGGCCTGCATCATGGCGGCATGCGGCGGCCACCCCTCCCTCGTCGCCCTGCGCGGCGTCGTGCGCACACCGCGCGACGCCAAGGGGCGCAGGGACTACTTCCTGGTCATGGAATTCGCCGGGCCGAGCCTGCGCCGGGTCCTCAACAAGCGAATCCGTCTCGGTCGCCGGCTGTTCTCGGAGAGGGACGTGCGCTCCATCGTGCGCCAGCTGCTAGCCGGCGCGGAGGCGATGCACACGCACGGCATCATGCACCGCGACATCAAGCCTGAGAACATCCTCGTGGTCCAGAAGGGCGGCAGCATCGTCGTCAAGATCGGGGACTACGGGGCGGCGATGTCCACGGCCGAGCGGGACCCCGAGAAGTATTGGGCTGCCGGGACTTGGGTGTACAGCGCGCCGGAGATGCTGCTGGAGGAGCCCGGCTACGGCACGCGCGTCGACCTGTGGTCCATCGGCTGCGTGATGGCGGAGCTCCTCACCGGGAACGATCTGTTCCCAGGGGACGGCATAGACGAGGTGCTCTACAAGATCATCGATCTTCTCGGCACGCCAGGCGAGAGAGAGTGGGGGCCTGGCTTTTATTCGCCGGCACACGAGGTACAAGAACCGCCATGGCGAGCGCACCAACGGCTGCGCAAGCTGTTCCCCGAGAAGCTGCTGTCCAAGGAAGGGTTCCAGGTCCTCCAGGGGATCCTCACGTGCGATCCATCCAGGCGGCTGGATGCTGCCGCCGCGCTCCGGCTTCCGTGGTTCACCGGCACCGGTGGCATGCCGGTTGCCACTGTTCCGGAGACTGGCGCCCAGAGGCCCCAGCTCTGAAGCCGCTGAGCTCTGTCAAATAGTTAGTTGTTAAAGTAGAAGGCATAATGCGGGGAAATACACTTGTGTTTCCGATTGTATATGTACTCTATATTTGCTTTATCTATAAAACGGGACGAAAGTCTTTTTCGGTATATATACTTTATATGGGGATTTTTTAATATTTTAATAAAAAATCAAAATAGGTAAAAACTATTTTGACAAAACACTTGACTTACTTTTACACTAGTATATAAATTTTCATGAAAAAAACAAAAGTTGACTTCACAGAAAAACGACAAAAAATATTTGCTATTATAGGTCACTATTCACACTATTTTAGCCAAAATTTGTCTTTTTTAAAAGAAGTCAAAGGGAGATTTTCTTTTTGTGGATTTTTTCTCACGAGTACAATAAAAGGTCAAGTTTATTTCAAAAATATTTTCAGGAATTTTTGTCTTTTTGTTGAATTACTATTTTTTCTCATATAGGGTGTAGATATTACCATAGACCACAATCCGCCTCCACATAATGCGTAACTACTTGTACTCCAAGGTCGCACGAAAAATAGCGAGCATACAAAGTTTTCTATAACCCAAATGATAAGCGTCACACTTGTGGCACGAAGCAACCCGGCTAGCAGATAGTTAATGATGTATCATCAACCAACAAACTGTTTTTTAATCTATAATTTGGCTAGATGCACAATTAAAATGGACAAGTGGGCCTCCTTGTTTCCCAATGTTGGTGAGTTTGGTAGTAGTATTTGATATGATAACTTTAAGAGCAGTTGCCAAAGTGAGACTGGTGACACTAGAAGATGATAATAGGACATAATGCTTTTTTATGAGAAAACTTTTGATCTATTCGTCTTCAATCATCACCATAAATAATAGTAAACACCACATCCAAATTCGTAGACCACCTAGTGACGACTACAAGCACTGAAGCGAGCCAAAGACGTGCCGCCGTTATCACCCCTCCCTAGAGCCGGGCAAAACTTATTGTAATAGACAGTCGAAAAATCGCCGTGCTAAGGCCCTATAGGACCAGCGCAGCAAAACAACATCCGCCGCCGTTGAAGAGTAGCGTAGATCCGGAAGGATCCAACCTATAGACACACGAATAGAGACGTACTACGACCAGATCTGAGCAAATCCACCAAGGACACATCCACCGGAGACACGCCTCCACACACCCACCGGCGATTCTAGACACACCACCGGGATGGGGCTAGGCAGGGAGAATCTTATTTCATCTTCAGGAAGTCACTGCCGTCTTGTCTTCTTGAGCAGGACACAAATCCTAACAAAACTCGAAGGAACATCCGGAAACTGAGCCCTCCCGCCAACAATGACTGGGATCCACCACGCCACCATGGCTCTAAGGCCATCGCAGAACTAGGCAGAGCAACGACGGCGCTAACAGGAGGCAAAGGAACCCTAGGTTTTTCCTTAGGGAGGAGACGGCTATGTACAGAAGCCCATGTTTAATAGGACATATTGCTGCTCTTGAAAAAACACAGGATGAATCTACTGGGAGTAGCAAAGTCAGGATGAATGTACTGGGAGTAGCAAAGTGTCCGAGAGCTGCAACAGGGTGATGCCGCAGCTGCTAGCATTTGTGCGAAACTGACGGTAAAAGATGAGAAGCATCCAAGCCATCGATCTGGTAGGAAACAGAGGGAGCTAGTGTAGAGTTGTTGTATCCAAGTTCTTCTATAGGTAGATGTTTTGTAATTGGTGGCTACTTTTTTTAAGATAATTGATGGCTACTTTATTTTTTTGGGATAATTGGTGGCTACTTTGTCAAACCCTGTTGCTGATATTTGATTTGTAGATCTGTACTGCTTTGATTATATGTATTTTGTGTGCAGAAAATATGTCTGTCGTGTCAGTACTGATTTAACGTTATTATTAATTATTATGCTCAGTCTAGTCTTTATGATTGAAACTTCATAGTACAATCAAAATTTTGAAGATATAATGTCGCCAGTTTTGGAGTCTTCTTCAGCTACTGGTTGGCTCCTTAACTGGAGGTTTTCAGTTCCGGTTCAGGCACTAGATGGCACCTTTAAGGCTTTAATGTTACTATATTCTCTATAACGTTGTCAAGTATTTCCAGTAGATTGTCGAATGCCTTATTCTTTCGGCCAACACAATACCACTAGCAATCTATGTGGAAATATACTCTTAAATTTGAAATTTGAAACACCAACAACATGGACATATGCGTCATGCCACTCTACACCAAAAAGGGAGCCAAGCTAAATTGTGTGTACAAATTACACTTCAACGAATGGTCATGGCAGCAGGGGATATGTGACGGTATGAAAGTTATTCTAGACATTCACACATGGTACCAACTTGCAGCAAGTGAGCTCATTTTCTACATTTCTTGCTTGTAACAAAATTGCCTAGAAGGCTGTCAGAAAATCTTTGCAAAACCATAATAACCAGGAGTAACAATTAGAGGACAAGGGAGATTTTATCCGGCACCTAGTATCAACCGAGTCCATAGAAGTTCAGTTATCATGTTTTCCGGATCTTAGGATATCGTTAAATGTAACGATAGTCCTAAAACAACATTGAGAGTAGTATGATGTTAGAAGAATGTTCATATTATTGACCCAAACTAGTCTGTTATACTTTGAGATAATGTTGTCTTAAACCAATTGTTATAGCACAGAGTGTTAACATGTGCTTTAGTTCCTCCTACCATGAGAGTATCGTAGTCACTTCCTACCGTACTGTCGACTTTGGGGTTGCTCAAATTTCATCTGTAACACGGTGGTCATAACGACAACTTATGGGTTCGTCGAAAAGTTTGACAAGGGACTAGATAACTCGAGAGTGAGATTTGCTCCTCCTGCGATGGGGAGGTACTCTTAGGGCCCTCTCGATGTGACGATATTCATCATCGTCTGGCCAAACACAGGTGACTATGTCACAAGGATGTCGGAACACTTCAACGAGAAAGAAAAACAAAACCAGCAATGAGGACGAAGGTATAGTGAGCATGTGTATGACTCAGGAGGATACTCGCACACCTTGGGTTTTGTAAAGTATCGCAGAGAAAAAGAAAGATCACATGATAACCAAAGGTTCACTCGAATGTCATCCCTGTAATCATAGGGATCGATATGGACGTCCACGGTTCCGCTATCGGTCATTGAACAAAGGGGTTTCGTACATGTCTATGATTTACTGAATTTACTGGGTCACAAGCTTAAAGTAATCATGATCTGTTGAGTGTTAATAGGACAAGAGTATCGAGGATTTATTTGTGGAATTTTTTTATTAACTCGGATTAGTTTCGAGAGGAACTGGAAGCGTTTCGAGGTTACCGGATGGGTTTCGGAGTTTATCGGGCAATACCGGGTATTATGAATAAATAATATATAAGTGGAAACTGTGTTCCGGAGATGTTAAAAGAGTAATAAAATGCTCTAGTAATTGTTAGGAGGCTTTTATATTTAATTTATTACCGACGGGCCTTAGAAGGACTAGTGTTGGAAAGAGAATTGGGCTATTGTGGCCCAATTAGGGGAGGCACCCCCCTTGGTGGGAGGCTGAATTGGACTAGGGGGGGGGGGGCTCCTCCCTCCCCTAGGCCGGCACGCAAGGAGGGGGAGCTTCCCCTCCTTGTGTGGCAGCCCATCCTCACCTCTCAACCTATATATACTATAGGTTTTTGGCTATTTTGAACACACAACTTTGGGAGCCTTCTCTAGTCCTCTAGTTCTAGTTGATCCTAGGTGATCGATTAGAGCTTGACCTTGATCCTCTAATCCTGATAATTCGAAGCGCAATGTGGTTATAATCTCATCTCTCTAATTCTCCGGCAATGATTAGCTCTGAACCGCGAAGCGCTATCGGATCATGAATATCGTATGTTTGCAACCAAACAAAGAGGCCGTGTTTTCGGTCTTCTGTTCGAGGGCAGTTCGTGGGACCGTTCATCGACTCGACTACTTTCGCTGCATTCCGGAGTCGGTAATGATCGTGATCCAGACCATGTATGCATCTTCATATTGTTCCTGGGTGTTCGTAGGGCATTTTTTGTTGTTTTCTACTACGTTTCCCATCAGGACCAACCCAGTAGCGACCTGGTTTGGTGACACCGACGCCACGTTCTTTTTTCTTTCAACCTTTATTCTATTATTATTATTATATTTTAAAATACATAAATTTTATTAAATGTTTAAAAAACATGAAAATAAGAAATATTAGCATAGATTAATTATTGTTGACGCAATTTTAGAAAATGTTGATAGCTTCTAGAAATAAAGTCCCCTTGTTCCAAAAAAATGTATGTGATTTTTGTGCAATGTAAAACTAGATGTTCTCATGTTTCAAAGAAATATTCGTGCCAATAGAAAAATGTACGTAACATTTTAAAGAAATATTCTCATGTTTCAAATAAATGTCATGACATTTCGAAAATGTTTATACAAATGTAAAAATATGTTTTGTTGTAAAAATGCTTATTGCCGTTTAATAAATGTACGTGACATTTTGAAGAAATATTTTCACATTTCAAAAAAAATTATGACATTTAAAAATATATTTAAACAGTGTAAAAGAAATATTTGATGTTTAAACAAAATGTTTATTGCCACTAAAAAAAATGTACCGTGTATTCAAAAAATTGCTCAAAACATCTATTAAATTTTTTAAATCATGTAACTGAAAAATGTTAAATGTATCTAAAAATAATGTTTCAGATCTTTGCCGGAAGTGTATAATGTGTATGAAAAAGAATGGACATCAAAACATGTATTTGAGAAAAATCTTGTACTTTAAAAATGTTGAAGTATGTATAGAAATAATGGAGCAATGTATTCAGAAGATGTACAAATGTGTATGAAAAAAATAGACATCAGAATAGTAGATTTCTAATCAAGTATTTGAAAATGTTAAATGTGTATAAAAATCATGTTTCTAATGTATAGAAACAACGTACGAATGTGTATGAACAAGAATAGATATCAAAACATGTATTTGAAAAAAAATATAATCATCTATTTGTAAAATGCTAAAAGTGTATAAAAATAATGTGTACGATGTGATTTCAATAATATACATCAAAACATCTATTTCATAAATTGTAATGATGTATTTGAAAAATATATTAAACACGTATACAAATAATGTTTCAAGTGTATAAAAATGTACAATATGTATGAAAAAATTGATATCAAAACCTGTATTTTTTTTAAAAAAAAAGATGCTCCTGAATCCTGATGTGGACGAAAAATGTACATTACGGGAGAAAAGTAGACATGAGTTGCAAAAGAAAAACCCACAATGAAACACAAAAAGGAAAGAAAGAAAGAAAGAAAAAAAATGAGAAAGAGAAACAAAATAAAACATTGAAACCCAAATAAATCCATAGCCCCGCAAAAAAAACATATCCAAAAAAAAGTGGAAACAAATGAAAACCAAAGAAACAAAAAAACCAAGAAAACCATTATAAAACAAAAAAAAGGTTTTTGTTAGTATTGTCACATGCGCACAAGCATCACATTTATAACTACTTATCTTATTTGGAAGGAGAGTATAATAAACTTGACATCTCTCAAAATCGATTGCTCACTCTAATTATAGTGTGTAATAAGATGTCCATACACTTATCTATCTTGTATTTTCAATCAATAGAAATATAGGCAGCAGTGCTCATAGGTAAGTGACGAGATTAGCTGTGGATTCATTGCTAATTTTTAGATATTCTCATAGTCTACAGTAATTATACAGTTTAGGTTTTTTTTTCAAAGTTGTGGTGTGAGATGCGAAACCCAATCATCGTCTCAAGTTTAAAAGAAAAAGGAAATAAGAATGAATATAAATTTATTTGTATCAAATCCGTTAAAGACCATTTAGGCCGTGCAAAAGTACAAAGATGTGTTTATGAAAAAATGAACGACTTATCGACTATGGATGTGTTTTTAACCAAAATTCACGCGATAAAATTTCTACCGGATGTAACAATATGTCAAAATTATTTTTCGTGTTTTCTCGAACTTGACTTTTTTATTGCTGCAAATTAAGGGGGGCCCAGAGTTGGATCCCCTTCGGGCCTGTTTGGATCATGGGGTTAGAGCTAGTTTGAGTTAGTTGTGGACTCAAATAACCCAAAAGTATCCAAACAGAAAGGGTTAGAGTGGGTTAATTTCATCTAACCCAACTATCCCGGTGGAGAGGTGCTTATTTGGGTTAGAGTGGGTTAGAAAATAACTCTAACTCTAACAGTTAGAGTATCCAAACATGGCCGAAGTCGGCTTACGGCAGACAGTTCCAAAACCTACTGGAAATTTCTCCCTCTTGCCGCCGGCGGCGCCGGCGCCGCGCCATGTTCCGCCTCCCAAGATCCACCCTTTCCGGCATCCTCCTCTATTCTTCCATCTCCTCTCTCCACCGCTGCCTCCTCTCCGCCACCGTCGCCGGCTCCCGCATCTCCCCAAGTCTTAGCTTCGCCGTGGAGGAGTACCTCGTCGACACCTGCGGCCTCACCCGACCCCAGGCCCTCAAGGCATCCGCGAAGATCTCCCACATCAAGTCCCCCGCCAATCCCGACGCCGTGCTCGCCTTCCTCGCCGACATCGGCTTCTCCGGCGCCGATGTCTCCGCCCTCGTCGCCAAGGACCCCAAATTCCTCTGTGCCAGCGTGGAGCGAACCCTGTCGCCCATTTTCGAGGAGCTCGCCGGCCTCGGCCTCTCCCGTTCCGAGGTCGTCCGCCTCGTCTCGCTCACCGCCGCCGGCGGCTGTTTCCGTCGTACATTTGTCGTCTCCAGGGTGCAGTACTACCTGTCCCTCTTCGGCTCCTCCGAGAACCTCCTCCACGCTCTCAAGGGCCGCTTTTGCTTTCTCAGTTCCGACCTCGAGAGGCGAGTGAAGCCCAATGTCACGCTCCTACAGGAGTGCCGGCTAGGTGCTTGCGATATTGCCAAGCTGTTAACCGTTGTGCCCAGGATGCTCACCACCAACACAGAGCGCATCCGGGTGATGGTGGCATGCGCTGAAGGCATAGGTGTGCCCCGTGGCTCTGGGATGTTCAGAGCAGCGCTGCATGCTGTTGCATTCCAAAGCGAGGAGAAGGTTGCTGCTAAAGTGGAGTACTTGAGGAACACGTTCAGTTGGTCACATGCCGAGGTGGGCATTGCTGTGTCCAAATTCCCCCATCTCCTGAGGTATTCAAAGGACAGGCTGCAGTGCATATCCGAGTTCTTCATCTCCGAGGCGGGGCTGGAACCGGCCTATATTGCTCAGCAGCCAGTAATGCTCGGTTACAGTCTAGAGGGACGGCTCAGGCCCCGGTACTACCTTATAAAGTTTCTCAAAGAAAATGGATTGCTCAAGCGCGCCCCGAAATGCAGTACAATTTTCCATTATGTCGAGAAGTTATTCGTGGACAGATACATACACCCTCACAAAGAAGCTGCACCTCACCTTGCTGAAGACTATGCTGCCGCCTGCAGAGGTGAAATGCAGACTTGTTTCAGATTTATGAACCAAGAACGTAGTATTTAACCTTGAAAATGCTTGCTGTAACATGGATTACTCTCCGTATTAAGCTGGTAATTCTTAATCCGGCCTTCTTTGACTGACTGAATGGTGGCTGTCTGCTATACTATGTCTTCTATTTGCTGGTTTGGTCTGGTCCAATGCCCAATGAAACTGATACTTTGCTTTCTGAGCCATGACATGTTGATGCCATCATTCAGCAGAGAAAAAAAGTATGGTCGGTACACTCTTTTTTCATGTCAAATTTTATCTAGCATGCGCCGGTTTTGTTTTATCTTCTTTTTTGTCCCATGATATGTGAATTAACACAAAGCTTGCACTTCATTGTTTAGTATTCTGGTTATGCTTAGAAAATTATATATATTGCTATATGTGTATTCCTTCCCCTTTTGATTTCTTTGCCCTTATTCTCGTAAGGTTGATTATCTTTGTTACTAAATCTTGTAGCTGACCTTTATATCACAGGGAAAATTTCCAAATCGGAAAATGTATGGGACTATGTTAGATTAATCTAAACGATTTTAGTGTATTAGTCCTAGAAGGATTTGTCACGGATGCTGATACTAAGCAATTACTTGTTGCGTCCGTGTAGGTTTGCTTGAGTTCACTTAGGAAGCTAGGAGTTTTCTTGCACGCCATGGTTATAGAGTTGGTATCAGTTTTGAGTCATGTTTGTGCCGAAGCTGTAACCTGTATAGCTGCACCTATATAAGCAGATGCAGCTCACTGTTTGTAGCACCAAAAAACAAGAAAAAGATATGAAGAAGTCACGAGACGTGCCTTTTGGCATGCTCGGGATTTGCTGACTTGAGGTGGCTAGGTTTGTGCGCATGTGTTCGTGTGAATTTTGATGCGCTCGATCTGTTGGAGAAACCCAACAGACTAAATCATGATCAACTGACGAAATAAGTCGAAATCTTTTACATTGATCATTAATTGTGAGAACTAAGCCATGAAGGTGGCATGAATTAGTCTTAATAACATCTCTTACTCTTCAGTCCTTGCATATCTGATGTTGTATATTTTCACAAAATTACATGTGATGCTTATATAAGCTAAGCTGGGCTGTTGAAGCAATTGTTCTTTAGGTATCTTCCTTTACATTTTCTTTATAAGATGGTTGATTGATCTGGCCGAAATGTCTAACCAGTAGTGTTCGGTTTTCTTGGGACAAAACCTTTGCCTGACAAATGGTAGACGTGTGTGTGAGATTCCTTCATCGGTTTTGCAAACATTACTTGCCCAGTATCTTCTCATCAGCAGTTTAGCTTTATTGTTGCTTTATATGCTCGCCAGCTGCAGCAACCATCATGCCCCGGACGAACTTGTTTCTGTGCAATGCTAATTTCCCTTATCGCTCAGTTTAGGAGTACTCCAGCTGATTGTTAATGTTCTGCATCACCTTTTGAATTTCTGTTGTAAGAATTGTTAATGGTCAACACAACCAAAAGACCAAACTCAAGATCTTAGAGCATTACTAGTAGTGCCCTCAAACCCCTAAAAATAACCGCTTTTTTACAGTTTTCGCCGGAAAAACGCCGTAGACTAGAACCTCTAAACCCTCAAACCCGTAAAAAAATTTAGAGGTCCAATCCTCAAACCAATTTTCAATCTGTAGAAGTAGGGGTTGAGGGGAAAATCTCCCCCCAACCCGCACTCCTCTTCATCGCTGCCTCCTCGTTCGCGCGGGAGGCAACCGCTCCCTTCCGCCCGCGTCCCGCTGCCCTCCTCCTCGTCGCCGGCCATGGGAGGCCTCTCCGCCGCCCCGCCGCGGCCGCCGCTCCCGCCCCGCCCGTCCCGCCAGCGTCGCCCGCCCCCGCCCCCGCCCAACCGGTCGTCGCCGACGTGGTCGCGGCGACCCACGTCGGGGCCAAGCGGCGGCGGGCGGGCCTCGCACCACCTCCTGCCGCTCCCGCCCCGGCGCCCGCCCCCGTCATCGCCCCGCCCGGCTCCCGCCCTCGCCGCCTCACCGCCGCGTGCCGCCCCGGCTACGAAGAAGAGCCGGCAGAAGGCGGCCTCCCTTGGGCCGCGAGGGGCGGCCTCGAAGCCGCGGAAGAAGCCCGCGGCGGTCGCCGTCGCCCAACCTCCTCCCGCCGCGCACGAGGTGTTCGAGGAAATGGCAAACCCATCCTCGTTCATGGACCTCCTCCAAAACGCGGAGGTGGACCTCGAAGCTCCGCCTCTAGACCCCTTTAGGGTTGGAGACGACTTGGAGGAGAAGGAGGAAGATGAGGAAGAGGTGGGGGATGACGAGGAGGAGGTGGCTGAGATAGGGGAGGAGGCATTCACCGCCGCTTCCCGCCCACACGCGCGGTCGACAAACTACACCGAGGCGGAAGATGTCCTCTTGGTTCGTGCTTGGGCAGCTGTGGGAATGGATGCAGCCACCGGCACCGATCAAACTGGTAAACGGTATTGGCAAAGGACCGAGGACGTCTATTGTAAGATCAAGCCGAAGAATAGTGGGTTCATCCATCGCTCTTTCCGGTCGCTTCAAGGCCGGTGGGAGTTGATCAAGCCCGCTTGTTCTCGTTGGAGTGCGGCCATGGACCAAGTGATAGATGCACCACCTAGTGGAACCGTGGAGAGTGACTATGTGAGTACATATTTCTTCACTATTTTGATTATGTGTGTGCACTATGCTATTGGTGGGTTCTTATGTGATTTATGTGTGGTTGATAGGAGACAATTGCCGGCATGAGGTACAAGGAGATGGCCGCTTCCAAGGGCAAGGCATTCCCATTTAAGCATGTTTGGTCAATTCTTCAAACCTTTGACAAGTGGAAGTTGAGGGATCAAGAGACCGCACCCAAGAAGTCGGCCATGCTAAGGATGGATGATAGTGAAGATGAGGAGGAGAGGAACTTGGGCAAGCCCGAGGGAACCAAGAAGGGCAAGCTAAGGGTGAAGATGGAAGAAGAGGCGTCAAGCCTAAGGGAGAAGATGGACCACATGATGAAGGCAAGAGAAGAATTGACAACGAAGACATTGTAGACGAAGCTTCTTATCACCGAGAAGAAGAAAGAGGTCAAGCTTGCACAAGTTGAAGCAAAGCGTGAAGAAGCAAAGCGCAAGGCCGAGTTGGAGGAGAGGATGATCAAGCTCAAAGAGGCAAAGGTATGGAAAGAACTCATGGTGGAGGAGAAAGAGCACATGATGATGTCCAAGAAGGACATGGATGAAGACCAATTGCAATGGTGGAAGGACTACAAGGAAGACATCGCAGAGAGGAAGCGGATGTTCCGTGTTGCGTCCTCTACTTTTCGAGGTGACACTCCGATGAGTAGTTGTGGTGATGGCGGTGTGTACGACTCCACCGGTGCCCATGGAGATGCTTGATGGAGCCCGCTTGTGGTCTATGAGATGGCGCCGAGGTGCAACTTTTGGGTGATGGTGCCGATGAGAGGAGGAAGATGATGATTTTGTGATGTAAACTATTAAACCATGCATCAATGATTGTCATTTGGTAGTTTGTTTGGAAGTTGATTGTGTTCTTGTTGTCATGAATTTGAGATGTCAAATGATAGATTTAAAGGTTGGGGTCGAGGCAAAGACTAGAACCCTCAAATCCAATCCTTAAAGCAGTTTACGGGTTGGGTTTGAGGGTTCTAGTATTTGCCCCTGTTTTTCAACCCTTAAAAGTGTCAAAAAGTGGCACAACTCAACCCTTAAAACTGTTTTTTAGATTTGAGGGTTTGAGGGTTCTACTAGTAATGCTCTTAGGCCCTGATACCATGTTAAGCTTCATGCAGTAGCCAACACAACTGAAAGTCCAAACTAATGGAGAGGGCTAGGTAATCCACACATACACTTCAACAAGAATAGAGTTTACCGAAAAAGGCTTTCGCCCCGCTTTATATATAAAGCATCAACCAACAATAACCCGGTACAAACGCACGCCACCACAACACACGCACACACCCGATGCGAGATACATAAGCGCTGAGCGCAGTAACACCACCCCAAGCACTACAAGAGCAGCCGGGTCCTCGACCGTGAACACGCCACCGCAAAGAGATGCAGCCGCATATGACGAACCGTGGGCTCCAAGGCGGTGCCTTCAGGAAGGATACGACACCGGAGCGCCGCCACCGCCCGACCCGAGAGTCAGAGTTTCCCCTGGAGCAACACGACGGGCGATGATGGCCGCGACGACGCCTTCAGGAAGGGAACGAGCTTCGCCGCCGCCGGTCCGTCCGAAGATAGAACGGGTTTTCACCCCGGCCAATACTCACCGCCACCGAACGCCACACCCCGGCGACCATGCCGCCCACACGACCATGGTCACAGGGCAGCACCCAGGCACGGGCTTTGCCCATGAGCACCGCGACACCACCACCAGGGCCGCCGCCCGGCATCCAAGACCTCGACGCCACCTCACCAGTTACCCAGCGCCACGCCACCTATAGAGACGGGTGGAAAGGCCCCGCCTTTCGCACCCCTAAGCTGCCCCCAACCGGCCGCCATCGGCCCGTCCTGCTGCCGGGCGCGAGACTAGCGCGGTCCTGCTGCCGGGCGCGAGACGGCCGCGGTCCTGCTGCCGGGCGCGAGACGGCCGTGGTCCTGCTGCCGGGCGCGAGACGGGTGCGGTCCCGCTGCCGGGCGCGAGACGAGCGCGGTCCCGCTGCCGGGCGCGAGACGGGCGATGGACCACAACTGGGAAAAGCCCAGTCCTTCGACGGAAGTGGTGCGCGGGCAATGAGGAGAGGAATCGAAGGCCGTCGCACGCCGCATACGGACGAACCGACGCCGAAACATGTCAGCCGCCGCCGCAGCCGACTTGCCAAGCTACCGTGGAACCCTCCACGGCCGGAGCAGCAGCCACACCAGGCCACTGCCCATCCCGCGCCGCCCGCCGGACTCCAGGCGTTGAATCCGACGGGCACGCAGCCACCAGATCGGCCAGCACACCGGACGCACCACCTGCGCCGCTGCACACACCACCACACCTGCGCCGCCACCTCCCCCAGCCAGGACAGCCAAGGCAGAGGAGGCCGCCTGCAGCCGCGCCGCCCGGAGGGCCAGATCCGGCCGAGCCGCCACCACATCCCGCCCCCAAGCACGCCCCCCCCACACGACGCCCGTCACGCCGCCGCCACTGCACCGGCGCGCCACCGCGCTGTCGCGCCCACCGTCAAGCGAGGCACCCCGACCCGCCGGCCTCGGCCCGCCCCGAGCTCGACACGAGAGGGGACAGGGACTCCCCGCCGCCGCCGCGCCCTTTGGCGGCGGCGAGGGGGGAGGGGAAGAAGGAGGGGGGACCCGGCCGGCGGCGGCTAGGGTTTCCTCCCGGTCCCGCGCGGGGCGACTCGGGAGGGGAACGAGGGGAACAAGAATAGAGTTTTAGTTGTGGATATTGTAGCTGAATTTTATTTTTGATTGTTGCACACGTAATATCCATTCTGGCTCACATTTGTGATATGTGAATTGAGAAAAACCTTGGAGAGCTCTGCACATCAACAACTGCTGACCTTATGGCGTGTAGTAAGAAGATGGGTCCTCCCTGGACATCTGGAGGGATCCATAGCTGATCAGGGGATCCACCAGAAGACCCAGCTCATTTCATGGTAGAATCTTTGTTGCGGAAAATAGAGGAGCTTGCTAATCTGATCACACGGCAGTGGGATGTGCAACCTGTTGGAAGACGCCTTCTGCTTGAGTAAGCAGATTGATGACTGGCTGGCTGGCTCGCCAAGATATGGCAAATGAAGGTCCCCAACCAGGTGAGCATGTTTTATTGGCAGCCTGCTTTGAGGACAAATTTTAAGAGGCGAGGTGTGTATCTGGACACTCAGTGTGTGGTTTGCTTGTGCTTTGCTTTGAAGAGGGTGGATGCCATATCTTCCAAAGACATAAGATGGTCCGTCGATGTCGGAGCTACCTCAACCTGGAAGATGGCTGTTTTCTCTTTTGAAGTGAAGTATTAGGGAATGAATTAGTTGAAGAAGCGTGGAAGCTTTGATCATGAGCCACAACTGAAGATCTGGGTCCTGCTCCGGGCCTGGTGGAATCACAAGAAACAAGTTGAATGCAGAAGGAAATGGGAAAGGCCCGAATGAGGTTTGCCTGCCATCAGGTATTCAAAATTTTTGGGCCAAAGGAGCATCAATGTAGTGCCTGCAGCAGGGTTTCCCATGCCCGAAATCTCCCAGATGATTTCATCAAGTTGGACTGCGATGGTGCGACAGTGCAGCAAGTTCATGCTTCACTAGATTAGAAGATTTTATTATACTGTTAGCCATTTGTGTGACCAAACACACCGAGTTCCAAATTAACTGCCTTTGCTTGTATAAATGCTTGTCTGTGGCCAAAGCACCCGCTTCTTTCTGTCAAAATCGCACTGACAGTCCATCAGGGTATAAGACCAAACAAATCAAATTTTCATCGTTCCAAATTCCACTGCTTTACGATTGTAATGAATTTGACGATGTTATTGTTTCCAGTTTAAGCCTATATGTGCATTATACTTTTTCCGTGTCATAGGAATATATGCAGGTACAGATCCACATTTCTGTTATGTAAAATACACTACATCGCATACCTGTGATGGGCTCCTTATGTTGGGATTTTTCTCGCCACGTAGTTTGGAAGTCCTACATCAGTTTTTACTGTGTGTTTTCAGCAGCACATGTCACAACTTGTATGCCATGGCCAGCTCGATGGAAGTGGTTAGCTGCAGGGATGAATGACTCTTCTCTTATGCTTGGCTCTAGTCCTCAGTTATAGCTGAAAATTTGTAAGAAAGAGATGCGTCGCTGAAATCCCGAATTGTGTGGCAGAGCGTAAACCGTAGCCGATGAAGATTAGTCATGAGCCGCCGCAATATCAACTCATTATCAGTTGAAACTGAGCGGAGTTTTTGAAAGAATAATCATGGTTGCACGCACCCAGTTTGCAGCAAGCATTGGTGGAGTATTTTCTCTCCTTTTGTTATTTCTGAATGTAAGTCTTTTGTGTGTCAGTGTTCATAGCAGAATTAGTTTGTGTCCACTTGCTTGATCTGCCGGTGAGTTTCACCGGCAAAGACGGCTGGAATCTGTGTACAACCCTGGACTGGACCTTTGAAGGAGAAGTAGCATCTGTAGGTGCATGAGCTTGGCTCCTCAACTGAAGGTTTTCAGTACCGGAGTACACAACACCAGTAGTAATCTATGTACAGACATGCAAAGCAGATGTCTTGCAATTTTAGCTCATCACAATGAAAACAACACACGGCGAGGTAACAGCACCAGCAAACCATATCTATCAAACAGCTTGGCCGTACCATATCTATCAAACTGAACTTAAGGTCTTCAGTACGACCAAGCTGGTTCAGGAGTTCCGGGAGGGGCAGGCACCTGCACAAGTACATTATATTCTCTATATAACGTTGTCAAAAGTTTTATTGAGCCGAGCACACTATTTCCAGTAGATTTTTCAATACCTTTTTCTCAGTCAACACAATACCAGTAGTCAGGAAGTATAGAGATAGTTTGGGGGCTAAACCATCAATCAAGATGCAGATGGCCGTTGATTCTTTTTCTCCGTCAATTACGTAATTCTCTTGATAAAGTTTATTATCAATGCGATGATGCCGAAATCCCGCTTAGTTGAGTGATGTATCTAATTTTGATGATGACAACATTGATTTATACTACATGGTTTTTCAGGACTCGAATAGGAAAAACAATTAGCATTGGATCAGTGATATATGGCCTCTTTAACCCTGTGGGATATCACTAGGATCCCTTGCAAAACCACAGAAATTTAGATTTGACAGCACAGGAAAACAATTGATTTGTAAAGAGATTTGGGTGGATGGCAATTATTTTCTTTTAAAATAAAGTGCAAAACCTAGGGATTCATGGATCCAGATCCTCCAAGAAAAACATGTAAATTTCTTTGAACTGAGCCCTATGAAGAAGTGAACAAGAATCATATTCAAGTGAAAAAAAACAAAAAAAAAACATACGAAATTGCTATGGGGCTAGCCTTAGAATAAGGGAACATGAAAAGAAAAAAAAAGAGCTCGTCTTCGATATAATCACTGGACTAATTTATAATCGACTCAAACCCCTCAATATACAGTTCCTCGAGTTTAATCCAAGACCTCAACTTTCACAACTAGTACAAACATTATATAGTAGAAACGATATATAGGCCATCTAGACGACGACGACGACGATGCTCTACTGCGACTCGACGGACGGCGGCGTGTTGGCGGTTGAGCCGTGCTCCTTGGCGCCTCCGCCGAAGATTGGGTCGGCGAACATGGAGCTGACCTTGTTCTTGAGGCACTCCCAGTGCTCGCTCGCCTGCGCCGCCGTGAACTGCTTGTACTGGTCCTTGGCCCGCTCCATGAGAGACGCGCCCTCCCCCACCGTCCACTTGAAGCACGGCGCCGGCGCCTGCGCCTCCTTCTCCGGCACCGCCGCTCCTGCTGCTGCCCCCTGGTTCTCCATCAAGCTCGAAAGCTGATCGAGATCGAAAACTTGTCTACGTGAAGACGATGTCGCCGGTTGTTGTCGTACGTGTTGCTTTGGTGGTGGCCATGGGGCTGCGGGGACGTGGCCACTTATATGCATGGGAGGTCGGGGTGCCTTAGGAGGAAGCCGGGTCCGGATCATAATACTAATTGGATAAGAACACAAGTTGATCACACAGGAAGCTACCGAGTCCGGATCATCATCATCATCGTGGAAGAAAACAAGTAAGTTAAACGCGGATTCTGGACTGGACTGGATCACAAGTGAAAACGGACTCTTTTCTTCTCGGATGAGATGATGATTTCCCAGGTGCAAACGGAAACGGGAACGGGAACGGGAACTACTCCTTTCTCCCTGTTCCTTCCTTGTTTTAATCCCCTTCGTTAACGATGTGCCAAGTGCAGTCTAGCTAGGACGTAGATTCTTTTTCTCCGTCAGTTCAGCGATGTATTGATCACCCTGGAAAAGTTTATCGATGCGATGATGCCGAAATCTCCCCTGGTTGAGTGATGTATCTAATCTAATCTAATCTGCGCTCCTTGGTTGAACGCTTGTTGATCGTTTCGTTTGCTGGAAGTAGTGTTTTGGAGCTTGACTTGTCCGGAGGATCATGATGCGAGTAGTTAGGATTTGGTTTTGTTGTAGGTGAAGCAGCATTGTTGGGACGACCTTAGAGCATCTCTAGCAGATCCCATAAAGCACCACCCATAAAAAATACCTAAAATGAATTTACGGTACCGCGAGGCATCGGGCAGAACAAATCTTATAAACCCGGCCAGAACAGCAAGCTCGCCGCTCGTGCGCGGCGCCGCGAAAAACGGCCGAAAGCCTCCATATATGATGGATGGGAGCTTGAATATAGGGGAGCCTGCAAATTCTTTTATAGGATATGCTATTTTACAGGATTTATTCAGGGCGGTTTTTCTAGCTTGTACTGTAAATACAAAGGTTGCTATTTTACAGGATCTGTTCGGGGCGTATTTTCCAGCTTGTAGCATAAATACAAAGGTTTGACTGTTTTTACGGGATCTGCTAGAGATGCTCTTACAATTGGGTTTCTGTGAGAAGCGAAGGAGGTGGCATGTGGTTTTTGCCTTGTTTTGCGATGAAAGCTAGATATGAGAAGTATGTTTTCAAACAGCAGCTTGGTCGTATCACCCCTTTGGAAACCTCCTCATAAGAGAAAAGGTAACTCAGAAACAACAGTTAATTTGCTATATGATACTGGCAACAAATAGACAAATTGCACTTTTCTTCCTGCTCAGAGCACAAAGCTGCATCAATACTAAGTTCTGTCATGGACAGATAAACTGCCCAAAGTGGCAAAATGACTACACATGCATTACAGAAACAAGTTCCCACAATAACAAACAAAAAACAAGTTTACATAGTAGTCCATCCGTAACTTAATATAAGACGTTTTTTGACACTATAACAGTGTAAAAAAACCCGGCTTAAATTAAGTTAGAGAGGGAGTAACAAACTACTGAAGAGGAGTGCACTCGGCACAGAACACTTATCAACAGATACATACATATACTCAGAGTTAAATGTACACGAAATCATTTATACCCAGCTTATCAGCCAATGTGGCTGCAATAATCAGTACACCAAAAAGGAGCCAAGCTAAATTGTGTGCACAAATTACACTTCAAGGAATGGTTATGGCGGCAGGGGATTTTAGTACAGAATGTCATGGTATGAAAGTTTTCCGTGATGTTTACACATTACTTATACCAACTTGCAGCAGGTGAGCTCCTTCTACATTGCTTGCTTATAACAAAATTGCCCAGAAGGCTGTCAGAAAATCTGTGCAAAACCATAATAACTACTATCAATTGGACAAGGGAGTTTCTATCCGACACCTAGATCGACCGAGTCCATAAAATTTCAGCGTACCAAAATAAAGCACACTTTAGTTCCTCTTCTTCGCCCTACCATTATTCCTTCATCATTTCAATCAATCCCTGTGACCAGGCCCCCACTCTGGAAGGAAGCTGAGACAAGGCATCAATTCCTGCCTTGGTCACACTTTTATCCTTTCTGTCCCAAGAACTATAAGAAAGAAAGAAAAAACCAATCAATGAGTATATGACCTATGATTGTACTGCATACTATAACCAAACAAAAAAAGAAGGCATGTGTACCTTCTCTTGATCTTGCTGTGGTCCTTGCACACACCTTCGGTGAAGTCGACTAGAGCCATCGCTACCTTCAACCCAGACTTTTGGTCATTTATACCACCCAATATGCCATGGTAAGCCTTAAATATCCCCTCTCTAACCTTGTTACCATGATCCTTATCCTGTGGCTTCAACTCAGCAGCTACCCTAAGCTTTTCCATAACCAAAGGCACGTACTTCTCAAATTTCTCACCAATAGCAAGAGCAATCTGTCCAAAGCTCGATAAAATTGAAGGTTGAAGTGTCGATTCTAGGATACCTTGATAGAGAACTTCCATAATATGATCATAGGATGGCACCGCTTCTTCCTCTTTTCCCAAGACACGGCAGATATCACACATCACTTCTAAATAAACTGGGGAGAGCCGCTTCACATTAAAGTACTGTAGCAGGATAGGCATGTGTTGTACAAACTCACCACCAATGGCATGAGCAAGAGCACCAATGGCAAGGGCTGCTCCATCACGTGCACTATTACTGTCACTGGTTAAGACAATGCACAATAGGAGCAATACACACTTAGCAGACCCATTAAGTTTAAATGCCACACGGGTCGCCAAGTATCTAGTGCCAAGCCTCCGGATTAAGAGTTCTAGTAGACCACACAGCAAAACCTCAAGAAGGCCACGGTTCTTCCTCTCAACGGATGAAACTGCTTCGCCTTGACGATTAATCATGATGTTCAATCTCCTAAAGATTTGAGACATTAAACCTCCAACAGACCTGCAAACTTCTAATTCTTCAATGTTGCAAACTCTCACAATCTCACTCAGTGCTTCATAAGCAGATGTACATGCTGGAAGCCTAAAAGGGTTCTCCTTAGCAAGTTCTGAAGCACAAAGAAGAGCATCGATAAGAGGCTTAACAAAAGGTGAAAGCTCACATGACTTTACATCTTCTCCATAACCTCTCGCAAGAAAATATAGAGCTCTATACACTTCAATGGACACTTGAGGGACATCTTTGCTCCTCTCTATCAAGACAGCCATGATCCCAGGAAGGCCCCCCTCATTTCTGATGATTCTATTTGCACCCACAAGCTCAAACATCCGCCCAAGAGTCCATGCAGCCCTGCCTCTTACACCTTCCTCGGGATCTTTCATCATGTCAAGCAACAAATGAACTACAGGAGCAAGTTGCTTGACAGAGGGACCTTCAAGGATAAAAGCTAATGGAAAAATGGCTACCTTGCGACTATGACAATGTGGTCCATGGATGTTGCACTCAACAAATTGCACCACAAGGGGGACAACTGCATCCTTCATAGTTCTAGCGGCGAGGCCTAGGCATGTCATATAAATGCCTTCCACAGTCTCATCTCCCTCTTGTCCCCAAATGTCCTCAAGATTTGCTCCCTCTTGTTCCACATTTTCATCACCCTCTTGTTCCTCACTCACGGAAATGTCCATGTCCTCTAAATTATCATGTCCCTCTTGTTCTGCACCCATGGAAATGTCCTCTTGTTTTAAATCTTCCTCTTCTTTTAAGTAAGTTTCTAGCAGAAGTGGAACAAATGAAGAGAGAGGACCAATAAAGTTAGAGGTCTCTTGTTCTTGTTCTTCTTCTTCTAAATCTTCTTCTTCTTCTTGGTAATCAACCTCTTGTTCGCAAATAGTGCTCCACAACTCAATAGATTTGACTTTAAGTGATTCCACATCTCCTTTCAAAGCTTGGGATGTAAGACTTAGTATGATTTCCTTGTATGGTTCTAAATTGGCATGATATCTGGATGCAATTGCAACAAGGCACTCAAATGCCACCTCTTTGATCTCAGTTTCGTTGGATTCAGCCGCATCACAAACTACAGCCACTACAGAATTTCTGCCAGCATGGTCTTTAAACCGAGCAACATCATCAACCTGAAGAACGTTGAGTAGAGCTTTAACCGCTGCCAGACGGACTTGAGAACTTAGCTCTCCTGCATGGTTCTTCACTGCATTTACGACACTGGCCTTAACAAGATCCCCTTGATCCCCCTTGAGAAGGTAAGGGGACCCCTCGAAGACATACTCCAAAACTTCTAGAGTTGCTTCCTTTAGTGAAGAAGATGGCCTTGCCATGTTGTCCACTAATTTGCGAATGAGGTCCTGCCATTGATTCCTCGGTATCTCAATGCATGCAACCCTTGCAATAATTTTTGCAATAACTTTCGACGAGGGGCGCCTTGAATCAGATTGCCTCGAATCAGATTCTAGTGCCATGAGCAAATTCTCCTTGATCTTTGATCGAATAGATGGATCGAGGTTGAGCCATTGTAGAGCTGGTAGATCCTTGAGTGCGTCCTTGAGTGTTGGATCCCTTGATTCCAAGGAGTTCTTCAGGATGATGCCAGCAAGTGTCCTAGTCTCTTCTGGATTCCCCTCCCTCAAGAGATGAGATGATAAATGTAGAAGAAAGTTGGGAAGATCAAGACCATGGAGCTGCTTTAGCTTCCCTTCTGCTATTGACCGTATATTGTCATCAAGGTGCAAAGCATGTGCGAGAACATCACTAATATCAGTTGATTCATCCATATCGACTGTCCTGGGCAAGTCCTGGGCAAACATCAAACATCAGAACTTGTCAGATAGGGGGGTGGGGGTGGGGTGGGGTGGGGTGGGGTGGGGGGGGGAGCAACAAATTAACACCCCAAAATAAGGTATCTAAGAACCACACAAGGACCAAATGGATGGAGAAATTTTGCAAATTTAACTCAACAATCACCATTCTCTATCAACAATCAAAACTTTTACATGACATAGCCTCTCCTTCTTTAGATCTAGCCCTACATTGTCTATAAGCTAGAATTAGGCATGAATAATCATAAAGAGAGTTTTAAGACAACCTAACAAATGTTTTGAATATTGTAGAACAAAAACATCTTGCATGTAAAGAATGGGGGCACAACACAACAGATGCATCATAATTAGCCAAAGCCTTAGCTTTTATTTAAGTGCACCTTCAAGTCCCTTTTTCTATGACAAAGAGTATAACTAATTTTCAGAAAATATTTCCATGGTTGCAAATATTCATATAGAACTAATTGTCAATTAGAAGAACATATAACCATAGTTGGCAGTAAGAAACAAAAAATTACATTCAAATCAGTCAATCAACAACAGTCACAACGAGCAGGAATCAAGTTGTAAATCATAGTTAAGTCATATAAACCCCGAGACATGAAACACAGAAAGCAGTTGGATAAAAACAAAGAGCATCAGGCTACACTTTCAATGGTAATTCAACGCTATAGCCCTAGTTATTTAGAACTATATAAGTGCAATCACTGCTAATTCATGCAACTGCAATCACTGGCCGCCAAAAAATAGTTCATACAATTTCAATAAGAAGCAATAATTCAGTTAATAGAGTGTAAAAACAACTCATTGGCTAAAATTTCTAGGGAAAAAAGGCCCCTCATCGGCTGTTCCGTGGTATATGCTTAACCACTGCGGTTGCCTAACAATGTTATACATGTGACACATGTCCTGGGCACCCTGTGGCGTGTCCGGGCAGCTGGCCTTCAGGGCCTTTTCTCAACTGGGCCAGGAAGAGATTCTTCTTAGTGCAAAAGCGTGGGGGCTGTCTTCCCCCCATCGGACGAGTTTTAAAAAACAAATCATTGACTACACTCATCTGCATGGAGGAGGGGAAGAAGTTGCAAGATCACCAAATCATATCATGAACCATCATATCATGGGCCACGACAGTTACCTAGAAGCAAGCATTACCAACAAACCACAGGTATAAGAGATTTGTATGGACACCAAAAATATCAACCTCCATTTAGGTGAAGTACATGCAATTCACATGGTCACATTGTAATCGTAGAAGAAATTGATTTATGACTGTCAAATGATATGATATTACCCAATACGATATGAATTATATTACCTAACATAACAAAGAGAACGAAGAAAATAGAATTATAGCACTAAAAAATACAACGATTTGAAGTTGGAAGGGAACAATTAAAAGGAGCATGCTGATACCGAACATACAGACCAAAATATATTTATTAATTTGATCACCAAATACAATTTAAAAAGAATTGTAACTTTGGTGGGATAGGACTGTAAAAACATTGTGCTACCACTAGAAGTTCATTGCAAAAAGAAGAAGATACAAATTACTCCCTCTGATCCATATTAATTGTCACAGCTTTAATACAACTTTAGTACAAGGTTGTACCAAAGCTGCGACAATTAATTTAGATTGGAGGGAGTACTAAATTTCACGGACTAAAATACAAACAAAAGGTAGGTGACTTAAGAAGGATATGGATGTAAAAACATTATGCTATGAGTATAAGTTGAAGGTACCAAAAAGCCATAAAGCCCACACAACAAGCAAACGAGATAAAATCCAGCCTAACATAAAAATTCCAATAGACGAATAGACCAATATATAGAACATCTACATGATTACAACTAATAGACGAACGTAACTCTTGGTAGTACACAATTTGTAACGCAACTAATCTAGCCTAGTTACTCCACACTGCAAAATAATACACAGAAAAAAAGATTACATCAAGCTCTAGATCTTAATAAATGTGACTACTAAACACTGACAAAAGAAAATTCAAAGAAAGAATGGATCATCAACACTGCATAAAAACTGCAACTCGGGTGCTTTCTATCTCAAAATATTACACTCTAACAATAGTGAACATTGCTTGCATCATAATTACAACACACAAGCTTCACAGACTACATTTAGGAAGAGAACAAATTATGGAGGGAAAAAAGGTAAAACAGAAACAATAGGTAGTAATTGCTTATTAGTTACAGTATAACCGATGAATAATTGATAGTGTCCACATGTCAAAAGGAAATATATAGTATCCCGGAACTTTACTGATAATCATAGTCTACAACAAAACTAGAAGCAAATTTACAGCAAAGCTTCCAGCACAAAAGACCACAATACTACTGAACTGTAAAGGACTATGAGATACCATGTAACTGATCATGAGTTACATGATCAGGATTTACAGAGTAAGTCATAACTAGTTACAGCACAAAGGCTGGACCATTACATTCTAATTGATAATGACTTATAGTGAAAAATTGATGGATAAATGTGTATATCTATGAACCTGAATACAAAACATATCTTTGTGCCGAAAAATAAAGAAAATTACAACAAGGCTTCCAACACAAAATACATGAAAGTAAGCAGGCCATACTAAAATTCCTACAGTTTCAAGATACGAGATGGGCTAATTCAAAAGACTGGTGTCTTGCAAGAGGGAAAACTGAACATCCTCTAACTAAGATCAGCAAATAAAAGCTACACAGTAATCCAAGAAGACACATATAAGCTACACCAAAAACTAAGAATGATGACTAACAACAGTCGCTCAGGACTAAGGCTAACCCTAAGAGGAAATAGCACGCATGAACTCCATACTCTACATCATCAGAGAAAAAAAACAGGTTAATGATCCCCCAAATTACAGAGCACAACCATCTACCCTAACCGAACAACAAATCAACCAGTCACTGGGAAATCTCACACCTACATTGACGGGACAGGAGATCTACAAAATTTAACAGCTACATCAAAAGAGAAAAAGAGGGCAGCCACAAGACAGAAACTCAGTAGAGAGCTCGACAGCTCCGAATAAAAAAGTCCTTAGGCAGAGGATGAGAGAGAGCTTGTTGTTGCTGGGCCACTCAGGGTCATGTGGATAGACTATCAAAACTTAAGCTTGTTAAACTGAGGGATTGAGGCCAGTTCCTACAAATTGACATATGTTTATTGGGCATAACTAAACCAGTTTTAATACATGTACCTAGTGTAGACCATATATCAAAATTCAGTTTTGCTAAAGAATTGAAATTTGGGTGTAGAGAAGTACTGTACTACTTTCAAAACAAATTGGGAATATACTCAAGTCAAAGAATCTCTTCTGCAAAATACCACCTTTAAACAACAATGCCTCTTGCATAAACTGTAAACAACACAATCTCCAGTGATTTATTTATGCTAATACGGACGAATACGCAATACCCTAAGTGAAATTTTAGGGGGAAAAGAAATTGGGAGTGAATCAAGTAAAATTACCTGTATGCAGCTTGCAGGGATTCAGGGAGAAGTGCAGAGGATCAGATTCAGAGAAAAAGCTGCGCCGCCGGCTTGCCGCTGCTAGCTGCGTGCGGTTGTGGGGCCGCGTGGCGCGGGGTCGTGGGTCGGCTGACTTGACGTCGTAGTGTTGCTTTGTGCCGGTGGGAAGGTCGGCGGTGGACAGCGGCCGATGTGTGCCGCTGGCCGGCGGCTGTTGTGCCCTCTGTGACGGTCTGTCGGGGGCGGCGGCGGTGGCTGCGTAGTTCTTCTTTTTCTTTTTCTTTTTCTGAGAAAAACGAGGGCTGCTGCGTGCGCAGGAGTAGTTTTTATGGGAGGTGCTTATCTAGGAAATTCCTTTTTTTTCTGAGAAACATCTTTTTTTTTAGAAGATTTTCTGAGAAACATCTAAGAAAATCCTAATTGACGCTCGCTGGACAGAGCGAGCCAGGAAGGTAGCGGGCCGGCCCATCTAGCAGCCTTAGCGTAGGTTTTTCGGTACTGATTTCTAGCTGTTTTGGGAACCTCCTAAAATGGCTTTACTGTTGCTCTCACCTCCGTCTTAAAATAAGTGTCTCAAATTTGTACTAAGCTTGAGACACTTTATTTTTGAACGGAGGGAGTACTTTTTTTAAAAAAATTTCTTTCTTTCATATTTTCGTTTTTCCTTTTCGTTTCTTTTTTAAAAGTTTATTTTTATGTTTCAAAATAAATTGCATTTCCGAAAAATATTTAGAATTTTAGAAAAACTTTCATGTTTTAAATAAATTGTTTGATTTTCAACAAATGTACCATTTTTTGAATATTGTTAACAAAGTTTACAAAAAGTTTGCATTTTCAAAAACGTTTCAGATTTAAAAAAAAATGTGCCTTTCAGAAATTGTTCATAATGTAGAGAATTATTTATGTTTTCGGTTTTTTTCATAAACTCAAAAAATGTTTGCATTTTCAAAAAAATAGAATGTCAAAAAATATTCCCGTTTTAAACTGTTTTTCATAACTTTAAAAATGTTTGTATTTTCTTTTTTTCAGGAATTTTAAAAAAGTTCAAGCTTCTATTTTTTTAAGAACTGCATGTTCGCATTATCAAATTTTCTTCATAAAGTTTTAAAAATATAATTTGTGGGAAAAAATCGAGAAGTTTCGAAAAATATTCATGTGTCAAAAATTGTCCCCCCCTTTTTAAAAAATGTCCGTGTTTCAAAAATATTCATTTAAAGAACGCATTTGAAACCTTAAACAATGTTTAGGGCCAATCCTTTTGGGCGGCTTAAAAAAGTGGCCTCTCTCTATCTTAAAAAAATAAGTCGCCCTCTAAAATTGTTGGCAATTCTAAGAGCATCTCCAATAGATGATGTATATTTTGGTGCTCCATACCGGTGATGTAAAAATTTGAAGCACCAAAAAGTGCTTTTTACATCTCCGAAAAATGCTCAACTCCAACAGATGGTCCAAAACGAAGATGTAAAATTTTGAAAATGACCAACTACTACTTCATCTCAACATAGCTCAAACATCAAATTCAACATACTTTCATACATAAATTCAACTACTACTTATTCGAACTACTAGATGAAACTACTCCTCGTCGTCGGAGGACTCGGAGCTGCGGAACTGCTTCCAGAACTCGT
Source organism: Aegilops umbellulata (assembly GCA_032464435.1). Classification (NCBI taxonomy): domain Eukaryota; kingdom Viridiplantae; phylum Streptophyta; class Magnoliopsida; order Poales; family Poaceae; genus Aegilops; species Aegilops umbellulata. The sequence goes on from CP136055.1 coordinate 509,905,041, forward strand.
CCTTGTCCAGGTCTTCGCACCCCTCGTCCTCCTCGTCGGAGTCACCCCAGTCCTCATCCGACGACTCGATAGGGATCACAGTCGAGGGGCCGACCTCATCCTCCTTCACCCCCTTCTTTATCGCCTCGACGTCGTGCTTCCAGTAGTGCTCCAGCTCGGCCTGGACGTACTGCGGATGCTCCCGTGCAAACCGAGCCATCACCGCCTCGTCGCTCTCGCCGGGAGCGACGACAACCGCCGGTCTCTTCTTCGCCTTCTTCGTCGGCATCTCCTCCATCCGGATGCCCTGAGGCACGAGCCACTCCACCACCGCCCGGGTCTCGACCTTCGGGAAGTTGAGGTCTGTCTTCAGTCGTCCGACACGCCACACCGCCATGTCGTAGGCACGCGCGGCCTCATCGGCGATGGGATACGTGCCGAGCCACCAACACCGCCAGACGTCGGAGAACTCCACTCCGAAGTTCCCGGAGGGATTCGCCCTCACGCCGAAGAAACCCGACTTGCCCTTCGGCGCCATCGGGGAGCGGGGCGGCGGCGTGCGGCGTGTGGCGGAGGCGGACGGCGCAGGGCGGCGGTGTGCGATGCGGGCGGGGCCGGGCGGAGGCCGGACCGGAGGCTGGGGCGGACGGAGAGGAGGCGGACGGGGTCGGGGCGGGGCGGAGGCGGACGCGATGAGGCGGCGCGGCGGCAAGGCGGCGGCCCAGGCGGGGTGGAATCGGCGGCGGGGGGCTGGATCTACGGCGTGACAGTGTCGGGGAGCTGCGGTGGGGCGGCGGCCGAGTGGGGAGCTGTGGCGGGGCGGCGACGAGCGGGAGGAAGAAGGGGGGGGGGGAGGAAATGAAGAGCGGTTGGGCGTTGGCGCGTAGCCGCGATTTTTACATCTCTTGCCTCCGGAGATGTAAATTTGCACCGCGAGGTGTTGAATTTTACATCACCGAGAGGCGGAGATGTATTATATTTTTTTTGCATACGGACCATCTGTTGGAGAGCTGTTTTTTTGCCTTAGGAGATCCAAAAGTTGATTATTTTTACGTATTGACTGTCTATTGGAGATGCTCTCAATTAGTTATCCTATAACTAGTTGGGAAGCCCCAATGAGTAAGAGAGACTGCATATGAAAAAAGCTGAAAAGGAGATGACTTATTTTTAAGTTGCAAAAAGAACTGGCCCTTAGCTCCGTCATTGTTGATAGTTCCTGTATTCCTCTTTAACCATTTTAAAATGAGGTACTCCATCCGTCCGAAAAAACTTGTCATCAAAATGGACAAAAATGGATGTATGTAGAACTAAAATACATCTAGATACATCCCCTTTTATTCATTTTGATGACAAGTATTTCCGGACGGAGGGAGTACAAGATACGAGATTTCAAAGCTTTGCAGTGCATGACAATTTTTTTTTCGAAAAGATGACAAAAGAATGGGCATTTTATTTTTTGGACCACCTGATTCCTTACGTATGGATGCCGGTCCATCCCCCAGGGTTCCTCCCCGGCCGCCGTCAACTAAGGGCTAGTTTGGTAACCCAGGGATACCCCAGGGATCCCGGCCCCTTTCCCGGGTGCAAAGCCCACGCGGAAAACCTGGGCCGGGCTAGCTGTGTGGACATTTGGACCCTCGAAGTCCCGAGGTTTTCTCGGCCCGATCCCCGCCATATCCACTGGAAAGGATCCACTCCTCGCGACATCGGGAGACGATTCCCTGCCTCGCTCGCTCGCGGCGCCTCGCTCTCGCCCACCCCTCGCTCGCTCCCGGCGCTCCCCTCGCTCCTGCCCAAAGGGTCATCTGAATTTCCCCCGAGATTTTAATTTGACCAAGAATACTCCACCCTGGTCATCCTTTCCCTGGAAATATCCACCCTCACGTCCAAACAAGGCCTAAATATTACGGTCCATAAAAAGAAGAGCTTGTATAACAAACTTGTTTTATATAGCTGGTAGCTGAACATGCAGACAATACCTGAGAATCGCATGTAGTAGTACAAGAATCAATATCGGAAGGCATCTGCAGCGCGCCGGTGCCTGCAATGTCCGCATCGGCGGCGCCAAATGAAAAGCGTGCACTGTCGGCTGCGCTGGTGCTTCAACGGTGCCAGAACCAGGCGCAGACGAGACGACAGAGGGCGACGGGGCAAATTTTGCCAACCTAGCTCGGAGCTCTGAATCGTCCTGGTACATTCAGGTACAACATGCGCTCTGTCCTCCGGCGAGTCAGCAGACACCCGGAGGCAGTTCCCAGCCCTATCCTCCGGTCACCCAGACCCTATCATCCGGCGAGTCGGCAGCCACCAAGAGGCAAAAAGTTTGGAGGTACTCTACATATATAGCACCACCATGGCACCATGATTTGTTTAACAATGATATTGCAAGGCTGTTTCTATTTCTATTTTAGTCGTCCCCAGTTAACATACATACGGCGTACTTCCAACTTTATGGTGCGAAGCTCCTGACATGCTGAATGAAACCTATTTTCTTTCAGATTATTTCAATAGCCATTTTATCGTTTCAGGGGAACCAAAATTCAAAAATAGCTTTCGTCCAATAAGTGTGACTTCACGGTTCCAAGTAAGGTGCTTACAAAGTCACTTGTCGTTCGTCCAATGAGAGTCCCTACCAAACAACTTGTCAGCAAAATATAAAGTTAGCTGCAACTGTCCTCTCCTTCCACGTACAAATAAACAACCCGATAGTCAATATCTCTGCCCATGACCCTAGTGTCATTGTCCAAGGAACATGGAGGAAGATGAGACCGCAAAGCATCCGGTACTGATTACTTTCTTTTGCTCAATTAGTTCCTCTTGATCAATGACACGTGTGGCACAGACCACATGGTTAATTCGCACCGGTTTGATGCACTTGCTTGGTGTTTTCTCAGTCTCAACCCGGACGGCGATGATCTGTAGCTGATTCTCGGGGGGGGGGCGATATCCAATTTGCCAATCACCTTGCACCACCCAAAACAAGATGGCCCCCGAGTTGACATCTTTGCCAGCATAATCCAAACACATTCTTTCATACCTCCACGTATCAGTCTCCCATGAGAATGGCAAAGATATTGAGATGCCGAGGTACACACAATGATCTTCACGGAGTAGTTCATAAGCAGCAAGCCCATTTCGAGTGCATGTGTAGATAAAACCATCAACAAATATGCATCTGCCATTTAGAAGGCGGTTTGTATGCATATCCCTTGGCAGGTATTTCCCCCATGGAGCCCAAGGCATGACAAGATGCCACTGCTTAGCACGGAGGTCAAACTGAAGACAGGAACATGTGACGGTATCACAGACTATAAAGGAATCATCACCCACTGCCACATATCCCGACAGCTTGACCTTCCTATCTAGAAACTGAGACTGATCTGTGCGGCAGCGCACCCATGAGGTGGACCCAATAGGACGAACAAGGTGGGTCCTCTGGTAAACTTGGAGAGTTTCAGTAAGAGCAAGAGTTGTTGAGCCAACTTGGATAACCATAACAAAAGGATCAACATAAGAAGCAGAAACAGGCCGCCGTGCAAGGTGATCCAAAATCTGAAATCTGGTGTCCAGATTAAGCTCATGCACGCCATCTTTTTGGAATGAAACAGCATATAGTTTCAAGCTACTGCGATAAAAGTGCCTCTCACCATCATCATCTCCATACGGATCTCCTTGTAGAATGTAGTGCGGTTTGAGAGGAGGGGCTATTTTTATGTCTGGACTCAGATCCGTGAGAGTGGTTCTATAGATAAATGATTTAGAACCAGTTTGGCAGATAATAAACAAGAGTTCGTTTTCCATATGTGGCTTCACATAGGGAGAAGGAGGACCTGGTGGTAGAAGATGCCTGCATGCAAGAAGCAAAATATATGTGTCATGCACAAGAAACTTAATTGGAATGAAATATCGAAGCCGAGCTCAAGCTTGTGGATCAATATATACCTGCAGCGATCATGAAGCACTCCCTCTCGGTGGACCTGAGGCGGCAGCACCTTGTCATCATTATACTCTCTAATAATTAATAAGTGATTGATTATATTAGCGGCCGGACAGAAGAAGATTAATATATTTGTAAGTAAGAGACGACCAAAATGAATGCATGGATTAATTAGTGGACAGAGAAACTTACTGAAGAAAGCATAATTCAAAATCTTCGATGTCTTTCATGGGCAACAACATGTCGACCTGGCGGGAGGTGGAGTGCAGGAGCTTGACATGGGAGGGCTCAGGACCAAGGCGGAAGGTGGAGATAATGGCGTGCAGGTGGTCGGTCCGGCATGGGAGCCCCACATTGATCAAGACAGAGCACATGACCCCGCAGCCGAGATGAGTGAGGAGGCCATGGGCTGTGCTTCTGTCAATATAAGGAAATATAATGTCCACAGGGGGATCCATCTTCAGACTTCCCTCTTCATATCCCAGCTTGTACGCGTAGATCGCATCTTTGCGGAGCATGTAGACGGCATTGCTTTCCTGCGCATAGAGGCCACGGCCAAGGATAGGGACGTAGTCCTTGTCGTCGGAGGTTTGGGTTACCTTGGTCCAGCCGGCGTCGGGGGCGGAGCAATTGAAGGTGAAGAAGAGGCCGTTTTGGAGGGAGAGCAGGATGAGCGTGCCCCTGCCCGGGCCGTGGCGAGGGAGCACGGCGTAGCCCTGGAGGAAGTCAATGCCCCAATAGCTGTAGGAGGAGGGATTGAATTTGCAAAGTTGGACCAAGGGGATCCCGACCTGCTCCCAACGCTGTGCGGCTGCGCCCTCTTCCTCTTCAATGACCAGGCGCTGCAGGAGGATGCAGTAACTGGTGACAGAAGAGTATGTCGCGGACACGGCCCATATGTGGCCGTCGGCGGAGATGGGCATGCACCGGCCACGCATGCTTGGGTCCAGCGGGGGAAGCGGTACTTCGGCCGGCGGTTCCTCCTCGGCCGGCAGCAGCAGCTGCAGGCCGTCGGCTTGCGCATTCTCGACCAGCTGCAGGAGGCAGAGCGAGCGGCCGTCGGGAGCCAGGGTTGCGCTGGCGCCCGAGCTGCACCCCTGCGGCTGCTTGAGGTCGTGGAAGACCTGGATATCGTCGTCGCTCCGACCTGAGATCCGCCCGGATCTCGCCACGCGAAAACGGTGGACGCGGAGGGCGCCGCTCTTGACGCCGACGAGCAGCGACCAGGCGGGGCTCTCGTCGGCGTTGGATGGAATGTCGACGAAATCATTGCCGAATTCAACCTCAATGAAGGGGTCGGAGGGGTCAGGATAGGAGCGCTCCCTCTCCTCCGCCCCCGCCATCTTCCCCTCCCCTTTGCTCTCCTCAGCCGCCGCCATCTTTGGGGCTAGGGTTAGGCCAGGATGCTAACACCGGGCGCCGAGGGTTCTTTTCCTGGCCGTTTACTACGTATGTACGCCTCAGATGAAAACCAACTCACCCTAACAAAAAGATGAAAACCAACTCGCCGAGCCGCCTTACCCCTTTTCCTCGCACGTACGCCTCAAATCAAAAACTGAAGGGAAACTCTACAACGTCGGTAGTCTGATATCTTTCCTTTCCATCAGACTTCTCCACAGCCATTATATTGACTGGTTTCTCCATCTGACGGCATTTAAGTTTGAACCCCGATATGTACAGAGGAGAGCAATCGTTTGCTTGCACTAGCAAAAATACCGGTGAGTTGCAACGGAAGAAAATTTGGACGCGTATTGAAATTTAAGTGAATATGCACTCCAAAGTTCAATCAACTATATCATTCAAAACATATATATTTTAATTCCAAACACTTGCAATTTATTTTATAGCAAATATGCATGCACATTGTAACAAATAATACAACACTTCAGCGCAATAATTATTTTTGCCAAAGGTCTCGAGGAGTGTTCGAGAAAGGATGCCGACACCGCTTATCGACATATATTATGAGAACAATATTACTTAAGTTGTGCAACAAAATTTTGGGATCAAACATGAGCCTCTTGCTAAAAAATAGTTTTGTTTTAAATATGTTAGGTTCTATCGTTGATATTATACCATGACCTTTTCGTTTCAAATAGTAGGTTCGAAGAGAGACGATCAGATTAAGGAAGGGATTTTACACGGCCAAGGATTCCAATCTGAGTCGTAAGGAATTGCTTTTCTTTTTCTCATCAAATTGAAGCGTTCGTTTTTTCTTTCTATACATCCAACCGGACATGCATACTTTGTTCTGCAGCGTTTTTTTTCCTTACATGTGTGTACAAATCTCATCCGTCAATTTTTATGACTATAACATAAAATCAAGGGATATAAAGTGATGACTTATGAAGAACTATGAAAGCCTTCATCCTTTATTATTAGGTAAAGATAAAGATGTGCTTGTTTTGCGACCCCAGACGTCACAAAATAGATGGGCCCCGAAAAAAGAAAGCCCAATTTTTTGCTGATCTAAAAGCCTTAGTTAGTATTTAGACATAACTTTAAATACACAAAAAAAATAAAAGCCAATGATTTGTATAGTAAAAGATCCCATCAAGTTCAACATTGATCAGATGAAAAGCACATAGAATAGAAAACACAAAAACTAAAAAATGTCATGCATGAAAATTTACAAATATTGCCATTCGAACTCAAGTTGCCATCATGTTTCATGATATGATGCAAAAGAACAAAAAATGTAAAAAATATTAGTGTCACGGTAGTAAAATTGCCATAGTGTGTTTAAATTTGCTATGGTGTTAAAAAAGATGAAATGTGCCATGGTGCAAAAAATAAAATTTGCAACACTATGAAATAGATTGCCATGGTCCAAAAGGAGAACAAAAATAAAATTGGCATGATAGATAATAACAAACAAGATACCATGGGTAGTTTTTGGGGAAATTTGTCATGGTTCAAACAAAAAATTGCCATGGTCCATAAAAACATAAATTTGCGATCGAATTTAAAAGCAAAATTTGCCATGCTCAAGACTGTTTTTCAATGGCAGTAAGTCCTCAGAAATTGCATTTGTACAAGGTGGCAAAGAAAATGTTGATTAAAAGTGTACCATTTTGTTTAGTAATAATTGCTATGTTTCATAAAGTAAATTTACCATGCTTCATGGAAAAGATTTTCCATGAACATTGGAAAAGTACATTTGCCATGGATGTAAAGTACATTTGTCATGGAAATAATAATAAAAGGATGAATTTGACATGATTTTTTAAAGTAAATTCGCCACGAGTTATAAAAAGTAAATTTGCCATGTATGTGAAAGTAATTTTTCCCGTGGTGAACATAGTAAATTTTCCCTTGGCAAAATAAAGTAAAATTTGTCCTGTACTTAAAAGTTAGATTTGCCATGGGAAAAAAGAGCGAATAATTGCCATGGCAAAAGTAGAGTAAAAATTTTCCATGGAAAATGAAGTAAATTTGCCATGTTTGTGAAAGTAAAATTGTCGTGGAGAATATAGTAAAATTTGCCATGGAAAAGTAAAGTAAAATTTGTGATTTCATTAAAAGTAAAAAATGCCTTGGCAAAAAAAATTTAAAATTTGCCGTGGCAAAACTAGAGTAAAAATTTACCATGGTACAAAGTAAAATTTGAGATGTTCTTCAAAGATAAAAATATTATGAAAATAAATTTTTCATACATTTCTCGAGTAACTATTCTAAAAACAAATGTTTCAAATTATGGTACAATGTATGAGATACACTTTGTCATTGTCCTATACAAGAAAAGTAAAAATACAAGTTAACCATATAAACCCAACCCCCACCCCTAGTTTAACTTTACAGTTCCAAGCAAGGTTCATACAAATTTACTTGTCATTGGTAATGAGAGAGTACAAAAATAAAGGCCAAGTTTTGACTTGTCAACAAAATATAAAGTTGGATGCAATTGTCCTCTCCTCCCACGTACTAATAAACGCTTGCTCTCCATCATCCAGTAGTCAGTCTCTGCCCATGACTCCAGTGTGAGTGTCCAAAGAAGATGAAGGAAGATGAGACAACAAGCCACTACGAACATAAGGTGGTATAATAGGGCATTAGAAAGAGAACGCAAAGCATCTGGTAGTGATTATTCTCTCTTGCTCAATTGCTTCCTCTTGATCAATGCTACGCGTGGCACAGACCACACGGTTAATTCGCGCCGGTTCCATGCACTTGTCGTGTGTTTTCTTAGTCTCGACCTTGACGGCGGTGATATATAGCTGATTCTTGGGGGGTATATATCTAATCTGCAAACCTATATATACAAGAACATTAGAGGTGATGGCATCTTTCATGAACCGATCACATTCACCTTGAACCACCCAAAACAAGATGGCACCTGAGTTGACGTCTTTGCCAGCATAATCCAAACACATTCTTTCAACCTCCCAATCATTTTGAGTCTCCCATGAGAATGGCAAAAAGATTGAGATGCCGAGGTACACACAATGATCCTCATGGAGTAGTTCATAAGCAGCAAGCCCATTTCGAGTGCATGTGTAGATGAAACCGTCAACAAATATGCATCTGCCATTTAGAAGGCGGCTTGTATGCATATCCCTTGGCAGGTATTTCCCCCATGGAGCCCAAGGCATGACAACATGCTGCTTGGCACGGAGGTCAAACTGAAGACAGGAACATGTGACAGTATCACAGACTATGAAGGAATCATCACCCACTGCCACATATCCCGACAACTTGACCTTCCTGTCAAGAACCTGAGACTGATCTATGCGGCAGCGCACCCATGAGGTGGACCCAATAGGATGAACAAGATGGGTCCTCCAGTAAACTTGGAGAGTTTCAGTAAGAGCAAGAGTTGCTGAGCCAACTTGGATAACCATAACAAAAGGATCAACATAGGAAGCAGAAACCGGCCACCGTGCAAGGTGATCGAAAATCTGAAATCTGGTGTCTAGATTAAGCTCATGTATGCCATCTTTTTGGAATGATGAGACAACATATAGTTTCGAGCCACTGCGAAAAAAGTGCCTCTCACCATCATCATCTCCATACCGATCTCCATGCACAATGTAATGTGGTTTGAGAGGAGGGGCTTTTTTTATCTTTGGACTCTGAACCAGCTTGGCAGGTAATAAACAAGATTTCGTTGTCCATATGAGGCTTCACATAGGGAGCAGGAGGACCTCCTGGGAAATGATGCCTGCATGCAAGAAGCAAAAAATGTCATGCACAAGAAACCTGGAATGAAATATCTAAGCCAAGCTCAAGCTTGTGGATCAAGACCTGCAACGATCATGAAGCGGTACACCCTCTTCTTCGTGGGCTTGAGGCGGCAGCACCTTGTCATCCTTATACTCTCTAAGTGATAGATTAGTAGACAGAAGATTAATTTGTAAGCGAGGTGACCAAAATGAACGCATGGTTAAAGCCTTAAAGGTCAAAATGAATGCATGGATTCAGTGGACTTACTGGAGAAAGCAGAATTCAAATTCATCGAGGCGTTTCATGGGCAACATGTCGACCCGGCGGGAGGTAGAGTGCAGGAGCTTGAGATGGGAGGGCTCAGGACCAAGGTGGAAGGTGGTGATAACGGCGTGTAGGTGGTCACACCAGCATGAGAGCCCCACACAGATCCAGACACAGCACATGACCCCGCGGCCGAGATGGGTGACGAAGCTATGCGCCGTGTTTCTTACAACAGAAGGAAAGCAAATCTCCACAGGGGGATCCAGCTTCAGACCTGTCTCTTCATGCCCGGGCTTGAGCTTGTATGCGTAGAGGACATTCTTGAGAACCATGTAAACAGCATTGCTTTCCTGTGCATACACCCCACGGCCAAGGATGGGGACGTAGTACTTGTCGTCGGAGGTGTGGGGTACGTTGGTCCAGCCGGCGTCGGGGGCGGAGCAATTGAAGGTGAAGAAAAGGCGGTTTCCGAGGGAGAGCAGGATGAGCGTGCTCCCGTCAGGGCCCTGGCCAGGGAGCACTGCGTAGCCCTGGAGCAAGTCAGGACTCCACATGGGGTGGGAGAGCTCGACTTTGCAATGTTGGATGAAGGGGCCGCCGACCTGCTCCCAATGTTGTCCCGCCATGCCCTCTTCCTCTTGGATGACCAGGCGTTGCAGGACGAGACGGAAGCTCAGTAGCTAGCGGACACCGCCCATATGTGGCCGTCGGCGGAGATGGGCATGCACCGGCCGTGTATGCTTGGGTCCAGCGGGGGAAGCGCTGCTTCGGACGGCAGCTCCTCCTTGGCCGGCAGCTGCAGCTGAAGGGCCTCGGTTTGCGCCGCCTTCTGGACCCGCCGCCATCTAGGGTTAGGCCATCTACAGGGGGCGCTAACACTGGGCGCCGAAGGTTCTTTTCCTGGCTGTTTCCTGCGTTGGGAATTCCCTTCCGGAACCGGGATATTGCCTTGCATCGATTGCAAAGCTAAAGTCGCCGAACTGCCTCACCTCGCACGCCTCAAAACTGAAGGGAAACTCTACATGAGAACGTCGGTAGTGTCCGTTCTTTTTTCCTTCCATCAGATTTCTCCACAACCATTGAGTTGTTTCTCCATCTGACGGTAATTAATATGCTCTCTTTATCCAAAAAAGCTTGTCTCAAACTTGTTCCTCAAATGGATGTATCTAGCACTAACTTGATGCTAGATACATCCATTCCAGGGACAAGATTTTTCGGACGGAGGGAGTAGTTATGTAGGTTTCTCAAAAGAAGGACTGTTTGTTTGCTGAACATAGGGTTGTGTGATCCTCTCATTAATCCATGTTATTTTTCCAGAAGTGCGTGCAAGTTTAAAAAGTAGCTGCGGAAAATTTAAGGAAGAGTTGTTGCTTCATTCATAAAAAGAGTCTTCATCGTGTGTTTGAAAAGTAGGCACATTTCATCTACTGAAAGCCCTGAAAATTAGTGGTAGTTGCTCAGGGAAAATGAGAGGAACCTTGTAGGTTCCCTGTTGCTTGTTCAAAATGAGCCGGTTAGTTACAAAAGATCTACTGGATTGAAAATTAGTTCGTGCTTGGTTTCCAAAAAGAATGTTGATTCAGAAAAAAAAGGATGTATAGGCATATATATCAATCCTACTGAACTGAACAGAGTTTGCTGCAAAAAAGATTGTTGGTTCGTTGAACATAGGGTGTGCGGCGTGTTTCTCTGTTTAAACGGATACTTGAGTTTTTGAATAATGAATTTCTAAAATAGAATGTAAAAAGTCCTGAAAACTTCCCTTCATCCCATTTTTATTATTGATCGACTCCCCCATTTTGTTTCCTGCACGGATAAGTTGCATTGACCTGAATGCTTTCCCTGATGAATATGATGAAGATGAAGATGAATATGCCCCTCTCTATTGCATGCAAACCCCTCCGGTCGGTTTCCTAAACATAGTTTGTGGGGTTTAGTCGAGTAGGTGCTTGGCGGCCGCATGGGAGGATGACTATTAAAATAGTAGGCGACTTAGTTCACTCTGGTTAGTCGGTTTTGTGGGACGGGTGAGGCGACTATATGTTGAGGCTTATAGGCGGCTCCTTTGTGGATTGGGCTTGGGCAACTTAGTGAATTGGGCTAGTCAAGACTCCCGCATGAGTGCGGCAAAGTGGCGTGGTAGGCGACTCTGTCCCATGATTTGGGGAGGTCAGTTACTTTAGTGTGTGGGGTTTAGTCGAGTAGGTGCTTAGCGACTGCATGGTTGGAAGACTATAAAAATTGTAGGCAACTTAGTTCACCTCGGTTAGTCGGTTTGTGGGATGGGCGGAGCGACTATATATTGGGTATTGGGCGGTTAGGCCATGCAGTTGCTTGTCATCCTTGCCATGCGATGGTTACGGCAATCCCGCCTTCGGCGGCCACCTTCACTGGTGGCACCTCCCTGTCGACGGCTCCTCGTTTGCTCAGCCGCATGGTCAGTACAGCGACTACACTTGGCATGTGATCTTATCCACCTGATGGCCGCATCTCTACCGGCTTTGGCCTCCCTCCCTAGATCCCCCTCCTCCAGCGGCAGCGACGGTAGGGCGACGCATGGTACAGGTAACCATGTTGCAACATTGTTTCAAAAAAGTGAAACCATTACGAGATTTATTACCTTACCTCCGTACAGATGTGGGGCGAGTAATTTGCCAAGATATAATATCACATTCAAATTTATCTTGATCTATTGAGAGTAAATTATAATTGACCTTCATAACATGCCTCAAGTAGTTGATACCTCCAATACCTCGATGGCGTGCATCAGCGGATGGAGGGGGGCTCCTGTTTCTCCTTCTGTTGTTCCAGGTAGGATCATTGTTCCGTTTGGTGGTGCCAGGGCGGTGAGAGCGGCGCCGTGTGAAATAAATTTGCCTCGGTTTCTTTCTCACCATGGCGATGCTCTCCATGGCATCGAAGAAGGGTCAGTGGCTTTATGTACTTATCGTTCTCTCAGGATGACAAGTTTAGTTTTTCTGTTGGTGGATGGTAGTTGTTGCATGTTGTGGCGGCGTCAGCAGCCGGGACGAATTGATGTTCTTGAAACGGGATGGCAACCCTAAAATGCGGAAGCCGGTGCTGCAAATATATAGCAGGCGGGCGGCTGCCGCAAATAGAAAACGGCTCGCAGCTTGTCCACAACCGCATGCGATCGCCCCTCGTCGCCCGATCCACCACCCGCCGCACCCCGCCTCTTCCCCGCACCAGCCGGACCGACTCAATCGCACCGCTACCATTGGAATCTGTTGCATTTGCCACCGGTGGAAGCCACCTCATCTATCGTGCGGCCACCTTTCCTCGTTGTTGATGCCTCCTTCCAGAGCCGCCACATCATCACCGTCGCAGCCGCTATGCCAGCGAAGGGCAAGGGGAAGGCCGGCTACAAGGGGGGGGGGGGTGCGGCTGCAGTCATCAGGGCGTTACGACATTGAGTTCGAGCACGGCGGTCGCCGCTATTGGCCCGGCACCTTCGGGACGGCCGACATCGCCGCTCGCGCCTACGACATCACCTTCTGGAGGCTCGGCCCGTTGGGAATCGTTGCATGGAAAACAATTTTTTTTCTACGCACACGCAATGATCTATCCATGGAGATGCATAGACACGAGGGGGAGAGTGTGTCTACGCACCCTCGTAGACCGTAAGCAGAAGCATTTCATAACGCGGTCCATGTAGTCGAACTTCTTCGCGCTTCAACTGATCAAGTACCGAACGCACGACACCTCCACGTTCTGCACACGTTCAGCTCGGTGACGTCCCTCGCCTTCTTGATCCAGCAAGACATCGAGGTAGCAGATGAGTTCCGTCAGCACGACGGCGTGGTGACGGTAATGGTGAAGTGATCTTCATAGGCCTTCGCCTAAGCACTACAAAAATATGACCGGGGGTGTAAACGGTGGAGGGGGCGCCGCACACGGCTAGGCAATTGTATGTCTTATGCTAGGTGCCCCACTCCCACATATATATAGGTGGGAGGGAGGGAGGAGCAGCCAAGGGAGGCGCCCAAGTAGGTGGAATCCTACTTGGAGTCCCTCCCAAGCCGTGCCCCCCTTTTTTCCTGATTTGGAGTGTGAGGAAAGGCAGGGGAGGGTGGCGCCCCCTTCCTTTCTCCCATGAAAGGGAAAGGCAAGAGGGGCTAGCTGTCGGTGTCAAAACCGGCGGATCTCGGGTAGGGGGTCCCGAACTGTGCGTCTAGGCGGATGGTAACAGGAGACAAGGGACACAATGTTTTACCCAGGTTCAGGCCCTCTTGATGGAGGTAAAACCCTACGTCCTGCTTGATTAATATTGATGATATGGGTAGTACAAGAGTAGATCTACCACAAGATCAAGGAGGCTAAACTCTAGAAGCTAGCCTATGGTATGATTGTTGTATGTTGTCCTACGGACTAAAACCCTTCGGTTTATATAGACACCGGAGAGGGCTAGGGTTACACAAAGTCGGTTACAATGGTAGGAGATCTAAATATCCGCATCGCCAAGCTTGCCTTCCATGCCAAGGAAAGTCCCTTCCGGACATGGGACGAAGTCTTCAATCTTGTATCTTCATAGTCCAGGAGTCCGGCTGAAGGTATAGTCCGGCCATCCGGACACCCCCTAATCCAGGACTCCCTCAGTAGCCCCTGAACCAGGCTTTAATGACGACGAGTCCGGCGCGCAGATTGTCTTCGGCATTGCAAGGCGGGTTCCTCCTCCAAGTACTTCATAGAAGATTTTAAACACTAAGGATAGTGTCCGACTCTGCAAAATAAGTTTCCACATATTGCCATAGAGAGAATAACGTTTACACAAATCTAATCTGCTGACGTATTCCGTAGCATGACATCACACTACGGCCAAGCCTTTATTCGAATCGTTTTTACTCCCCCACCTCAGCGCATTTTGCGAGGCGGTTTCCTTGGCACGTCTTGTCAAAGCAGAGATCATGTCCCCTTTATTTACGGGATTCTCATCAATACAGACGTGGGTAACCCAATCGTGCCCGTCGGCATGTTTTCTCGATTAAAGGCGAGTCCCAAACGGTTACGGGGAGGGCCCTTGGTATTCAACCTCTTATAAAGAGACCAAGGCCTTACTCCTTTCTTCCAATCTCAAACGATTTCGCCCTTCGCCTCGAGTCCCAACACCCCAGGCTCCAGATTTCGGGCACTCCGGATCTTCGAAATGTCCGGTTCTGACCTTCGAGGCCGATGGGTGCCCTCTTCCGTTACGGAGGAGGACGTGCTAAAGCTGAGAGAGGCCAGGTTCTTGACTGGCGAAATCTCACATAGGTTGCCTGCTCAAGGGCAGGTCATTCGCACTCCCAAGCCTGGTGAGAGCGTGGTGTTCATGTCTCACTTCCTTCGGGGGCTAGGCTTCCCGATGGATACCTTCGTGAGGGGGCTCATGTTTTATTATGGGCTGGAATTTCACGACTTAGCTCCGGAGTCCATCCTCCACATTTACTCTTTCATCGTCGTGTGCGAAGCCTTCCTCCGTATTAATCCCCACTTCGGACTATGGCTCAAGACCTTTAGAGTAGTGCCGAAGACGATCGAGGGGCGGAACGCAGAGTGCGGAGGTGCTGTTATAAGCAAGAATGCTGATGCTCCATGGCCCGAGGGCTCTTTTCAAGAGGAGTTCAGCTTATGGCAACGAGAGTGGTTCTATATCACCGCTCCCAAGGGCACCAAGTGGGTGGCACCGTCTGCCTTTCGTTCGGGTCCCCCACCACAGCTAGCGTCATGGGTCAATAAAGGACTTGACTGGGGGTCATCCAAGGACGTGCCTTTGTTGCAGGGCCGCATCAGGGATCTCTTAGAAAGAGACCTCAGCCTGGTCAAAGTGACGCAGGTCATGCTGATCCGCCGAACCCTGCCCGGAAAACATCGCTCCCTTCGCCTGTGGGAGTTTAATCCGAAGGGACCGCGAGCTCTCCAACATTTCATGGGCGCAATTCCCTCGGAGATGTATAAATTGTTCTTCGGATCACAAGTGATGTGTCCGGACTTAACCGAGGACGCAGGCCTGAGCTGCAATCGCCCGGATACTAAAGTGAGTAGCCTTGTGCCCGGACTTGCTATCTGTATGTTTGTCATAAAACTTGCTTCTAAAGAACTGTTCTTTAAACAGGAGTGGATAGCGAAAGCAAAGCTTATCAGGTGTCCGGCTCCCCTCCCCGAGACCACGCTGGATCCCGTGCTGGTGAGGATGTTGAAGGTGGTGCCTTTGAAGGAAAGCGAGGGGGAGGACAAGGAACTACGGCCTCCTCGAAGGAGGCAGTTCGGAGGGAAGGAATAGGAAATTCCTTTCCTCAGGGAAAGAAGAGGATCGCCGCTGAAGACCCAGAGACCGTGGCCTCAAAACGGGGGAAGAAATCTCCGACAGTGGGTCCTGCGCCGGAGGATACCTTGGCCGAACTATGCCCTCAAGGGGGCCAGCCCTCCACCGAGCCGTAAGTAGAGAGGGTTTTTTTTTCTTTGAGAAGAATCTTTGTTTTATATCTGAGAAGAGTAAACGGAAATTTACCCCTTGTAGTTCGGACCTCAGCCCTTCTCAGCAGAGCTCATCCTCGGGGGATCTTCTTCCGGAGATGATGGAGAGTGGAACGCCTCCCCCTGCTGAGCCGCCTAGAGAGGCGGACGACCCAGAGGTATCGTCGCGGAGGGTTTCTCCGAATCCGGCAGGGCCGGAAGGTAGCCATGTGGCCCCCCAAGGTTCTCCGCGTCCGTCCTTCGAGAAAGGCCATAGGACGAGTCCGGCACCGTCCGGTGCTCGGTCGGAGGAGTTGAAGGATCTGCTAGGGCGAGCCTCTATCTCAGGGGAGCATCGTGCATTGATGGGCATGGTGATTGAGAGGTTTTCGTCCGTGGAAAGTGGATTGCACGAGGCCGTCAGAAGTTTACTGACGGGTTTTGAGGTACGCGGAATAACGCGCCCCTTTTTTTAACAGTGGCGCATAAACAAGATGCGCCCTGTGGACATAGTAGCCCCTGAGACTCTGTGCGTTGTCAAAATTGACGGCGCGCAGAGGATCATAACCCCAGGTCTAAAACGCTGTCTTTGTATGTAGGTGACGAATTGTCCGGCGTCCAGCCGGACTAATGGGTTTGCCGAGCTAAAGCGGCAACTTGACGCGGCAGAGGCCGACATCGTGCTTGTTAACAAGCGGCTTGACGAGGCGCAAGGTATGTAACCCCTCCGGTGGCACCTGGTAAGAGGAGCCTATGCCAGTATCTTACCATGTGTGTTCTTGATGCAGATGGTGCGGCTGCCATGGAGAGTCTTCGGGCGGAACTTGCCCGAGCCAAGGAACAAGACAGAAAAAGTGATGCGGCTGCCGAGAAGGCCCTTGAAGAGCTAAGAGCCGAACAGGCTGCTCACTGCCGAAGCAGGAAAGAGATGGCCGAGATGGCCGTGAAGCTAAAGAGCGCTGATGACCGTTGCAGGATTCTGGAAGAAGAAGATCGGGCGGAATAGACGGACTTGGGGAAGGCCGTTGCCGATGCCAAGGACGCTCGCTCTGCGATTGGAGCTGCGATGGAGGAGCTGCGTCAGGCCAGAGAAATCGCAGCTGGAAAGCCCTTTATGTTGCGGAGGAAGTTTTGTGATCCTAAGCATGCTCCTTTGGACCGGCTGTGGAGTACGATGGACACCTCTCTAGATTTGGCGGCGAGTGCTGCTGATGCGGCCGAACACTTTTGAGATCAAGAAGATCGCGAAGTGGAGAAACTCTTCTGGTCGCAGTTCCACAATCCAGAGCGTCCACTGTCAGTGGCCGATTGTCTGGCCGAATGGGCCGAGCTGAGTAGGTTGTCCAGACTCTCCATGAGGTGCGTCATGAGTCATCTATGGCCGGAGAGATCGGAGCCAAAGAGTTATTTTAGCTTGGTGCAGCAATTCCTTGGTGCGGTGCCGCGTATCAATGCAATGAAGAGGTCAGCATGCATAGAGGGCGCACGGATGGCTCTTGCCCGTGTTAAGACATACTGGGAAGAGATGGAGACCACCGTTGTTGCATCCCAAGATTCGGACAAAAGCCGAGTACCCGCCGAGCACTATTTTCAGGAAGTCCTTCAAGGCGCTCGTGTAATAGAGACGCAATGCTCGAAGGATGCTATGTTCTAATAGCATATTTTATTGTAAAACAATATTTTGATAAATTGTAGAAGCCTTTTATACTTGTGCCTTCAAGTATTTGAAACACCTCCTGTGCGGCCGTTTTAAGATACATATATAATCTGAAAGATGGCAGTCGTCGGCTTCAGCCCCCACGCAAATAATGCGGGGGTGCTCGCAGAAGGTGCATTTTCACTCTTGATCCAACGTCTTGGTCCTACAAAGGAGGTGATAGCGCAGCGAGCTAGGCAATTGGACTATAATGCTTTATCACTTTCACTTAGCCATATGAGCTTGATAGTGAGGCTACTTAGATAGCCCCTGGTGGCGCCTGCGCTCGCCCGAATTCGGGGCGCATATGTGCCTAGCCGGGAAACGACCCTTTGTTAATGCGGAGGAATCCTATAGATTCCGGTGAGTCATCGAGTGGTTGACCAGTCTCACGCTATATCATGACAGTCAGTTTTTGGCTTTCTCTACTGAGGTGCTCACCTGGCCGAACCGGGGCACAATCGCAGTAGTTCTCCTGGTGCCGCCTTAGCCGATAGAGTGGAACGTAAGGCAGCCGAACACAGGAGCCGGGCAACCCAACATTTGACCAAAGAAATGATTCGGAGCTGATGCATATAAGGCCAAACTCGCGACGCCGAACACTCCCTAAGGTATTCGGTCTTTATGAGTTCGGGCGGGATCACGCCCTTAGTTATAAGCCCCTAGTGTCCAGGTACGCGCAAAATTCCTGACGTGGCCACATGCCAAGACGCCAGTCTCCTCCTTGATTATACCAAAAAACCGGAGGATGTGTATCAACAAGAGACAGTAAAAAAGGTTTACGCAGGGTCTTAATCTGAAAAGAATCCTTGGAACGGGTCCCTGCTGCACGTCTGCGCTTGTGTCTCCGTTGTGCCATATCCTGGACGGGCGCAGCATGATGTTCATCTGTAAAAGAGAGGAACTTAGTTGAAAAAAGGTCGTGCCGAACAGATGTTATACTGAATAAACAAAGTATAAATTGAAATGGGTAAAATTGAGCTTGATTGTCTCGTAATTTATATGCGCGGAGCCCCTAGTGCAGGGGTATATGGCTATTAAGCCTTTATTAATTATATGTTAATGCCGGACTCGTCTAGCCGTGTCCGTGGTCTTAACGACCTGTTTGGGTGTTTTTGACTTGTGAAGCCGTTTTATTGTGGGGCTGTTAAGGCAGCCGCACGATCCTCTGTGTGGGGGGCGCGTTCGATGTTTCCCTTTAGTGAGACGATGCCTTGTGGACCGGACATCTTGAGCGTAAGGGATGCGTAATGCGGTATTGCGTTAAAGCGGGCGAAACCTTCGCGTCCCAGCAGTGCTTGATAGCGACTTGAGAATGGGACGATGTGAAAAGTTAGCTTTTCGCGACGGAAGTTATCGGGGGAGCCGAATATAACTTCAAGCCGGAGAAAACCCATGCAATGGGTATCCGGACCTGGCGTTACCCCTTGAAAGGAGGTTTTGCTATGGCGAATTTTTGTTGGGTCTATCCCCATGTGGCGGATTGTGTCCTGATATATCAGGTTTAGACCGCTGCCGCCGTCCATCAGGACATTTGTAAACTGGAGTCCGCCAATTATTGGATCGAGTACCAAGGCAGTCCAGCCTGCGTTCCTGACACTTCTAGAGTAATCCAGATGATCGAAGATGATTGGTTTTGACAACCAGTGGCGAGACTCCTTTGGGATAGGCCGTATGGCGCGTACCTTTATGGGCGCCACGCGTTTTGTTATGTGAAGTAAGTTTACTGTTTTTACTTGTGGAAAATTCTTTTGTTTCCTGGTGCTCTACTTTTGAGGTTCGTCATCGTCTTCGCTTGGTGTGTCAAGCCCCTTGTGTTCGGCGTTGAATCTGCCGGATTGCTTAAAGACCCAACAATCTCTGTGGGTATGGTTTGCAGGCTTCCCTGGAGTACTGTGTAGCTGGCATATCTTGTCCAAGATTTTGTTTAAGTTGGACAGCTCGTCCCTATTATCTTTGAGGGGCGGCTTTTTCTGATTCTGCCACGAGCTTTTGAATCCGGCATTGACTGCCGTGCTCTTCGGACTGTTTTCCTTAGTCCGGCGCCGGTCCTTGTTGCATCGCAGTTTTCCGTTTCCATCCCTAGTTTCAGATGTACTTGGGTCGCTGGTGCTACATCTTGCCAACCAGCTGTCCTCTCCTGCGCAAAAGCGGGTCATGAGGCTTGTCAATGCGGCCATTGTTCTTGGCTTTTCTTGGTCGAGGTGTCTGGCGAGCCATTCGTCTCGGACGCTATGCTTAAAAGCTGCTAAGGCTTCGGCGTCCGGACAGTCGACTATCTGTTTCTTTTTAGTAAGAAATCTATTCAAGAATTGCCGAGCTGACTCTCCGGGCTGTTGAGTTATGTGACTGAGGTCGTCTGCATCCGGAGGGCGGACATAGGTCCCTTGAAAATTTGCTCGGAAAGCGTCCTCGAGCTCTTCCCAACTTCCAATTGTGTTTTCATGAAGGCTTTTGAGCCAATGCCGGGCTGGCCCTTTAAGCTTGAGGGGTAAGTATTTTATGGCGTGGAGGTCATCTCCTCTGGCCATATGTATGTGGAGGATATAATCCTCGATCCAGACTCCAGGGTCTGTTGTTCCGTCGTACGCCTCTATGTTTACGGGTTTGAATCCCGTTGGAAATTCATAATCCAGGACCTCGTCGGTGAAACATAGGGGGTGTGCGGCACCCCTGTATTTGGGTGTGCCGTGATGTTCGGATACTGGTTTTGTTGCATTGCTTACGAGAGATTGCTTTCTTGGCCCATAAATAGATCTGGCTGGGCCGTCTTTTTGATGCGAATCCTTGAGTGGATCGTGTGCCGGCTTGTGTGCGGCGTCGCTTGCCGCTCCGTGCTGGCCGTGGGGTCGTCTATCCGACCGTGTGGCTTTCTTACTTTTTGACTGCGGGGGTTCTAGGGCCTCCTCGTCGA
Source organism: Aegilops umbellulata (assembly GCA_032464435.1). Taxonomy (NCBI): domain Eukaryota; kingdom Viridiplantae; phylum Streptophyta; class Magnoliopsida; order Poales; family Poaceae; genus Aegilops; species Aegilops umbellulata. Next base: position 509,925,447 of record CP136055.1, read on the forward strand.
ATTCCGGTAGTAGCTTTCGCTTCGGATAGCTTTTGGTGTGGCGACTGCCGCCGTATTTGTCTGCGGTGTTGAGTACTTTGCTCCATTTGATTCTGAGTGCGTCTTCCACGCTTTTGAGCTTCCGCTTCTGTTTTTTCAGGCTACGTGTAGTAGCAAAGAGCCTTTTGTGGAGGTTCTTCTGCTCCATGAGCTTATCCGGTGTAAGGTCATCCGGAATGCCGTTTATGCCGAGGACGGGTTGTTCGGTTTCTTTATCCGAGTTGCCCTGTTCGTACGGTTGCTCTAAGGCATGCTCGTCGTCCGCCGGCTCATCCTGCTCTATGGCTGGGTCTGTATGGCTTGGAGCGGCGTTTGCGCCGCTGCTTTGATTGATTTTCGAGAGATCGATCCCTCGTTGCATCCCCGTGTTCCTCGTTGTCGCTTCCTTTAGGTGTATCCACCATGTACACATCATGAGATGAGGTTGCTGTCCAATGCCCTATAGGCGTTGGTTCATGTGCGTCTCCTGCATCGTCGTCCATACCGTTGATATCTTCGGAGTCGAAATTGAGCACGTCATTTAAATTATCGACAGTGGCTACCAAGTGGGTGGTGGGTGGGCTTTGAATTTCTTCATCGTCCGAGTCCCAACCTTGCTGACCGCAGTCCGGCGAGGGCTCTCCTGATAAGGAGAGAGACTTTAATGACTTCAGAATATCGCCAAAGGGCGAGTGCTGAAAGATGTCCGCGGCGGTATACTCCATGATCGGCGCCCAATCGGATTCGATTGGTAGGGGCGTGGAGGGCTCGTAGTCCGGGTAGGAGTCCGGCCCCTCAGAGTCACGGGCCTTGCGGAGTGCGGGGCTGGTGTCCGGCTCGATCGCCGTTGGGATCGCAACCCCCGAGGCGGCGTCCAACCACTCATCCTCGATTGGCGCAGTTGGTTCCGAATCGAGGGTCGGAACCGATGCGTGTGCGGCCTCCAGGGCACTGTTCGGTGGCAGAACTAGATCATGCCCATCGTGACAGTGCGGCGCGCTCGGCTGTGTCTCGAATCCGTCGAAGATCAAGTCTCCGCGGACGTCAGCCGTGTAGTTTAAAATTCTAAATCTGACCTGATGGCCAGGGGCGTAGCTTTCGATCTGCTCCAGATGGCCAAGCGAGTTGACCCGCAGTGCGAAGCCGCCGAAGACAAAGATCTGTCCGGGGAGAAAAGTCTCACCCTGGACTGCATCGTTATTGATGATCGGAGGAGCCATCGGGCCTAAAAGCGACGACATAGAGGAACTCTCAATGAAAGCACCAATGTCGGTGTCAAAACCGGCGGATCTCGGGTAGGGGGTCCCGAACTATGCGTCTAGGCGGATGGTAACAGGAGACAAGGGACACAATGTTTTACCGAGGTTCGGGACCTCTTGATGGAGGTAAAACCCTACGTCCTGCTTGATTAATATTGATGATATGGGTAGTACAATAGTAGATCTACCACGAGATCAAGGAGGCTAAACCCTAGAAGCTAGCCTATGGTATGATTGTTGTATGTTGTCCTACGGACTAAAACCCTCCGGTTTATATAGACACCGGAGAGGGCTAGGGTTACACAAAGTCGATTACAATGGTAAGAGATCTAAATATCCGCACCGCCAAGCTTGCCTTCCACGCCAAGGAAAGTCCCTTCCGGACACGGGACGAAGTCTTCAATCTTGAATCTTCATAGTCCAGGAGTCCGGCTGAAGGTATAGTCCGGCCATCCGGACACCCCCTAATCTAGGACTCCCTCACTAGCCCTCCCCCTTTTCCTTCCCTAGGGCTGGCCAAGCAAGGGAGGGGGCACACCAGACCCCTTGTGGGCTGGTCTGTCCCCTCCTTTGTCCCATAAGGCCCATATCTTGCCGGGGGTGCCCGGAACCCCTTCCGGTGACCCGATTCCTTCCCGGTATGACCCGAAACACTTTCGGTGTCCAAATACCATCGTCCTATATATCAATCTTTACCTATCGACCATTCCGAGACTCCTCGTCATGTCCGTGATCTCATCTGGGACTCCTAACAACATTCGGTCACCAAAACATATAACTCATATAACACTGTATCGTCAACGAACGTTAAGCGTGCGGACCCTACGGGTTCGAGAACTATATAGACATGAGCGAGACACCTCTCCGGTCAATAACCAATAGCGGAACCTGGATGCCCATATTGGCTCCTATATATTCTAAGAAGATCTTTACCGGTCAAACCGTTATGACAACATACGTAATTCCCTTTGTCCATCGGTATGTTATTTGCTCGAGATTTGATCGTCGGTATCTCCATACCTAGTTCAATCTTGTTACCGGCAAGTCTCTTTACTCATTCCGTAATACATCACCTCGTGACTAACTGCCAAGTCGTTTGCTTGCAAGCTTATGATGTGTATTACCAAGAGGGCCCAGAGATACCTCTCTGATACTCGGAGTGACATATCCTAATCTCGATCTATGCCCCAACTCAACAAACACCTTCGGAGATACCTGTAGAGCATCTTTATGATCACCTAGTTACGTTGTGATGTTTGATAGCACATGAGGTATTCCTCCGGTATCTGGGAGTTGCATAATCTCATAGTCGAAGGAACATGTATTTGACATGAAGAAAGCAATAGCAATAAACTGAACGATCATTATGCTAAGCTAACGGATGGGTCTTGTCCATCACATCATTCTCCTAATGATGTGATTCCGTTATCAAATGACAACACAAGTCCATGGTTAGGAAACCTTAACCATCTTTGATCATCGAGCTAGTCTAGTAGAGGATCACTAGGGACACGGTATTTGTTTATGTATTCACACATGTATTTAAGTTTCCGATCAATACAATTCTAGCATGAATAATAAACCTTTATCACGAATAAGGAAATATAAAATAACAACTTTATTATTACCTCTAGGGCATATGTCCTTCAGTCTCCCAGTTGCACTAGAGTCAATAATCTAGTTCACATCGTCATGTGATTAACACCCATAGTTCACATCGCCATGTTACCAATACCCAAAGAGTTTACTAGACTCAATAATCTAGTTCACATCGCTATGTGATTAACACCCAAAGAGTACTAAGGTGTGATCATGTTTTGCTTGTGAGAGTACTAAGGTCTGATCATGTTCTGCCACATTTAGATCTGTATTTATTTCGCAAATTTCTATGTCTACAATGCTCTTTATGGAGCTACTCTACCTAATTGCTCCCACTTTCAATACGTATCCAGATTGAGACTGAGAGTCATCTGGATCGGTGTAAAAGCTTGCATCGATGTAACTCTTTACGACGAACTCTTTATCACCTTCATAACCGAGAAATATTTCCTTAGTCCTCTAAGGATAATTTTGACCGCTGTCTAGTGATCTAATCCTGGATCACTATTGTACCCCTTGCCAAACTCATGGCAAGGTACACAACATGTTTGGTACACAGCATGGCATACTTTATAGAACCTATGGCTGAGGCATAGGGAATGACTTTCATTCTCTCTATATCTTCTGCCGTGGTCGGGCTTTGAGTCTTACTCAACTTCACACCTTACAATACAGGCTAGAACTCCTTCTTTCACTGATCCATTTTGAACTCCATCAAAATCTTGTCAAGGTATGTACTCATTGAAAATCTTATCAAGCGTCTTGATCTATCTCTATAGATCTTGATGCCCAATATGTAAGCAGCCTCACCAAGGTCTTTCATTGAAAAATTCTTATTCAAGTATCCTTTTGTGCTATCCAGAAATTCTATATCATTTCCAATCAACAATATGTCATCCACATATAATATCATAAATGCTACAGAACTCCCTGCTACCTCTTGAGCACTGCGTTGGATTTCCCCGAAGAGGAGAGGATGATGCAGCAAAGTAGCGTAAGTATTTCCCTCAGTTTTTGAGAACCAAGGTATCAATCCAGTAGGAGGCTACGCCCGAGTCCCTCGTACCTACACAAAACAAATAGCTCAACGCAACCAACGCGGTTAGGGGTTGTCAATCCCTTCACAGTTACTTACGAAAGTGAGATCTGATAGAGAATATTTTTGGTATTTTTGATATAAAGATGCAAGGTAAAAAGTAAAAAGCAAAGCAATAATAAAGTGATGGACATTGATATGATGAGAATAGACCCGGGGGCCATACGTTTCACTAGTGGCTTCTCTCAAGAGCATAAGTATTCTATGGTGCGTGAACAAATTACTGTTGAGCAATTGACAGAATTGAGCATAGTTATGGGAATATATAGTTATGATCATGTATATAGGCATCACGTCTGAGACAAATAGACCGACTCCTGCCTGCATCTACTACTATTACTCCACTCATCGACCGCTATCTAGCATGCATCTAGAGTATTAAGTTAAAAACAGAGTAACGCCTTAAGCAAGATGACATGATGTAGAGGGATAGTTTCATGCAATATGATAAAACCCCATCTTGTTATCCTCGATGGCAACAATACAATACGTGCCTTGCTTCCCCTTCTATCACCGGGAAAGGACTTCTCCCATTGCAAGAAAAACCAATCTAGTAGGCTAGACCAAACTGATAATTCGAAGAGACTTGCAAAGATAACCAATCATACATAAAAGAATTCAACGAAGATTCAAATATTGTTCATAGATAGACTTGATCATAAACCCACAATTCATCGATCTCAACAAACACACCGCAAAAAGAATAATACATCGAATAGATCTCCACGAGAGAGGGGGAGAACATTGTATTGAGATCCAAAAAGAGAGAAGAAGCCATCTAGCTACTAACTATGGACCCGAAGGTCTGAGGTAAACTACTCACACTTCATCGGAGGGGCTATGATGATGTAGAAGCCCTCCGTGATGATGGCCCCCCTCCGGCGGAGCTCCGGAACAGGCCCCAAGATGGGATCTCGTGGGTACAGAAGGTTGCGGCAGTGGAATTAGGTTTTTGGCTCCGTTTTTGATCGTTTGGGGTTACGTAGGTATATATAGGAGGAAGGAGTACGTCGGTGGAGCTTCGAGGGGCCCACGAGGCAGGGGGCGCGCCCTAGGGGGGGCGCCCTCCACCCTCGTGACCGCCTCTCTTCTTTCTTGACAGAGGGTCCAAGTCTCCTGGATCATATCTGATGAGAAAATCACGTTCCCGAAGGTTTCATTCCGTTTGGACTCCGTTTGATATTCCGTTTCTTCGAAACACTGAAATAGGCAAAAAACAACAATTTTGGGCTGGGCCACCGGTTAATAGGTTAGTCCCAAAAATAATATAAAAGTGGAAAATAAAGTCCAATATAGTCCAAAACAGTAGATAATATAGCATGGAGCAATCAAAAATTATAGATACATTGGAGACGTATCAGGCATCCACAAGCTTAATTCCTGGTCGTCCTCGAGTAGGTAAATGATAAAAAGAGAATTTTTGATGCGGAGTGTTACTTGGCATAATTTCAATGTAAATCTTCTCAATTGTGGTATGAATATTCAGATCCGAAAGATTCAATACAAAAGTTCATATTGACATAAAAATAATAATACTTCAAGCATACTAAGAAAGCAATTATGTCTTCTCAAAGTAACATGGCCAAAGAAAGTTTATCCCTACAAAATCATATAGTTTAGTCATGCTCCATTTTCGTCACACAAGAATGCTCTCATCATGCACAACCCCGATGACAAGCCAAGCAATTGTTTCATACTTTAATAATCACAAACTCATAAACCTTCACGCAATACATGAGCGTGAGCCATGGATATAGCACTATGGGTGGAATAGAATATGATGATGGGGGTTATGTGGAGAAGACAAAAAAGGAGAAGATCTCACATCAACGAGGCTAATCAATAGGCTATAGAGATGCCCATCGATTGATGTTAATGCAAGGAGTAGGGATTTCCATGCAACGGATGCACTAGAGCTATAATTGTATGAAAGCTCAACAAAAGAAACTAAGTGGGTGTGCATCCAACTTGCTTGCTCACGAAGACCTAGGGCATTTGAGGAAGCCCATCGTTGGAATATACAAGCCAAGTTCTATAATGAAAAATTCCCACTAGTATATGAAAGTGACAAAACAAGAGACTCTCTATCATGATGATTATGGTGCTACTTTGAAGCACAAGTGTGGCAAAGGATAGTAACATTGTCCCTTCTCTCTTTTTCTCTCATTTTTTTGTTCCTTCTCTTTTTTTATGGCCTTTCTTCTTTTTATTTTTTATTTTTTTTATTCCTCACTTGGGACAATGCTCTAGAAAATGATGACCATCACACATCTATTTATTTACAACTCAATGATTACAACTCGATACTAGAACAAAGTATGACTCTATATGAAAGCCTCCGGCAGTGTACCGGGATATGCAATGAATCAAGAGCGACATGTATGAAAGAATTATGAACGGTGGCTTTGCCACGAATACTATGTCAACTACATGATCATGCTAAGCAATATGACAATGATGAATGTGTCATGAAGAACGGTATGGTGGAAAGTTGCATGGCAATATATCTCGGGATGGCTATGGAAATGCCATAATAGGTAGGTATGGTGGATGTTTTGAGGAACATATAAGGAGGTTTATGTGTGAAAGAGCGTATCATATCACGGGGTTTGGATGCACCGGCGAAGTTTGCACCAACTCTCAATGTGAGAAAGGGCAATGCACGGTACCGAAGAGGCTAGCAATGATGGAAGGGTGCGAGTGCGTATAATCCATGGACTCAACATTAGTCATAAGGAACTCATATACTTATTGCAAAAATCTATAAGTCATCAAAAACCAAAGCATTACACGCATGCTCCTAGGGGGATAGATTGGTAGGAAAAGACCATCGCTCGTTCCCGACCGCCACTCATAAGGAGGACAATCAAATAACACCTCATGTTTCAAATTTGTTACATAACGTTTACCATATGTGCATGCTACGGGACTTGCCAACTTCAACACAAGCACTTATCAAATTCACAATTACTCTACTAGCACTACTTTGATATTATCACCTCCATATCTCAAAACAATTATCAAGCATCAAACTTTTCTTAGTATTCAACGCACTCAAAAGAAAGTTTTACAAATCTTGAATACCAAGCATATTATTATTATTAAGCAAATTACCATTCTACTTAAGACTCCCAAAATAATCTAAGTGAAGCATGAGAGATCAATAGTTTCTATAAAACTAATCCACCACCGTGCTCTAAAAGATATAAGTGAGGCAACAGAGCAAAACTATAAAGCTCAAAAGATATAAGTGAAGCACATAGAGTATTCTATCAAATTCCAATTCATGTATGACTTTCTCAAAAGGTGTGTACAGCAAAGATGATTGTGGTAGACTAACAAGAAAAGACTCAAATAATACAAGACGCTCCAAGCAAAACACATATCATGTGGTGAATAAAAATATAGCTCCAAGTAAAATTACCGATGGAAGTAGACGAAAGAGGGGATGCCTTCCGGGGCATCCCCAAGCTTTGACTTTTTGGTGTCCTTGGATTATCTTGGGGGTGCCATGGGCATCCCCAAGCTTAGGCTCTTGCGACTCCTTGTTCCATAATCAATCAAAAGATTTCACCCAAAACTTGAAAACTTCACAACACAAAACTCAACAGAAATCTCGTGAGCTCCGTTAGCGAAAGAAAACAAAAGACCACTTCAAGGTACTGTAATGAACTTATTCTTTATTTGTATTGGTGTTAAACCTACTGTATTCCAACTTCTCTATGGATTATGAACTATTTTACTAGCCATAGATTCATCAAAATAAGCAAACAACACACGAAAAACAGAATCTGTCAAAAACAGAACAGTCTGTAGTAATCTGTAACTAACGCAAACTTCTGGAACTCTAAAAAATCTACCAAAATAGGAAGACCTAGGCAATTGGTTTGTTGATCAGCAGAAATTGGAATAAATATTTTATCACGTTCTGGTGATTTTATAACAATTGTTTTCGTGAACAGAAAGTTTCTGGAAAATACAGCAAGATCAAATAACTATCATCCAAGAAGATCCTATAGGTTTAACTTGGCACAAACACTAATTAAAACATAAAACCACATCTAAACAGAAGGTAGATGGATTATTTATTCCTAAATAGAAGCAAAAACAAAAAAAAACTAAAAATAAAATTGGGTTGCCTCCCAACAAGCGCTATCGTTTAACGCCCCTAGCTAGGCATAAAGGCAACGATAGATCTAGGTATTGCCATCTTTGATTTTCAACTTTTTAGCAGGATCAAGCTCGAATCCGGGAGGTTCTTTACGTTTCCCTTCATATTCTGAAATTTTTAGATCTAAAGAATCCAACCGCTTATTGCAAAGAGTAATCAACATATTCATGAAGTGGATATTTCCACTAACGTTCTCAAGTGGTTCAAGACACTTTTGTAAGATCTTAGTAACTTCACAATTTTTTTTCAAAAACTTGTGTCTCTTCCTTGTTGGGATGAGCCCCATTTTGTTGAGGTAGTGTTCCCACTATGCCTTCTATAATTTCAAGCGCAATATGGGGATCAATTTCAATAAAGTTGCCTTTAGCAACGCAGTCCAAAAGTTGTCTATGAGACATACTTAACCCAACATAAAAATTGCGAAGCAAAATTCTCAGATTAACTTCAAAGGTACAATTACGATAATACTCCATTATTGTCAACTAGGCATCTTTTAAGTCTTCTCCTTGTCTTCAAACTCGGGGGACAACGGAGTGGATACGGGACTAGCCATGACGACAAGACAAGCGAACGAAAAAGGCAAGCGGAAAAGAGAGGGCGAATAAAACGGCAAGGCTGAAGTGGGGGAGAGGAAAACGAGAGGCAAATGGCAAATAATGTAGTGCGAGAGATAAGGAATTGTGATGGGTACTTGGTATGTTGACTTCCGCGTAGACCTCATCGGCAACGGCGCCTGAAATTCTTCTTGCTAGCTCTTGAGCACTGCGTTGGATTTCCCCGAAGAGGAGAGGATGATGCAGCAAAGTAGCGTAAGTATTTCCCTCAGTTTTTGAGAACCAAGGTATCAATCCAGTAGGAGTCTACGCGCGAGTCTCTCGTACCTACACAAAACAAATAGCTCAACGCAACCAACGCGATTAGGGGTTGTCAATCCCTTCACGGTTACTTACGAAAGTGAGATCTGATAGATAATATTTTTGGTATTTTTGATATAAGATGCAAGGGAAAAAGTAAAAAGCAAAGCAATAATAAAGTGATGGAGATTGATATGATGAGAATAGACCAGGGGGCCATAGGTTTCACTAGTGGCTTCTCTCAAGAGCATAAGTATTTTACGGTGGGTGAACACATTACTGTTGAGCAATTGACAGAATTGAGCATAGTTATGAGAATATCTTAGGTATGATCATGTATATAGGCACCACGTCCGAGACAAGTAGACCGACTCCTGCCTGCATCTACTACTATTACTCCACTCATCGACCGCTATCCAGCATGCATCTAGAGTATTAAGTTAAAAACAGAGTAACGCCTTAAGCAAGATGACATGATGTAGAGGGATAGTTTCATGCAATATGATAAAAACCCCATCTTGTTATCCTCGATGGCAACAATACAATACGTGCCTTGCTGCCCCTTCTGTCACTGGGAAAGGACACCGCAAGATTGAACCCAAAGCTAAGCACTTCTCCCATTGCAAGAAAAACCAATCTAGTAGGCTAGACCAAACTGATAATTCGAAGAGACTTGCAAAGATAACCAATCATACATAAAAGAATTGAAAGAAGATTCAAATATTGTTCATAGATAGACTTGATCATAAACCCACAATTCATCGATCTCAACAAACACGCCGCAAAAATAAGAATACATCGAATAGATCTCCACAAGAGGGGGGGAGAGCATTGTATTGAGATCCAAAAGGAGAGAAGAAGCCATCTAGCTACTAACTATGGACCCGAAGGTCTGAGGTAAACTACTCACACTTCATCGGAGGGGCTATGATGATGTAGAAGCCCTCCGTGATGATGGCCCCCTCCGGCAGAGCTCCGGAATAGGCCCCAAGATGGGATCTCGTGGGTACAGAAGGTTGCGGCAGTGGAATTAGGTTTTTGGCTCTGTTTCTGATCGTTTGGGGGTACGTAGGTATATATAGGAGGAAGGAGTACGTCGGTGGAGCTTCGAGGGGCCCACGAGGTAGGGGGCGCGCCCTAGGGGGGGGCGCCCTCCACCCTCATGATCGCCCCTCTTCTTTCTTGACGTAGGGTCCAAGTCTCCTGGATCATATCTGATGAGAAAATCACGTTCTCGAAGGTTTCATTCCGTTTGGACTCCGTTTGATATTCCGTTTCTTCGAAACACTGAAATAGGCAAAAAACAACAATTCTGGGCTGGGCCACCGGTTAATAGGTTAGTCCCAAAAATAATATCAAAGTGGAAAATAAAGTCCAATATAGTCCAAAACAGTAGATAATATAGCATGGAGCAATCAAAAATTATAGATACATTGGAGACGTATCAGGCATCCACAAGCTTAATTCCTGCTCGTCCTCGAGTAGGTAAATGATAAAAAGAGAATTTTTGATGCGGAGTGTTACTTGGCATAATTTCAATGTAAATCTTCTCAATTGTGGTATGAATATTCAGATCCGAAAGATTCAATACAAAAGTTCATATTGACATAAAAATAATAATACTTCAAGCATACTAAGAAAGCAATTATGTCTTCTCAAAGTAACATGGCCAAAGAAAGTTTATCCCTACAAAATCATATAGTTTAGTCATGCTCCATTTTCGTCACACAAGAATGCTCTCATCATGCACAACCCCGATGACAAGCCAAGCAATTGTTTCATACTTTAATAATCACAAACTCATAAACCTTCACGCAATACATGAGCGTGAGCCATGGATATAGCACTATGGGTGGAATAGAATATGATGATGGGGGTTATGTGGAGAAGACAAAAAAGGAGAAGATCTCACATCAACGAGGCTAATCAATAGGCTATAGAGATGCCCATCGATTGATGTTAATGCAAGGAGTAGGGATTTCCATGCAACGGATGCACTAGAGCTATAATTGTATGAAAGCTCAACAAAAGAAACTAAGTGGGTGTGCATCCAACTTGCTTGCTCACGAAGACCTAGGGCATTTGAGGAAGCCCATCGTTGGAATATACAAGCCAAGTTCTATAATGAAAAATTCCCACTAGTATATGAAAGTGACAAAACAAGAGACTCTCTATCATGATGATTATGGTGCTACTTTGAAGCACAAGTGTGGCAAAGGATAGTAACATTGTCCCTTCTCTCTTTTTCTCTCATTTTTTTGTTCCTTCTCTTTTTTTATGGCCTTTCTTCTTTTTATTTTTTATTTTTTTATTCCTCACTTGGGACAATGCTCTAGAAAATGATGACCATCACACATCTATTTATTTACAACTCAATGATTACAACTCGATACTAGAACAAAGTATGACTCTATATGAAAGCCTCCGGCAGTGTACCGGGATATGCAATGAATCAAGAGCGACATGTATGAAAGAATTATGAACGGTGGCTTTGCCACGAATACTATGTCAACTACATGATCATGCTAAGCAATATGACAATGATGAATGTGTCATGAAGAACGGTATGGTGGAAAGTTGCATGGCAATATATCTCGGGATGGCTATGGAAATGCCATAATAGGTAGGTATGGTGGCTGTTTTGAGGAACATATAAGGAGGTTTATGTGTGAAAGAGCATATCATATCACGGGGTTTGGATGCACCGGCGAAGTTTGCACCAACTCTCAATGTGAGAAAGGGCAATGCACGGTACCGAAGAGGCTAGCAATGATGGAAGGGTGCGAGTGCGTATAATCCATGGACTCAACATTAGTCATAAGGAACTCATATACTTATTGCAAAAATCTATAAGTCATCAAAAACCAAAGCATTACACGCATGCTCCTAGGGGGATAGATTGGTAGGAAAAGACCATCGCTCGTTCCCGACCGCCACTCATAAGGAGGACAATCAAATAACACCTCATGTTTCAAATTTGTTACATAACGTTTACCATATGTGCATGCTACGGGACTTGCCAACTTCAACACAAGCACTTATCAAATTCACAATTACTCTACTAGCACTACTTTGATATTATCACCTCCATATCTCAAAACAATTATCAAGCATCAAACTTTTCTTAGTATTCAACGCACTCAAAAGAAAGTTTTACAAATCTTGAATACCAAGCATATTATTATTATTAAGCAAATTACCATTCTACTTAAGACTCCCAAAATAATCTAAGTGAAGCATGAGAGATCAATAGTTTCTATAAAACTAATCCACCACCGTGCTCTAAAAGATATAAGTGAGGCAACAGAGCAAAACTATAAAGCTCAAAAGATATAAGTGAAGCACATAGAGTATTCTATCAAATTCCAATTCATGTATGACTTTCTCAAAAGGTGTGTACAGCAAAGATGATTGTGGTAGACTAACAAGAAAAGACTCAAATAATACAAGACGCTCCAAGCAAAACACATATCATGTGGTGAATAAAAATATAGCTCCAAGTAAAATTACCGATGGAAGTAGACGAAAGAGGGGATGCCTTCCGGGGCATCCCCAAGCTTTGACTTTTTGGTGTCCTTGGATTATCTTGGGGGTGCCATGGGCATCCCCAAGCTTAGGCTCTTGCGACTCCTTGTTCCATAATCAATCAAAAGATTTCACCCAAAACTTGAAAACTTCACAACACAAAACTCAACAGAAATCTCGTGAGCTCCGTTAGCGAAAGAAAACAAAAGACCACTTCAAGGTACTGTAATGAACTTATTCTTTATTTGTATTGGTGTTAAACCTACTGTATTCCAACTTCTCTATGGATTATGAACTATTTTACTAGCCATAGATTCATCAAAATAAGAAAACAACACACGAAAAACAGAATCTGTCAAAAACAGAACAGTCTGTAGTAATCTGTAACTAACGCAAACTTCTGGAACTCTAAAAAATCTACCAAAATAGGAAGACCTAGGCAATTGGTTTGTTGATCAGCAGAAATTGGAATAAATATTTTATCACGTTCTGGTGATTTTATAACAATTGTTTTCGTGAACAGAAAGTTTCTAGAAAATACAGCAAGATCAAATAACTATCATCCAAGAAGATCCTATAGGTTTAACTTGGCACAAACACTAATTAAATCATAAAACCACATCTAAACAGAAGGTAGATGGATTATTTATTCCTAAATAGAAGCAAAAACAAAAAAAAAAACTAAAAATAAAATTGGGTTGCCTCCCAACAAGCGCTATCGTTTAACGCCCCTAGCTAGGCATAAAGGCAACGATAGATCTAGGTATTGCCATCTTTGATTTTCAACTTTTTAGCAGGATCAAGCTCGAATCCGGGAGGTTCTTTACGTTTCCCTTCATATTCTGAATTTTTTAGATATAAAGAATCCAACCGCTTATTGCAAAGAGTAATCAACATATTCATGAAGTGGATATTTCCACTAACGTTCTCAAGTGGTTCAAGACACTTTTGTAAGATCTTAGTAACTTCACAATTTTTTTTCAAAAACTTGTGTCTCTTCCTTGTTGGGATGAGCCCCATTTTGTTGAGGTAGTGTTCCCACTATGCCTTCTATAATTTCAAGCGCAATATGGGGATCAATTTCAATAAAGTTGCCTTTAGCAACGCAGTCCAAAAGTTGTCTATGAGACATACTTAACCCAACATAAAAATTGCGAAGCAAAATTCTCAGATTAACTTCAAAGGTACAATTACGATAATACTCCATTATTGTCAACTAGGCATCTTAAGTCTTCTCCTTGTCTTCAAACTCGGGGGACAACGGAGTGGATACGGGACTAGCCATGACGACAAGACAAGCGAACGAAAAAGGCAAGCGGAAAAGAGAGGGCGAATAAAACGGCAAGGCTGAAGTGGGGGAGAGGAAAACGAGAGGCAAATGGCAAATAATGTAGTGCGAGAGATAAGGAATTGTGATGGGTACTTGGTATGTTGACTTCTGCGTAGACCTCATCGGCAACGGCGCCTGAAATTCTTCTTGCTACCTCTTGAGCACTGCGTTGGATTTCCCCGAAGAGGAGAGGATGATGCACCAAAGTAGCATAAGTATTTCCCTCAGTTTTTGAGAACCAAGGTATCAATCCAGTAGGAGTCTACGCGCGAGTCTCTCTTACCTACACAAAACAAATAGCTCAACGCAACCAACGCGATTAGGGGTTGTCAATCCCTTCACGGTTACTTACGAAAGTGAGATCTGATAGATAATATTTTTGGTATTTTTGATATAAAGATGCAAGGGAAAAAGTAAAAAGCAAAGCAATAATAAAGTGATGGAGATTGATATGATGAGAATAGACCCGGGGGCCATAGGTTTCACTAGTGGCTTCTCTCAAGAGCATAAGTATTTTACGGTGGGTGAACAAATTACTGTTGAGCAATTGACAGAATTGAGCATAGTTATGAGAATATCTTAGGTATGATCATGTATATAGGCATCACGTCCGATACAAGTAGACCGACTCCTGCCTGCATCTACTACTATTACTCCACTCATCGACCGCTATCCAGCATGCATCTAGAGTATTAAGTTAAAAACAGAGTAACGCCTTAAGCAAGATGACATGATGTAGAGGGATAGTTTCATGCAATATGATAAAAACCCCATCTTGTTATCCTCGATGGCAACAATACAATACGTGCCTTGCTGCCCCTTCTGTCACCGGGAAAGGACACCGCAAGATTGAACCCAAAGCTAAGCACTTCTCCCATTGCAAGAAAAACCAATCTAGTAGGCTAGACCAAACTGATAATTCGAAGAGACTTGCAAAGATAACCAATCATACATAAAAGAATTCAAAGAAGATTCAAATATTGTTCATAGATAGACTTGATCATAAACCCACAATTCATCGATCTCAACAAACACGCCGCAAAAAGAAGAATACATCGAATAGATCTCCACGAGAGGGGGGGGGGAGAGCATTGTATTGAGATCCAAAAGGAGAGAAGAAGCCATCTAGCTACTAACTATGGACCCGAAGGTCTGAGGTAAACTACTCACACTTCATCGGAGGGGCTATGATGATGTAGAAGCCCTCCGTGATGATGGCCCCCTCCGGCAGAGCTCCGGAATAGGCCCCAAGATGGGATCTCGTGGGTACAGAAGGTTGCGGCAGTGGAATTAGGTTTTTGGCTCTGTTTCTGATCGTTTGGGGGTACGTAGGTATATATAGGAGGAAGGAGTACGTCGGTGGAGCTTCGAGGGGCCCACGAGGTAGGGGGCGCGCCCTAGGGGGAGGGGCGCCCTCCACCCTCATGATCGCCTCTCTTCTTTCTTGACGTAGGGTCCAAGTCTCCTGGATCATATCTGATGAGAAAATCACGTTCCCGAAGGTTTCATTCCGTTTGGACTCCGTTTGATATTCTGTTTCTTCGAAACACTGAAATAGGCAAAAAACAGCAATTCTGGGCTGGGCCTCCGGTTAATAGGTTAGTCCCAAAAATAATATAAAAGTGGAAAATAAAGCCCAATATAGTCCAAAACAGTAGATAATATAGCATGGAGCAATCAAAAATTATAGATACGTTGGAGACGTATCACTCCCACTTACTTTCTTGTAAATAGAGGCTTCACCGTAAGTCTGTACAAAACCATATGCATTTATCACCTCATCAAAGCGTATATTCCAACTCCGAGATGCTTGCACCAGTCCATAGATGCATCGCTGGAGCTTGCACACTTTGTTAGAACCTTTAGGATCGACAAAACCTTCTGGTTGCATCATATACAACTCTTCTTTGAGATGTCCATTAAGGAATGCAGTTTTTGACATCCATTTGCCAGATTTCATAATCATAAAATGTGGCAATTGCTAACATAATTCGGATAGACTTAAGCATCACTACAAGTGAGAAAGTCTCATCGTAGTCAACTCTTTGAACTTGTCAAAAATCTTTTGCGACAAGTCGAGCTTTGTAGACAGTAACATTACCATCAGCGTTAATCTTCTTCTTGAAGATCCATTTATTCTCTATGGCTTGCCGATCATCAGGCAAGTCCACCAAAGTCCACACTTTGTTCTCATACATGGACCCTATCTCAGATTTCATGGCCTCAAGCCATCTGTCGGAATCTGGGCTCATCATAGCTTCTTCATAGTTCGTAAGTTCGCCTTGGTCTAATAACATGACTTCCAGGACAAGATTACCGTAACACTCTGGTGCGGATCGTGCTCTAGTTGACCTACGAGGTTCAGTAGCAACTTGATCTGAAGTTTGATGATCATTATCATTTGCTTCCTCTCTAGTTGGTGTAGGCATCACGGGAACATATTTCTTTGATGTGCTACTTCCCAATATGAGAGAAGGTACAACTACCTCATCAAGTTCTACTTTCCTCCCACTCACTTCTTTCGAGAGAAACTCCTTCTCTAGAAAGGATCCATTCTTAGCAACAAAGATCTTGCCTTCGAATCTGTGGTAGAAGGTGTACCCAATTGTTTCCTTAGGGTATCCTATGAAGACGCACTTCTACGATTTGGGTTCGAGCTTATCAGGCTGAAGCCTTTTGACATAAGTGTCGCAACCCAAAACTTTAAGAAACAATAGCTTATGTTTCTTGCCAAACCACAATTCATACGGTGTCGTCTCTACGGATTTAGACAGTGCCCTATTTAACGTGAATGCAGCTGCCTCTAATGCATAACCCCAAAACGATAGTGGTAAATCGACAAGAGACATCATAGAACGCACCATATCTAATAAAGTATGGTTACGACGTTCGGACACACCATTACGCTGTGGTGTTCCACGTGGCGTGAGTTGTGAAACTATTCCACATTGTTTTAAATGAAGGCCAAACTCGTAACTCAAATATTCGCCTCCACGATCAGATCGTAGAAACTTTATTTTCTTGTTACGATGATTCTCCACTTCACTCTGAAATTCTTTGAACTTTTCAAATGTTTCAGACATGTGTTTCATCAAGTAGATATACCCATACATACTCAAATCGTCGATGAAGGTCAGAAAATAATGATACCCGCCGCGTGCCTCAACACTCATCGGACCGCATACATCGGTATGTATTATTTCCAATAAGTCATTAGCTCGCTCCATTGTTCCAAAGAACGGAGTTTTAGTCATCTTGCCCATGAGGCATGGTTCGCAAGTATCAAATGATTCATAATCAAGTGATTCCAAAAGCTCATCTGCATGGAGTTTCTTCATGCGCTTTACACCAATATGACCTAAACGGCAGTGCCACAAATATGTTGCACTATCATGATCAACTTTGCATTTTTTGGCATCAATATAATGAATATGTGTATCACTACGATCTAGATTCAATAAACCATTCACATTGGGTGTATGATCATAGAAGGTTTTATTCATGTAAATAGAACAACAATTATTCCCTGACTTAAATGAATAACCGTATTGCAATAAACATGATCTAATCATATTCATGCTCAACGCAAACACCAAATAAAATTTATTTAGGTTGAAAACTAATCCCGAAGGTAGAGGGAGTGTGCGATGGTGATCGCATCAACCTTGAAAACACTTCCAACATACATCGTCACCTTGCCCTTAACTAGTCTTTGTTTATTCTGCAACTCCTGTTTCGAGTTAATAATCTTAGCAACTGAACCGGTATCAAATACCAAGGGGTTACTATGAACACTAGTAAAGTACACATCAATAACATGTATATCAAATATACCTTTGTTCATTTTGCCATCCTTCTTATCTGCCAAGTATTTGGGGTAGTTCCGCTTCTATTGACCATTCCCTTTATAGTAGAAGCACTTAGTTTCAGGCTTAGGTCCAGCTTTGGGCTTCTTCACGAGAGTGGCAACTTGCTTGCCATTCTTCTTGAAGTTCCCTTTCTTTCCCTTTGCCCTTTTTCTTGAAAGTAGTGGTCTTGTTAACGATCAACACTTGATGCTCTTTCTAGATTTGTACCTTCGCCGATTTCAGCATTGCGAAGATCTCGGGAATCGTTTTCGTCATCCCTTGCATATTATAGTTCACCACGAAGTTCTAGTAGCTTGGTGACAGTGACTAGAGAATTCTATCAATCACTATCGTATCTGGAAGATTAACTCCCACTTGATTCAAGCGATTGTAGTACCCAGACATTTTGAGCACATGCTCACTGGCTGAGCTATTCTCCTCCGTCTTGTAGGTAAAGTACTTATCAGAGGTCTCATACCTCCTGACACGGGCATGAGTCTGAAATACCAATTTCATCTCTTGGAACACCTCATATGTTCCATGGCTTTCAAAACGTTTTTGAAGTCCCGGTTCTAAGACGTAAAGCATGGCACACTAAATATTAACTAGTCATCATATCAAGCTTGCCAAACGTTCATAACGTCTACATCTACTCATGCAATAGGTCTGTCACCTATCGATGCATCAAGGACATAATTCTTCTGTGCAGCAATGAGGATAATCCTAAGATCATGGACCCAATCCGCATCATTGCTACTATCATCTTTTAACTTAGTTTTCTCTAGGAACATACAAAAATAGGGGAGCTATATCGCAAGCTATTGATGTACAACATTGATATGCATAAACTATTTAGACTAAGTTCATGATAAATTTAAGTTCAATTAATCAAATTACTAATGAACTCACACTTAAATTAACATCCTTCAAGTTATTTAAGTGATACATGATCCAAATCAACTAACCCATGTCCGATCATCACGTGAGATGGGGTAGTCATCAGTGGTGAACATCTCTATGTTGATCATATCTACTATATGACTCACGTTCGACCTTTCGGTCTCCAGTGTTCCGAGGCCATGTTTGTACATGCTAGGCTCCTCAAGTTTAACCTAAGTATTCTGCATGTGCAAAACTATCTTACACCCGTTGTATGTGAACGTAGAGTCTATCACACCCGATCATCACGTGGTGTCTCGAAACAACGAACTTTCGCAACGCTGCATACTCGGGGAGAACACTTATATCTGGAAATTTACTGAAGGGATAATCTTATGATGCTACTGTTGTTCTAAGCAAAATAAGATGCATAAAAGATAAACATCACATGCCATCAAAATATATGACATGATATGGCCATCATCATCTCGTTCTTTTGATCTCCATCTCCAAAGCATCGTCATGATCTCCATCGTCACCGGCTCGACACCTTGATCTCCATCATTGCGCCGTGGTCGTCTCGCCAACTATTGCTTCTACAACTATCGCTAACGCATAGTGATAAAGTAAAGCAATTACATGACATTTTCATTTCATACAATAAAGAGACAACCATAAGGCTCCTGCCGGTTGCCGATAACTTTACAAAACATGATCATCTCATACAATAATGTTTATCACATCATGTCTTGACCATATCACATCACAAAATACCTGCAAAAACAAGTTAGACGTCCTCTACTTTATTATTGCAAGTTTTACGTGGCTCCTACGAGCTTCTAGCAAGAATCATTCTTACCTACGGCAAAAACCACAATGATGATTCGTCAATTTTGCTGTTTTAACCTTCTTCAAGGACCGGCCGTAGTCAAATTCGATTCAACTAAAGTAGGAGAAACAGACACCCGCCAGCCATCTTTATGCAAAACTAGTTGCATGTCTGTCGGTGGAACCGGTCTCATGTACGTGGACATGTAAGGTTGGTCCGGGCCACTTCATCCCACAATACCGCCGAATCAAAATAAGACGTTGGTGGTAAGCAGTATGACTATCACCGTCCACACTCTTTGTGTTCTACTCGTGCATATCATCTACGCATAGACCTGGCTCTGATACCACTGTTGGGAATTTTGCATGGAAAACAAAAAAAATTCTACACACACGTAATGATCTATCCATGGAGATGCATAGCAAAGAAGGGGAGAGTGTGTCTACGTACCTTCGTAGACCGTAAGCAGAAGCGTTTCACAATGTGGTTGATGTAGTCGAACTTCTTCGCGCTTCAACCGATCAAGTACGGAACGCACTCCTTGTTCTGCACACGTTCAACTCGGTGACGGCCCTCGCCTTCTTGATCCAGCAAGACGTCGAGGTAGTAGATGAGTTCCGTCAGCACGACGGGGTGGTGGCGGTGATGGTGAAGTGATCTCCACAGGGCTTCGCCTAAGCACTACGAAAATATGACGGGAGGCGCCACACACGGCTAGGCAATTGTTTGTCTTATGCTAGGCGCCCCCCTCCCACATATATATAGGTGGGAGGGAGGGAGGAACAGCCAAAGGAGACGCCCAAGTAGGAGTCCCAAGCCGCGCCCCCCTTTTTCCTTATTTGGAGTGCGAGGAAAGGCAGGGGAGGGTGGCACCCCCCCTTTCCTTTCTCCCATGAGAGGAAAAGGCAGGAGGGGATAGCCCTCCCCCTTTTCCTTCCCTAGGGCTGGCCAAGCAAGGGAGGGGGCGCACCGCCCCCCTGTGGGCTGGTCTGTCCCCTCCTCTGGCCCATAAGGCCCATATCTTGCCGGGGGGGGGGGGGGGGTGCCCGGAACCCCTTCCGATGACCCGATTCCTTTCCGGTACGCCCTGAAACACTTCCGATGTTCAAATACCATTGTCCTATATATCAATCTTTACCTCTCGACCATTTCAAGACTCCTTGTCATGTCCGTGATCTCATCCGCGATTCCAAACAACACTCGGTCACCAAAACATATTACTCATATAACACTGTATCATCAATGAACGTTAAGCGTGCGGACCCTACGGGTTCGAGAACTATGTAGACATGACCGAGACACCTCTCCGGTCAATAACCAATAGCGGAACCTGGATGCCCATATTGGCTCCTACATATTCTACGAAGATCTTCATCGATCGAACCGTTATGAAAACATACGTTATTCCCTTTGTCCATCGGTATGTTACTTGCCCGAGATTCGATCGTCGGTATCTTCATACCTAGTTCAGTCTTGTTACTGACAAGTCTCTTTACTCGTTCCGTAATACATCACCTTGTGACTAACTCCCAAGTCGTTTGATTCCAAGCTTATGATGTGTATTACCAAGAGGGCCCAGAGATACCTCTCCGATACTCGAAGTGACATATCCTAATCTCGATCTATGCCCCAACTCAACAAACACCTTCGGAGATATCTATAGAGCATCTTTATGATCACCCAGTTACGTTGTGACGTTTTATAGCATACAAGGTATTCCTCCGGTATCTCAGAGTTGCATAATCTCATAGTCAAAGGAACATGTATTTGACATGAAGAAAGCAATAGCAATAAACTGAACGATCATTATACTAAGCTAACGGATGGGTCTTGTCCATCACATCATTCTTCTAATGATGTGATCTCCGTTATCAAATGACAACACATGTCAATAGTTAGGAAACCTTAACCATCTTTAATCAATGAGCTAGTCTAGTAGAGGCTCACTAGGGACACTGTATTTGTTTATGTATTCACACATGTATTTAAGTTTCCGATCAATACAATTCTAGCATGTATAATAAAGTTTTATCATGAATAAGGAAATATAAAATAACAACTTTATTATTGCCTCTAGGGCATATTTCGTTCACGGCCTGCCGCGCGAGAGGCACAATTACCCAGAGATTGAGTCTCGATAGGAGGCGGAGCTCGTTAGGCCGCCGGTGACACTCGAGTCTAGCCCGATCAAGCCAGCTACTTGCATTGTCGTTGAGGAGCGGGATAACATCAGAGAGAGCGACGAGGAGGCAATTACGCCGTTTGCGAGGGATCATCCAGAGTATGTTCATACCGAGATGGAGTTCTTTTGGGAAGAAGGATGCCGAGCAATCGAAGCGCAAGGACGACGCCGAGGCGGGGCCTTCGTCATCACGGGGCAAGAATAAGAAAGATGCAAGACCCTCTAGTGTGGTCAACATCGATTGCGGTGTGGAGAAGTGATGGGTCCGATGATATCGACTGGGATATCTGTAGTGTTCATAGTTTGCATGTTGTAGTTTAAGTTTGCATCCAAAAATGAAAGGAATTTTACAAAGCTAACATCCAAAAATGCATGCTAGCCTGATTGCATCGTCTTTATATGTACCTTGATAGGAATAAGCGAGGACTTGTGATAATTAATTAACATGTAGGCCAGTAGATTGAGAGAAAGTCAAGAGGAGTACTTTTAAAGCCAGGAGCTGCTAATCATATCTTCTTGGATAGCCAAAAGTGTGTCATCCGTGAACAATTGGGAAGCCAGTGTCATGGCATGGGAAGGCAAACAAATTTCTCCTCACTAGTGCAAATCATTCACAACAGTGTGAAGGAGATCGGTAGCCAACACAAAAATCATGGGGGATAACAGATCTCCTTGTCGAATACCATGATGGCAAATGAATTGTTTTCCTGGAACAACTTTCAGCAACATCCAGAAAGCACCTGAAGATAGAAGCCCCCTGACCCTTGATCTCCAACGTCCATTAAACCCTTTAAATTTCATGATCTCAAGGATGCCATTATGCTCAATAACAAAAACTTCCTCAAAATCCAATTTAACAACTACAATTGGTCTCTTGGAAGCAAGGCACTGATGCAAATATTGAAGTGACCATGCAATGCAGTCTTGTATTGTCCTGGACCTCAAAACCAATGCGTCCGAGATTCGAGAACTTTGTACAAAAATTGTGAACGGAGGGTCATCTCCGTATGTGAAGAATCCCTTCTAATTTAGCACGTAAATTAACTAGGCAAACATAAGCATGCAACTACGACGAGAAAAATTTGTATGTGGGTTGCATCTCCTTAGCAAACCTAATTAAGCTTGCCCCCCTCAACAAATAAATAAAATAGAGTCTGTCTAGCAGAACAAGAAAAAGCTAATTAAGCATTTCGTTGTTCAGTGGAGCCGAGGCACAACCTGTCAGTCCTGAGTTCTGACTAAGCGAAAGCAAAAATGGAAGAGAAATGCTTCGAGAGACAACCGACGACATCTTCAATGGGAGGTTCGTCAATGGAGCCTCGAACCTCAAGGCATTGATGGCCTGCCTTATGGACGGCCTTAGGCTCGAGTCATGGCATGTACACAAGAGCCCGACCACCATCACACGTTCCATTTCTTCAACGTCGAACTCCCCGTTTAGCCGTTGGTCTGCCGCGTCAAGGATCCTTCCTTGGTCATACAACTCTGAGACCCGTTGCGCCAAGTGGATTACGGTGTCGTCCGGCAAAACCACAACGGGTCTACGACCAGTGGAGATCTCGAGTAGGACTACGCCAAAGCTGTAGATGTCTGACTCGATGCTCGCCCTGCCTACGCGCATGCACTCTGGG
This sequence comes from Aegilops umbellulata, assembly GCA_032464435.1. Taxonomy (NCBI): domain Eukaryota; kingdom Viridiplantae; phylum Streptophyta; class Magnoliopsida; order Poales; family Poaceae; genus Aegilops; species Aegilops umbellulata. The sequence goes on from CP136055.1 coordinate 509,948,668, forward strand.
TCCATGTACCCTGTCGTGCCGGCAAGCTCCGTTGTATGTGATCCTTGGCTATGGTCAACGAGCCTAGCAAGTCCGAAGTCACCGAGCTTAGCATTGAAGGATGCGTCCAGCATCACGTTGCTTGGTTTGATGTCCCTATGCAGAATACACTGCTCCCACTCTTGATGGAGGTACAAAAGTGCATAGCCAATCCCAAGCACAATATCATGTCTGCAAAAGAACCCATTAGAATAATGTGTCAAATATTTCCATTGTAGATGATGTAAACATGACTTGTCTACAATTAGTACGGAGTACTTGTTTCCCTAATCCTTGATTGCCTATAAATATTGTAAAGAAATGGACAATATATACATGGAATTACACAGTATTGAGAGTTAAAAATGAAATGAACAAATCCGTAGATAGTTACCTCCTTGTCCATGATAACTTATTGTCTATGTTGTAAAGATGTGTATCAAGGCTGCCATTGGGCATTAGCTCATAGACCAGGAGAAGCTCGTCACCGCCATGACACCAGCCGACGAGTTGTACAAGGTTACGGTGCCTGAGACGGCTTATGATCCTCACCTCCGAGGCGTACTCTTTCCTCCCCTGTTTTGAGCTTTTGGACACTCTTTTTATGGCGACATCAAGATTTAATTCCTTTACGTGTCCTTTGTATACCGAGCCGAAACCTCCTTCCCCTAGCTTTTCACTGGCTGCGAAGTTGCCGGTGGCAATTACCAGCTCACGGTAGTAAAATCGCTTAGGCCCGCTCCCTTTCTTGAACTCCTCTTTCATTTCCTCATCGTCGAAGTAGTCCTGTTGCTCCATCTCGTCTGTTCTTCCTTTCAGCCAACGCCAACAGCACCACGCTGATATGGCCAGACAGAAGATGGAACCGACAACCGCCGGCACGACAATTATCAGCTTCCTTTTGCCGTGCTTCAAGCTGGGCGCAGACACAACTCCTGAATACACGGAAACACAGTTGGAAAATTCAGACGCAACATCAGTTTTTTTTTTTTTTTTTTTGCGTGGGGACGCAATATATCAGTTTGACGGTACATGAAAAAGGGGTGAGGGTGAGATGTTGTACCAGCAGCTGTAGGTGAAGGGCTGGGGATTTCAATCCGTTGTGGAGGTGAAGGACTGCGGATTTCGATCGGTTCCATGCTGTATGTAATATAGCAACTGAAAGACTTCACACTACCATCTGTGCTGTTAGTGAGGTTACTCGTTAGATTTATAAGTCGACTCTTCAGACAATCGGCGCAGTCATTTGGTGCCAAGTCTCTGGAGCACTGCATCACCCCGTACATCTCCAGAGAGTCGCCACGAGAGTCCATATACGGCAGGCTGCCGTATGCGTACCTCAGCGACGAGCCCGAGGCCTCAGGAAGAAGCCGGCTCATTAGCTTCCACCGCGTCTCGTTCATGCCAACTATGTCATGGACGTACGACTTCGACTCTTTTTCGAAGTCCCAAGAGGTGTCGGCCACGGAGAAGAAAGACTCGTTTGAGTATCGCAAGACGCACGCGTCATACATGGCCCCAGCAGTCCATGCGTACGGGCACGTTTTGTTCTGATAAGAGAGTGCCTCTGACAAACAGCTCCGACACATAGTCCAGTTATAGTTGATGTAGCACAGGACGAGGCCGAATACCTTGTCCGGAGGAGCACCGAAGCTATCGTAGAAGAAGCCGCCGTTGCCAAAGGCGCCAACGCAGAGGTTGAGGACGAGCTTCGCAGTATTTGCCAGACGCTGCTCCATGCTGCTGCTGCTGGTATCGTTCGTAATTGGGCAGTAACTACTAATGGGTAGTTGCCAATGCTTGTCAGCAATTGCGCCGGCGAGCAAGACGACAGCCGTGAGGAACAGGGTTAGGAGGAGGCGCGGACTTGCCATGGCAGTGGAACCGCGTTTCATGGGTTGGCAGACGAGAAGAATTATATGCCCAAGGCACAGCAAGCCGCTCCAGCAAACAACAATTTACTGAGGTTCAGGGAAACAAGGATCATGCCTTTGATTCAACGTGGAAAACAATGAAATACTACTAATCGCAAGGCACAAGGCAGAGGAGTCTCCAATGCCTAGCAGCTAGCAACAGATTTAAATAAGTTACCACGTCAGTGACGCTGCTGCTTTTCTGGGAGCAAATATCAGAGAAGATATATGCCCTGTAAATCAAGAAAGGAAAGAAATATAATGGCATCAATACTGCACTTGTCTGTTGTCTCCTAAAGATACCGATGAATTTTATTTTTGCGAAATAAGACCATAATGTATTTTTAAAGCATGCACGTACGGGCGGTATGAGGCCCCCGCGTCGCCCCGCTAGGGCGACTCGGGCGGCGCCCAAACCATAGCCGCCGGGGGCACACACTCCCGCCTCCCTTCCCTCCGTTCCCGTCGGGGGACGCCGCCGGGTTACGCCTGCGGGCCGACGGCGGTGGGGAGGACTTCCTCTCTCCCGTGTCTCAGGGGTGGTGCGGGGCCCCTACACATGTGGAGGCACGTCCGATCTGGCAGAGCGGCGGCGATGGCCGGCCCTGCCTCGGGCGACAGCGGTTACAGGTGCGTCGGGCAGCCCGGTCACGGGCGGTGGCATGCAGCGGCTGGCCCGGTTCAGGAGGCGGCACGATGCGGTCGGCTGGCTATGTTGCGACGGCGCTACATCTAGCTTCGTATCAGCGGCGGCGTGGAGGCTTGATGGACTGCTCGGCTGCACCTCCGGTCAGATCTGTTTTGGCCGACGGCGGTGGTGGTCATCTCTTTCGTCGGAGGTGGTCGACCTTAGGCTGGGTGGTCGGATCTCGAGATCCGTCATCTAGTCCTGGCTACGAGTCGGGGAGACATAGTTGCCGGTGAAAACCAAAACGACGGCAGGCGAGGGCGGCGTTCTGCGCCGTTTCCTTGATGAAGGCATAGTCGTGTAATGACTGTCGACCCACTCGTGCTGCTCCGGAGGAAACCCTAGGATCTGGTCTTTCGGATCGGACGATGGCGGCACTACGGTGTCGTTTCTTTTTTTGGAGCATCGCTTGTGGAGCAGCGCTCGAAGACAGAGGCAAGAGGTGGAGCGGCTTCGTCTTGAACGGTGCTTCGATGGAGATGTCAGGTAATGCCTGGCCGACAGGTGCTGGCTTCGTCATGCATGTTCGGTAGGTGCCACACACGGCAGATTTTCTAGAGTCTCCGCGCCGGGATAGACGAGCGCAGGGTGGTGGCGTTGTTGTCGTCATGGTGGCGTCGACGAATGGCCGAACTGGCAAGGATGATGCGGATCTCTCTCCTGAAGAAGGGACATCGTTCCACTATGATGGCAGCTTCTAAAATATGTGCATATGGTGTACGCTTTATGTCTGCTGCACTAGTTGTTGGTTCCGATACGTTATATGGATGAATCGACGACGATATCGGTTTTAGATGTGTGAGTGAGAGCACTTTAGATTATCAAGTTTGTAAATGTGAGTGGTGGCTTCGGATGACTTGATGTATGTCCTTATCTTCATGGATTAATGAGGCTGGATTTAACCTCCTTTTCTAAAAAATGTACGTACGGGCAAAACTATTTGATGTCAATGTGTTGCTGTTGCACCTGCATAATTGACCAGGCGAAATCAATCACGGATCGACGTAATCAGCCGTCTCATGGATGTTCAAAGATTTATTTTATACCTAGACAAAACAAAACAGCGAAGATAACGATGGACGGTTCAACAAGGCAATACAGTGGATATTCTTTTCCTTCTTTGTGGGTATACTTTTCCTCCAGGCTCCAGCCTACAAGGCTTCCGTCTTTTCTATCTGGATTGTTTTTTTCCTTCATCCAGTGATAGCTGCCCTATTTTTAGACACGAGGCGTTTATTTGGCACGAGAAAGCAAAAAGAAAAATGCCCTCCAACAGCTGTTCAACAACAAAATTTTTGCAAAAGATATATTTGTGCAGCCCTAAATACAACACAAAGTGCTGCAAATATACAAGACTTCGATTGCCGCCGTAAAACCAAACGTCTCGCCCGCGACGCATCAAGCGCCCACTTCTCCTTCCCGCGCGTCTGCTGCAACTCCTTCCGCCGCCACCCCTGGAATCCGGCTGCTCTTCCTTGAATTCCGGTCGAGTCGGTCGCTAATCGACTGCCTGCTGTGTCACTGGCCCTCCTCTCCATCGTTTTTCCGGCATAGGTTGCTCCAGCGGTCACGCCTGCAGATCAGCCTGCAGCGGACTAACCAGTGCAAGTGCAGTTAGCCACTTGCAACGATCAGGTCACCATGGGGCCTAGCGGCCAAATGTATGCGTGTGTGTTAAGCCAAGTGTTGGCGTGCGTTTGAAGCCAGCCGTGGCCTACTTGTAAGTTGTAACCGAACGACGGAACGGAGACGGCATTGAAAAAGCGAATGAACTACTTTCCCCCTCGTCTCGCCTCTCGCTCTCACCTAACCCACTGTTCTTCCTCATCCGATCCCCTTCTCCTCTCTCCCCAAATCCCTCAAGATCAGGGCGTGATAATCTGGTATTCAGAGCCCAAAATTTTCCCCACCACCGCCGTTGGCTCACGATCGATCGGTAACATCCACCGGGTCAGGTGCGCGCCGATCCGGCGAGCTCGCACAAAATCCTGCCCAGGGTTCGATCTGATCTAGCGAAACCACGACACCACCATCCAAGCCCTCGGCGTAGACCCGCCGCGTGCTCGACGCCATGTCGGAGACCACGGACAAGCTGCAAAGCTTGCTCGAGTCCGTCATCCGCTGCCTCGACGCCAATCAGAAGACCACCGACGGGCGCCACCAGGCGCAGATCGCCTACAACGACCAGGTCTCTGCCGAGATCAAGCTCCTCTCCAAGCAGATCGACCTCAGGCAAGCCGACGTGGACGAGGCCCGCAAGGCTGCGCCGACCGTCGACCCCGCGGCGACCATCTCGAGAGGCGCATCTTCATCGGGCGTCACGGCCACTGTGGACTCCTCCGCGCACCCTCCACCACCTCCGCCACCACCACCACCACCGACTCGTCCTCTACCGCTGCCTCTCTACACGGACGGGGCGGCCCAGCTCCCGTTCGCCCGACTCGTCAACCACGGACCACCGTTGCTCACCGCGCGGTCACCATCGTTCTCGGAGCTCGACCGCCACGGCGACCACTACATCAAGCCGCCTAAGCATGATTTTCCGCGGTTTGACAGCGACGCCCCTCGCATCTGGCTGGACCGCTGCACCACCTACTTCAAGTTGTACCGAGTGCCTCAACACAGCTGGGTAACCACCGCAGCGCTGTACATGGACGGCTTGGCCGCGATGTGGCTCCAGGCCTACCGACAGACACACCCAGACGTCTCGTGGCAAGCATCCAGAGCTGCGGTACAGGAGGAATTCGGTCCAGAGGAATTCGAGGTTCAGATGCACCACTTTGTTCAGTTATGACAGACAGACAGTGTGCAAGAATATCGCCAGCAATTCGAGACAGCAATGTACCATTTTCTGGCCCTGGACCCAACCCTGAGCTCCAAGTTTGTCATCTCTCAGTTCCTGATCGGCCTCAAAGACGAGCTGCGTCTGGGAGTTCGACTGCAAGCACCAACCAGTATCACTCGCGCAACGGTGTTCGCTCGCATTCAGGAAGAAGAATTGGAGAAGCAGCGCTTCCAGCGTCCGCGCATCACACCAGTCGGACGCCCACCGCCACCTGCTGCAGCAGCAGTCCCTGTTCCAGCTCGCGCTGCAGCCGTACCCAAGCAAGGGGGTGACGAATACGCACGGGAGCGTCAGTTGCGCGAATTCAGAAGAGCAAATGGCCTCTGTTTTCGCTGTGGGGACAAGTATTCCAGGGAGCACCAGTGCAAACGCACTGGCCAGATCCTGATGATCGAAGTGGGCGATTTCGGTGAAATTTTGTCTGATGACACCATTCACGCACTTCAGTTACTCGATACACCAGCAGCACAGGAACCAGAATGCTGCTCGCTATCGCACCAGGCTCTGTCAGGTGAAGAAACTCCCTCTACAATTCGCCTACGAGCACAAGTGGGGGATCAGATCATGTTACGCTTGGTGGATTCAGGAAGTACACACAGTTTCATCAGTGAAACTTTTCTCGCACGACTGCAAGTTCAGACAGAGAACTTGCCGCCAGTTTCAGTGCGCGTCGCCAACGGCCAGAGACTGTTGTGCAATCAACTGGTGAGAGGATTGGAATGGCAAGTGCCCGGCCACACCTTCCACACTGATCTCCGTGTGCTGCCGCTCAGCGCTTATGATGGAGTGCTGGGCATTGACTGGCTGGCCGCTCACAGCCCCATGAACTCTCACTGGCAGGAGAAAACCATTGTATTCGAGACAGAGGGGAAACAAGTGCACTTACAAGGCATCAGAACTTTAGATCTTCCTCCCATAGCAGAACTGGATGCTTACGAGTTGCATCCATGGAAGTATGCAATGACATTTGGACTGCGGCTCTGGTTACAGTGGAGAGAACTGACAAACCTGAACCTGCACCTCCACCACCCAACATTCAGAAACTCTTGTCTGAATATGCAGACGTGTTTGCTGAACCCAACGTACTGCCTCCCAAACGGCAATACGACCATGCGATCAACCTGGAGCCGGGCACAACTCCGATCAACACCAGGCCCTACCGCTACTCGCCAGCACAGAAAGATGAGATCGAAAAGCAGGTTCGGGAGATGCTGCAATCGGGAGTCATTGCTTACAGCCTGAGTCCATATTCCGCACCTGTGTTGCTGGTCAAGAAGAAGGACGACTCATGGCGATTCTGTGTGGACTTCAGACGCCTGAACACGGCTACAGTGAAGAACAAGTTTCCATTGCCGGTGGTCGACGAACTGCTCGATGAGCTGGGCAGCGCTGCATATTTCTCCAAGTTTGATCTGAGAGCGAGCTACCATCAGATACGTATGCGCGAAGAGGACGAAGAGAAACGACATTCAAAACACACCACGGCCAAACGGCATTCAAAACACACCACGGCCACTACCACCGCAGAGTGATGCCGTTCGGCCTCTGCAACGTGCCGGCAACCTTCCAGTGCCTCATGAATTCAATCTTCGGTCGCCACATCCGCAAATTCATCATTATATTCCTCGATGACATTATGGTCTTTAATGTCGATTTACAGGAACACGAAGAACACTTGCGCACGGTGCTAGAACTGCTGCGGGCGCACCAGTTCTACGCCAAGGCCTCCAAGTGCTCGTTCGCGCAGCAGGAGATCGAGTACCTCGGGCATGTGATACGTCTCCAACGTATCTATATTTTTTGATTGTTCCATGCTATTATATATTCTGTTTTGGACGTTTAATGGGCTTTATTATACACTTTTATATTATTTTTGGGACTAACCTATTAACCGGAGGCCCAACCCAAATTGCTGTTTTTTTGCCTATTTCAGTGTTTCGAATGAAAGGAATATCAAACGGAGTCCAAACAGAATGAAACCTTCGGGAACGTGATTTTCTTAACAAACGTGATCCAGAGGACTTGGAGTAGACGTCAAGCAATCAACGAGGAGGCCACGAGGCAGGGGCGCGCCCTCCACCCTCGTGGGCCCCTCGTAGCTCCACCGACCTACTTCTTCCTCCTATATATACCTATGTACCCCAGAAACATCAGATACGGAGCAAAAACCCTATTTCCACCACCGCAACCTTCTGTACCTGTGAGATCCCATCTTGGGGCCTTTTTCGGCGCTCCGCCGGAGGGGGCATTGATCACGGAGGGCTTCTACAATAACACCATAGCCTCTCCGATGATGTGTGAGTAGTTTACCTCAGACCTTCGGGTCCATAGTTATTAGCTAGATGGCTTCTTCTCTCTCTTTGGATCTCAATACAAAGTTCTCCTCAATTCTCTTGGAGATCTATTCGATGTAATCTTCTTGTGCGGTGTGTTTGTCGAGATCCGATGAATTATGGGTTTATGATCAAGATTATCTATGAAGAATATTTGAATCTCCTCTGAATTCTTTTATGTATGATTGGTTATCGTTGCAAGTCTCTTCGAATTATCAGTTTGGTTTGGCCTACTAGATTGATCTTTCTTGCAATGGGAGAAGTGCTTAGCTTTGGGTTCAATCTTGCGGTGCTCGATCCCAGTGACAGTAGGGGAAACGACACGTATTGTATTGTTGCCATCGAGGATAAAAAGATGGGGTTTATATCATATTGCATGAGTTTATCCCTCTACATCATGTCATCTTGCTTAAAGCGTTACCCCGTTATTATGAACTTAATACTCTAGATGCATGCAGGATAGCGGTCGATGTGTGGAGTAATAGTAGTAGATGCAGGCAGGAGTCGGTCTACTTGTCACGGACGTGATGCCTATATACATGATCATACCTAGATATTCTCATAACTATGCTCAATTCTATCAATTGCTCAACAATAATTTGTTCACCCACCGTAATACTTATGCTATCTAGAGAGAAGCCACTAGTGAAACCTATGGCCCCCGGGTCTATTTTCCATTATATTAATATTCCGTCAACAACCTATTTCTATTACCGTTTATTTTTGTTTCTTTACTTTTAATCTTTATCATAAAAATACCAAAAATATTATCTTATCATCTCTATCAATTCTCACTTTTTGCAAGTGGCCGTGAAGGGATTGACAACCCCTTTATCATGTTGGTTGCAAGGTTCTTATTTGTTTGTGTAGGTACAAGGGACTTGAGCGTGGTATCCTACTGGATTGATACCTTGGTTCTCAAAAACTGAGGGAAATACTTACGCTACTTTGCTGCATCACCCTTTCCTCTTTAAGGGAAAACCAACGCAGTGCGCAAGAGGTAGCAAGAAGGATTTCTAGCGCCGTTGCCGGGGAGTCTACGCACAAGTCAAGACATACCAAATACCCATCACAAACTCGTATCCCTCGCATTACATTATTTGCCATTTGCCTCTCGTTTTCCTCTCCCCCACTTCATTCTTGTCGTTTTATTCGCCCTTCTTCTGTTCGTCTTTTCGTTTGCCTTGATGTCTTACTTGGCTCATTTGCTCGTTTGGTTGGAATGGTTGTTTATTTATTGCTAAACAGAGAACCTAAGATCTATGGATCCTCATCCGCTTACTAATCTTTTTAAGAGATCCAATTATGATGAATCAATTGCTAGTGAGTTTTGTGCACTAGATTATGTTTATGAAGTTTTGCTTGAAATTCGTGAATCTGAAAATTGTGATGAAGTACTTTGTGAAGTGATTCACGATAGATCTTTGGATAAAAAGCATGATTGCAATGATGTTAGTATAAATTTATTAATGTCAATTGTGCTAATAATATGCAAAACCCTAAGCTTGGGGATGCTAGTTTTGCTATGTCTACTACTTGTTGCAATGATCATGATTGGGGTGATTCTTCTTATGATCTTGAAAATTTATTTAAGCCCCATGATGAATATTAGATTGATAATAGTGTTTGCAATAATATTGAAAGTGGGTTTGGAAGAGTGTCAACTTTAGATCCCACATATTTGGAGAATGTTCAATCTTATGAATTTTTTGATAAAAGTGGGTTTGGAGAGGTCATGACTTTAGCTAATGTTAATCCCACTATTTTGGAAGAGTGTCAACTTCGCATGCATGTGGGTCGTGTTGAGAATATGTTATGTGCTAGCTATTTTGTTGAATTTGCTTATGATCCTACATGTACTTATTATGAGAGAGGAAAATATGGTTGTAGAAATTTTGATGTTACTAAATTACTTCTCGTCATGTTGAGATTGTTATCGTCTCTTAGTTCTTCCTTGCATATGCTAATTTTTTCTTGCTATGATAATTTGTTTGCTTATAAAATGCCTATGCATAGGAAGTATGTTAGACTTAGATGTGTTTGTCACGTGTTTTATGATGCTCTTTTTGCGCTTTAATTCTTATCTTTTATGTGAGCATCATTGAAATCTCAATGCCTAGCTAAAAAGGCTTTAAAGAAAAGCGCTTGTTGGGAGAAAACCCATATTTTTACTTGCTATTATTCAATAAATATTTGATCTAGCCTCGTGTTATATGTGTTTTTATATTTTAGTTAGTGTTTGTGCCAAGTGAAACCTATATGATCTTCTTGGATGATAGTTATTTGATCTTGCTGAAAATTCCAGAAACCTTCTGTTCACGAAAACAATTGTTTAAAATCCCCAGAACGTGATAAAATACTGATTCCAATTGTAGTAGATCAATAAAAAAATTATCTAGGTCTTACTATTTTGGTAGATTTTTATGAGTTCCAGAAGTTTGCGTTTGATACAGATTACTACAAACTTTTCTGTTTTTGACAGATTCTGTTTTTCGTGTGTTGTTTGCTTATTTTGATGAATCTATGGCTAGTAAAAGAGTTTGTAAACCATAGAGAAGTTGGAATACAGTAGGTTTAACACCAACATAAATAAAGAATGAGTTCATTACAGTACCTTGAAGTGGTGTTTTGTTTTCTTTCGCTAAGGAGCTCACGAGATTTTCTGTTAAGTTTTGTGTTGTGAAGTTTTCAAGTTTTGGGTAAAGATTTGATGGATTATGGAACAAGGATTGGCAAGAGCCTAAGCATGGGGATGCCCAAGGCACCCCAAGGTAAAATCCAAGGACAACCAAAAGCCTAAGCTTGCGGATGCCCCGGAAGGCATCCCCTCTTTCGTCTTCGTCTATCGGTAACTTTACTTGGGGCTATATTTTTATTCACCACATGATATGTGTTTTGCTTGGAGCGCCTTGTATGATTTGAGTCTTGGCTTTTTAGTGCCCCACAATCATCCTTGCTGTACACACCTTTTGAGAGAGACACACATGATTCAGAATTTGTTAGAATACTCTATGTGCTTCACTTATATCTTTTAGAGCACAGTGGTGATTTTATTTTATAGAAATTATTGATCTCTCATGCTTCACTTATATTATTTTGAGAGTCCTACAAAACAGCATGGTAATTTGCTTAAGTTGTGAAATTAGTTCTAATATTATAGGCATCCAAGATTAGTAAAAACTTTCTTATAAGTGCGCTGAATATCATGTGAAGTTTGATACTTGATAATTGTTTTGAGATATGAAGATGGTGATATTAGAGTCATGCTAGTTGAGTAGTTGTGAATTTGAGAAATACTTGTTCTAAAGTTTGTGATTCCCGTAGCATGCACGTATGGTGAACCGTTATGTGATGAAGTCGGAGCATGATTTATTTATTGATTGTCTTCCTTATGAGTGGCGGCCGGGGACGAGCGATGGTTTTTTTCCTACCAATCTATCTCCCTAGGAGCATGCGCGTAATACTTTGTTTCGATAACTAATAGATTTTTGCAATAAGTATGTGAGTTCTTTATGACTAATGTTGAGTCCATGGATTATACGCACTCTCACCATTCCACCATTGCTAGCCTCTCTAGTATCGCGCAAGTTTCGCCGGTACCATACACCCACCATTACCTTCCTCAAAACAACCACCATACCTACCTATTATGGCATTTCGATAGCCATTCCGAGATATATTGTCATGCAACTTACCACCGTTCAGTATATTATGACACGCTTCATCATTGTCATATTGCTTTGCATGATCATGTAGTTGACATTGTATTTGTGGCAAAGCCACCATTCATAATTTTCATACATGTCCCTCTTGATTCAATGCATATCCAGGTACTCCGCCGGAGGCATTCACATAGAGTCATATTTTGTTCTAAGTATTGAGATGTAATTCTTGAGTTGTAAGTAAATTAAAGTGTGATGATCATCATTATTAGAGCATTGTCCCAGTGAGGAAAGGATGATGGAGACTATGATTCCCCCACAATTTGGGATGAGACTCTGGACAAAAAAAGGAAAATAGAAAAATAAAAAAATAAAAAAAGAGGCCATAAAAAAGAGAGAGAAAATGCCCAAATAAAAAAATAAGAGAAAAAGAGAGAAGGGACAATGTTACTATCCTTTTTACCACACTTGTGCTTCAAAGTAGCACCATGATCTTTATGATAGAGAGTCTCCTATGTTGTCATTTTCATATACTAGTTGGAATTTTACATTATAGAACCTGGCTTGTATATTCCAATGATGGGCTTCCTCAAAATGCCCTAGGTCTTTGTGAGCAAGCGAGTTGGATGCACACCCACTCAGTTTCTTTTGTTGAACTTTCATACACTTATAGCTCTAGTGCATCCGTTGCATGGCAATCCCTACTCACTCACATTGATATCTATTGATGGGCATCTCCATAGCCCGTTGATACGCCTAGTTGATGTGAGACTATCTTCTTCTTTTTTGTCTTCTCCACAACCACCATTCTATTCCACATATAATGCTATGTCCATGGCTCACGCTCATGTATTGCGTGAAGATTGAAAAAGTTTGAGTACATCAAAAGTATGAAACAATTGCTTGGCTTGTCATCGGGGTTGTGCATGATTAAATACTATGGGTGATGAAGATAGAGCATAGCCAGACTATATGATTTTGTAGGGATAACTTTCTTTAGCCATGTTATTTTGAGAAGACATTATTGCTTTGTTTGTATGCTTGAAGTATTATTATTTTTATGTCAATATTAAACTCTTATCTTGAATCTTTCGGATCTGAATATTCATGGCACAATTAAGAGATTACATTGAAAATTATGCTAAGTAGCATTCCACATCGAAAATTCTGTTTTTATCATTTACCTACTCGAGGACGAGTAGGAATTAAGCTTGGGGATGCTTGATACATCTCCAACGTATCTATAATTTTTTATTGTTCCATGCTATTATATATTCTGTTTTGGACGTTTAATGGGCTTTATTATACACTTTTATATTAGTTTTGGGGCTAACCTATTAACCGAAGGCCCAGCCCAAATTGCTGTTTTTTTTGCCTATTTCAGTGTTTGGAAGGAAAGGAATATCAAACGGAGTCCAAACGGAATGAAACCTTCGGGAACGTGATTTTCTTAACAAACGTGATCCAGAGGACTTGGAGTAGACGTCAAGCAATCAACGAGGAGGCCACGAGGCAGGTGGGGCGCCTACCCCCCTGGGCGCGCCTTCCACCCTCGTGGGCCCCTCGTAGCTCCACCGACCTACTTCTTCCTCCTATGTATACCTACGTACCCCGAAAACATCAGATACAGAGCAAAAACCCTATTCCCACCGCCGCAACCTTCTGTACCCGTGAGATCCCATCTTGGGGCCTTTTTAGCGCTCCGCCGAAGGGGGCATTGATCACGGAGGGCTTCTACATCAACACCATAGCCTCTCCGATGATGTGTGAGTAGTTTACCTCAGACCTTCAGGTCCATAGTTATTAGCTAGATGGCTTCTTCTCTCTCTTTGGATCTCAACACAAAGTTCTCCTCGATTCTCTTGGAGATCTATTCGATGTAATCTTCTTTTGCGGTGTGTTTGTCGAGATCCGATGAACTGTGGGTTTATGATCAAGATTATCTGTGAACAATATTTGAATCTCCTCTGAATTCCTTTATGTATGATTGGTTATCTTTGCAAGTCTCTTTGAATTATCAGTTTGGTTTTGCCTACTAGATTGATCTTTCTTGCAATGGGAGAAGTGCTTAGCTTTGGGCTCAATCTTGCGGTGCCCGATCCCAGTGACAGTAGGGGAAATGACACGTATTGTATTGTTGCCATCGAGGATAAAAAGATGGGGTTTATATCATATTGCATGAGTTTATCCCTCTACATCATGTCATCTTGCTTAAAGCGTTACTCCGTTCTTATGAACTTAATACTCTAGATGCATGCAGGATAGCGGTCGATGTGTGGAGTAATAGTAGTAGATGCAGGCAGGAATCGGTCTACTTGTCACGGACGTGATGCCTATATACATGATCATACCTAGATATTCTCATAACTATGCTCAATTCTATCAATTGCTCGACAGTAATTTGTTCACCCACCTTCATACTTATGCTATCTAGAGAGAAGCCACTAGTGAAACCTATGGCCCCGGGTCTATTTTCCATCATATTAATCTTCTGTCGACAAGTTATTTCTATTACCGTTTATTTTGCTTTCTTTACTTTTAATCTTTATCATAAAAATACCAAAAATATTATCTTATCATCTCTATCAGATCTCACTATTGCATGTGGCCGTGAAGGGATTGACAACCCCTTTATCTCGTTCGTTGCAAGGTTCTTATTTGTTTGTGTAGGTACAAGGGACTTGAGCGTGGTCTACTGGATTGATACCTTGTTTCTAAAAAACTGAGGGAAATACTTACGCTAGTTTGCTGCATCACCCTTTCCTGCTCAAGGGAAAACCAACGCAGTGCTCAAGAGGTAGCAGCATGTCATCTCCAAGAACGGCGTCGCCACCGACTCCAGGAAGACCAGCGCCATGAGTGCCTGGCCCGTGCCCACGACGCCCATCGAGCTCCGCGGCTTCCTTGGACTTACGGGCTACTACCGCAAGTTCGTGCCGCACTACGGCATCATCCTGAAGCCCGTGACGCGCCTCCTCACCAAGAAGGGATTCTTGTGGGACGACCAAGCGCAAGCTGCTTTCGAGAAGTTGAAGAAGGCGATGGTGAGCACGCCCGTCCTGGCGCTCCCAGACTTCAAGCGGCCATTCGCCATCAAGACCAACGCGTGCGACACCGGCATCGGCACCATTCTGACGCAGGATGGCCACCCGATCGCGTACTTGATCAAGGCGTTGGGCGTGCGGAATCAGAAACTGTCGGCATATGAGAAGGAATTCCTCACGGTGATGATGGCGATCGACAAGTGGTACCCATACCTTCAACGCGCCCCTTCCAAAATCGTAACCGACCACAAGAGCTTGTGTTCTTTGGGCGATCAACAGCTCGTCACAGATCTGCAGCACAAGGTGATGTCCAAGATGGTGGGGCTGCAGTTCACGTTCCGCTACAAGAAGGGCACGGACAACGGCGCGGCCGACGCGCTCTCTTGTGTGGGGCACTTACTGGCCCTCGACACGCTCTCGGTGTGCCAGCCACAGTGGCTACAGGAAGTGGTCAACTCGTACGAGACGGATGTCGACGTGCAAGAACTGCTCGCCAAGCTCGCGCTCTGCGACACCGGCGACCAGGGCCTCTCCCTTCAGCAAGGCGTGATCAGACAGCGGGGACGGCCGTGGATTGGCACCAACACCACGCTCCAGACGAAGCTCATCACCGCGTTGCACCACAGCGCCGTCGGCGGCCAGTCCGGCGCCACCGCCACCTACCACAGGGTGCGCAAGCTCTTCACCTGGACCGGTCTGAAGCGCGCCGTCGAAGATTTCGTCAGGCAGTGAAGCATTTGCCAGCACGCGAAGCACGAGCAAACGCACCCGGCCGGCAAGTTACAGCCGCTCCCAATTCCGCAAGAACCATGGCAGGAGCTCACCATGGATTTCGTCGAGGGGCTGCCCAAGTCCAATGGCTACGACGCGATCATGGTTGTCGTCGATCGGCTCACCAAGTACGCCCACTTCGTCCCTCTTCGCCACCCCTTCAACGCCACTCAGGTTGCCAGATCCTTTTGGGACAACGTCATCCATCTCCATGGTGTGCCGCACTCCATCGTCTCCGACCGCGACAAGGTGTTCACGAGCACAATGTGACGCGAGATCCTCAACGCTGTGGGCACCAAGCTCCTATACTCCAGGGCGTATCACCCCCAGACGGACGACCAGACGGGAGCGCGTCAACCAGTGCTTGGAGATGTATTTGCGGTGCTCTGTCCATGACACACCCAAGCAATGGCGCCGGTGGCTCTTGATACGTCCATTTTGCATCATGCTTTTATATCGATATTTATTGCATTATGGGTTGTTATTTCACGTTATGTCACAATACTTATGGCTATTCTCTCTTATTTTACAAGGTTTACATAAGGAGGGAGAATGCCGGCAGTTGGAATTCTGGGCTGGAAAAGGAGCAAATATTAGAGACCTATTCTGCGCAACTCGAAAAGTCCTGAATCTCCACGGAATATCTTAAAATAAATAAAGAAAAATCCTTGCCAAAGATGAAGGCCAGGGGGCCCACACCCTGCTCACGAGGGTGGGGGCGCGCCCCCTACCTCGTGGGCCCCCTGGTGGCTCTCCGATGCCCATCTTATCCTATATGAAGTCTCCCGTCAAGAAAAAAAAAAGAAGCAACCTTTCGGGATGAAACTCCGCTGCCACGAGGCGGAACCTTGGCGGAACCAATCTAGGGTTCCGGCAGAGCTGTTCTGCCGGGGATACTTCCCTCCGGGAGGGGGAAATCATCGCCATCGTCATCACCAACGGTCCTCTCACCGGGAGAGGGCAATCTCTATCAACATCTTCACCAACACCATCTCATCTCCAAACCCTAGTTCATCTCTTGTATCCAATTCTTGTCTCCAAGTCCGGGATTGGTGCTAGTAGGTTGCTAGTAGTGCTGATTACTCCTTGTAGTTGATGCTAGTTGGTTTATTTCGTGGAAGATCATATGTTCAGATCCTTTATGCATATATTACCCCTCTGATTATGAACATGAATATGCTTTGTGAGTAGTTACGTTTGTTCCTGAGGACAAGGGAGAAGTCTTGCTATTAGTAGTCATGCGAATTTGGTATTCGTTCGATATTTTGATGAGATGTATGTTGTCTAGCCTCTAGTGGTGTTATGTGAACGTCGACTACATAACACTTCACCATTATTTGGGCCTAGAGGAAGGCATTGGGAAGTAATAAGTAGATGATGGGTTGCTAGAGTGACAGAAGCTTAAACCCTAGTTTATGCGTTGCTTCGTAAGGGGCTGATTTGGATCCATATGTTTCATGCTATGGTTAGGTTTACCTTAATACGTTTGTTGTAGTTGCGGATGCTTGCAATAGAGGTTAATCATAAGTAGGATGCTTGTTCAAGTAAGAACAACACCCAAGCACCGGTCCACCCACATATCAAATTATCAAAGTACCGAACGCGAATCATATGAACGTGATGAAAACTAGCTTGATGATATTCCCATGTGTCCTCGGGAGCGCTTTTCCTTATATAAGAGTTTGTTCCGGCTTGTCCTTTGCTACAAAAAGGATTGGGCCACCTTGCTGCCATTTATTTACTTTTGTTACTTGTTGCTCGTTACAATTTATCTTACCACAAAACTATCT
This sequence comes from Aegilops umbellulata, assembly GCA_032464435.1. NCBI lineage: Eukaryota > Viridiplantae > Streptophyta > Magnoliopsida > Poales > Poaceae > Aegilops > Aegilops umbellulata. Next base: position 509,965,732 of record CP136055.1, read on the forward strand.
GTTACCACTTATTTCAGTACTTGCAGAGAATACCTTGCTGAAAACCGCTTATCATTTCCTTCTGCTCCTCATTGGGTTCGACACTCTTACTTATCGAAAGGACTACGATAGATCCCCTATACTTGTGGGTCATCAAGACTCTTTTCTGGCGCCGTTGCCGGGGAGTGAAGCGCCTTTGGTAGGTGGAACTTGGTAAGGAAAAATTTATATAGTGTGCTAAAATTTACTGTCACTTGTTACTATGGAAAGTAATCCTTTGAGGGGCTTGTTCGGGGTATCTTCACCCCGTCCAGTAGAGTAAAGAGTTGCTCCTCAACCTACTGAACCTATTGAAGATGAAACTCCTTTTGAATTTCCTTTGGGTATGATGGAAAAACTGCTAGCTAATCCTTTTACAGGAGATGGAACAAAGCATCCTGATGAGCACTTAATATATGTGGATGAAGTTTGTGGATTATTTAATCTTGCAGGTATACCAGATGATGTTGCTAAGAAGAAGGTCTTCCATTTATCTTTGAAGGGAGACGCATTGACATGGTATAGGCTATGTGATGATATGAGATCATGGAACTATAAAGCATTGAAATTGGAATTTCATCAAAAGTATTACCCTATGCATCTTGTTCATCATGATCACAATTATATATATAATTTCTGGCCTCGCGAAGGAGAAAGCATCACTCAAGCTTGGGGGAGGCTTAAATCAATGTTATATTCATGCCCCAATCATGAGCTCTCAAGAGTGACAATTATTCAAAAAAATTATGCTCGGCTTTCTGAAAGTAATCGCACCATGCTCGATACTTCTTGCGCTGGCTCTTTTAAGATGAAGACTATTGAATTTAGATGGGATTTATTGGATAGAATTAAACGCAACTCTGAAGATTGGGATCTCAACGAAGGTAAGGAGTCAGGTATGACACCTAAGTTTGATTGTGTTAAATCTTTTATGGATACCGATATTTTCCGTAAGTTTACACTAAATATGGACTTGACTCTGAGATAGTAGCTTCTTTCTGTGAATCTTTTGCTACTTATGTTGATCTCCCTAAGGAGAAGTGGTTTAAATATCATCCTCCCATAGAAGTAAAAGCAGTTGCACCTATTAAAGTTGAAGAAAAGACTGTCACTTATAATGATCCTATTGTTCCTACTTCTTATGTTGAGAAACCACCTTCCCCTGTTAGAATAAAGGATCATGCAAAAGTTTCAACTGTTGTTCGTAAAAGCAATATTAGAACTTATACACCTCGTGAACAAGTTAAATTAGAACCTAATATTGCTATTGTTAAAGATCTCTTGTCTGATAATATTGATGGGCATGTTATTCAGTTCAACGGTGAAACTGCTAGAATTGCTAAACCTTGTGCTAAAGATAAACATAGACCTGTGAAGGATATATGCCCTAGAGGCAATAATAAAGTTATTATTTATTTCCTTATTTCATGAAAAATGTTTATTATTCATGCTAGAATTGTATTAACCGGAAACATAATACATGTGTGAATACATAGACAAACAGAGTGTCACTAGTATGCCTCTACTTGACTAGCTCGTTGATCAAAGATGGTTATGTTTCCTAGCCATAGACATGAGTTGTCATTTGATTAACGGGATCTCATCATTAGGAGAATGATGTGATTGACTTGACCCATTCTGTTAGCTTAGCACTTGATCGTTTAGTATGTTGCTATTGCTTTCTTCATGACTTATACATGTTCCTATGACTATGAGATTATGCAACTCCCGTTTACCGGAGGAACACTTTGTGTGCTACCAAACGTCACAACATAACTGGGTGATTATAATGGTGCTCAACAGGTGTCCCCGAAGGTACTTGTTGGGTTGGCGTATTTCGAGATTAGGATTTGTCACTCCGATTGTCGGAGAGGTATCTCTAGGCCCACTCGGTAATGCACATCACTTAAGCCTTGCAAGCATTGTAACTAATGAGTTAGTTGCGGGATGATGTATTACGAAACGAGTAAAGAGACTTGCTGGTAATGAGATTGAACTAGGTATTGAGATACCGACGATCGAATCTCGGGCAAGTAACATACCGATGACAAAGGGAACAACGTATGTTGTTACGCGGTCTGACCGATAAAGATCTTCGTAGAATATGTAGGAGCCAATATGGGCATCTAGGTTCCGCTATTGGTTATTGACTAGAGAAGTGTCTCGGTCATGTCTACATAGTTCTCAAACCCGTAGGGTCCGCACGCTTAAACGTTCGTTGACGATATAGTATTATATGAGTTATGTATGTTGGTGACCGAATGTTGTTCGGAGTCCCGGATGAGATCACGGACATGACGAGGAGCTCCGGAATGGTCCGGAGTTAAAGATTCATATATTGGATGATATGGTTAGGCCAAGGGGTCAGGCCCACAGGGCTATAAGTCGGTGCAAAAGGAGTTTTGCGGAGGCCAGGGGGGCAAACGCCGGAGACCCTGGCGTCTGGCCCTGGGCCAGATGCCGAGGCCCATGGCGTCTGGGCCAGACGCCAAGGATTGTGGCGTTGGGTCCTGGAGTTCGAGTGGGACTCTTGCCTTTCGGGCAAAACCGACTTTGAGGAGGCTTTTGCTCCAAGTTTTGACCCCAGGGCTCAACATATAAATAGAGGGGCAGGGCTACCACCAAAGACACATCAAGAAACACCAAGCCGTGTGCCGGCAACCCTGTCCCCTCTAGTTTATCCTTCGTCATAGTTTCTGCAGTGCTTGGCGAAGCCCTACGGAAATTGTTCTTCACCAACACCGTCACCACGCCGTCGTGCTGCCGGAACTCATCTACTACTTCTCCCCTCTTGCTGGATCGAGAAGGCGAGGACGTCACCGAGGCGAACGTGTGCAGAACTCGGAGGTGTCGTGCTTTCGGTACTTGGATCGGTCGGATCGTGAAGACGTACGACTACATCAACCGCGTTGATATAACGCTTTCGCTTACGGTCTATGAGGGTACGTAGACGACACTCTCCCCTCTCGTCGCTTTGCATCACCATGATCTTGCGTGTGCGTAGGAAATTTTTGAAATTACTACGTTTCCCAACAGTGGCATCCGAGCCAGGTTTTATGCGTAGATGTCATATGCACGAGTAAAACACAAGTGAGTTGTGGGCGATATAAGTCATACTGCTTACCAGCATGTCATACTTTGGTTCGGCGGTATTGTTGGATGAAGCGGCCCAGACTGACATTACGCGTACGCTTACGCGAGACTGGTTCTACTGACGTGCTTTGCACATAGGTGGCTGGCGGGTGTCAGTTTCTCCAACTTTAGTTGAACCGAGTGTGGCTACGCCCGGTCCTTGCGAAGGTTAAAACAACACCAACTTGACAAACTATCATTGTGGTTTTGATGCGTAGGTAAGAACGGTTCTTGCTCAGCCCGTAGCAGCCACGTAAAACTTGCAACAACAAAGTAGAGGACGTCTAACTTGTTTTTGCAGGTCATGTTGTGATGTGATATGGTCAAAGACGTGATGAGATATAAGTTGTTGTATGAGATGATCATGTTTTGTAACCGAGTTATCGGCAACTGGCAGGAGCCATATGGTTGTCGCTTTATTGTATGCAATGCAATCGCCCTGTAATGCTTTACTTTATCACTAAGTGGTAGCGATAGTCATAGAAGCATAAGATTGGCGAGACGACAACGATGCTACGATGGAGATCAAGGTGTCGCGCCGGTGACGTTGGTGATCATGACGGTGCTTCGGAGATGGAGATCACAAGCACAAGATGATGATGGCCATATCATATCACTTATATTGATTGCATGTGATGTTTATCTTTTATGCATCTTATCTTGCTTTTATTGACGGTAGCATTATAAGATGATCCCGCACTAAATTATCAAACTATAAGTGTTCTCCCTGAGTATGCACCGTTGCGAAAGTTCTTCGTGCTGAGACACCACGTGATGATCGGGCGTGATAGGCTCTACGTTCAAATACAACGGGTGCAAAACAGTTGCACACACGGAATACTCAGGTTAATAACTTGACGAGCCTAGCATATAACAGATATGGCCTGGAACACGGAGACCGAAAGGTCGAGCGTGAATCATATAGTAGATATGATCAACATAGTGATGTTCACCGTTGAAACTACTCCATCTCACGTGATGATCAGACATGGTTTAGTTAATATGGATCACGTGATCACTTAGAGAATTAGAGGGATGTCTATCTAAGTGGGAGTTCTTAAGTAATATGATTAATTGAACTTTAATTTACCATGAACTTAGTCCTGGTAGTATTAGCATATCTATGTTGTAGATCAATAGCTCGCGTTTAGCTCCCCTATTTTATTTTGATATGTTCCTAGAGAAAACTGAGTTGAAAGATGTTAGTAGCAATGATGCGGATTGGATCCTTGATGCACCGGTAGGTGACAGAACTATTGCAGGAGCAGATGCAGACGTTATGAACATTTTGACAAAAGCTCGGTATGATGGCTACTTGATAGTTTAGTGCACCATGCTTAACGGCTTAGAATCGGGACTTCAAAGACGTTTTGAACGTCATGGACCATATGAGATGTTCCAGGAGTTGAAGTTAATATTTCAAGCAAATACCCGAGTTGAGAGATATGAAGTCTCCAACAAGTTCTATAGCTAAAAGATGGAGGAGAATAGCTCAAGCAGTGATCATGTGCTCAGATTGTCTGGGTACTATAATCACTTGAATCAAGTGGGAGTTAATCTTCCAGATAAGACAGTGATTGGCAGAGTTCTCTAGTCACTATCACCAAGTTACTAGAACTTTGTGATGAACTATAATATGCAAGGGATAACGGAAACGATTCCCAAGCTCTTCGTGATGCTGAAATCGAAGAAGGTAGAAATCAAGAAAAACATCAAGTGTTGATGGTTGACAAGACCATTAGTTTCAAGTAAAGGGCAAAGGGAAGAAGGGGAACTTCAAGTAGAACGGCAAGCGAGTTGCTGCTCAAGTGAAGAAGCCCAAGTCTAGACCTAAGCCTGAGAATAAGTGCTTCTACTTCAAAGGGACTGGTCACTGGAAGCGGAACTTCCCCAAGTATTTGGTGGATAAGAAGGATGGCAAAGTGAACAAAGCTATATCTGATATATATGTTTTTGATGTGTACTTTACTAGTGTTTTTAGCAACCCCTCGGTATTTGATACTGGTTCAGTTGCTAAGAGTAGTAACTCGAAACGGGAGTTGCAGAATGAACATAGACTAGTTAAGGGTGAAGTGACGATGTGTATTGGAAGTGGTTCCGAGATTGATATGATCATCATCGCACACTCCCTATACTTTCGGGATTAGTATTGAACCTAAAATAAATGTTATTTAGTGTTTGCGTTGAGCATGAATATGATTGGATCATGTTTATTGCAATACGGTTATTCATGTAAATTAGAGAATAATTGTTGTTCTGTTTACATGAATAAAACATTCTATGGTCATACACCCAATGAAAATGGTTTGTTGGATCTCGATCATGGTGATACACATTTCATAATATTGAAGCCAAAAGATCAAAGTCAATAATGATAGTGCAACTTATTTGTGGCACTGCCGTTTAGGTCATATTGGTGTAAAGCGCATGAAGAAACTCCATACTAATGGACTTTTGGAATCACTTGATGCTTGCGAACCATGCCTCATGGGCAAGATGACTAAGACTCCGTTCTCTGGAACAATGGAGCGAGCAACTGACTTATTGAAAATAATACATACTGATGTAAGCGGTCCGATGAGTGTTAAGGCTCACGGCAAATATCATTATTTTATGACCTTGACAGATGATTTGAGCAGATATGGGTATATCTACTTGATGAAACACAAGTCTGAAACATTTGAAAAGTTCAAAGAATTTCAGAGTGAAGTGGAGAATCATCGTAACAAGAAAATAAAAGTTTCTACGATATGATCGCAGAGGTGAAATACTTGAGTTACGAGTTTGGCCTTCAGTTAAAACAATGTGAAATAGTTTCACTACTCACGCCACCTGGAACACCACAGTGTAATGGTGTGTCCGAACGTCATAACCGTACTTTATTGGATATATATAGTGCAATCTATGATGTTTCTTACCGATTTATCAGTATAGTTTTGGGGTTATGCATTAGAGACAGCTGCAGTCACGTTAAAAAGGGCACCATATAAATCCGTTGAGACGACACCGTATGAACTGTGGTTTGGCAAGAAACCAAAACTGTCGTTTCTTAAAGTTTGAGGTTGCGATGCTTATGTGAAAAGTTTCATCCTGATAAGCACAAACCCAAATCGGAAAAGTGCGTCTTCATAGGATACCCAAAAGTTATTGTTGGTTACACCTTCTATCACAGATCCGAAGGAAAGATATTCGTTGCTAAGAATGGATCCTTTCTATAGAAGGAGTTTGTCTCGAAAGAAATGAGTGGGAGGAAAGTAGAACTTGATGAGGTAACTGTACCTGCTCCCTTATTGGAAAGTAGTTCATCACAGAAATCTGTTCCTGTGACTCCTACACCAATTAGTGAGGAAGCTAATGATGATGATCATGTAACTTCAGATCAAGCTACTACCGAACCTCGTAGATCAACCAGAGTGAGATCCGCACTAGAGTAGTACGGTAATCATATTCTGGAGGTCATGTTACTTAACCATGACGAACCTACGAACTATGAGGAAGGGATGATGAGCCCAGATTCCGCAAAATGGTTTGAGGCCATGAAATCTGAGACGGGATCCATGTATGAGAACAAAGTATGGACTTTGATTGACTTGCCCAAATGATCGGCGAGCCATTGAGATTAAATGGATCTTCAAGAGGAAGAAGGACGTTGATAGTAGTGTTACTATCTACAAAGCTAGAATTGTCGCAAAAGGTTTTTGACAAGTTCAAGGTGTTGACTACGATGAGAGTTTCTCACTCGTATCTATGCTTAAGTCTGTCCGAATCATGTTAGTAATTGTCGCATTTTATGAAATCTGGCAAATGGATAAACAAAACTGCATTCCTTAATGGATTTATTAAAGAAGAGTTGTATATAATCCAACCAGAAGGTTTTGTCAATCCTAAAGGTGCTAACAAAATATGCAAGCTCCAGCGATCCATCTATGGACTGGTGCAAGCATCTCGGAGTTGGAATATACGCTTTGATAAGTTGATCAAAGCATATAGTTTTATACAGATTGCGCTGAAGCCTGTATTTACAAGAAAGTGAGTGGGAGCACTACAACATTTCTGATAAGTATATGTGAATGACATATTGTTGATCGGAAATAATGTAGAATTATTCTGCAAAGCATAAAGGAGTATTTGAAAGGAGTTTTTCAAAGAAGGACCTCGATGAAGCTGCTTACATATTGAGCATCAAGATCTATAGAGATTGATCAAGATGCTTGATAAGTTTTTTCAATGATTACATACCTTGACAAGATTTTGAAGTAGTTCAAAATGGAACAGTCAAAGAAAGAGTTCTGGCCTGTGTTACAAGGTGTAAAATTGAGTAAGACTCAAAGACCGACCTCGGCATAAGATAGAAAGAGAATGAAAGTCATTCCCTATGCCTCAGCCATAGGTTCTATAAAGTATGCCATGCTGTGTACCAGATCTATTATATACCCTACACTGATTTTGGCAAGGGAGTACAATAGTGATCTAGGAGTAGATCACTGGATAGCGGTCAAAATTATCCTTAGTGGAATAAGGATATGTTTCTCGATTATGGAGGTGACAAAAGGTTCGTCGTAAAAGGGTTACGTCGATGCAAGTTTTGACACTGATCCAGATGACTCTAAGTCTCAATTTGGATACATATTGAAAATGGGAGCAATTAGCTAGAGTAGCTCCGTACAAAGCATTGTAGACATAGAAATTTGCAAAATACATATGGATGTGAATATGACAGACCCGTTGACTAAGATTCTCTCACAAGCAAAACATGATCACACCTTAGTACTCTTTGGGTGTTAATCACATAGCGATGTGAACTAGATTATTGACTCTGGTAAACCCCCTTTGGGTGTTGGTCACATGACGATGTGAACTATGGGTGTTAATCACACGGCGATGTGAACTACTGATGTTAAATCACATGGCGATGTGATATAGATTATTGACTCTAGTGCAAGTGGGAGACTAAAGGATATATGCCCTAGAGGCAATAATAAACTTATTATTTATTTCCTTACTTCATGATAAATGTTTATTATTCATGCTAGAATTGTATTGACCAGAAACATAATACATGTGTGAATACATAGATGGTTATGTTTCCTAGCCATAGACATGAGTTGTCATTTGATTAACGGGATCTCATCATTAGGAGAATGATGTGATTGACTTGAACCATTCCGTTAGCTTAGCACTTGATCGTTTAGTATATTGTTATTGCTTTCATCATGACTTATACATGTTCCTATGACTTTGAGATTATGCAAGTCCCGTTTACCGGAGGAACACTTTGTGTGCTACCAAACGTCACAACGTAACTGGGTGATTATAATGGTGCTCTACAGGTGTCTCCGAAGGTACATGTTGGGTTGGCGTATTTCGAGATTAGGATTTGTCACTCCGATTGTCGGAGAGGTATCTCTGGGCCCACTCGGTAATGCACATCACTTAAGCCTTGCAAGCATTGTAACTAATGAGTTAGTTGCGGGATGATGTATTACGAAACGAGTAAAGAGACTTGCTGGTAACGAGATTGAACTAGGTATTGAGATACCGACGATCGAATCTCGGGCAAGTAACATACCGATGACAAAGGGAACAACGTATGTTGTTACGCAGTCGGACCGATAAAGATCTTCGTAGAATATGTAGGAGCCAATATGGGCATCCAGGTTCTGCTATTGGTTATTGACCAGAGAAGTGTCTTGGTCATTTCTACATAGTGCTTGAACCCGTAGGGTCCACACGCTTAAACGTTCATTAATGATATAGTATTATATGAGTTATGTATTGTGACACCCCAAAAATTTGACCTTGTTTTAATGAATTAAAAAATTTTGTCAGAAATTAAAACTTTGAATTTCTGAGCTCCATTTTTTGATTTTTAATCATTTTCTTCCCTATTGTGATGAGTTTTTCCCAAGGAGAAAACTTTTCAAATATGTTATTGGGCTTTTTTGATCTCTCAAGAGAAAATTTTCCTTATTTAATATAACTAATTAAATAATTAAGTTGCTTGATCTTTACTTTCTTGAAAATGGTTTTTCAAAGTTAAATGGCCATATTTGAACTACAACCATTTGATAAATTCACTTAAAATTCCCACAAAAATTTGGAGATGTCTTGTGATGTTATTAAATAACTTTTGTGCAAAAACATCTTTATTTCATGAAATATTTTGGGCTCTACACCTTTTTTTCTTCTCTGGTCCAGTGGGCAATTTTGCACTACAACCCATTTAAATATTTTCTTCTAGCCTCCACCAAAATTATGGGATGTTGGTAATAGCCTGTGATTCAACTTTATGCAAAAACCTGGTGTTGTTCTTTGAAAATTTTGAGTGTATCAGCATCATCTTCATTCTGGTCCAGCCCTCTGATTTCTACTGCAATCCTATTTATTTTTGCTCCAGTGACCTTGTGCTTTCACCTGCTTGTAGACCACCCTACCAAACCCCTAAGTCCAGGAACATACACCCTTTGGATCATTTTTGGTTCATGAAATGATGCCATTTATTCCCTGTCCAGAATTGAAGTTCAGCAAAACTTACACTAACAAGTTGCTGCATTTGACAAACTAACCTCACCACTCTCTCTTTCATCTAAAGAGACTTCCATCTGGAGTTTTTGACCACTCCAAGACTTGCCTAAGTGCCCTTGACATTTTGTCAAACACCTTATGGGCATGATCCGTTTTGGCATGAAGTTTTGGTTTGCACTGTGAACCTGATCCCCTGACCAAACCAGCTTGTCCACTGATCTCCTTGCAAGCCCAAACCTAGACCTGCTAAACCCCAGCTCCAACCGAGCCACCTAGCATGCCATGGCATTTCGCCGAGCATCTGGTGGGCGTGCGCTGGGCGCGCCCAGAGCGTGCAAATTGCAGCCGCGCACACGAGCCGACACGCTGGCCCCCTTGGTTTTGGCCCGCTCTGCAGCGCCACACCACACGCTACCCTCCTCGCAGCAACGCGCCAAGCCGCCCTGGCAGCCAACAGCGCCGCCGTCAGAACTTTTGGCGGCACGCCGGCGTCGGCAGTGCGCCTCTGCCACGGGCAGCGCCGCCCAAGCTTCTCCCGCTCGCCACCTGGCCCCTGGAACAGCGCAAGCTCATCCACAAGGGTGTCGCCTAGCGCTCGTCGCCGCCACGACGCCCTAGCTACAGAATGGCGGTCGCTGGAGAGCTTATCCACGGCCGCCGCGGAACCGCCTTGCCATGCCTATAAAAGGACGCCCCGAGACCATTCGAGCACGCAGGCGACCTTAGGCTACCCCCATGGCACCCCCACAGCCCACAATCGTCGGGGAAACGCCGTCTTCCCCAACTCCGACAACCGCAGCCGCCGCCACTGCTCCGGCCACTCCGGCGCCACCAGGGCCTCCCCCTCTCCGTTCTCTCCACCAGTAACCTTCTCATCCTCCCGTGAACACGTTCCACTACTCGATTTTGATTAGGAACCACCGTAGCCCAAATCACACTCTGCTCCCGAAGCTCCCTCCGCCGCGAAACTCACCGGCGACGACCCCGTCCACCCCCGAGACCGTAACACCCACCGGCGGAACCGCCTCGACCCTCTGAGACCGTGGATGGCTTCGGTTTCTCGAATGGAGCCGCCAATCGCCGGCGGCGATCGCCGGAGCCCCGCCTCGCTCGGGTAGAGGAGGGAGAAGGGGGCGCGGCGATTGGTCAAACCTGACCAGTGGGCCCCTGGACCCACTGTCAGTGACCCAGCACCTATCCACGCAGGATAAGTGAAAGCGCAAAATCCCCAATACGTATCTCCTACTTAGAAAGCGTATTCCCCCCCGAAGCGTTTTTTTTGTTTTATTTTTTTAAAACAGATTTTGACCACAACTTTGACTGCCTATAACTTTTTAAATACAACTCCAAATGAGTTGATTCTTTTTCCTACCTTCCTCAAATATTGTCTAGTTTATTTTAAGATTTTATTTCAAAAATTTTCAAACAACTTTTTTCTGCTGCCTTGGATTTGTGTGTTAATTCAAATATATTTTTAAATAGGATTTTTGGAGAGAAGAACTTTCAAAAGTTTTGGAGAGCACCTCACCCCTCCACAACTTAAAGGCAAGCATTCTGAACCCTGGCATAATATTTTTGATGTGTTGGTTGACACGTTTATAACACCACCTTGTTTCAGATGACTTGTTATTTCATGTGGCATGATCATTTGCATGGAAGCATATTAGTGATTTCCTTGCTGTTGGAAATGAAAATGATTGTGATGGTAATCATCCTCATGTGCCTTGCATGCATGCCGGAAAGGAATCCGGGAAAGCCTCGGCCTTGGGTAGGCGTGAGCTTGTCGCCGGTCTCCGTCGGGACGGTTATGTCCGGTATGGCATGGTAAGGTACATTGAGTGGTGATTTCTTCAGTTGTATTATATTTGATATACATGTCATGCAGGAACTTATAAACCTCCTGAGTCGACCGCAGATTGAGTCTTGTTCCAGTAACCCCCATACTTGCCTCGTACTACCACTCGTCCCTGCCGCAGGTAGGGTACGGTTCAGTAAGTCGTCAACCCCTTTCCAGCACACACCGTACAGAGAGGCCATGGTGGAAGATATCGGTTGTAGCCGGTAGGCATGCCACCTGGTCAGGGGGCATGGGTGTTTCCGGTTGGGACCGAGAGGGGAGGCCACCCCTTAGAGCGCGCGATATAAATTTGATCCCATGCTACGCGAGGTTGTAGCCTCCCCACTTAGAGTTTTGCTTAACAAGTGTCGTGGGTGATTCCAGACACCGATGAGTTAAGCTGGTGTGTGCAAGTTAGGCATGTTTTCAACTAAAAGGCCGTAGACGGAATTAGTCCCGATGGACTAAAGGAATCCGTTACTCGTGGGTAAAGAGTACACCCTCTGCAAAGAATAAACCTATTCGAATAGCCGTGTCCATGGTTAAGGATTACAGTCTGGGATGGGTCAAGTGTCGGTCTTAGAGTCGGTCTTCGGTGGTGAAATTGTCTAACAGGAACTGGAATTACTACCTGTGACTTGTGATATTCATGAATTATTATCATTATTGGCTAACCCATGTTATTATTATTATTATTGTCGATTATCCCCGGGATGGTTCTACCTCTGAGATATTCACTATGATTATTTCTTTTAAAGCCCTTTATGTGGTGTCGCACAGACGCCCGACTGTGGCATTTCTTTTAAAGCCCTTTATGTGGTGTCGCACAGACGCCTGACTGTGGCATTTCTTTTAAAGCCCTTTATGTGGTGTCGCACAGACGCCCGACTGTGGCATTTCTTTTAAAGCCCTTTATGTGGTGTCGCACAGACGCCCGACTGTGGCATTTCTTTTAAAGCCCTTTATGTGGTGTCGCTCAGACACCCGACTGTGGCATTTCTTTTAAAGCCCTTTATGTGGTGTCGCTCAGACGCCCGACCGAGGCATTTCTCTTAAAGCCCTTTTGGTGGTGTCGCACAGACGCCCGACTGTGGCATATTTTATTATTTCATTTACTTGTTTGATTGCCCGTGCATTCCTTAAATATTTACTCGCATACATCATGAACCTTATTCCATAATGTTCAGAGTAATCACAGAATATTTTGCAACATGTTTATCTGTGGCTATAATATACCTGTGTTCTTAATGTTTGAGAGTACATTCAAAGTACTCACTGGCTTGTCCCTGGCTATTGTCTTGGCCAGATTGATTGCTTGGAGAGGAGCATTGCGACGACAGCCTCGCAACCTAAGCAACGGTGATAGCAGCCTCGCAAAGATAGGAGTTATCCTGGTCAGCTGTTCCCGTGGGAAATGGAGTCCCATAGCCATGGTGATCCACAAACCGCTTCCGCCCTCAACCAGTAGAAACCATTTGTTGTACTCATAGGCCACAATGGTCTTGTACTACATATTTGTACTCTTGCTTGGAATTTCTGTATCAAGTTGATGCCTCATCAGCTAACAGTAATCCTGGGGTTGATGAGCTCGACGACCATTTTCTGGAAATCAGTGTCCGGAAAATCCGGTCGCGACAGACTTGGTATCAGAGCCAGGCTAACCATTGGCTAATCCTATCTTAGCCAGGTCAATAAACCTTGGTTAACCAACCCACCAGACCTTAACCAAACCCCAGCCAAGCTTCTCATGCAAGATAGCCCCACAGTGACCCGACACATTTTGGCAGTCGGTGCCCAACCTATCAACCTAGCCTGTCGATCACGCACCAGTGACCAGCACCCAAGGCGTCTCATTCGCAAGCGTGCGGAAGAAGACTCCGTCCCCCTTTTCCTATAAATAGGGCACGCTAGTCTCAACCCAGCACAGCACAACCGTTACCCCAAACCGAGCCACAATGCCTGGTCCTGTCGTGCACCATGAGACCACAACAACTAACCTTGGAGGTTTTGTGACCATACTCGCAAACCTCACCCATCGTGCCTATGCGTTAGAAGAACCCCCAGAATATGTTGTGTACCAAGGACCCGTAAGCGATGAAAGCCGTCAATTCTGGGCCACTGTAGACATCTACGGTAGGGGTCTAGCACCTGAACGCCCCTACAGGTTCACCGAAAGAACAACTTCCTTTGAGCCACAAGCCATCCAACTAGCTGCTCGAGAAGCTATAGTTCATCTCCGGCACTTGTCGCCCAGAGTTGACTGTCGCTCGTTCCACTACTACCCCAGGCGTGAAGGGTATGGTAGACCACCCCAAGTTGCCAACGGAGATCACGAGACAGATCCTGCATTGTTGCACCTGGTGCGCTATGTAAGTGCACTAGAAGAACTGTGCGATCAGGTCACAATTGATCTTATCGCAGCTCGTGGAGAGCTGGTTCGTCGAGCCCCGGCAAGAGAAGAGGACGAGCCCAACGCTGACAACCCAGTCGTGCTGTTTGGACAACCGATCGAGCCCCTGAGAGCTGCCCCAGCCATCGGACAAAGTGTTGCGATAACCCCAGAAGTGCTACGTCGCATTTTGGTAACACACTCCAACGGAGTTGTGGCCAGCAATCCCCGAGATGGCCATCATCGCTACCCCGAGCCTGCAGCCCCTCAACCCACTCCAGTCAATTCCGACGGCGAGACCCGTGGAGGAGCCTCAATATCCACAAGGCACGCCCGCATGGATGTAAACGAGGTAGACTAAGTAACCCGAGTTGTATCGAGTCCCAGTGTACCCTCGCTTTGTAACCGTGTGGCCTTGTGTATAAACGCTGCCTGTTGTCATGCCTCTGCTTTAATAATAACCTTGTCTAAACACCCAGTACGCAGTTTGAGATTGCTACCCCTGGCGCAGCTACCAAAAACCTTCCCGACAACCCCCACAGTAACACGTCACCTCGGTGAAATATGTGTATCTGTGGCATTGACTTCGACCCGCAGAACAGAGCTGAAAATTTTTCTTTACCATTCAACACGGTAAAAATGACCCAGCTCCGGTGCTATAAAAAGGCCACCGCGTGACCTTGCCAAGCACCTCTCACCTTGTGCACCACCCTCACAACCATTTCTTGCCATGTCGACCCCCAGCATTTACCTGAGAACCCCAGATGCAACCCAGGGTAGTTTTGTCAAGATATTGTGGGATTTTACCTGCAGTACCATGGGCGCTACCCAGCGACCCTAGTACGAGCTGTTCAAATCAAGGATCACCTCTTCCACCTCGAGATATTGGGCCGCAGTGCACATCCCTCCCGTAAACTCAGCCCAAGACCCAACAGAGGTTTCCTTCGTGGGGAAATCTATGCCAACCCCACAGATGGCCGTGGAAGCTGCGGCTTACGAAGCACTTGCTCGCCTTCGATTCGCGGTACCTTATGCCAGCGAACGAGGATATTATTACTTCCCGAGCCGTGCAGCGCCCGGAGGAGTAACATCGTTTCCCGGTGTACGAATCGAAAGAGACCCCGTCCTGGCCAACCTTGTCCAGTACGTCATCGCTCAAGAGAGTTTGATCCAACGCGTGATGGGTTATCTCCAGAGCCTCGCAGATTTAAATCCTCAGATCGCCATCGGCAGATCACCGAGGCCCGACCAGGAGAGACACGTGCATCGACTGGTCAATCCACTTTCTCCGATAGAGGAAGAATGTGTCTCAGTACCAGAGACATTTCCTCGGGATCTCGTCCAGTTACCCTTTGCATTATAAACGTCGCTGCTACGCTTAATCGTTGCTACAATTATTTATCTGATGTAACCTATGCATGGTAACCCAGTGTGCGCATTGAGTAAATCTTTAGTTTCAATTAATATGAGTGATTTTTACTGCATTACTGTTTTCTTCCGCGAATAATCCTGGAATGAGTGTTCTTTTCGCCAAGCCACTACATCCGCATATTCTCACGACATGGATTATTTTATTTCACATAGCACAACAACCACAGACACTCGACCATAATCATCCAAGCACATACACCGGTTACAAAACTTTGCAACGATGTTACATCTGGCTAACCACCCCCTAACAACAGCTAGCACACGGCACACCCCACCTACTCCTCGTGATCATCACCACCGCGGAGAGCCAACACCCGAGCAGCAGCATCACAACGCTCGTCGAGGATCATCGCGCACAGGAGCACGGAGAGCCCCAGCAGTGTCGCCAGCCCTCCGCATACCAGGATCGCGAACCAGTCCGCATCGCCTCCGCCATTAGAGCCTCACCCGAGCTTTTGTAAGCAGAAATGGAGGAAGAAGGAGAAAGGGAAGCGAGGCCAGGTGTGAGGAAGGAGAGAGGGACACCTCGGCCGTTTTATAGCTCGAGCTCAGTGTTCGGTGGGCGAAGTCCACCAACGCCGCTCGTCGCCCGATCGCCGGTGTTCGGAGTCGAATCCGCGAGTAGTGCCGACAGCACGCTGGCCCGCGAGGTGAGTGCACGCTGCCCCGGCAGCTAGCACGCCGCGCACTACCGCAGTACGGCCTAGATGCCCTACGCGCTAGGCGTCGCCGGGGAGAAAGCACGGGAAAGCGCATGGGAGAGAGGAAGAAGAAGAGCCAGAGGAAGAAGAAGAGGCTGACTGTGGGCCCCGGGTCCACCTGTCGGCCAGAATGAGCACTGTGCTCTCGGGTACGACCAGCGTATATTTAAATTTAGAAATTATTCTAAATTTATATCCAGCGTAGAAATCTCACGTTTTTGTCCCGAACCGTAGATTTTTCCACGCAGCACCAGTATTCACACTGTGGTTTTCACCACTTATTGCCCTCTCACTGTAGCCACATTTTTATTGCATATAATTTTCTTGAAAACAGCTTTTAACAAATCTCGAGGACGAGATTTTTCTTAAGGGGGTTAGTGTTGTGACACCCCAAAAAATTTGGCCTTGTTTTAATGAATTAAAAAATTTTGTCAGAAATTACAACTTTGAATTTCTGAGCTCCATTTTTTGATTTTTAATCATTTTCTTCCCTATTGTGATGAGTTTTTCCCAAGGAGAAAACTTTTCAAATATGTTATTGGGCTTGTTTGATCTCTCAAGAGAAAATTTTCCTTATTTAATATAACTAATTAAATAATTAAGTTGCTTGATCTTTACTTTCTTGAAAATGGTTTTTCAAAGTTAAATGGCCATATTTGAACTACAACCATTTGATAAATTCACTTAAAATTCCCATAAAAATTTGGAGATGTCTTGTGATGTTATTAAATAACTTTTGTGCAAAAACATCTTTATTTCATGAAATATTTTGGGCTCTGCACCTTTTTTTCTTCTCTGGTCCAGTGGGCAATTTTGCACTACAACCCATTTAAATATTTTCTTCTAGCCTCCACCAAAATTATGGGATGTTGGTAATAGCCTGTGATTCAACTTTATGCAAAAACCTGGTGTTGTTCTTTGAAAATTTTGAGTGTATCAGCATCATCTTCATTCTGGTCCAGCCCTTTGATTTCTGCTGCAACCCTATTTATTTTTGCTCAAGTGTCCTTGTGCTTTCACCTGCTTGTAGACCACCCTACCAAACCCCTAAGTCCAGGAACATACACCCTTTGGATCATTTTTGGTTCATGAAATGATGCCATTTATTCCCTGTCCAGAATTGAAGTTCAGCAAAACTTACACTAACAAGTTGCTGCATTTGACAAACTAACCTCACCACTCTCTCTTTCATCTAAAGAGACTTCCATCTGGAGTTTTTGACCACTCCAAGACTTGCCTAAGTGCCCTTGACATTTTGTCAAACACCTTATGGGCATGATCTGTTTTGGCATGAAGTTTTGGTTTGCACTGTGAACCTGATCCCCTGACCAAACCAGCTTGTCCACTGATCTCCTTGCAAGCCCAAACCTAGACCTGCTAAACCCCAGCTCCAACCGAGCCACCTAGCATGCCATGGCATTTCGCCGAGCATCTCGTGGGCATGCGCTGGGCGCGCCCAGAGCGCGCAAATTGCAGCCGCGCACACGAGCCGACACGCTGGCCCCCCTGGTTTTGGCCCGCTCTACAGCGCCACACCACACGCTACCCTCCTCGCAGCAACGCGCCAAGCCGCCCTGGCAGCCAACAGCGCCGCCGTCAGAACTTTTGGCGGCACGCCGGCGTCGGCAGTGCGCCTCTGCCACGGGCAGCGCCGCCCAAGCCTCTCCCGCTCGCCACCTGGCCCCTGGAACAGCGCAAGCTCATCCACAAGGGTGTCGCCTAGCGCTCGTCGCCGCCACAACGCCCTAGCTACAGAATGGCGGTCGCCGCACAGCTTATCCACGGCCGCCGCGGAACCGCCTTGCCACGCCTATAAAAGGACGCCCCGAGACCATTCGAGCACGCAGGCGACCTCAGGCTACCCCCATGGCACCCCCACAGCCCACAATCGTCGGGGAAACACCGTCTTCCCCAACTCCGACAACCGCAGCCGCCGCCACTGCTCCGGCCACTCCGGCGCCACCAGGGCCTCCCCCTCTCCGTTCTCTCCACCAGTAACTTTCTCATCCTCCCGTGAACACGTTCCACTACTCGATTTTGATCGGGAACCACCGTAGCCCAAATCACACTCTGCTCCCGAAACTCCCTTCGCCGCGAAACTCACCGCCGACGACCCCGTCCACCCCCGAGACCGTAACACCCACCGGCGGAACCGCCTCGACCCCCTGAGACCATGGATGGCTTCGGTTTCTCGAATGGAGCCGCCAATCGTCGGCGGCGATCGCCGGAGCCCCGCCTCGCTCGGGCAGAGGAGGGAGAAGGGGGCGCGGCGACTGGTCAAACCTGACCAGTGGGCCCCTGGACCCACTGTCAGTGACCCAGCACCTATCCACGCAGGATAAGTGAAAGCGCAAAATCCCCAGTATGTATCTCCTACTTAGAAAGCGTATTCCCCCCCGAAGCGTTTTTTTGTTTTATTTTTTTAAAACAGATTTTGACCACAACTTTGACTGCCTATAACTTTTTAAATACAACTCCAAATGAGTTGATTCTTTTTCCTACCTTCCTCAAATATTGTCTAGTTTATTTTAAGATTTTATTTAAAAAAATTTCAAACAACTTTTTTGTGCTGCCTTGGATTTGTGCGTTAATTCAAATATATTTTTAAATAGGATTTTTGGAGAGAAGAACTTTCAGAAGTTTTGGAGAGCACCTCACCCCTCCACAACTTAAAGGCAAGCATTCTGAACCCTGGCATAATATTTTTGATGTGTTGGTTGACACGTTTATAACAGCACCTTGTTTCCGATGACTTGTTATTTCATGTGGCATGATCGTTTGCATGGAAGCATATTAGTGATTTCCTTGCTGTTGGAAATGAAAATGATTGTGATGGTAATCATCCTCATGTGCCTTGCATGCATGCTGGAAAGGAATCCGGGAAAGCCTCGGCCTTGGGTAGGCGTGAGCTTGTCGCCGGTCCCCGTCGGGACGGTTATGTCCGGTATGGCATGGTAAGGTACATTGAGTGGTGATTTCTTCAGTTGTATTATATTTGATATACATGTCATGCAGGAACTTATAAACCTCCTGAGTCGACCGCAGATTGAGTCTTGTTCCAGTAACCCCCATACTTGCCTCGTACTACCACTCGTCCCTGCCGCAGGTAGGGTACGGTTCAGTAAGTCGTCAACCCCTTTCCAGCACACACCGTATAGAGAGGCCATGGTGGAAGATATCGGTTGTAGCCGGTAGGCATGCTACCTGGTCAGGGGGCATGGGTGTTTCCGGTTGGGACCGAGAGGGGAGGCCACCCCTTAGAGCGCGCGATATAAATTTGATCCCATGCTACGCGAGGTTGTAGCCTCCCCACTTAGAGTTTTGCTTAACAAGTGTCGTGGGTGATTCCAGACACCGATGAGTTAAGCTGGTGTGTGCAAGTTAGGCGTGTTTTCAACTAAAAGGCCGTAGACGGAATTAGTCCCGATGGACTAAAGGAATCCGTTACTCGTGGGTAAAGAGTACACCCTCTGCAAAGAATAAACCTATTCGAATAGCCGTGTCCATGGTTAAGGATTACAGTCTGGGATGGGTCAAGTGTCGGTCTTAGAGTCGGTCTTCGGTGGTGAAATTGTCTAACAGGAACTGGAATTACTACCTGTGACTTGTGATATTCATGAATTATTATCATTATTGGCTAACCCATGTTATTATTATTATTATTGTCGATTATCCCCGGGATGGTTCTACCTCTGAGATATTCACTATGATTATTTCTTTTAAAGCCCTTTATGTGGTGTCGCATAGACGCCCGACTGTGGCATTTCTTTTAAAGCCCTTTATGTGGTGTCGCACAGACGCCCGACTGTGGCATTTCTTTTAAAGCCCTTTATGTGGTGTCGCACAGACGCCCGACTGTGGCATTTCTTTTAAAGCCCTTTATGTGGTGTCGCACAGACGCCCAACTGTGGCATTTCTTTAAAGCCCTTTATGTGGTGTCGCTCAGACACCCGACTGTGGCATTTCTTTTAAAGCCCTTTATGTGGTGTCGCTCAGACGCCCGACCGAGGCATTTCTCTTAAAGCCCTTTTGGTGGTGTCGCACAGACGCCCGACTGTGGCATATTTTATTATTTCATTTACTTGTTTGATTGCCCGTGCATTCCTTAAATATTTACTCGCATACATCATGAACCTTATTCCATAATGTTCAGAGTAATCACAGAATATTTTGCAACATGTTTATCTGTGGCTATAATATACCTGTGTTCTTAATGTTTGCGAGTACATTCAAAGTACTCACTGGCTTGTCCCTGGCTATTGTCTTGGCCAGATTGATTGCTTGGAGAGGAGCATTGCGACGACAGCCTCGCAACCTAAGCAACGGTGATAGCAGCCTCGCAAAGATAGGAGTTATCCTGGTCAGCTGTTCCCGTGGGAAATGGAGTCCCATAGCCATGGTGATCCACAAACCGCTTCCGCCCTCAACCACTAGAAACCATTTGTTGTACTCATAGGCCACAATGGTCTTGTACTACATATTTGTACTCTTGCTTGGAATTTCTGTATCAAGTTGATGCCTCATCAGCTAACAGTAATCCTGGGGTTGATGAGCTCGACGACCATTTTCTGGAAATCAGTGTCCGGAAAATCCGGTCGCGACGGACTTGGTATCAGAGCCAGGATAACCATTGGCTAATCCTATCTCAGCCAGGTCAATAAACCTTGGTTAACCAACCCACCAGACCTTAACCAAACCCCAGCCAAGCTTCTCATGCAAGATAGCCCCACAGTGACCCGACACATTTTGGCAGTCGGTGCCCAACCTATCAACCTAGCCTGTCGATCACGCACCAGTGAACAGCACCCAAGGCGTCTCATTCGCAAGCGTGCGGAAGAAGACTCCGTCCCCCTTTTCCTATAAATAGGGCACGCTAGTCTCAACCCAGCACAGCACAGCCGTTACCCCAAACCGAGCCACAATGCCTGGTCCTGTCGTGCACCATGAGACCACAACAACTAACCTTGGAGGTTTTGTGACCATACTCGCAAACCTCACCCATCGTGCCTATGCGTTAGAAGAACCCCCAGAATATGTTGTGTACCAAGGACCCGTAAGCGATGAAAGCCGTCAATTCTGGGCCACTGTAGACATCTACGGTAGGGGCCTAGCACCCGAACGCCCCTACAGGTTCACCGAAAGAACAACTTCCTTTGAGCCACAAGACATCCAACTAGCTGCTCGAGAAGCTATAGTTCATCTCCGGCACTTGTCGCCCAGAGTTGACTGTCGCTCGTTCCACTACTACCCCAGGCGTGAAGGGTATGGTAGACCACCCCAAGTTGCCAACGGAGATCACGAGACAGATCCTGCATTGTTGCACCTGGTGCGCTATGTAAGTGCACTAGAAGAACTGTGCGATCAGGTCACAATTGATCTTATCGCAGCTCGTGGAGAGCTGGTTCGTCGAGCCCCGGCAAGAGAAGAGGACGAGCCCAACGCCGACAACCCAGTCGTGCTGTTTGGACAACCGATCGAGCCCCTGAGAGCTGCCCCAGCCATCGGACAAAGTGTTGCGATAACCCCAGAAGTGCTACGTCGCATTTTGGGAACACACTCCAACGGAGTTGTGGCCAGCAATCCCCGAGATGGCCATCATCGCTACCCCGAGCCTGCAGCCCCTCAACCCACTCCAGTCAATTCCGACGGCGAGACCCGTGGAGGAGCCTCAATATCCACAAGGCACGCCCGCATGGATGTAAACGAGGTAGACTAAGTAACCCGAGTTGTATCGAGTCCCAGTGTACCCTACTTTGTAACCGTGTGGCCTTGTGTATAAACGCTGCTTGTTGTCATGCCTCTGCTTTAACAATAACCTTGTCTAAACACCCAGTACGCAGTTTGAGATTGCTACCCCTGGCGCAGCTACCAAAAACCTTCCCGACAACCCCCACAGTAACACGTCACCTCGGTGAAATATGTGTATATGTGGCATTGACTTCGACCCGCAGAACAGAGCTGAAAATTTTTCTTTACCATTCAACACGGTAAAAATGACCCAGCTCCGGTGCTATAAAAAGGCCACCGCGTGACCTTGCCAAGCACCTCTCACCTTGTGCTCCACCCTCACAACCATTTCTTGCCATGTCGACCCCCAGCATTTACCTGAGAACCCCAGATGCAACCCAGGGTAGTTTTGTCAAGATATTGTGGGATTTTACCTGCAGTACCATGGGCGCTACCCAGTGACCCTAGTACGAGCTGTTCAAATCAAGGATCACCTCTTCCACCTCGAGATATTGGGCCGCAGTGCACATCCCTCCCGTAAACTCAGCCCAAGACCCAACAGAGGTTTCCTTCGTGGGGAAATCTATGCCAACCCCACAGATGGCCGTGGAAGCTGCAGCTTACGAAGCACTTGCTCGCCTTCGATTCGCGGTACCTTATGCCAGCGAACGAGGATATTATTACTTCCCGAGCCGTGCAGCGCCCGGAGGAGTAACATCGTTTCCCGGTGTACGAATCGAAAGAGACCCCGTCCTGGCCAACCTTGTCCAGTACGTCATCGCTCAAGAGAGTTTGATCCAACGCGTGATGGGTTATCTCCAGAGCCTCGCAGATTTAAATCCTCAGATCGCCATCGGCAGATCACCGAGGCCCGACCAGGAGAGACACGTGCATCGACTGGTCAATCCACTTTCTCCGATAGAGGAAGAATGTGTCTCAGTACCAGAGACATTTCCTCGGGATCCCGTCCAGTTACCCTTTGCATTATAAACGTCGCTGCTACGGTTAATCGTTGCTACAATTACTTATCTGATGTAACCTATGCATGGTAACCCAGCGTGCGCATTGAGTAAATCTTTAGTTTCAATTAATATGAGTGATTTTTGCTGCATTACTGTTTTCTTCCGCGAATAATCCTGGAATGAGTGTTCTTTTCGCCAAGCCACTACATCCGCATATTCTCACGACATGGATTATTTTATTTCACACAGCACAACAACCACAGACACTCGACCATAATCATCCAAGCACATACACCGGTTACAAAACTTTGCAATGATGTTACATCTGGCTAACCACCCCCTAACAATAGTTAGCACACGGCACAGCCCACCTACTCCTCGTGATCGTCACCACCGCGGAGAGCCAACACCCGAGCAGCAGCATCACAACGCTCGTCGAGGATCATCGCGCACAGGAGCACGGAGAGCCCCAGCAGTGTCGCCAGCCCTCCGCATACCAGGATCGCGAACCAGTCCGGCATCGCCTCCGCCATTAGAGCCTCACCCGAGCTTTTCTAAGCAGAAATGGAGGAAGAAGGAGAAAGGGAAGCGAGGCCAGGTGCGAGGAAGGAGAGAGGGACACCTCGGCCGTTTTATAGCTTGAGCTCGGTGTTCGGTGGGCGAAGTCCACCAACGCCGCTCGTCGCCCGAT
Organism: Aegilops umbellulata; assembly: GCA_032464435.1. Lineage (NCBI taxonomy): Eukaryota > Viridiplantae > Streptophyta > Magnoliopsida > Poales > Poaceae > Aegilops > Aegilops umbellulata. The sequence goes on from CP136055.1 coordinate 509,989,145, forward strand.
CACCGGTGTTCGGAGTCGAATCCGCGAGCAGTGCCGACAGCACGCTGGCCCGCGAGGTGAGTGCACGCTGCCCCGGCAGCTAGCACGTCGCGCACTACCGCAGTACGGCCTAGATGCCCTACGCGCTAGGCGTCGCCGGGGAGAAAGCACGGGAAAGCGCATGGGAGAGAGGAAGAAGAAGAGCCAGAGGAAGAAGAAGAGGCTGACTGTGGGCCCCGGGTCCACCTGTCGGCCAGAATGAGCACTGTGCTCTCGGGTACGACCAGCGTATATTTAAATTTAGAAATTATTCTAAATTTATATCCAGCGTAGAAATCTCACATTTTTGTCCCGAACCGTAGATTTTTCCACGCAGCACCAGTATTCACACTGTGGTTTTCACCACTTATTGCCCTCTCACTGTAGCCACATTTTTATTGCATATAATTTTCTTGAAAACAGCTTTTAACAAATCTCGAGGACGAGATTTTTCTTAAGGGGGTTAGTGTTGTGACACCCCAAAAAATTTGGCCTTGTTTTAATGAATTAAAAAAATTTGTCAGAAATTACAACTTTGAATTTCTGAGCTCCATTTTTTGATTTTTAATCATTTTCTTCCCTATTGTGATGAGTTTTTCCCAAGGAGAAAACTTTTCAAATATGTTATTGGGCTTGTTTGATCTCTCAAGAGAAAATTTTCCTTATTTAATATAACTAATTAAATAATTAAGTTGCTTGATCTTTACTTTCTTGAAAATGGTTTTTCAAAGTTAAATGGCCATATTTGAACTACAACCATTTGATAAATTCACTTAAAATTCCCACAAAAATTTGGAGATGTCTTGTGATGTTATTAAATAACTTTTGTGCAAAAACATCTTTATTTCATAAAATATTTTGGGCTCTACACCTTTTTTTTCTTCTCTGGTCCAGTGGGCAATTTTGCACTACAACCCATTTAAATATTTTCTTCTAGCCTCCACCAAAATTATGGGATGTTGGTAATAGCCTGTGATTCAACTTTATGCAAAAACCTGGTGTTGTTCTTTGAAAATTTTGAGTGTATCAGCATCATCTTCATTCTGGTCCAGCCCTTTGATTTCTGCTGCAACCCTATTTATTTTTGCTCAAGTGACCTTGTGCTTTCACCTGCTTGTAGACCACCCTACCAAACCCCTAAGTCCAGGAACATACACCCTTTGGATCATTTTTGGTTCATGAAATGATGCCATTTATTCCCTGTCCAGAATTGAAGTTCAGCAAAACTTACACTAACAAGTTGCTGCATTTGACAAACTAACCTCACCACTCTCTCTTTCATCTAAAGAGACTTCCATCTGGAGTTTTTGACCACTCCAAGACTTGCCTAAGTGCCCTTGACATTTTGTCAAACACCTTATGGGCATGATCTGTTTTGGCATGAAGTTTTGGTTTGCACTGTGAACCTGATCCCCTGACCAAACCAGCTTGTCCACTGATCTCCTTGCAAGCCCAAACCTAGACCTGCTAAACCCCAGCTCCAACCGAGCCACCTAGCATGCCATGGCATTTCGCCGAGCATCTGTTGGGCGTGCGCTGGGCGCGCCCAGAGCGCGCAAATTGCACCCGTGCACACGAGCCGACACGCTGGCCCCCCTGGTTTTGGCCCGCTCTGCAGCGCCACACCACACGCTACCCTCCTCGCAGCAACATGCCAAGCCGCCCTCGCAGCCAACAGCGCCGCCGTCAGAACTTTTGGCGGCACGCCGGCGTCGGCAGTGCGCCTCTACCACGGGCAGCGCCGCCCAAGCCTCTCCCGCTCGCCACCTGGCCCCTGGAACAGCACAAGCTCATCCACAAGGGTGTCGCCTAGCGCTCGTCGCCGCCACGACGCCCTAGCTACAGAATGGCGGTCGCCGGAGAGCTTATCCACGACCGCCGCGGAACCGCCTTGCCACGCCTATAAAAGGATGCCCCGAGACCATTCGAGCACGCAGGCGACCTCAGGCTACCCCCATGGCACCCCCACAGCCCACAATCGTCGGGGAAACGCCGTCTTCCCCAACTCCGACAACCGCAGCCGCCGCCACTGCTCCGGCCACTCCGGCGCCACCAGGGCCTCCCCCTCTCCGTTCTCTCCACCAGTAACTTTCTCATCCTCCCGTGAACACGTTCCACTACTCGATTTTGATCGGGAACCACCGTAGCCCAAATCACACTCTGCTCCCGAAACTCCCTCCGCCGCGAAACTCACCGCCGACGACCCCGTCCACCCCGAGACCGTAACACCCACCGACGGAACCGCCTCGACCCCCCTGAGACCGTGGATGGCTTCGGTCTCTCGAATGGAGCCGCCAATCGCCGGCGGTGATCGCCGGAGCCCCGCCTCGCTCGGGCAGAGGAGGGAGAAGGGGGCGCGGCGACTGGTCAAACCTGACCAGTGGGCCCCTGGACCCACTGTTAGTGACCCAGCACCTATCCACGCAGGATAAGTGAAAGCGCAAAATCCCCAGTACGTATCTCCTACTTAGAAAGCGTATCCCCCCCCCCCCCCCCGAAGCGTTTTTTTGTTTTATTTTTTTAAAACAGATTTTGACCACAACTTTGACTGCCTATAACTTTTTAAATACAACTCCAAATGAGTTGATTCTTTTTCCTACCTTCCTCAAATATTGTCTAGTTTATTTTAAGATTTTATTTCAAAAATTTTCAAACAACTTTTTTGTGCTGCCTTGGATTTGTGTGTTAATTCAAATATATTTTTAAATAGGATTTTTGGAGAGAAGAACTTTCAAAAGTTTTGGAGAGCACCTCACCCCTCCACAACTTAAAGGCAAGCATTCTGAACCCTGGCATAATATTTTTGATGTGTTGGTTGACACGTTTATAACACCACCTTGTTTCAGATGACTTGTTATTTCATGTGGCATGATCATTTGCATGGAAGCATATTAGTGATTTCCTTGCTGTTGGAAATGAAAATGATTGTGATGGTAATCATCCTCATGTGCCTTGCATGCATGCCGGAAAGGAATCCGGGAAAGCCTCGGCCTTGGGTAGGCGTGAGCTTGTCGCCGGTCCCCGTCGGGACGGTTATGTCCGGTATGGCATGGTAAGGTACATTGAGTGGTGATTTCTTCAGTTGTATTGTATTTGATATACATGTCATGCAGGAACTTATAAACCTCCTGAGTCGACCGCAGATTGAGTCTTGTTCCAGTAACCCCCATACTTGCCTCATACTACCACTCGTCCCTGCCGCAGGTAGGGTATGGTTCAGTAAGTCGTCAACCCCTTTCCAGCACACACCGTATAGAGAGGCCATGGTGGAAGATATCGGTTGTAGCCGGTAGGCATGCCACCTGGTCAGGGGGCATGGGTGTTTCCAGTTGGGACCGAGAGGGGAGGCCACCCCTTAGAGCGCGCGATATAAATTTGATCCCATGCTACGCGAGGTTGTAGCCTCCCCACTTAGAGTTTTGCTTAACAAGTGTCGTGGGTGATTCCAGACACCGATGAGTTAAGCTGGTGTGTGCAAGTTAGGCGTGTTTTCAACTAAAAGGCCGTAGACGGAATTAGTCCCGATGGACTAAAGGAATTCGTTACTCGTGGGTAAAGAGTACACCCTCTGCAGAGAATAAACCTATTCGAATAGCCGTGTCCATGGTTAAGGATTACAGTCTGGGATGGGTCAAGTGTCGGTCTTAGAGTCGGTCTTCGGTGGTGAAATTGTCTAACAGGAACTGGAATTACTACCTGTGACTTGTGATATTCATGAATTATTATCATTATTGGCTAACCCATGTTATTATTATTATTATTGTCGATTATCCCCAGGATGGTTCTACCTCTGAGATATTCACTATGATTATTTCTTTTAAAGCCCTTTATGCGGTGTCGCACAGACTCCCGACTGTGGCATTTCTTTTAAAGCCCTTTATGTGGTGTCGCACAGACGCCCGACTGTGGCATTTCTTTTAAAGCCCTTTATGTGGTGTCGCTCAGACGCCCGACCGTGGCATTTCTTTTAAAGCCCTTTATGTGGTGTCGCACAGACGCCCAACTGTGGCATTTCTTTTAAAGCCCTTTATGTGGTGTCTCTCAGACACCCGACTGTGGCATTTCTTTTAAAGCCCTTTATGTGGTGTCGCTCAGACGCCCGACTGAGGCATTTCTCTTAAAGCCCTTTTGGTGGTGTCGCACAGACGCCCGACTGTGGCATATTTTAGTATTTCATTTACTTGTTTGATTGCCCGTGCATTCCTTAAATATTTACTCGCATACATCATGAACCTTATTCCATAATGTTCAGAGTAATCACAGAATATTTTGCAACATGTTTATCTGTGGCTATAATATACCTGTGTTCTTAATGTTTGCGAGTACATTCAAAGTACTCACTGGCTTGTCCCTGGCTATTGTCTTAGCCAGATTGATTGCTTGGAGAGGAGCGTTGCGACGACAGCCTCGCAACCTAAGCAACGGTGATAGCAGCCTCGCGAAGATAGGAGTTATCCTGGTCAGCTGTTCCCGTGGGAAATGGAGTCCCATAGCCATGGTGATCCACAAACCGCTTCCGCCCTCAACCACTAGAAACCATTTGTTGTACTCATAAGCCACAATGGTCTTGTACTACATATTTGTACTCTTGCTTGGAATTTCTGTATCAAGTTGATGCCTCATCAGCTAACAGTAATCCTAGGGCTGATGAGCTCGACGGCCATTTTCTGGAAACCGGTGTCCGAAAAATCCGGTCGCGACATGTATGTTGGTGACCGAATGTTGTTCGGAGTCCCAGATGAGATCACGGACATGACGAGGAGCTCCGGAATGGTCTGGAGGTAAAGAGATTCATATGTTAGATGGTATGGTTAGGACAAGGGGTCAGGCCCACAGGGCTATAAGTCGGTGCAAAAGGAGTTTTGCGGAGGCCAGGGGGGCAAACGCTGGAGACCCTGGTGTCTGGCCCTGGGCCAGATGCCGAGGCCCATGGCGTCATGGCCAGACGCCAAGGATTGTGGAGTTTGGTCCTGGAGTCCGAGTGGGACTCTTGCCTTTCGGGCAAAACCGACTTTGAGGAGGCTTTTGCTCCAAGTTTCGACCCCAGGGATCAACATATAAATAGAGGGGCAGGGCTAGCACCAAAGACACATCAAGAAACACCAAGCAGTGTGCCGGCAACCCTGTCCCCTCTAGTTTATCCTCTGTCATAGTTTCTGCAGTGCTTGGCGAAGCCCTGCGGAAATTGTTCTTCACCAACACCGTCACCACGCCATCGTGCTGCCGGAACTCATCTACTACTTCGCCCCTCTTGCTGGATCGAGAAGGCGAGGACGTCATCGAGCCGAACGTGTGCAGAACTCGGAGGTGCCATGCTTTCGGTACTTGGATTGGTCGGATCATGAAGACGTACGACTACATCAACCGCGTTGATATAACGCTTGCGCTTACGGTCTACGAGGGTACGTAGACAACACTCTCCCCTCTCGTTGCTATGCATCACCATGATCTTGCGTGTGCGTAGGAAATTTTTGAAATTACTATGTTTCCCAACAACTTGTGGTAGGCGTGCCTGTTATTTCTGTTAAAACAGTATATCATTGTTATCATGGCTTATGTGATATGGGTGCTAGTGCTAGTGCCATACCTATTGACTTATACAAAGAAAATATGCATGACATTGCACCTGTTTAGTTAGAAGAAATTGATGTCACTATTAACCTTGCTAATAGGGATACTCTATCACCAGTGGGTATTGTTAGAGATGTTGGAGTCCTGTGTGGGAAAACTAAATATCCTGTTGATTTTCTTGTTCTTGGCTCCCCACAAGATAGCTTTTGTCCCATTATATTTGGTAGACCCTTCTTGAACACTGTTAATGCTAAAATAGACCGCGAAAAGTATGTTGTTACTATTGTCTTGGATGACATGGTTCATGAGTTTAATTTCTCTAAATTTAGTAAACAACATCGTGAGGAAGAATTGCCTAGTAAGGATGAAATTATTGGTCTCGCTTCTATTGCTGTACCTCCTAGTGATCCTTTAGAACACTATTTGCTAGACCATGAAAATGATATGTTCATGAATGAAAGAAGGGAAATAGATGAAGTATTCTTTAAACAGGAACCTATTCTGAAATACAATCTGCCTGTTGAAATCTTAGGGGATCCTGATCCCGTGTTTGAGCTTAAACCACTACCTGATAATCTTAAATATGCTTATCTTGATGAAAAGAAGATATATCCTTTTATTATTAGTGCTAACCTTTCAGAGCATGAAGAAGAAAGATTATTGAAAACTTTGAAGAAGCACCGTGCTGCTATTGGATATACTCTTGATGATCTTAAGGGCATTAGTCCCACTCTATGTCAACATAAAATAAATTTGGAAGCAGATGCCAAACCAGTTCATGATCCTCAACGACGTCTGAATCCTAAAATGAAAGAAGTGGTAAGAAAAGAAATACTTAAGCTTCTGGAGGCAGGTATAATTTATCCCGTTGCTGATAGTCAATGGGTAAGTCCTGTCCATTGTGTCCCTAAGGGAGGTATTACTGTTGTTCCTAATGATAAAGATGAATTGATTCCACAAAGAATTATCACAGGTTATAGGATGGTAATTGATTTCCGCAAATTAAATGAGGCTACTAAGAAAGATCATTACCCCTTACCTTTTATTGATCAAATGCTAGAAAGATTATGCAAACATACACATTATTGCTTTCTAGATGGTTATTCTGGTTTCTCTCAAATACCTGTGTCGGCTAAAGATCAATCAAAGACTACTTTTACATGCCCTTTTGGTATATTTGCTTATAGACGTATGTCTTTTGGTTTATGTAATGCACCTGCTACCTTTCAAAGATGCATGATGGCTATATTCTCTGACTTTTGTGAAAAGATATGTGAGGTTTTCATGGACGACTTTTCCGTTTATGGTTCCTCTTTTGATGATTGCTTGAGCAATCTTGATCGAGTTTCGCAGAGATGCGAAGAAACTAATCTTGTCTTGCATTGGGAAAAGTGCCACTTTATGGTTAATGAAGGTATTGTCTTGGGGCATAAAGTTTCTGAAAGAGGTATTGAAGTTAATAAAGCCAAGGTTGATGCTATCGAAAAGATGCCATGTCCCAAGGACATCAAAGGTATAAGAAGTTTCCTTGGTCACGCCGGATTTTATAGGAGATTCATTAAAGACTTCTCAAAAATATCTCGGCCTCTGACTAATTTATTACAAAAAGATATACCATTTGTCTTTGATGATGATTGTGTAGAAGCATTTGAAATACTTAAGAAAGCATTAGTCTCTGCACCTGTTGTTCAGCCACCTGATTTGAATTTACCCTTTGAAATTATGTGTGATGCTAGTGATTATGCTGTAGGTGATGTTCTAGGGCAAAGAGTTGATAAGAAATTAAATGTTATCCATTATGCCAGTAAGACTCTAGACAATGCTCAAAGAAATTATTCTACTACTGAAAAAGAACTTAGCAGTTGTATTTGCTTGTGATAAGTTCAAACCCTATATTGTTGATTCTAAAGTAACTATTCACACTGATCATGCTGCTATTAAATATCTTATGGAAAAGAAAGATGCTAAACCTAGACTTATTAGATGGGTTCTCCTGCTACAAGAATTTGATTTGCATATTGTTGATAGAAAAGGAGCTGAGAACCCCGTTGCAGACAACTTGTCTAGTTTCTTGATGATCCACTACCCATTGATGATAGCTTTCCTGATGAACAATTAAATGTTATAAGTACTTCTCGTAGTACTACTTGGTATGCTGATTATGCTAATTATATTGTTGCTAAATTTATACCGCCTAGTTTCACATACCAACAAAAGAAAAAATTCTTCTATGATTTGAGACATTACTTTTGGGATGACCCACATCTTTATAAAGAAGGAGTAGATGGTGTTATTAGACGTTGTGTACCTGAGCATGAATAGGAACAGATCCTACGCAAGTGCCACTCCGAAGCTTATGGAGGACACCACGCTGGAGATAGAACTGCACATAAGTTATTACAATCTGGTTTTTATTGGCCTACTCTCTTCAAGGATGCCCGTAAGTTGTCTTGTCTTGTGATGAATGTCAAAGAATTGGTAATATTAGTAGACGCCAAGAAATGCCTATGAATTTTTCACTTGTTATTGAACCATTTGATGTTTGGGGCTTTGATTATATGGGACATTTTCCTGCCTCTAATGGATATACACATATTTTGGTTGCTGTTGATTACGTTACTAAGTAGGTAGAAGCTATTCCAACTAGTAGTGCTGATCATGACACTTCTATTAAAATGCTTAAGGAAGTTATTTTTCCGAGGTTTGGAGTCCCTAGATATTTAATGACTGATGGTGGTTCACACTTTATTCATGGTGCTTTTCGTAAAATGCTTGCTAAGTATGACGTTAATCATAGAATTGCATCTCCTTATCACCCACAGTCTAGTGGTCAAGTAGAATTGAGCAACAGAGAGCTCAAAGTAATTTTGCAAAAGACTGTTAATAGGTCTAGAAAGAATTGGTCTAAGAAACTTGATGATGCATTATGGGCATATATAACTGCATATAAAAATCCTGTGGGTATGTCTCCGTATAGAATGGTATATGGAGAAGCATGTCACTTACCTCTCGAACTAGAACATAAGGCATATTGGGCTATCAAAGAGCTCAACTATGATTTCAAACTTGCCGGTGAAAAGATGTTATTTGATATTAGCTCACTTGATGAATGGAGAACCCAAGCTTATGAAAATGCCAAGTTGTTTAAAGAAAAAATTAAAAGATGCCATGACAAAAGGATACAAAAGCGTGAGTTTAATGTTGGTGATTATGTATTGCTATACAACTCTCGTTTAAGATTTTTTGTAGGAAAACTTCTCTCTAAATGGGAAGGCCCCTACGTTGTCGAGGAGGTCTATCGTTCCGGTGCCATAAAAATCAACAACTTCGAAGGCACAAATCCGAAGGTGGTAAACGTACAAAGAATCAAACATTATATCTCAGGTAATCCCATAAATGTTGAAGCCAATATTATTGAAACTGTAACCCCGGAGGGATACATAAGGGACACTTTCCAAACCATTTGAGACTCCGAAAAGGAATAGATATGTGGTACGGTAAGTAAACCGACTCCAAAACAATTTTTAAGGCAATATTTCTCCGTTTTGGAATATTTAGAAAAATAGAAAAATAAGTGGCAGTCCGGGAAGGACACGAGGGCCCCACGATGGTGGTGGGCGTGCCCTACCCCCCTGGGCGTGCCCCCTACCTCGTGAGCACCTCGTGTGCCCTCCGAACTCCGCTTTCTTGCACGATACGTATTTTGGTCGGTAAAAGTTCACTATATATTCTCCCGAAGGTTTTGACTCCTGTATCACGCAATTATCCTCTGTTTTCGTTTCGAGCTGTCCTACTGCAGATTAGATCAACATGTCTTCCCAGGATTCGGAAGGAGAAAGCTATGTGGATGATTACTTAGCCAATCCTAAGGTCTATGGAGATGTGGAGTACGAGGGTTGGACCACGGAGGAAGAAGAGGACTATGAACCCAAGGGGAAGGAGGAGACGAGCTTAGATGAGGATGAAGCCCCATTACCTCAACCTGGGGACATGCACGTGGAGTTCAAAAAGTCGAGTCTCCCTGATAGAGTAAAGAAACCAAAGTTCGAGTCTATCCCTTTTCGTCTCTTGCAGGAAAATAAGCAAGGCCTGTGCAAAAAGATATTAACCCTGTAATGGGAGATTGATGATCTGAGGGGTCAAAATGTTGTCCTCAAGCGCAAATTAAGGGAGAAGTCTAAGCCATCAACTAAGTCAACATCATCACCATCCACTTCACCAACAAAGAAGGAGACATAATCACATGGCTATGGGCACTCCCCTTGGCAACTGCCAAGCTTGGGGAAGGTGCCCCGGTATCGTATCACAATCACAACTCCTATCTTTACCGTTTTCTTTAGTTCGATCCTATTAGTAGTATCTTGATCTAGTAGAATAAAGTTTTTGTCATGATCTAGTTTTGAGTTTTTCTTTATGATCTCTCTATGTAATCGAGTCCGTGAGCTATATAATAAAGATTAGTGTTGAGTCAAGGGCTTGATTTTCTTGCTATGATCTTGAGTGAATAAAAGAAAAAAGAGAAAAGGAATAAAAAGAACAAATAGTTCATATTGATCTTATTGAGAGTAATGACTTCACATAGAAAGAGTATGATGATTAAAAGTTGTTCGGAGTTGGCAGACATAGCTTTGGTCATTGTTGCAATTAATAGGAAGTAATAAGGAAAGAGAGGTTTCACATATAGATATATTATCATTGACATCTTTTATGATTGGGAGCACTCATTAAAATATGACATGCTAAAGATTTGATGTTGGACAAGTAAGACAACGTAATGAGTTGTGTTTTCTTATATCTGAGATAAAGTATGTTGTCATGGATCCTCTAACATGTTGAGCTTGCCTTTCCCCCTCATGCTAGCCGAATTCCCAGCACCAAGTAGAAATACTACTTGTGCTTCCAAATACCTTTAAAACCAGTTTTGCCATGAGAGTCCACCATACCTACCTATGGATTGAGTAAGATCCTTCAAGTAAGTTGTCATCGGTGCAAAGCAATAAAAATTGCTATAAATATGTATGATTGATTGGTGTGGGAGAAATAACCTTTATACGATCTTGTGATGTGGAAGTAATAAAAGCGACGGACTGCATAATAAAGGTTCATATCACAAGGGGTAATATAAAGTGACGTTCTTTCGCATTGAGATTTTGTGCATCCAACCATAAAAGCGCATGACAACCTCTGCTTCCCTCTGCGAAGGGCCTATCTTTTATTATTATCCTCTACCTTATGCAAGAGTCATGGTGATCTTCACCTTTCCTTTTTCATTTTATACTTTGGCGAGAAGCATGTCGGAAAGAACATGATATATATATATATATATATATATATATATATATATATATATATATATATATATATATATATATATATATATATATAATTGGATGTAGGGGAGCATGAGTTATTATTGTTGACATTACCCTTGAGGTAAAAGGTTGTGGGGCAAAACTATAAGCCCCTATCTTTCTCTGTGTCCGATTAAAACTTCATAACCACAAGTATTGTGTGAGTGTTAGCAATTATGAAGGACTAGATGATAGTTGAGTATGTGGACTTGCTTTTTAGCTCTGACATAGACTCTTTCCGATGTTATGATAAATTGCAATTGCTTCAATGACTGAGATTATAGTTTGTTGGTTCCCAATAAGGTTTCTGACTCATACTTTTGCATTGTGAAAAGGTCATCACTTGAATATAAGTAATCATATGACAAGATCTATATATGTTGCTGTTATGAGAATAATCATGATGCCTTCATGTCTGTATTTTATTTTCATCGACGCCTCTACCTCTAAACATAAGGACATATTTATTGTTATCGACTTTTCGCTTGAGGACAAGCGAGGTCTAACCTTGGGGGAGTTGATACGTCCATTTTGCATCACGATTTTATATCGATATTTATTGCATTATGGGCTGTTATTTCACGTTATGTCACAATACTTATGGCTATTCTCTCTTATTTTACAAGGTTTACATAAGGAGGGAGAATGCCGGCAGCTGGAATTCTGGGCTGGAAAAGGAGCAAATATTAGAGACCTATTCTGCGCAACTCCAAAAGTCCTGAAACTCCACGGAATATCTTAAAATAAATAAAGAAAAATCCTCGCCAAAGATGAAGGCCAGGGGGCCCACACCCTGCTCACGAGGGTGGGGGCGCGCCCCCTACCTCATGGGCCCCCTGGTGGCGCTCCGATGCCCATCTTCTCCTATATGAAGTCTCCCGTCAAGAAATAAATAAGAATCAACCTTTCGGGACGAAACTCCGCCACCACGAGGCGGAACCTTGGCGGAACCAATCTAGGGCTCCGACAGAGCTGTTCTACCGGGGATAATTCCCTCCGGGAGGAGGAAATCATCGCCATCCACCAACTCACCTCTCATTGGGAGAGGGAAATCTCAATCAACATCTTCACCAGCACCATCTCATCTCCAAACCCTAGTTCATCTCTTGTATCAAATTCTTGCCTCCAAGTCCGGGATTGGTGCTAGTAGGTTGCTAGTAGTGTTGATTACTCCTTGTAGTTGATGCTAGTTGGTTTATTTGGTGGAAGATCATATGTTCAGATCCTTTATGCATATTATTACCCCTCTGATTATGAACATGAATATGCTTCATGAGTATTTACGTTTGTTCCTGAGGACAAGGGAGAAGTCTTGCTATTAGTAGTCATGTGAATTTGGTATTCGCTCGATATTTTGATGAGATGTATGTTGTCTAGCCTCTAGTGGTGTTATGTGAATGTCGACTACATAACACTTCACCATTATTTGGGCCTAGAGGAAGGAATTGGGAAGTAATAAGTAGATGATGGGTTGCTAGAGTGACAGAAGCTTAAACCCTAGTTTATGTGTTGCTTCGTAAGGGGCTGATTTGGATCCATATGTTTCATGCTATGGTTAGGTTTACCATAATACTTTTGTTGTAGTTGCGGATGCTTGCAATAGAGGTTAATCATAAGTGGGATGCTTGTTCAAGTAAGAACAACACCCAAGCGCCGGTCCACCCACATATCAAATTATCAAAGTACCAAACGCGAATCATATGAACGTGATGAAAACTAGCTTGATGATATTCCCATGTGTCCTCGGGAGCGCTTTTCCTTATATAAGAGTTTGTTCCGGCTTGTCCTTTGCTACAAAAAGGATTGGGCCACCTTGCTGCACTTTATTTACTTTTGTTACTTGTTGCTCGTTACAATTTATCTTACCACAAAACTATCTGTTACCACTTATTTCAGTACTTGTAGAGAATACCTTGTTGAAAACCGCTTATCACTTCCACCTGCTCCTCATTGGGTTCGACACTCTTACTTATCGAAAGGACTACGATAGATCCCCTGTACTTGTGGGTCATCATCTCTCTGCAGCAGAGTTTTGGTACAACTCGTCGCACCACGCCTCCCTCAACTGCTCCCCGTTCAAGGCGTTGTATGGCAGGGAGCCCAACCTCGGCGGCATGCCAGCCGTCAACTCCAACATACCCACGGATGCGCCGCTCGATGAGATCGACTGGGCAACGCACACGGAGTTGCTACGCGCACAGCTCGCGCGCGCCCAGGCGCGCTTCAAGAAATAAGCAGATCGCCACCGCGCCGAGCGCGCCTTCGATGTGGGCGAGCAAGTCCTCCTAAAGCTTCAACCATACGCCCATTCTTTGATACGTCTCCAACGTATCTACTTTTCCAAACACTTTTGCCCTTGTTTTGGACTCTAACTTGCATGATTTGAATGGAACTAACCCGGACTGACGCTGTTTTCAGCAGAATTGCCATGGTGTTATTTTTGTGCAGAAATAAAAGTTCTCGGAATGACCTGAAAATCAACGGAGAATTATCTTGGAATTAATAAAAAATACTGGCGAAAGAATCAAGGCCAGGGGCCCACACCCTGTCCATGAGGGTGGGGGCGCGCCTACCCCTGCCTCGTGGGCCCCCTGGTGCTCCACCGACCTCAACTCCAACTCTATATATTCGTGTTCGGGGAGAAAAAAATCAAAGAGAAGGATTCATCGCGTTTTATGATACGGAGCCGCCGCCAAGCCCTAAACTCTCACGGGAGGGCTGATCTAGAGTCCGCTCGGTGCTCCAGAGAGGGGAATCCGTCGCCATCGTCATCATCAACCATCCTCCATCACCAATTTCATGATGCCCACCTCTGTGCGTGAGTAATTCCATCATAGGCTTGCTGGACGGTGATGGGTTGGACGAGATTTATCATGTAGTCGTGTTAGATTTGTTAGGGTTTGATCCCTAGTATTCACTATGTTCTGAGATTGATGTTGCTATGACTTTGCTATGCTTAATGCTTGTCACTAGGGACCGAGTGCCATGATTTAAGATCTGAACCTATAATGTTTTCATTAATATATGTGAGTTATTAATCCTATCTTGCAAGTCTATAGTCACCTACAATGTGTTATGATCCAGCAACCCCGAAGTGACAATAATCGGGACCACTCCCGGTGATGACCGTAGTTTGAGGAGTTAATGTATTCACTATGTGTTAATGCTTTGGTTCGGTACTCTATTAAAAGGAGGCCTTAATATCCCTTAGTTTCCATTAGGACCCCGCTGCCACGGGAGGGTAGGACAAAAGATGTCATGCAAGTTCTTTTCCATAAGCACGTATGACTATATTCGAAATACATGCCTACATTACATTGATGAATTGGAGCTAGTTCTGTGTCACCCTATGTTATAACTGTTGCATGAATAATCGCATCCGGCATAATTCTCCATCACCGATCCAATGCCTACGAGATTTTCACATATTGTTCTTCGCTTATTTACTTTTCCGTTGCTACTGTTACAATCACTACAAAACTATCACTGTTACTTTCGCCACTGTTACCGTTACTTTCATACTACTTTGCTACTAAATATTTTGCTGCATATATTAAGTTATCCAGGTGTGGTTGAATTGACAACTCAACTGCTAATACTTGAGAATATTCTTTGGCTCCCCTTGTGTCAAATCAATAAATTTGGGTTGAATACTCTACCCTCAAAAACTGTTGCGATCCCCTATACTTGTGGGTTATCAAGACTATTTTCTGGCGCCGTTGCCGGGAAGCATAGATATATTCTTTGAATCACTTGGGATTTATATCTGCTGGTCACTATGAAGAACTTGAAAGACGAGAAAACAAAAATTTATCCCTCAACTACGAGGGTAGGTAAGGAACTGCCATCTAGCTCTGCACTTGATTCATCTATGATGCCACTTCTGCTATGCATGATACTTATGATGAAACCACTTCTATGCTTGATACTACTGTGCCACTAGGTGAATTTCTTGATGAATAACTTGCTAGGGCTAGAGAGAATGAAATTATTGAAACTGATAATATTGATGAAAGTGATGATGAAGATTCTCCCCCTAGATATGAATTGCCTGTTGTGCTTGAGGGTTATGTTATGGATGAAGAAACTGCTAGAGACTTTCTTGCTTGCAATGATAGGAGTGATCTTAAGAAACTATTAGCTAAGCTAAAAGAAAAAACTCTGAATGCTAGAATGAAATATGACCCTGCTTTTGCTACTTCACCTATCTTTGTTACTGATAAGGATTATGATTTCTCTGTTGATATTGAGATAATTACTTTGGTTGAATCTGATACTTTCTATGGCTATGAATATGAAACTGTTGTGGCACATCTTTCTAAATTAAATGATATAGCCACCTGTTCACTAATGATGAGAAAACTCGCTACTATTATATCCTTAAGATATTTCCGTTCTCAGTAAAGGGTGATGCTAAGATATGGTTTAATTCTCTTGATCCTGCTTGTGCGCATAGTCCCCAGGACATGATTTATTACTTCTGTGCTAAATATTTCCCTGCTCATAAGAAAAAAGCTGCCTTAAGGGAAATATATAATTGTGTGCGAATTGAAAAGAGAGTCTCCCACAAGCTTGGGGGAGGCTTCTCCAATTACTTAATGCTTTGCCTGATCATCCTTTTAAGAAAAATGAAATACTTGATATCTTTTATAATGGACTAACCGATGCTTCCAGAGACCACCTGGATAGTTGTGCTGGTTGTGTTTTCAGGGAAAGAATAGCTGATGAAGCAGAAATTCTATTGAATATTATGTTGACTAATGAAAATAATTGGACACTTCCTCAACCAACTCCTAAGCCGACTCCGAAGCAAAGGGGTATTCTATTTCATAGTCATGAAGATATGCAAGAGGCAAAGAAATATATGAAAGAAAAAGGTATTAAAGCTGAAGATGTTAAGAATTTACCTCGTGTTGAAGAATTACATGGTCTTAATTTACCGCCTGTGGAAGAAACAGATGGTCTTGATAACCCGACACAGGTAGTAAAGGTAAATTCTCTCTATAGATATGATAAAGCTAAAATCCCTCCTACTAAGTTTGCTAGCCAATGTTTAGATGAGTTTGATAACTTTATGGTTAAGCAAGAAAACTTCAATGCTTATTTTGGTAGAGAATTAAAACGCAATGCTTATATGATTGAACACTTGAGTGACTATATGTGTAGAGTTAAAGGTGAACTTAAACTCATTAGTAAACATGCTTCTATGGTTACCACTCAATTAGAACACGTACTTAAAGCTCAGAATGATTTTCTCAATGAATTGAATAGTAAGAATAATGACTTTGCTGTTAGAGTTGCAACTAGAGGGGGTAAAGTGACTCAGGAACCTTTGTATCGTGAGGGCCACCCTAAGAGAATTGAGCAGGATTCTTAGAGAAATAATGTTGATGTACATAGTCCTTCTAAAAGGAAGAAAAAGAAAAATGATAGGACTTTGCATGCTTCTAGTGAACCTATTGTTGACACACCTGAGAATCCCAATGATATTTCTATCTCTGATGCTGAAACACAATCTGGTAATGAACATGAACCTAGTGATAATGTTAATGATGATGTTCATGTTGATGCTAATAAATAATCCATCTAGCTTCTGTTTAGATGTGGTTTTGTGTTTTAATTAGTGTTTGTGCCAAGTAGAACCTTTGGGAAGACTTGGGTGAAGTCTTTATGATCATGTTGTAAAAAAAAGAAACTTTAGCGCTCACGAGATTAGCTAAAACTTTTTAGTGGAGAGTGCTATTTAGTTGATTCTTTTTGCAGATGATTACTAGACAAATTACTCAGGTCCACCAATTTATTTTAGAATTTTGGGAGTTCCATAAGTATACGTTTGATACAGATTACTACAGACTGTTCTGTTTTTGACAGATTCTGTTTTCTATGTGTTGTTTGCTTATTTTGATGAATCTATGAGTAATATCGGAGGGTATGAACTATAGAGAAATTGGAATACAGTAGATATTACACCAAAATTAATTTATAATGAGTTCACAACAGTATCTAAGTGGTGATTTATTCTCTTATACTAACGGAGCTTACGAGTTTTCTGTTAAGTTTTGTGTTGTGAAGTTTTCAAGATTTGGGTAAAGATTCGATGGACTATGGAATAAGGAGTGGCAAGAGCCTAAGCTTGGGGATGCCCAAGGAACCCCAAGGTAATATTCAAGGACAACCAAAAGCCTAAGCTTGGGGATGCCCCAGATGGCATCCCCTCTTTCGTCTTCATTCATCGGTAACTTTACTTGGAGCTATATTTTTATTCACCACATGATATGTCTTTTGCTTGGAGCATCATTTTATTTTCTTTTGTTTTGCTTGTTGTATGAATAAAATACCAAGATCTGAAATTCTTGAATGAGAGAGAGTCTTCACATAGCTACATAATTATTTAACTACTCATTGATCTTCACTTATATCTTTTTGGAATAGTTTGTCATTTACTCGTGTGCTACACTTATATCCTATGAGTAAATGGTCGAATGATTCGAATGTCATAAATCTGAAATTATATATGTTTCATATGCTTATCCCATGGGGAGTAATGACTTCACATATAAGAAGTAGAGGTGGTAAATTTATTGAAGGTTAGCATACATTGTATTGGTCACTTGAACAATTCATGAAAAAATATTGAGGGAAGAGAGATTTCACATATAAATATACTATCCTGGACATATTATGTAATTGTGAGCACTCATTAAAATATGACATGTTAAAAGGTTGATGTTGGACAAGGAAGACAACGTAATGTGTTATGTTTTCTTATATCCGAAATAAAGTATATTGTCATGGCTCGCCCAACACGTTGAGCTTGCCTTTCCCCCTCATGCTAGCCAAATTCTTTGCACCAAGTAGAGATACTACTTGTGCTTCCAAACATCCCTTAAACTAGTATTGCCATGAGAGTCCACCATACCTACCTATGGATTGAGTAAGATCCTTCAAGTAAGTTGTCATCGGTGCATGCAATAAAAATTGCTCTCTAAATATGTATGATCTTTTAGTGTGGAGAAAATAAGCTTTATACGATCTTGTGATATGGAAGCAATAAAAGCGATAGACTGCATAATAAAGGTCCCTATCACAAGTGGCAATATAAGGTGACGTTCCCTCGCATTAAGATTTTGTGCATCCAACTATAAAAGCGCATGGCAACCTCTGCTTCCCTCTGCGAAGGGCCTATCTTTTACTTTTATGCAAGAGTCATGGTGATCTTCACCTTTCCCTTTTACATTTTATCCTTAGGCAAGTTGTGTTCGAAAGATTCTGATATATATATATATATATATATATATGTGTGTGTGTGTGTGTGTGTGTGTGTGTGTGTGTGTGTGTGTGTGTGTGTGTGTGTGTGTGTGTGTGTGTGTGTCCAATTGGATGTAAGGCATCATGAGCTATTATTGTTGACATTACCCTTGAGGTAAAAGGTTGGGAGGCGAATCTATAAGCCCCTATCTTTCTCTGTGTCTGATTAAAACTTTGAACCCATAAATATCGCGTGAGTGTTAGCAATTGTGAAAGACTAAATGATAGTTGAGTATGTGGAGTTTGCTAAATCAAAGCTCTGACATAGACTCTTTCTGAAAATAAGATGACTTGTAATTATCTGATGACTAATAACACGGTTTGTTAGTTTTCAAGAAAGTTTATGATCTATACTTTAACATGTGAATAGTTTGTTACTTGATCATGCAAAGTTTTATGATATGAGCTACTGTTATGGCATATAATGATGCTAGAAAAGGTGATTGAAATAATCATTGATCAAACTTGTGCACCTGCTAGCATTCACACTTCATAAATTATTTCTTTTATCATTTACCTACACGAGGACGAGCAGGAATTAAGCTTGGCGATGCTGATACGTCTCCAACGTATCTATAATTTATGAAATATTCATGCTATTATATTATCCATTTTGGATGTTTAATGGGCTTTATTATACACTTTTATATTATTTTTGGGACTAACCTATTAACCCAGAGCCCAGTGCCAGTTTCTGTTTTCCCCTTGTTTTAGTGTTTCGCACAAAAGGAATATCAAACGAAGTCCAAACGGAATGAAACTTTCGGGAGAGTTATTTTTGGAACCGAAGCAATCTAGAAGACTTGGAGTGTACGCAAGGGAAGCAACGAGGAAGGCACGAGGCAGGGGGCGCGCCCACCCCCCTAGGCACGCCCTCCACCCTCGTGCGGCCCTCGTGGCTCCCCTGACTGACTTGTTTCGCCTATATATATCCATATACCCTAAAAACCATCGGGGAACGGAAGAGATCGGGAGTTCCGCTGCCGCAAGCCTCTGTAGCCACCAAAATCCAATCGGGACCCTGTTCCGGCACCCTGCCGGAGGGGGGAATCCCTCACCGGTGGCCATCTTCATCATCCCGACGCTCTCCATGACGAGGAGGGCGTAGTTCACCCTCGGGGCTGAGGGTATGTACCAGTAGATTATGTGTTTGATCTCTCTCTCTCGTGTTCTTGAGGTGATACGGTCTGGATGTATCACGAGCTTTGCTATTATAGTTGGATCTTATGATGTTTATCCCCCTCTACTCTCTTGTAATGGATTGAGTTTTTGCTTTGAAGTTGTCTTGTCGGATCGAGTTTTTAAGGATTTCAGAACACTTGATGTATGTCTTGCGTGTGCTTATCTGTGGTGACAATGGGATATCATGTGATGATCTACTTGATGTATGTTTTGGTGATCAACTTGCGGGTTCAGCGACTGTGACGCCAGGATAATTAAGCTATAGTAAGTCTCTACTAATGATGCCACGTCACCACGGTCCCCGTTGATAAACTCGCGTTGATTCAAACCCTGTTCAAATTCAAATTTAAAATCAAGTCAAACTATAAAAAGATTTCAGTTATTAAAACTAAAATGTTCGGGTTGTGCCAAATAATGCATAGGTAATTATGGTGGTCAAACCACACCTTTATAAAATGTTTAAACACTCTAAAAGGAATAAAATAGCAGCAATAATAATTATATAAATGCTTTTAAAATGATAAACAATTTCAAAACTATTTTATTTTAGTGCGAAGTTGTTTTGTGGCTATGGCATAAATTGTAACATCTATTTTGGGTGCCACTTTAGTATTTTTTAATAAAACTAAAAATAAAAGAGAACAAAAAAAGAAACAACAGGAAAATACAATACAAAAAAATAGAAGAAGAGAAAAGCCCCCTGGCCAACTGGGCCAGACAGCCCAACTGGCCGACCCACCTGACTACAGTACCGGCCCAGCCCACGAGGAGGTTATCTTCCTCCCGTGTTCATCCAGGGCGCCGTGGACGCTTGAACGTCATCCGTGGCGTGGATGGCACACACGGCGGCCATCCGCTGCCTCCCCCGATGGATAAGAAAGAAGCCCCCCTCGATCCCCTCCTAACCCTAGTGAGGGAGTCCTGGATTAGGGGGTGTTCGGATAGCCGAACTATATCTTCAGCCGGACTCCAGGACTATGAAGATACAAGATTGAAGACTTCGTCCCGTGTCCGGAAGGTTCTTTCCTTGGCGTGGAAGGCAAGCTAGGCGTGCGGATATTCAAGATCTCCTACCAATGTAACCGACTCTGTGTAACCCTAACCCTATCCGGTGCCTATATAAACCGGAGGGTTGTAGTCCGTAGGACGAACATATCATAACCATCTTCATACCCATAGGCTAGCTTCTAGGGTTTAGCCCTTGATCTCGTGGTAGATCTACTCTTGTACTACCCATATCATCAATATTAATCTAGCAGGAGTAGGGTTTTACCTCCATCGAGAGGGCCCGAACCTGGGTAAAATAAAGTGTCCCTTGTCTCATGTTACCATCCGACCTTGACGCACAGATCGGGACCCCCTACCCGAGATCCGCCGGTTTTGACACCGACATTGGTGCTTTCATTGAGAGTTCCTCTGTGTGGTCGCCTTTAGGCCCGATGGCTCCTTTGATCATCAACAATGACGAGGTCCAGGGTGAGACTTTTCTCCCCGGACAGATCTTCGTCTTCGGCGGCTTCGCTCTGCGGGCCAACTCGCTTGGTCATCTGGAGCAGATCAAGAGCTACGCCCCTGGCCATCAAGTCAGGTTTGGAAGCCTAAACTACACGGCAGATATCCGCGGAGACTTGATCTTCGACGAATTCAAGCCACAGCCAAGCGCGCCGCACTATCTCGAGGGGCATGATATAGCTCTGCCTCCGAAGAGTGTCCTGGAGGCCGCATACGCTCCGGCCCCGATCCTCGATCCAGAGCCTGCTGCGTTCTTTGAGGATGAACGGTTGGACATCACCTCGGGGGTTGCGATCTTAAAAGCCATTGAGCCAAACGCAAGCCCCGCACTCCGCATGGCACATGACTCCAAGGAGCCGGACTCTTCTCCGAACTCCGAACCTCCCGCGCCCCTGCCAATCGAATCAGATTGGGCGCCGGTAATGGAGTTCACCGCCGCGGACATCTTTCTGAAATCTCTCAAGTCTCTCTCTTTTTCAGAAGAGCCCAGGCCGAACTGTGTCCTGCGAGGTTGGGATTCGGACGACGAAGAAATTCAAAGCCCACCCACCACCCACTTAATAGCCACTGTCGATGATTTAACCGACATGCTCGACTTCGGCTCCGAAGACTTCGACGGTATGGACGACGAAGACGGAGACGAACCGGAACCAGCGCCCATAGGGCACTGGACCTCCACCCCACTTAATGACGTATTCATGGTGGATACACCTGAAAAAACTTACAATGAGGAAGAAGGGGGCGAAAAGAAGGGTAAACCCTCCGAAAAGCACTCAAAGCGGCGACGTAAACGCCGAGCGAAGCCCCGCCTCGATCAAGACCAAGCCATAGAGCGGGACAAGCCGGCAGATGACGAACGCATCCCAGAACAGCCGTTCGAACAGGGTAACACGGGCAGAGAGGACGAACAGTCCTCCCCCGGTCATAACAGAACTCCGGACGATACCACGCCGGATAAAATCATGGAGCAGAAGAATCTCCAAGAAAGGCTCGTCGCCACAGCACGAAGCCTGAAGAAGCAGAAGCAAAAGCTAAAGACGGCAGAAGATGCACTCAAAACAAGATGGAGCAAAGTAATCAAGACCACAGACAAATACGGCGGCAGCCGCCGCACCAAAAGCTATCCGAAGAGAAAGCTACTGCCCGAATTCGACCAGGAGGCCCTAGAGCCCCCAAACTCGAAAAACAAAAAGGCCACACGGTCGAATAAACGACCTCTCGGCCACTACAATACGGCAAACGGCGCCGCACTCAATGCGGCATGCGACCCAATCAAAGACTCGCATCATGGCCCAGCCAGGTCCATTTACGGGCCAAGAAAGCAAGCTCTCACAAGCAATGCAAAAAATCCACCATCAGAATCCGGCACACCCAAATATAGGGGTGCCGCACACCCTCTATGTTTCACCGATGAGGTCCTGGTATATGAATTCCCAGAGGAATTTAAACCCGTTAACATAGAGGCGTACGATGGAACAACAGACCCAGGAGTCTGGATCGAGGATTATATCCTCCACATACATATGGCTAGAGGAGATGATCTCCACACCATAAAATATTTACCCCTTAAGCTTAAAGGGCCAGCCCGGCACTGGCTTAAAAGCCTTCCCGAAAACACAATTGGAAGTTGCGAAGAGCTCGAGGACGCTTTCCGAGCAAATTTTCAAGGGACCTATGTCCGTCCCCCGGACGCAGACGACCTCAGTCACATAACTCAGCAATCCGGAGAATCAGCTCGGCAGTTCTGGAACAGATTCCTCACTAAAAAGAATCAAATAGTGGATTGTCCGGACGCCGAAGCCCCAGCGGCTTTCAGGCACAATGTCCGAGACGAATGGCTCGCCAGACACCTCGGCCAGGAAAAGCCAAGAACAATGGCCGCACTCACAAGCCTCATGACCCGCTTTTGCGCAGGAGAGGACAGCTGGTTGGCACGATGCAGCCCCAGCGACCCAAGTACATCAGAAATCAGGGATGGAAACGGGAAACCACGGCGAAACAAGGATCTTCGCCGAATCAAAAGAAAAAGTCCGAAGAGCACGACAGTCAATGCCGGATTCAAAGGCTCACGACAAAATCAGACAAAATCACCCCCTCAGGATAATAGGAAAGATCCGTCCAGTCTAAAGAGAATCATGGACAGGATATGTCAGATACACAGTACTCCTGGGAAGCCTGCTAATCATACCCACAGAGACTGTTGGGTTTTCAAACAATCCGGAAGGCTTAACGCCGAACACAAAGGGCTCGACACACCAAGTGAGGAAGAGGACGAACCCCAAAAGCAGAACACCAGGAAGCAAAAGAACTTCCCGCAAGAAGTCAAAACAGTGAACTCACTTCACATAACAAGGCATGAGGCACCCATAAAGGTCCGCACATTAAAGCCTATCCCTCAGGAGTCTCGCCACTGGTCACTAAAGCCAATCATTTTTTATCAGCTAGATTATTCTCGCAATATCAAACACGCAGGCCGGACTGCCCTGATACTTAATCCAATAATAGACGGATTCCAGTTTACCAACGTCCTTATGGACGGTGGCAGTGGACTAAATCTGATATATCAGGATACAATTCACCGCATGGGCATAAACCCAGCATGAATCCGTCACAGTAAAACCTCCTTTCAAGGAGTAGCACCAGGCCCGGACACCCACTGTATGGGTTTTCTCCGGCTTGTGGTCATATTTGGCTCTGCCAATAACTTTCGTCGCGAAAAGCTTATCTTCCACATAGTCCCGTTTTCAAGTCGCTATCAAGCACTAATGGGAGGCGGAGCTTTCGCTCGCTTTAACGCAATACCGCATTATGCATCCCTCACGCTAAAGATGCCCGGACCTCGAGGCATCATCTCTTTAAAGGGAGCATACTAAACTACATCTCCTCCAAACGGAGGATTGCGCGGCCGCTTAAACGGCCGCCCAACAAAATGGCCTCGCCAGCCAAAAGACTTTTTCGATGTAAGTCACAAAAGGCCGCGGACCCGGACTCAATGAGTTCGGCACAAGCCCATTTTCGTTATAGGCTTGGTACGCCTCACCAGGGGCTGTACGCAGAGACAATAAAGCTCGACCGTATCTATTTCTCACTTCACATTTTATTTATTATTCTTTTTGATCCGCACGACCCATTTTTCAATTTAGTTCTTCTCTTTCACAGATGAACGTCGTACGGTGCCCGTCCAGGACACGGCACAACGGAGCCACAGGCGCAGACGTGCAGTAGGGACCCGCCCCAAAGGATTCTTCTTAGATTAAGACCCTGCGTAAACCTTTTTTACTGTCTCTTGCTGCTATACATCCCCTGGTTTACCTCACTATAACCATGGAGGAGACTGGCGTTTTGGCATGTGGCCACGCCAGAATTCTTGCTCGTACCTGGACACAAGGGGCTTTTTTCTTTTTCAAGGGTGTTGTTTCACACGCACCCATAAAGACCGAACACCTTAGGGAGTGTTCGGCATCACGAGTTTTGGCACTATATGCATCAACTCCGAGTCATGATTTTGGTCACATGTTGGGTTGCCCGGCTCCTGAGTTCGGCCACCTTACGTTCCGTTCTGTCGGCTTAGGTTGCACCAGGAGAACTACTGCGATTGTGCCCCGGTTCGGCCGGGTGAGCACCTCAGTAGAGAAAGCCGAAAACCGACTGTCATGATGTAGCGCGAGACTGGTCGCCACTCGATGACTTATAGGAATTTATCGAATTCCTCCGTTTTGACGAAGGGCCGCTTCCCGGTCAGGCACATATGCATCCCGAATTCGGGTAAACGCAGTCGCCATTAAAGGGCTACCTAAAGAGTACCACTGTCAAGCTCCTATGGCTAAGTGAAAGTGTTAAAGCATTATAGTCCGGTTGCCTAGCCCGAGGCGCTATCACCTCCTTTGTAGGACCAAGACGTTGGGTTAAGTGTGAAAATGCGTTCTCCGCGCGCACCCCCGCACTATGTGCGTGGGGGCTGAAGCCAAGGACTGCAATCTTTCAGAATTTATATATTAAAATGGCCTCACAGGAGGTGTTATTAATACTTGAAGGCACAAGTCTAAATTACGCCATTACAATTTATAAAAATATTGATCTACGATTACATATGTTGTCATAAAACAACATCTTTTGAACACTGCGTCTCTATTATACGAGCGCCCGCGAGGACTTCCTCAAAATAGTGCTCGGAAGGAATTCGGCTTTTATCCGAATCACGGGACGCAACAACGGTGGGCTCCATATCTGCCCAGTATGTTTTGACACGGGCAAGAGCCAGCCGCGCACCCTCTGTGCAAGCGGACCTCTTTAGAGCTTCAATCCGAGGCACCACGTCAAGAAATTGCTGCACCAAACTGAAATAGCTTCTCGGCTTCAATCTCCCCGGACACAGGCGGTCCATGACATACTTCATGGCGAGTCCGGACAACCTATTCAGCTCAACCCATTGGGCCAGGCGATCATCCACTGATAGTGGACGCTCTGGATTAGTGAACTGCGACTAGAAGAGCTTTTCCACCTCATGATCTTTCTTATCTTGAAAGTACCTGGTCGCATCAGCGGCACTAGCCGCCAAATCCAGATAGGTGTCCTCCACGCTCCACGCTCGGTCCAACGGGGCGAACTTCGGATCGCAGAATTTTCTCCGCAGCAGGAAGGGCTTTCCATTCGCAATTAGTCCGGCTTGACGCATCTCTTCCCTTGACGCTCTCATACCAGAGTGGGCGTCCTTGGCGTCGGCGACGTCCTTCTCTAAATCCGTCTGCCGGGCTCGACCTTCCTCTTCAAGAAGTTTGCAACGGTCAGTAGCACTTTTCAACTTCACGGCTATATCAGCCATCTCCTCCTTGCTTCGGCAATGGGAAGCCCGTTCGGCTTTTAGCTCTTCACGGGCTCTTCCGGCAGCCGCATCGCTTTTTCTGGCTTGTTTCTTTGCTTTGGCGAGCTCGGCCCTAAGTCCTTCTACGGCCGCCGCACCATCTGCATCAAGCATACACAAGGTAAGATATTGACATAAAGCTCCTCTTACTAACAATCGCCAAGTAAACTCAATACCTTGAGCATCATCAAGCCGCTTGTTAACAAGCACGATGTCAGCTTCCGCCTCATCGAGTTGCCGTTTCATTTCGGCAAAATCTCGAGTCCGGCTCGACTTCGGACAACCTGCCACCTACATACAAAGGTGCCACTTAAAGGACCTGGGATTAAGATCCTCTCCGCGCCGCTAATCTTTGCGGCACACAGAGTCTCAGGGGCTACTATCTATACAGGGCGCATGTTATTATGCGCAATTAACACTAATGTTCGTTATTCAAAACGTACCTCCAGGCGCGCCAGTAAACTCTTGACGGCCTCGTTCAGTCCACTTTCCGCGGATGAAATCTTTTCAATCACCGTGTGCATCAACACACGATGCTCCTCTGAAACAGAGGCTCGGACCAGCAGAACCTTCAGCTCCTCCGACCGAACACCAGATGGTGCCGGACTCGTCCCATGGCCTTCTTCGGAGGCCGGACACGGAGAATCCCGGGGGGCCGCATGATCACCTTCTGCCTCTGGCAGATTCGGAGAAATCCTCTGCGACGACACTTCGGCGTCGCCCGCCTTGCTAGGCAATGAAGGAGGAGGCGTTCCGCTCTCCATCATCTCCGGAAGAAGAACCCCCGATGACGAGCTCTGCCGAGAAGGGTCGAGGTCCGAACTACAAAGTAATGTTTCGGTTAAAACTTCTCAGATATAAATTAAGGATTTCTCTTAAAAGAATGACTCTCTTTCTACTTACGGCTCATTGGAGGGATGCTCCTTTTGAGGATTTAGTTCGGCCGAGGGGCTCCCCGGCGTCGGGTCCTCTGACGCGGATTCTTTCCCCCGCTTTGGAGCTATGGCTCCCGGGTCGTCAGAGGCGGCCCTTTTCTTCCCCTTTGGAGAGGAGTTGTCGATTCCCCCCTTTGGGATGGCCCCTTTCGAAGAGGCCACAGTTTCCTTGTCCGCCCCTTCATTTTCCTCCAGAGGCGCCACCTCCAACATCCTGACTAGCACAGGATCTAGCCTGGTCTCGGGAAGGGGAGCTGGACACCGGACCAGCTTCGCCTTCGCTATCCACTCCTGCGTAAAAAGGAGAAGTACTGTTAAAAAATAAGTCAATTGTACGGATAGAAGGTCCGGGCGCACGGTCACCTACTTTTGTATCCGGGCGGTTGCGGCTTAAACCAGCATCCTCGGTCAGATCCGGACTCACTCCTTGTGGTCCGAAGAACAGTGTATACATCTCCGTAGGCGTCACGCCCATGAAATTTCGGAGAACTCGCGGCCCCTCTGGGTTGAACTCCCACAAGCGGAGGGGGCGACGTTGGCCGGGCAGTGTCCGACGAATCAGCATAACTTGTGTCACCTTGACCAGGTTGAGGTCTCCTTTTAGGAGATCCTTTATGCGGCCCTGCAACAGAGGAACGTCTTTGGGCAAGCCCCGATCTAACCCTGTGTTGATCCACGATGTTAAACGTGGTGGGGGGCCCGAGCGAAAGGCGGGAGGCGCTACCCAAGTGGTGCCCCGAGGAGAGGTGATGTAGAACCACTCCTGTTGCCATAAGCCGAGCTCCTCTTGAAAAGTGCCCTCGGGCCATGGAGCATCGGTATTCCTTTTTATAACAGCGCCTCCACACTCTACGTGACGCCCCTCAATTATCTTCGGTTCTACCTTGAAGGTCTTGAGCCATAATCCGAAGTGAGGAGTGATATGGAGAAACGCTTCACACACAACAATGAAGGAGGAGATATGGAGGATGGACTCCGGAGCTAGGTCATGGAATTCCAGCCCATAATAAAACATCAGCCCCCTTACGAAAGGATCCGTTGGGAAGCCTAATCCCCGAAGGAAGTGGGAGATGAATACTACGCTCTCACCAGGCTGAGGGCTTGGGATCGCTTGTCCTTGAGCAGGCAACCTGTGCGGGATCTCGCTGGTCAGGAACCTAGCCTCCCTCAACCTTGATACGTCCTCCTCCGTAATGGAGGAGGGCATCCATTGGCCTTGAAGGCCGGAGCCGGACATTGTCGATGGTCCGGTGCGCCTAGAATCTAAAAGCCTGGGGTGTTGGAACCCGAGGCTATGGGCGAGCTTGTTTTGAGAACACAAGAGGGGAGCAAGGTCTCGGTCTCTTTATAAGAGGCCGAATATCAAGAGCCCTCCTCGTAACCGTCTTGGACTAGCCTTTAATCAAGGCAGGACGTGCTTAACGGGCACGGTTGGGTTACCCACGTCCGTATTAATGAGAATCCCATTAAAGGGGGCACACGATCTCTGCTTCGACAAGACGTGCCAAGGAAACCGCCTCGTTGAACGTGCTGCGGTGGAACAACAAAAAATAATCCACACAGAGGGCTTGGTCGCAGTGTTATGACGCACTGCGGAATACGTCAGCAGATTTGATTTGTTTTTGTATTATTCTCTATATGGCAATACGTGGAAACTTGTTTTGCAGAGCCGGACACTATTTTTTGGTGTTTATTATCTTCTTGAAGAATTTGGAGGAGGAACCCGCCTTGCAATGCCGAAGACAATTTGCGCGCCGGACTCGTCGTCATTGAAGCCTGGTTCAGGGGCTACTGAGGGAGTCCTGGATTAGGGGGTGTTCGGATAGCCGAACTATATCTTCAGCCGGACTCCAGGACTATGAAGATACAAGATTGAAGACTTCGTCCCGTGTCCGGAAGGTTCTTTCCTTGGCGTGGAAGGCAAGCTAGGCGTGCGGATATTCAAGATCTCCTACCAATGTAACCGACTCTGTGTAACCCTAACCCTATCCGGTGCCTATATAAACCGAAGGGTTGTAGTCCGTAGGACGAACACATCATAACCATCATCATACCCATAGGCTAGCTTCTAGGGTTTAGCCTCCTTGATCTCGTGGTAGATCTACTCTTGTACTACCCATATCATCAATATTAATCTAGCAGGAGTAGGGTTTTACCTCCACCGAGAGGGCCCGAACCTGGGTAAAATAAAGTGTCCCTTGTCTCCTGTTACCATCCGACCTTGACGCACAGATCGGGACCCCCTACCCGAGATCCGCCGGTTTTGACACCGACACCTAGCGTCAAACATCCCCCTCCCTAGCTCCCTTTCGCTCTCTCCCGAGCGCATCTGGCGCCACGTCGCTGTTGACCGCAAGGCCCAGAATCTTCCCACGCCGCCTGGGAACGTCCAGGAGGACCGTCGTCTTCTCCTTCGTCCTCTCCGATGCATCGGGACAAGCCGGACCGCCCTGTAGCTCGCCATCGTTGTCGTGTTCCCCTGCGAACACGCTCCTCTGCCCTGCCTCGTCCTCGACGTTCCGGACCACCCCGAGCCCCTCTGACCTCGCCGTTCGCTCCTCTGCATCCACAATGAGCTGCCTCCCCATCCCCTATCCTTTCCTGCTTGTGAATCCGGTGCTGTACCCACCTACGCTCGCCGAAGCTACCATGGACGGGAGCTTCGCTCCAGTGTATACCCGCGCTGCTACTGCTTGCTGCACCGTTGCCGCCATTCGCTGTAGCTACACCCCTACTCACCCGTGCCACCGCCCGCACTAGCGCTCGCCTTGCCTTCCCCGTGTGCACTACTGCCTATTGACCCCGCGACCACCCCAGCTCGAGCACGCCTGCACCGGCCGCCCTCTGCTCCCCGCCCGCGCGCACATACCCCTTGCTGCTGTTAGCCACGCACGCCCGCGGTCGCCGTTCCCCGCGCCCGCCTCCGGTTGCAGCTCCACCTGCTGCTCCGCCCATCGCTAGCTACCGCTCCCGCCGTGCACCGCCTCCGCCCACGCCGCCCGGCCGCGTGGCCTCCCCACACGCGTCGCCCTCCGCCGCCTCCCCACTGCCCTGCTCGGCGGGCTTCCCCGTCGCCGGTGGCCTCGCCCCGCGCCCCGGCGGGTTCATCCTCCACGGGTGCCATCGCCCGTAGCCCCACTAACACTAGCGCCTGTTAGGCCCGCTCTGGGCCTATGACAAAGGGCCCCATGCCCAGAACAAAAAAAAGGGATTAAAATAATAATAACAACCAAATTAATTAAATAAATAAATTAATTAATCCTGTTTAGATAACTAGTTAACTCTAATTAGCCTGCTAATTAAATGTTAACAAATTGTTAGTCTTCAGCATATGACATGTGGGACCCACCGTCAGTTTGACCAGTCAACACCCCTGTTGACTGCTGAAGTCAGCATGCACTGTTCTGGATAATGTTGAATTAAATTAATTAAATAAATCCTAAAATGATTTAAATCTTTTAGAATTAATATAAAATAAACCGTAGCTCGGATGGAAAAACTTTGCACATGAAAGTTACTCAGAACGACGAGGCGAATCCGGATACGCAGCCCGTTCATCTGCCATACATCCCTAACCTATCGAACTCGCAACCTTCCCCCTCTGGTTCATTTGTCCGAAAACGCGAAACACAGGGGATACTTTCCCGGATGTTTCCCCGCTTCGTCGGTATCACCTCCTACCACGTTAGGGCATACCTAGCGTCGCGTATTGCCTCGTTATGTTTTGTGATGCTTTGTTTGCTCTGTATTTACTGTTTCTTCCCCCCTCTTCTTCCCTGGTAGACCCCGAGGCCGGCGCTGATGCCACCGAGTACAACTACGTCACCGACGACCCCTCTATACTACTTGCATTAGAGTAGTGTAGCATGTTACTGCTTTCCGATTAATCCTATTCTGATGCATAGCCTGTCTTTGCTACTACTGTTGTTACCTCTACCTGCAATCCTACATGCTTAGTATAGGATGCTAGTATTCCATCAGTGGCCCTACATTCTTGTCTGCCTGCCATGCTATACTATCGGGCCATGATCACTCGGGAGGTGGTCATGGGTATATACTATATACTTTATACATGATACATGTGGTGACTAAAGTCGGGTCGGCTCGAGGAGTACCCGCGAGTGATTCACGGATTGGGGGCTGAAAGGACATACTTTCCCGACGGCCTTCTGTGTGGATCTTTGTGGCGGAGCGGCAGGGCAGGTTGAGACCACCTCGGAGAGAGATGGGCCCGGACCTGGTCGGTGTCCGCGGTTTCATCATAATAACACGCTTATCGAGATCTTGGTATTTGATCTGAGTTGGGTCGTTGACCTTATACGCACTAACCGCCACGTGGGACAAGATATGGGCAATCGGCGTCGTGGTATCAGCCGAAGCTCTTTTTGACGTCAACGACTGAGCGGCGCGCGCCGCATTGGACCGTAAGCTTGCGCTTGTATTAAGGGGGTTAGGTCTGCTTCCAGCCGCGTACGCAACGTGCAGGTGTGCAATGGGCGATGGGCCCAGACCCCTGCACGCATAGGATTTAGACCGGCGTGCTGACCTCTCTGTTGAGCCTAGGTGGGGCTGCGACATGTTGATCTCCTGAGGCCGGACATGACCCAGGAAAGTGTGCCCGGCCAGAGGGATCGAGCGTGTCGGGTAATGTGGTGCACCCCTGCAGGGAAGTTGATCTATTCGAATAGCCGTGTCCACGGTAACAGGCGACCCGGAGTTGTACCTTGACCTTATGACAACTAGAACCGGATACTTAATAAAACACACCCTTTCAAGTGTCAAATACAACCCGGTGATCGCTCTCTAACAGGGCAATGAGGAGGGGATTGCCGGGTAGGTTTATGCTATGCGATGCTACTTGGTGAACTTACCATCTATTCTCTCCTACATGCTGCAAGATGGAGGTGGCCAGAAGCGTAGTCTTTGATAGGATTAGCTATCCCCCTCTTATTCTGGCATTCTGCAGTTCAGTCCACCTATATGGCCCTTTACACATATACCCATGCATATGTAGTGTAGCTCCTTGCTTGCGAGTACTTTGGATGAGTACTCACGGTTGCTTTCTCCCTCTTTTCCCCTTTCCATTCTACCTGGTTGTCGCAATCAGATGCCGGAGCCCAGGAGCCAGACGCCACCGTCGATGACGAATCCTACTACACCGGAGGTGCCTACTACTACGTTCAGGCCGCTGACGACGACCAGGAGTAGTTTAGGAGGATCCCAGGCAGGAGGCCTGCGCCTCTTTCGATCTGTATCCCAGTTTGTGCTAGCCTTCTTAAGGCAAACTTGTTTAACTTATGTCTGTAGTCAGATATTGTTTCTTCCGCTGACTCGTCTCTGATCGAGCACTTGTATTCGAGCCCTCGAGCCCCCTGCTTGTATTGTGATGCTTGTATGGCTTATTTTAATTTTAGAGTTGTGTTGTGATATCTTCCCGTGAGTCCCTGATCTTGATCGTACACGTTTGCGTGCATGACTAGTGTACGATTGAATCGGGGGCGTCACAGTGACCTTGTGAACTTATGCATAGGGGTTGGCACACGTTTTCGTCTTGACTCTCCGGTAGAAACTGTGGGGAACTCTTTGAAGTTCTTTGTGTTGGTTTGAATAGATGAATCTGAGATTGTGTGATGCATATCGTATAATCATACCCACGGATACTTGAGGTGACATTGGAGTATCTAGGTGACATTAGGGTTTTGGTTGATTTGTGTCTTACGGTGTTATTCTAGTACGAACTCTATGATAGATCGAACGGAAAGAATAGCTTCGTGTTATTTTACTACGAACTCTTGAATAGATCGATCCGAAAGAATAACTTTGAGGTGGTTTCGTACCCTACCATAATCTCTTTGTTTGTTCTCTGCTATTAGTGACTTTGGAGTGACTCTTTATTGCATGTTGAGGGATATTTATATGATCCAATTATGTTATTATTGTTGAGAGAATTTACACTAGTGAAAGTATGAACCCTAGGCCTTGTTTCCTAGCATTGCAATATCGTTTACGCTCACTTATATCGCTTGCTACCTTGCTATTTTTTTATATTTTCAGATTACAAAAACCTATATCTACCATCCATATTGCACTTGTATCCCCATCTCTTCGCCGAACTAGTGCACCTATACAATTTACCATTGTATTGGGAGTGTTGGGGACACAAGAGACTCTTTGTTATTTGGTTGCAGGTTGCTTGAGAGAGACCATCTTCATCCTACACCTCCCACGGATTGATAAACCTTAGGTCATCCACTTGAGGGAAATTTGCTACTGTCCTACAAACCTCTGCACTTGGAGGCCCAACAACATCTACAAGAAGAAGGTTGTGTAGTAGACATCAATGTTGTACAGAGGGACGTGGCGGACGATGTGCTGGAGGAGGAAGTGCAACATTGGAAGACCGTCTACACGTAACTTCTGTGTAAATCCCGCGTAGCTTGTCATCAAGACGCCTCAACCATGAGACGCCCTCTCGCGGTGGGATAGTTTCTCCCCTCTGAAAGCGCTACATTGAGGCGGAAATCTCCTCTCGCGCCTGTACTGTCAAGTCACCCTGTACATGAAGATTTAACCAATTATATCCTTGTTGTATGATAGACACCACGAATAGATAACCAAGTGAATATGTCCAGGTTAACAAAAGACTTAACATATGAGAACCAAGGCACGTACCGCGTGGTGTCTGGTTCCCACAATAGAGGTAGTTGGGTACATATCGCTGGTGAGAGGGGCTTCGATCTGATCAGGAGCAGCTGATGGAACCAAGTAGATCCTCGTTGTATGCCGGTAACGCTGAAGATACAACCCGAACATTTCCTGGTTAAAGGACCGAACCTCACCACAGATATCTGTCGGTGCGGTAGTCCATTCGTTAACGTAAGGGGTAATGCTCTTAAGCCAATAAGCCATGGACTTGTTTCCTCCTAGGCGACTGTCCCTGAGATTGACATGCGCGATACATGATTAGGTATCTTATGAATGCAGAGCTGACAAGTAAAATAGTATTAGTACTTACTTGTGCACGTGTTCTGGAAAGTGTGGAATATCTGGAATCTCAGGCTCTTTATATAGACCGAACTGTCTCATCACCCTATGAAGAGCCATCTCCGCAACCGTCACGTCCAACACCAACTTGGCCTTGGTCATCCAATAGTGCCGATCTCTAGTGCATAATTCATAAATCCCAATTGGGCACCTCGATGATATAGCCTGAGGCGAGTATGGCTCCCAGATAACTTGATCCTCATGCAAACTATCAAACTGCACCGTGAAGGACGGGTAGCATCCCCTAACCTGGCTATGTGCAAACTGTCTCTGTGCATGACAACAAATAAGCATTAGCAATACTATTGAATGGCAAGAAATAATGGAATTAATTGTTACTTAATATAAAAGTACCTCTCGTCGTGTCCAAACATATCCCATAGTAGGCAAGTCGCCGATAGCAGGCACATAAGCCCCAGCTAAGTCCTCCAAACCAAAAGGTTTATCAACGTAGACATAGGGTCGTCCAATAGGGAATCTCTCGTATGACTAGAGCTGCAACAATAATGGACATCCAACATGACTAGTAGATTTTCTAGACTTCAACACGCAAGCTTTGCACAGGCCTCTGTACGTAGCCGCTAACACAGCAGAATCAAAACTCCTCCGCAGAATATTCCCAGGGCAACGCGTCAGCTATCTCTCGTGCAATACCGATGAGTCGTGCATCGACAGTGGTCACGTGGTTCTCCGTAAACATCGTCTTGCCGAACAGCCAAAGAATATATGCCTCTAGGGACCGGTCAATCTGTGCCTCCGACAACTGAACATGGGGATATCCTAACGAGACAATCTACATAGAAACGTAATGATTGTATGAACATCGAGGAACTAAATGAAACAACATTTGTTTAAGTAGCCATGAAGGTTACCTGAAACTGGCTCAACCATCTAAAAAGAGGCCCGTGAGGATCAATGTCTATGGCCCGCAGCATAAAGTTATACACCTCTGCAAGATTGGTTGTCATGTGGCCATACCTAGCTCCATGGGTGTCATGTAGCAAAGACCAATTCATTGGAGGCTCTTTATCTAGCCACTCAGAAAAATTCTATATTGCCCTTCCCTTCTTTCTCTTAGTATTAGGAGGGTCAATTGCTGGCAAGTCACAAAGACCTACTGGCTCCTCTAGTTCCGCGATGAGTGCTGCTAATTTAACTTGATCTTCTTCCATTTTCTTCCTTGCACAGACCTGCTTCTTAGTAAACTCATCTAGTTTTGACCAAATAAATCCATATTTGCGCTGCTAGCTCTGCTTGCATAATTTTTTGAACAAGTTCATCAACCGCTTGTTCTTGAACTGCGAGAAAAAATTAGCCCCAAGATGGCGCATGCACCACCGGCTCTGCAAGTCCCACCAAGGTGTTGGTTCGTCAACTGTTGGATTACGTAGTGTCTTCACGACCTTCAATATACCGGCATGTCTGTCATGAATGACACACACGTTTGGTCGGTCCTTCACGATGGCAAATTTCACTTCCCGGAAGAACCATACCCAGCTGGGAAAGTTCTCACCCTCCACAAATGCCATGGCAAGTGGGATGATTTGATTGTTCCCGTCCACACCAATAGTAGTTAGGATTTGCGCACTATACTGACCGGTCAGGAATGTACCATCCACAAACATAACAGGAGGACAATGCCAGAAAGCTTCGATGCAAATAGCGAAAGAGAAGAACACTCGATTCAACACCTTGAAATCTGCTATACTCAGCAACCTCATGTGTTGTACGTTCACATAAGTGTCGGGATTCCTCTCCTTCAGTATGCCAAGGAGACGGACAACATTATCATATGATTCGAAGAATGTCCCAAACCTTTCCTCCATAGCCTTCTGCTTAGCCCTCCAAGCCTTCCCATAAGGAATGACGTAATTCCATCTGACCTTCACTGCTGTTCGGATGTGCTTTGCTTCCATATCTTTCTTGTCTACTATCTCAGTATACATGAGTTGCGCAATGAGAGTTGAAGTCAGGTTCGGATGCTTCACCAGCAGGTTCTTCCTCACACAATTATGTGGGACGACATTGGTGACAACCTAGTGGATGTCATACTTCGGCACGTGCCCGTGCACCTTCCCAGGACAGCCTGTTTCAACACATTTCACGGTATAGTTTGTTGGACTTGATATGTGTGTACGGAAAACCCTCTGCATAGACATAGCCCACTTTATCACCACATACTTCATTTTTTTCTTTGTATCAAACATAGCCCCTATCTGCACTTGGTTTAGATTATACTGCTTTGGAGTCTCATGGCCATCGTTGACCGTAAGGCCGATGGATATGTCCTGATCCCATGCAGAAGGAATCGGTACCACCACTTCATCCTCATAATTTTCATAATCCAGTTCCTCCGCCAATCGATCCTCGTCCTCTTCCTCCATCATCCTCTGCATTTCATCCCCTTCCTCATCCCCATTGGCAAAACCAGAACCAGCTAATATTATCGACTGGCTACTCTGCCCAGTATCAGGACCACAAACATTATGCGGCACATAGTCCGACTCTTTCCTGGGTTGGCTAGCATCCACATCTTGTGGTTGTTACCCGGATAAAACAATCTCGTTAGCCACTTCACTGCCTTGGCCAAGTTCATACCCCCTGTGGAGTTGCACAAGTGCATATGGATGGATTCTTCGGTCTCGGCAACGTCTTAACAGGGACAACCAATGCTGGCTACTATCTATCGGCATCAACTCCCACTTGACATTTTTACAGGATTTGGTCCACAATGCATGAATACTGACGGAACATACTTCAGAATCCAGCCCGAAACTAGTTGTCAACCAGTACTTCAACTGTCTAATGTCCAGTCTATCCGGGTCTGCTAGTGTCATGACGCCATTTTTAAACTCGCTAAGATCAACCCCCAATTCATTATATCGAACATTACCAGCGCCGTAGTAAACAGTCAGATTTACTGATTCAGACATTTTCACCTGTCAGACATTGTCATCTTTTCATTAATCACAACGAACACTAATATTACCCGCTACACTAACTAAAATCTGCTAAAATGCCACCACATACAAATTAACACTAACACAAAAATTTTATTTTCCGCTACACTAACACAATTATTATTATCCGCTACACTAACACAACTATTACTCCGCTAAAATGCCACCACATACAAATTAACACTACAATTCGCAATATAATTTATCTACACTAACTAAACTATGCAACTCAGAGAAAATTCGCGAGGACATGATTATACCTTAGCGGAGGTGCTTGCACCACCGAACAACGACAGCACCACCACCACCCCCTCGACGACCGGAGGTTCAACTCCGGATACAACCCAAGCTGCACCTCCTCCTCACCAGCACCTCCTCCACAGCTGCTGCTCCTCCTCACCACCACCTCCTTCTCCACCGCACCTCCTCCACCCCACCATGGCTCCTCCCCAAATGCACAAAAAAATATCCCATAGAAAAAAAAACACCGCAGGCCATCGGAGAATGCTATGATCTATCTATTATGTGCCTTGGATGTCAAAATGGATGGAAATGGAGGAGATCGACACGGGTTGGCTTCGTCTACAGAGAAGCTACAGAGAAGAACGAGAGAACGAGAGACAGAGGCGAGCACGGGAGAAAGGAGACGAGCGTGATGCTTATCCATACCTTTTCGGTCGAGCGTCGGCCGAAAAGATCTTTGGCCGCTGGCAGGCCAAAAATAGGCCTTTTCAGTCACGCGCAGGTCGAAGCTACTATTTTCGGCCAGCCCAACACCGACGCCACCTCTTCGGCCCAGGTAGGCCTCTCTTCGTCCCAGGGAAGGCCGAAAAGCCCTTTTCGGCCAAGTGGAGGCCGAAAACTCCCTTTTCGGCCAAGTGGAGGCCGACAGGGTGATACTTTTGATTTTTTTGCATTGTCTGCTATAGTTTCTGAAATTGCTATAAAAAAGTGATAGTTTTGAAAAAAAAGTCGATAAGGTTATGCAGACACAAACTCTTTTGCTAGTACATGATTCGGTTAATGATTATCGACGCGTTTGGTTCGTCCTCAGGTAATGTCTTCGGTTAAGGTATCAGGAAGCTCCGGTTCCCTTTTCTTCTTTACGAATACGTGATTTGTTTGGTTTGGCCGCCCCACTCCCGCTTTCCTAATCAGCCTCAATCTGGGTTTTTTCGAGTTTGTGAACCTCCGTATCGGAAGACACTGCTACGGAATACATTGTTGGCGTACCAAACGATGGGTGCCGTTTCGGAAAGCGCAGTAATCGGAAACCGTGGCCATTCTTCCGAAACAAACGCGTCGTATGTTTCACAAGTCATGGACATAGGCCCCGTTTGGTTCTGCGTTCCAACCAAAGTTTCTCTGCGTGCAGCCGAATCCTAACCAATCACCGGAACGAGTGATCACGACTCCACCAACGCGCAGCCAAAAATACACGTACATGGGAAAGCAGTGAAGGAGGTGCTTTTTTGAAACTATGATGATTTTTATAGCAAATTCGGAAACTATACACCCTAATGGAGAAAAATCAAAAGTATCACCCCGTCGGCCTCTTGTTGGCCGAAAAGGGACTTTTCGGCCCCCTGTAGGCCGAAGAGGGACTTTTCGGCCAGCAGTTGGCCAAAAAGGGCTTTTCGGCCAACGGTTGGCCAAAGAGTCCCTTTTCAGCCAACAGTTGGCCAAAGAGTCCCTCTTCGGCCAACACCTGCTCTACTTTTTAGAAAATTCATATCAAATAGGATTTTTAGTATTTTAATTTGATTCTTTTTGCATTAGATTAGAAATTTTATGAAGTTTCTGTAGATATCAAGTTTGACTAGATTTGGAAGTTTGAATTTGAATTTTCATGAATTTTCTCAAATCACTAGATTGCCTATAATTTGAGCTAGGAGTATTCTTTTTAGATGATTCTTTTTGCTACTGGTTCTTTGTGACTTTGTTTATCACTAGTAATTAATTGGTGAATTTTAGGATTATTTAAAATTAGGTTTTTATGATATGCCTTTTTCTGTTGTACTGCTGTAATAGAGACTTATTCGGTTCTAGTAAGAATATGCCTTCCCCGTTCTTTTGCCGACACATGGTCATTAAGACTTGCTCCTAGTCTATGCTTAATGCTTCAAGCGAGACGAAGACAGAGGGTTTCCCAGTACAGCCTCCTAGGATTTTCTGCCCGTAACAAAAGGCACACCATGAAGATGTGTGTAGTGAGTTTGCTCAATTTCAAGGACTTTCTTGACCAACATTGGTGCATGAAGTCCTGTTACTCATCTGTTGCCATTACAAAGTTAGTTCTTGTTGGAATTAATGGGCTTTATACAGAGATTGGGCCCAAATTAATTTCAGATTTGGAGAGAAGTCAAGGGGGAGGACAGCCATGTGGGAGTTTAGTCCCACATCGCTAAGGGAGCAAGAGTTTTACCTGCTTATAAGGGGGCCTCTCATGGTTCTATTGATTGGGATGACTAAAGATGCAAGTGTACACCACACGCGCGCGCTCGCTCGTGTTTCGCATTTATTCGCGTTTAATTACGCGTGACTTGTGACTTGTGACTTGTGACTTGTGACTTTGGTGAGGCGAGGAGAGCGCGACCGTGGCCTAATAAAATGCATTTTTTGTTATTTTTATTGCGCAGTTTTTACTCTTATCCACCCGCGTCTGTCTCACGCACGAACCGAGGATAGAATCGCACGTTTGCGTGCGGTTAGAGGTTCGTTCGTGATGGAGATATCCCAGGGGGCGGATCCTAGGATATAGGCAGATCGTGCTGCGTGGGGTTTATCCATCCGAGTCTATAAGAAGGAGACGTCCTTCTCGCTAGAGACACTCGAGGAAAAACACAACCCTAACCCGTTCCCATCTGCGCCGCCGCCGTCGACCATCCTCTCCCTGCCGTGCAGCAGGGCGAGGAGAGCAGTAGTCTCCGGACTTTCCCCGGCATCGGCGACCTGCACGGGTAGCCGGGCGATAAAGTTTCTGGGCAGTGCATCCACTCGACTGCTCAATCTTCTTCAACTACGTCCATCTACACTGCGATCAGTTCATCATCAACTCTCCATCGACATCTCTGTCTTCACTGCGATCTCATCATCAATCCCGCTGTAAGATATCCTCTTGTAATCGGCTATATTTTATGTGATCTTGTTATGGGACATCAGTCCATGTCGATTTCATTTACTCTGTTAGATTTCATCTACGTGATAGCATGTATAAATCTGTTAGATCTGTCCTTGTCATCAGTCTCACATAAATTCGGAATTATATTAATTGTAATACCTGCCATATTTCCAACAATCCAGAAACTTTATTACTGTGCAATGGCTGGACCAAGCGATGTGATGAAACCTGAGAGGTTTGGGGGTGAGAACTACAAAAGATGGCAGACCCGTCTGAAGTTCTGGCTTATGAGCATGAACTTGTGGTGGGTGATTTCACCCACTGTTGAGAGGCCACTCACGCAGGAACAACAACGTGATTTTGAGGTGTCTTCAAACACGGCCATGGGCTGCCTTCTCTCCCTCATGACCGATCAGCTTTGTGACATATATATGAACTTTGCTAGCCTTGCCCTTGTTTGGGAAGCGCTCGACAGGAAATATGGAGAGTCGGATGCTGGGCGTGAACTATATGTTAATGAGCTGTATCATGATTTTAAGATGGCCGATAATTACTCGGGTGTGACACAAGCCCATGAGATCCAACTCTTGGTGGGGGGACTCGCTGGTTTTGGAGTCGTTCTGCCTGACAAGTTTGTGGTGGGGGGCATTATTACCAAGTTACCTCCATCTTGGAGGAGCTTTGCCACCACTCTCAAACACAAGAGGGGGGTGATGACCGTGGAAAGTCTCATCGCCACTCTTGATGTTGAGGAAAAGGCCAGAGCGAAAGATGTGGAAAAAGTTCCTCCCCAGCCGATTCTGAATGCCAATGCTGTGCAAAGTGGGGCTGGCAGTTCCGGTGCAAAGAATTACAAGAACAAAGGGAAGGCAAAACAAACCACCGGCTTTAAGAAGAAGAAGAAAGAAAAGGGTGACTTCAACTGCTTCGTGTGTGGTGACCCTGGGCACATAGCCAGGAAGTGCTGCATGCGCAATGGCAGGAAGGAAGGAGGCCAGCCATCTGCGAATGTTGTCGTTAGCGAGGCAGGTGGAGGATCTGGGTATGTCCCTAGTGTCCTTCTTGCATGTCAATCCACTGATTGGTGGATAGATACTGGAGCTAATGTGCATGATTGTGCTGACTACAACTTGTTTTCTTCTTATCAGGCTTGCAGCGGTTCCACCATCGTGATGGGGAACGAAACAAGGGCAACCGTTCGTGGAACCGGTAGAGTTGACCTGAGGCTTACCTCGGGGAAGACTTTGTCGCTGAAGAACGTCCAGCATGTCTCGGGAATAAATAGGAACCTGCTTTCTGGTTCGCTGTTGTGCCGTGATGGCTACAAGCTGGTGTTTGAGTCGAATAAGTTTGTTATTTCAAAATTTGGTTTGTTTATTGGAAAAGGCTATAACAGCGGAGGCTTGTTCTGCCTTTCTATTCTAGACGACTGTAATGTCGTAAGCAATTTATCTTGTTCTTCATATTCTGGAATAAATGTTGGAGATGTTGCTGTTTGGCACTCTCGTTTATGTCATATAAATTTTGATCGCATTGTTCGGTTATGGAAGCTTAATTTAATTCCGAATGTCTCCATAGTCCGTGGATCTATGTGTCAGGCTTGTGTGCAAGCAAAGCAACCTCAAAAACCGTTCAAACCTATTGGGGAGAAAAGCCTTTCACCTCTAGATTTAATCCATTCAGATTTGTGTGAGATGAATGGAGTTTTGACTAAGGTAGGGAAAAGATATATGATGACATTGATAGATGATGCGACTAAGTGGTGTCATATTTATCTAGTAAAAACGAAAGATGAGGCGTTGAACTGCTTTAAGATCTACAAAGCTGAGGTAGAAAACCAATTAGAGAAGAAGATCAAACGCTTAAGGTCCGACCGAGGGGGAGAGTATGTCTCACATGAATTTGCTGAATTTTGTGCGGAACATGGAATTATCCATGAGGTAACCCCTCCCTACTCGCGCCAATCAAATGGAGTGGCTGAACGCAAAAACCGAACACTTACAGACTTGGTAAATGCCATGTTGGACAGTGCCGGTTTAGCTAAGTCATGGTGGGGAGAGGCTGCGTTGGCTGCATGTTATGTTCTCAATAGAGTTCCTTCATCAAAAGGAGATACAACTCCACATGAAGGATGGAAAGGACACAAACCAACTCTGCATTTCTTATGTGCTTGGGGCTGTTTAGCCAAGGTTAATGTACCTGTATGCAAGAAACGAAAATTGGGACCTAAGACTGTTGATTGTATCTTTCTAGGTCACACACATAATAGCAACGCTTATAGATTCTTGGTAGTCAAGTCCGAGTTTTCTGATGTGCACACTAACACTATGATAGAATCTCGAGATGCTACCTTCATTGAGAACATCTTTCCAGTGAAGGAAAATAGAGCATCCACTAGTCAACCAACTGTACAAAGAGAATTAGAACCCGAGCTTGAACCGGATAGTACTCCTTTCGTAACTCTGTATAATCCAACAGAGGAGGATGATAGCGAAGTAGCTCCCAGAAGGAGCAAGAGACAATGGACTAAAAGGTCCTTTGGAGATGACTTTGCTGTGTACCTCGTGGATGATGTTCCCAGAACTCTCTCTGAAGCATATGCATCCCTAGATGCTGATGATTGGAAGGAGGCAGTCCAAACTGAAATGGATTCCATTCTCACTAATGGAACATGGGAAATCTGTCCACGACCGATGGGTTGTAGACCTATTGGTTGCAAATTGATATCTAAAAGAAAGTTAAGACCTGATGGTACCATTGAAAAGTATAAAGCTAGACTAGTGGCCAAGGGTTTTACCCAAAAGGAAGGTGAGGATTTCTTTGATACATACTCGCCTGTTTCTAGGATGACTACAATTCGGGTGCTGATTGCTCTAGCAGCATCTTATAAATTCACAATCCATCAAATGGATGTGAAGTCGGCTTTCCTAAATGGAGAGCTTGATGAGGAAATTTATATGCAGCAACCTGATGGTTTTGTAGCAACCGGGCAAGAGAACATGGTGCGTAGATTGAAGAAATCACTCTATGGCCTCAAGCAGGCGCCGAAGCAGTGGCATGAAAAATTTGACAAAACTCTCACTTCGGCAGGCTTTGTGGTGAATGAAGGAGCAAATGTGTGTACTATAAATATGGTGGGGGTAAGTGTGTAATTTTATGCTTATACGTTGATGACATATTAATTTTTGGGACCGATATGGATGTTATAAATGATGTTAAATCCTTTCTGTCTCAAAACTTTGATATGAAAGATTTGGGAGAGGCGGATGTTATTTTAAACATAAAGCTGCAAATGAATGCGAATGGGATTACATTAAATCAGTCTCATTATGTGGAGAAAGTCCTGAGTCTGTTTGGTTTTGAGGACTCTAGAACATCTCCAACTCCCCATGACCCAAGTCTAAAGCTTCGTAAGAACAGAGGACAAGGGGTCGAGCAACTAAAATACTCCCAAATAGTTGGTTCTCTCATGTACCTTGCTGCTGCAACTAGACCTGACATTTCATTTGCGGTTAGCAAATTGAGCCGGTTTAATTCAAATCCGGGAAATGATCACTGGACTACGCTAGAACGAGTAATGAGGTATTTGAGAGGAACCACAACGTATGAGCTGCACTATACAGGGTACCCTGATGTACCAGAAGGGTATAGTGATGCTAACTGGATCTCAGATGCAGATGAGATCAAAGCCAGTAGTGGATATATATTTACTTTTGGCGGTGCTGCAATCTCTAGGTGGTCTCGCAAGCAGACTATCTTGACGAGGTCTACTATGGAGGCTGAACTTGTAGCACTAGACTCAGCCGCTGTTGAGGCAGAGTGGCTGCGTGAACTCTTGAGTGATTTGCCAATGGTTCAAAAACCAATTCCGGCAATCCTTCTGAACTGTGATAACCAAACCGTGATCACTAAGGTTAAAAGTTTGAAGGACAATCTGAAGTCCACAAGACATGTGAAACGGTGCATCATATCCGTCAGGAATTTGAGACGTAAAGGAGTGATCGCTGTTGATTATATTAACACTACCAAAAACCTGGAGGATCCCTTTACAAAGGGGCTATCACGTTTAGTGATAGATGGAGCATCAAGGGAAATGGGCTTGAGACCCACCTGAGTTGCACAACTACAGAAACCCGGCCTATGTGATCAAAGATCCCGTGAATTAGGAAAAGGGAAAAACAAGTTGTTGGAGCAACAGGAGAGAGTACATATGTATCTTCCATTTCCCACTGAGATGAGTACTCTAGGTACTGCATGGGAGGCTGACTTCTGTCTTAATATGTTCTAATGCCGAAACAGTTCGGAAAGATACCGTCCTGCAGGGTATTCTTGAAAGAACACACCTATGTGAGCTTAGCTGTGAGGTCGCAGTACATGAGATTTGGGTGATCTCTAATGAGCTCACTAAAGGACTAGGGAGCACGACCGTAACGCTCCAAACCTTAGGCGTGGATCAAGGCGGCCTAGTATCAGTGATGCATTTAGGTGAATCTCTTCTACACAAGACTGGCAATTCAAGGCAGTGTCCATTGCCTAGTTGTAAGAGGAGTGGATCATGGAGTGCTAGGTATAGTTCAAC
The DNA here is from genome assembly GCA_032464435.1 of Aegilops umbellulata. Taxonomy (NCBI): domain Eukaryota; kingdom Viridiplantae; phylum Streptophyta; class Magnoliopsida; order Poales; family Poaceae; genus Aegilops; species Aegilops umbellulata. The sequence continues at coordinate 510,033,587 of CP136055.1, forward strand.
CCAAGACGGGTCTATACTTTTAAAACTGGTATATAAAAGCCAGATGAGAACAAATTGCAGACCTTGACTTCTTGGTGGGGATTGTTGGAATTAATGGGCTTTATACAGAGATTGGGCCCAAATTAATTTCAGATTTGGAGAGAAGTCAAGGGGGTGGACAGCCATGTGGGAGTTTAGTCCCACATCGCTAAGGGAGCAAGAGTTTTACCTGGTTATAAGGGGGCCTCTCATGGTTCTATTGATTGGGATGACTAAAGATGCAAGTGTACACCACACGCGAGCGCGCTCGCTCCCATTTCACATTTATTCGCGTTTAATTACGCGTGACTTGTGACTTGTGACTTTGGCGAGGCGAGCGCGACCGTGGCCTAATAAAATGCATTTTTTGTTATTTTTATCGCGCAGTTTTTACTCTTATCCACCCGCGTCTGTCTCACGCACGAACCGAGGATAGAATCGCACGTTTGCATGCGGTTAGAGGTTCATTCGTGATGGAGATATCCCAGGGGGCGGATCCTAGGATATAGGCAGATCGTGCTGCGTGGGGTTTATCCATCCGAGTCTATAAGAAGGAGACGTCCTTCTGGCCAGAGACACTCGAGGAAAAACACAACCCTAACCCGTTCTCATCTGCGCCGCCGCCGTCGACCTTCGCCGATCCTCTCCCTACCGTGCAGCAGGGCGAGGAGAGCAGTAGTCTCCGGACTTTCCCCGGCATCGGCGACCTGCACGGGTAGCCGGGCGATAAATTTTCTGGGCAGTGCATCCGCATGACTGCTCAATCTTCTTCGACTACGTCCGTCTGCACTGCGATCAGTTCATCATCAACTCTCCATCGACATCCCCGTCTTCACTGCAATCTCATCATCAATCCCGCTGTAAGATATCCTCTTGCGATCGGTTATATTTTATGTGATCTTGTTATGGGACTTCAGTCCATGTCGATATCATTTACTCTGTTAGATTTCATCTACGTGATTGCATGTATAAATCTGTTAGATCTGTCCTTGTCATCAGTCTCACATAAATTCGGAATTATATTAATTGTAATACCTGCCATATTTCCAACAATCCAGAAACTTTATTACTGTGCAATGGCTGGACCAAGCGATGTGATGAAACTTGAGAGGTTTGGGGGTGAGAACTTCAAAAGATGGCAGACCCGTGTGAAGTTCTGGCTTATGAGCATGAACTTGTGGTGGGTGATTTCACCCACCGTTGAGAGGCCACTCACGCAGGAACAACAGCGTGATTTTGAGGTGTCTTCAGACACGGCGATGGGCTGCCTTCTCCCCCTCATGACCGATCAGCTTTGTGACATATATATGAAGTTTGCTAGCCCTGCCCTTGTTTGGGAAGCGCTCGACAGGAAATATGGAGAGTCGGATGCTGGGCGTGAACTATATGTTAATGAGCTGTATCATGATTTTAAGATGGCCGATAATAACTCGGTTGTGACACAAGCCCATGAGATCCAGCTCTTGGTGGGGGAACTCGCTGGTTTTGGAGTCGTTCTGCCTGACAAGTTTGTGGTGGGGGGCATTATTGCCAAGTTACCTCCATCTTGGAGGAGCTATGCCACCACTCTCAAACACAAGAGGGAGGTGATGGCCGTGGAAAGTCTCATCGCCACTCTTGATGTTGAGGAAAAGACCAGAGCGAAAGATGCGGAAAAAGTTCCTCCCCAGCCGATTCTGAATGCCAATGTCGTGCAAAGTGGGGCTGGCAGTTCCGATGCAAAGAATTACAAGAACAAAGGGAAGGCAAAACAAACCATCGGCTTTAAGAAGAAGAAGAAAGAAAAGGGTGACTTCAACTGCTTCGTGTGTGGTGAGCCTGGGCACATAGCCAGGAAGTGCTACATGCGCAATGGCAGGAAGGAAGGAGGCCAGCCATCTGCGAATGTTGTCGTTAGCGAGGCAGGTGGAGGATCTGGGTATGTCCCTAGTGTCCTTCTTGCATGTCAATCCACTGATTGGTGGATAGATGATACGTCTAAAACGTATCTATAATTTCTGCTTGCTCCATGCCTCTTTTGGGTGATATTGCTATGATATTTATACACTTCCATACAATTTTGATCATATTTGGACTAACCTATTAACTCAGTGCACCCCAGTGCCAGTTTCTGTTTTTTGCTGTTTTTGTATTTCAGGTTTTTCCATTACGAAAACTGCCAGAAAAATTCCGGAAAAAATATATAAAAAATCAGCGTTCCGGAACCTTCCAGGACCCCGAAGGAGAGCCGGAGGGGGGCCACCAGGGCTCCAGGCGCCCTGGTGGCGCGGCCCCCCTCCTGGCCGCGCCGGGGGGGCGCCTGGGCCCCCCAGGTGCCCTCTGATGTCACCCTTTGGCCTATATTTAACACACGTCCCGAAACCCTCGAGACGGGAACCCTTTTTCGCGATCTCATCTCTGTTCCGCCGCCGCCGCGCTTCCAAGATCGGGAGCGCCAGGAGAACTCTTCCCGTCACCCTGCCGGAGGGGAGGATCACCACCGGGAGCTTCTCCACCACCATGGACGCCTCCCGGACGATGCGTGAGTAGTCTCCCTTGGACCATGGGTCCATGACCAGTAGCTATGTGATGTTCTCCTCCCCTTCTTGTGCTTCACTAATTAGACCTCGTGAGCTGCCCTACATGATCGAGGCACATATGTAATCCTTATGCTGTTGCTATGATGAGTTTGCTGGGATCCGATGGATTGTGAGATTATGTTCAGATTGTGTTTGAGTAATATATTTGATTTACCTCTTTTATATTTATGTTCGTAAGTAATTCTTGCATGTTCTCCGTTGCTGTTTATTGCTTTGGCCGAGTAATAGGTAGTAACTCCAAGAGGTAACGTTATGCTCGATTGTGGGTTCATGCCCCTCGATGACTAGCTTGAGTGACAGAAACATGAGTCTAGAGGATGTGCTGTTGCCACAAGGGGGAAAACAACGGTGCTTGTGCCCGCGGGTGCAAGGATTGTTTACTTTACGCAAAGTTATTTTAATGCAGTTGTCTGTTGCTTTGAGTTTACACTTTGGGTGGGGCTCGCAACTTAATACCAGCGAGATGTTCTGGATAGATATCTCAAGGTGGATGATTACTAGTAGATGCAGATGGATTTGGGTCTACTTACCTTGGCGTACTGCCCATGCTTTGAACCTCTACCTTTCTTGCAATATAGTCAGCATTGGTTTGCGCACATAATTCTGTCAATTGCCCAGCTGTAATTTGTTTACCTCGCATAGCTATTTTATCGTCTTTTGGGAGAGAGACATCACTAGTGAACATCATGGTGCCCCGGTCCATATTCCTATCATTGATCACATCGCTAATTACTTTCCGCTTTTATTTACTTTCCGCAGCAATATCCATCACTATTATCACTTGCGTTTAATCCTTTGTAAACGACAAGGCCGGAGGGATTGACAACCTCTTTGTAGTCGTTGGGAACAAAGTTATTTGTATCTGTGTGCAGGTCCACGTTGATTGCTAATCCACGGTGCCGTTAGCGATTGACACCTTCTCGTTGAAACTGGGAGTCTCTGGGGATTCGATCCTTGGTATCTTTGCCAAGGGAAAACTACCACTACGCTGCATCTCAAACCTTACACTTGGGGTAACCAACAAGGGGCGAGAAGCCATCAAGGGTGTTTTCTGGCGCCGTTGCCGGGGACTCCACTCTTCGAGATAGGGGAGTTGCATACTATCTTTTACCTTTGTTTTTTTTGTCTTGTTAGTTTACCTTTCAGTTTTTGCTTTAGTGTCCTTTATCAAAAACTACAAAAAAAATTACTTGCTAGTAGTCCTTTCTGTTTAGTCAAGCATGTCAGGATTTGGTGCTTTGAGGGAATCAGAAGTTCTAGATTTCCATCAAAGGGATGGAGAAAATATGAAGAAAGCATGGGATAGAATTTCTGATGCACATAGAAGAATTATGCCTTGGATACCTATAAAAATTGTGCTTAGAAATTTTTACCATGGTCTTTTTAAATGGTGCAAACACTCTCTTGATATTATAGCCGAAGGAGATTTCCTAGAGTGTGATGAAGCTAGAGCCCTTGAAATTATACATGGTCTATCTAGTTACTTTGTTTATGATCATAGCTTTGATACAGTCATAGATAGACTTGCCACTATTGAGAAGAGAATGGATACTCTAGACTTAATGAAGGTAAAGAAACCCAAACCTAGTAAGAGAGATATTTTGGAAACAGACAATGATTGGGAGCCTTTTGCTAGGATTAGTATTTCTAATCAAGACTTCCTTGCTTATTGTGATATTGGGTCTATGGTTTCTACTATGCCAAAAATTGTTCATGATTCTTTAAAATTTGACATGGATAGATTATCATCTTATCATGAACACACTAATGGAGATATTTCTGAAATTCAGGGAAGAATAAAAGACGTGCCAGTTAAATTCCTTAAAGGGATTGCAATGATTGATTTCTTCATCATGGAGCCAAACCACGGAAATATAGTGCTTGGAAGGGACTTCCTCCGAGCAGTTAAAGGCTTCATCGATATAGGTAAGGGACAAATCCGCTTGCGCGGGAAGGCAAAAGGTGTGTACCCCTTTCCTAGAAGAAACAAAAGTGAACTTGTTGAGGAACCATTTGAAGCAATTTATAACTCCGATTATTATGACGATTATTGATTCCTCTATGCATTATGCCTAGCTTAAAGGCATAAAAGAAAGCGCTTTTTGGGAGGCAACCCAAATAAATAAAATTTTATATTTTGCTTTTGTTGTGTCTTGATATTGTTACTACAGTAGCATCATCATTGTATCTTTACTTTTCAGTTTTGTGCCAGGTATAGCCTCTGATTGCAGGAAAGATCAAGAGTTGTGACGTGCTGTCCAGGAAACAGATTCTGTCCTCGTACAGAAAAATTCGCATAAAATCACCAGATCATCTTTTTGGTCTGAAGTTTTTCCACAGCGTGCTCTATATAATTGTCTTTCAGGCGTCTGTTCTGAGTTTTTTGATTGGAGTTGTAGAAGTGCCCCGAAATAATCATTTACTACCTGCTGGTCTGTTTTTCACAGATTCTGTACTGTTTTGCCTTTCCTTCATTTTGCGAGCCTTGCACTTGCTTATTCTTTGCAAAAACTTTATGGCAATCTAGAGAAACAGTATACTTTCAAGAATATCTTTATTTCCAGCAAGGAACAATTATACTATTGTGGGTACTAACCTCGCTAATCAGATTATGATGAGTTTTGTATGAAGGGAGTTTTCAAGTGTGCGAGGGAAGATGATGAAAAGATTCAGGAGTGTCAAGCGCTCAAGCTTGGGTATGCCCCCGTGCACCCCCAAGAAATATTCAAGAAGACTCAAGCGTCTAAGCTTGGGGATACCCCCGTGCATCCCCTTCTCCATCGACATTATCAGTTCGTCCTTCGTTTCACTATATTTTTATCACTTCATGTGTTATGTGCTATGCTTGGAGCGTCTTGCTTTTAGTTTTCCTTTTAGTTTTCTTTAGCTTTAATAATGAGTCGGAACTCAGCTTTCTTTATGTGGGAGAGAAACACGCTCCACTTCTACCTAGAACATAACATGGAAATTTTCATGCCCATCTTTGCTGTGTGTGTTCTTTGTCTTTCAATAGCTACTTTCGTGCTCAGCTCTTAGTTTTCATGCTTATCCTTTTAAAGAGCTTTTGTTTAGTTGGTTGCTTGAACTCTCTTTATTATCATGATTATCTTATTAAGAGAAGTTTGCTTCTGTTGCAATGATTGATATGTCTATGATAAAGATGCTACGTGCATGATGTTGCTTGGTAATTCATGTTTGCTTATGGTTAGTTTCAAATAGCTGGAGGGTTTCCAATGTGTTATTGGAGTACCAACATGATTTGTTTGAATATGATGTGGTATGGTTAGTGATATCTTCCTTCGAGAATTTATTTTGATTGACTTGGTGTATGCTCACGCATATTCAAGACTGTAAAGAAAGTCTGTCAAGCCTTGATGATCTTTTATTTCTGAGTAGCGATATAACTTCCATGCCTGATTCAATGTTGCTTTGTCGCTCTGCATGATTATGGCCGTCATTGCTCTCTTAGTTGGTCGCTCCCAGTCTTTTGCTAACCTTCGCCTGTACTAAGCGGACTGACTGCTTGTGCATCCAAATCCTTTAAACCAGTTATGCCATATAAGTCCACCATACCTTCCTATACATGGTATTTACCTGCCATTCCTAACAAAGACTTTCTTGTGCCATCTCGAAATTATTCAAATAAATGCATTCCTATTTTGTGCCTCTGTTTTAAGTTTATGAGGAAGTAGTGGTTAATTCATGATCTTTTTAAGTTGGACAAGCTTCACCCCGGGATTGCATGTATAATATGCAACCCATAATATGAGAAGGAATTGGCATTGAGTGCACCCGGCTCATTAAAAATTAATATAACAAACGAATCTTCCTTCACGCTTTGTTCATGAGAAATCAGAAAACTCTGGCAGTGATAAACAAAGGAGATTAAGAGGATGTTATGATCCTCATTCGGGAGCCATTCCTCGAAACTTGTCCAGCTCAAGAAGTAATTGGGTTAGCTGCTAGCATTCGTTGACAGAACATGCATATCTAAAAAAATTATTACCTCTGTTTTTAAAACCAGGAGCTCTGGCACATGCTTTGTTTTTGTTTCCGACTACGGGTTTTCAACTTTGCCAACAAAAGCCACGGTTCGAGAGTCTCCACCTTCTTTTAAAAAGCACCGACTATGGAGAGCATGATTGTCATTCTGAGTGTAATGGGCATTGTCCCAAAGTAGCATTGTCTTTTGCATGATTGTGATATCGTTTATTTTGAAATCATTGTATCTAGTCGTCACTTAAACCTTGGAGGTGCCCCTGCATTTATGTTTTGCTTCACTAAAGGGGGCAAGCGAGATATCACTTTATCATATTTACATACCATGCTCATTACAAATCTATTTGATGCTTCAGTTTCATGTTGAAAAACTTTTAGTTCTTTGAGATTTTCTCAAGGTGACTTAATTACTATAGAATCATTGTCTCTGTAAGCTCTTGTCATGTGACTATGAAAAAGTCCTATATGGTTAATAGCATGTCACCACAGAAATTATTCTTGTTATCATTTACCTACTCGAGGGCGAGCAGGAATTAATCTTGGGGATGTTGATACGTCTAAAACGTATCTATAATTTCTGCTTGCTCCATGCCTCTTTTGGGTGATATTGCTATGATATTTATACACTTCCATACAATTTTGATCATATTTGGACTAACCTATTAACTCAGTGCACCCCAGTGCCAGTTTCTGTTTTTTGCTGTTTTTGTATTTCAGGTTTTTCCATTACGAAAACTGCCAGAAAAATTCCGGAAAAAATATATAAAAAATCAGCGTTCCGGAACCTTCCAGGACCCCGAAGGAGAGCCGGAGGGGGGCCACCAGGGCTCCAGGCGCCCTGGTGGCGCGGCCCCCCTCCTGGCCGCGCCGGGGGGGCGCCTGGGCCCCCCAGGTGCCCTCTGACGTCACCCTTTGGCCTATATTTAACACACGTCCCGAAACCCTCGAGACGGGAACCCTTTTTCGCGATCTCATCTCTGTTCTGCCGCTGCCACGCTTCCAAGATCGGGAGCGCCAGGAGAACTCTTCCCGGCACCCTGCCGGAGGGGAGGATCACCACCGGGAGCTTCTCCACCACCATGGACGCCTCCCGGACGATGCGTGAGTAGTCTCCCTTGGACCATGGGTCCATGACCAGTAGCTATGTGATGTTCTCCTCCCCTTCTTGTGCTTCACTAATTAGACCTCGTGAGCTGCCCTACATGATCGAGGCACATATGTAATCCTTATGCTGTTGCTATGATGAGTTTGCTGGGATCCGATGGATTTTGAGATTATGTTCAGATTGTGTTTGAGTAATATATTTGATTTACCTCTTTTATATTTATGTTCGTAAGTAATTCTTGCATGTTCTCCGTTGCTGTTTATTGCTTTGGCCGAGTAATAGGTAGTAACTCCAAGAGGGAACGTTATGCTCGATTGTGGGTTCATGCCCCTCGATGACTAGCTTGAGTGACAGAAACATGAGTCTAGGGGATGTGCTGTTGCCACAAGGGGAAAAACAACGGTGCTTGTGCCCGCGGGTGCAAGGATTGTTTACTTTACGCAAAGTTATTTTAATGCAATTGTCTGTTGCTTTGAGTTTACACTTTGAGTGGGGCTCGCAACTTAATACCAGCGAGATGTTCTGGATAGATATCTCAAGGTGGATGATTAGTAGTAGATGCAGATGGATTTCGGTCTACTTACCTTGGCGTACTGCCCATGCTTTGAACCTCTACCTTTCTTGCAATATAGTTAGCATTGGTTTGCGCACATAATTCTGTCAATTGCCCAGCTGTAATTTGTTTACCTCGCATAGCTATTTTATCGTCTTTTGGGAGAGAGACATCACTAGTGAACATCATGGTGCCCCGGTCCATATTCCTATCATTGATCACATCGCTAATTACTTTCCGCTTTTATTTACTTTCCGCAGCAATATCCATCACTATTATCACTTGCGTTTAATCCTTTGTAAACGACAAGGCCGGAGGTATTGACAACCTCTCTGTACTCGTTGGGAACAAAGTTATTTGTATCTGTGTGCAGGTCCACGTTGATTGCTAATCCACGGTGCCGTTAGCGATTGACACCTTCTCGTTGAAACTGGGAGTCTCTGGGGATTCGATCCTTGGTATCTTTGCCAAGGGAAAACTACCACTACGCTGCATCTCAAACCTTACACTTGGGGTAACCAACGAGGGGCGAGAAGCCATCAATAGATACTGGAGATAATGTGCATGATTGTGCTGACTACAACTTGTTTTCTTCTTATCAGGCTTGCAGCGGTTCCACCATCATGATGGGGAAAGAAACAAGGGCAACCATTCGTGGAACCGGTAGAGTTGACCTGAGGCTTACCTCGGGGAAGACTTTGTCGCTGAAGAACGTCCGGCATGTCCCAGGAATAAATAGGAACCTGCTTTCTGGTTCGCTGCTGTGCCGTGATGGCTACAAGCTGGTGTTTGAGTCGAATAAGTTTGTTATTTCGAAATTTGGTTTGTTTATTGGAAAAGGCTATAAGAGCGGAGGCTTGTTCCGCCTTTCTATTCTAGACGACTGTAATGTCGTAAACAATTTATCTTGTTCTTCATATTCTGGAATAAATGTTGGAGATGTTGCTTTTTGGCACTCTCGTTTATGTCATATAAATTTTGATCGCATTGTTCGGTTATGGAAGCTTAATTTAATTCCGAATGTCTCCATAGTCCGTGGATCGAAGTGTCAGGCTTGTGTGCAAGCAAAGCAACCCCGAAAACCGTTTAAACCTATTGGGGAGAAAAGCCTTCCACCTCTAGATTTAATCCATTCAGATTTGTGTGAGATGAATGGAGTTTTGACTAAGGCAAGGAAAAGATAGATGATGACATTGATAGATGATGCGACTAAGCACTGTCATATTTATCTAGTAAAAATGAAAGATGAGGCGTTGAACTGCTTTAAGATCTACAAAGCTGAGGTAGAAAACCAATTAGAGAAGAAGATCAAACGCTTAAGGTCCGATAGAGGGGGAGAGTATGTCTCACATGAGTTTGTTGAATTTTGTGCGGAACATGGAATTATCCATGAGGTAACCCCTCCCTACTCGCGCCAATCAAATGGAGTGGCTGAACGCAAAAACCGAACACTTACAGACTTGGTAAATGCCATGTTGGACAGTGCCGGTTTAGCTAAGTCATGGTGGGGAGAGGCTGCGTTGGCTGCATGTTATGTTCTCAACAGAGCTCCTTCATCAAAAGGAGATACAACTCCACATGAAGGATGGAAAGGACACAAACCAACTCTGCGTTTCTTACGTGCTTGGGGTTGTTTAGCCAAGGTTAATGTACCTGTATGCAAGAAACGAAAATTGGGACCTAAGACTGTTGATTGTATCTTTCTAGGTTACGCACATAATAGCAACACTTATAGATTCTTGGTAGTCAAGTCCGAGTTTTCTGATGTGCACACTAACACAGTGATAGAATCTCGAGACGCTACCTTCATTGAGAACATCTTTCCAGCGAAGGAAAATAGAGCATCCACTAGTCAACCAACTTTACAAAGAGAATTAGAACCCGAGCCTGAACCGGATAGTACTCCTTTCGTAACTCTGCATAATCCAACAGAGGAGGATGATAGCGAAGTAGCTCCCAGAAGGAGCAAGAGACAATGGACTAAAAGGTCCTTTGGAGATGACTTTGCTGTGTACCTCGTGGATGATGTTCCCAGGACTCTCTCTGAAGCATATGCATCCCTAGATGCTGATGATTGGAAGGAGGCAGTCCAAAGTGAAGTGGATTCCATTCTCACTAATGGAACATGGGAAATCTGTCCACGACCGATGGGTTGTAAACCTATTGGTTGCAAATGGATATTTAAAAGAAAGTTAAGACCTGATGGTACCATTGAAAAGTATAAGGCTAGACTAGTGGCCAAGGATTTTACCCAAAAGGAAGGTGAGGATTTCTTTGATACATACTCGCTTGTTGCTAGGATGACTACAATTCGGGTGCTGATTGCTCTAGCAGCATCTTATAAATTCCTAATCCATCAAATGGATGTGAAGACGTCTTTCCTAAATGGAGAGCTTGATGAGGAAATTTATATGCAGCAACCTGATGGTTTTGTAGCAACCGGGCAAGAGAACATGGTGTGTAGATTGAAGAAATCACTCTATGGCCTCAAGCAGGCGCCGAAGCAGTGGCATGAAAATTTTGACAAAACTCTCACTTCGGCAGGCTTTGTGGTGAATGAAGGAGACAAATGTGTGTACCATAAATATGGTGGGGGTAAGGGTGTGATCTCATGCTTATACGTTGATGACATATTAATTTTTGGGACCGATATGGATGTTATAAATGATGTTAAATCCTTTCTGTCTCAGAACTTTGATATGAAAGATTTGGGAGAGGCGGATGTTATTTTAAACATAAAGTTGCAAATGAATGAGAATGGGATTACATTAAATCAGTCTCATTATGTGGAGAAAGTCCTGAGTCGGTTTGGTTTTGAGGACTCTAGAACATCTCCAACTCCCTATGACCCAAGTCTAAATCTTCGTAAGAACAGAGGACAAGGGGTCGAGCTACTAAAATACTCCCAAATAGTTGGTTCTCTCATGTACCTTGCTGCTGCAACTAGACCTGACATTTCATTTGCGGTTAGCAAATTGAGCCGGTTTAATTCAAATCCGGGAAATGATCACTGGACTGCGCTAGAACGAGTAATGAGGTATTTGAGAGGAACCACAACGTATGAGCTGCACTATACAGGGTACCCTGATGTACCAGAAGGGTATAGTGATGCTAACTGGATCTCAGATGCAGATGAGATCAAAGCGACTAGTGGATATATATTTACTTTTGGCGGTGCCGCAATCTCTTGGAGGTCTCGCAAGCAGACTATCTTGACGAGGTCTACAATGGAGGCTGAACTTGTAGCACTTGACTCCGTCACTGTTGAGGCAGAGTGGCTGCGTGAACTCTTGAGTGATTTGCCAATGGTTGAAAAACCAATTACGCCAATCCTTCTGAACTCTGATAACCAAACCGTGATCACTAAGGTTAAAAGTTCGAAGGACAATCTAAAGTCATCAAGACATGTGAAACGGCGCATCAAATCCGTCAGGAATTTTAGACGTAAAGGAGTGATCGCCGTTGATTATATTAACACTACCAAAAACCTGGCGGATCCCTTTACAAAGGGGCTATCACGTTCAGTGATAGATGGAGCATCAAGGGAAATGGGCTTGTGACCCACCTGAGTTGCACAACTACAGAAACCCGGCCTATGTGATCGGAGATCCCGTGAATTAGGAAAAGGGAAAAACAAGTTGTTGGAGCAACAGGAGAGAGTACATATGTATCTTCCATTTCGCGCTGAGATGAGTACTCTAAGTACTGCATGGGAGGCTGACTTCTGTCTTAATATGTTCTAATGCCGAAACACTTCAGAAAGATACCGTCCTGCAGGGTATTCTTGAAAGAACACACCTATGTGAGCTTAGCTGTGAGGTCGCAGTACGTGTGATTTGGGTGATCTCTAATGAGCTCACTAAAGGACTAGGGAGCACGACCGTAACGCTCCAAACCTTAGGCGTGGATCAAGGCGGCCTAGTATCAGTGATGCCTTCAGGTGAATCTCTTATACACAAGACTGGCAATTCAAGGCAGTGTCCATTCCCTAGTTGTAAGAGGAGTGGATCATGGAGTGCTAGGTATAGTTCAACCCTAGACGGGTCTATACTTTTAAAACGGGTATATAAAAGACAGATGAGAACAAACTGTAGACCTTGACTTCTTGGTGGGGATTGTTGGAATTAATGGGCTTTATACAGAGATTGGGCCCAAATTAATTTCAGATTTGGAGAGAAGTCAAGGGGGTGGACAGCCATGTGGGAGTTTAGTTGTTGGGGAACGTAGTAATTTCAAAAAAATTCCTACGCACACGCAAGATCATGGTGATGCATAGCAACGAGAGGGGAGAGTGTTGTCTACGTACCCTCATAGACCGAAGCGGAAGCGTTGACACAACGTAGAGGAAGTAGTCGTACGTCCTACTCACGATCCGACCGATCCCAGCGCTGTTACTCCGGCGCCTCCGAGTTCTTGACACACGTACAGCACGATGACGTTCTCCGGGCTCCGATCCAGCAAAGCTCTCGGGGAAGAGTTTCGTTAGCACGACGACGTGGTGACGATCTTGATGTGTTACCGACGCAGGGCTTCGCCTAAGCACTGCGACAATATGACCGAGGTGGAATATGCTGGAGGGGGGCACCGCAAACGGCTAAGGAACGATCTCAATGATCAACTTGTGTCCTGGGGTGCCCCCTGCCCCCGTATATAAAGGAGCAAGGGGGAGGGCCGGCCGGCCTAGAGGCGCGCCAAGGGAGGGGGAGTCCTCCTCCTAGTGGGAGTAGGACTCCCCTTTCCTAGTCCAACTAGGAGGCGGAAGGGGGAAGGAAAGAGAGGGAGAGGGAGAGGGAAAGGGGGGCCGCGCCCCCCCTCCTTGTCCAATTCGGACTGCCCATGGGGGGGCGCGCGCCACCTCCTGGCGCGGCCCTCTCTCTCCCCTCGCGGCCCAATAAGGCCCAAACTTCCCCGGGGGGTTCCGGTAACCCCTCCGGCACTCCGGTATTATTCGAAACCACTCGGAACCTTTCCGATGTCCGAACATAGCCATCCAATATATCAATCTTTATGTCTCGACCATTACGAGACTCCTCGTCATGTCCATGATCACATCCGGGACTCCAAACTCCTTCGGTACATCAAAATGCATAAACTCATAATAACTGTCATCGTAACCTTAAGCGTGCGGACCCTACGGTTCGAGAACAATGTAGACATGACCGAGACAAGTCTCCAGTCAATAACCAATAGCGGGACCTGGATGCCCATATTGGTTCCTACATATTCTACGAAGATCTTTATCGGTCAGACCGCATAACAACATACGTTGTTCCCTTTGTCATCGGTATGTTACTTGCCCGAGATTCGATCGTCGGTATCCAATACCTAGTTCAATCTCGTTACCGGCAAGTCTCTTTACTCGTTCTGTAATACATCATCCCGCAACTAACTCATTAGTTGCAATGCTTGCAAGGCTTATGTGACATGCATTACCGAGAAGGCCCTGAGATACCTCTCCGATATTCAGAGTGACAAATCCTAATCTTGAAATACGCCAACCCAACAAATACTTTCGGAGACACCTGTAGAGCACCTTTATAATCACCCAGTTACGTTGTGACGTTTGGTAGCACACAAAGTGTTCCTACGGTAAACGGGAGTTGCATAATCTCATAGTCAAAGGAACATGTATAAGTCATGAACAAAAGCAATAGCAACATACTAAACGATCGGGTGCTAAGCTATTGGAATGGGTCATGTCAATCACATCATTCAACTAATTATGTGACCTTGTTAATCAAATTACAACTCCTTTGTCTATGGTTAGGAAACTTAACCATCTTTGATTAACAAGCTAGTCAAGTAGAGGCATACTAGTGACACTCTGTTTGTCTATATATCCACACATGTATTATGTTTCCGGTTAATACAATTCTAGCATGAATAATAAACATTTATCATGATATGTAAGGAAATAAATAATAACTTTATTATTGCCTCTAGGGCATATTTCCTTCAGTCTCCCACTTGCACTAGAGTCAATAATCTAGATTACACAGTAATGATTCTAACACCCATGGAGTCTTGGTGTTGATCATGTTTTGCTCGTGGAAGAGGCTTAGTCAACGGGTCTGCTACATTCAGATCCATATGTATCTTGCAAATCTCTATGTCTCCCACCTGGACCAAGTCCCGGATGGAATTGAAGCGTCTGTTGATGTGCTTTGTTCTCTTGTGAAATCTGGATTCCTTCGCCAAGGCTATTGCTCCAGTATTGTCACAAAAGATTTTCATTGGACCCGATGCACTAGGTATGACACCTAGATCGGATATGAACTCCTTCATCCAGACTCCTTCATTAGCTGCTTCCGAAGCAGCTATGTACTCCGCTTCATATGTAGATCCCGCCACGACGCTTTGTTTAGAACTGCACCAACTGACAGCTCCACCGTTTAATGTAAATACGTATCCGGTTTGCGATTTCGAATCGTCCGGATCAGTGTCAAAGCTTGCATCAACGTAACCCTTTACGATGAGTTCTTTGTCACCTCCATACACGAGAAACATTTCCTTAGTCCTTTTCAGGTACTTCAGGATATTCTTGACCGCTGTCCAGTGATCCACTCCTGGATTACTTTGGTACCTCCCTGCTAAACTTATAGCAAGGCACACATCGGGTCTGGTACACAGCATTGCATACATGATAGAACCTATGGCTGAAGCATAGGGAACATCTTTCATCTTCTCTCTATCTTCTGCAGTGGTCGGGCATTGAGTCTGACTCAACTTCACACCTTGCAATACAGGCAAGAACCCCTTCTTTGTTTGATCCATTTTGAACTTCTTCAAAATCTTGTCAAGGTATGTGCTTTGTGAAAGTCCAATTAAGCGTCTTGATCTATCTCTATAGATCTTAATGCCTAATATGTAAGCAGCTTCACCGAGGTTTTTCATTGAAAAACTCTTATTCAAATATCCCTTTATGCTATCCAGAAATTCTATATCATTTCCAATCAGTAATATGTCATCCACATAAAATATCAGAAATGCTACAGAGCTCCCACTCACTTTCTTGTAAATACAGGCTTCTCCAAAAGTCTGTACAAACCCAAATGCTTTGATCACACTATCAAAACGTTTATTCCAACTCCGAGATGCTTGCACCAGTCCATAAATGGATCGCTGGAGCTTGCATACTTTGTTAGCTCCCTTTGGATCGATAAAACCTTCTGGTTGCATCATATACAACTCTTCTTCCCGAAACCCATTCAGGAATGCAGTCTTTACATCCATTTGCCAAATTTCATAATCATAAAATGCGGCAATTGCTAACATGATTCGGACAGACTTAAGCATCGCTACGGGTGAGAAGGTCTCATCGTAGTCAATCCCTTGAACTTGTCGAAACCCCTTGGCGACAAGTCGAGCTTTGTAGACAGTAACGTTACCGTCGGCGTCAGTCTTATTCTTAAAGATCCACTTGTTCTCTATTGCTTGCCGACCCTCGGGCAAGTCAACCAAAGTCCACACTTTGTTTTCATACATGGATCCCATCTCAGATTTCATGGCTTCCAGCCATTTTGCGGAATCTGGGCTCACCATCGCTTCTTCATAGTTAGTAGGTTCGTCATGATCTAGTAGCATGATTTCCAGAATAGGATTGCCGTACCACTCTGGTGCGGATCTTACTCTGGTTGATCTACGAGGTTCTGTAGTAACTTGATCTGAAGTTTCATGATCAATATCATTATCTTCCTCACTAATTGGTGTAGGTGCTACAGAAACAGATTTCTGTGATGTAGTACTTTCCAATAAGGGAGCAGGTACAGTTACCTCATCAAGTTCTACTTTCCTCCCACTCACTTCTTTCGAGAGAAACTCCTTTTCTAGAAAGACTCTGAATTTAGCAACAAAAGTCTTGCCTTCGGATCTGTGATAGAAGGTGTATCCAACAGTTTCTTTTGGATATCCTATGAAGACACATTTTTCCTATTTGGGTTCGAGCTTATCAGGTTGAAGCTTTTTCACACAAGCATCACAGCCCCAAACTTTAAGAAACGACAACTTTGGTTTCTTGCTAAACCATAGTTCATAAGGCGTCGTCTCAACGGATTTTGACGGTGTCCTACTTAACGTGAATGCGGCCGTCTCTAGAGCATAACCCCAAAACGATAGCGGTAAATCTGTAAGAGACATCATAGGTCGCACCATATCTAGTAAACTGCGATTACGACGTTCGGACACACCATTGCGCTGTGGTGTTCCGGATGGCGTGAGTTGCGAAACTATTCCGCATTGTTTCAAATGTAGACCAAACTCATAACTCAAATATTCTCCTCCACGATCAGATCGTAGAAACTTTATTTTCTTGTTACGATGATTTTCAACTTCACTCTGAAATTCTTTGAACTTATCAAATGTTTCAGACTTGTGTTTCATTAAGTAGATATACCCATATCTACTTAAATCATCTGTGAAGGTGAGAAAATAACGATATCCGCCATGAGCCTCAATATTCATCGGACCACATACATCTGTATGTATGATTTCCAACAAATCTGTTGCTCTCTCCATAGTACCGGAGAACGGTGTTTTGGTCATCTTGCCCATGAGGCACGATTCGCAAGTGCCAAGTGATTCATAATCAAGTGGCTCCAAAAGTCCATCAGTATGGAGTTTCTTCATGCGCTTTATTCCGATATGACCTAAACGGCAGTGCCACAAATAAGTTGCACTATCATTATCAACTCTGCATCTTTTGGCTTCAACACTATGAATATGTGTATCACTACTATCGAGATTCATCAAAAATAGACCACTCTTCAAGGGTGCATGACCATAAAAGATATTACTCATATAAATAGAACAACCATTATTCTCTGTTTTAAATGAATAACCGTCTCGCATTAAACAAGATCCAGATATAATGTTCATGCTCAACGCTGGCACCAAATAACAATTATTTAGGTCTAGTACTAATCCCGAAGGTAGATGTAGAGGTAGCGTGCCGACCGCGATCACATCGACTTTGGAACCATTTCCCACGCGCATCGTCACCTCGTCCTTAACCAATCTTCGCTTAATCCGTAGTCCCTGTTTCGAGTTGCAAATATTAGCAACAGAACCAGTATCAAATACCCAGGTGCTACTGCGAGCATTAGTAAGGTACACATCAATAACATGTATATCATATATACCCTTGTTCACCTTGCCATCCTTCTTATCCGCCAAATACTTGGGGCAGTTCCGCTTCTAGTGACCAGTCTGCTTGCAGTAGAAGCACTCAGTTTCAGGCTTAGGTCCAGACTTGGGTTTCTTCTCTTGAGCAGCAACTTGTTTGCTGTTCTTCTTGAAGTTCCCCTTCTTCTTCCCTTTGCCCTTCTTCTTGAAACTAGTGGTCTTATTGACCATCAACACTTGATGCTCCTTCTTGATTTCTACCTCCGCAGGCTTTAGCATTGCGAAGAGCTCGGGCATAGTCTTATCTATCCCTTGCATATTATAGTTCATCACGAAGCCTTTGTAGCTTGGTGGCAATGATTGAAGAATTCTGTCAATGACACAATCATCCGGAAGATTAACTCCCAGTTGACTCAAGTGATTGTAATACCTAGACATTCTGAGTATGTGCTCACTGACAGACCCATTCTCTTCCATCTTGCAGCTATAGAACTTATTGGAGACCTCATATCTCTCAATCCGGGCATTCTGTTGGAATATCAACTTCAACTCCTGGAAGATCTCATATGCTCCATGGTTCTCAAACCGTCGTTGAAGTCCCGGTTCTAAGCCGTAAAGCATGGCACACTGAACTATCGAGTAGTCATCAGCTTTGCTCTGCCAGACGTTCACAACATCTGGCGTTGCTCCAGCAGCAGGCCTGGCACCTAGCGGTGCATCCAGGACGTAATTCTTCTGTGCAGCAATGAGGATAATCCTCAAGTTACGGACCCAGTCCGTGTAATTGCTACCATCATCTTTCAACTTTGCTTTCTCAAGGAACGCATTAAAATTCAACAGAACAACAGCACGAGCCATCTATCTACAATTAACATAAACAAGCAAGATACTATCAGGGACTAAGTTCATGATAAATTTAAGTTCAATTAATCATATTACTTAAGAACTCCCACTTAGATAGACATCTCTCTAATCCTCTAAGTGATCACGTGATCCAAATCAACTAAACCATGTCCGATCATCACGTGAGATGGAGTAGTTTCAATGGTGAACATCACTATGTTGATCAAATCTACTATATGATTCACGCTCGACCTTTCGGTCTCCGTGTTCCGAGGCCATATCTGTTATATGCCAGGGTCGTCAAGTTAAACCTGAGCATTCCGCGTGTGTAACTGTTTTGCACCCGTTGTATTTGAACGTAGAGCCTATCACACCCGATCATCACGTGGTGTCTCAGCACGAAGAACTTTCGCAATGGTGCATACTCAGGGAGAACACTATTACTATGATAATTTAGTGAGAGATCATCTTATAATGCTACCGTCAATCAAAGCAAGATAAGATGCATAAAAGATAAACATCACATGCAATCAATATAAGTGATATGATATGGCCATCATCATCTTGTGCTTGTGATCTCCATCTCCGCAGCACCGTCATGATCACCATCGTCACCGGCGCGACACCTTGATCCCCATCGTAGCATCGTTGTCGTCTCGCCAATCTTATGCTACTACGACTATCGCTACCGCTTAGTGATAAAGTAAAGCATTACAGGGCGATTGCATTGCATACAATAAAGCGACAACCATACGGCTCCTGCCGGTTGCCGATAACTCGGTTACAAAACATGATCATCTCATACAATAAAATATAGCATCATGTCTTGACCATATCACATCACAACATGCCCTGCAAAAACAAGTTAGACGTCCTCTACTTTGTTTGTTGCAAATTTTACGTGGCTGCTACGGGCTGAAGCAAGAACCAATCTCACCTACGCATCAAAACCACAACGATACTTCGTCAAATAGACTCCGTTTTAACCTTCTCAAGGACCGGGCGTAGCCATACTCGGTTCAACTAAAGTTGGAGAAACTGACACCCGCCAGCCACCTGTGTGCAAAGCACGGCGGTAGAACCAGTCTCGCGTAAGCGTACGCGTAATGTCGGTCCGGGCCGCTTCATCCAACAATACCGCCGAACCAAAGTATGACATGCTGGTAGGCAGTATGACTTGTATCGTCCACAACTCACTTGTGTTCTACTCGTGCAAAACATCAAACCATAAAAACCTAGGCTCGGATGCCACTGTTGGGGAACGTAGTAATTTCAAAAAAATTCCTACGCACACGCAAGATCATGGTGATGCATAGCAACGAGAGGGGAGAGTGTTGTCTACGTACCCTCGTAGACCGAAGCGGAAGCGTTGACACAACATAGAGGAAGTAGTCATACGTCCTCCTCACGATCCGACCGATCCAAGCGTCGTTACTCCGGTGCCTCCGAGTTCTTGACACACGTACAGCACGATGACGTTCTCCGGGCTCCGATCCAGCAAAGCTCTCGGGGAAGAGTTTCGTCAGCACGACGGCGTGGTGACGATCTTGATGTGTTACCGACGCAGGGCTTCGCCTAAGCACTACGACAATATGACCGAGGTGGAATATGGTGGAGGGGGCACCGCACACGGCTAAGGAACGATCTCAAGGATCAACTTGTGTCCTGGGGTGCCCCCCTGCCCCCGTATATAAAGGAGCAAGGGGGGAGGGCCAGCCGGCCTAGAGGCGCGCCAAGGGAGGGGGAGTCCTCCTCCTAGTGGGAGTAGGACTCCCCTTTCCTAGTCCAACTAGGAGGGGGAAGGGGGAAGGAAAGAGAGGGCGAGGGAGAGGGAAAGGGGGGCCGCCCCCCCCCCCTCCTTGTCCAATTCGGACTGCCCATGGGGGGGGCGCGTGCCACCTCTTAAGGCCCATACTTCCCCGGGGGGTTCCGGTAACCCCTCCGGCACTCCGGTATTATCCGAAACCACTCGGAACCATTCCGATGTCCGAACATAGCCATCCAATATATCAATCTTTATGTCTCGACCATTCCGAGACTCCTCGTCATGTCCATGATCACATCCGGGACTCCGAACTCCTTCGGTACATCAAAATGCATAAACTCATAATAACTGTCATCGTAACCTTAAGCGTGCGGACCCTACGGTTCGAGAACAATGTAGACATGACCGAGACACGTCTCCGGTCAATAACCAATTGCGGGACCTGGATGCCCATATTGGTTCCTACATATTCTACGAAGATCTTTATCGGTCAGACCGCATAACAACATACGTTGTTCCCTTTGTCATCGGTATGTTACTTGCCCGAGATTCGATCGTCGGTATCCAATACCTAGTTCAATCTCGTTACCGGCAAGTCTCTTTACTCGTTATGTAATACATCATCCCGCAACTAACTCATTAGTTGCAATGCTTGCAAGGCTTATGTGACGTGCATTACCGAGAAGGCCCTGAGATACCTCTCCGACATTTGGAGTGACAAATCCTAATCTTGAAATACGCCAACCCAACAAATACTTTCGGAGACACCTGTAGAGCACCTTTATAATCACCCAGTTACGTTGTGACGTTTGGTAGCACACAAAGTGTTCCTACGGTAAACGGGAGTTGCATAATCTCATAGTCAAAGGAACATGTATAAGTCATGAATAAAAGCAATAGCAACATACTAAACGATCGGGTGCTAAGCTATTGGAATGGGTCATGTCAATCAGATCATTCAACTAATGATGTGACCTTGTTAATCAAATGACAACTCCTTTGTCTATGGTTAGGAAACTTAACCATCTTTGATTAACAAGCTAGTCAAGTAGAGGCATACTAGTGACACTCTGTTTGTCTATATATCCGCACATGTATTATATTTCCGCTTAATACAATTCTAGCATGAATAATAAACATTTATCATAATATGTAAGGAAATAAATAATAACTTTATTATTGCCTCTAGGGCATATTTCCTTCAGTAGTCCCACATCGCTAAGGGAGCAAGAGTTTTACCTGCTTATAAGGGGGCCTCTCATGGTTCTATTGATTGGGATGACTCAAGATGCAAGTGTACACCACACGCGAGCGCGCTCGCTCGCATTTCACATTTATTCGCGTTTAATTACGCGTGACTTGTGACTTTAGCGAGGCGTGCGCGACCGTGGCCTAATAAAATGCATTTTTTGTTACTTTTATCGCGCAGTTTTTACTCTTATCCACCCGCGTCTGTCTCACGCACGAACCGAGGATAGAATCACATGTTTGCGTGCGGTTAGAGGTTCGTTCGTGATGGAGATATCCTCGGGGGCGGATCCTAGGATATAGGCAGATCGTGCTGCGTGGAGTTTATGCATCCAAGTCTATAAGAAGGAGACGTCCTTCTCGCCAGAGACACTCGAGGAAAAACACAACCCTAACCCGTTCTCATCTGCGCCGCCGCTGTCGACCTTCGCCGATCCTCTCCCTACCGTGCAGCAGGGCGAGGAGAGCAGTAGTCTCCGGACTTTCCCCGGCATCGGCGACCTGCACGGGTAGCCGGGCGATAAAGTTTCTGGGCAGTGCCTCCGCACGACTGCTCAATCTTCTTCGACTATGTCCATCTGCACTGCGATCAGTTCATCATCAACTCTCCATCGACATCCTTGTCTTCACTGCGATCTCATCATCAATCCCGCTGTAAGATATCCTCTTGTGATCGGTTATATTTTATGTGATCTTGTTATGGGACTTCAGTCCATGTCGATTTCATTTACTCTGTTAGATTTCATCTACGTGATTGCATGTATAAATCTGTTATATCTGTCCTTGTCATCAGTCTCACATAAATTCGGAATTATATTAATTGTAATACCTGCCATATTTCCAACAATCCAGAAACTTTATTACCGTGCAATGGCTGGACCAAGCGATGTGATGAAACCTGAGAGGTTTGGGGGTGAGAACTTCAAAAGATGGCAGACCCGTGTGAAGTTCTGGCTTATGAGCATGAACTTGTGGTGGGTGATTTCACCCACCGTTGAGAGGCCACTCACGCAGGAACAACAACGTGATTTTGAGGTGTCTTCAGACACAGCCATGGGCTGCCTTCTCTCCCTCATGACCGATCAGCTTTGTGACATATATATGAACTTTGCTAGCCCTGCCCTTGTTTGGGAAGCGCTCGACAGGAAATATGGAGAGTCGGATGCCGGGCATGAACTATATGTTAATGAGCTGTATCACGATTTTAAGATGGCCGATAATAACTCGGTTGTGACACAAGCCCATGAGATCCAGCTCTTGGTGGGGAAACTCGCTGGTTTTGGAGTCGTTCTGCCTGACAAGTTTGTGGTGGGGGGCATTATTGCCAAGTTACCTCCATCTTGGAGGAGCTTTGCCACCACTCTCAAACACAAGAGGGAGGTGATGGCCGTGGAAAGTCTCATCGCCACTCTTGATGTTGAGGAAGAGGCCAGAGCGAAAGATGCGGAAAAAGTTCCTCCCCAGCCGATTCTGAATGCCAATGTTGTGCAAAGTGGGGCTGGCAGTTCCGATGCAAAGAATTACAAGAACAAAGGGAAGGCAAAACAAACCACCAGCTTTAAGAAGAAGAAGAAAGAAAAGGGTGACTTCAACTGCTTCGTCTGTGGTGAGCCTGGGCACATAGCCAGGAAGTGTCGCATGCGCAAAGGCAGGAAGGAAGGAGGCCAGCCATCTGCGAATGTTGTCGTTAGCGAGGCAGGTGGAGGATCTGGGTATGTCCCTAGTGTCCTTCTTGCATGTCAATCCACTGATTGGTGGATAGATACTGGAGCTAATGTGCATGTTTGTGCTGACTACAACTTGTTTTCTTCTTATCAGGCTTTCAGCGGTTCCACCATCGTGATGGGGAAAGAAACAAGGGCAACCGTTCATGGAACCGGTAGAGTTGACCTGAGGCTTACCTCGGGGAAGACTTTGTCGCTGAAGAACGTTCGGCATGTCCCAGGAATAAATAGGAACCTGCTTTCTGGTTCGCTGTTGTGCCGTGATGGCTACAAGCTGGTGTTTGAGTCGAATAAGTTTGTTGTTTCAAAATTTGGTTTGTTTATTGGAAAAGGCTATAACAGCGGAGGCTTGTTCCGCCTTTCTATTCTAGACGACTGTAATGTCGTAAGCAATTTTTCTTGTTCTTCATATTCTGGAATAAATGTTGGAGATGGTGATGTTTGGCACTCTTGTTTATGTCATATAAATTTTGATCGCATTGTTCGGTTATAGAAGCTTAATTTAATTCCGAATGTCTCCATAGTCCATGGATCTAAGTGTCCGGCTTGTGTGCAAGCAAAGCAACCCCGAAAACCGTTTAAACCTATTGGGGAGAAAAGCCTTCCACCTCTAGATTTAATCCATTCAGATTTGTGTGAGATGAATGGAGTTTTGACTAAGGCAGGGAAAAGATATATGATGACATTGATAGATGATGCGACTAAGTGGTGTCATATTTATCTAGTAAAAACGAAAGATGAGGCGTTGAACTGCTTTAAGATCTACAAAGCTGAGGTAGAACACCAATTAGAGAAGAAGATCAAACGCTTAAGGTCCGACAGAGGGGGAGAGTATGTCTCACATGAGTTTGCTGTATTTTGTGCGGAAGATGGAATTATTCATGAGGTAACCCCTCCCTACTCGCCCCAATCAAATGGAGTGGCTGAATGCAAAAACCGAACACTTACAGACTTGGTAAATGCCATGTTGGACAGTGCCGGTTTAGCTAAGTCATGGTGGGGAGAGGCTGCGTTGGCTGCATGTTATGTTCTCAACAGAGCTCTTTCATCAAAAGGAGATACAACTCCACATGAAGGATGGAAAGGACACAAACCAACTCTGTGTTTCTTACGTGCTTGGGGCTGTTTAGCCAAGGTTAATGTACCTGTATGCAAAAAATAAAAATTGGGACCTAAGACTATTGATTGTATCTTTCTAGGTTACGCACATAATAGCAACGCTTATAGATTCTTGGTAGTCAAGTCCGAGTTTTCTGATGTGCACACTAACACTGTGATAGAATCTCGAGACGCTACCTTCATTGAGAACATCTTTCCAATGAAGGAACATAGAGCATCCACTAGTCAACCAACTGTACAAAGAGAATTTGAACCTGAGCCTGAACCGGATAGTACTCCTTTTGTAACTCCGTATAATCCAACAGAGGAGGATGATAGCGAAGTAGCTCCCAGAAGGAGCAAGAGACAACAGACTAAAAGGTCCTTTGGAGATGACTTTGCTGTGTACCTCGTGGATGATGTTCCCAGAACTCTCTCTGAAGCATATGCATCCGTAGATGCTGATGATTGGAAGGAGGCAGTCCAAAGTGAAATGGATTCCATTCTCACTAATGGAACATGGGAAATCTGTCCACGACCGATGGGTTGTAAACCTATTGGTTGCAAATGGATATTTAAAAGAAAGTTAAGACTTGATGGTACCATTGAAAAGTATAAGGCTAGACTAGTGGCCAAGGGTTTTACCCAAAAGGAAGGTGAGGATTTCTTTGATACATACTCGCATGTTGCTAGGATGACTACAATTCGGGTGCTGATTGCTCTAGCAGCATCTTATAAATTCACAATCCATCAAATGGATGTGAAGACGGCTTTCCTAAATGGAGAGCTTGATGAGGAAATTTATATGCAGCAACCTGATGGTTTTGTAGCAACTGGGCAAGAGAACATGGTGTGTAGATTGAAGAAATCACTCTATGGCCTCAAGCAGGCGCCGAAGCAGTGGCATGAAAAATTTGACAAAACTCTCACTTCGGGAGGCTTTGTGGTGAATGAAGGAGACAAATGTGTGTACTATAAATATGGTGGGGGTAAGGGTGTAATCTTATGCTTATACGTTGATGACATATTAATTTTTGGGACCGATATGGATGTTATAAATGATGTTAAACCCTTTCGGTCTCAAAACTTTGAGATGAAAAATTTGGGAGAGGCGGATGTTATTTTAAACATAAAGCTGCAAATGAATGAGAATGGGATTACATTAAATCAGTCTCATTATGTGGAGAAAGTCCTGAGTCGGTTTGGTTTTGAGGACTCTAGAACATCTCCAACTCCCTATGACCCAAGTCTAAAGCTTCGTAAGAACAGAGGACAAGGGGTCGAGCAACTAAAATACTCCCAAATAGTTGGTTCTCTCATGTACCTTGCTGCTGCAACTAGACCTGACATTTCATTTGCGGTTAGCAAATTGAGCCGATTTAATTCAAATCCGGGAAATGATCACTGGATTGCGCTAGAACGAGTAATGAGGTATTTGAGAGGAACCACAACGTATGAGCTGCACTATACAGGGTACCCTGATGTACCAGAAGGGTATAGTGATGCTAACTGGATCTCAGATGCAGATGAGATCAAAGCCACTAGTGGATATATATTTACTTTTGGCGGTGCTGCAATCTCTTGGAGGTCTCGCAAGCAGACTATCTTGATGAGGTCTACTATGGAGGCTGAACTTGTACCACTTGACTCAGCCGCTGTTGAGGCAGAGTGGCTGCGTGAACTCTTGAGTGATTTGCCAATGGTTGAAAAACCAATTACGGCAATCCTTCTGAACTGTATTAACCAAACCGAGATCACTTAGGTTAAAAGTTCGAAGGACAATCTAAAGTCATCAAGACATGTGAAACGACGCATCAAACCCGTCAGGAATTTGAGACGTAACGGAGTGATCGCCGTTGATTATATTAACACTACCAAAAACCTGGCGGATCCCTTTACAAAGGGGCTATCACGTTTAGTGATTGATGGAGCATCAAGGGAAATGGGCTTGAGACCCACCTGAGTTGCACAACTACAGAAACCCGGCCTATGTGATCGGAGATCCCGTGAATTAGGAAAAGGGAAAAACAAGTTGTTGGAGCAACAGGAGAGAGTACATATGTATCTTCCATTTCCCGTTGAGATGAATACTCTAAGTACTGCATGGGAGGCTGACTTCTGTCTTAATATGTTCTAATGCCGAAACACTTCGGAAAGATACCGTCCTGCAGGGTATTCTTGAAAGAACACACCTATGTGAGCTTAGCTGTGAGGTCGCAGTACGTGAGATTTGGGTGATCTCTAATGATATCACTAAAGGACTAGGGAGCATGACCGTGATGCTCCAAACCTTAGGCGTGGATCAAGGCGGCCTAGTATCAGTGATGCCTTCGGGTGAATCTCTTGTACACAAGACTGGCAATTCAAGGCAGTGTCCATTGCCTAGTTGTAAGAGGAGTGGATCATGGAGTGCTAGGTATAGTTCAACCCGAGACGGGTCTATACTTTTAAAACGGGTATATAAAAGCCAGATGAGAACAAATTGTAGACCTTGACTTCTTGGTGGGGATTGTTGGAATTAATGGGCTTTATACAGAGATTGGGCCCACATTAATTTCAGATTTGGAGAGAAGTCAAGGGGGTGGACAGCCATGTGGGAGTTTAGTCCCACATCGCTAAGGGAGCAAGAGTTTTACCTGCTTATAAGGGGTCCTCTCATGGTTCTATTGATTGGGATGACTAAAGATGCAAGTGTACACCACACGCGAGCGCGCTCGCTCGCATTTCGCATTTATTCGCGTTTAATTACGCGTGACTTGTGACTTGTGACTTTGGCGAGGCGAGCGCGACCGTGGCCTAATAAAATGCATTTTTTGTTATTTTTATCGCGCAGTTTTTACTCTTATCCACCCGCGTCTGTCTCACGCACGAACCGAGGATAGAATCGCACGTTTGCGTGCGGCTAGAGGTTCGTTTGTGATGGAGATATCCCAGGGGGCGGATCCTAGGATATAGGCAGATCGTGCTGCGTGGAGTTTATCCATCCAAGTCTATAAGAAGGAGACGTCCTTCTCGCCAGAGACACTCGAGGAAAAACACAACCCTAACCCGTTCTCATCTGCGCCGCCGCCGTCGACCTTCGCCGATCCTCTCCCTGCCGTGCAGCAGGGCGAGGAGAGCAGTACTCTCCGGACTTTCCCCGGCATCGGCGACCTGCACGGGTAGCCGGGCGATAAAGTTTCTGGGCAGTGCATCCGCACGACTGCTCAATCTTCTTCGACTACGTCCGTCTGCACTGTGATCAGTTCATCATCAACTCTCCATCGACATCCCCGTCTTCACTGCGATCTCATCATCAATCCCGCTGTAAGATATCCTCTTGTGATCGGTTATATTTTATGTGATCTTGTTATGGGACTTCAGTCCATGTCGATTTCATTTACTCTGTTAGATTTCATCTACGTGATTGCATGTATAAATCTGTTAGATCTGTCCTTGTCATCAGTCTCACATAAATTCAGAATTATATTAATTGTAATACCTACCATATTTCCAACAATCCAGAAACTTTATTACTGTGCAATGGCTGGACCAAGCGGTGTGATGAAACCTGAGAGGTTTGGGGGTGAGAACTTCAAAAGATGGCAGACCCGTGTGAAGTTCTGGCTTATGAGCATGAACTTGTGGTGGGTGATTTCACCCAGCGTTGAGAGGCCACTCACGCAGGAACAACAGCGTGATTTTGAGGTGTCTTCAGACACGGCCATGGGCTGCCTTCTCTCCCTCTTGACCGATCAGCTTTGTGACATATATATGAACTTTGCTAGCCCTGCCCTTGTTTGGGAAGCGCTCGACAGAAAATATGGAGAGTCGGATGCCGGGCGTGAACTATATGTTAATGAGCTGTATCACGATTTTAAGATGGCCGATAATAACTCGGTTGTGACACAAGCCCATGAGATCCAGCTCTTGGTGGCGGAACTCGCTGGTTTTGGAGTTGTTCTGCCTGACAAGTTTGTGGTGGGGGGCATTATTGCCAAGTTACCTCCATCTTGGAGGAGCTTTGCCACCACTCTCAAACACAAGAGGGAGGTGATGGCCGTGGAAAGTCTCATCGCCACTCTTGATGTTGAGGAAAAGGCCAGAGCGAAAGATGCGGAAAAAGGTCCTCCCCAGCCGATTATGAATGCCAATGCCGTGCAAAGTGGGGCTGGCAGTTCCGATGCAAAGAATTACAAGAACAAAGGGAAGGCAAAACAAACCACCGGCTTTAAGACGAAGAAGAAAGAAAAGGGTGACTTCAACTGCTTCGTGTGTGCTAAGCCTTGGCACATAGCCAGGAAGTGCCGCATGTGCAAAGGCAGGAAGGAAGGAGGCCAGCCATCTGCGAATGTTGTCATTAGCGAGGTAGGTGGAGGATCTGGGTATGTCCCTAGTGTCCTTCTTGCATGTCAATCCACTGATTGGTGGATAGATACTGGAGCTAATGTGCATGTTTGTGCTGACTACACCTTGCTTTCTTCTTATCAGGCTTGCAACGGTTCCACCATCGTGATGGGGAACGAAACAATGGCAACCGTTCGTGGAACCGGTAGAATTGACCTGAGGCTTACCTAGGGGAAGACTTTGTCGCTGAAGAACGTCCGGCATGTCCCAGGAATAAATAGGAACCTGCTTTCTGGTTCGCTGCTGTGCCGTGATGGCTACAAGCTGGTGTTTGAGTCGAATAAGTTTGTTATTTCGAAATTTGGTTTGTTTATTGGAAAAGGCTATAACAGCGGAGGCTTGTTCCGCCTTTCTATTCTAGACGACTGTAATGTCGTAAACGATTTATCTTGTTCTTCATATTCTGGAATAAATGTTGGAGATGTTGCTGTTTGGCACTCTCGTTTATGTCATATAAATTTTGATCGCATTGTTCGGTTATGGAAGCTTAATTTAATTCCGAATGTCTCCATAGTCCGTGGATCTATGTGTCAGGCTTATGTGCAAGCAAAGCAACCCCGAAAACCGTTTAAACCTATTGGGGAGAAAAGCCTTTCACCTCTAGATTTAATCCATTCAGATTTGTGTGAGATGAATGGAGTTTTGACTAAGGCAGGGAAAAGATATATGATGACATTGATAGATGATGCGACTAAGTGGTGTCATATTTATCTAGTAAAAATGAAAGATGAGGCGTTGAACTGCTTTAAGATCTACAAAGCTGAGGTAGAAAACCAATTAGAGAAGAAGATCAAACGCTTAAGTAAGTTCCGACAGAGGGGGAGAGTATGTCTCACATGAGTTTGCTGAATTTTGTGCGGAACCTGGAATTATCCATGAGGTAACCCCTCCATACTCGCCCCAATCAAATGGAGTGGCTGAACGCAAAAACCGAACACATACAGACTTTGTAAATGCCATGTTGGACAGTGCCGGTTTAGCTAAGTCATGGTGGGGAGAGGCTGCGTTAGCTGCATGTTATGTTCTCAACAGAGTTCCTTCATCAAAAGGAGATACAACTCCACATGAAGGATGGAAAGGACACAAACCAACTCTGCATTTCTTATGTGCTTGGGGCTGTTTAGCCAAGGTTAATGTACCTGTATGCACGAAACAAAAATTGGGATCTAAGACTGTTGATTGTATCTTTCTAGGTTACGCACATAATAGCAACACTTATAGATTCTTGGTAGTCAAGTCCGAGTTTTCTGATGTGCACACTCACACTGTGATAGAATCTCGAGACGCTACCTTCATTGAGAACATCTTTGCAATGAAGGAAAATAGAGCATCCACTAGTCAACCAACTGTACAAAGAGAATTTGAACCCGAGCTTGAACCGGATAGTACTCCTTTTGTTACTCCGTATAATCCAACAGAGGAGGATGATAGCGAAGTAGCTCCCAGAAGGAGCAAGAGATAACGGACTAAAAGGTCCTTTGGAGATGACTTTGCTATGTACCTCGTGGATGATGTTCCCAGAACTCTCTCTGAAGCATATGCATCCATAGATGTTGATGATTGGAAGGAGGCAGTCCAAAGTGAAATGGATTCCATTCTCACTAATGGAACATGGGAAATCTGTCCACGACCGATGGGTTGTAAACCTATTGGTTGCAAATGGATATTTAAAAGAAAGTTAAGACCTGATGGTACCATTGAAAAGTATAAGGCTAGACTAGTGGCCAAGGGTTTTACCCAAAAGGAAGGTGAGGATTTCTTTGATACATACTCGCCTGTTGCTAGGATGACTACAATTCGGGTGCTGATTGCTCTAGCAGCATCTTATAAATTCCTAATCCATCAAATGGATGTGAACACGGCTTTCCTAAATGGAGAGCTTGATGAGGAAATTTATATGCAGCAACCTGATGGTTTTGTAGCAACCGGGCAAGAGAACATGGTGTGTAGATTGAAGAAATCACTCTATGGCCTCAAGCAGGCGCCGAAGCAGTGGCATGAAAAATTTGACAAAACTCTCACTTCGGCAGGCTTTGTGGTGAATGAAGGAGACAAGTGTGTGTACTATAAATATGGTGGGGGTAAGGGTGTAATCTTATGCTTATACGTTGATGACATATTAATTTTTGGGACCGATATGGATGTTATAAATGATGTTAAATCCTTTCTGTCCCAAAATTTTGATATGTAAGATTTGGGAGAGGCAGATGTTATTTTAAACATAAAGCTGCAAATGAATGAGAATGGGATTACATTAAATCAGTCTCATTATGTGGAGAAAGTCCTAAGTCGGTTTGGTTTTGAGGACTCTAGAACATCTCCAACTCCCTATGACCCAAGTCTAAAGCTTCGTAAGAACAGAGGACAAGGGGTCGAGCAACTAAAATACTCCCAAATAGTTGGTTCTCTCATGTACCTTTCTGCTGCAACTAGACCTGACATTTCATTTGCGGTTAGCAAATTGAGCCGGTTTAATTCAAATCCGGGAAATGATCACTGGATTGCGCTAGAACGAGTAATGAGGTATTTGAGAGGAACCACAACGTATGAGCTGCACTATATAGGGTACCCTGATGTACCAGAAGGGTATAGTGATGCTAACTGGATCTCAGATGCAGATGAGATCAAAGCCACTAGTGGATATATATTTACTTTTGGCGGTGCTGCAATCTCTTGGAGGTCTCGCAAGCAGACTATCTTGATGAGGTCTACTATGGAGGCTGAACTTGTAGCACTTGACTCACCCACTATTGAGGCAGAGTGGTTGCGTGAACTCTTGAGTGATTTGCCAATGGTTGAAAAACCAATTCCGGCAATCCTTCTGAACTGTGATAACCAAACCGTGATCACTAAGGTTGAAAATTCGAAGGACAATCCAAAGTCATCAAGACATGTGAAACGGCGCATCAAATCCGTCAGGAATTTGAGACGTAAAGGAGTGATCGCCGTTGATTATATTAACACTACCAAAAACCTGGTGGGTCCCTTTACAAAGGGGCTATCACGTTCAGTGATAGATGGAGCATCAAGGGAAATGGGCTTGAGACCCACCTGAGTTGCAAAACTACAGAAACCGGGCCTATGTGATCGGAGATCCCGTGAATTAGGAAAAGGGAAAAACAAGTTGTTGGAGCAACAGGAGAGAGTACATATGTATCTTCCATTTCCCGCTGAGATGAGTACTCTAAGTACTGCATGGGAGGCTGGCTTCTGTCTTAATATGTTCTAATGCCGAAACACTTCGGAAAGATACCGTCCTACAGGGTATTCTTGAAAGAACACACCTATGTGAGCTTAGCTGTGAGGTCGCAGTATATGAGATTTGGGTGATCTCTAATGAGCTCACTAAAGGACTAGGGAGCACGACCGTAATGCTCCAAACCTTAGGCGTGGATCAAGGCGGCCTGGTATCAGTGATGCCTTCAGGTGAATCTCTTCTACACTAGACTGGCAATTCAAGGCAGTGTTCATTGCCTAGTTGTAAGAGGAGTGGATCATGGAGTGCTAGGTATAGTTCAACCCGAGACGGGTCTATACTTTTAAAACTGGTATATAAAAGCCAGATGAGAACAAATTGCAGACCTTGACTTCTTGGTGGGGATTGTTGGAATTAATGGGCTTTATACACAGATTGGGCCCAAGTTAATTTCAGATTTGGAGAGAAGTCAAGGGGGTGGACAGCCATGTGGGAGTTTAGTCCCACATCGCTAAGGGAGCAAGAGTTTTACCTGCTTATAAGGGGGCCTCTCATGGTTCTATTGATTGGGATGACTAAAGATGCAAGTGTACACCACACGCTAGCGCGCTCGCTCGCATTTCGCATTTATTCGCGTTTAATTACTTGTGACTTGTGACTTTGGTTAGGCGAGCGCGACCGTGGCTTAATAAAATGCATTTTTTGTTATTTTTATCGCGCAGTTTTTACTCTTATCCACCCGCGTCTGTCTCACACACGAACCGAGGATAGAATCGCACGTTTGTGTGCGGTTAGAGGTTCATTCGTGATGGAGATATCCCGGGGAGCGGATCCTAGGATATCGGCGGATCGTGCTGCGTGGGGTTTATCCATCCGAGTCTATAAGAAGGAGACGTCCTTCTCGCCAGAGACACTCGAGGAAAAACACAACCCTAACCCGTTCTCATCTGCGCCGCCGCCGTCGACCTTCGCCGATCCTCTCCCTGCCGTGCAGCAGGGCGAGGAGAGCAGTAGTCTCCGGACTTTCCCCGGCATCGGCGACCTGCACGGGTAGCCGGGCGATAAAGTTTCTGGGCAGTGCATCCGCACGACTGCTCAATCTTCTTCGACTACGTCCGTCTGCACTACGGTCAGTTCATCATCAACTCTCCATCGACATCCTCGTCTTCACTGCGATCTCATCATCAATCCCGCTGTAAGATATCCTCTTGTGATCGGTTATATTTTATGGGATCTTGTTATGGGACTTCAGTCCATGTCAATTTCATTTACTCTGTTAGATTTCATCTATGTGATTGCATGTATAAATCTGTTAGATCTGTCCTTGTCATCAGTCTCACATAAATTCGGAATTATATTAATTGTAATACCTGCCATATTTCCAACAGTTCTTGAGTACCTGATGGAAGGGTGGAAAGATGAACCGGCCTCGCGGTCGTGCCTGCCTTTGCGGCCGTAGTTCCAGAGGCCCATGGCTGCGGGCGGCCGGCCGGTGAGGTCTAGGCTAGGGTTTGGGACGTGGTCGCCACTGTCGGGTTTCGAGGAGGCCGCGAGGTGGCGTGGGGCAGTGTGGACGACGACCCGTCCACGCTTCCCACTTAAAGAAGGACGGCGACCGTTCGACATGCGGATGACAGGTGGGGCCGCCTGCTCGTGCGCATTGATGTGGGCGGGTGGGAGGTAGGTGGCCGCCTGCCACGCGGCCCCGATGCGGACGAGCGCACGTCCGTTTGGTGTCCGCCGCGACCCAAACCTGGTGCAAGTTTGCGCTCGAAATGGGTCGGCCCGGACAAAAAACGGACAGGATGGGTCCGGGCCGTCGCGCGCTGGGCTGCCTCCTTTGTTCGTTTTACCCCAAATGGACGGGGCCGGAGCGGATAGGGTCGCGCGGTGGAGTTGGCCTGATACAGCAGATTCAGGTCCAACCTAGCACGGGGACAATCCCCGGCCGATATGCCACAACGATATGTGTCTTCACTGGTAGAAAAAAGCCCTCTAGTCCCGGTTCGCAACAGCCTTTAGCCCCGGCTGTGCAACCGGGACTAAAGGGTCGCGACTAAAGCCGCCCCCCCTCTTTAGCCGCGGCTCTTCCGGACCGCGACAAAAGGCTTTAGTCCCGGTTCTTGTGGCTGACCGGGACTAAAGGCCCGCCACGTGGTCGCCCGTGGTCCGTCGGGGCCGAGGACCTTTAGTCCCGGCTCTCGTGGCCAGCCGGGACTAAAGGCCTCCTCCGCAGGTTTAGGGTTTTAGCCCCCCTAAACCTGGTTTCTTTTTAATTTGTATTGTTTTATTTGTTTTATATTTTATTTTGTGTTTTATTTTATTTTTGATGAAGTTTCAGTACACATATTCTACGCTACTATATATATACATGCATATGAAATTTCAA
The DNA here is from genome assembly GCA_032464435.1 of Aegilops umbellulata. NCBI lineage: Eukaryota > Viridiplantae > Streptophyta > Magnoliopsida > Poales > Poaceae > Aegilops > Aegilops umbellulata. The sequence goes on from CP136055.1 coordinate 510,067,610, forward strand.
ACAAGAAGAATTCAAGAGGAATATATAATATATATATATATATATACAACTTTGAACAAGTTTCCATACACAATTACGATGGATGACCATATACAACTTCGAACAAGTTTCAATCTCGGGTATGCATATAAATTTCTACGTCCTCGGTATAGTGTTGTCCTTTAGGATCGATGACTTCCCTCATTAAAAATCCTGCTAATTCTTCTTGAATTGGTCGGAAGCGAGCTTCTGGACTAAGCCTCCTCCGCAAGTTATCCCTCGCGTTCCGCACGCTAGTTGATTCCTTCCGCTCAGTGGTTTCTCTCCGGATGTTCTCACAAACATAGTATCCACATAGATCGGTCGCCGGTGGCTGCTGATCCACATTAACTAACTTTCTGAAATCTAGCTCATGTTTGAATTCACCGACAATTTCTTCTGAAAACCGTCTCCAAACCCTACAGGGCAAAGAAAATCAAATGAATAAGGGAGTTATATTAGTTAGTTGATATTAGGAAATGAACGAAAGAGACCGATCGATATAGAGCTCAAATGATTGAAAATAATTACTTTTTCAGCATTTTTCTCATGTCGGCCCAATGCTTTGGATCCGAATCCTTAGAGTCGCTGATTATAACTGTGGAGGTGTGAAGTTCAATATTTAGCAGAATCCAGTGGAACCTGCGGACACGTTACATGCACAGTCATGCATAACTCATCGATTAGACATACCATGCATGGAGTAAACAAAAGAGAATGGGCACAAGTGAGAAAACACTCACCCAAAATGGTAAGGAAATAGAATATGACTTTTGAGTTGATGCTTTGTAAGAAACTTGTACAGGTCTTTCTCCACATCTTCGGGGTGATGTTGTAACACATGTCCATTGACGATATGTGGGTCAATGAACCCAACATCATGGATGTTTCTTATTTTGCATTCCCAAATCTTCATTCTGCATAATAGCGTACCAAACAATATAGTTAGGACAATACACTACTAGAAAAAAGCTCATTAGTGGCGCACCACTTTTGGGTATTAGTGGCGCACCTCTGGTGCGCCACTATTACCACGCCACTAGTAATGTGTATTAGTGGCGCACTAGAGGTGCGCCATTACTAATCCAGATATCAGTGGCGCACCACCTGGTGCGCCATTGATATCCCCCCGGGTGCGCCACTGATAATGTATAGGGGTGGCCTGCTGGTGCGCCACTACTAAGTATAAGGGTGCGCCACTGATATTTTTTCAGAATTTTTTTTTTCAAATTTTTTTTTCAAATTTTATTCCAGAATTGCTACAGGTGCGCCACTGATATTTCTACAGGTGCGCCACTAGTAACAATTTTTTTTTTCAAATTTTTTTCCAGAATTTTTTTTTCAATTTTTTTTTCAATTTTGGCGGGAATTTTTTTTTCCTTAATCTCGGGTCACTATGGCTTAATCTCGGGTCAAATCGCACTCCGTGGTCAAACTTCCCGGAAGGTCACCCATCCTACACTACTCCAGCCCAAGCACGCTTAACTTCTGAGTTCTATCCAACCCCAGCACCAGCTCACTTAGCAGGCACTTGTTGATATATCTATCATATCAATCCTATTAAACCTTGTTGATGTCTAGGAGTTTGTTCATGTTCATGAGTGTGATGAAATTTTGAAAAAATATTTCAAACTTCCCGGTCATTTTACATATCATATTTTGATTTTTTTTTTAAAAACTATTTAAAAAAAACCATTTTTTTTTCAAAAAAACTATTTTTTTTCAAAAAAAACATTTTTTCAAAAAAAACCATTTTTTTTCCAAAAAATTTTTTTTCAAAAAAAAATATTTATTCCAAAAAAAATAGTTCTTAAAAAAAAGTTTTCAAAAAAAGAACTATATTAGTGGCGCACCACACCCACGGTGCGCCACTACTATTTTTGAATTTTTTTGAATTTTTTTGCCTCTAGATCTTAAAAGCCCCGTATCTTTTATTCGGTTAGGTTTTTGGGGATTCTAAGAATCTTCAACGGGGTTCCCCCTGTTGAATTTGGATGTAACTTTTCGAGTAGATTCTTTTTCATATAAAAAACTTTTTCATCGGAGTTCGTATGCAAAAGTTATGCCCATTTTACAAATTCTCGAGAGATTTTGCAAAAAAAGTCGAAATTCATGTTTGTAAATTTTGCTAACAACTAGACCACAAATCACATTGGAATCTTATTTTTTTATTTTTTTGACATTTCTATCATTTTCATTTATTTTTTTTAAACTGAAAAGGCGGTCCAGGGGGGTGCATTTGGTGAAAATGCGTTAAATCTGAAAAATGATAGAAATGTTAGTAGTGGCGCACCGTGGCAGAGGTGCGCCATTACTAGTTAAAACTAGTAATGGCGCACCTCTGCAACGGTGCGCCACTACTACCTTTGAAAAAAAATTTAAAAAATAAAATGTTAGTAGTGGCGCACCGTGTGGAGGTGCGCCATTACTAGTTCAAACTAGTAATGGCGCACCTCCACACGGTGCGCCACTACTAACTTTGAAATTTTTTTTTTAAAAAAAATGTTAGTAGTGGCGCACCGTGTGGAGGTGCGCCATTACTAGTTAAACTAGTAATGGCGCACCTCCACACGGTGCGCCACTAGTATGTCTGGGGAGGGGGGTGTGCACAGAACAAACTTACTAGTGGCGCACCACACACCAGGTGCGCCACTAGTAAAAAAATAGTAATGGCGCACCTGTTTATGGTGCGCCACTGCTATATAGCAGTGGCGCACCACATCCACGGTGCGCCACTAATAGTGATATTACGGATAGCCCTTTTTCTAGTAGTGATATATATATATATATATAGTGCAGGCAATAATGAAGAACGAGATGAGGTAGAAATAAATCACTTACAGAACGTAGCAACTCAGCATAGATTTGTCGAGGGCGCGCAGATTGAACAGCTGGAACAATTCACTCATATGAATTTCTACAGAGTACCGTTTGGTGTGATGCTGTTCTGTAACATCCGCATAAACATATTCTTTGTCGGTCCATGATATGAATTGCTTGTACCAACGTAGCAGATTTCGCATTTGTTGTGGTAGACTATTTTCCTGCTCAGGCTCGACGAGAGGCCCCTTCCGCACATATTGGAATGCTATCTCACCTACAGGCGCATCCTCAAGGTCTAAGCAGGCACGAAGAGTCAAACCCATCTCGGACGCTTGTTGCATGGCACCCGCTACAGTCAATTCAAGTGCTGCCGCAGCTGCTATGATCTCGGGGTCCTCTTCCGGACCGGCTTTCACTATGAGCGGGGGGATCGATTGTTTCTTCTGCATCCCGAGCTGGTCAACTTGTTTCCCGCTTTTTTTACGACTTTCTTCCTCCTTCAACATTTTTGCTTGCTTACGAAGTTCATGTCCATAGTCGTCAGGCATATTCAGCTCGGCTTGGGACGGTGTCGTCAAAAAATCCTTAGCCCACTTCTTTTGCTTCTCAGTGAATACTTGCTTGGGCTCAGGCTGTTTTTTGGCCTTCATATCCGCCTTCCATTTCTCATAATCAGCAGCCGCGGCCAATGTGAGGTCAGCATCACTAAGTTCCCCAGGCCTTGGGAGGAGAGGCTTCAGTGATGGCTCCGGTACCCTTGTGGTCTTATGTACATAAGGGTCCGGGTTAATAGTCCAGGAGCGGGTTTCCTTGCTGTCCGCCTGCTTCTGCTTCTTCGCCGGAGGTGGATTGGGGGGCGTCTGCTTACCCGCCGGAGGTGGATTGGGGGGTGTCGTACCCGCCAGAGGAGGATTGGGGGGCGTCGTACCCGCCGGATGTTGTGGATCGGGGGACGGCGTCGAATGGCGTGAAGGAGGTGTAGGTGAACCACCACGACCACCACCACCGCCACCACCACCACCACCATCGGAGGGGGGTGGACTTGCTGGCCTTGGCGCCTCGCCTGGAAACACTATGTACTTCTTTTTCCATAGAATGTACTGGCGCTTGACATCTCCAAGTCTTCTCTCCCCTTCGGGTGTAGGTTTGTCAATCTCGAGGTCCTCAAACCCTTGGACTATGTCTTCCACCGTGACACGAGCATAGCCATATGCAATGGGGTTGTTGTGGTGGAGTGCTCCAGGTGTACAGGGTAAAGCACTGTCGCTAGCTACCTTCATGGAAATGTTCCCCACGGGATAATGCAGATCACAGTCTTTCATCTCCTTTACATCATCCACGGGGTAGTGAGGCTCCGGTGCACGAGTCTCGATCATCGGTGCACTAGCACAAGGCGGGGCATCCGTGGAAGCCACGCTGCTTCTCCGCTGCTGGCTTTCGCGATCCGCTTCATGATCTTCATGCGGCCCTGCAGCCGATTTTTCTTTCATTAGTACATGCACGGTCTGCTTCAACTCATGGAGTTCCGATGCAAACTTCGTCATAAGATCTGCATCCCGGTCCGTCTTTCTCTTACGGCTTCTGTAACCGTACGGGTCATTGTCCTGGGAAAACCCTACTTTCCACGAAACTTTGCCTTTGCCTCGTACACGTCCTCCGTGTTCATCATTCCCGAGGGCTAAAGTCAGTGCGTCTTTCTCTCTTTTGAACTTGATCAAGCCCGCTTGAGCTTGGGTCATTGCGTCAATAAGGGCTTGGGTCGGAGCAAAGTGTCGATGCCGGTGAACACACTCCCCTGTCTCCGGGTCTAGCGACCCCCCATGCCCGTACCACCAGCTTTTGGCCCTTGGGTCCCATCCCTCTGTACCTAGAGGGATTCCTCGCACCCTCAGGTCCTCCTCCATCTTCTGCCACCTAGGGTCCGCAATGCGGTATCCTCCTGGCCCCATAACATGATGGTACTTTTTCTTACCCGCATTATCCTTATTTTTTTTCGATATTTCCTTGAAATGGTCCGATTGCTTTTGCCTCACAAATTCTGGCCAATCATCTTTCAGTTTCTCATGTTGTCCATTGAAATCCGGAGTCTTGCCCTTGTTGACATAGTCACGGGTTAAATTTTTCTTGAAGTTCCGGAATGCATCGGCCATCTTCTGAAGAGCGAACTCTTTAAATAGCCTCCTCCTCTGACGTCCACCCGGAACCTCGTTACCGAATTCATCGACTTTGTTGTATTCCGGAGGTAGAATGAAATGTTCCATAAGCTTTCTCCAGCAATCCTTTTTCGTTCTCTTGTCGACAAAACTGAAACCAAGACGTGCCTTCTTTGGCTCATTCCATTCCTGGACGGTGATTGAGACGTTGTCTCTAACAACGACCCCGCATTGGTTGACAAACTTTGAGGTGTGCTGTAGGGGCTTGCCGGTTTCACTGACAGACTCAATGGCATATGTTTCTCCTGTTCTCATCGCCTTGGATTTGCCACGATGCTTTGTCGTACTCGATCCGGATCCGGAGGGCTAAAAAAAGAAAGAGAGTCGCGCGCGTTAATACATATGTATTCACATTTCAGTAAGTTTGTATCACGAGAGGCTCAATGTATATAAATACCTCGCCGGAGGTGGTTGTTGCTACTTGCAATTGGAGATTGTCGGTTGTTGACGGTTGACCTCCGTCGACAATGTCCGTTCCTTCACCTTCTTTATCATCGTCACCGGCAAGGTTCAGATAAGAAGAGACTACATCATCCTCTTGTTGCTCATCTTCTGAGCCCGGCACATAAGGAATCTCGTTGTTGATGATGCCCATTAAATAACGTTCAGCCTCCGGATCCCTAAGCGGCTCGGTTCTGTCGTCCGCCATATGTCACTCCTGCATGTAGTAAAAATTCTTTAAGTGTAAAGGAATTAAAAAATAAGATTAAGGGGACATAGAGGAGGAGGAATTAAAAAATAAGATTTTTTAAGTAAAAATTCTTTTTTTCTTCTTCTTCCTTTCTTCTTCCTCTTTCTTCTTCTTCCTTTCTTCTTCTTCCTTTTTCCTTTCTTCTTCTTTCTTTCTTCTTCTTCCTTTCTCCTTCTTTCTTTCTTCTTTCCTTTCTTCTTCTTTCCTTTCTTCTTTCTTTCTTCTTCTTCCTTTTTCTTTTTTCTTTCTTTCTTCTTCTTCCTTTGTTTTTCTTCTTCCTTTGTTTTTCTTCTTCCTTTTTCTTTTTCTTTTTTTCTTCTTCCTTTGTTTTTCTTCTTCCTTTCTTTTTCCTTCTTTCTTTTTCTTTCTTGTTTTTTTTCTTCTTCTTTTTTCTTCTGTTTTCTTTTATACCACCATTTTTGCACTTTTAATTATGCACTTTTATGTTTTCTTTTTTCTTTTTTTCTTCTTCCTTTGTTTTTCTTTTTCCTTTCTTTTTTCTTCTTTCTTTTTCTTTCTTGTTTTTTTTCTTCTTCTTTTTTCTTCTGTTTTCTTTTATACCACCATTTTTGCACTTTTAATTATGCACTTTTATGTTTTCTTTTATGTTTTCTTTTTTCTTTTTTTCTTCTTCCTTTGTTTTTCTTTTTCCTTTCTTTTTTCTTCTTTCTTTTTCTTTCTTGTTTTTTTTCTTCTTCTTTTTTCTTCTGTTTTCTTTTATACCACCATTTTTGCACTTTTAATTATGCACTTTTATGTTTTCTTTTATGTTTTCTTTTTTCTTTTTTTCTTCTTCCTTTGTTTTTCTTTTTCCTTTCTTTTTTCTTCTTTCTTTTTCTTTCTTGTTTTTTTTCTTCTTCTTTTTTCTTCTCTGTTCATATCGGCGCGGCGACGGCGCGGCGACGGCGAGGCGGGGACGGCGCGGGGACGGCGCGGCGACGGCGCGGGGACGGCGCGGCGACGGCGAGGCGGGGACGACAGAGGGGGAAGGGAGGAGGAGGAGCTCACGGCGGCGCGGGGACGCGGGGACGGCGCAGCGACGGCGAGGCGGGGCGACGGCGTCGGGGCGTCGGGGCGTCGTCGTCGGGGCGTCGGGGCGTCGGGGCGTCGGGTCGGAGAGAATGAGGAGGCGAACTGCCAACAGGTTTATATATACTAGGACTTTTAGTCCCGGTTGGGGAGGAGGACCGCGACTAAAGGTGGCCTTTAGTCCCGGTGCGCCTCCCCAACCGGGACTAAAGGTGGCCTTGGCGCCGCTTTCGTTCCCGCGCAGTCCGACCTTTAGTCCCGGTTGGGGAGGCGGACCGGGACTAAAGGGTGACCTTTAGTCCCGGTCCGCCTCCCCAACCGGGACTAAAGGTCCGTGGTGGCATATTTTTAGTTTTAAAATCTTAAAAATACAATTATATATCAAAAAAATCAGAAAAATAAAACTAATTCATTTTAAAATCTTAAAAATACAATTATATATCAAAAAAATCAGAAAAATAAAACTAATTCATTTTAAAATCTTAAAAGTACAATTATATATCAAAAAAATCAGAAAAATAAAACTAATTCATTTTAAAATCTTAAAAATACAATTATATATCAAAAAAATCAGAAAAATAAAACTAATTCATTTTAAAATCTTAAAAGTACAATTATATATAAAAAAATCAGAAAAATAAAACTAATTCATTTTAAAATCTTAAAAATACAATTATATATCAAAAAAATCAGAAAAATAAAACTAATTCATTTTAAAATCTTAAAAATACAATTATATATCAAAAAAATCAGAAAAATAAAACTAATTCATTTTAAAATCTTAAAAGTACAATTATATATCAAAAAAATCAGAAAAATAAAACTAATTCATTTTAAAATCTTAAAAATACAATTATATATCAAAAAAATCAGAAAAATAAAACTAATTCATTTTAAAATCTTAAAAATACAATTATATATCAAAAAAATCAGAAAAATAAAACTAATTCATTTTAAAATCTTAAAAGTACAATTATATATCAAAAAAATCAGAAAAATAAAACTAATTCATTTTAAAATCTTAAAATCCCTTGAAGGTTTGACAAAAGGTTTGATACATCATTCAGTTCATCGACCAAATACAAAGTTTGGTACAATTATACATTATTACACATCAATTCTTCCCTTGGACGTCCCTGCTTGCTTACGATTGTGCCGTATCCATGGAGCATCCTCATCATTTAACTTAATGCTTGGGTCAGTGTTCACTTTGAAGGGCGGAATTTCACCAAACATATTATAATCTTCTGACATGTCTGTCTTGTCCTCCACTCCCACGATGTTTCTTTTCCCTGAAAGAACAATGTGGCGCTTTGGATCATCGCATGATGTACTGATCGTTTTCTTATCTTTCCGTTTCCTCGGTTTGCTACTCATGTCCTTCAAATAAAAAACCTGAGCGACATCTTTGGCAAGGACGAATGGTTCGTCAAGGTAACCAAGATTGTTGAAATCCACCATTGTCATTCCGTATTGCTCGTCCACCTTTACCCCACCTCCTGTTAGCTTGAACCATTTGCACCGGAACAAAGGGACCTTAAAGGAGGGTCCATAGTCAAGTTCCCATATCTCCTCTATGTAACCATAATATGTGACCTTTTGCCCATTCTCGGTTACTGCATCAAAGCGGACACCACTGTTTTGGTTGGTGCTCTTTTTATCTTGGGCGATGGTGTAAAATGTATTCCCATTTATCTCGTACCCGTGAAAAGTCGTTATAGTCGAAGATGGTTTCTTGGCCAACATGTAGAGCTGATCTCCAACATCATTGTCATTCATGAAATGTTTTCGCAACCAACTGCCGAAAGTCTCCATGTGGGCCTTTCTAATCCAGGATTCAGGCTTCCCCGGGTTTTCCGAGCGTAAAATATTCTTGTATTGCTCGAAGTACGGAGCCACCAAGCTGGAATTTTGCAGGACTGTGTGGTGTGCTTCAGTCATAGAATGACCGTCCATACATATCGTGGTATCCCTTCCGATCTTGCCTTTTCCACTTAGTCTCCCCTCGTGCCGCGATTGAGGAATACCAATCGGTTTAAGGTCAGGAACATAGTCAATACAGAACTCAATTACCTCCTCATTTCCATAGCCCTTGACGATGCTTCCTTCTGGCCTAGCACGGTTACGAACATATTTCTTTAATACTCCCATGAACCTCTCAAAGGGGAACATATTGTGTAGAAATACAGGACCGAGAATGGAAATCTCTTCGACTAGGTGGACCAGGAGGTGCGTCATAATATCGAAGAAGGATGGTGGGAACACCAACTCGAAACTGACAAGGCATTGGACCACATCGTTCTGTAACCGTGGTAGATCTTCTGGATTGATTACCTTCTGAGAGATTGCATTGAGGAATGCACATAGCTTCACAATGGCTACTCGAACATTTTCCGGTAGGAGCCCCCTCAAAGCAATCGGAAGCAATTGCGTCATAATCACGTGGCAGTCGTGAGACTTCAGGTTTTGGAACTTTTTCTCCGGCATGTTTATTATTCCCTTTATATTCGACGAGAAGCCAGACGGGACCTTCATACTGCTCAGGCATTCAAAAAAAATGACCTTCTCTTCTTTGGTAAGAGCGTAGCTGGCACGACCTTGAAACCATTCCGAATGCCGGTCATCTGGGTCTTTCAAAAGTTGCTGGTCCTGCCGTGCTTCCTTTGTATCATTTGTCTTCCCATACACGCCCAAGAAGCTTAGCAGGTTCACGCAAACATTCTTCGTAACATGCATCACGTCGATTGCAGAGCGGACCTCTAGGACTTTCCAATATTCTAGCTCCCAAAATATAGATTTCTTCTTCCACATGGGTGCGTGCCCGTCAACTCCCCGCGGAACTGATTGTCCGCCAGGACCCTTTCCAAAGATGACTTTCAAATCCTTGACCATATCAAATATCTCAGCACCAGTACGTTCCGCAGGCTTCGGCCGGTGATCTGCCTTCCCGTTGAAATGCTTGCCTTTCTTTCTTACGTTATGATTTCGGGGAAGAAATCGACGATGACCCAGGTACACGTTCTTCTTACAATTAACCAAACGTACACTTTCAGTCTCATGTAAGCAGTGCGTGCATGCATTGTATCCCTTATTTGTCTGTCCCGAAAGGTTACTGAGAGCAGGCCAATCGTTGATGGTTACAAAAAGCAACGCTCGTAGATCAAATTCCTCTCCTTTGTGCTCATCCCAGACACGTACACCAGGTTTCGCCCACAACTGTAAAAGTTCTTCAACTAATGGCCTTAGGTACACATCGATGTCGTTACCGGGTTGCTTAGGGCCTTGGATGAGAATTGGCATCATAATGAACTTCCGCTACATGCACAACCAAGGAGGAAGGTTGTAGATGCATAGAGTCACGGGCCAGGTGCTATGGCTGGAGCTCTGCTCGCCAAAAGGATTAATGCCATCAGTATTTAGACCAAATCTTAAGTTCCTTGCGTCAGCTGCAAAATCTTTGAAAACTCTGTCGATCTTTCTCCATTGCGTTCCATCAGCGGTGTGTCTCGACTGCCCGTCGGACTTACGGTCCTCTTTGTGCCATCGCAACAACTTGGCATTCTTTTTGTTCATGAACAGACGTTTCAACCGTGGTATTATAGGAGCATACCACATCACCTTGGCGGGAACCCTCTTCCTGGGTTTCTCGCCCTCAACATCGTCACCAGGGTCATCGCCTCTGATCTTATAACGCAATGCAGTGCATACAGTGCATTCATTCAAATTCTCGTATTCACCGCGGTAGAGGATGCAGTCATTAATGCATGCATGTATCTTCTGAACCTCTAAACCTAGAGGGCAGACAACCTTCTTTGCTTCGTACGTACTGGCGGGCAACTCGTTATTCTTCGGCAACATATTCTTCAACATTTTCAGCAAATTTTCAAATGATGAGTCACCTACACCTTTCTGTGCCTTCCATTTTAGCAAATCCAGTGTGCAGCCCAGCTTTTTCAGACTATTATCGCATCCTGGATACAACGACTTTTTGTGATCCTCTAACATGCGATCCAAATTCTCCCTCTCCTTCTCAGTTTCGCAGCGTCTCCGTGCATCAGCAATGGTCCGACCAAGATCATCAGCGGGCTCATCATGTGCCTCTTCTTCACCTTCACCTAACCCTTCCCCACCTTCAGCATCATCCTCCATGAAAGTATCACCGAAATGATCACGATAGTTGTCATCGATATCATCCCCTTCTTCATCGTCTTCCATTCTGACCCCTCTTTCTCCATGCTTGGTCCAACAATAATAGCTTGGCATGAAACCATGCATAAGCAGGTCCATGTGAACTCTTCTTGGCGAGGAGTAACCCTTATCATTCTTACAGACAGCACATGGACAGATAATAAAACCTTGCTGCCTGTTCGCATTTGCCACTACGAGGAAATCTTTCAAACCCGTAGTGAACTCGCCGGAGAGTCGGGAACCGTACATCCATTGCCGATTCATCTGCATTATTATTATATAAAGTATATAATTAACCATCATGCATTTGTTAAACTAAGTAGCTAGAAATAATACTAATTAAACAATGAACTACACACATGCGTATTTTATCAATGACACATGAAAGGTTCGAGTTGCTAACCGCGATCGCGAAGGAAAAATAAATGAGAAAGCTCAAGTGTGGCTTGTTTCAGGCTCTCGGGCATTTCATCAAACACCTTGTGTGCATAGGAGAAACCAAAAGCAAACCATCACCACCCCACCACCACCTTCTGAAAATTGTGAAGTGTGATGAGCTGAGTGAAGTGGAGTGAGCTGAGTACATATAGGGATGGGCCTTTAGTCGCGGTTGGCCAGGCCAACCGGGACTAAAGGCCTCCCGTCCGCCAGCTGGATGGGCCTTTAGTCCCGGTTGGCCTGGCCAACCGCGACTAAAGGCCTTCGGGGACCTTTAATCCCGGTTGGCCTGGCCAACCGGGACTAAAGACCCTCCCGTCGGCCAGCTGTCGACCGAACGCGGGGGCCCAGGTAGTTGGTCGCGGGCCTTCTCCCGAACCGCGACTAAAGAGCCCTTTGGTCGCGGTTCGGTTCTGTTGGGGACTAATGGCGGCGTATGCGGAAGCCCCTTTTTCTACCAGTGCTTGCTGCTCGCAGTGAGCTTGTTCTTCAGGTCTAAAAGCCTCTTTAGCGAGGGTGTGACCATAGATTTTGCAAAGATAGAGGTTGTGCTTTAGTTTTGATGAGCAGACGACTCGGAAACTTGGAGGCAGCCGCTAGTTTCGATGTGTCTAGAAACCCCAACGGATCTTCTTGTGATTCTCCTTGGTTTGGGTTTAGTTTGCAATGTTTTCACGAAATCTGTTTTTCCCTCGTACTTTTACTAGTTTTTGTGTGAGTATGTACCTGTAACTCATCCCGGAAAAAAATGTTCCTGTAACTCAGTTAATGGCGCAATTACTCTAAAAAATCAAAACCGTATCACGTCTCCTGTGCTCTCGCTCGCATTTGACGGATCAGGTTCGTCCGCCCCGGGCTAACCAATCTCACACACGCGTTGCCCAACATTTGGGTTAATTTCTTTTATCCTCAATGATCAATTATCTACAGTACCGAAACTAATCACGTTCCTTCCAGCAAACCATTCAACCCACGGTTGCTCGCCATCCCTGCCATGTGGCGGTTAGGGCAATCGCCCCTTCGGCGGCCACCTTCACCGGCGTCACCTTCCCATAGGCGGCTCCTCGTTTGCTCGGCTGCATGGTCAGTACGGCAACTGCACTTGACATGTGATTTTATCCACCTGATGACCGCATCTGCACTAGCTTCGCCCTCCCTCCCTGGATCCCCCTCCTCCAGTGATAGAGACGGCAGGGCGACATATGGTACATGTGACCATATTGCCACATTGTTTCAAAAAAGTGAAAACTATTACGAGATTCATTACCTTATCTCCATACAGATACTTTTGGGGAGAGTAATTTGTTGAGATATAGCATCACATTCACTTTTTTTTCTTTGATATATGGAGAATAAATTATAATTGACATTGATAGCACGCATCAAGTAGTTGATACCTCCTGTACCTCGATAGCATGCATCAGCGGACAGAGGGTGAGGCTCGTATTTCTCTTCCGTGTTGTTCCAGGTAGGATCATTGTTCCATTTGGTGGTGCCGGGGCGGTGAGAACGGCGACGTATAGAATAAATTTGCCTCAGTTTCTTTCTCAGCACGATGATGCTCTCCACGGCATCGAAGAAGGGCCGGTGGTTTTCTGTACCTGTCGTTCTCTCAGGATGGCGAGTTTAGTTTTTCTGTTCGTGGATGGTGATTGCTGCATTTTGTGGCGGCGCCAACACCCGGAACAAATTGATGTTCCTGAAATGGGGCGGCAACCCTAAGAAGCGGCAGACGGTGATGCAAATATACTTCATGCGGGCTGCTGCCACAAATAAAAAATGGCTCGCGACCTCTCCATAGCCGCGTGACCGCCTGTCACCCTCAGATCCGCCACCCACCGCAGCCCGCCTCACCCCTGCACCCCGCCACACCTGTCGGACAACCTAAATCGCATCGCCCGTCGGAATCCACCGCATTCACCACAGCCGGAAGCCGCCTCATCTACCATTCCGCCGCCTCTCCTCGTCGGCTCTCCTCATCGATGCCTCCTTCCGGAGCCACCGCATCATCGCAGTCACAGCCGCCATGCAGTCGACGGGCAAGGGTAAGGCCGACTACAGGGGGTGCGGCTGCGCCCATTGGAGCGGTACGACATGGAGTTCCAGCATGGCGGCCGTCACAACTGGCCCGACACCTTGATGACGGGCGACATCGCTGACCGCACCTATGTCGTCGATTTGAGGAGGCTCGGCCTACCGCGCAAGAAGCTCATTACCTAGATATTGAGTCTTGGCAGGCGGCGAGCTTGTTAGACCGCCAGTGACAATCGAGTCTAGCCTGATCAAACTGGCTACCCGCATTGTCGTTAAGGAGCGGAGCAACATTAGAGAGAGCGATGAGGAGGCAATGGCGGCATCTGTGAGGGATCATCCGGAGTATGTGCATACCGAGATGGAGTTCTATTGGAAGAAGGGCGCCGGGCAGTTGAAGCGCAAGAGCGACGTCGAGGCAAGGCCTTGTCATCACAGGGCAGGAAGAAGAAAGATGCAGAACCCTCCCGTGTGGTCAACTTCGATTCCAACGTCGAGAGTGATGGGTTTGATGATACCGACTAGGATAATATGTAGTGTTCGTGGTTTGCATGTAGTTTATGTTCGCATACAAAAATGGAAGGAATTTTACCAAGCTGACATTAAAAAAAATTGAGGGAAAGCTGACATCCAAATGCATGCTTAGCCCGCAGGACCGAGCCACATAGTTGTGCTGAATATGCGGCCCACACAGGGCCCATAAATTTGGGGCCGCAAATTTTTGTTGGCCCAGTATGCAATTTATCAAAAAAAAATCTGTTCGGCTGGGCCGCTGCCGTCCGCAATGCGAGCCAGCCGCCAGGCCGCTGCTAATGAATCTCGCGATCGCTGCTCGATCTTTTCTCGTCGATTGTCCAGGGATCGATACACCTCTTAATAAAAAAAAACGAATCGGGACGGGAGTTACATCGATGGCAAAACAGCGATCGCATCGCCGTCGGCCGTCGCTACTCGGCCGCTTCGGCTACTGCCTAGTGCGGTAGTGGCCGGCCCTGCTGCTGCCTAGTGCCTACAGGACATAGTTTAAAAAACCGGACCAGACCGGCGGTCGAACCGGAAAAAACCGGAACTGGCAGCCTCATCGGGTTTTTAAGCTAATAAGACCGTTCTGCAATCAGACCGGAAAAAACCGATCGAACCGGCCGGTTTTCTAGAAAACCGGTGAAAAAACAGGGCCACTGAACCGGAAAAAACCAAGAAAAAAGTTTTAATAGAAATTGGGAAAGTGGGATTCGATCCAAGGGCATGTGAGCTGTAGTTGGGGCCTGCCCATGGCCCAATAACCAACTTGGTTGTGCTACTTTGTTGTCCACTACATGTTTATAACTTTATTTGACCATTGTTTCACTCTATATTAGCACATATATTATTTTATTTCTTAAAAAACCGACAATCGAGCCGGTGAACCGGCGGTCCGACCGGTAAAAACCTGAACCGACAACCTTTTCGGTTCGATTTCCGGTTCGGTTTTTTAAACTATGCTACAGGAGGATTGGTCGACGATTCGGCGACACTCCTCACGGCCGCTGCTCGATTGATAACGGGATCGTCCGATCGATCAGCGACCACGACAGTTCCATCCTTCGGATGCTTTCACCGTCTCACGGTTTCCATCCTTCGGGTGAAGGCGCTTCACGGCTTCAAAACAGGTAGCATGCTGCTGGCAAGTCCTCGTTTTTAATTAGGGTCTGTCTAGGACACATCTAGATGTGACATAGTTATGTCACATCTAAGCTAATGTCCACTCTGTTTGTGGTCTTTTTTTTGTTCTAGTTTTTTTTTCTTGTTGCTGCATTATGTATTTGTGGGAGCTTAGATGTGACATCCTTAAAAAACATCTAGATGTGAATTAGTCAAACTGTTTTAATTAACTTTGGTCCCTACTTCTAATTTATAATTTTCTAATAAACTTTTAGCAGGGACCATTAGAGATCAGTTCGTGCCTTCTCAGTTAAAGATCACAATATAGCAGTTTAATTGGACAGAACACGAGATTAGAAGAGTTAGACGGTTCGTCTAATTATCAAATATTGACGCGTAATCTCCAAAAAAAAGATCACAATATAGCAGACAAAACACGAGACTAGATGAGTTAGACGGTTCGTCTAATTATCAAATATTGATGAATAATCTTGAAATAATATCTGTTGCCCAATTATTATTTAAGACAATAAGTTACCACTAGTAGAAAAGGGGGCAACGGTTCAGGCCGGGGCAGCCCATTAGTCCCGGTTCAGACCAGAACCGGGACCAGTGGTGGCATTGGTCCCGGTTCGTGAGCCCAGGGGGCCGGCCGGGCCACGTGGGCCATTGGTCCGGTTCGTCTGGACCTTTTGGTTCCGGTTGGTGGGACGAACCAGGACCAATGGGTCTGGCTCCTGGCCCACCACCATTGGTCTCGGTTGATGGCCTGAACCGGGACCAAAGGATCCCCTTTAGTCCCGGTTCATGCCACGAACCGGGACCAATAGTGCTGCCTATATATACCCTCGCCCGCGAGCAGAGCACTCCAGTGCTCTGTTTTTCTGGGCCGGCGAGGGGAGGTATTTGTGGTGCTCTAGCTCACCTCCTATGCACATGAGGTGTTCGATGAAATGCCCGAGCCACACTAGTTAAGCTTTCTCCTCTCGAAGCTCGACCTCAAAGCTCCACTTTCCTCAAAGCTCCATTTTCCTCACGCCCAACCCCCATCTTCACCGCCGTCGATCACCCGCGCCGATCTCATCACCGACACCACCGTGGTGAGCCTCTTGTTCTTATCTTCTTTCTGAAAGGAAAAATATTGTTACTTGTATGTTTAGATAGATACTTGTATCATTTTCTTACTTTTATTATTGCATCTTATATAGTGCGATGGTTTTGGTATCCGCCCCCGTCGGCCCTCGTCCTGTCTATGATTCAGATGTGGTATATACATTAATCTTTATAACTATTGGTTCATTTATTGTTTATGAAAATTATGCGGACCAACGTGACATAGATTTTATTTGTCTAGGATGTATGTGAACTGGAAATTTCAACCGACCCTATTGTCGAGAGGTTAAATTTAGTTGAAGAAGAAAACAATTTCTTGAAGAAAAAAAAATTGAGGAGGAGAAGATGATATTGGAGTTGCATGTTGCGGATGTCGTCGATGATCACAAGATCAAGATGGATGCAATGCGCTTGAAGATTAGAAAGATTAGAAAATATGCCATTCATACCGAGGCTTGGTATCATTATGCCTTTGGATCAATTGTTACCTTAGTTACGATTATGATCGCCTTTGTTTTCGCATTAAAATGTTTTACATAGTTTCAATGTATGGTTTAATTAATTAGATGCTCTGGAGAGCTATATGTTGTTAGATGAGAACTATGTATGTACTTTGCTTTTAATGCATGTGATGATGAACTTCTATTAATTTGGACACTTAATTATATATAATGCACGCAGATGAACCGACAATGGATGTACGGTGACAGACACACCTCCGAGTACATTAACGGCGTGCATTAGTTTCTCGATGCGGCTGAGGCAAACAAGCAGAATGGTTTTATGTGTTGTCCATGCCCTGATTGTGGGAATACGAAGTCTTACTCTGACCGGAAAATCCTTCACACCTACCTGCTTTACAAGGGTTTCATGCCACACTATAATGTTTGGACGAGGCACGGAGAAATAGGGGTTATGATGAAAGACGACGAAGAAGAAGAGTATGATGACAACTACGTGCCCCCTGAATACCGTGATGCTGCAACGGGGGGAGCTGGTGAAGATCAAGAGGAACCAGACGATGTGCCCAATGATGCTGCAACGGGTGAAGGTGTTGAAGATCAAGAGGAACCAGACGATGTGCCCGATGATGATGATCTCCGCCGGGTCATTGTCGATGCAAGGACGCAATGCGAAAGTCAAAAGGAGAAGCTGAAGTTCGATCGCATGTTAGAGGATCATAAAAAAGGGTTGTACCCCAATTGCGAAGATGGCAACACAAAGCTCGGTACCGTACTGGAATTGCTGCAGTGGAAGGCAGAGAATGCTGTGCCTGACAAAGGATTTGAGAAGCTACTGAAAATATTGAAGAAGAAGCTTCCAAAGGATAACGAATTGCCCGACAGTACATACGCAGCAAAGAAGGTCGTATGCCCTCTAGGATTGGAGGTGGAGAAGATACATGCATGCCCTAATGACTGCATCCTATACCGCGGTGCATACAAGGATCTGAACGCATGCCCGGTATGCGGTGCATTGCGGTATAAGATCAGACGAGATGACCCTGGTGATGTTCACGGCGAGCCCCGCAGGAAGAGGGTTCCTGCGAAGGTGATGTGGTATGCTCCTATAATACCACGGTTGAAACGTCTGTTCAGAAACGGAAAGCATGCCAAGTCGATGCGATGGCACAGTGAGGACCGTAAGAAAGACGGGAAGTTGAGAGCACCCGCTGACGGGTCGCAGTGGAGAAAAATTGTGAGAAAGTACTGGGATGAGTTTGCAAAGGACCCTAGGAATGTATAGTTTGCTTTAAGCGCAGATGGCATTAATCCTTTCAGGGAGGAGAGCAGCAATCACAACACCTGGCCGGTCACTCTATGTATGTATAACCTTCCTCCTTGGATGTGCATGAAGCGGAAGTTCATTATGATGCCAATTCTCATCCAAGGCCCTAAGCAACCCGGCAACGACATTGATGTGTACCTAAGGCCATTAGTTGAAGAACTTTTACAGCTGTGGAATGGAAACGGTGTACGTACGTGGGATGAGCATGGACAGGAGGAATTTAACCTAAAGGCATTGTTGTTCGTGACCATCAACGATTGGCCCGCTCTCAGTAACCTTTCAGGACAGACAAACAAAGGATACCACGCATGCACACACTGTTTAGATGACACTGAAAGTATATACCTGGACAAATGCAGGAAGAATGTGTACCTGGGCCATCGTCAATTTCTTCCGACCAACCATCAATGTCGAAAGAAAGGCAAGCATTTCAAAGGCAAGGCAGATCACCGGAAGAAGCCCGCCATGCGTACCGGTGATCACGTACTTACTACGGTCAATGATTTACACGTAATCTTTGGAAAGGGTCCCGGCGCAGTAGCTGTTCCTAATGACGCTGAGGGACACGCACCCATGTGGAAGAAGAAATCTATATTTTGGGACCTACCCTACTGGAAAGACCTAGAGGTCCACTCTTCAATCGACGTGATGCACGTGACGAAGAACCTTTGCGTGAACCTGCTAGGCTTCTTGGGCATGTATGGAAAGACAAAAAATACACCTGAGGCACGGGAGGACCTGCAACGTTTCCATGAAAAAGACGGCATGCCTCAGAAGCAGTATGAAGGTCCTGCCAGCTACGCTCTTACGAAAGATGAGAAAGAAATCTTCTTTGAATGCCTGCTCAGTATGAAGGTCCCGACTGGCTTCTCGTCGAATATAAAGGGAATAATAAATATCCTAGAGAAAAAGTTCCAGAACCTAAAGTCTCATGACTGCCACGTGATTATGATGCAACTGCTTCCGGTTGCATTGAGGGGGCTTCTACCGGAAAACGTCCGATTAGCCATTGTGAAGCTATGTGCATTTCTCAATGCAATCTCTCAGAAGGTGATCGATCCAGAAATCGTACCAAGGCTAAGGAGTGATGTGGCACAATGTCTTGTCAGTTTCGAGCTGGTGTTTCCACCATCCTTCTTCAATATCATGACTCATGTCCTAGTTCATCTAGTCGACGAGATTGTCGTTCTGGGGCCCGTATTTCTACACAATATGTTCCCCTTTGAGAGGTTCATGGGAGTCCTAAAGAAATATGCCCGTAACCGCGCTAGGCCAGAAGGAAGCATCTCCATGGGCCATCAAACATAGGATGTCATCGGGTTTTGTGTTGACTTCATTCCTGGCCTTAAGAAGATAGGTCTCCCTAAATCGCGGTATGAGGGGAGACTGACTGGAAAAGGCACGCTAGGAGCAGACTCAATAATATGCAGGGACGGGCATTCTTGGTCTCAAGCACACTACACAGTTCTACAGAACTCTACCTTGGTGACCCCGTATGTCGGTGAACACAAGAATAGTCTGCGCTCCAAACACCCGGAGCAGTGCGACGACTGGATTACATGTGAACACATTAGGACATTCAGTAGTTGGTTGGAAGCACGTCTCAGAGGTGACAACACTGTTTGTGATGAGTTGTACTTGTTGTCCAGGGGACCATCTTTGACTGTATTGATTTACAAAGGATACGAGATAAATGGGAATACATTTTACACGATTGACCAAGATCAAAAGAGCACCAACCAAAACAGCGGTGTCCGCTTTGATGCAACAACCGAGAAGGGAAAGGACACATATTATGGTTACATAGTGGACATATAGGAACTTGACTACGGACAAGATTTTAAGGTCCCTTTGTTTAAGTGCAAATGGGTCAATCTGTCAGGAGGCGGGGTACATGTAGACCCACAGTACGGAATGACAATAGTGGATCTGAAAAATCTTGGGTACACTGACGAACCGTTCGTCCTAGCCAATGATGTGGCACAGGTTATCTATGTGAAGGACATGTCTACCAGACCGAGAAAAAGAAAAGATAAGGAAACGAATACATCATACGATGAGCCAAAGCGCCACATAGTTCTTTCAGGAAAAAGGGTTATCCTGGGAGTGGAGGGCAAGACAGACATGTCTGAAGATTATGAAAGGTTTCATGAAATTCCTCCCTTCAATGTCAAGGCTGATCCAAGCATCCTGATAAACGATGAAGATTATCCATGGTTACGGCGCAATAAGCAAATGACAAAAGCGAAGAAAAAGTGAAGACTTTCTCCCACAACTATTATGATGATACCATGCCAAATTTGTAACAGACGAGCATGCTATGCCAACTTTTTCAGAGTTCATTTGAAAACTATGAATTTAGGTCGAATTTTCTCTATAGGTGCATCTATGTTCATTTTTTTAGTAAAGTTAATCACAAGCTTGTGATTCACACAAATTTCAAAGAATTCAAATTTTAACTATTCAAATTTGAGTTTATAATTTTTCTAAAACTAATGGCACTAACAGAAAGTTTATAATTTTGCTGACCTAAAAGCAAAAAGAATAAAAAAATAAAGCAAAAAATAAAAGAAAAATGCCTATAATATTTGTTATGACTAACTAAAATTACCAAATTGAGTATAATGATAAAACACAGTAATATTAAATAGCAGGAAAAACAATGACTCAAAAATCAATTTTTATTGTAAAGTTATTCATAAACTAGTGACATAAAATAAAAAAAGAAATCACTACAGAACTATAAGTATTTAGTTCTAAGTAGAAATGAAAAAAATAACAAAAAAAATGCCATCGACTGGGCCACCACGGCCTGAATACGACTAGAAACCCAACCATGGGCCAGGATTCAGGCCTGCAGCAGGCCCAGTAGGCCCACAGGCATTGCAGTGACAGATTAGGCCCGAAAGCCTGCAGTTGAGAGGAGCTCGAGAGGGTGGGCGCAGCAGCGCTTATAAACAACTCCCGAGCCCTCTCAACTAGCGAGGTGGGACTAAACTTTTGGGCGCGGGGCAGCACAAGGCCATTGGTCCCGGTTGGTGGCACCAACCGGGACTAAAGGGGGGCATTGGTCCCGGTTCGTGGCACCAACCGGGACCAATGCCCCTCTTTAGTCCCGGTTGGTGCCACCAACCGGGACCAAAGGCCGCCTCTTCCCGCCCTTTGGGCTGCTGAAAAGAGGCCTTTGGTCCCTGTTGGTGGCACCAACCGGGACTAAAGAGGGGCATTGGTCCCGGTTGGTGCCACGAAACGGGACCAAAGGCCTGGGTATATAAGTAGCACTTAGGAAATTTGGCGAACTCATCGCCAGTTGCCCCCCGGCCCGCCCGACGACGCCGAGCACATGGACGCTGCCAGGCTGCCCCAACGCCGTCCGCCGCCCCTGCCGTCGCCGTCGCCGTCGCCGACGTCGTCCCCGAGCCCGCGCACCCCTACCCTTGCCCCCGAGCGCGCGCGCCTCCGCCGTCCCCGAGCCTTCCTCGTCGCCGACGCCACCTCGCGGTGAGCGCCGCCCCGTTCCCCTGCTCCTCCCCCTGTACTGGCCGCCGACGCCGCCGCGCGCTGCCATCGCGCCGCCGCGCGCCCCTGCCCTTCGCTGCCGCGCCGCCCCTGCCCTTATTTTTTTTAGTTTAATTTTTTTTCATATGTGTATGTATATTGTATATGTGTATGTATAATGTATATGTATATGTGTATGTGTATGTATATGTGTATGTATATGTCTATGTATAATGTATATGTGTATGTGGTTAGTTTAATTTTTTTTGTTCATAGAAATTTTGTTTATATATATATATATATATATATATATATATATATATATATATATATATATATATATATATAAAGTTTTTTGTTCATATATAGAAAGTTGGAAGAAAATTTAGAATATGCTAAAATTTAGAAGAAAAAGAAGGATAGGAAAGAAGAAAATAAGAAGGGGAAGAAAGAAGAAGAGGACAGGAAAAAGAGGAGAAATAAATAAGAAGAGAAAAAAAGAAGAAAAAGAAGAGGAGAGGAAGAAAGAAATAGAGGAGAAGAAGAACTCTATTTCTTTCTTCTTCTCCTCTTTTTTTTCTTCTTTTTTTTCTTCGATCTTCTCCTCTATTCCTTTCTTCTTCTCCTCTCTATTCCCTCTCCCGATAACTTCAACACGAGGGGGGGGGTCGATATACCCCTCGGATAACTTCAACATGAGGGGCGGTCGATATATATACCCCCTCTCGACTGTGATAATAACTTATACCGCGGAGCACCCCCCGACCCTCTCGCTCGACCAAAACTCTCGAGGACACCCAAACCCTAGAAAAAAACGATGTCGGTCTCCTACCCCCTCCCGCCGCGCCCCTACCCGACAAACTCTCTCGAGGCCACCCCAAACCCTTGAAGCGTTGTCGAGGCCACCCCAAACCCTAGAGAAGCAGCGTCGAGGCCACTAATTAATATATATGATTCCTTACTATGATTAGCTAGCTAGTTCTACGTTTGCCACTATTATATCCATTTGTCATGTTTGAATAATAATTGCCATGTTGTAAATATTTGTAGAAACTATGGACACCACCCGAGACGAAGCAAACAAAGCGATGTTGAGGGACATAATCGCAGAAGGAAGTGATGCCGTCTCGTTGTATCTCAACGACACCGATGGTACTCTGGAAGGAGAGGGTGAAGAAACTGGCTCTGGTGACCTAATGCCGGTGCAAGAAGAAGAACGTGAGGACGGCTCCGGTGACCCAATGCTGGTGCAAGAAGGAGACCGTGATGACGGCTCCGGTGACCGAACCGAGTCCGGCCAGGTATATATATTAGTTAAGCCTGTGCTGACTAGCTAATTGATGCATTCATTGTTTTGGTATGTACACATATTAATTAAGTCTTTGCTCTTTTTTCTAGCCCTCCGGATCGAGCACAACTGAGGTAAAGAGACGAGGCCCGAAGAAAAAGTTGAGCTTGGATGAAAGGTTTGAGATCATAGCAATCGCGCCCGACGGCCAACCTATTGAACCCATCCGAACAAATAAGGCATTTGTTGCTCAGTGCGGGGTTCTGGTTAGGGACAAGATCCCTATCAGCATCCAGCAATGGTTCAAGCCGGCTACAGAAGACCCTGAGGTGTCTTACGTCAATGATATGCAGAAAAATGATCTTTGGACTGAGCTGAAGACAAATTTCACCCTACCGCCAGAGGATGATCCGGAGAAGCCAGTTGAGCAATTAATCAAGTCTTTTGCTCTTAAGAGGATGGCAGACCTATTCAGGAGGTGGAAGAATGACCTGAATAGGTTTGTCGATAAAAAAGAGACACCAGAATTCAAGGGCATATATGAGAAGATCAGAGATGACTGGCCTGCATTTGTGGCCTACAAGACATCGAAAAAGAGTAAGAAGATGTCGGCGACAAACAAGAAAAATGATGCGAAGAAGAAGCTTCACCATCGCATGGGGTCAGGTGGCTACCTCGTAGCCCGGCCTAAGTGGGCCAAGGCTGAGAATGATCTGCTTGCAAAAGGGATCGAACCAGAGACAATGAGCTGGCCAGACCGTTGCCGGACTTGGTTCTTCGGGGCTGGCGGAACCTTGGACCCTGTAACAGGGAAGTGCATTTGGACGGATAAGCAACTTGATATACCCTTGAAGAAGCTTGGGTACTATATCGCTGCAGCGCAGAAAGGGACGTTCCTTCCAGATAGAGAGAACGACTAGCTCACAAAGGCCCTCGGAAATCCTGAGCACCCTGGACGGACACGAGGCACGCCAGGCTCCATTCCGTGGAAGGCTGGGTTTCCGGACGCAGGCGGTTGCAAAAGCCAGGAGAGGAGGAAGAAAGTGCAGCAGTCTGAACTGCAGGCGCTTAAAGAAAGGGTACTCGGGATAGAGGAACGAGAAGCAAATCGCAACAAACGAACTGCCGAAGCTTCCCCTGAAGCTACCCCGCCATCTCAGCGGAGAAGCAGCGTGGCTTCCACCGAGCTGCTTCAGCCGGAGCTTGTCTTGACGGCTCCTGCCAGCTATCCCGTGGATGCTATCACGGAGGCTCAAATTTGCCACCTTATGACGCAATGGATGAATATGAAGGTCAAGGCGGTTGTTGGCTCTGTTTTTCCTAATGAACCCGACGCAACTTTTCACTGCCAGCCGATTCCCGAAGGATATGCTAAGGTGATGGTGGATGAAATAACGGAGGGATTTGAGGACCTCCCGCTTGACCACCCTACCGGAGAAGGGGAGACTCGGTTGGGTTCTGCTCTGAAGACTCCATGCCTATGGCGGAAGGAGCTCATCAACCTTCCAAACTGGACGCCTCCGCCTCCTCCTCCTCCTCCAGCGAGTCAGGGCACTCCGCCTCCTCCACCGCCTCCTCCTCCGGCGAGTGACGATCAGGGCCCTTGGCCGGCTCCTTCTCCGGCGTGTGGCGGCACTCCGCCTCCTTCTCCGCCTGCGTCGGCGCGCCCGAGCAGCCAGCCTACTCCTTCTCCGCCTCGTCAGCAAGGGCGGAAGAGACCCGCCGCCACTCCGGCAGCTGCTCCGGCGCGTCGTAGTCCTTCTCCTCCGCCTCGTAAGCAAGTCAAGAAGACTGCCGCTCCGTCTGCTCTGCCGGTGTCTAGCAGTACAGCCAGAGGCGGGAGAAAATACAAATTCGGTCCTTCTCTGAAGACTCCAGAGAAGTTACCATACGAGATGAGCCCGGAGGAGAACGCGAGGATCGCGTGAACCGAGAAGGATGACTGGTTTCAAGGGTTGAAAGCACAGAGACATCCACCTCCGAAGGAGAAGGTAGATTCGGTGAAAGTGAAGCGCACTCTGGCTGCCCTGGCAAAACCACCCAAGTCTCCGCCGAAAGGCAACTATGAGCGCATTATTGCAAAGACATGGGCCGAAGCGTCGCGGTCGGGAAGTACAGTCAGTGATCAAAGGCTGAAAGAACGACGAGTAGCTGGGAAACAAATTGCCCAGCTCAGCGAACAAGCAAAGCAATCGTGCCCCCCGCTCAAGGTGCCTAGCGTCGATCCGAGGATGGCGCCCGGTTATACCAATCTTGACGATTACCTGCCCGACGATGTAGATTATGATTTCCTGGACGTGCAGATACACAGATACGAGTACGGGAAGCCTCTCGTCAAAGATGAAAGATCTCTAACAACGATGATGCGAAGATTGCATGATTAGTACATGAAAACCTGCAGAGAGTCTGGGGGGAGGAATACTTTGTATATGAGAGTTAAACCGGAGCATGACCTCGTTGGAATTGAACTGTTGCATGTTCCATTTGAGGAGTTCTATCAGTTTTTCAATCAATTGGCCCTCGATAAAGCAACGGTCACCTGCTACTGTCTGTAAGTACTACTACTTCTGTCATTAAGTCTCTCTATATAGCTCAGCTCTTTCATTGCATGTATTTATAATTATCCTCACTATATTATGCAGATTGAAGATCGCCGAATTGAAGAAAAGACAAATCGGTGATATTGGGTTCATTAACACAAATCTCATAGATGCAGTTCAGGTTAAAGATCATGCCGCAGAAACCAAGGCCAACTTGCTACGATCATTCAAAATAAATGAACACAAAGATATAGTACTCTTTCCTTACAACTTCAAGTGAGTGTTGTCTTGTGCATATTCGGTTTCCCTTATATATTAGTCCAGGTTATAGTAATGTAATTGATGAGTTATGCATGCGTGCGCAGTTTCCACTATATTCTCCTGGAGATTAGGCTTGAGAAGGGAGTAGTAACTGTCTTGGACTCGAGACGAAAAGATCCGCAGAAGTATGCAGACATGACTGAAATCCTCAAGAAGTAAGTTAAATCGATCATTATCCACCATATCAGCAAATTTGTTCATTTCCTGATATCAAGTAATTGTTTTCTTTTGTCTGGCAGTGTTTGGAGAAAATTCAGCACAAAATCCCCGGGACTCCCGAAGGAGCTGGAATTTAGATACCCGAAAGTAAGTACTATAGTACCATGCTCCGCGCGTCTCCTAGCTATTGATTCAAGCGCTAGTTTCATCAATACCATTTGACTGACCTCTATTTCTTGTAAAGTGGTTGTGGCAGGAACAAGGGAATGATTTCTGTGGATACTACGTCTGCGAGTCCATCCGCCACACGACCTGTGAGCGGGGCGGGTACTCTGAGAAACAATATGAAGTGTGTAAGAAATAATATTCACAATTTTTGTTTATTACCATCATTTGAAGGAAATATACCCTAGAGGCAATAATAAAGTTATTATTTATTTCCTCATATATCATGATAAATGTTTATTATTCATGCTAGAATTGTATTAACCAGAAACATAATACATGTGTGGATACATAGACAAACAGAGTGTCACTAGTATGCCTCTACTTGACTAGCTTGTTAATCAAAGATGGTTAAGTTTCCTAACCATAGACAAAGGAGTTGTCATTTGATTAACAAGGTCACATCATTAGTTGAATGATCTGATTGACATGACCCATTCCATTAGCTTAGCACCCGATCGTTTAGTATGTTGCTATTGCTTTCTCCATGACTTATACATGTTCCTTTGACTATGAGATTATGCAACTCCCGTTTACCGTAGGAACACTTTGTGTGCTACCAAACGTCACAACGTAACTGGGTGATTATAAAGGAGCTCTACAGGTGTCTCCGAAAGTATTTGTTGGGTTGGCGTATTTCGAGATTAGGATTTGTCACTCCGAATGTCGGAGAGGTATCTCTGGGCCCTCTCGGTAATGCACATCACTTAAGCCTTGCAAGCATTGCAAATAATGAGTTAGTTGCGAGATGATGTATTACGGAACGAGTAAAGAGACTTGCCGGTAACGAAATTGAACTAGGTATTGGATACCGACGATCGAATCTCGGGCAAGTAACATACCGATGACAAAGGGAACAACGTATGTTGTTATGCGGTCTGACCGATAAAGATCTTCGTAGAATATGTAGGAGCCAATATGGGCATCCAGGTCCCGCTATTGGTTATTGACCGGAGACGAGTCTCGGTTATTGACCGGAGACCGGAGACGAGTCTCGGTCATGTCTACATATGTAGACTGGTCACTGGAAGCGGAACTGCCCCAAGTATTTGGCGGATAAGAAGGATGGCAAGGTGAACAAAGGTATATGTGATATACATGTTATTGATGTGTACCTTACTAATGCTCGCAGTAGCACCTGGGTATTTGATACTGGTTCTGTTGCTAAAATTTGCAACTCGAAACAGGGACTACGGATTAAGCGAAGATTGGTTAAGGACGAGGTGACGATGCGCGTGGGAAACGGTTCCAAAGTCGATGTGATCGCAGTCGGCACACTACCTCTACATCTACCTTCGGGATTAGTATTAGACCTGAATAATTGTTATTTGGTGCCAGCGTTGAGCATGAACATTATATCTGGATCTTGTTTGATGCGAGACGGTTATTCATTTAAATCAGAGAATAATGGTTGTTCTATTTATATGAGTAATATCTTTTATGGTCATGCACCCTTAAAGAGTGGTCTATTTTTGATGAATCTCGATAGTAGTGATACACATATTCATAGTGTTGAAGCCAAAAGATGCAGAGTTGATAATGATAGTGCAACTTATTTGTGGCACTGCCGTTTAGGTCATATCGGTATAAAGCGCATGAAGAAACTCCATACTGATGGACTTTTGGAGCCACTTGATTATGAATCACTTGGCACTTGCGAATCGTGCCTCATGGGCAAGATGACCAAAACACCGTTCTCCGGTACTATCGAGAGAGCAACAGATTTATTGGAGATCATACATACAGATGTATGTGGTCCAATGAACATTGAGGCTCGTGGCGGATATCGTTATTTTCTCACCTTCACAGATGATTTAAGCAGATATGGTTATGTCTACTTAATGAAACACAAGTCTGAAACATTTGAAAAGTTCAAAGAATTTCAGAGTGAAGTTGAAAATCATCGTAACAAGAAAATAAAGTTTCTACGATCTGATCGTGGAGGAGAATATTTGAGTTACGAGTTTGGTCTACATTTGAAGCAATGCGGAATAGTTTCGCAACTCACGCCACCCGGAACACCACAACGCAATGGTGTGTCCGAACGTCGTAATCGTACTTTACTAGATATGGTGCGATCTATGATGTCTCTTACAGATTTACCGCTATCGTTTTGGGGTTATGCTTTAGAGACGGCCGCATTCACGTTAAATAGGACACCATCAAAATCCGTTGAGACTACACCTTAT
This sequence comes from Aegilops umbellulata, assembly GCA_032464435.1. Lineage (NCBI taxonomy): Eukaryota > Viridiplantae > Streptophyta > Magnoliopsida > Poales > Poaceae > Aegilops > Aegilops umbellulata. The sequence goes on from CP136055.1 coordinate 510,095,803, forward strand.
GAACTATGGTTTAGCAAGAAACCAAAGTTGTCGTTTATTAAAGTTTGGGGCTGCGATGCTTATGTGAAAAAGCTTCAACCTGATAAGCACGAACCCAAATCGGAAAAATGTGTCTTCATAGGATATCCAAAAGAAACTGTTGGATACACCTTCTATCACAGATCTGAAGGCAAGACTTTTGTTGCTAAATTCGGAGTCTTTCTCGAAAAGGAGTTTCTCTCGAAAGAAGTGAGTGGGAGGAAAGTAGAACTTGATGAGGTAACTGTACCTGCTCCCTTATTGGAAAGTAGTACATCACAGAAAACTGTTTCTGTAGCACCTACACCAATTAGTGAGGAAGTTAATGATGATGATCATGCAACTTCAGATCAAGTTACTACAGAACCTCATAGATCAACCAGAGTAAGATCCGCGCCAGAGTGGTACGGCAATCCGGTTCTGGAAATCATGCTACTAGATCATGGTGAACCTACGAACTATGAAGAAGCGATGGTGAGCTCAGATTCCGCAAAATGGCTAGAAGCCATGAAATCTTAGATGGGATCCATGTATGACAACAAAGTGTGGACTTTGGTTGACTTGCCCGAGGGTCGGCAAGCAATAGAGAATAAGTGGATCTTTAAGAAGAAGACTGACGCTGATGGTAATGTTACTATCTACAAAGCTCGACTTGTCGCGAAAGGTTTTCGACAAGTTCAAGGGATTGACTACGATGAGACCTTCTCACCCATAGCGATGCTTAAGTCTGTCCGAATCATGTTAGCAATTGCCGCATTTTATGATTATGAAATTTGGCAAATGGATGTAAAGATTGCATTCCTGAATGGATTTCTGGACTGGTGCAAGCATCTCGGAGTTGGAATAAACGCTTTGACAGTGTGATCAAAGCATTTGGGTTTGTACAGACTTTTGGAGAAGCCTGTATTTACAAGAAAGTGAGTGGGAGCTCTGTAGCATTTCTGATATTATATGTAGATGACATATTACTGATTGGAAATGATATAAAATTTCTGGATAGCATAAAGGGATACTTGAATAAGAGTTTTTCAATGAAAGACCTCGGTGAAGCTGCTTACATATTGGGCATTAAGATCTATAGAGATAGATCAAGACGCTTAATTGGACTTTCACAAAGCACATACCTTGACAAAGTTTTGAAGAAGTTCAAAATGGATCAAGCAAAGAAAGGGTTCTTGCCTGTGTTACAAGGTTTGAAGTTGAGTAAGACTCAATGCCCGACCACTGCAGAAGATAGAGAGAAGATGAAAGATGTTCCCTATGCTTCAGCCAAAGGCTCTATCATGTATGCAATTCTGTGTACCAGACCCGATGTGTGCCTTGCTATAAGTTTGGCAGGGAGGTACCAAAGTAATCCAGGAGTGGATCACTGGACAGCGGTCAAGAATATCCTGAAGTACCTGAAAAGGACTAAGGAAATGTTTCTCGTATATGGAGGTGACAAAGAGATCGTCGTAAACGGTTACGTTGATGCAAGCTTTGACACTGATCCGGACGATTCTAAATCGCAAACCGGATACGTATTTACATTAAACGGTGGAGCTGTAAGTTGGTGCAGTTCTGAACAAAGCGTCGTGGCAGGATCTACATGTGAAGCGGAGTACATAGCTGCTTCGGAAGCAGCAAATGAAGGAGTCTGGATGAAGGAGTTCATAACCGATCTAGGTGTCATACCTAGTGCATCGGGTCCAATGAAAATCTTTTGTGACAATACTGGTGCAATTGCCTTGGCAAAGGAATCCAGATTTCACAAGAGAACCAAGCACATCAAGAGACGCTTCAATTCCATCCGGGATTTGGTCCAGGTGGGAGACATAGAAATTTGCAAGATACATACGGATCTGAATGTAGCAGACCCGTTGATTAAGCCTCTTCCACGAGCAAAACATGATCAGCACCAAGACTCCATGGGTGTTAGAATCATTAATGTGTAATCTAGATTATTGACTCTAGTGCAAGTGGGAGACTGAAGGAAATATGCCCTAGAGGCAATAATAAAGTTATTATTTATTTCCTTATATATCATGATAAATGTTTATTATTCATGCTAGAATTGTATTAACCGGAAACATAATACATGTGTGGATACATAGACAAACAGAGTGTCACTAGTATGCCTCTACTTGACTAGCTTGTTAATCAAAGATGGTTAAGTTTCCTAACCATAGACAAAGGAGTTGTCATTTGATTAACAAGGTCACATCATTAGTTGAATGATCTGATTGACATGACCCATTCCATTAGCTTAGCACCCGATCGTTTAGTATGTTGCTATTGCTTTCTCCATGACTTATACATGTTCCTTTGACTATGAGATTATGCAACTCCCGTTTACCGTAGGAACACTTTGTGTGCTACCAAACGTCACAACATAACTGGGTGATTATAAAGGAGCTCTACAGGTGTCTCCGAAAGTATTTGTTGGGTTGGCGTATTTCGAGATTAGGATTTGTCACTCCGAATGTCGGAGAGGTATCTCTGGGCCCTCTCGGTAATGCACATCACTTAAGCCTTGCAAGCATTGCAAATAATGAGTTAGTTGCAAGATGATGTATTACGGAATGAGTAAAGAGACTTTCCGGTAACGAGATTGAACTAGGTATTGGATACCGACGATCGAATCTCGGGCAAGTAACATACCGATGACAAAGGGAACAACATATGTTGTTATGCGGTCTGACCGATAAAGATCTTCGTAGAATATGTAGGAGCCAATATGGGCATCCAGGTCCCGCTATTGGTTATTGACCAGAGACGAGTCTCGGTCATGTCTACATAATTCTCGAACCGTAGGGTCCGCACGCTTAAGGTTTCGATGACAGTTATATTATGAGTTTATGCATTTTGATGTACCAAAGTTAGTTCGGAGTCCCGGATCAGACGGACATGACGAGGAGTCTCGAAATGGTCGAGACATAAAGATTGATATATTGGAAGCCTATATTTGGACATCGGAATGGTTCCGAGTGAAATGGGCATTTTACTAGAGTACCGGGGGGTTACCGGAACCCCCCCGGGGGTTAATGGGCCCATATGGGCCTTAAGGAAAAAGAGGAGGGGCGGCCAGGGCAGGCCGCGCGCCCCCTCCCCCCCTAGTCCGAATAGGACAAGGAAGGGGGGGGCGGCGCCCCCTCTTTTCCTTTCCCCCTCTCTCCTTCCTTCTCCTACAAGGAAAGGGAGAGGAGTCCTACTCCCGGTGGGAGTAGGACTCCTCCTTGGCGCGCCCCTCTAGGCCGGCCGCCCCCTCCCCCTTGCTCCTTTATATACGGGGGCAGGGGGGCACCCTAGAACACACAATTGATCAACGTGATCGTTCCTTAGCCGTGTGCGGTGCCCCCCTCCACCATATTCCACCTCGGTCATATTGTCGCGGTGCTTAGGCGAAGCCCTGCGTCGGTAGTACATCAAGATCGTCACCACGCCGTCGTGCTGACGGAACTCCTCCCCGAAGCTTTGCTGGATCGGAGCCCGGGGAACGTCATCGAGCTGTACGTGTGTTAAGAACTCGGAGGCGCCGGAGTAACGGCGCTTGGATCGGTCGGATCGGGAAGACGTACGACTACTTCCTCTACGTTGTGTCAACGCTTCCGCTTCGGTCTACGAGGGTACGTAGACAACACTCTCCCCTCTCGTTGCTATGCATCACCATGATCTTGCGTGTGCGTAGGAATTTTTTTGAAATTACTACGTTCCCCAACAGTGGCATCCGAGCCTAGGTTTTTATGGTTTGATGTTTTGCACGAGTAGAACACAAGTGAGTTGTGGACGATACAAGTCATACTGCCTACTAGCATGTCATACTTTGGTTCGGCGGTATTGTTGGATGAAGCGGCCCGGACCGACATTACGCGTACGCTTACGCGAGACTGGTTCTACCGACGTGCTTTGCACACAGGTGGCTGGCGGGTGTCAGTTTCTCCAACTTTAGTTGAATCGAGTATGGCTACGCTCGGTCCTTGAGAAGGTTAAAACGGAGTCTATTTGACAAACTATCGTTGTGGTTTTGATGCGTAGGTGAGATTGGTTCTTGCTTAAGCCCGTAGCAGCCACGTAAAACTTGCAACAAACAAAGTAGAGGACGTCTAACTTGTTTTTGCAGGGCATATTGTGATGTGATATGGTCAAGACATGATGCTAAATTTTATTGTATGAGATGATCATGTTTTGTAACCGAGTTATCGGCAACCGGCAGGAGCCGTATGGTTGTCGCTTTATTGTATGCAATGCAATCGCCCTGTAATGCTTTACTTTATCACTAAGCGGTAGCGATAGTCGTAGAAGCATAAGATTGGCGAGACGACAACGATGCTACGATGGAGATCAAGGTGTCGCGCCGGTGACGATGGTGATCATGATGGTGCTGCGGAGATGGAGATCACAAGCACAAGATGATGATGGCCATATCATATCACTTATATTGATTGCATGTGATGTTTATCTTTTTATGCATCTTATCTTGCTTTGATTGACGGTAGCATTATAAGATGATCTCTCACTAAATTATCATAGTAACAGTGTTCTCCCTGAGTATGCAACGTTGCGAAAGTTCTTCGTGCTGAGACACCACGTGATGATCGGGTGTGATAGGCTCTACGTTCAAATACAACGGGTGCGAAACAGTTGCACACGCGGAATACTCAGGTTTAACTTGACGAGCCTAGCATATAACAGATATGGCCTCGGAACACGGAGACCGAAAGGTCGAGCGTGAATCATATAGTAGATATGATCAACATAGTAATGTTCACCGTTGAAACTACTCCATCTCACGTGATGATCGGACATGGTTTAGTTGATTTGGATCACGTGATCACTTAGAGGATTAGAGAGATGTCTATCTAAGTGGGAGTTCTTAAGTAATATGATTAATTGAACTTAAATTTATCATGAACTTAGTCCCTGATAGTATCTTGCTTGTTTATGTTGATTGTAGATAGATGGCTCGTGTTGTTGTTCCATTGAATTTTAATGCGTTCCTTGAGAAAGCAAAGTTGAAAGATGATGGTAGCAATTACACGGACTGGGTCCGTAACTTGAGGATTATCCTCATTGCTGCAAAGAAGAGTTACATCCTGGAAGCACCGCTGGGTGCCAGGCCTGCTGCTGGAGCAACGCCAGATGTTGTGAACGTCTGGCAGAGCAAAGCTGATGACTACTCGATAGTTCAGTGTGCCATGCTTTACGGCTTAGAACCGGGACTTCAACGACGTTTTGAACATCATGGAGCATATGAGATGTTCCAGGAGTTGAAGTTAATATTCCAACAGAATGCCCGGATTGAGAGATATGAAGTCTCCAATAAGTTCTATAGCTGCAAGATGGAGGAGAATAGTTCTGTCAGTGAGCATATACTCAGAATGTCTGGGTATTATAATCACTTGAATCAACTGGGAGTCAATCTTCCGGATGATTGTGTCATTGACAGAATTCTTCAATCACTGCCACCAAGCTACAAAGGCTTCGTGATGAACTATAATATGCAAGGGATAGATAAGACAATGCCCGAGCTATTCGCAATGCTAAAAGCTGCGGAGGTAGAAATCAAGAAGGAGCATCAAGTGTTGATGGTCAATAACACCACTAGTTTCAAGAAAAAAGGCAAAGGGAAGAAGAAGGGGAACTTCAAGAAGAACAGCAAACAAGTTGCTGCTCAAGAGAAGAAACCCAAGTCTGGACCTAAGCCTGAAACTGAGTGCTTCTACTGCAAGCAGACTGGTCACTGGAAGCGGAACTGCCCCAAGTATTTGGCGGATAAGAAGGATGACAAGGTGAACAAAGGTATATGTGATATACATGTTATTGATGTGTACCTTACTAATGCTCGCAGTAGCACCTGGGTATTTGATACTGGTTTTGTTGCTAATATTTGCAACTCGAAACAGGGACTACGGATTAAGCGAAGATTGGTTAAGGACGAGGTGACGATGCGCGTGGGAAACGGTTCCAAAGTCGATGTGATCGCAGTCGGCACACTACCTCTACATCTACCTTCGGGATTAGTATTAGACCTGAATAATTGTTATTTGGTGCCAGCGTTGAGCATGAACATTATATCTGGATCTTGTTTGATGCGAGACGGTTATTCATTTAAATCAGAGAATAATGGTTGTTCTATTTATATGAGTAATATCTTTTATGGTCATGCACCCTTAAAGAGTGGTATATTTTTGATGAATCTCGATAGTAGTGATACACATATTCATAGTGTTGAAGCCAAAAGATGCAGAGTTGATAATGATAGTGCAACTTATTTGTGGCACTGCCGTTTAGGTCATATCGGTATAAAGCGCATGAAGAAACTCCATACTGATGGACTTTTGGAGCCACTTGATTATGAATCACTTGGCACTTGCGAATCGTGCCTCATGGGCAAGATGACCAAAACACCGTTCTCCGGTACTATGGAGAGAGCAACAGATTTATTGGAGATCATACATACAGATGTATGTGGTCCAATGAACATTGAGGCTCATGGCGGATATCGTTATTTTCTCACCTTCACAGATGATTTAAGCAGATATGGTTATGTCTACTTAATGAAACACAAGTCTGAAACATTTGAAAAGTTCAAAGAATTTCAGAGTGAAGTTGAAAATCATCGTAACAAGAAAATAAAGTTTCTACGATCTGATCGTGGAGGAGAATATTTGAGTTACGAGTTTGGTCTACATTTGAAACAATGCGGAATAGTTTCGCAACTCACGCCACCCGGAACACCACAACGCAATGGTGTGTCCGAACGTCGTAATCGTACTTTACTAGATATGGTGCGATCTATGATGTCTCTTACAGATTTACCGCTATCGTTTTGGGGTTATGCTTTAGAGACGGCCGCATTCACGTTAAATAGGACACCGTCAAAATCCGTTGAGACGACACCTTATGAACTATGGTTTAGCAAGAAACCAAAGTTGTCGTTTCTTAAAGTTTGGGGCTGCGATGCTTATGTGAAAAAGCTTCAACCTGATAAGCTCGAACCCAAATCGGAAAAATGTGTCTTCATAGGATATCCAAAAGAAACTGTTGGATACACCTTCTATCACAGATCCGAAGGCAAGACTTTTGTTGCTAAATTCGGAGTCTTTCTAGAAAAGGAGTTTCTCTCGAAAGAAGTGAGTGGGAGGAAAGTAGAACTTGATGAGGTAACTGTACCTGCTCCCTTATTGGAAAGTAGTACATCACAGAAAACTGTTTCTGTAGCACCTACACCAATTAGTGAGGAAGTTAATGATGATGATCATGCAACTTCAGATCAAGTTACTACAGAACCTCGTAGATCAACCAGAGTAAGATCCGCGCCAGAGTGGTACGGCAATCCTGTTCTGGAAATCATGCTACTAGATCATGGTGAACCTACGAACTATGAAGAAGCGATGGTGAGCTCAGATTCCGCAAAATGGCTAGAAGCCATGAAATCTGAGATGGGATCCATGTATGACAACAAAGTGTGGACTTTGGTTGACTTGCCCGAGGGTCGGCAAGCAATAGAGAATAAGTGGATCTTTAAGAAGAAGACTGACGCTGATGGTAATGTTACTATCTACAAAGCTCGACTTGTCGCGAAAGGTTTTCGACAAGTTCAAGGGATTGACTACGATGAGACCTTCTCACCCGTAGCGATGCTTAAGTCTGTCCGAATCATGTTAGCAATTGCCGCATTTTATGATTATGAAATTTGGCAAATGGATGTAAAGACTGCATTCCTGACTGGATTTCTGAAAGAAGAGTTGTATATGATGCAACCAGAAGGTTTTATCGATCCAAAGGGAGCTAACAAAGTGTGCAAGCTCCAGCGATCCATTTATGGACTGGTGCAAGCATCTCGGAGTTGGAATAAACGCTTTGACAGTGTGATCAAAGCATTTGGGTTTGTACAGACTTTTGGAGAAGCCTGTATTTACAAGAAAGTGAGTGGGAGCTCTGTAGCATTTCTGATATTATATGTAGATGACATATTACTGATTGGAAATGATATAGAATTTCTGGATAGCATAAAGGGATACTTGAATAAGAGTTTTTCAATGAAAGACCTCGGTGAAGCTGCTTACATATTGGGCATTAAGATCTATAGAGATAGATCAAGACGCTTAATTGGACTTTCACAAAGCACATACCTTGACAAAGTTTTGAAGAAGTTCAAAATGGATCAAGCAAAGAAAGGGTTCTTGCCTGTGTTACAAGGTGTGAAGTTGAGTAAGACTCAATGCCCGACCACTGCAGAAGATAGAGAGAAGATGAAAGATGTTCCCTATGCTTCAGCCATAGGCTCTATCATGTATGCAATGCTGTGTACCAGACCCGATGTGTGCCTTGCTATAAGTTTGGCAGGGAGGTACCAAAGTAATCCAGGAGTGGATCACTAGACAGCGGTCAAGAATATCCTGAAGTACCTGAAAAGGACTAAGGAAATGTTTCTCGTATATGGAGGTGACAAAGAGCTCGTCGTAAACGGTTATGTTGATGCAAGCTTTGACACTGATCCGGACGATTCTAAATCGCAAACCGGATACGTATTTACATTAAACGGTGGAGCTGTAAGTTGGTGCAGTTCTGAACAAAGCGTCGTGGCAGGATCTACATGTGAAGCGGAGTACATAGCTGCTTCGGAAGCAGCAAATGAAGGAGTCTGGATGAAGGAGTTCATAACCGATCTAGGTGTCATACCTAGTGCATCGGGTCCAATGAAAATCTTTTGTGACAATACTGGTGCAATTGCCTTGGCAAAGGAATCCAGATTTCACAAGAGAACCAAGCACATCAAGAGACGCTTCAATTCCATCCGGGATTTGGTCCAGGTGGGAGACATAGAAATTTGCAAGATACATACGGATCTGAATGTAGCAGACCCGATGACTAAGCCTCTTCCACGAGCAAAACATGATCAGCACCAAGACTCCATGGGTGTTAGAATCATTAATGTGTAATCTAGATTATTGACTCAAGTGCAAGTGGGAGACTGAAGGAAATATGCCCTAGAGGCAATAATAAAGTTATTATTTATTTCCTTATATATCATGATAAATGTTTATTATTCATGCTAGAATTGTATTAACCGGAAACATAATACATGTGTGGATACATAGACAAACAGAGTCTCACTAGTATGCCTCTACTTTACTAGCTTGTTAATCAAAGATGGTTAAGTTTCCTAACCATAGACAAAGGAGTTGTCATTTGATTAACAAGGTCACATCATTAGTTGAATGATCTGATTGACATGACCCATTCCATTAGCTTAGCACCCGATCGTTTAGTATGTTGCTATTGCTTTCTCCATGACTTATACATGTTCCTTTGACTATGAGATTATGCAACTCCCGTTTACCGTAGGAACACTTTGTGTGCTACCAAACGTCACAACGTAACTGGGTGATTATAAAGGAGCTCTACAGGTGTCTCCGAAAGTATTTGTTGGGTTGGCGTATTTCGAGATTAGGATTTGTCACTCCGAATGTCGGAGAGGTATCTCTGGCCCTCTCGGTAATGCACATCACTTAAGCCTTGCAAGCATTGCAACTAATGAGTTAGTTGCGAGATGATGTATTACGGAACGAGTAAAGAGACTTGCCGGTAACGAGATTGAACTAGGTATTGGATACCGACGATCGAATCTCGGGCAAGTAACATACCGATGACAAAGGGAACAACGTATGTTGTTATGCGGTCTGACCGATAAAGATCTTCATAGAATATGTAGGAGCCAATATGGGCATCCAGGTCCCGCTATTGGTTATTGACCGGAGACGAGTCTCGGTCATGTCTACATTGTTCTCGAACCGTAGGGTCCGCACGCTTAAGGTTTCGATGACAGTTATATTATGAGTTTATGCATTTTGATGTACCGGAGTTAGCTCGGAGTCCCGGATGAGATCACGGACATGACGAGGAGTCTCGAAATGGTCGAGACATAAAGATTGATATATTGTAAGCCTATATTTGGACATCGGAATGGTTCCGAGTGAAATCGGCATTTCACTGGAGTACCGGGGGGTTACCGGAACCCCCCCGGGGGTTAATGGGCCCATATGGGCCTTAAGGGAAAAGAGGAGGGGCGGCCAGGGCAGGCCGCGCGCCCCCTCCCCCCTAGTCCGAATAGGACAAGGAAGGGGGGGCGGCGCCCCCCCTTTTTCCTTTCCCCCTCTCTCCTTCCTTCTCCTACAAGGAAAGGGAGAGGAGTCCTACTCCCGGTGGGAGTAGGACTCCTCCTTGGCGCGCCCCTCTAGGCCGGCCGCCCCCTCCCCCTTGCTCCTTTATATACGGGGGCAGGGGGGCACCCTAGAACAAACAATTGATCAACGTGATTGTTCCTTAGCCGTGTGCGGTGCCCCCCTCCACCATATTCCACCTCGGTCATATTGTCGCGGTGCTTAGGCGAAGCCCTGCGTCGGTAGTACATCAAGATCGTCACCACGCCGTCGTGCTGACGGAACACCTCCCCGAAGCTTTGCTGGATCGGAGCCCGGGGAACGTCATCGAGCTGTACGTGTGTTAAGAACTCGGAGGCGCCGGAGTAACGGCGCTTGGATCGGTCGGATCGGGAAGACGTACGACTACTTCCTCTACGTTGTGTCAACGCTTCCGCTTCGGTCTACGAGGGTACGTAGACAAAACTCTCCCCTCTCGTCTATTGGTCCCGGTTGGTGCCACCAACCGGGACCAAAGGCCCTCCAGCCTGGGCTCGGCGCGCAGGCCACGTGGAGGCCCATCTGTCCCGGTTCTGGTTTGAACTCGGACTAAAGGGCGAGGGTATTAGTAACGACCCTTTAGTCCCGGTCCGGGAACCGGCACTAAAGGCCCTTATGAACCGGGACAAAAGGCCGGTTTTCTACTAGTGTACATACGTTATAAATTTTATCTGCGAGACAATACAATACACTATAATTGGTCGTTAGTTCATTTTTTTTTTCTAGTGAGATAAGGCCCAATTTTTTAGTTTTGCACAGGGCAAAATTCTAGTGAAATAGGGCCCGAATTTTAGTTTCGCACAGGTCCTCGGACTTTGCCGGCCCAGCCCTGCTAGCCTGATTGCATCGTCTTTATAGGTACCTTAATAGGAATAAGTGAGGACTTATGATAAATTAGTCTCCCTCTGTAAAGAAATATACGGTCTTATATTTCTTTGCAAAGGAAGTAGGCCAGTAGATTGAGAGAAAGTCAACAGGAGTCCTAAAGTCAGGAGCTGTTGATCATCTTCTTGCATACTCAAAAGTGTGTTATCTGTGTACTGAAGAATTGGGAAGTCAGTGTCATGGCATGGAATGGGAAAACAAATATCTCCTCAATGGAGCAAATCACTCACAACAGTTTGAGGGAGATCGGTAGCCAATATAAAATTCATGGGGGATATCAGATCTTCTTGTCGAATACCATGATGGCAAAATAAATTGTTTTCCTGGAACAACTTTCAGCAACATCGACAAAAACACCTAAAGATAGAAGCTCCCTGACCCTTGATCTCCAACGTACATTAAACCCTTTAAATTTCATGATCTCAAGGATGCCATCATGTTGAATATCAAAAACTTCCTCAAAATTCAATTTAACAACTACAATTGGTCTCTTGGAAGCAAAGGCACTGATGCAAATAGTGAAGTGGTCATGCAATGCAGTCTTGTATTGTCCTGCACCTCAAAACCAGTGTGTCCGAGATTCGAGAACTTTGTACACAAAATTGTGAACGGAGGGTCATCTCCGTATGCGAAGAATCCCTTCTAATTTAGCAAATAAATTAACTGGGCAAACATAAGCATGCAACTACGACAAGAAAAATTTGTATGTGAGTTGCATCTCCTTACAAACCTAATTAAGCTTGCCCTCCTCAACAAATAATTAAAATAAAGTCTGTCTAGCAGACCAAAAAGAAGCTAATTAAGCATTTCGTTGTTCAGTGGAGCTGAGGCACAACCTGTCGGTCCTGAGTTCTGACTAGGCGAACATCTTGGCATCTTCAATGGGAGGTTCGGCAATGGAGCCTCGAACCTTAAGGCATTGATGGCCTGCCTTATGGACGGCCTTAGGCTCGAGTAATGGCATGTACACAAGAGCCCGACCACCATCACACGTTCCATTTCTTCAACGTCAAACTCCCCATTTAGCCGCTGGTCTACCGCGTCAAGAACCCTTCCTTGGTCATACAACTCTGACACCCGTTGCACCAAGTGGATCACGTTGTCATCCGGCAAAACCACAACGGGTCTACGACCAGTGGAGATCTCGAGTAGGACTACGCCAAAGCTGTAGATGTCTGACTCGATGCTCGCCCTGCCTACGCGCATGCACTCTGGGTCCATGTACCCTGCGGTGCCGGCAAGCTGCGTTGTGTGTGATCCTTGGCTATGGTCGACGAGCCTAGCGAGTCCGAAATCACCAAGCTTAGCGTTGAAGGACGCGTCCAGCATCACATTGCTTGGTTTGATGTCCCTATGCAGTACACGCTGCTCCCATTCTTGATGGAGGTACAGAAGTGCATAACCAATCCCAAGCACAATTTCATGTCTGCAAAAAAACCCGTTAGAATAATGATGCGTACCAAATATTTCCATTTTAGATGATGTAAACACGATTTATGTACAAATTGATACGTACATGTTTCTCTAATCCATGATTGCCTATAACTGTTGTAAATAAATGGACAATTGATGGAATTACAAGGTATTGAGAGTCTTAGAAATGAAATGGACAATCTCTAGATACTTACCTCGTGGGCCATGATAACTTGTTGTCTATGTTGTAAAGATGTGTGTCAAGGCTACCATTGGGCATTAGCTCATAGACCAGGAGAAGCTCGCCACGACCATGACACCATCCAATGAGTTGTACAAGGTTACGGTGCCTGAGACGACTTATGATCCTCACCTCGGAGACGTACTCCTTCCTCCCCTGTTTCGAACTTTTGGACACTCTCTTTATGGCCACATCAAGAGTTAGGTCCTTTATGTGTCCTCTGTATACCGAACCGAAACCTCCTTCCCCTAGCTTCTCGTTGTCTGCAAAGTTGTTGGTGGCGATTACCAGCTCACGGTAAGAAAATCGTCTGGGCCCGGTCCCTTTCCTGAACTCCTCTTTCATTTCCTCGTCGCTGAAGAAGTCCTCTTGCTCCACCCTCTCAGTTCTTTCTTTTAGCCAGTGCCGATAGTGCCACGCCGAGATGATCAGACAAAAGATGGAACCGACAAGCATGGACACCGCGATTATCAGCTTCATTTTGCGGCGCTTTGAGCTGGGCGCAGACACAAATCCTGATTGCACGGAAACACATGCATTAACAAAATTCAGATGCAATATCAGTTTTATGATACATGTAAGGGGTGAGAGTGAGATATTGTACCTGCGGGGAGTGCATCTGAGGTGTTTTCGGGCGGCTCTGGAGGTGAAGGGCTGGTGTTTTCGGACGGCTCTGGAGGTGAAGGGCTGCGGATTTCGATCGGTTCCATGCTGTATTTACTGTAGCAACTGTACGACCTCACAGTACCAGCTGAGCTGTTTGTGTGGTTGCCCATTACTCGCATAAGTTGACTCTGCAGACAATCGGCGCAGTCATATGATGTCAAGTCTCTGGTGCACTGCATCAGCCCGTACATGTCTAGCGAGGTGCCACGGGAGTCCGTATACGGCAGGCTGCCGTTGGCGTACCTCAGCAACGAGCCGGAGGCCTCAGGAAGGAGCCGGCTCATCAGCTTCCACCGCGTCTCGTTCACGCCGACCATGTCTTGATGACCGTGCTGCTTCATCTCTTGGTAGTCCAAAGAGGCGTCGGCCATGGAGAAGAAAGACTCGTTTGAGTATCGTAAGACGCACGCATCGAACATGGCCCCAGCGCTCCATGTGTCCTGGCACTGCTCGCTCTGAAAAGAGAGTGCTGCCTCCAAACATCTCTCGCACATAGTCCAGTTATAGTTGATGTAGCACATGACAAGGCCGTATACCTTGTCCGGCGGAGCACCCAAGTTGTCGTAGAAGAAGCCGCCGTTGCCGATGGCGCCAGTGCGGAGGTTCAGGACGAGCTTGGCAATATTTGCCAGACGCTGGTCTAAGCTCCTGGTGTTGGTGTTGTTGGTCTTATAATCTTTGCAGTAAGAAAGATGGGGTGGCGGTAGCCATTGCTCCTCAGCAATTGCTCCGGCGAGCAAGACGATGGCCGTGAGGAACAGGGCTAGGAGTAGGCGCTGACTTGCCATGGAGTGAGTGGAAACGCGCGCATTTCATGCATTGGCACACAAGGATTATATGAGAAGGCATACCGAGCCGCTCCAGCTATAACAACAGTGTGGCAACTGGCAAAGGCTCAAGGAGACAAAGCTCCAGCCTTCCGTTCAGCGTGAGAAACAATGAGTAGACTGAATCAACAACATGAGGCACGATGCGGAGGAACCTCCAATTCCCGGCTAGCTAGCAGCTGGCGATAGACTTAAAAATGTGGATATAATGAGATAAGAACGGAGGAGTAGATTCCATCATAGACGTTGATTTAAAACATCCCACAGGTGGGAGGCTTCCAAGCCTGCTGCTGCCGCACCGGACTTGGTCTCGCCAAAGAAACGGCATTTGGTGGGTTCTTATTTATTAATGTTGTCCAACTCTGCAATAAAACACTGGACAAACAAAAAAGATGTGTGGCAAGAAGGATGACTTTGATATATAGCTTCATGCATCGCTTTCCTTCTTGTTGTCCAGATAGCCCATAGCGTAACCACCAGAACGACCAACTAATGGACAACAATCCACATGTTTACTCTCACAAGAAATAACGATCATATCCAGGACTTTGATGTTTAGGAGAGTGGATTTTCTCCCATGCACAGGAGCTCCCTGTATGCAGCTTTTTGCAGCTCCACCCATCCCACTTCCCATCCTTTTTGTTTTGACGTTTAACTTTTAATTATCTGTATATTTCCAATGATAAGTCCAATGTAACTTCTGGTTTCAAATTCGTGTTGTTTGTGACGAAGGCTTTCAAATAAAATACATTTTAAATTGTTTTGATAAGCTTTTAAATCCATTAAGTTTCAACTACTAAACTTAATAGAAACGGTGATAAATTTACCAAGTTTCAAAACTAAGACTTAAACCCTAAGCCCTATAGCCCTAAGCCCAGAACCCTAAAAACATATGAAACTTGGTAAAACTTGATGAAATTGGTAAAAAAAATAATGTTACGGTTATCATGTTTCAATATTTGAAAAAGTTATCAAATGTATTCTTGTTCGAAAGGTCTCGTCACGACGAACACAAATATGCAAACGAAATTTAATTTGGAATTTCGGCTCAAAAGATATAGTAAATTAAAATTAGAAGATGAAATGAAAAAAACATAGGAGGTGGAACGGATGCGCATGCAACTCTCTGACAGAAGTATGCATGCATGGTCCCTCGAAAATTAATTAATGGCTAAGCCATACAGACAAGATATATAAGCATGCACGCATGAGGATCTCCAACCAAATGAACGGCTGAGACATGCACGGGACCTCCGGCCGTGCAGAGAAGAATCTCTTTTCTGTGATATTAAAGGGCTCGTTTGGTTTTCTCCGACACCCTTTGACACCCGTGCACCCGCGGTGAGCTATCCAGAGTGTGCTGCAACCTCGGCTGACCAAAGCTTGCAGCTCCAAGCCTACACACATACCGTTGATGCCCACAACACATATACATTGTACCATTTTACCAAGTTTAGGGGTTATTTGGTTTCTAGCCACATCTTGCCACACTTTGTCACACCTTATTTTAGGCAAGTTTGACCAAGTTAGATGGGTGTTTGGTTCAAGCCACATCTAAGACAAGAATTTTTTTATGAGAAGTGAATCCCACATGTAATAGACAAAAAAAAATGTGACAAGATTTCCTTAGGCAAGCCAAAGTGTGACTAACAATTTAAGCAACACAAGTTAAGCAAGTGTGCAAGTGGCAAGAAGGATGACTTTGATATGTAGCTTCATGCATCGCTTTCCTCCTTGTTGTCCAGATAGCCTGTAGCGTAACCACCAGTACGACCAACTCATGCACAACGATCCACATGTTTACTGTCACAAGAAATAACGATCATATCCAGGACTTTGATGTTTAGGAGAGTGGATTTTCTCCCGTGCACAGGAGGTCCGTGTGATGCAGCTTTTTGCAGCTGCACCCATCCCACTTCCCATCCTTTTTCTTTTGACGTTTAAGTTTTAATCATCTGTATATTTCCAATGATAAGTCCAATTTAACTTTTGTTCTCAGATTCGTGTTATTTGTGACGAAGGCTTTCAAATAAGATCCATTTTAAATATGTTTTGATGAGTTTATAAATTCATTAAGTCTCAACTACTAAAACTTGATAGAAATGGTGATAAATTTACCAAGTTTCAAAACCTAAGCCCAGAACCCTAAAACCCTAAAACTTGATGAAACTTGGTAAAAAAAAATAATGTTACGGTTATCAACTTTCAATATTTGAAATTTCGTTTTTTCTATAAGAAAAAGTTGTCAAAATGTATTCTTATTCGAAAGGTCTCATCGCGACGAACACAAATATGCAAACGAAATTTAATTTTGGATTTTTAGTTCAAAAGATATAGTAAATTAAAATTAGAAGATGAAATGAAAAATACATGGGAGATGGGATGGATGCGCATGCAACTCTGCGACACAAGTATACATGCATGGCCCCTCCTAGAATTAATTATTATTATTTTTAGAAAAGGAGGATGACCCCCGGCCTCTGCATCTGGGAGATTCATACGGCCACTTTATTGATTATTCTCAGGACCTTACAAAGTATTACAACAATGAGTCTGAATCCACAATCCTGGCAACACATGCCGCTACTTCTATCCAAAATGATGAAAGGGTGCAAGCTGGGCCACTACCCAAACCACTCACCTAAGCCTAACATCAAAAGCCGGAAACCGAAACATATTCGGAAGCCCCAGCCGAGCCACATACCGGGTCTGGGGCACAATCCGTGCAGACGCACTCGTGTGTCGTCGCCGCCATCTTCCACAGGTCCATCTTCAGATCATATTGAGGCTTCTACCTTGTCTGGCCACTCTGCCATCGACGTCACCATGACACCAGACAGCAACCTCCTCCTGCGCGAGTCCATCTCCGCGCATCGGGCGGCGAGCCTCCACAGCGCCATGCCGCCGATCTTCGCCGCCATCAATGAGTGAGATGAAGTACCGCTCCACCACGGCATGTACAGGGTGAGGAAGGGCGAGGTCCCCATCGGAGACACGGTCGGAAGAGAAGTACTGCAGCCCCGAGACACTGCCCGGAGCTACGACGCAGTAGTCAGGCGGGCCGCCACCAGGAACCAGCCAAGCTCGCCATGCACACCCAGCATCCCCATGCCCAAGTTGGCGCCTTCAAGAAGGTGACGACGCTGTGGTGCCGCCGTCGCTTAGCCACCGGGGCTAGGGTTTTCATCCGGGCGCAGGGGAAGGGGGGAGGCAGGGGAGGTTTAGCCTCGGCGCCGCCACCAAGGAGGGAATGGCGTCCGGGACGCCATCAACGCCGTGACCGCCACCGGCGGCCAAGGGTTTCCCCCGGCCAAGCGCCCTGCCACCACCACCGAAACAGCCACAACATCAGCAGGTGCGTGTACGCCGGAGATCCAGGCCGACCAGAGGTCATGCATCACGAGCAGACCAGGATCGCCTCCGATCTGACGAGGGGAGCCCGGGCCTCCCCGCGCCATGACCTGCGCCCACCGGGACCTCGCTGCCCGCGCAGCCGAGGGGAACCGGCCTACCTCACCGACGAGCACTCCCCGCCGCCGGAGGAGCGCCGTCCGCACCAGCGAGGCCGCCGCCTCAGATCTGGACCCTCACCACCGAAAGGGAGCGGTCAGATTGGGGGGGGGGGAGTGCTGGATCCAGCGAAGTCGCCCTGCCGCCACCATCCCGGGAGCCGGCGCCGGCTTCGCCGGCCGTTCCTCCGGTGGCGGCGAGGTAGGGAGGGAGGTGGGAAGGGTGTAAGGCGCCGGTTCTGGGTTCCCCGTCGCCGCCAGGGAGGGCGACGCGGGGGATGCCAACGAAATTAATTAATGTCTGGACGCGGGCATTCTCAGGGGGATCATGCCCTAGAATTAATTAATGGCTAAGCCATACAGACATATAAGATAAGATGAATGCATGGGATCTCCAACCAAATGAACTGCTAAGACATGGACCGGAGAATCTTTTTCTCTGATATTAAGGGCTCGTTTGGTTTTCTCCGGCACCTTTTTTTCGAGAAAATTCCAATCTTTCGTGGCAGTACAACGAACACCTAGTGACGACTACTACAAGCACTGAAGCGAGCCGAAGGCGCGTCGTCGTCATTGCCCCTCCATCGCCGGAGTCGGGCACAACTTGCTGTAGTAGACAGTCGGGAAGTCGTCGTGATAAGGCCCCATAGGACCAGCACCCCAGAACAACAACCGCCGGCGATGAAGACTAATGTTGATCTGAAGGATTCAAACCGAAGACACACGAACGTAGACGAACAACGACGAGATCCGAGCAAATTCACCAAAGATAGATCTGTCGAAGACACACCTCCACACGCCCACGAATGATGCTAGAGGCACCACTGAAAGGGGGGCTAGGCAGGGAGACCTTTATTTCATCTTTAGGGAGTCACCACCGTCTCGCCTTCTTGAGCAGGACATAAACCCTAACCAGATTAAAAAAACAACTAAAAACGGAGCCCTCCCGCCGGCCCTTGTCAGGATCCACCGCGCCTCCATGGTCCTAGGGCCACCGGAGACGAGACGGACCTGCGCCGGAGCCGGCGAGAGGCACGAACCCTAATTTTCTTTCTTGGAGGAGGAGGCGGTGGCTGCTGGCGTCTACTCCGGCACCCTTTGCTTTCGGTGCCTTCCTTTTTTTTCCCTTTTTCTATTTTGCTTGGCATACCTGCTACAGAAATGCAGGGTGGCCTTTTACACTGCCCATCTTGTCCTCTACAACATGCTTTGTCAACCTCGGCTGACCACAACTTGCAGCTCCAAGCCTACACACATACTGTTGATGCCCACAACACACATACAGTGTACCATTTTACCAAGTTTACTGCAAGGACAAGATGGAACAGACAACCACGGACACGGCGATTATCAGCTTCCTTTTGCCGAGCTTCGAGCTGGACGCCGGTACAACGCCTGAATACAAAGATACGCTTTGTGAAAACTCAGACGCAATGTCAGTTTCACAGTACATGCAAATGTGAGAGTGAGATATTGTACCTGTGGGTGAAGGACTGGGAATTTCGACCGGTTCTGAAGGTGAAGGGCTGCGGATTTCGATGGGTTCCATGCTGTATGTAATGTAGCAACTGTACGACCTCACATGACCAGTCGTGCTGTTAGCGCTAGCCAGATTCGCAAGTCCATCCTGCAGACAATCGGCGCACTCATCTGGTGCCAGGTCCCTGGAGCACTGCATCAGCCCATACGTCTCCAGCGAGGTGCCACCCGAGTCCGTGTACGGCAGGCTGCCGTTCGCGAACCTCGCCGACGAGCCGGAGGCCTCAGGAACGAGCCGGCTCATGAGCTTCCACCGCGCCTCGTTCATGGCGACTATGTCATGGACGTACGAGTCAGACTCGCCGTCGGCAAACTCAGACCAAAAAGACCCACCGGCGCCGGGCACGGAGAAGGAGGAGTTGTTGGAGTATCGTAAGGTGCATGCGTCGTAGATGACCCCTGCATCCCATGCATACGGGCACTGTTCGCTCGGAAAAGATTGTGCCGCCACCAAACAGCTCTCGCACATATTCCAGTTATAGTTGGCGTAGCACATGACATGACCGAATACCTGGTCCGGCGGGTCGCCGTAGCTGCCGTTGAGGAAGCCGCCGTTGCCGACGGCGCCTGCGCAGAGGTATTCGACGAGCGAGCCAACATTTCTCAGAAGCCGCTCTGTGCTGCCGAGCCTGGTGTTGTTATCTACTCCTACAATCGCGCAGTCACGGTTAACGAGAACTAGTTGCGATTGCTGGTCAGCTATTGCGCCGGCGAGCAAGACGATAGCCGTGAGGAACAGGCTTTGGAGGATGCGCTGAATTGCCGCCATGGGAATGGAACCGCGTTTCATGCGTTGCCAGAGGAGAAGAATTATATATGAAGGCGCAGCGAGCCGCTCCAGCTAACAACAACAACGGCAAGGTTCAAAGAAAACAAAACTCCAATGCACCTTGAACACCTTTGGTTCAACATTGGCGTGAACAAGAACAACAATGAGTAGACGAAATCGACAATGACAAGGAGAGACAAGGCGGAGGAGTCTCCAATTCCCGTCTAGCAGCCGGCAAGAGATTTAAAAACGTCAAGATAATGACATAAGAGGAGTAATTGGGTCAGCTCGAAGATTTATAGGACAAATCAGCGGACAAAACAATGGTGAATGAAGGTTCAACAAGACAATGGAGATAAATCGATACACATAACGAAGGTTCCAGCTTCCATCTTTGTGCATATCTGCTTATATCTTTGTACAGAGAAGAAAGCTGAAAGCTTCCGTCTTGGTGGATAGGGCTGGACACGAGCCGAGTTTGATCCGAGCTAGGCTTTGGCTCGCCCGTGAGCGAGCTGGCTCGGCTCGGCTCGTTTGGCGAACGAGCCTACTTTTAGTGGCTCGGCTCGTCTTGTCTCTTGCTCGGTCCAGCCCGAGCGGCTCGTGTGTGAGAGTACTGGTGTGTATATTCAGTGTGATGGCAGCGGCTGGAGTGGGCGTAGGCGCCGCCGGCCGACGCCGGTGAAGTGTGGGCGCGTGTGTGTGCGCGCAAAGTCTCCTCCGTGTGGCCGGCTGCCAGGCTCATCGTCAGGAGAGGAGGGCATGTACTGGAGGTCATACTTGGTCTTGCTTGGGACAGTGGCATGGTCGACGAGGAATCACGGGAGAGACGAACAGCGGTGTTCGGCGCAGCGGCGAACAGGCACGTACCCCGTCGGTGTTGACAGCGAGCCATCAGCGTCGTGCGCGGCGAGGAGGACGACGACGTCGGGTGGTGGCCACTGGCTAGCTGGACAGTGGCGGCGCAGCAGGGCGCAAACCCTAAGTAGGGGCGGCTGCATTCGCTCGCTAGGGGATTCACGTGCGAGTCGGGGTGGTTTGTAGTGGGCTTGGGTTGCTCGTGTGGGCTGCTATGTCTAGGAAATGGGCTGAAAATTATCTAAATAAAATTAGTTGGGCTGCGAGACGAGCCACCGAGCTGGACTGAGCGAAAACCAGCTCGGCTCGGTCATTGAACGGGCCGTAATTTGCTAGCTCGGCTCGGCCTATTTTCTTGTCGGGCCGAGCTGAGTCGGGCCGAGCTGGAACGAGTTTCGGGCCGAGCCGAAAAGCTCGCTCGAGCGTCCAGCCCTATTGGTGGATACTGGATATGCTCTTTTCTACGTTGCTGTGCGCGGCTTGTTCTTTGCTTTCGGTTCCACGCGGTGTGGCGAGAGAAGTCACCCTCACTAGTCCTCCCCCTTAATTGAACGAGGAGCACCCTTTGTAGGACATCTTCAACGTTGACCTACAAATTTGCTTCTGTATCCATCCGTGGATAGATAGGATTAGTCTACGGACAGGGATGTGGTAGCCGGCAATCCAAAGCTACCCGCATACATTTGAAATCGCATTTCAACACCATGCATTTCCCATGGAATTCATCAAAGTTCGGGTATAAAATAGCACAAATCATTCTAACATAGCATGCAAGTAAGTCTAGTACAACAATAGTTCAAATTCGACAAGATTAACCGGATGTTCAACAAGTTTTTCATGAACGGATTATGTCGTCCCACGCATACTGCCCCTTTAGCTTCAACCAACAGCGTATATACCTAAATGGTCGTCCCTCTTTCATGTGGTACATCACGGCGGCGCGTATAGCCTACACAATGTGTAGGCAACATTGAGTAAATGAACCATTCAATCATCAAGTTCAGCACGAAGAAGCAAAACTTACGATCTCCTCCGTTGTCGCGCGCAATGGCCACCTTGCCTCAAGTGGAGCAACCGTGTCACAAAACTTGGTGACGGAGGTCTGGATGGCGTACCATCGATACGATAGCAAACTCACGTTGTGTTGTCGGATGATGTGCATGTCGTAGGACGCAATGTGCTTTTGCGCGTGAAACAAATCATGCATGTGCTGCCACAAGAGCCCCCTTTTGTGCATGCGTATGAAATCGACGGATACAGCCAACCACGTATCGCACACAACCCATCCTCCATGGTTTAGTACCCCACCATCCTTTTTACTCTACAAAAACAACACAACGTTTGAAAAATAGCTCAATGGCATTTGACCGACCACCTGTCGAGCATGGTGTCTGCCATAGAGGAGTGTACCCTCGAGTTTTGGGTTGTGCAGAGTTCTAGGCACTCAGTGCATCCTCGAGTTTCATGAGTGGAAAAAGGTTGAGCCGAAGGGTAAACCACTCACTCAGGTTTGGCTTCGCTTCTCGGGGCACCTTCCAAGCCGCTGAATGATGTTCGTGTTGCGGCTAGCTTGGGGACGTTGGTTGGGAAAACCGAGAGGGTGGATATGGCCTTTACCCGTGCTCATGGGGTGGCTAGACTGCTGGTTAGCATCCTCGATATTGAATATGTGCCAGACGTGGTTAAGTGGACTCATAGAGGCATGATTTATAACCTCGAGATTGAGTTTGAGGATACCGAGCTTTTCTCTGAGGCTTTGGCAGCGAATGATGTTGACATGATGGATAAGGATGATGGCTCGGGTAATAAGGAGGTGCGACATGATGACCGTGGGCACGAGGCGTCGAACATCCCGGGTTCCGATGTGACGGCATCCGGGAAAGGGACTTCACCCTCCACGACTGCACCCATGAGCATGCTGAGATTTGGTTCGTTTGAGCCTGCATCTGCTCCTCCTAGATTGTGGAGTGATCGGGTCGAGCGTGATGATGTGTTTGAGCGATCGCTCCCTTCCCTGGATTTTGTTGATACTGATGTTCCCGAGGATGATGCGTTTGTTGCTGTGTTACCCTGGGTGGAGAGTGCACCGACGGTACCGGCAGCGATTGATCTGGGCGCCCAGCTGCCGATTGTTGGAGGGGATGATCTTGGGCAGGCGGCCACACGATTTACCTCCCCGAGTAGTGGTTCTCCGCAGGTGTGGAGCCCAGCCAGGACTGTTGCTGATGAGACTGTGCCGCGGGCCAGCGGTGCGGTTGGACCGGGAGGGGGCGCGGACAGGAGGCCTCCGCCCCTGCCACTCCTTTGGCGCAGGCTGGATGGGGTGGGGGCGTGGGCAGGAGGCCTCTGCCCCTGCCTCTCCCATGGAGCTGGCCGAACAGGGTGGGGGCGCGGGCAGGAGTCGTCCGCCTCGGCCTCTCCCTCGACGCGCTCGACTTCGGCGGCAGGACCGGGAGGGGGACGTGGGCAGGAGGCCTTCGTCCCTGCTTCTCCCCTGGCGGCATTCGCGACGCCTCGGGTAGCATACCCGGTGGTTACTTCGCCTCACTCGGCCGGTGGGACCAGGGCGAGAGAGGAGCGTGGGTAGGTGGCCTCGGCCCCTTCCTCTCCCTTGGCGCCGGCAGTTGGTGAAGCTCCAGTGCCTGCTCCGGTTCAGTTGAGCTCTGTTGGGGGTTGGGCAGGAGGCCTCACCCCGAACGGGGCCATGCAGGAGGAGATCATTGCTTTTGGTGGGATCCTGGATCCTGTTTCTAAAGGACAACGGATAAGCGGTCGTCTCCAGAATCAGTCGGATGTTGATGACATGCAGCTAAGGTGCGCTATGCAGGCGGCCAAACTTCGTGACATTGAGGTCACTACTGGTATGTCGGTCAATACATCAAATTCGATTCCGCATTTCTCCAATGATGAGATTGTTCACAATGCAAATCAATTAGGGGTCTCACTAGGTAGTAATGGTAGTGAAATCACTAGATCAGTTAATGATATCCTCGATCTCGAAGCGAAGCGCGCTTTGGAAATGATTTGTAACTTAGCAGCTGTTAAACCCATGAACAACTCCGACATAGATGCGTTGGGAGTCAGGGTTCTTGATAGTTTTTGTGCGGATCTTGCTCCTTCGCTTCCTGAGATAGAGGAGGATGAGGATTACATATCTCCTAGGGACTCGATCTATGTCGATGTTCCAGAAGTTAGGTCCATGGAGGCCGGTTGTGAGGACCGGCTGCAGGATCAATATAAGCCTAAGCGGAAGTGGAAAAGGAACGTTTATCAAGTTTCGGCTGTGCGTAGAAGTGCTAGGATCCGTACCGCTAAAAAATTTCATGATGAAATATGAGAGGAATTTTTTGGAATAACAGAGGTCTTAAAGACTTAGCTAAAAGAAGGTTTCTAGCAGATGCGTCTATTGATCACAAGTTGGACTTTATTGCCCTTTCCAAAATAGGAAGGGGCAATTTCACACCCCAGTTTCCTGGCACTCTATCTGGGGGTGTCGACTTCGACTGGCATTGCCTACCTCCAAGAGGAATGTCAGGCGGGGTCTTACTTGGGGTTAAGTGCGATTCGTTGGAAGTTCGGAGTGTGGTCATGGGAGATTTTGCGGTAAAATTTCGGGTGAGATCAAAGGCTGATGGGTTTAATTGGGCATTGGTGGCGGTGTATGGTGCTGCGCAGCCAGAACTCAAACCTCAATTTTTGGTTGATCTTGTCCATATTTGCGGTAGAGAGAAGCTCCCAATCCTTGTTGGGGGCGATTTCAACATTATTCAAAGAAGGGAGGAAAAGAATAATGAGAATTTTGATGGGAGATTGTCGTTTATGTTCAATACCATTATAGAAAGATTGGACCTTAGAGAGATAGAGCTTTCTGGTAGGAAATTCACTTGGGCCAATTCGTTACCAAACCCGACATTTGAGAAGCTGGACTGTGTCCTCGCTAGCGTCGAATGGGAGCAGAAGTTCCCCCTGGTAACAGTCCAAGCGCTATCGCGCACAGTCTCGGATCACACCCCGCTACTAGTTGACTCTGGTGAGGCCACCCATGTGGATAATAAAAACTATTTTTTGTTTGAATTATTGTGGTTTGATAGAGAAGGGTTCCTGGATCTGATAGCAATGGAATGGGTTAAAGATTCAGGAGGGAGGTCTCCTGTTGAAAGATGGCAGAATAAGATTAGGCAGTTACGAAGATTCCTTCGTGGGTACGATAAGAATACTTATGGGATCTATAAGTCTGAGAAGGAAAGGCTCCTTCTACTTATTCAATCCCTAGATTTAAATGCCGAGTCTACAATTTTAGATACCACAGAGCTGGAAACTAAAGTGGAGGCGGAGTTGAGACTACAAGAACTTCTTCGAGAGGAGGAATTGAAGTGGGCATTGCGAGCTAAAGTTTGCAAAATCGTCCAAGGGGATGACAACACTCAATTCTTTCATATGATTGCAAATGGCAAACACTGAAAGAAGAGGATATTTCATCTTGAGCAAGACGAGGGGACGATTTTAGGACAAGAGAACCTGAAAGTTTATATCACTAATTACTATAAGCAGTTGTTTGGGCCTCCGGAGGATAAGTTCGTATCCTTAGATGATTCGAGGGTTGAGGATGTCCCTCAACTTGCGGCAGACGAGAACGATATTCTGACCGCCCCATTTACGGAGAAAGAGGTGTTTGAGGCCATTTCACAAATGAAGAACAATAAGGCTCCAGGGCCGGATGGTTTTCCGGCAGAGTTTTATAAAAAGTGTTGGCATATTATCAAAGGGGATTTGCTTCCGATGTTCCATGATTTATTTTCTGGCCAGCTTCAGTTGTTTCAGTTAAATTTTGGAACCATAACTTTACTTCCTAAGAAAACAGAGGCAGTTCGTGTTGAGCAGTTCCGACCTATCTATCTTCTTAATGTAAGTTTCAAAATTTTCACCAAGGTCGGGACTAATAGGCTTATGCAAATTGTGCACTCTGTGGTGCAGCCGTCCCAAACTGGTTTCATGCCGGACAGAAACATCCTAGAATGGGTTGTAGTCTTGCACGAAACGTTCCATGAAATCCACACAAAAAAACTTGATGGAGTTGTTTTCAAAGTGGACTTTAAGAAAGCATACGACAAGGTCGAATGGCCTTTCCTTCAACAGGCTTTGCGTATGAGAGGTTTTGATCAAGCCTGGAGAAACTAGGTCGACTCTTTCACGCAAAAGGGAGTGTTGGGATTAAAGTGAATGATGATATATTATATTCTGTTTTGGATGTTTAATGGGCATTATTATACACTTTTCTATTATTTTTGACATGCTGGTGATGGCTCGGGTAACAAGGAGGTGCGACAGGATGACCGTGGGCACGAGGCGTCGAACATCTTGGGTTCTGATGTGACGGCATCCGGGAAAGGGACTTCACCCTCCACGACTGCACCCATGAGCATGCTGAGATTTGGTTCGTTCGAGCCTGCATCTGCTCCTCCTATATTGTGGAGTGATCGGGTCGAGCCTGATGATGTGTTTGAGCGATCGCTCCCTTCCCTAGATTTTGTTGATACTGATGTTCATGAGGATGATGCGTTTGTTGCTGTGTTACCCTCGGTGGAGAGTGCACTGATGGTACCGGTAGCGATTGATCTGGGCGCCCAGCAGCGGATTGTTGGAGGGGATGATCTTGGGCAGGCGGCCACACGAGTTACCTCCCCGAGTAGTGGTTCTCCGTAGGTGTGGAGCCCAGCTAGGACTGTTGCTGATGAGACTGTGCCGCGGGCCAGCGGTGCGGTTGGACCGGGAGGGGGCGCGGGCAGGAGGCCTCCGCCCCTGCCACTCCTTTGGCGCAGGCTGGACGGGGTGGGGGCGCGGGCAGAAGGCCTCCGCCCTGCCTCTCCTATGGCGCCGACCGGACATGGTGGGGGCGCAGGCAGGAGGCCTCCGCCCCGGCTCTCCCTCGATGCGCTCGACTTCGGCGGCATGACCGGGAGGGGGACGTGGGCAGGAGGCCTTCGTCCCTGCTTCTCCCCTGGCGGCATCCGCCACGCCTCGGGCAGCATACCCGGTGGTTACTTCGCCTCACTCGGCCGGTGGGAACAGGGCGAGAGAGGGGCGTGGATAGGTGGCCTCCGCCCCTTCCTCTCCCTTGGCGCCGGCAGTTGGTGAGGCTCCAGTGCCTACTCCGGTTCAGTTGAACTCTGTTGGGGGTTGGGCAGGAGGCCCCACCCCGAATGGGGCCACGCGGGAGGAGATCATTGCTTTTGGTGGGATCCCGGATCCTGTTTCTAAAGGACGACGGATACAGTCGTCTCCAGAATCAGTCGGATGTTGATGACATGTAGCTAAGGTGCGCTATGCGGGCGGCCAAACTTCGTGACATTGAGGTCACTACTGGTATGTCGGTCAATACGTCAAATTCGATTCTGCATTTCTCCAATGATGATATTGTTCACAATGCAAATCAATTAGGGGTCTCACTAGGTAGTAATGGTATTGAAATCACTAGATCAGTTAATGATATCCTCGATCTCGAAGCGAAGCGCACTTTGGAAATGATTCGTAACTTAGCAGCTGTTAAACCCATGAACAACTCCGACATAGATGCGTCGGGAGTCAGGGTTCTTGATAGTTTTTGTGTGGATCTTGCTCCTTCGCTTCCTGAGACAGAGGAGGATGAGGATTACATATCCCCTAGGGACTCGATCTATGTCGATGTTCCATAAGTTAGGTCCATGGAGGCCGATTGTGAGGACCGGCTGTAGGATCAATATAAGCCTAAGGGGAAGTGGAAAAGGAAGGTTTATCCAGTTTCGGCTGTGCGTAGAAGTGCTAGGATCCGTACCTCTAAAAATTTTCATGATGAAATATGAGAGGAATTTTTGGAATAACAGAAGTCTTAAAGACTTAGCTAAAAGAAGGTTTCTAGCAGATGCGTCTATTGATCAGAAGTTGGACTTTATTGCCCTTTCCAAAATAGGAAGGGGCAATTTCACACCCCAGCTCCTTAGCACTCTATCTGGGGGTGTCGACTTCGACTGGCATTGCCTACCTCCAAGAGGAATGTCAGACGGGATCTTACTTTGGGTTAAGTGCGATTCGTTGGAAGTTCAGAGTGTGGTCATGGAGTATTTTGCGGTAAAATTTCGGGTCAGATCAAAGGCTGATGGGTTTAATTGGGCATTGGTGGCGGTGTATGGTGCCACGCAGCCAGAACTCAAACCTTAATTTTTGGTTGATCTTGTCCATATTTGGGGTAGCGAGCAGCTCCCAATCCTTGTTGGGGGCGATTTCAACATTATTCAAAGAAGGGAGGAAAAGAATAATGAGAATTTTGACGACAGATGGTCGTTTATGTTCAATACCATTATAGAAAGCTTGGACCTTAGAGAGATAGAGCTTTTTGGTAGGAAATTCACTTGGGCCAATTCGTTACCAAACCCGACATTTGAGAAGCTGGACTGTGTCCTCGCTAGCGTCGAATGGGAGCAGAAGTTCCCCCTGGTAACAGTCCAAGCGCTATCGCGCGCAGTCTCGGATCACACCCCGCTACTAGTTGACTCTGGTGAGGGCACCCATGTGGATAATAAAAACTATTTTTCGTTCGAATTATTGTTGTTTGATAGAGAAGGGTTCCTGGATCTGATAGCAAGGGAATGGGTTAAAGACTCAGGAGGGAGGTCTCCTGTTGAAAGATGGCAGAATAAGATTAGGCAGTTACGAAGATTCCTTCGTGGATGGGATAAGCATACTTATGGGATCTATAAGGCTGAGAAGGAAAGGCTCCTTCTACTTATTCAATCCCTAGATTTAAATGCCGAGTCTACAATTTTAGATACCAGAGAGCTGGAAACTAAAGTGGAGGCGGAGTTGAGACTGAAAGAATTTCTTCGAGACGAGGAATTGAAGTGGGCATTGCGAGCTAAAGTTTGCAAAATCGTCCAAGGGGATGACAACACTCAATTTTTCATATGATTGCAAATGGCAAACACCGAAAGAAGAGGATATTTCAGCTTGAGCAAGACGAGGGGACGATTTTAGGACAAGAGAACCTGAAAGTTTATATCACTAATTACTATAAGCAGTTGTTTGGTTCTCCGGAGGATAAGTTTGTATCCTTAGATGATTCGAGGGTTGAGGATGTCCCTCAACTTGCGGCAGACGAGACCGATATTCTGACCGCCCCATTTACGGAGAAAGAGGTGTTTGAGGCCATTTCGCAAATGAAGAACAATAAGGCTCCAGGGCCGGATGGTTTTCCGGCAGAGTTTTATAAAAAGTGTTGGCATATTATCAAAGGGGATTTGCTTCCGATGTTCCATGATTTATTCTCTGGCCAGCTTCAGTTGTTTCAATTAAATTTTGGAACCATAACTTTACTTCTTAAGAAAACAGTGGCGGTTCGTGTTGAGCAGTTCCGTCCTATCTATCTTCTTAATGTAAGTTTCAATATTTTCACCAAGGTCGGGACTAATAGGCTTATACAAATTGTGCACTCTGTGGTGCAGTCGTCCCAAACTGGTTTCATGCCGGACAGAAACATCCTAGAAGGGGTTGTAGTCTTGCATGAAACGTTCCATGAAATTCACACGAAAATACTTGATGGAGTTGTTTTCAAAAGGGACTTTGAGAAAGCGTATGACAAGGTTGAATGGCCTTTCCTTCAACAGGCTTTGCGTATGAAAGGTTTTGATCAAGCCTGGAGAAACTAGGTAGACTCTTTCACGCAAAAAGGGAGTGTTGGGATTAAAGTGAATGATGATATAGGTCACTACTTCCAAACACATAAAGGACTGAGGCAAGGAGATCTGATGTCACCTATTCTTTTCAACATAGTGGTCGATATGTTGACAATTCTTATAGGAAGGGCTAAGGAGGCAGGCCAGGTAGGCGGCCTTGTCCCGCACCTAATTGACGGAGGTGTATCCATCCTCAAGTACGCTGATGATACTATCATCTTCATGGAGCATGACTTGGCTAAAGCGCGAAACATGAAGCTGGTGTTATGCTTATTCGAACAATTGACTGGGTTAAAGATTAACTTCCACAAGAGTGAATTGTTCTGTTTTGGAAGAGCGATTGAAGACCAAGATGCGTACAAACAATTGTTCGGGTGTGAATTGGGAGCGTTACCTTTCACGTATTTAGGTATACCAATTCACCTTCGTAAGCTGTCCAACAGAGAATGGAAGTGTATTGAGGATTGATTCAAGAAGAAACTGAGCTACTGGAAAGGCAAGCTGATGTCATACAGAGGCCGACTAATTCTTATTAATTTGGTGCTCATGAGTATGCCCATGTTTCTACTTTCCTTTTTTGAGGTTCCTGTTGGAGTCCGGAAGAGGTTATACTTTTATCGATCATGCTTCTTTTGGCAGAGTGATGAGCTAAAACGAAAGTACAAACTTGCTAAATGGGATATAATCTCTAGGCCGAAAGACCAAGGGGGTCTAGGTATTGAAAACCAAGAGGTGAAGAACATATGTCTTCTTAGCAAGTGGTTGTTTAAGCTTTCTGTCGAGACGAGGCCTCTTGGGCTCAGATCTTACATAACAAGTACCTTCACTCTAGAACCTTGTCCCGGGTGACAGTGAGGCCGACTGACTCACCTTTTGGAAAGGATTGATGAGAGTTAAATCACTCTTCTTCAATAGGACAAGATTCTTAGTTGGAAACGGTACATCTACGAGATTCTAGGAGGATACATGGCTAGGGTAGATGCCCCTAGCACTTCAATATCCTTCTCTCTATAGTATTGTTCAGCGTAGAGACACTTACGTAGCAACAGTACTGCAGTCTACTCCGCTCAACATTCGATTTCGGAGGACGTTAGTTGGAGCCCGTTGGGAAGCATGGCTCAATCTTGTGAAAAGATTGGTGGATGTTCAGTTATCTCAACAGCCCGACCAGTTGTGCTGGAAACTAACTAAGAATGGAGAGTTTTCGGTTAAATCCATGTACTTGGATTTTATCAATTCTAGCGCGATTCCACGAACGAAACATGTTTGGAAAGTCAAAGTACCTTTGAAAATCAAAGTGTTTATGTGGTTTGTACATAAACAGGTTATCTTAACCAAGAACAATTTGGCAAAGTGCAATTTGACAGCTTCTACGAGATGTAGCTTTTGTGACCAATATGAATCAATCAAACACCTCTTTCTTGATTGCCCTCTAGCAAAAAATTTGTGGCGGACAGTTCACATAGCATTTAACATTACTCCTCCGAATTCCATCATCATGTTATTTGAGACATGGCTTGATGGGTTAGATGTTGGCACAGTGAGACACATTCGTATAGGAGTATGTGCTTTATTATGGGCAGTTTTGAACTGCAGAAATGATTTGGTCTTTAACAGAACAACAAATGCCTGCCTTAGTTGGCGCTGGCTCGCAAACAGGCCCCCGCGTCGCTCCCGCAGGGGCGACTCGGGCGGCGTAACCCTATCCCGCTGCCGGCCCTCTCCCCCACCTCTCCTCTCTCTCGTCTCCACCAGAGGTGGCCGTCGGCTCGCCGCTTGGCCGCCGGTGAAGGTGGCGGCGAGGATCTAGCCGCCCCGTTCTTCCTCGGGGGGCTTTGGATCCATGGCGGCGGCCTCGGCTGGTGGATCGACACTGGGTCTGCGGTGACCGGTGCTCGTTGGTGTTGGCCGTTCTTCCTCGGCCACGGGGGCGGCGGCAGGTGGTGGCTGTGGTGCGGGCATCTCGGCGGTGCCTGATCCAGATCTGAAGGCCTCCATCTACTTCAACCAGGGTTGCCTCTAATGGTCCTGCTTTGGGCGGCCTTTGTCGTCAGAGTTGTACCTGTTTGGCGGCTGGAGGCGGGAGGTGGCTCCGGAGATATCTGAGGCCAGCAGTGCTGGCCACGATGGCGGCGACGCCCGAGGGTGTCGTACCCTTCTTGTAGGCGCCGTCCAGGTTGCCTCCTTCCCCTCTTCCTTCCACCCAGCTCGTATGCCGGGCGAAGCCCAAATCCTTGTCGGATCGAGCGACAGCGGCGCTCTGGGCTGCAGAGGCTGCCTCGGCAAGGGTCTTGCCGAGGGTGTATGCCTTGCCCTCTTGCTCTTATGTGTGCTCTGGTCTTGGCGTTGCCTCTGGTCGCCTTGTGCCTTCGGTTCCCCTCCTCTGCCTCGCTCAGTGTGGCTGCGGCCGCGGCTCCGGCTGCCCGTGCACAATTAAAGGGGTAAGAAAAGAGTGCCCCTACTTTTGTACACCGACACACTACGATCACAGACCCTTCGAGAAACTGTGTGCGATGCAATAATCGCAAATGGTGCTGTAAGAAAACCATCAGAAATGTATAAAACGTTTGCGATGACGGATGCATCAAACACGGTTCAGGTTTTAGTTGCATGTGCGATGAAGGGCATACGGTTCAGTTCAATTAACTATGTGCGATGAGGAGGAACAAAAGAAACGGGCAGCCAGATGAAAGCATGTGCAATACACATCATACGGTTCACTCGGATGAACTGTTTATGATTACGAAAAACAAAAGAAACGGTCAGCCAGATCAAAGGTGTGTGCGATATACGTCATGCGGTTCACTCGGATGAACTGTTTGCGTTGAGACATGAGAACAGAAACGGTTCAAATGAACAAGATGTGTGTGATACGCAGCAAACAGGCCTGCAATCAGAAATGTGTGTGAAGACCGATAATAACACAGACAGTTGCTGCTAATAAGACGTGTGTGTTGTGCGATGGGATTGCATACAGAACAACAACATGTATATATATACACACTTATAAGGACATGCTTGCATAACCAAATTAAATATCCACTTACATAGGTGGCTACTACAACCATGGAATTTGCACACACCAAAGTAAACTATTACATGCATAATTACATAGGTGGCTACTACACAGATGACATTTCCAGACACGCACAAATAAAGTAAACTATATATTACATGCATGATTAACCAACATAAACGATCATCTGATCATCATCTACTTCTTGTGACGCTTGCTCTGTTTGTGGCTCGATCCGGGCTCATTGATTTGGGCAACGAGGCACTTCCTCATGTCAACGATCCGCCTGTACATCTTGTAGCATGTGTACACGCTCTTGGCCGCAAACCTGAGGTGAGGTTCATCCAGTTGCTGCATCCAGGCCCCGTGCCAGGATACGGGACTTGTTCTCTGGGCATCCTGCTTCATCTTTTCGTAGTAGGGGTCGATGATGGCCGAGGCGAGTTCGACCAGGGAGTCCTTCTTCGTGCTACCCTAGGCCGTGTAGTGGTCATTGCTACCTCTTGAGCACTGCGTTGGATTTCCCCGAAGAGGAGAGGATGATGCAGCAAAGTAGCATAAGTATTTCCCTCAGTTTTTGAGAACCAAGGTATCAATCCAGTAGGAGGTTACGCTCGAGTCCCTCATACCTACACAAAAACAATAGCTCCACGCAACCAACGCGATTAGGGGTTGTCAATCCCTTCACGGTCACTTACGGGGGTGAGATCTGATAGAGATGATAGATAATATTTTTGGTATTTTTTTGGTATAGAGATGCAAAGTGAAAAGTAAAAAGGCAAAGTAAAAAAGCAAGCAAGATTAAAGTGATGGAGATTAATATGAGGAAAATAGACCCGGGGGCCATAGGTTTCACTAGTGGCTTCTCTCAATAGCATAAGTATTCTACAGTGGGTAAACAAATTACTGTTGAGCAATTGACAGAATTGAGCATAGTTATGAGAATATCTAGTTATGATCATGTATATAGGCATCACGTCCGAGACAAGTAGACCGACTCCTGCCTGCATCTACTACTATTACTCCACTCATCGACTGCTATCCAGCATGCATCTAGAGTATTAAGTTAAAAACAGAGTAACGCCTTAAGTAAGATGACATGATGTAGAGGGATAGTTTCATGCAATATGATAAAAACCCCGTCTTATTATCCTCGATGGTAACAATACTATACATGCCTTGCTGCCCCTTCTGTCACTGGGAAAGGACACCGCAAGATTGAACCCAAAGCTAAGCACTTCTCCCATGGCAAGAAAAACCAATCTAGTAGGCCAAACCAAACTGACAATTCGAAGAGACTTGCAAAGATAACCAATCATACATAAAAGAATTCAGAGAAGAATCAAATATTATTCATAGATAGACTTGATCATAAACCCACAATTCATCAGCCTCAACAAACACACCGCAAAAAGAAGATTACATCGAATAGATCTCCACAAGAGAGGGGGAGAACATTGTATTGAGATCCAAAAAGAGAGAAGAAGCCATCTAGCTAATAACTATGGACCCGTAGGTCTGAGGTGAACTACTCACACTTCATCGGAGCGGCTAGGATGATGTAGAAGCCCTCTGTGATGACGGCCCTCTCCAGCGGAGCTCCAGAACAGGCCCCAAGATGGGATCTCGTGGATACAGAAGGTTGCGGCGGTGGAATTAGGTTTTTGGCTCCGTATCTGATCATTTGGGAGTACGTAAGTATATATAGGAGGAAGGAGTACGTCGGTGGAGCTCCGAGGGGCCCACGAGGCAGGGGGTGCGCCCTAGGGGGGTGGGCGCGCCCCCCACCCTCGTGACCGCCTCTTTTGTTCCTTGGAGTAGGTTCCAAGTCTCCTGGATCACGTTCGGTGAGAAAATCACGTTCCCGAAGGTTTCATTCCGTTTGGACTCCGTTTGATATTCTGTTTCTCCGAAACACTGAAATAGGCAAAAAACAGCAATTCTGGGCTGGGCCTCCGGTTAATAGGTTAGTCCCAAAAATAATATAGAAGTGGAAAATAAAGCCCAATATAGTCCAAAACAGTAGATAATATAGCATGGAGCAATCAAAAATTATAGATACGTTGGAGAGGTATCAGACATCCCCAAGCTTAATTCCCGCTCGTCCTCGAGTAGGTAAATGATAAAAAGAGAATTTTTGATGCGGAGTGCTACTTGGCATAATTTCAATGTAAAACTTCTTAAATGTGGTATGAATATTCAGATTCGAAAGATTCAAGACAAAAGTTCATATTAACATAAAAATAATAATACTTCAAGCATACTAATAAAGCAATTATGTCTTCTCAAAATAACATGGCCAAAGAAAGTTATCCCTACGAAATCATATAGTCTGGCTATGCTCTATCTTCACGACACAAAGTATTTAAATCATGCACAACCCCGATGACAAGCTAAGCAATTGTGTTTCATACTTTAACATTTTCAAAACTTTTTCAATCTTCACACAATACATGAGCGTGAGCCATGGATATAACACTATATGTGGAATAGAATGGTGGTTGTGGAGAAGACAAAAAGAGGGGAAGATAGTCTCACATCAACTAGGCGTATCAACGGGCTATGGAGATGCCCATCAATAGATATCAATGTGAGTGAGTAGGGATTGCCATGCAACGGATGCACTAGAGCTATATGTATATGAAAGCTCAACAAAAGAAACTAAGTGGGTGTGCATCCAACTCGCTTGCTCACGAAGACCTAGGGCATTTGAGGAAGCCCATCATTGGAATATACAAGCCAAGTTCTATAATGTAAAATTCCCACTAGTATATGAAAGTGATATCATAGGAGACTCTCTATCATGAAGATCTTGGTGCTACTTTGAAGCACAAGTGTGGTAAAAGGATAGTAACATTGTCCCTTCTCTCTTTTTCTCTCATTTTTTATTTGGGCCTTTTCACTTTTTTTATGGCCTCTTTTATTTATTTATTTATTTTCGTCCGGAGTCTCATCCCGACTTGTGGGGGAATCATAGTCTCCATCATCCTTTCCTCACTTGGGACAATGCTCTAAAAATGATGATCATCACACTTTTATTTTTCTTACAACTCAACAATTACAACTCGATTCTTAGAATAAAATATGACTCTATATGAATGCCTCCGGCGGTGTACCGGGATATGCAATGATTCAAGAGTGACATGTATGAAAGAATTATGAATGGTAGCTTTGCCACGAATACGATGTCAACTACATGATCATGCTAGCAATATGACAATGATGGAGCGTGTCATAATAAACGGAACGGTGGAAAGTTGCATGGAAATATATCTCGGAATGGCTATGGAAATGCCATGATAGGTAGGTATGGTGGCTGTTTGGAGGAAGGTATATGGTGGGTGTATGATACCGGCGAAAAGTGCACGGTATTAGAGAGGCTAGCAGTGGTGGAAGGAAGGAAAAAGTGCGTATAATCCATGGACTCAACATTAGTCATAAAGAACTCATATCCTTATTGCAAAAATCTAGAAGTTATCAAAGAAAAGTATTACGCGCATGCTCCTAGGGGGATAGATTGGTAGGAAAAGACCATTGCTCGTCCCCAACCGCCACTCATAAGGAAGACAATCAATAAATAAATCATGCTTCGACTTCATCACATAACGGTTCACTATACGTGCATCCTACGGGAATCACAAACTTTAACACAAGTATTCTTTGAATTCACAACTACTCAACTAGCATGACTCTAATATCACCATCTTCATATCTCAAAACAATTATCAAGCTTCAATCTTTTCTTAGTTTCAACGCACTCAAAAGAAAGTTTCACAAATCTTGAATACCAAGCATATTAATATTAATCAAATTACCATGGTATTAACGACTCTCAAAATGATCTAAGTGAAGCATGAGAGATCAATAGTTTCTTTAAAACAAATCCACCACCGTGCTCTAAAATATCTAAGTGAAGCACAGCAGAATTATAAGGCTCAAAAGATATAAGTGAAGCACATAGAGCAAACTTATAAGGCTCAAAAGATATAAGTGAAGCACAATGAGTATTCTATCAAATTCCAATTCATGTATGGCTCTCTCAAAAGGTGTGTACAGCAAGGATGATTGTGGCACACTAACAAACAAAGACACAAATAATACAAGACGCTCCAAGCAAAACACATATCATGTGGTGAATAAAAATATAGCTCCAAGTAAAATTACCGATGGAAGCAGACGAAAGAGGGGATGCCTTCCGGGGCATCCCCATGCTTTGACTTTTTGGTGTACTTGGATTATCTTGGGGGTGCCATGGGCATCCCCAAGCTTAAGCTCTTGCCACTCCTTGTTCCATAATCCATCAAAAGAATTTACCCAAAACTTGAAAACTTCACAACACAAAACTCAACAGAAATCTCGTGAGCTCCGTTAGCGAAAGAAAACAAAAGACTACTTCAAGTTACTGTAATGAACTCATTCTTTATTTATATTGGTGTTAAACCTACTGTATTCCAACTTCTCTATGGATTATAAACTATTTTACTAGCCATAGATTCATCAAAATAAGCAAACAACACACGAAAAACAGAATCTGTCAAAAACAGAACAGTCTGTAGTAATCTGTAACTAAGCAAAATTCTGGAACTCCAAAACATCTATCAAAATAGGACGACCTAGACAATTTGTTTATTGATCAGCAGCAATTGGAATCAATATTTTATCACGTTCTGGTGATTTTTAACAATTGTTTTCGTGAACAGAAAGATTCTGGAAATTACAGCAAGATCAAATAACTATCATCCAAGAAGATCCTATAGGTCTAACTTGGCACAAACACTAATTCAAACACAAAACCACATCTAAACAGAAGGCAGATGGATTATTTATTCCTAAACATAATAAAAAACAAAAAAAACTAAAACAAAATTGGGTCGCCTCCCAACAAGCGCTATCGTTTAACGCCCTTAGCTAGGCATAAGAACGAGAATAGATCTAGGTATTGCCATCTTTGGTAGGCAATCCATAAGTGGCTCTCATGATAGATTCATATGGCAACTTTATTTTCTTTCTAGGAAAGTGTTCCATGCCCTTTTTTAATGGAAATTGAAATCTAAGCGGGTGCTTGGATCCAAGGGACTATTTTTAGTCTGACTAAAAATAGTCTCTTTTAGAGGCTAAAGTTCCAAGCACCCCTGACTAAAGAGAGGCTAGGACTAGTTTTGAGGCTAAAATTTTTTAGTCATAGGAAACCTACTAAAGTGTGTATTAGCCCTCTCTCTCCTCATTTAATTCCTCTACTTTAACACATGCGAGTTCCGGATTGGATGGTTTGGAGGATAATAAATGCTCAATAACTTGATTTTAGTCTCTTTAGTATTTGGATCCAAGCATGGATGAGGCTAGCAAGTTTTAGTCCCACTACTTTTAGTCATGGGACTAAAACGTATCCAAGCACCCTCTAATATTCCCTTCCTTCATATCAATAATTGCACCAACCGTTCTAAGGAAAGGTCTACCGAGAATAATAGGGCAAGAAGGATTGCAATCTATATCAAGAACAATAAAATCTACGGGCACACAATTCCTATTCGCAACAATAAGAACATCATTAATTCTTCCCATAGGTCTTTTAATAGTGGAATCCGCAAGATGCAAGTTTAGAGAGCAATCATCAAAATCATGGAAATCTAGCAAATCACATAAGGTTTTGGGAATAGTGGAGACACTAGCACCCAAATCACACAAAGCATAAAACTCATAATCTTTAATTTTGATTTTAATATTAGGTTCCCACTCATCATAAAGTTTTCTAGGGATAGAAACTTTCAACTCAAGTTTTTCTTCATATGATTGCATCAAAGCATCAACGATATGTTCGGTAAAGGCTTTAGTTTTACTATAAGCATGAGGAGAATTTAGCACAGATTGCAACAAGGAAATACAATCAATTAAAGAGCAACTTTCATAATTAAATTCCTTGAGATCCAATATAGTGGGTTTAGCAACATCTAGATTTTTATTTCTTTCAATCCCACGTTTATCGATTTCATCATCAAGATCTAAATACTCCGAATATTTGGAACGCCTTCTAGGTAAAGGAAGATCATATTCAGTTTCATCAAGATTCATATTGCAAAACAAATATTTAATAGGGGACACATCAATAAGTTTTAGATCTTCATCTTGATTTTCATAGGAATCCGGTTTAGCGGCCATCTTATTGACTAAGATAGGTTGCATATCCGAAATTTCAGCAGTTAATTTTTCAAGATGGGCAATTTGAGATCTTACACCATCAAATTCTTTAGACATATCATCGAGCTCTTTGTTCATATAACTCATAAAACTTTTTTGTTCCTTAAGCTCGTTTCTAAAGAAATTATTATGCTCAAATTGCAAAACTGTTGGGGATATTACTACTAGGTGTAAACCGGCCTACCAGGGCCGGGTTAACTTCATCTGTAGTCCAAGAATGTTAAAGCCCAAGAAGATAGAAAAAGGCCCAAGGCCTGTAATCGGTTTAAAATCTATAGCCGTAAACCGGCTTAGTATGTACTTGTATTGTATGTTAGGAATAAGGAGAGACCAACCCGGATACGAGTATGAACCGGTGATTGGGATTCTGTAAACCGACGGGCGTCACCCGTGTATATAAGGGGACGACCCGGCGGAGGTTCAAGGACAGACAACAACAACTCGAGACTTAGGCGAATCTTATTGGCTCCCTAATCATCGAAACCCCATCAATTCCATCACAACTAGACGTAGGCTTTTACCTTCATTGAAGGGGCCGAACTGGTATGAACTCTTTGCGTCCCTGTGTCCGCTTTAACCCCTTCAAGCTAACCCGTCGCGATGGCTCCACGACTAAGTCCTTTTACTAGGACATCTGTCGTGACAAAACCATGATAGTTGGCGCCCACCGTGGGGCTATCGCATGATGGTTTCAAGTTCTTGGAGGGCCTCTTTGAAAGACTCGAGGGCTACGCTGTGGGCCAGATGACTAAGAGTCGTCGCGGCAAGCTCTACATCGACGATGCAGGCTGGGGCCCCGAGGCCGGCTCAATTGAGTACGGGTACCGGGTCCCCTTTGGCGGCATACACGTCTTCATCGGCAAGATCGGTGAACCAGGCCCTGAGCCGGACATCTGCACCGACCTCGTCGAGACGGCTCAGCGTGTGCGATCTGCCCAGGTTAAACTGGCCGTGAAGCGTGCCTTCGTGGGAGTCATCCATGGAGGAAGTTATGAGGACGGATCAGAATCTGGTGGCGAGACCGTCGTCTACTCTGGTGACGAGTCGTCAACCGGAGAAACCGAATCTCTGTATCAACTGCAAGACGGCCGGATTGGGGGCTGTTCCGGACCCCTCTGATCTGCCCAACCGGGTTGGAATATTCATGGCCGGTACATAGGCCGCACCTCACTCTTCGACCGCTGCGGTAATGATCTCCGGTTCAGTAACGACGACGGCCGCCGGGGCAGGAGGCTCTAGACGCCCGCCGGCTCAAGTTTTATCGGATCTGTTCGATGCGTTGGCTATGCTCATGCCAGAGGCTAACCCGGCGGATCAGGACGCCCATAACACGGAAATTGCAAAGGTGAGGGAGCAAATCACTCAGGCTAAAATAGACCTAGCAACTGAAGATGCCAGGATGACTGCAGAGCGGGCCACTTTAGATGCACAGGCCTACAGGCTCATGCTGGACCAGAATGCGTCGCAGAAAGTCATGAGGAGGAAGTACCGATCTTTCTGCCTTCGGTCTTCAAGGCGAGAGACCTCTTCAACACCCCCGGAGTGGGGATCAGTAACCCGCCAGTGGTAAACCGGGCGGAAGCACCTGGGACGGACGCGCCGGTCCAGCCCCGTTTAATAGATCTACCCCGTCAGGCTGTGCCAACACCTCCGGGTCACTACTCCAATCCAATGGACAACCTTGTTGCGGCTGCGGCACGGCTGGAGGCCATTCCAATTGAAGGTGATTCGCCGCAAGCGGTAGAGACGGGCCGGGTCAAGGAGCTCCTTAGGACAGCTTTGGTCCAACAAGAAGCATATTCATACAGCCGCGATCGGATCCACTCAACCCCTCGCCCGAGCTGGAGCTATAGCAGGCATATGGATGAACCGGCCGTGTCAAGTAATGCACGGCGAGGAGCGCCCCGTGGCAACAACCCGGCAGGTGGTATCGAGAACGCTCAGGAAGTGGTGGACCGGGCCCGAGCACGCAGGTAGGCTGAGTTAGCGGCACAGTATCAAGATCGTCAGCTTACGCCGGTTCGTCCGACCACCATGGTCGAGCCCAGAAGTACCTCTAGTGCTTTGGGGGTGCCTTGCCTTGTTCCCGCTTTATGCCATGTGCGCCTGCCCAAGGATTTCAAAGGCCCACGAGGGGTGCCAAATTATACGCCGGATCAACCTCCAAAGACATGGGTGGAGAGCTATGAGATGGCCATGGAGATGCTTGATGTGGATGAGGCAGCGTGTGCAAAGTATTTCACCATGATGCTTGAAGGAACGGCTCGTACGTGGTTAAAGAGCTTACCGGCCAATTCTATCAGTTCATGGGCCCAGCTGCGAGCCCGGTTTATCAGTAATTTCAAAGACACATGTAAGCAGCCAATGTCGATAGTAGATCTAGCTGCCTGTGTCCAGGAGGAAGGAGAATCAACGACGCATTGGGTGCGCCGGGTCTCACAAGTTCTGCATTCGTCAGACCGCATCAATGCTGACACCGCAGTCATAACCCTAGAAGGCAATTGCCGATTTGGGCCCCTAAAGCTGAAATTAGGGAGGATGAAGCGCCACTGCACTGACATAGGGACTCTCATGGGCGCTTTGGTAAAGTATGCTGATTCTGATAGTACCAAGGATCCCGAGTCTGATGATGAGAAGACAGGGAAGGGAAAGAAGAGCAGTAATTCCAAAGGTCAGCAA
This sequence comes from Aegilops umbellulata, assembly GCA_032464435.1. Lineage (NCBI taxonomy): Eukaryota > Viridiplantae > Streptophyta > Magnoliopsida > Poales > Poaceae > Aegilops > Aegilops umbellulata. Next base: position 510,137,307 of record CP136055.1, read on the forward strand.
CATCACCTGGCAGGTAACGGTGGCGGAGGCAAGCGCAAAGTGGATGGCAACATGGACTTCGTAGCTAATACCAATGCACAGTACAAGGGCCAGAGGCGTAAGGGTAAACCGCAGAATCGCAGTGGAGCGCCTAACCCTAACCCGGACCGCTTAAACTATCTGTTGAACCAGCCCTGCCCGAAGCATGGGACGAAGGAGGTGCCAGCAAACCACCTTTGGAAGGATTGTTACATTATGCAGGAGTTCAAAATTTCTAATGCTTTCCAATATAATCACGGCTTTGGCGGCGGCTCAGGATCCGGGCCGGGTTATGGTGGAGGAAACTCCGGTTCAGGATTCAGTGGTAATCCGGGCGGACAGAGTAATTAGAATAACCAGAGTAGTCAGGGTGGTTACAACCAACAACAGCAACAGTCAGGTTACCAGAGCAACCCAAAGCAGTTGAATAATGGGCAGTACCATGTCTTCACCACTAGCTTGGACAAGCGAGACCGGAAGGTTTAGAAGCGGGCAGTCAACTCTGTTGAACCGGCCGTGCCCCGTTACTTACGCTGGTCTGAGCAGCCAATCATATGGAGCAGAGAGGATCACCCACCCCTGGTTGATAATCCGGGTCAGCTAGCATTGGTGGTGGGAGGTTATAAGTTCACCAAAGTACTCATGGATGGAGGGAGCAGCATTAATATCTTGTACTATGAGACCTTCCGACGTATGGGATTGACAGATAAAAATCTCAAACCGTCCAATACAGTGTTCCACGGTGTGGTACCTGGCAAATCGGCATATCCTATTGGTAAGATAGCTCTGGAAGTGGCCTTTGGAGATGATCATGATTCCAGGACGGAGACGCTGACGTTTGAGGTGGTAAAAATCCAAAGTCCGTATCACGCTTTGTTTGGGCGACCGGCCTACGCCAAGTTCATGGCACGGCCTTGCTATGTGTATCTGCAGCTCAAGATGCCGGGTCACAAGGGGACAATTACGGTTCACGGAAGCCGTCGAGTTGCTTTGGAGTGCGAGGAAGGAGATGTGGCCTACGCAGAGTCGGTTTGTGCCACCGAGGAGCTGAAGTTCTACAAGGACAATGTTGATCCGGTCGATATGACTCCTCTGAAGAAGCCTACTACGGAGCATGATCCGGCCCTAAAATTCACATCAGCGGCTGAGACTAAGCTTGTTGACTTCGTGCCTGGCGATTCGTCCAAGCAGTTCAGCATCAGTGCCAATTTGGATCCAAAATAGGAAAGCACGCTCACCGAGTTCATCCGTGAGAATCGGTACATTTTTGCATGGAAGCCTTCTGACATGCCAGGTGTACCGAGGCGACTCGCTGAGCACACTCTTAATGTGGATCCTAAATACAAACCGGTGAAACAGTTCCTCTGCCGGTTTAACAAATAAAGATGCAAGGCTATTGGAGAAGAGGTAGCCAGGCTCTTAGCAGCTGGTTTTATTGTTGAAGTTTTCCACCCTGAGTGGCTTGCTAATCTGGTGTTGGTTCTTAATAAAAACGGCACCTGGCGTATGTGTGTGGATTACACAGACCTTAATAAGGCTTGTCCAGCAGATCCTTTTGCTCTCCCCCGTATTGATCAAATCATTGATGCTACAGCGGGTTGCGAGCGTTTGAGTTTTTTGGATGCATGTTCTGGTTATCATCAGATCAAAATGGCGGTTAAGGACTAGGAGAAGACGGCGTTCATCACTCCCTTTGGAGCCTTCTGCTATGTATCTATGCCTTTTGGGCTCAAGAGTGCCCAGGCGACTTATCAACGGTGCGTACAGAATTGCCTTCACAAGCAGATTGGCCGTAATGTACATGCTTACGTGGATGATATTGTGGTTAAGTCAAGGAAGAAGGAGACTCTGGTTGATGATCTGAAGGAAACCTTTGATAACCTGAGGACGTACAAGATGATGCTCAATCCGGCCAAATGTGTCCATGGTGTACCAGCAGGCAAGTTGTTGGGTTTTCTGGTGTCCAACAGGGGAATTGAGGCTAATCCGGAAAAGATTACAGCCATCACCTCCCTGGCTAAACCGAAGTGTATCAATGATGTTCAACGTTTGGCTGGCCGGATTGCTGCGTTGAGCTGGTTTATCAGCCGCCTCGGTGAGAAGGCGATCCCCTTGTATCAGATGTTGAAGAAGACGGATCAATTCGTCTGGAGTTCTGCTACTGATCAGGCATTTGAGGACTTAAAGCGGCAATTGGCCAATCCGCCCGTGCTCGCCGCTCCCATTGACAAGGAACCATTGCTGTTGTACGTCGCTGCCAATGCTCGGGCGGTCAGTGTGGCTATTGTGGTGGAGCGGAAGGAGACAGGCAAGGAGTATCTGGTTCAGCGTCCGGTTTATTATATCAGCGAGGTGCTTATTGAGTCCAAGCAAAGGTAAACACATTGGCAGAAGCTAGTATATGGAGTTTTTATGGCAAGCCGGAAGCTGAAGCAGTATTTCCAAGGGCACCCTATCACAGTGGTCAGTTCTGCCCCCTTGGGCGATATCATCCAGAACCGGGAGGCGACTGGCCTGATCGCCAAGTGGGCTATAGAACTTGGGCCGCACAGGTTGAAATACGTACCTCGGACGGCGGTGAAGTCTCAAGCGCTTGTGGATTTCATCAACGATTGGACGGAGCTGCAGGCCCCTGAAGAGAAGCCGGATCACACATATTGGACCATCCATTTTGACGGATCACGGCAATTAGAGGGCTCGGGGGCTGGAGTCGTGTTAACTTCCCCACGAGGTGACAAGTTCTGTTACGTTCTCCGCTTAATGTTCCCTTGTACTAACAGTGCAGCTGAGTATGAAGCCTTGCTCCATGGTCTCCGGATAGCTAAGGAGATGAATCTAAGCCGGGTTAAGTGCTTCGGTGACTCGGATCTAGTGGCTCAACAGGTGTCTGGCACTTGGGATTCTAAAGAACCACTCATGGCTGCATATCGTCGTGAGGTGGATATCGTTGCAGGTCACTTCAAGGGCTATCAGGTGGACCACGTGGACCGTCAGAAGAATGAGGCGGCGGACGCTTTAAGCCGGCTGGGCTCTCAGCGTAAACCGGTCCCGCCTAATGTTTTTCTTGATGAGCTACACAACCCGTCGGTCAAGCTCTCTGGTGAAGCGGATTTGGCTATTCCTGATCCGGAGGCTCAATTGGTGGCGGCGCTTCACCTCATTCCGAATTGGACGCTTCCTTATCTTGCGTACATGAACCGGGGCGAGCTACCAGAGGATGAAACCTTGGCCCGGCAGATAATCCGGCGATCTAAGTCCATGACTATTGTTGATGGTGAATTACATCACTGCAGTGTATCAGGGGCGTTTCAACGCTGTGTGTCTCCTAAGGAAGGCTGTGAAATTTTGCGTGAGATCCATGAAGGAGATTGTGGTCACCACGCCAGTTCAAAATCCTTGGTGGCTAAAGCGTTCCGCCATGGTTTTTATTGGTTAACTGCTCATGCTGATGCGGAGGATCTCGTCAGACGGTGTGACGGTTGCCAAAAGTTTTCAAGACGCACTCATGTGCCGGCTCAAGAATTGAGGATGATTCCAATCACTTGGCCGTTTGCAACTTGGGGGTTGGACATGGTTGGGCCTTTCAAAAGGTCCAAGGGTAAGAAGACCCACCTCCTGGTGGCGATTGACAAGTTTACAAAGTGGGTGGAGGAAGAACCTGTTAGCAAGTGTGATGCGGCCACTGCGGTTCAGTTCATCAAAAAGGTGATTTTCCGGTTTGGCTTTCCACACAGTATCATTACAGATAATGGTACCAATTTGTCCAAGGGGGCTATGAAGGAATTCTGTGAACGTGAGCACATCCGACTTGACGTTTCATCAGTGGCGCACCCACAGTCCAATGGGCAAGCAGAAAGAGCTAATCAGGAGATCTTGAGAGGCATCAAGCCCCGGCTTATGGTTCCTTTGCAAAGGACCCCGGGTTGTTGGGTAGAAGAGTTGCCATCTGTGTTATGGAGCATCAATACCACACCCAACAGATCAACAGGATACACGCCGTTCTTCATGGTCTATGGAGCGGAGGCGGTTCTCCCTAGTGATATCCGTCACGATTCACCTCGTGTGGTGGCTTATGTTGAAGCGGACAACGAGATAGCACGGCAAGACGCTTTGGACTGGTTGGATGAAGAGCGTGACATAGCAGCTGCCCGCTTAGCGATTTACCAACAGGATCTTCGTCGTTATCATAGCCGCCGAGTCAGAACCAGAACCTTTCAAGAAGGAGATTTGGTGCTTCGGCTCATCCAAGATCAGACTGATATGCATAAGTTATCCCCACCTTGGGAGGGACCTTTCGTGGTCAGCAAGAATCTGCACAACGGGTCATACTATCTGATCGATATTCGAGAGCGTAAAGACTCACACAAATCAGAGGTGGAGACCAACAGGCCGTGGAACATAGCTCATCTTCGGCTTTACTATACCTGAGCCATCGGCTCTACTTATGTACATATTATGACAGTGTATATATTATCAATATAATAAACCGGAGCCTCAGCTAAAGCGGGGTATCTGTTCTTTTACATCATGCGTGGTTACATGGAGTCGTTCTGTCTTAAAGCGGCCTCCGGTTCACCCCTTGAAAATTTTATAAACGTCACTTGGGGGCTTGGTCGTATCCGAACCAATGCAACACCTTTTGATAGGCGGAAGCCACCAGATCACTTGGGGACATGGTCAAATCTGAACCAGTCACGCCTCTTGATCGGCCTAAGGCCATGGAATCACTTGGGGGCTTGGTCGAACCCGAACCATTGCCACGCCTCTTGATCGGCATAATGCCACGGTTTCATTTGGGGACCTGGCTGACTAGAACCATAGCTACACCTATCGGGAGCTTGGTCGTGTCCGACCATGGTAACGCCATCTGATCGGCTCAGTAAAGCCTCTTTTTGCAAACGGTTTTATCATTGCCTTTGCTGCAATATTTTTTCCTTAAATAACTATTGATTTATTTTTGTTGCGTTTCATAAACCGACAAAATTTAAACCGGTTTAAGCTGTCAATTGACGGAATACGGTCCATTTTTAAATCCAGAGATTGTTTGCCCGGTTTAACTTTTCCTGTTAACATCCCATGATGGAGTAACAAGAGTGTTTTTGGTAACCCGGCATGATTTACATGGTAAACCGGCCTTGTATACACATGAGCTATTCTCCTTCGACGGTGCAGGTTTATAAACCTCCGCTTCAAGATTGGTTAAGCCAACTTCATGCCCAACGATGGCAGGTATTTTGTATCGCAAAATTTGATCATATACCTCAGTCTCCTTGCATATATATATGAAGGTCATAAACCGGCTGGCGGAACAACCGCCGTCGTAGTTTGAGATTTTATGATTGCAGGAGATATAGATTGAAGGTTTCGATATTTCAAACAAAAGTATCAGCACTGATGCACAAAGGCATCTCAGAAGCAGGAGTGTTGGCTATCCTATTACAAGGCAACATGGTTCCCAAATAAGATCATTGTTTTCTTGGGAGAATCTAAACCGGCCTCCGGTTCAAGCTTGGTCGCCGCCCTGATCTGATGGTTGTGGGTCTTCCTGCGCCGCTTCAGCTTCTTCTTCCCTACCCAGTGGCTGGAAATCAACAGTGGTCCAGTCGATTCCCATTAGGGCTTGAAAGACAGCTTCCTCATGGATCAGGGACGACGGTTCAATATCAGGAGCGTAAGTATGCTTACGGATTGTAGGGATGAGATTCTCCGCTTCAGGAATTGGTGCAGCCACTCGTTTATTCTGGTCGTTATATTGAGCTTGATAATGCGTCAAGTCTGCCTCCTCTACGAATTGGCAAGCCAGAGGGCGCACCGCCCGGTTTATCGCTCTGAGGTCCTCTTCATTGAACTCTGAGCCGTCTTCCTTCAAACTCGGATAGCCCTGAGCTGCTTCAACAAGATCGAAATCCGGCACCCATGCCTTGGCCCGGATTAAGGCATTGATGGCACCTGTTTGAGCAGCAGATTTCTTCAGCTCTACAATACTAGCGGGAAGCATTGACAACCTCTTCAGATTATCTTGAATTAAAGAGGGCGCCGGATTGTTATGTGATGCAGTAGAGATAATCCGCTGCGCTCCGGTATACAGCTGTTCAATTAAGGTATATGCGGCCTTCAATTTCATCCGAACGTCTGACCCCGAGTGACCGATGCGTGTACCTACAACATTACAATGAATTCACAAACTGGATTGATCATAGGAAGGTCAAATTATTACAGAAGTCAAAGAAAGCTTACAAAAGATGGCTCTAGTCATGGCATGCACTTGCCGCTTTACGCTGGCTAGCTCATCTACCACCGGTTTAAGGGCAGCTTCAGCAGTTTCAATTTTCTTGGTTAAGGCGGACTTTTTAGTGGCCCAATCCGTCTGCTCTTTGTTGAAGCCCTCCTTCAGCTGTTCCATGACGCTTAAAGCGCTGGTCAACTCCTCTTTCGCCTTGGAGGTTTCAGCCTGTTGAGATTTCACATTTTCTTGAAGGTCGGCGAGTTGGCTTTCTTTGGTTTTCAGCTCAGCTTGCATACAGACAGTCATATGATTTAACAAACGGTACAAAGAGTTGAAGTACCAACCACATAACAAGTTATGCACTTGGTACTTGGGGGCTAATGCATATTTGATTTTCATCTATCAATCGATTGCTAAAAGTCCCAAGCTCAATACAAGTATTCAACTTGGCACTTGGGGGCTAATGGCTATTTGTTTAAATAAGCTCTAATGCTGCTATATTATTTAAAGTCCCGGTTTGAAAGAAGTTTGCAAACCGGCCCTTGGGGGCTAGGGGAGTCAGCAAGACTATAATATTCAAACAGGAAGAGACATATGGAAGTTACCTCAAATTTCCCTTTCATCATATTCACTAGGCCAGCTTCATAATCACGACTGGTATACAGTCGGTTCAGGTAGCCAGAAGAAGATCTTGGGCATTCAGAGCAGCATAGGTCGCCAAATCGACATTCCACTTTCCCTTACTCATTGCGGCAAATTCGTCCTTGGCAGTATGCTTGGACAAAGCGACGGGATTGCTTGGCTCGGTATGGCCAACACCAGTGATAACAACTTCATCATCCCGGGCGTCACCGGTTTGCGCTGGGGCTGTCAGTTTACCAGCAGTCTTGGATGGGCTAGAGAATTTCTCAAGCCGAATAGGACTTCTGGGCTGGTCGGTAGGACCGGAGGTGTCAACAGGCTTTTTTGGAGCAATAACAGTCTCATCTTGCAATGGCGGGTCGTTGGGCACGTCTTCATGAATAATCGCTTCAACATCTGGGGTGTTGTCCGGTACAGGGGCAGTTTCTTCCTCAGTCGCTTTATCTAGGCGAGCCTTCTTACTTGGCCTAGGCTTGGCCCTACAAGGAATAGTCAATATCAAATACAACATATGTCCCAACATGATATAACAGAAATTTTATGATAAGTATAGCTTACCCAAGCACCGTCTTGAGTGGTGGCAGCTGAGTAGCTGATGACTCGCCAGAGGATGAGTGGGAAGTAACCTGATAATCGGAGTCAGACGGATTAAGAGGTTGACGATAACAGCCCGCTTTAGGACAAGCACTGACAAGCAAATTAGAGACCTCTGAACGGTGTTTCCGAACCGGGCTGTTCGATAAACCGGCGGAGGTAACTACCTGGCCGATGTGCCGGGTTGTGCAGCGAACTTCGTGTTGTTGGGTCTTCAAGAGAAATAAGGGATCCAAGTAAGCAAGAGGATGAGAAAATTTAACTTTTCGGTTTGCCTGACGGATTTTTAGTGAAGGCAAAGGGTTTGAATCAGAAGAGAGAGTGATTACCTCTGCAGCATCAGCATGACTAGCTTCGGCTTCATCCTGACAAATATTATCATCAAAAAGGTGTGTGAAAAGTAAGCCAAGTGAATCAGGTTCTACCTCAAGGTCCGGATTACCCACATCATCATTAGCGGGCGGATCAGAGGATGCGGTGGTTTTCCTTTTGTGAGCAGACTTCTTAATGACTTTGGTTTTTGGCCGGGTTGGTCTTTCCGGTTTGTCTGCTTTCTCCTGCGGAAGCTTCTTGCTCCAAAATGGATCATTGCCCCGTTTCAACAGATATTGGTGTCAAATAATAGGCAGATATAACAAATGTCAGGATCAATGAAAGGTGAAGTTAAAAACTTACAGCTGGCGGTTTGTTGGTGGCGCAGAAAGGAAGCAGGCCGGTTCGGGCACAGATGTATTCCGGTTCGTTCAAAATTTTCTTCACAGCTTCTGTGACTTCTTCGCCGGTGAGCTGGATGTTCATGTGTCGCAGTTGGTCGTCAACACTGCCCGTATATTCGCACATCAAACCGGAGCGTTGACTAAGGGGCAGTATGCTCCATGATATCCAACAACGAGCGAGATCAACTCCGGTTAAACTGTTGGCCATGAAGGCCCTGAGCTTGGATAGTTGAGGAGCGTATTTACTCCTCTCCTTGGCACTCAACCATTGTGGAAAGGGGTGCATATTGCTAAGCCGCTCCGGACGAAAGCCAGGTAATGGATTTTCATCAGCAGGGAGGTGTCTTTGCAGTAAAACCATGATTGGTTCCATTCTTGGGGATGGCTGTGCAATTTTGCGTGAGGATAAGTGACCTCTTTCCTTTTCTGAATAGCCATACCACCCAATTCCATATTGGAACCGTCAGTAAATTCCGTGCGGCGGTTTAGATGAAAACAACCTCGGAATAACTCGACTGTGGGTTCCTCTTGAAAGAACACCTCACAGAGTACTTGAAAATGGCATATGTTGGTGACAGAATTGGGGCCAGTATCTTGCGGACGGAGTTGGAAATTGGCCAAGACATCCCGGTAGAATTTTGAACCGGGCGGATTAAAACATCGGGCTAAGTGGTCTGCGAAAATGACAACTTCTCCTTCCTGTGGCGTGGGAGGACATTCTTTGCCAGGGACCCTCCAATGGATGGTGTTTTTACTGCTTAAAGCGCCAGTCAAGACCAAGTTGTTCAGCTGTGTTTCTATGACGCGAGAAGGAGCCCAGTTGCACTCATACACTTGTTTAGCCATGGTGGAGTCTACAAAATAAGTGATTCCGGTTCAAGACTGTGTTGGGTAAAAGTATAATCCGGTGTGAAACAATGTTAAACTGGAGGTAATTATGTCTAACCCGGAGTTCTATGAAGCGGCATTATATAACTAACGAATTCCGGCGGTTCAATAAGGGGACTAATGGCATATGCCGGTTTATGAAATCTTTCTATACTAAGTTAAAACCGCTTGATCTAAGCATTGAAGCAATTGAGGCTGCGGATGGCTAAGTGTGCAGAAACAGGTTTCACAAAGTTCTATTACAGCAATGGATCTGAGGCAAGTTCAGAAAAACAGAGAAATATTCAAAGGCTTAAAGTAGAACGGAAGTGAATCAATGGACAGATATACGGATGAGATCTATGAACTTGAACAGGAAACTACAGGTGGGTGTGAAAAGCTACTGTTATTCAGAGCAGGGTTTCACAGATCCAGCCAGGGATTGATACATGAATAGGAACAGTCGATGAACACCGCAAGAACGAGAAACCCTATAATAGATCTAGGTTGAGAAGAATAGAGGGCCTACCAGAGCTGAGGAGGATGCGGAAGATCACCGCGGCTTTCTGGTACGTTCAGGTCGATGCAGCGGCCAAGGTTGGTGCTGGAGACGACGGCGGCGGCGGAGCTCTGAAGCTGGCGACGCGAGGAAGACGAAGAAGAGAAGGCACGAAGATAAAAAAGGAAATGACCCTTCGGTCTTATTTATAAAACCAGGAGCCACGGAACGGAGCTGTCGCCTCGATTTTTGCAGATTTATTAAATGAAGAGATATCATGAATACTTTATTTATGACGGATGACGTCACTCCGGTTTAACAGCAATTGGAGAAGATGACATCACGGTGGATGAACAATTACAAGAAGATGTTGAAGGTGAAGATTTCTGCTAAGGATTGACATGAACTCATTCAAATCAATCTGGGGCCTAATGTTGGGGATATTACTACTGGGTGTAAACCGGCCTACCAGGGCCGGGTTAACTTCATCAGTAGTCCAAGAATGTTAAAGCCCAAGAAGATAGAAAAAGGCCCAAGGCCTGTAATCGGTTTAAGATCTGTAGACGTAAACCGGCTTAGTATGTACTTGTATTGTAAGTTAGGAATAAGGAGAGACCAACCCGGATACGATTATGAACCGGTGATTGGGATTCTGTAAACCGACGGGCGTCACCCGTGTATATAAGGGGACGACCCGGCGGAGGTTCAAGGACAGACAACAACAACTCGAGACGTAGGCGAAGCTTATTGGCTCCCTAATCATCGAAACCCCATCAATTCCATCACAACTAGACGTAGGCTTTTACCTTCATTGAAGGGGCCGAACTAGTATAAACTCTTTGCGTCCCTGTGTCCGCTTTAACCCCTTCAAGCTAACCCGTCGCGATGGCTCCACGACTAAGTCCTTTTACCAGGACATCTGCCGTGACAAAACCACGACAAAAACCATAAACTTCGTGATGTTGTTTTCAATCTCCTCTAACCTTTTAAGGTGAAGATCACCAAATCTGGGTAGAGCCATCGCGATAAACAAGCAATCCATCACACGAGCAAACAAAAAGCAAGCGAGAAAAAGGCAAACGAAAAAGAGAGGGCAAATAAAACGGCAAGGGTGAAGTGGGGGAGAGGAAAACAAGAGGCAAATGGCAACTACTGTAATTCGGGAGATAGGGATTGTGATGGGTACTTGGTCTGTTTACTTTTGCGTAGACAATGGCGCCAGAAATGGCTCGCTGTCGGGAGTCCAAATCTTGACTTGACTTTTGCGTAAGCCTCCCCCGCAACAGCGCCAGAAATTCTTCTTGCTACCTCTTGAGCACTGCGTTGGATTTCCCCGAAGAGGAGTGGATGATGCAGCAAAGTAGCGTAAGTATTTCCCTCAGTTTTTTAGAACCAAGGTATCAATCCAGTAGGAGGTTACGCTCGAGTCCCTCGTAACTACACAAAAAAATAGCTCCAAACAACCAACGCGATTAGGGGTTGTCAATCCCTTCACGGTCACTTACGGGGGTGAGATCTGATAGAGATGACAGATAATATTTTTGGTATTTTTTTGGTATAGAGTTGCAAAGTGAAAAGTAAAAAGGCAAAGTAAAAAGCAAGCAGAATTAAAGTGATGGAGATTAATATGAGGAAAATAGACCCGGGGGCCATAGGTTTCACTAGTGGCTTCTCTCAAGAGCATAAGTATTCTACGGTGGGTAAACAAATTATTGTTGAGCAATTGACAGAATTGAGCATAGTTATGAGAATATCTAGGTATGAACATGTATACAGGCATCATGTCCGAGACAAGTAGACCGACTCCTGCCTGCATCTACTATTACTCCACTCATCGACCGCTATCCAACATGCATCTAGAGTATTAAGTTAAAAACAGAGTAACGCCTTAAGCAAGATGACATGATGTAGAGGGATAGTTTCATGCAATATGATAAAAACCCCATCTTGTTATCCTCGATGGCAACAATACTATACGTGCCTTGCTGCCCCTTCTGTCACTGGGAAAGGACACCGCAAGATTGAACCAAAGCTAAGCACTTCTCCCATGGCAAGAAAAACCAATCTAGTAGGCCAAACCAAACTGATAATTCGAAGAGACTTGTAAAGATAACCTATCATACATAAAAGAATTCAGAGAAGAATCAAATATTATTCATAGATAGACTTTATCATAAACCCACAATTCGTCGGTCTCAACAAACACACCGCAAAAACAAGATTACATCGAATAGATCTCCACAAGAGAGGGGGAGAACATTGTATTGATATCCAAAAAGAGAGAAGAAGCCATCTAGCTAATAACTATGGACCCGTAGGTCTGAGGTGAACTACTCACACTTCATAGGAGGGGCTAGGATGATGTAGAATCCCTCCGTGATGACGGCCCTCTCCAGCGGAGCTCCGGAACATGCCCCAAGATGGGATCTCGTGGGTACAGAAGGTTGCGGCGGTGGAGCTCCGAGGGGCCCGTATCTGATCGTTTGGGGGTACGTAGGTATATATAGGAGGAAGGAGTACGTCGGTGGAGCTCCGAGGGGCCCACGAGGCAGGGGGCGCGCCCTAGGGGGGTGGGTGCGCCCCCCACCCTCGTGACCGCCTCTTTTGTTCCTTGGAGTAGGGCCCAAGTCTCCTGGATCACGTTCGGTGAGAAAATCACGTTTGGACTCCGTTTGATATTCTATTTCTGTGAAACACTGAAATAGGCAAAAACCAGCAATTCTGGGATGGGCCTCCGGGTAATAGGTTAGTCCCAAAAATAATATAGAAGTGGAAAATAAAGCCCAATATAGTCCAAAACAGTAGATAATTTAGCATGGAGCAATCAAAAATTATAGATACGTTGGAGTCGTATCAGTCATGGATTTCGACAAGGTTCTTGCAGGCCCAACCCGTAACACTGAGCGCTTTTATATCATTGGTGGTATCCACCATGGCGAACTTGTAGTCAGTGCTGTTGACAAACCTGTTGAAATGGTCGCAAGGCTCTGGGGCCATGCAGTAGTGGTAGATGAGGACATGATGGTGCACGCACAACTAGGCGACGGCAACCTTCTGATATATGTCGGGACGACCGGCTGTGTGCTGGAGGTCGATGCCGACCACCTTGTACTTGTCTCCAGCAAGCAAATGCTCAACGCTATTGATGTACTCTTCCACCATGGCTGGGTCGATGGTGTACACCACCGAGAGATCCGTCTCCCTCGCGTGGGTATCCGCTCTATGCTCGCCGAACTCCATTGGAGCGCCGCCGGACATCCCCTCTCTATGTGTCGTCGTGGGTGTGCTTGTTGTGTTGTGTGGCACGACCGAATGGTTGAAGAGACTAAGGTTATAATGGGGAAGTCGGACGGCCAGGAGTATCGGCAGGCCCTGATGGCAGTTCTAATTTGCAGTGCGTAACTCTATTGTGCCGCACGTAACTGCATCGTGTGGCAACACGCGTGGCACAACCGCATGCATATGGGGCCCCCGACGTGATCGTGCGCACGCCCAACCGCTGGCAGAGTGCGCGCGGAGGGACACGAGCAGAGCGCTCCGCGGTCACCTCAAGGAAAAGCTGTCCACAAGCCGAGCGCGCCGACGGATGCGAGCAGAGCGTGCCAACGGACGCGACAGAGCGCGTCAAGGCGCCTAACAGCGAGCAGAGCTTGCCGAGGGACGCGAGCAGAGGACGGCACAGTGATACGTGGCAAATAAGACGAACTGTGCGAGCGATGTCGAAGACATCAAGCACGAATCAGATTAGAGTTGCGTGTGCGATACCTGGCAGACAGTTGATCTATCAGAGCTGTTTGTGATGGAATAAGCCGTGTGTGTTGTGGGCAAACACTTGCTGGTGTATAACCTTAAATTTAACCAAAATAGTGTTAATGCATGTTACAAAAATTGTATAGCTGGAAACTATGTTCAAATGCGACTCCAACGATATAATCTATGGCGACATGCATTCGTATTTTATTAGTTAAATCCTACTTCTAAACCAGGACGGGGTATAGTAGGTAATTAAATCACAAACATTTTTTATTAACTGTATGTGTACATGTCCTCTCGTCCTCCTCTCGCACGTCTTGTCACCCCGCTGCCGCAGACGGCTTACAGCGCAAGCTTGCGCAGCGCGCGGGGGCGTTATTTTGGCCAAACAGTGGCGCCAATGAATCGTCGGTGAGCCCGTTCCCACACAACCTCGCAGGTTCCCGCGCAAGCTTCCCGCCCGACTCGGTGAAATCCCCCAAAATCCCAATGCTTACCAGCCTGCTATAAAAACCCTCACGGCTGGCGACTCCTTCGTCGCATTTTCCCCTCCCTGCCTGTAGCTTATCTCGTCTGCTTCTCCCACAATTGCCAATGGCACCGGTCCATCTTTGTCGCTCAGCCACTCCGCCATCATCAGAGGACAGCTCCAGCTGGGAGGCTACACCGTGGCAGCGGCGCAGTCCTGGCGTAGTGTAGTGCGCGTGGCGTCCCTTTTGGGTGTGCGTGGAACACCCACCACACACTCCGCCACCGCTGCCCGTCGGCAGCTGTTGCCGGCCACCTTTGTCGCCACACCACCGTCGAAAGCCAGTGCCATCTCCCGCTCCGCCGCCGCGGTTCGAAGGCGGGAGGTGGCCGTCGTGGCCACCACCCCACTGCCGGCCACCATGGCCATCACCGGCTCCACCACCTCGGCCCGAAGGCGGGAGGTGGTGGTCGTGGCTGATACGTCTCCAACGTATCTATAATTTTTTATTGTTCCATGCTATATTATATTCTTTTTTGGACATTAATGGGCTTTATTACACTTTTATATTATTTTTGGGACTAACCTATCAACCGGAGGCCCAGCCTAGAATTGTTGTTTTTTGCCTATTTCAGAGTTTCACAAAAAAAAGAATATCAAACGGAGTCCAAACGGAATGAAACCTTCGGGAACGTGATTTTCCGAACGAACGTGATCCAGAGGACTTGGACCCTACGTCAAGACCTCAACCAGGAGGGCACGAGGTAGGGGGGCGCGCCAACCCCCCCTCCCCATAGGCGCGCCCTCCACCCTCGTGGGCCCCATGTTGCTCCACCGACGTACTTCTTCCTCCTATATATACCTACGTACCCCCAAACTACCAGATACGGAGCCAAAAACCTAATTCCACCGCCGCAACCTTATGTACCGTGAGATCCCATCTTGGGGCCTTTTCTGGAGCTCCGCCAGAGGGGGCATCGATCACGGAGGGCTTCTACATCAACGCCATAGCCTCTCCGATGATGTGTGAGTAGTTTACCTCAGACCTTCGGGTCCATAGTTATTAGCTAGATGGCTTCTTCTCTCTCTTTGGATCTCAATACAAGGTTCTCCTCGATTCTCTTGGAGATCTATTTGATGTAATCTTCTTTTGCAGTGTGTTATTCGAGATCCGATGAATTGTGGGTTTATGATCAAGATTATCTATGAACAATATTTGAATCTCCTATGAATTATTTTATGTATGATTGGTTATCTTTGCAAGTCTCTTCGAATTATCAGTTTGGTTTGGCCTACTAGATTGATCTTTCTTGCAATGGGAGAACTGCTTAGCTTTGGGTTCAATCTTGCGGTGTCCTTTCCCAGTGACAGTAGGGGCAGCAAGGCACGTATTGTATTGTTGCCATCGAGGATAACAAGACGGGGTTTATATCATATTGCATGAGTTTATCCCTCTACATCATGTCATCTTACTTAAAGCGTTACTCTGTTCTTATGAACTTAATACTCTGGATGCAAGGTGGATAGCGGTCGATGTGTGGAGTAATAGTAGTAGATGCAGGCAGGAGTCGGTCTACTTGTCTCGGACGTGATGCCTATATACATGATCATACCTAGATATTCTCATAACTATGCTCAATTCTGTCAATTGCTCAATAGTAATTTGTTCACCCACCGTAATACTTATGCTCTCGAGAGAAGCCACTAGAGAAACCTATGGCCCCCGGGTCCATTTCCCATCATATTAATCTTTCAATACTTAGCTATTTTTATTGCCTTTTATCCTACTTTGCATCTTTATCATAAAAATACCAAAAATATTATCTTATCATATCTATCAGATCTCACTCTCGTAAGTGACCGTGAAGAGATTGACAACCCCTTTATTGCGTTGGTTGCGAGGATTTATTTGTTTGTGTAGGTGCGAGGGACTCGTGCGTGGTCTCCTACTGGATTGATACCTTGGTTCTCAAAAACTGAGGGAAATGCTTACGATGCTTTACTGCATCACCCTTTCCTCTTCAAGGGAAAACCAACGCAATGCTCAAGAGGTAGCAGTGGCCGCCACCCCATCGTCAGCCACCGCGGCCGCCAGCCCACCGTCAACCGCCGGGATCATCACCCGCTCCGCCACCGCCACCCGAAGGAGGGAGGCGGAGGTGGAGGCCCGCACGTGCATCAGCGACCTTGCGCGCTACATCGAGTTCTAGCGGGAGGAGGAGGAGCGCCTCGTCGAGCACGCAAAGAGTCTTACCGCGGCCATGGCTGCAGCACGCACCGACGCAGAGGCGAGGAATCAGGAGATCCATGAGCAGTCCGGCCGCTTCGAGAGGGATCGTTTGGAGCGGTAGTGGGCATTCGAGCTGGCGAGCATCGCTGGACGTGCAGCAGTGGCAGGCACCGTATTGCATTTGTCCAGCTCGTCGGTAGGCTCCTCCTCCTCCTCTACCTCTTACTGAGCATGTTCGGCAGAGGAAAGGCTGCCGGAAGTAGCACAAAGCCCCTCCTTGGTAGTAGTAGTATTTAGGGGTTATTTTGTTCAGTTCATGTGACTATAGATGTGTGGTTGAACTGTACAACGTACTTAAAATTAGCTAGTATATATAGTTGAACTAGCTATTTCAGTACGTGGTTGGCGACAATTAGGGAGAAGTTTGGTCGGTTCAGCTGTCGAGTTTAACTGTTTGCTAGCTACGCCGGTTAAGCATGCTCGGTTTACCCATTGCGTGTGCTGCTCCTGCCTTTCCTTCACAAACTCTAATGAATTGTGCTATCTAATTTTATCATGCAATCTGTTGCTCTAGTATATATGTTCTATATATCGTGCAGTGTGGTGCTCACTTATTAACTATTTTGTTAATTAGTTGTTGTCTTCAGTTAACTGTTTGGTTCAATTCTACAATGTGATGTTCAATTCTTCAGGCTACAATTTTGTAGTGTCTTCCATGTGAGAAATAAATCGAATTTATCTTTACAAAATTGTGGGTGCATTCTGTTATTGTATACCATGTGAGGAATAAATTGAATTTGGCTGTAGTAAATACATGAGATACAAATACAATTGCTACAGTTGGCTGTAGTTAACTGTTTGTTTAACTGTCTGATCTTCTATTAGGAGTATGATATATTGTGCAATCTGGTGCTCAGCTAATGTTTGGTTCATTTGTTGTGATGTTTAGTTAACTGCTTGGTTCAATTCTGCAATGCGATGTCCAATTGTCGTGGGTAGAATTTTGTATTGTTGTGCATGTGAGGAATAAATCGAATTTGGCTGCACTTAATACATGAGAAACATATACAACTGTTATATTTGCTAGTTCTTAATCATGCTTGGTTTGGATAAATGGGTTTTCTGTGTGCCTTGAATTAATCTGATGAATTTGCAATGTCATTATTTTTCATCAACATATTTTACTGATAGCATGCGAACCCTTACTTAACCTGATGACTAACTACCTTATATGTGTTGCTGGGAAACAATGGGAAGCCCTGAGGTTTAAAATCGAGGTTAGCACGTGCACGGTCTGTTGTCTAATAGCACATTATTGTGCAATTGCATGAACCATTCTAAGATTTAGGTTCTTAACAATTTGGTCTTGCACATGTAGGTCCTGCTGTTAGAGGTTTTGACCCAGTGTTCGACCGTTTTTGCATATGAGGAAATGAGTTGTCCATGAATATAATCAAGTCAAGAAACTCAGAAAGATTGTTAGGATAAACAAATTTGTGACAGAAAACAACAAGATCTTTGTCTGCACACTGAAGAAGACATCGGTT
This sequence comes from Aegilops umbellulata, assembly GCA_032464435.1. NCBI lineage: Eukaryota > Viridiplantae > Streptophyta > Magnoliopsida > Poales > Poaceae > Aegilops > Aegilops umbellulata. Next base: position 510,154,868 of record CP136055.1, read on the forward strand.
CACTACAGGATGGTACTAACTATTATACCTTGCCTTTTTTATTCCTTTGCCCCATTTCCAATATAGAGAAGATATTTATGCACATATTTGTTTTCAGGCCTTTCCAAAGCAGTTCATTGATGATTACCTCTCAAACCACCTGTATGGTCAGGAGGCGAGGAAGGTATTCATACAACACCCACGGTTCAATATTGAAGTGTTCCTGAAGAGGACGAATGATGGACGGTCAATCATCCACAGGCACTAGCCTAAAGTTACAAAGACCTTCAGCAGTTTTCCAGATGAGATACATCTGTCTATGTACCGTCTATGATGCTAATTTCAAAAGGTTATAGATGTTGCATGTGAAACTTGGTCCTCGTGTAGTTGTGTAATGGGGTAGCTGAGTGTTGAAGCTATATGATGTTGTACTCTGATGTATTTCAATTATGAAAATGAAATATATTGTGTGCTTAATATGAACTATCAATTAGATTAATAAATGGATTATGAATAATCAGATAATTAGCCTGGTAATTGGGTTTTGCTATTGCAAACGGTTGTTGAAAAAATACCGTGGGCGATGACCTCAGGCAACGCACACACAGTTTCTAGGAATAAACCGTGTTGTATCAATGAACAATCACACTCGACTTTCTCTTGAAAACTGTTTGCATTAGGCCACCTTGTGCAAACGTTTACCACATGAAAACTGTGCGTGATGGACAGCCTTTGCCACACCGTTTCTTTCACGGACCGTGTGTGATATATTCAATAACGCAAGCGATTTAACGGGAAAAATTGTGTGTGATGTACCTGTGAACGGAAATGTTTTCCTTGAAGCGATTGTGTGGGATGTACATATGAACAGAAACGTTTAGCGAGGACTAACTGTGTGGGATGTAGTTGCGACCAGAAACAATTTTGCCGTATAATTGTATTTTTTAGCTCTACTATACGTATTTCCATATTTGAGCACTCGTCGGTCGCACACGACCTCATTTTGCCGAACGTGTGTGCCAGGAGGGCATTGTCATGGTTCTAAGTCTGACACTAGTGTACGGGGGTAGGAATGGAGAGGCAAGATCCTAGCTATGGAGTAGTTGTAGACACAAGAGATTTACGAGTTCAAGCCCTTCTCGGAGGAAGTAACAGCCCTACGTCTCGGAGCCCGGAGGCGGTCGACTGTATTATGTGTGTGTGAATTACAAAGGTGCGAACCCTTTACACTGAGGATGGGGCAGCTTATATAGAGTTCGCCAGACCCCTCCGGCCCTCGGTTATGCAGGGTTTAAAGTACATTAAGGTCGGGCGTTACTGGTAACGCCACTAATAAAGTGCCATGATGACCATAAAGGCTACTTAATGCCCGACCATTAGCGTGCGGAGTGTCTTTAGATCTCTTGGCCGTCGAGTGCTTGGGTTCATAGTCGAGTGTCCTCGAGTCCGTCGAGTGGATCACCTCCAAGTCGATTGAAAGGTGATTTCTTCTAGGGATGTCCTTGGGGAGGGTAGCTTGGATAGTTCCATGACCCTACCCTAGGTACATAGCTTCATCCTTAGCCCCCGAATGGATCGAGGTTCGAGTGGGTAAGGAGTTGAGCACTCTTCTGACCCATTCTTCGTGTCATGAGTATATCTTGTTTCGGATCGACGAACCTGGGCATCGTCACCAACTTCTTTTCCGGTCACCTTGATCCATTCATAATTTTCTTTAGTCGAGTGAATTTCTTTACTTGAAGATTCCCGAGTGGCCGCGTGGAGGGGATCCTCCGTCTGACGAGTTGTTTTGCTGCCCGCGGATTTCGTGCGATTCGAATTTCGGGAAGCGCGCGGGACGGGGGAGGCCGCAGTAATCGGATGGGATAGGACGGAGCCGCCTCGATCCCCGCGCCACCTTTTTCGCCACGTATCATGCGCGCGACTGTTGCGGGATTTAACAGGATCGCCTGGGCCTACAGGTCAGCCACTCGGAAGCGACTCCATATAAGCTGCCGGCCCAGGGCTTTTGAACTGTGCGCCTTCACTTTTCCCCTTTCTTCTCGAATCCTTCCGCTACCTCTGCTCTCGTCTCAGCGCCGCCGGCCTGTTCGAGCTTCGTCTGCGGCGATGGTGGCGGAGAAGACGGCGGCCCTGGAGCGTGCGAAGAAATCGACGACACAGGCGAAGGCGAAGAAGTCAGGTCGGGGTGGATCTTCTTCAAGGTACGCTCTGCCGAAGGGTTGGATCCAGGGCGATTGGATGCCTTCGGCGATTTGGCAAGATGACATCGATGATCTGATCGATGAGGGATTCATTCCTCACAAATCCGCGCGTCTCCCGGGGAACGAGATCGAACCGCAGCCTCGCGAGGGTGAAAGCACAAGTGCTCCCCATGTGGTTTTGGTAATTAATGTCAACATATCTCTTGTTGAACTAACGTTTCTATCTAGCATGTTTCAGATAAGTTCAACAATGGAGTGGCATGGACTAAAGGTTGTGGGAACTCCTTCAAGATGCTAAGGACAAAGGATTGGCTAAAGCTTCAAGCTCAAGACTCTTCATTTTACATTTTCAGTGATCCAAGATCACATTGAGTCTATAGGAAAAGCCAATACTATCAAGGAGGGATGAGGTGTTGCTTCATGAGCCTCTTGCTTCATGTGCTTAATGATATGCTCCGAAAACCCTCAGCTACTTTCCCACTTCCACATAAGAACTAAACCCAAAGTCAAACTCGGACCTACCGATTCCTTCTATCCGGCGCCACCGAGTTTCACATGTCATAGCCACTGCCAAACCCTAGCAAATCGGTTTTACCGGCAGGGATCTCGGTCTCACCGAGATGGGATTGTAATCTCACTGTGTATGTCCATTACCAAAATCGGTCTCACCGAGTTTGTGCAATCGGTACTACCGAGATTACAATGCAAACTCTCTAGTTAATTTATTACCAAAATCGGTCCAACCGAGTTTAGTAATCGGTCCCACCGAGTTTGCCTGACCAACTCTCTGGTTAGCTAATTACCAAATCGGTCTCACCGAGTTTGTGTAATCGGTCTCACCGATATTACGTTATGCCCTAACCCTAACCATATCGGTCCCACCGAGTTGCATGTCAGTCCCACCGAAAATCTCTAACGGTCACTAGGTTTACTATTTCGGTCCGACCGAGTTTGTTGATTCGGTCCCACCGAGATTGGCAAATTGTGTGTAACGGTTGGATTTCACGTGGAGGCTATAAATACCCCTCCACCTCCTCTTCACTCGAGAAGAGAGCCATCAGAACACATCTACACTTCCAACTCATATGTTCTGAGAGAGAACCACCTACTCATGTGTTGAGACCAAGATATTCCATTCCTACCATATGAATCTTGATCTCTAGCCTTCCCCATGTTGCTTTCCACTCAAATCTTCTTTCTACCAAATCCAAATCCTGTGAGAGAGAGTTGAGTGTTGGGGAGACTATCATTTGAAGCACAAGAGCAAGGAGTTCATCATCAACACACCATTTGTTACTTCTTGGAGAGTGGTGTCTCCTAGATTGGCTAGGTGTCACTTCGGAGCCTCCGACAAGATTGTGGAGTTGAACCAAGGAGTTTGTAAGGGCAAGGAGATCGCCTACTTCGTGAAGATCTACCGCTAGTGAGGCAAGTCCTTCGTGGGCGATGGCCATGGTGGGATAGACAAGGTTGCTTCTTCGTGGACCCTTCGTGGGTGGAGCCCTCCGTGGACTCGCGCAACCGTTACCCTTCGTGGGTTGAAGTCTCCGTCATCGTGGATGTAGGATAGCACCACCTATCCGAACCACAGGAAAAGCATCCTTGTCTCAAATTGCGTTTGAATTCTCCAAACCCTTCCCTTTACATTCTTGCAAGTTGCTTGCTTTACATTCCGCTGCTCATATACTCTTTGGATGCTTGCTTGATATGTATTGTGTATGTTGAAATTGTGCCTAAAACTCCACTCAAACCGAAAAAGTTTAAAAATTGCAACTTTAGCACTAAGTGTCTAATCACCCCACTCTAGACACACCTACTTCTAGATCCTACAAGTGGTATCAGAGCATTGGTCTACATTGCCTTGGTTTAATCACCATTGGAGGAAGATGGATGTGTCTACTTTAGGGAGTCTTAGACATAGAGTGCCTATTCTTGATGGAGAGTATTTTCATGAGTGGAAAAATGAGATGCTTGTAATTTTCAATCAATATCATTTGAACAAGTACATTGCTAGCCCTTGTGCACCTAATATTGATTCTTTGCATCCTACCCTAGATGACGTTGACATGATTCACAATCTTAGAACTGTTGAGCTCATCATTAGAGGATTGCCCAAAAACTTGATTGCTAGTTTACCTACTCTTAATTGTGCCTATACTATATGGAAATTTCTTGAGGAACGATTCCCCGATTATTCCTTGAAAAATTTGGATGAAATTCTCCATAAATCTATTGACTTGAGTAAAATGAACTCTAGTGAACCTAGTTTTGGTGATTGTCTATTTGAGCTTACTAATCTCATGCATGCTAAAGAAAATGGTGGAATCATTAGTGATATTATATCCGAAGCTATAAGAATTCATAAAAGTGACCACTTTGATGATCATTTATCTAATGAATCACTCTCTCAAGGAAATGATGAGTCACAAGATCATGTTGAACATGGATACTACGATGAGAATGATGATAGTGACTTTGATCTTGATGATGCAATGAGACACTTTGGTCTTATGGCTAATCTTCGGGGATATGTGTCAGGAGGAAAGGAATGGGTTCTCGACAGTGGATGTACTGATCATATGACCGGAGACGAAGAGATGTTCCGTGAGCTTGCTGAAAATGACGGCCCTCGAAAACATGTCACTTTTGGTGATAGTTCAAAGGGTAAGGTGGTTGGCCTTGGTAAGGTGGCCATCTCACACGATAGCTCCATTCAAAATGTCATGCTCGTTGAATCTCTTGGCTACAACTTACTTTCAGTATCTAGACTTGCTGATTTCGGTTTGAATGTCCTATTTACTGAGGTAGATTGCCAAGTGTTTCATCGAGACAATCATAAAATTGTTTTTACCGGTATACGTAGAGGTGACCTTTACATTGTCGATTTCTCTAAAAAGGCACAACCTAAAACTTGCTTTATCGCTAAATCCTCAAAAGGTTGGTTGTGGCATAGACGACTAGGTCATGTTTGCATGAGAAACCTTGACAAGCTTATTAAAGGAAATCATATCCTTGGAGTTAACGATGTCATATTTGATAAGGATAGACTTCGCAGTGCTTGTCAAGCAGGTAAACAGGTTGGAGGAAGGCATCCCGTGAAGAACATCATGACCACAAGGAGGCCACTCGAGCTACTTCATATGGATCTTTTTGGTCCCAATGCCTACAAGAGTCTCGGTGGAAATTCTTTTGGTCTAGTTATAGTCGATGATTTTTCAAGATTTACGTGGGTGTTCTTTCTTGATGATAAATCGCAGGTCCAAAAGATCTTCAAAAACTTCGTTAGGAAGGCCCAAAATCAGTTTGACGTGAAGATCAAGAAGGTTCGGAGTGACAACGGAACGGAGTTCAAGAACGCAAATGTGGACACCTTTCTTGACGAAGAAGGGATTTCACACGAGTTCTCGGCTACGTACACACCTCAATAAAATGGAGTTGTTGAGAGGAAGAACCAGACGCTCATCGAAATGGCAAGAACGATGCTTGATGAGTACAAGACGCCGAAGCACTTTTGGGCAGAAGCGGTTGAGACAGCTTGTCATGCAACAAATCGCTTGTATCTTCACAAGCTACTCGGCAAGACGGCATAAGAGCTCCTCACCGGTAACAAACCCCAAGTTGGATACTTTCGAGTATTCGGCTCAAAGTGCTACATTCTTGATAAGCATCGTCGTTCAAAGTTTGCTCCTAAATCTCATGAAGGTTTCCTGCTGTGGGTTATGGCTCAAACTCTCACACTTACCGTGTCTACAACAATTTCACCCGAAAGGTTGAAGAGACGGTAGATGTGAAGTTTGATGAATCTAACGGCTCGCAAGTAGAGCAATTGTCAATTGATGTAGGAGACAAAGACCCTTCAAAAGCAATCCAAGACCTGTCCATTGGCAAAGTTCGTCCAACGGAGGTGAAGGAAAGTACTTCATCCGTCCATGTGGAAGCCTCTACTTCACGGCAAGGTGAACCAAGAATCGACACGGAGGCATCCACAAGTGGGACACACCAAGATGAAGAAAACGAGGAAATGCATCAAGACAAACATCAACAACCTCCTTCTCCACCACGACAAGAGAACGACAACGTCAACAATGAAGAAGACCAAGAAGAAGAACAAGATGAAGAAGATGTTCAACGAAGACCCAAGCAAAAGCTTTCACGAGTTCGAGCAAGAATTGCCAAAGATCATCCTGTCGAGCAAATCTACAATGATATTCAAACTGGGAGAATTACTCGCTCAAAAACTCGTTTAGCTAACTTTTGTGAAAACTGTTCATTCATCTCTAGCATTGAACCTATGAAGGTTGAAGAAGCATTGGAAGACCCGGACTGGATAAACGCTATGCATGAAGAGCTACACAACTTTGAGAGAAACCAAGTTTGGACATTGGTTGAGAAGCCCGACAACAACCACAACATCATGGTACCAAATGGGTGTTTCGCAACAAGCAAGATGAAGATGGACAAGTGGTTCGCAACAAGGCACGTCTCGTCGCCCAAGGGTACACACAAGTCGAAGGTATGGACTATGGTGAGACATATGCTCCCGTTGCTAGACTTGAGTCCATTCGCATCTTACTTGCCTATGCTAATCACCATAATATCACCTTGTACCAAATGGACATTAAAAGTGCTTTTCTAAATGGTGAAATAGAAGAGGAAGTTTATGTCAAACAACCTCCCGGATTTGTCAATCCTAAGAAAACAAATCATGTTTACAAACTTCACAAAGCCCTTTATGGTCTTAAACAAGCTCCTAGAGCATGGTATAAATGCTTGACCAAGTTCCTTATTGCAAGTGGTTTTGAAATTGGAAAAATTGATTCCACACTTTTTACTAAAAGGGTTAATGGAGAACTATTTGTATGCCAAATTTATGTTGATGATATCATATTTGGATCAACTAACCCTCTTTTTAGTGAAAAGTTTGGAAAGCTTATGTCGGAGAAATTTGAGATGTCCATGATGAGTGAACTCAAATTCTTCCTCGGTTTGCAAATGAAGCAAACTAAGGAAGGTACATTTGTCTCTCAAACGAAGTACACCAAAGACTTATTCAAGAAGTTCAATATGCAAGAATGCAAAGGTATGCCTACACCCATGCCTACCAGTGGACATCTTGATTTGACCAAAGATGGTGAACCGGTTGATCAAAAGGTTTATCGCTCTATGATTGGTTCATTGTTATACCTATGTGCTTCACGTCCCGACATTATGCTAAGTGTGTGCATGTGTGCACGATATCAAGCTGCTCCTAAAGAATGTCATATTAAAGCGGTGAAAAGGATAGTGAGATACCTAATTCATACACCAAAATTTGGCATTTGGTATCCTAAGAGGTCCTCTTTTGATCTTGTTGGCTATTCCGACTCGGATTATGCCGGAGACAAGGTTGATAGAAAGTCCACTTAGGGTACTTGTCAATTTCTTGGTAGATCTCTTGTGTCTTGGTCTTCCAAGAAACAAAACTCGGTATCCTTATCCACCGCTGAAGCGGAATACATTGCCGCTGGTTCATGTTGTGCTCAATTACTTTGGATGACCCAAACTCTTAAAGATTATGGGGTCTATGTGAAACATGTTCCACTGCTTTGTGACAATGAAAGTGCTATCAAAATTGGTCATAATCCTGTACAACATTCTCGAACTAAGCATATTGAAGTTCGTCATCATTTCATTCGAGACCATGTTGCTAAGGGTGACATTGATCTTAAGCATGTTCGCACCGATAAGCAATTAGCGGATATATTCACTAAACCACTTGATGAGAAAGTGTTTTGCAGGTTGAGAGGAGAATTGAACATTATTGATGCTTCAAATTTGGAGTAGAAACTCCATTGGATACATGCAACACATGAGCTTATGACTAATCCATGATATATCTCTTATGATGACTATCTCGTGTCTTGGATATATTTTGTACGTTGCATGTTATCTAACCCATGTAGGCACTTGGTTGAATCTAATTCTATGAGATTGCAACTTACTCACATCTTGAGCAATCTCTACATCACCAAGTCTCTACACAACGGTGGTTGACGACAAGGAAGCACAAAACCATTCGAACATATCCTTTGACAAATTCTATGTTGAGCTTCATGATTGTCATTTTTGGATATACAAGTGCTTTTCCTTGCAAGAACTAACCCATGTAGGTAGATGAACTCAAATTCCAAGTGGTGCTCCCAACTCTTGATGAGCTACATCAACCTTGAGCACCCACACAAGTTCCACTACATGAGCAAGACCCACACCACCACCCAAGGTATGATATTCCATCTTAGAGAAGCTTTACTCCAAGTCATGAGTCAAAGAAACTCAACAAGATGAGAATACATCAAGATACTTAAACGAAAAATGGTAACCCCATTTAGAGCTTAAACGATGAGTATGACCTATGATCAAGTGTTCTCACTTGACTCCTAAGTCAATATACTCTAACATAGGTGACTATGTCACCGCCCAACTCTAGATGAAGTTCTCTTGTGTTCTTTTCTGTGTTATTGCATTTGTCTCTTGCATATTTGTTTCCCTCTTTTTCATCTAGAACCTTCATTCTTTTCTGTTTTTCTTTGTTCTGCATTTTCTGCATCCAATTCCTTGCAAATCTTTCAGTTAATTCATTGCAAATCTTTGTGAAGATCTTATTTGACTAGTGAGCTGAAGTGACAAATGTTTTTCTCTGTGATGAACTCGGCCTCACCGAGTTATTGTTTTCGGTCCAACCGGATCCTTTCGGTACCACCGAAACATGCCAACTCGGTGACACCGACTTCACAACAGGAAAAACAGTTTGCCACTTGTTCTATATTTCTTCTGATCCAGCTCCACTCAATGAATCTTGTCCTCTACAAGCATAACAGTTTGATCCACTGCTTTGTGCTGAGTCTCAAGGACCAAACCCATTCGACGGATTCCAGAAAAACCTTCTTGGAAATTGATGTCAAAGGGGGAGAGAGAGATCACATCAAAGCTTATCACCTACAAAGGATCCCAAGTATTAAGGGGGAGAAAGAGATCTCCAGGGGGAGAGAATACTCAAGGATCCCAGATGCTTGATGTTCAAGAGGAGAGATGCCACATGCCTTTTTGAGGTAAAGACATGTTCATATGTGCTTATTTGCATTAAGTTCTATTCATTTATATCTTTCAGCTCTGATTTTCGGTTCCCTATCTTCTCCCAATATCCCATGTTAGATTCAGGGGGAGCAAGACATCTAAGGGAAAGAAATCATTCAAATCCATTGCATATCTTTACTCTTGGGGACATGTCTAATCCAATGTGGTACCTTGTACTCACTCTCTACATGTCATCCCAGTCTTGGTATTATTGTGGTTTCTTTTGTTTGCTCTGGATAGTGGATGTACCTGTGTTACCTAACCTTGTTTGTGCAGATTTATTCCATCCTAAGCCAACTCAAAACTACAAGGTAAGTATATGCATCAAAATCATGAGTATGAGGAATTCTTGCTTATGTACATACTGTTTGCAAGAAGGACTCATAAGCATGAAGGTATTTCTTTAATAATCTTTTGCTCTGATGCATATGGCCAAGATACATGTAACACATTGCCTACTCTGTCATGATTATGCTCTCACATGCTTCTATATTTTATATTCACATGATTGCATACATGTAGGGGGAGCCTATGTTTGTTACATGTCCTACCAAAGCTTTACTTGCTATTCTTTGCATCTTTATCTAAAGCTTTGATGTATGTTGCCATCAATTACCAAAAAGGGGGAGATTGAAAGCACAAGTGCTCCCCAGGTGGTTTTGGTAATTAATGTCAACATATCTCTTGTTGGACTAATGTTTCTATCTAGCATGTTTCAGATAAGTTCAACAATGGAGTGGCATGGACTAAAGGTTGTGGGAACTCCTTCAAGATGCTAAGGACAAAGGATTGGCTAAAGCTTCAAGCTCAAGACTCTTCATTTTACATTTTTAGTGATCCAAGATCACATTGAGTCTATAGGAAAAGCCAATACTATCAAGTAGGGATGAGGTGTTGCTTCATGAGCCTCTTGCTTCATGTGCTTAATGATATGCTCCAAAAACCCTCAGCTACTTTCCCACTTCCACATAAGACCTAAACCCAAAGTCAAACTCGGACCTACCGATTCCTTCTATCCGGCGCCACCGAGTTTCACATGTCATAGCCACTGCCAAACCCTAGCAAATCGGTTTTACCGGCAGGGATCTCGGTCTCACCGAGATGGGATTGTAATCTCACTGTGTATGTCCATTACCAAAATCGGTCTCACCGAGTTTGTGCAATCGGTACTACCGAGATTACAATGCAAACTCTCTAGTTAACTTATTACCAAAATCGGTCCAACTGAGTTTAGTAATCGGTCCCACCGAGTTTGCCTGACCAACTCTCTGGTTAGCTAATTACCAAATCGGTCTCACCGAGTTTGTGTAATCGGTCTCACCGATATTACGTTATGCCCTAACCCTAACCATATCGGTCCCACCGAGTTGCATGTCAGTCCCACCGAAAATCTCTAACGGTCACTAGGTTTACTATTTCGGTCCGACCGAGTTTGTTGATTCGGTCCCACCGAGATTGGCAAATTGTGTGTAACGGTTGGATTTCACGTGGAGGCTATAAATACCCCTCCACCTCCTCTTCACTCGAGAAGAGAGCCATCAGAACACATCTACACTTCCAACTCATATGTTCTGAGAGAGAACCACCTACTCATGTGTTGAGACCAAGATATTCCATTCCTACCATATGAATCTTGATCTCTAGCCTTCCCCATGTTGCTTTCCACTCAAATCTTCTTTCTACCAAATCCAAATCCTGTGAGAGAGAGTTGAGTGTTGGGGAGACTATCATTTGAAGCACAAGAGCAAGGAGTTCATCATCAACACACCATTTGTTACTTCTTGGAGAGTGGTGTCTCCTAGATTGGCTAGGTGTCACTTCGGAGCCTCCGACAAGATTGTGGAGTTGAACCAAGGAGTTTGTAAGGGCAAGGAGATCGCCTACTTCGTGAAGATCTACCGCTAGTGAGGCAAGTCCTTCGTGGGCGATGGCCATGGTGGGATAGACAAGGTTGCTTCTTCGTGGACCCTTCGTGGGTGGAGCCCTCCGTGGACTCGCGCAACCGTTACCCTTCGTGGGTTGAAGTCTCCGTCATCGTGGATGTAGGATAGCACCACCTATCCGAACCACGGGAAAAGCATCCTTGTCTCAAATTGTGTTTGAATTCTCCAAACCCTTCCCTTTACATTCTTGCAAGTTGCTTGCTTTACATTCCGCTGCTCATATACTCTTTGGATGCTTGCTTGATATGTATTGTGTATGTTGAAATTGTGCCTAAAACTCCACTCAAACCGAAAAAGTTTAAAATTACAACTTTACCACTAAGTGTCTAATCACCCCCCGCTAGACACACCTACTTCTAGATCCTACAGAGGGTGAGTGCGTCCTCATCGCCACTCATGTCGACCGCGGATTTTCTCTGCCTCCTCATTCTTTTTTCCGGAGCTTCTTGAACTTTTTCGGAGCGCAGCTCCATCACTTTACTCCAAATTCCATTGTGTATCTTGCTGCCTTTGTATCTTTGTGCGAGAATTTCTTGGGTTGCTGTCCCCATTGGGGCCTCTTCAAGCACATTTTCACTTGTCGTTCTCAGTCGGTTAACAAAGCCAAGTCGAGTGACGATAGGACGCAAGTGATTTAGATGTGCAGGGGTCTTGGGATCCAAATGAGAAGTAAAAGTTCTTTTCCAGCCATGACTCTTCCCGAGTCAGTCCGCGGGTGGCAGTCGACCTGGTTCTACTGCAAAGACCAGGCGACTCCAGGACAGGCGACGGGCCTTCCTCCTTTCTCCCTGAACCGAGAAGAAAAACCTTCCTCTCTGAAAGTGACACCGGAAGAAAAGGCGCAAGTCAAAGTGATGGTCAGTCGAGTGGTTCAGCTCGTCCGCGACGGGGTGACTTTTATGGATTTATTAGAGGTCTTCCTCCGGAGGCGCATCCAACCGCTCCAAGCTCGTGACCATCCGATGTGGATGTATTCGGGCCTCGATGACACCACTTGGATTCATCCGGAGGAGGTCGACGACGCGACGTTGGTAGGGTGGTTGTCGAGTATCACGGGGAACAAGGACAACACCCGAGGAGCCAGGAGGATTCCTCCACTCGACCAAACGTACGAAGTAGACCAGGTCCAATTCTGCATCTCTGACTGCGACCTTGCTTTCTTCATTCCATTCGCTCAAAATCGGTCGATTGACTTTTATCTTGTTTGTTTTCTTCCGGACCATTACTGATATGTACTCGATGCCCAACGGGGCGCAAGAGCAGGCCGAGGAGGGGGAGGCGAGCGGAGGCGAAAGTGGGGAGGAGTGGCAATCTGACAGAGAAAAGGAGGAGGATGATGACGACAACTCCAGTGGAGAGGAGGAGGAAGAAGTCGATCATCCCCACACGGAAAGGCGATCCAAGCTAACCCACGACCCTGCGCGCGAACGTGGCAAGGCGACTGTGCCTGTTGGGCAGTCGTCAAAATGCCCTCGGATGTCTTCTCAGCGCCGACTGAAAAAGCGCCAAAGCATTCGCGAGCGGCGTCGTCAAATCCACCAAAGGCCCTGCCCAAGATGAAGATGACCATTCCCACCATTTCCGGGTAACAGCAGAACTTGCGTTTTTTTCGTTGAGCATGGACAAACTCTTGGTTGACTCATTGACTAAACCGACTGGTTTCTGAATTCTGCAGTGCTGCTACCTCCGAGATCTCTACCAAGAACGATGACCAAGAAATGGAAGATGCTGTTACCTCCAACCTTGGTACAATTTCTGATGTTTCACTCTTGGTCGATTGACGGTCTCTTTTGGTCGATTGGATTTTCGTCTTTAACTTTGGATTTTTCTTATAGCTCCTCCTCATGTCTTTGATCTCCCTGATGATGATGACGAAGTGCCGCTGAGGGTGAGGAAGAACAGGAAGGCGTCAACTGGCAAGATGATACGTCCATTTTGCATCATGCTTTTATGTTAATATTTATTGCATTATGGGCTGTTATTTCACGTTATGTCACAATACTTATGGCTATTCTCTCTTATTTTACAAGGTTTACCATGAAGAGGGGGAATGCCGACAGCTGGAATTCTGTCTGGAAAAGGAGCAAATATTGAAGACCTATTCCGCGCAACTCCAAAAGTCCTGAAACTCCACGGAATATCTTAAAATAAATAAAGAAAAATCGTCGCCAAAGATGAAGGCCAGGGGGCCCACACCCTGCTCACGAGGGTGGGGGGCGCACCCCTCCCCCCTAGGCGCGACCCCTACCTCGTGGGCCCCCTGCTGGCTCTCCGACGCCCATCTTCTCCTATATGAAGTCTTTCGATGAGAAAAAATCATAAGCAACTTTTTGGGACGAGACTCCGCCGCCACGAGGCAGAACCTTGGCGGAACCAATCTAGGGCTCCGGCGGAGCTGTTTTGCCGGGGACACTTCCCTCCGGGAGGGGGAAATCATCGCCATCATCATCACCAACGCTCCTCTCGTCGGGAAAGGGCAATCTCCATCAACATCTTCACCAGCACCATCTCATCACCAAACCCTAGTTCATCTCTTGTATCCAATTCTTGTCTCTAAGTCCGGGATTGGTGCTAGTAGGTTGCTAGTAGTGTTGATTACTCCTTGTAGTTGATGCTAGTTGGTTTACTTGGTGGAAGTTCATATGTTCAGATCCTTTATGCATATTATTACCCCTCTGATTTTGAACATGAATATGCTTTGTGAGTAGTTACGTTTGTTCCTGTGGACAAGGGAGAAGTCTCGCTATTAGTAGTCATGTGAATTTGGTATTCGTTCGATATTTTGATGAGATGTATGTTGTCTAACCTCTAGTGGTGTTATGTGAACGTCGACTACATAACACTTCACCATTATTTGGGCCTAGAGGAAGGCATTGGGAAGTAATAAGTAGATGATGGGTTGCTAGAGTGACAGAAGCTTAAACCCTAGTTTATGCGTTGCTTCGTAAGGGGCTGATTTGGATCCATATGTTTCATGCTATGGTTAGGTTTACCTTAATACTTTTGTTGTAGTTGTGGATGCTTGCAATAGAGGTTAATCATAAGTGGGATGCTTGTTCAAGTAAGAACAGCACCCAAGCACCGGTCCACTCACATATCAAATTATCAAAGTACCGAACAGAAATCATATGAGCGTGATGAAAACTAGCTTGACGATATTCCCATGTGTCCTCGGGAGCGTTTTTCCTATTATAAGAGTTTGTTCCGGCTTGTCCTTTGCTACAAAAAGGATTGGGCCACCTTGCTGCACCTTATTTACTTTTGTTACTTGTTGCTCGTTACAATTTATCTTATCACAAAACTATCTGTTACCACTTATTTCAGTACTTGCAGAGAATACCTTGCTGAAAACTGCTTATCATTTCCTTCTGCTCCTCGTTGGGTTCTACACTCTTACTTATCGAAAGGACTACGATAGATCCCCTATACTTGTGGGTCATCAAGACTCTTTTCTTGCGCCATTGCCGGGGAGTGTAGCGCCTTTGGTAAGTGGAAGTTGGTAAGGAAAAATTTATATAGTGTGCTGAAATTTTCTGTCACTTGTTACTATGGAAACTGAATCTCTGAGGGGCTTGTTCGGGGTATCTTCACCCCGTCCAGTAGAGCAAAGAGTTGCTTCTCAACCTACTGGACCTATTGGAAATGAAACTCCTTTTGCATTTCCTTCGGGTATTATGGAAAAACTGCTGGCTAATACTTTTAAAGGAGATGGGACAAAGCATCCCGACGAGCATCTACGCTATTTGGATGATAGTTGTGGATTATTTAAGCTTGGAGGTATACCCGATGATGTTGTTAAGAAAAAGGCTTTCCCTTTATCTTTGGAGGGAGACGCATCGACATGGTATAGGCTATGTGATGATACGAGATCATGGAACTATAAAAGAATGAAATTGGAATTTCATCAAAAGTATTACCCTATGCATCTTGTTCATCGTGATCGCAATTATATATATAATTTTTGGCCTCGCGAAGGAGAAAGCATCGCTCAAGCTTGGGGGAGGCTTAAATCAATGTTATATTCATGCCCCAATCATGACCTCTCAAGAGAAACAATTCTTCAGAATTTTTATGCTCGGCTTTCTCATAATAATCAAACCATGCTCGATACTTCTTGTGCTGGCTCTTTTATGATGAAGATTATTGAATTCAGATGGAATTTATTGGATAGAATTAAACGCAACTCTGAAGATTGGGACCTCGACGAAGGTAAGGAGTCAGGTATGACACCTAAGTTTGAGTGTGTTAAATCCTTTATGGATACCGATATTTTCCGTAACTTTAGCACTAAATATGGACTTGACTCTGAGATAGTAGCTTCTTTCTGTGAATCTTTTGCTACTTATGTTGATCTCCCCAAGGAGAAGTGGTTTAAATATCGTCCTCCCATAGAAGTAAAAGTAGTTGCACCTATTAAAGTTGAAGAAAAGACCATCACTTATAATGATCCTATTGTTCCCACCTCTTATGTTGAGAAACCACCTTTCCTTGTTAGAGTAAAGGATCATGCTAAAGCTTCAACTGTTGTTCGTAAAAGCAATACTAGAACTTATACACCTCCTGAGCAAGTCAAAGTAGAACCTAATATTGCTATTGTTAAAGATCTCTTGTCTGATAATATTGATGGGCATGTCATTGAATTCTCTGGTGAAACTGCTAGAATTGCTAAACCCTGTGATAGAGATAAACATAGACCTATGGTAGGCGTGCCTGTTATTTCTGTTAAAATAGGAGATCATTGTTATCATGGCTTATGTGATATGGGTGCTAGTGCTAGTGTTATACCCATTGACTTATATAAAGAAATTATGCATGATATCGCACTTGCTGAGTTAGAAGATATTGATGTTACAATTAAACTTTCCAATAGAGATACTATATCTGCAATGGGAATTGTTAGAGATGTTGAAGTCTTGTGTGGGAAAACCAAATATCCCGCTGACTTTCTTGTTCTTGGTTCTCCACAAGTAAGCTTTTGTCCCATTATTTTTGGTAGACCCTTCTTGAATACTGTTAATGGTACGATAGACTGCAAAAAGAATGTTGTTACTGTTGGCTTGGATGATATGGTTCATGAGTTTAATTTCTCTAAATTCAGTAAACAACATCGTGAGGAAGAATTGCCTAGTAAGGATGAAATTATTGGCCTTGCTTCTATTGCTGTGCCTCCTAGTGATCCTTTAGAACACTATTTGCTAGATCATGAAAATGAGATGTTCATGAATGAAAGAAGGGAAATAGATGAAGTGTTCTTCAAACAGTAACCTATTCTGCAACACAATTTGCCTGTTGAAATCTTAGGGGATCCTCCTCCACCCAAGGGTGATCCCGTGTTTGAGCTTAAACCGTTGTCTGATAATCTTAAATATGCTTATCTTGATGAAAAGAAAATATATCTTTTATTATTAGTGCTAACCTTTCAGAGCATGAAGAAGAAAGATTATTGAAAACTCTGAAGAAGCACCGTGCCGCTATTGGATATACTCTGGATGATCTTAAGGGCATTCGTCCCACTCTATGTCAGCATAAAATAAATTTGGAAGCGGACGCCAAACCAGTTCGTGATCCTCAACGACGTTTGAATCCTAAAATGAAAGAAGTGGTAAGGAAAGAAATACTCAAGCTTCTGGAGGCAGGTATAATTTTTCCCGTTGCTGATAGTCAGTGGGTAAGTCCTGCCCATTGTGTCCCTAAGAAGGGAGGTATTACTGTTGTCCCTAATGATAAAGATGAATTGATTCCGCAAAGAATTATCACAGGTTATAGGATGGTAATTGATTTCCGCAAATTAAATAAAGCTACTAAGAAAGATCATTGCCCCTTACCTTTTATTGATCAAATGCTAGAAAGATTATGCAAACATACACATTATTGCTTTCTATATGGTTATTCTGGTTTCTCTCAAATACCTGTGTTGGCTAAAGATCAATCAAAGACTACTTTTACATGCCCTTTTGGTACTTTTGCTTATAGATGTATGCCTTTTGGTTTATGTAATGCACCTGTTACCTTTCAAAGATGCATGATGGCTATATTCTCTCACTTTTGTGAAAAGATTTGTGAGGTTTTCATGGACGACTTTTCCGTCTATGGTTCCTATTTTGATGATTGCTTGAGAAATCTTGATCGAGTTTTGCAGAGATGTGAAGAAACTAATCTTGTCTTGAATTGGGAAAAGTGCCACTTTATGGTTAATGAAGGTATTGTCTTGGGGCACAAAGTTTCTGAAAGAGGTATTGAAGTTGATAAAGCCAAGGTTGATGCTATTGAAAAGATGCCATGTCCCAAGGACATCAAAGGTATAAGAAGTTTCCTTGGTCATGCCGGATTTTATAGGAGGTTCATTAAGGACTTCTCTAAAATTTCTCGGCCTCTGACTAATTTATTACAAAAAGATGTACCATTTGTCTTTGATGATGATTGTGTAGAAGCATTTGAAATACTTAAGAAAGCATTAGTCTCTGCACCTATTGTTCAGCCACCTGATTGGAATTTACCCTTTGAAATTATGTGTGATGCTAGTGATTATGCTGTAGGTGTTGTTCTAGGGCAAAGTGTTGATAAGAAATTAAATGTTATCCATTATGCTATTAAGACTCTAGACAATGCTCAAAGAAATTATGCTACCACCTAAAAGGAACTTTTAGCAGTTGTGTTTGCTTGTGATAAATTCAGACCCTATATAGTTGATTCTAAAGTAACTATTCACACTGATCATGCTGCTATTAAATATCTTATGGAAAAGAAAGATGCTAAACCTAGACTTATTAGATGGGTTCTCTTGCTGCAAGAATTTGATTTGCATATTGTTGATAGAAAAGGAGCTGAGAACCCAGTTGCAGACAACTTATCTAGGTTAGAGAATGTTCTTGATGACCCACTACCTATTGATGATAGCTTTCCTGATGAACAATTAAATGTCATAAGCACTTCTTGTAGCACTCCATGGTATGCTGATTATGCTAATTATATTGTTGCTAAATTTATACCACCTAGCTTCACATACCAACAAAAGAAAAAGTTCTCTTATGATTTGAGACATTACTTTTGGGATGACCCACATCTTTATAAAGAAGGAGTAGATGGTGTTATTAGACGTTGTGTACCTGAGCATGAACAGGAACAGATCCTACGCAAGTGTCACTCCGAAGCTTATGGAGGACACCACGCTGGAGATAGAACTGCACATAAGGTATTGCAATCTGGTTTTTATTGGCCTACTCTCTTCAAGGATGCCTGTAAGTTTGTTTTGTCTTGTGATGAATGTCAAAGAATTGGTAATATTAGTAGACGTCAAGAAATGCCTATGAATTATTCACTTGTTATTGAGCCATTTGATGTTTGGGGCTTTGATTATATGGGACCTTTTCCTGCTTCTAATGGATATACACATATTTTAGTTGTTGTTGATTACGTTACTAAGTGGGTAGAAGCTATTCCAACTAGTAGTGCTGATCATAACACTTCTATTAAAATGCTTAAGGAAGTTATTTTTCCGAGGTTTGGAGTCCCTAGATATTTAATGACTGATGGTGGTTCACACTTTATTCATGGTGCCTTCCGTAAAATGCTTGCTAAATATGATGTTAATCATAGAATTGCATCTCCATACCACCCGCAGTCTAGTGGTCAAGTAGAATTGAGCAATAGAGAGCTCAAATTAATTTTGCAAAAGACTGTTAATAGGTCTAGAAAGAATTGGTCCAAGAAACTTGATGATGCATTATGGGCCTATAGAACTGCATATAAGAATCCTATGGGTATGTCTCCGTATAAAATGGTTTATGGAAAAGCATGTCACTTACCTCTCGAACTAGAACATAAGGCATATTGGGCTATTAAAGAGCTCAACTATGATTTCAAACTTGCCAGTGAGAAGAGGTTATTTGATATTAGCTCACTTGATGAATGGAGAACCCAAGCCTATGAAAATGCCAAGTTGTTTAAAGAAAAGGTTAAAAGATGGCATGACAAAAGGATACAAAAGCGTGAGTTTAATATAGGTGATTATGTGTTGCTATACAACTCTCGTTTAAGATTTTTTGCAGGAAAACTTCTCTCTAAATTGGAAGGTCCCTACGTTATCGAGGAGGTCTATCGTTCTGGTGCCATAAAAATCAACAACTTCGAAGGCACAAATCCGAAGGTGGTAAACGGTCAAAGAATCAAACACTATATCTCAGGTAATCCCATAAATGTTGAAACCAATGTTATTGAAACCGTAACCCCGGAGGAGTACATAAGGGACACTTTCCAGAACGTTCCAGACTCTAAAAAGGAATAGGTATGCGGTACGGTAAGTAAACCGACTCCAAAACAATTTTTAAGGCAATATTTCTCCGTTTTTGAATATTTAGAAAAATAGAAAAATAGGTAGCAGTCCAGGGAGGACACGAGGCCTCCACGAGGGTGGAGGGCGCGCCCTGGCCCCCTGGGCGCGCCCTCCTACATCGTGAGCACCTCGTGTGCCCTCCGGACTCCGTTTTCTTGCACGATACGTATTTCGGTCGGTAAAAATTCATTATATATTCTCCCGAAGGTTTTGACTCCCGTATCACGCAAATATCTTCTATTCTCGTTTCGAGCTGTTTCCATTGCAGATTTGAGGATTCCGGAGACTCGATCATCCTTCTATGAGGGTGAGCCTATGCCATGGAAGGTGGACGACAAGCTTGCATCATCAACAACACCTCCACCGCCAACAACAAAGAAGGAGACATAATCACATGGGTATGGGCACTCCCCTTGGCAACTGCCAAGCTTGGGGGAGGTGCCCCGGTATCGTATCATCATCACAACTCCTATCTTTACCATTTTTCTTAGTTCGATCCTATTAGTAGTATCTTGATTTAGTAGAATAAAGTCATGGCATGATCTAGTTTTGAAGTTTTGCTTTATGATCCCTCTATGCAATCGAGTCCGTGAGCTATATTTATATTATAAAGACTAGTGTTGAGTCAAGGGCTTGATTACTTTGCCATGATCTTGAGTGAATAAAAGAAAAGAAACAAAGAGTTCATATTGGTCTTATTGAGAGTATTGACTTCACATAGAAAGAGTATGATGATTAAAAAGTTGTTGGGAGTTGGCAAATATAGCTTTGGTCATCGTTGCAATTAATAGGAAGTAATAAGGAGAGAGAGGTTTCACATATAGATATATTATCATTGACATCTTTTATGATTGGGAACACTCATTCAAATATGACATGCTAAAGAGTTGATGTTGGACAAGGAAGACAACATAATGAGTTATGTTTTCTTGTATCTAAGATAAAGTATATTTTCATGGATCTCCTAACATGTTGAGCTTGCCTTTCCCCCTCATGCTAGCCAAATTCTTAGCACCAAGTAGAGATACTACTTGTGCTTCCAAATACCCCTAAACCAGTTTAGCCATGAGAGTCCACCATATCTACCTATGGATTGAGTAAGATCCTTCAAGTAAGTTGTCATCGGTGCAAGCAATAAAAATTGCTCTCTAAATATGCATGACTTATTAGTGCAGAGAAATAAGCTTTGTACGAACTTGTTGTGGACGCAATAAAAGCGACGGACTGCATAATAAAGGTTCACATACAAGGGGCAACATAAAGGGACGTTCTTTTGCATTAAGATTTTTTGCATCAAACCATAAAAGCGCATGGCAACCTCTGCTTCCCTCTGCGAAGGGCCTATCTTTTATTATTATCTTCTATCTTATGCAAGAGTCACGGTGATCTTCACCTTTCCCTTTTCATTTTATCCTTTGGCAAGCCCATCATGTTGGAAAGAACATGATATATATATATATATATATATATATATATATATATATATATATATATATAATTGGATGTAGGGGAGCATGAATTGTTATTGCTGACATTACCCTTGAGGTAAAAGGTTGTGGGGCAAAATTATAAGTCTCTATCTTTCTGTGTGTCCGGTTAAAACTCCGTTGCCACAAGTATTGCATGAGTGTTAGCAATTGTGAAGGACTAAATGATAGTTGAATATGTGGACTTGCTTTTAAGCTCTGACATAGACTCTTCCCGATGTTATGATAAATTGCAATTGCTCCAATGACTGAGGTTATGATTTGTTAGTGCCCAATAAGGTTTCTGATTCATACTTTTGCATTGTGAAAAGATCATCACTTGAACATAAGTAATCATATGACAAATCTATATATGTTGCTGTTATGAAACAATCATGATGCCTTCATGTCCGTATTTTATTTTTATCGACGCATCTACCTCTAAACATGAGGACATATTTATTGTTATCGGCTTTTCGCTTGAGGACAAGCGAGGTCTAAGCTTGGGGGAGTTGATACGTCCATTTTGCATCATGCTTTTATGTTAATATTTATTGCATTATGGGCTGTTATTTCACGTTATGTCACAATACTTATGGCTATTCTCTCTTATTTTACAAGGTTTACTATGAAGAGGGGGAATGCCGGCAGCTGGAATTCTGGCTGGAAAAGGAGCAAATATTGAAGACCTATTCCGCGCAACTCCAAAAGTCCTGAAACTCCACGGAATATCTTAAAATAAATAAAGAAAAATCATCGCCAAAGATGAAGGCCAGGGGGCCCACACCCTGCTCACGAGGGTGGGGGGCGCGCCCCTCCCCCCTGGGCGCGCCCCCCTACCTTGTGGGCCCCCTGGTGGCTCTCCGACGCCCATCTTCTCCTATATGAAGTCTTTCAATGAGAAAAAATCATAAGCAACTTTTCGGGACGAGACTCCGCCGCCACGAGGCGGAACCTTGGCGGAACCAATCTAGGGCTCCGACGGAGCTGTTTTGCCGGGGACACTTCCCTCCGGGAGGGGGAAATCATCGCCATCATCATCACCAACCCTCCTCTCATCGAGAGAGGGCAATCTCCATCAACATCTTCACCAGCACCATCTCATCTCCAAACCCTAGTTCATCTCTTGTATCCAATTCTTGTCTCTAAGTCCGGGATTGGTGCTAGTAGGTTGCTAGTAGTGTTGATTACTCCTTATAGTTGATGCTAGTTGGTTTACTTGGTGGAAGTTCATATGTTCAGATCCTTTATGCATATTATTACCCCTCCGATTTTGAACATGAATATGCTTTGTGAGTACTTACGTTTGTTCCTGAGGACAAGGGAGAAGTCTTGCTATTAGTAGTCATGTGAATTTGGTATTCGTTCGATATTTTGATGAGATGTATGTTGTCTAACCTCTAGTGGTGTTATGCGAACGTCGACTACATAACATTTCACCATTATTTGGTCCTAGAGGAAGGCATTGGGAAGTAATAAGTAGATGATGGGTTGCTAGAGTGACAAAAGCTTAAACCCTAGTTTATGCGTTGCTTCGTAAGCGGCTGATTTGGATCCATATGTTTCATGCTATGGTTAGGTTTACCTTAATACTTTTGTTGTAGTTGCGGATGCTTGCAATAGAGGTTAATCATAAGTGGGATGCTTGTTCAAGTAAGAACAGCACCCAAGCACCGGTCCACCCACATATCAAATTATCAAAGTACCGAACGCAAATCATATGAGCGTGATGAAAACTAGCTTGACGATATTCCCATGTGTCCTCGGGAGCGTTTTTCCTATTATAAGAGTTTGTTCCGGCTTGTCCTTTGCTACAAAAAGGATTGGGCCACCTTTCTGCACCTTATTTACTTTTGTTACTTGTTGCTCGTTACAATTTATCTTATCACAAAACTATCTGTTACCACTTATTTCAGTACTTGCAGAGAATACCTTGCTGAAAACTGCTTATCATTTCCTTCTGCTCCTCGTTGGGTTCGACACTCTTACTTATTGAAAGGACTATGATAGATCCCCTATACTTGTGGGTCATCACAAGACACCACAAACTGCACCAGCGTCTGAGAGAGTAGTTCAGGAGGGTGGTAATACCACTCGGACTTCTGTGTCCTTCGTTGTGTCGCTGATGACTGTTCGGCCTTCATCGTCGACTGCTGATCCGCCCTCCCTTTTCGCCACACACCACGTCCTAGAGGACCAAGTGGGTGCTGCTAAGGAGGCTATACTTCAGGCGAGGATCATGATGGAGCAGGTGAAGGTGGTGCGGGAAGCTAGTCAAGCGGCCTATGACGCTAGTTCAACTCTTCAAAGTAATGTCCAGGTTAGTTGATCACGGCTTGTTCTGTTAGGATATGCTATCTGAAGACTCTCTTTCCGAAGGCCTTTACATCTGTACACCCACTGGGTGTGTCGATTGAACTTTTTGTACTAGTGGGGGCACACTGAGTGCACCCACTGGGTGTAGTCCCCGAGACTATGGTGGACCGCTGGCAGTCGACTATAGTCTTTGTATTTTTTGTCTTCTGCACTCGAACTTCTTCACTCGGTCTGGTCAGGCCATGTCGAATGGAATCTTGGAACCAGTGGGGGCACGCTGAGTGCACCCACGAGGTGTAGTCCCCGAGACCGTGGTCGACTGCTGGCAGTCGACTGAGGTCTGAAGAATCTGTTGTTTTTAGCTGGCTGCTGGCAGTTGGCTAAGGTCTGAGATCATAACCTCTTAGCTCCTTTCGGTCGACTGGTCGGGCCGAGTCGGTCAAACCAGTGGGGGCACGCTGAGTGCACCCACTGGGTGTAGTCCCCGAGACTACTGTCGGATATTTTTGATTCGGCTGTAGTCTTAGAAATGTTATGATTTTTCTCTTAGTCGCTCGGAAGCAACCTATCTTTGACGTCTGTCGACTGACTCTTTGCAGAAATCTTGCGAGCTTGTGGCTCGCTATACTGAATTGGAAAACAAACAGATCCAGCTCAACCTCGACTTGAAGCTTGCCCAGGAGAACTTGCAGAAGGCGAGGGACGAAGCGCAAGGTATGGCTGGTGAGAACTTGACGACTGTCTTTCCTTTCTGCCCATTCTTTATGCTGAACCTGTTGACGTTTTGCAGATAAAGTGGAGGAGGCTCTGAAGAAGAAGGACCATGACCTTGCCGAGGCGCAGAAAGCGGCTTTGGACAAAACGAGGCTTGCGGAAGAAAAGCTGGCTTCATTCGGTAATCTCGAAGAGGAGAACTCCAAACTGGAAGCTGCTCTCGACGCAGCCAACAAAGAGGCCAGCCGTCTGAAGAACGATAAGATAGCTCTGAATGACAACGCAAGTGAACTGGCGGGGAAGAGGAACGATCTGGAGGCTTATCTAGGTGAGCTCGCCAAGAAGTTATTCGTCATGCTTGAGGGTAATCACTCCTGCCCGACTGACTTGTTGTCATCAATCCAATGTAGAGCCACTGACTTATCTTTGAATTATGTTTACAGAATTCTGCCAGAACTTCGAGGAGGAGACTAGCCGAGTAGAGACAAGCTTGGACCCCATTAATTCTCCGGTGAAGGATGAGGCTGCTATGAATGTGCTCCGACTGGAGTCTCGTGTTGCTGGTGTGGTTGACTACCTTGCTCAACTGAAGGTTGCGCGTCGCGGATCGACACGGCGCTCTGGCCTGGAATGACGCTTCAAAATGACCTCGAGTCTCTGATGACTCGATTGAATGAAGTTCCAGGTCGAGTGCAGGAATGGAAGAAGTCTTCTGCTAGGTGCGGTGCTGACGTCGCTTTGTCCTTGGTCCGTGTTCACTACATGGAGGCGCGAGAGGAAAAGCTGGCAGATATCCAAGTTGCCAATACCAAGAAGCACAACTTTCAGTCTTTCATGGAGACCTTCATTGCTGCTGCTACTCGGATCGCTGACGGGATTGACTTGGACCAGTTTGTCGCGCCCTCCAGCCCTCCACCTGAGGAGTAAAACTTCTATGCTTCGCTTTAAATTTGCCTCAGAATGCCGAGTGATGGTGTAACCGTTAAACTTCTTCGGGCTTGATGCTCGAATACTTTTGATCTGCCGTTTGGAACCTTGGGATTTATCCAAACCTGGTTTGTTTCTGAATATGCTGGTGTTTCCTTTTGACTGGAATTTGTTTTCACTTGGAATACTCTTTGTGCTTGGAATGCAGTTCTGAGGTGGAGAAAGCTTAGGCGAGTACTGGGCTGCATCTAAGCCCCCGAGTGGGAGGATCGCTCACCACTCGGTAGGATTTTTAAGCTTAGGCGAGTACTGGACTGCGGCTAAGCCCCCGAGTGGGAGGATTCTTCGCCACTCGGTAGGATTTTTCAAACTTAGGCGAGTACTGGGACTGCAGCAAAGCCCCCGAGTGGGAGGATTGCTCACCACTCGGTAGGATTTTTTAAACTTAGGCGAGTACTTGTACTGCAGCTAAGCCCCCGAGTGGGAGGATTGCTCGCCACTCGGTAGGATTTTTTAAACTTAGGCGAGTACTTGGACTGCAGCTAAGCCCCCGAGTGGGAGGATTTCTCACCACTCGGTAGGATTTTTTAAACTTAGGCGAGTACTTGGACTGCAGCTAAGCCCCCAAGTGGGAGGATTGCTCGCCACTCGGTAGGATTTTTCAAACTTAGGCGAGTACTGGGACTGCAGCTAAGCCCCCGAGTGGGAGGATTGCTCACCACTTGGTAGGATTTTTTAAACTTAGGTGAGTACTTGTACTGCAGCTAAGCCCCCGAGTGAGAGGATTGCTCGCCACTCGGTAGGATTTTTTAAACTTAGGCGAGTACTTGGACTGCAGCTAAGCCCCCGAGTGGGAGGATTGCTCACCACTCGGTAGGATTTTTTAAACTTAGGCGAGTACTTGGACTGCAGCTAAGCCCCCAAGTGGGAGGATTGGTCGCCACTCTGTAGGATTTTTCAAACTTAGGCGAGTCCTGGGACTACAGCTAAGCCTCCGAGTGGGAGGTTGGCTCACCACTCGGTAGGATTTTTTGAACTTAGGCGAGTACTGGACTGCAGCTAAGCCCCCTAGTGGGAGGATTGCTCACCACTCGGTAGGATTTTTTAAACTTAGGCGAGTACTTGGACTGTAGCTAAGCCCCCAAGTGGGAGGATTGCTTGCTCGCCACTCGGTAGGATTTTTCAAACTTAGGCGAGTACTGGGACTTCAGCTAAGCCTCCGTGTGGGAGGGTGGCTCACCACTCGATAGGATTTTTTGAACTTAGGCGAGTACTGGACTGCAGCTAAGCCCCCGAGTGGGAGGATTGCTCGCCACTCGGTAGGATTTTTCAAACTTAGGCGAGTACTAGGACTGCAGCTAAGCCTCCGAGTGGGAGGTTGGCTCACCACTCGGTAGGATTTTTTGAACTTAGGCGAGTACTGGACTGCAGCTAAGCCCCCGAGTGGGAGGCTGGCTCACCACTCGGTGGGAGTTTTTATACTTAGGCGAGTACTGGACTGCAGCTAAGCCTCCGAGTGGGAGGCTGGCTCACCACTCGATAGGATTTTTTGAACTTAGGCGAGTACTGGGACTGCAGCTAAGCCTCCGAGTGAGAGGTTGGATCACCACTCGGTAGGATTTTTTGAACTTAGGCGAGTACTGGACTGCAGCTAAGCCCCCGAGTGGGAGGCTGGCTCACCACTCGGTAGGATTTTTTGAACTTAGGCGAAACGGATTCGCAACTAAGCCACCCACTGGGGGATTTCTCATGTAAACAAAAGTAACAACACACACTGGGAAAATTATAACACTTTTGTCTTTGATAAATACACTATAGAGGTATCTCTTATTACATCTCATCCGAGTGAGTACTTAAGTGTAAAAGAGGCGGAGCAGCTCCGCATTCCAAGCTCGTGGCTCATCGATCTGGCGATCAACATTGTAAAGGTGGTACTCTCCATTGTGGAGGACTTTGGTGACGATGAAGGGACCTTCCCAAGTAGGAGCGAGCTTGTGTGGTTTCTGTTGATCCACTCGGAGGACCAAGTCTCCTTCTTGGAAGGCTCGACTCTTCACATTTCTGGCATGGAATCGACGCAAGTCTTGCTGATAGATAGTCGATCGGATCATGGCCATCTCTCTTTCTTCTTCCAGGAGGTCGACTGCGTCCTGCCGGTCTTGTTCTGCTTCATCTTCAGAGTAGAGCTCGACTCGGGGTGCATTGTGAAGCAAGTCACTCGGCAAAACTGCTTCAGCCCCATAGACCAGAAAGAATGGAGTTCGTCCGGTCGACCTGTTCGTGGTGGTCCTCAATCCCCAAAGAACTGATGGAAGCTCATCGACCCACGCGCCAGCAGCGTGCTTGAGGTCGCGCATCAGCCGGGGTTTCGGTCCTTTGAGAATCAAACCATTTGCTCTTTCTGCTTATTCATTCGACTGGGGGTGGGCGACTAAAGCATAGTCGGCTCGTGTGCCTTGAGAGGCGCAAAAAGCTCTGAACTTATCAGAATCAAAGTTTGACCCATTGTCAGTGATGATGCTATGTGGAACTCCATATCTGAATATCAACTCTCTGATTAAACTGATAGCGGTGCAGGCATCAAGATTCTTGATAGGCTTAGCTTCAATCCATTTTGTAAACTTGTCGATTGCCACTAGCACATGAGTGAAGCCGCTCCTGCCTGTTCTCAGAGGTCCAACCATATCCAATCCCCAAACAGCAAAGGGCCAGACGAGTGGAATGGTCTTCAGGGCTGACGCGGGCTTGTGCGACATATTGGAGTAAAACTGGCATCCTTCACATTTGTCAACTATCTCTTTCGCCATTTCATTTTCTCTTGGCCAGTAAAATCCCGCTCGGTATGCTTTAGCCATGATGGTCCGACAGGACGCATGATGGCCACAGGTCCCCGAGTGGATATCATCAAGAATTATTTGACCTTCTTCTGGCGTTATACACTTCTGGCCGACTCCAGTCGTGATTTCTCTATACAACTGACCCTTTATGACGATAAAGGCCTTGGAACGACGGACGATCTGTCGAGCCTCGTCTTCGTCTTCCGGGAGCTCTTTCCTTAGGATGTACGCGATGTATGGCACCGTCCAGTCGGGAGTGATGACCAAAACCTCCATGACCAGGTCGACCACTGTTGGAATCTCAACTTCAGTCGGATCCGTGGCACTTTTTGGCTGCGGGGCTTCTTCAGTGAAAGGATCCTCTTGAACCTATGGCGTGTGGATGTGTTCCAAAAACACATTGCTGGGAATGGCTTCTCTCTTGGAACCTATTTTTGCCAAATCGTCAACTGCTTGATTTTTCAGTCGGGGTATGTGATGAAGCTCTAACCCCTCGAATTTCTTCTCTAGCTTTCTCACTGCATTGCAATAACCAGTCATGGCTGGACTTCTGACGTCCCACTCCTTCATCACTTGATTAACCACCAAATCTGAGTCGCCATAGACCATGAGGCGACGGACGCCGAGTGAAATGGCCATGCGTAACCCATACAAAAGTGCTTCATATTCTGCTTCGTTATTGGAGGAATCAAAGTGGATTTGGAGAACATATCTGAGCTTATCTCCTCGGGGGGAAACCAATACTACCCCAGCACCGGAACCATTCAGCATCTTGGAACCGTCGAAGAACATGGTCCAGTGCTCCGAATGGACTTGAGTCGGCAGTTGTTGTTCAATCCACTCGGCGATGAAATCTGCTATTGCTTGGGACTTGATAGCTTTCTTTGCCTCAAACTTGATATCTAGGGGAAGGTGTTCAATCGCCCATTTTGCCACTCGACCAGTTGCATCTCTGTTTTGCCATTTCAAACTTTAAAGGCCTTTCCTTCTTCTTCCCGCTCAACCGTAAGTGATGTACTGACAACTTGTCCTGTGGTTGCAATGTAAAGCAGTAAAGGCTCTTTGCTGATTGGGGCAGCAAGCACCGGCTGGGTGGAGAGCAGGGCTTCTAGCTCTGCAAACGCTGCATCAGCTTCGGGAGTCCACTCGAACTTGTTGGACTTCTTCATCAGTCGGTAAGAGGCA
The DNA here is from genome assembly GCA_032464435.1 of Aegilops umbellulata. Classification (NCBI taxonomy): domain Eukaryota; kingdom Viridiplantae; phylum Streptophyta; class Magnoliopsida; order Poales; family Poaceae; genus Aegilops; species Aegilops umbellulata. The sequence continues at coordinate 510,183,884 of CP136055.1, forward strand.
ACGCCTTTTCACCGAGACGAGAAATGAATCGACTTAAAGTGGCCAAGCAACCAGTAAGCTTCTGGACATCGTGCACGCGCACAGGGTGCTTCATTCGGAGTATAGTACCAACTTTTTCTGGGTTGGCATCGATTCCTCGTTCAGAAACGAGAAAACCGAGTAACTTCCCACCAGGAACTCCGAATGTGCACTTGGATGGATTGAGCTTGATATCATACCTCCTGAGGTTGGCAAAGGTTTCAGCAAGGTCAGTTAGTAGGTCGGAACCCTTCCGTGACTTGACCACAATATCGTCCATGTATGCTTCCACGTTCCGACTTATTTGAGTGAGCAAACACTTCTGAATCATCCTCATGAACGTGGCTCTGGCATTCTTGAGGCCGAATGGCATGGTAACATAACAGAAGCACCCGAACGGAGTGATAAAAGCTGTTTTGATCTCGTCGGGTCCATACAGACGGATCTGATGGTACCCGGAATAGGCGTCTAAAAAAGAAAGGCGCTCACATCCTGCAGTCGAGTCGACTATCTAGTCGATGCGGGGGAGAGGAAAATGATCTTTCGGGTAGGACCGATTGATATGTTTAAAGTCAATGCACATGCAGAGTGACTTGTCCTTCTTGGGGACCATGACAACATTGGCGAGCCACTCGGAGTGGTATATCTCTCGGATGAACTCTGCTGCTAAGAGCCGAGCCACCTCCTCACCAATGGCCTTTCTCTTCTGGACGGCAGACCGCCGAAGATGTTCTTTGACAAGCTTCATTTTTGAGTTGACTCGTAGACGGTGCTCAGCCAGCCCCCTGGGAACACCTGGCATGTCGGAAGGCTTCCATGCGAACATGTCCCAGTTCTCACGGAGGAACTAGATGAGCGCTTCTTCCTATTTGGAGTCGAGCGTTGTCGAGATATGGGTCGGAGCAGCATTGGGATCGGTCGGGTGAATGGGAATCGGCTTTGTCTCACCGGACGACTGAAACGCTGATTCCGTAGCGGGCTTCTTGGCTCGCAACAAATCACTCGGGTCTACTGTTTTTTGGTATTCTTGCAGCTCCACCGCTGCCATCTGTTTATCGGTGATCTTTGAGCCTTTCTGAAAGCACTCTTCCGCCTTCTTCCGATTGCCAATAATAGTGATCACACCCCTCGGACCAGACATCTTCAATTTGAGATACACATAACATGGTCGAGCCATGAAATGTGCATAAGCTAGCCTGCCCAAGATAGCATGATAAGCACTCTGGAAATCCACCACTTCAAACGTCAACTTTTCTTTGCGGTAATTCTTGGAATCACCAAAAACCACATCAAGAGCGATTTGGCCGAGTGACTCATCCTTCTTTCCAGGAATGACTCCATGGAAACTCATGTTGCTGGTACAGAGTCTGGACATCGGAATGCCCATCCCTTTCAACGTCTCTGCATACAATAAATTCAGACCACTGCCTCCATCCATCAGCACTTTGGTCAGTCGAGTGCCTTCGACAACTGGGTCGACCACCAAAGCTTGCCTCCCAGGGGTGGCAATGTGCGTTGGGTTATCGGACTGGTCGAATGTGATGGCAGTCTGAGACCATGTCAAATAGCTGGGCGTCGCCGGAACAACCATATTCACTTCTCGGTTGATAACTTTCAGTCGAATTTTGCTTTCAACATCAGCAAAAATCATCAGGGTGGAATTGACCTGTGGGTATCCATCATCACTATCTTCCTTATCCTCAACCTTGTCCGACTCCTTTTCCTTATCTTTGGGCTGCTTCCCTTGGAACTGCTGGATCAAGAGTAGACACTGTCGAGTGGTATGTTTCGGGTAAATGAGTTTACCCTCTTCATCTTTCTTTGTGTGAATGTGGCATGGCAGATCCAACACGTCATTTCCATCTTGGTCCTTCACTTTCTTAGGGTTCCAAGGCCCTTTGGGCTTCCCGTTAAACTTTCCTTGAGTCACGGCCAAGGCTTCTCCCGGAGCAGCTGGCTCGGCTTTCCGCTTTTGCTTCCGACTGGAATTCCCTCCTCCAGTTTTGTGGGCGACTGACTTGTGCTTGCCACTCCGGAGTCGATCCTCTTATTCACCATTGGCATACTTGGTGGCAATCTCCATCATTCGACTCAGAGACATGTCTCCGGTTCGACCGAATTTCATGTTCAGTTCTCTGTACTTAACGCCTTCCTTGAAGGCACAAACTGCTTGGTGATCAGACACATTCTCTACCATGTGATGCAACATGATCCATCTCTGGATGTAATCCCTCAAAGTTTCATTCGACTTCTGCACACAAGATTGTAACTCTGTCAATCCTGCGGGTCGCTTGCAAGTTCCTTCAAATGTTCTGACAAACACTCGGGCAAGATCTTCCCAAGTGTAAATGCTGCTGAGCGCTAACTGATTCAGCCATGCTCTGGCCGAACCCTCTAACATGAGAGGCAGGTGTTTCATGGCCACTTCATCGTTGCCGCCGCCAATCTGAATAGCCACTCGGTAGTCCTCAAGCCAAGTATCGGGCTTGGACTCACCAGTGAACTTACTAACTCCAGTCGCCAACCTGAAGTTGGGAGGAATCACCGCGGCCCTGATGGCCCTGCTGAAGCACTCTGGTCCTGAGATGTGCACTCTGCTGCTGGTGGGTGCATCCCTGTCATGACCTTCTCTATGAGCTCTGTTCCTGTCGACCAAACCCTGAACGAGAATGGATCTCGCATCAAAGCCTGGTTCCCTGGGGTCGACTCGAATCCTTCACCCAACACTGTGAGGGTGTCTGTCATCCTGATGTCGAGGCACGTACGATCCACTCCTTTGGGGAGGGGTGGGCACTCGATGTCGATCATCACGATCGAGTCGGTGATCATACTGCTCACGGTTCCTGTACTGATCACGCCGGTCTCCACGTCCCTCATGGCTCGGGGGCGATCTTGGGCTGTGGGCCGACTGAACTGTATCTGCAACAATGGATCTGCTGTGGATCCTATTCCGCGACTGCGAAACAGCTGAATTCTGATCTCCTGCCGCCCGGAGTAATGCTCTGATCTATAACAGGCCTCTGCCAACCTCTGACTGGGAGGGCTGAATGGACTCTGCTATACGGGCTGTAGCTGCTAAATTCTGAATCGGAGTTCGGTATACCTAAGTCAGTGGCGGAAAGAGCTGACGTCGACTGGACTCTGGAACCCGTTGTCGTGCGCGCTCGTCGAGTGCTCGCTGGAGGTTGTCCTGTCGAGTGCGCTCAGCCAAGTTGGCCAAGCGTGCGTCTTCTAAGGCACGGTCCTCGGGGGTTTCTCCAACGATAGGAGTGTGCAGCGCATCCATGTTCCGGCAGCGAAGTTCTTCTCTCTGCAGCGACGTGAGGGGCTCGGGGTGGTACTCTTCATGGGCATGCGACGGATCGCCTCCGTCGGCGCCTCCGTTGGTGCGGGGAAAACCGGGAGGACTGCGCGGTCCATCCACCATCAGAACCTCCGCCGCTGGATCACTGCTGTCGCACTCGGATGCAGTCTCTGCGGAGCCAGTCGAACAGGCTGTAGAGAGATTCGTCGGGCTCGATCGCCGCGACTTGAGGGGTGGCCGACTGGCATGCCATCGTGTGTCTCACCCACCGCTGAAGTCTCGACCGACCGGAGCGCTTGCACCGGCGGGAAACAGGGAGGAAGGACAACGCAGGAGCCGACCGATAATGGGTCCACGGTTGCCGCAAGACGACGCCGCGGACGAACGCGCGAAAGTGCGTTGCCCCGCGGACAGGGAGCGCGTCGACGTCGAGCGGAGCCTCCTGAAGCCAAGCGGAGTCGTCGGCGATGAACGTGAGCGCGCCGAGACGGATCTCGCGGCCCTCCACTAAAACTCCGCCTGAAACCATGATGATTTGGATCAGAAAAATCGCAACTTCTCCAACAAGTCGCTAAGACACCTGCCCCAAGGTGGGCGCCAACTGTCGCGGTTCTAAGTCTGACAATAGTGTAGGGGGGTAGGAATGGAGAGGCAAGATTCTAGCTACGGAGTAGTTGTAGACACAAGAGATTTACGAGTTCAGGCCCTTCTCGGAGGAAGTAACAGCCCTACGTCTCGGAGCCCGGAGGCGGTCGACTGGATTATGTGTGTGTGAATTACAAAGGTGCGAACCCTTTACACTGAGGAGGGGGGTGGCTTATATAGAGTCCGTCGGACCCCTCCGGCTCTCGGTTATGCAGGGTTTAAAGTACATTAAGGTCGGGCGTCACTGGTAACGCCACTAATAAAGTGTCCTGATGACCATAAAGGCTACTTAATGCCCGGCCGTTAGCGTGCAGAGTGTCTTTAGATCTCCTGGCCGGCGAGTGCTTGGCTTCATAGTCGAGTGTCCTCGAGTCCGTCGAGTGGATCACCTCCAAGTCGATTGAAAGGTGATTTCTTCTAGGGATGTCCTTGGGGAGGGTAGCTTGGACAGGTCCATGACCCTACCCTAGGTACATAGCTTCATCAGGCATATCCCCGACGGTTTCTGGGTCGTGTCGGAAGGACCCCCTATCGCCCACACTCACTTGACGACGGTTCCAAATGCCGTCGCGGAAAGGGGTTAAAAACCGTTTGTTTAGGAGCTCGATGTACTAGTGTACGTTGCAACAGTAATACAGTCCACGCCTATCTATATTCAATTTAGGAGGACACTAGCGGGAAACGGGTGGGACGCCTGGCTCTATCTTGTGAGACGTTTGATGGATGTTCAGTTGTCTAAATAGTCCGACCAGTTGTGCTGGAAGTTAACTAAGAATGGAGAGTTCTCGGTTAAATCCATGTATCTAGATGTTATCAACTCTAGTGTTGTTCCTCGTTCGAAACATGTTTGGAAACTCAAAGTTCCTTTGAAAATCAAAGTGTTTATGTGGTTTATGCATAAACAAGTCATTTTAACTAAGGATAATTTGACAAAATGCAACTGGACAGGATCTACAAGATGTAGTTTCCGTGACCATGATGAATCCATCAAACACCTCTTTCTTGATTGTCGTTTGGCAAAAAATTTGTGGCGGACGGTTCACATAGCATTTAATATTACTCCTTCGATTACTATCAACACGTTATTTGGGACGTGGTTAGATGGGATAGACTCTAAAATATCGAGACATATTCGTGTAAGAGTATGGGCTTTATTATGGGCAGTCTGAATTGCAGAAATGATTTGGTCTTTAACAGAACAACAAATATTCATTTTTTGCAGGTTATTTTCCGAGCCACTGCATTGATCCGTATGTGGTCGCTACTCACTCCGACGGAGGCCAGGGAGCGTATGGTTACTGGATCTACCCGATAGAAGATGGTAGCACGGGCTATTTTTAACCGGTTTGGATGGCGGTCATGTAATAGGATAGGCAATTAGTTTTCCTATCTCTTGTTGCCAGCCGGTTGTGGCTTCTCTTTTACTTTTTTGGCTCTTTGTGAGCATTTTTCGTTTTTTGTTTGAGACATGAAGACTTATGTTGCACATTTTGCTCATTAATAATTATGGCCGCATGTATCGTTTTAATGCAGAGGCTGGGGATAACCCCTTTTTCGAAGAAAAAAAGACACAGTCAGTTGCGCGTCGCAAAACTCAGTCTCCTCTCTGTTTTCCTGTTCGTCTGTGTTCTTCAGAGTTGAGTCTGAATGCACCCTCGTGTGTGTGCGCGCGCTGACCCGGGCTGTTCTGACAACAACAGTTTGAAGGAGATCGGTAGCCATCACAAAAATCATGGGGGATAACATATCTCCTTGTCGAATACCATGATGGAAAATGAATCGTTTTCCTGGAACAACTTTCAGCAACATCGAGAAAGCACCTGAAGATAGAAGCTCCCTGACCCTTGATCTCCAACGTACATTAAACCCTTTAAATTCATGATCTCAAGGATGCCATCATGCTTAATATCAAAAACTTCCTCAAAATCCAATTTAACAACGACAATTGGTCTCTTGGAAGCAAGGCATTGATGCAAATATTGAAGTGACCATGCAATGCAGTCTTGTATTGTCCTGGACCTCAAAACCAGTGCGTCCGAGATTCGAGAACTTTGTTACACAAATTGTGAACGGGGGGTCATCTCCGTATGTGAAGAATCCCTTCTAACTTAGCACATAAATTAACTGGGCAAGCATAAGCATGCAATTACGGTAAGAAAAAATTGTATGTGAGTTGCATCTCCTTAGCAAACCTAATTAAGCTTGCGCCCCTCAACAAATAATTGAAATGAAGTCTGTCTAGCAGAAAAACAAGAAGCTAATTAAGCATTTCGTTGTGCAGTGGAGCCGAGGCACAACCTGTCAGTCCTGAGTTCTGACTAGGCGAAAGCAAAAATGGAAGAGAAATGCTTCGAGAGACAACCGACGGCATCTTCAATGGGAGGTTCGATAATGGAGCCTCGAACCTCAAGGCATTGATGGCCTGCCTTATGGATGGCCGCAGGCTCGAGTCATGGCATGTGCACAAGAGCCCGACCACCATCACACGCTCCATTTCTTTGACGTCCAACTCCCGGTTTAGCCGTTGGTCAACCGCATCAAGGATCCTTCCTTGGTCATACAACTCTGAGACCCGTTGCGCCAAGTGGATCACGGTGTCATCCGGCAAAACCACAACGGGTCTACGACCAGTGGAGATCTCGAGTAGGACTATGCCAAAGCTGTAGATGTCTGACTCGATGCTCGCCCTTCCTACGCGCATGCACTCTGGGTCCATGTACCCTGTGGTGCCTGCAAGCTCTGTTGTGTGCGATCCTTGGCTATGGTTGACGAGCCTAGCGAGTCCGAAGTCGCCGAGCTTAGCGTTGAAGGAACCGTCCAGCATCACGTTGCTTGGTTTGATGTCCCTATGTAGAACACACTGCTCCCACTCTTGATGGAGATACAAAAGTGCATAGCCAATCCCAAGCACAATATTATGTCTGAAAAACACCATGTTAGAATAATATGTGCCAAATATTTCAATTTTAGACGATGTAAACGCGACTTATGTACAATTGATACATATTTGTTTCGTCAATCCCTGATTGCCTATAACTATTGTAAAGAAATGAATAATACATGGAATTGCATGGTTTTGAGTCTTAGAAATGAAATGGACAATCCCTAGATACTTACCTCGTGGGCTAGGATAACATGTTGTATCCTTTTCGAAAAAAAAGGATAACATGTTGTATTGAATGGACATTTACTCTACAATTGATGCATACTTGTTTGGCTAAGCCTTGATTGCCTATAGCTATTGTAAAGAAGTGGACATATACGTGGAAATGTAGTGGAAATGTTGTCTATATTGTAAAGATGTGTGTCAAGGCTGCCATTGGGCATTAGCTCATAGACCAGGAGAAGCTCGCAACCGCCATGACACCAGCCGATGAGTTGTACAAGGTTACGGTGCCTGAGACGGCTTATAATCCTCACCTCCTAGGCGTACTCTTTCCTCCCCTGTTTTGAACTTTTGGACACTCTCTTTATCGCGACGTCAAGACTTAAGTCCTTCATGTGTCCTTTGTATACCGAGCCGAAACCTCCTTCCCCAAGCCTTTCGCTGTCTGCGAAATTGCCAGTGGCGATTACCAGCGCACGGTGGCAAAATTGCCTAGGCCCGGTCCCTGTCCTGAACTCCTCTTTCATTTGTTCATCGCCGAAGGAGCCCAGTTGGTCCACCTCGTTAGTTCTTGTTTTCAGTCGGCGCCAACAGTGGCACGCCAATATGTCCAGACAGAAGATGGAACCGATAGCAGCAGACATGGCGATTGTGAGCTTCCTTTTGCCGTGCTTCGAGCTTGGCGCTGGCATGGCTCCCCAATACACGGATACAGGATTAGAGAAATTCATAGGCATTATCAGCTTTACGATAAGTACATGCAAAGGGGTGAGTGAGATACTGTACCTGCTGCAGCAGGTGAAGGGCTGGACGGTTGATCTGAAGGTGGAGTGCTGAGGACTTTGATCGGTTCCATGCTGTATGTACCATAGCAACTGTACGACCTCATATGACCAGCTGTGTTGTTATTCCTGTTGTTCGCTAGCTGCGTAAGTAGACTGTTCAGACACTTGGTGCACTCATCTTGTGCCAAGTCCCTGGAGCACTGCATCAGCCCGTACATCTCCTGCGAGATGCCACGCGGGTCCGTATACGGCAGGCTGCCATTCGCGAACTTTAACGACGAGCCGGAAGCCTCAGGAACGAGCCCGCTCATCAGATTCCACCTCGTCTCGTTTATGCCAACTATGTCATGGTCGTACGAGCCAAAGTCTTGGTTGATGTACACTAGCTTGGAGGCCACGGAGTAGAAAGACTGTTTTGAGTATCGTAAGGCGCACGCATCGTACATGGCCCCAGCTTGCCATATGTCCTGGCACTGCTCGCTCCCAAAAGAGAATGCCGCCTCCAAACAGCTCACGCACATAGTCCAGTTATAGTTGATGTAGCACATGACTAGGCCGAATACCTTGTCCGGCTCATCGCCGAAGCTAGTGAAGAAGAAACCGCTGTTGTTGATGGCGCCATTGTGGAGGTCGTGGAGGAGCTGGGCAATATTTGCCAGACGCTGCTCTATGCGGCTGGTGCTGGTGTCGTTGATCGTACTTGGGCAGTAAGAATCAATGGGCATTGGCAAAGGTTTTTGCTCCTCAGCAACTGTGCCGGTGAGCGAGACGACGGTGGCGAGGACCAGGGTTAGGAGGAGGGACTGACTTGTCATGGGAATGGAACCGCCTTTCATGCGTTGGCAGTTGAAACGAAGAGGGAATTATATGCCAATGCACGGCGATAAATTTAAAGGAAACGAGGCTCCAGCCTTCCGTTCAGCGTGAGAACCAATGAGTAGATTGAAACGACAATCATGAGGCACAATGCGGAGGAACCTCCAATTCCGGCTAGCAGCTGGCGATAGTATTAAAAATGGAGGCTTCAGAAAAAAAATTGTACTATTAAAAATGTGGATATAATTAATGACATACTAAGAACGGAGTTAATGGGCCAGCCACTTAGCCATCACCTCATGGACGCTCAAAGATTTGTGGGACAAGTCTGCGGAGAAGATGATCTCTAAAAACAATTCTGCATGCGGAGATCACAATGGCGAATGAAGGTTCAACGAGGCAAAAGAGCAAAATCCATACACATAACTACATAAGGAAGGTTCCAGCTTTCCTTCTTTGTGCATATCTGATTGCATCTTTGTACACACTAGTAAGCGTGCACGTATCCTAATCTTACTACAACAAAAACAAGAACTTCGTCTTATGTTTTTACCTCGACATTTAAATGCGTGTCACGGCCAATGATTTCAATGTAGTAATTTATTTTAGATCAAGTCATTGGTCCTGTTTGACCAGTGAAGGACTTCCATTATTGAAATGTTGTGATCCCAAAATTTCAAAAACAAAATGAAAAAAATCACTCATGTAACACAAGACCAAAACACATGTCTTCACAGAGAAATAATGATCAAATAAATGTATTGTAATTGTTACTTATTACAAAAATACTTAAAAATAACAACTAAGCAACATTATCTAGTAATCATTATTTGATGATGATCCTCTCTGGAAGGTCCATCTTTTGGTACAATCCATAATGGTGCATTATATAACATTAAAAAACATGAGTAACATGTGTAGAAATGATCAAGCATGGTGGCAAAACTTACCTTGGGTACCGGAAAATGTAGCGTTCCATCGTGCCATGAGTGCATTAAATTGAAAACCAAATAACCAGACAAGGGACTACATGTATGAAATGTTACATGCGAGTTGAATGAATCAATTAAGATTGTGATGTATTGACAAGATTCTTACCCGTATGAGTTTGTGGGAACATCAGCAACTTTGCATCGCCATATCAAAATGCCGTCCTTGAAGGCAGGGTTTGCAGCTTGGAGTGCAAGGTTTAGATCATTGACCATAGTTTCAAATATATGCTTTCCCAAAGTAGGTATTGAAAGCGGATCATTGACCGTGTTGGTTTTGTCATCATCCATGTCTCGATTTCTTATATCGTCATCATTGAATTCCAAGTCGACCAAAATGACAGCTAATTTTGTTTCTAAAATTTGTCATATGAACCTAAAGTGAAGTAGTAATAATAAGACTTAGTTTATCATGATACGATGCAAGATATACTTATTCGGGAATGTCGGACAAACTATCTTCCGCGAAGTACTCCATGTAATTTAACATCTAGAGACCACAAGATGACCTGGATGATAGGAATTTTGATATGATTAATAACAAAGATATTAATAAAAATATTAGTATTATAAAATGATGATGATTGAACCACACATTCATCGATAAAAAAGAATTGAACAACATTTGCCGCTAATATAAATGGAAAGAGCAAAAGGGCTATGAATAAAAGAATTGAATTTGTGAACCCATATGTTTTTTATAAATCTAATGAACAAAAGGGCCATCAATAAAAAAAGAATTTATAAACACATATTTTTTTAGAGGACCCCGTATAATTATTACTTCACCAAATGGCTTCATAGAAAATTTAATTCAGATTCCACTCGTGCGTTGAAAAGTAACCAAAGGAACACTAACAAGGAGAAAAAGGAGCAGCAGTTGAAAAGTAAAATAAAAGAAAGATCAGCGGTTGCGCTTCGCTTTCTCCACTTTACTTTCTCCACTCGTGAGACCCCGAGAGCGCAGGCAGTCATCACTTTACTTTACTTTCTCCACTCGTCACTTTGCTTTCTCCGCCAGCCGCCTCGTCTGCAGCAGGTCGCCTCCTCTGCCGCCATGCCGTCGCCCGGCGCCCCTCCCCCCCACCCACACCACCACGGACTCGCCCCGTCTCGTCCTATCCCCACCACGGCCTCGCCCCGCCGGCCCTTATGCCCACGACGGCCTCGGCCCGCCGGCCCTTATCCCCACGAGGCCTCTCCCCGCCGCCTCCTGTCACCACCGCGACCTTGCCTCGCCCCGCCATCCTACTGCCCAGAGTAGATCGAGATGTGAGCTGCTGGACCGAGATTCAGTGCGTTGACGTGCCCGCCGCAATCACCCCCCCCCCCCTCACACAGTCGCTCTGGGAAGGAGTTCGCAGCTCGCATACGTGCTCGGTTGCTGAAGGTATGCTGTTCGATTAGATGTTGTTAGTGCACCTACGGTTATCAGTGGGGATTTAGTCAGTTGACATTTTTGAGGCAACCATGTTGTGACAAAGCTGATTGATTTGTGGATTTGAATTCTAGGTGGCTTAATTTGTCACTATCAGCTATCTATACTTGATGTTCAGTCGTTGCTTTTTGTGGCAGTTGCTTGATTCGTGTGGTATTCTCATGTTGTAAATGTCACATTATTACTGGCACTAAGTAAAAAAGAGTTAAGGGTCACAACCAAGTTGGTATCTCCATTGTTTGTATCAGAAATACATGTGACTTCATCATTTTACATCTTTCCTTTGCTGATGCTTATGCCATTATATGCACAACAGGCGCCTTCGCCAAATTGTCATTCATATGTGAGAGATGTTTATCTTTCTCTATGTTGGCATGGATGATATAGAGTAGTGGAAGATTGTTAGTGAAACACATACAGGTATATCATGTATCTGCTTCTTTCCATGTGTGTAGTAACATATTCGTTGTTCAAATCCAGTAATTGTAACACATTTTCTATACTATATGCAGCCCAATGAAATGCATCACCTTGAGCTCCATTATTTAGGCCAAATCACACGGGAGGTGTTGTGTCAATTGCATCGGCATACAATAAGGTAAAGAATTGCATTCACATACCAAATTTGTTGATCAAATGTGCTTCAGAAATGCTATGCAGTGAAAAATAAGCATAATAGCATACCAAATGTACCCTGTTAAGCGTAAATGCTCTGAGTTATATTAGGAGGCGTACCCATCCGTCTAAAGACTGCTCTTAATATATTCTTCTATTTTCCATGTTGTAACATTAATATCAGTCCACTTATTGGATTTTAATTCCATGAGCTCGGATGCATATTTGAATAAAATCTCCGGTCCTTCTAGCTGTTGTACCAACAAATGAAAAAAGTATAAGCATGACAAGCAAGTAAGAAGAAAAAGCTTCTTATGCAAAGATGGGGTAGTTGGACTAACTACTAACCGTATTAGTGAGGTCCTCGTGATTCATTGATGGGCAAGCGAGTCGAGCACTTGAACACATAGTTTTCTGGCATTTATAACACATAGGTAGCAGCGAACGTCGTCCATGTTTATTGGAATGATATCTGAAGAAAATGATTATTTTAGTTGTACTCCTATATGGACGAATTGGTCGTACTCGCTGTAATTCATAGAAATATGTAGAAAACTGAGACTAACCATATCATTTTCAAAATATTCTTTGGCTCTTTTTAATACCCATGCTGGTGCAGCATCCGTGTCATCTGAGGGTAGATAGCCACCGATCTTTATCATCTTAGAGATGTGTGCATTCTCTAAGAACACACTTCCACTTGACCTTACCTGTAGATGCTCCGTAGCAGTGATGCAATTTATGTACGTATTTATGACCTGCAATTAAAAGTATGAACCAAGCAGTAGTGAATTAAAGCACCATTATATTTGTCCACGGGATTGTGTCCACACGACGGCACACTGAGTATGTTGACTGGCCTCATCCTCCCTCCAATGTTTTGCATCTGGTACATATCATTTTTGTGTAGCCAACCACAATCTTCATCAGCTACAGAAATATTGAGTGACTATCAGTTGGGAAACCAAAGATTGGATATCATGTGTTTGATGTAGCTGGCATCACCTGTATCGGATTGAATTTGTTCTCTAGTTGTTGGGACAAGTGTAGATTTGGCTCAACACTGTTTCTCGCGTAGGCTTTGTAATATCCCTTCTTTGTGTTGCTCATACCGGGCATTTTCCCTCTCCCTGTTTTTCTTTCTGTAGAATTAGTGTGAATTACATACAATAGACAATGGATATGAGCAGAAGTTGTTTTTCCTCTGTACAATGTAAGTGTTGGGGAACGTAGTAATTTCAAAAAAATTCCTACACACACGCAAGATCATGGTGATGCATAGCAACGAGAGGGGAGAGTGTTGTCCACGTACCCTCGTAGACCGAAAGCGGAAGCGTTAGCACAACGCGGTTGATGTAGTCGTACGTCTTCACGATCCGACCGATCAAGTACCGAACGCACGGCACCTCCGAGTTCAGCACACGTTCAGCCTGATGACGTCCCTCGAACTCCGATCCAGCCGAGTGTTGAGGGAGAGTTTTGTCAGCACGACGGCGTGGTGACGATGTTGATGTTCTGCCGACACAGGGCTTCGCCTAAGCACCGCTACAGTATTATCGAGGTGGACTATGGTGGAGGGGGGCACCGCACACGGCTAAAAGATCAAACAGATCAATTGTTGTATCCATGGGGTGCCCCCTGCCCCCGTATATAAAGGAGTGGAGGAGGGGGAGGGCCGGCCCTCTCTATGGCGCACCCTAGGGGAGTCCTACTCCCACCGGGAGTAGGATTCCCCCTTTCCTAGTAGAACTAGGAGCCCTTTCAAGTAGTAGGAGTAGGAGGGAAGGAAAGGGAAGGGAAAAGGAGAAGGAAGGAAGGGGGCGCCCCCCCCCCTCCCTAGTCCAATTCGGACCAGCTCAAGGGGAGGGGTGCGGCCACCCTTTGAGGCCTTTCTCTCCTTTCCCGTATGGCCCATTAAGGCCCAATACGAATTCCCGTAACTCCCCGGTACTCCCGAAAATACCCGAATCACTCAGAACCTTTCCAATGTCCGAATATAGTCGTCCAATATATCGATCTTTACGTCTCGGCCATCTCGAGACTCCTCGTCATGTCCCCAATTTCATCCGGGACTCCGAACTCCTTCGGTACATCAAAACATATAAACTCATAATATAACTGTCATCAAAACGTTAAGTGTGCGGACTCTACGGGTTCGAGAACTATGTAGACATGACCGAGACACATCTCCGGTCAATAACCAATAGCGGAACCTGGATGTTCATATTGGCTCCCACATACTCTACGAAGATCTTTATCGGTCAGACCGCATGACAACATACGTTGTTCCCTTTGTCATCGGTATGTTACTTACCCGAGATTCGATCGTCGGTATCTCAATACCTAGCTCAATCTCGTTACCGGCAAGTCTCTTTACTTGTTCCGTAATACATCATACCGCAACTAACTCATTAGTTGCAATGCTTGCAAGGCTTAAGTGATGTGCATTACCGAGAGGGCCCAGAGATACCTCTCCGACAATCGGAGTGACAAATCCTAATCTCGAAATATGCCAACCCAACATGTATCTTTGGAGACATCTGTAGAGCTCCTTTATAATCACCCAGTTACGTTGTGACATTTGGTAGCACACAAAGTGTTCCTCCGGCAAACGGGAGTTGCATAATCTCATAGTCATAGGAACATGTATAAGTCATGAAGAAAGCAATAGCAACATACTAAACGATCGGGTGCTAAGCTAACGGAATGGGTCATGTCAATCAGATCATTCTCCTAATGATGTGATCCCGTTAATCAAATGACAACTCATGTCTATGGTTAGGAAACATAACCATCTTTGATCAACGAGCTAGTCAAGTAGAGGCATACTAGTGACACTCTGGTTGTCTATGTATTCACACATGTATTATGTTTCCGGTTAATATAATTCTAGCATGAATAATAAACATTTATCATGATATAAGGAAATAAATGATAACTTTATTATTGCCTCTAGGGCATATTTCCTTCAGTCTCCCACTTGCACTAGAGTCAATAATCTAGATCACATCACCATGTGATTAACATCGGTAGTTCACATCATCATGTGATTAACACCCATAGTTCACATCCCATGTGACCAACACCCAAAGGGTTTACTAGATCCAGTAATCTAGTTCACATCTCTATGTGATTAACACCCAAAGAGTACTGAGGTGTGATCATGTTTTGCTTGTGAGAGAATCTTAGTCAACGGGTCTTTCACATTCAGATCTGTTATGTATTTTGCAATTTTCTATGTCTACAATGCTCTGCACGGAGCTACTCTAGCTAATTGCTCCCACTTTTAATATGTATCCAGGTTGAGACTTAGAGTCATCTGGATCAGTGTCAAAACTTGCATCGATTGTAACCCTTTACGACGAACCTTTTTGTCACCTCCATAATCGAGAAACATATCCTTATTCCATTAAGGATAATTTTGACCGATGTCCAGTGATCTACTCCTAGATCACTATTGTACTCTCTTGCCAAAATCAATGTAGGGTATACAATAGATCTGGTACACAGCATGGCATACTTTATGGAACCTATGGCTGAGGCATAGGGAATGACTTTCATTCTCTTTTCTATCTTCTGTCGTGGTCGGGCTTTGAGTCTTACTCAATTTCACACCTTGTAACACAGCAAAGAACTCTTTCTTTGACTGTTCCATTTTGAACTACTTCAAAATCTTGTCAAGGTATGTACTCATTGAAAAAACTTATCAAGCATCTTGATTTATCTCTATAGATCTTGATGCTCAATATGTAAGCAGCTTCACCGATGCATTTCTTTGAAAAACTCCTTTCAAACACTCCTTTATGCTTTGCAGAATAATTCTACATTATTTCCGATCAACAATATGTCATTCACATATACTTATCAGAAATGCTGTAGTGCTCCCACTCACTTTCTTGTAAATACAGGCTTCATCGCAAGTCTGTATAAAACTATGTCCTTGATCATCTCATCAAAGCGCATATTCTAACTCCGAGATGCTTGCACCGGTCCACAGATGGATCGCTGGAGCTTGCATATTTTGTTAGCACCTTTAGGATTGACAAAACCTTTTGGTTGCATCATATACAACTCTTCTTTAATAAATCCATTAAGGAATGCAGTTTTGTTTATCCATTTGCTAGATTTCTAAAATGCGGCAATTGCTAACATGATTCGGATAGACTTAAGCATAGATACGAGTGAGCAACTCTAATCGTAGTCAACACCTTGAACTTGTCGAAAACCTTTTGCGACAATTCTAGCTTTGTAGATAGTAACACTACTATCAGCGTCCGTCTTCCTCTTGAAGATCCATTTAATCTCAATGGCTCGTCGATAATCGGGCAAGTCAATCAAAGTCCATACTTTGTTCCTATACATGGATCCCATCTCAGATTTCATGGCCTCAAGCCATTTCGCGGAATCTGGGCTCATCATCGCCTCCTCATAGTTCGCAGGTTCGTCATGGTCAAGTAACATGACCTCCAGAACAGGATTACTGTACTACTCAGGTGCGGATCTCACTCTGGTTGACCTACGAGGTTCGGTAGTAACTTGATCTGAAGTTATATGATCATCATCATTAGCTTCCTCACTAATTGGTGTAGGAGTCACAGGAACACATTTCTATGATGAACTACTTTCCAATAAGGGAGCAGGTACAGTTACCTCATCAAGTTCTACTTTCCTCCCACTCACTTCTTTCGATAGAAACTCCTCTAGAAAAGATCCATTCTTAGCAACGAATGTCTTGCTTTCTGATCTGTGATAGAAGGTGTACCCAACTGACTCTTTGGGTATCCTATGAAGACCCATTTCTTCGATTTGGGTTTGAGCTTATCATGTTGAAAATTTTTCACATAAGCATCGCAGTCCCAAACTTTAAGAAACAACAACTTTGGTTTCTTGCCAAACCACAGTTCATACGATGTCGTCTCAACAGATTTAGATGGTGCCCTTTTTAACGTGAATGCAGCTGTCTCTTAATGCATAACCCCAAAATGATAGTGGTAAATCGGTAAGAAAAATCATAGATTGTACTATATCCAATAAAGTACGGTTATGACGTTCGGACACACCATTACGCTATGGTGTTCTAGGTGGCACGAATTTGTGAAACTATTTCACATTATTTTAATTGAGGACCAAACTTGTAACTCAAATATTTGTCTCTGCGATCAGATCATAGAAACTTTATTTTCTTGTCACGATGACTTTCCACTTCACTCTGAAAATCTATAACTTTTCAAATGTTTCAGACTTATGTTTCATTAAGTAGGTATACCCATATCTGCTCAAATCATCTGTGAAGGTCAGAAAATAACGATACCCGCCGCGAGCTTCAACACTCATCGGATCGCATACATCAGTATGTATTATTTCCAATAAGTCAGCTGCTCGCTCCATTGTTCCGGAGAACGGAGTCTTTAGTCATCTTGCCCATAAGGCATGGTTCGCAAGCATCAAGTGATTCATAATCAAGTGATTCCAAAATCCCATCGGCCTGGAGTTTCTTCATGCGCTTTACACCAATATGACCTAAACGGCAGTGCCATAAATGAGTTGCACTATCATTATTAACTTTTCATCTTTTGGCTTCAATATTATGAATATGTGTATCACTACGATCGAGATCCAATAAACCATTTTCATTGGGTGTATGACCATAGAAGGTTTTACTCATGTAAATAGAACAACAATTATTCTCTAACTTAAATGAATAACCGTATTGCAATAAACATGATCAAATCATATTTATGCTCAACGCAAACACCAAATAACACTTATTTAGGTTCAACACTAATCCCGAAAGTGTAGGGAGCGTGCGATGATGATCATATCAATCTTGGAACCACTTCCAACACACATCGTCACTTCACCTTTAACTAGTCTCTGTTCATTCTGCAACTCCCGTTTCGAGTTACTACTCTTAGCAACTGAACCTTTATCAAATACAGAGGGGTTGCTAAGAACACTAGTAAAATACACATCAATACTCTATATATCAAATATACCTTTGTTCATTTTGCCATTCTTCTTATCTGCCAAATACTTGGGGCAGTTCGGCTTCCAGTGACCAGTCCCTTTGCAGTAGAAGCACTTAGTCTTAGGCTTAGGTACAGACTTGGGCTTCTTCACTTGAGTAGCAACTTGCTTCCCGTTCTTCTTGAAGTTCCCCTTCTTCCCTTTGCCCTTTTCATGAAACTAGTGGTCTTGTCAATCATCAACACTTGATGCTTTTCTTGATTTCTACCTTCGTCGATTTCAGCATCACGAAGAGCTTGGGTATCGTTTCCGTTATCCCTTGCATATTATAGTTCATCACGAAGTTCTACTAACTTGGTGATGGTGACTAGAGAATTCTGTCAATCACTATCATATCTCGAAGATTAACTCCCACTTGATTCAAGCGATTGTAGTACCCAGACAATCTGAGCACATGCTCACTGCTTGAGCTATTCTCCTCCATCTTTTAGCTATAGAACTTGTTGGAGACTTCATATCTCTCAACTCGGGTATTTGCTTGAAATATTAACTTCAACTTATGGAACATCTCATATGGTCCATGACGTTCAAAACGTCTTTGAAGTCCCGACTCTAAGCCGTTAAGCATGGTGCACTAAACTATCAAGTAGTCATCATATTGAGCTAGTCAAACGTTCATAACGTCTGCATCTGCTCCTGCAATAGGTCTGTCACCTAGCGGTGCATCAAGGACATAATTCTTCTGTGCAGCAATGAGGATAAACCTCAGATCACGGATCCAATCCGCATCATTGCTACTAACATCTTTCAACTTATTTTTCTCTAGGAACATATCAAAAATAAAATAGGGGAGCTAAACGCGAGCTATTGATCTACAACATAGATATGCTAATACTACCAGGACTAAGTTCAAGATAAATTAAAGTTTAATTAATCATATTACTTAAGAACTCCCACTTAGATAGACATCCCTCTAATCCTCTAAGTGATCACGTGATCCATATCAACTAAACCATGTCCGATCATCACATGAGATGGAGTAGTTTCAATGGTGAACAACACTATATTGATCATATCTACTATATGATTCACGCTCGACCTTTCGGTCTCTGTGTTCCGAGGCAATATCTGTTATATGCTAGGCTCGTCAAATTTAACCTGAGTATTTTGTGTGTGCAACTGTTTTGCACCCGTTGTATTTGAACGTAGAGCCTATCACACCCGATCATCACGTGGTGTCTCAGCACGAAGAACTTTCGCAACGGTGCATACTCAGAGAGAACACTTATACTTTGATAATTTAGTGAGGGGATCATCTTATAATGCTACCGTCAATCAAAGCAAGATAAGATGCATAAAAGATAAACATCACATGCAATCAATATAAGTGATATGATATGGCCATCATCATCTTGTGCTTGTGATCTCCATCTCCGAAGCACCTCCATGATCACCATTGTCACCGGCGCGACTCCTTGATCTCCATCATAGCATCGTTGTCGTTTCGCCAATCTTGTGCTTCTACGACTATCGCTACCGCTTAGTGATAAAGTAAAACATTACAGGGTGATTGCATTGCATACAATAAAGCGACAACCATATGGCTCCTGCCAATTGCCGATAACTCGGTTACAAAACATGATCATCTCATATAATAAAATTTAGCATGATGTCTTGACCATATCACATCACAACATGCCCTGCAAAAACAAGTTAGATGTCCTCTACTTTGTTGTTGCAAGTTTTACGTGGCTGCTACGGGCTGAGCAAGAACCGTTCTTACCTACGCATCAAAACCACAACGATAGTTTGTCAAGTTGGTGCTGTTTTAACCTTCGCAAGGACCGGGCGTAGCCACACTCGGTTCAACTAAAGTTGGAGAAACTGTCACCCGCCAGCTACCTATGTGCAAAGCACGTCGGTAGAACCAGTCTCGCGTAAGCGTACGCGTAATGTCGGTCCGGGCCGCTTCATCCAACAATACCGCCGAACCAAAGTATGACATGCTAGTAAGCAGTATGACTTATATCGCCCACAACTCACTTGTGTTCTACTCGTTCATATGACATCTACGCATAAAACCAGACTCGGATGCCACTGTTGGGCAACATAGTAATTTCAAAAAAAATCCTACGCACACGCAAGATCATGGTCATGATTAGCAACGAGAGGGGAGAGTGTTGTCCACGTACCCTCGCAGACCGAAAGCGGAAGCGTTAGAACAACGCGGTTTATGTAGTCGTACGTCTTCACGATCCGACCGATCAAGTACCGAACGCACGGCACCTCCGAGTACAGCACACGTTCAGCCCGATGACGTCCCTCGAACTCCGATCCAGCCGAGTGTTGAGGGAGAGTTTCGTCAGCACGACGGCGTGGTGACGATGTTGATGTTCTACCGACGTAGGGCTTCGCCTAAGCACCGCTACAGTATTATCGAGGTGGACTATGGTGGAGGGGGCACCGCACACGGCTAAAAGATCAAACAGATCAATTGTTGTGTCTATGGGGTGCCCCCTGCCCCCGTATATAAAAGAGTGGAGGAGGGGGAGGGTCGGCCCTCTCTATGGCGCGCCCTAGGGGAGTCCTACTCCCACCGGGAGTAGGATTCCCCCTTTCCTAGTAGAACTAGGAGCCCTTCCAAGTAGTAGGAGTAGGAGGGAAGGAAAGGGAAGGGAAAAGGAGAAGGAAGGAAGGGGGCGCCCCCCTCCCTAGTCCAATTCGGACCAGATCATGGGGAGGGGTGCGGCGACCCTTTGAGGCCTTTCTCTCCTTTTCCGTATGGCCCATTAAGACCCAATACGAATTCCCGTAACTCCCCGGTACTCCTGAAAATACCCGAATCACTCGGAACCTTTCCGATGTCCGAATATAGTCGTCCAATATATCGATCTTTACGTCTCGACCATTTCGAGACTCCTCGCCATGTCCCCGATTTCATCCGGGACTCCGAACTCCTTCGGTACATCAAAACATATAAACTCATAATATAACTGTCATCAAAACGTTAAGCGTGCAGACCCTACGGGTTCGAGAACTATGTAGACATGACCGATACACATCTCCGGTCAATAACCAATAGCGGAATCTGGATGCTCATATTGGCTCCCACATACTCTACGAAGATCTTTATCGGTCAGAGCGCATAACAACATACGTTGTTCCCTTTGTCATCGGTATGTTACTTACCCGAGATTCGATCGTCGGTATCTCAATACCTAGTTCAATCTCGTTACCGGCAAGTCTCTTTACTCGTTCCGTAATACATCATACCGCAACTAACTCATTAGTTGCAATGCTTGCAAGGCTTAAGTGATGTGCATTACCGAGAGGGCCCAGAGATACCTCTCCGACAATCGAAGTGACAAATCATAATCTCGAAATACGCCAACCCAACATGTACCTTTGGAGACACCTGTAGAGCTCCTTTATAATCACCCAGTTACGTTGTGACGTTTGGTAGCACACAAAGTGTTCCTCCGGCAAGCGGGAGTTGCATAATCGCATAGTCATAGGAACATGTATAAGTCATGAAGAAAGCAATAGCAACATACTAAACGATCGGGTGCTAAGCTAACGGATTGGGTCATGTCAATCAGATCATTCTCCTAATGATGTGATCCCGTTAATCAAATGACAACTCATGTCTATGGTTAGGAAACATAACCATCTTTGATCAACGAGCTAGTCAATTAGAGGCATACTAGTGACACTCTGTTTGCACTACAAGAAATATGTCAACTTGTGACCTCTTGTCAGTGATCCTGGAAGAATTGGTCATAGATCTATGACCATTTCAGACCAATTGGTCAAAAGCTGTTCGGGGGGCTCCAAACCCTAAACCATTGCGACCATTTTGGTCAGAAAGGTCGTAATTTCCTTACACGAAATGGTCATAAAGCAAACAGCGCTAGTCTGCTGCCTTATTTCTAGTTGTTAACGACCAATATAGATGGTCATAGCCTTGTAAATTGTGGTGGGTTGCTATGACTAGGCGCCACCTCATCAGTTTTGCCTATGTGTCATGTCCATGTGGCAGATTTTGCCCTAGGTTGTGAAGCAACCTATATTTCTGTCATTCCCAAAATTCCCAAAAAAATCTCATAAATTCTTTGGGTCATATCTTCGTCAAATATGTAAAAACCTTACTTGCCTAGTTCAAAAATAATTCAAAAATAATCATTTTCTTATTCTGTTCAGAGTAACAGTTTGTGCAGGAAGTACCACTTTGGCATGTCCAAATAGTATCCATTTTTTACAGTGCTTTCCTATGCCCAAATAACCATCCTCCACCAAATGCCAGCTCAATCCATTCATTATTTTGAGCCGAGCTTCAACATTCGTATTTATGTCCAGTGTGGTGGTTTGCAAAGCAAGTACCACCTAGGCTCCTCCTTTTGAGCTGAAAATTTGTGAAGACGGTCTTCTTAGTAACTGATCATCCTCAGCCAAAACTCACGCCCATTAGCCATGTACATTTCCCGTACCGCTAATCAAACACTTGGCTACTAATTCATGTTTGAGCATCGATCGGTCTCCTCGTGAGAATCTTATGTTGTAATTTTGTTCCTATCACCTACCCGGGGAGTGCTCAACCCACTAGACATGCCTAGGCTGCCCAGAACACATGGCAACGCCACGGTCACGCGGTGACCACGCGACGGGCATGCGAGTTTACGCGCTCTAGAGTTGGGGCCCTCGGCCACCGACCAAACCTCGACGTATCACCACCAAACAATGTATTTATGATTAAATAGGTACTTATGTAACTAGAAATTATTTTTAAAAAAAATAGCAAACTATGAGGCAGCTGCAGTTCAAATTTGACCCGCTTCCTGCTGAATCGGCGAGAATTTGTCTTTTTCACCAGAGGTGGATCAAAACTTTTGACACCCAACCATTTTGTCAATTATGCATTAAATATGGCCTAGTATTTTAGAAAATTGATTTGGTCCAATTTTTCAACAAATATATGCTAGGTCCTTCACAAAAAAAACTCATTTCGGGCACTCGGAAAATGAAAAATGTATTTTCCGTGCAAAGAAAATGAAAACTCCCTTAGGCAAAATTGTTTGGAATTCCAAGATGCACCCTTTTGCACAATATGAGATCATTTGAACAAACTATGCCAAGAATGTGGCCATAAGATTGATCATTTGGCTTGAAAGCCATGAATCTTCACGTATGATAGCTCATTTCTGAGTACACTTTTTTAAAATAATTGTCGTATTGCAGGTTTGTTATTTTTCCTGGTAACTTGGCCACATATAATGACACAATGCGAAGGTTTCCCAATTATTTGATTTTTTTTGAACTTTTTATGCCCGTTTCAAAATAAGGTCAAAACAGGGGGAATGACCGTTCCTAGCTAGTGGTTGAATCTTGGAATTTTTTTGGTGTTTCTATGATTAAATAGATACTTATGTACCTAGAAATGATTTTTGGAAAAAATAAAGAGCAAACTACAAGGCAACTACAGTTCAAATTTGACCCGCTTCCAGCTGAATCGGCGGGAATTTGTCTTTTTCACGAGAGGTGGATCAAAACTTTTTAAACCCAACCATTTGGTCAATTGTGCATTAAATATAGCCTAGTATTTTAGAAAAATGATTTGGTCCAATTTTGCAACAATTATTTGGTAGGTCCTTCACAAGAAAACCTCATTTGGGGCAATTGAAAAATGGAAAATGGTTTTTCCGTGCACAGAAAAAGAAAACTTCCTTAGGAAACATTGTTTGCCATTCCAAGATGCACCCTTTTGCACAATATGAGATCATTCGAACAAACTATGCCAAGAATGTGGCCATAAGATTGATCATTTGGCTTGAAAGCCATGAATCTTCATGCATGATAGCTCATTTCTGAGAACACTTTTTTAAAATAATTGCCGTATTGCAAGTTTGTTATTTTTCCTGGTAACTTGGCCACATATAATGACACAATGCGAAGGTTTCCCAATTTTTTGATTTTTTTTTTAATTTTTTATGCCCGTTTTAAAATGCGGTCAAAACGGCGGGAATGACCGTTCCTAGCTAGTGTTCGAATCTTGGAATTTTTTTGGTGTTTCTATGATTAAATAGATACTTATGTACCTAGAAATGATTTTTGGAAAAAAATAAAGAGCAAACTATGAGGCAGCTGCAATTCAAATTTGACCCGCTTCCAGCTGAATCGGCGGGAATTTGTCTTTTTCACGAGAGGTGTATCAAAACTTTTGACACCCAACCATTTTGTCAATTATGCATTAAATATGGCCTAGTATTTTAGAAAAATGATTTGGTCCAATTTTGCAACAAATATATGGTAGGTCCTTCACAAAA
Organism: Aegilops umbellulata; assembly: GCA_032464435.1. Classification (NCBI taxonomy): domain Eukaryota; kingdom Viridiplantae; phylum Streptophyta; class Magnoliopsida; order Poales; family Poaceae; genus Aegilops; species Aegilops umbellulata. Next base: position 510,207,887 of record CP136055.1, read on the forward strand.
AAACTCATTTTGGGCTCTCGAAAAATGAAAATGTTTATTTTTGCAAGAAAACTCATTTCTCACTACACCTTTTTGAAGATATTTATATTTTTTTCATGTTTGTTATTTTTTCTGAAAACTCGTTCACATTTTGGTGACACAATGAGAAGGTTTTCTATTTTCTTTTTGAATTTCTCAGGTCATAAAATAGTTGACATGATTTTAACATATTATTTTTAGACAACTATGACCAATTTAGATGGTCATAGCATCATACTGCATTCTGATTGGTCTGTAGACGTTTCACGCGGATCGTGCATCATATGCCGTCGGATGCTCGCGGATCCAACGGCCGTCCTCAACCCTTCCACACCAACCCCGAAACCCTAGATGGTCATTTTGCATCCACCACCACCCCCCCCCCCCCGCCTCCTTTCTTTCCAGTTTCCACATCCATCCCATTCCAGATCCCCCGTCTCCTTGCTATCTCGCCCGATGGAGAGACCTCGCCTCCTCCCTTCCAGATCCATCGCCGCCGCCGCCACATCCCTCCGGCGGAGCTCGCCATCGTTCATGGCCTCCCCCACGCCCCCTCCTCTCGCCCCTCCCCTTCCCTCACCACCCAATCGAACCAACCAGCCCACCACACGCCCTCACCTCGTTACCAAGCTCCGCCGCCGTCCCCCATGAATGGTGTCGTCCCCATGATCTGGATCCCCACGAACCACACGCTGGCGACCGCATCCACTCCGCTGCCGGCGCCACCTCCACCCCCTCCCCCTGCCCTCCGAACACTGTCGCCGGCTAAATCCACCGCAGCCCCCTCCCCGCCGCTTCCTCCTCCCGACCCCACCCCCGTCCTCCACCTGCTCCGCGTGCCCAAACCCGTCGTCTCCTATCCCGCCCCTCAGATCCACCCCGCGCCCGCATCTGACCTACTCTAGCTTGCTCGCTCCGCCAGAGAGGAGGGACGCCGGAGCAGCGGGCGTTGGCGGAGATGGAGAGCAAGCGTGTGCTGGTGGTGGGCGGGAGCGGCTACCTCGGCCAGCACCTCCTCGCCGCGCTCGCCGTCGGGTGCGGGGGGCAACGGCGTCTACGTCGACGTGGCCTTCACCCACCACCGCAGGGCCGCGCCGCGGGCGCTGCTCAACGCGCTCCCCAGCGTCCACGCCTTCTGCGCTAACCTCCGCTCAGGCGACGGCCTCGAGGCCGTCTCCGCGTCCTTCGGACAGGTACGCGCAGCTCCCCTCCCCATTCCGCGAGCGCCCCATTCAGTCCTGGCCGTGTAGCGCTGTCGTGTGTTGGCCGTGTAACAGTTACGAGATTCGTCAGTCTATGTGCCATGCCATTTGTTGTTTGTAGCTAGTCCGTCGATTTACAGTCTGTTCACTTGCCCACTAATTAAGATGCAGTCTGCCATATTGAAGATTACATGTATGATGTGCTGATTACATGTATGCTGGACGAAGAGATGGTCTCCGACAAGATCGTGTTTGGCGGTCAGAGGGATGAACATCAGTTGTGAGTGGATTCAGTCTTCACATTACCAACTCTAGCAAACTACCTCCTGTGACATGTCTGCCTGGACAAAAATACCAGTAGCACAACACTTTTAGAATTAGAATAGATAGATCGGTTGGGTTCACTTGCTTTGCTAGCGGCCAGGTGTTGGTCTCCCTCGAATTGTTTCTCCTCCTCTTTCACGATCCTGCATTATACAGCTATGTGATTTCCTTGTCTTGGGATCGTTAGTTCAGATGGGCCACGCCTGGCTGCAGAGATCAGTTCCATCAGACGACGTATACGTATACGGGGGGTTGGTTCCTATCAACGCCAGCTTCTCGTGCCATTTTGTTTATCCGCCTGCCAAAGTGACGCACTGCCCGATCTTCCATGTATCCATCAGTAATATGTTTGGTTGATCTGCCCACATATCGTTTACCACTGATTTTTCTCTGACCCTTGAATACTTGCCGTACTAGAAGCTGCATGTATTTGGGGTGGTTCTCATATATTTGTTCAGACTTTAATTTAGATCAAATTGTTCTGTTCATATTTGGGGTGGTTCTCATATAGAGATGTATTTCTCTTGGATTTGTGTCTACAGAAGCTGCATGTAGAATTCTGGCCTCTTACCTTTTTCATTGAAAGTAAAAGGGAAAAGGTTAATTTTATCTATTAGCGTGACCATACTAGAAGGTTAATTTTTTTGAAACGGATTACAAGGGTAATTTGAGTTATTCGTCATCTCCAAAGCTAAACTTTTGTAGTTCTGCTGACCAGCCTGTGCGTTTCACTTCAGGTGTGAGGAGGAGCCTGTGGCTGAGGCTGCATCAGCACAGATGCTGCAACCCATCACAGCGACTTCCTCGGCCTCTGTTACGGCCGATTCAGCAATAACTCAGGACACTGTTCATGCCTCGCTACCACTTCTATGTTTTCTTTCTCTGTTATAGTTACTTATGTGATTTATTCATGTAAAATCTCTACTTTATGCCAATAGCTGCCTGTACCATTGTTCTACTGTCTGTGTGATGCTGAACAATATGTTGTTAATCTGTTGCTAAATTCTCACCAAATTCACATTTTATTTCCTTAGACCTACTATTAAACAAAGGCTTAACTTGTAGCATTTTTTCTTAAAAATAAGCAAAGAATTCCTGCAGTTTTTCTGTTGGAAATGAGTTATTAGTTGTCACCTGCCAATGTTGGGATGTAGAGTAAGGTCGGGCTGTTGTGCATGTAACTTTATTCCTTGTCAATACCGTAAGACATCAGATGAGCCATGGTTTTGCGCAAGCATTTCTCTTTTGAATGCAGCCATGGTCTTGCAAGCAATTGCGGCTGGTAGAACATGCTGCTATTGTGTTGTACTGCTTGCAGCAGTCCTTGCTTGATAGTGGCAGTAGTAACTCAAGTAAGGTCCAGTAATAAGTTATTTAACATGTGTTCTTGTTCATTAATATCATAAAATTAGGAGTAAGGATTTAGCTTTCATTTTGCATTCACTCAACGATTGTGGCTGTCAAATTAGATGTCTCCTCTGTTCTTTGAATCTACCCTGGTTAGATGACATCTTGTTAGTGTGGCATGATGAAAGATTCAGGTTTTTCTATTGATTTGTTTCATCATCATTATGCATGTGTACTTGGTGAATCAGGAACCCATTAGGAGCCAAATGCCTAATCTCTTTGTCACATTGGGTTTGGTAGCAGTTGCTAATCTTTAGCATTTACCTCTTGTTGCAGACCAGGAAATGAAAGATCGCTCGACAAACGGCCGCTTCCAGTCAGTTGGATCTGATCTTATACCCGCACACGAGAGCTACCGGAGCAGCAGCAGATTAACAAGGACCCAAGCTGGACTCCCAAGTTCTTCGGTGAGCTGGCTCCATCTCCTACCCCTAGCTCCCTCTTTTCTGCTCCTATAGCATGCTTTGTTGGACTCATGCTCTGCTCCTACACAAGCTGGACTCATGCTTTGTTATACACTAGCAGCAGTACCTCATGTACATGTAATTGGACTCCCAGGGTGTTGTTCTTGTAAATTCTTCCATGTCTTGCTCTTTTGTTGGTGCTACTACACATGTCAGATTGTTAGCTGTACTTGTTTCCATCTCAAATTACTTGTCTTCTTGAACATATGCCTGATGCTTGGTGCATGTAGGATGTGTGCTCTGTGGGGACATCTATGCATTTGTTAAGATTTTTGTAGCACATGCTATGGCCTCAAAGATTGTTTATTTTATTTTCGTTCATACATGAGCACCGTTTTTATTGTCGTCAAGGGGTGAATTGACTTGATCATTAATATGTGGCTGGATGTGATGTTTTGCAGGCTCGAGGCGCTAAGGTTTTGGAGACGTGCCTGTACTTGTTGAGCGTTTTATCTGTAGAGTGCTATATTGTGATTGGTGTAATATTTTATGGTTATATTGTGATTGGTGGAATGTAATAAACTTGATTGGTATATTGGTGATTTGGCTGTTATTTGAATATATGTTACACCTTGTAGTACGTGTCATTTGTAGAGCTTGTACTGAATCTGGCAATTGATATTTGAAGTATCATGTGTGTTTTCTGCTTGCCATTTTAACTACTAGTTATTTTCTTATTGTCAATTTGAAATATGAAGAATCTGGGCCTAATAGCTGCGGCCCACTTATCAGAACCTGACAAGTGGGACCTATTTTGACTAGTGGACCCATTTTATAAAAAAGAAAACTAAAACTGTTGATACAAAAAGGCCATGACCCATGCAATAAAAAGGCTTAAATGTTGGGATTGGCCCGTGAAGCTGACAAAAAATTCATAGAAGAAAAAACGTAAAAGGCCGAATTAATGGGCTCGGCCCATCTAAAGCATCGAAATGGACCGGGCTGAATCTTGTGCCACATCAGCTTGCCACGGTGGATGCCTACGTGGTCTGGGGAGGTTGCTAGTGACCAAAACGCCACAGTAGGAATATTTTGGTCATAAACGTCCACGACCTTCTCACAGAGAAGGTCGCTATAGTTAGTTTATGACCGTCAGCTTTTGACCTTCTGTTTTTGGTCAAAAAAAGGTCGCAAATGAAAAACAATGACCTTTCAGTGACCAATAGTCAGGGTCACAAGTTGATATATTTGTTGTAGTGTTGTCTATGTATTCACACATGTATTATGTTTCCAGTTAATATAATTCTAGCATGAATAATAAACATTTATCATGATATAAGGAAATAAATAATAACTTTATTATTGCCTCTAGGGCATATTTCCTTCAGTAAGTGCCAATTATGTATGATAGATTACCATATATATATATATATATATATATATATATATATATATATATATATATATATATATATATATATATATATATATATATGACATACTGCATTTGTAGACTTGAAGTGGTGGTCGTAACCCAGTAAGTTGGGATGACTCATTAGCAGACTCGACATTATTGACATTTTCCTTGTTAGAAACGACACTTTCCGGTGTTCTTAATGAATTTGGACTATGAAGTGGACTCTGATCAGTCATTACGACATGAACAGGTATGCGTACATCACAATTGTATGTACTGTGTCAGTTTTGTTGACACGGAAAGGAAGCTATTATGTTTGTCCAGAAAAGCATAACCTTTGCTCAGCCGCTGTGTATCCACGCTGGGTGACAACAGACTGTGCACTGGGCTTCTCCACAGTGTCAAAATCTGCCCAAAAAAATTGATCATTAATATGACTTTACTTGTTATTCATGAATGTATCATAAAGAATAGAGAAAATAGAGAAACCAGGGGACATGGACTCGAGTGGCTTAGATGGAATGTTGTTTCTATTGAGAATAGCCGACGTAGCATTCTTATGATCCCTTGCCTCCTGTCTTCTTTTTAATATTGCATCCCTGTATAGTGCATACCTCTCCATTTCCCTTTGTCTCTTCTATTCTTTCGGATCTGTTTTTTGACCTGCGAGGGAATGAAATATTCAGGATTTACAAGGTCGAAGCAGGTAAGAGTTGGTGATATATGTATTTACCTGAATTGCCGCTGTTTGTCAGGTCCTGAAAGGGAGTACGTACCCCACTACACTAAGAGGATGCCATATTTGTCTTCTCACTGAATCTATTTGTGAAACACACTTCTTCAACCTTGTTGTCTATTTGTGACTCAAACAATGAACAATTCTACATGAAGAACTCAGTTTGTCATGCAAATCATGATGTCATGTAAGTATCAAATTTAACACTACAAATTACAGATTTGTCAGATTAAACAAGCAATTTCCTTTGCCTTCTGTATGATGTCTGATTACAAATTCAAATGATCTAACCTGTGCAGTGCCAGGGGCAGAAGTACTACTATGGCGCGGGCCACCGGGGTGATGACACCGAAGGTAGGGCAGCGGAGATTAGGGGCGAGAAAGAGGTTTTGTACAGACGGCACGGCCACCGGGTCGGCGACGGCGTGGAGACCTGGGGCGAGGACGGCAGGGCGAGGCCAAGGTGACGTCGTGGAGATCAGTGGCGAGGCCGAGGTTTTGTTCAGATGGAACGGCCACCAGGATGAGGATGTCGTGGACACCAGGGGCGAGGCCAGGTTCATGGTGTGGTGGCGGCATTGATTGCGGAGGTATTGTTTAGTTTCCTGGAGCCTGGAGGTGCCATCCTTGGGTTGTGGCGTTGATTGCGGAGGTATTGTTTCCTGGAGGTGCCATCGTTGGGCTGTGTAAGCATTCTGAACGGGGAGTCTGCCGGCAGAACATTTGTTTTCAACCGTTGATCTGATTGTAATGTGGTTGATGCCACGTGGACAGTTGGATGGAATTAAGTGGGTCTGATCGGACGTGGGGGGTTATCCCGTGTGCACTTTGTGGTGTGGCTTTAGGGGAATTCATGTTTGCTCTTTTAATAGTAGTATAGAAGAAGAAAATAAAGAGCTTCCATCTTAGTCGATAGTATATTTTCTTTCTTTGTGACACCCAAAATTTTTGACTTTGTTTTATTAACTAAAATTCTGCCAGGAAATTAAAACTTTTATTTTCTGGGCTCCCTTTTGACTTTTGAACCATTTTTCTCCCCTGTCATTATGGAGTTTTTCCCCCAAAGAAGAAAACTTTTCAAATATGTTTTTGGACTTGTTTAAACCTCTCAAGAAAAACTTCTCTTTCACTAGTAGAACTAATTACATAATTAATTTGCTTGATCTTTAATTCCTTGAAAAATGGTTTTTCCAAGACTATATGGCCATATTTGAACTACAACCATTTGATAAATTCACTTAAAATTCCAACCAAAATTTGGAGATGTCATGTGATGTTTTTAAATTACTTTTGTGCAAAAATATCTTTTATTCTTGAAATATTTTGAGCTCTGCACCCAATTTTCTTCTCTGGTCCAGAATGCATTTTTGCATTGCAACTCATTTAAATACTTCTTTCTAGCCTCCACCAAAATTATGGGATGTTGGTAGTAGCTTATGATTCAACTTTATGCAATAATCTAGTGGTGTTCTTTGAAAAATTTGAGTGAATCAACCTCCTTTCCATTCTGACCCAATCTTGTGATTTCTACTGCAACCCTATTTATTTTTGCTCCAGTGACCTTGTGCTTTCTCCTGCTTGTAGTCAGCCCTACCAAACCCCTAAGTCCGGGAGCATGCACCCATTGGATCATTTTTGGTTCATGAAATGATGCCATGTACCTCCTGTCTAGAATTGTAAATTTGCAAATCTTGCACTATCAAGTTTCTGCATTTGACAAACCAACCTCACCACTCTCTTATGCATCTAATGAGGCCACCATCTGGAGTTTTTTACCACTCCAAGGACAGCCTAGGTGCCTGTGGCATTTTGTCAAACATCTTGAGAGCATGAGCAGTTTTGGCATGAGTTTTGATTTTGCATTGTGAACCTGATCCACTGACCTAACCACCTTGTCCCTTGATCTCCCCACTACCTCTAACCTAGTCCTGTTGCTTGCCAGCCTCGTCCGAGCGCTCTGGAGTGCCACGGCATTTTGCCGAGCAGTTGGTGGGCGTGCACTCAGCGCGCCCAGAGCACGCCAACTGCAGCCGCGCACCCGAGCCGCCGCGTCGCGCGTACTCCATGCCCCTTGCCCCTTGGCCCACACTGCAGAACCACGCCACGCGCTCCCCTTCTCGCCAGAAACCTCCAAGCCGCTCTGGCGCCCTACAGCGCCACCGCCAGAGCACTCTTGGTGGCACGCCGGCGTCCGCAGTGCGCCCTGCCATGGTCGGCGCCGCCCAAGCCACCCCGGCTCGCCACCTGCCCCTGGGAACTGCGCAAGCTTATCCCCTCACTCGTCGGCTACCTCTCGTCGCCTCCACGTCGCCCTGCAAGCTACAGAACGTCGGTTCGCCGGCGACCTTATCCTTGGCCGCGGAACCGCCATGGATGCACTATAAATAGAGAGGCCGAGCTCGTCCGGGCCTTAGGCAACCTCTCTCACTCCCTCACTGACCCTCCTGTAGCAATGGATCGACCCGAGGAGTCGTCTTCTTCCTCTCCGGCAACTCCTGCCGCCGCCACTGCCCCGGCCATTCCGGCGCCACCAGGACCTCCCCCTCTCCACTCTCTTCACCAGGAACTCCCTCTCCCTCTCATGAGTCCAAACCCCCACTCAATTTTGCTCGGGACTCGCCGCAGGTGAAATTTCACTTTGCCCCCGAAGCCTCCTCCGCCGCGAAGCTCGCCGCCGGCAGCTCCCTCCGTCCCCTCCTGCCTGACGACCACCGGGAGGACCGCCCTTGAGTGGCGGATCCATACCCGCCCTCGGGACCCTGCAAGGAGACGCCAATCGCCGGCGACGATCGCCGGAGTTCCGCCTCCGCTCGGGACAGAGGAAGAGGAGGGAGAGGACTAGTCAAACCTGACCAGTGGGCCCCTGGACCCACTGTCAGTGACCCACCCCGCCGCCACGCATGTTAAGTGAAGGCGTAATACCCAAAGTACGTAACCCCTGCTTAGAAAGCGTATTCGTGACTGAAACGTTTTCTTTTTGTTTTATTTTTAAAAAACAGATTTTGACCAGAGCATTGACTGGCTATAACTTTTTAAATATAACTCCAAATGAGTTGATTCCTTTTCCTACATATCTCAAATTCTGTCTAGTTTATTTTAAGATTTATTTAAAAAAAATTCAAACAATTTTTTGTGCTATTTTGAAATTGTGTGTCAATTCAAATTTATTGAAAATAGGATTTTGGAGAGAGGAAGAAAACTTTCAAAAGTTTTGGAGAGCACCCCCACCTCTCCACACCTTGAAGGCAAGCATTCTGAACCCCGGAAATAATAATTTTGGTGTGTTAGATGACACGTTTATAACACCACCTTATTTCGGAGAACTCGTTATTTCATGTGATACGATCATTTTGCATGAATGCATATTAAGTGATTTCCTTGTTGTTGGAAAGGAATATACTTGTGATGGTAATCATCCTCATGTGCCTTGCATGCATGCCGGAAAGTAATCCGGGAAAGCCTCGGCCTTGGGTAGGCGTGAGCTTGTCGCCGGTCTCCGTCGAGACGGTTATGATCGGTATGGCATAGTAAGGTATAATGAGTGTTGATTTTGTTGGTTGAAATATATTTGTTATACATGTCATACAGGGAATTTATAAGCCTCCTGAGTCGGCCGTAGATCGAGTCTTGTTCCGGTAACCCCCATACTTGTTTCATGCTGCCACTGGTCCCTACCGTAGGTGGGGTATGGTTCAGTAAGTTGTTAACCCTTGTCTTGGCACACACCATACAGAGAGGCCATGGTGGAAGATACCGGCTGCATCCGGTAGGCATGCCACCTAGTCCGGGGGCATGGGTGTATCCGGTTGGGACCGAGAGGGGGATACCCCTTAGAGCGCGCGATAGAAATTTGATCCCATGCTACGCGAGGTTGTAGCCTCCCCACTTAGAGTTTGCTTGACAGGTGTCGTGGGTGATTCCAGACACCGGTGAGTTAAGCTGGTGTGTGCAAGTCAGGTGTGTTTTCAATTAAAAGACCGTAGACGGAATTAGTCCCGATGGACTAAAGAAATCCGTTACTCATGGGTAAAGAGTACACCCTCTGCAGAGATTAAACCTATTCGAATAAACGTGTCCATCGTTAAGGACTACAGTCTGGGATGGGTCAAGTGTCGGTCTTCGAAGGAGAAACTACTAAACCTGAATATTAATTATGACTTGTGATATATGATGGTTTTGGTTATTATCATTGTGGACTAACCGTTTGCATTCTTTGAAATAATGAATATCCCTGGGACGGTACCACCTCCTGGATATTCACTGTGATTATTTCATTTTCATATAAGCCCTTTATGTGGTGTCGCTTAGACGCCCGACTGTGGCATGTTTGTTATTTTTACTTTATAAGCCCTTTATGCGGTGTCGCTGAGACGCCCGACCGTGGCATCGCTTGTTATTTTATTTACCTTACAAGCCCTTTTTGTGGTGTCGCTTAGACGCCCAACTGTGGCATGCTTGTTATTTAATTACCCTATAAGCCCTTTATGTGGTGTCGCTTAGACGCCCGACTGTGGCATGTTTGTTATTTTTACTTTATAAGCCCTTTATGTGGTGTCGCTTAGACGCCCGACTGTGGCATGTTTGTTATTTCATTTTCTTATAAGCCCTTTATATGGCGTCGCTCAGACGTCCGACTATGGCATGCTTGTTATTTTATTTACTTTATAAGCCCTTTATGTGGTGTCGCTAAGACGCCGGACTGAGGCATGCTCACTTTTACTATCCTTTCGAGACGTCGCTTCAGACATCCGATCGGTGCATTTTATTACTATTCTATCATTACATATTCCGGCTGCTCATAAATAACCTGCTTGCATGCATCAAGATTTTATTTATGGCTGACGATGTGATCATAGAATATTTCAGTGCATGTTTATCAGTTTTATTATTCCCGTGTTCATAATGTTTGCGAGTACATTCAAAGTACTCACTGGCTTGTCCCTGGCTATTGTCTTGGCCAGATATCGGCATGGAGATGAGCGTTGCGATGACAGCCCCGGAAGCTAGGCAACGGTGTTAGCAGCCTTGCGAAGATAGGAGTTAACCTGGTCAGCTGTTCCTGTGGGAAATGGAGTCCCATAGACCGTGGTGAACCACAAACTGCTTCCGCCATCAACCACTAGAAACCAATTGTTATACTCACAGACCCGAATGGTCTTGTACCACATAATTTGTACTTTTGCTTGGAATTTCTGTAACAAGTTGGTGCCTCATCAGCTAACAGTAATCCTGGGGCTGCTGAGCACAACGGCCATTTTCTGGAGATTTATACCCGGAAAACCGGTCGCGACAAACTTGGTATCAGAGCCAGGCTGACCATTGGCTAATCCTATCTTAGCCAGGTCAATAAACTTAGGTAAACCAACCCACCAGACCTCAGCCAAACCCCAGCCAAGCTTCCCTTGCAAGATAGCCACACAGTGACCCGACACCTTTTGGCAGTCGGTGCCCAACCTATCAACCCAACCTGCCGCTCATGCGCCAGTGACCGAATCCTGAATAGTCTTTCTCACAAGCGTGCGAAGGAAGACTCCGTTTCCTTTTCCTATAGAAAGGGCACGCTAGCCCCAACCCAGCACAGCACAGCCTCTGGCCCCAAGCCAAGCCCCAATGCCTGGCCATGTTGTGCACAATGAGACCACAGCAACCAACCTTGGAGGTTTTGTGACCATACTCGCAAACCTCACCCGTCGTGCCTATGCGTTGGAAGAGCCCCCTGAATATGTTGTGTACCAAGGACCCATGAGCGGTGAGAGCCGTCAATTCTGGACCACTGTACACCTCTACGGTAGGGGTCTAGCGCCAGAACGCCCCTACAGGTTCACTGGAAGGACAACTTCCTTTGAGCCACAAGCCATCCAACTAGCTGCTCGAGAGGCTATAGTTCACCTCCGGCACTTGTCGCCTAGAGTTAACTGTCGCTCGTTCCACTACTACCCCTGACGTGAAGGGTATGGTAGACCACCCCAAGTTGCCAACGGAGATCACGAGACAGATCCTGCATTATTGCACCTAGTGCACTATGTGGGTGCACTAGAGGAACTATGCGATCAAATCACCATTGATCTAATCGCAGCTCATGGAGAGCTGGTTCGTCGAGCCCCGGCAAGAGAAGAGAACGATCCCAACGCCGACAACCCAGTCGTGTTGTTTGGACACCCGATCGAGTCCCTGATGCATGCCCCAGCCATCGGCCAAGGTGCTGCGATAACCCCAGAAGTGCTTCATCGCATATTGGGAGCACACTCCAATGGGGTTGTGACCAACAATCCCCGAGAGGGTCATCATCGCTACCCCGAGCCTGCAGCCCCTCAACCCACTCCAGCTAATTCCGACGGCGAGACCCGTGGAGAGGCCTCAACATCCACAAGGCACGCTCGCTTGGATGTAAACGAGGTAGACTAAGTCACTCGAGTAGTGTCGAGTCTCAAAGTATTCCCCGCTTTGTAATCGTGTGACCTTGTAAATAAACGCCACCTGTTGTCGTGCCTCTGTTTTAATTAGTAGTTTTGCATGGATACGCCAGTATGCAGTATAAGATTTCTATCCGAGACACAGCTACCCAAAAACCTTCCCCGACAACCCCCACAGCAACACATCACTTTAGTGAAATGTGTGAATCTGTGGCTTGACCCCGACCCGTGGAGCAGAGCTGGAAGTTTCTTTACCATTCACCACGGTAAAAGTGACCCAGCTCCAGTGCTATAAAAGGCCACCGCATGACCTTGCCAAAGCACCCCTCACCTTGTGCACCATCCTCACAACCATTTCTTGCCATGCAGAGCCCCAGCATTCATCTGAGAACCCCAGATGCAACCCCGGGTAGTTTTGTCAAGATATTGTGGGATTTTACCTGCAGTACCATGGGCGCTACCCAGCCACCCCAGTACGAGCTGTTCAAATCAAGGATCACCTCTTCCACCTCGAGATATTGGGCAGCGGTGCACATCCCTCCCGTAAACTCAAACCAAGACCCAACGGAGGTCTCCTTCGTGGGAAAATCTATGCCAACCCCACATATGGCCATAGAAGCTGCTGCATACGAAGTGCTTGCTCGCCTTCGATTCGCGGTACCCTATGCCAGCGAACGAGGGTATTATTACTTTCTGAGCCGTGCAGCACCCGGAGGAATAACATCTTTTCCCGGTGGACGAGTTGAGAAAGACTCAGTCCTGGCCAACCTTGTCCAGTACGTCATCGCTCAAGAACGTTTAACCCAACATGTGATGGGTTATCTCCAGAGCCTCGCGGATTTAAATCCCCAAATCGCCATCGGCAGATCACTGAGGCCCGACCAAGAGAGACGCATACATCGACTGGTCAATCCCGTTTCCCCGATAGAAGAGGAATGTGTCCCAGTACCAGAGACGTTTTCTCGGGACCCCATCCAGTTACCATTTCCATTTTAGACGTCGCTGTTGTGTTCATTGTTGCAACATTTATTTATGTGTGTGACTTGTGCGACGAATAAATTATTTGGCTTCTACTAATCTGTATAGTTTTCTTGTGGTTTATGCTCCTTTATTTTAACCGTTTTCCCTCGCAAAAAAATCCCGGAGTAAGATTACTTTTCCAGGAGCTACTACATCGTACACCTTTTCACGACGTGGATTATTTAGTTTCACACAGCACCACGGCAGCAGACTCACAACCGCTCGAGCACATACCCGGCTTGCAACCGTGGAGTATTTGTTTTTCAAAACAACCCTTAGCAAATCTTGAGGACGAGATTTTTCTTAAGGCGGGTGGTGTTGTGACACCCAAAATTTTTGACTTTGTTTTATTAATTAAAATTCTGCCAGGAAATTAAAACTTTTATTTTCTGGGCTCCCTTTTGACTTTTGAACCATTTTTCTCCCTTGTCATTATGGAGTTTTTCCCCCAAAGAAGAAAACTTTTCAAATATGTTTTTGGACTTGTTTAAACCTCTCAAGAAAGACTTCTCTTTCATTAGTAGAACTAATTACATAATTAATTTGCTTGATCTTTAATTCCTTGAAAAATGGTTTTTCCAAGACTATATGGCCATATTTGAACTACAACCATTTGATAAATTCACTTAAAATTCCAACCAAAATTTGGAGATGTCATGTGATGTTTTTAAATCACTTTTGTGCAAAAATATCTTTTATTCTTGAAATATTTTGAGCTCTGCACCCAATTTTCTTCTCTGGTCCAGAATGCATTTTTGCACTGCAACTCATTTAAATACTTCTTTCTAGCCTCCACCAAAATTATGGGATGTTGGTAGTAGCTTATGATTCAACTTTATGCAATAATCTAGTGGTGTTCTTTGAAAATTTTGAGTGAATCAACCTCCTTTCCATTCTGACCCAATCTTGTGATTTCTACTGCAACCCTATTTATTTTTGCTCCAGTGACCTTGTGCTTTCTCCTGCTTGTAGTCAGCCCTACCAAACCCCTAAGTCCAGGAGCATGCACCCATTGGATCATTTTTGGTTCATGAAATGATGCCATATACCTCCTGTCCAGAATTGTAAATTTGCAAATCTTGCACTATCAAGTTTCTGCATTTGACAAACCAACCTCACCACTCTCTTATGCATCTAATGAGGCCACCATCTGGAGTTTTTTACCACTCCAAGGACAGTCTAGGTGCCTGTGGCATTTTGTCAAACATCTTGAGAGCATGAGCAGTTTTGGCATGAGTTTTGATTTTGCATTGTGAACCTGATCCACTGACCTAACCACCTTGTCCCTTGATCTCCCCACTACCTCTAACCTAGTCCTGTTGCTTGCCAGCCTCGTCCGAGCGCTCTGGAGTGCCACGGCATTTCACCGAGCAGTTGGTGGGCGTGCACTGAGCGCGCCCAGAGCGCGCCAACTGCAGCCGCGCACCCAAGCCGCCGCGTCGCGCGTACTCCATGCCCCTTGCCCCTTGGCCCACACTGCAGAACCACGCCACGCGCTCCCCTTCTCACCAAAAACCTCCAAGCCGCTCTGGCGCCCTACAGCGCCACCGCCAGAGCCCTCTTGGTGGCACACCGGCGTCCGCAGTGCGCCCTGCCATGGTCGGCGCCGCCCAAGCCACCCCGGCTCGCCACCTACCCCTGGGAACTCCGCAAGCTTATCCCCTCACTCGTCGGCTAGCTCTCGTCGCCTCCGCGTCGCCCTGCAAGCTACAAAACGTCGGTTCACCGACGACCTTATCCTCGGCCGCGGAACCGCCATGGATGCACTATAAATAGAGAGGCCGAGCTCGTCCGGGCCTCAGGCAACCTCTCTCACTCCCTCACTGACCCTCCCGTAGCAATGGATCGACCCAAGGAGTCATCTTCTTCCTCTCCGGCAACTCCTGCCGCCGCCACTGCCCCAGCCGTTCCGGCGCCACCAGGACCTCCCCCTCTCCACTCTCTTCACCAAGAACTCCCTCTCCCTCTCATGAGTCCAAACCCCCACTCAATTTTGCTCGGGACTCGCCGCAGGCGAAATTTCACTTTGCCCCCGAAACCTCCTCCGCCGCGAAGCTTGCCGCCGGCAGCTCCCTCCGTCCCATCCTGCCTGACGACCACCGGGAGGACCGCCCTTGAGTGGCGGATCCATCCCCTCCCTCGGGACCCTGCAAGGAGACGCCAACCGCCAGCGACGATCGCCAGAGTTCCGCCTCCGCTCGGGACAGAGGAAGAGGAGGGAGAGGACTAGTCAAACCTGACCAGTGGGCCCCCTGGACCCACTGTCAGTGACCCACCCCGCCGCGCCGCGTGTTAAGTGAAAGCGTAATACCCAAAGTACGTAACCCCTGCTTAGAAAGCGTATTCGTGACTGAAACGTTTTCTTTTTGTTTTATTTTTAAAAAACAGATTTTGACCAGAGCTTTGACTGGCTATAACTTTTTAAATATAACTCCAAATGAGTTGATTCCTTTTCCTACATCTCTCAAATTCTGTCTAGTTTATTTTAAGATTTATTTGAAAATTTTCAAACAACTTTTTTGTGTTGTTTTGAAATTGTGTGTTAATTCAAATTTATTGAAAATAGGATTTTGGAGAGAGGAAGAAAACTTTCAAAAGTTTTGGAGAGCACCCCCACCTCTCCACACCTTGAAGGCAAGCATTCTGAACCCCGGAAATAATAATTTTGGTGTGTTAGATGACACGTTTATAACACCACCTTATTTCGGAGAACTCGTTATTTCATGTGATACGATCATTTTGCATGAATGCATATTAAGTGATTTCCTTGTTGTTGGAAAGGAATATACTTGTGATGGTAATCATCCTCATGTGCCTTGCATGCATGCCAGAAAGTAATCCGGGAAAGCCTCGGCCTTGGGTAGGCGTGAGCTTGTCGCCGGTCTCCGTCGGGACGGTTATGATCGGTATGGCATAGTAAGGTATAATGAGTGTTGATTTTGTTGGTTGAAATATATTTGTTATACATGTCATACAGGGAATTTATAAGCCTCCTGAGTCGGCCGTAGATCGAGTCTTGTTCCGGTAACCCCCATACTTGTTTCGTGCTGCCACTGGTCCCTACCGTAGGTGGGGTATGGTTCAGTAAGTTGTTAACCCTTGTCTTGGCACACACCGTACAGAGAGGCCATGGTGGAAGATACCGGCTGCATCCGGTAGGCATGCCACCTGGTCCGGGGGCATGGGTGTATCCGGTTGGGACCGAGAGGGGGATACCCCTTAGAGCGCGCGATAGAAATTTGATCCCATGCTACGCGAGGTTGTAGCCTCCCCACTTAGAGTTTGCTTGACAGGTGTCGTGGGTGATTCCAGACACCGGTGAGTTAAGCTGGTGTGTGCAAGTCAGGTGTGTTTTCAATTAAAAGACCGTAGACGGAATTAGTCCCGATGGACTAAAGGAATCCGTTACTCGTGGGTAAAGAGTACACCCTCTGCAGAGATTAAACCTATTCGAATAGCCGTGTCCATGGTTAAGGACTACAGTCCGGGATGGGTCAAGTGTCGGTCTTAGTGTCGGTCTTCGAAGGAGAAACTACTAAACCCGAATATTAATTATGACTTGTGATATATGATGGTTTTGGTTATTATCATTGTGGACTAACCGTTTGCATTGTTTGAAATAATGAATATCCCTGGGACGGTACCACCTCCTGGATATTCACTATGATTATTTCATTTTCATATAAGCCCTTTATGTGGTGTCGCTTAGACGCCCAACTGTGGCATGTTTGTTATTTTTACTTTATAAGCCCTTTATGCGGTGTCGCTGAGACGCCCGACTGTGGCATCGCTTGTTATTTTATTTACCTTACAAGTCCTTTTTGTGGTGTCGCTTAGACGCCCAACTGTGGCATGCTTGTTATTTAATTACCCTATAAGCCCTTTATGTGGTGTCGCTTAGACGCCCGACTGTGGCATGTTTGTTATTTTTACTTTATAAGCCCTTTATGTGGTGTCGCTTAGACGCCCGACTGTGGCATGTTTGTTATTTCATTTTCTTATAAGCCCTTTATGTGGCGTCGCTCAGACACCTGACTGTGGCATGCTTGTTATTTTATTTACTTTATAAGCCCTTTATGTGGTGTCGCTAAGACGCCCGACTGAGGCATGCTCACTTTCATCATCCTTTCGAGACGTCGCTTCAGACATCCGATCGGTGCATTTTATTACTATTCTATCATTACATATTCCGGTTGCTCATAAATAACCTGCTTGCATGCGTCAAGATTTTATTTATGACTGACGATGTGATCATAGAATATTTCAGTGCATGTTTATCAATTTTATTATTCCCGTGTTCATAATGTTTCCGAGTACATTCAAAGTACTCACTGGCTTGTCCCTGGCTATTGTCTTGGCCAGATATCGGCATGGAGAGGAGCGTTGCGATGACAGCCCCGGAAGCTAGGCAACGGTGTTAGCAGCCTCGCGAAGATAGGAGTTAACCTGGTCAGCTGTTCCTGTGTGAAATGGAGTCCCATAGACCGTGGTGAACCACAAACTGCTTCCGCCATCAACCACTAGAAACCAATTGTTATACTCACAGACCCGAATGGTCTTGTACCACATAATTTGTACTTTTGCTTGGAATTTCTGTAACAAGTTGGTGCTTCGTCAGCTAACAGTAATCCTGGGGCTGGTGAGTACAACGGCCATTTTCTGGAGATTTATACCCAGAAAACCGGTCGCGACATTCTTCTATGGAACCTCTATTGTACGATGCTCTCCAATTTTTTTTGAGGAAGAGGATTACCCCTGCCTCTGCCTCTTCATCAAGCGATGCATACAACCATCTTTATTGCGTTATTCAATAGGTCTTACAAAATAAGTACATAAATAAACCCAAACCCACCTTCTCGGCTAAAACTGCCGCCCTACCAAGGTTGATGATGTGATCTAGCCTCGCGTCATGCACACCAAGAAATCAGGCGGCCTCACCAAGCTGCCAGCCGGCTAGTTGGGAGCATTAACTGGACTAGCCGATTCTCAACATGCACCGCATGCGCACGCTATAGAATCCATCTCCTCCATCTTCCGCGGTCTCATCTTCAGGAGTAATTAATGCACAGATCTTGCGAGATCCTTCTGCGATTGATGCTACCACGACGATGGACAATGTCAGCCTCCTGCGTGCGCCCATCAAACGGTATTTAGCTCCGAGACCCCACTGCACCTTGCCACAAAGACTCATTGTCATCGATATTGTAGATGCCATGTCGCTCCTCCTTGGCCACCGTACGAGAAGCATGCGGAGACATGCGCACGGCCACCGAAGCCAAACACTTGTCCCTCCAGCCGATATAGTACCCCAAAGATGATGCCCCCGTGGCCGTGGGGGTAACGACGCAGGATCCTCGCCATCATCCAATCTGGAAAGCCCAGATCTGGGGTTTCCCCGGGGGCACACATAAAATGTGAATCGCCCCACAACGCCTCCAACGAGGTAATGACGCTTGCGGGCGCCGCTGTTGAGGATTCTGTATAAGGCTGAACCAAGCTTTCGCTTACAAACATGTGCCCATCCCTGTCTGGATCGCTAGATCCACCTCCACCATCATCTAGCACGCGTCATGGGTGTCGATGGAAGTCAGCAGCATGTATTGAGGGGTCATTTCTCATTAAGGGCTCGTTTTTTTAGCGACGCAAGGCCAAAGTTTACTAACTAACAAATAAGTTCGTCGGCATACAAAAGGGGACATGCGGAGCACCGAGCCACAGGTGGTGACGCTGGTTCAAAGAAACCTGAAATTTTGCCAGACTATGAGCTTCTTTATTTGTTTCAAGGCCTAGATGATATCACATGTGGTAAAGACGTGCATGGTGGCTGAAATCTCTCCAATGATCTGGCCATGCTTCCCACGCGAGCTGTTTTAATCTCCTTGACCACTTGTTTACTATCAAAAGAAATAACAATCATGCCCAGGTTTAAATCTTGAGCAAGAGCTTCAGCTTCATGGCACGCCAAAGCCTCGAGGCAAGCTGGGTCAGAGATTCCAGGGAACACCATTGCCGAGGAGCCAATGTACACCGCAGACGCGGCCCTTGTGTTGCCGTTCCTGGAGATTCCATCGTCGACGTTGATTTAAAACATCCCAGAGGTGGGAGGCTTCCAAGCCTTCTGCTGCCGCACCGGACTTGGTCTCGCCAAAGAAAGGGGGGTCTGGTGGGTTATTAATGACGTCCAACTCTGCAATCGCCAAAGAAAGGGGGGTCTGGTGGGTTATTAATGACGTCCAACTCTGCAATAAAACACTGAACAAAAGATGCATGGCAAGAAGGATGACTCCGTGTATCGCTTTCCTCTTTGTTGTCCAAATAGCCCATAACGTAACCACCAGAACGACCAACTCATGGACAACAATCCACATGTTTACTGTCACAGGAAATAACGATCATGACCAGGACTTTGATATTAAGGGCCTGTTCGGTAGTCCTTCATGGCTGGTAAATCCTGACCTCAACTCCGTCCCTCGTAACCAGCAGCCAGCCCCCCCCCCCCCCCCCCCGCGCGCGGTGACTTGGGCTCGGTCCATCCAAGTTCTTTTTTTCTCAGTTTATCCGGCAAAAAAAATGATGCGCGTCGGTGGTAATCGAACCCACGACGTGTTCCCTCTAAGTAAGCTGCGGTACCCAACAGCCCAACCACCCCAGGTGTGTTCTAATACATCTTCTTTCTACTTTTCTTCTTTCCTTTTTACTGTTTCCTCTTTTTCCTTTTCCTGTTCCCTTTTCTCCTATGCTGGAACGATTTTGTAGATTTTTTGTTTTTGTTTTTCTTTTGTTAAATGCGTGATTTTTTATATCAAAATCCGATGGAACCTTTTCAAATTCGTGAAATATTTTTAAAATCGCTGAACTCTTTTTCAAAACCAATGAACTTTTTTCAAAATCGATGAACTTTTTTTTCCAAATCGGTGAACTCTTTTAAAAACCGATGAAATATTTTTCAAAATCGATGAACTCTTCTCAAAATCCATGAACTCTTTTTAAAAAATGATGAACTTTTTTTCCAAATCGGTGAACTCTTTTCAAAATCGATGAACTCTTTTGAAAACGGATGAACTCTTTTTTAAAACCAATCAATTTTGTTCAAAATCCATTAACTGATCTTTTCAAAATCCATGAACTATTTTTCAAAAACGATGAACTTTTTTTCCAAATCGGTGAACTCTTTTCAAAATCGTTGAACTCTTTTCAAAACGGATGAACTCTTTTTCAAAACCAATCAACTTTTTTTCAAAACCGATGAACTTCTTTTCAATTTGATGAACTCTTTTCAAAATTGATGAACTCTTTTTCCTTTTTTTCAAAATTGCTGAATTTTTTCAATATTGTTGTTTCTAAATCAATGAACTTTTTACAAAAATCGATGAACTTTTCTAAAAATCAATTGTCTTCTTTTCAAATTTACCTTTTTCTTTTTCTTAAAGTAATTTATATTGGTTTTATGAAAGAAAATGTTAACTAGGACGGTTGTTTCTAGGAGTGTGCAGAAGAACTAGCTTTGTCTAGTGGTTAATGCATCAAGCCGCGAAGGGTGCGGTGGTGGGTTTGATTCCCAGCGGATCCCATTTTTTTCATTAGGAATTGTTTTCTTTTTCGCGTTTGCTTCGTTGACTCGGTTGGTGGGCCGGCCCGCAACGCGTCGCTAGCGAGCGCCGGTAGAGCCAGCCGGCGCCTGAAGCGCTCGTTAGGAGCACCCTCTGTTCGGTGCGCTAGCTTCTTGCTGAATCGATCCGCCAGGCCGAAAGCCCACAAATAACGAATCTGGACCGTTCTAGCTGGCTCGCAGCCCATTGATCAACCTCACGGCGTACCATGTACAGCCCATCTATCTCTCTCCTGGATATTCGAAAAAAATCTGTCTCTCTCCTGGTCAACGAAGCACATCAGATCAGAGGCCAACGAGCGGGTTGTGAAGGGGATGAGAGATGGACGCTGATGCAGGCGTACTACGAGTCGGGATGGGGTAGCCAAGGTCGCCGGAGCGACCTCCTTTGGATCCGGCGAGGCAGTCGGGGGTTAGGGATGGGAGCGACTGCTGTTAGCCCCGCGGCCTCGGCTTCTCCTAGCGGATTGGAACGGCCGCGGCGTAGGACGATAGAGATGTCGGGGTTCGAGCAGAGAGGGTGGCGGCCGGCTACAGGGCTCGGCGGCCTCATGCTGGCTGGCTCATATGGGTTGTGTGAGGAACGAGAGGAGGATAACGTGAGGATAGAGCAGTCGTGCGGGGGGTGGGCTCGAATCGGTACGCTCGATGTTCACTTGGCGGTGGCGCGTAATTTCTGTCAACTCCCGCTCCTTCGATTTCTGGGAGCTCGGTTTGCCCACCTCCGCGACTCCACCGATTTTACACTGCCCCAATAGCCAGCTTCTCTGTCCAATAGCCAGGATTTGAACCGTTTGGCTGGACTCCGAGTCTGGAGTCGAGAATTTGAGAAGTTGGAGGGCTACCGAACACGCCATAAGGAGAGGGGGTTTTCTCCCGTGCACAGGACCTATGCAGCTTTTTGCAGCTCCACCCATCTCACTTCCCATCTTACTTCTGTTGACGTTCAACTTCTAAGCTTTTATATATTTTCAACGATAAGTCCAATTTAACTTTTGTTTTCAGATTCGTGTTGCTTGTGACGCTTTCAAATAAGATCCATTTTAAATATGCTTTGACGAGTTTATAAATTCATTAAGTTTCAACTACTAAAACTTAATAGAAATGATGATAAATTTACCAAGTTTCAAAACTAAGACTTAAACCCTAAGCCCGGAACCCTAAAACCCTAAAAGCATATGAAATTTGGTAAAACTTGATGAAACTTGGTAAAATTAATGTTGTAGTTATCAAGTTTCAATATTTGGTATTCAGAGCCACAAGGTTCGAGGGGCTGCCGTGGTTTGCGGCGGCGTCCGCGACGCGCGGCGAGCGCGGCGGACATCGAGGCTGCGGTGCGCGGCGATTCCGCGGCGGTTCATTGTGATGTCGTGTGCGTGACGAGCACGGTGATCGCGGAGGACCTGCGTGGTGGCGCAAAGGCCGCGGCGGCTCGGCGCGACAACCGTGGAGGCACAGTGGCATGTGGCACGGAGACACGACACGACGGCGCATGGAGCTACGGGCCGCTGCAGCGGCAGCGAGCGGCGGCTCGTGCGGGAGGCACGCGGTGGCGTCGGCGGCAGCAACCATGGCGACGAGCTTGTCGCGTCAGGCGCATGTATGGCGCGCGCCGGGCGGGCTAGGTGCATCGGGTCCACGGCGTGTGGTGTGGCCGGGCACGTCGGGCGCGTCGGATGCGCGCGGGACGTGCGGGACGCCGAGGGACGTCGGGCGTGTGGCTCTGAGGAAGAAAAAAGGGAGTTCCCCACAACAGTCGACGAGGAGCCGATGTCATGTGCGTCAGGATGGGCGGCGAGGTCGTGGCTTAGGGGAAGATTGTTAGGAATAAGCCACAGCGTCGGTGTCGACCAGCATGTACGTGTGTGTATAGGTTGTACGTAGCAGTGGCAGGTGTGCCCAGTGTGCGTTTAGGTCTAGGATCAGATCGTGTACAGACGCCGGTATGTGGCCGCGTCTGAGTCGTTGCCGAGAGTAGCGGGAGCTCGTTGTGGTGGCCGTTGGACGTCGGTCGCGTCGTGCGCTCGTGCGTGCGGGCCGGGCGGAGCGGATCGCGAGCTGGGCAAAAATGCGTACGTGCGCATGTGGTTTAGCCCAGGTATAAATCCCGTGTACTACTGCTCGTTGATGCATCGTGTGCAGCAATGTGAGGCAGCTGAAAAAGAAAAAGGAGGGCGTTGGTGCGCCCGCGGCGGGGTTTGTGCGCTGGCCGGACAAAATTGTGTTGTCTCCTTGTTTCTTCTTCTTCCACCTCTGTTCGTGAGCTGTGAGGGAGAGAGCTAGCTAGGGCTGGCGCCAACAAAACAATGGTGAATGAAGGTTCAACAAGGCAATGGAGATAAATCGGTACACATAACGAAGGTTCCAGCTTCCATCTTTGTGCATATCTGCTTATATCTTTGTACAGAGAAGAAAGCTGAAAGCTTCCATCTTGGTGGATAATGTATATGCTCTTTTCTAAGTTGCTGTGCGCGGCTTGTTCTTTGCTTTCGGTTCCACGCGGCGTGGCGAGAGAAGTCAGCCTCACTAGTCCTCCCCCTTAATTGAACGAGGAGCACCCTTTGTTAGGACATCTCCAACATTGACCTGTAAATTTGCTTCTGTCCGTCCGTGGATAGGGAGAACTAGTCTACGGACAGGGATGTAGGAGCCGGCAATCCAAAGCTACCCGCATACATTTGAAATCTCGTTTCAACACCATTTAAATCCCATGGAATTCATCAAAGTTTGGGTATAAAATAGCACAAATCATCCTGACATAGCATGCAAATAAGTCTAGTACAACAATAGTTCAAATTCAACAAGATTAACCGGATGTTCAACAAGTTTTTCATGAACGGATTATGTCGTCCCACACATACTGCCCCTTTAGCTTCATCCAACAGCGTATGTACCTAAATGGTCGTCTCTCTATCATGTGGTACATCACGGCGGCGCGTACAGCCTACGCAATGTGTAGGCAACATTGAGTAAATGAACCATTCAATCATCAAGTTGAGCACGAAGAAGCAAAACTTACGATTTCCTCCGGTTGTCGCGTGCAATGGCCACCTTGCCTCAAGTGGAGCAACCGTGTCACAAAACTTGGCGACGGAGGTCTGGATGGCGTACCATCGATACGATAACAACCTCACATTGTGTTGTCGGATGATGTGCATGTCGTAGGACGCAATGTGCTTTCGCGCGTGAAACAAATCATGCATGTGCTGCCACAAGAGGCCCCTTTTGTGCCTGCGTACGAAATCGACGGATACGGCCAACTGATGACCCACAAGTATAGGGGATCTATCGTAGTCCTTTCGATAAGTAAGGGTGTCGAACCCAACGAGGAGCAGAAGGAAATGATAAGTGGTTTTCAGCAAGGTATTCTCTGCAAGTACTGAAATAAGTGGTAACAGATAGTTTTGTGATAAGGTAAATTGTAACGAGCAACAAGTAACAAAAGTAAATAAAGTGCAGCAAGGTGGCCCAATCCTTTTTGTAGCAAAGGACAAGCCGGAACAAACTCTTATAATAGGAAAAGCGCTCCCGAGGACACATGGGAATATCGTCAAGCTACTTTTCATCACGTTCATATGATTCGCGTTCGGTACTTTGATAATTTGATATGTGGGTGGACCGGTGCTTGGATGTTGTTCTTGCTTGAACAAGCATCCCACTTATGATTAACCTCTATTGCAAGCATCCACAACTACAAAAGAAGTATTAAGGTAAACCTAACCATAGCATGAAACATATGGATCCAAATCAGCCCCTTACGAAGCAACGCATAAACTAGGGTTTAAGCTTCTGTCACTCTAGCAACCCATCATCTACTTATTACTTCCCAATGCCTTCCTCTAGGCCCAAATAATGGTGAAGTGTTATGTAGTCGACGTTCACATAACACCACTAGAGGCTAGACAACATACATCTTATCAAAATATCAAACGAATACCAAATTCACATGACTACTAATATCAAGACTTCTCCCTTGTCCTCAAGCGTAACTACTCACAAAGCATATTCATGTTCATAATCAGAGGGGTAATAATATGCATATAGGATCTGAACATATGATCTTCCACCAAATAAACCAACTAGCATCAACTATAAAGAGTAATCAACACTACTAGCAACCTACTAGCACCAATCCCGGACTTTGAGACAAGAATTGGATACAAGAGATGAACTAGGGTTTGGAGATGAGATGGTGCTGGTGAAGATGTTGATGGAGATTGCCCTCTCCCGATGAGAGGAGCGTTGGTGATGACGACGGTGATGATTTCCCCCTCCCGGAGGGAAGTATCCCCGGCAGAACAGCTCTGCCGGAGCTCTAGATTGGTTCCGCCTCGGTTCCGCCTCGTGGCGGCGGAGTCTCGTCCCGAAAGGTTGCTTCTTTTTTTTCTCATCGAAAGACTTCATATAGCAGAAGATGGACGTCGGAGACCCACCAGGGGGCCCACGAGGTAGGGGTGCGCCCTAGTAGGGGGGCGCGCCCCCCACCCTTGTGAGCAGGGTGTGGGCCCCTGGACTTCATCTTTGGCGAGGATTTTTCTTTATTTATTCTAAGATATTCCATGGAGTTTCAGGACTTTTGGAGTTGCGCAGAATAGGTCTCTAATATTTGCTCCTTTTCCAGCCCAGAATTCCAGCTGCCGGCATTCTCCCTCCTTATGTAAACCTTGTAAAATAAGAGAGAATAGCCATAAGTATTGTGACATATTGTGAAATAACAGCCCATAATGCAATAAATATCGATATAAAAGCATGATGCAAAATGGACGTATCACCAACCACGTATCGCACACAACCCATCCTCCATGGTTTAGTACCCCACCATCCTTTTTACTCTACAAAAACGACACGGCGTTTGAAAAATAGCTCAATGGCATTTGACCGACCACTTGTCTGGCATTGTGTCTGCCATAGAGGAGTGTACCTGACAAGGAGTGTACCCTCGAGTTTTGGGTTGCGCAGAGTTCCAGACACTCAGTGCATCCTCAAGTTTCATGAGTGGAAAAAGGTTGAGCCGAAGGGTAAACCACTCACTCAGGTTTGGCTTCACTTCTCGGGGGCACCTTCCAAGCCGCTGAATGATGTTCGTGTTGCGGCTAGCTTGGGGACGTTGGTTGGGAAAACCGAGAGGGTGGATATGGCCTTTACCCGTGCTCATGGGGTGGCTAGACTGCTGGTTAGCATCCTCGATATTGAATATGTGCCAGACGTGGTTAAGTGGACTCATAGAGGGATGATTTATAACCTCGAGATTGAGTTTGAGGATACTGAGCTTTTCTCTGAGGCTTTGGCAGCGAATGATGTCGACATGCTGGATAAGGATGATGGCTCGGGTAACAAGGAGGTGCGATAGGATGACCATGGGCACGAGGCGTCGAACATCCCGGGTTCCGATGTGACGGCATCTGGGAAAGGGACTTCACCCTCCACGACTGCACCCATGAGCACGCTGAGATTTGGTTCGTTCGAGCCTGCATCTGCTCCTCCTAGATTGTGGAGTGATCGGGTCGAGCGTGATGATGTGTTTGAGCGATCGCTCCCTTCCCTGGATTTTGTTGATACTGATGTTCCTGAGGATGATGCGTTTGTTGTTGTGTTACCCTCGGTGGAGAGTGCACCAATGGTACCGGAAGCGATTGATCGAGGCGCCCAGCTGCGGATTGTTGGAGGGGATGATCTTGGGCAGGCGGCCACACGATTTACCTCCCCGAGTAGTGGTTCTCCGCAGGTGTGGAGCCCATCCAGGACTGTTGCTGATGAGACTATGTCGTGGGCCAGCGGTGCGATTGGACTGGGAGGTGGGCGCAGGCAGGAGGCCTCCGCCCTTGCCACTCGTTTGGCGCAGGCTGGATGGGGTGGGGGGCGCGGGCAGGAGGCCTCCGCCCCTGCCTCTCCTATGGCGCTGGCCGGACAGGGTGGGGGCGCGGGCTGGAGGCCTCCGCCCCGGCCTCTCCCTCGACGCGCTCGACTTCGGCGGCAGGATCAGGAGGGGGACGTGGGCAGGAGGCCTTCGTCCATGCTTCTTCCTGGCGGCATCCGCCATGCCTCGGGCAGCGTACCCGGTGGTTACTTCGCCTCACTCGGCCGATGGGACCAGGGCGAGAGAGGGGCGTGGGCAGGTGGCCTCCGCCCCTTCCTCTCCCTTGGCGCCGGTAGTTGGTGAGGCTCCGATGCCTACTCCGGTTAAGTTGAGCTCTATTGGGGGTTGGGCAAGAGGCCCCACCCTGAACGGGGCCACGCGGGAGGAGATCATTGCTTTTGGTGGGATCCCGGATCCTGTTTCTGAAGGACGACGGATAAGCCACTACTAGGAAAAGGGCTATAGATGATATGGCCACTAATGGCGCACCAGACATGTGGTGCGCCATTACTATATACTAATGGCGCACCATGCGTTGGTCCGCCATTAGTGTCCAAATACTAATGGCGCACCACATCCACGGTGCGTCATTAGTAAAAAAAAAATTCATTTTTTTAAAACTAGTAATGGCGCGCCAGTGGATAGTGCGCCATTAGTAGTTAAACTAGTAATGGCGCACCACATCCACGGTGCGCCACTAGAAATTTTCAACCCTTTCTCACTTCATTTGTTATTTTTCATGCATTTACTGATTTTTTTCAGCTATAAGACCCTGAAATTGAAAAGCATTTCAAATAAACTCTGAAAAGGTTAAAAGTTGACATGGTATCATCATTTCACCCACATAGCATGTGCAAGAAAGTAGAGAGGCTTACGGCAAAAACTGGATGCACTTCGTGTACAAAATGGACAATCTCTTTCGAAGTATCGCGGTTTCATATGGAAACTCGTCTGTTACAAAAGGATTTCATTTTTTAAAACTTATTTGAACTCCATAGTTTTTATATGTTCAAAATGCATCATTCAAAGCCACATCATCAATTTTCAACCCTTTCTGACTTAATTTGTTATTTTTTAAGCTAGTAATGGCGCACCGTGTGTAGTGCGCCATTACTAGTTGAACTAGTAATGGTGCACCACTCCCACGGTGCGCTAGTAGTAACTTGGCCCAAAAATTCCACCGAATGCACCCCCCTGGACCGCCTTTTCAGTTTAAAAAAATAAAAGAAAATGATGGAAATGTCAAAAAAATAAAAGAAAATAAGTTTCCCATGTGATATGTGGTCTACTTGTTGGGAAAATTTACAAATATGAATTTCGACTTTATTTGCAAAATCTCTCTGGAATTTGTAAAATGGGCATAACTTTTGCATACGAACTCGGATTAAAAAGTTTTTTATATGAAAAATCATCTACTCGAAAAGTTACATCCAAATTTAACGGGGGGAACCCCGTTAAACATTTTCAAAATCTCCAAAAACCTAACAAAAAAAGTTACGGGGCATTTAAGATCTAGAGGCAAAAAAATTAAATAAATTTCAAACTTACTAGTGGCGCACCGTTTGCTAGGTGCGCCACTAGTAACAGAAAAAAATTGGTTTCGAAATAAAAAATTGATTTTTTTTAAATATGATACGTAATATGACCGGGAAGTTTGAAATATTTTTACAAAATTTTATCATACTCATGAACATGAACAAAGTCCTAGACATCAACAAGGTTTAATAGGATTGATATGATAGATATATCAACAAGTGTGTGTGTGAAGTGAGGTGGTGCTGGGGTTGGATAGAACTGCGAAGTTAAGCGTGCTCGGGCTGGAGTACTGTGAGGATGGTGTTGTTTCTCTTTTAAAGTACCAGGGTTTCATAGGGAAACTCGTCTGTTACAAAAGTATTTTATTTTTTTAACTTATTTGAACTCCATAGTTTTTCTATGTTCAAAATGCACCATTCAAAGCCACATCATTAATTTTCAACCCTTTCTGACTTCATTTGTTATTTTTCATGCATATACTGATTTTTTTCAGCTATAAGATCCTGAAATTGAAAAGCATTTCAAATGAACTCTGAAAAGGTTAAAAGTTGACATGGTATCATCATTTCACCCACATAGCATGTGCAAGAAAGCAGAGAGGCTTACGGCAAAAACTGGATGCACTTCGTGTATAAAATGGACAATCTCTTTCGAAGTATCAGGGTTTCATACGGAAACTCGTCTGTTACAAAAGGATTTCATTTTTTACTTATTTGAACTCCATAGTTTTTATATGTTCAAAATGCACCATTCAAAGCCACATCATCAATTTTCAACCCTTTCTGACTTCATTTGTTATTTTCTAAAACTAGTAATGGCGCACCGTGGGAGTGGTGCGCCATTAGTAACTTGGCCCAAAAATTCCACCGAATGCACCCCCCCTTCCCGTGGACCGCCGTTTCAGTTTAAAACAAATAAAA
This sequence comes from Aegilops umbellulata, assembly GCA_032464435.1. NCBI lineage: Eukaryota > Viridiplantae > Streptophyta > Magnoliopsida > Poales > Poaceae > Aegilops > Aegilops umbellulata. The sequence continues at coordinate 510,236,750 of CP136055.1, forward strand.
GAAAATGATGGAAATGTCAAAAAATAAAAGAAATAAGTTTACCATGTGATATGTGGTCTACTTGTTGGGAAATTTTACAAATATGAATTTCGAATTTATTTGCAAAATCTCTCTGGAATTTGTAAAATGGGCAAACTTTTGCATACAAACTTGAATTAAAAAGTTTTTTATATGAAAAATCATCTACTCAAAAAGTTACATCCGAATTTAATGGGGGAAACCCCGTTAAACATTTTCAAAATCCCTAAAAACATAACAGAAAAAAAGTTACGGGGCTTTTAAGATCTAGTGGCAAAAAAATCAAAAAAATTCAAAGTTACTAGTGGCGCATACGGGGCTTTTAAGATCTAGAGGCAAAAAAATTCAAAAAATTTCAAACTTACTAGTGGCGCATGGCGCACCGTTTGCTAGGTGCGCCACTAGTAACAGAAAAAAAAATTGGTTTAAAAAAAAATTTAAATATGATACGTAATATGACCGGGAAGTTTGAAATATTTTTTCAAAATTTCATCATACTCATGAACATGAACAAAGTCCTAGGCATCAACAAGGTTTAATAGGATTGATATGATATATATATCAACAAGTGGGTGTGAAGTGAGGTGGTGCTGGGGTTGGATAGAACTTCGAAGTTAAGCATGCTCGGGCTGGAGTAGTGTGAGGATGGTTTTGTTTCTCTTTCGAAGTATCAGGGTTTCATAGGGAAACTCGTCTGTTACAAAACGATTTTATTTTTTTAACTTATTTGAACTCCATAGTTTTTTCTATGTTCAAAATGCACCATTCAAAGCCAGATCATCAATTTTCAATCCTTTCTGACTTCATTTGTTATTTTTCATGTATTTACTCATTTTTTTCAGCTATAAGACCCTAAAATTGAAAAGCATTTCCAATGAACTCTGAAAAGGTTAAAAGTTGACATGGTATCATCATTTCACCCACATAGCATGTGCAAGAAAGTAGAGAGGCTTACGACAAAAACTGGATGCACTTCGTGTACAAAATGGACAATCTTTTTCGAAGTGTCAGGGTTTCATACGGAAACTCGTCTGTTACAAAAGTATTTCATTTTTTTAACTTATTTGAACTCCATAGTTTTTATATATTCAAAATGCACCATTCAAAGCCACATCATCAATTTTCAACCCTTTCTGACTTCATTTGTTATTTTTAAAACAAGTAATGGCGCACCGTGTGTGTGGTGCGCCATTACTAGTTGAACTAGTAATGGTGCACCACTCCCACGGTGCGCCATTAGTAACTTGGCCAAAAAATTCCACCGAATGCACCCCCCCCCCCCCCGTGGACTGCCTTTTCAGTTCAAAAAAATAAAAGAAAATGATGGAAATGTCAAAAAAATAAAATAAAATAAGTTTCCCATATGATATGTGGTCTACTTGTTGGGAAAATTTACAAATATGAATTTCGACTTTATTTGCAAAATCTCTCTGGAATTTGTAAAATGGGCATACCTTTTTCATACGAACTTGGATTAAAAAGTTTTTTATATGAAAAGTCATCTACTCAAAAAGTTACATCCGAATTTAACGGGGAGACCCCGGTTAAACATTTTCAAAATCCCAAAAACCTAACAGAAAAAAAGTTACGGGGCTTTTAAGATCTAGAGGCAAAAAAAATCAAAAAAATTCAAACTTACTAGTGGCGCACCGTTTGCTAGGTGTGCCACTAGTAACAGAAAAGAAAATTGGTCTCGAAAAAAATTGATTTTTTTTGAAATATGATACATAATATGACCGGGAAGTTTGAAATATTTTTTCAAAATGTCATCATACTCATGAACATGAATAAAGTCCTAGACATCAACAAGGTTTAATAGGATTGATATGATAGATATATCAACAAGTGCCTGTGAAGTGAGGTGGTGCTGGGGTTGGATAGAACTGCGAAGTTAAGCGTGCTCGGGCTGGAGTATTGTGAGGATGGTTTTGTTTCTCTTTCGAAGTATCAGGGTTTCAGAGGGAAACTCGTCTGTTACAAAAGAATTTCATTTTTTTAACTTTTTTAACTCCATAGTTTTTATATGTTCAAAATGCACCATTCAAAGCCACATCATCAATTTTCAACCCTTTCCGACTTCATTTGTTATTTTTCATGCACTTACTGATTTTTTCAGGTATAAGACCCTAAAATTGAAAAGCATTTCAAATGAACTCTGAAAAGGTTAAAAGTTGACATGGTATCATCATTTCACCCACATAGCATGTGCAAGAAAGTAGAAAGGCTTACGGCAAAAACTGGATGCACTTCGTGTACAAAATGGACAATCTCTTTCGAAGTATCAGGGTTTCATATAGAAACTCGTCTGTTACAAAAGGATTTCATTTTTTTGAACTTATTTGAACTCCGTAGTTTTTCTATGTTAAAAATGCACCATTCAAAGCCACATCATCAACTTTCAACCCTTTCTGACTTCATTTGTTATTTTCCATGCATTTACTGATTTTTTTTCAGCTATAAGACCCTGAAATTGAAAAGCATTTCAAATGAACTCTGAAAAGTTTAAAAGCTGTCATGGTGTCATCATTTCACCCACATAGCATGTGCAAGAAAGTAGAGAGGCTTACGGCAAAAATTGGATGCACTTCATGTACAAAATGGACAATCTCTTTCGAAGTATCAGGGTTTCATATGGAAACTCGTCTGTTACAAAAGGGTTTCATTTTTTTTAACTTATTTGAACTCCATAGTTTTTATATGTTCAAAATGCACCATTCAAAGCCACATCATCAATTTTCAACCCTTTCTGACTTCATTTGTTTTTTTTCATACATTTACTGATTTGTTTTCAGCTATAAGACCCTGAAATTAAAAAGCATTTCAAATGAACTCTGAAAAGGTTAAACGTTGGCATGGTACCATCACTTCACCCACATAGTATGTGCAAGAAAGTAGATAGGCTTACAGCAAAAACTGGATGCACTTCGTGTACAAAACGAACAATCTCTTTCGAAGACTCAGGGTTTCATACGGAAACTCGTCTGTTACAAAAGGATTTCATTTTTTGGAACTTATTTGAACTCCATAGTTTTTCCATGTTCAAAATGCACCATTCAAAGCCACATCATCAATTTTTAACCCTTCTGACTTCATTTCTTATTTTTCATGCATTTACTGATTTTTTCCAACTATAAGACCCTGAAATTGAAAAGCATTTCAAATGAACTTTGAAAAGGTTAAAAGTTGGCATGGTATCATCATTTCACCCACATAGCATGTGCAAGAAAGTAGAGAGCCTTCCGGCAAAAACTGGATGCACTTCGTGTACAAAACGGACAATCTCTTTCGGAGTATCAGGGTTTAATAGGGAAACTCGTCTATTACAAAAGGATTTCATTTTTTGAACTTATTTGAACTCCGTACTTTTTCTATGTTCAAAATGCACCATTCAAAGCCACGTCATCAATTTTCAACCCTTTCTGACTTCATTTGTTATTTTTCATGCATTTACTGATTTTTTTTCACCTATAAGACTCTAAAATTGAAAAGCATTTCAAATGAACTCTGAAAAGGTAAAAAGTTTGCATGGTATTATAATTTCACGCCCATATCATGTGCAAGAAAGTAGAGAGGCTTACGGCAAAAACTGGATGCAGTTCGTGTACAAAACGGACAATCTTTTTCGAAGAATCAGAGTTTCATACGGAAACTCGTCTGTTACAAAAGGATTTCATTTTTTAACTTATTTGAACTCCATAGTTTTTCTATGTTCAAAATACACCATTCAAAGCCACATCATTAATTTTCAACCCTTTCTGACTTCATTAGTTATTTTTCATGCATTTACTAATTTTTTCAGCTATAAGACCCTAAAATTGAAAAGCATTTCAAATGAACTCTGAAAAGGTTAAAAGTTGGCATGGTATCATCATTTCACTCACATAGCATGTGCAAGAAAGTAGAGAGGCTTACGGCAAAAACTGGATGCACTTCGTGTACAAAACGGACAATCTCTTTCGAAGTATCAGGGTTTCATAGGGAAACTCGTCTGTTACAAAAGGATTTCATTTTTTGAACTTATTTGAACTCCATAGTTTTTATATGTTCAAAATGCACCATTCAAAGCCACATCATCAATTTTCAACCCTTTCTGACTTCATTTGTTATTTTTCATGCATTTACTGATTTTTTTCAGCTATAAGACCCTGAAATTGAAAAGCATTTCAAATGAACTCTGAAAAGGTTAAAAGTTGGCATTGTATCATAATTTCACCCACATAGCATGTGTAATAAAGTAGAGAGGCTTACGGAAAAAACTGGATGCACTTCATGTACAAAACGGACAATCTATTTCGAAGTATCAAGGTTTCATACGGAAACTCGTCTGTTACAAAAGGATTTCATTTTTTTGAACTTATTTTAACTTCATAGTTTTTCTATATTCAAAATGCACCATTCAAAGCCACATCATCAATTTTCAACCCTTTCTGACTTCATTTGTTATTTTTCATGCATTTACTGATTTTTTTTCAGCTATAAGACCCTGAAATTGAAAAGCACTACAAATGAACATGGATAGATAAGTGACCAAATTAATAGTAGTTCATCATCACATTAAAACCAAAGTAGATACATAGTTCAAATTGAACAACATATAGCTCTCCAGAGCATCTAGTTAAACCATACATTGAAACTATGTAAAACCTTTCAATGCAACAACAAATGCGATCATAATCACAACTAAGGTTACAATTGATCCAACGTCATAATGATATCAAGCCTAGGTATGAATGGCATAATTTCTAATCTATCTAATCTTCAACCGCATTGCATCCATCTTGATCTTGTGATCATCGACGACAGCCGCAACATGCAACTCCAATATCATCTTCTCCTCCTCAATTTTTTTGATTTTTTCCTTCAAGTAATTGTTTTCTTCTTCGACTAAATTTGACATCTCGACAAGAGGGTCAGTTGGAATTTCCGGTTCAACCACCTCCTACATAAATAAAGTCTATATCACGTTGGTCGGCATAATTGTCATAAACAATAAATGAACCAAATAGTTATAAAAAGATAATATATACCATATCCGAATCATAGACAGGACGAGGGCCGACGGGGGCAGATACCAGAACCATCGCACTATATAATAACAAGGAATAATAAAAGTAAGAAAATTAGACAAGTATCTATCTCAAGTAAGAATTTTTTTCTTTCAAAAAGAAGATAAGAACAAGAGGCTCATCACGGTGGTGCCGGAGACGAGATCGGCACGGGCGATCGACGGCGGTGAAGACGGAGATGGGACATGACGGACCGCTAAACCTAGAAAAATCTCGGGGAAAATGGAGCTCGGAGGTCGAGTTTCGAGAGAAGAACTATTAACTAGTGTGGCTCGGACATTTCATCGAACACCTCATGTGCATAGGAGATGAGCTAGAGCACCCAAATGCCCTCCCCTCGCTGGCCAACAAAAATCAGAGCACGGTGGAGTGCTCTGCTCGCTGGCGATGGGCAATATATAGGCATATCATTTGTCCCGGTTCGTGGCTAGAACCGGGACCAATGGTTATGGGCCAGGAGCGAGGCCCGTTGGTCCCGGTTCGTTCCTAGAACCGGGACAAATGGGTCCAAACAAACCGGGACCAAAGCCCGCGAGGCCCCGGTCGGCCACCTGGGCTCATGAATCGGGACGAATGCACCCATTGGTCCCGGTTCATATAAGAACCGGGACTAATGGGCTGGCGAGGCCCGAACGAAAGCCCCTTTTTCTACTAGTGTAACTTAGCAGTTGTTAAACCCATGAACAACTCCGACATAGATGCGTCGGGAGTCAGGGTTCTTGATAGTTTTTGTGCGGATCTTGCTCCTTCACTTCCTGATACAGAGGAGGATGAGGATTACATGTCCCCTAGGGACTCGATCTATGTTGATGTTCCATAAGTTAGGTCCATGGAGGCCGATTGTGAGGACCGGCTGCAGGATCAATATAAGCCTAAGCGGAAGTGGAAAAGGAAGGTTTATCCAGTTTCGGTTGTGCGTAGAAGTGCTAGGATTCGTACCTCTAAAAAATTTCATGATGAAATATGAGAGGAATTTTTTGGAATAACAGAGGTCTTAAAGACTTGGCTAAAAGAAGGCTTCTAGCAGATGCGTCTATTGATCACAAGTTGGACTTTATTGCCCTTTCCGAAACTGGAAGGGGCAATTTCACACACCAGTTCCTTAGCACTCTATCTGGGGGTGTTGACTTCTACTGGCATTGCCTACCTCCAAGAGGAAGGTCAGGCGGGATCTTACTTGGGGTTAAGTGCAATTAGTTGGAAGTTCGGAGTGTGGTCATGGGAGATTTTGCGGTAAAATTTCGGGTCAGATCAAAGGCTGATGGGTTTAATCGGGCATTGGTGGTGGTGTATGGTGTCGCGCAGCCAGAACTCAAACCTGAATTTTTGGTTGATCTTGTCCATATTTGTGGTAGCGAGCAGCTCCCAATCCTCGTTGGGGGCGATTTCAACATTATTCAAAGAAGGGAGGAAAAGAATAATGAGAATTTTGACGGCAGATGGTCGTTTATTTTCAATACCATTATAGAAAGCTTGGACCTTAGAGAGATAGAGCTTTCTGGTAGGAAATTCACTTGGGCCAATTCGTTACCAAACCCAACATTTGAGAAGCTGGACCGTGTCCTCGCTAGCGTCGAATGGGAGCAGAAGTCCCCATGGTAACAGTCCAAGTGCTATCGTGCGCAGTCTCGGATCACACCCCACTACTAGTTGACTCTGGTGAGGCCACCCATGTGGGGAATAAAAACTATTTTTCGTTCGAATTGTCGTGGTTTGATAGAGAAGGGTTCCTGGATCTGATAGCAAGGGAATGGGTTAAAGATTCAGGAGGGAGGTCTCCTGTTGAAAGATGGCAGAATAAGATTAGGCAGTTACGAAGATTCCTTCGTGGATGGGATAAGCATACGTATGGGATCTATAAGGCTGAGAAGGGCTCCTTCTACTTATTCAATCCCTAGATTTAAAGGCCGGGTCTACCATTTTAGATACCAGAGAGCTGGAAACTAAAGTGGAGGTGGAGTTGAGACTGAAAGAACTTCTTCGAGAGGAGGAATTGAAGTGGGCATTGCAAGTTAAAGTTTGCAAAATCGTCCAAGGGGATGACAACACTCAATTCTTTCATATGATTGCAAATGGAAAACACCGAAAGAAGAGGATATTTCAGCTTGAGCAAGACGAGGGGACGATTTTAGGACAAGAGAACCTGAAAGTTTATATCACTAATTACTATAAGCAGTTGTTTGGGCCTCCGGAGGATAAGTTCGTATCCTTAGATGAGTCCAGGGTTGAGGATGTCCCTCAACTTGCGGCAGACGAGAATGATATTCTGACCGCCCCATTTACGGAGAAAGAGGTGTTTGAGGCCATTTCGCAAATGAAGAACAATAAGGCTCCAGGGCCGGATGGTTTTCTGGCAGAGTTTTATAAAAAGTGTTGGCATATTATCAAAGGGGATTTGCTTCCGATGTTCCATGATTTATTCTCTAGCCATCTTCAGTTGTTTCAATTAAATTTTGGAACCATAACTTTACTTCCTAAGAAAACAGAGGCGGTTCGTATTGAGCAGTTCCGGCCTATCTGTCTTCTTAATGTAAGTTTCAAAATTTTCACAAAGGTTGGGAATAATAGGCTTATACAAATGCGCACTCTGTGGTGCAGCCGTCCCAAACTGCTTTCATGGCGGACAGAAACATCCTAGAAGGGGTTGTAGTCTTGCATGAAACGTTCCATGAAATCCACACGAAAAAACTTGATGGAGTTGTTTTCAAAGTGGACTTTGAGAAAGCGTACGACAAGGTTGAATGGCCTTTCCTTCAACAGGCTTTGCGTATGAAAGGTTTTGATCAAGCCTGGAGAAACTAGGTAGACTCTTTCATGCAAAAGGGAGTGTTGGGATTAAAGTGAATGATGATATATTATATTCTGTTTTGGATGTTTAATGGGATTAACTTCCAAAAGAGCGAATTGTTCTGTTTTGGAAGAGCGATTGAAGACCAAGATGCGTACAAAAAATTGTTCGGGTGTGAATTGGGAGCGTTACCTTTCACGTATTTAGGTATACCAATTCACCATCGTAAGCTGACCAACAGAGAATGGAAGTGTATTGAGGATCGATTCGAGAAGAAACTGAGCTGCTGAAAAGGCAAGCTGATGTCATACGGAGGCCGACTAATTCTTATTAATTCGGTGCTCACGAGTATGCCCATGTTTCTACTTTCCTTTTTTGAGGTTCCTGTTGGAGTTCGGAAGAGGTTAGACTTTTATCGATCACGCTTCTTTTGGCAGAGTGATGAGCTAAAACGGAAGTACAGACTTGCTAAATGGGATATAATCTGTAGGCCGAAAGACCAAGAGGGTCTAGGTATTGAAAACCTGGAGGTGAAGAATAGATGTCTTCTTAGCAAGTGGCTATTTAAGCTTTCTGTCGGGACGGAGGCCTCTTGGGCTCATATCTTACATAACAAGTACCTTCACTCTAGAACCTTGTCCCGGGTGACAGTGAGGCCGACTGACTCACCTTTTTGGAAAGGATTGATGAGAGTTAAATCACTCTTCTTCAATAGGACAAGATTCTTAGTTGGAAACGGTACAGCTACGAGATTCTGGGAGGATACATGGCTAGGGGAGATTCCCCTAGCACTTCAATATCCTTCTCTGTATAGTATTGTTCAGCGTACAGTCGCTTACGTTGCAATAGTACTGCAGTCTACTCCGCTCAACATTCAATTTCAAAGGACGTTAGTTGGAGCCCGTTGGGAAGCATGGCTCAATCTTGTGAGAAGATTGATGGATGTTCAATTATCTCAACAGCCCGACCAGTTGTGCCAGAAACTAACTAAGAATGGAGAGTTTTCTGTTAAATCCATGTACTTGGATATTATCAATTCTAGCACGATTCCACGAACGAAACATGTTTGAAAAGTCAAAGTACCTTTGAAAATCAAAGTGTTTATGTGGTTTGTACATAAACAAGTTATCTTAACCAAGGACAATTTGGCAAAGCGCAATTTGACGGGTTCTACGAGATGTAGCTTTTGTGACCAACATGAATCAATCAAACACCTCTTTCTTGATTGCCCTCTGGCAAAAAATTTGTGGCGGACGGTTCACATAGCATTTAACATTACTCCTCCGAATTCCATCATCATGTTGTTTGAGACGTGGCTTGATGGGATAGATGTTGGCACAGCGAGACACATTCGTGTAGGAGTATGTGCTTTATTATGGGCAGTTTGGAATTGCACAAATGATTTGGTCTTTAACAGAACAATAAATATTCATTTTTTGCAGGTTGTCTTTGGAGCCACTGCGTTGATCCGTATGTGGTCGCTACTCACTCCGACGGAGGTCAGGGAGCGTTTGGTTACTGGATCTACCCGATGGAAGATGGTAGCACGGATATTTTCAACCGGTTTGTATGACGGTCATATAATAGGATAGGCATTTAGTGTTCCTATCTTTTTATGCCAGCCGGTTGTGGCTTCTCGATTACTATTTTGCTCTTCGTGAGCCTTTTTGTTTTTTGTCGAGACTTAGAGACTTGTGTTGGACCATTTGCTTATTAATAATCATGGCCGTATGCAGGGGCGAACCCCCCTTTTCGAAAAAAAAGAGTGTACCCGCTCCACGCCGTTACTTCAGCTCCTGAATCACTGCATGTCGGGTCTATCTATCGCTTACTGCAAGAGAAGCTTCTGCATCGCCTTACTTATGATCCACGAGGTGGGCTAGCCCAATACAGTGTGTCAGCGAGTGGTTTTGGCAGCTAGTTTGTGAAACCTTCCATGGTTTTGAAAAGGTTTCATGCGGGCTTTTTCCTTTTCATGATTCCTTTTTTTTCTCCACAGTATTCATCTTTTCTCCTTCGACTTTTTTTATTTTTGGCTTTCTTTCTTTTAATTAGGATTTTTTTCTTTTAAAATACATGTCTTCTTTTTAATATATGTTGTATATTTTTATACACACTGAACATTTTATGATGAATACTTTTTCCAACACATGATGTACATTTTCCTAAATGCATGTTAAAAAATCCAATACACCTTGAAATTTCTTTGACTGCACGTTGAACATTTTCTAAACAATGAGAAAAAATTCAGATACAATACAACTTAATCATTTTTCAAGTACGCATTGGATATTTTTTAATCCATGTTGAACATTTGTTAAGTGTTACAACATTGTTTTAACGTTTGAAAATTTTGTATAAATTACACAGATGTTTTTTATTGTATAAATTTTTTTAAAGCGTCACAATTATACTTTCTGAAACATGTGAATATTTTTAAATGGTACGAACATTTTTTAAAATTGTATTGATAATATTTTTGCACTACATGAATGCTTTAAGAAAATAATTTAATTTTTGTAATATATGTATTTATAATATTATAAAATATAATATTTTGAAAAAAGTAAAGAAAAACAAACAAAGAGCGAAAACGAAGCTATAACTAGTGTTATAGCTACTTGGCTGTCCTACTACAGTGATCTTTGAGGCGATGTAACGGCTATCTCACTTATAGCGAGCGTTAATTCTAAAAAAAAACTTATAGCGAGCTGCGAGCGTTAAGAGAGGGATCGCACGGGCCTGCCCATTAGGGCATGTACATTAGTTCAGACAACCCGACAACGGGTTGTCTGTAACAATGCTCCACATCACGTATGGACAGAGATTAAGACACTTCATACATTAGACCGTCTGTTTTACTGTCTGTAGCACTCTCAAATATGAAGGAGTGGAAGACTAATCGACGGACAAAGGAGGCATGGTTCGCAAGCATCAAGTGATTCCAAAAGACCATCCGCGTGGAGTTTCTTCATGTGCTTTACGCCAATATGACCTAAACGGCAGTGCCACAAATAAGTTGCACTATTATTATTAACTTTGCATCTTTTGACTTCAATATTATAAATATGTGTATCACTACAATCGAGATTCAACAAAAATAGACCACTCATCAAGGGTGCACTTCAGCTATAAGTTTATGAAAGTTCATAAAGAAACTAAGTGAGTATGCATCCAACTCGCTTGCTCACGAGAACCTAGGGCAATTTTGAGGAAGCCCATCATTGAAATATACAGGCCAAGTTTTATAATGAAAAATTTTCACTAGTATATGAAAGTGACAACATAGAAGACTATTTATCATGAAGATCACAGTGCTACTTTGAAGCACAAGTGTGGTAAAAAGGATAGTACCATTGTCCCTTCTCTCTTTTCTCTCGTTTTTTTATTTGAGCCTTCCCTAATTTTTTTGGCCTCTTTTTTTCGTCCGGAGTCTCATCCCGACTTGTGGGGGAATCATAGTCTCCATCGTCCTTTCCTCCCATGGGACAATGCACTAATAATGAAGATCGGGGCATGGGGATGGACGACGCTGGCAGCGGCCACCATGCCAGATTGTTCCAAAGGCTTCTTTTTTAATTGCTCAACAATGAGGTTGTGGGAGATAAGGATGAATGAGAAAAGGCCTTATCTGTAAATGTGAAGAGGTGTGGGTATCTTTTTGTAAAATTGCCATAGTATGCTTTCTATCTGTCAGATATATATGGAAACAAAAAGCAAAGGAGACGAAGAAGAAGCCGCCGCGGTGAATCGATCCAAACGAAGAAGAAGCCGCCACGCGGAATTGATGGAAACGAAGAAGAAGCCGCGCCCTACCTAGGTGCAGCGGCGGTGCGGGGAGAGAGGAGGAAGACGAAGGAAACAGAAGGAAGAGAAGAAAATGCGAAGGAGAGAAGGGTACGGGTCGGACAAAGAAGTCGAATAGCTCTCACGTGAGGTAAATGGGCCAGGCCCAAGAACGAGACGCAAAGTAGAGGGGGGTATGCGCCGGATTGTAAAATGAGCTAAATCGGGAGCTTAAGGCGCCAAATAGGATTTGGCCTTGCGAGCGTTAAGAGAGGGATCACCTACAGCGCACCCACGGGCCTGCCGATTAGCGAGAATTCACACGTAAGTGTTTAGCAATTTTATAAGATGTTTCTAGAACATTCCGTCCATTTTTTTTCTTTCTCTATCCCTTTCCTCTTTCTACCCTGGGTTTTCTTTTGGTTTTTTAGTTTGTTCTCTCTTATTAATTTTCTTTTTCGTCCAGTTTTATTTTTATTTTTCCTTCTCCCTTCCTTACCTTTTTATTTTTTTTACTTTCTTAATTGGTGAACTTTTTCTAAAATTTTATGAATATGTTTTAATCCGTGCACATTTTTCAAATTCATGATTTTTTGTAAAATTTGTGACATTTTGCACACATTTTTCAACGTCGCTGACAATATTGGAAATCCATAAACATTTTTAAGTTCATGAACATTTTCCAAATTCAAGAAATCTCTAAATTTGTCAAGATTTTTTTAATTCGTGAACCTTTTTCAAATTCATGATTTTATTTTGAATCAACAGACTTTTTTGAGTAATGATTTTTTTCCAAATTATGTTAGAATAAAACTGGCTGAAATAAAATAAGATGTGAGAAAAGTTTTAGAAGGTGCTCGACGCTGGCAAAGGCGGAAGTTGTGCTCTGTACTACAACTTAGAAGGTGTTCTTCTCTGCAACAGGGTCCTAGGCGAGCGGCGCATGTGTCGTACATGACCCCAGCACCTAGTGCGTAGGGGCACTGTTCACTCGGAAAAGATTGTGCCGCCACCAAACAGCTATCTTGTTGAGGAAGAGTGGCAAGCCGAGGTAAGTGCAAGGGAAGGCTGCGATCTGACATTGCAACACCTCAGCGATATCTTGGCAGGTTCGTTGGTCTAGGCCAACTGGGACAAACATGCTCTTGTGATAATTGATCCATAGCCCCGTGAAGTCACTGAACGCTTTCAACAATTGTTTGATAATAATCACTTGCTGGACATCCCCTTGCAGCAAGATCAGTGTGTCATCTGCGTACTGTAGAATAGGGAAAGGGCCGTCAGTTCTGAGAGAATGTTTGAGGTTCCCCGCCTGGTGCTCCTTTCTGCATAGCTGTTGCAAAACATCTGCTGTAAGTATGAAAAGATATGGTGAAAGTGCATCTCCTTGCCGCAGCCCACACTTTGACACAATCTTCTCCCCGAGAATCCCATTAACTCTGATCCTGGAGCAGCTCGATGACAGGACATCATCCATCCATCTGATCCATCTGTCCCCAAAGCCTCTTGCTGCAAGGATGTGCTTCAGCGCATCCCAACTTACACTGTCGAAAGCTTTCTGGAAGTCAAGCTTGAGCACTATCATCGGTGCTTTCCTCTTCTTAGCCTGCTGAACTAGCTCAGCTGCCAGGGCGAAATTTTCTATTATACATCGCCCGCGGAGAAAACCAGATTGTAGTGGGTGAATGAGGCTTTGAATCAGCTGCTGCAACTGGACTGCCAGGACTTTGGTTGCAAGCTTTGGTATGTTGTGTACTAAGGAGATTGGCCCGAAATCCGTAATGTCTGTAGGGTTTTCCTTCTTCGGGATCAACATGATATGGGCAGTGTTTATGTTGTTGAGATTACTGCCATGCTCATGGAATTCTTGAAAAAACTTCACCAGTTCATCCTTAAGTAACCCAAGAAAGCTTTTGTAGAATAACTATATGCGAAGGCACAACAAGGCGTTCCAGCTAAACAACGCATAGTTCATCGTGAAAAACAATGATGAGTAGACTAAATCGGCAATGACAAGAGAGACAAGGCGGAGGAGTCTCCAATTCCCGTCTAGCAGCCGGCAAGAGATTTAAAAAGGTCAAAATAATGACATAAGAGGACTAACTGGGTCAGCTCGAAGATTTATACTACGGCAATTCGAAGGTGTATATTTTTGTATACACGCTGAACATTTTATGATTAATGTTTTTCTTAAATACATGATGCACAGTTTTTGAATGCATGTTAAACATTTTACCAATGCACCTTGAACATTTTTTAATACAACGTTTTCTGAACAATGAGAAACATTTTTCAGATACAACTTAAACATTTTTCAAGTTCATGTTGAACAATTTTAATCATGTTGAACATTTGTTAAGTGTTAGGACTTTTTTTCAATGGTATGAATATTTATTTTCTAAATTACACGAATGTTTTTATTTTATAAACATGTTTTCAAAATGTCACAAACAAATTTTTTTGAAATGTGTGAATATTTCTAAATGCCACAAACATTTTTGAAAATACGGGTGCTATTTTAACACTGCATGAACGCTATTAAAAAATAAATAGTTTATTTTTGGAATATATCTATTTAGAATATTTTTAAAATATAATCAAAATTAAAAAACATAAACAAAAACAAACGAACGGATCACGAAAAGGAAGCTAACTACTGTTATAGCTACTGGTTCGTCCCACTACAGCGATCTTTGAGGCGATGTGAACGGCTGTCTCACTTAGAGCAGAAGCGAGACGTCGACGCGGCCCAACTGCATTCTCTCTCTCTCTCTCTCTCTCCCTCCGCAACTGATATGTATCACCCTTGCGAGCGTTAACAGAGGGATTACCTACAGTGCACGCACGGGCCTGCCCATTAGCGAGAATTCACACATAATCGTTTAGCAGTTTTATAAGATGTTTCCAGAACATTCCGTCCGGGTTTGTTCTTTCTTTATCCCTTTCCTCTTTCTACCCTGGTTTTTCCTGCTTTCTTTTGGTTTTTTAGTTTGTTCTCTCTTGTTTATTTTCTTTTTCATCCAGTTTTTATTTTTATTTTTCCTTCTCCCTCCCTGACCTTTTTTTTCTTTCTTAATTCGTGAACTTTTTCTAAAATTTTATGAATATTTTTTAATCCGTGCATATTTTTCCAATTCGTGAATATTTTTGAAATTCGTGACATTTTATGAATCATACTATATTTCGAATTTCCACACATTTTTCAACGTCACCAACAATTTTGGAAATCCATAAACATTTATTCAGTTCATGAACATTTCCCAAATTCGTGAACTTTTTTCCAAATTTACGAAATCATTTAAATTTTTCAACATTTTTAACGTTCACGAACCTTTTTGAAGTTCATGATTTTCTTTGAATCAACAGATTTTTATAGTTATGTTTTTTAATTGTATTAGAATAAAACTGGCTGAAATAAGATAAGAAGTGAAATAAGTTGGAAAACTTGTTGGCCGCCAGTTGGGTGCTCCTATTAGAATAAAGTTGTATTAGAATAAAATAGGCGAGGGAGCTCCTATTAGGTGCTCCAGGCGCCAGGGAAACTCCCTGGCGCAAGCTCCCTGGCGCCCACGCACCGGCGCTTATAGGCCGGCCCATGTACACGTTCACATTCGAGCAAAAAAATACCATAAAAATATCATGAATTAAAAAATCATCGATTTTAAAAAATAGTTCATCGAATTTTAAAAAACTTCACCATTGTTGTAGAAAATCATCCATTTTGAAAAAAGGTCATCAATTTCGTAGAGCTTTCTGTAAAATTCATAATTTTTTAAAAAAGTTCACCAATTCTGAAAAAGGTTCATCAATTCTTGAAAAAGTTGATAAAATTGAAAACATCATCATTTTTAAGAAAGAAACTTCACCGATTTAGAAAAGTTCATGAAATTTAAGTACAGAAAAAAAAGAAAAATAGCTAAACGGGTCGGCCCAAGTTGGAAGCTTCAGGAGCTGGTTTCCAAAATGCACAGTAACAGGCGCCTAAAGCGCCAAATAGGATCTGCCATGAGGCTGGCCGGTAGCAATCGATTTTTTTTCTATGCTAATCGTAAGTAGATGGGCCAGCCCAGCTGAAATGCAAGTGGTCGAGCATGCGCTGCACTCGCTCCCGCGATACATAGTAGCGCCTCTCTCTCTCTCTCTCTCTCTCTCTCTCTCTCTCTCTCTCTCTCTCTCTCTCTCTCTCTCTCTCTTAGTTGATCATATCTATCTTCTGTAGTTGGTAAGCGAGCGGCAGTGCTGGTGTTTCTTTTTTGGTTTGGTGGTGCCTCCTTCTCACCTCCGCCTCGACCCTCTCTGCCTCACCTCCACCTTCCACGTTGTTTTTTCCTTCGATTTGCTTCCCACCCACGATTTAAAATGAAGAAGGAATTATTGATATTTACTATAGATATAAATTATCTAAAATTAATTTCATTTCACCATCAATCTGTTTGTATGTAATTACTATAAATGTACACAATAGAGCTGTAATTTGTAAATTAATTTAAGTCATTTTAAGCTTAATTATATGGACTGAAAGAAGTCAAGTTAGGGTAATGTAGCTTCTCTGACTTTCTGGTTAGAGAGAAGTGGAAGCCGCAAAGAGTTCTCGAAGCGAGAGCGATTCCACCCATGAAGTGGGCTCTCACCCAAAGATAGCAGAATGTGGGTGGTCTGACTGTCGGAGCCAATCTGCGTAATCTCCCGCGGGCAGCAAAGAGGGACCGCGAATTCCAGGTTTAACAAACAAAAATAGAATCATTCTTGTGCGTTCTGAAATGATTTCCCTCACGGTGGATGACTAGATGATGGTGCTAAAGGTAGGCCCATGTCCATTAACAAATACTCTCTACTTTCATTAGCATAAAGTGGCATTAGTATAGATGATTTCCCGCGCTTTAGTTAACTCAACTTACAGCAGCAAGGACAAGGATGGTGAGAACGTTCTACCGCACGATCTGAACTTGCGCATCCCGGTTTTGGAGTCGTCGGAAGAAAAGGCGAGGGCCAAGATTCAGGATTCAAGCTGTATCATTTTTTAGAAATGACGAGCAAGCTGGAGTGTCCTATTTTGAATATTATTACTTTTTTGCGAGAATGACTATTTTGAATATGACAACATTCGACAGAACTGCAAGTGAAGTGAAGAACAATAATGAACATTCCTCTGCACTATCCAACCAAAATGAGTATTACAAAACCAACCAACAAACCAATTCGAAGCCTCCTCTGTTCATCAGGCAATGACCCTTTCCAGTATTACAATGTTTCTTGTCGTCGTGCTCGCTTGTGTAGTGTGTAGGAGTATGTGATTGTGACGTGAGTACCAACCTGGGCCGGCCGGGGATGACAACGGAGCCGCCGCCGCTACTCCTGCAGCTTGTCGATGGCCTGGAGCAGGAAGGGGCGGAACCTGGTGAGGTTCACCCTCACGTCCTGCTTCATGATGGTCTCGGCCAGCGCCTGCCACCCCTGCTTGTGCAGCGCCTTGGGGTCGCTGAACACGAGGTGCTCCCTCGGGTACTTGTCCTTGAGGCTCGTCTCCTCCTCGTCCACGTAGTACTCCACGTACCGGAGCTGCATCTCCCGCGCCGGCTGCCCGTAGAAGTTGGTGGCCTGCCAGTCCATGTTCCCCCACGGCACGATCTGCAGCACCACCGCCTGCGTCGGCAGGAAGATCTGGTTCGTCAGCCCGGCGCCGTGCACCGCCAGCAGCACGTCCGCGCTGTTCACCAGCGCCGCGAACGCCGCCACGTCCGCCCCCGCCTCCGCCACCGTCACGTTGAACCCCAGCTCCGTGGCGGCGGCGGCCACCTCCTCCAGGTTCAGCAGCTTCCGCGTGCCGCCGCGGGAGATGATCAGCATCTGCGGCCGCATCCCGGGCTCCTCCCCGAGCGCCGACGGCCGGTCGCGGCGGAGCGCGTAGGCGGAGCGGATGAAGCGGTTGTAGTCTACCATGGTGTAGTTGCGCGGGTTGCGGGTCGGGTGCGGCGAGATGATGAGGTCCCGGTCGCGGTACAGGCCGAGGAACCCCGCCGCGAAGCAGTGCACGCCGGCGTCGGCGTCGAAGTTGATGGGGTCGTAGTTGGAGAGCTTGCGCAGCACCGGCGTGTACTTCTGCACCCACCACGGCTTGTAGTTGGTGATGAGCAGCTGCACCTCGCCCTTGAGGTGCGACGCCGTCAGGAACAGCGGGATCAGCGCGTCCGTGTTGTCGTGGAAGAAGTTGTCCGTGTACCCGGCCACGGAGAACACCACCGCGGGGACGCGGTGCGTCTTCGTGCACTGCGGCGCGGCCGCGGCGGACGGGACGGACTTGACGGTCACCTCCACCACGGCGGGCAGGAGGAAGTCGTCCTTGCGGGCGTACGGCCGGAGCCGCTTCTCGCCGTTCTCGTCGAAGCCGCCGGCGCCCGACGGGTTCACCAGGTACATGGTCTTCTGCTTGGGGCTGATCCGGATGTCGCCGGACAGCTCGCACACCGACGGACGCGCGTAGGGGAACCCCTCGTCCACCCCGTTCTCGTCGCAGCTCATCTTTGCTAATGCAGCACCCTCCCCGCCCTCCTCAGCTGAATCCATTGATTCACCAAGAAACAAAGTCGCATTAGAATTGAATTGAGAGCGCGGGCAGATCTCGGACATTTCCAACTGATCTGAAGCAAATTAAGTGCGTCGACATGAAGTGGGCGACAGCGCGCAACAAATGCTTGCCCAGATTGCAGAGTACAGAGCAATAATGGGTGCAAGAAGCTGCCGGCTGACCTGGGAGTGATGCCAGTTTTGCTCTGCTTTCCATTTAAGGTGCGAGGAGAAAGGAGGCGAGGAAAGGGGCGAGAGATTCCTTACATGGATTTGGCACGGAGGTCGCCGCCGCCTTCTCGGCTTCGTCCTCCTTTCTCGAGAGCACCTCCGGCACGCCGGGCTCTTGAGAGCCGGCCGCCGCCGGCCCCTCCTCTGGGAAATTGACGGGATCCACGGCGTTATCGTTCTCGCGGCCGATGAATGTGGTGTCTTCGGCCGGGATGGCATCCGTCGTCTCCGGGACGGAAGACGACGACGACGCCGGCGGGGTGTTCTGGAGCAGGCCGGACGTGTTGGCAGTGCTAGCTGAGCGCGGATTCAATCAACGGCAGTAGTTGTTAGATCAGGGAGAAAGCCAAGCTTGGGGATCGACGGAAGAATGTAGAGAGTGAGTGGAGCACGCACCGAAGACGGGGGAGTAGATGGCGAAGAGCTTGGCGAGGGAGACGTAGGTGAGGAGCGCGAGGCAGCAGCCGGCGAGGAGGCCGGCGCCGAGCTTCTTGGGCTCGATCTTGGAGGCGAAGCCCCGGAGGCGCGTGGGCGGCCTCCTGTCGCCGGCGCCGGCCGGCAGCTTGGACGGCCGCGAGTACGCCGTCGAGTTCATCCCGGCCTAGCTCCTCCTCCGCGGGGCACGTCGCGTCGGGGATCTATGGGCGCGTAAACACGCGCGCGCGCAGAAAGAGGAGAGAGAGAGGGAGAGGCTGGACTGGCTCCGTGAGAGGGAAGATGAGGAGGGGTCAGTGGAGGAAAAGGCGGAAGCTTTTGGTGGCGAGCGCGGTCGTTGGTGGCGTCGGATTTGAGCTGGGTGGGGTGGGTGTGGCTGAGTTGGGTGCGAGAAAGAGAAAGGGGATCTGCTCGGGGCGTTGCGAGAGAGGCACGCTTGCGGCAGGGGAACGCCGGCCTTGTTGGGGATGAAGACGAAGCCTCGAGAGAGAGAGACGTGCGCACGCGTGCGCGCTACTCAAGAGTGACCGTGTGTTTTTTTTAGGCCAAACAGTGAGTGCATGTGCTCATTACTTTCTTCACTCCTACTACTGTCGTACAGTCATACTCAGCTCATAAAAAGCTGAGTAGTTTAAAACTAAAACCACAACAATTATTTTCAAGTGAGGGGAGTAAACGCTTTTTATATTACTCCCTCCGTTCCAAAATAGATGACTCAACTTTGTATTAAAGTTAGTACGAAGTTGAGTCATTTATTTTGGGACGGAAGGAGTATTTGTTATTATACATGTATATTATTCAATATATGTATCACATATAAGGTGGAATATTGCTCAGCATTGCAGTTCATTTCATCATTTAACTTATCGCCAAAAAATTATACAGATTTGCTATTTCACATCTAGATGTGAAATAGCTATCTCACATCTAACACCTCAACCACACATCAAAGTGCTATAGGATTTGTGCAAAGGAACAGCTGTTTTTTGTTTGTGTGGGTAAAACAGCTGGTTGTTTTGCATTTTCCTCGTATGGGCAACGCTTCCTCGTTTTTTCTCTTAGCAACCTTCTCGTTGTATAAGCTAGCTTGTTACTGTATTTGTCTGGACTGTGCGAGTTTGTATACATAGATTCTTCCTTGTAGAGGTATATGAACAGCATTTTTAGTTGTTTTTATTTGTTCAGAGTCGTACAGTGCTTTTCAGATGGACATCATGGGGCCGTGGAGATCAATCTTCCGAGACGCTTTTTCATCAACTTTGTTTATTTTTCTCTATCCAAATTTTCTTTTGGTTCATTTTTCTGTTTATTTTAATTTCGTTTTTTTATTTTGTCTTTTTTTTCAAATTCATGAATATGACTTTTTTGTAAATTTTGGAAATAATTTTTTATTTTTTGTGAACACCTTCTAAATTCGTGAATGATTTTTATATGTGATTGCGAAATCGTATCTAATGTTTTTTTAGTAATGTCTCTTCTATGTTTGCTACTGCGACTTAGTTCGCCATTTTAGTGCGAGTATTGGATCCCCCACCTCGCTGGTCATATTGTTTGTTTGTCATAAATCGTTTTGTTGGCATGTTTGTCATCACTTTGTATCAGCTCATTATCGCACGTGCTGGCAGCCCGTTTTGTTGCATTGTTTCTAGACTGCGACTAGAATTGAGAGAGATAAGAAAATAAGAGTTTTATTGCGGTCATTGTCTTCCTAGTTCATTTTCACATTGTCTTACATTTCTTCCACCCTTCATCATCAAAATGAGATTTAGCAGTGTCTCATTAAGTTGTTGTCCATTGCATCTTGTTTTTGTAATTTTTGCATAAACTTTTGATCTCCCAGTGTTGGTTGATGTATTCCCATGTCTCCTTGTTATGTTTTGTCTACTTGTCCCGTAACTTAGGCCCAATCCATTTTTTGTTCTAGGTGTAAGTCCAACCACACACTGAATATGCAATAGAGGTCCCATCTTTTTAATCTTTTGTTTTTTTCTCTTTTTTTAGTCTTTTTTATCTATAAATTTTTTTAAAAATTAAGTATTTTTTAAATTCATCATTTGATTTAGTTTTTCATAGTTTTCGTGCAAGCTCTACCTTCCGCCTCCCTTGTTGATGTTTGTTTATTGTGTATCCTGTTGTTGGTTTTGACTCCGCTTTTGTTGGCCCTCGACTCGCAACCGGGGTCTGACTTTTTTTGCCCTAGTTGCAAATCCACCCTCGACACGTAACTGGGACTCGATCTTTTCTGTCTCATTTGCAAGTCCGCCGCCGACTCGCAACTGAGGCCTGACCTTTTTTTGCCCTAGTTGCAAATCCACCCTTGACTCGCAACTGGGACCTGGGTTTTTTTCCCAGTTGCAAGTCCGAGGATCCTCGACTCGCAACTCGGGCCCGGCGTTTTTTTGTCCCAGTTACAAGTCCGCTCTTGACTCTGGTACGTGACTTTTTTTGTCCTAGTTGCAAGTGCATCACCAACTCGTAACTGTGGCCTGACTTTTTTTCTAGTTGCGAGTCCACCCTCGACTCGCAGTTAGGGACCGAACTTTTTTGTCCCAGTTGCAATACCCCCCCCCCTCGACTTGTAACTCGGACCTGACCCTTTTTGTCCCAATTGCAAGTCCACCCTTGAGTCGCAGCCGGGCCCGACCTTATTTTCCTGGTTGCAGTTGCACTCTTTAACTCGCAACTGAGTCTCGACATTTTCGTCCTAATTGCATGTCCACCCTTGACACGCAACTGGGCCCGGCCTTTTCTTTCTAGTTGAAAGTCCACCCTCGATTCGTAACTGTGACCAAACCATTTTTGTCCTAGTTGCAAGTCCACTCTCGACACAAATGGGGCTAGACTTTTTTTTCCAAGTTGCAAGTCCACCCTCGACTCGCAACTAGGGTCCAACATTTTTTGTCCGAATTGCAAGTCCACCATCGACTCGCAATAGGGTCCAACCTCTTTTGTCCGAGTTGCAAATTCTTCCTCGACTCGCAACTGAGGCTGAACTTTTTTTGTTAGAGTTGCAAGTCCACCCTCGAATCGCTACTAGGGTCCAACCTTTTTTGTCCGAGTTGCAAGTTCGTCCTCGACTCGCAACTGGGGCGCGGCCAAACATTTTTTGTCCGAGTTGCAAGTCCACCCTCGACTCGCAACTAGGGCTCAACCTTTTTCATCCGAGTTGCAAGTCCACCCCCGACTTGCAACTAGGGTCCAACCTTTTTTGTCCGAGTTGCAAGTTCGTCTTCGACTCGCAACTGGGGCGCGACCCAACATTTTTTGTCCGAGTTGCAAGTTCACCCTCGACTCGCAACTAGGGCCCGACATATTTTAGTCCCAATTGCGAGTGCACCCTCGATTCGCAAATGGGACCGACCTTTTTTTCTAGTTGCAAGTCCATCATCAACTCGCAACTGGGGCTCGGCCTTTTCTGTCCCAGTTGCAAGTCCACCCTCGACTCGCAACTAGGGTCCAATCATTTTTGTCCCAGTTGCAAGTCCAAACTTGACTCGCAACTCGGACCCAACCTTTTTTATTCCAAATCAGGAGTCCATCCTCAACTTGCCATTGGGGGTCCGACAGTTTTTTGTGCTAGTTTCAAGTCCACCCTCGTCAACGAACAAACTGCAGATGAGTCGGCCCAAGTAGCTAGGATATATTTTTGTTTTGTTTTCTTCATGTTTTTTCTGCCTTTTCAATTATCATTTTCCTTCATTGTTTTTCCTCTCTTTTTAAATTTTCTATTTTTTAAAAGTTGATCTCATTTTTCACATATTTTGATATATTTTTTTTCAAAAATCCACAAGTTTCAATAAATGTTTCAAAATTTGTAAATTAGTTTATTTTTTAAAAAAATTGTTCATGTTGATCAATTTTTTAAAGCAAAACAACATGTGTTCATTTTTTTCTCTTCTTATTTATCTATTTTCTCTATTTTTGTTTTTTCTGTTTGATTTTAGTTCAATGTATATAAAAAGTTCACTTTTAGTTCATCGTATATAAAAAGTTCATGTATATCAAAAACAATGTTCACTTTGTATTGAAAAAAATTGGTGTGTATTCAAAAAATGATCATCATATATTAAAGCATTGTTCACCATACATTAGAACATTTTTGGTATTCGTTAACATTTTTTATAATTTGAATAAATAAATAAATTAGTGAACATGTTTTTCGAAATATGTGTTGACGAAGTTTTGTTCTTCACAGAAAATTAATTCGAAAATATAATAGTGAAAAACGCAAAAAACAAAAGCCAAAAAATAAAATAAATCATTGGTCGCCTAGAAGCTAGCGATGGGAGATGTACATGTAAATGTATAAGGATCAGACGCAAAAGCTAACAAGTCGATTTAGCACTAGCAATCAATTTTTTTTCAGAGAAAGCTAGCGATCAGTAACAACCAGATTTTTTTATGATGGGAGCTAGTGACCCCGATCACCAAGGTGGACGCACGACCGGCCGGGTGGTTTTTTGTTTTGGGCTTTAACAAATTAAAATAGAAAAACAGGACAAACAATAAAAAAAGTGACATAGACATTATACTTAGATGTGAGATATTATCTCACATCTAGATGTGACATAGACGGACCCAAAATTATATATGTCCAATCTTTATTTGACTACTATCGTGTTTGCGTTTCAAATTATGAAGGTTCCCTACAAACAGAAAAGTTTCTAGAGTTTCCATAGCGCGTCGACAACAACAGTGTGAATGTGTGATAGTGTGCGGGGACAAAACAAAAATAATGTCATGCGTTCACATGTGTACGACTTCTCAATGGTCAATGAACCCCTGGATCTCTTGCTCCATGGGTTATGCATCTACTGTGTTATTCCGTGGACCGTGGGCAATGTTCACCTTGGAAGCAATGATAGCATCAGGATTCATTAAGTAGTTCTTACACTGGTCCTTCGAATGGATGGGGTGGTGAGGTTAGGGTTTTTTGTCACGTGGCAAGATTTAATGTCGGATGCTTCAGATCTATATAAGTGTTCAACGGCAACAACTGCGGCTCCAGGACGCTGGTCTTTAGGAGTACGTGCATAAAGACTTTCCAGTTGTCATCAACAAGGTTAAGCCGGCTTCGATAAGGGAGCGGCGACAATGACGTGTCAATGACCTGTACTGGGGACAGTAGTGATCGTTCGATGGGCTCAGAATCCCGACATAATTTTTATTACGTTTTAGAGTTTTTGTACTTACGGTAAATTTTTACAATAGATCTGATTATTTTTAGGGGAAAAAATACTACTTACATGGTGTGCTGTTATCAGCTTCTCGCCAAACGCAAACAATGTTATTGTATAAACACAAATATTTGTTAATTCATCGGGTTTTACCTATAAAGAGCGATTTTGATTTATTGTTTTGCTTTGCCAAATTGTTTGAAAAGGTAGTTTGTTACTGTAGACATGCTTGCAACACCGAGGAAAGTTCACAAAATGGCGACAAGTGGCGGTGTGCACTAGAGCGCATTTGTGGTGGAATCAACTCATCCACTTGGGATAGAGAAAGGGCATGTAGGGGCAATTTTGAGATTTGAGATTGACGCAACTATCATAGGCGTCTCGTATTCAACGGGAACGTTTTCTCACGAATATCGCCAGAAAAGTGAGCATCAGTGTCAAGTTTAAAGTTGAATCGTGATGAGTTGATTCCACCACAAGGAACCTAACAATTTTGTTAGAAAGAAAAAGAACCTAAGAGCATCTACAACCGGACTCCTGAAATTGACCGGGCGGGGCGCAGGGACCACTGAACGGACACGAGAGAGAAGCAAAAACTACCAAAAAATTGACCCAACCGGACCCCTCATCTTCCCTATATGTCCGGGCTGTCCGTGAACCCCATATCCATCTCAAATATGGGGAGGATACGAGGGCTCGCGGCGCCCGGTCATTCCGCCACATAGGACGTGGCCCCACCCTGGACCACCTTTTCTCTTTCTCCATTCATTTTTTTCTTTCTCTCTCTTGATCTCCACCAATCACGTGCAAGTGACCGGACATATGAGGAAGAAAATGAGGATTGTGGCTGCACGGATGGACAAATAGAAGCTCAAAGCGGACATGCCCGGTCACTGACCGAGCGCGTCCGCGTGCGTTTGAGGGATCGAATTAGAGGGACATAACTGAAGATACTCTAACAATTTGTGCTACCCTCAATTTGCAACAGAAATCAACTCGAAAGAAACTGATAAACCAAAATCGGCACTAGTGTGGTATAAGATGGTGCTGGTCCGGTCCGGTCCGGTACGGATGGGTAGGCGCTCATTTCTTTGGCAAGACACGACACGACTTGCGCCGTGTGCGACGGTAGGTTCGCTCACAGCACATGGACCGGCTGCCTGGCGCGCCGACGTTTGTTCGTTCTCTTTCTTTTTTTCTTTTTTTTTTTTGAGGGGGACGTTTGTTCGTTCAACCGGTAAGAACTCCCTGTCGCAAAAAGAAGTAGTAGAAAAGCTGCAGGTTTGTTGGGCAATCATCGCTGACACGCCAAAAGCGACGCTCCGCACCAAACATCAAAGGAAAATGGTGGCCAATATTTTGAGACTTGAGGGGTTCCGTTCCTACCAAATCTCTCGTGAACGCTGTGCTGACAGCAATGCCATGCATTTGTAAAGCGGAAGCTCGCACCGGCCGGCAGGTAGGAATAGGATGGGAGCGCCCGTATTTATTTCCCTGTGTGGATCGTAAGCAAAGGGATCCTAAGCAAAGATGGCACCACTGGGATGTCGAGCAGGTGGTCTGGACTGGGATATGTTTCATGTTTTCCCGTTTGGCGAGGTGGACGCGACAGGCGAGCGTCCGCCACCGGCCCAACGTGCGACCGGTGTGAGAAACGTTTGCCGTGGTTTGGTTTCGGCGCTTGGTCGTTTCTCCTGGTTCCTATTTTTGTCTGGCTTCGGTGCTCTAGGTTTGGTGCACAACGATAGCAGATGAGCAACAATATACAAGCACGAAACAAACGCCGCTCGTACGCGAACGACATCTTGCCGCCAGGTTTCTTGTGCCTCCCACCGGTGTCGGCGCCGGTCTGCCTTGTCTCCTGGGGCCTTAAGGCAAAGTAGGCACGATGGATCCCGATTTTTGCTGGTGGGAGGGCTCAATTTTTTTTAATCTTGTTAGAGTTTGTGTTTTGCCTAGAGAGGCGAGGCGGCAACGACCTTTGTAGATGGAACAAAGTACTCTCTACCTAGGGCCCATCTCGCCGATGCTTCTAGGGCCGCGGGAGGGTGTGTGTGGATGTTTGTCTTCGGCGGATCTATCGGGATTCTATCAGTGTCTTCTGTCGATACACATGGATCTGGTCTTCATCTGTCTGCGTTTGTGTGTATACAGGTCGGATCCTTTCGATTTACGATTCTCTTCATCGGCGGCGGTTGCTATTCTGGTGCGCTACTCTCATAGGGCCTTAACATTACGACTTTTCAACTGTTTACTACAACATGGTTTGCGCAGCTCCGATGAGAGACGGGTGATGTCAACGACGCGCCTTCGGCTCGCTCTAATGGTTTTAGCCATCACTAGGTGGTTTACAAACCTGGATGTATTTTACTTTTGGTGTTCCCTGTACTATCTTGATAGCTGATGAATACTCCCTCCGTAAATTAATATAAGAGCGTTTAGATCACTACTTAGTGATCTAAATGCTCTTATATTAGTTTACAGAGGGAGTAGATCGGAACCGAAAAAAAAAGATAAACAACAATATACACCCGAAATACCTGAGTTGATAGGTGGGGCACATACATTTATATTTGCTCCAGCAGCGCACATTACTTGGCTAGCTGGTGAAATAGTATTCGAACTAGTGGATAACACGTGTTATTCTGTTTTAGAATTAATTCTATTTTTCTTTCAAAGTTATTATGTCAGTTCACATTCCAAGCGTACAACGGAGGCGATCGAGCAAACACGGACCCCACAGGCTCTATTGTTGGCCATGTAGGTTTGGTAAGGTTTCATTCAGCCTTTTTCTATTAATTTTACTCTCTATCGTTTTTCCTAATAGTTTGTATATTTGTTTTATTTTCTTATTCGTGATTTTTTTAATTTAATGACATGATTTAAATTCTTGATTTTTATTTGAAATTCAAAAACGATTTCTTTAGAAATGTGATCAAATTTCAAAATCATTGTATATGTTTTCTATATTCATGAAATTTTTAAAAAATCAATAGCCATTTTTTAAAATTTATGAACATTTTTTAAAAATCATGAACAATTACAAAACTCATGATTTTTTTTAGAATTCATGAATATTCTTCATATTCCCGAAGAACTTCTAAATCCACAAACATTGTTTAAATTCATGAATGTTTTCTAAATTTTATGAATATTTTGGGAAATTCCCAAATTTTAATTTTTGAATGTTTTTAAGTGCTTTAATGGAATGCCGGTTTGATACTCTCATGCGGAAACAATGACTCAATCAGACGCTTACAGGCGGTGTCCACTTTGAGGATTTTCTTAAAACTCTTCTAGGCCTCTATTCCTAGGGAACTTTGTAACTGTAAGGATACTGAACACAAAAAAATATCACACAAAAAATTTGTTGATATACAATGAAACGAGGACATTAAGGATCATAACATAAAAGTGATTAGTTGGCTCAAGAATAGTAGCATACTGAGTAAAATTGGCTACCATGTGATCCACATAATAAAAGGATTATTTACACACCACGCAGAAAAGGCTTATTGAAAGGCAGGTGAAGTTGGTGGCCAACCTAATCCCCCTCCCAGTTGTACCCTTGCGTACATTGTCTTCTATTTCAATGAACTCAGCACCGTAACATCTCTAGTGACCACTCATGAGTCTTCGCATGATTCACAAAAAAGTCTTCACGTGATAAAGTGAGTGGCGAAATTTACCAAAAAAAATCTTGTGTGCAGTGGGCTAATACTCTAGCTACACCTACAATTGGTGAAATGCAAACAATATAGTACAACAATTGAGAGAATAAACACTAAAAAAAATGGAAGCAAAATCCATGGTGGTAACTCCTTGGTGAATTAAACCCATTTGTCCTAGATCACCTAGAAACCTCTCAGTGGTTCTTTTTTAACATACTATATAATTGCCCGTGCGTTGCAATCGGTGTATAAACATTCTAGTATGAGTAGATTAGTCCATGGTTGCACATATATTATTGCATTGTTGCACTAAAATCTTAGCAAGTTTTTGTATGCAATTGTCATGATTTAAGTGCCATATTATTGTGAAGCACTTGTTTGGGAAGACTTTATTGACTTATCAAAGTGAATATTATTTGGAGAAAGATCAGAGATGGGAGAAAAAAACGCCATCTTATTTTTAGGAACTTATTCGGTAAGAATTTATTGACTTGCCAAAAAATATTATTATTTGAGAGAAAAATCACATATGTGAGGAAAAAAATCAAACAAGAGACATGAAGGGGTGACCATGTGTAGAGAGGTTGGATGAAGTAGAGGGTGAAATGAGAACCTTACGTTTTTTAAGTAGCGTGTAGTAGAGAAAAATCAGAGTTGAGAGGAAGAAATCAAAAGAGGAGAAATGAAGGGGTGACCATATAGAGAGATTGGACGAAGAAGAGAGTGAAATGGGAACCTTACGTTCTTTAAGTAGTTGAGATGAGATATGGTGAACTACCCATGTTTCCTCACACGATCAAGCCTGGCATAAGAACTCGAAGTAGAAAAGTAAATACTTATAAGTTTACATATATAGTGGATAACTAGCCTGTCTAGTTTGGAATAACTATTTCAGCTGCACATGTACACAAGAGGATAGTTCATCAACTGGAACATGAAAGAGAAAATTACATATATACTCCCTCTATCCCGAATTATTTGTCAGTGAAATGGATGTATCTAAAACTAAAATACATCTAGATACATTCATTTCTATGACAAGTAATTCCGCATGGAGTGAGTATTTCTGTAGAAGATGGATATTTCTTTTCCTTGTCCATTTCCACCCACTTTTTCTTTCAGTATTATATACATGCAAAAATGAAATGCTCCTCACCTTGTTTTTTTTTCTTTTTTGAGAAATTCCTCACTTTGCCGGGTGATCTAAAAGAAGCCCTTAACTTGACATGGCCCTCCCGCCAAATGAAAAACTTGTCATGGCCCATCAAACCATCGCAGTACTCGACAAAATAATAAGCACCCGAAGGCCCAAGCCCAACCACCGCCTACCCGCACGGGCTGCAGCCAGCCAGCCGCATCCTAACCAGCAGCCGCCGGCCGTTCTGAAGCTCGGCGACGGCGGCCCGCACTCCCACGTCTCCGACCACCACCGGCCCCTAAAGTATTTATTCCACAGACAAAAAAGTCCAAAGTTTTAGAGCAGCCATCCCCGGCGGCGCAGCCCGAACTCTTCCCCCCTCCCGCGGCGATGCGCCAGCACGCCCCCGCCTACACGCCGGAGGCGGCCTCCGCGTCGGCCACGGGCGGCGCGGCACAGCCTCCCGGCTCTGCAGCCTGCAGGCCAAGATGAAGCGCGACCTGGAGGGGTACGAGACGGAGCTCCGCCAGCTGCAGCGCCACTTGGAGTCCTCGGTGTTCCTCTTCCGCCAGCAGGCGGCGCTGTCCTCGTCCTCCTCGGGCGGCGGCGGCGGCGGGGAGACGGCCAAGGAGCTCGGCGACCTCGCGCTCTTCCTCGCCCACGTCGCGCCCTTCTACCCCAACGACCTCGCCGACCGGCCCGACCAGATCGGGGGCCTGCTCGACACCAACGCCCGCGCTCTGCCGTCCGGCCTCCGGGTGCACCTCGTGCAGGCGCTCATACTTCTGGTCAATCGGAAGGTGAGCTACTGTTCAGTTCGTTTGCTGTGTTCAGATAAGATTTTGTTTGCTATTGCTGAGCTAGAAAGGATGCTGAGCATTGGTATTAGTTATTGTTTGCATTTATTGAAGTGGGATCTGCTTGTCGTGGTCAATGGTAAGTAGTTTTGAAGATTTCTGCTAGTACATTGGGAAAATGTTCTGTTTCAATTTTGTTGTGTTGGATTGTAGAACTATGTTTTGCTTCTGAGAACCGCACGGAAGATTTGTGCCTTTTGGTTACATTAGGATAGCAGCAAATTAGGCTGATGGGCTTTGCATTGTTCAGGAATTCATTCCTACTGATACTACGGTAATCCAATGGCTGAAGCCTAGGGTAAATCATCTCAACGGAAAGTTTTGAACTTAGACCTGAACTGTAATCGGCACTGTTCCCAGAGTATATGGTCTTGGTTTTCTTCCTTCCAAATTTGATGTTCTATCAGCCCCATTAGGAAGTGTAACCGGCCGGCGAGTCTGTGATTGTCTGGCTGTCATCTTTAAAATTTAAGGGCCTCTGGGTCGCAGTGGAGTTTCTAGATGTGTTTTTTATTTCGTAATGGAGGACTAGAGAGTGGATTATTACCGAATGAAGAGCTTTTTTTCTTTGCCTTGTAGAGTTCAGTTTTGCAACCTTATATCATTGTAATCTTTTGTTAATTAAATGTTTAGATTGTTGATCTGGAAGACACCATGGAGTTATTTATGGAGCTTCAAGTCATTGGAGATCGACAGTAAAAAAGCTTGCATTTTCACATATTGTACACAGCATCAGAAGGATGAATCAGAAGCACAAGAATGAAGCCAAGAATGGCAAACTGCAAGGCATCCTTTTCAAATTAGTACAGGTTTGCAACATCTTACACTTGGTATGATAAGAATTATTGCGCTTAACATTGTAGCTGGTAAGCATACACTTCAGACCGTTTCCCACCTTATCTGATTATGTCCTGTTTCTCAGGGCGAGGAAGAGTCAAGAGCAAAGAGGGCTTTTACTATCCTATGTGATCTTCACCATCGAAGCGTCTGGTTTGATGACCGCACAGCAAATGCTATATGCGATGCTTGTTTCCATCCTTCTTTGAGGTGCATTTTTGTAAGGAAATGTAGGTGTCTGCTGTTGGTTGCTTCCCATCTAAACAAGTGTATTCTACATGCAGGCTTATGACAACTGCTATTTCATTGCTCATTGGGTATGAAAATGTTGAGCAAGAGGATGATAGTGATGCCAGCAGTGACGATGAAGCAATTCAAAACCCAAATATTATACTTAGTAAAGAGGATGTTTACAAGGTGATTTGGTTGTTTCTGCATATTGGCGCTCTGTTGTTAGTATTTTAGATCTTATGGTTTCATTTGTCTCTTCTGATGCATTGTGTCTTTTCTTGATTTTTTTTCCGCAGGCAAATCACAAGGGTACCTCTGCTAGTAAGAAAAAGAAGAAAGCTAAATTGGAGCGTGTAGTTCGTAGTATGAAAATGCAACAACGTAAATCCAATGAGGAGACTGGCTCCAATTACTATTCGCCCCTTACGTATTTAAAGGATCCCCAGGTAGAGTAACATCATAAATTTTCAAGCTGTTGTCATTGTCACAATAAAATGAGATGCCACATCCACTTCTTGCTGTTGATGAGATAATCTTCTATTATGCTGAAACTCCTTTTGGGGCTCTTACAGGGTTTTGCAGAGAAACTCTTCTCTCGGCTACAGAAATGCAATGAACGATTTGAGGTTGGTCTTATTATTCCTATATCTAATATTCATTCATGCTGCTGTAGTGTTCTTTTGTATGTTGACACGGTTTACTCAGTTACACAGTGACCATTATCTACTATGCAAATATGTTTACTCATATTTCACAATGAACGTATTTTATCAATTTGGTGTCATAGATGTCTGTAATTTCTTATGTTGATGGTCAATCTTTGAAAGTTCGCTGACGCAGATTCTAACATTACTTGTATTATGACATGAGTAAGAACAACTCCCAAAGTAGGAGAATACGGACTTAAATCTCAATTATTAAATTGTGTACAGCAAGACCGGTTGGTCAGCTCACTAGGCGGTTAAAGGGTAATCTACATGGGTGTAATTATTAGAAGTGTTATCTGAAAATAAAACCAAAAACGGTTGCTTTAGATGGTTGGTGTGAGCTAGTTTTCGTCCAATGGTTAAGATCGTTAGATCCCGTTCTTCTGATTATTCGGCTTGTTCTGACTTGATATGCTTGCTATCATATCAACCTTTTCCACATTTAGTATGCGATTGCATGCTCTTCTGTAGCGTAGGTTTCTGCCACTTTTTTTAGTAAAATGAACCATACAGTATAAAGGAAAACCATTGCATGTGCAGGTAAGGATGATGATGTTGAAGGTGATAGCAAGGACTATTGGGCTGCATCAATGGTTTTGTTGAACTTCTATCCATATCTTCAGAGATATGTTCAAGTATGTTACTTAACTGAGAGTATGCCTAGCTTGCATCAGCCTTTGAAAAATTGCTAGTTTTATTCTATGCTGATATGGTCATAATATTTTTCACCCTTATGCAATGCAGCCTCATCAACGTGATGTGACCACTCTACTTGCTGCAGCAGTACAGGCTTGCCATGAGATGGTTAGACTAGACACTGCACTTTTCCTCTGTATTTGTAGCCAATGATGTCGCTTCTCTGGATATATTTGAAATACAACAAAATTAATTTGTTTCGATTGCAGGTGCCTCCTGATGCTGTTGAACCGCTGTTCAAGCAGATAGTAAATCAATTTGTGCATGATCGTTCCCGTCCGGAGGTTTGCATGACTCGCTTATTCATCTTTTGTACTGTGTGTTTTCCTGACTAACATGAGCATATGTGTAACTAACTCACTCCTTTTAGGCTATTGCTGTTGGCCTGAATGTTGTGAGAGAGATCTGCATGCGAATTCCATTGGTACTTAACTTGCTCTTCTCTGACATCTCAATTAGTGCATTTACATGGTTTGCAGTGTTACCTAAATCATGACCTAGAATCATTATGCTGGTCATGTTGCATATGTTTTCCACCTTGTACCCTTGGGAACACATACGATTATACCATTGTGGTAGTTAAATCACAAATTTTGTTTGTAGACTCGTGGATGGTAGACTGAAAAGATTGTGATAGTTGTGTAACTACAAGTTTTAAGCATAACTAAATGAAGATGCATAAATTTGGCTATACTTGACCATGCATGCTTAGTTTATTTTGTTTTGTACTATTCTGCCATTATTGTCGATCTTATGTTTGGGAAGTTTCATTGATGCTGTTCTTTTTATGCATGTAAAATACACATGCAGTCTTGCATACCTTGTGTCCTAGTGCTCTATGGATTCTAGAATGCACAGGAAGATAATCTTGGTTCGTTTACTCACCTAAGTTTCCTTGATTCTTTATCTAAATCTGCAGATGATGAATGAGGATCTACTCCAAGACCTTGTTTTATATAAGAAGTCCCACGAGAAAGCTGTTTCTATTGCCGCTCGCTCACTTATCACATTATTCAGGGAGGTCAGATATTTTCTTGCAGATTCTGTGTCTGTTTTGGCATTTACAGTTTTGCTTCACTCAGCTAAACCTACTTTTGTTCTGAATTCAGATCTGTCCTTCATTGTTAGTCAAGAAAGATCATGGCCGTCCTATTGATCCAACTGCTCGGCCAAAAGCATTTGGAGAAACCACTATTGCTAGTGATGTGCCTGGAGCTGAGTTGCTAGATGAAGAGATGTCACCAGAAGGGGGTTCAGACGATGAGTCTGATGCTTTTAATTCTGATGACGAGGAAGTGTTGCCAGTGGCGGCGCCAGGAAATGAAGGCTTGGTATTCATTCAAAAAATTTTTTTGCTCTAAATGTAGTATATGAACCAAACAACACAATAGTAGCAATATATGAACAAAACAACACTAGCATAACGGCAATAGCAATATTTCAATGTATCAAACCATAACGACATGAATACATAAGTACCTTTTGATTGTCCCAAAACTAGGGGCGCGCGGGCGGCGGCAATTCCAGGTCCGGCCGGCCCTCTTCTTCCTTCCCCTCGGGAAGTGGGAACTGGTGGGAGACAGAGAGGGACGAGAGTCGAGAGGTGCTCACCTGCGCGACCTAGCAGACACCGCTCGGTCGTCTGTCTGGTTCGTTGCGTGGCTCACTTTGTCCTCTGTTTTGGACTGGGCCAATATAACATGTATATTAAATTTTTTTTGGGCCTAAATCTTGGGTATTCCAGGGAATACCCAGGAAGACCCCCAGCGCCGCCGATGAGTGTTGCCATCTGCGAGTGGTACCCGACAAAGTTCGG
The DNA here is from genome assembly GCA_032464435.1 of Aegilops umbellulata. Lineage (NCBI taxonomy): Eukaryota > Viridiplantae > Streptophyta > Magnoliopsida > Poales > Poaceae > Aegilops > Aegilops umbellulata. Next base: position 510,270,768 of record CP136055.1, read on the forward strand.
AGAGTTTATCAAACAAGCTTGATGCCAGTGAAGATCATGAAGATGAAGTATCTGGGGAACAAGATGATGCAGAGGAACTAGACGAGGATGATAGTGATGACGATATGGATGAACTAGATGACGACTCTGACGTGGATGGTGATACTGATGCGTCTGATGAGGATGAAGATGAGGAGCTCAATGACGATTCAGAGAATGAAGACTCGGACCAGGAGGTTGAAGACAGTGATGAGGAGGATAAATCAAAGGGCAGCGGTTCCAGGTGCAGAAGAGAAAGTTAAGTGATTATATTGGACAACTTGATGCTGCAGATGCAAGCCTTCGAGCTCTGAAGAAGTTAGCAGGACCTAAGAAGGTTGAAGCCGCCTCAACAGATGAAGCTGGCAGAATTTTTGGCAACGAAGATTTTAAGCACATAAAAGAGCTCAAGGTATGTGTGAATTTCGCATGGCTTCTCCACTTCTGTTATACATTCATTCATTGTGTTTCAAGCTTAAGAGTACCCACTCTTGCTCAAAATTAAAACTGCTGTTAAGCAAACATCTTACTGAAAGTGTATGAGTTTCAGGCAAAGAAAGCAGCAAAGTTGGCTTTGGTTCTACACGGGCTCAGCAAGGGTGACACAAGATCAGCGACCTTCAAACTTCCTTCTACGGATGAGCTTAGCATGAAGCGCGTTGATCCATCGCAGCTCGCGGTATCCTCTCGCTCCCCGCACACAAAATCACATACATTCTATCTATATAAACTATTCTTCCCTACCCACCACACGCGCAGAAACACATACGCTTGACCTATATAAACTATTTGTAGGCTCACGTCAAGAGAAAGATGACCAAGGAAGAGAGATTAGAGATGGTGAAAGCTGGGAGGGAGGACAGAGGAAAATACCAAGCAAGAGCAGCTATTAGACAGCAAAAGGTAACCCGAGAACCTTATTTCCTTGTGTTACCCTGGGCTTGTTCGCGGCTTGTGAAAATGTGATCTCGTGCTATTTCAGATACGTTATCGATGTCTTAGCTTTCTCTTCTGGGGATTTTGTTGATCTTCTGTTCTTGTCTGATCACTTTCTTTTTGGTGTGTGTTAGACGGGAGGCTCGAGCAATAAGCAGAAACAGCACCAGAAGAGGATGATGCCTCTGGCGGCGAAACAGAGCAAAGGCAGCGCGTTTTTGCCAGGAGAAGAAGACCAAAGCGAAGCACTCAGGAAAGCAGTTCAGGGGACGGAAGGCCTGGAAATAATCGAGGGCTCGTGTTTTGCTTGTTTGCAGTTGGTGCCCGGAAATTTTGACTGTCGTAAGGATATTGTGTCTGATATGTTTGCATATGATATGCAGTTTACAGCAAGGCCGTTTTTTTTTAGACTAGCCACAATTGAGAGTAACATACACTAGTAACATACACATTTCTCTAGACTATGTTACTACCTCAATAGTGGGTAGTAACATAAGTGTGGTAACATGCAAAGCTTCATTTATTAGGTTATAGACTCATATTGCATTGAGACATGTGATGTTACAGTAACTAGCTAAGTTACTAGTACTACATCTCTCCTCATTAACTCATTGCCACATAAGCAAATTTGTTGAGTTGGACTCGATGTTACTACCGAAGTTACTCCCACTGTGGCTAGTCTTAAAATTTTTGGGAAAGAATGGAGCCTATAGTTTCTTCTCGTTGGAGGATCTAGCCAACGAATTCTTGAACGCTTTTGCTCGATGAGTCATCTGAATCCCGCTAATAGAACTGGCCTAAAAAAATTACTAACCTCTGTTAAAGACGTTTTTGTAGTTCAATTTGAACTGTAAAAACGTCTTATATTTATGAACAGAGGGAGTGCATTACATAATACCGGTATATTTGAAACGAACATGACATGCACGAGGGGATGTCCAGAAATAACATGATTCGAGTGTGTTTCTCATTGGGCCTGCATGTGCAGCATTTTGGTGGAGTGAGATGCACGTGTACGTCATGTGATGTAGGGTGCAAACAGCCGCCAGCGCAAAACAAAGGGGCGTTGATTTATGGGAAGGAATAAATGTGATGAACGACGAGGATGTATGGGAAGAAAGAGACTAAATGTTTAGTAGGAAACTTTTGATTCACCCGGCTGAAAAGAGCCGCTGAGTTCCGGACGCAAAGTTATTGCCCCCGAGCACATTTGCAACCAGATAAACAGTAACACTGAAAAACATTGAAAGAAAGTATACAAACTTATGATTTTTTTGGCAAACTTTGACAAATTATCGAAGTGCTTGCAAAATTTCATCGTGTAATCACATTTGTGAAAGCATTTTGGAGCATTGATATTTTTTTGCCACGACTTCCACGCATGTGATTTCATCATGAAACTTTGCAAGCACATACAATATTTGTCAAAGTTTACCACAAAAAAATTTAGACATTTTTTAACTTTTTTTCAATGTTTTTTGGTGTTACTGTTCATCACGATCTGATGAGCTTGCGAGCAGAATGGGACTTCCGTTGAGTTCGCGGCTTTTCTCCTCCCATCTTTCCCTCATCAGCTAGAATCGACAGGTGAAGACCTCCCATCTTTGACTCGTCCGCTAGGATCGACAGGAAAGAGATCACTACCATAGCCAACCACCGCGCTTCAAATCGATAGGACTAGTGCTACCCACTCGTAGGGGATGGGTCGCGCTGCGTGCAACCAGGAAACGACCATGTGTAAGGGTCCGTTGCCGTCGTTGTCGACGCTACAAGGCAAGCTCGGTGTCGGTGCTGCAAATAGACCGCAATATGGTCCATATGAAATGGGTGACCAAAAGTCCACGTGTTTCCGACGTTATGCAAGCTAAAGGTGATTGCACTATACTCCATGTTGCAAACGTCCACTTGCGACTTGACAAGCTGACACGACACAACAGCAAGCACAACATGGCTTATGTCGCAAATGGCAAACGCAAGATGGCCACTGTTGCAAACGGATTGGTCGCCCTAAACGCCTGACGACATGTTGGGGACAACCGCCACACCTTAAACTCCGGAGCAGTCCGCTGTTGAATCGACTGGAGAGAGACCGATTCCCCATTGAGGATAACCTTTTTCCAATGCTGTCATAAGCACCAAAACACCAGAACCAAGCTTGTCAAGATATCATGAGCTAGTCGCGACGACACGCTTGGAAGTCCACCAAGCTACAAGATCCAAATCCGCCGCTGTCATGTGTTCCATCTTGCCCCACCGAAAGCGGCATATATATATATATATATATATATATATATATATATATATATATATATATATATATATATATATATATAGGTGGAGCACGGGAGCACCAAATCCACAACGCCCCGTTCGGCTCTGACGACCAAATGATGAAGTTAGGCACCCCATGCACCTGCTCGCATAGGGGAATTTGAGGATTTGCCACATGTTTCTTTGCACTTTGAGGATTTGCCCTTGTTTTCTTTCTCATCAATTATTTGCCACAACTTTCCCAGATTCTTGACGATTTGCCCCTTACACATAGTTTAGAATTACACGATAAAACCTTTGACCAAACTAGCCCTTAGCCCAAATTAGGCAGCTCGCATTCAGCCGTTCCCGTTTACCTTGTCTGTTTGTGCGTATCCCATTGCTCGTCATGAGTCGCAGTCGTGTCTTGCCGTTGGGATGCCTTGTTGTGATCCTACTAGGTGTGCTACTCCTCTCCCCATGCTGTGCAGCTGCTCGCCGCCGTGCCTCCTGTCGGCCGTCGTTTTGCTGTGCTGCTGCCTCCGCATATCTCCTCCACGGACGTGGGTCATTGCCGTGCTCTTCCACCTCGCGCTCCTCCACGACCGCCTCCAGTCGCATCCTGGGCCCAGCCCCTCCACTTCGACCATACGAGACCCCGCTCGAGGACCTTCACTGGCAGATCTAGAACAAGCAGTACGATGTCGATGACCTGAAAGAAAAGCCGAGGTCACGACCTCAACCAGTAGCACCAATACGCTGCTAGCAAATTCTCCTCCCTCCTCCCGCCATGCTTGTAGGTGGCCATCCTGGAGGTGAGCACCGGACATCGCGCATCCGTGGACACCGGGGAGTTCATGCGTGTCTAGCTCAGTTTGAAGATGTCCAGTGGTCGCATACACATTGGGGCTGTGTCACAGGACAAATACGAACAAGTGGAGCCGGCTGTGCTGCCGTGTAGCTTCTGTCCGCCACCATGCCGATTTTTGGGCGAGATGAGGACAAGGGAACGAGAACGAAACTAGGCCTCGCCAGGGGCATGTTGGACATTTTGCTGTAGGTCCGTATCGGCAGCGACAGCGGAGGCAAATCATCAAGAATCCGGGAAAGATGGCAAATAATCGATGTTAGGCAAAGCGGGGGCAAATCCTCAAAGAGCAACAAACATGTAGCAAATTCTCAAATCCCCCGCTCGTGTTTCCCTAAGGGCGAGAAACTCACTAATCTTCACCACATGAAAAAAGAGAATAAAGGAGGGAGTCGGCATCGTTCACTTTCCGTAGCATTTTGTGGGGGAGGGACCTGCTAAGGGAGGGGCTCATATGGCGCATTGGGAATGGTACTGGGGTAAACATACACCACGATAATTGGATCCCACGTGCAGGCAGCATGAAACCCCTTGGACAAGTGTTTGTTAATGGCACAATCAAGGTAGCTCATTTGCTAACTCCGGATGGGTGTAGTTGGGATATGGAGAGAGTTCAGTTGGTGTTCTCGGAGGATGACGCAAAGGATATACAGCAAATAGCGATTGGGGGTCCGAGCTGTGAGGACTATCTTGCTTGGAACTTCACGCAAAATGGTGTCTATTCGGTGAAATCTGGGTATCATTTGCGGAGGGCATTGGATAATGCGAGGACCGGACGGCCGGAGCCCTCGAGTTCTGTTGAAAAGCATAAAGGATACTTGGCATTATGGGACACCAATGCGCCTCCAAAGGCCAAAATTCACATGTGGAGGATGATTCGAAATGGACTGGCGGTGGGAGCTGAATTGCACCGAAGGAGAATCAAGCCTGGGATTTTTTGCGCGACGTGTGGGAGGGAAGAAACGGTGCTTCACCGGTTCTGGTCCTGTCCGCACTCCACATTGTTCTGGCAGCTGTTGTACTCAGAAAAGGGAGTTTTGGTGGCCAAACCACCGTGTCCGATCGACTCCCAGAGTGCGTTGGCTCGCTGGCTTCTGGGATGGTTCGCCGGGGCGTCTAATGACGAGCGTGGTGCAATGCTTCAGGCTACATACGAGCTCTGGTTAGCACGGAATGAAACGAGGGAAGGAAAGAGCATAGCCCCGCCACATGAAATTATAGAACTCGTGGTCACTCACATGGCTGAATGGAGAGCTGTCCATGACGACAACAAGCCTCCGAGAGAGCAACAAATCAAGCAGAAGTGGAAGCCTCCAGATGAGGGGTGGCTTAAACTCAACTCGGACGGGGCTGTTTCTAGGTCAGGGAGAAAGGGAGGGGCTGGTGCTGTGATAAGGGATGAGCAAGGGGCCGTTCGTGCAGGGTTGTGCCATTTGTTTCGAGGCATGACCGACCCAGAAATGCTAGAGATTCATGCATGCAAGAGAGGCCTTGTGTTGGCGCAGCAGATACAAGCAGAGAAGATACATGTGGAGCTGGATTCACAAAGAGTAGTTAAGATGCTAAATTGTCAGCACAAGGAGATGTCAACTGCTGGCCCACTGATTCAAGAGCTCAAGACATTGCTTTCTTCATTTGTTAGCTCCAAAGTCACTTGGGTTAGTCGTACTGCAAATGTTGCCGCTCGTAAATTAGCAAAAATAGGGGTAGGAGATGAACTTTGCAATGTTTGGTTGGGGGTCACCCCGGAGTGTGTGCTCGATGTAATCTCGGATGACATTCCGAATGCGTTTGATTAAATAAATGCGGCAATATTTTCCCTCAAAAAAAAGAAAAAAGAGAATAAACTCCAGAAAAAACTTGATAAAGATGCATTTCATCACACCCTCGGCAGCTCATGAATAACAATACATAGGGACCAGGGGCAATCGGTTCATTCATCTCATATGCGTATGATATAATAATAATCAAGATCAATAAATTCCTTCCTACATCTTACATGCACACAAAGGCTGGCCATATATGCATATATTGCTGAATGAAGTGAATCATCTTTCAGATGAAAAGAAAGCATGTAAGCACCAAACTCATCTTGTGACAACATAATCTCCCACGGTCCGGCGCTTTCTACCCATTTGGCCTAAGTCCCTGCATGGATACGTACATATAAGGGCAATATTTTTTACGGTTAATAAAAATACTCAAGTAAATTAGGAGTGGACGCCTGGTAAGCAACAAAAATAAAAATAGAGTGAAAAAACCCAGCTCACCGGTTAGCAGCACAATGGCAGACACCATACATATGGTTTATGAGGTGAACAGTGCTACAAGTACAGGACATATGACCATCATATTTGAGGCATCGCTCCGCTCTTGGCGACCAAGTGCTTCTGTTGAGGTGATATTGTCGAAGAGCTTTGTCACTTAGAGGGTGACTTCGTATGATGGTGTCACCCGTAATGGTAGGCATTGCCTTGATACTGACACTCAGACTCCATCCAATGGCACATCGACTCCGTTCGAAACCCATCAGGAGAGCATTGTCCCCGATGCTTGTTAGCGGGATAATTCTTCCTAGGATAAGATCCGCTATTCTATAGACTCCCATGAAAGCGACCAGCAGGATCTCTGAGTCATATTCTACTAATCCGAAAGGGTTGCGGATCCGACTCGTGCATACCGGGATAATCTTCAATGACGGAAACAAAGACGAGCTGAACCTAGACATCTCCGCACGAGGTGGGTCGATCCGGAGAATCTATACTTCACCGGTAGACATGAACTTCCGCACCATGTAAAGTTTTCCCTGAGATGAGATGATGGTCTCATATAGGGACGATATGTCGGTCTCATCTGTGGAGAAACTCCAAGATGAGAAACTCCATTGCTTGTCCTTGGTGGTAGCGAAGAGTACGCGACGCGTACGTGAAAGCACCATCATAATCATAGCGACTCCCTTGACACTAGTGCTCAAGGAGGCAGCCGCGCTGCTAGGCAACAAATAATAATGCATGCCACTTGGATTCGATCCCAAGGTTATTGTGTGATACGTGATAGGTGGGAATCTTGCAACGTCCCCCGTGAAGGGGTGAAGGAGGCAGATGCTGTTGTGTTGGTCGTATTGCCACTGCAGGAGGAGAAGGCCTTCGACCGGACAGAGGATGACATGGTCCTTGAGAAGAGGAACTCGGGGGCGGACAAAAACTCCGGTGTCGAGGTTGAGGAAACGCTTCCTGCCATCTTTGAGGTGGAGTCCATGACCGTCGGGCAGCATCATCCATCGACGCGGATGGAAGCGCGGGTCGGTGATGCCACGTCCCCGTGGGCAGATGGTGCTGGATCGCCAGTGCGTGCACACGGCGCGGAAGCGCACGTAGTCGAGCAGGTCTTCGGCCAGCACCCGCTGGCCGACCAGCTGAACCAAATCAGCGGGCATGGACGCCGGCAGAGACATGCCGCCGGAGCCGGTGGCGGAAGCAGTCGTAATGATTGCGGGAGGGCGTCTGCAGTACGCCAAGGGCGAGGAGGACTTCGATCTATCGATCCCAAATACTAATAACTAATTAAACAGATCGATGGATCTAGGTTCTTTCTTGCCCTCCGGTAATTCCTTCGTTTTTTTGGAAACCTCCGATCTTCTTTTTTCCGGGTGACTTGGAGACGTACGATCGACTTGGCGACGAACTACTGTTAAACAGATAATTAATTAAACAGATCGATCCCAAATACTAATAACTACTCCCTCCTTCCATCTATATAGGGCCTAATGCGTTTTTTAAGACCGCCTTTGACTATTGACAAGATTAAGGCTGGTCATAGTGGGGAGTAACTTAGAGTAGTGTCATGCATATGACACTAGTCTAAGTTACTACCTTCATAATGCAAAGTAACATACTAGTAGCATCATAGATGGCTTCATTTATTAGCTCGTAGACTCATCTTGTCTTGGAAAGCGTTATGTTACAGTAACATATTATGTTACCACCTCTCATTAATTATTTGCCACATAAGCAGAATTTTCTCGAGGTGCGCTATGTTACTAGCTAAGTTACTCCCACTATGACTAGCCTAATAGTACATGACATGCACAATGTGAAAATTATATCGTTGAAAGCTCCTTTCACACATGAATTTAATGATGTGCTTTGTGTAAGTTGCATGTCATATATTATTGCTCTAATATTTGGTCAAAGTTAGCCTCGAAAAACGCATTAGGCCCTATATAGATGGAAGGAGGGAGTAACAGATATCCTAAAAAAAAACCAATTAAACAGATCGGTGGCTCCTGAGATGCTACTGTTGGGCCTGCCGATGGGGCTAAGATGTGGCACGTCATTCTCTAGTACGTTAGAATGGGGAAAAAATTGCTTTCTCCTAAGTGGCCAGTGCTAGTTGCTCAGAAAAGAAAAGTGGTCAGTGCTAGGCGCCGGCACGTCGGCCCAATAGTTGGACCAGTTGCGCCCCAACCGTTCGAATCGAGCACGTATTGCCGTTGGATTGGGGCTTCTCATGTCTTTTTCAACATTTTCGAATCAAGCACATATTGCCGTTATATATAAAGCGGGGCGAAAGTCTGTTTCGAGTTCTCATCTCCTTTTCTCTCCCAAAACCAAATCTGACGAAGCCAGCGGGGAAAAGGAGCAGCGGCACCGCCGGCAGTCGCCATGAACGAGTGAATGACCAACCTTGAAGCACCGCCTCCCATGCCGCCGGTTCACCATCCGCGACGCCGGTCGCTGTCTCCCAAGCCTTTCTCGTCGGCTTCGCGCATGCAATACCGTGCGCCCGCAGGTTGCAGTAAAAACAAAACGGCGACGGTCGCTAGTCCGGTTAACGACACGACATAGCTCCGGTGGCGGTGGTCGCCGGCCATGGCACCCATGGACAAGCTCGTAATGTACCTCCCTAGGGTGTTGGTCGTAGCAAAACTTCCAACCGTCGTAGCCAATGCCTACTACGGTTGCAACAAAATAAAGTTGTCGTTGTTCGACGACACTCACCGTTGCAACAATTTGGCTCGCTGGTTCCAGCAAATTTGATCCCCAGATCCAGCCAAAAATTCCTTGCGGCTGAGTCATTGCATCTCGCTGCACTGCGGCTGTAGCTCGCCGTGCTGCCGGTTGTAGCAAAACACGACACTGAATGTAGCAGGATACGACACTAGTTGTAGCAAAAATCACGATGTTGTTGCGTGATGCAAGCAAAACAAAACGTCGGCTGTAGTAGTGTGGGGGGCTGGTGGTAGCAGAACACAACACTGGATGTAGCATATGCCGTCTTCGATTGTAGCAAAACACCACGATGCCGTTAAGCAAAATGCAGCGCCGGTTGTAGTAGTGTGGGGAGTCGGTTGTAGTATTTTTTGATGCTAGTTCTAGCATGCAGCAAAACCACTGATACGGGGTGCTAAAAAAGAAAGCCCCACCCCGTCCTCGCCGTCCGCGGCCACCAAGCTCGCCGTTTATGGCTGCATTCCCCTCCATGGGCACTGTTTGCAGCTTTCCAAATCCATGACGTTTGTTGTGGGCAGTGTCGGATCCAGGAATTCAACTTTGGTTGTTCAATTTTTTTTGTCCTAGCAGAGAAGCATTTTTTTGTCTCCTAATAGTTCTTTTCACTGCGTTGGTACGCCATGCATCCTGTCCGGCTTATCCATGCCCCAACTGCACCAGGTGCTTGTGCCATCCCGACTGGCGGCAGCGCTTGCTCGAGGCCCCGATTGCTTCAACCATGGTGCACCCTACTCTTGTGCCCACTACTCTGTATAGGTCGCTTTGACCTATGAGTGACGGAATGGACCAGGAATTAGAGTGTATCGATGAGTACTACCTAAGGCTGGAGGAACTTAGGAGTAACATCACACACTTCAATGCAACTTTGCTTATATGGCACATATTTAATGAAGAGAGAGGTGCTTGTGGTAACTAGCTAAGTTACCGGAACATCACACACTCCAAGAAGCAATGAGTCTATAACCTAATAAATACATGGTTGCATGACACTACATAGATGTTTCTACCCACTGTGGAGGTAGTAACATAGTCTAGAAAAACGTGAAGTTCCTAGCTTATGTTCTTGCCCATTGTGACCAGCCTAATGGGTTACTTGGGGTGCAGAGAGATGACCTGTCTGATGGACTTTTACTAGTTTGAGGTTTGAGCTCGATTTAGACGAGGAAATACTACTTATGCAGCTCCAAAAATAACACAAGTGATATATGTGTCCACTCTATACTCTATATACGAATTCTCTTGCAGAAACTTTTGGGTGTACATCTGTACACCCTTTTTTTTTGAGACAAACATCTGTACACCCATGACCCTATGTGGATCCGCCCCTGGTTGTGGGCTGCAGGGCTGTTGGGGAAGAAGAGATGACGATTTTGGGAAAGAAAAGAGAAAAAAAAACAAGTGGATGGCAACGGCCGCTGAGCGGATATGGTGGAAGTGCGTGGGGCCACCAGCAACGTGCTCCCCGGTACAAAATCGCTGAGCGGATATGCGTGTATCCAACGACGCGGGAGCGACCGACCGAAGTTTTGGTCGGCGTGTAGGTGTGAAACCTTCTCTTTTTTGTATGCTTGTGTGAGCGCGATTGGCACGCGCGGATTGATAACACACTTATCAATAATACACAATGTTTTGTGGTTAAATAATAGACAAAGTTCTTTTTAAAGATAAAATCATATATGTAAATCATAAACATAGGTGTTTCCCACAACAATAAAAAATGCAAAGTGTTTTTATTACTTATAAAACAAAAGGCGGTAATGAAAACACCCGATCAATCTCACAGGGTGCATGATACCAGTGTTTTTCTTTCCCCTCTCACAAGGCGACTAGAGAAAGCCTCCCCCCTTGATCCGCGCATGGAAGAAGCTAGAAAAAAAGTTTAATGGGTTCATGTGTATGATAGCTAGTGGGGTCATCCTTTATAAATGAATAGTGATTAGTACTAAGTTTGTGAATGATTTGCTAATTTCATTTGGATCAATTGACCCCAATGCATAAGAGGCAGCTCCATCGCTGGATCCGCACTAGAGTCGGGCGAGGACTCTAGTTTGAACGGTTGCGGCCGCGCCGGCGCACTTGAGGATGATGATGTCATACAACGCACTGAGGCGGTCCTCGCTGTTTCCGGCATCAGCAGCGTCGGAAAGCTTCGGCCACCGATCCACATACATGTTGTCTGTGGATGCAGCAGCGATGCAACCGCGCGGGTCACCGATGGCGGGGATGGGGATGCGTTAGGAGCCATGGGTAGCAAGATGTGGCGCTAAAAGGCTGGGGAGGTCAGGGGAGAGGAGTTAATTGTATGAAAGAGAGATGGAGCGAGGAAGAGGAGAGGGAGAGAAGGGATGCAGGGTGGCGGCTCAGCTTCTCCTGCTTTGTGGCGGGCTGACGGCAATGGCTTTATGAGAGAGGGAGGGAGAAGAAAAAGAGATAGGAAGAGTAGATAGACCGATCAACCTACACATGTGACATTTGTTTTCAATCAGGTTCTTACTATCAAGACCCACCGGTCGTTAAAGTGCTCAAACGGCCAAATCCTTCGATCAGTGTATTCTGCAAAAGAATTACTGAATATGCTGTGGTTTTTATAAAAAAATTAGGAACGAGGTGGGTTTTTGCAATAATTTTGCTAAATTTCAGTCGACTGAGACTAGTCGATGCATATTTCTTTGATCTTGCCTTAAGGTTCATAAAATAAAATTATGTTTTTTTTGTTTTTCTGTGTTGCTTGACTGAGACTTGATTCAGTCTTAGTCAACTGAGAACTAGCCACACCCCTTTTGCTAACCTAACCACAAATGCGTCAGTTTTGTGCAATTGACTCCCACCTGGACAAAGACGCCGGCGGGCCTGGACAAACATCTTGCCGCCACCGACGGTAACATCCAGGACATATACATCGACTACCACACGCATCGTACACCAGGCTCCAGCATCATTTCATCACCGTGCTGCACAAGGTCCGGGCGGTCTCGCACCGCCGGCGAGGTATTGAAATTTGAAGACCAAATCGATCGAGAAAGGATGCAGTTGTAGCTACGCACTCTTGATACAACGGTGGATGGCCGTCTGTAGGATCACAGGTCAGAAGCCAAGCAAAAGGGCCGTAAATAATAGGCAGAGTACGGGAGCACCAAATCCACAACACCCGGTCCAAAACCTCTCGGCCTCTAAAGAAAGCCGCATAGGCAGAGCGCGCAAAGTAATGTCTGTCCAGCTCCCACCAATAATGCTACACTTACGGGCAAAAGGCGCACGGAATCACCTACGCGCAGAGGTGGATTCAACTGTTTGGTGCTCAGGTTTTCTACTTTGCGTGAATTCCGGCTCGCTAGTTCTCTCGTTTGGCCACCTCAGCCCGTACGCACCCTTTCCGTAGCAGCAGCCAGTAAGTGTAGCATTATTGAGCTCCCACAACCACAGGATGGAGTCAGGCACCCGTCCACCTGCTCGCATTTCCCCAAGGGCAACAAGCTCATGAATCTCCACCACTGGATGAAGTGAATAAACTCTGGAAAAAACTTGATAAAGATGAGTTTCATCACATCCTCGATCGGCAGCTTATGAATAACAATTGGTAGGAGCCAGGGGTAATCGGTTCATTCATCTCGTATGTGTACGGTATAATAATCATGATCAATACTACTTTCCTTCCTACATCTTACACGTACAGAAAGGCTGGCCATATGCATATAATTGTCGAATGAAGTGAATCATCTTCCCATGAAGAGAAAGCAAGTAGCACCAAACTTATCTTGTCACAAACATAATCTCCCTCAGCCCGGCAGTAGCTACCAAAGCCTCTTTCAGCCTGCGTACCTTCATGGACACATACAAATAAGTTACAATTTTTCTACGGTTATGTACTCAAGTAAAGTGAAAAAGACCAGCTCACCGGTTAATAGAACAATGGCAGACACCATACATATGGTTAATGAGGTGAACAGTGCTACAAGTACAGAACCGGCCATCATATTTCATGCATCGCTCCTCTCTTGTTGACCAAGTGCCAGTATCGAGGTGATATTGTCCAAGTGATGGGTCACCTAGGGGGTTATTACGTATGATAGTGTCAGCCCTAATGGTAGGCATCGCCTTGATATTGACACTCAGGCTCCTTCCGATGCCATCCTGACTCGTTTCAAAACCCATCAAGAGAGCGTTTTCTCCGATGCTTGTTAGTGGGGCAATTTTTTCTAGGACAAGATCCTCTATTCTATAAACTCTCGTGTAAGCCACGAGCAGGATCTCTGAGTCACATTCTACTAATCCGAAAGGGTTGCGGATCCGAGTCGTGCATACGGGGATAACCTTGAGTGGCAGATACGAAGACGAACTGAACCTGGACATCTCATGAGGTGGGTCGACCTGGAAAATCTGTACTCCACCGGTATCCATGGACTTCTGCAACATGTAAAGTTTTCCCTGTGATGATATGGTGGTCACATCTGGGGAAAAACTCCAGGATGAGAAGCTCCATTGCTTGTCGTCGGTGGTAGCAAAGACTACGCGACGCATACATGAAAGCACCATCATCATCATGGCGACTCCCTTAGCACTAATGCTCAAGGAGGCGGTCGCGCCGCCAGGCAGAAAATTAAAAAGCATGCCATCTGGATTTGACCCCAAGGTTATTGTGTGATGCGTGATAGGTGGGAACCTTGTGACGTCCCCTGTGAAGGGGTGAAGGAGGCAGATGTTGTTGTGTTGGTCACCGTATTGCCAGTATTGCCGCTGCAGGAGGAGAAGGCCTTCAACCGGACAGAGGATGACATAGTCCTTGAGAAGAGGAACTCGAGGGCGGACAAATACTCCGGTGTCAAGGTTGAGGAAACGCTTCCTGCCATCTCTGAGGTGAAGTCCATGGCCGTCGGGCAGCATTATCCACCGACGCGGATGGAAGCGCGGGTCAGTGATGCCACGCCCGCGTGGACAGATGGTGCTGGATCGCCAGTGCGCGCACACGGCACGGAAACGGACGTAGTCAAGCAGGTCTCCGGCCAGCACCCGCTGGCCGACCAGCTCAACCAAATCAGCGGGCATGGACGCCGGCAGAGACATGCCGCCGGAGCCGGTGGCGGAAGCAGCTGTAATGATTGCTGGAGGGCGTTTGCAGTACGCGAGGAGGACTTCGATCTATCGATTCCAAAGACTAACAAATTAAGCAGATCGATCTAGGTTCTTTCTTGTTGGCCCCGGTATTTCCTCTGTAAGAAAGTTTTGGAAACCTCCGATCGACTTAGCGACGAACTAAAAGGATGGGCCCCTGAGATGGTACTGTTGGGCCTGGGCTATCGTATCCAATCGCCTGCCGATGGGGCTAACATCCGGCCCGTCATTCTCTAGTACGTGTGAATGAAAAAAAAAATGCTTTCTCCTATTTTTTTGATGCTTGTGTGAGCGCGTGATTGGCATGCACGGATTGGTAACACACTTATCAACAATACACGATGTTTTATGATTAATACTCCCCCCGTTCCTAAATATTTGTCTTTCTAGAGATTTTAACAAGTGACTACATACAGAGCAAAATGAGTGCATATACTCTTAAATATGTCTATATACATTCGTATGTAGTAGTCTATTTGAAAACTTAAAAAGACAAATATTTAGAAACGAAGGGAGTAATAGACAATGTTTTTTGTGAAGATATAATCATATGTAAATCATAAACATAGGAATTTCCCACAAAATAAATAAATGCAAATGTGTTTTTTATTACTTATAAAACCCAGACAGTGATAAAAACACCTGGTCAATCTCACAGGGTACATGATATCAGTGTTTTCCTTCCGCGTCTCACAAGGGGACCAATGAAAGCCTCCCTCCCTTCGATCCCCGTCGACGAGCTCGTGGATTCGCCTCCCCTCCTACCGCTCCGACGGTCGGTGATGAGGAGTGGATTTATGGTGCCTCGGCTTCGGCTAATAGATAGGTAGGGTTTAGTCCTCCAAGGGGCGACGCTCGGACGGATGATGACGCATCTTCTTCGAGATAGTCTTTCGGGATCCGATCCTCCGCAAGTTCATTCGTCGGGATGGATTACATAGAGCTTCACGAAGATTCCTGCCAGCTCCCCAGGGCAACGAGGTTAGGGTTTTTTGCTGTCCGTACGCAACGGCGAGATTTGGTGTCAGGTTTTTCAGATCGATTAAAGAATTCAATGGAGATGACTGCGGCCCAGGGCGCTGGTCCTCATGGATACATGCATAAAGACTTCCCGGTTTCCATCGACAAAGTTAGATCGGCTCCAGTATGGAAACAATGACATCGACCCAATGGCGGCTTGTCATGGCGGCAATGGTCATTTGATGGTCCATATACCTCGATGTAATTTTTATTATGTTTGAGCTACCTTTTTCTTCTAGTGAATCTTTATAATAGATGTGATCTCTTTTGTACAAAAATCTCACATGGTGCATGGATATGAGAGTTTAAATGACTAATGTTTTTCCCCGCATGGATGGTCGTTTGGACATGTTTCATCTCTCAGTTATGAAACAGTTACACTTTTAAAAGCCTCGTATTTTTGGTAAGAAAATAATCTTTGCTCTTCCATGTTGACTTCCATGTTTCCTCACTTATAGTACATTTGCCGTCTGTAAATTATTCGATGAAGTTGATTTCAAACAGCCCATGGTAGGTGAACCACACAGTGAAAACTCCTGACCATTCCCAAGTCATGCCCAAGGAAATTGCATATTCTAGCGGAGCATGTATCTATCGGGTAAGAATCTACCTTTCATTCGCTTCAAGATCCATGCATTTTGGACTGATATGCATGCGGTATTTTATGTATTTGCTTTCATTCGCCAATTTTAAGAGGGGCGCGAGGGGGATTGGGGTCCTCCTCCCCCTTGGTGGCTCCAGCAGCAGGAGCAAAGAAAGAAGAAAAAGGAGATGGCGAGGCGCAGGGAGCTCGAGCGCAAGTCAGCGGATCTCCCCAACTATGGTGGTGGCCATGGGGACCCTCTGGCCAAGAAGCCCAGGGCGGCGACCGAACCCCTCGCGGTGTCTTTCCCCCCTGGTGCGAAGGGCACAGTGGGTGAGCCCATTCCGGTGGAGGACGCGCCGGAGACGCTGGAGGTAGAGTGCTTCAAGTGCGGAAGACTAGGGCATTATCAGTCCAAGTGCAAATTTCAGCCGTTGTGTGTGCTTTGCAAGGAAGAGGGACATGCTTCTGCGCACTGTCCGACGAGGGGTCGGCAGCCAAGCCTGCAGATCAAGGGAAGCGCAATTTCAGGGGAGGGCTTCTTCTGTCTGCAGTTCGAAGAGGAGGCGGAGCCGGAGGATCCACGGCCGCTCTCGGTCAGCAATCCTGCGATTCTTTCTGCAGATCCGGGCCGTCTGAACCTGCGGGTGCTCAAGCAGGAGCTCAAGCACATGGTCACGGGAGATTGGGACTGGCAAGTCACTCAAGTGGGAGAAGATGACTTCATGGTGGTTTTCCCCTCTGCAGATCTCCTTCATATGGCTCGGACTAGTGGCAAGCTGTTCCTATCTATAAACGACATCACTGCTAGGGTGCGGGATGTGGTTCATGAGGTGATTCCCCCAATGGTGATGCCAGAAGCATGGGTGCGGCTCCACGGGATCCCTGAGAAACATCGCAAGATCGAGCGTATCAAGGAGGCTTTTAAGATGTTGGGGCGGCCTATAGTGGTCGATGAGCTTTCCATCATTAAGCTGGGCCCGGTGAGGATGAAACTGGCTTGCAAGACTCCGGCCAAGCTGAATGGCACAGTGGAGGTCTGGTTCAACCACGAAGGGTACCAGATCAGGGTCGAGCTGGAGCGGCAGCCGCGGCGGCTGGGGGATGCGGGAGAGGCTCCGGGGGCGGGCCCCTCAGCTCCCCCGCCTGACAGCCAGCAAGGCAAGGGCGGGCCACACAAGCCTGGGCCACACGCGGGCAAATCCTCCAAGGTGGCTGCCACTGGTGCGATTGAGCCCAATTCAACGGCGGTGGTGCCACAGAAGGAGGCGTCTGGCCCTGGTGCGAGGGTGGTTGGCCAAGACGTGGTGATGGGTGAGATGGCTGACGAGCATGAAGATAGCATCCAAGACACTTCCATTGATACCGAGACATGGGAAAAGCTGGGGGTGTTCGCGACTCAAGACACGGCAGTAAGCCTTCCCCCCCTTGCTCGTTCCCTGGACTAGTCCTTCGAGGTGCTTGGGAATTCGACAGCGCCGCTGTCGCTGGTGCCCATGGAGAACGAGGTCTTGCCTGCCTCTCCAGAGCGCGGAGGGGCTCGAGGTCAGACTGCGTCCTCATGGACTCGGACCCCACACCGGCCTCGGACAGGCGCCTGTCGAGCGGCTCCGGCCGCCAGGCCAAAAAGACTGCAGGGAGGAAGACTGGGTGCAAGGCGGTGGCCACGGG
Organism: Aegilops umbellulata; assembly: GCA_032464435.1. Classification (NCBI taxonomy): domain Eukaryota; kingdom Viridiplantae; phylum Streptophyta; class Magnoliopsida; order Poales; family Poaceae; genus Aegilops; species Aegilops umbellulata. Next base: position 510,288,235 of record CP136055.1, read on the forward strand.
TGTTGTGGGGTCGGCGACGGTGCTGGGGGGCAAGTTGGGGGCGGCTGTGCTAGCTTCAGGGCCGGCAGCCAAGGCCAAACGTTCAAGGGCAACCCCGGCGGCCTCTCGGGCTCCAAGTGCACGTGCCAAGGCCAAGCTGGGGGACATGACTTCACTGGAAAGTGCCAAGCTCCATGCTGCTGACAAGAACATGGATGTTGCAGGTAACCCTATCCCCTCTTTTAAGATTCTGAATGCTTTTTCCGATGAGCATCTTGCTGAGATTCTTCACGATAGTGGACGCGCTAGATTCTTCGACTTTGGACATTATTCCGTTAGTGCGTGCGCGTGAAGAAGCTCAGGCCGCCCTTGTGGCTGCTGCTGCCAGGAGCGTGGTGGTTCAGCCCGTGGACGGCCAGTCTTCAGCACCAGGAGGGTCTGGTGCTGTCGATCTGCCCACTGAGGAAGACGAGGTTGGGGTGGCCTCGGACTTGCCTTCTTCCAGCCGGGCGCCGGCTAGGAAGCGAGTGGCCAAGGCGGTTACCTCCCGTGGAGTCCGCCTGCGTAACCGGATCATTTGATGCGATACATCTTCTGGAATATCCGCGGTTGCGGGCATGTGGGGCGGCGTACGCAATTACGTGAGTATATGTCCAAAGAACGAATCGACTTTGTTGCGCTCCAGGAGACGATTAAGGCCGATTTTTCGTTGAGAGACCTTTTGGCATACGATCCGCTCCAGCGCTTTGATTGGTTTTGGACTCCTTCCGTGGGCCTTTCTGGTGGTCAATTGATGGGTTGTAATAAAGATGCTTGTGAGGTTATTCTGTGGGAGTCTGGTCCATTTCATATTGCTGCCACCGTTCGACACCGGGTTTCTCTTGCCTCTTGGGTCATTGTAAGTGTGTATGGGCCGGCTAATCATGCGAGGTCTGCGGAGTTCTTGGAAGAACTCACAGCTTTGGTTGGGGCCAAACAAGCAGCCAACTTACCAGTTCTGGTGGGAGGAGACTTTAACTTGATTCGCTCGGGGGCGGACAAGAGCAACGACAACATTGACCGGGCTAGGGTGTCCTTGTTTAATAATGCCATCGCGGCCACTGCTCTTAGAGAGATAGCGCGTACAGGGGCAAGATACACTTGGACGAACACACAGAGGGAGCCAGTTCGATGCGTACTGGACCGCGTATTCTGTTCAAGTGACTGGGAGGTCTTGTTTCCCCTATGCACCTTAGTGGCTGAAACGCGCATTGGATCAGACCACGTACCTCTGATCCTATCCTCAGGGGAGGAAAGTGTGCGTCGCAGTCGTAGATTCTTTTTTGAGACCGCGTGGTTTGAACATGAAGGTTTCTGCCAACTTGTCACGAATCGCTGGTCCTTGATCGGTAACCAGGTTGGCCGCCAACGAGGACCAGTAGAGTTTTGGTCCTCTGCGGCTGCCGCCTTGCGGGCTTTCCTTAGGGGTTGGGGGGCCAACCACGGCAGCGAAGCCAAAAGAGTTAGGGAGCGCATTGTTGATGAAATCGCTCGCCTAGACGCACAGGCGGACGTGAGACCCTTCACTGGGGACGAATGGGAGTATAGATACTCCTTAGAGCACCAAGTCCTGGCTATTCTCAGGGCGGAGGAGGAGTATTGGCGGCGCAGGAGCGGCGTCAAATGGGTCGTCAAAGGAGACGCCAATACGGGATACTTCCACGCATATGCTAATGGCCGCAAGCGCAAGAGCACGATTCTTAGGCTTCAGTCGGAGGGTGGGATTCTGGTCACCCAAAATGAAATAGTCAAACACATTTTTGACTTCTTCGTAGAGCTGTTGGGAACAACCGAAGAAAAGAGCTTAAGTCTCAGGGAAGACTTATGGGATCTGCACGAGCGTGTTTCGCAGCAGGAAAACGACGCCTTAACGGTGACCTTTTCGCCCCAGGAGCTCGATTGTGCGCTAGCTGGTATGAAGAACGACACGGCTCCAGGCCCGGATGGTTGGCCGGTGGAGTTCTTCAAAAGGTTTTGGCCGACGCTTAGGGACTTGTTTCAAGCGATTCTCAACGGCTTCGCCCTCGGAACGGTGGACCTGTCGCGTCTCAACTATGGGGCTATCTGCTTGATCCCAAAGGTTAAAGGGGCGGAATCAATTAAGCAGTTTCGCCCGATCACGCTCATTAACGTTCCTTTTAAGATTTGTGCCAAAGCTTACGCTTCTAGGTTAGCGCCGTTCGCTCAACGTATCATCAGCAAAAGCCAGACCGCTTTCCTAAAAGGCAGGAACATCCTGGAAGGGCCGATCGCCCTTACGGAGATAATCCATGAGCTGAAACGTACGCGGGGCCAGGGTGTCATCCTCAAACTCGATTTCGAGAAAGCGTACGACCGTGTAAGCTGGGAGTTTGTACGGGAGGTCCTCCTCAAAAAGGGATTTGAGGCTGGGTTCGTCCACCGGATCATGCACCTAATCTCGAGTGGCAACACCTCGGTTACTGCCAATGGCGAAATGGGTAAGTTCTTTCGAAATAGGAAAGGCACTAGACAAGGCGACCCCATTTCCCCTCTCGTCTTCAACTTTGTGGCGGATGCCTTAGCTGCCTTGCTGTCCAAGGCCAGGGAGGCTGGACACATCAGGGGGCTCGTCCCACATCTCATCCCAGGAGGTGTAACTCACCTGCAATACGCAGACGATACTTTGCTGCTGTTCAACCCGGACGAGCATAGTATTGCTACGATAAAACTCTTGCTACTAGCTTTTGAGCTCCTCTCCGGACTCAAGATTAATTTTTTAAAGAGTGAGGTCATTACCATGGGGATGGATGACCAGCACAGCACATATGTCGCAAACCTACTTAATTGCAAGCTGGGGAGCTTTCCAATTAAGTACCTAGGGCTTCCTATATCCCACCGCAAACTTTCGATTTTCGAGTGGGAGCCTCTGTACGGGAAAGTGGCTAATAGAGTAAGCCCGTGGCGTGGGAGATTCATGTCATCTACCGCAAGGCTTATTTTGACGAACTCGAGTCTATCTTCTCTGCCCCTTTTCACAATGGGGATGTTCTTATTAGCTGATGGCATTCACGCTAAGTTGGACACTCCGCGATCCCGGTTCTTTTGGGAAGGAGCTGGATTCAAGAGGAAATACCACCTAGTCAAATGGGCGGCAGTTTGTAGGCCAAAAAAGTATGGAGGATTGGGAATTCTCAATTCCAAACTAATGAATGTCTCCCTCCTTGCCAAGTGGTGGTGGCGGTTGGCCCAAGATGAGTCGGGGCTCTGGGCGAAACTGCTACGAGCCAAGTATTTCCCGAATGGGAACCCCTTCAACGCCTCGACCAACGGCTCCGTGTTTTGGAGAGGGCTCCAAGCGGTGCGTCCGGCTTTTGACATTGGGGCCAAATTTCACATCAACAATGGCCAATCCACCCGGTTTTGGCTCGACCACTGGCTGGGTGACTTCCCCCTTTGGCAAAGTCACCCAAACTTATATCGGATAGCCACTAACACTAACGTCTTAGTAGGGGAGGCAATCCGCAATGATCCTCCGGCGATTCACTTTTTGCGGCCCCTTACGAACGAAGAGCGTGCGTCGTGGGACGGGCTGGTTCAGCAGATCGGCGTCAATCGTCTAGGGACGACGGCTGACACGGTAGAATGGAGGTTGACAGCTTCGAGGAATTTTTCGGTTAAGTCCCTGTATAACAACCTTACTGAAGGGCCAGCGCTTGATATAGCTAAAGGGCTGTGGAAGGCAGGCCTGCCTCTGAAGATTAAAATCTTCATGTGGCAAATGCTTAGGAATAGACTACCTACGTCGGATAACGTGGCCAAACGAAACGGTCCGGCTGACGGTACTTGTTCGACTTGCGGACTAGGCGAAGATGCGAACCATGTTTTCTTTAGATGCCATTTGGCCAGGTTAGCGTGGAGTGCGGTTCGGGAGGCCTTTCACACAGACTGGAACCCTGCCTCGGGGCATCAACTAGTTTCCATCCTCAAGTCCACTAAAGGGAGCACTAGTAGAATCGCTTGGCGTTGCGTAGGGGCGCTGCTCTGGGCTATGTGGACGACGCGTAACAAGATTACGATTGAGAAAAAATTTCCCCACCATCCTGCAGACGTGATCTTCAAATGCCACCTATTTTTTCAGATGTGGACCTCTCTGGGGAAGGAGCGCGATGCTGAGCGAATGTCAGAAGCCATGGCGCGCATCAAGCTGATTCAGGAGCAGGCAAGACAGGAGCCGGTGAGATGAAATTGATTTTGGGGTGCCTTTGTGGCAAGTTGCGCTTTACTGTCTGACAGTTGTAATATTTATGTCGTGCTGAACCTTATGTTCCACCCCGTGCTGGATGTGGACCGTTGGTACTTTCTGTAGGTTGCTAAGTCTGTATCTTTATGAACCATGTTGCCTTTGGGGCTTTATTAATTTAAAGCCGGACGCTTCTAGCGTCTTCGTTCCAAAAAGTCACGTCACAGGGTCCCATCACCATTTTATCGGAGAGAAGGGCGTAATGTGCATGCATGACTGCCATTCTCCATTCTCCTCGCATAAATTTTTTTTGAGCATCAGTACAGACACAAACGCTCATATACACGTGCATACACTCACCCGTATGAATGCACACACGCACACCCTACCCTATGAGCACCTCCGAGAGACTGAGCCGGCATATTATCTTGAGATTTAAATCCAGGAATAATACGAGTACCAGAATTTGAACTCTGATGGGTTGGGGATACCACTATCCACCTAACCAACTCAATCACAAGTTGATACGCGCATGAAAAATATTAATATTAATTTTTGTAGTATTTTCTTATATGATTTATATATTTCAAATTAGATTTTGGTTTCTTAATTTTATATGTATATTTGAAATCCCATTGATAAGATCTTTCAAACAAGATCAATAATGAATATATTTTAAATTTGTCTAATTTTTGCTGTTTCACAAAATTGGTTGGAATTGAAGTGAGTAAAAAAATTTAACTATTTTTCTATTTATTGAAATTGAAATGAATTTTATATATTATTTTATGTCATACATTTCAATAACATAGTTACCAGATGTATTTCAATACCAAATCACTTTGTTACCAGATGTGTATTGGATGCTTCACTATGAGGTCAACTTCATGATCATATCAATTTGTCAGCATATGCTCGAATTTTTGTACCAGATGCATTTCATTTATCATACCAATTTTAGTACCATATTAATTTCAGTAACATGCACATATGTTAGTTTCAGTATTATTTATTTTATTAATAAATTTTAGTACAACATCCATTTCAGTGACATAAAAGTGAAATGCAGACGATAGATTTCAATACCACAGGCATTCCAATACCAGATGAGTTTGTTACCAGGTGCATTTCGATACGATAAGCTTCACTACTAAGTCACTTTGTTGGCATTTGCATTTCACTACCAGATGCATAGTAGACCATTTTTTTCGGAAATACAATACCACTTTTAGTACCACATCCATTTCAATAAGATGCATCTATTTCAATTTTAGAACAACTTTAAAAATATATTTTAGATATTTAAAATATAGTAAAAATCATTGATATTAGACATTTTATATATATAAAAACTAGGGAGTGGCTACAGATCAATCGACTGACACAAGAAAGAGGTCAGTCGATTGGTACAACTCCGGACAATGCGGCAACCAAAAAGAAATTTGACTGACCAAAGTTTGGGGTCAGTCAGTCAGCCCAACAAAAACAGCAGGTTGAAAGCTTTCTGTTTCTGTTTCTGTCTTCAGAGTTTAGCCCAGAAAAGAAAACGGGCCAGAACCCGCTAAGCTATAGATCCAAATAACTGACAGCTCACTAGGTCTCCCTCCTTGCGACTCTGCTTTCTTCCTCGAGTCCCACCCAGCCGCCACCATGGGAGGGGAAACAAACCTCAGATCTCCTGTTGTCTTCTGATGATTCTGGTCAACTTGTGCTGAGGATTCTTGCTCTGTGCATACTTCTCCTCCAATTCCCAAGGTTTAGCTCTCTCTGTTCCATACAGAGATCTCAGATTTGCTAGCAAAAATGGAAGATCCTCAATTTGAAACCCAGATCCCAGATCTGTCAGCAGGAAGAACAAAATGAAGAAGAAAGAAACCTGGTGATAAAAGTGCTTGTGGTCAGTCAAAGGTATGTGATTATCTGGTGCCCACCTCCATTTCGTATGCAAGAATTGCTTTAGGAGGTTGCATTTTGTGGAACCACCTGCAAAAAATACACAAATCATAAGTACCCATAGATGATTCCTTGTAAGAAAAACGAAAATAAGATGCATCATGTAGTAACAGAGAGGCAAAAAATGCAGATGATTTTCATCAGTACTGAAACATTGAGTTAATTTGCATTTTCATGTACCTAAAATTGCACATCATTCTCAGCAGCAAGAATACAGAGAGATTGTAGATAGAAGTCATGAAAACAAGGTAAAAGCATAAAAAGTTTCTAGCAGTTTTATTTGTGAATGTTGTTAAACAATTTGCATACAAAAATTGCAGGTGCTGAAAAATTTGTATCAAGGCAACAAACATATGCAGACACTTATAAAATCATTCAATGGAATTTCTGAGGTTAGTTTGTGTTCATTTTCAAAATTTGATGAGAGAGCAAACTAATATGGTGAAAAATGTTTTGTGACAGGATGCAGTTTTAAGACAAAACTTTGCTCGACTATAGGACCTACACCCCATTCCTAGACAAAAAGAATCAATTCAACAGGTGCACTATGACAGTGCCACAAGCATATAAAACAAAAGCATTACATTTAAAAGTTCACAGTTACTATTTTATTTCATATGTTGCATGAAGCAGAAACCCCTAGAAAAGCACAATAAAATACAGAAAACTGCAAAAAAAGGATGTTCAGTAAAATTAAACTTATGCTTGTTCTAATTTGCATACAAAATATAGCAGTACTATTTGAAGTTCCCAAAATTGATATTTATTCATTCACAATATTCTTTTGTTTGTTGCAGGAATCAGATTTGCTCCATTTAGGAAACCAAAGTCTGCATACGAGTAATGGCATGCTAGTACCACAAGGAGTGGCACAGTCTTACACAGAACTAATGCAACAAATGACAGTCATGAGTCATCTACAAAGTGACAACATGACAATATCTATAAGCAGTTTCACATCATTCTTGACTGCGGGCATAAATTCTGAGATATGTTGTATTACTGCAATCAATAATTTAAAAACATTAGAATGAACTTACATATAGTAGTCAATAAAAATCTAACACAAAAAAACTTAAAGTATCAGCATCAAGCAGCAGGACCAAGTGCAAGCAACAATTGGCAACAACTTAATGATTGGGGACAATATTCTGTACCTTTAGACGAAGATCATGAAGATGATGATGAAGGTAACAATGAAGATGAAGCAAATCACAGTGAGACTGAATCTGATGGTGAGCATGAATTTGACTGCAACAGTGATGAGAATCGAAGTTATCCAGATGAAGCTTACACAGCATGCACTAGTGATCAAACATAAAAAAATTCATTTTAAAACACTTTAAAAAACATCTGAGAGGATAAAACACTCAACACACATTTAACTTCAAAAAATAATTAATAAACCAACAAAAAGATGTACAAAAATAAATTTAGTGAGACTGGTGAATAGAAATCAATATGACACCAAGAGAAAAATAAAAGCTATATGATCTGCAAGGAAAAATATCAATCATATAAAGTAGATTCACCAGGGGTAAAAAATCATTTCATAGATAAAAAAGAAAAAAAATCAAACAATTTATCGGGTGACTTTGAACAAACTATTGATATGATCTATGAAATAAAAAGATCAATCAAATAATTTGGTGATCACCCAGGGAAAAAATGAAAATTCAAACTCCCAATACAACTACAAAGATATAAAGAAATTCAAAAATCTCAAACAGAAAAGATTACAACACACACACACACAAGCATTAATAACATAAAAACATTTGGAGAAGTCTGATAACTATTGAATTATAAGACATAATTCAGATAGCACAAACGATAACCAGACTTTTCTTCAGTGCTCGACTTAACTACAGGTTAACCACCAAACTTTTCTTCAGTCTTCAACTTAACTACTGATAGCTTAAAGTCTTAAGTGCATACATCCAAAAGGTAAGACAATCCACACATAAGCCACCACAAGTTATAGCCTGCAAACTAAAGAACCCACTACAACCACTTCTTTCCCAAACTAAACTTCTATCATTGCTTTCATCTATAGAAGCCACTGGAAGACAATTGAAACTGAACGATCATAAGTTGACTCATTGAAAGTGATGAGCACAACATTGTCTTTTGCGTACGAAGTGGCTTATATGAACTCGCTGAAACTGGTCTTCTCGATCACCATCGTCCCATCTTGCTTGCACAGCTTGAAAGATGATGGCATGATAACATGTGTATCACCCAGGTAAGCTTCCAGAGAGATTCTAGCACTGATTGGCATGTCAACAAAGCTCCTCAAGCTAGAGACAACGACCTTTGGGATTTTCTGTTACAATGAAAATGAAAAATATGGATCAAAAATTGATACCCCAGAAAAAACTTCATCAAGACTAAACTTGCATGAGCAAATCATTAAGCACAACAAATGTAAACAAATAAAGAAACATAGAATGAAGCAGTAAAGTAGAAAACTTACCATGATGAACTTCACAATATTTGTGGCAGTCATGACATGGACAAACGGAACGCAGCGCACGAAGCTTTAAGTCCGAAAAAGTGAACGTACAAACGAGCGGTTGTTGTGATAGTTGAACTCCAAGCCACGAGGCATCACAGCAGAGCAAACTAGCTCGTACCTTTGTCGGTGTACAAAAGTAGGGGTCCTTTTTGTACCCCTTCACTTGTGCATGGGCAGTCGCAGCCACACTTATGGCCGCGCTTGGCAGAGCAGAAGGGGGAGCAGAGACACAAGACAACCAGGGCAACGCCAAGACAGAGGCGCGAAGAGCATAGGGACAAGGTGGGATTTCCCCCGGCAAGAGCCTTGCCGGGGCAGCCTGCATAGCCCCGACAAGAGCCTTGCCGGGGCAACTTGCCCCACACCAGCGAGGCCGCCACCCTAGAGCCCAAGAGTTCCGACGCCATCGACAACATTGGAACCAAGGCTCGGGAGGCGCCAACATGGTGGCATGCAGATCTTTGTGAAGACCAAGAACATACAAGACTAGATGAGAGCCAGAAGGCGGAGACCTCGGCGAGATCCTTGCCGGGGATGCCCACAAGACCCCCGGCAAGACCCTTGCCGGGGACGCCTATGAGACCCCGGCAAGGCCCTTGCCAGGGACATCTGCAGGGCCACAGTCAGGCCCACACCTGACAAGGCTCCACCGCCGTCCCGACGCAGCAGTCAAACCCGCCAACTAGGCAGGCACCTGCGTGGCGGCGTGGGGGCGTGCGGCTTCCAGGCCAACTCAGCAAGCACATGCGTGGTGTGGCATGCAGATCTTTGTGAAGACTCTGCCACCGCGCCAGCTCAGCAGCCAGCCAGCTAGTGTGGCGCTGCGTGCCTCGTCAGCCTGGACGCACGTTGGAGTGAGGCGAAGCGGCGATGGGGGACGAGCTTCCTTGCCATCCCCGATAAAGTGAGAGGGCACGTCGGCAGCGCATTAAATGCGTTTTGTCCTACGGTGCCAGGGATAGACTTATATACAGTAGATACCTTCCACCTCCTGTGTGCCACTGTGGCGACCCCTTTTGACTATAAAAAGAGGTCCGAGACATACTGAGGGAGGATTCGGACTTTTTGGACCCTGCACGCTTTGTAGCTAGTCCAAGAACACCAGATAAACACAAACCAGCAGCAGTAGGGTATTACGCATCGCTTGCGGTCCGAACCTGGATAAACCCCTCGCGTTGATCTTCTGAACCCACTCTTTCCGCAGCCCATAGGTGTCGTTTCCCCCGACAATCTTGCATTGCTCGGGTTTTCAAAAGCTACAAAAACAAACACATATAATGCTAATGAGTTAACATCTATGAGAACAATGCGATTAAAAAGGAGAAGAAACAACAATGATAAAAATAACACATACAAAAAATCATAAACTCACCAACAGAAGGTAAAGGAAGAATCCTTTCGCCATCACGGGAAGTCTCTACTTTGAGGTCAAAGCATGAGTTGTCCAGAGTAAATACCACACGATCTCCAGCATGAAGGGCATAATCGTTGTTGGACTCAAAACAAGCACTGCCACAAAACTTCGAGTAGTTCCCTCGATGCTTAAAGTCTGAAGCATAAGACCTACTCTCATAAGTGAGAATAGCAGGCTCAGTCCTCTTGTGCTTGAAAGTTGTTGCAGTATTCCTATGCTCCTCGATATAATCGGCTAAGAAACCCCTCACATTGCATGGGATGTACTGGAAAAAAAACATGAAAGAACCCAAGACAAAGTAAATATAGCATGAAAAAGAAAATTGCACGTCCATCATGCTAAAATATTAGACATTTATCAAAACAGCAAACGTTCATATTAATCAAGTTGATATTATTATTGACGGTTTAGACGGAGGAATCAAGCTGCATGGATTAGTGGAAGAAGATACATGCAGGAAATCAAACTGCATTCACAAACTATAACTACAGCAAGACACAAACAAATAAAAAAAGCACATTCATCACAGTTAAAATGCACAAATTTTACAACATCAACTACTGATATTAACCTTGCTGTTATCGTAATTTAAAGTTTAGTGAGGTAGATATGTTGGTTTGATTTTAAGGCATTTAAACTACATAGAAGCTAACTAAATAGACAATTTTAACTATACAAACAAAGAACTGATCCATAAAAATCAAAATTTAGGATTTGAACTACTATCTTCATAAATAGTACACTTGCACACAGTTTACATGGACATCAATTTCAACAAGCAGGAATTACATGAACTACACACTACCTCAGTACTGTACTAAATAATAGAGAATTTGCAAGCTCACACAAAGGTTATGAACAAAGGATAAAAAAATGTAAATAGATAAGATGAATACAAGTCACCATCCTCCTAAAGCAATACTCATTAAGGACAACATCGAAAACTTCTGGGGCTTCATCAGCTGGCACAAATGAAAAGCATGGGGCGCCAGGACAACGACAAACTGGGCAAACCATACTGTAAAAAGAAAATAAAGCGTTATTCTACATTAATAACTTTTAAAAAAGATGTTATTCTCAATTTAGATGAAATAATAATTACAATGATAAAATAATATTCTACATTTCACAACAGCAAAAGATTCAAATCAATCTCAGTGCTATCAAGTGTAAACCTAGAATCTAAAAAACTAATTCCTAAAATTCAAATAGTGAAATTTAAAAAAGTTGCACATTCATGATACTAAACTTGCATGCATTACACAACAGCAAAAATTATATACAAGTATTGATCATAGTATAAATACATGAAGATTTCAACCTATATGAACTACAAATTACCTAACTCAATTCACACATAGAAAGCACAAAAACTTGCATACTCATAATACTAAAGTTGCACACATTTCATAAAAGCAAAAAAAGGTTCATATCAATCTTAGTGATATCAAAGTATAACCCTAGAATCTAAAAGGCTAATTCCTAAAATTCTAATACTAAAACTTGCACGCATTATGCTACAACAAGATTTATACACGTGTATTGACATTATCAGCCTGTACAATTAACTTCCTTGGCATTAAAAAAAGTTGTTATTCTCAATTTATATGAAATAATAATTACAAATGATAAAAGAATATTCTAAATTTCACAACACAAAAGATTCAAATCAATCTTAGTGCTATCAAGTGTAAACCTAGAATCTAAAAAGTTAATTCCTAAAATTCAAATACTGAAATTAAAAAAGTTGCATAGTCATGATACTAAAACTTGCATGAATTACACAACAACAAAAATTATATACAACTATTGATCATAGTATAAATACATGAAGATTTCAACCTATATGAACTACAAATTACCTAACTCAATTCACACATAAAAAGTATTAACACTTGCTTACTCATAATACTAAAGTTGCACACATTTCATAAACGCAAAAAAGATTCATATCAATTTTAGTGATATCAAAGTATAACCCTAGAATCTAAAAAGCTAATTCCTAAAATTCAGATACAGATATTGACATTATCAGCCTGACAAACAACTTCCTTGACATTTTTGTGAGCATATAAATCAGCAATTGAGATGATTGTAAATGTACTACAAAATAAACATAACACCCTGCTAAACTAGACAGATTGACATGAACGAATAACTTAAACTAGAAGTAAAGTAGAACATGAGCTTTTGGAAGAAATTAAATTTATAACATGAACAAAAAACTACAAGAAACGTAGAAAACCTTCCTAAAAGCACAAATTACAAAACTCATGATTGGAACTAAAATTGCAACTTCACGCAACTTAAACTTGCAATCATTGCTCTAGAGCAAGTAAAAATGCGATAGTATGAGCATGTAGATTTACATTTTCATAAGAAACAGAAATAATGGGTACCATCAACTACACATAAATACGTTGTCATGAAGAAAGAAGATAAAGTAGAACTAAATTAAAACACCTCCCTAAATGCAGAATTCAGATCGATTCATGATTACTAATGGAATTGCATTTACAGGCAAGTAAAGTTGCAGTCATTCTTTAAGAGCAACGAGCATGTGAAATTGAGAAAGAGAATAAGACAACAAGGTAAGTACAGGTTTCCCATCAACGAAGAACTTAAACTAGAAGTAAGGCAGAACACCTCCTTTTGGAAAAAAAACATGATTACAACTAAATTTGCATCTTCAAAGAGCTAAACTTGCACACAGTTTGCAGCCCCAAATTCAACTTCTTAAACGATCATAACATAAATTACATGAAGATTTCAGCCTATACAAATTAAAATTACCTGACTCAATCCACACATAGAAACTATTAAAATACCTTTGATTCATCAATATCAATTCACAAAACATAAGAAGTTGCAGATATATCAACCAACAAGCATTTAGTCATGCAGAGTCCTACTGATCTAGGTATGCTTTCACATCATAAACAAATCAAAAAAACTTAAAAATTGAACAAAACTGACAATTATATCTACTCACATAAAGTGGGGAGATCTTGATTAGTTCATAAAACCTCAACTTTCAGAAAAATCAACTTTTTCATGCATATGTTCAGTGGATTCTAAGGAACTTGCACATCAAAAACCTACAGAAACTGCAGACTCGACACTGAAAATGTATATCCACACTTGAAAATTTAGTCATGCAAAAGGTCCTATGGATTCTAACGAACTTGCACATCAGAAAACTATACAGGATCAGTCAACCCGTATATATCTAGTCAACATGCATGCTGATATCAAGCTACTACTAGGACTATAAAGTCCTCCAGAAAGTGGACATGCTTTCACATCAGAATTCCTCGAACAACAAACTAATACATTAATTCTCTATGTATTTGACCTGGAATCTGCATCAGATTAACAAATAAACACAAAAGATTGGATCTTTCGAGACATACAAGACACCCAGAATATCAAATACAGACCTACACATACCCTGTACATCAAAAACCTTAAACATACTCAGATTATAGGCTCTCCTCCTCACATTCATAACTTAAAACAAATATCAAATAAAAAAAATGAAAATCCTAACCAAACCCGATATTGGAACAAAAACTAACAAACACACCTAATTAAACAGGCCATAAACCTAGCTACTACTACTCGAACAAGAAAAGAACCTCAAAAACCAAGATCTGACCACTAAAAACAAATAAACACACACGATTTGAATCGAAGATATCAGCAAGAAACCCTATGGAAAACAGGAAAACAACACAATAATAAGAACCAAAGGAGCACAAATACCTCAAAAAGACTAGATGCAGCAACCGCAATCCGTTCAGCAGCGAAGCCCTCCGACTACAAACACCTGCAAACACCATACATAAAAACAGAAAAACACCCACACTATCAGATACAACGGAGAAAAGGAGTAAATCAAGCAAGAAAACATAAATCAGATGAAGAACAATCTGCAGATGGAGCAGATCAAGCAAGAACACCACGAACCCTAGCTCTGGTAAGGAAGGGGAAAAGACAGAGAAGAGAATGTGGCGGAGCGGTCGGGGGGAGAGTGACTGACAGAACCAGCGAGGAGAGGGGACAAGAAAAGAAGCCACCGACGCTCGGGATTCCTCAAGCGCGCTGGGCGCTGGGCTAGAAAGCCTTTTAACCGGCGCGCACACACGCATAACAGGCGCCCACGAGGCAGAATGAGCCCAACAAACAAAATCGACTGACCCAGAATCACTCTTAGTCAATTTTTAACAGGCCCAAACAGTCACCAACTACAGAACAGAAAAAAAAACTAAATTACGAATTTCAAAGCACAATCCAACGATCAGAAATTCGAATGACCCAAAATCAAAAACCAAGATCTGACCACTAAAAACAAATAAACACACACGATTTGAATCGAAGATATGAGCAAGAAACCCTATGGAAAACAGGGAAACAACACAATAATAAGAACCAAAGGAGCACAAATACCTCAAAAAGACTAGATGCAGCAACCGCAATCCGTTCAGCAGCGAAGCCCTCCGACTACAAACACCTGCAAACACCATACAGAAAAACAGAAAAAACACCCACGCAATCAGATACAACGGAGAAAAGGAGTAAATCAAGCAAGAAAACATAAATCAGATGAAGAATAATCCGCAGATGCAGCAGATCGAGCAAGAACACCACGAACCCTAGCTCTGGTAAGGAAGGGAAAAGACAGCGGAGCGATCGAGGGGAGAGTGACTGACAGAACCAGAGAGGAGAAGGGACAAGAAAAGAAGCCACCTATGCTCGGGATTCCTCAAGTGCTGGGCGCTGGGCTACAAAGCCTTTTAATGGGCGCGCACACACGCATAACAGGCGCCCACGAGGCAGAATGAGCCCAACAAACAAAATCGACTGACCCAGAATCACTCTCAGTCGATTTTTAACAGGCCCAAACAGTCACCAACTACAGAACACTTCTGTCTCAATTCCGCCCTATAAGCCTATGCAATGTGTTATATAAAATAGCTTCAAAGGTGATCTCTAATCGTTTGAAGCAAGTTTTGCCGGATATAATCTCAGAGGAGCAATTTGCGTTTGTGCCTAGCAGACTCATTACAGATAATATCATCACAGCATACGAATGCCTCCACTTCATGAAACGGAATAAGGCAAAGAAACATCAGTCCAGTGCTTTAAAACTTGACATGATGAAGGCGTACGACAGGGTTGAATGGCCTTATCTGCATGCCATAATGCTAAAGCTGGGATTCACTACCAAGTGGGTGGACACTGTTATGAATATGGCGAGTTCAGTAAATTTTTCTGTTCTGTTCAACGGGAAGAAACTGGAGGAGTTTAAACCATCTCGAGGAATCCGACAAGGGGACCCACTGTCTCCGTACTTGTTCTTGTTAGCAGCAGAGGGCCTTTCGTGCCTCCTAAAATCAAGAAGTCAGTCATCAAACCTAAGTGGGCTTTAGGTGGCAGCCTCGGCGCCCCCGGTCAACCACTTATTATTTGCAGATGACAGCCTGCTGTTTTTCAAGGCGAATAGTATGGGTGCTACATAGCTAAACCAGGTGTTGGATACTTACTGTCAAGCTTCCGGCCAGCAAATAAATTATGTAAAATCATCCATCTTCTTTAGCAAAGGGGTTCCGGAATCGACTCACAACGAGATAAAGGTTATGCTGAATGTTCCAAATGAAACTTTGAATGAAAATATTTGGGGATGCCTTCTGACATTGGTTCCTCAAAGAATGGTGCTTTCAAGTATTTAAAGGATCAATTGTGGAGTAGGATTCAAGGATGGATTGAAAAATCACTTTCCACCACTGGGAAAGAGGTTTTGGTTAAGGCGGTTGCACAAGCGGTGCCAGTGTACTCCATGTCATGCTTCAAGCTGCCGAGAGGGTTGTGTGAGAAACTGAATATACTCATAAGGAAGTTTTGGTGGGGCAGTAAGGAAGGCAAACACAAACCACATTGGGTATCTTGGAAGGATATGACTCAACCAAAAAGCATGGGAGGTTTGGGTTTTAAGGATTTTGACCTTTTTAATCTTGCTATGCTAGCCAGGCAAGCATGGCGTTTACTACAAAATCCGGAATCCTTGAGTACTCGCATTTTGGAAGCTGTATACTACCCTGATGAGACAATTCTGGAAGCTACTTTGGGATCCCACCCAAGCCAAATATGGAGAACCTTCATAGAAGGCCGAGACACACTAAAGCAGGGAATCATTAAGAGAATAGGCAACAGAGAAAGCACCAGAATTTGGACAGAAAATTGGCTTCCGTGAAGTGAAATGCTTCGCCCTTATGGCTGTTTGACAGTGAATCCTCCCCAGTTCGTATCATAAATCATCAATGAAACGACAGCCACATGGGACATTCAGAAGGTCCGACAAGTCTTCTTGCCGTTTGATGAAAAAGTAATAACCATCATACCCCTATGCACCCGAAACATATCAGATTTCTGGGCTTGGCATTTTGAGAAAAATGGCCTTTTCAGTGTGAGATCGGCATACAATATGCTTGTAGCGACGAGGCAACGCCGGGAAGCCTGGCTGGATGGTCATGCAGGTTCGTCAGGCGCAAGGGGGAAGAGAAAGAGTGGAAAACACTATGGAGGACCCAATTTCCCGGGAAAATCCGTATGTTTCTGTGGCGGCTCTCAAAACAATCCCTACCAACAGAAGATGTTCGGTCTCATCGACACATGTCTGACTCCTCGACATGCGGATTCTGTGGATCCCCGGATTCATGGAGACACTCCCTACTTGAGTGCACGACATCCAGGTGTGTTTGGGCTTTAGTAGAGAATGAAATTGGGCAGTCACTTGTGGAAAATATGGAACCCGACGCAAAACACTGGTTGTTTGCACAGATGGAAACGTTATCACATGGCCTTTTTGTTAAACTGGCAGTCACGTTATGGGCAATCTGGACGTCTAGAAGAAAGTCCATTCATGAAGGGATCTTCCAGAGCCCACAATCGTTGTACTCGTTCACAACAAGGTTCATTGGTGAGCTTGATCACATAAAGGAAAGCAAACCGGAAGGGGCTCCAAGGACACATGTGGAAAGAATCAGGCGAACCCGACCACGAGCCCGACCAGCAACTTACGCCAAGGTCCATGTTGATGCAGCAGTGAGGACAGGCCTGGGGGGTTCTGCTGGAGTAGTATGCCGTGATTCAGCAGGAAACTATCTAGGCAGCAGTGCACTGGTGGTGCAAGGCGTAGATGACCCGATGACGCTGGAAGCATTGGCATGCAGGGAGGCACTTTGCATTGCCGATGACCTCCTCTTACAGCGCTTTGTAGTATCCTCAGATGCAAAAGGGGTAGTCCTGTTGGAAATATGAGCAATTTACCAAATGACTTTATTAACAGAAATACTAGATAAAGCATGACTAATATAACAGAGATAAAACAAGTCATGCGTTCAGACAGAGAGAAGGTAAATAGCTTCTGCATATATGAACCGTAGCCTAGCATATCTATAGCAAACAGTAGAACTAGTTGCATATATGAAGTAGAGCGTAACATATCTAGAGCAAGTACTAGTACGACAAACTATGGCAGGACATCTAACAGAAAGGAGAACACGTACGAGACAGCACCAGCGGTAGTACTGGACTTGGGATCGGTGTCCTCGCCGGCCATGTCGTTGACGTCGGGGAAGAAGCCGTCGTCGGAGAAGTAGTCGTCGGAGTCTGGGGCGTCCGTGGCGTCCGTGACGAAGGAATCAGTCAGTAGTCGCGCAGAGCGCTCCCCAAAAACCTTACCACCCTTCTCCCGTACAGGACTCAAAGAGGTGCGGTTTCGGAGGCCTACTGTACCGTCCTGCGGTGCACGCCGCAAGCCGGGATGGGGAAGACAGTGGTAGATCAGAGAATGGAACCAGTGGCGAGAGGAAGGAGAAGTTCTGGTGCATCTCTCTGGGAGGAGCGACCTCCCTTTTATAGGCGCAAGAGAAGGAGGCGAGAGGGCAGCGACGAGAGGCGAAATGAACAGCCAGCAGCTGAAGGGCTGCACCGTTCGCATTCAAACTCCACTTTCGCAAAAAATCTTTTCATCTTTCGTGTGACCTTCCATATACCCGTAGTGCGTGACAAAAATTTAGATATCGGCTTGGCTCATTCCCGCAACCCGCAACGCGTCGTGACGAGGCGTGGCGTGGCGAGGCGGGCGACGGAGGAGGAGCGCGCGTGGATATCCCTCTTGTTCTCATGCTCGTACAAGTGGGGAAAGAACCTCTCTTATAAGGAGGTCCAACTCCCACTAAACTAGCAATGTGGGACTAAACTCTAGGAGTATCCCTTGCCTTGCACAAATGGGCTAAGTGGGCCTCTAGGATTTATTAGGAATTTCTGAAATAGTTATTGGGCTGCCCAAAATAGACTAAATTCCAGCAATCCCCCACCAGATCCCAGAGGCACACAGAAATTGGCCTTTGGTTCCAAAAACACTGTTATATATATATATATATATATATATATATATATATATATATATATATATATATATATATATATATATATATACCGGTACTGCAGTGGAGACTGTTAAGTTGAACTTCCACCTAGAACTCTATGCTACACTAGTAAGCAACTTGAACAGTGGACTGGGCCTTGAACTGCAAGTTTTCTGCGAATGTAGCTTCACATAAAGCCTTGACCGATACGTGGCTACCGTGGGTCTTCCCCGCGGGTGGAGCTTATGCGTCATACTCCGTGACCTTTCATGAGTTTACTAGAGAGAACCCTACTCTCATAGATTGCGACGTTTTACAATCAGACTCATATAGGTGTGTTCTTCAAAAGATGTTCTGCAGGATAACATCTCTGCTTAAATAAGCCACTTAGAACACATTAAGATATACATCAACCTGCCATCCAGATTAGGAGTGTATTGCATCTTCATGGAGTGGTATTGTGAATAGTAAGGATACTCTCCTCTAAGTTGACCAACAACTTGTCTTCCACATCTAATTCACGGGATCTCCGATCACAAAGAATAGGTTACCACTGTGAACAACTCATATTGTGGGTCTCATACCCATCTCCCTCGAT
The DNA here is from genome assembly GCA_032464435.1 of Aegilops umbellulata. Lineage (NCBI taxonomy): Eukaryota > Viridiplantae > Streptophyta > Magnoliopsida > Poales > Poaceae > Aegilops > Aegilops umbellulata. The sequence continues at coordinate 510,307,369 of CP136055.1, forward strand.
GCATTATCTATCGCATTACGTGATAGACCCTTAGTAAAAGGATCTGCCAGGTTTTTAGACGTTTGGATATAATCCAATGCAATAACTCCGGAGTTTCTCATTTTTCTGATAGACTTTAACCTTCTCCGAATGTGTCTTGATGACTTCATGTTATCCTTTGAGCTGCTCACTTTCGTGATCACAGTTTGATTGTCGCAGTTCATAAGGACACCCGGTACAGGTTTCTCAACAACCGGCAAGTCATTCAAGAGTCGGCGAAGCCAATCTGCTTCAACCGTAGCTGTATCTAGTGCTGTGAGTTCTGCTTCCATTGTTGACCTCATTAAGATGGTCTGCTTGCAAGACTTCCAAGAAACAGCGCCACCTCCATGAGTGAATACATAACCGCTCGTGGCCTTTATCTCATCAGCATCTGAGATCCAGTTTGAGTCACTATACCCTTCAAGCACCTTTGGGTGCCCGGTGTAGTGAATTCCATAATCAGCAGTGCCTTTCAAATAACGCAAAACTCTTTCTAGAGCTTTACAATGCACATCTCCTGGTTTTGAGACAAACCGACTCAGTTTGCTAACAGCAAAAGAGATGTCAGGTCTTGTAGCACTGGCTAAGTACATAAGCGAGCCAATAATCTAAGAATATTTCAATTGGTCTCTAGCAATTCTTCGATTCTTTCGAAGTAACACACTTGCATCATAAGGTGTTGGAGAGGGCTTGCAGTCACTATAGCCAAAGCGACTCAAGTTCTTTTCCACATAGTGAGATTGAAGCAATGTAATCCCACCATCATTGTCTCTCAACAACTTGATGTTCAGAATGACATCAGCCACTCCTAAATCCTTCATCTCAAAACAACGAGATAGGAAATCCTTGACCTCCTTAATAACATTCAGATTTGTTCCGAAAATCAGTATGTCATCAACATACAAGCACATGATAACTCCCTCGCCCCCACCATGGCGATAGTACACACATTTGTCAGCTTCTTTCACAACAAAGCCTGCAGCTGTTAAAGTTCTTTCAAACTTCTCATGCCACTGTTTGGGTGCTTGCTTAAGTCCGTACAAAGACTTCAGCAACTTGCACACTTTCCCTTCCTGACCATCTAGTACAAACCCATCTGGTTGTTCCATATAAATTTCCTCATCCAACTCTCCATTTAGGAAAGCAGTCTTAACATCCATTTGATGAACGAGAAGACCATGCGAGGCAGCTAGTGAAAGTAGAACTCTAATAGTGGTCAGTCGAGCCACAGGTGAGTAAGTACCAAAGAAGTCTTCACCTTCGTTTTGGGTATAACCCTTAGCCACGAGCCGAGCCTTGTACTTTTCAATAGTACCATCAGGCCTAAGCTTCTTCTTGAATACCCATTTGCATCCTATAGGTTTGCACCCATAAGGACGATCAGTTATCTCCCAGGTTTCATTCGTCAAGATGGAATCCATCTCGCTACGAACCGCTTCCTTCCAGTAGTCAGCATCTTCAGATGCATAGGCCTCTAAAATAGAACTGGGAATGTCATCTATGAGATACACAAGAAAATCATCACCAAAGGACTTTGCAGTCCTCTGTCTCTTGCTCCTAGTAAGAACTTCATTGTTCTCCTCCACAGAACTTTCAAAGTGTTCCATCTAAATGGTAGGTTTGGTTATTGTAACTGGTTCCTGATTCGATGAACTAGGCATCTCCTGATTAGATGAGGTAGCCATATCCTTCATGGGAAAGATATCTTCAAAGAAAGTCGCATCATTCGACTCCATGATCGTACCGACATGCATGTCAGGTACCTCAGATTTTACAACCAAGAATCTATAGCCAATGCTATGAAAAGCATATCCCAGGAAAACACAATCCATAGTCTTTGGTCCAAGCTTCCGCTTCTTTGGAATTGGAATATTGACTTTCGCCAAACAACCCCATGTTCGCAGATAAGAGAGTTTTAACCTTTTCTTCTCCCATTCCTCGAATGGAGTTATCTCTTTGTTCTTTGTGGGAACTCGGTTTAGGACATGACATGCAGTCAATATCGCCTCCCCCCACCATGCCTTCGATAGACCCGAAGTGTCTAACATGGCGTTAACCAAATCTGTTAGAGTACGGTTCTTTCTTTCGGCCACCCCATTTGACCGAGGTGAATAGGGAGGCGTCCTCTCATGGATTATACCATGTTCCACACAAAAAGCATCAAATTCATTGGAAAAATACTCTCCACCACGGTCGGACCTAGGCCTCTTGATTTTTCGATCAAGTTGGTTTTCCACTTCAGCTTTATAGATCTTGAAAAAGTTCAAAGCCTCATCCTTAGATTTCAGAAGATACACACGACAGTATCTTGTGGAGTCATCAATTAACGTCATGAAATATTTCTTTCCACCTTTTGTCAAAACACCATTCTTTTCACATAGATCTGAATGTATGAGCTCTAGTGGTGCAAGATTTCTCGTTTCCGCAGTCGTGTGAGACTTACGAGGTTGCTTAGCTTGCACACACACTTGACACTTAGATCCCTTGACAGTGGTGAAACTAGGGATTAAGTTCAACTTCGCTAGTCGCGACATGCAACCAAAGTTAACATGACAAAGACGTGAATGCCACACATTTGATTCACTATTGTTGCAAATATGATTTACAACTTTATTGCAAACGTCTGATAAGGATAAACGAAACAGGCCTCCTGACTCATAGCCTTTACCAAAAAAGGTTCCATACTTGGATATTACAAATTTATTCGACTCAAAGACAAGCTTGTAGCCATCTCTACACAGAAGAGATCCGCTAACAAGATTTTTATTGACGGAGGGGACATAATGCACGTTCTTCAGCCGCACGATCTTCCCCGAAGTAAACTTCAGATCGACCGTGCCAACACCACGAACAGAAGCACTTGAACCGTTGACCATCAGCACGGTTGAAGTCCCTGCGGTCTGATAAGACGAAAACATGGAAATATCACCGCATACATGCACATTATGTTGGGTAACGTAGTAATTTCAAAAAAATTCCTACGCACACGCAAGATCATGGTGATGCATAGCAACGAGAGGGGAGAGTGTTGTCTATGTACCCTCGTAGACCGAAGCGGAAGCGTTGACGCAACGTAGAGGAAGTAGTCGTACGTCTTCCCGGTCCAACCGATCCAAGCACCGTTACTCCGGCACCTCCGAGTTCTTGGCACACGTTCAGCTCAATGGCGCTCCCCGGGCTCCGATCTAGCAAAGCTTCGGGGAGGAGTTCCGTCAGCACGACGGCGTGGTGATGATCTTGATGTTCAACCATCGCAGGGCTTCGCCTAAGCACCGCTACAATATGACCGAGGTGGAATATGGTGGATGGGGGCACCGCACACGGCTAAGGAACGATCACGAAGATCAACTTGTGTGTCTATGGGGTGCCCCCTGCCCCCGTATATAAAGGAGTGGAGGAGGGGAGGGCCGGCCCTCTCTATGGCGCGCCCTAGGGAGTCCTACTCCCACCAGGAGTAGGATTCCCCCTTTCCTAGTCCAACTAGGAGTCCTTCCATGTAGTAGGAGTAGGAGACAAGGAAGGGGAAAGGAGAAGGGAAGGAAGGAGGGGGCGCAGCCCCTCCCCCTAGTCCAATTCGGACTAGGCCTTTGGGGGGGGGCGCGGCCTGCCCTAGGCAGCCCCTCTCTCTTTCCCGTATGGCCTAATAAGGCCCAATACTTTTCCCCCGTATTCCCGTAACTCTCCGGTACTCCAAAAAATACCCGAACCACTCAGAACCTTTCCGATGTCCGAATATAGTCGTCCAATATATCAATCAATATGTCTCGACCATTTCGAGACTCCACGTCATGTCCCCGATCTCATCCGGGACTCCGAACTCCTTCAGTACATCAAGACTCATAAACTCATAATGTAACTGTCATCGAAACCTTAAGCGTGCGGACCCTACGGTTCGAGAACAATGTAGACATGACCGAGACATGTCTCCGGTCAATAACCAATAGCGGAACCTGGATGCTCATATTGGCTCCTACATATTCTACGAAGATCTTTATCGGTCAGACCGCATAACAACATACGTTGTTCCCTTTGTCATCGGTATGTTACTTGCCCGAGATTCGATCGTCGGTATCTCAATACCTAGTTCAATCTCGTTACCGGCAAGTCTCTTTACTCATTCCATAATACATCATCTCGCAACTAACTTATTAGTTGCAATGCTTGCAAGGCTTATGTGATGTGCATTACCGAGAGGGCCCAGAGATACCTCTCCGACAATCAGAGTGACAAATCCTAATCTCGAAATACGCCAACCCAACATGTACCTTTGGAGACACCTGTAGAGCTTCTTTATAATCACCCAGTTACGTTGTGATGTTTGGTAGCACACAAAGTGTTCCTCCGGCAAACGGGAGTTGCATAATCTCATAGTCATAGGAACATGTATAATTCATGAAGAAAGCAATAGCAATATACTAAACGATCGGGTGCTAAGCTAATGGAATGGGTCATGTCAATCAGATCATTCACCTAATGATGTGACCCTGTTAATCAAATAACAACTCTTTCTCCATGGTTAGGAAACATAACCATCTTTGATTAACGAGCTAGTCAAGTAGAGGCATACTAGTGACAGTCTGTTTGTCTATGTATTCACACATGTATTATGTTTCCGGTTAATACAACTCTAGCATGAATAATAAACATTTATCATGAAATAAGGAAATAAATAATAACTTTATTATTTCCTCTAGGGCATATTTCCTTCACATTAGCACCCGTGTCAATCAACCAGTCAGGAGAATGACATACTGAAAGAATAGTGGGAAATATACCATACCCAGCATCCTTCATGTCAGTGTCTCCAATGACAACATTAGCGGTCTTGCCGCCTTTCCCAGGATTACGCTTGTCATAGCGATTAGGGCAACTAGGAGCCCAATGATCAGGATCCCCACACACATGACAAGCACCTTTCTTCTTGCCATTCTTCTTCTTGAAGTTCGTGTGTTGCACAGCCTTGTTCTTCCCATCAAACTTTGCTTTACCATCAAACTTGCCCTTGTTCTTGAACTTGTGGGGCTGGAAGTTCTGCTTCTGTACCGAATCATGCAATCGGCCCCACCGAGTTTGCTTGACATTCGCTCTGTTGCCTTATTACTTCGCTTCGTTCTAACCGAGTTGATGCAATCGGTGCCACCGAGTTGATGTTTTCCCTAAGCCCTAGCACATCGGTCGCACCGAGTTGTTCCAGTCGGTCCCATCAAGATTCCTAACGTTCACATTTTGAACTAAATCAGTCTCATCGAGTTCTTCTATTCGGTCAAACCAAGTTGGGTCAAATATGTGTAACGATTGGATTTTGTGTGGAGGCTATATTGTTGGGGAACGTAGTAATTTCAAAAAAAATCCTATGCACACACAAGATCATGGTGATGCATAGCAACGAGATGGGAGAGTGTTGTCTACGTACCCTCGTAGACCGATAGCGGAAGCGTTATGACAACGCGGTTGATGTAGTCGTACGTCTTCACGGCCCGACCGATCAAGCACCGAAACTAAAGCACCTCCGAGTTCTAGCACACGTTCAGCTTGATGACGATCCCCGGACTCCGATCCAGCAAAGTGTCGGGGATGAGTTCCGTCAGCATGACGGCGTGGTGACGATCTTGATGTTCTACCATCGCAGGGCTTCGCCTAAGCACCGCTACAATATTATCGAGGATTATGGTGGAGGGGGGCACCGCACACGGCTAAGAGAACGATCACGAAGATCAACTTGTGTGTCTAGAGGTGCCCACCTGCCCCCGTATATAAAGGAGCAAGGGGGGAGGCCGGCCGGCCCTAGCAAGGCGCGCCAGGAGGAGGAGTCCTCCTCCTAGTAGGAGTAGGACTCCCCTCTTTCCTACTCCTACTAGGAGGGGAAATGAAGGGGGAGAGGGAGAAGGAAAGGGGGGCGCCGCCCCCCCTCTCCTAGTCCAATTCGGACAAGAGGGGGAGGGGCGCGCGGCCCACCCTTGCCGCCCCTCTCTCTCTCTCTCTCTCCACTAAGGCCCATTAGGCCCATACTTCTCCCGGGGGGGTTCCGGTAACGCTCCGGCACTCCGGTTTTCTCCGAAATCACTCAGAACACTTCCGCTGTCCAAATATAGTCGTCCAATATATCAATCTTTATGTCTCGACCATTTCGAGACTCCTCGTCATGTCCGTGATCACATTCGGGACTCCGAACAACCTTCGGTACATCAAAACATATAAACTCATAATGAAACTGTCATCGTAACGTTAAGTGTGCGGACCCTACGGGTTCGAGAACAATGTAGACATGACCGAGACACGTCTCCGGTCAATAACCAATAGCGGAACCTGGATGCTCATATTGGCTCCCACATATTCTACGAAGATCTTTATCGGTCAGACCGCATAACAACATACGTTGTTTCCTTTGTCATCGGTATGTTACTTGCCCGAGATTCGATCGTCGGTATCTCAATACCTAGTTCAATCTCGTTACCGGCAAGTCTCTTTACTCGTTCCGTAATACATCATCTCGCAACTAACTCATTAGTTGCATTGCTTGCCAGGCTTAAGTGATGTGCATTACCGAGAGGGCCCATAGATACCTCTCCGACAATCGGAGTGACAAATCCTAATCTCGAAATACGTCAACCCAACATGTACCTTTGGAGACACCTGTAGAGCATCTTTATAATCACCCAGTTACGTTGTGATGTTTGGTAGCACACAAAGTGTTCCTCCGGCAAACGGGAGTTGTATAATCTCATAGTCATAGGAACATGTATAAGTCATGAAGAAAGCAATAGCAACATACTAAACGATTGGGTGCTAAGCTAATGGAATGGGTCATGTCAATCACATCATTCTCCTAATGATGTGATCCCGTTAATCAAATGACAACACATGTCTATGGTTAGGAAACATAACCATCTTTGATTAACAAGCTAGTCAAGTAGAGGCATACTAGTGACGTTTAGTTTGTCTATGTATTCACACACAAGTATTATGTTTCCGGTTAATACAATTCTAGCATGAATAATAAACATTTATCATGATATAAGGAAATAAATAATAACTTTATTATTGCCTCTAGGGCATATTTACTTCAGTCTCCCACTTGCACTAGAGTCAATAATCTAGATTACACAGTAATGATTCTAACACCCATGGAGCTTTGGTGTTGATCATGTTTTGCTCGTGGAAGAGGCTTAGTTAACGGGTCTGCTACATTCAGATCCGTATGTATCTTGCAAATCTCTATGTCTCCCACCTGGACTAGATCCCGGATGGAATTGAAGCGTCTCTTGATGTGCTTGGTTCTCTTGTGAAATCTGGATTCCTTTGCCAAGGCAATTGCACCAGTATTGTCACAAAAGATTTTCATTGGACCCGATGCACTAGGTATGACACCTAGATCGGATATGAACTCCTTCATCCAGACTCCTTCGTTTGTTGCTTCCGAAGCAGCTATGTACTCCGCTTCACATGTAGATCCCGCCACGATGCTTTGTTTAGAACTGCACCAACTGACAGCTCCACCGTTTAATGTAAATACGTATCCGGTTTGCGATTTAGAATTGTCCGGATCAGTGTCAAAGCTTGCATCAACGTAACCATTTATGATGAGCTCTTTGTCACCTCCATATACGAGAAACATGTCCTTAGTCCTTTTCAGGTATTTCAGGATGTTCTTGACCGCTGTCCAGTGATCCACTCCTGGATTATTTTGGTACCTCCCTGCTAGACTTACAGCAAGACACACATCAGGTCTGGTACACAGCATTGCATACATGATAGAGCCTATGGCTGAAGCATAGGGAACATCTTTCATTTTCTCTCTATCTTCTGCAGTGGTCGGGCATTGGGTCTTACTCAATTTCACACCTTGTAACACAGGCAAGAATCCTTTCTTTGCTTGATCCATTTTGAACTTCTTCAAAACTTTGTCAAGGTATGTGCTTTGTGAAAGTCCAATTAAGCGTTTTGATCTATCTCTATAGATCTTAATGCCCAATATGTAAGCAGCTTCACCGAGGTCTTTCATTGAAAAACTCTTATTCAAGTATCCCTTTATGCTATCCAGATCTTCTATATCATTTCCGATTAGCAATATGTCATCTACATATAATATCAGAAATGCTACAGAGCTCCCACTCACTTTCTTGTAAATACAGGCTTCTCCAAAAGTCTGTATAAAACCAAATGCTTTGATTACACTATCAAAGCGTTTATTCCAACTCCGAGAGGCTTGCACCAGTCCATAAATGGATCGCTAGAGCTTGCACACTTTGTTAGCTCCCTTTGGATCGACAAAACCTTCTGGCTGCATCATATACAACTCTTCTTCCAGAAATACATTCAGGAATGCATTTTTGACATCCATCTGCCAAATTTCATAATCATAAAATGCGGCAATCGCTAACATGATTCAGACAGACTTAAGAATCGCTACGGGTGAGAAGGTCTCATCGTATTCAATCCCTTGAACTTGTCGAAAACCTTTTGCAACAAGTCGAGCTTTGTAGACAGTAACATTACCGTCAGCGTCAGTCTTCTTCTTGAAGATCCATTTATTCTCAATTTCTTGTCGATCATCGGGCAAGTCAACCAAAGTCCATACTTTGTTTTCATACATTGATCCCATCTCAGATTTCATGGCTTCAAGCCATTTTGCGGAATCTGGGCTCACCATCGCTTCTTCATAGTTCGTAGGTTCGCCATGATCTAGTAGCATGACTTCCAGAATAGGATTACCGTACCTCTATGGTGCGGATCTTATTCTGGTTGATCTATGAGGTTCAGCAGTGACTTGTTCTGAAGTTTCATGATCATTATCATTAGCTTCCTCACTAATTGGTGTAGGTGTCACAGAAACCGGTTTCTGCGATGTACTACTTTCCAATAAGGGAGCAGGTACAGTTACCTCATCAAGTTCGACTTTCCTCCCACTCACTTCTTTCGAGAGAAACTCCTTCTCTAGAAAGGATCCATTCTTAGCAACAAATGTCTTGCCTTCGGATCTGTGATAGAAGGTGTACCCAACAGTCTCCTTTGGGTATCCTATGAAGACACATTTCTCCGATTTGGGTTCGAGCTTATCAGATTGAAGTTTTTTCACATAAGCATCGCAGCCCCAAACTTTCAGAAACGACAACTTTGGTTTCTTGCCAAACCACAGTTCATAAGGCGTCGTCTCAGCGGATTTTGATGGTGCCCTATTTAACGTGAATGCAACCGTCTCTAAAGCGTAACCCCAAAACAATAGCGGTAAATCTGTAAGAGACATCATAGATCGCACCATATCAAGTAAAGTACGATTACGACATTCGGACACACCATTACGCTGTGGTGTTCCGGGTGGCGTGAGTTGCGAAACTATTACGCATTGTTTCAAATATAGACCAAACTCGTAACCCAAATTTTCTCCTCCATGATCAGATCGTAGAAACTTTATTTTCTTGTTACGATGATTTTCAACTTCACTCTGAAATTCTTTCAACTTTTCAAATGTTTCAGACTTATGTTTCATTAAGTAGATATACCCATATCTGCTTAAATCATCTGTGAAGGTGAGAAAATAACGATATCCGCCACGGACTTCAACATTCATTGGACCACATACATCTGTATGTATGATTTCCAACAAACACTACAAGAAATATGTCAACTTATGACCTTCTGTCAGTGACCCTCGAAGAATTGGTCATAAATTTATGACCATTTCAGACCAATTGGTCAAAAGCTGTTCGGGGGGCTCCAAACCCTAAACCATTGCGACCATTTTGGTTAGAAAGGTCGTAATTTGCTCACACGAAAAGTTCATAAAGCAAACAGCGCTAGTCCGCTGCCTTATTTCTAGTTGTTAACGACCAATATAGATGGTCATAGCCTTGTAAATTGTGGTGGGTTGCTATGACTAGGCGCCACCTCATCAGTTTTGCCTATGTGGCATGTCCATGTGGCAGTTTTTGCCCTAGGTTGTGAAGCAACCTATATTTCTGTCATTCCCAAAATTCCCAAAAAATCTCATAAATTCTTTGGGTCATATCTTCGTCAAATATGTAAAAACCTTCCTTGGCTAGTACAAAAATAATTCAAAAATATTCATTTTCCTATTCTGTTCAGAGTAACAGATTGTGAAGGAAGTACCACTTTGGCATGTCCAAATAGTATCCATTTTCTACAGTGCTTTCCTATGCCCAAACAACCATCCTCCACCAAATGCCAGCTCAATCCATTCATTATTTTGAGCTGAGCTTCAACATTCGTATTTATGTCCAGTGTGGTGGTTTGCAAAGCAAGTACCACCTAGGCTCCTCCTTTTGAGCTGAAAATTTATGAAGACGGTCTTCTTAGTAACTGATCATCCTCAGCCAAAACTCATGCCCATTAGCCATGTACATTTCCCGTACCGCTAATCAAACACTTGGCTGCTTATTCATGTTTGAGCATCGATCGGTCTCCTCGTGAAAATCTTATGTTGTGATTTTCTTCCTAGCACCTACCTGAGGAGTGCCCAACCAACTAGACATGCCTAGGCCGCCCAGAACACATGGCAACGCCACAGTCACGCGATGACCACGCGGCAGGCATGCGAGCTTACGCGCTCTAGAGTTGGGGCCCTCGGCCACCGTCCAAACCTCGATGTCTCTCCATCAAACCATGTATTTCTGATTAAATAGACACTTATTTACCTAGAAATGATTTTTGAAAAAAAATAAAGAGCAAACTATGACGCAGCTGTAGTTCAAATTTGACCCGCTTCCAGCTGAATCGACGGGAATTTGTCTTTTTCACCAGAGGTGGATCAAAAATTTTGACACCCAACCATTTTGTCAATTGTGCATTAAATATGGCCTAGTATTTTAGAAAATTGATTTGGTCCAATTTTGCAACAAATATATGGTAGGTCCTTCACAAAAAAAACTCATTTCAGGCACTCGGAAAATGGTTTTTTCGTCCAAAGAAAATGAAAATTTCCTTAGGCAACATTGTTTGCCATTCCAATATGCACCCTTGTGCACAATATGAGATCATTTGAACAAACTATGCCAAGAATGTGGCCACAAGATTGATCGTTTGACTTGAAAGCCATGAATCTTCACACTTGATAGCTCATTTCTGAGAACACTTTTTTAAAATAATTGCCGTATTACAAGTTTGTTAATTTTCCTAGGAACTTGGCCACATATAATGACACAATGCGAAGGTTTTCCAATTTTTTGATTTTTTTTGAATTTCTTATGCCCGTTTCAAAATGCGGTCAAAACGACGGGCTTGACCGCTCCTATCTAGTGGTTGAATCTTGGATTTTTTTTGGTGTTTCTATGATTAAATAGATACTTATGTACCTAGAAATGATTTTTGAAAAAAATAAATAGCAAACTAGGAGGCAGCTACAGTTCAAATTTGACCCGTTTCCAACTGAATCAACGGCAATTTGTCTTTTTCACCAGAGGTAGATCAAAACTTTTTGCACCCAACAATTTTGTCAATTGTGCATTAAATATGGCCTAGTATTTTAGAAAAATGATTCGGTCCAATTTTGCAACAATTATTTTGGAGGTCCTTCACAAATAAACCTCCTTTTGGGCACTCGAAAAATGGAAAATGGTTTTTTCGTCCAAATAAAATGAAAACTTCCTTAGGCAACATTGTTTGCCATTCCAATATGCACCCTTGTGCACAATATGAGATCATTTAAGCAAACTATGCCATGAATGTGGCCATAAGATTGATCATTTGGCTTGAAAGCCATTGATGTCCACACGTGATAGCTCGTTTGTGAGAACACTTTTTTAAAATAATTGTCGTATTAAAGGTTTGTTATTTTTCCTGGGAACTTGGCCACATAAAATGACACAATGCGAAGGTTTCCCAATTTTTTGATTTTTTATTTTATTTTTTATACCCGTTTCAAAATGCGGTCAAAACGACAGGAATGACCGTTCCTAGCTAGTGGTTGAATCTTGGAATTTTTTTGGTGTTTCTCTGATAAAATAGATACTTATGTACCTAGAAATGATTTTTGGAAAAAATAAAGAGCAAACTAGAAGGCAGTTCAAATTTGACCCGCTTCCAGCTGAACCGGCGAAAATTTGTCTTTTTCACGAGAGGTGGATCAAAACTTTTTACACCCAACCATTTGGTCAATTGTGCATGAAATATGGCCTAGTATTTTAGAAAAATGATTCGGTCCAATTTTGCAACGCATATATTATAGGTTCTTCACAAAAAAACCTCCTTTTGGGCACTCGAAAAATGGAAAATGGTTTTTTCGTCCAAAGAAAATGAAAACTCCCTTTGTCAATATTGTTTGCCATTCCAAGATGCAAACTTGTGCGAAATATGGAATCATTTGAACAAATATTTGATAGGACTTTCACAAAAATACTCGTTTTGAGCATTGAAAAATGGAATGAATTTTTTTATCTTGAATCGATCATGACCAATTTATATTGGTCATAAGGTCATCAAATGGTTTGCTGCGTTCTGATTGGACCATGAGCATATCACGCGGATCACGCATCAACCACCGTCGGATGCTTCCGGATCCAACGGCCCAAACCCACCCGAGCCGAAACCCTAGGTCTGTTCTCATGGACATTTTCCACCCACCCACCCACCCCCCGCCTCCATTCTTTCTTTCTTTCTCTCCATCCCCCCTCAGATCCTCTCCCCTCTCCCCCGTGCAGCGAACCCTAGCCCCTCTCTCCCCCGCACACCACTCCTCCTCCCTTCCAGATCACAGCCGCCACCTCCTCCTTTCTAGATCGCCACCTCCACCCCTCTCCGGACGAGCTCCCCGCCATCCATGGCCTCCCCCACGCCCTTCTCCCCTGCGAGCCCTATCTCTCTCCCTCGCGCGACTCCTCTCCTCGCAGCCGCCGCCACCTCCTCCCTCGATCCAGTCCTCTCCCCGGCCTCCTTTCCCCGATCCAGTCCTTTACCCGCCGCTCCCACCCACCGCTGACCTCGCAGCCCTCCTCACCACCGCCGCCGACCTTGTTCCTCCCTTCCCTCACCATCTCTCCCTACCCTATGCCCCAGATCGAGTCGAGCAGGTCGGCCGACGCGCTAGGGTTCCGTTTGGTCAGCTCCGCGCCGGCTCTCCTCATCCTCGGCAAGCAAGTTCTCAAATCGGCCTCGATTCAGTCAGTTTTTTGCCTCATCTTTCATGGTGTCTGACTTGCAACTTCCTTCCTGCGCGTGCAGAGTGCTCCCTCCAGGTGAAGTTGCCCCCCGCAGCGCCAAGGGATTCGTCTCCGAGGACGAGTTCCTCTTCATCCCGGAGTTCTCCACCAACCCGCTCTCCCAGGTCTGCCTCCCCTCCTCCTCTCGTCGCCGAGGCGGCGAATTTTGTTCCCCTGCTCCATATGACTGATTGACTGTAGTACTCGCGCTGTCCTTGGATTACACACACTACTTGCCTGTACTACTATTTTCCTAGTAGTATTGTATACAACTCTGTCACAACTCAATTTGGATAACAGTTGGGATTCCTCAGAAGGAAGTATAATGGGGAACAAACTAATCAGGGTTCCCCACTCAATCAAGGAGCTAGATGCATCTGAAAATGTTATTCAAATTGCCTCACAGAACCTGTACGCAATCGATCGGCATAGGGAGTTTTACCACGGTTGAACACATGTGGAACACATCAATCCACCCACTGATTTCTTTTCACTTGATACCTGTGCTGCTCTTTTTCTATTTATGCATGTATCTATCTATTCCTACCAAGCAAATGGAAACAAACAGTGGAACACTACCTAATCTAGTCTTGTATAGTTTCAGGTGTATAAATTACAAACAGACTTGTATAGTTTCAGGTGTCCCCTCTTCATTCATTTCCTAATCTAGTGTATACAGACTTGTGTAGCTTGTATGCTCCGTTCTTTGCCAATACTCTATTTTTTCAGCAGAACATTATCTCTTGCTTGCTTGCTTGCACACGCTCTTATTTTTACTACTTGTATAGTTTGATTGATATATGCTTTCTATGTCTGTATGGAACCTAAACAAACATGTCATACAAGGAAATGGAAGGCTTGTGTAGTTTCAACTATTCGTTGCCAATGATTAATCATCTTGTTTGTTTTTTGTCTGCATCTGACATAGATTCGTATGCCTGTTTACTTCAGGTCAGGCTCACGTTTCCCCTCCTGCCCGCTGACGCACTGCTTGCAAACAGAAATGAAGCATCAATGATATGAACCGCAACAACAATTGGCATAGCGCCATGGACCCCAGAAGGGACGCAACTGCTGGCTCTGCGCCCCAGAGAGCCATGCATGCGCCATTGGTTTTGCCGTCCACCGCTCCTCCCAGTGTTCCAGAGTACCTTGCTCGTTGCTTCGTTGAATTGCTTGGCTGGTGCTCGCAATTGCGTGGTTTGGTTTCGTTTGACTTAGCACTGAATCCCTTAATTTACCATTCAGTGAACAATCCTCTCATGGTATTTGTCTACACTAGATTACTCCTACTGTGATGATGATGTGTGATGATGATGTGTCTGATGGTAGACACCTTGCAACTAGCCACACATGTACTGATAGTTTATTGTGATTATTACTGTACCATGAGTCATTCAACACTTGAAGGCACTACACTACTATTCTGTATTTTATAATATGTTCCTGTTATGCTTGACATAGGCTTGATGAAATCTTACTGTTTTAATCACAATAGCATGGCAGTAACATGTTATCATGCTGGATGAAGAAAAGCATATGTAATGAGTTCTTTAATGTTTAATTACCTCAATTGTCAAGCAGTGTTTGTTTTTGTATACATTTACTGCTATCAATCAACTACAGTAGTCATCTGGATGCTTGGGACTTGCATATATTCTGCTGCACTTGGAACATCAAGAAGTATTTTTCCTTGTTTTTTTTAACAATTGTTGAACTTCACATTCCTGAATATATGCATTACTATTCGGTATAGGTCTAGGTGGCTCTTCGTATTTTACAACTCCTTATCATGCTCCTCTAATATTTCTGTAGGTGGCCATGAACTCAATAAATCATCAGGAAATGCCTTTGCTGCAGCTCACCTATGGCCTTGTTTGTCCTGCAGGTTAGTGAGCAGCATTAGGAGGAGGAGCTCAAGTAGGCCACCACGACGCACCACTGCAACAGTAGGTAGCACGTCCATCTCCCTCTCCCTATGCTGCCAATCCTTTTTGTTTCTTTAAAACTAGGTCCAATTAGCACACAAATTGACTGTCTATTCTCTCAAAAATCAGTTTACAACCCTACAGAATTGTGTTGATGGTCATCAGTAGAGAGAGGGAGAGAACGTTTCTTGCAAATGAGTGAGAGAGAGGCATAGTATAATTGTGAATCCATGTGTGTGCATTTCTGTCTTATTGGAATATGTTGAGTACATATTGGAATACAACTAAGACCAATGATTCATGCTCAATTCTGTATATGTATGTATGACCAGTAAAGTTGGAAGGCCCAAATCTTAACCGAATAGTAACATCACATGTTGGCTCCGTCATATATATGAGAATGCAATTAGGAGAAAGTTATATCAGCAAGTTGTTGTACGTGTTAGAGAAGTCAGTGTTGATTTATTTGTTGTTCTTTTTTTCTTTCTAATTTTTGCATGAGAGCAAACTGGTGTAGCTAGCTGGACTATGCAACCAAGAATCAGGAAGTAGCATATTCAGTTTTGCTAATAGAAAATAAATGTATAAAAAATTTAAAAACTGCATAATAAGTGCTTGTTCATGTTTGGTTTTCTCTAAACTTTGTTTGTATGATTGACTTGGTTCTTTTCTCTAAACTGTGCTTGGAACATTCGTTTTTATGATCTAAAATTGCCTTCGTGTGATGATGCAGGTGCCCAGTTTGTGCTCGCTACCGAAGGAGCTCCATGTTGAAGAAGATTGAAGACACTTGTAGAGCTACAGGGTTAACACCAGGGCAGCTTGTAGAGCTTGTAGAGCTTGTATATGTATAGAGCTTGTAAATGTATCACGTGTAGAGCTTGTATATGTTAGAGCTTATTATGTGTAGAGCTTGTAAAGTATATGTTATTTGTACAATAGGAGCTCTGTATTGAATCTGGCTGATAATATTTGGAGTATTATGTGTGTGTTTTGTTTGTGCCAATTTAAATACTGGTTATTTATTTACTGTCAAATTGAAATATGAAGAATATGAACTTGCTAGCTAGGACCCACATACCTGAACCTGACATCTGGGACCCATTTGACTAGTGGACCTTTTTTATATTACAAAAAAACTAAAACTTTCTAGCGGAAAAGGCCACGGCCCAAAAATGAGAAGGCTTAATTGTTGGGCTTGGCCCATCTACCTAGCCAAAATTAATATGAGAAAAAAACACAAATAGGCCGAATTGTTGGGCTAGGCCCATGTAGAAAATCGAATTGGACCGGGCTGAATCTTGTGCCACATCAGATTGCCACGCTGGATGCCTACGTGGCCTGGAGAGGTTGCTAGTGACCAAAACACCACAATAGGCTTATTTTGGTCGTAAACGTCTACGACCTTCTCACAGAGAAGGTCGCTATAGTCAGTTTATGACCGCCAGCTTTTGACCTTCTGTTTTGGTCACAAAAAGGTCGTAAATGGAAATTTGTGACCTTTCAGTGACCAATAGTCAAGGTCACAAGTTGACATATTTCTTGTAGTGAAATCTGTTGCTCTCTCCATAGTACCGGAGAACGGCGTTTTAGTCATCTTGCCCATGAGGCACGGTTCGCAAGTACCAAGTGATTCATAATCAAGTGGTTCCAAAAGTCCATCAGTATGGAGTTTCTTCATGCGCTTTACACCGATATGACCTAAACGGCAGTGTCACAAATAAGTTGCACTATCATTATCAACTCTGCATCTTTTGGCTTCAACATTATGAATATGTGTATCACTACTATCGAGATTCATTAAAATAGACCACTCTTTAAGGGTGCATGACCATAAAAGATATTACTCATATAAATAGAACAACCATTATTCTTTGATTTAAATGAATAACCGTCTCGCATCAAACAAGATCCAGATATAATGTTCATGCTCAACGCTGGCATCAAATAACAATTATTTAGGTCTAATACTAATCCCGAAGGTAGATGTAGAGGTAGCGTGCCGACCGCGATCACATCGACTTTCGAACCATTTCCCACGCGCATCGTCACCTTGTCCTTGGCCAGTGTTCGCTTAATTCATAGTCCCTGTTTCGAGTTGCAAATATTAGCAACAGAACCAGTATCAAATACCCAGGTGCTACTGCGAGCTCTAGTAAAGTACACATCAATAACATGTATATCACATATACCTTTGTTCACCTTGCCATCCTTCTTATCCGCCAAATACTTGGGGCAGTTCCGCTTCCAGTGACCAGTCTGCTTGTAGTAGAAGCACTCAGTTTCAGGCTTAGGTCCAGATTTGGGTTTCTTCTCCTGAGCAGCAACTTGCTTGACGTTCTTCTTGAAGTTCCCCTTCTTCTTCCCTTTGCCCTTTTTCTTGAAACTAGTGGTCTTGTTAACCATCAACACTTGATGCTCCTTTTTTATTTCTACCTCCGCAGCTTTTAGCATCGCGAAGAGCTCGGGGATTGTCTTGTCCATCCCTTGCATATTATAGTTCATCACGAAGCTCTTGTAGCTTGGTGGTAGTGATTGGAGAATTCTGTCAATGACACAATCATCCGGAAGATTAACCCCCAGTTGAATCAAGTGATTATTATACCCAGACATTTTGAGTATATGCTCACTGACAGAACTGTTCTCCTCCATCTTGCAGCTATAGAACTTATTGGAGACTTCATATCTCTCAATCCAGGCATTTGCTTGAAATATTAACTTCAACTCCCGGAACATCTCATGTGCTCCATGACGTTCAAAATGTCGTTGAAGTCCCAATTCTAAGCCGTAAAGCATGGCACATTGAACTATCGAGTAGTCATCAGCTTTGCTCTGCCAGACGTTCTTAACGTCGTCAGTTGCATCAGCAGCAGGCCTGGCACCCAGCGGTGCTTCCAGGACGTAATTCTTCTGTGCAGCAATGAGGATAATCCTCAGGTTACGGACCTAGTCCGTGTAATTGCTACCATCATCTTTCAACTTTGCTTTCTCAAGGAACGCACTAAAATTCAACAGAACAACAGCACGAGCCATCTATCTACAATCAAACATAAACAAGCAAGATACTATCAGGTACTAAGTTCATGATAAATTAAGTTCAATTAATCATATTACTTAAGAACTCCCACTTAGAAAGACATCCCTCTAATCTTCTAAGTGATCACGTGATCCAAATCAACTAAACCATAATCGACCATCACGTGAAATGGAGTAGTTTTCAATGGTGAACATCACTATGTTGATCATATCTACTATATTATTCATGCTCGACCTTTCGGTCTCAGTGTTCCGAGGCCATATCTGCATATGCTAGGCTCTTCAAGTTTAACCTGAGTATTCTGCGTGTGCAAAACTGGCTTGCACCCGTTGTAGATGGACGTAGAGCTTATCAGTGGCGGACCTAGGATTGGCTGACGTCCCAGGCGAGAAACTAAGGGCTAAAAACTATAAAAAAAAACTCTAGTTTCAAGGCATACATAAGTCAATCTATGTTGCATAACTAATAAGAAACCAAACACAATATTCTATGGCAACATTTGTTTCATGATGGATCAACTAATAAAGCAAGTCCAATCAAAAGACAATATGTTGCATATATAGATAATACAAAAGATTGATAGCAAATCAAAGGATTAGTTGATCTGGACCTTCCATGACTACATCTTCAATAGTAGAAGAAGATAAACCTTCAATCATAAATTTTGAAATGCAAACCAGTGCATAATATAGAAGGTAAAACTAGTTAATAACAGATGCAAAATGTGAAAACTTAGGTCTAGGATGAGGCAAAAGGCCTTTGCGTGTGCGATAACCTTAAAATCGCTCAATGATCTTTGATTCTTCAATACTAACAAACACATCTCGCTCAATGTAACATACCATTCTATGATTCATCCAATCATCACACATTTTGTTCCTCAACCCAATCTTGATAACGCTTATTGCTGAGAATGCCTTTTCCACCGTGGATCAACTCTTGCTACTAGAATGAATGAGTCTAGTTGGTTTCTTACTTATAACCCTATTCATGGCAAGCTGACCACTTATAACCATATTCCCGTGGTTTGAACTTGAAAAAAAGAATTCAATGTCTTGTTTCTTTTACACATATTGACTTCCTGTAATAATGCATAGAAACAAAAATTACTAAATGTTATATCCATTTCCACATCTAACAAACAATGACATCAAGCAACAACATTGGCATCTAGCACATCTAGCAACGAAAATAATCATCAAACAGTTTACAGTGGCATCTAGAAACAAAAACAGTGGCATCGAACAATACCTTTGATTTGCTCTGTACCTCTGCTGCTGCTCGGCTGTCATCTGAGGATGAAGTCACCCCTGGCAAACAACTAAGGCCCACCTCGCCGCCGGACGCTGGGCAGCCTGTCGCCTCGGCGGGGTCGGCCCCTCGCCGGACAAGGCAGCAGCAGCATCGGCGCAACCTGACGCAACAGAAGGGATAGAAGGGGGCAGCGGATTGGAAGGGGAGATGCCCACGGAGCAGGCCGACTGGATGGGCATGACGGTAGGCGGCGGCGGCGGGTAGGGAAGCGGCGACGGGTAGGGAGGCGGCCTAGGGTTCGTCCAACTCGAGGGAAAGGGGCGGCTGGTTCGTCTGTGTTCGCTGGCTCTATTCGTGCCGTGCGGGAAGAGAAGCAGCAGGCAATGGCCTAGGCGGCTGGGCCAGTTGGCCTGGGCTGCCTGGGCTTAGAAGTGGGCTGCACCCCAGGCCAAACTTTTTTTTTTTGAAAATATGCGCTGAGAAATATTCCCACGCCCCACGCAATGGCCTGGGCTACCTGGGGCCCAGATCCGCCCATGGAGCTTATCACACCCGATCATCATGTGGTGTCTGGGCACGACGAACTTTGGCAATGGTGCATACTCAGGAAAAACACTTTTATCTTGAAATTTAGTGAGAGATCATCTTATAATGCTACCGTCAATCAAAGCAAGATAAGATGCATAAAAGATAAACATCACATGCAATCAATATAAGTGATATGATATGTCCATCATCATGTTGTGCTTGTGATCTCCATCTCCGAAGCATCGTCATGATCACCATCGTCACCGGCGCGACACCTTGATATCCATCATAGCATCGTTGTCGTCTCGCCAAACTTATGCTTCTATGACTATCGCTACCGCTTAGTGATAAAGTAAAGCATTACAGGGTGATTGCATTGCATACAATAAAGCGACAACCATATGGCTCCTGCCAGTTGCCGATAACTCGGTTACAAAACATGATCATCTCATACAATAAAATTTAGCATCATACCTTGACCATATCACATCACAACATGCCCTGCAAAAACAAGTTAGACGTCCTCTACTTTGTTTGTTGCAAGTTTTACGTGGCTGCTACGGGCTGAGCAAGAACCAATCTTACCTACGCATCAAAACCACAACGATAGTTTGTCAAGTTGGTGCTGTTTTAACCTTCGCAAGGACCGGGCGTAGCCACACTCGGTTCAACTAAAGTTGGAGAAACTGACACCCGCCAGCCACCTGTGTGCAAAGCACGTCGGTAGAACCAGTCTCGCGTAAGCGTACGCATAATGTCGGTCCGGGCCGCTTCATCCAACAATACCGCCAAACCAAAGTATGACATGCTGGTAAGCAGTATGACTTATATCGCCCACAACACACTTGTGTTCTACTCGTGCATATAACATTAACACATAAAACCAGGATCGGATGCCACTGTTGGGGAACACAGTAATTTCAAAAAAATTCCTACGCACACGCAAGATCATGGTGATGCATAGCAACGAGAGGGGAGAGTGTTGTCTACGTACCATCATAGACCGATAGCGGAAGCATTATGACAACGCGGTTGATGTAGTCATACGTCTTCACGGCCCGACCGATCAAGCACCGAAACTACGGCACCTCTGAGTTCTAGCACACGTTCAGCTCGATGACGATCCCCGGACTCTGATCCAGCAAAGTGTCGGGGATGAGTTCCGTCAGCACAACGGCGTGGTGACGATCTTGATGTTCTACCGTCGCAGGGCTTCGCCTAAGCACCGCTACAATATTATCGAGGATTATGGTGGAGGGGGGCACCACACACGGCTAAGAGAACGATCACGAAGATCAACTTGTGTGTCTAGAGGTGCCCCCTGCCCCCGTATATAAAGGAGCAAGGGGGGAGGCCGGCCGGCCCTAGCAGGGCGCGCCAGGAGGAGGAGTCCTACTCCTAGTAGGAGTAGGACTCCCCTCTTTCCTACTCCTACTGGCGGGAGGGGGAAAGGAAGGGGGAGAGGGAGAAGGAAAGGGGGGCGCCGCCCCCCCTCTCCTAGTCCAATTCGGATCAGAGGGGGAGGGGGCGCGTGGCCCACCCTGGCCGCCCCTCTCTCTCTCCACTAAGGCCCATTAGGCTCATACTTCTCCCGGGGGGGTTCCGGTAACCCTCCGGCACTCCGGTTTTCTCCGAAATCACTCAGAACACTTCCGGTGTCCGAATATAGTCGTCCAATATATCAATCTTTATGTCTCGACCATTTCGAGACTCCTCGTCATGTCCGTGATCACATCCGGGACTCCGAACAACCTTCGGTACATCAAAACATATAAACTCATAATGAAACTGACATCGTAACGTTAAGCGTGCGGACCCTACGGGTTCGAGAACAATGTAGACATGACCAAGACACGTCTCCGGTCAATAACCAATAGCGGAACCTGGATGCTCATATTGGCTCCCACATATTCTACGAAGATCTTTATCGGTCAGACCGCATAACAACATACGTTGTTCCCTTTGTCATCGGTATGCTACTTGCCCGAGATTCGATCGTCGGTATCTCAATACCTAGTTCGATCTCGTTACCGGCAAGTTTCTTTACTCGTTCCGTAATACATCATCTCGCAACTAACTCATTAGTTGCATTGCTTGCAAGGCTTAAGTGATGTGCATTACCGAGAGGGCCCATAGATACCTCTCCGACAATCGGAGTGACAAATCCTAATCTCGAAATACGTCAACCCAACATGTACCTTTGAAGAAACCTGTAGAGCACCTTTATAATCATCCAGTTACGTTGTGATGTTTGGTAGCACACAAAGTGTTCCTCCGGCAAACGGGAGTTGCATAATCTCATAGTCATAGGAACATGTATAAGTCATGAAGAAAGCAATAGCAACATACTAAACGATTGGGTGCTAAGCTAATGGAATGGGTCATGTCAATCACATCATTATCCTAGTGATGTGATCCCGTTAATCAAATGACAACACATGTCTATGGTTAGGAAACATAACCATCTTTGATTAACAAGCTAGTCAAGTAGAGGCATACTAGTGATGTTTTGTTTGTCTATGTATTCACACAAGTATTATGTTTCCGGTTAATACAATTCTAGCATGAATAATAAACATTCATCATGATATAAGGAAATAAATAATAACTTTATTATTGCCTCTAGGGCATATTTCCTTCATATATATACCCCTCCAACCCCTTCTCCATATGTGAGAGAGCCATCAGAACGTGCCTACACTTCCAGCTTAGATTTTTCTGAGAGAGAACCACCTACTCTTGTGTTGAGATCAAGATATTCCAATCCAACCACAAGAATCTTGATTTCTAGCCTTTCCCAAATTGCTTTCCACTCAAATCTTCTTTCCATCATATCCAAATCTGTGAGAGGGAGTTGAGTGTTGGGGAGACTATCATTTGAAGCACAAGAGCAAGGAGTTCATCATCAACACAACATCTATTACCTTTTGGAGAGTGGTGTCTCCTAGATTGGTTAGGTGTCGCTTGAGAGCCTTTGACAAGATTGTGGAGTTGAATCAAGAAGTTTGTAAGGGCAAGAAGATCGCCTACTTCGTGAAGATCTACCCGAGTGAGGCAAGTCATTTGTTGGCGATGACCATGATGGAATAGACAAGGTTGCTTCTTCGTCGAGCCTTCATGGGTGGAGCCCTCCGTAGACTCGCGCAACTATTACCCTTCATGGGTTGAAGTCTCCATCAAAGTGGATGTACGATAGCACCACCTATTGGAACCACGCCAAAAGTCTCCGTGTTATCATTGCGTTTGCACTCCAAACCCTTCCCTTTACCTTCATATGCAATATGCAATGTTTTACTTTCCGCTGCTACACTCTTAGAATTGCATTTGTAGGTTGATTGCTTGACTTGTGCTAATTGCTAAAATCTACCCACAAGTAAAATTGGGAAAATGTTAGATTTTTATTTGGTCAAGTAGTCTAATCACCCCCCCCCCTCTAGACCTACTTTCGGTCCTACAAGTCGTATCAGAGCTTTGTTCTCCATTTGCCTTGATTTTCATAGCTTTGGTAATCATAGCCTTGGCTTCACAACCTAGGAGAGTATAGCGTCTAGCGAGGGAAATTATCACCATAGAGGTCCTTAGTTTGATGGTACTAATTTTGCTAGTTGAAAGCATAAGATTAAAATGCATATTCTTGGTCATAACCCTGCCGTTTGGGCTATTGTGCGCATTGTCTTGCAAGGTGATTTCTTCGATTTTGCTTTTCCTCAGGATTGTGAATTTCATCCGGGAGTTCGACAACTACTTCAAGTGCAAGAAGGATTGCACCGGCAAACTTGGATTCACCTCAATCCAGAAGTGCACGACAGCTATAAGGATGCTTGCATACGGAGCTCCCGGTGATTCACTCGACGACTATGGGCGCATGGCCGAGTCCACGACCATTGAGTGTTTCTACAAGTTCTGCAGGGCAGTGGTGGCAGACTGGCAGTGTTTGGACCGCAATACCTGCGAACACCCAATGCGGAAGACACTGCTCGGATCCTAGCACAGAATGCAACAAGAGGGTTTTCTGGGATGCTTGGAAGCATCGACTACATGCATTGGAAATGGAAGAACTGCCCATTTGCTTGGCAGGGGATGTACAAAGGCGCCAAAGGCGGTAGTAGTGTGGTAGTTGAAGCGGTGGCCACACAGGACCTCTGGATTTGGCACTCCTTCTTTGGTATGCCAGGAACTCACAATGACATCAATGTGCTGCAGTGCTCCCCTGTCTTTGTCAAGCTTGTTGAAGGTCATTCTCCTCTGGTGAACTTCGAGGTCAATGTGCGACACTACAACAAGGGGTACTACCTAGCTGATGGCATCTATCCGAGATGGTCTATATTTGTGAAGACTATCTCAAACGTTGTGCCAGGAGGCAAGAAGTCCTACTTTGCGAAGGTTCATGAGGCTTGCGGGAAGGATGTCGAGCGGGCATTTGGTGTGCTTCAATCTCGATTTGCTGTTGTCTGATACCCTGCTTAGACCTGGTCGAAAGATCAAATGTGGGAGATCATGACTTGTTGTGTCATCTTGCACAACATGATCATTGAGAGCGAGCAGGAAGAGTGTTTGACGCTGAACCATACTACAGGCAGAGTCCTCTTGCCCAAATTGATCACCAGCTACCGGCAACCTGAACTGCCTATCTCAATATACGTCAGGAGATCTGAGACCCACAGGTGCATCAACAACTGCAACACGATCTGGTGAAGCACCTATGAAGGCTCAAGGGCAACGCCTAACTCGATGTGTGATGAAATATGAGTTTTTATTTGTTGAACTATTAATTTATATTGAACTATTTGATTTCTATTGATTTTCTGTGATGAACTATGTGATAAAAAAATTACTTATGTTCAATTCACGGCGATTATGAGCCGATTTGTGCCGATATCGAACCGATTTTTCGCCAAAGTGGGCCGAAAGGCGGCCACATTTGCGTCAAAAATGGGCCGATATTGGCGCCTGGGGCGACGGCTAGGTACCCAACCGCCCCAGAGCCGATTATACCGCCGGCTTGTCCCTAGGCGATGATTTTTATGCCTCCTATGGGGGCCAACGGCTGGACATGCTATCATGCCACACACTACCGTGTAGCATTGCCGGCGCTCTGCAATAGCCAATTTCAATGATGCTGGGTTTAAAGTTTTCTGAGGCAAGTGCTAAAAGATGGTTTTTTGAGACGTCATCGGACTCCTAAAGTCTTTCATCCACCTCGAAGACTTCATGCTAATTGGTAAGCTGCATCCTTGAAGGCAAGGTACTACCAGCAATTTCCAATTTTTAGCTGTCAGCGTAACCCATTTTTCAAAGGTTGCAATGAAATGGAAACTACCGGGGAAGCTGACAAAGCTTGGCCTAGTTTAGGTGGCAAGTTTGCTCCACCAGTTTCTTAATCATCAAATTCCCCATTTCTAGAAGGGTCTCCTACTCTAGACAGACTGCAAAGCTGAGCTGAGCCATGGCGGAATCTGCGGTGGCCTCGGTGGTGCGCGCGTTCGGTACGCTGGCCGCCGAAGAGGCCGCCTTCCTCCGCGGCGTCCACGCCGACGCCGAGCTTCTCAGGGCCCAGCTCCGCCGCATGCAGTGCTTCCTCCGCGACGCCGACGCCAGGCGCCGCGCCGGGGGCCGCGACGGCGCGCGCCTCACCAACTGGGTCGTGGACGTGCGCGCCGCGGCCTACGACGCGGAGAACGCGCTCGAGGAGGCCGACTACCTCGCGCGCCGCCGGCGCCTGCGGGGCTGGTTCTGGAGCGCCCTGACATGGCTCGCCGACGTCGCCGCGCTTCACGTGTCAGGCGTGAATATTAGGCGCGTCCGGGCCAGGATCCGTGAGATCTCCGACGGCGCCGTGGCCTACGGGATCGCCGATCTTGGGGAGACCACCGTCACAGCTGATCTCCAGCAGCAGCAGGTGACGCCTTATGACCTCAGCTGGAACATCGCAGATAGTAATTCGATTGTTGGATTCCACGAGCAGAGCGATAATATATTCAAAGAGCTGATGAATCATAAGATTAGTAAAATTTGTGTGGTCTCCATTGTTGGGATGGCTGGATCCGGCAAGTCCACGCTTGCAAGGAAAATTTACAACGACCCACGTGCTAAACAACATTTCCAGTCCTTGAGTTGGATTTCCGTGTCCGAGGAGTACAACTTCCCTGTTCTGCTCAAGGATATTGCAAGGGGGATCATGAGTATTACAAGGAAAAATATAGTTACAGAGGAGAAGGATCAGAACGGAGAGGGAACAAGCAGTGATGGTGGGCCAAACAGTGGTGTCAAGTCCAAGGAGGTAACCATTGAAGAATTGGAAAATATGGGGGTGGAAGATGTCTTGGAAAAACTGCGTGATTTCCTCCGACATAGAAGATTTCTTGTAGTGTTGGATGATGTCTGGAGGAGTAATTCTTACAGTGAGATAAATAGGATCCTCGATGTCTTTCCGGATGTGAAAAATGGTAGTAGAATCATTTTGACCACCCGGGATATGGATGTCCCAAAGCATGTCGCCAGGACCAAAAGCATTCATGACATGAAGCTTTTGGATGAGAGGGAGAGCTGGCAGTTGCTCCAGAAGATTTCCTTTCCAGAGTACCAAAATGTCAGCAGTGCCAATCGATCACGGTTGATGCCAATAGGAAAGAAATTGGCAGTGAAATGCGAAGGCTTGCCACTTGCTCTTGTGGTCTTGGGAGGTTATCTTTCAAGGAACTTGGACTATGACATTTGGTCAGGATTGGTTGATAATCTAGACTGGGAAGCTCGCAAGGATGATGAGCCAGTCTGGAACATCATAGCTAGAAGTTACAATGACCTTCCTAATCATCAACTGAAATCATGCTTTCTGTATGTAGCCTCCTTTCCAGAGGACCATGTCATCCGCGTAGCAAAACTTTGCAAGCTGATGATATGAAGATACAGCAAGAGAATACATACAGGAGTTGGCACAGAGATGTATGCTCCAAACCATTGAACGGAGCAAGTGGCATGGCTCAATAAAGAGTGTAGCTCTCCATGACGTGCTTCGTGAATGGGGTATTGCAGAGGCAAGGAGGGAGGGATTATTCAATATTTGGAGCAGTCCGACAGATTCCGAGGCATTCTCTGATTCAATAACGTCTTACCGAATTGCTCTCCATAACTTTGTTGGATGTACTGAGATTAATGTTGCCATGCCGAAGCTCCGCACCTTGTTGGTGTTTTTCAAGTTACCAGCAGTATCAGTACTTTGCAGGCTGAAATGTCTCAGGGTACTTGATCTTTATGGCCTAAAGGATCTCAAGTTATTACCATCTGGCATTGGTAACTTGATACATCTAAGATATTTAGGATTAGAAAAATGTGGCAGCGGATCGGTTGGTATTCCTTCCTCAGTTAGCGATCTCTTGAACTTGCAAACTCTAGATACAAGAGGGTCAACAGTAAGTTCACTGCCACGGCTCTTTTGGAATATCCCAACCTTGAGGCACCTCTTACTTGGTGAGGTCAAGCACTGGGTTCCTCCGGAGGTTGGATGCCTTGGTTCGTTGCAGACTTTGTACTTGTGTGAAGTATGTGCATTTTCTGATGTTGACAGCTATGTTTTAACCAAGCATCGCCGGATAACTAGAAGTTTAAACGAATCTTTGGCTCAAAGAAACAAGGAAAAATGGGCTGCCCTATCAAGAGCTTTGGAGGGAATGGAGCAGGCCGTGCTCTTACACTTGGAGAGTTGGGAAGTTACGAAAGGGTTTGGTAGAAGAGAAGGGTATGACAGCAGAACACGAGGCCGGTTCTTCTCTGCTGAACTCATCAGTAGCATTTCGCGCCATAGGCATCTTCAAGTGCTAGAACTCGCTGGAAAGTGGAAGCACGGGGATAGCCAGCTAAGCAAGCTCCCTCATAGCCTCAAAAAGCTCAAGCTGGTAGGTTCTGAACTGAGTGAAGACCCAATGCCTGTGCTAGGCATCCATCCGAATCTGGTGGTGCTTGTCTTAGAAGACAACGCTTTCAAATGGAAGAGCATGACATGCCATGCAAGAGGATTTCCTAGGCTGCGCCACCTGACATTTGACGGCATAAAATGTGTGGAGTCTTGGAATGTTGGAGCTGGGGCATTTCCATCACTTACTCATCTGAATCTTATATCAAGCTTCACTGGGATGTCCCTTCCTCCTCTAGGACTGTTGCACGTGACTTCACTTGAGACATTGCTGATGAAACAGTACTCTTGGAATGGGAGCACTATTTCTTCCAGTAATGTTGGCAAACTAGAGGAGATGGGGTGCGATGTCATCATCAAAATGATGGATTACTCTTTTCCTCCCATAACAACTCTATCGACACTTTGCAGAAGATCCAATAGTTTCTAATGGGCTTATCCATTTTGACCAGGCCTCATGGTCTCATCTTGATGCACCGTTTGTAATGTCAGAAGAAGTACTACCTGCACACAAGATCTTCCTGACTTTCGTTATGAAATGAAATGAGCGTACAGCATTCCATGCTTTTTCAGTAGCTCAGCGTACAGCGTATACCAGAAATTACCATCAATTTTCCATGCTCTGACATTTCCCTTAATTCTCATTGTATATGACATCACGGGTGATGATCGATATGACATGGTTGCTAAATAAGTACTTTGTACTACATGATTTTGTATCTGCGGTATGTTCCTCTGTCCAGGTCATTAATTTCCCTTCACTGGCTATTTCTAATGCAACAAAGTAGCTAAAATCATGCATGGCTTAAGTTTTATTTTCTACGAATTTAACATCCTCTGCTTGGTACTTGCTTACTCTATTCTGGTAAACACAATGTTCTGAAATATTTTGATTCTTCTGAAATCCCACTATAAAAATAAATAAAACATTTTCTATCAATTCCTTAATGACTGAACTACTATTCTGGTATACGACAACTCTCCATTGTCAGTGCAATGTAGTTTGCTCTTTCATTATGATCGGAACAAAGAGATCTATTGATCATGTACTGAACCAATACCAATTGGTGATCTTCTGAAAGTTCTGGCCATATGCTTATCGGGTTTTACTGTTCCAAGAGCAAGGATTGGGTGAGATAGAAAAGTGATATACGCGGGTTTAGTTATTTGCTAGATATCTTTTGCTTCCTGCTAGCTTTCAAAACATCTATACATGTGGATTATCAAACTGGATTGCTGATACGAACCAGCTCTGCATATACATGCCGTTAAACAATTTATCAAGCTGCATATGCAGTATTCTGTTTATATTGAGCTAGTGTTTACGCGCCCTTTTTGCCGCAAACGTAGCAGTATTCGATGTCAGTATTCGATGTAACTTACCTTCATGAAGTTGCAAATGAAATTGTATGGTCCGAATAGTTTCTTATCCTATTGTGTAGATTGGTTATGTTAACCATGAAATTGTTCAACACCTCTTCCAAACAGTCAATTTGGGGTGTAGTGACCAGTTGAGGTTGTGGTCATTCCTGTTCGTTTAGCACAAGATTCATTCTGTTATGTTGGATTATAGACTGGCAGGGTACTTCAGTCCAATAATGCAGTTTCTGCAAGGCATGGTCATTCTGTAAAGCATCCCTAGTAAGGCGAATGAATTCCTTGGACTGACATGAATGAGGGTAAATCCATAATGCTCAGTTCAAAATGAAGAGATACAAGGATGACTAATATTATGTGATGCATTCATCTGCAGTCCGTGATGTTCCATGCGTGTTCATTAACAATTCAATATAGCAACAATGCTTTGGACGAATGTTTATGATGATGATTAGGAGCTTCAAAATCCACGTCATACCCCTTCCTTTTGATAACATTAATCCAAAGCCTGGTCACAAAATCTACTCCCTCCTATCCAAAATTTGAACAAAACCCACAACACTTATTTTGGTTCAGAGGGAGTACAAAGTCACGCTATAAGATATGATAAAAAGTTCTACTTGTGGTACAGAACAAAAACAAGTGAAGATGAGCTGAAAATGGTTTAGCAATCAATAGCAGATTGTTTGTCCATTCCACCGATATCTATTGTATTGTTGAACTTCATAGCAGATTGTTTTGCTGTTTGTTTATGCAACTGATTTCCACATGGAGCCTAAGGTTCGATGCAGAACATTGTATCACTGCTCGTATCTACTCCCTCTGTAAACTAATACAACTAATACAAGACGTTTTAAATTGTGAACATATTACCCAAATTGTTTACGGAGGTAGTATTAAATTAGTTTACAGATGGAGTATTAAATTGTGAACGCATTACCCAAATCAAAGTTTTTTCTATATTCGCTATTGCTAAGGCATCCAACCAGTAGTATCGAATTTTATAGCAGATTGTTTGTGCTATGCGGCCGTTTCCAGTCAGAGTAATATGGTTCGCATGCATGTTCATGAACCATTCCATCTGGAAACAATGCTTTGGACGAATGTTTATGATAACCAAGACCTTCAAAACTCCCCAGTCGCCATCTTTTGATGTCAGTAATCCAAATCTTGTCATAAAAATCTATTAGGGCACGCAATAAGGGTACGTATATAACACACGAGTTGTACTTGTGGTTCAGAAAGAGAACATGTGAAGATGATCCGGAAATGATTAGCTAGCCAAACAGGGAAGCAGACATGGACTGCAAGGAGCCACATCATCATACTAGTACTCCTATTTCTCACCACTATCTTTGCTTAAAAAGATCTGAATTTGACCAAGCATATTCGGTAATCATCACCACACATCCAGGGGCCCTATCTGCTAATTTTACCCCAAAAGCCATGGACAGGATGCAGCCCAACACAACGACCCATGTGATACGCGTGCAGCAAAATGGGCAAAGGGACAATCCCGGAACGAGGCCAACCACAAGCAGAGGACAGCAGACCTACCACACACGAGAATGGCAAAGCTTGGAGGTGAAATCATACCATACCATGCTTTCACGACGGATCAGGTAGGTAAAGAATGAGTGCTGGCACAAGTACATACAACAATCATCGCATGCTTGAAGGTTCCAATTCAATCGCATCACTCAACAACAATAGGACGATAATCGTCGTCAGGAAAGAACGAAAAAAGGGGGAGAAAAAGAAACGAAAAACCTCAATTTGTCCTAGTAGCAAAAATTCGGCGGCGCTTTGGCCGCCAATCGCCTGATCAATAGGGTAGCAGCTCGCCTCTCCCCGCGAATCGCACGGAGAGAAAGAATCCCCTGAGGAACCAGGGGGATTTTAGCGGTGCGCCGTGACGAGCGTCTCGATGAAGCGCAGCCCGTCGAACCGCGGCGCGAACTTGTCGTCCCGGCCGCCGCTCCCCCCGCTTGACGCCGAGGAATCCTGCGGAAAAGCAGAGCGCGTAAGAACAGAGCGGTTCAAGAAGCCGTCCGTCGCCGTCGTGATCCCAAATCAAAATCGAGAGCGGATTGCTATGGAAGGAGGAGATTCTTTGGGGGTGGAGGGAGGGGAGGATTGGGGGAGAAGGAGGCGAGGGGGAGGCTGTGATCCGTACCCGCTGGCGGAGGAGGAACTCGTCGCATCTGCCGACGGCGACGGCGGCGGCGGGCTCCGTCGGGGCGCAGTCGCAGGCGAGGAGCTCGGCGCCGGAGGCCACGGCGACGGCGGCGGCCGAGGCGACGGCGGCTGCGACGCCCCACATCATCGTCGATCCCCTCACCCTCCTCCTCTAGCGGCTGGCTGGTAGGGACGGGACGAGGGGGGAATTCTTTGCTTGGGCAAAGGCAGGCTGGAATGGAGGTGACGGCTTGCCGCGTAGTATTTTTTTTATATAGCGCTACAGGAAGGGAGCGCGCGGCCGGACCTGAGCGCGGAAGTTAACGGGATCGAAATGCCGGAGCCGCGTCCGGGAAAGGCGCGGTCGACGCGGGCGGCGGCGGGAGAACGGACGGACGGGCGGGGTGTGGATTTCGCTGGCGGATGGGCCCGGTTTGCCATTAGCAAGGTGTGTGGAATTATTATTTTTGAAATGGTGTCTGGAATTTTTGGCGCGTCGGTTGATCGTCCGCACTGAACAAACGCGCTGGTCGGCGTGAGCGTGAGCCAGGAACGAGTCAGAGACGACGGTCAGACGGTGACTGCGGCGTCGCTACGCTGAGGCGAGGCGAAGGGTTGACGAGTGCGGGAGGGTAGATGGTCGTCGGTGCCTGGGAGGGGGTGGGGATAGAGGGAAGGCCGGGAAGCGGAGGAGGTGGCTGTTCTGACAGCCCAAGGAGGCGCTGCGACGACGTCAGCCATGGGCGATGGAGGACGGTGGCGAGTGGGTCGACAAAAGAAAAACAAGACCACCCAGGACTAGCCCTTGAAGGCATATTTTTATATTAAAAAACTCTAAGCACCAAGGGG
This sequence comes from Aegilops umbellulata, assembly GCA_032464435.1. Lineage (NCBI taxonomy): Eukaryota > Viridiplantae > Streptophyta > Magnoliopsida > Poales > Poaceae > Aegilops > Aegilops umbellulata. The sequence continues at coordinate 510,339,601 of CP136055.1, forward strand.
CCACCCGGCACTCGAAACCGGGTGGGCTACCTTACTCCTTGCGAGCCTAGCCAACAGGAAGACACCCTATTCTCGATCGACAAAAACGGGATGGAGGTCAACGGCTTGTATGACGTGTCGAAATTTCTTATCTGTGTGATCAGTAGCTTGCCCCTAGGTTGGATGGGCGTGAGGATGTCGCTGGTAACAAATTTGTAAGGCGAAATGGACAAATTTAACGACAATATACCAAAGGGCCGTCTACTCCTCTTTACACATAAAATGCAACTCTAGTCCTTGTAATCCTATCTTCCTAAAGCACAAAACCATGACATCGGACCATACTTTTCAAAATAAAATTGCAATTTGCTTAAGGGAACACAGTTCCCTTGTTTCTCATTTAATATAGTTTATCCAAACCATTGCATGTGAATATTGTAGAAGAAAGAGATACAAAGTTTTGCAAAACAACGACGACCCAACAAGTGAAACAACAGGGACAAAAGAAGGCGAAAAGCTAAGACAAAAGCGATACTATGCGAACAATGACCTCACGCATTTAGTGCCCACCTAAGACCAGTTGAGTGCGTCACATTTGGTTTCTCTAAAATGTGATCAATGGAGCTAGCTTTGTTATCAAAAACCCTGCTATTATGCTCGTTCCAAATTGTCCAAGCCACTAAGACGACCATATTGCTTAACTTCTTTTCCTTGGCCAAAGGTACACTCGTCCTAGTCGCCGTCCATCAGGTCAAAAAGGAGTTACGCACAACTGAAGCGGTATTAGGAAAGCCGGTCTATTTCAAAGTTGAGCACCAAAATATGTTTCTTGATCCTTTTTCTTAAACGAGATGTTCGCCCGACCCGCTCCCGCGAGCAGGGGGACTTTAGGAAGCGCCGCCGCCAGCCTCCTTCTCACCTCCCTCCTCCTCGCCGCCGCTGGCGGTCGATGATGACGGGAAAATGGCGGGCGTGAAAATACGCGTGCACGTCATTGATACAGAGTGAATAATTTAAATGCATAAAATAACAACAGAATCAAACATTGCAGGTACATTATTTCCAGAACTCTTACATTTCCATAAAAATTCTGTTAATCACATCTCCGAAGAGAAAACCCCTGATTAAGAATTCCAACATATCTATTACATAGGATTGCATCACATTCCTATTACAACATACTACAAGAGAAAACCTCCTCGCGGTCGACGACGAACTCCTTCTTGGTGAGCTTGAAGTTTGGTTCCATGCAAGTACTCCTCTATGATTTTATGTGTGATGTTTGAGAATATATTTTCCTAGCATGCAACAATTTGTGTGTGTTCAACCTCATCTATATGATGGTGCAGAATGAAGGTTGGTTTTGGCTAGGCTTAGTTTTATCCTACGTTTGGCACATAGGATATGACCTCTTTGGTTTTGGTGGCATGCATATATGTGACAGGCCAATTTTAATAAGTTTTGCATCATCAGATTACTACTATCACCGCGCGACACTGACATGGTGCCCGTGTGTAGCGTAATGGGCTGAAGCTTTCTGGCACAATTTTGATACTTTTTATAGTGCATATGATATATGCCATATTTTGTTGACTTTGACTTCACACGGTATCAAAACTAACCACGCGGTGCAATGATATGACACACATATAGCTTGACCCGAATGGAGTTTGTTTATTATATTTTTATTTGTTTAAAGCCTGTGAAGGCTACATGAAATATGCATTATCATGTATTTTGCATGAATTTTGTATGCATATATGGATGTGGAGTGAACTTATTATTTATTAAGTTCTGATTTACCTGTATTACTACTAACACCGCGTGGCTCTAAGATAATGCCTGCGTGCAGCGTAACCAAGCAAAGGTTTGTGGAGCAATTATGGTGTTGCATGAGTCGTATGACATCTATCATTTTTGTTTATGTTTGTACCTCACATGGTATTAGCACTAACTCCACATAGCCTCATTTCATTGGCGCTAGTGTGTAGCATAACCCAAGTATAGTGAGTTTGTGATATCCATTTGTGATGATGCTAATAGTTTAGGCTCTTATAGCATTGGAGCATTTCATGACATGTTTTATTTGACTTTGGCCAAAATATGTGGCACGAATATTTGTTTAATTTTCTCTCACCTGTATTACTACTAACACTGCGTAGCATTAAGATGATGCCCGCGTGTAGCGTAACCAAGTAAGATTGGTTTTTATGATGCAACATGTTTTATAATCCATTTTGCATGATTTTGGTTTTTGGGTATGTAACATGAACACATTTTTAATTAAGTTTTGCCTTGCTTGTATTACTACTGACACCGAGTAGCATTAAGATAATGCCCTCGTGTAGCGTAACCAAGTGAAGCACCATTTTATATATTCTTGTTCGTATTACTACTAACGCGACGCATAAGGTCCGTAGCGTAACCGAACAAGAACAAATTCAGTTCAGCATATTCGCGATTTCATTCCAACTTAGTCATATCCATTTTTTTATGATGACCAAATTAAGGCATTTTTTTATGAAGTTTTCGTGCCTATGATACTCTCTTGATTTGTATCCGCGTATAGGGACCAAACCAAGAAACGAGACGATCGTCCTGGCCTGTATCGCTAAGGGGACCGAATCAAGAAAGAGATCATTAGGACGAAACATATGCAACATGCAGAAGGAACATGCACGCTCCTTGGCTCGTACCACGATGACCGAGCCGAAGGCGAAAGTTTGGGGTAGATATAACATGCTCCTTGGTTTGTACCGCGATGGCCGAACCAAGGACAAAATTTTAGGATGGATGCAACATACTCTTTAGTCTGTACCAAAATAGCCAAACCAAAGACAAATTTTTGAAATAGATTAAACCATGCACCTTAGCCTGTACCGCAGTGGCCGGACTAAGGGCAAGAATTTTTTTGAAGATGAAATATGCTCCTTGATTTGTACCATGATGGCCGAATCAAGGGCTAGAAATTTAGAAGAAGAAGGAGAAGAAAACTCCCTGGCTTGTACCAAAATGGCCAAACCAGGGGCTAAAGAGAGCCATTGAATCTCACCTTCAAACCAACAGGACGCAGCACGCGTGGCTCCTTCTCTTCTCTTCTTTGTGAATTTGTATGTGTGTGTGATTTTTTCAGCAGAGGAAAGGAATGAACTGGAGGCCGACCTTAGAGCAGTCTGACTGCCTGGTATTTATAGGGGCGGTGTGCAGCAGTGGCGCCCTTTGGAGGCTGCCGCGCGCGCCAAAGATTCAACCTGCACGTCGTTGTCGTGCAGGACGTGGGAGCGGGAGCGTGGCTGGATGGTAGAACGTGGGTAGGAAATGGAGTGATGCAGACTTGGTCTCCTGATTTGATTGATGGGACTTCGGCGGGAGCGCACATGGCCCTCTGGCCCAATCAGTTTAATGACTTTCTTTAATCAGGCTCTATCTAAAGATGGGCCCTGCTACAAGGCACGTATGAGCTTCTTACTTTAATTATTTTAATTGGAGCCTAATGCATGCTTAGGATTAAGAGGAAGAAACCAATTGCGATGTGTGATTATATGGCATATGTCATGTACGCACACCACATGCATGTATGTATGCTATCCAATTGATCTCTTTTTTTTTTGTGCAGTGGATCGGTCCTATTAATGGCTTCTTCCATCGAATTATATTTTGTGTGCATCCGTCAAGATACAACGATATTTTAATGGAGGAACATATTGCATGATGCTTCTACAATATTGGCATCGTCTTTGACGGTGAAATTTTAGATCAATATTCGTCGGCGAAGGTGTGCGTACATATAAACGATGTATTCTCCATGTTTTTATAGGAGAAAACTTGATTGACCTTCAAAAATATATCATATGCCTATTTTTGTCAGTCCTCACTTTGAGCGATTGATTATATTTCTTTTAATTGATTCTTCTCATTATAAAACGGATTTTTGCCATTTTTTAATTTATTTTTATGTGGTTTATATATTTATTTTATCTTGGTCAAAATCCATGTCAACAGATGCCCCTCGAGGTCTGGGTTCGATGATTTTTTTTTACTCGAACCCAGAGCTCGAAACTTGAAAATCTATTTTGTGCTTACAGTATTTCCGTACGTGGCTCATGATTTGTTTTAGTATTTTTTTTTTCAGCATCTGATTTTCTATTCAGATGCATCCCAGCTATACGCGAATGTGCAGTTTTTTATCTACACAGTGCATTTTTTTATTTCAATTTAGGCTCGGAACTCTTTCTTTTTGGAGCACATGACTTAACATTGGGAGTTTAAACTCATGAAGATTGGATTAAATTTAACATTTTTGAGACATGCTTATAGTTAGGCTCATATAGCATTGAGCATTTTTATGTGTGTTCAAAGTTTCACACGACGCTTGTAGTTTAGGCTCATATAGCATTGGAGCATTATATTCCTTCCCATATATGGCTACTAGTTTATACTCGTATATCCTGGGAGTTTATGTTGTCCATATGAAGGATACACATATCATGCTTTTGTAGTCATGCTGCCAGCGAATCATGCTTTGCGTAACATCGAAGTATTTTTTTGTCGATGTGTTTGCATGGTGCCAATAATTTATGTTGGAGTATGTTTTTTTGTTTATTTTTGTATCGCAGTTTATACTCGTAAGTTCTTGGAGTAATTTTTTTGTGTGGCCCAGTTTATACTCGTGAGGGTGTGGAGTATGTTTGATGATTTTTTTTTGCATCACAGTTTATACTCGTAAGTTCTTGGAGTAATATATGTTTTATATCACATTTTATACTCGTAAGTTTATTGGAGTACTATATTTTTTTATATCACAGTTTATACTCGTAAGTTTGTTGGAGTATATGTTTTCTATTGTGCCCCAGTTTAGACTCGTGAAGGTATGGAGTGTATTTTTCTGTGTGCCCCAGTTTATACTCATGAGGGTATGGAGTAATATTTTTTCTATCACATTTTAGACTCATAAGTTTATTGGAGTGTATTTTTTTGGGTGCCCCAGTTTAGACTCGTGAGGGTATGGAGTGTATTTTTCTTTCTATCACAGTTTAGACTCGTAAGTTTATTGGAGTGTTTTTTTGGGTGCCCCAGTTTAGACTCGTGAGGGTATGGAGTGTATTTTTCTTTCTATCACAGTTTAGACTCGTAAGTTTATTGGAGTGTTTTTTTCGGGTGCCCCAGTTTAGACTCGTGAGGGTATGGAGTGTATTTTTCTTTCTATCACAGTTTAGACTCGTAAGTTTATTGGAGTGTTTTTTTGGGTGCCCCAGTTTAGACTCGTGAGGGTATGGAGTGATTTTGTTTTTGTGTGTCACAATTTTCTTTAAATAATGTTGCAACATTTGTATTGCGAGCATTAATGCAAAATATATGTCATTTCCCTTCAGATTCACTTGGCTTCTATGAGAACAAAATTATGATGATACAAGAACATTTTATTCCCTGCATCATCATATTAAAAAAATGCACCTAGTGAAATAGTCATAGCCATAATTAAAGAAACAATGGTCATGTACATCCTTTTCTTTGATAACGACTGAACAACTTTTTTCTTACATATTTCACCTAGGAACAAACATTTCAACATGCACTAAGATAACCGGTTACATATTTCACTCAGGAACAAACATTTCAGCGGGTCCTAAGATAACCAGTTATGTTGGAATGTCGCCTATAAACCTCGAAGCTTGCATAGGCATCCAGACATGCATACTTGATCTGGTCATGGTCCAGGTTGGACTTTTCCCACTGACTAACAGTGATGCTTTTGTCCTTGTTAAGACTTATGTTTGCAACCTTCTTTGCTAGCTTCTCCAGTGAAGCCAAATTGCCTGCTTTTTGGTTAGGAACCTTGATACCCAGTCCCTGAACATCAACAGGTTTTCTAATACCCAAGTTATAGAACTTGAGTTTTTCTATGTCATTGCCAATGGCGGCACCTGCAAATTTGACCGTGTCATTGTCAAGGAAGTTGCGCAGAAGTGGAGGGATAAAACTCCTGGCATGAGCCTGGTATAGCTGGTAAATTAGGCAATGATTTCCCACACAAAGCTGCAAGACAGCAGCACGTTGTGGCTCTTGATTAGAGAGAGCAAGTTGTTGTTCAAGTGGAAGCTTCTTACGCTCTTTGCTGTGGACATATCTAGTGTATTCACAGTCGAGGCCGACAACACGGCACTTGGTATGATTAAGATACTTTTTCCAGATGAACCTGATGAAGGCAACAACTGTTGAAGGGTTTCTAGTCACCATAGTATGAATTCTTATACCACCCTTGCTGATATGAAACAGGCGGTTTGGATGATTGTTGTCCACACTCTTGGGGAATTGGATACGGACTTTGCCGACCTTAATATTGTGAAGGTTGACATGGAGAACATTTCTTTGCTGAGGTTGATGGCACACCGACTCCAACAAAATCAGAGAGGAATCATATGCAACGGGTGTTGATGACGACAAGGGACTTAACAATGTTGATATTGGGTTCACATGACATGTTTCATAGCCATGGGAATTCGGGTGCTTTTTCTTGCATTCAAGGGGAAACTTGAGAACCGTCTCAGAGCATTCTCCAATGTATTTATCAGCCAGCGGACGAATAGGCTCTGAAGCATCAACTTGACCTTTATTTTGAACCTTTGACGTCCTTCCATGAAGAAACGATGAGGAGCAAAATATAGTCATGGTATTGCCCCCATTCATAGGTTGCTCATAGTGGAGTTTGTCCATTGTCTTCCCTTTTCCTTGTTTGTCTGCCCTCATACTTCCCCCAAACTTGAGTGGAGAGAATACTTCCATTCCTTGGTCATGTTCAGTCGGTGATGCAGTCATATTATCCAGATGCTGATTTGTTGAAGTCGCACATGGACCAACTGGCACATCAAGCCAAATGTCTCCAATGCGGAGTCTCATTGACTGCGGCACCCGACCTTCCATACCTTCACACCAAAGAAAACCATATATTAGTTTTCTTCATCCTTTTTTTGTGTATACGTACATAATACTTTATGTTTCATGTACTATGGAAATTCATGTGTTGCAATCCTATGTTGGAATTCGAAGATGAGGGGAGAAATATGTCCCACTGGGCGTGCCAGAATCTGATGACGGGAAAATGGCGGGCGTGAAAATACGCGTCCACGTCATTGATATAGAGTGAATAATTTAAATGCATAAAATAACAACAGAATCAAACATTGCAGGTACATTATTTCCAGAACTCTTACATTTCCATAAAAATTCTGTTAATCACATCTCCGAAGAGAAAACCCCTGATTAAGAATTCCAACATATCTATTACATAGGATTGCATCACATTCCTATTACAACATACTACAAGAGAAAACCTCCTCGCGGTCGACGACGAACTCCTTCTTGGTGAGCTTGAAGTTTGGTTCCATGCAAGTACTCCTCTATGATTTTATATGTGATGTTTGGGAATATATTTTCCTAGCATGCAACAATTTGTGTGTGTTCAACCTCATCTATATGATGGTGCAGAATGAAGGTTGGTTTTGGCTAGGCTTAGTTTTATCCTACGTTTTGCACATAGGATATGACCTCTTTGGTTTTGGTGGCATGCATATATGTGACAGGCCAATTTTAATAAGTTTTGCATCATCAGATTACTACTATCACCGCGCGACACTGACATGGTGCCCGTGTGTAGCGTAATGGGCTGAAGCTTTCTGGCACAATTTTGATACTTTTTATAGTGCATATGATATATGCCATATTTTGTTGACTTTGACTTCACACGGTATCAAAACTAACCACGCGGTGCAATGATATGACACACATATAGCTTGACCCGAATGGAGTTTGTTTATTATATTTTTATTTGTTTAAAGCCTGTGAAGGCTACATGAAATATGCATTATCATGTATTTTGCATGAATTTTGTATGCATATATGGATGTGGAGTGAACTTATTATTTATTAAGTTCTGATTTACCTGTATTACTACTAACACCGCGTGGCTCTAAGATAATGCCTGCGTGCAGCGTAACCAAGCAAAGGTTTGTGGAGCAATTATGGTGTTGCATGAGTCGTATGACATCTATCATTTTTGTTTATGTTTGTACCTCACATGGTATTAGCACTAACTCCACATAGCCTCATTTCATTGGCGCTAGTGTGTAGCATAACCCAAGTATAGTGAGTTTGTGATATCCATTTGTGATGATGCTAATAGTTTAGGCTCTTATAGCATTGGAGCATTTCATGACATGTTTTATTTGACTTTGGCCAAAATATGTGGCACGAATATTTGTTTAATTTTCTCTCACCTGTATTACTACTAACAATGCGTAGCATTAAGATGATGCCCGCGTGTAGCGTAATCAAGTAAGATTGGTTTTTATGATGCAACATGTTTTATAATCCATTTTGCATCATTTTGGTTTTTGGGTATGTAACATGAACACATTTTTAATTAAGTTTTGCCTTGCTTGTATTACTACTGACACCGAGTAGCATTAAGATAATGCCCTCGTGTAGCGTAACCAAGTGAAGCACCATTTTATATATTCTTGTTCGTATTACTACTAACGCGACGCATAAGGTCCGTAGCGTAACCGAACAAGAACAAATTCAGTTCAGCATATTCGCGATTTCATTCCAACTTAGTCATATCCATTTTTTTATGATGACCAAATTAAGGCATTTTTTTATGAAGTTTTCGTGCCTATGATACTCTCTTGATTTGTATCCGCGTATAGGGACCAAACCAAGAAACGAGACGATCGTCCTGGCCTGTATCGCTAAGGGGACCGAATCAAGAAAGAGATCATTAGGACGAAACATATGCAACATGCAGAAGGAACATGCACGCTCCTTGGCTCGTACCACGATGACCGAGCCGAAGGCGAAAGTTTGGGGTAGATATAACATGCTCCTTGGTTTGTACCGCGATGGCCGAACCAAGGACAAAATTTTAGGATGGATGCAACATACTCTTTAGTCTGTACCAAAATGGCCAAACCAAAGACAAATTTTTGAAATAGATTAAACCATGCACCTTAGCCTGTACCGCAGTGGCCGGACTAAGGGCAAGAATTTTTTTGAAGATGAAATATGCTCCTTGATTTGTACCATGATGGCCGAATCAAGGGCTAGAAATTTAGAAGAAGAAGGAGAAGAAAGCTCCCTGGCTTGTACCAAAATGGCCAAACCAGGGGCTAAAGAGAGCCATTGAATCTCACCTTCAAACCAACAGGACGCAGCACGCGTGGCTCCTTCTCTTCTCTTCTTTGTGAATTTGTATGTGTGTGTGATTTTTTCAGCAGAGGAAAGGAACGAACTGGAGGCCGACCTTAGAGCAGTCTGACTGCCTGGTATTTATAGGGGCGGTGTGCAGCAGTGGCGCCCTTTGGAGGCTGCCGCGCGCGCCAAAGATTCAACCTGCACGTCGTTGTCGTGCAGGACGTGGGAGCGGGAGCGTGGCTGGATGGTAGAACGTGGGTAGGAAATGGAGTGATGCAGACTTGGTCTCCTGATTTGATTGATGGGACTTCGGCGGGAGCGCACATGGCCCTCTGGCCCAATCAGTTTAATGACTTTCTTTAATCAGGCTCTATCTAAAGATGGGCCCTGCTACAAGGCACGTATGAGCTTCTTACTTTAATTATTTTAATTGGAGCCTAATGCATGCTTAGGATTAAGAGGAAGAAACCAATTGCGGTGTGTGATTATATGGCATATGTCATGTACGCACACCACATGCATGTATGTATGCTATCCAATTGATCTCTTTTTTTTTTGTGCAGTGGATCGGTCCTATTAATGGCTTCTTCCATCGAATTATATTTTGTGTGCATCCGTCAAAATACAACGATATTTTAATGGAGGAACATATTGCATGATGCTTCTACAATATTGGCGTCGTCTTTGACGGTGAAATTTTAGATCAATATTCGTCGGCGAAGGTGTGCGTACATATAAACGATGTATTCTCCATGTTTTTATAGGAGAAAACTTGATCGACCTTCAAAAATATATCATATGCCTATTTTTGTCAGTCCTCACTTTGAGCGATTGATTATATTTCTTTTAATTGATTCTTCTCATTATAAAACGGATTTTTGCCATTTTTTAATTTATTTTTATGTGGTTTATATATTTATTTTATCTTGATCAAAATCCATGTCAACAGTCGACGTAGGCGGTGGCTGGGCTGCCTTCCTCCCTGGCGGTCCTCTTCAGCGCGGGATGTAGAGGCCCCTGGGGGCGCGGCGTTTGCGCAGGGCGCACGGCAACGTCATGGTCGGCGGGCGGCCGTGATTGCTGCATTGGCTGCGAGGCCTCGCCCAGTCGTGGAGTGGCGGGGGCGGCGAGCGGCTGGTGCGGGCGTTCATGGCGGCGGGCAGATCTAGCGTTGTTACGGTGAGGCAGGGCATCGTTGGCGGGGTCCGACTCCTGGCTCTGCGCGGGCCGGCTCCCGCTGTAGCTCTGGTGGCTATGGTGGCTGGTGGGCGTAGGCCGGCGTCCTTGGTTGGCGCGGGTTAGTGGCAGTGCGTGCCAGCCGGATTTTGCATTTTCTGGCAAGCGACGCGGGTTGGGGCACTGGCCCGGCGTGGCCGCTGCTCCGGCTGTGGGAGGCGGCGAGGCCCTCTGGGAGTGGCGGCTTTCATTCGTCGCGTCGGCATCACGGCTGCAGGCGGTTTGTGGGTCGGCGACGGAGATGCCTTTATAGAACGCAAATATGACATAATTTTGAAGAAAATATCTAAATGTCTCTCGTTAACGCACGAGGCAATTTCCGAAAATAGCACTACAGAATAGTCTCTGCAATGCACGAGAGGAATCATTGATGGAGCAGGTGGCGTCTCTGTATCTGTCCGGTGCTGTGGATGGTGATTGCCATCTGCCACGGCCCCATCCCAAACCTAAACCTGTACCGACACCAACCTGCTTTCCTCTTCGAGTGCTCCGTCCCTCTGGTGGAGTGTCGTTTACCTGACAGATAGCCACGAGTGGGCGCACACAAGCTGAAGCACCCACTCCACCAGAGGGACGGAGAACCCCGGCGCTCGAGTTGCCACGGGAAGTAGCAGCGGCCGGCAGCCGATATGGCGTCCGCGGCAGGCGATTTTTCCAGGCGGAAGACGGCGTGCGTCACCGGAGGGAACGGGTACATCGCCTCCGCGCTCGTCAAGATGCTGCTCCAGAAAGGCTACGCTGTCAAGACGACCGTCAGAAACCCCGGTAATTCGGATTGAATCTTGTGATCTGTCGCGAGCTGCCAGGAATTTATTAGACTGCTTTGATTAGTCTCGATCGGAGGGTGACATGCACTGTGATTTGGTTAACGGATTCCAGATGACATGGAGAAGAACTCGCATCTCAAGGATCTGCAGGCGCTCGGCCCCTTGGAGGTCCTCCGTGCAGACCTCGTCGAAGAGGGCAGCTTCGACGGCGCCGTCGCCGGCTGCGACTACGCCTTCCTCGTCGCCGCTCCGGTGAACCTCTACGCAGAGGACCCTGAGGTAAACAACGACCACCAAAGACCAATTTTTTAGTTAACATCACTGTCGGCTGCCGTGAGTGGCCTTCTTCAGGCTGTCACTCTGAATTCTGAAGCCACCCAGTAAGGGAAGGCTTTTTACTTGACCCAATCGCTCACCGTGATGACAGAAAGACGTGATCGAGCCGGCCGTCAACGGAACCTTGAACGTGTTGAGGTCGTGCGTGAGAGCGGGGGTGGTGAAACGCGTGATCCTGACATCGTCGGCGGCCGCCGTCTCCAGCCGGCCGCTGCAAGGCGACGGCCATGTCCTGGACGAGGAGTCCTGGTCAGACGTCGAGTTTCTCAGATCGACAAAGACCGGTGCTTGGGTACGAATTTTGAGTATTTTCAGCAATCTGTTCAATCATTTCATTGACTGCTCACCACCGTGCTCGCGCAGGCGTACCCTGTGTCGAAGGTGCTTCTGGAGAAAGCGGCGAGCGCGTTCGCGCTGGAGCACGGCATCAGCCTGGTCACCGTGTGCCCCGTCGTCACCGTAGGCGCCGCGCCGGCGGCGAAGGTCAACACCAGCGTGCCCGACATCCTCTCCCTGCTCTCCGGTGAGGCCTGAAATTAAACAACATGTCAGACTGGTACATGCGCGTTACATGGCGTGCGTGCGATGGTGTCAGGCGATGAAGCGAGGGTCAGCAAACTTGAATTGATCGAGAGGGCGACCGGCTCGATCCCGATGGTCCACATCGACGATCTCTGCCGCGCCGAGCTGTTCCTCGCCGAGGAGGAGGCCGCGTCGGGGCGGTACAACTGCGGCAGCCTCAACACCACCGTCGTGGGGCTCGCCCGCTTCCTGGCGGCCAAGTACCCGCAGTACAACGTCAAGACCGACCGGTACGTACGTACGCCATGACGAGCTCTCTGGCCATGGCGAACTCCGACGCTCGTGCATCGTGGCGTGGATGCGTATGTAATGGTCGATTTGATTGTTTCAGGTTCGCCGGTCTCACCGAGAAGCCGAGAGTCCGCATTTCGTCGGCGAAGCTCGTCGGGGAAGGGTTCGAGTTCATGTACAAGACCCTGGACGAGATATACGACGACGTCGTCGAGTACGGAAGGGCCTTGGGAATCCTTCCGTGCTAGTGTGCATGATGGATCTTAGAATCAAACGATGCGCAGCAAAATTGGCTTATCCTCTTTTTTTGCTGGTTAATAAGCTTATAGCCTCCTAAAGTACATACTATATGATGAAATGTGGGTGTTGGTTCATATGAAAAGGATTTGTAAAACATACTTGTATAAAAAGTGATGTATGACATTGTGAACATTACCAGAACAATAGTTGTGATCTGCTCGGAACGCTCTCGGAACAATGGTTTAGATGAAAGACCAATGCCGATGGGATCCAAGAAGATCTGTCGGAGATACACCTCCACATACACCCTCCACCGAAGCACCGCCGTAGCGAATATAGGAGGGGAAAGACTTTACTTTAACTATCGGAGTCGCCGCCTCGCCGCCCCCAAACAAGACACTCGAACTACAAAAAACAAGGATGAGATCCCGGGCGCGACTATGTATCTCTGGCTGTGAAAGAAAGCACAACATCACTTGCAGTACTCCATAAATGGACCGGCACAGCGTGCAAGAGGAGCATTGGCTCCTTAACACGGTTTTTTATTTAATTAATTTTATTTATATTTTAAAATGGAAATTCATTTTGTTTATATTTTGCAATGTTAACTACACGTTCCAAACTGTTAATGCCATGTTAACAAATGTTTCTGCAACTTTTAATGAAATTCTTATAGCATCAAAAAATTATTTTCACAACTAAAAAAGATTCTCGCATTTCAGAAAAAATGTATGTGACTTTTCTTAAGTGTGTATACAATGTATTAAAAATATTTGCATAATGCAAAAAATATATTTTGTACCATTAAAAAAAATTAATGTATTTTGAAAATATGTATGTGATATTTTTAGAAAATGTATGTATAATGTAAAATAATGTTTGCATAGTATAATTGTTTTTTGTATCATTCAAAAGAAATAAAAGTGACATTGAAAAAGTTCGTGTGTTTCAAAAAATGGTCGTGACATTTTTTTATAACAATGTAAAATAAGTTCGCATGGTTTCTAAAAATTCATGAAAATTAAATAATTGTTAAAGTTTTACTTTAAAAAAGCTTAACATTTATCAAAAAAAATGTTTGAAACATGTTTTCTAAAAAATGTACATCATGTACTTGAAAAATGTTCAACGTGTGTCAAAAAAATTTCCGCATGTATATAAAAAATGTACAGTGTGTTTTGAGAAAAGTAGACATGTGTTGAAAAAATTTAGAAGGTAAAAATAAAAAAGGAAATGGTTGAGAAGGATCGATCATTGACCTCTCCGTTCTGCCGCAACAGAGAAGGAGTGTAGTTTCTCCTCCTCCTTCCGTTCGCTCTGGACCTCTGGTCATCACGACTTGCGTGGTCAATTCGCTTTTGATCATTATGGACTTTGAAGACAAGAGATAACCGTATGGTCGTCGTCGGCACTTTTTTGTTGCTGCCACCGAACCGCTGGTCATCACGACTTGCGTGGCAACCAAACCAGCAGCCGCGAACATCTGTGCATAAATGCAAACACGTGGAGGTGCGACCGTACTCGAGTTGTCACTGAGAAACAGAGCCCTGTGCTCGAGCTATTGCCAGGAGAAGAGAGCTCGGTAGTGATCACCGGCGACATGGCGGCGGTGGCAGGCGATGGGGCGACGAGGCGGAAGACGGCGTGCGTCACCGGCGGCAGCGGGTACATCGCGTCGGCGCTCGTCAAGATGCTGCTGGAGAAGGGCTACGCCGTGAAGACCACCGTCAGAAACCCCGGTAACCTTGTTAGATCTCTGTTCACTTCCGGTGGATGGATTCTGCACGTGGTCCTCTGAATGAAACTGATCATCGCATCGCAGATGACGCGGAGAAGAACGCGCATCTCAAGACCTTGGCGGCGCTCGGCCCCTTGGAGGTCTTCCGCGCCGATCTAAGCGAGGAGGGTAGCTTCGACGGGGCCGTCGCCGGCTGCGACTACGCCTTCCTCGTCGCCGCTCCGGTGAACCTCGAAGCAGAGAACCCCGAGGTAAACAAACGGGCACCCACTATTGACAGCGTTTACTTTGTTCTCCATGTGTGTCACTGTGTGTGAATATACACCATTATGGCATGTCTGTTCTTGTTTCCTTTCTTTTTTTTGGAAAATGAGACAAATCAGCATATACTGCTCCTAATTCGTTTGGTCATGTCAGGAAGAAGTGATCCAGCCAGCGATTCAAGGAACCCTGAACGTGATGAGGTCGTGCGTGAAGGCGGGGACGGTGAAGCGAGTGGTCCTCACATCGTCGGTGGCGGCGGTGTCCAGCCGGCCGCTGGAAGGCGGCGGCCATGTCCTTGACGAGGAATCCTGGTCCGACGTGGAGTTCCTCAGATCAACAAAGACCGGTCCTTGGGTACACACACACATATATGCACTCTGAATGCTTTCGATCTGTTCAATCATTTCACTGAGAGATGAAACGGTGATGCAGGCGTACTCTGTCTCGAAGGTGCTTGTGGAGAAGGCGGCGCGCGCGTTCGCGGAGGAGAAGGGCGTCAGCCTGGTCACCGTGTGCCCCGCCGTGACGGTGGGCGAGGCGCCGGCGGCCAACGACCTCACCAGCGTCGGCATCATCCTCTCCCTGCTATCCGGGGACGATGCGTATGCCGGCGCCCTGGAACACATCGAGAGGGCGACGGGCTCCATCCCAATTCTGCACCTCGACGACCTCTGCCGCGCCGAGATATTCGTCGCGGAGGAGGAGGCCGCGTCGGGGCGGTACATCGTGTGCGGCCTCAACCCCACCGTCGTCGAGATTGCCCGCTTCTTGGCCGCCAAGTACCCGCAGTACAAGGTCGATACAGATAGGTACGCACGAATGTCTTGACTCCACTCTGGCCATTGCGAGCTCTGAAGCTCGTGCATTGCCAATGTGTGCGTAAGTGTTTGTTTTGTTTGCTTATTTGTCTTCAGGTTCAGAGATCTCCCCGAGAAGCCGAGAGTCTGCATTTCGTTGGCGAAGCTCGTCAAGGAAGGGTTTGAGTACAAGTACAATAACCTGGACGGGATATATGGCAGCGTCGTGGGGTATGGAAGGGCCTTGGGAATCCTTCCCTACTAAGTAGGACTAGTACGTATGATCGTTCGTAGAATCAGACGATGCTCTTGCGAGCAAAATAAGCTTAGTCTCCTGAAGTACACAAATGACGAAATGTGGGTGTTCAGTTTATATGAAAAACGTATTGTAAAATGTACTTGTATGGAAGGTGATGGTTCCATGTGAGCATGTCCTAACATCATGAACGTTCTCCGAATAATGGTTGTGTCTGATGAGAGCATGCTCAGTCATTGTTAAAACAGTCTTGCTAAGTCTCGATCGACTTAGACTTCGTTATGTCTCGGTCGATGCTATATTCGTTAGATCATACATTGAGACCCGTACAAAATTTTCTTTTTAGTTTTTTTTTCTTTTTACATGGTATGCCACTTGATTGAGACTTGATTAAATCTCAATCGACTGAGACTTAGCCACACCCATGTGAAAAAACCCGTAACCGCGCACACGTACATAAAACCGCCGTTAGAATCTCCCACAATGTAGAAGGAGGCTTCTCGTTTCCCCCCTCTCTCCCTTGAATTACTTTTACATTACCTTTAGTGGCCAAAATCACTGTTTCAATCTACTGGCCAAAGTTTAGCATATGATTTGACCCCTGTTTAAATGTATAGCACGATCTGACCCTCCGGTCTACAGCCCTACACGGGAGCGGTAGGCTACCCGGGCTAACGCCGGGGTCTATCATCCGGGCTAACGCCGGGGTCAATGGTGGCGGACCCAGTCAAAGCTTGCTGACCACACCGACATGGCAAATGGCATAGTGACTACCGCTAACCCAGGAAAAAACATGGTGGTGGTAGACCCCTCAAAGGGTTAAGGCCCTCTTTGATTTGCAGGATTTTCAGAACCTAGGAATAGGAAAAACACAGAATTTGAGTGGCATGTCCATTTGAATTCTATAGGATTAGCATAGAGAGTTTGATGTCACAGGAAAAACAAAGAAATTGTAAAAAAAGGTTGGAGTGGATGCTTGATTTTCAATAAAATATAGTACACTTGATTCCATAGGAAAAGATCATATAGGATTCAATCCTTTGAATCAAAGGACAGCCGTAGGAAAAAATCCTAAGGATTCTAACCCTCCAAATATCCTATGTAATTCCTTTGAATCAAAGGAGCCCTAAGTCACATTGGAGCCATGGGGAGGGCCACCTACCCACGTGCTGCAACCCAGTCAAACTAAGGAGGCTACTCTCCCACCCACGCACACGTCAACACAAAGGTGCATCTACCAACACACGCACCCATCCATCAGGACTGATGAACACGCCTACTAATTTTTTCTGCTCTGGGTCGCCGTAAAACATGGAACACAGGTTGGAACGCCGCCGTGCGCCCTAGCCGGCCCCGCCGCTGAATCATGGCTTGCTCTTGGAGGCATCCACAGCCACTCAAATCCGGCCACCACTCTTGATGAGCCGGCGTCTGCTCCAGTTCCCTTGCTCAGCTGCACGGCCGCCCCAAGCCCCCATCAAAAAACGCCGCTACAACCATTGCTATTCATGTTCACTAGATAGGAAGTGCGGCTTGTAGCACCCCACCCGCCCCGGTCCAACCTGGTATGAGATGTTTTGTATTTCATACGTTCATACAATGAAAGCAATACCACAAAGGTTCAATATGCTACAGAAAAAATGAAAAACCCAATTGTTCATGATAATTTATTTACAATATATGCTACACAAGGCCATAAAAAAAAAGAGGAACATCTACGAAAATTCATAAGAGTGGACGGGCTCGCCTGCTCATGAAATCGCGAGGCGCCCAATTGCCTTGGGATATGAAGCTCAGCAGGTATTGTCGGGGGCATTGATTGTGTGAAAAGTGAAGTACTTGATCCAAATGGGTGACAGGCGGACCCACAGTAACAGCCCAAGTTTGTTCGTTGACGTCCTGTACCAACGTGTACCACTGACTCATTCCTGGAACCTGGTGCTTATACGCCGCCGTCCAAGGCTGGATAGTACACGTCCATCGATTTTTAAAGAGAGAAGATTTTTGCACGTTCTAATCTAGACACACGTCCATGTCATGTCCACGATGCCCGTTCAGTAGCGCAGCTTAATTAATTCTTGGGTAATCACATTGCAGTTGAGCAGTACATTATTAGTTTTGGTTGTTTTTTTTTTTGAGAATTTTTCATTCATATCATGAATCAGTACAAAGTAGTTGACCTTTACAAGCACACTGAAACGCAAACAAAAGGACAATGAACACCTACAGTACTCTAAGACAACCATAATACAAAAAGATCTCCGGAGCCCTGTGCCATCATCCCTAAATCTTGAGAGAAGACCCCTGCAGCAGAAGGATCTGCAACCAGTCGCAAACAGGTCATCATCTTCGACCACGGTACAATTGCCACCACGTTGCTTCCTCCTTTCTTGACACCAGCGCTAGAGGGCATGGACATCAATCCAACATACCTGCAACAGCCGTCGCCATCTTTGGCTTTGAGTACCGCGAAAAGTGTCCCTTCCGGAAGAAAGAGAACTCGAGTCATCCGACCGGTTCAGCACCGCGGCCGGGCCATCCGCCCGGACAAAGCAGGATCTCCCATCAGCATCAGCGCAGAGGAAGGAGAAGAACAGCAGCAGCAAATCATACCAACAAGGAAGAAGAAAGGTCTTCGTCTCCCTGCCTCCATCGCCCCTTTGAGGATCCAAACGGCCAGTGCCGATGGACCTCCAATCACCATAGCCCGCGACCTCCACGAGATCCGGGGATCCCCAACACCGCTGGCTCCTAGACGAAGGCAAAAGCCTCGCCTGATCGCGAACGGAGCCCGGAGAAACTTATTCCGACGCGACACCACCGCAACAGTCTCGGCAGCGTCTCCCTCAACCCTAACCCTACCACACACACACCTAGTGAACAGACACGAGGTTCCCCCTCCCTCCCGCTGCCAGAGCGGCCGACGGAGAGAGAGGGAACCGACGGCGTCACCGGCGGCGCACAAGGGATCCCTAGTCGCCTCCTTGATCGCCTGTGCGATCCAACTTTTTCCGAGCGTCCGGTTCGGCTCTCCCGTGCACAATTATTTCTGTTTTGGTTGTTGTTCGGAGATACTCTTTCTGGTTTGGTCTATAAACTAGGGCACATATTTTAGTTAATTTGACTTGGTAAACATGTATTCCATTTATAAATTCATCGTGAAATGAAATTTCGAACTATATAAATTTTGGATGGGCAT
Source organism: Aegilops umbellulata (assembly GCA_032464435.1). Lineage (NCBI taxonomy): Eukaryota > Viridiplantae > Streptophyta > Magnoliopsida > Poales > Poaceae > Aegilops > Aegilops umbellulata. The sequence goes on from CP136055.1 coordinate 510,358,415, forward strand.
GAACAGACTTGTGATGTCCTACTTTCTAATTTACCAAAGAAAAAGAAATTATAATTGAGAGAAAACTATGGCTCTATAGAATTATGTGGTCCCAAAAAATATAAGCAAGTTTCATACTATAGTGAGAAACCCTTCCGAATATTCATAGCAGCGCTCGTCCTTGCTTGAGCACGCTAGTGTCGGGATTCACGTTGGGATATACGTCGATGCCAATATTAAAGCGTCATATGTGCGAGCAACACGGGCAAATATAAAACTATTACTATCGCTGGTGATGGACCCACCAGGCCACCACGTAGCATATCGCCGAAATACCACTCGCATCCCAAATTGTACCACTGGACTAGATAACATGAGTAGACGCACTCATCCGGCTTATCGCCACACTCATTTGCAACATGACAAATTTAAGAAAAAAATAATCTAGTGACACGTGACATGGCATTTTCAGAAAAACTTTGCCATATCACTTGTATGAATTTTCTTACACTTCCCTACACATGACAAATTTCTTATCCACATCATTTTTATTGAGCTTACCATGGCAAATTTTCAAACACACCATGGCAAATTTATTACCTATTTTTTGCCATAGCAAATTTGCTTTGTGATTTATTTATGTCCACTTTTTATATACTCCCTCCGTAAAAGAATATAAAATTGTTTAGATCAATCATATAGTGATCTAGATGATCATATTTTTTTTACAGAGGGAGTAGTTTTTGACATGGATAATGGCAATTCTTTTTTTGTACATAACATGTATACAACGATATTTCTTGGTTTTTTCTGCGGGTGCCTAAGAAACTATAGGTACATTTGTTTTTGTGACATGGGAAATTAAGAAATATTGATCTTGTGAAATGAATTTTCAAAAACAAAAAACACATGTGAAGTTCAGTTCCTGCCACAGGGGAGTCGATATGTATATGAGCTCGTTGCTTGGGATACTAGCAGTACTAGCATGACGGCACAATATTTGCATCAAATAACGAGTTTTTTGTCTGGATTAATAACGAGTTAATAAGGCCAATCTTCATCTTGCAGTGCTGTACCAAACGTATACGGCAACTTACGGTGACGGCAAAGATTCAGTCCGTCTGCCCAGTATTTTCATGTGAGCTGCATGTGTCCTGTTCCCTCAAGCCAGTATTTTCATTCGGCCTTTATTGCTGTCCCACGCTTCTTTCTTCCATTGGTACATATAAGAGGAGCAGGCGAGCTCGTCCACTCTAACGCTGCTCTCATAACATCTATGCATAGTTTCTATACTAAGCATAGGCAGAGTGCATAAAAAACATGTGTTACACAGAATCTTTATTGCCCAACATTTTTGCAATTGCACAGGTCACATGTTACAGATAGATAAGGTGCCGACGTATGATAAAACGAAAAATAACTAATAGGCACACAAGCCTTCGTCCCCCCCCCCCCCCCCCTAACAGATTCACTTTTACCTAGAACTTTGTCTACTTTGCATCTACAGAAACTATAGCATCTGAATCTGTATATCTATCTACTCCTTTCTTTTGTATCCGGTGTACCGTATCTTTGTTCTGAATTCAAGTGACTAAACATTGATATGTACACAGTATCAAACAAAAGTAAAGGGAATTAGGGGGTAAATAAGCTACCTGTTGCAATAACCAAATCCCTGTTATAACTCCGATGCAAACAAAAATGTAAAAATCCTATGGAAGATGTAGGATTCATGTGCAAACCCCAAAAAGAACTGAATGGCTACCATAGTTCTTTCACTTCATAAACCCAAGAAAGTCTGAAGCCCTTCTCGAAATATGGAACTCTGTATCCAGCGAAAGGAGATATAAATGCATCAATGATTCGATGTTCGTCACATAAAGGCCAAGTTGAACACCAATGGGTTTGTTTGCACGTATATTTTGTAGTTGATTAGAGCATTACATAAGTTATTAACAGCTAAGGAAATGATAAATATGCTAGTAATGCTAATTAGAGTCAGTATTGTAGCGGTAACTCAATCAGATCCATCTAAATATCTATTATCAATTTGTGACTTGTCAGTACTATGGCAGCACGACAAACTTCTACAAAATATCTAACTCTAAACAACCCCAAGTCTCAGGTTTGAAATAACTCTACACAAATAAATAACCGATTTATTTCAAAGTTCAGTTAACATCTCGATGGAGAACACACAGGAATAGACAATCTCTTGGATTATATTTGCACATGAAGAGATGAGGTATGTCACTCCTATGTGTGAACCAATTACCTAACCAGGAAGCATTCCCCAAACAAATCGGTTTCTAGCTAGCACTTGGAGATCACCAATCAGTGGGTATAATAGAATAGAGGGAGGGGCAGAAAATTGTACTTGATTTTAGAAGGCACCAAAGGAACCACACCATGTGGTGGATGAATCGGTGCGGAACTTGAACCGGAGGAATCCAGGGAAGCCAGCATCACAGGTTTTATCGTTGGTTGGTGAAGGAGGGGGTTGATGCAGTGTGAGGCAGAAATGGTGGTGGTGGCGCAAGAGGCCATGGACGACATATTCGACGTTGCGGCCCGGTCCAAGGAGGCACGACCAAGGCCATGACATACAAAAACCTTCTACTTGACAATCAAAAACTAATACTTTCAGCAACACATTCCTCAATCTATGGAATAATTTTAAGGCTGGTCAATGTACATGTAACTACGATTTTGTAACTGTCACTCTGCATATGGGGAACCTAGAAACCAGACAATTCTTCCCACCTAAAGGATGATAAAAAAAACTGAATACAGGGAATTCTTCCCTCCTAAAGGATTATAAAAAAACTGAATGCTGGCATGCTGCATTATACCACTTTGAACTATACATAGGAAGAAAGGGACACACTTGTGGTAACAAACTTTATCATATGTCATTAATCATAATCAGTAATTTTTATTTTCCCAAACCAAGACTAATTGGCCATAACTTGAAACACCATGTATCCATTGAAATTTAGATTGGCAAATGAAAAAACCAAGCATGAAAGATCTTACAGTGTGATGATCAGACACCGTCGAGGAGGCCTATATCTGAAGGAAGTATATAACAACAAGAAGTCAAACCATATATTGTCCGAGAAAGACGATCAATTTCTCTATCACCCTAACATTTATTGATAGGCAACAATGGTTGTACAATGATCAGCCCCCAGACACCATGAACAATATAAGTGACACACTCATGTACATAGGCATGGAAGAACACTAATAACTGCAAACTGATGCAAATAACTGAGAATAAAGGAGCCACAACTGAAATACATGCAAGCTGGTGCAACTAACTGAGATAAAGGTTAGTATAAGTTTCCTAAATAAATTTAGGTTAAAAGGTAAATCAACTAAAGTTTGTTTGTTCTTGCTATACACTGGCATATGGGATCGGTAACCCACACACTCTGCTCCAACCCAACAAAAATAGAGAAAACAGAGCATTAATCTTGCTTTCTTTAACGCTAGAGAGATCGGTCCCGAAAGGCCTTGCTCAGGAACCAGCAAGGCATCATGTTGTGTTTCTCACAAAGACCATGAAGCATAAGCAACTAATCATAGAAGTAGACACAAACTTGGTTACCTAGGCTCGAAATGCAGGGCTGGCGGCTGCTCACCTAGGCTCGAAGTAGCTGTCTCTGTCGTCGGGTCATGGACAATAGGCGGGATAGATTCATCTTGGGTTCCTCCCCTTTGTGTGGTGGCAACCTGAGCTTCTCCTGCCGAGCGCCAAGGAGGAAGAGATCGAGCAGAATCGGTGAGTGAGTGACTTTTGTAATGCAAAATCGATGAAACTAAAAACACATGCTATAGTTTGAAGCAAAGAAGAAGCATACGCATTGGAGACGTCATTGCTTTAATTTATAGAAGTGGCATCAAATTAAAAAAACACAGAAGTGCCAACCAATAAAACTGAAATAATCTAAGAATATTATCATTACAGAGCAATAATTTCTGAACTTGGTGTCTGTCAAAAGTAAAATAATACAAGGAAATCTATCTACTATCACTACAACATTGCAAACCAAACCAATCAGTAGTATAACAATCAGATCGATGATAGGGGCTTTTGCCCACGATTTCCATGTAAAATAGCATCAGTAGTACAGTAATGTATGCACAATTACGTTTCTGTTTGTGTTTGCAATGCATGGTGTGTTATCAATAGCTCCTCTGACCAATAGGTAGCAACCATCTCTAGCTGAAAATTCCATCAAATAGCAGGCAGTCTATTGTATATTTTTTTACAGAGGTAATGTGAATATAAGATAAGATGGTAGTATAAAATATCACAAAATATGCTACAAACATGTATATTTCACGGATAGATTGAGTGGCCTGAAATTGCATGCAAGAGGTTGAGAAAAGAAGAAGAATACTTTTTAAAGAATTACTGGAACAGAGGCAAAGTCTGCGAGAAAGGTGATTACCTGGCAGATTCAACATAATCTCCAACTTTACACAAAATAAAGATTTTTGGACATGTATACTTGGAGAGGTGTCACCGCTACATCCATGAGAGCACCACGGAAAGAGCTACAAGTAAGTAATACAAAAAAAATTCTCTTATCAATGGGTGGATGTGCACATTCTATCCATTGGTATATGTCGAAGAATGTAGTATTACTTTGATATTTAGCAAGTCATTTTTCCAAAAGGTGCATGAAACTCAGATATCAGTCTCAATAGCACACCACAATAGCTAATGAGAGAGAGATCGGGAGAGCAACATGCAACACCCAGGTCGGGTTGTACGCGGTGATCAAAGAAGTTGCGCGACAAAGTAAGCAAGCGCACCCAGCGCCACCGGTCGCTAGTCAGAAGCAAACTATTATTAGGAAAGAAGAGGTGCATCACAATTGCTCATTTTCGTATCAACAAATTAGATTAACACCAGATGGCAAACTGTAATACATATAGAAAGATCAAGTACTCTCATGATGCATAGCATCCATTAAACTAAATGAAACTTTTTGCTATTAAATGTTACCATTTTATCTAAGACACCAATTCACAACAGGGTTTCAGATTGTTCTATTTATGGTCAATGAGATCCAAGAAAATACCATACTCTGGAATTCAAAGCAGGTCGTATCCCACGCAGAGGAGCAATGGGCCCATGCTACATATCAGTTTGGTTTGCAATGTAGAAAGCACATATTCTTCAAGTGGGAGTGTGCATGCATGCGCGCGCGCACACACACACAACAAACTGATCTGGAACTTGGAAGTATGTTCTTTTTAAACCATAAATCTTACATGCAGCTTTAAATTTAGTAAATTTTAGTTACATTATTTTTAATTTTCAACACCCTAGAACCTAGATAAAATCCCCCAGTAATATCTGATACGTCCATTTTGCATCATGCTTTTATATCGGTATTTATTGCATTATGGGCTGTTACTACACATTATGTCACAACACTTTTCTCTCTTATTTTACAAGGTTTACATGAAGAGGGAGAATGGCGGCAGCTGGAATTCCAGGCTGGAAAAGAAGCAAATATTAGAGACATATTCTGCACAACTCCAAAAGTCCTGAAACTCCACGAAAGTCAGTTTTGAAATATATTAAAAATATTGGGCAAAGAAAGCACCATAGGGGGGCCACACCCTGTCCACGAGGGTGGGGGGCGCGCCCTACCCCCCTGGGCGCGCCCCTGCCTCGTGGGCCCCCCGGCAGGCCTCCGGTGCCCATATTTTACTATATGAAGTCTTTCGCCCTCGAAAAAATAACCAGGAAGCTTTCGGGATGAAGCGCCGTCGTCTCGAGGCGGAACCTTGGCGGAACCAATCTAGGGCTCCGGCGGAGCTGTTCTGCCGGGGAAACATCCCTCCAGGAGGGGGAAATCATCATCATCGTCATCACCATCGATCCTCTCATCGGGAGGGGTTCAATCTTCATCAACATCTTCACCAGCACCATCTCCTCTAAACCCTAGTTCATCTCTTGTATCCGATCTTTGTCTCAAAACCTCAGATTGGTTTATTACTCCTTGTAGTTGATGCTAGTTGGTTTATTCGGTGGAAGATGATATGTTCAGATCCTTTATGCATATTAATACCCCTCTGATTATGAACATGAATATGATTTGTGAGTACTTACGTTTGTTCCTGAGGACATGGGAGAAGTCTTGCTATAAGTATTCATGTGAATTTGGTATTCGTTCGATATTTTGATGCGATGTATGTTGTCTTTCCTCTAGTGGTGTTATGTGAACGTCGACTACATGACACTTCACCATTATTTGGGCCTAGGGGAAGGCATTGGGAAGTAATATGTAGATGATGGATTGCTAGAGTGACAGAAGCTTGAACCCTACTTTATGCGTTGCTTCGTAAGGGGCTGATTTGGATCCATATGTTTCATGCTATGGTTAGGTTGTTGGGGAACGTAGTAATTTCAAAATTTTCCTACGCACACGCAAGATCATGGTGATGCATAGCAACGAGAGGGGAGAGTGTTGTCTACGTACCCTCGTAGACCGAAGCGGAAGAGTTGACGCAACGTAGAGGAAGTAGTCGTACGTCTTCCCGATCCGACCGATCCAAGCACCGTTACTCCGGCACCTCCGAGTTCTTGGCACACGTTTAGCTCGATGACGCACCCCTAGCTCCGATCCAGCAAAGCTTCGGGGAGGAGTTCTGTCAGCACGATGGCGTGGTGACAATCTTGATGTTCTACCGGCGCAGGGCTTCGCCTAAGCACTGCAATGATATATTCGAGGTGGAATATGGTGGAGGGGGGCACCGCACACGGCTAAGGAACGATCACGAAGATCAACTTGTGTGTCCATGGGGTGCCCCCTGCCCCCGTATATAAAGGAGCAAGGGAGGGAGGTGGCCGGCCCTATGTTTGGCGCGCCAAGGGGAGTCCTACTCCCACCGGGAGTAGGATTCCCCCTTTCCTAGTCTAACTAGGAGTTCTTCCTTGTAGGGGGAGTAGGAGAGAAGGAAAGGGAAGAGAGAAGGAGAAGGAAGGAGGGGGGCGCCCCCCCTCCCTAGTCCAATTCGGACTAGTCCAAGGGGAGGGGTGCGGCCACCCTTTTGGCCCTTTCTCTCCTTTCCCGTATGGCCCAATAAGGCCCAATACGAATTCCCGTAACTCTCCGGTACTCCGATAAATACCCGAACCACTCAGAACCTTTCCGATGTCCGAATATAGTCGTCCAATATATCGATCTTTACGTCTCGACCATTTAGACTCCTCGTCATGTCCCCGATCTCATCCGGGACTCCGAACTCCTTCGGTACATCAAAACTCATAAACTCATAATAACTGTCATCGTAACCTTAAGCGTGCGGACCCTACGGTTCGAGAACAATGTAGACATGACCGAGACACATCTCCGGTCAATAACCAATAGCGGGACCTGGATGCCCATATTGGCTCCTACATATTCTACGAAGATCTTTATCGGTCAGACCGCATAACAACATACGTTGTTCCCTTTGTCCATCGGTATGTTACTTGCCCGAGATTCGATCGCCGGTATCCAATACCTAGTTCAATCTCGTTACTGGCAAGTCTCTTTACTCGTTCCGTAATACATCATCCCGCAACTAACTCATTAGTTGCAATGCTTGCAAGGCTTAAGTGATGTGCATTACCGAGAGGGCCCAGAGATACCTCTCCCACAATTGGAGTGACAAATCCTAATCTCGAAATACGCCAACCCAACATCTACCTTTGGTGACACCTGTAGTACTTCTTTATAATCACCCAGTTATGTTGTGACGTTTGGTAGCACCCAAAGTGTTCCTCCGGCAAACAGGAGTTGCATAATCTCATAGTCAAAGGAACATGTATAAGTCATGGATAAAAGCAACAGCAACATACTAAACGATCGGGTGCTATGCTAATGGAATGGGTCATGTCAATCAGATCATTCAACTAATGATGTGATCTTGTTAATCAAATGACAACTCCTTTGTCCATGGTTAGGAAACTTAACCATCTTTGATTAACAAGCTAGTCAAGTAGAGGCATACTAGTGACACTCTGTTTGTCTATGTATCCACACATGTATTATGTTTCCAGTTAATACAATTCTAGCATGAATAATAAACATTTATCATGATATGTAAGGAAATAAATAATAACTTTATTATTGCCTCTAGGGCATATTTCCTTCATAGGTTTACCTTAATACTTCTTTTGTAGTTGCGGATACTTGCAAGAGGGGTTAATCATAAGTGGGATGCTTGCCCAAGAAAGGGCAGTACCCAAGCACTGGTACACCCACATATCAAATTATCAAAGTAATGAACATGAATCATATGAGCATGATGAAAACTAGCTTGACGATAATTCCCATGTGTCCTCGGAAGCGTTTTCCTTTATATAAGAGTTTGTCCAGGCTTGTCCTTTGCTAGAAAAAGTATTGTGCCACCTTGCTGCACCTTGCTTAATTTTATTACTTGTTACCCATTACAAATTACCTTATCACAAAACTATCTGTTACCGATAATTTCAGTGCTTGCAGAGAATACCTTACTAAAAACCACTTGCCATTTCTTTCTGCTCCTCGTTGGGTTCGACACTCTTACTTATCGAAAGGACTACGATAGATCCCCTATACTTTTGGGTCATCAGACTCTTTTTTGGCGCCGTTGCCGGTGAGTGAAGCGCCTTTGGTAAGGAAAGATTTATATAGTGTGCTGAAATTTACTGTCACTTGTTACTATGGAAAGTAATCCTTTGAGGGGCTTGTTCGGGGTATCTTCACCCGGACTAGTAGAGCAAAGAGTTCCTCCTCAAGCTACTGAACCTACTGAAAATGTTTACTTTGAAATTCCTTTGGGTAATGATAGAGAACTGCTAGCTAATCCTTTTACAGGAGATGGAACATTGCATCCCGATTTGCACCTAATCTATGTGGATGAAGTTTGTGGATTATTTAAGCTTGCAGGTATGCTCGAAGATGTTATCAAGAAGAAGGTCTTCCCTTTATCTTTGAAGGGAAAGGCATTGACATGGTTTAGGCTATGCGATGATATTGGATCATGGAACTACAACCGATTGAAATTGGAATTTCATCAGAAGTTTTATCCTATGCATCTGGTTCATCGTGATCGTAATTATATATAATTTTTGGCCTTGCGAAGGAGAAAGCATCACTCAAGCTCGGGGGAGGCTTAAGTCAATGTTATATTCATGCCCCAATCATGAGTTCTCAAGAGAAATTATTATTCAAAAAATTTATGCTCGGTTTTCTCTCAATAATCGCTCCATGCTCGATACTTCTTTCACTGGTTCTTTTATGATGAAGACTATTGAATTCAAATGAGATTTATTGGAAAGAATTAAACGCAACTCTGAAGATTGGGAACTCGAGGAAGGTAAGGAGTCAGGTATAACACCTCAGTTTGATTGTGTTAAATCTTTTATGGATACCGATGGTTTTCGTGAATTTAGCACTAAATATGGACTTGACTCTGAGATAGTAGCTTCTTTCTGTGAATCCTTTGTTACTCATGTTGATCTCCCTAAGGATAAGTGGTTTAAGTATCATCCTCCCATTGAAGTGAAAGTAGTTGAACCTATTAAAGTTGAAGAAAAAAGACTATCACTTATAATGTTGATCCTATTGTTCCTACCGCTTATATCGAGAAACCACCTTTCCCTGCTAGAATAAAGAATCACGCTAAAGTTTCAACTGTGGTTCGTTAGAGCAATACTAGAACACCTACACCCCCTGAACAAATTAAAGTTGAACCTAGTATTGCTATGGTTAAAGATCTCTTGGTCGATAATATTTATGGGCATGTTATTTACTTCTGTGATGAAGCTGCTAGAATTGCTAGACCCGATACTAAAAATAAACATAGACCTGTTGTAGGCATGCCTGTTATTTTTATTAAAATAGGAGATCATTGTTATCATGACTTATGTGATATGGGTGCTAGTGCGAGTGCAATACCTCATTCTTTATATGAATAAATTATGCATGATATTGCACCTGCTGAGTTAGAAGGTATTGATGTTACAATTAAGCTTGCCAATAGAGATACTATTTCACCAGTTGAGATTGTTAGAGATGTTGAAGTCTTGTGTGGGAAAGTTAAATATCCTACTGATTTTCTTGTCCTTGGTTCCCCACAAGATGACTTTTGTCCCATTATATTTGGTAGACCCTTCTTGAATACTGTTAATGCTAAGATAGATTGCAAAAAGGATGTTGTTACTATTGGTTTAGGGGATATGTCTCATGATTCTAATTTTGCTAAATCTCATAGACAACCCCATGATAAAGAATTGCCTAGTAAAGATGAAATTATTGGTCTTGCTTCTATTACCGTCCCTCTTAACGATCCTTTAGAACAATATTTGCTAGACCATGAAAATGATATGTTTATGAATGAAAGAAGGGAAATATATGAAGTATTATTTAAATAGGGACCTATTTTGAAACACAACTTGCCTGTTGAAATTCTAGAGGATCCTCCTCCACCCAAGGGTGATCCTGTGTTTGAGCTTAAAGCATTACCTGATACTCTTAAATATGCTTGTCTTGATGAAAATAAGATATATCCTGTTATTATTAGTGCTAACCTTTCAGAGCAGGAAGAAGATAAATTATTGAAAACTTTGAAGAAGCACCGTACGTGCTGCTATTGGATATACTCTAGATGATCTTAAGGGCATTAGTCCCACTCTATGCCAGCACAAAATAAAATTGGAGAAAGACGCTAAACCGGTTGTTGATCACCAACGACGGTTAAATCCTAAGATGAAAGAAGTGGTAAGAAAAGAAATACTAAATCTTCTGGAGGCAAGTATAGTTTATCATGTCGCTGATAGTCAGTGGGTAAGTCGTGTCCATTGTGTCCCTAAGAAGGTAAGTATTACTGTTGTTCCTAATGATAAAGATGAATTGATTCCATAAAGAATTGTTACAGGTTATAGAATGGTAATTGATTTCCACAAACTAAATAAAGCTACTAAAAACGATCATTACCCTTTACCTTTTATTGGTCAAATGATAGAAAGATTATCCAAACATACACATTTTTGCTTTCTAGACGGTTATTCTGGTTTCTCTCAAACGTCTGTTTTGCATCATGCTTTTATATCGATATTTATTGCATTATGGGCTGTTACTACACATTATGTCACAATACTTATGCCTTTTCTCTTTTATTTTACAAGGTTTACATAAAGAGGGAGAATGCCGGTAGCTGGAATTCTGGGCTGGAAAAGGAGCAAATATTAGAGACCTATTCTGCACAACTCCAAAAGTCCTGAAACTCACGAAAGTCAGTTTTGGAATATATTAAAAATATTAGGCGAAGAAAGCACTAGAGGGGGGCCACACCCTGTCCACGAGGGTGGGGACGCGCCCTACCCCCCCTAGGCGCGCCCCCTGCCTCGTGGGCCCCCTGGCAGGCCTCCGGTGCCCATCTTTTGCTATATGGAGTCTTTCGCCCTGGAAAAAAATAACCAGGAAGCTTTCGCGACGAAGCACCGCCGTCACGAGACGGAACCTTGGCGGAACCAATCTAGGACTCCGGCGGAGCTGTTCTGCCGGGGAAACATCCCTCCGGGAGGGGGAAATCGTCACCATCGTCATCACCATCGATCCTTTCATCGGGAGGGGGGTCAATCTTCATCAACATCTTCACCAGCACCATCTCCTCTCAAACCCTAGTTCATCTCTTGTATCCGATCTTTGCGTCAAAACCTCAGATTGTTTGTTGTGGGTTGCTAGTAGTGTTGATTACTCCTTGTAGTTGATGCTAGTTGGTTTATTCGGTGGAAGATGATATGTTCAGATCCTTTATGCATATTAATACCCCTCTGATTATGAACATGAATATGATTTGTGAGTAGTTATGTTTATTCCTGAGGACATGAGAGAAGTCTTGCTATAAGTAGTCATGTGAATTTGGTATTCATTCCATATTTTGATGAGATGTATGTTGTCTTTCCTCTAGTGGTGTTATTTGAACGTCGACTACATGACACTTCACCATTATGTGGGGCTAAGGGAAGGCATTGGGAAGTAATAAGTAGATGATGGGTTGCTAGAGTGACAGAAACTTAAACCCTAGTTTATGCGTTGCTCCATAAGGGGCTGATTTGGATCCATATGTTTCATGCTATGATTATGTTTACCTTAATACTTCTTTTGTAGTTGCGGATGCTTGCAAGAGGGGTTAATCATAAGTGGGATGCTTGTCCAAGAAAGGGTAGTACCCAAGCACCGGTCCACCCACATATCAAATTATCAAAGTAACGAACGCGAATCATATGAGCATGATGAAAACTAGCTTGACGATAATTCCCATGTGTCGTCAAGAGCGTTTTCCTTTATATAAGAGTTTGTCCAGACTTGTCCTTTGCTACAAAAAGGATTGGGCCACCTTGTTGCACCTTGCTTACTTTTGTTACTTGTTACCCGTTACAAATTACCTTATCACAAAATTATATGTTACCGATAATTTCAGTGTTTGCAGAGAATACCTTACTGAAAACCGCTTGTCATTTCTTTCTGCTCCTCGTTGGGTTCGACACTCTTACTTATCGGAAGGACCACGATAGATCCCCTATACTTGTGGGTCATCAATATCCTAACCGCATCAATTGCAAAACTACATATAGCGAATAATCAGAATTAGAGTCCCTATTTTAGTACATCTTTCATGATAAACAAACAGAGTAGATAAAATCCCCTGGTCATACAGTTCAAAATGATTTTCTCCAACACTTCCCTGTTTTAGTACCTCTTTAATGATCCTCGAGGCCTTCAAAATGCCCAGCAAATGACCCATCTAGCAGTAACTTGGGTAGAATAAGCAGAACATAAGCACAACTGGCATCTAGAGTGACTTCATGCTTAAATTTCCGCTATTGATTTACCCAAAAACCATAACGATGTTTATTTGCAGGGTCTAGAACTCCATGCTAAAATACCATGTGTTGTCAGTAAAAATGTTCCCTCGATTTAATGAAGCCAGTTAATTTTCCTTCATATACTCCCTATGCACAATAGAACTTATCTCCTAATGAGGTCTCTGTAGGTACAAAGTAACATAAGAAGTGGTATTCAGTAGGGCATTAACTCAAAAGAGGCCGGTACTTCAAAACCATATACATGTTTATTTGCACAGCCTAGTGCTGTAAGTTCAAAATACTCGCTATTTGCAGTGAAAAAAGAGAGGTAGAGAAAGAAGATCGTTAAGTAAAAAATCATATAAGGAGCACTAATTTAATATCCATGCATAACCGATCTGTGCCATAGCAAATGTAGCTTACTCCAGATCCTTCAACATCAAATAGCAAATGCATCCTGGTCCAAAGGTTAGTCCTCTCAATCTCAGATGTAGCCTGCGTCACAACCATAAAACACTCGTTAGCACACATGTACAATTTGTCGAGTACCTAGCGTGCAAAAACATCACCATGAAGTACCGGGGGAGGCGCATCAGTGAGCTCCAGAGGAGGCTGTGGCCTCCCTTTGCAGCAGTAGTATATATGCACATAGGTAGATAAGATGAAGGTGGCTACCTAATAGATTGAGAAAGCCGAGCCGCTGATAACAAATATGTTATTATCTATATGATATTCCATCGAAGAAAGACAGCTGCAAGATACTCCCTCCGTTCCTAAATATAAGTCTTTGGAGAGATTCCACTATAAACCACATACAGATGTATATAGATGTATTTTAGAGTGTGGATTCACTCATTTTGCTCCGTATGTAGTCCATAATAAAATCTCTGCAAAGACTTATATATAGTAACGGAGGGAGTAGATAGTAATATACTAGCAAAAGAGCCCGTGCGTTGCAACGGAAGAAAAAAAATAACACACACTCTTAACCCAATAACCACAATATGTTCATGCCCTTTATTTTAGCAAGGCATCACTTTTGTGTTGCCGCTTATCCTCCTTCTCACCCTCAGTGGCCTCAGTGTTCACACAAACCAAAGTGTGTTTGAATATTGTTTTTCCCCTGCCAGTTTTTTCAGAGGTGCTCATGTGTGGTTATCGGTGTTTTCTTTCGTCTCTTTATGATTTTAGTGGTTGTTTATTTGCAATCCAGATCATCGCGGTATGAAAGAAAAACGGACGTGTTCTATAGGTTACAAGTTTGCTTTTAAAATAATATTTTAAAATATTTAATAGGTAATAATAACATCATATTCAAATTCTGCATATTGTTCTATTCAAATTTCATATATAACATGTTAAATCGGAGTTATGGTTTAATAGATATGGATAATTAAGAAAAATATTTGTTTGCCTTAAATATCTTCCAAAATAATATTTAGAAAATATTTAACAAACAAAATAACATCATATTCAGATTCTAGACATTTTTTTAATCAATTTTCATATATAACATGTTAAAATCGGAGTTACGGTTTAAAAAATATGGATAATTTAGAAAAATATTTATTTGACTTATATATGATCAGCGGGTGAATTATCTAATACATCGGGGGTTTCCGTGAAAATGTAAAATAACGATTCGGTTATGACTTAAGTGTGTACTGCGGGTTAATTTGTAAAAAATATATAGAAACGAAAATCCATAATAGTACATGGAAACTACCAATCTACAATGTTCTTAATTCCTAACCGTGATGAACACAACTGTAGCATTGACATCCAACGGCAATAAAACTCATACTACTTCTATGATGAGAAACCCATGATTTGCTTTCTCGCCCCATCTATACCTTTAAAATCTTTGAACAAATAATTCAGAAGGGGCGTTGCTTGGAGGATTTCGTTGGGGATGAGGTCCTCCATTGGGGGTCTCTTGCTACTCGCTACACCTACTTCGCCATATCTTCTTCCGCTTCATCTCCTTCTCTACGTCCTCTTCCTCCCAGTTCTCACTGGCCGCGTGGTCGGTCCAGATCCGCGCCTGAGACAGAGACGTAGGAGGTCAGACGGCCAAATCTGAAGGAGGAACAGTAGCCACGTACCCAGAAACAACCCTCGCACCAAATCCATACCCGGAGGGAGTTGCAGGAGATCCGCACGCCCATGGCGGAGAAAGGGAGCGCCGCCTTGGCCTCCTGTTGCCGCCGTCATGCTCCTCGTCCTCCCTCCGCTGCTCGCCGCCGCCGCCGTCGTGCTCCTCGTCCTCCTTTCGCTGCTGCTCGTCGTCGTTGCGGGGGGAGGGGGATTCTATTGCGGCGGATCTGCCCACCGCCGGAGAGGTGGATGGATGCCGACGCCGTGGTTCGAGGCAGTGGGTGGCGGCGGCGGCGATGTGGGTGGGAGGAGAGGAGGCGCGTGGGAGGGGAGGGGAGGGAAGAGGAGGCGCGTGGGAGGGGAGAGGAGAGGAGAAGGCGGCTAGGGTTCAACGCAGGAGCGGCTGCCCTTTATAAACCTGCACGTGAAATGTCCAATATGCCCATGGCGGGGCAAGGAAATAACAGGCGGTGGCACGAACGAGACGGTAACTATACATTGCAGCAGTAACTATTTTTGATCCAACGACCAAGGTCTTCCAGGAGCGAGATCCGATGGTCCTAAACGCATCAAGAAATCGATCCGATGGCCGAGAGTCGCTGAGCTCTGAGAATGCCCTGGTTCTCCCAAACGTGCTTATTTCAGGATGAGAAATCGTGATCGGGAGGATTTGGGATATTTTTTGTTCACTCAGGGAGGTTGAGAGGATAAAAAATGTTTCGCGCGTGTAACAAGAGGGTAGCGTGCGCCGATGTCTGCCCTCATCCGCTAGATTTTCGCGGTTCGCGACAACCAACTTTTTGAGGAATATTCGGAGGTATCTGGTTATCCTCACCCCCTCGTGCTCTCAAACCAAACGAATGACATCCCTAGGGAAATTGGCTATCCTAGCCGATCCAAAGATAGCCGGTGAACCAAACGCCCCCTTAATGAGAGAGTCAAGAGTGTGAGGGACTTATTGTTTTGATTTAGATACAATTAGAAATAATGCTGATACCCGCAAAAAAGAGAGAGAAATAAGACCCTGAAAATGCCTGGCAAAAGATAAATATAATAATAATAATGACAATAAGCATATAGATAGAGCAAGTCGACCTATAAACAGACAACATAGGAAACACAAAATGGGCTTTAGCCCAATAAGAAATCGACTGACCAAAATGGTCAGTCAATACTTCAACCCAAAACGTGAAAACAGAATTCAATGGCTGAAAAATCGACTGACCCAGACGACTTACATTTAGCTAAAGTGGTGCATATATATATCAATTAGAATGCTCAGTCGAGAATAAGGAAATTCAATAAATAGCGAGGAACAACACGAAGTCTTTTTTCTCACACAGTTACGCATCAACTCTAGAGCTTTCTAAAACTTGGGTCAACCCTAGAGTATGAACAAATATGCCAAAAATGGAAGGTGCTTTAATTCGAAACTTCAAACTTCCAATTCTCATATATGTATTGTCTTGCTTTTTCAAAATATATATAACATTTGTCATCGGAATGGACGAGGCGCGGCAATGCGCGCCTTCATGTTCTAGTTTACCATAAAAGTGTAGCATAAGACAAACTTAATTAACAAAAGCTAATAAATACATGATGGATTGACAACATACACATCGAAATCGAAAAATATTGAATTATTTAAAAAAATCTGAATTTGTTTAGTGAAAAACATTGACAAAAGTTTTCGGCGCTTACAAAGTTTCAACGAGAAACGACATTTATAGAAGCCGTGGCAAAAAAAGCATCACTTCAAAATGCTTTTGGAAATGACATTTTTGGAGCATTGATTTTGTTTTTTTAGCCACGGCTTCTACAAATGCCATTTCACGATGAATTTTTGCAAGCATTGAAAACTTTTGTCAGTGTTTGCCACGAAAAGATTCCAGATTTTTGTGATTTTTTTTCGATTTTAATGTGTACCCGAGCTCATATGTCGGGCTTAGAATCTCCATGTCCCATACACATTTCCTTTTGTCATGCATATATCCATCAAGTATGAAACTTACTGTGTAAAAAGTATTGGAAATAAAAATCAACTAGATTGCAAAAAATTCACACAAACCTTACAACCAACATTCCTAGGGTTCTTGAGAGTCACTAAGAAATTCACGCAAGTCCACAATGCACCTCCTAGTGCTACCATTGATTCCGACCTTGTGAGTTTGTTTTCATGTCCCAAGTTGTGCAAATCTTTTGTGGCTGTCCGAGTGTTTACATGATTTGACATTGTTTTCATTTTGTAGGAGAAAATTGCGCAAGAAAGGTACAAGGACATGGAAGCTTCATGCAAAAAGGAATTTCAACAGCATTGTTGGGAACTTCTCAAAGATAGCGAGAAGTGGAAGGTGATTGACAAAGAATCCCCACAAAAGAGAGGTGCACTCACCAAGATGGATAATGATGATGATGATGATGATGATGATGATGAAGATGGCCCAAGAAACAAGAACAAACCCGATGGAAACAAGAAGGACAAGGACAAGATCAAGAAAGAAGCGGAGGCATCAAGCTTGCGGGACAAGCTAGATCACATGGTCAAGTCCAATGAGGAGTTGGTGCTCAAGACATTGGAGGAAAAAAAGGAGTTAGCCGAGAAGAAGGCTCAAGAGAAGTAAGAGAAGTGGAAACTACTCAAGGACGAGACCGTGTGCAGTGCCGCCATTGAGGAGAGAAGAGCCATGGCCAAGCTCCTTCAAGAGGAGAACAAGATCATGATGATGAATCGAAATGAGATGGATGAGGTCACCAAAGAATGGCATGTCATGGCAAGGTTGGAGGTCTTGAAGAGGAGGAGGCTAGTCGCAAGAGGCCATGTAGTGCCAAGGTTTGTTGGTGGTTCGGTAAGTGGTGGTGGCAATGGTGGGGGTGAAGATTTCATCTTATGATGATGATGATGGAGTGATGAAGGACGCGATGTCTTTTGGGTTGTGGCGCGAAAATTGTGTTTGAATTCTTAGAATTTGTGTTTTATTTGTCAAAATTGCGGACAATTGCATTGTCTGGTTTTATGGTCCGAGAGCCGAGATCGGCAGCACGCGGAGCAGAGCCCGCAAACCCGAACGGTAAAAGAAAATGTCGGAGGATATTCTCTTTTACCGCTCTGTTCAGCCGCAGCCGATTTCGGCCCTTAAAACGTGTTTCTCTCAGCCTTTATCCCAATTATAAGAGTCACAGTTTTAAGGGATCTGCTAGAGATGCTCCTGGGAATTTGCCTCCTACGCTGCCTGGCGCCAGGCTAAGGAAATCCGACGCCTGGTTTCTGTCCAACCTGCCTGGGCAAGATGACCCCACTAATAATACATTAATGTACCCCCCCCCCCCCGCCGTCTTGTACTACCTTTTGTCCTAAGTCAAAGTTTTCAAATTTCAAAACGGATATAGTAATATTAATTTAGTGCTATGAATACTGCTACTTTTTATAAAATTGGTCAACATTTTAAAACTTTAACTTAGGACAAAGGCTAGAAGTACATTTATTCGCGAACGGAAGGAGTAAGAGCAAAGCACTTTCCCCTCCACCTCCACTCACTTTTCCCCTTGGTTCATACCTCACAGCTCACTCACAACCTGCTCTCTCTCTCTCTCTCTCTCTCTCTCTCTCTCTCTCTCTCTCTCTCTCTCTCTCTCTCTCTCTCTCTCTCTCTCTCTCTTATTCTTGTGGGAAGGAGAAGAAATTGCATGGAAAACTGATTTATTGGCTTTGATTCATCTTTCCCCCAACAATCTACAATGTGTGCTAACATTTGTTGCTCCCTTCTCTATTTCTTTCTTGTTGTGATTGTAATTAATCATGTCACTCCTTCTAGCCTGAGACATGACCAAATACATTACTATCCATTGACAAGCAACATTTATTTTTGTTCCTCCGCTTCCAACCGGGTTACACGAACGGACATACTAAAAAACCGAAAATGCCAAACGGAGACCGAGCTCCATGGAGGCCTTTATTTGAAAATTTCAAAATTCAAACTTTTCAGTTTCAAAAAATTCTGAAAATAAATACACATATACCTAGATACATAATGTACATGTGTGCCAATTTTCAGGTCGAAATACATAAAAATGTGAGCTACACAAAAAAGAAAAATCTGAGGCTTATTAACATATGTACTGTTCATCTTTAAAGTCCCTGATTTTGTTTTTTTTTGTGCAGCTCGCGGTTCAAGGTATTTCATCCTGAAATTTCTCACACATACACTTTACATCCTTGCATACATGTATAAATTTTTTCAGAATTTTTTAAAACTGAAATTTATGAATTTTGAATTGTTCAAAATAAAGGGCTTCATGGAGCTCGGTCTCCAAAATGCCCTACTCCTAAAAAACAGCATGCAAGAGACGCTAAATTGATCCATTTGTTTGAATTGCATCATTACCTCGCGCTCCTATCCGCGACGTCATTTGGTTTTGCTTCTTGAGATGCTCAACATCTTTCAGTCAACAGCATCTTTTTGGCCGGCAGCACGTCACGCTCCTCGCCGTATTTTCTGTTGCAGCCCACGCTGGTCGTTGGGCATCCTGAAATCTCGACTTGCCTGTCATCAACCTTCAGCTACGATATCTGTACATAAATGCACGTAAGTGCGGAGTGCGAGCATCATCGAGTTGCCTCACAGAAACAGAGCTCCCGTGCTCGAGTTGTTGCCAGGCGAACTGCAGAGCAGTGATCGCCGGGGATATGGCGTCGGCGGCGAGCGATGGGACGACGAGGAGGAAGACGGCGTGCGTCACCGGCGGCAGCGGGTACATCGCGTCGGCGCTGGTCAAGATGCTGCTGGAGAAGGGATACGCCGTGAACACCACCGTCAGGAACCCCGGTAATTCTATTAGATCTTTGTTCACCTCCGGTGGAGGGATTCTATACGTGGTCCTCTGAATGAAACTGATCGCAGATGACACGGAGAAGAACGCGCATCTCAAGGCCCTGGCAGCGCTCGGCCCCTTGGAGGTCTTTCGTGCCGATCTGAACGAGGAGTGCAGCTTCGACGGCGCCGTGGCCGGCTGCGACTACGCCTTCCTCGTCGCGGCTCCGGTGAACCTCGAAGCAGAGAACCCTGAGGTAAAACCTCAGCCACCAAATTCACTTTCAGTTGTGTCAATCAGTTCCTCGAGTACACGCATTCTTAATTCATCCGGTGACGGCAGAAAGACGTGATCGAGCCGGCCGTCCACGGAACCCTCAACGTGATGAGGTCGTGCGTGAGAGCGGGCACGGTGAAGCGCGTGATCTTGACATCGTCGGCGGCCGCCATCTCCAGCCGGCCGCTGGAAGGCGATGGGCATGCCCTTGACGAGGAATCCTGGTCCGACGTCGAGTTCCTCACAGCGACAAAGACCGGTCCTTGGGTACACATATGTGCACTTTCATTGTTTTCCATCCGTTCAATCATGTCAGTCACGGATGAAACGATGATGCTCGCGTGCCATATCGCAGGCGTACCCTGTCTCGAAGGTGCTTCTGGAGAAGGCGGCGTGCGCGTTCGCGGAGGAGAACGGCGTCAGCCTCGTCACCGTGTGCCCCTTCGTCGTCGTCGGCGAGGCACCGGCGGCGGATGTCCTCACCAGCGTAGGCCACGTCCTCTCCCTGCTATCCGGTGAGGCCTGAAACGAATCAAGACACACTCTGTCGGACCGATATACATGTGCGTTGCATGACGTGCGTGCGATGATGCGAGAGCCGGCATCCTGGAACACATTCAGAGGGCGTCGGGCTCGATCCCGATGGTCCACATCGACGACCTCTGCCGCGCCGAGCTGTTCCTCGCCGAGGAGGAGGCCGCGTCGGGGCGGTACAACTGCGGCAGCCTCAACACCACTGCCGTGGAGCTAGCCCGGTTCTTGGCCGCAAAGTACCCGCAGTACAACGTCGATACAGATCGGTACGCACGAATGTCTTGACTCCCCTCTGGTAATGGCGAGTTCCAAAGCTCGTGCATTCAAGTTTGTTTGTTCGTTTGTTTTCAGGTTCGGCGATCTCCCCGAGAAGCCGAGAGTGTGCATTTCATCGGCGAAGCTGGTCAAGGAAGGGTTTGAGTACAAGTACAATAACCTGGACGAGATATATGACAACGTTGTCGAGTACGGAAGGGCCTTGGGAATCCTTCCGTACTAGCATGGTGGATGTCAGAACCAAACGATGCGCTTGCAAGCAAAATAATAAGCAGTCTCCTAAAGTACACACATGATGAAATGTGGGTGCTTAGTTTATATGGAGAAGGGATTTACTGTAAGATTGTATGAAAAGTGATGGATCCATGTCCTGACATCATGAACGTTTTAGGGGGGTTGTTAATGTATATGTGCCAGCTATTTGGCAATTAAATGCACCGGCTTTTTGGCAAAAAAAAATGTACGCCTAAAATACACATATTTCTTTGGCTTCTTTTTCATAATAAGTTGCTGAGTAGAGACAAGACAACCTGATCAAGAGGCAACAGCTTGATGATTTTTCATGCCTGACCGTAGTGAGGCGGAATCTTGCTCTCATGTATTCTTTGATGGGAAAATATCATACGAAAATCAACATTCAGTAGAAACCAGTGAAAACCACGAGAAAAAGATATTTTGAAGTTTGAAAAAAATCTGAAAGAAACATAGGATGTTAAGAGGATGATGCTTATTGCCACACAAGATTTCAAGTTGAAACACATTATGAGTGAGAGCTATGAAAAAGACAAAATCAGTGTTGAATAGTGTCGAACAGTAATGTCACTGTTCAGGGTTGAATTTGTCTTTTTCATAGCTCACATCTCGCAACGTGTTTCAACTTGAAATTTTGTGTGGCGATAAAACATCACCCTCTTAACATCCCGTATTTCTTTCAGATCTTTTCGAAACTTTAAAATATGGTTTCCATGAAGTTCTCATTGAATATTGGTTTCCGTATGATATTCTCCCTTCTTTGATTGTGTTGTCGTAGTAGAGATTTGAAAGATTTCTCTTGCTAGTACTGTCCCACTTCTCACCTATGAAGGTGTAGCTAGGTCGTGGGCTGGTAACTAAAAGAATCAGACTATTAATCTTGTCGACATCGCAACCCTCTAGGCTATCTGCACATGTAGGAATGATATGTATTTCAACAATAGCACTTGGATTGGCTTATAGGTGACCCTGAAGCAGTGGAAGACCATGTGCTCGAGAAGCGCAAGAGAGAACGAGTGGAGGACATCACTGCATCTTTGTGGGTGGTTGCCAGAAGCTCCCCTTTGATGATGTGGCCAAAGCCACGTTTAGGAAGAAGGAACTATGGCTAAAATACCCCCTAAATCTACTGGTGTCACCGATGAAGTAAAATGGAAGGCAACATTGCTGGGCTGACGAGGTCGGCCCAGTGTGTAGTAGAAGCTTGCTGATGATGGCCTAATGCTTACATAGTGTTGTCCTTTCCCTCTCCAAATGACCTCCTTTTAAAGAAGCGAGGTAGGGCTCTGCATAAACGTGATGCACACAACCAAAAAGAGAGTATAGAGCAAAGGCAACGATGGCAAAACCATTACAAGATATGAAAAAACGCCTACAAGTCAACTTCTTCTACAACAACGCCTTCAGAGGGGATACACTTCCTTGTGCCATCTTTGCCACATCCAACCGGAGATGACATGAATAATGATTGTCATGTTGGTTGCTGAGACCAGCCAATGAAGATCAACAAAATAACCAATAGACAATGCCTTTAACAAGGATATTATCGTAAATTCGTCGCTACTGAACCTGACCAATAAAGGTGAGGAAAAGAGTTTTCATCCCGGACATGAAGTGATGTTCTAATTAACATCTTAATGACATAGCATTCAATAGTCGCATCCGCCAATACTCCATGCCAGAGCCAAAAGGCACTCACGAAGTGGTGGGACCTCTTCTCCTTTACTCGCTCCTTTTGCTTAACTCTCTCTTTTTTTCATCGTTTTCTCCCATAAAGATCCCGCCCCTTGTTCTCTCAGGGTGCATACAACCGGGTGCATCAGACTCACATGGTAGCTCTATAGAGCCACCTATTCTCAGATATTGATGCTCGGACTCCATAGTGGTTTTGGAATTTCACACGATTTCTTTTTACACAAGTCAAGAATAAACCTCTCTAAAAAAGAGTCAAGAATAAAAAGAGTTGTGCCAAGTTGCACCAATCACTTTTCCAAAAGGTATAGATATGCCAGCTTAAAAAACCAAACACAAGTGTACAACTAGACTTTCAAGAAATATGCCGCTAGATTTGGTTAGCATATGAATACATATACGGAAATGACTTCATGTTGAATTGAAAACTTTTTAAGTATGTACAACCAAAACCAAGATAGACATAAAAATAGGTGGGAAATCACAATCCATTGAACAAAAGGACATAGAAATAAAACAAAAAATAGGCATTGGTATGATTGAGTAAAAGAGGCAGAGACATTAACTGATAAAAAACAAAATATATAAAAATTAAAGTATCTAACCGGAACCGAACATAAAAAATGAAGTGGCACTGGGCCCTCCCCCATCTTTCTCTTTCCTCCACCTCCTGAGTATTATGCCCTCCTGACTACGAAAGTCACCAGTTCGGGACGAGGCGTGCACGACGGCGATGCAAACATGCACAATTGCGTCAACATGGTTCTCGGTTTCATGCCATGGAATCGGAGGGGTGCACGAGCAATGTCGGGAGAGGGTGTTAGCGACATGGTGGAGGAACAATGGCAAAGCGGCTTGGTCTCCAAACAGCCGTCCATGCCATGTCAAGGAGGTGGTGCTATGTTCCTGCTGGTCGTCGGGTTCCGAGACATCCAATGAGTGTCGGCGTCTAACAAGCAGTGGCGTGGCTTCTTTAGAGCATCCACGATGTAGTTTTTCCCCGCATCTAAGGTCCCCTGTAAGGGGCCTGATACACTGCGAACTTCATTTCAACTACCTGCAAGCTAGGTGTCACACTTAGTTTTAGAGGCTACCTCCAACGAATAAACGACCAATAAACAAACAAAATGGCCCAACTCGGATTTGCATCATGCCATGCATTTCCTATTCTGCAGTATGTCGATAATACCCTAATCATAATGTAAGCCCGCCCTACTCAGCTATAACATTTGAAGTGACTCTTGGATCCTTTTTCTAAAGCTTATGGCTTGAATGTAGACTTTCAGAAGTCTAACTTGTTGCCTATCAATAACCCAAAGGAAGATATCCAAAGCTTGTGCCACATCCCGCAATGCCAAGTTAGCGCTTCCCCCTTCACTTACCTAGGTGTACTTCTCAGCTACACTAAGCCCAACATGGAGTTCTTCATGTACATAATTGAGAGGATACAAAAAAATATTGAATGCTTGCTCTCAACTTTTGAGTTATGATCGCAGGCTTCTGATTGTTAATGCAATGCTTTCCTCCCTACCAATTTTTTTATGAGCTGTCTACTACTTTACAAAGGTATAATAGAGCAACTAGACAAATATATAAGGCATTGCTTTTGGAGAGGCGGAGATTAGGAAAATATCACTACAAGGATTCCAGTCTATTGCAACAAAATTTATTGCTACAAATATCTTTTGTTGCAATAGAACACAATATTACCACAAATTCCCCGGTTGTGGTAATAGGATACACGTACTGCCACAACTGAGTCTGCTCGCGATAAATACTCATTTTGTTGCAATAGAGGCCCCGTATTGCAACAAACTACATCATCGTTGCAACATGGTAGTGATATTGCAACAAACAAATTATGTTGCGCGAGACAGTCGTTTTGTTGTAATAGAGACTAGGTATTTCAACAAAATATCTATTCGTGGTAATATTCGGAAAGATATTCCGACATCTGTGAGACGTTGCGTTAGTTGCAAATATCGTTGCAAAAACTAGGCTACCTATTGCAACAAAATATGGATTGGTCGCAATAGCGTACATTAAAAAAAAGAAAATATGGACAATGTTTTATATAGGATGTAAATATTTTAAGTATACATTGATATTTTTGTAATATACGCCGAACAATTTTAAAAACATATTGAACATTTTTTTGATATTGGTTGAACAATTTTTTGAAATACACCATGAATATTTTGTTGTATATGTTGAACAATTTCTTAATATATGATGAACAAGTTTCACATACAAGGTGAACAATTTCTTAATATACGATGATCATTTTGTAGTACACGGTGAATATTTTTATAATGTATGGCGAACATTTTCATAATATCAGGTGAATATTTTCTTAATATAGGATGAACATATTTTTAATACACGGTGAACCTTTTATATACTACAAAAAGGAAAACAGAGAAAATAAATAGGTAAAAAGAAAAATAGAGGAAATAAACCACAAAAAAACGAAAAATGAATAGAATGAAATAAGCGGAAAAAAAGAATAAGAAAAAGAGAAAGAACAAAGAAATCAAGAAAAGAATAAACGGATTGTCTAAGTCACATCTATATGATTTGTTCAGATAAATAACGTGTCGATCTTGTTCGATGTGTCTCGTGAGTCTGGGCTTTTTTTGTTCGCTTGTCCGTTCAAGGATATATACCCTCGTGTCTAGGCCTGGGCCTTTTTATTGTGGGCTTTTGTTTGTTTGGCGGCCGGCTGCGATTTTCATTTCCTTTTCAAGTCTATGCTATGACTGACTTCAAGTTTTTCTTATTTTTGACACTTTCATTTGACACCCTGTATTTGTTTTTTTTGGCTTTTTGTTTTATTTTTTCTGTTTCATTATTTTTTAAAATTATGAACTATTTAAATTCATGTTTTTTGTTTTATTTATATTTTCTTATTTTACCATTTTTTCTTTTCTCTTTTCCTTTCTTTCGTCATTATTTATTTGTTTTAAATTCACGAACCGTTTTCACTCTCTCTTCTTTTAACTTTAAATGTTGTGCAAATGTTTATTGCGGGTTCTTTTTGTTGCGCGCGTCCTTTGTCTGATGTCTATTTGTTGACCTGTTCTCGCGAACAGAATAAAAAACAGGGAACTGTTTTTTTTTTATTTTCGGATTTGTTAAATCGTAGTGATGTCTCGTCTAATAAGTCTATAACCATCTAATTTATTTGCTTTAATATTCGCACAAACTCAATTATGCACACCCATGTTAGCTCGTTCTTTTTGTCTCGTGTCCTTTTTGTCTTGTTTGTTTTGTGTCGGTCAGTTCCCGCATTTCTTTTCACATGAGTTCATATATGTCGTCGCTGGGGAGGGGGGCGGGGCTGTTTATTTTTGTTCATTTTCATTGTGCACATTTTGTGGCCTGATGAAGAATTTGTAGAATACACCCTAGATGGGAGCAGATGCAGGGTTCCCAACCCATTGAGAGAGTTTCCCTACTTTTTTTTCGAAATCTCATTCTTGTATACAAATGACACACACTCCTTTGAGTCATATTCTTTGTATATAAGACTATTTTGTTCACCAATTCAAAAACAAATCCGCTTTTCCGAAAAATGTTTTGGAATTTAAAAAATGTTTGCGGTTTAAAAAATTGTGCTTACCAGTACGAAAAATATTCTTGTTTTGGAAAAATATTCTGGAAATTTAAAAATGACCGCCCTTTAAAAAAATTGTACAGAATTTCTAAAGATGTTCTCTGTTTTGTTTAGAATTTCAAAAAAGTTTGGAGATTTTAATATTGCTTCACAGTTTTTTTTAAATATTCATAATTCAAAAAAATTACTCGCGTTTGAAAAAAAGGTTGTAATTTCGAAGAAAGGTTCGCAATTTGAAAAACTATTTTGAATTCAAAAAATGTTCAGGTACGCCGCTTCTGTTAGTTCTTTACACTTTGTGCTGATTATTTCTCTGTAGAAGTTGTCGGTTTCGATGGTTAGCATAATCAGTGCACCAGCAGGAAGTCTCCAGGTTCGAGTTGCAACAGCCGTACGCGACGGCGTCAAAGGGCACCTTTGGGCTATGTGTGTTTTTAGTTGATGAGTAAAAAAACAAAAAGGAAACAACAAACAAACAATTGAGGCAAAAAATAGAGCGGGATGTTTTTTGGATGAGGTGGGCTTATGTCATACTTAGATGTGAAATAGTTATCTCACATCTGGATGAGCCCTAGACACACACAAGAATAAAACCCGTGCATGGTTCCTAAAACCGGTCATGAACCTTCGAGAAAATTCCCGAAACAAGGATCCCGCAATGAAGAAAACGGAGCGAAGCCGAATCGTGGAAGCGAGGAGGTTACTCGCTCTCATTGAAGGAGCGACGATTTGATGCTAACGGGGGGGGGGGGGGGCTCCTTTTCAGCGCCCGCTCCGCGAGGAGAAAAAAATATCTGCTTGTGTACCGCGAAAAACAGCAAGGAATTATTTCTTGGAGAAGCAAGATTTGATCCCAGCCTGCCCACATCCGCAGCCGGCAGAATAACAACTACGCCAACTCTTTTCATTGTTCATTTTTTAGAAAACACGGTAATTGACAGTTCTTCTGGTATTATCATGTAGGATATATACCCAGTTTATTATGTGTGTTATTTTCTGATAAAAAATAATACACAATAAAAAATTGAACTTGAGGAAACTTCAAATATTTGAAAATGTTCGTACAAATTGGAAAACGTTCATCTGTTTTCCAAAAGATTTTGAACATTTTAAACGTTCATTGATTTTGAAAAAGCTGGATTTAGCAAAAAAAAAGTTCACAAATTTTAAAAAATCATCAATTGGACAAAAAATCATGGATTTGAAAATTCACTGATTTCAAAAAATAAAAGTTCATGAATGTCAACAAATATTCACAAATTATATAAAAAAGCTTTGCACGAATTTTAAAAACTTCATTGAATTAGAGAAAAGTTCACGTAATTTTGAGGAATAATTTCACGGCTTTTTTAAAAAGTTCGTTGATTTCGAAAAAAGTTCATCAATTTTAAAAAATATTCTGAAAGTTGAAGAAAGTTCATTGATTTTGAAAAAAAGTTCATCAAATTTGATAAAAGTTCATCGTTTTTTTATAAGAAAAGCATATCAATTTTGAAAAAATCAGCAATTTCGAAGAAAGTTCATTGATTTTGGGAAAAAGTTCATCGAATTTTGAAAAATGTTCCATCAGTTTAAAAAAACATTCTCAAATTTGGAAAAAGTTCACCGATTTTGCAAAAAGTTCATAATTTTTTTATCTATTTCTTAAAAAAAGTCTCTCAATTTTAAGAAAATCAGAATTTTCAAAGAAAGTTGATTGCTTTGGAAAAAAGTTCATCGAATTTCGCAAAAAGTTCGTTAATTTTAAAAAAACATTCTCATACTTGGAAAAAGTTCATTAAATTTGAAAAACTTCATCATTTTTTAAAAACAAATTCATCAATTTTTATAAAAGTTCATCAAATTTTAAAAATAATTTCTGAATTAAAATAAGTTCACGCATTTAGCAAAAGAAAAGGAAAACAAAAGCTGACGAAACCCATTCCAAGGAAAAAAAACTAGAAGAAAGAAGAAAGGAGGTGGTGGTGTGGTTGTTGCCATCGAACATTACACGAGAGATTGATTGTTCGATTCCTTCCCGTCGTCCTGTTTTTTGCCTTTTACTAAAAATCACTTCGTAAAGGTTCACTATCCCGGTTCACTGTACCGCCTGCTATTTACTCTGTTCTAATTTTGAAAATACCAATAGATATACGATGAACAATTTTCAAGTACACATTAAACATATTTTAATGTATATTGAATAATTTTTTAATATGCATTGAATATTTTCATAACATGAGTTGACTAGTTCGCAAATACACATTGAACATTTTGTTTAATATATGCTGAATAAAAAACAAATACATACTTAACATTTTTAGTATACAATGAATATTTTTATAATACGTATTAAGTTTTTTTCTATACCATAAACATTTTCTTAATATAGAATAAACTTTTTTGTAATACACATTGGACATTTTTTTACACAATGAACTTTTGTATCATACCAAAAAATTGAAATGTGAAAAAATGAAAAGGAAAAAAATACAATACAAATACAAATAAACAAAAATAGAAAAAAACTGAAAAGAAAAGAAAAATAAGAAATAGAAACAGAAAAAATGTAGAACCAGTGAAGCTCGAGAGTGGGCTAGTCCAAACTGGGCATCGAGACTGCGCGCTTTCAGCGATGCCGCGGTCCTTGATGCACGCGCGCGTCAAAATAGGATCTGCTCAGACCTAGCAATTCGGCGAGATCGCAATGGAGGTCGGGACAGAGTTCCGGGTCAATAGAGTTTTGACTGTTTCCAAACTGAACTAAAGTGTTTTCTTTACCCGGACCTTTTGATGAGTGCAGAAATTCAATTCAAACATGATTTATGTAGACAAACTAGACGTACATGGCCTCTTTCTCTGCAAATGGATCTCCATCCGAGTCCAGGCCATCGTGTCTTCCGCGGACTGGATTATATTGGATCTGCGTCATTCTCGCACTAAAAGCTCCGGGTGAGTTTGTAGCCTGGGAGCGCCGGTTACGGTTAGCTAGGGTTTGCTAGTTGGAAAATGTCGAATATATGTGGTTGCATTTAATTTTGGTTGTATGATTAACATGGTGACCTCCTATATATGTAGGTATAAACTACTTGTTGATCTGGGACAAAGATGATGATGAGCTATGGCTCTATTCCCCCACATGTGCGCAAACCACAAGTTAGATGGAGATGATCTATATATGTTCTTGGTTTAGGTATTTCCATGCAAGGATCTAGTATGCCCTGATAGCTACTCCTTCTCCCATGTGATTCCAGTATGCACAACGCCAATCTTTCCCTTGCAAGATTCTACATCAGCGTGGTTGTCGGGTCTTCCTTGGATTGGGTTATATTGGATCGGTGTCATCCTCGCACTAGAAGCCCCGGTGAGTTGCTAGCCCGGGAGTGCCAGTTATGGTTAGCTAGCTAGATCGCTTGATTAGCTAAGTTTTGCTAGTTGGAAAATGCGAACATATGTGGTGGCATTGAATTTTGGTTGCATGATTAACATGATGACCCGCTATATATGTATGTATAAACTACTTGTTGATCTGGGACAAAGATGATGATGAGATAGATGAGCTATGGCTATATTTCGCCATCTATGTGGAAACCACAAGACCTCCGATGAAGATGATCTATATATGTTTTTGGTGTAGATATTTCCATCGGGACCTCCGTGGGAACCACATGACCTCCCTGGCCATCGGGCCTTCTTTGGATTCGATTATATTAGATCGACGGGCTGGCCGATAAGAAGAAAGCGGTTGACAGCGGTTTTCCATCACGTCCTTCATTTTCTTTACCATCTCCCGTCTTATCACCCAATCTCAAGATTCAACCGTGAGATCGGGACCGACATAGATTGATCGTCTCATCACCCCATATCTACTTATGTTTTTTTGTGGGAGTATAACATAATAGTTTTAAAGCGAGGGTGATATGAGGTTTCTGTCAATGAGTGTAGCACACACCACCTCCATTACCCTTGCTGGCTCGGTGCCTCGTCTGTTGTTCTTGTGTCGACTGCGTAGTCTCCCCGCCACGACAACCGTCATGTACGATCACTGGTGGAAAAAGGGCCTTTGGTCGCGGTTCGCAACTGCCATTAGTCGCGGTTGCGCAACCGCGACCAAACAGGCGGGACTAAAGGCTCCCCCCTTTAGTCGCGGTTGCTTAAGAACCGCGACTAAAGGCCCGTCCACGTGGGCGCCAGGTGGCCGTCGGGGCGGAGGACCTTTAGTCGCGGTTCTTCTGGCCAACCGCGACTAAAGACCGCCGCAGGTTTAGGGTTTTAGCCCCCCCTAAACCTGCCCCCCCTAAACTTGTTTTCTGTTTAATTTGTATTGTTTTATTTCTTTTATGCTTTATTTTAATTTTGAAGGAGTTTCACATATTCTACGCTACTACATACATGCATATGAATGTACAATTTCAAACAAATTTGAAATTAGAACCAAAAAGAATTCAAGAGGAATATACAGTATATATTAAATATCATCGGATGACCATATACAATTTTGAACAAGTTTCCATACATAATTTAATGCATATAAAGTTCTACGTCCTCGTAATGGTGTTCTCCTTTAGGATGGAGGACTTCCCTCCTGAACCATCCAGCTAGTTCCTCTTGAAGTGGTCGGAAGCGAGCTTCTGGACTAAGCATCATCCGGAGGTTATTCCTCTGAGCATTGGTATCACTCGGAACCCGCTCAGAGGTGTATCTCCGGATCATCTCACAGACATAGTATCCACATAGATTGGTCCCCGCTGGCTGAATATCCCCAGCATTCTTAGCCTTTGACTTTTTGAATTCTAGCTCTTTTTTGAATTCACCGACCTTTGTATCTACGAACCGTCTCCAAACCCTACGAGGCAAAGAAAATTAAATGAACAAGAGAGTTATTAGTTACTTGATATTAGGAAATGAACGAAATAGGCCGATCGATATAGAGCGCAAATGAATGAAAATAATTACTTCTGCAGCATTCTTCTCATGTCGCCCCAAAGCTTTGGATCCATATTCAGAGAGTCGTGGACGAGACATTCTGAGGTGTCAACTTTAATTACTAGCAGAATCCAGTGGAACCTGCGGACACGATACATGCACAGTACGTCATGCATAACTCATCGATTAGCCGGCCACATACCATGCATGGAGTAAACAAAAGAGAATGTGCTCAAGACAGAAACACTCACCCAAAATGGTAAGGAAATAGAATATCACTTTTGAGTTCCTGCTTTGTAAGAAACTGCCACAGGTCTGCCTCCATGTCGGCGGGGTGATGCCGCAACACATATCCATTAACGATGTGTGGGTCAATGAACCCAACATCATGGATGTTCCTTACTTTGCATTCCTTAATCTTCATTCTGCATGTATAATAGCGGACACAACAATATAGTTAGGACATATATATAGTGCAGGCAATATGAACGAGATGGGGTAGAAATAAATCACTTACAGAACGTAGCAACTGATGATAGATTTGTCGAGCTCGCGCAGATTGAAAAGCTGGAACAATTCACTCAGATGAATTTGTACATAGTAATGTTTGAAGTGATGCTCATATCTAACTTCCGCATAAATATATTCGTTGGCGTTTTTATTTTTTATGTAACCCTTGTACCATTTCAGCAGACCTTTCATTTGTGGAGGTAGATCCTGTTCCTGCGCAGGCTCGACGAGAGGCCCATTCTTCACATATGTAATTACTACCTCCTTCACTGGTGCCTCATCAAGGCCTAACAGTTCACGAAGAGTAATACCTAAGTTGGCCGCTTGTTCTCTGGCACTCGTTACAGTCAATCCAAGTGCTGCCGCAGCTGCTATGATATCGGGGTCATCCGGACCGGCGGCTTTCACTATAAGCGGGGCAATCGATTGTTTACTTTGTTCCCCGAGCTGGGCAACTCGTTTACTTTGTTCCGGATCGGGGTCATCCGCCCGCTCTTTCTTCTCCTTCAACATGAGTGCCTGCCTACGAAGTTCACGTGCATAGTCCTCAGGCAGATTCTTCGCGGCTTGGGACGGTGTGCTCAAAAATGACTTAGCCCACTTCTTTTGCTCATCAGAAAATACTGGCTTGGGCTCGGGCTCTCTTTTCTTCTTGCAGTCCGCCTTCCATTTCTCAAGATCAGCAGCCGCGGCCGCGGCAGTTTCCTCGGCACTACGTTCCCAAGGCCTTGTGGGGAGAGGCTTCAGTGATGGCTCCGGTACCTTTGTGGTCTTAGGTACATAAGGGTCCGGGTTAATAATCCAGGACTGCTTCTGCTTCTTTGCCGGAGGTGGATTGGGGGGCGGCGTCTGATCACCCGCCGGACGAGGACTGGGGGGCGGCGTCTGATCACCCGCCGGACATTGTGGACTGGGAGGCGTCGGCTGACGTGACGGAGGTGTAGGTGAACCGCCACCACCACCACCACCACCACCACCGCCACCGCCGCCACCACCACCGTAGGGGGGTGGACTTGTTGTCCTTGGCGCCTCGCCTGGAAATTTGATAAACTTCTTTTGCCATAGAATGAAATGGCGCTTGACATCTCCAAGTCTTTTCTCCCCTTCAGGTGTAGCAATGTCAATCTCCAGGTCCTCAAACCCTTGGACTATGTCCTCCACCGTGACACGAGCATAGCCATCTTGAATGGGGTTGTTGTGGTGGAGTGCTCCAGGTAAACATGGTAAAGCACTGCCGATGGCTACCTTCATGGACATGTTCCCGATAGGATAATACAGATGACATTCTTTCCTCTCCTTTATATCGTCCAGGGGGTAGCGAGGAGGCTCCGGTGCAGTAATTTCGACCACCAGAGGCTCCGGTGCAGTAATTTCGATCGTCGGTGCATCTGCACCAGCCGGTGGGGCCTCCGTGGAAGCCACGCTGCTTCTCCGCTGCTGGCTTTCGAGATCCGCTGGATGATCTTCATGCTGCGCCCAAGCTGCATCTCTTTCGGCTACTAGTACACTCACGGTTTTCTTCATCACATCCATTTCCGATGCCAACCGCGCCACAACATCTGCTTCCCGATCCATCTTTCTCTTACGGCTTCTGTAACCGTACGGGTCATCGTTCTGGGGGAACCCTATTTTCCACGGAATGTGCCCCATGCCTCGTACACGTCCTCCGTGTTCAGGATTCCCGAGGGCTTTTGTCAGTGCGTCGTTCTCTCTGTTGAACTTGATCTTCCCCTCTTGAGCATCCCTCATTGCGTCAATAAGGGCTTGGGTGGGTTTAATTATTTTGCCCTGGTAAACACACTCCCCTGTCTCCGGGTTCAGCGTTCCCCCATGCCCGTACCACCAGCTTTTGGCCCTTGGGTCCCATCCCTCCGTACCTGGACGGATTCCTCGCGCCCTCAGCTCGTTCTCCATCTTCTCCAACCTAGGCTGCCAAAGGCGATACCCTCCTGGCCCCATAATATGATTGTACTCCTTCTTAGCCGCATTTTCCTTATTTTTTTTGATATTTGAATGAACTGCTCCGATTTCTTTTGCTTCACAAATTCTGGCCAATCATGTTTCAGTTTCTCATATTGTCCTTTGAAATCCGGAGTCTTGTTCTGCTTGACAAAGTCATGGTTTAGATTTTGCTTGAATTTCCGGAATGCGTCGGCCATCTTATGAAGAGCGAACTGTTTGACTAGCCTCCTCCTCTCCTTATTTTCCTCAATCTTGTTACCCTCCTCATCGAATTTCTTGTATTCCGGAGGTAGAACGAAATGTTCCATAAGCTTCTTGAAGCAATCTTTTTTTGTTCTCTTATCGACAAAAGTGAAACCAGCAATTCGTGCCTTCTTTGGCTCATTCCACTCCTGGACGGTGATCGAGACGTTGTCTCTAACAACGGCTCCGCATTGGCTGACAAACTTGATGGCGTTCTTGCGGGGCTCCAGCGGCCTGCCGGTTGCACTGTCGACAACCTCGATGGTGCATGTTTCTCCTTGTTTCATCGTCTTGGTTGCGCCACGCTTTGACGACGTACTCGATTGTTTCGACGATCCGGCCGAGGGCTAAAATAAGAAAGAGAGTCGCGCGCGTTAGTACACACATATTTATTCAAATCAGTTAGTTTGTATCACCAGAGGCTCAATGTATATATATACCTCGGCACCGGAGGTGGTTGCTACTTCCATTTGAAGATCGTCGTTTATCGACGTTTGTTCGGCATCATCTTGCTGACGGCGCCCTTCATCTTCACCGTCAAGGTTCAGATAAGAAGAGACATCATCTTCTTCTTGTCCGGTCGGCACATATAGAATATCGCCGTTTATGATGCCGAACATATGTGCTTCACCGTCCGGATCATAGTTGTCCATAATCGGGTCAGCTCTATCGTCCGCCATTATGTCAGTCCTGAAAACATGTAGTAAAAACAAATTAATTAAGTGAAGAAGGGGGGCGGTGGCGGTGGCGGTGGCGAAAGGGCGGTGGCAAAAGGAGGGGGCGAGGAAGGGGTGGGAGAGGGTGTCGCGGTAGAGTGCGAGACGGGGCGGCAGACGACGGCGTCACGGAGAGGGAGGCGAGGACAACACACATGTATAACCCTCGCCATTTGGTTAATTATCAAATTTTACGGTTTTTTGTTAATTATCAAGTTTTAAGTTACTTTTTTTCTTCTTCCTTTTTCTTTCTTCTTTCTTTTGGTTTTCATTTGGTTTTCATTTGGTTTTCATTTTTTTCTTCTTCCTTTTTCTTTCTTGTTTTTTCTTCTTCCTTTTTCTTTCTTCTTTCTTTCTTCTTTCTTTTTTTCTTCTTCCTTTTTCTTCTTTCTTTTTTTCTTCTTCCTTTTTCTTTCTTCTTTCTTTCTTCTTTCTTTTTTTCTTCTTCCTTTTTTCTTCTTCCTTTTTTTTCTTCTTCCTTTTTTTTCTTCTTTCTTTTGGTTTTGTTTTGTTTTCATTTTTTTCTTCTTCCTTTTTCTTTCTTCTTTTTTTCTTCTTCCTTTTTCTTTCTTCTTTTTTTCTTCTTCCTTTTTCTTTCTTCTTTCTTTCTTCTTTCTTTTTTTCTTCTTCCTTTTTTTCTTCTTCCTTTTATCTTCTTCCTTTTTTTCTTCTTCCTTTTTTTCTTGTTTCTTTTGGTTTTGTTTTGTTTTCTTTTTTTTTCTTCTTCCTTTTTCTTTCTTCTTGTTTTTTTTCTTGTTTCCTTTTTGGCAGGGGCGGCGGGCAGGGGCGGACAGCGGGCGGCGCGCGGGCGGCGGCGGCGGCCAGGGGCAGGGCCAGGGGCGGCGGCCAGGGGCAGGGCTAGGGGCGGCGGGCGGCGGGCAGGGGGGCGGCGGGCGGCGGGCAAGGGCAAGGGCAGGGCAGGGCAGGGGCGGCGGCGGCGGCGCGCTAGGGCAGGGCACGGGCGGCGGCGGCGCTCACTCGGGGCGGAGGCGGCGTCGGGGCAGGGCGTCGGCGTCGGGGCAGGGCGTCGGCGTCGGCGTCGATCGGCGTCGGGGCAGGGCTTCGGCGTCGATCGGCGTCGGGGCAGGGGGCTTCGGCGTCTGAGAAGAATGGGAAGTGGCGGAAACTGCTAAGTGCAGTATATATAGGCAGACCTTTAGTCGCGGTTGGTGTGGCGGACCGCGACTAAAGGGTAGCTTTAGTCGCGGTCCGCCACACCCACCGCGACTAAAGGCTAGCTTTAGTCGCGGTCCGCCACACCAACCGCGACTAAAGGGTTTTGGCGCCGCTTTCGTTCCCGCGCAGGAAGAGCCTTTAGTCGCGGTTGGGGAGGCGGACCGCGACTAAAGCTACCCTTTAGTCGCGGTTGGTGTGGCGGACCGCGACTAAAGGTCTGTGCTGGCACTGGCGCGGTGCGGTGGGATGTTTAGTCCCACCTCGCTAGCCGAGAGGCTTCGACAGTGGTTTATAAGCGCGGCTGCGCTCACCACTTCTAGCTCCTCTCAAATGCAGGCTTACGGGCCTATTCTGTTACTATTAGCCTGTGGGCCTACTGGGCCTTCCTGCGGGCCTGAATCCTGGCCCAATAATGGGTTTCTAGTCGTATTCAGGCCGTGGTGGCCCAGTAGGTGGCATATTTTTTATTTTTTGCCTGTTTTTTGTTTTCATTTTTGCTTTATTTATTTTGTTTTGTTTCTACTTACAACAAAAAACTTATTTATTTTATTTTATTTTGTTTCTAATTACTTATTTATTTTACTTTATGATAATTATTTTTGCTATTAAAGTTTCTAATTACTTATTTATTTATGTTATTAAAATCTTAAAAATACAATTATATATCAAAAAAATCAGAAAATAAAACTAATTCATTTTAAATTCTTGTTTTTCTTCTGTTTTTTTCTTCCTTTTTTCTTCTATTTTTTTCTTCTGTTTTTTTCTTCCTTTTTCTTGTTTTTCTTCTTTTTTTTCTTCCTTTCTTCCTTTTTCCTTTTTTCTTCTGTTTTTCTTCTGTTTGTTTTTTTCTTATGTTTTTCTTCTGTTTTTTTTTTTTTCTGTTTTTCCTTTTTTCTTCTGTTTGTTTTTTTCTTCTGTTTTTTTCCTTTTTCCTTGTTTCTTCTTCTTCCTTTTTCCTTTTAAAATCAGAAAAATAAAACTAATTCATTTTAAAATCTTAAAAATACAATTATATATCAAAAAAATCAGAAAAATAAAACTAATCCCTTGAAGGTTTGACAAAAGGTTTGATACATCATTCAGTTCATCGACCAAATACAAAGTTTGGTACAATAAATTATTACACATCAATTCTTCCCTTGTGTCCCTGCTTGCTTACGATTGTGCCGTATCCATGGAGCATCCTCATCATTTAACTTAATGCTTGGGTCGGTGTTCACTTTGAAGGGCGGAATTTCAGCAAACATATTATAATCTTCTGACATGTCTGTCTTGTCCTCCACTCCCATGATGTTTCTTTTCCCTGAAAGAACAATGTGGCGCTTTGGATCATCGCATGATGTACTGATCGTTTTCTTATCTTTCCGTTTCCTCGGTTTGCTACTCATGTCCTTCACATAGAAAACCTGAGCGACATCTTTCGCTAGGACGAATGGTTCGTCAAGGTAACCAAGATTGTTGAAATCCACCATTGTCATTCCGTATTGCTGGTCCACCTTTACCCCACCTCCTGTTAGCTTGAACCATTTGCACCGGAACAAAGGGACCTTAAAGGAGGGTCCATAGTCAAGTTCCCATATCTCCTCTATGTAACCATAATATGTGACTTTTTGCCCATTCTCGGTTGCTGCATCAAAGCGGACACCACTGTTTTGGTTGATGCTCTTTTTATCTTGGGCGATCGTGTAAAATGTATTCCCATTTATCTCGTACCCTTGGAAAGTCGTTATAGTCGAAGATGGTGTCTTGGCCAACATGTACAGCTGATCTACAACATCATTGTCATTCATTAAATGTTTTCTCAACCAACTGCCGAAAGTCTCCATGTGGGCCTTCCTAATCCAGGATTCAGGCTTCCCCGGGTTGTCCGAGCGTAAAATATTCTTGTGTTTCTCAAAGTACGGAGCCACCAAGCTGGAATTGGTCAGTACAGTGTGGTGTGCTTCAGTCAGAGAATGGCCGTCCATACATATCGTTGATTTCCTTCCGATCGTGCCTTTTCCACTTATTCTCCCCTCGTGCCGCGATCGAGGAAGGCCAATCGGCTTAAGGTCAGGAACAAAGTCAACACAAAACTCAATTACCTCCTCATTTCCATAGCCCTTGGCGATGCTTCCTTCCGGCCTAGCACGGTTACGAACATATTTCTTTAATACTCCCATGAACCTCTCGAAGGGGAACATATTGTGTAGAAATACAGGACCGAGAATGAAAATCTCTTCGACTAGGTGAACCAGGAGGTGCGTCATAATATTGAAGAAGGATGGCGGGAACACCAACTCGAAACTGACAAGACATTGGATCACATCGTTCTGTAACCGTGGTAGAACTTCTGGATTGACTACCTTCTGAGAGATTGCATTGAGGAATGCACATAGCTTCACAATGGCTACTCGAACATTTTCCGGCAGGAGCCCCCTCAAAGCAATCGGAAGCAATTGCGTCATAATCACGTGGCAGTCGTGAGACTTCAGGTTTGGAAACTTTTTCTCCGCCATGTTTATTATTCCCTTTATATTGGACGAGAATCCAGACGGGACCTTCATACTGCTCAGGCATTCAAAAAAGATGACCTTCTCTTCTTTGGTCAGAGCGTAGCTGGCACGACCTTGAAACCATTCCGGATGCCGGTCATCAGGGTCTTTCAAACGTTGCTGGTCCTGCCGTGCTTCCTTTGTATCATTTGTCTTCCCATACACGCCCAAGAAACTTAGGAGGTTCACGCAAATATTCTTCGTAACGTGCATCACGTCGATTGCAGAGCGGACTTCTAGGACTTTCCAATATTCTAGCTCCCAGAATATAGATTTCTTCTTCCACATGGCTGCGTGCCCGTCAGCTCCCTTCGGAACTGATTGTCCGCCAGGACCCTTTCCAAAGATGACTTTCAAATCCTTGACCATATCAAATACCTCAGCACCAGTGCGTTCTGCAGGCTTCGGCCGGTGATCTGCCTTGCCGTTGTAATGCTTGCCTTTCTTTCTTACTGGATGAATTTTCGGAAGAAATCGACGATGCCCAAGGTACACGTTCTTCTTACAATTTGGCAAATGTACACTTTCAGTCTCATGTAAGCAGTGCGTGCATGCATTGTATCCTTTATTTGACAGTCCCGAAAGGTTACTAAGAGCAGGCCAATCGTTGATGGTTACGAAAAGCAACGCTCGTAGGTCAAATTCCTCTTGTTTGTGCTCATCCCACACACGGACACTAGGTCTGCCCCACAGCTGTAAAAGTTCATCAACTAATGGCCTTAGGTACACATCGATGTCGTTGCCGGGTTGCTTAGGACCTTGGATGAGCACTGGCATCATAATGAACTTCCGCTTCATGCACAACCAAGGAGGAAGGTTGTAGATGCATAGAGTCACGGGCCAGGTGCTATGGCTGGAGCTCTGCTCGCCAAAAGGATTCATGCCATCTGTACTTAGACCAAATCTTATGTTCCTTGCGTCAGCTGCAAAATCTTTGAACTCTCTGTCGATCTTTCTCCATTGCGTTCCATCTGCGGTGTGTCTCAACTCCCCGTCTGACTTACGGTCCTCTTTGTGCCATCGCAACAACTTGGCATGCTCTTTGTTTCTGAACAGACGTTTCAACCGTGGTATTATAGGAGCATACCACATCACCTTGGCGGGAACCCTCTTCCTGGGTTTCTCGCCCTCAACATCGTCACCAGGGTCATCGCCTCTGATCTTATAACGCAATGCAGTGCATACCGGGCATTCATTCAAATTCTCGTATTCACCGCGGTAGAGGATGCAGTCGTTGATGCATGCATGTATCTTCAGAACCTCTAAACCTAGAGGGCAGACAACCTTCTTTGCTTCGTATGTACTGGCGGGCAACTCGTTATTCTTTGGAAACATATTCTTCAACATTTTCAGCAAGTTTTCAAATGCCGAGTCAGCTACACCTGCCTGTGCCTTCCATTTCAGCAAATCCAGTGTGCAGCCCAGCTTTTTCAGACCATCATCGCATCCGGGGTACAACGACTTTCTGTGATCCTCTAACATGCGATCCAAATTCTCCCTCTCCTTTTCAGTTTCGCAGCGTCTCCGTGCATCAGCAATGGTCCGACCAAGATCATCAACGGTCTCATCACGTGCCTCTTCTTCACCTTCACCTTCCCCTTCCCCTTCCCCTTCACCTTCCCCTTCACCTTCAGCATCCTCCATGAAAGTATCACCGAAATCAGCAAGATAGCTTTCATCGATGAAATCATCCCCTTCTTCATCTTCTTCCATTATAACCCCTCTTTCTCCATGCTTGGTCCAACAATTATAGCTTGGCATGAAACCGTGCCGAAGCAGGTGCAGGTGAACTTCTCTTGAGGAAGAGTAACCCTTCTGATTCTTACAGTCAACACATGGACAGATAACAAAACCCTTCTGCTTGTTCGCATTAGCCACTACGAGGAAATCTTTCAAACCCGTAGTGAACTCGCGGGAGAGTCGGTTACCGTACATCCATTGCCGATTCATCTGCATTATTATAATATAAAATATATAATTAACCATCATGCATTTGTTAAACTAACTAGCTATAAACAATAGAAATTAAACAATGAACAACACACATGCATATTTTATCAATGACACACATGCATGAAAGGTTCAAGTTGCTAACCGCGATCGAGGAGGAAAAAATGAATGAGGAACCTCAAGTGTGGCTCTTGGGGCATTTCATCAAACACCTTGTGTGCATAAGAGGAACCAAAAGCAAACCTACACCCCCTTGTGAAGCTTGTGAAGAGAAGTGGCACCAAATGGCTAAGTGAGTGCGCTGAACTGGTATATATAGGGGAGGAGCTTTAGTCGCGGATGGCCTGGCCAACCGCGACTAAAGGCCTTTGGGCACCTTTAGTCGCGGTTGGCCTGGCCAACCGCGACTAAAGCCCCTCACGTGCACCAGCTGGCCCCCGAGCGCCCTGGGCGCAGGCCTTTGGTCGCGGTTCGTCTGCCGAACCGGGACTAAAGACTTCATTAGTCGCGGTTCCTACAGTTCCGCGACTAATGGGGCTGGACGGAAGCCTCTTTTTCTACCAGTGGATTGCGAACGACGAGGACATCTATCTCGGTCAGTCAGCGAAATAACCTTTTTATGAACAAATTTTAGTAATATTATTTTTAGCTCCAGATATATTCCATATTGATTCGATTTTTTCCTAATTTATTTCATTATTCTAAATGTTCTCTTAAAAATTACTTTCTAAAATAATAATTAAGCATGTACTTTGAAATAATGTTTAACCTTTCCGCTAAAGCCCTCAGTCTCCCTCCAATTTTTTTTAATTTCCCACCAAATAATTTGGTCGTGTCTTGCGCCAAAAAAAAATCTTAACATCCCCGCTAAACGCCCCTCATAAGTGCTCCCGATTATTTCTCTTCACCATATCGTGAAGATTGGATCTGAGCTCTCTCGTTCTGGTTCCTCCCTCCTCACGGCGTCATGACGGCGTCGACACCGCGGATCACAACGGAGTCCATCGAACATACAGGTTTTTCCTTTGTCCCAAATCCTCCTCCTCGTAGATGTGCAGCGCAGCGCCCCCTTTCCATCGTAGAACTACCACGCCGCCGGCCGCCGTGCAGCACTCCTCGGTCTCGCCTCCGGCATGGCCGCCGGGATGCAATAGCCCGCCTCGCCTTCGTACTACAACAACCCCCGAGATGCAACATGCTCCCTCGCCGGCGGCGGCGGCGCACACGCCGAGCTGGGAGACGGTCGACCTGCTGTCGTCGATGCCATCCACGGCCTCGGCCACGACGACCACAGCCATGGCCGGCGGCCGCGACCACAACCACGACTCCAGTAATTTCTGTATTTTGGAGTGTTATGCGTAGTCTGATGGTGCCTAGTCTAATGGTGGAGGTGTGTGTGCTAGTACTGTTCCAGAATGTGCCCGTGTTGTTCTTACCATGTTTTCTGAAGCATACCACATTCAGGCTAGACTGAAGCATACTGCCACATTCAGCTTATTTAACCATGGTAGTAGACTACTAGTAGTTTGCTTACCACATTCAGGCTAGATTACTGCATGTGTATGCATTGGGAGTAGCCTTGTCAGGATGGGCTCTAATTGGTGTGTCATGTCTATGCTTCACAGCTTCAGTATAGACTTGATTATATGTGCTCTGCTTTGATCTTTAACGCCTAGCTTTTAATTTCTAAATCAAAATCATAGACATATGCTATGCTAAAAGACTTCTGTTTTGCATGCTCCTGTTCTGCACGGTATAACACAATTTGATTTCATTTAATCTTTTAAGACTTTCTGCAAGGTACACAACATGCTCGCTACAGAGGAAAGAGATGATGCACATTACTCCTTTCTGCAAGGTACACAACAACCTTAAATCTTTATCACTTATCTAAATGGTGCAAATTGATAATGCTAAGTCCCTTAATTGTTTTTGTGTTCAGTAAAGAAAGGATATGTTCTCATAACAAGGATGGAAAGTATAACAGCTTACAAAAACCAATATGGACAACACAGATCTTGTAAAAAGTTTATGCCATTTAAGCTACCTCTAACATTTGCTATAATATGGAAAATCCTGGATCGCTTAATCTTCAAAACTGTTAATTCTTTTACAGGAACTCAAGAACAACCTGGTACTCATGTAG
This sequence comes from Aegilops umbellulata, assembly GCA_032464435.1. NCBI lineage: Eukaryota > Viridiplantae > Streptophyta > Magnoliopsida > Poales > Poaceae > Aegilops > Aegilops umbellulata. Next base: position 510,400,953 of record CP136055.1, read on the forward strand.
CTGCTAATGACATGTGTGCACTGTACGAATGGCCATCCCATGCTCGCCGCAACCGTGCACAACTATAGAATGGTACTTTTTTTGTTTATATTTGTGTCCTTGTTTCTTACAATGTAATACTGATTACTGCAATAATTCTTGTATGGTTTGGGTTGTAGAAAGTGATGGACAGAAGAAGAAAGGGCGAGGTGTACTTTTTGTATTTAGGACAAAGCATTTAAAGAGGTTCAAAACAAAGAAAATGAAAATGAAGGTCCAGTTTCCAGTGAACATAGAAGCAATATTTTCCAGACCACATAGAAAGACACTCCGCAATGCAACTCATCACAGCCTGATGGGTATGGATACATGGCCAAACCACCAAGTGGTTCTGAAAATGATTAAATCACAATTTGAAGACCAAGCATGTGCTACAGCAGAGATCCAAAAGGTAAACTCTGAGCTCAGCCATTAGGTCACCAAATTACAAGATCAATTACAAGCTGAACGTGAAAGCACACAAGAGAGGATTAACTTGGAGCGTGTTGAGAGAAAACCTTGAGGAGAGGTTAGAAGAAGAGCGTGCTGAAACGGAAAGATTGTTGGAAGAGGAGCGAAGATCAACACTGGAATTTGAGAAAAACATGATGGCAAAGTTTGCACAGTTGTCCTAGCAGACGCAAACACGTCAGGTGATTAGGCATATGCTTGCAAATTTGTAAGATTTATTTTGCTTGCTTGCATTGCTAAAAGTGCACTTCTATTTGCAGATGAATAAGAAAAGGACTGGCAGAAAATAGTAATCCAAACTTGCAAAATACTCTTTTACAGACCGCTAGTACTACTGGGACTCTAGGTACAAGGCACAATGTAATTCCTCCGAATACGCTCATACATGCTGCAACAATTCAAATGTTTCGAGCAATGGTAAGTCACAAGCTTGGTTTGTCTTCATGTTGACCTTTATTTGATACGCAAATAGCATTCATAATGTGCAATTGTCTACTTGCTTGCACTACTGTATTTTTTTGTTGTTGAAGCACATAAAGTAGGGAAGCCAGAAATAGAACAGTTTTCTCACCATTAGAAATTGTGAACTTGCGCCAGCATGTAGTTGTTTTGTAGAAGTTTAGATGTTTTATTAATTTAGGTAATTATTCTTGTGTTTGAACTACAAATTCTTTTGTGAAATTATCCAATTCTTTTTGCATAGCACCTGATTGTTAATGGAGTGGTACATCAGGCACAGGCATTTGCTTGCTAGTTGTTGTAGTCATAACAATTGGGCAGAAAGGTACTATGCATGCATGAATATAGTAATTATACAATTGTCATGACAGTGGTTATATCTTTATGCTAATTAGTCGTTGTGTTGTTTATTTATTTTATTGACTAATTATTTTCTATTATCAGTTAACTTGAGCTAACTAAAATTTTGATTTCTTCATTGCAGGATCCAAAGATTTAACTAGAATGGACTCTAGACCACGGACAATTTACTCTTCGCTCTTAATTAGGTTGGCACATTCAGTATGTTGAATGCGTGCTAAATTATATTTCAGTTTCATTTGATGGATATTGGCTATGCAAATATTGACATTGTATGAATGTACATCATATATGTATTATCTGAATCATGTAATTGAATCCATGTATATTTTTTCTGGTTGCAATAGGCTATTGCCACAACCTATTTTTGGTTGGATCATGGTGGCACAACGAAGAATGTTGCGTTGCATCAAATCTTAGTTGCCATGCCGACCTATTTTGTTGCACTAGGCTGTTGCGACGATACACTTTATATTATCGCAATAACTTATCACTACAAACAGACAGTCCATTGAGATAACTAGTTGTCACAACCAATTCAGTTTTGTTGGAATAGTCCTTTCGCCACGAAAAGTCTGTATTGTCGCAACAGCCTTTCACCACAAATGTCTTGTCTGTTGTGACAACTATTTATCACCACCAAAATGATTATGCTGCAATTTTAGTATCACTACGTCCAGAGAGTCGTTGCCTTACGTTACTAGGGTATTGCCACAATTGACTATTACCACGGATGAGCATGCGCCACGAGAAAAGAGTTGTTGGCAAAGGTTATTGCCACAAATCCCGGCACGATTTGGCACCTGTTGCATTAAGCTATCGCCACAAACCAAATTGTGGCATAAAATGCGAGCTGCCACGAGGGAAAATGTGGCAACTTGTCACATGGTTGTTGCAATATCACACTTTCTTGCCACATTTCTTTTTTTTGTGGCAATAACCTATTACCATGTGTCCTGTCGCAACGGCCGGCAACGAACATCATGTTGTGGCAATAGGTACCTATTGCGACAATTGGGCACTTATTGTGACGAATGATTTTGTTGCAATAGACCCGAATCCTTGTAGTGTATATACCGCCCTCTTATTTCTTGGGAGCTAGCGTGCAGACCAAAGGATGAAGGTGACTTAGGAGTGCTCGACCTCCACAACTAAAACATTTGTCTCCTGCTCAAGATGGTGCTCAAATTTATGAATCATTGTGACCCTCCTTGGATTCATCTTATCAGTAAATTCTATTACCCTCATGGTTTTACATCCTTAATGACAATACACCACTCCTTTTGGTGGACAAACTTCTTAAAGCTCCTGACTAGGTACAAAGAAAATGCAATCTACTTGGTAGAGAAGGGCAAAACAATGAACTTTTGGAGTGACAATTGGGATGACACCACAAAGCAACAACTTTGGCCAAATTTGTTTTCTTTCTCTAAAAATCAACAAATCTCCTTGCAGTCCATTTGTCACATAGAAGACATTGTTGATCATTTCCATTTACCTTTGTCAGAGGAAGCTTTTGCTCTATTCCAAGATTTGTCAAATTTTCTACATCACCTCTCCTTAGTCCATGAAGCCTATCAAATGTAGTTTCTTCCTGGTGCTGTAGATTCCAAGTCTCCCAAGCATAAAAAATCCTGACAAATCACCAAGAAGTCATCCCTACTCTAAAATAGACTTGGAAAACTTTTTGCCAGCACAAGCACAAGATCTTCTTTTGGTTGCTACTCCATAATTGTCTAAACACAAGAGCCATGTCACAAAGGAAATAAAAAATCATTTCTGACTATACTTGTGCCTTATGTGGTCTCCAAATGCTGGAAACTAGGGGTCACCATTCCATTCATTGTCCTTTTTCTAGAGTATGCTAGAGTTATCTCTGTCCTATATGGACTCCTAATTTCACGGTATTCAACAAGAGATCAGCAACCTCAGAGACCACCTTGGAGTTTCATTCTCCTTGGGCATTATTTTCAAAGGAATACCTCCAAGCATCTACTCCTGCAGGAAGACTTTTAAAGAAGAGCTACACTGACTTACTTACAGAGCAACTAGGAAGGACTATGTGGGTAAGCTTGGGTTAAGCTATTAGATAGTTGCTCCGCTTGTACCTACTTGTTGTATTTGTCTTTGTTTTTCCCTTGTCTGTTTTCTCTTGCCCTAGGTCTTGATTTTGTATAACCTTTTTTCCTTCTTGGTTTAGACTCATTTGTACCATTTATTGAAAATCTATAAAATATGCAGAAGAGTCTTGTTGTTTCATTAAAAAATGTATGTAAAGGATCACGGGAGAGGAGCAGTTAGTTGGATTATTGTGCAGATTTTTTTATTTTCACTAGCGTCCACCCAGGAGGCCCATTAGAGTCTCTACACACTCCAGGATTTTTTTCAAAACTAGACACAAGCATATGGGGCCCACCTTAGAGCCTCAGGTGCCTCCATACACTACTGATGCTCTTAGCAGTGTAGAGGCGGTTGTGGTGCCGCCATCATCCAACTAGCTTTGTCATGGTTCCTAATTCTTTTTATCACCCATGGGTAGGTTGAAATCATCACTCGTGTCCACTAGTGACGAGGCATTAGTCACGACGCAAAACCCGTGACTGGTTGGGGCTTGGGCCCGTCACTCATAGAGGTTTCTGTAGTAGTGCAATTTGGTTAGAGTAGATTCACATGGATTTTTATATATTCAAATGTACAAAGAGCTTGTCGGTATATTCACATGGATCTCACGCAAATTGTATCTCTTGACCAAAAATCTCTCACCCAAAAGACACGGCTTGTCGGTATTCATTAGTTAACTGGTAGAGGGTTTGGTCCCGTCACTCAATAGAGGTTTGTGCGGTAGTGCAATTTGGTTAGAGTGAAACTCATGCGGATATGTTTAATCCAAACATACAATCGCTCCCCCACACTTCTCACACCAATTAGCCATCTTGGTCCAAAAGACACGGCTTGTCGGTATTATTTAATTAACCTTCTGTGTTCTTCCGTGTTAGCTGCTCATTAAGTTAAGTTTGTTAGACCTTGTAGCTTACCAACCCTAATGGCCATCCAAGTTTTTCCCATGTTGCTTTCGTGTTCTTCCCATTTGTCAAAGCCAAGTTACAACAAATTTATAATTGATAGTCGATCGGATTGTTTCTTGCCACACTCATTTTTTTCTCACCCATCAATCAACTATTTCATGGCATGAGATGGTGACGATTTATTTACATGGGCTAGACAACGCTCAAAGAAAAAATAAGTACATTTAGCACGGTGATGATTTATTGATTTACTGATGAAGGGTGCTCTTTATCGACTTATGACGTCGCATCAAGCAGATACAAATACAGGAATACACACCCTCGGGACGAGTAGTGTGCACACAAACAACAAGGAAAAGGAAAAAAATGACCCATGTGAGTCGAGGCCAGGTAGACAACCCACTGCAGCAAAACATCAACTAATACTGTTGTCGTTGACAAAACTCAAATGACAAGTTAAGGTAGCCCAATGGTGCTGACTTCAGCAAGAAACAATACTTGATGTCATCATCAATGGATCCAATCACATAGGCCAAATCGTGGGTGTTCACGCACGAGAGAAAGACCATGTAAACTCCAAACAATGCCTTTAACAATAGCGCATAAATTTCCACTCTATGTACAACCAATGAAGGCGAGACCTAGGTTTTTCACCCTCGAACTGGAGACCTGGTACTCAAAGAGCACCACTATAGATGAAGTCCCATGTGTTGTACATTGCCACCAATGTAATAGACAAGACATCGTGCTGCAATGATGTCATCAGCACGGGAATGGTGGATCAGACTGAACTCACACATCACACGTTTGTTGAGATGCCAGATAGGCCAAAGCACACAACGTCAAGTGAGCTAACATTGCGCCAATATGGAGCACACGACAACCAACTCCGAAACAAGAGGATATCTAGTGGACATAGTCTGTCATGTGTGGGTGGAAGGTACTGGGTAGACTAACATGGGAAGTTTGACGACAAAGTCACATGTACCACCACTGCCGGTTTCATCGGACGGTCCACCACATGTACCCATGTCAACAGATGACCACTAGAAGGAGGCTAATGCACAGAGAGAAATATGGAAAATATGTACTCCTATGACCGGGGACATTGCAAGGGAGCCTATCATTAGGCCTTGTACAATGCAAGGCGCTTAGAGAAATAAGCCAGTGTTTCTTTAAGCACCTGTGATTATTTGTAGAAGATAGACGCTTAATTAGGCATCTCCTCTGTAAAAATAGACACTGGTGCTTCAGAAAAGCTTGATTTATTTTTCTAAGCACCTTCCTAAGCATCTAGCATTGTACAAGGCCTTAGCGGATCAAGTCGTTCGAGATCTACCTGACCAACGCCTGAATGGGACTTGACATGAGTCATCTCCCAATGCCGACCAATTGTGGTGTGCCTACCGAAGGCCATCGAGCGGATCAGAGCCGCACTTAGCCATGCCCGCCGCATCGAGCACCTCCGTACCTCTGCCACCAAGAGCCGGATCAGACCCAATTTGTGCTGCCACTAGGTGCATCCACAACAGTCGCACACTAGCCCAGATCAGACCGCTCGTGCATGATAGCTTTTCCCCGGATTGCCACAACCTCCATGCAGAGTTGCATGCTAAGGGCATCTTCAACGTGGACCCCTAAAGAGGACACGACGTCCACCCACGGACAATGATACGGGATCCGACCATCCAACTGTGTACCTAAATGTCCACCTACATTTCAAACAAAATTGGAAGAGGCCCGATGATTTTCATGCAAACCGGATGATTTTCATTTAAATCGGACCACATTCATTACATTTTTGACATATTTCACTAAACAAAGGTGTTTGGAAGTTAACCTAGTCAAAATCTCTGCTCGCATCCATGATCCTAGCCCTTGTTGTTCCCTATGTACAACATCCTCCCCACCGTGAGCCCCGTAAGTGAAATTGGGGGTTGTTGGTGAGGAAGGGTAAGACGTGGGACACGAAAGTGCCCACATAGCACACAGACGCCTCCATCTCCCATGTCCTACTTTTTCTCGTCGGAGTCCACGGCTTTGGGCGGCAACTGGCTCTTTTGGGCTAGGCGAGAAAGGTGGAGCAACGAGCTTCCTCGCTCGTATTCAACGGGCTCGGCGGGCCTGAAGGAAATATGCCCTAGAGGCAATAATAAAGTTATTATTTATTTCCTTATATCATGATAAATGTTTATTATTCATGCTAGAATTGTATTAACCGAAAACATAATACTTGTGTGAATACATAGACAAACTAAACGTCACTAGTATGCCTCTACTTGACTAGCTCGTTAATTGAAGATGGTTATGTTTCCTAACCATAGACATGTGTTGTCATTTGATTAATGGGATCACATCATTAGGGGAATGATGTGATTGACATGACCCATTCCACTAGCTTAGCACCCGATCGTTTAGTATGTTGCTATTGCTTTCTTCATGACTTATACATGTTCCTATGACTATGAGATTATGCAACTCACGTTTGCCAGAGGAACACTTTGTGTGCTACCAAACGTCACAACGTAACTGGGTGATTATAAAGGTGCTCTACAGGTGTCTCCAAAGGTACATGTTGTGTTGGCGCATTTCGAGATTAGGATTTGTCACTCCGATTGTCGGAGAGGTATCTCTGGGCCCTCTCGGTAATGCACATCACTTAAGCCTTGCAAGCAATGCAACTAATGAGTTAGTTGCGAGATGATGTATTATGGAACGAGTAAAGAGACTTGCCGGTAACGAGATTGAACTAGGTATTAAGATACCGACGATCAAATCTCGGGCAAGTAACATACCGATGACAAAGGGAACAACGTATGTTGTTATGCGGTCTGACCGATAAAGATCTTCGTAGAATATGTGGGAGCCAATATGAGCATCCAGGTTCCGCTATTGGTTATTGACTGGAGACGTGTCTTGATCATGTCTACATTGTTCTCGAACCCGTAGGGTCCGCACACTTAACGTTACAATGACAGTTTCATTATGAGTTTATATGTTTTGATGTACCGAAGGTTGTTCGGAGTCCCGAATGTGATTACGGACATGACGAGGAGTCTCGAAATGGTCGAGACATAAAGATTGATATATTGGACGACTATATTCGGACACCGGAAATGTTCTGGGTGATTTCGGAGAAAACCGGAGTGCCGGAGGGTTACCGGAACTCCCCGGGAGAAGTATGGGCCTAATGGGCCTTAGTGGAGAGAGAGAGAGGGGCGGCCAGTGTGGGCCACGCGCCCCCTCCCCCTCTGGTCCGAATTGGACTAGGAGAGGGGGGCGGCGCCCCCCTTTCCTTCTCCTTCTCCCCCTTCCTTTCCCCCTCTTAGTAGGAGTAGGAAAGAGGGGAGTCCTACTCCTACTAGGAGGAGGACTCCTCCTCCTGGCACGCCCTGCTAGGGCCGGCCGGCCTCCCCCTTGCTCCTTTATATACGGGGGCAGGGGGCACCTCTAGACACACAAGTTGATCTTCGTGATCGTTCTCTTAGCCGTGTGCGGTGCCCCCTCCACCATAATCCTCGATAATATTGTAGCGGTACTTAGGCGAAGCCCTGCGACGGTAGAACATCAAGATCGTCACCATGCCGTCGTGCTGACGAAACTCATCCCCGACACTTTGCTGGATCGGAGTCCGGGGATCGTCATCGAGCTGAACATGTGCTAGAACTCGGAGGCGTCGTAGTTTCGGTGCTTGATCGGTCGGGCCGTGAAGACGTACGACTACATCAACCGCGTTGTCATAATGCTTCCGCTATCGGTCTACGAGGGTACGTAGACAACACTCTCCCCTCTTGTTGCTATGCATCACCATGATCTTGCGTGTGCGTAGGTTTTTTTTTTGAAATTACTACGTTCCCCAACAGTGGCATCCGAGCCTGGTTTTATGTGTTGATGTTATATGCACGAGTAGAACACAAGTGAGTTGTGGGCGATATAAGTCATACTGCTTACCAGCATGCCATACTTTGGTTCGGCGGTATTGTTGGATGAAGCGGCCCGGACCGGCATTATGCGTACGCTTACGCGAGAATGGTTCTACCGACGTGCTTTGCACATAGGTGGCTGGCGGGTGTCAGTTTCTCCAACTTTAGTTGAACCGAGTGTGGCTACGCCCGGTCCTTGCGAAGGTTAAAACAGCACCAACTTGACAAACTATCGTTGTGGTTTTGATGCGTAGGTAAGATTGGTTCTTGCTTAAAGCCCGTAGCAGCCACGTAAAACTTGCAACAAACAAACTAGAGGACGTCTAACTTGTTTTGGTAGGGCATGTTGTGATGTGATATGGTCAAGACATGATGTTAAATTTTATTGTATGAGATGATCATGTTTTGTAACCGAGTTATCGACAACTGGCAGGAGCCATATGGTTGTCGCTTTATTGTATGCAATGCAATCGCCCTGTAATGCTTTACTTTATCACTAAGCGGTAGCGATAGTCGTAGAAGCATAAGTTTGGCGAGACGACAACGATGCTACGATGGAGATCAAGGTGCCACGCCGATGACGATGGTGATCATGATGATGCTTCGGAGATGGAGATCACAAGCACAAGATGATGATGGCCATATCATATCACTTATATTGATTGCATGTGATGTTTATCTTTTATGCATCTTATCTTGCTTTGATTGACGGTAGCATTATAGGATGATCTCTCACTAAATTTCAAGATAAAAGTGTTCTCCCTGAGTATGCACAGTTGCCAAAGTTCGTCGTGCCCAGACACCATGTGATGATCGCGTGTGATAAGCTCTACGTCCATCTACAACGGGTGCAAGCCAGTTTTGCACACGCAGAATACTCAGGTTAAACTTGACGAGCCTAGCATATGCAGATATGGCCTCGGAACACTGAGACCGAAAGGTCGAGCGTGAATCATATAGTAGATATGATCAACACAGTGATGTTCACCATTGAAAACTACTCCATTTCACGTGATGGTCGGTTATGGTTTAGTTGATTTGGATCACGTGATCACTTAGAAGATTAGAGGGATGTCTTTCTAAGTGGGAGTTCTTAAGTAATATGATTAATTGAACTTAAATTTATCATGAACTTAGTACCTGATAGTATTTTGCTTGTTTATGTTTGATTGTAGATAGATGGCCCGTGTTGTTGTTCCGTTGAATTTTAATGGCAAATGCCCAGATTGAGAGATATGAAGTCTCCAATAAGTTCTATAGCTGCAAGATGGAGGAGAACAGTTCTGTCAGTGAGCATATACTCAAAATGTCTGGGTATAATAATCACTTGATTCAACTGGGAGTTAATCTTCCGAATGATTGCGTCATTGACAGAATTCTCCAATCACTCCCACCTAGCTACAAGAGCTTCGTGATGAACTATAATATGCAAGGGATGGATAAAACAATTCCCGAGCTCTTCGCAATGCTGAAAGCTGCGGAGGTAGAAATCAAGAAGGAGCATCAAGTGTTGATGGTCAACAAGACCACTAGTTTCAAGAAAAAGGGCAAAGGGAAGAAGAAGGGGAACTTCAAGAAGAACATCAAGAAAGTTGCTGCTCAGGAGAAGAAACCCAAGTCTGGACCTAAGCCTGAAACTGAGTGCTTCTACTGCAAGCAGACTGGTCACTGGAAGCGGAACTGCCCCAAGTATTTGGCGGATAAGAAGGATGGCAAGGTGAACAAAGGTATATGTGATATACATGTTATTGATGTGTACCTTACTAGAGCTCGCAGTAGCACCTGGGTATTTGATACTGGTTCTGTTGCTAATATTTGCAACTCGAAACAGGGACTACGGATTAAGCGAACACTGGACAAGGACAAGGTGACGATGCGCGTGGGAAATGGTTCCGAAGTCGATGTGATCTCGGTCGGCACGCTACCTCTACATCTACCTTCGGGATTAGTATTATACCTAAATAATTGTTATTTGGTGCTAGCGTTGAGCATGAACATTATATCTGGATCTTGTTTGATGCGAGACGGTTATTCATTTAAATCAGAGAATAATTGTTGTTCTATTTATATGAGTAATATCTTTTATGGTCATGCACCCTTGAAGAGTGGTCTATTTTTGATGAATCTCGATAGTAGTGATACACATATTCATAATGTTGAAGCCAAAAGATGCAGAGTTGATAATGATAGTGCAACTTATTTGTGGCACTGCCGTTTAGGTCATATCGGTGTAAAGCGCATGAAGAAACTCCATACTGATGGACTTTTGGAACCACTCGATTATGAATCACTTGGTACTTGCGAACCATGCCTCATGGGCAAGATGACTAAAACGCCGTTCTCTGGTACTATGGAGAGAGCAACAGATTTGTTGGAAATCATACATACAGATGTATGTGGTCCAATGAATGTTGAAGCTCGTGGCGGATATCGTTATTTTCTCACCTTCACAAATGATTTAAGCAGATATGGGTATATCTACTTAATGAAACATAAATCTAAAACATTTGAAAAGTTCAAAGAATTTCAGAGTGAAGTTGAAAATCATCGTAACAAGAAAATAAAGTTTCTACAATCTGATCGTGGAGGAGAATATTTGAGTTACGAGTTTGGTCTACATTTAAAACAATGCGGAATAGTTTCGCAACTCACGCCACCCGGAACACCACAGCGTAATGGTGTGTCCGAACGTCGTAATCATACTTTACTTGATATGGTGCGATCTATGATGTCTCTTACAGATTTACCGCTATTGTTTTGGGGTTATGCTTTAGAGATGGCTGCATTCACGTTAAATAGGGCACCATCAAAATCCGTTGAGACGACGCCTTATGAACTGTGGTTTGACAAGAAACCAAAGTTGTCGTTTCTGAAAGTTTGGGGCTGCGATGCTTATGTGAAAAAACTTCAACCTGATAAGCTCGAACCCAAATCGGAGAAATGTGTCTTCATAGGATACCCAAAGGAGACTGTTGGGTACACCTTCTATCACAGATCCGAAGGCAAGACATTTGTTGCTAAGAATGGATCCTTTCTAGAGAAGGAGTTTATCTCGAAAGAAGTGAGTGGGAGGAAAGTAGAACTTGATGAGGTAACTATACCTGCTCCCTTATTGGAAAGTAGTACATCACAGAAACCGGTTTCTATGACACCTATACCAATTAGTAAGGAAGCTAATGATAATGATCACGGAACTTCAGAACGAGTCACTACTGAACCTCGTAGATCAACCAGAGTAAGATCTGCACCAGAGTGGTACGGTAATCCTGTTCTGGAAGTCACGCTACTAGATCATGGCGAACCTACGAACTATGAAGAAGCGATGGTGAGCCCAGATTCCGCAAAATGGCTTGAAGCCATGAAATCTGAGATGGGATCCATGTATGAAAACAAAGTATGGACTTTGGTTGACTTGCTCGATGATCGGCAAGCAATTGAGAATAAATGGATCTTCAAGAAGAAGATTGACGCTGACGGTAATGTTACTGTCTACAAAGCTCGACTTGTTGCAAAAGGTTTTCGACAAGTTCAAGGGATTGACTACAATGAGACCTTCTCACCCGTAGCGATGCTTAAGTCTGTCCGAATCATGTTAGCGATTGCCGCATTTTATGATTATGAAATTTGGCAGATGGATGTCAAAACTGCATTCCTGAATGGATTTCTGGAAGAAGAGTTGTATATGATGCAACCAGAAGGTTTTGTCGATCCAAAGGGAGCTAACAAAGTGTGCAAGCTCCAGCGATCCATTTATGGACTAGTGCAAGCTTCTCGGAGTTGGAATAAACGCTTTGATAGTGTAATCAAAGCATTTGGTTTTATACAGACTTTTGGAGAAGCCTGTATTTACAAGAAAGTGAGTGGGAGCTCTGTAGCATTTCTGAATTATATGTAGATGACATATTACTAATCGGAAATGATATAGAATATCTGGATAGCATAAAGGGATACTTGAATAAGAGTTTTTCAATGAAAGACCTCGATGAAGTTGCTTACATATTGGGCATTAAGATCTATAGAGATAGATCAAGACGCTTAATTGGACTTTCACAAAGCACATACCTTGACAAAGTTTTGAAAAAGTTCAAAATGGATCAAGCAAAGAAAGGATTCTTGCCTGTGTTACAAGGTATGAAATTGAGTAAGACTCAATGCCCGACCACTGCAGAAGATAGAGAGAAAATGAAAGATGTTCCCTATGCTTCAGCCATAGGCTCTATCATGTATGCAATGTTGTGTACCCGACCTGATGTGTGTCTTGCTATAAGTCTAGCAGGGAGGTACCAAAGTAATCCAGGAGTGGATCACAGGACAGCGGTCAAGAACATCCTAAAATACCCGAAAAGGACTAAGGATATGTTTCTCGTATATGGAGGTGACAAAGAGCTCATCGTAAATGGTTACGTTGATGCAAGCTTTGACACTGATCCGGGCGATTCCAAATCGCAAACCGGATATGTATTTACATTAAACGGTGGAGCTGTCAGTTGGTGCAGTTCTAAACAAAGCGTCGTGGCGGGATCTACATGTGAAGCGGAGTACATAGCTGCTTCGGAAGCAGCAAACGAAGGAGTCTGGATGAAGGAGTTCATATCCGATCTAGGTGTCATACCTAGTGCATCGGGTCCAATGAAAATCTTTTGTGACAATACTGGTGCAATTGCCTTGGCAAAGGAATCCAGATTTCACAAGAGAACCAAGCACATCAAGAGACGCTTCAATTCCATCCGGGATCTAGTCCAGGTGGGAGACATAGAGATTTGCAAGATACATACGGATCTGAATGGAGCCGACCCATTGACTAAGCCTCTTCCACGATCGAAACATGATCAGCACCAAAGCTCCATGGGTGTTAGAATCATTACTGCGTAATCTAGATTATTGACTCTAGTGCAAGTGGGAGACTGAAGGAAATATGCCCTACAGGCAATAATAAAGTTATTATTTATTTCCTTATATCATGATAAATGTTTATTATTCATGCTAGAATTGTATTAACCGGAAACATAATACTTGTGTGAATACATAGACAAACTAAACGTCACTAGTATGCCTCTACTTGACTAGCTCGTTAATCGAAGATGGTTATGTTTCCTAACCATAGACATGTGTTGTCATTTGATTAATGGGATCACATCATTAGGAGAATGATGTGATTGACATGACACATTCCACTAGCTTAGCACCCGATCGTTTAGTATGTTGCTATTGCTTTCTTCATGACTTTAACATGTTCCTATGACTATGAGATTATGCAACTCCCGTTTGCCGGAGGAACACTTTGTGTGCTACCAAACGTCACAACGTAACTGGGTGATTATAAAGGTGCTCTACAAGTGTCTCCAAAGGTACATGTTGGGTTGGCGTATTTCGAGATTAGGATTTGTCACTCCGATTGTCGGAGAGGTATCTCTGGGCCCTCTCGGTAATGCACATCACTTAAGCCTTGCAAGCAATGCAACTAATGAGTTAGTTGTGAGATGATGTATTACGAAACGAGTAAACAGACTTGCCGGTAACGAGATTGAACTAGGTATTAAGATACCGACGATCGAATCTCGGGAAAGTAACATACCGATGACAAAGGGAACAACGTATGCTGTTATGCGGTCTGACCGATAAAGATCTTCGTAGAATATGTGGGAGCCAATATGAGCATCCAGGTTCCGCTATTAGTTATTGACCAGAGACGTGTCTCGGTCATGTCTACATTGTTCTCGAACCCGTAGGGTCCGCACGCTTAACGTTACGATGACAATTTCATTATGAGTTTATATGTTTTGATGTACCGAAGGTTGTTCGGAGTCCCGAATGTGATTACGGACATGACGAGGAGTCTCGAAATGGTCGAGACATAAAGATTGATATATTGGACGACTATATTCGGACACCGAAATATTCTGGGTGATTTCGGAGAAAACGGAGTGCCGGAGGGTTACCGGAACCCCCCCGGAGAGGTATGGGCCTAATGGGACTTAGTGGAGAGAGAGGGGCGGCCAGGGTGGGCCACGCGCCCCCTCCCCCTCTGGTCCAAATTGGACTAGGAGAGAGTCCTACTCCTACTAGGAGGAGGACTCCTCCTCCTGGCGCGCCCTGCTAGGGCCGGCCGGGCTCCCCCTTGCTCCTTTATATACCGAAAAAGGGTTTCCCCCCCGCTTTATATTATAAAGCCAACAACATCACAACATCCGGACAGACCGATACAACGCATACCACCACCGCACCCAACACACACACCCAAGACATGATACAAAGGTGTCGAGCACCGTCCCCCAATGCCACCGCCAACCAAGCTAACTAAAAATGACGAAGTATAACCGCTTGAAGAAGACGGAGACCTCCATGAAGAGACAAGGAGGGAGGATACGGTCATGACCGAGCGGGGACTCCAAGACAGTGCCTCCTAGAAGGGGACGCCCATGGGTAGCCGCCACCGTCCGATCCGTAGATCAAGTTTTCACCGGAGTCACATGCGAGGGGAGGAGCACCGCCACGGCGCCTTCATGAAGGATACGACGACCACGGCCGCCGCCGCCGTCGGCCAGTACAAGGACTGGGCAAGTGATGAACTCCGGCGCTCGCACCCCTCCGACATACCCTCGCTCTGCCAACCAGCCGCAACCAAGCCCCCCGCGAGGCCATGGTTGCCCGCCCACACCCGAGACGTAGGTTCCGTCCACGAACGTCACGCCTCCCGCCGCCAGGGCCGCCGCCCAACATCCAAACACCCCCAAGATCATCCAAAAGGATCAACTTTGGACCAAGGGGACAGTGGGGCACCTCTAGACACACAAGTTGATCTTCATGATCGTTCTCTTAGCCGTGTGCGGTGCCCCCCTCCACCATAATCCTCGATAATATTGTAGCGGTACTTAGGCGAAGCCCTGCGATGGTAGAACATCAAGATCGTCACCACGCCGTCGTGCTGACGGAACTCATCCCCGACACTTTGCTGGATCGGAGTCCGGGGATCGTCATCGAGCTGAACGTGTGCTAGAACTCGGAGGCGTCGTAGTTTCGGTGCTTGATCGGTCGGGCCGTGAAGACGTACGACTACATCAACCGCGTTGTCATAACGCTTCCGCTATCGGTCTACGAGGGTACGTAGACAACACTCTCCCCTCTCGTTGCTATGCATCACCATGATCTTGCGTGTGCGTAGGATTTTTTTTTGAAATTACTATGTTCCCCAACAGGGCCATCCAGCCGGCTTTTATGCCGGAGAACTGCTCTCCCGGCTTGTCGGACGACACCGAAAGAGTGAAGAAAATGGTGGAAGGAGGAGATGGGGAGCGGCATAGTGGTGCGATTCTTGCCTGGCTGGCCTCGTTTAAATAGAGGGCAGACAGGAGGAGCTTGCCCGTTGTTACGTTTAATGCCGGCCCACTTGTGAACGGACATGTGGCCGGAATAGGTTTATTCGCTTTCATGCAGGTTTAATGGAGGCGTTTGAATGCGGCGATGAGGTGTGTTCAGCCGGGCATGCAGCGGGCGGCGCCCTCGGCCAGCGAGCCACTTTAATGGCAGAGGCAGTGAGAGGCCGCGTCTGTCCTGAGGCGCCTTCAATGTGGAGCGGCGCGCTCTACAGCGGCATGAATGCGGCAGCCGGCACCGGGCGGGAACGCACGCGGGCGAGGGAGGAGGGGTTTGGGTGGACCATGGCGGTCAGAAGCGGGCGTGAGAGCGGTCCGAACTCCCACAAAGCTCCCGCACGTTTGTCCCTCCAGTTTGCGAGAGAAAACGCGTCTGGACCGCGCCGCGGACCGATACAAGCCCGCGTTTGATGGCTTCCGCAGTCCTGACAATGCTGTTCGGACGGTTGCGGGAGGTTTGAGGGTCGGCGTTGAAGATGCCCTAAGAGAAGTATCACTAGGTTTACTTGGCACACAACATGCTTACAGCGGTATAGGGGAGTGTACTCAATGAATTTATAACCATAAAAGATATATACGCTCAAAACCAAAATATACTTAAAAATATATAAGAATCTAAAGAAGTAAAGGACATGGAGATAAATCAAACTAGACATGAAAATGACGTAGACATAGAGATGATTGTGAAGAAACATTGACAAAGACATCGACATGACTGTGAAGAAACATTGACAAAGGCATCGACATGACTGTGAAAGACACATCAACATGAGTGAACAAGAGGGACAAAGACATAAACAAAAACGGGACATTTTCCCAATCGGTGAATTTGAAAAAGACGAGTGCAGTTATTACAATAGAAGTATAAAAGAAAACATGAACGAAAGAAAAGGACATGAAAATAAACCAAAATTGACATGATAACTGACATAGACATAGAACAGACAGAGAAGATTAACAATCCAAAGAAAGATATGACATAAAACTAAACCTAAGTGGAATAAAAATGGTTACCTTTTGTCTAAAAAAATGGTTACATTTTCTCTAGTTAATTTTCATTTTTCCGCATTGTTTCTCCTTATACATTTCTTTATTGTTATCAATTTTTGCACCCCCCCTCTAGATTTTTCTTAGGTTTCATATTTTTTGCGTTTCACCAATACATTATCCATTGGTGACAGGTAATACAAAAGAAAGTGTGCTCCTCCACCCCCTCTTTGTTATATATACATGCTACAGATGTGTGTATGTATACAAAGAGAGGCTGAGTTGATTTCATTTGTTTGACTAGGGTGAGAATTGTATAGTTACCTCGTGCTCTAGTCCTCGTCATCTCTTAGTTTTCTTTCTTTCTATTTTCATGTGTCATCATCCCTTAGTTGGCAGCACGTCGCGCTCGGGACCACTGTCCACTGCACATTGACTTGGAAGGGAATTAGTGTATGGTTAATCCATCGTCTTGTCCTCGGCCTCTTTTGGTCGGCAGCACGTCACGCTCTTGCCTCATACTCCGTCCGTTCCAAATTACTCATCGTAGTTTTAGTTCAAATTTGAACTAAAAATACAACAAGTAATTTGGAACAGAGGGAGTACATGACAGATGACACGTAGACTTTGGAGATAAGAGATAACTGTATATTCTTTGTCAGATAAAACGGTTACTGTGCAGCTCCCTCGTGCTCCTCGTGCTCTAGACTATCTCCACTCCGCATCATTTTGCTGCAGGGCTGGCTCCAGGTGAAAACAGTCCCCGATCATGCGTTCTGGCCCTGATATCGACTTGCGTGGGTGGTGTTGAACGCGGCTCCCCAACCACTGAAACCACCAGCCACGACCACGTCTTCTTCTCTACATAATGCACGTGCAGGTGCGAGCACAATCCAGTTCCCTGACCACTCCTCTCCACCAGAGGAGCAGAGCTGTGGTGCTCGAGTTACTGCCAGGAGCCCAGGAGGACTGTGGTAGTGATCACCGGCGATATGGCGGCTGCGGCTGGCGATGGGACGACGAGGAAGACGGCGTGCGTCACCGGAGGGAGCGGCTACATCGCTTCGGCGCTGGTCAAGATGCTGCTGGAGAAGGGCTACGCCGTGAAGACCACCGTCAGGAACCCCGGTAATTACTCTAGAGCTTTATTTACCTCCGGTGAAATTAACAGACCCTACGTATGGAGCCCGTGGAGGGATTCTGTTGGCATCTGAAACTGGTCGTATGCCTCTCGTGTGATGTTTTGGATTCCCAGATGACGGGGAGAAGAACGCGCATCTCAAGACCCTGGCGGCGCTCGGCCCCCTGGAGGTCTTCCGCGCCGACCTCAACGAAGAGGGCAGCTTCGACGACGCCGTCGCCGGCTGCGACTACGCCTTCCTCGTCGCCGCTCCGGTGGCACTCATGCCAGAGAACGCCGAGGTAATTCATATACGCCATGATGGCATGTCTGTCACAAATCAGCATACTGTTCTTCTTTTCTTTCTTCTTTTGGAAAAGGAGACAAATCAGCATATACTGTCCTTAATTCGTTCGGTCATGTCAGGAAGAAGTGATCCAGCCGGCGATTCAAGGAACCCTGAACGTGATGAGGTCGTGCGTCAAGGCGGGGACGGTGAAGCGCGTGGTCCTCACATCGTCGACGGCCGCGATCTCCAGCCGGCCGCTGGAAGGCGACGGCCACGTCCTGGACGAGGACTCCTGGTCCGACGTCGAGTACCTCAGGGCCACCAAGAGCGGTACCTGGGTGCGTACGATCGGTGGATCAATCAGTGGAACGTAGCATATGAGTCTGGAACGACGCCGTAAGTACGTGTTGTCTTGCCGTTGCTGCAGGCGTACCCTGCCTCGAAGGTGCTCGCGGAGAAGGCGGCGATGGCGTTCGCGGAGGAGAAGGGCCTGAGCCTGGTCACCGTGTGCCCCGTGGTCGTCGTCGGCGGGGCCCCGGCGACCAAGGTCAAGACCAGCGTCCCCGAAGTCCTCTCCTTGCTCTCCGGTGAGGCCTCCGTCCGGATTTTCTTCTCCGCGTCTCTGTTTCAAGCTTCAGCGCTACGCCCGCCGTGGTCGCGTGTTATGTATAACGTCGCGCGCGTGATGGATGGCTCGCCTCAGGCGACGACGACATGGTGGACAACCTGGAGCTGATCGAGAAGGCGTCGGGGTCGATCCCGCTGGTCCACATCGACGACGTGTGCCGCGCCGAGATATTCGCCGCCGAGGAGGCCACGTCGGGTCGGTACATCGTCTGCACCCTCAACACCACCGCCGTGGCGCTCGCCCACTTCCTGGCGGCCAAGTACCCGCAGTACGAGATCAACGACGACCGGTACGCACGTACTACTCAACTGGCCGCCTCGACATTTGTGCACTGATCACTGACAACTCGTGAGCTCGTGTTTGGTTTGCAGCATTGGTCATCTTCCGGAGAAGCCGAGGGTGAGCATCTGGTCGGACAAGCTCGTCAAGGAGGGGTTCGAGTACAAGTACAAGAACCTGGACGAGATATACGACGACCTCGTCGTCTACGGCAGGACCCTGGGACTCCTGAAATACTGATATCACGGGCCCTCGGAACGGGATTATGCGCTTGCAAAATAAATCCATCCTCCTAGAGGCTAGAGCACAAAATGTGTTGAAATGTCGGTGCTTAAGTTCAGTTTCATGATTGCTGACCGAGAGCACAATTCGGTCAAATCGTGCAGCTTTGTTTTGCCCTTCTTGTTTGTGTTTATCTTGTAAGATAAGAAGAATGAGATTACTATTTTCCATGTCACCATCGAGAACCATCCGATTTAGACATCAAAATCTGTAATAAAAATATAAATGGATAAGAAACTATTGATATGCTGGTTCGTCATCACTCCTAGAAAGAAAAGGGGTCATATCCTGATATGATGCTCCATGGACATTTGTAATGTTGTGTCTGCCAAGAGGCAGCGGCGGCTTCCAGGTGGTGATTAGGACAGTCGACGGATGACCCGGTTCAATGATCCGAGCCTACATGTCATTAGACCCAAAGGCACATGCAGTTATGGCACCAAAGCAGCGTCCCTCTTATTTGACCTTCAGAATCAGAGCTAACATGGCATAAAAAAGAAAAGAATCAGAGCTAACATGTTCTTGGTGCTTGTGGATGATTATTTACCAAATTTTAGCGTAGCTTTACATGAGCTGCCGTGGGGTTGTCTGTGGTGAAGTCACAGTTGTTTGTGGGGACCATTGACTATGATGCTTGCCTAGCGTGTGAGTGTCTCTGTTGTGTGTCAGGTCGGCCACGTGTGCCCTCAAAGCTGTCACGTTACATAACGACCGATACGTTCACAAAGAAAAGGACTGATGTGGGTGTTAGTTTTTGTTTCAATCTTAAGTACTTTCCATAAAATTAATTAAGCATCTTTTGTATCACTGAGACGGGGTGCGGTTTTTGTCTTCATTGTTTGAGAAAACAATAAATTATACATGCGATATGTTCTGATATATTGATGTGCAAAGAAGTGTAGTTTGTGCACTCCTCACAGCTTCCGAAAGAGCCCATGGTCACCGACTGGTTTGACAAGCTCATCAAGGAGGGGTTCGAGTACAAGTGCAAGAATCTGGATGAGATATACAACGATGTCGTTGTGCACAACAAGACTCTGGGAATCCTTCCATACTGACATGGTGGACTTGTCGATCCAGGGATCTTAGAACTGAATGCGCTTGCAAAATAAATCCTTCCACCTAGAGGCACAAAACGTGTCAAAATGTTGATGCCTATGCTTGATTTCACGATTTCTCGCCAAGAGCACATCCCGGTAAAATGTTGGGTGTACCTTTTGTTTACTGCTTGTCTGATCTTAGTATATGAAAATGAGATTACCATTTCCACATCACCGTCGAGAACCATATTTGGGTCTCGGTAAAAGTGTCCACATGTTTTACAACAAAAATAGTGTGTCGGTTGAAAAGATGTTTGTATCCAAACATGAAAATGTAAAAGAAAAGGAATAGAAAATAAATGAAGAAAACTAAACTTTCAAGAAATAAATCCAAAAATAGTAAACTGAGAGAGAGAGAGAGAGAGAGAGAGAGAGAGAGAGAGAGAGAGAGAGAGAGAGAGAGAGAGAGAGAGAGAGACAGAAACAGGAAAAAGAGAAAAAGCAGAATAACAAACAAACTGGAAAACAGTAAAGCAAAATGGGAGAGAGCCGGAGCGATGGGCCGGCCCATGAAGCACTTGCGCGGGTGATCCTCTATGTACCGCTCATTTCCTTCCGGAAGGACAGAACTGGTAACCCATCTCATCTCTCACCATTTTCTCATGAAAAAACCCTCAGCTCTCACCAAGCATGTTTTCTACAAAAAAAATTAAAAAAAAATCTCACCCCGCAGGTGAACGCAACCTCACGTGGTACGGAACATAGCTCGCTGTTGAGATCGACCAACCAAAGCTACCCATCACTTTCTCACAGTGAACTCTACATAATATCCAGGTCACTTTCACCTACCAAAAGGACTCTCTCTGATTGATTCGTACTACTACTTCCTCCACTCCACAATGTAATAGGCCCGTGCTTTTCAAAATCTATGTTTAGCCATAAATTTAATCAATGAGACTAACTCTGGCTGAAGCCAAAATTATATCGCCGAGTTCGTATTTTTAAATATATGATCAAACTTAGATATCAGAAAGCGCATGTGCACTAAATTATGAAATGGAGGGAGTAAAATTTACCACTGGCCTGCAGCTTGTCTGTCTCTATACACAGGATCTTCTTTGGCCCCGAGGGGATATATGCGGGTTCTCAGGTATTTGCAGTGTGCCAACAACCGGACCAAGGAGAGGAACCTCCCTGGGTCGCGACACTAGAGTAGTGGCCGGCGGCGATGTCGGCGGGTGAGAGAAGGAAGACGGCGTGCGTCACCGGAGGGAGCGGCTACATCGCCTCAGCGCTCATCAAGCTGCTGCTCCAGAAAGGCTACGCTGTCAAGAGCACTGTGAGAGACCCCGGTTTGACTCCTGGCCCCGGTTCTATCTTCAGTAAATTCAGCAAATCTCATGTAAATCGCGCCTTCTTTTATGCTGAAATTGCTTCGAATTGTTGTGCTCCCAAGGTCCGCCTCTAAACTGAAGATTCTATCATCTGTGTGCAGGTGACATGGAGAAGAATTCCCACCTCAAGGACTTGCAAGCGCCTGGTCCCTTGGAGATCTTCCGTGCAGATCTGAGTGAAGAAGGCAGCTTCGACCAAGCTGTTTCTGGCTGCGACTACGTCTTCCTCGTCGCCGCTCCCTTGAATCTGATGTCAGCAGACCCCGAGGTAATTAAATGAACATCTCCAACAAGTTGCTTCTCATCCCCACGATTGCTTTTCCGGCATCTGATGGTAGTGTACACGTGTAGTTAGTTGGTTGGAACGCAATCTTTAAGGTTATAGACCCTCTTTTTTTTTTTTGAGGGGAAGGTTATAGACCCTCTGACAGGTAGAGAACTTCATATACTGATTACCCCGCAATTTTGATTTTAGCATTTGGCATCCTAATTATGTGCAATTATGTCAGCTTATTTCCTCTTCAGGGACACCTATAACTTACTGTGTGCTTTTGTGTTGCTACGGCGATGGTGATGACAGAGAGATCAGGTGGAAGCCACTGTCCAAGGAACGCTCAACGCCATGAGGTCCTGCGCGAGAGCAGGGACGGTGAAGCGTGTGATCCTGACGTCGTCGACCGCCGGGGTGTCGAGGAGGCCGCTGCAGGGCGACGGCCACGTGCTGGACGAGAGCTCATGGTCCGACGTCGAGTACCTCAGGGCCAACAAGCCACCAACCTGGGTACGTGCGTTTCACTGTTATTAAGCGCACTCAAGCATTCGCCGATGAGTTGGGATTCAGGAACACGACGCCTGCCATGGGCTGACGCTGGTATCTTGTCTCCGGTGACCATGTCGCAGGGGTACTCGGTGTCCAAGGTGCTCGCGGAGAAGGCAGCGAGTAAATTCGCGGAGGAGAACGGCATCGACCTCGTCACGGTGTTGCCCGTGTTCACCTTGGGCGCGGCGCCGGTCTCCAAAGCTGCATCCAGCGTTCCCGTCACCCTCTCCTTGTTGTCAGGTGAGTTATTGAGGCATATGTGTTGGGCATCCCTGCAAGCATTCCTTTCTCTTTTGTTTACCGACTGGAAGATGCAGCAAAGAAGCTATGATCTTGAGTACTCGCTTATTTTCACATATTATTACTTACTCAAATTTGGAGAGACCGATAGAAGGCATTTCATATGGCTACTTGTTTATCATTTTGGCAGTCCATTATAACCCTGTTGACCTGTGACGTGTCTATAATCTCAGGTGACGAGGCGCAGTTGGCCATCTTGGAAGGCTTGCAGTCCGTCACCGGCACCGTGTCGATAGCCCATGTGGAGGATCTCTGTCGCGCCGAGGTGTTCGTCGCCGAGAACGAGTCCTCGTCTAGGAGGTACATCTGCTGCAGCCACAACGTTACCGTCTTACAGCTCACTCGTCTCATGGCACAGAATTACCCGCAATACAATGTGAATGCCGATCGGTATGTACTACTTCCTCCGTCCCAAAATAAGTGTCTCGAGTTTAGTACAAAGTTGGAACATTTATTTTGACAGGGAGGAAATACAAATCTTCCGCATGCATGCATGTTCAGATTGCGGTGACGGTGAGCCATTGACGACATGTGTTTTCTGCAGATTTCGTGGGTGCCCCGAGCAACCGAAGGTGTGCATTTCGTCACAGAAGCTTGTTGGGGAAGGGTTTGTCTTCAAGTACGAGAGCCTGGGTGAGATTTTGGATGACCTTGTTGAGTACGGCAGGGCCACGGGGATTTTACTCCACTGACATGTTGGTCAGCAGCCGATCTATATGTGATCACAACAAAACATGTGCTTTAAAATAAGTAAAGTCTCACGACTGTGAATGTGCGTGTGCAAATATGTAGCTTTTTTTCACCTTTTCTTTTTGAAAGAAAGTGGAAAGAAGTACCCAAAGTCGCATTCATCATGGACTGAACCTTTGCGGTGGCGTTGTACAACCACTCCCGCCGTCCCACGAACTCTTTACTTTGGTTGCATATATCATGTTATGTCACGCTTAGCAAGTTGGGGATGGGCTTGCTCACCACCTCCTTATCATTCATCCGATCTCAACATGAGTGTCTTTCTCAGCGACGGACGCGTGTTGATGAGTGTTGATAAGCACGCACAAAAAGGTGGCACTGTCTGGCGTTAGGGTGACGTTGGTGGCAAAAAGGGCCTGACGAGGTAAATACATGATTCACTTCTGAAGATGGGACGGCGGAACACGACAATGACAGTTTATAGAGCGTAAGTATGCCGTACACGTTGAGGGTCTGTGTAACACCCCGGATGTAACTTGCCATAATTGTAACTCCAACTCTTGCCATTTTCGGCTATGTGATATGATATTCCCTCCGTGGTTGGGTTTCTCGTCAGTTTGCATTTTGTTCATGTCATGCATTTCATATCATGTCATCATATGCATCGCATTTGCATACGTGTTCGTCTCATGAATCCGAGCTTTTTCCCCGTTGTCCGTTTTGCAATCCGGCGCTCCTATGTCCCCCGGCGTCCCCTTTTACCTTTTTTCGTGTGCGGGTATTAAACATTCTCGGAATGGACCGAGGTTTGTCAAGCGGCTTTGGTATAGCACCGGTAGACCGCCTGTCAAGTTTCGGGTCAATCGGAGGTCGTTTGGTACTCCAACGGTTAACCGGGTAACCGTAAAGGCCTCGTGTGTGTTGCAGCCCAAAACCCCTCCAAAACAGTCCAACAACCCATCTAAGACACTCCCATGTCCACCGCCGTTCGATCACGATCGCGTGACCGAAAATCGCACTCCATTTGGAGCTTCCTAGCCCCCTCTACCTATAAATATACCTCCCCCTCCAAAATCCCGGATCAAATCCGCCCCTAAAACCTAGCCCCGCTCCTCTCCGCGCCGCCGGACACGTCCGGACGGAGCCGGACGCGTCCGCCGCCGCAGCCCGCGCCAATCAGCGCGCGCCACGTGGGCGCCGCCGCCTCCCACGCCGCCGGCCCGCCCGGGCCCGTCTCCGGCCGCCGCGGCTCGGACCCGCCGCGCCGCCTGCCTCCTCGCCTCCGTGTCGCGCCGCGCCGCCTGGTTTCGCTCCGCCGCCGCGCCCCACCGCGGCCAGCCGCCGCTCCGCCCGGCCGGCCCCGCCGCGGCTCCGCCCGTCGCCGTACGCCGCCGCCCGCCGCCGTTCGCCGCCCCGCGTCTGCCGCACGGCCTCCCGCGCCAGATCCGGGCCGGCGCCGCCCGGATCCGGCGACCCCAAGCCCGCCGTCGCCATCTCCGGCGTCCCCCACGCCAACTCCGGCGAGATCCGCAGCCATCCTCGAAGCCCGCGCGAGATCGGATCTCGGTTAACTTTTCTCCCCCCTCGAATTCCACTAAGTCCCAGATATTTGGCATTATGTTGCATTCTTTGACCTGCCATAACTAGCTGTATGTTGCTCCGTTTTGTGTGTATAATATGTCTAATTGTTCGCCTCGAAGAGTACATCATTTCATTCCATTGAAACATTTTCATTTGAGCTCATCTTGATGCCCGAAATGCTGTTAGAAGAGGGCTATGTGATGTTAGTTTCTGATTCTTATCAGAACATGCACTTTTGTCATTTTTGCCATGATTGATGTGTGCATCCTATGAAGTTGATTCCTACATGAGTTTTGTAATATGCCATGTTATCTTTCCAGAGGATTATTCCATATATTTTTGTGGTCTTTTTGGTGACTAGCACAACCATGCAAACTAGGATACTTAATGTTGCTGATTTCAGAGACTTAGTAATTTCACCAAGTCCCTGCCTGCTGTTATTTTTATGCCATGTGTTCATGTTGTTTAAAAGAGATCTATGCCTCTTTTGAGCATGATCATTAAGTGTGTTTTGAGCATATGGATTTTCTCTATCCATCCATGCCTTTGTTTGTATTTATGGAGTGCCATAGCTTGAGTCAATCGAGCTCTACTTTTGCTATAAAATGTTGCTGGCAGATTGTTTACATGTTATTCGATTCTGCCAAGCTTGTTGTAGTTGATCCTTGCATGCTATGATGTTGTTCTTGCCATGTATAGTTTCTATTCCATGTATTATTGATGTATGTATGCTTAGTTTATCATGTAATGCTCTGTAGTGAGTGTATCGAGCTCACGAACATGCTTACTTGTTATCTGTTTTTGACATGTCTAGTTTTCTGCTAAGTCTGAAACCTGTAACGAAACTTGCTTAATTGACATGGGTGTTATCATATTTTCTGATCCTTTTTGGCTTATGGTCAGTAAGGGACTTTTGTTAAGTGCTTTGAGTAGATTCATTCCATGCCTTATCTTGCTATGTCCAGGTCCTTTAGCATGTTGTTTCATTGCTCTAAACATGTCATCCTGATGTTAGTTTCTGGCATGTTGTTATTTTCACTAAGTCTGTGAACCTGTTATCTTTTGCACTTTTGCCATGCTTGTTTGAACCTGTTATGGTGTGATTTAGCCGTAGCTCAGTGTTCATCTTTTGTCAAGAATCTTGAGTAGATTACTGTCATATGCTTTTTTGATATGTTTGGGTGCAGTAGCTTAATTTCTTGTTGCTCGCTAAGTAGCATCATACTGTTAATGGCAGATTATTGTCATTCTTGTATTGCTTGTCATTTGCAAACCGTGCATCCGATTCCGGTGATCTTTATATCGATTTCAATCGAAATCACCTCACTTATCCAGTGGCATACTTGGTTTGCCAAGATTATGCCTTGTTCATCTTTTTCCTTCCGAAGCACGCATATGCATTGCATATCACATCTCGCATGTCATGCCATGTTTTGCATCATGTTGTTTGTGCATTGCATCGTGATTGATGTTTGTCCTCTTTGCTTGTGCTCTTGCTTTGGGTAGAGCCGGGAGACGAGTACGTGAACGAGGAACCTGTTGGGAACGCTTACGAGGACCAAGCTTTCGACAACTCTGAGAACCTTGCAGGCAAGATGACCATACCCTCGAAATCACTTCTATCTTTGCTTGCTAGATGCTCGCTCTTTTGCTATGCCTATGCTGCGATACCTACCACTTGCTATATCATGCCACCCATATTGCCATGTCAGCCTCTAACCATCCATGTCCTAGCAAACCGTTGATTGGCTATGTTACCGCTTTGCTCAGCCCCTCTTATAGCGTTGCTAGTTGCAGGTGGAGATGAAGTTTGTTCCTTGTTGGAACATGGACTTGTTGTTCCTTGTTGGAACATGTTTACTTGTTGGGATATCACAATACCTCTTATTTAATTAATGCATCTATATACTTGGTAAAGGGTGGAAGGCTCGGCCTTATGCCTGGTGTTTTGTTCCACTCTTGCCACCCTAGTTTCCGTCATACCGGTGTTATGTTCCCGGATTTTGCGTTCCTTACACGGTTGGGTGATTTATGGGACCCCCTTGACAGTTCGCATTGAATAAGACTCTTCCGGCAAGGCCCAACTTTGGTTTTACCATTTGCCTACCACCTACCACTTTTCCCTCGGGTTTTCGCGAGCCTGAGGGTCATCTTTATTTTAGCCTCCCCTCCCCCCCTTTATATAGGCCTCTGGGGGGGGGCGCCAGCCCTGGGAGATCTGATCTCCCAAGGGGGGCGGCGGCCAGGGAGGTTTCCCTCCCCCCAAGCCATCTAGGAGGTGCCTTCCACCACTAGGACTCCTCCTAGATGGAACCCTAGGCGCATGGGCCCTTTGGGGCTGGTTCCCCTTGGCCCAAGCAGGCCAAGGCGCACCCCCTAAGGCCCATGTGGCCCACCAGGGCAGGTGGCCCCACCTGGTGGACCCCTGGGACCCCTTCGGTGGTCCCGGTACAATACCGATAACCCCGAAACTTGTCCCGATGGCCGAAACAGCACTTCCTATATATAATTCTTTATCTCCGGACCATTCCGGAACTCCTCGTGACGTCCGGGATCTCATCCGGGACTCCGAAAAACATTCGGGTTACTGCATAAACATATCTTCACAACCCTAGCGTCACCGAACCTTAAGTGTGTAGACCCTACGGGTTCGGGAGACATGCAGACATGACCGAGACGGCTCTCGGGCAATAACCAACAGCGGGATCTGGATACCCATGTTGGCTCCCACATGCTCCACGATGATCTCATCGGATGAACCACGATGTCGAGGATTTAATTAATCCCGTATACGATTCCCTTTGTCAATCGATATTTTACTTGCCCGAGATTCGATCGTCGGTATCCCAATACCTCGTTCAATCTCGTTACCGGCAAGTCACTTTTATCGTATCGTAATGCATGATCCCGTGATCAAACACTTTGATCACACTGAGCTCATTATGATGATGCATTACCGAGAGGGCCCGGTGATACCTCTCCGTCAAGCGGAGTGACAAATCCCAGTCTCGATCCATGTCAACCCAACAGACACTTTCAGAGATACCCGTAGTATACCTTTATAGTCACCCAGTTACGTTGTGACGTTTGGCACACCCAAAGCACTCCTACGGTATCCGGGAGTTACATGATCTCATGGTCTAAGGAAAGGATACTTGACATAGGATAACTCTAGCAAACGAACTATGCGATCTTATGCTATGTTTAGGATTGGGTCTTGTCCATCACATCATTCTCCTAATGATGTGATCCCGTTATCGATGACATCCAATGTCCATAGTCAGGAAACCATGACTATCTGTCGATCAACGAGCTAGTCAACTAGAGGCTCACTAGGGACATGTTTGTTGTCTGTTATTCACACATGTATTACGATTTCCGGATAACACAATTATAGCACGAATAAAGACAATTATCATGAATAAGGAAATATAATAATAATGCTTTTATTATTGCCTCTAGGGCATATTTCCAACATGTGCCCTGAGACCGAGATATGTGCAGCTCCTATCAGGATTTGTCGGCACAATCGGGCGGCTTTGCTGGACTTGTTTTATTACTGTCGAAATGTCTTGTATTCCGGGATTCCGAGACTGATCGGGTCTTCCCGGTAGAAGGAATATCCTTCGTTGACCGTGAGAGCTTATAATGGGCTAAGTTGGGACACCCCTGTAGGGTATTATCTTTCGAAAGCCGTGCCCGCGGTTATGAGGCAGATGGGAATTTGTTAATGTCCAGTTGTAGAAAACCCGAAGTTGACCTTAACTAAAACACATCAACCGCGTGTGTAACCGTGCTGGTCTCTTCTCGGCGGGGTCCGGGAAGTGAACACGGTGTTGGAGTTATGTTTGACGTAGGTTGTTCTAGGATCACTTCTTGATCACTTCTAGCTTCACGACCGTGCTTTGCTTCTCTCCTCGCTCTCTTTTGCGTTGTTAGCCACCATATATGCTAGTCGCTTGCTGCAGCTCCACCTCACAACCCCATCCTACCTATAAGCTTAAATAGTCTTGATCTCGCGGGTGTGAGATTGCTGAGTCCCCGTGACTCACAGATTCTACCAAAACAGTTGCAGGTACCAACGATGCCAGTGCAGATGACGCGACCGAGCTCACTTGGGTTGTTCGACGAGGAACGTGGTCGTTACTATGTGTCTTTTCCAGATGATCAGTAGTGGAGCCCAGTTGGGGTGATTCGGGGATCTGTGTAGCATTTGGGGTAGTCTTCTTTCATTTTGGTACCGTAGTCGGACCTTGAGTGTAATTTGAATGATGGATGTTTATTTATGTGTTGTGTGAAGTGGCGACTGTAAGCCAACTATGTATCTCTTTCCCTTATGTATTACATGGGTTGTGTGAAGATTACCTCACTTGCGACATTGCTTTCAATGCGGTTATGCCTCTAAGTCGTGCCTCGACACGTGGGAGATATAGCCGCATCGAGGGCGTTACAAGTTGGTAATCAGAGCCTTCCCCGACCTTAGGAGCCCCCACTGATTGATCGTTTTTAGCGGCCGAGTTGTGTCTAGAAAAATGTTTTGAGTCATTTAGGAATTATATATCGGAGAGTTTAGGAATTCTTTTTACTTCCCAGTCTCCTCATCGCTCTGGTAAGGCATCCTGACATAGAGTTTTGACTCTTCTCTTCTCAAATTTCACTAAAAAAAATTTTAGGATCACGCGGGTATCTTAGAATCGTTCCGATGGTTTTATGATGACAACATTGTCTTGATTGCCTCCCGTCAGCAGGGGTTTTAGAGGAGGTGTCGCGGGGAGTTGAGCTCCGAGGTGTTGTCGTCATAATTTTATCGTTGCAGTTCTAGAATACCCGAGTTTAGTACGCCGACATCGAAAATCTCTTTTGTACAGTTGTTGGTGAGATAACCCTGATAGCCCAGTACTGAGGCGAGTGCGGGAGTATTGCCATGACTCGTATAATGGATGCTTTTCGAAGGTTGAGGTAGATGATTTCCGAGAATTTCTTGGTTATGTGTTGAAGGATGGATACAGCTGGATCTAGGTATTGTTAGTTTGGGTGATATATTTTGTGTCCCCTGTATCCCCAACACCTGATTGCATAACCAGAAATTTTCGGGAGTTTATAAGTGGGAATTCATGTAGCTCTAGTACTTCTTCCGCAGATATTTGGTTCGTGATTGGGTAATCCTTACCAAGTATTTGTTCACATCCGTACCTTGTTGATTTTATTCCATACCTTTTTCTAAGTGGCTTCTCAACTTATGGAAGTGTGATGCTTTACTTTGGAATTCATTCGTTCATTCTCGTTCGGATGTTTATTGTGAAGACTATATGTTACAATTTCGTTCCTTTGATTCAGCTTGAATATATATCTTGTCAAGATGCTAATGGATGTCACCCTCTTCAGGATGGCTCCGCCAACGCGTCAGAATCTGGAACGCAATGAAGGAAGTCAGGCTAACCCTCCGCCACCACCTCCGCCTCCGGAGGCATGGCAAGCCTTGATGACTGCCACAAATGCCAACGCTCAGATTCTGATTCAGCTCTTGCAAGATCGCAACCAAGGGCAAGGTAATCAAGAGAATCAAGGCCAAGGCAACAATCAGCCGCACTTCGCTTCACTCAATCAGTTCCTTGCTAATCAGCCAAAGACCTTCAGCTACTGTGTCGAGGCCACACACGCCGATGATTGGCTCATGGATATCAGCAAGCATTTCGAGTGCAGCAATGTCAGACCTGAGGACTTTGTCAAGTTTGCCTCTTTTCAACTCAAAGATCAAGCTGCTGAGTGGTTCCAGCAATACAAAGATTCCAGAGGAGGTCGTGTGATTACCTGGGATGATTTCCGCCATGACTTCAAAGGTCACCACATTCCAGAAAGTGTTGTTGAGAGTAAGCGTGAGGAATTCCGCAATCTCAAGCAAGGCAACATGTCTGTCTATCAATACAACACTTAGTTCCAGAAGCTCTCTCGTTTTGCGAGGCAAGACATCCCTGATGAGAAGAGTATGATCTACCAATTCAGGCGCGGTCTCAGAGAAGATCTGCAACTTGCTCTCGTGCTTTTCGAGCCATTAAAGTATGATGAATTCTACAACATGGCGCTGAAACAAGAAGCTGCTCAGCTCAAGTGTGAGGCATCTAAGAAGAGAGTCAGAGACGCAGTTCAGTCTTCTTCTTCCTCACTTGTGGCAGCTAAGCAACAGAAGTTCTGGTTGCCTCCTCCTCCTCCGTTCCGTCAGCCTTATCAGCAGAAGAACTCAGGTGGTCGTGGATCTTCCCACCCACCCAACCCTGGCTATCAGAACAAGTCTCAGAACCAAGCTCCAAGGCCAAGTGCTCCTTACCATCGTCCGCTCTTAGAGGTGACTTGTAACAAATGTCAGCAGAAGGGTCACTATGCGAACAAGTGCTTCAACCAAAGGCGCCTTCCGCCTCCTCCTCCTGTGAGATCTTCCAGCAATGCAGTGGTCAAGCATAATCCTAAGCATGCCAAGGTGAACATGATGAATGCAGCTCAAGCAGAGGATTCCTCCGAAGTGATCATGGGTAATCTTCCTGTTAATGATATTCCTGCAAAAGTCTTATTTGATACCGGTGCATCGCATTCTTTCATGTCATATCCTTTTGCATCGAAGCAAAATTTTGGCACAGAGGTTTTACCTAAAGCTTTGCAAGTTGTTTCCCCGGCTAAACGTTTGAGTTCTACCATGTGCGTTCCGAATGTCGGTATCAAGATGGGTGACTATAGATTTCTGGCTAAACCAATTGTTCTTGGTGACTCTGATATTGATCTTATTCTCGGGATGGACTGGCTTTCTAAGCACAAGGCTCAGCTTGATTGCGCTGCCAGGGAAATTCAATTGACTCACTCTTCTAACGATGTGATCATCTATGCCTCTCGTGATGATACCATTCGGTTGTTTTCTCTCAATGAGAATGGTGAATTGGATGCTATCTCTCAGATTCCAGTCGTTTGTGAGTACCAAGATGTCTTTCCGGAAGAGCTTTCGGGTATGCCTCCTCGCCGGCCAGTTGAATTCGTTATTGATCTTGAGCCTGGCACGGAACCCGTTTGCAAGCGTCCTTACAAGCTTGGACCAGATGAGTTGAAGGAATTGAAGAAACAACTCGATGAACAAGAGCGTCTGGGTCTGATCAGACCGAGTTCTTCTCCTTGGGGTTGTGGTGTTCTTTTTGTCAAGAAGAAGGATGGCACGGACCGACTTTGCGTCGATTACCGTCCATTGAACAAGAAGACTGTCAAGAACAAGTACCCACTTCCCAACATCAATGAGCTATTCGAGCAACTTAAAGGTGCTAAAGTGTTCTCCAAGCCTGACCTTCGTATGGGTTATCATCAAATCCGCATTCGTGAAGAAGATATTCCCAAGACAGCATTCAGAACAAGCTTTGGTTCTTATGAATATACTGTCATGTCTTTCGGCCCTGTCAATGCTCCTCCAGCATTCACTCGCTTGATGAATTTCTGTTGGAAATATGCCCTAGAGGCAATAATAAAAGCATTATTATTATATTTCCTTATTCATGATAATTGTCTTTATTCGTGCTATAATTGTGTTATCCGGAAATTGTAATACATGTGTGAATAACAGACAACAACGTGTCCCTAGTAAGCCTCTAGTTGACTAGCTCGTTGATCAATAGATAGTCATGGTTTCCTGACTATGGGCATTGGATGTCATTGACAACGAGATCACATCAATAGGAGAATGATGTGATGGACGAGACCCAATCCTAAACATAGCATAAGATCGCATAGTTCGTTTGCTAGAGTTTTCCAATGTCAAGTATCCTTTCCTTAGACCATGAGATCGTGTAACTCCCGGACACCGTAGGAGTGCTTTGGGTGTGCCAAACGTCACAACGTAACTGGGTGACTATAAAGGTATACTACGGGTATCTCCGAAAGTATCTGTTGGGTTGACACGGATCGAGACTGGGATTTGTCACTCCGCTTGACGGAGAGGTATCACCGGGCCCACTCAGTAATGCATCATCATAATGAGCTCAATGTGATCAAAGTGTTTGATCACGGGATCATGCATTACGGTACGAGTAAAGTGACTTGCCGGTAACGAGATTGAACGAGGTATTGGGATACTGACGATCGAATCTCGGGCAAGTAAAATACCGATTGACAAAGGGAATCGTATACGGGATTAATTGAATCCTCGACATCGTGGTTCATCCGATGAGATCATCGTCGAGCATGTGGGAGTCAACATGGGTATCCAGATCCCGCTGTTGGTTATTGCCCGAGAGCCGTCTCGGTCATGTCTGCATGTCTCCCGAACCCGTAGGGTCTACACACTTAAGGTTCGGTGACGCTAGGGTTGTGAAAATATGTATATGCAGTAACCCGAATGTTGTTCGGAGTCCCGGATGAGATCCCGGACGTCACGAGGAGTTTCGGAATGGTCCGGAGGTAAAGAATTATATATAGGAAGTGCTGTTTTGGCCATCGGGACAAGTTTCGAGGTTATCGGTATTGTACCGGGACCACCGGAGGGTCCCGGGGGGTCCACCGGGTGGGGACACCTATCCCGGAGGGCCCCATGGGCTGAAGTAGGAAAGGATCCAGCCCAAAGTGGGCTGGGGCGCCACTTCCCCAGGGCCCATGAGCGCCTAGGGTGGGGGAAACCCTAAAGGGGGCGCCCCCTTGCTAGGGGGGCAAGCCCCCCACCCCATGGCCGCCGCCCCCCCTAGGAGATTGCATCTCCTAGGGCCGGCGCCCCCCCTAGGGGGCTATATATATGAGGGGAGGGGAGGGGGCAGCCGCACCCTTGTCCTTGGCGCCTCCCTCTCTCCCTCTCCAACACCTCCTCCTCCGTAGAGCTCGGCGAAGCCCTGTCGGGGTACTGTAGCTCCACCATCACCACGCCGTCGTGCTGCTGCTGGAGCCATCTTCCCCAACCTCTCCTTTGCCTTGCTGGATCAAGAAGAAGGAGACGTTACG
Organism: Aegilops umbellulata; assembly: GCA_032464435.1. NCBI lineage: Eukaryota > Viridiplantae > Streptophyta > Magnoliopsida > Poales > Poaceae > Aegilops > Aegilops umbellulata. Next base: position 510,434,951 of record CP136055.1, read on the forward strand.
CTGACCGTACGTGTGTTGAACGCGGAGGTGCCGTCCGTTCGGTGCTAGGATCTCCGGTGATTTGGTTCACGTCGTGTACGACTACCTCATCCCCGTTCGTTGAACGCTTCCGCTCGCGATCTACAAAGTGGTATGTAGATGCAATCTCTCTCCCATGAATCGTTGCTTAGATGAACTCATAGATGGATCTTGGTGAAACCGTAGGAAATTTTTTAATTTTCTACAACGTTCCCCAACAGTGGTATCAGAGCCAGGTTTATGGTAGTTTTCTATTGCACGAGTAGAACACAATTTGTTGTGGGCGTAGATGTTGTCAACTTTCTTGCCGCTACTAGTCTTATCTTGCTTCAGCGGTATTGTGGGATGAAGCGGCCCGGACCAACCTTACACGTACGCTTACGTGAGACCGGTTCCACCAACTAACATGCACTAGTTGCATAAGGTGGCTGGCGGGTGTCTGTCTCTCCCACTTTAGTTGGAGCGGATTCGATGAAAAGGGTCCTTATGAAGGGTAAATAGAAGTTGACAAATCACGTTGTGGCTTTCACGTAGGTAAGAAAACGTTCTTGCTAGAACCCTAATTCAGCCACGTAAAACTTGCAACAACAATTAGAGGACGTCTAACTTGTTTTTGCAGCAAGTGCTTTGTGATATGATATGGCCAAAGTTGTGATGAATGATGAATGATCTATATGTGATGTATGAGATGTTCATGCTATTGTAAAAGCAATCACGACTTGCATGTCGATGAGTATGACAACCGGCAGGAGCCATAGGAGTTGTCTTTATTTTTGTATGACCTGCGTGTTATTGAGAAACGCAATGTAAGTTACTTTACTTTATTGCTAAACGCGTTAGCCATAGTAGTAGAAGTAATAGTTGGCGAGCAACTTCATGGAGACACGATGATGGAGATCATGATGATGGAGATCATGGTGTCAAGCCGGTGACAAGATGATCATGGAGCCCCAAGATGGAGATCAAAGGAGCTATGTGATATTGGCCATATCATGTCACGTTTATTATTTGATTGCATGTGATGTTTATCATGTTTTGCATCTTGTTTACTTAGAACGACGGTAGTAAATAAGATGATCCCTCATAATAATTTCAAGAAGTGTTCCCCCTAACTGTGCACCGTTGCGACAGTTCGTTGTTTCGAAGCACCACGTGATGATCGGGTGTGATAGATTCTAACGTTCACATACAACGGGTGTAAGACAGATTTACACATGCAAACACTTAGGTTGACTTGACGAGCCTAGCATGTACAGACATGGCCTCGGAACACAGAAGACCGAAAGGTCGAGCATGAGTCGTATAGAAGATACGATCAACATGAAGATGTTCACCAATGTTGACTAGTCCGTCTCACGTGATGATTGGACACGGCCTAGTTGACTTGGATCATGTAATACTTAGATGACTAGAAGAGGGATGTCTATCTAAGTGGGAGTTCATTAAATAATTTGATTAAGATGAACTTTATTATCATGAACTTAGTCTAAAATATTTACAATATGTCTTGTAGATCAAATGGCCAACGTAGTCCTCAACTTCAACGCGTTCCTAGAGAAAACCAAGCTGAAAGACGATGGCAACAAATATACGGACTGGGTCCGGAACCTGAGGATCATCCTCATAGCTGCCAAGAAAGATTATGTCCTATGAGCACCGCTGGGTGACGCACCTGTTCTCCCTGCAGAACAAGACGTTATGAACGCTTGGCAGTCACGTTCCGATGATTACTCCCTTGTTCAGTGCGGCATGCTTTACAGCTTAGAGCCGGGGCTCCAAAAGCGTTTTGAGAGACATGGAGCATATGAGATGTTCGAAGAGCTGAAAATGGTTTTCCAAGATCATGCCCGGGTCGAGAGATATGAAGTCTCCGACAAATTCTTTAGCTGTAAGATGGAGGAAAATAGCTCTGTCAGTGAACACATACTCAAGATGTCTGGGTTGCACAACCCTTGACTCAACTGGAAGTTAATCTCCCGGATGAAGCGGTCATTTCGCTTCCACCTAGCTACAAGAGCTTTGTGATGAACTACAACATGCAGGGGATGGTAAAGACCATTCCTGAGGTATATGCTATGCTGAAATCAGCAGAGGTAGAAATCAAGAAGGAGCATCAAGTGTTGATGGTGAATAAAACCACTAAGTTCAAGAAGGGCAAGGGTAAGAAGAACTTCAAGAAGGACGGCAAGGAAGTTGCCGCGCCCGGTAAGCAAGTTGCCGGGAAGAAGCCAAAGAATGGACCCAAGCCCGAGACTGAGTGTTTTTATTGCAAGGGAAGTGGTCACTGGAAGCGGAAATGCCCCAAATACTTAGCAGACAAGAAGGCCGGCAAAACAAAAGGTATATGTGATATACATGTAATTGATGTGTACGTTACCAGTACTCGTAGTAGCTCTTGGGTATTTGATACCGGTGCAGTTGCTCACATTTGTAACTCAAAGCAGGAGCTGCGAAATAAACGGAGACTGGCGAAGGACGAGGTGACGATGCGCATCGGGAATGGTTCCAAGGTCGATGTGATCGCCATCGGCACGCTACCTCTACATTTACCTACGGGATTAGTTTTAAACCTCAATAATTGTTATTTAGTGCCAAGTTTGAGCATGAACATTGTGTTTGGATCTTGTTTAATTCGAGATGGCTACTCATTTAAATCCGAGAATAATGGTTGTTCTATTTATATGAGAGATATGTTTTATGGTCATGCTCCGATGGTTAATGGTTTATTCTTAATGAATCTTGTACGTGATGATACACATATTCATAGTGTGAATACCAAAAGAGTTAAAGTTGATAACAATAGTCCCACATATTTGTGGCACTGCCGCCTTGGTCACATAGGTGTCAAACGCATGAAGAAGCTCCATGCAGATGGACTTTTAGAGTCTCTTGATTATGAATCATTTGACAAGTGCGAACCATGCCTCATGGGTAAAATGACCAAGACTCCATTCTCAGGAAAAATGGAGCGAGCAACCAACTTATTGGAAATCATACATACCGATGTGTGCGGTCCAATGAGTGTTGAGGCTCGCGGTGGCTATTGTTATGTTCTCACCCTCACTGATGACTTGAGTATATATGGGTATATCTACTTAATGAAACACAAGTCTGAGACCTTTGAAAAGTTCAAGGAATTTTAGAGTGAAGTTGAAAATCAACGTGATAGAAAGATCAAGTTTCTACGATCAGATCGTGGAGGAGAATACTTGAGTCACGAATTTGGCACACACTTAAGAAAATGTGGAATAGTTTCACAACTCACGCCGCCTGGAACACCTCAGCGTAATGGTGTGTCCGAACGTCGTAATCGCACTCTATTAGATATGGTACGATCTATGATGTCTCTTACCGATTTACCGCTATCTTTTTGGGGCTATGCTTTAGAGACTGCCGCATTCACTTTAAATAGGGCTCCGTCGAAATCCGTTGAGACGACACCGTATGAATTATGGTTTGGGAAGAAACCTAAGCCGTCGTTTCTAAAAGTTTGGGGATGCGATGCTTATGTCAAGAAACTTCAACCTGAAAAGCTCGAACCCAAGTCGGAAAAATGCGTCTTCATAGGATACCCTAAAGAAACTATTGGGTATACCTTCTACCTCAGATCCGAAGGCAAGATCTTTGTTGCCAAGAATGGATCCTTTCTAGAGAAAGAGTTTCTCTCGAAAGAAGTAAGTGGGAGGAAAGTAGAACTTGATGAAGTGTTACCTCTTGAACCGGAAAATGGCGAAACTCAAGAAAACGTTCCTGAGGTGCCTGCACCGACTAGGGAGGAAATTAATGATGATGATCAAGATACTTCTAATCAAGCTCCTACTGAAATTCGAAGGTCCACAAGGACACGTTCCGCACCAGAGTGGTACGGCAACCCTGTCTTGGAAATCATGTTGTTAGACAACGGTGAACCTTCGAACTATGAGGAAGCAATGGCGGGCCCGGATTCCGACAAATGGCTGGAAGCCATGAAATCCGAGATAGGATCCATGTATGAAAACGAAGTATGGACTTTGACTGACTTGCCCGTTGAACGGCGAGGCATAGAAAATAAGTGGATCTTTAAGAAGAAGACAGACGCGGATGGTAATGTGACCACATATAAAGCTCGACTTGTCGCTAAGGGTTATCGACAAGTTCAAGGGGTTGACTACGATGAGACTTTCTCACCGGTAGCGAAGCTGAAGTCCGTCCGAATCATGTTAGCAATTGCCGCATTCTATGATTATGAAATATGGCAAATGGACGTCAAAACGGCATTCCTTAATGGTTTCCTTAAGGAAGAATTGTATATGATGCAGCCGGAAGGTTTTGTCGATCCTAAGAACGCTGACAAGGTGTGCAAGCTCCAACGCTCGATTTATGGGCTGGTGCAAGCATCTCGGAGTTGGAACATTCGCTTTGATGAGATGATCAAAGCGTTTGGGTTTACGCAGACTTATGGAGAAGCCTGCGTTTACAAGAAAGTGAGTGGGACCTCTGTAGCATTTCTCATACTATATGTAGATGACATACTTTTGATGGGAAATGATATAGAACTCTTGGACAGCATTAAGGCCTACTTGAATAAATTTTTTTCAATGAAGGACCTTGGAGAAGCTGCTTATATATTAGGCATCAAGATCTATAGAGATAGATCGAGACACCTCATAGGTCTTTCACAAAGCACATACCTTGATAAGATATTGAAGAAGTTCAATATGGATCAATCTAAGAAGGGGTTCTTACCTGTGTTACAAGGTGTGAAATTGAGCTCAGCTCAATGTCCGACCACGGCAGAAGATATAGAAGAGATGAGTGTCATCCCCTATGCCTCAGCCATAGGTTCTATTATGTATGCCATGCTGTGTACCAGACCTGATGTAAACCTTGCCGTAAGTTTGGTAGGAAGGTACCAAAGTAATCCCGGCAAGGAACACTGGACAGCGGTCAAGAATATCCTGAAGTACCTGAAAAGAACTAAGGAAATGTTTCTCGTTTATGGAGGTGACGAAGATCTCGTCGTAAAGGGTTACGTCGACGCTAGCTTCGACACAGATCTGGATGACTCTAAGTCACAAACCGGATACGTGTATATTTTGAATGGTGGGGCAGTAAGCTGGTGCAGTTGCAAGCAGAGCGTCGTGGCGGGATCTACATGTGAAGCAGAGTACATGGCAGCCTCGGAGGCAGCACATGAAGCAATTTGGGTGAAGGAGTTCATCACCGACCTCGGAGTCATACCCAATGCGTCGGGGCCAATCAAACCCTTCTGTGACAACACTGGAGCTATTGCACTTGCCAAGGAGCCCAGGTTTCACAAGAAGACCAGGCACATCAAGCGTCGCTTCAACTCCATTCGTGAAAATGTTCAAGATGGAGACATAGAAATTTGTAAAGTGCACACGAATCTGAATGTCGCAGATCCGTTGACTAAACCTCTCCCTAAGGCAAAACATGATCAGCACCAGAACTCTATGGGTGTTCGATTCATCACAATGTAACTAGATTATTGACTCTAGTGCAAGTGGGAGACTGTTGGAAATATGCCCTAGAGGCAATAATAAAAGCATTATTACTATATTTCCTTATTCATGATAATTGTCTTTATTCGTGCTATAATTGTGTTATCCGGAAATCGTAATACATGTGTGAATAACAGACAACAACGTGTCCCTAGTAAGCCTCTAGTTGACTAGCTCGTTGATCAATAGATAGTCATGGTTTCCTGACTATGGACATTGGATGTCATTGATAACGAGATCACATCATTAGGAGAATGATGTGATGGACGAGACCCAATCCTAAACATAGCATAAGATCGCATAGTTCGTTTGCTAGAGTTTTCCAATGTCAAGTATCCTTTCCTTAGACCATGAGATCGTGTAACTCCCGGACACCGTAGGAGTGCTTTGGGTGTGCCAAACGTCACAACGTAACTGGGTGACTATAAAGGTATACTACGGGTATCTCCGAAAGTATCTGTTGGGTTGACACGGATCGAGACTGGGATTTGTCACTCCGCTTGACGGAGAGGTATCACCGGGCCCACTCAGTAATGCATCATCATAATGAGCTCAATGTGATCAAAGTGTTTGATCACGGGATCATGCATTACGGTACGAGTAAAGTGACTTGCCGGTAACGAGATTGAACGAGGTATTGGGATACTGACGATCGAATCTCGGGCAAGTAAAATACCGATTGACAAAGGGAATCGTATACGGGATTAATTGAATCCTCGACATCGTGGTTCATCCGATGAGATCATCGTGGAGCATGTGGGAGCCAACATGGGTATCCAGATCCCGCTGTTGGTTATTGCCCGAGAGCCGTCTCGGTCATGTCTGCATGTCTCCCGAACCCGTAGGGTCTACACACTTAAGGTTCGGTGACGCTAGGGTTGTGAAAATATGTATATGCAGTAACCCGAATGTTGTTCGGAGTCCCGGATGAGATCCCGGACGTCACGAGGAGTTTCGGAATGGTCCGGAGGTAAAGAATTATTTATAGGAAGTGCTGTTTTGGCCATCGGGACAAGTTTCGGGGTTATCGGTATTGTACCGAGACCACCGGAGGGTCCCGGGGGGTCCACCGGGTGGGGCCACCTATCCCGGAGGGCCCCATGGGCTGAAGTAGGAAAGGATCCAGCCCAAAGTGGGCTAGGGCGCCACTTCCCCAGGGCCCATGCGCGCCTAGGGTGGGGGAAACCCTAAAGGGGGCGCCCCCTTGCTTGGGGGGCAAGCCCCCCACCCCTTGGCCGTCGCCCCCCTAGGAGATTGCATCTCCTAGGGCCGGCGCCCCCCCTAGGGGGCTATATATATGAGGGGAAGGGAGGGGGCAGCCACACCCTTGTCCTTGGCGCCTCCCTCTCTCCCTCTCCAACATCTCCTCCTTCTCCGTAGAGCTCGGCGAAGCCCTGCCGGGGTACTGTAGCTCCACCATCACTACGCCGTCGTGCTGCTGCTGGAGCCATCTTCCCCAACCTCTACTTTGCCTTGCTGGATCAAGAAGAAGGAGACGTTACGCTGACCGTACGTGTGTTGAACGCGGAGGTGCCGTCCGTTCGGTGCTAGGATCTCCGGTGATTTGGATCACGTCGTGTACGACTACCTCATCCCCGTTTGTTGAACGCTTCCGCTCGCGATCTACAAAGTGGTATGTAGATGCAATCTCTCTCCCATGACTCGTTGCTTAGATGAACTCATAGATGGATCTTGGTGAAACCGTAGGAAAATTTTTAATTTTCTGCAACGTTCCCCAACAATTTCATCTTCAACCCCTACATCAACGAATTTGTCTTGGTCTATCTCGATGATATTTTGGTCTTCTCCAAGAATAAGGAGGATCATGCCAAACATTTGCGATTGGTGCTCGACAAGCTCAGAGAGTATAAATTATATGCGAAGTTCTCCAAATGTGAATTTTGGCTTGATGAAGTTCTTTATCTTGGCCATATCATCTCTACCAAGGGCATTGCTATTAATCCAGAGAGGGTGTCTGCAGTTTTGAATTGGGAACCTCCTCAGAATGTCAAGCAGCTTCGCAGTTTTCTTGGACTTGCAAGCTATTGCCGAAGATTCGTTGAGAATTTCTCAAAGATTGCAAAGCCTCTTTCCAACCTCCTCCAGAAGCATGTGAAGTATGTCTGGTCTCCTGAGTGTGACGTTGCTTTCAACACTCTCAAAGAGAAACTCGTCACTGCTCCAGTTTTGACTCCTCCTGACGAATCCAAGCCTTATGAAGTTTTCTGTGATGCTTCTCTTCAAGGCCTCGGTGCCGTGCTAATGCAAGAGAAGAAGGTTGTGGCCTATACCTCTCGTCAGTTGAAGCCCAACGAAAGGAACTACCCCACTCACGATCTTGAGTTGGCGGCAGTTGTCCACGCACTAATAACATGGAGACATCTCCTGTTGGGAAGGAAAGTGGACATTTTCACCGATCACAAGAGTCTCAAGTACATCTTCACTCAGCCTCACCTCAACCTCAGGCAAACTCGATGGGTCGAAATGATTCAAGAGTATAATCCGATAATTGAATATACTCTAGGCAAGGCTAATGTGATTGCAGACGCATTGAGCAGGAAGGCTTACTGCAACAGCTTAATCCTCAAGCCCTTTCAACCGGATCTCTGTGAAGCTTTCCGGAAGTTAAATCTCCAAGTTGTTCCTCAAGGTTTTCTTGCCAACCTCATCGTCTCTCCTACCTTGGAAGATCAAATTCGTGAGGCACAACTGTTGGATACCATGGTGAAGAAGGTGAAACGTGGTATTGACAAGGGCATTTCCAAATACAAGTGCTATCGAGTTGATGACAGAGATACTCTTTTCTTCGAGGACCGGATCGTGGTTCCAAAGGGTGATCTTCGTAAAGTCATTATGAACGAAGCGCACAACTCTCTTCTGTCAATTCATCCTGGAAGTACGAAGATGTACCATGACCTCAAGCAGTCGTGTTGGTGGACTCGAATGAAGCGAGAGATTGCTCAATTCGTGAATGAATGCGATGTCTGCAGAAGGGTGAAAGCAGAACACCAACGACCAGCTGGTCTTCTCCAACCTCTTGCTATTCCCGAATGGAAGTTTGATCATATCGAAATGGACTTCGTGACTGGGTTTCCTAAGTCCAAGCGTGGAAATGATGCTATCTTCGTCGTCATCGACAAGCTCACCAAAGTGGCTCATTTTCTCCCTATCAAAGAGTCTATTACAGCAGCGCAGCTGGCAGAGCTCTACACCTCCAGAATTGTCTCCTTGCATGGTATTCCACAATTGATCTCTTCAGACCGTGGCAGCATTTTTACCTCCAAGTTTTGGGATTCTTTTCAGAAGGCCATGGGCACAAATATTCGCTTCAGCACAGCTTTCCACCCTCAAACTAGTGGACAAGTCGAGCGTGTCAACCAAATTCTTGAAGATATGCTCAGAGCCTGTGTTATCTCTTTCAGCATGAAGTGGGAGGATTGTCTTCCTTATGCTGAGTTCTCTTACAACAACAGTTTTCAAGCCAGCTCGGGCAAAGCCCCATTTGAGATTCTCTATGGCAGAAAGTGCCGTACTCCTCTCAATTGGTCTAAGACGGGCGAACGCCAATTGCTTGGCAACGATTTGATCTTAGAGGCTGAGGCTATGTGCAAGGTCATTCGTGAGAACCTCAAAGCCGCGCAATCGCGCCAGAAGAGCTATTACGATAGCAAACACCGAGATGTGGCATTCGAGATCGGAGACCATGTCTACCTCCGCGTCTCTCCAATGAAAGGGACTCGTCGCTTCGGTATCAAGGGGAAACTTGCCCCTAGATACGTGGGCCCTTTCAAGATCATCGGCAAACGAGGCGATCTCGCCTATCAACTTGAGCTTCCCTCCAACTTTGCAAATGTGCACGATGTCTTCCACGTGTCACAGCTTCGCAAGTGCTTCAAGACGCCTGAGCGCACCATCAACTTCGAAGAGATTGATCTTCAAGAAGATTTGTCCTATCATGAGCACCCCGTTGCTATACTTGAAGAAACTGAGCGCAAGACTCGCAACAAGTCAATCAAATTCCTGAAAGTGAAATGGTCACACCATTCAGACCGAGAAGCCACCTGGGAGCGTGAGGACCACCTACGTTCCGAGTATCCGGAGTTCTTTCAGCCCTAGATCTCGGGATGAGATCCTCTCGTAGTGGTGGAGTGTTGTAACACCCCGGATGTAACTTGCCATAATTGTAACTCCAACTCTTGCCATTTTCGGCTATGTGATATGATATTCATCTCTTATTGGTTGATATATCAAGAAACAAAAAACGAGGTAGAAGTTAATGCACCGCGCCTAAGTGTTTTGGGATTATTTGGTTTTCGTAAGATGACTTACACACCTAGACGAAGGAAGTACTAATTTTTGTTTATCAACGTTGCTAACAAATAAATGATCGTGCATGCATCATATATACAGTCCACTTAATAATTAAAAAGTCAATTTGCTTCAAATTAACTAGCATTTTAACAAATAAATATTTTTAGATCTATAACTAGCATTTTAATAAACCCAAAATTTAGGACTAATTAGCATTTTTAGCAGATAGACAATTTACTTCTAACTAACCTTTAACATTTTCATACCAAATTAACTAGCATGTGCTCACCTTGCGTGCTCCTCCTTGTGGATGTGGACGTCGGTGTAGGTGCGACTAGGAGTGAGGCGGCCAGCGTTGATTGTTGTGGAGGCGCCCTTGGCTATAGCAGGGAACATGGCCACGGGGGCGCCCATGGTCGTAGCGGCGCCGGCGCAGGCTTTGGCGGTGGCATCCGTGGGCGTGGCTGCTGTGACGTTCATCCACACACCTTCTGCTAGGGCCGCCGAATCCATGCGGCGACGACAGCGAGATAGAGAGACGACATCACGGGTGGGAGAAATAGAGGAGGCGGTGCGGCGGTGGTGCATTGTAGGAGGGGAGGTCGAGGGTGATGGTCGGGGTGGGCGAGTGTTTTTGCGTTTGGCACTCGCCCTGTTCCCGGCTTAAGACTGTTAGGAGTTAATTAATTAAGTTAATTACTAGTTAATCCCTGCTATGTCGGTTGTCTCTTTGGCAACTGCCCCTTTGTAAACCGCCTTTGTACTGGGTATATATACCCCTAATCTTCAATCAATGAGAAGACTGTTCATTCCAATCATTCTCTCCTCTCTCTCATTTTTCCTCTCTTCACACGTTATCAGCACTTGGCTCTACCGAGAGCGAGAAGGCCACAAAATCAAAGGAGACGCCTCTGCTCTAGCCCTGCAGAACGGCACGGCGGCGCAAGTCTTCAGCCGACGCGTGGTCGCGTGGCCTCGACCTCCCGCATCAGCCCGAGGCGTTCACGGCCCAGGCGCGACGAATCTCTCGATCTGGGAAGAAACCAGATGCAAATGAGATGAAAGCACAAAACCAGAGAGGAAGGTAAGAACGGGGAGGGGATCGGAAGGAAACATACAAGATCCATGTAACACATCTCGTACAAAACGACAATCATCCAAAGGCCAACTATGTATCTTGATTGATACATCAATCAGGTGATTCAATTCCAATTTCGTTCCTGCACGAAGTAAGCACTAACCTCCAGGGTGTCGTTTGCATGCCGTCCAAGGCAAACTTCGGCGGCGACCTATGGCCGCCTCAGCCAGGCTCCTAGCGGAGCGGCGGCATCCTTCGGCCCGGCTGCTCCCAGCGCTGCACCCGGAGGTGGCCGCAGCGGCCAACGGACGGTGCTCGGCATGGCAATGCCCTCAGGCGCGCGGCAGTGCGGTCCACACTCCACAGCCCAGGCAGAGGCGACGTCCTCAGGCACAACGTAGAAACCGACGGCCGGCAACGCCCTCCGGCGCGTGGCGTTGTACGAGCAAGCCCTCCGGCTACGGCCGGCAACGCCATGAACCGCAGCATCGGCGCCTCTGTGCAGAAGTAAACAAATCGATGGGTTTGTGATGCATCGAGGATGAGTGGATGACGATAGGGAACCTTATCCCATCGGCCATTTGAGTCTAAGCCCTTCTAGTTTCTTTTATTGGCAAATGCGTCATCAGACTTAATATTACTTGAACACAAACCATCAGGTTTATTGTTTTAGATTTTGGTTAATACCAGTATATAATATCGGTTGAGTTCCAAGGCATTGAGCCTATATTTTTGGATGGGTCGACCATTACATCTGCAATGGACCCCAAAGATACTAGTACTATTCTTTATAATAAGTGCAACAACTATGTTTTGCAGTTCATTTTCTTCTTCTTGCAAATCATGATGTAAATTCAAAACAATGATTGTGAAGTGCCATACTTAATATGACTACATCATATTTTATTTGCGAATCACAAGGTATGATGGCATCTACTGCGTAATTTGCAGATTATCCATCATTACTGTGAGGTCTACATCTTGTCATTTCAACAAGATGACTACCTTCGAAGTGCTCTTCCAAATATTAATATTATATGTGACTACCTCAAGATATCATAAGGTAATACTGGCATCTACTGCAAATTTGCAGACTATCCATTATTACTGCAAGGTCTACATCATGTCATTTTGACAGATGATTACCTTCAAAGTGATTTCACACATTTTGCATAACATAAGGTAATAGAATTATAAACATCTACTGACAAAAGTTAGACTATGTTTTCTATTACTGCGAGATCTACACCGCATCTGGTGATTATCTTCAAAGTGTTATCCTATATAAATTGAGGTCTACACATATAAGTGTATATCATCAGCTATCATAAAATTTGCTCCTTTGAAGCAATTATTATTGTTCACTAAAATTATTTACTCTCCCATTAAAAAAATTGATCTTACATGATTAAAATGGCATTTTTCTTCTAGTATCAATTATTTAAGCATCATTTTGCTTGAGTAAGTCATGGAAAATTACACAAATATTACTATTTGTGATGATATTGTCGTCCATACATAAAGGTGGAGACCATAATTTATAGCAAAGATCGAGTGTCTCAAACACTATTACAAGATCCACATCACATTTTTGGTTGATATTTTATAGTGACGAACCCCATGTTTGAAAAATGTCATGGCTATTCTCTTGATAGCTAAATATGTACATATTCATTTTATATGTCGCAAACTTCACTTAGTTCTCAAACTAAGTACATTATGGATGAGTATTTATTCACTTCGAATATTTTCCTTTAAGAGAAACATGCTGACATGAGCACATCACGAATGATCGCCCATTAATTTTTCAAGACCTCAAGTCTATTGCATCTCACAATTTTGTCACATAATCAACTACAAGTTGAGATCTCGTGATCAAATATTTTCATATGCAGATCCGGTTGAAAAATCCTTATACACTTTATCTCCTCTTAAGATGGTACTACCATTTTTATGATGAAGAAACATGGGATTTCTTAAAATCATCAGATTCACCCAACGGGTGCTATACCATTTTTTTGAAATTCTTGCTAGTACCGAGAATACTATGCAAGTTAGTGGTAACAACACAAAACCATGAGGAATTCAAAGTAAAGTGGATGCTAATAGACAACCAAAGATAGAATTATCTCTTAATAGGAATCGGTTGTTTTCAAATGATCACAAAGACAAATGTCAAGTTTACCAAATGTGTGGTTATACAAACATCGTACCTATGATTACCGAACCCTCAAACATATGGTCAAACCACGCTGCAAATTTATTGAAAAGGCAAATAAGTTTAAAGGATTGTTCTCGGAATCTTCATCAGAAGGAGGACCAAAATCTAGTGCAGAAAATGGAGGATGAAATCATTTGCACTCAATAATATCAGAGACATCAGGTAATCTCCTAATTATCCCAACATATTATTAGCCTATACTTGCACTACTACATGTAGTAAAATGTCCAATATCATATCCCTTGGATACAATATTCGATAAATTTAAATGGATGTTTCAGTTCATACTCAATATTGTTGCGTACACAATGATTTTCTATGCATTAATAAATTAAATATTAGGCTTGATAGCCTTAGCCATCCTGGTTTGGGGATGATTAGAAAATTATTGACAATTCTGTTGGTCACAACTTAACAAGTTGCAAAATATTCCCCATCTCATCAGATTATACGTGCACCACATGTGACATAGGGGAAATCTGTTTTAAGGAACTCTCACCTTAATTAAATGAGCCACTTATTCTTTCTTGAACACATTCAAAAGATATATGTGGAATGTTGAAACCATTATCTGGGCTAATTTAGATACTTCATGGTACTCATATACACATTCCTAGAATGTTTTTAAGTGTGTCTCTTACCACACACAACCATGATCTTACCAAATAAATTGCTTAAATTATCAAAGTAGGAGCAAATTCTCCCGAACAAAGCATAAACCCATTTGAATGCGCAATGTCGTTGAACTCATTTCACGAGCATTTTTTGATTGCATTCAGTACCCTATGTACATACCCAGAATGGTTAAACTAAATTTCTTATCAAAGATAGTCAAATGAATTACATGACCACTTTTAAAGAATTGTAAATTTACCAACCTCTTGTTGGACACATACGGCCTTACACACCGTGAGTATGATTTAAATCATACCAACTGCATATCATACTACTTTCCCCTTGTAGTAACTACGTGGAAACCAACAAAGTATTTCCAATCTGCGATATTTCGGTTACATACCGATATCACCACTCCAGCGTACATCAATGGGCACTCACAGAAAATTAGGGATCTATGTGAGGAATAACAGCTTATCCGTCAATAAAAATTATTCATAGCCCGTATGCTGATTGCATCAGCAATAAGGATATTTTCCGGCATTAGGGGGAGATAAGTACCACAAAGAATGCCGAGAAATAAATTAGAAATGTTATTGACATTCAATCCTTGTATCCACGTACTCAAAAATCTGAACTAGAAGTTTAGAGAATCATATATTTGCAACACATTGCAAATTTGCCACATACATTTACTGATGACAAGGTGTCACTAAATTCTATATTCCTGTAGTAAGTGTTAGAAAGAGTGGAGGTACCTGATAAACCACTCTTCTTCCCAAATGAGAGCAAGGGGGGAGAAAATCTGACAAAACGAGATATAACTACTCATATGCTTCCGCGGAAATAGAGGAAATCAAATCCTCAACCAGTAAATGTAATTCAACATCAAGTTGAGAGACACCTCACTAGATGCTCATCATCCAAAGCCCGGCATAAATGTGCACAAATGTTTTGGTGTCGGGACATCGAGACACCTTGACTCCATTTGTTGTAGGAAATCACAAGGAGTTAAAAAAGGAATGAATATAATATCCACAAACTTCAATGATTCCATTAGAATCATATAAACTAAAGACTACATTTGTCGACATATATTTCTTCTCAAATTGCTAAAATCTTTTGGGCCCTGAACCAAAATCCATGGTAGAGTGCCTCTTGCACTCATATTGGTTCACATAAAAGGAAGCAAGTAACGAAGAATAGCACTCGCTCTGCAAACGAGTAGTATTTACTGCAGTAATACCTACTCATAATAAGTATCTTCCGCATGGAATACTAAAAAACTTCCCATCTATAGACAAAGTCAATGAGGTGGTGAGAAAGTGAGGCTTGTAGCAAAGGGTTCACGCAGAGACCCGACATCGATTACGATGTAACATACCCTCTTGGTATAAGTGGAATTATGTTTCGATACTAAATATAATTGGCAATAAAAAAATATTATCCATGCAGTTGATGGATGAAGTGGTTACATACTCATATGAGTCACTCATTTCGGAAGTCTCTATTGAAGTCCCTGAAGGGCTTATACTTCCGAATCCAAAAGCAAATCGCAACAAGTTTTGTGTAAAACTAAAGTCACTCTATGACTTGAAATAGTCGAAAATCATATGGTACTACCGACTAAATGAGTTCCTTCTTGGAAAGGATTACTAAGGAATAAATTTGATTTCCTTTCATCACCTTAGTGTAAATTGATGACCTCATCATCAATGTCTATACAAGACCTAAACATGCACAAAATCATCTCAAGACGGGAAATTTGGATTCAACCAAATTTAGCTTAAGTTTACAACTTGAGCATTCTCTCAAGAATACAGATCAGTCTGCATATATCCAAAACATATACGAGAAGTTCAATGTGGATATATCATACCAATAAAAGACGTGTAATATGGTCATACTACCCCTGATAGGGTACAAATCCATTTATACCTAAGGGTGGTAATGAAGTCATATCATGACCTGAAGTTATATATCTCACCAATGACAAAGTACTCATAATTGCAAACTACGTCAGGCCTGACACTATATTTGCTATCTTTGTTCATAGTGCAACGCCCAACAAAAGGTATATGACTGACATAAGAAATATTAGCTTATATCTCAAGCTCACAATAAATCTTGAATATTTCCATCAGGAAATACAAGATATGACCATGATATGATATAATGATATTGGCTCTTTCTTTGATCCCAACAATGCCATATCAATGACTGAATTTGCGGGAATAGCCTTCATATGGAAGTCATCTAAATGGGCTTTAATGTCTACTTCCACTTATCATTCTCACATAATTTCTTTATCTACAAGCATTGCAAAATATGCATGGCTCGGCAGAATGATAAACCACACTCAAAACCATGTGGTTGAGATCCATCAGAATAACATTACTTGATTTATCAAGATGCTACCACTTGTATTACTCAATACATACAGGTTATATGAAGAGCAATATCACAAAGCACATTGCTCGAGATCACTTATCCTCATGAATTATAGAAAAGTGATGAAAAAATTTGCAAACAAAATATTAGAAAAACCGACATATTATTCATAATGTCATGATCAGGTCAATGTAATTGATATGAGACATCCTACAGATTTGCAAAGTTTAGGGGGAGTAATCTCCCAAAATATAACATGTTAACAATCATCAGATTACATATATTGTACTCTTTTTCCCTTCATGAGTTTTTCCATAATGGTTTCTCATAAAAGGTTTTTAACGAGACAATATAGATACAAGTGTTCATATATGTCATATCATTTTCTCCTTATATTTTTCCCATTGGGTTTTAAAGGAGTTTTCAATGGCATATATAATCGCACTCTTTTCCCTTGTGAGTTTTCTCTCAAAGTTTCTCATAACGGTTTTTAATGAGGCAATATCTTCTTAAAGATTATATGTCATACTTTCTATTTTCCCTATCGAGGTTTTTAAAGGAAGTACTCAAGACGTATTTATTGTTCTCTAAACTCACCAATGAGTTTTCTCCTTGTTCAAAGGTTTTTCTCGTATGAGTTATCAAGAGACAATAATAATTATATGTTGCATCATTTTCTCCTTATTATTTTCCCACTGGGTTTTAAAGGAGTTTTAGCAACATATCTACACTATTCTCCTCATATTTTTTCCCACAGGGTTTTTGAAGGAGACTTTAAAGATTATACAAGGATTTCTCAAGATGAAGATGATGAACATTCTCAAAGGCAAAGACATACAAGGAGTATTATTTATCAAGATGATGCATACTCACCAAGACAAGCATTGATTAGGGGGAGTGTTAGGAGTTAATTAATTAAGTTAATTAATAGTTAATCCCTGCTATGTCGGTTGTCTCTTTGGCAACTGCCCCTTTGTAATCCCTGCTAGCCCTTTGCTGAGTTTTAGAACTCGTCATAGGGAGACCAACCATCAGCTGGTCAATGACACGTGCCATGCGGGTCCGCCATCCATATTTATGTTGAGTTTATTCCCGCGGGCGCTAGGTATACATACACATGATTCCTTGATTTTGGTATTAAAAAAGGAAAATAAAATAAAATTGTCGAGTTGTTTTTCACATGTACTTGACATACACACGTGACCCGTCGAATTCAGTAAAAAAGACAAGCACAAGTATTGCCGAGTTTCCATTAGCGGAAAGCCGGCAAACATAGTCCACCATCACACCTTCGTGGCCTGCTCGTCCATGAGGCCCACCTGCAGTGTTTGCCGAGTTTTTATCCGGAGGAACTCGGTGAACTTGGCACTGCCGAGTTTCTTACTTTCACCGAGTCCTTTTCGCTGGTACTTGATGAGGGGCTCGCTTGATGAGACGTCCAGTTTCCCAAGTTTCTTCTCATTGACGAGTGCAAGTTTGCATGAAGCCATGCAAAAGTTTGCCGAGCTCCCGATGAAATGAACTCGGCAAATTATCAGAAGTCGGCCCAAAACTAGAATGTACTCCCTCCGTTCCTAAATATTTGTCTTTCTAGAGATTTCAAATGGTCACCACATACGGATGTACATAGACATATTTTAAAGTATAGATTCATTTATTTTGCTTCGTATGTAGTCACCATTTAAAACCTCTAGAAAGACAAATATTTAGGAACGGAGGGAGTGTTAGCGGAACATGCAATTTTCTTCCATGGTTACAAAAATGTATCATTTCAAGCAAAACAGGGTATACTCAAACATGTATAGAATTTAAAGTTCAATACACCACGCAATAGCATTCAAGTTGTTAAGAAAACCAAACTCAAAAGAGTGTTGTCAACACTGTGTTGACAAGAGAAATCGAAAGAGCTGGAGTGATATTCGCACATTTACAATTTATACTAGCGTATTCTCCAAATCCAAACCCATGGATTGGCTAGCAATTAATCTGCCCACGTGAAGTAGGAGCACGGTGCTCCCATGGACGGCGTCCAGTTACCGCAACCGTAGAAGCATCTCCCCTGCATCGGCCCCGGCACCGCCACCACGCCACCTCTGCCCGCCACCCCGCAGTAGCAGTAGCACGCCGCGGCGGCGCCACCGTATGGAGTTACAGTTACCTGAGCCGGCGATGGGGCCTGCACCGAGGTCGTGATGCTGAGCTGGACGCCGCGCCGCATCAGCTCCACGAGAAGCCGCGCCGTGTTACGAGCGTCGTCGAGGCCACAGTGCGCGCGGCCCTCCCACTCCAGCCCCGCCGCCTCGACGGCCGACTGCAGAGCAGCCCACCGGCCGCCGCCCATCGCCGCGGCGAAGGGGATCTTGAGGTTGATCCAGTGGTTGAAGCAGGGAGGCTTGGCGAGGCCTTTGAAGCAGCACTCGGACTCCAGCATGGTGCGGAGGTCCCAATCCCCCCACGTGACGACGGCGAAGCAGCCGCCGCCGCTCCTGGCCCAGGCCGAGGCCTGCAGCCACGCAGCGTGCAGGCGGAGCGCCTCGGCCAGCGGCACGCCGCCGTCGACGTCCGCCTGCCGGATGCCGGTGAGGTCCCTGCAGAAGTCGGTCAGCGCGGGGTGGTACTGCGGGCGCACGTAGGCGCGGAACTCGGCGGGGTCGAGTTCGCCGGTGGCACCGTCGACGAGGACGGAGGGGAACTCGATGATCTCCTGCGGGTAGATCCGCGCGCCTTTCTCGCACGTCGCCTCGAAGTCTAGGACCACGAAGTAGTCGAACGCCTGTGGCTGGGGCTGCCGCGCCGCTCTGACCATGCTGATGCCCGCCTCCTCCGGGGACGGGGACGGCACGCCGGAGCTGCTGGAGGTGAACATGGACATGATCCTCTGCGTTTGCGATGGGAAAGCGCGTGGTCAACGAAGAGGATGTACTACTCAGGAAGCGAGCGAAGCAGCGGGTCAAGTTTACGCTAGGCAGGATAATAAAACATCATTCTCTACTGATTTATTTGAATAATTAACAGAACAACAACTGAGCAAACCACCTTTTTAGGAAGCAAACCACCTTTATCATAGAGAAGTAGACACCTCACAACCGAGACCAGTTGCATTGAACGATAGCTCAGATCTGCAAATAAAATATATTATCGTTTATTATTCGTTCGGTTCCTAAATACAAGTTTTTTTTTTAGATTTCAACACGAACAAAATGTATACAGGCATATTATAGAGTATAGATTTGCGCATTTTATTTCGTATGTAGTTCATATATTGACTTATACTTTCTCCGTTTTAAAATAAATGACTCAACTTTATATGAAGTTGGATCATCTATTTTGGAACGGAGGAAGAGGGAGTATTTAGGAACCAAGAAGTGCTATGCAGCACCTATCACTTTCAATGTGCCGAACTGCCAACAACCAACCATACGAGAGGAACGACCTCACAACCGGCGTGAAGCGAGGTGAGCTAGGGGATCATCACTGCCCAGCGATGTCGGCCGGTGAGATGCAGAAGACGGCCTGCGTCACCGGAGGGAGCGGCTACATAGCTTCGGCGCTCGTCAAGACGCTGCTGGAGAAGGGGTACGCCGTCAAGACGACGGTCAGAGACCCCGGTTGGGTTCTCGTTTCCTCATTCCTAGTTCTTTCTTCTCTTTACTTCAGAAAAAACTTCTCTTCATAGGTTGATGCGAAATCCTATGATTTGCTTGGTTAAGTCAGGCAGGAAAGCTTGCCAAGCCTCTGAAAACATGCTTAGCTAAGCTTTGATCTCAGTTCTAAGATATTCTGTAATCTATATGCAGATGACACGGAGAATAATGCCCACCTCAAGGACCTGCAATCGCTTGGCAGCTTGGAGATCATCCGTGCCCGGTTGGACGAGGAAGGCAGCTTTGACGAGGCAGTTTCCAGCTGCGACTACGCCTTCCTCGTCGCCGCCCCGATGGACTTCGGGTCGGCAGATCCTGAGGTAAACACCCATCTCCATGCTCCAGCAAGCTTCGTTTTCTTCGAGTTGTTGGAAGTTAGGAAAAATGAATTATTCCAAGCCATTGAAGACATGGGATCCTGTTCACCCTCCCGTTGACACTTAGCCACTTAGGCATTTGATAACTCAACTGTGCCGTTTATTTCCTCACGAATACTAAATTATTAGGCTTGGTGTTCACGTGACAGAGGGATATGATCGACGCAGCCGTGCAAGGAACACTCAACGTGATGAGGTCGTGCGTGAGAGCCGGAACGGTGAAGCGGGTGATCCTGACGTCGTCGGATTCCGCGGTCTCCATGAAGCAGCTGTCGGACGGCGTTCGTGTGCTCGACGAGGGCTCCTGGTCCGACGTCGAGTACCTCAGAGCCAACAAACCAGAAACATGGGTACATAAATCCTTTGTGTTCAGTATCTCGGGCCTAGACATTTCCTAAACATTGGTATTGGTTCGGTGTATATTTGCTTCGCAGGCCTACGCAGTGTCGAAGGTGCTTGCTGAGAAGGCGGCGAGCAAATTCGCGGAGGAGAACGGCATCAGCCTTGTCACCATGTTGCCGGTGTTCATCTTGGGCGCGGCGCCGGTCTCCAAGCCCACATCAAGCGTCCCTGTCACCCTCTCCCTGTTGACCGGTGAGAGAGGCTTGCAATTCTCTATGTTCATTTTTATTTTACTTTACAACAAGTATGCTCTGTTTTCTGTCCCGTGTTCTTTTGACCGGTGTTGTTACACGCATGGTGTCTGCCTGTCCTATGCAATTTTCAGGCGACGAGGCACAAATGAATATCATGATGGGCATGCAGTCGACCACGGACTGCGTGCCCATAAGCCACATCGACGACCTCTGTCATGCCGAGGTGTTCGTCGCCGAGAATGAGTCCTCCTCAGGAAGATACCTCTGCTGCCGTCACAACACCACCATCTTGCAACTCGCTCGTCTCATGGCGGAGAAGTACCCGCAATACAACATAAAACTCGAACGGTGTGCGGACTATCTATCTAAATTATTGGATACATATGCATGCTTTTTTGCAGGTTTAATTTTTTGCAGGTTTAACAACGTCCAAGTATGTTTTTGTAGCTTTGATGGGTGCCCAAAGAGGCCGAGAGTGTGTGTGTCGTCTGAGAAGCTCATCAGGGAAGGGTTTGTGTACAAGTACAATGATCTAGGTGAGATCTTTGACGACCTTGTCGAGTACGGCAGAACCACGGGGATTCTGCCCTATTGATGTGTGTGTCAGTTACTCAGTTGTTCATCGATATGTGATCAGAACAAAATAATGTCATCTCAAATAAGCAGAAACTCACACCAGGCTCATTTAATTATTGATCTTTCTCTTTCCTCCCTCGCATTTATCCATTGAGAATCACCTCGTTTTCCTGGCCTCGACCGTAGTGGGCAGGGCCGGCCCACAGATATACGGGGCCAGGGGCAAGACAAGAACACGGGGCCCTTCTTGACATACAAAAGCTCAATTTTGTATATATTACAAAAGCAATGTAACTATCTAGTACATTGTATAGATTGATGTAACAGCTCCAGAACAGATTGATTTCCTAATTGTTACAGTGGACACATCATTTATTTTTTGCAAAATAAATAACCTTGTCTGAACTGGTTGCTACGATAAAAAAATTGTGTTACCGTGCGATATCTATACCCCTATATAGTGTGGCAATAACTTACGTTATCATCCATTGGATCTACTCCATCCAACGGCTGAGAATTGGCAAATCCAAGAGTTGTGAGCCGTCAGATCAATTCTTGTGTTGTACGAGATCCTTCCACGTGGACATTGGTAGAATGTTGATGCGTGCGCCCGAGTCCACGCCGTGCAACTAGAACCACCTGGAACCGATGTAAAAACACACACACGCATGGAAGGCTGGAAGGTGGAACCCCAACCGACAAGGTTATCCCTTCCGGACCCTTCTCCCGCGCGATCGCTCAGACCACGGCAGATCATGCCCGTCGCCTTTCTGCATTTTAAAAATCGATCGCTGCACCGCATGTACTAGATCGCAGGTCCGTCGCCACCACAGTCCACAATCACCACCCTTCCAGCCGAGCTCTCCCTGTGACATCCCTCTACAGTTTCCCTCTCCATGTCCCTCGCCACTCCGGCCACCAGGTCGCCGTACACTCCCGGATCCGTCCTCCGCGCGTGGAACACAAACCCAGTGCGTGGGTTATCATCCATGCCCACTGTACCATCCTGTGCATTGTTGGTAGTGGTGTATGAGCATCGTTGGAAACTTGTATGATTTGGATCACGTACTACTACATGTTCAACATTATCAAGTTGGAAAACAGGTGACGTCAAGTCATTCTCATAGTAGAGCCAGATTTTTGTTGATCTGTGCCTTCTAATCCAACTTAAATGAAATAATGGCTCACAATATAAATTCCGAACACCAAGTGTTTGTGTTTATATGCACAAAGCTTTTCATTTTCTATTTTGATGATATGTACTTTCCAAGCAATGATAAATCTAATAATGCCCTGCTATGCAAAATTCCGACCGCCAAGTGTTGGTGTTCATGTCTAGAAAGCTTTTAGTTTTTTCGGTCCTATCATATAAGCTGCCATATAATTCATTAATTCTAAAGATCTCATATCAAATATACTTTCCCATGATATACTCTATGATGCAACGACTCAATTCAATTTGCACGACTGGTAATGTATAAAAAAAATATGAAGGAACACAAGGATATCTCAAACATAATTTGACAAGGTTCATTTAGGTACATGCACGTAATCCATTTAAAGATATTACAAAAGCAGCTGTTTTCCGACGATTATCACGAAAGAAACAGAGTATGGACTTTGTCTCTGATCAACATATATATCATACAGTTTAAAAAATATTATATATAAATTTGAAGTTTGAACCATTTCTCCGCATGTTACCTTCTAGCACCCACTTCAGCAGAAAACTTTCTTCGATCTTTGGGTCATTCTCTTTGAATAACTCATCACTCTATAAGTCCATCTGCTGTATATTTAGGGCAGAATACTTCCTCAGCTGAACGTAGAGGTCAGCCCACGAATTCTTTTGAGAAGCGTCATCATAATCTCACATATGTCTATGTGCGAAGAAATTGTGAAGACAAATGGAGTAGGAGGAAAAATCATGACACACGTGATAAATGATAGGCAGTCTGCAGTGAGCCGGAGCATAGTTTTTACAGCTTGGGAAGAGCAAGCAGATCGGCAGAGAGACGTCCGTTCTGTGTACGATACAGGATATTGCACTAGGGCGGCGAACAGCTGCACCCAAGCCTCAAGAACGGATTTACAAATAGAGCACGCACATCACCAGAAGAGTATATCAGCAGCAATGTTGCGAGCGGCGAATCAACCTGTGGTTGAGTTGGTTAGGTGGACAGTGGTATCCCCAACCCACCAGGGTTCAAATCCTGGTGCTCGCATTATTTCTGGATTTATTTCAGGATTTCTAGCAATGCGCTTTCAGTGGGTGGGAGGAGACGTTCCCGTCGTATGCCGGCTCAGTCTCTCGGAGGTGCTCATAGGGGTAGGGTGTGCGTGTGTGCGTTCATAGGGGTGAGTGTATGCGCGTGTATATGAGCGCTTGTGTCTGTACTGATGCTAAAAAAAGCAATGTTGCAAGCGACGGACACCGGTGGCTGATGATCGTCCCAGAACAAATGGCATTTTATTTTGTTAATATATTTGGCATTAGTTTCGCTGAAAGCTACAAACAAAATTTCTAGGGATAACTGTACGCTATTTTTGCTCAAGAACTTCGGGGTTTATTTTTTCAGCGGAGCAACTTCCCACATATATTCAATTTTTGTTATTATTTTTCCATGTCATGTTTTCCTGTTGAGGCTGAACAAGCAACAATAAAGAGATTAGCCCACATCACCAGAGAAAGAAGCTGAGACAAAGTAATTCTAAGCTAACTAAGATGTACAAGTTGCAAGACAGAGATAACATAAGACACAAGACTTTGATGAATGAGAAACTTAACCCAAATTCCAACTCATTCAATCAGAGTATATCTATTTAACTTTAAGAAGGTTCAAATTATGTTTATTCATTTCTCGGTTTTGTTACATGTGACGTGCAAAGCACGTGCAATTTACTAGTAAAGGTAATGCATGAACTTACATTGTTCCTGGAACGGAACACGGAGCCCTTGTCAACTAAAATATCCCTAGCCTTATCATCCAGCAGACTGTCCCAGTTTCTTGTATAAAAATTATCAACAGTAAATGATTGTTGTTCATCGAGACACGACATTTCTTAGTATGGTGAATGAGCGAGGTTTTCTTGATTACTTGAATTATTATCACCCTTGTTGATACCATCATCATCACCATCAATGTTGTCAGTTGTTTGTGCTTCGACATTTACTATGGCCAATTGCACAAAATCCCTAGAAGAATTACTAGTTTTGAAAAACTTAGCAATTGATCCTTCTGGGATTCTACCAATTCCTCTATTCTTTTTTCTCTCTTCCTTTTATCACTACCAGACAAATACTTTCTTGGGATATGTCACTGAACAAGCTGCATAAAAAATATTAATAAAGGGAACAAGAGCACCTAGAAACAGATTGACGTGGATGTAAATGGCTTGATCCAGACTCCAGAGGCCGCAACAACCAGAGTCAGCACGAACAAGAAGATGAGGCCATGGAAAGAATAAAATTTTCCCTTTCTCCTAATCTCCTGCCTGAGTGCTCTCTCACATATGGATTCAATGAAGAGCAGATGAAGACCTATGCAGATGTGATCGATGTGCGATGTGGAATCGTGAGTGCCGGAGATCAGGGCTATTTACCAGTTAATCTTTGAATTGAGTAACGAGATTACGAGAAAGAAGAACACGTACCATCTCGGTCTCTCCAACTCTAGTTCATGGGGAGTGACCAGATCGTTGAGAAAGGAAGTAGAGACCATTGGGGAGTGAACTCGTGCCCTAGATTTCACGGCCGCGACATTGGATCGGAGAGGCATGGGAGGGGCGGCGCTGTTCTAGGAGTAGCGGAGGTAGAGCCGAGAAAGATGGTCCAGTGCGAACAGGCTGACTAGCGTTTTCGTGAGGTTTGGGGCTTTCCCTAGCACGGTTCCTCGGGCCCTTTTTTCCATTGCATATTCCTTGGGCCAGCCTACTTACTAAAGAATGAATACCTCGGCCGGGGCCCCAGCCACCTGGGGGCCCAGGGTGAGCGCCCCGTTTGCCCGGCCTATGGGCCGGGCCTGGTAGTGGGCAACTGGGCATGGGAGTGGAGCCCTTGTAAATAGTAGATTTTGGTTTGTTGTTGTCATCAGAGCAGGTGAGTGATATCTAGTGACCATCTTTTCCTCCTCCGAGTGCCTTCTACGATGGACGCGAGTTGTTGTTGGTGGATTTTGCATGAACATCATAAATAAGCTTGAGGGGCGGGGGAGGGGGGGTACAAAATTGGTCGATCTCGCTACCTCTGCAGTACAAGGGGAGTTCAAGGTCCGACGGGCTTTGGTTGCTTCAGATCTAGAGCTTGGAGGGCCATGACGCTGATTCTTGCCTTCCGCTGAGTTTCCGTTGTTTGGCCTTCCCTCTAATCCACCCCTCATCCCCTTCTCTAGCTCCGGCGAACCATCACCCTCACCCGCATAGTCAATGTTTGATTCGCCTTCAGTTGCGATGCCACTGCCGTGTTGTTGACTATGGATCACTCCTGACCGAGGTCTCACAAGTGTCCCCATGTCTTGCCGGCACTCGCCCCCTCGTCTCCCTCTTGCTCCTTCTTCTCATCCCAAGTGGACTGACCAAAGTTCCAATTTCAGGCAACTAGGAATCAGCTAACGGATTCATAGTTTCATACGGATACGATGTCTTGTGGAGAATTGTATCCAAGCGAGATGCTATAGAAATGGCCATTGATGTAGTTTGCAGATTCTGAATCTGATCGCTTTGGTTTGTTTTTTCTCGCCTGCGCATAGCTAGCTTTGGTCTTTACTATTTGTTGACATATCAATTTTTGTATACATGTGTTGATGTTGTCTTTGCACATACTAACTATGCCAAGGCTGAGTGTCGCTCATTATGTTTTGTATCTATTAATGCTTTAATTTTGAGCCAATTAAATTCATCATTTATGAAAAAAAAAGCAAGACACTGTGATGCCCAGCGTGATACGTGTCTAGGGGAGGAAGCGGTTTATGCGAGGAAGAAATCATCCGGCTGAAAACAAACGTTTTTCACAAAATAAACGCACGCTCGACGCTCGGCAGCACGGGCGCGACGCATTGTGCACGTTGAATGCAAACGCAACGCAGCCTGGACCATTGGAATCCTCGCCTGTTACCGTACGAAGTGCACGGCGA
The DNA here is from genome assembly GCA_032464435.1 of Aegilops umbellulata. Classification (NCBI taxonomy): domain Eukaryota; kingdom Viridiplantae; phylum Streptophyta; class Magnoliopsida; order Poales; family Poaceae; genus Aegilops; species Aegilops umbellulata. The sequence continues at coordinate 510,461,411 of CP136055.1, forward strand.
TACCTACTGAGTAAACAACCACCAGCTACATCATCACTTTCTTGGTGAGATCACGAACAAGGCATTGTATGCATTGCAGGTCACCTTCAGCTGCCAAAAAAGACTCGTCATCCGCTGCAACTTGTCTCGGTTGTGAGTTGTCTACACTTGTCCGTTTACGATAACAGATCTGGTGAATTACTTGCAGGCTCCTTACTTACAGTTACAGAGCCAACCATCCCTCTCTTCGCCGTTGCCAGTACTGATTGAGTGGTGGCCGGCGATGTCGGCGGGTGAGGGAAGGAAGACGGCATGCGTCACCGGAGGGAGCGGTTACATTGCCTCAGCGCTCATCAAGCTGCTGCTCCAGAAAGGCTACGCTGTCAAGACGACGGTCAGAGACCCCGGTATGTACTATAGCAATCTTCCTTTCAGAGTTTGACCTGAAATCTTTTGGTTCTTCACTCTTCAGTCTCGACTGGATAAGCCATGTCTTTTTTTAGTGTGTACTCCCTGAGGTTAAAATTTACTCTGAAGATTTGTACTTTGTATTAAGATGACATGGAGAAGAACTCCCACCTCAAGGACTTGCAAGCGCTTGGCCCCCTGGAGATCATTCGTGCCCAACTGGAGGTGGAAGGCAGCTTCGACGAAGCAGTTTCTGGCTGCGAATACGCCTTCCTCGTCGCTGCTCCAATGAACTTCAGGTCAGAAGATCCTGAGGTAAACACCAATCACCCATGCACACCCTGAACTTCGTGCCCGTCACTTTATGTTGTCAGATATTTGACAACTTATTCTCGGCCACAGAAGACATGGAAATGTAGGTGTATGCCGGTACATTTCCTTTTCAGAGATAATTTAGGGTGCTTCGTGTTTAACGGCAGAGAGATCTGATTGAACCCGCCGTCCAAGGAACACTCAACGTGATGAGGTCGTGCGTGAGAGCAGGGACGGTGAAGCGGGTGATCCTGACGTCGTCGGACGCCGGCGTCTCCAGGAGGCCGCTGCAGGGTGGCGGACACGTGTTGGACGAGGGCTCCTGGTCCGACGTCGAGTACCTCAGAGCCAACAAGCCACCAACTTGGGTACATAAATACTCCCTCCATTCACGAATATGAGATGTTTAAAAAAAATCTAAATCAGATGTATAAGATATTTCAGTGTGTTGTTTTATGTAGCCCATAATGAAATATCCACTCAAAATATCTTATATTTGTGAACGAAGGAGTATGTCTTTGTGTTCAGTCTCTCTCGCCTGAACCTTTACTGTGTCGACGTAACACTGGTGCTGGTTGATTTACATTGTAGGCGTACGCGGTCTCCAAGGTTCTTCTAGAGAAGGCGGCAAGTGAATTCGCAGAGGAGAACGGCATCAGCCTTGTCACCGTGTTGCCGGTGTTCACCGTGGGCACGGCGCCTGTATCTAACGCCAGAACCAGCGTCTCCGTCATCCTCTCCTTGTTGTCCGGTGAGAAAGGCCAGCATTTCTAAATACATTTCTCAATGCTTGGCAACGGAAAGATGTATAGCAAGCCAACCCTGATCTAAGGCCCATGCTCTTTTGACCGGTGCCCTATGAATGGTGTCTACATTTTGCAGGTGACGAAGCAAAGCTGCATGGCCTGATGGTCCTGCAATCAGTCAAGGACTGCGTGGGGATTAGCCACGTTGACGACCTCTGTCGCGCCCAGGTGTTCGTCGCGGAGAATGAGTCCTCATCGGGTAGGTACATCTGCTGCAATCACAACACCACTGTCTTGCAGCTCGCCGGTCTCCTGGCAGAGAAGTACCCACAATATGACGTGAAACCTGAACGGTTCGTGAGCTTTTTACCTAACATCCACACATGCTATTTTTTGGTTGAGGGTTTAACACCATTCATGTATGTTTCCGCAGCTTTGATGGATCCTGCGAGAAGCCAAGAGTGTGTGTGTCGTCGAAGAAACTCATCGGGGAAGGGTTCGTGTACAAGTATGATGACCTGGGTGAAATCTTCGACGACCTCGTCGAGTACGGCAGAACCACAGGGATTTTGCCCCACTGATGTTTCCACCAGCTAACGATTTGAATGTGTATGGAACAAAAAAAAATGTCATCTCAAATAAGTAATGTATATCCACACCGGGTTTATTTACTTCAACTTTCTATCTCCTTCCTTCCTTATGCCGTCGAGAGTCACTTCGTTTCGCAGGCACCCCTCTCCTGCTCCTCAGTTGCACTAGTAGAAAAAGGGTCAAATGTGAGACACATTAGTCCCGGTTTGTAACAGAACCGGCACTAATGTGTCCATTAGTGCCGGTTCCAACGGCTAGGCGGGAGGAGCTCTTTAGTACCGGTTCGTGGCGAACCTTTAGCATCGGTTCGTGCCACGAACCGGTACTAATGAAAGTGGTGGCAGGATGTAGTCAGAGTGGGCCCCCTCCAACACCTTTAGTACCGGTTCGTGGCACGAACCCGTACTTGTTAGAGTTGTGTCGAATATATTGTACGAGGTAGGTTACAGTTGGACTTGTAGTTGTATTGTGTTTAGATAGGATATGGAGTCGTGTCCTAATAGGACATTTGTATCCTAGGCCTCTCATATATAACGGGGCTAGACACACGGTGTAACCTATGCCAACATAATAGCACAGGCGCGCAAGGGGGAGCCGACGGCGTGTGCCGGCGCCCGGGTGGCCAGGATGCGGTTTTGTGTCGGTGTCACCGGGAGGAGCGCCCGTAGTCAAGCCCCGGGGATGTAGCCATATCGGTGAACCTCGTTAACAAATCTCGGTGTCGTGCTCGTGTGATTGCTTGGTTCTCAGATGATTGACGATATGCCTCGGATTTATTCTAACAAGTGGTATCATGAGTTAGGTTGTTCGAAAGCTGTTGGATTGTTGATTGGAGGAAGCGATCGGAGGCGCGTGTGCGTGTGACAACAGCAGACGATGCGGCGGTCGATCGGGCGAGCATACAACGGCTGAATCGTGCAGCAGCAGGCAGAGGCCGACACACAGGGCAGCTGGTCGCGGCGGATCGGTCGATCAGTGCGTGGAGCAGGCGGGTTGGCCCATGTGGGTCGGCTGGTGCGCACCAAGTGGAGGCAATGTCTGCTACGCATACGGAGCTGGATGGTGCTGCATGTGCATACTTTGAGATTTGTTTTGGACTAAAAGGAGGACCCAGTCCTCGTGTTCGACGCGGTGAGAGACACGAGATCGATTCGACAGAATAGTCCATCAGGGATACAACATTGGAATTAGCAGGGGCAATTGGCAGCAACAACGGTGCATCGGTTTGTGTCCAGTGGCAAGTAGAATAACATTGGCAATTTCAAGGCTGGAGTCAGCGAAGCATCAACTAGTACAGGAGCTTCGTGACTAGCAGGATTCAATCAAGTGATCTGGTTTTGCTGCTTGCACACGAAAAGTGTACTAGGGATTTGGGGTTTTGCTAAGCGCACGTGAATTGCAAGGTATTCTATTGAAGCTTGAGTATGTTTTCACTAGCTCGGCCGTACAAAAAACTATGGCACCAAAGGGTACTAGGTTTAAGGTGAAGAAGTTCAATGGAACTGAAAACCTTGGGTTATGGTAGACAAGGGTGAAATATTTGGCGGCACAATAGGGATGTTTGAAAGCGTTGCGGGAAGTGTCGTGGTTCTAAGTCTGACAGTGAGAATGGGGGGTAAGTATGGAGAGGCAAGATCCTAGCTATGGAGTAGTTGTATGCGCAAGGAGTTTTACGAGTTCGGGCCCTTCTCTGAGGAAGTAACAGCCCTACGTCTCGGAGCCCGGAGGCAGTCGACTGGATTATGCGTGTGTGTGTTACAAAGTTCCGAACCCCTGTCCTAGTGGAGGGGGGTGGCTTATATAGAGTTCGCCAGGACCCCATCCAGCCCACGTTACAAGGAGTTTAATGTACATAAAGAGAGGGGGTAACTGGTAACGCCTGTAATGAAGGACCATGAAGGCCATAAAAGCTACTTATGAGATGACCGTTTGTGGGCAGTGCCTTTAGGTCTTCTTATAGTCGAGTGGCTGTCTTCATGGTCGACTGTGTGTGCTTCTGGTCGAGTGCGCTCGTGTCCGTCGACTGGGCTGACCAGGTCGACTGAAAACGTCGATACTTCTTAGAATGTCTTTCATCGTAGGAGCCATGTCCTTGATTGGGTACCTCAGGTATGATAAGTTACCCTACCCTAGGTACGTATCCTCGTCATTAGCCCCCGAATGGGTCAGGGGTTAAGTGAGAATGGGGCCGAGCCTATGCTTCCGACTCAACCCCCATGCTTCGGTTGCCTCTGTCTTTGGATAAATGGAAGTTACGGTGGGAACCCCTTCTTCAGTTGCCTTGATCCATTCAGATGTCCGTCGAGTGGTTTCATATTACCGTCGGGTGTGTTTACGTGACGAGTCTCTTGGGAGACTTAAGGAAACGGATCTTTTCGTCTGACAACCCGTCCTGTCGATCGCGGATCTTGCGGGATTTGAAAATTGGGGAGCGCACCGGACGGAGAAAATCGCGCGAATCGGCTGGATAAGGCAAGGGCGCCTCGATCTCCGCGCCACCTTTTTCGCCACGTACTGCGCGCGCGCCTGTTGCGGGACCTGACTGGGAGGCGCAGGCCCACTGATCAGCCACTCGGGTGTGGCCTTATATAAGGCAATGATTCTGATTTTTTTACTGTGTGCCCTTGTTCTTCTTCTCCCCTCCTCCGTAAGCTTCCGCCTCGCTCTCCGCCGCAATCTCGACACCGCCGCTCGGCCAAGACCTCGTTCGAGACGATGGGGACGGACAAGACGGCGGCGGCGGAACGCGCGAAGAAGGCCGCGGCAAAGGGCAAGGGGAAGAAATCTGGCCGAGGCGGGTCGTCCTCGCGGGCCGCTCTGCCGTCCGGCTGGTTGCAGGGGGATTGGATGCCCTCCATCCTTACTCAAGCGGATATCGACGACATGGTGGAGGGGGGACTCATTCCCCACAAGGCTGCTCGCCTTCCTGGGAAGGAGACGGAGCCGAAACCTCGCGAGGGTGAGCGCGTCCTGATAGCCACCCATGTCGACCGGGGGTTTTCCCTGCCCCCGAGTCCTTTTTTAGGGCCTTTTTGAACTTCTTCGGAGCGCAGCTCCACCATTTCACGCCCAACTCCATAGTCTATCTTGCTGCGTTCGTGTCTCTGTGCGAGTGTTTCTTAGGCTGTCGACCTCACTGGGGCCTCTTCAAGCATATCTTCACTTGCCGATCCCAGTCGGTTAAAAGGCTTAACTCGGACGGGGAAAGGACGCAGGTGATCCAGATGTGCGGGGGCCTCGGGATCGAGACGAGGGGTAAGAGTTGTTTTCCTCCCATGACACTTCCCGATTCCGTGCGCGGGTGGCAGTCGACTTGGTTCTACTGCAAGGACCAGCCGACCCCTGGCCACTCGACCGGCCTTCCTCCTTTTACCTTGGACCGAGTGCAGAAACCTGCTTCTTTGAAAGTGGTTCCAGAGGAGAAGGCTCAGGTGAAGGTATTAGTCAGTCGAGTGGTTGAGTTGGTTCGGGAAGGCGTGACCGGCATGGACTTGCTCGAAGTCTTCCTCCAGCGACGAATCCAACCTTTCCAGGCTCGGGATCACTCGATGTGGTTGTATTCCGGGCCCGACGACTCCACTCGGATCCACCCGGAGGCGGTCGAGGATTCTGTACTGGAGAGCTGGCTGACCAGTATGACCGGGAACAAGGACAACCCCAGGGGTTCTAGGAGGATTGCTCCGCTTGATGGGATGATGGAGACAGACAAGGTACGCTTTACTTCTTCCGACTGAAATTCTCACTCCGTCTAGTAACTGGCTTGCGATAAGTCGACTGATCCTTGCTCTGCCCGTTGTCTTGCAGGAGATCAACGACATGTATTCGATGCCGAATGGGAACCAGGAGCAAGTATCTGAAGGAGGAGGGAGTGGTGGCGAAGGAAGTGAGAATGAAGTTGAAGTCGAGGGTGAAGTCGAGGAGTGGGAATCTGATGATGACGTAGAGGAGGAGGCCAGCGACGACTCGGGTGATGAGGATGAGGAGGTGGAGGTCGATCCTCCTCGACGCGAGAGACGCTCCAAGAACGCTCAGGATCCCGCCGTGGGGCGCAGTCAGTCGAGTGCTCTGGTGGGCCAGTCATCCAAGCGCCCTCGGACCGCGTCGCCGGCCCCAACTGAGAAGGCACCCAAGCAGCCCAGAGCCGTCCCGACCAAGCCACCCAAGGCCTTGCCTAAGATCAGGGTCGCCATCCCTGTCATCTCCGGGTAAGCGACTGTTTTTATCTTTCTTGAGTCGACTAGAACGGATTCTTAGTCGATTCGCTTTCAAATTATTTGCTTGGAATCGTGCAGCGCCGCTACTTCCGAGACCTCCATCCAGAATGTCGATGAGACGATGGAGGACGCCGTCACTTCCAACTTAGGTATAATCTTTGATATGATCCGACTGTTTAACTGCTGAGTCGATTGGATATTCATTTCTGGACTTTTGTAGCTCCGACCAACATTATTGACCTTCCGGATGATGAGGAGGAGGCGGAAGTGCCGCTCAGGCCTTTTGGGAGGAGAGGCCGGAGGACCCCGGTCGACAAGGCTCCTCAGACCGCGTCGACTGCCAAGGCGGTGGTCCAAGGGGGTGACAACACCGCCCGAACTACTGTGACTTTTGCTGAACCAGTGACGACTGCCCGGCCTTCGTCGTCGACTGCTCCCCCACTGGTCGACCCGCCCTCGTTCTTCGCCGCTTACCAGACCCCGGAGGATCAAGTGAGTGCTGCTAAGGAGGCCATACGTCAGGCGGGGCTCGTGATGGAGCAGACCAAAGCGGCTCGGGATGCCAGTCAAGCGGCCTATGACATCAGCTCGGCGTTGCAGCAGAACGTCCAGGTTAGTTGGTCTTCACTTGCGTTGTACACCCACTGGGTGCTGTTGATCCGAAATTTCTCATTGGTGGGGGCACGCTGAGTGCACCCACTGGGTGTAGTCCCCGAGGCCACGGTCGACTGCTGGCAGTCGACTGCGGTCTTTATACTGTCTTTCTGTAGTTGTACTTCTTCACTCGGTAGGGTTTTCTGAGAACGGTTTGGTCAGGCCATGTCGAATGAAACTGTATCCGGTCGACTGCGGGCAGTCGACTTTTTTTTTTGAAAACCAGTGGGGGCATGCTGAGTGCACCCACTGGGTGTAGTCCCCGAGGCTACTGTCGAATGTTTTGATTCGGCTGTAGTCTTAGAAGTGTTGTGCTCTTTCTTTCAGTCACTCGGGAGTAACTTATCTTTGATACCCTTTGTCGATTGACTCTTTGCAGAAGTCTTGTGAGCTTGTTGCTCAGCTCGCCGATCTGAAGAATAAGCAGATCCAGCTTAATCTTGATTTACAGTTTGCTCAGGAAAACGTGCAGAAGGCGAAGGATGAAGCAAAAGGTATGGCTGGTGAGGACTCGACGGCTGTCTCTGTTCTCCTGCCTGTTCTCAACTCTGTGCTCATTGTTGCTTTGCAGACGAACTGGAGAAGGCCCTGAAGAAGAAAGATCTTGACCTTGCGGAGGCACAAAAGGCGGCTGCGGAGAAGCTGAAGCTTGCTGAAGAGAAACTTGCTTCAGTCGATCAACTTGAGAGCGAGAACGCTAGGCTGAAGTCTGCTCTTGACTCGGCCAACAAGGAAGCGAGTCGACTGAAGACTGACAAGAGTACTCTGAACGACAAGCTCGGCCAGCTGGCGGGGAAGCACAATGACTTGGAGGATTATCTTGGGGGTCTTGCCAAGAAGCTATACCTCATGCTTGAAGGTAACCCTCTTTGTGCGATTAATCTTGTTGTTGTCGACTCACCATTTGGTTACAGTTTTGATCTGTCGAAACTTCTTTCAGAATTCTGCCGGAACTTTGAGGAAGAGACCAGTCGAGTGGGGACCCGCCTGGACCCTATCAACTCTCCTGTGAAGGACGAAGTGGCCATGAATGTCTTCCGGTTGGAATCCCGTGTCGCTGGTGTGGTGGACTACCTGGCTCGACTGAAAGCTGCAGTGTCACGGATCGACTCCGCACTCTGGCCCAAGGAGACGCTTCAGAACGACCTTGAATCCTTGGTCACTCGACTAAGTGAGGTTCCAGGTCGAGTGCAAGAATGGAAGAAGTCTTCTGCTAGGTGCGGTGCTGATGTGGCTCTGTCACTGGTTCGTGTCCACTGCAAGGAGGCGTGAGAGGAGAAGCTGGCCGCTCTCCAGGTTGCCAATACCAGGAAGCATAACTTTCAGGATTTCATGGAGACCTTCATCGCTGCTGCCACTCGGATCTCTGATGGGATCGACTTGGACGAATTTGTTGCACCATCCAGTCCTCCACCGGAGGAGTAAAAAACTGATGTTCCTTGCCTTAAATTTGCCTCGGAATGCCGAGTGGTTTATGTAACCGATAAACTCCGTCGAGCTTATAGCTCGAGTACTTTTATTTGCGATCTAGGATCTTTTGATTTTATCCGAACTTGGCTCGACGTTGAATTTCTTCGTGACTTGATCCGCCGATCTACTGTTCGTTGTTCCCTCAGAGGCTGCCTGGTTTGCACGATGCTTATCGCCGCGATGGTGTCTGTCAACATGGCTTAGGCGAGCACTGGGCTGCAGCTAAGTCCCCGAGTGGGAGGTTTGCTCTCCACTCGGTAGGATTCCAATTACTTAGGCGAGTACTTGGACTGCAGCTAAGCCCCCGAGTGGGAGGTTTGCTCTCCACTTGGTAGGATTTCAATTACTTAGGCGAGTGCTTGGACTGCAGCTAAGCCTCCGAGTGGGAGGTTTGCTCTCCACTCGGTAGGATTTTGAATACTTAGGCGAGTGCTTGGACTGCAGCTAAGCCTCCGAGTGGGAGGTTTGCTCTCCACTCGGTAGGATTTTGAATACTTAGGCGAGTGCTTGGACTGCAGCTAAGCCTCCGAGTGGGAGGTTTGCTCTCCACTCGGTAGGATTTTGAATACTTAGGCGAGTACTTGGACTGCAGCTAAGCCCCCGAGTGGGAGGTTTGCTCTCCACTCGGTAGGATTTCAATTACTTAGGCGAGTACTTGGACTGCAGCTAAGCCCCCGGGTGGGAGGTTTGCTCTCCACTCGGTAGGATTTCGATTACTTAGGCGAGTGCTTGGACTGCTGCTAAGCCCCCAAGTGGGAGGTTTGCTCTCCACTCGGTAGGATTTTTTCAATCTTCGGCGAGTCCTTGGACTGCAGCTAAGCCCCCGAGTGGGAGGTTTGCTCTCCACTCGGTAGGATTTTTTCAATCTTAGGCGAGTCCTTGGACTGCAGCTAAGCCCCCGGGTGGGAGGTTTGCTCTCCACTCGGTAGGATTTTAAATACTTAGGCGAGTACTTGGACTGCAGCTAAGCCCCCGAGTGGGAGGTTTGCTCTCCACTCGGTAGGATTTTTTCAATCTTAGGCGAGTCCTTGGACTGCAGCTAAGCCCCCGGGTGGGAGGTTTGCTCTCCACTCGGTAGGATTTTAAATACTTAGGCGAGTACTTGGACTGCAGCTAAGCCCCCGAGTGGGAGGCTGGCTCTCCACTCGGTAGGATTTTAAGTACTTAGGCGAAACGGATTCGCAGCTAAGCCCCCGAGTGGGAGACTTGCTCTCCACTCGGTAGGGTTTTCTGAAAACTTAGGCGAAGCGGATTCGCAGCTAAGTCACCCACTGGGGGAAATTTGGACAAACAGAAAAAGAAATTCTTGCTTGAAACAAAAGAACTACAGAGGTACTTTTATTACATCTCAGTCAAGTGAGTTTTTAAGTGTAAAAAGGACGGAGCAGGTCTGCGTTCCATGCTCGAGGCTCGTCGATCCGTCGATCGATGTTGTAGAGGTGATACGCTCCGTTGTGCAGGACTTTGGTGATGATGAAGGGGCCTTCCTAGGTCGGGGCAAGTTTGTGAGGTTTTTGCTGATCCACGCGGAGGACCAAATCTCCTTCCTGAAAGGCTCGACCCTTCACATTTCTGGCGTAGAACCGACGCAACTCTTGCTGGTAGATGGTCGAGCGGATTAGAGCCATCTCTCTTTCCTCCTCTAAGAGGTCGACTGCATCTTGCTGGGCCTGTTCTGCTTCTACTTCGGAATATAACTCGACTCGAGGCGCGTTGTGGAGCAGGTCGCTCGGCAAAACCGCTTCGGCTCCATAGACCAGAAAGAATGGTGTTCTTCCAGTCGACCGGTTAGGGGTGGTCCTCAACCCCCATAGAACTGACGGAAGTTCGTCGACCCAGGCGCCTGCTGCGTGTTTGAGATCACGCATCAGTCGGGGTTTTAGTCCTTTGAGGATGAGGCCATTCGCGCGTTCGGCCTGTCCATTCGACTGAGGATGAGCAACTGAAGCGTAGTCGACTCGAGTGCCCTGAGAGGCGCAGAAGGCTTTGAATCTGTCATTATCAAAGTTTGATCCGTTATCCGTGATGATGCTGTGCGGAACTCCATATCTGAATATCAATCCCCTGATAAAACTGATGGCAGTGCTTGCGTCGAGGTCCTTTATGGGTTTGGCTTCTATCCACTTCGTGAACTTGTCGACTGCAACCAACAAGTGGGTGAAGCCACTCCTACCAGTTCTCAGTGGTCCGATCATGTCTAGACCCCAGACAGCGAAAGGCCAGACGAGTGGAATGGTCTTCAAGGCGGAGGCGGGCTTGTGAGACATGTTGGAATAAAACTGGCACCCCTCGCACTTGTCGACTATATCCTTTGCCATTTCGTTCGCCTTTGGCCAGTAAAAACCCGCTCGGTATGCTTTGGCCACGATGGTCCGAGAGGACGCATGATGGCCACAGGTCCCCGAGTGGATGTCCTCGAGAATTATCTGTCCTTCTTCAGGTGTGATGCACTTCTGACCAACTCCAGTCGCGCTTTCTCTGTATAGCTGCCCTTTGATTACTGTAAAGGCTTTGGATCGACGGACGATCTGTCGAGCCTCTTCTTCATCTTATGGGAGCTCTTTTCTCATGATATACGCAATGTACGGCACTGTCCAATCAGGAGTGGTGGTCATAACTTCCATAATCAGGTCGACCACAGCTGGTATCTCCACTTCGGTCGAGTCAGAGGCGCTTTTTGGTTGTGGAGGCTCTTCTGTGAAAGGATCTTCTTGCACTGATGGTGTGTGAATGTGCTCCAAACACACATCTTTAGGGACGACCTCCCTTTTGGATCCTATCTTCGCCAGATCATCTGCAGCTTGATTTTTCAGTCGGGGTATATGATGGAGCTCCAACCCCTCGAATCGTTTCTCCAGCTTTCTCACTGCGCTGCAATACCCCGTCATGGATGGGCTTCGGACGTCCCACTCCTTCATCACTTGATTAACAACCTGATCTGAGTCGCCGTAGACCATGAGGCGACGGACGCCGAGTGAAATGGCCATACGTAATCCGTATAGAAGCGCTTCATACTCTGCCTCATTGTTGGAGGAATCAAAGTGAATCTGGAGGACATACTTGAGCTTATCTCCTCGGGGGGAAACCAGTACAACCCCTGCACCGGATCCGTTCAGCATCTTGGAGCCATCGAAAAACATAGTCCAGTGCTCCGAATGAACTTGAGTCGGAAGCTCCTGCTCGGTCCACTCGGCGAGGAAATCAGCTATTGCCTGGGACTTAATAGCTTTCTTTGCCTCGAACTTGATATCAAGGGGAAGAAGTTCAATTGCCCATTTCGCCACTCGACCGGTCGCATCTCTGTTATGAAGAATCTCTGATAATGGAGCGTCGCTGACGACTGTGATAGAGTGATCAGAGAAATAATGAGCAACCTTCTTCGTGGTCATGTAAATCCCGTAAACAAGCTTCTGATAGTGGGGATATCTTTGCTTCGACGGGGTCAAAACTTCAGAGAGATAATAAACTGGACGTTGAACTTTGAAGGTCTTTCCTTCCTCTTCCCGCTCGACCGTAAGAACGGTACTGACGACTTGTCCCGTGGCTGCTATGTAAAGCAACAATGACTCTTTGCTGACAGGAGCAGCAAGCACCGGCTGGGTGGAGAGCAGAGCTTTTAGCTCTGCAAATGCTGCATCAGCTTCTGGAGTCCATTCGAACGTGTCTGACTTCTTCATCAGTCGGTAAAGAGGCGGCGCCTTTTCGCCGAGCCTGGAGATGAATCGACTTAGGGCGGCCAAGCATCCAGTAAGTTTCTGGACATCGTGCACACGCACGGGGCGTTTCATCCGGAGTATGGTGCCAACTTTTTCGGGGTTAGCGTCGATTCCTCGTTCGGAAACAAGAAAACCGAGTAACTTTCCTCCAGGGACTCCAAATGTGCACTTCGACGGATTGAGCTTGATATCATAACTCCTGAGATTGGCAAAAGTTTCAGCTAGGTCAGTCAGCAGGTCGGAACCTTTTCGTGACTTGACCACTATGTCATCCATGTATGCTTCTACATTCCGACTGATTTGAGTTATCAGGCACTTCTGAATCATTCTCATGAATGTAGCTCCGGCGTTCTTGAGACCGAAAGGCATGGTAACATAGCAGTAACACCCAAATGGGGTGATGAAGGCTGTTTTTATTTCATCGGGTCCATACAGACGGATCTGATGGTATCCAGAGTAGGCATCTAAAAAAGATAACCTCTCGCATCCTGCAGTCGAGTCGACTATTTGGTCGATGCGAGGAAGAGGAAAATGATCTTTCGGGCAGGCCCGATTGATATGCTTAAAATCGATGCACATGCGCAACGATTTGTCCTTCTTAGGGACCATCACAACATTGGCGAGCCACTCGGAGTGGAAGATCTCGCGAATGAATTCTGCTGCTAGGAGTCGGGCCACTTCTTCGCCAATGGCCTTTCTCTTCTGAACGGCGGACCGTCGGAGATGCTCCTTGATTGGTTTGACCTTTGGGTCGACTCGAAGGCGGTGCTCGGCCAGTCCCCTGGGCACACCTGGCATGTCAGCAGGCTTCCATGCAAAGATGTCCCAGTTCTCACGGAGGAACTGGACGAGCGCATCTTCCTATTTGGAGTCGAGTGTAGTGGAGATGTTGGTTGGAGCCGCATTTGGATCGGTCGGGTGGATGTGGACTTGCTTGGTCTCACCAGTCGACTGAAATGCTGACTCCGTGGCGGGCTTCTTGGCTCGTAACAACTCACTCGGATCCGCCGTCTTCTGGTACTCTTGTATCTCTATCTTGGCCATCTGAGCATCAGCAATTTTGGCGCCTTTCTGGAAGCACTCCTCTGCCTTCTTCCGATTGCCAACGATGGTAATTACACCTTTGGGGCCAGGCATCTTCAGCTTGAGGTATACGTAGCATGGTCGAGCCATGAAATGGGCATAGGCTGGCCTCCCAAGAATGGCGTGGTACGCACTCTGAAAATCCACGACCTCAAAGGTTAACTTCTCTTTCCGGAAATTCTTCGAGTCACCAAAGACGACGTCGAGAGCGATTTGACCGAGTGACTCAGCTCTCTTCCCAGGAATGACTCCGTGGAAGCTCATGTTGCTGGGGCTAAGTCGGGACATCGGAATGCCCATCCCCTTCAACGTCTCTGCATACAACAAGTTTAGCCCACTGCCGCCGTCCATCAGAACCTTGGTCAGTCGAGTGCCTTCAATAACTGGGTCGACCACCAACGCTTGCCTCCCTGGGGTGGCAATATGAGTCGGATGATCGGACTGGTCGAAGGTGATGGTGGTTTGAGACCACTTCAGGTAATGGGGTGTCACCGGAGCGACCATGTTTACTTCGCGATTGATGACCTTCAGTCGACTCTTACTTTCGACATCAGCGAAAATCATCAGAGTGGAATTGATTTGGGGGTATTCTTCACCGCTGTCCTCCCTGTCTTCCACTTTGTCTGACTCTTTCTCTTTGTCCTTGGCCTGCTTCCCTTGGAACTGTTGCATCAGGAGTCGGCATTGTCGAGTGGTATGCTTGGGGTAAATGAGATTTCCCTCTTCATCTTTCTTCGTGTGAATATGGCATGGTAAGTCCATCACATCGTTCCCGTCCTGGTCTTTAACTTTCTTGGGGTTCCAAGGACCCTTGGGTTTCCCCTTAAACTTCCCTGGGGTCACAGCTAAGGCTTCCCCGGGGGCGACTGGCTCGGCCTTGCGCTTCTGCTTCCGATTGGAGTGTCCTCCGCCGGCCTCATTGGCGGCTGCCTTATACTTGCCACTCCGGAGTCTATCTTCCTCTTCTCCATTCGCGTACTTGGTGGCGATTTCCATCATTCGACTCAGGGTCATATCTCCGGTTCGACCAAACTTCAAAGTTAACTCCCTGTTTCTGACGCCTTCCTTGAAGGCGCAAACTGCCTGATGATCGGACACGTTCTCGACCGTGTGATTCAGAGTGATCCACCTTTGGATATAATCCCTCAGGGTTTCACTCGACTTTTGAACACATGACTGCAACTCTGTCAACCCTGCCGGTCGCTTGCAAGTCCCTTCGAATGTCCTGACAAACACCTGGGCTAGATCTTCCCAAGTATAAATACTGCTGGGAGCCAACTGATTCAACCACACTCTGGCTGATCCTTCCAACATGAGGGGCAAATGCTTCATGGCCACCTCGTCGTCGCCGCCTCCGATCTGAACAGCCACTCGGTAATCCTCGAGCCATGTGTCCGGCTTGGACTCTCCGGTGAACTTGCTGACTCCAGCCGCCAACCTGAAGTTCGGAGGAATCACTGCAGCTCTGATTGCTCTGCTGAAACACTCGGGACCTGAGACGCGAACTCTGCTGCTGGACGGCGCGCCTCTGTCACGGTCTTCTCGGTGAGCTCTATTTCGGTCGACCAGACCTTGAACGATGATGGATCTCGCATCAAAGCCCGGTTCTCTGGGGTCGACTGGGACCCTCCGCCCAGTACTGAACTGGCGTCTGTCCTCTTGCCGTCGAGGAACGTACGACCCCGCTCTTGGGGGAGGAGAAGGCACTCGACGTTGATCGTTGCGATCGAATCGGTGCTCATATCGCTCGTGCCCTTGGTATTGATCCTCGTGTCGGCCTCTGTGTCCTTCACGCCTCGGGGGCGACCTTGGACTATGAGCCGACTGAACGGAATTCGCAGTGACGGATCGACTGTGAATCCTGTTGCGCGACTGAGATACGGCTGAATTCTGGTCACCCGCTGCACGAAGCAAATCTCTGATCTGCAACAGACCTCTCCCTGCCTCTGACTGTGAAGGCTGGATCGACTCCGCTATGCGAGCCGCAGCTGCCAAATTCTGAATCGGGGTACGGTATACCTGGGTCGGCGGCTGGAAGACGCGATGACGACTGGAATCGGGAGCGGGCGGTCGTGCGCGCTCGTCGAGTGCTCTCTGGAGATTCTCCAGTCGAGTGCGTTCAGCCAAGTTGGCCAAGCGCGCCTCCTCCAGGGCTCGCGCCTCAGGGGTTTCTCCAACGGTAGGAGTGTGAAGGGCGTCCATGTTCCGGCGACGGAGTTCCTCCCCCTGCACTGAGGTAAGGGGCTCGGGCCTGTACTCTTCGTGGCGCCGCGCCGGAATCCCCCCTGCGGCAACCTCTTCGGTGTGGGGGAATCCGGGGGGACTACGTGGTCCATCGACCATTAGTACTTCCGCCGCTGGATCACTGCTGTCGCACTCGGATGCAGTCTCTACGGAGCCAGTCGACAGGTCGAACAGGCCGTAGAGTGACTCATCGGGCTCGATTGCCGCGACTTGGGGGATGGCCGACTGGCGGGCCAGTGCGTGCTTCACCCACCGCTGGAGTCTCGACCGACCGGTGCGCTTGCGCCGGTGGGAAACTGATGACGACGATGGCGAAATGAATGCCGACCCGTACTGGGTCGACGGTTGCCGCAGGAGGACGCCGCGGACGCATGCGCGAAAGTGCGTGGCTCCGCGGGCGGGAATCGCGTCCACGTCGAGTGGAGCCTCCTGCAGCCAAGCAGAGTTGTCGACGATGAAGGAGAGAGCGCCGAGACGGATCTCGCGGCTCCCGACCATGACTCCGCTCGAAAACATGACGTGGGTTGAAAGAATCCCAACTCCTCCAACAAATCGCTAGAACACCTGCCCCACGGTGGGCGCCAACTGTCGTGGTTCTAAGTCTGAGAGTGAGAATGGGGGGTAAGTATGGAGAGGCAAGATCCTAGCTATGGAGTAGTTGTATGCGCAAGGAGTTTTACGAGTTCGGGCCCTTCTCTGAGGAAGTAACAGCCCTACGTCTCGGAGCCCGGAGGCAGTCGACTGGATTATGCGTGTGTGTGTTACAAAGTTCCGAACCCCTGTCCTAGTGGAGGGGGGTGGCTTATATAGAGTTCGCCAGGACCCCAGCCAGCCCACGTTACAAGGAGTTTAATGTACATAAAGAGAGGGGGTTACTGGTAACGCCTGTAATGAAGGACCATGAAGGCCATAAAAGCTACTTATGAGATGACCGTTTGTGGGCAGTGCCTTTAGGTCTTCTTATAGTCGAGTGGTTGTCTTCATGGTCGACTGCGTGTGCTTCTGGTCGAGTGCGCTCGTGTCCGTCGACTGGGCTGACCAGGTCGACTGAAAACGTCGATACTTCTTAGAATGTCTTTCATCGTAGGAGCCATGTCCTTGATTGGGTACCTCAGGTATGATAAGTTACCCTACCCTAGGTACGTATCCTCGTCAGGAAGTTATGCCAGCTAAGATGGAATTATCATGTGATGGATGAAAATTCTGGAAGATGATTTGGGAGCCTCGAGCGTGTGATGCAGTCGGAGAAGTTCGGCTTGGTTGGACTAGATAGTCTGACGGATCGACGTGAGTCGGTTGGTACAGAAGACGGTGGTGAGATCGGCGACAACGACATAGGAGCGTGATGCTGATGGTAACCGACTTCTGGGGCGTGGAAACACGTGGCGGAGGTCTGAGGACTTGTGTGGCTTCAACAAGACTATGGCGCGGGGTTGATTCAAGTGATGTACACACGGAGCTTGATGTCGACGGGGTGCGTGGGTGGACTGATCATCTACCATGGAGTCATGTTGAAGGTGGAGCTAGATTGAGAGGCTACGATGTAAGGATCCAAGGAATCGAAGCCTATTCAGCAAAGTGGAAAAGGCGAGTGACATGCAGTTCGGACTGGAGCCCAGTGGTCTGATGGAAGCTTGAAACTCGTCATCGGTCGGTGATGATCGGTGGTACTCTGCAGTGGGGGTTGAGTGGTGTGGGTTTGCGACTCTTGAGACTTGACCGGGACAGCGGAGGCTCGACGCGGTAATAGTGGCGAGGTGTGCAGTATGCACGGGGCATGGAGACAGGCCAAGGCTCTGGTGGTCATATATGTGATGAGACAACTGCGAATTTGACTCAGGGTGACTACAATCAATGGTGAAATTCCATCAAGTTTCAGACAAACGGTCAAGAAAGGAGCGGTGATGTTGAGTTCAGGTAAGTCTTATGTGTGACACCCAATATGTGAGTTGTTCACTTTCACGCAGGTCAGTGATCAGTGTGTGATGGCGTTGGACGGATACTCTAGAAGTTGGGAACGCAAACTAGAGTAATAAGGAACTTATTTTTGCTCGAGTGTTGATTGTAGTCAAGAAAAGAAGGGACTACAAGTTGTAGGTGGAGTCATATGGAGTCTTTGGAGTAGCAGCGTACTTATGGGATAATCTCAAGTCCAATGTACATGGAAGTTTGACACATGGATAAATCCAAGGTGGTGGAGTATATTCGCCAATGTGGAGTTTGTTAGAGTTGTGTCGAATATAGTGTACGAGGTAGGTTACAGTTGGACTTGTAGTTGTATTGTGTTTAGATAGGATATGGAGTCGTGTCCTAATAGGACACTTGTATCCTAGGCCTCTCATATATAGCGGGGCTAGACACACGATGTAACCTATCACTACTAGGGAAAAGCCTAGCAGCAGCGCGAGTTTTGAGCCTATTAGTAGCGCGGGGGCCGACGCTATTAATAAGGCGCTACAGCTAACGTATAGCAGTAGCGCGGGTGCAACCCGCGCTACTACTACGTCCGTTAGTAGTAGCGTGTGTAAAAACCCGCGCTACTACTAACCCGTGCTTTGAAATCTGAAAAATTAAATTCTTTTTTGATTTTTTTCCCCAATTTTCAAATTTCTGAATTATCTTAACCTCGAATCTCCAATCATCCCTCATCGCTGCTCAATTTAATCTCTAATCACCCGTCATCATTCCAAATCATCTAACTTCCCGGACGGTCACCCATCCTCTCACTACTCCAGCCTGAGCATACTTAACTTCCGGGTTCTATTCTCCCTCGATTCCAAGTTTGCACTTGTTGTTTTCCTGACAATAGTAAGATGTCAATCCTATTAACCCTCGGGAGTTTAGCTTGAGCACGAAGTCACACATTTCACTGTTTGATTTTAAAACTATTGTTCTAAAAAACAATAATTATTTAGTAACACTAATATTTCTTGAATAAGTAGTTTGACCACATTTTGACCAAAGTTTGGCCTTATTTTGACCATAGTTTGACCACAGTTTGACCAAATTTGACCAAACATCCAAAAAACTGAAATAATTATTTAGTAACACTAATATTCTTGAATAATTATTTAGTAACATTAATACTTCTTGAATAAGTAGTTTGACCACAGTTTGACCAGATTTGACCAAAATTAAAAAAACTGAAATTTGAGCATAACTTTTTTTCCTTTTAGAATTTGAGGATTCTAAAAATTTGCAAATAGGCCATAGGCTGTCTCCATCGGATGCGGATTTTCGTGCTGAACATTTTGATATATTATATGTTTTTTCTGACATCGTATCCAAAAGTTATAGCCGTTTTACATTTTCCCTATACTTTTTGCAAAACATGTCCAAATTTAAGTTTTTAAATTTTCCTAACTAGTAGATGTAGTAACATAACTACATCTCGAAGGATTTTAATTTTTGAAACATTTTGATATATTATACGTTTTTTTCTAACATCGTATGCAAAAGTTATAGCCGTTTTACATTTTCCCTACACTTTTTGCAAAACATGTCCAAATTTAAGTTTTTAAATTTTCCTAACTAGTAGATATAGTAACATAACTACATCTCGAAGGATTTTAATTTTTGAAACATTTTGATATATTATACGTTTTTTTCTAACATCGTATGCAAAAGTTATAGCCGTTTTACATTTTCCCTACACTTTTTGCAAAACATGTCCAAATTTAAGTTTTTAAATTTTCCTAACTAGTAGATGTAGTAAGATAACTACATCTCGAAGGATTTTAATTTTTGATGTTTTTATCATTTTATTTTATTTTTTACAAAACCGAAAAGGCGATCCCGGGGGTAGAGTTTCAAAATGGGACCTTTAGTAGTAGCGAGGGATTTTACCCCTCGCTACTACTATGGCATGTCCCGGAGGGGCACGGTTGAGACCTCTTAGTAGTAGCGAGGGGTAAAAACTTAGTAGTAGCGCGGGTTTATAACCCTCGCTACTACTATGGCATGGCCCAGGGGCACGGTAGAAACCGCTTAGTAGTAGCGAGGGGTAAAAACCAGCGCTACTGCTATCAACTTAGTAGTAGCGAGGGTTAAAAACCCGCGCTACTACTATGGCATGTCCCGGGGGGCACGGTAGAGACCGCTTAGTAGTAGCGAGGGTTAAAAACCAGCGCTACTGCTATCAACTTAGTAGTAGCGAGGGTTAAAAACCCACGCTAATGCTACTTAGCAGCAGCGCCTGATTTTAAAGCACGCTGCTGGTAAGATTCTGTGTATAGGCTTTTCCCTAGTAGTGTATGCCAACATAATAGCACAGGCGCGCAAGGGGGAGCCGGCGGCGTGCCGGCGCCCGGGTGGCCAGGATGCGGTTTTGTGACGGTGTCACGGGGAGGAGCGCCCGTAGTCAAGCCCCGGGGATGTAGCCATATCGGTGAACCTCGTTAACAAAATCTCGGTGTCGTGCTCGTGTGATTGCTTGGTCCTCGGATGATTAACGGCATGCCTCGGATTTATTCTAACAGTACTAAAGGTCATCCTATATAAACCCTTCGTCCACCAGCACTCTGTTCTTCCCCCTTTCCCTCTCCCTCTCCTCTGTTCTTCCCTTCTTCCTCTCGAGTTCATCACAAAATTTGCCCCAAATTTGTCAAGATTTGCAGGCCCCCATCCATTCAAATGATCACAAATGTTAGCAACTTTGTCCTTTCACCTCTCATTGCTAGATTAGCTCTTGCATTGGTTTATATAGTGATTAATTGTAGGTTTTAGTAATTTGGGAGGAATTATATGTGGTAGTATTTGATTTATATGCAAATTGATGTCAAAATAACACTTAGTTTGCATATGTAGATGTGGTTTACTTAGTGCCTTCTAAATCTTCGTCGTAACCACCGTCGATCGCCCGCACCGTCCCGTCGCCGGCACCACCTTGTGGTGAGCCTCTTGTTCAAGAAATTTTATATAAAAAATTGATGTTTGTGTGATTTGGATATATAGTTACTCGTATAATTATCTTACCCGTACGTTGTTTGTTATACATAGTACCATGGTTTTGATATCCGTCCCCGTCGGCCCTCGTCCTTGTTATGATTCGGATGTGGTATATTCTCTTTTAAAACTTTTTGTTGCATTTCGTGTTTATGACAAATTATGCCCATCAAGTTGACATAGATATTTTTATCTAGGAGGTATGTGAGCCGGAAATTCCAACCGACCCTATTGTCGAGAGGTTAAATTTAGTTGAAAGAGAAAACGAGTATTTCTAAGAAAAATTGAAAAGAATTGAGGGGGAGAAGATGGAATTGGAGTTGCATGTTGCCGATGTCATCGATGATCACAAGATCAAGATGGAGAAAATGCGCTTGAAGATTAGAAAGATTAGAAAATATGCCATTGATAGTGAGGCTTGGTATCATTATGCTGTTGGATCAATTGTTACCTTAGTTGCGATCTTGATCGCATTTGTTGTTGCATTTAAATGCTTTAGCTAGAGAGTTATTTGTTTGTTGCATTTAAATGTTGTAAGAACTTTATGCATGAACTTGTATTAATTTGGTGTTTTTGGTGCTGTGTATTGAAGATGAGCCGACAATGGATGTACGATGACCGATGCTCTCCCGAGTTCATTAATGGCGTGCAAAATTTTCTGCTTGCGGCTGAGGCAAACAAGCGGGCGGATGGTTTTATGCCTTGTCCTTGTGCTATCTGTAAGAATGGTCAAAATTACTCTAAGTCAAGAACCATTCACGTCCACCTGTTTAAGTCCGGTTTCGTGCCCCACTATAATGTTTGTACCAAGCACAGAGAAAGAGGGGTTATGATGGAAGACAATGAAGAAGAAGAGGACGACGACAGCTATCCTGGCCATGGGTTCCCTGAATACGATGATACAACAATGGGGGAAGAAGCTGAGCCGGTAATGCGGGAAGAAGCTGAGCCGGCAATGCGGGAAGAAGCTGAAGAAGAGGCATCAGATGAGCCCGTTGATGATCTAGGTCGGGCCATTGCCGATGCAAAGAGAAACTGCGCAAGTGATTTGGAGAAGAAGAAGTTGCAGCGCATGTTAGAGGATCACAAAAAATTGTTGTACCCGAATTGCGTAGGTGACAAGAGAAAGCTGGGCACCACACTGGAATTGCTGCAATGGAATGCAGAGAATGGTGTATCTGACAAGGGATTTGGAAAGTTGCCGGTAATGATAAAGAATATGCTTCCAAAGGACAACGAATTGCCCGAGAGTACGTACAAAGCAAAGAAGGATGTCTTCCCTCTAGGGTTAGAGGTGCAGAAGATACATGCATGCCCTAATGATTGCATCCTCTTGTAGGGGAACGTTGCAGAAAATTAAAAACTTTTCTACGGTTTCACCAAGATCCATCTACGAGTTCATCTAAGCAACGAGTCATGGGAGAGAGATTGCATCTACATACCACTTTGTAGATCGCAAGCGGAAGCGTTCAACGAACGGGGATGAGGTAGTCGTACACGACGTGATCCAAATCACTGGAGATCCTAGCACCGAACGGACGGCACCTCCGCGTTCAACACACGTACGGTCAGCGTAACGTCTCTTTCTTCTTGATCCAGCAAGGCAATGGAGAGGTTGGGGAAGATGGCTCCAGCAGCAGCACGACGGCGTGGTGATGGTGGAGCTGCAGTACTGCGGCAGGGCTTCGCCGAGCTCTACGGAGGAGGAGGAGGTGTTGGAGAGGGAGAGGGAGGCGCCAAGAGCAAGGGTGTGTGGCTGCCCCCCTCCCCTCCCCCTTTTATATAGGCCCCCTGGGGGGGCGCCGGCCCTAGGAGATGCAATCTCCTAGGGGGGCGGCGGCCAAGGGGTGGGGGGCTTGCCCCCCAAGCAAGGGGGCGCCCCCCTTTAGGGTTTCCCCCACCCTAGGCACGCATGGGCCCTGGGGAAGTGGCGCCCCAGCCCACTTTGGGCTGGATCCTTTCCTACTTCAGCCCATGGGGCCCTCCAGGGCAGGTGGCCCCACCCGGTGGACCCCCCGGGACCCTCCGGTGGTCCCGGTACAATACCGATAGCCCCGAAACTTGTCCCGATGGCCAAAACAGCACTTCCTATATATAATTCTTTACCTCCGGACCATTCCGAAACTCCTCGTGACGTCCGGGATCTCATCCGGGACTCCGAACAACATTCGGGTTACTGCATATACATATCTTCACAACCCTAGCGTCACCGAACCTTAGGTGTGTAGACCCTACGGGTTCGGGAGACATGCAGACATGACCGAGACGGCTCTCGGGCAATAACCAACAGCGGGATCTGGATACCCATGTTGGCTCCCACATGCTCCATGATGATCTCATCGGATGAACCACGATGTCGAGGATTCAATTAATCCCGTATACGATTCCCTTTGTCAATCGGTATTTTACTTGCCCGCGATTCGATCGTCGGTATCCCAATACCTCGTTCAATCTCGTTACCGGCAAGTCACTTTACTCGTACCGTAATGCATGATCCCGTGATCAAACACTTTGATCACATTGAGCTCATTATGATGATGCATTACCGAGAGGGCCCGGTGATACCTCTCCGTCAAGCGGAGTGACAAATCCCAGTCTCGATCCGTGTCAACCCAACAGATACTTTCAGAGATACCCGTAGTATACCTTTATAGTCACCCAGTTACGTTGTGACGTTTGGCACACCCAAAGCACTCCTACGGTATCCGGGAGTTACACGATCTCATGGTCTAAGGAAAGGATACTTGACATTGGAAAACTCTAGCAAACGAACTATGCGATCTTATGCTATGTTTAGGATGTTGGAAATATGCCCTAGAGGCAATAATAAAAGCATTATTATTATATTTCCTTATTCATGATAATTGTCTTTGTTCGTGCTATAATTGTGTTAACCGGAAATCGTAATACATGTGTGAATAACAGACAACAACATGTCCCTAGTGAGCCTCTAGTTGACTAGCTCGTTGATCGACAGATAGTCATGGTTTCCTGACTATGGACATTGGATGTCATCGATAACGGGATCACATCATTAGGAGAATGATGTGATGGACAAGACCCAATCCTAAACATAGCATAAGATCGCATAGTTCGTTTGCTAGAGTTTTCCAATGTCAAGTATCCTTTCCTTAGACCATGAGATCATGTAACTCCCGGATACCGTAGGAGTGCTTTGGGTGTGCCAAACGTCACAACGTAACTGGGTGACTATAAAGGTATGCTACGGGTATCTCTGAAAGTGTCTGTTGGGTTGACATGGATCGAGACTGGGATTTGTCACTCCGCTTGACGGAGAGGTATCACCGGGCCCTCTCGGTAATGCATCATCACAATGAGCTCAATGTGACCAAAGTGTTTGATCACGGGATCATGCATTACGGAACGAGAAAAGTGACTTGCCGGTAACGAGATTGAATGAGGTATTGGTATACCGACGATCGAATCTCGGGCAAGTAAAATACCGATTGACAAAGGGAATCGTATACGGGATTAATTGAATCCTTGACATCGTGGTTCATCCGATGAGATCATCGTGGAGCATGTGGGAGCCAACATGGGTATCCAGATCCCGCTGTTGGTTATTGCCCGAGAGCCGTCTCGGTCATGTCTGCATGTCTCCCGAACCCGTAGGGTCTACACACTTAAGGTTCGGTGACGCTAGGGTTGTAGGGATATGTATGTGCAGTAACCCGAATGTTGTTAGGAGTCCCGGATGAGATCCCGGACGTCACGAGGAGTTTCGGAATGGTCCGGAGGTAAAGATTTATATATGGAAAGTCATCATACGGACATCGGGACAAGTTTCGGGGTTATCGGTATTGTACCGGGACCACCGGAGGGTCCCGGGGGTCCACCGGGTGGGGCCACCTATCCCGGAGGGCCCCATGGGCTGTATAAGGGAGGGAACCAGCCCATAGGGGGCTGGTGCGCCTCCCCCCCATGGGCCCATGCGCCTAGGGTTTGGGGGGAGGGAAACCCTAAAGGGGGCGCCCCCTTGCTTGGGGGGCAAGCCCCCTTCCCTGGCCGCCGCCCCCCCTAGGAGATCTCATCTCCTAGGGCAGGCGCCCCCCCTTGGGGGTTATATAAAGGGGGGGGGGGGGAGAGGGGGCTGATCACCCATTGCCCTGGCGCCTCCCTCTCCCTCTCCAACACCTCCTCCTCCTCCATTGAGCACGGCGAAGCCCTGCCGGAGTACTGCAGTTCCACCATCACCACGCCGTCGTGCTGCTGCTGGAGCCTTCATCCCCAACCTCTCCTTTGCCTTGCTGGATCAAGAAGGAGGAGACGTCACGCTTTCCGTACGTGTGTTGAACGCGGAGGTGCCGTCCGTTCGGCACTAGATCATCGGTGAATTGGATCACGGCAAGTACGACTACCTCATCCACGTTCACTCGAACGCTTCCGTTGCGATCTACAAAGTGGTATGTAGATGCTATCTAATCTGAATACTCGTTGCTTGATTAACTCCTAGATGGATCTTGGTGAAACCGTAGGAAAAATTTTAATTTTCTGCAACGTTCCCCAAAAGTGGCATCATGAGCTAGGTCTATGCGTAGTTCTTCTTGCGCGAGTAGAACACAATTTGTTGTGGGCGTAGATGTTGTCAACTCTTCTTGCCGCTACTAGTCTTATCTTGCTTCAACGGTATTGTGGGATGAATCGGCCCGGACCAACCTTACACGTACGCTTACGTGAGACCGGTTCCACCGACGTACATGCACTAGTTGCATAAGGTGGCTGGCGGGTGTCTGTCTCTCCTACTTTAGTTGGAGCGGATTCGATGAAAAGGGTCCTTATGAAGGGTAAATAGAAGTTGACAAATCACGTTGTGGTGGTTTTAACGTAGGTAAGAAAACGTTCTTGCTAGAACCCTAATTCAGCCACGTAAAACTTGCAACAACAATTAGAGGACGTCTAACTTGTTTTTGCAGCAAGTGCTTTGTGATATGATATGGCCAAAGTTGTGATGAATGATGAATGATCTATATGTGATGTATGAGATGTTCATGCTATTGTAATAGGAATCACGACTTGCATGTCGATGAGTATGACAACCGGTAGGAGCCATAGGAGTTGTCTTTATTTTTGTATGACCTGCGTGTCATTGAGACACGCCATGTAAATTACTTTACTTTATTGCTAAACGCGTTAGCCATAGTAGTAGAAGTAATAGTTGGCGAGCAACTTCATGGAGACACGATGATGGAGATCATGATGATGGAGATCATGGTGTCAAGCCGGTGACAAGATGATCATGGAGCCCCAAGATGGAGATCAAAGGAGCTATGTGATATTGGCCATATCATGTCACGTTTATTATTTGATTGAATGTGATGTTTATCATGTTTTGCATCTTGTTTACTTAGAACGACGGTAGTAAATAAGATGATCCCTTATAATAATTTCAAGAAGTGTTCCCCCTAACTGTGCACCGTTGCGACAGTTCGTTGTTTCGAAGCACCACGTGATGATCGGGTGTGATAGATTCTAACGTTCACATACAACGGGTGTAAGACAGATTTACACACGCAAAACACTTAGGTTGACTTGACGAGCCTAGCATGTACAAACATGGCCTCGGAACACGGAAGACCGAAAGGTCGAGCATGAGTCGTATAGAAGATACGATCAACATGAAGATGTTCACCGATGTTGACTAGTCCGTCTCACGTGATGATCGGACACGGCCTAGTTGAATCGGATCATGTAATACTTAGATGACTGGAAGAGGGATGTCTATCTAAGTGGGAGTTCATTAAATAATTTGATTAAATGAACTTTATTATCATGAACTTAGTCTAAATATTTACAATATGTCTTGTAGATCAAATGGCCAACGTAGTCCTCAACTTCAACGCGTTCCTAGAGAAAACCAAGCTGAAAGACGATGGTAGCAACTATACGGACTGGGTCCGGAACCTGAGGATCATCCTCATAGCTGCCAAGAAAGATTATGTCCTACGAGCACCGCTGGGTGACGCACCTATTCTCCCTGCACAACAAGACGTTATGAACGCTTGGCAGTCGCGATGCGATGATTACTCCCTCGTTCAGTGCGGCATGCTTTACAGCTTAGAGCCGGGGCTCCAAAAGCGTTTTGAGAGACATGGAGCATATGAGATGTTCGAAGAGCTGAAAATGGTTTTCCAAGCTCATGCCCGGGTCGAGAGATATGAGATCTCCAACAAATTCTTTAGCTGTAAGATGGAGGAAAATAGCTCTGTCAGTGAGCACATACTCAGAATGTCTGGGTTGCACAACCGCTTGACTCAACTGGAAGTTAATCTTCCGGAAGAAGTGGTCATTGACAGAATCCTCCAGTCGCTTCCACCTAGCTACAAGAGCTTTGTGATGAACTACAATATGCAGGGGATGGTAAAGACCATTCCTGAGGTGTATGCTATGCTGAAATCAGGAGAGGTAGAAATCAAGAAAGAGCATCAAGTGTTGATGGTGAATAAAACCACTAAGTTCAAGAGGAGCAAGGGTAAAAAGAACTTCAAGAAGGACGGCAAGGAAGTTGCCGCGCCCGGTAAGCAAGTTGCCGGGAAGAAGCCAAAGAATGGACCCAAGCCCGAAACTGAGTGCTTTTATTGCAAGGGAAGTGGTCACTGGAAGCGGAACTGCCCCAAATACTTAGCGGACAAGAAGGCCGGCAAAACCAAAGGTATATGTGATATACATGTAATTGATGTGTACCTTACCAGTACTCGTAGTAGCTCTTGGGTATTTGATACCGGTGCAGTTGCTCACATTTGTAACTCAAAGCAGGAGCTGCGGAATAAACGGAGACTGGCGAAGGACGAGGTGACGATGCGCGTCGGGAATGGTTCCAAGGTCGATGTGATCGCCGTCGGCACGCTGCCTCTACATTTACCTACGGGATTAGTTTTAAACCTTAATAATTGTTATTTAGTACCAAGTTTGAGCATGAACATTGTATCCGGATCTCGCTTAATTCGAGATGGCTACTCATTTAAATCCGAGAATAATGGTTGTTCTATTTATATGAGAGATATGTTTTATGGTCATGCTCCGATGGTTAATGGTTTATTCTTGATGAATCTCGTACGTGATGATACACATATTCATAGTGTGAGTACCAAAAGAGTTAAAGTTGATAACAATAGTCCCACATATTTGTGGCACTGCCGCCTTGGTCACATAGGTGTCAAACGCATGAAGAAGCTCCATGCAGATGGACTTTTAGAGTCTCTTGATTATGAATCATTTGACACGTGCGAACCATGCCTCATGGGTAAAATGACCAAGACTCCGTTCTCAGGAACAATGGAGCGAGCAACCAACTTATTGGAAATCATACATACCGATGTGTGTGGTCCAATGAGTGTTGAGGCTCGCGGTGGCTATCGTTATGTTCTCACCCTCACTGATGACTTGAGTAGATATGGGTATATCTACTTAATGAAACACAAGTCTGAGACCTTTGAAAAGTTCAAGGAATTTCAGAATGAGGTTGAGAATCAACGTGATAGAAAGATCAAGTTTCTACGATCAGATCGTGGAGGAGAATACTTGAGTCACGAATTTGGCACACACTTAAGAAAATGTGGAATAGTTTCACAACTCACGCCGCCTGGAACACCTCAGCGTAATGGTGTGTCCGAACGTCGTAATGGCACTCTATTAGATATGGTGCGATCTATGATGTCTGTTACCGATTTACCGTTATCTTTTTGGGGCTATGCTTTAGAGACTGCCGCATTCACTTTAAATAGGGCTCCGTCGAAATCCGTTGAGACGACACCGTATGAATTATGGTTTGGGAAGAAACCTAAGCTGTCGTTTCTAAAAGTTTGGGGATGCGATGCTTATGTGAAGAAACTTCAACCTGAAAAGCTCGAACCCAAATCGGAAAAATGCGTCTTCATAGGATACCCAAAAGAAACTGTTGGGTATACCTTCTACCTCAGATCCGAAGGCAAGATCTTTGTTGCCAAGAATGGATCCTTTCTAGAGAAAGAGTTTCTCTCGAAGGAAGTAAGTGGGAGGAAAGTAGAACTTGATGAAGTGTTAACTCTTGAACCGGAAAATGGCGAAACTCAAGAAATCGTTCCTGAGGTGCCTGCACCGAATAGAGAGGAAATTAATGATTATGATCAAGATACTTCTGATCAAGCTCCTACTGAAATTCGAAGGTCCACAAGGACACGTTCCGCACCAGAGTGGTACGGCAACCCTGTCTTGGAAATCATGTTGTTAGACAACGGTGAACCTTCGAACTATGAGGAAGCAATGGCGGGCCCGGATTCCGACAAATGGCTGGAAGCCATGAAATCCGAGATAGGATCCATGTATGAAAACGAAGTATGGACTTTGACTGACTTGCCCGTTGAACGGCGAGCCATAGAAAATAAATGGATCTTTAAGAAGAAGACAGACGCGGATGGTAATGTGACCATCTATAAAGCTCGGCTTGTCGCTAAGGGTTATCGACAAGTTCAAGGGGTTGACTACGATGAGACTTTCTCACCGGTAGCGAAGCTGAAGTCCGTCCGAATCATGTTAGCAATTGCCGCATACTATGATTATGAGATATGGAAAATGGACGTCAAAACGGCATTCCTTAATGGTTTCCTTAAGGAAGAATTGTATATGATGCAGCCGGAAGGTTTTGTCGATCCTAAGAATGCTGACAAGGTATGCAAGCTCCAACGCTCGATTTATGGGCTGGTGCAAGCATCTCGGAGTTGGAACATTCGCTTTGATGAGATGATCAAAGCGTTTGGGTTTACACAGACTTATGGAGAAGCCTGTGTTTACAAGAAAGTGAGTGGGAGCTCTGTAGCATTTCTCATATTATATGTAGATGACATACTTTTGATGGGAAATGATATAGAACTCTTGGACAGCATTAAGGCCTATTTGAATAAGAGTTTTTCAATGAAGGACCTTGGAGAAGCTGCTTATATATTAGGCATCAAGATCTATAGAGATAGATCGAGACGCCTCATAGGTCTTTCACAAAGCACATACCTTGATAAGATATTGAAGAAATTCAATATGGATCAATCTAAGAAAGGGTTCTTACCTGTGTTACAAGGTGTGAAATTGAGCTCAGCTCAATGTCCGACCATGGCAGAAGATATAGAAGAGATGAGCGTCATCCCCTATGCCTCAGCCATAGGTTCTATTATGTATGCCATGCTGTGTACCAGACCTGATGTAAACCTTGCCGTAAGTTTGGTAGGTAGGTACCAAAGTAATCCCGGCAAGGAACACTGGACAGCGGTCAAGAATATCCTGAAGTACCTGAAAAGGACTAAGGAAATGTTTCTCGTTTATGGAGGTGACGAAGAGCTCGTCGTAAAAGGTTACGTCGACGCTAGCTTCGACACAGATCTGGATGACTCTAAGTCACAAACCGGATACGTGTATATTTTGAATGGTGGGGCAGTAAGCTGGTGTAGTTGCAAGCAAAGCGTCGTGGCGGGATCTACATGTGAAGCGGAGTACATGGCAGCCTCGGAGGCAGCACATGAAGCAATTTGGGTGAAGGAGTTCATCACCGACCTCGGAGTCATACCCAATGCGTCGGGGCCAATCAAGCTCTTCTGTGACAACACTGGAGCTATTGCGCTTGCAAAGGAGCCCAGGTTTCACAAGAAGACCAGGCACATCAAGCGTCGCTTCAACTCCATTCGTGAAAATGTTCAAGATGGAGACATAGAGATTTGTAAAGTGCACACGGATCTGAATGTTGCAGATCCGTTGACTAAACCTCTCCCTAAGGCAAAACATGATCAGCACCAGAACTCTATGGGTGTTCGATTCATCACAATGTAACTAGATTATTGACTCTAGTGCAAGTGGGAGACTGTTGGAAATATGCCCTAGAGGCAATAATAAAAGCATTATTATTATATTTCCTTATTCATGATAATTGTCTTTGTTCGTGCTATAATTGTGTTAACCGGAAATCGTAATACATGTGTGAATAACAGACAACAACATTTCCCTAGTGAGCCTCTAGTTGACTAGCTCGTTGATCGACAGATAGTCATGGTTTCCTGACTATGGACATTGGATGTCATCGATAACGGGATCACATCATTAGGAGAATGATGTGATGGACAAGACCCAATCCTAAACATAGCATAAGATCGCATAGTTCGTTTGCTAGAGTTTTCCAATGTCAAGTATCCTTTCCTTAGACCATGAGATCATGTAACTCCCGGATACCGTATGAGTGCTTTGGGTGTGCCAAACGTCACAACGTAACTGGGTGACTATAAAGGTATGCTACGGGTATCTCTGAAAGTGTCTGTTGGGTTGACATGGATCGAGACTGGGATTTGTCACTCCGCTTGACGGAGAGGTATCACCGGGCCCTCTCGGTAATGCATCATCACAATGAGCTCAATGTGACCAAAGTGTTTGATCACGGGATCATGCATTACGGAACGAGAAAAGTGACTTGCCGGTAACGAGATTGAACGAGGTATTGGTATACCGACGATCGAATCTCGGGCAAGTAAAATACCGATTGACAAAGGGAATCGTATACGGGATTAATTGAATCCTTGACATCGTGGTTCATCCGATGAGATCATCGTGGAGCATGTGGGAGCCAACATGGGTATCCAGATCCCGCTGTTGGTTATTGCCCGAGAGCCGTCTCGGTCATGTCTGCATGTCTCCCGAACCCGTAGGGTCTACACACTTAAGGTTCGGTGACGCTAGGGTTGTAGGGATATGTATGTGCAGTAACCCGAATGTTGTTAGGAGTCCCGGATGAGATCCCGGACGTCACGAGGAGTTTCGGAATGGTCCGGAGGTAAAGATTTATATATGGAAAGTCATCATACGGACATCGAGACAAGTTTCGGGGTTATCGGTATTGTACCGGGACCACCGGAGGGTCCCGGGGGTCCACCGGGTGGGGCCACCTATCCCGGAGGGCCCCATGGGCTGTATAAGGGAGGGAACCAGCCCATAGGGGGCTGGTGCGCCTCCCCCCCATGGGCCCATGCGCCTAGGGTTTGGGGGGAGGGAAACCCTAAAGGGGGCGCCCCCCTTGCTTGGGGGGCAAGCCCCCTTCCCTGGCCGCCGCCCCCCCCTAGGAGATCTCATCTCCTAGGGCAGGCGCCCCCCCTTGGGGGTTATATAAAGGGGGGGGGGGAGAGGGGGCTGATCACCCATTGCCCTGGCGCCTCCCTCTCCCTCTCCAACACCTCCTCCTCCTCCATTGAGCACGGCGAAGCCCTGCCGGAGTACTGCAGTTCCACCATCACCACGCCGTCGTGCTGCTGCTGGAGCCTTCATCCCCAACCTCTCCTTTGCCTTGCTGGATCAAGAAGGAGGAGACGTCACACTTTTCGTACGTGTGTTGAACGCGGAGGTGCCGTCCGTTCGGCACTAGATCATCGGTGAATTGGATCACGGCAAGTACGACTACCTCATCCACGTTCACTCGAACGCTTCCGTTGCGATCTACAAAGTGGTATGTAGATGCTATCTAATCTGAATACTCGTTGCTTGATGAACTCCTAGATGGATCTTGGTGAAACCGTAGGAAAAATTTTAATTTTCTGCAACGTTCCCCAACATAGGATTGGGTCTCGTCCATCACATCATTCTCCTAATGATGTGATCTCGTTATCATTGACATCCAATGCCCATAGTCAGGAAACCATGACTATCTGTTGATCAACGAGCTAGTCAACTAGAGGCTTACTAGGGACATGTTGTTGTCTGTTATTCACACATGTATTACGATTTCCGGATAACACAATTATAGCACGAATAAAGACAATTATCATGAATAAGGAAATATAATAATAATGCTTTTATTATTGCCTCTAGGGCATATTTCCAACAGTCTCCCACTTGCACTAGAGTCAATAATCTAGTTACATTATGATGAATCGAACACCCATAGAGTTCTGGTGCTGATCATGTTTTGCCTTAGGGAGAGGTTTAGTCAACGGATCTGCGACATTCAGATCCGTGTGCACTTTACAAATTTCTATGTCTCCATCTTGAACATTTTCACGAATGGAGTTGAAGCGACGTTTGATGTGCCTGGTCTTCTTGTGAAACCTGGGCTCCTTGGCAAGTGCAATAGCTCCAGTGTTGTCACAAAAAGTTTGATTGGCCCCGACGCATTGGGTATGACTCCGAGGTCGGTGATGAACTCCTTCACCCAAATTGCTTCATGTGCTGCCTCCGAGGCTGCCATGTACTCCGCTTCACATGTAGATCCCGCCACGACGCTTTGCTTGCAACTGCACCAGCTTACTGCCCCACCATTCAAAATATACACGTATCCGGTTTGTGACTTAGAGTCATCCATATCTGTGTCGAAGCTAGCGTCGACGTAACCCTTTACGACGAGCTCTTCGTCACCTCCATAAATGAGAAACATTTCCTTAGTCCTTTTCAGGTACTTCAGGATATTCTTGACCACTGTCCAGTGTTCCTTGCCGGGATTACTTTGGTACCTTCCTACCAAACTTACGGCAAGGTTTACATCAGGTCTGGTACACAGCATGGCATACATAATAGAACCTATGGCTGAGGCATAGGGGATGACACTCATCTCTTCTATATCTTCTGCCGTGGTCGGACATTGAGCTGAGCTCAATTTCACACCTTGTAACACAAGTAAGAACCCCTTCTTAGATTTATCCATATTGAACTTCTTCAATATCTTATCAAGGTATGTGCTTTGTGAAAGACCTATGAGGCGTCTCGATCTATATCTATAGATCTTGATGCCTAATATATAAGCAGCTTCTCCAAGGTTCTTCATTGAAAAACTCTTATTCAAGTAGGCCTTAATGCTGTCCAAGAGTTCTATATCATTTCCCATCAAAAGTATGTCATCTACATATAGTATGATAAATGCTACAGAGCTCCCACTCACTTTCTTGTAAACGCAGGCTTCTCCATAAGTCTGCGTAAACCCAAATGCTTTAATCATCTCATCAAAGCGAATGTTCCAACTCCGAGATGCTTGCACCAGCCCATAAATCGAGCGTTGGAGCTTGCACACCTTGTCAGCATTCTTAGGATCGACAAAACCTTCCGGCTGCATCATATACAATTCTTCCTTAAGGAAACCATTAAGGAATGCCGTTTTGACGTCCATTTGCCATATCTCATAATCATAGAATGCGACAATGCTAACATGATTCGGACGGACTTTAGCTTCGCTACCGGTGAGAAAGTCTCATCGTAGTCAATTCCTTGAACTTGTCGATAACCCTTAGCGACAAGCCGAGCTTTATAGATGGTCACATTACCATTCGCGTCTGTCTTCTTCTTAAAGATCCATTTATTTTCTATGGCTCGCCGCTCTACGGGCAAGTCAGTCAAAGTCCATACTTCGTTTTCATACATGGATCCTATCTCGGATTTCATGGCTTCTAGCCATTTGTCGGAATCCGGGCCCGCCATTGCTTCCTCATAGTTCGAAGGCTCACCGTTGTCTAACAACATGATTTCCAAGACAGGGTTGCCGTACCACTCTGGTGCGG
The DNA here is from genome assembly GCA_032464435.1 of Aegilops umbellulata. Lineage (NCBI taxonomy): Eukaryota > Viridiplantae > Streptophyta > Magnoliopsida > Poales > Poaceae > Aegilops > Aegilops umbellulata. The sequence continues at coordinate 510,495,277 of CP136055.1, forward strand.
AACGTGTCCTTGTGGACCTTCGAATTTCAGTAGGAGCTTGATTAGAAGTATCTTGATCATCATCATTAATTTCCTCTCTAGTCGGTGCAGGCACCTCAGGAACATTTTCTTGAGTTTCGCCATTTTTCGGTTCAAGAGGTAACACTTCATCAAGTTCTACTTTCCTCCCACTTACTTCTTTCGTGAGAAACTCTTTCTCTAGAAAGGATCCATTCTTGGCAACAAAGATCTTGCCTTCGGATCTGAGGTAGAAGGTATACCCAATAGTTTCTTTAGGGTATCCTATGAAGACGCATTTTTCCGACTTGGGTTCGAGCTTTTCAGGTTGAAGTTTCTTGACATAAGCATCGCATCCCCAAAGTTTTAGAAACGACAGCTTAGGTTTCTTCCCAAACCATAATTCATACGGTGTCGTCTCAACGGATTTCGACGGAGCCCTATTTAAAGTGAATGCGGCAGTCTCTAAAGCATAGCCCCAAAAAGATAGCGGTAAATCGGTAAGAGACATCATAGATCGTACCATATCTAATAGAGTGCGATTACGACGTTCGGACACACCATTACGCTGAGGTGTTCCAGGCGGCGTGAGTTGTGAAACTATTCCACATTTTCTTAAGTGTGTGCCAAATTCGTGACTCAAGTATTCTCCTCCATGATCTGATCGTAGAAACTTGATCTTTCTATCACGTTGATTTTCAACCTCACTCTGAAATTCCTTGAACTTTTCAAAGGTCTCAGACTTGTGTTTCATTAAGTAGATATACCCATATCTACTCAAGTCATCAGTGAGGGTGAGAACATAACGATAGCCACCGCGAGCCTCAACACTCATTGGACCGCACACATCGGTATGTATGATTTCCAATAAGTTGGTTGCTCGCTCCATTGTTCCTGAGAACGAAGTCTTGGTCATTTTACCCATGAGGCATGGTTCGCACGTGTCAAATGATTCATAATCAAGAGACTCTAAAAGTCCATCTGCATGGAGCTTCTTCATGCGTTTGACACCTATGTGACCAAGGCGGCAGTGCCACAAATATGTGAGACTATTGTTATCAACTTTAACTCTTTTGGTATTCACACTATGAATATGTGTATCATCACGTACGAGATTCATTAAGAATAAACCATTAACCATCGGAGCATGACCATAAAACATATCTCTCATATAAATAGAACAACCATTATTCTCGGATTTAAATGAGTAGCCATCTCGAATTAAACGAGATCCAGACACAATGTTCATGCTCAAACTTGGCACTAAATAACAATTATTGAGGTTTAAAACTAATCCCGTAGGTAAATGTAGAGGTAGCGTGCCGACGGCGATCACATCGACCTTGGAACCATTCCCGACGCGCATCGTCACCTCGTCCTTCGCCAGTCTCCATTTATTCCGCAGCTCCTGCTTTGAGTTACAAATGTGAGCAACTGCACCGGTATCAAATACCCAAGAGCTACTACGAGTACTGGTAAGGTACACATCAAGTACATGTATATCACATATACCTTTTGTTTTGCCGGCCTTCTTGTCCGCTAAGTATTTGGGGCAGTTCCGCTTCCAGTGACCACTTCCCTTGCAATAAAAACACTCAGTCTCGGGCTTGGGTCCATTCTTTGGCTTCTTCCCGGCAACTTGCTTACCGGGCGCGGCAACTTCCTTGCCGTCCTTCTTGAAGTTCTTTTTACCATTGCCCTTCTTGAACTTAGTGGTTTTATTCACCATCAACACTTGATGCTCCTTCTTGATTTCTACCTCTGCTGATTTCAGCATAGCATATACCTCAGGAATGGTCTTTACCATCCCCTGCATGTTGTAGTTCATCACAAAGCTCTTGTAGCTAGGTGGAAGCGACTGGAGGATTCTGTCAATGACCGCTTCATCCGGGAGATTAACTTCCATTTGAGTCAAGCGGTTGTGCAACCCAGACATCTTGAGTATGTGTTCACTGACAGAGCTATTTTCCTCCATCTTACAGCTAAAGAATTTATCGGAGACTTCATATCTCTCGACCCGGGCATGAGCTTGGAAAACCATTTTCAGCTCTTCGAACATCTCATATGCTCCATGTCTCTCAAAACGCTTTTGGAGCCCCGGCTCTAAGCTGTAAAGCATGCTGCACTGAACGAGGGAGTAATCATCGGAACGTGACTGCCAAGCGTTCATAACGTCTTGTTCTGCAGGGAGGACAGGTGCGTCACCCAGCGGTGCTCGTAGGACATAATCTTTCTTGGCAGCTATGAGGATGATCCTCAGGTTCCGGACCCAGTCCGTATAGTTGCTGCCATCGTCTTTCAGCTTGGTTTTCTCTAGGAACGCGTTGAAGTTGAGGACTACGTTGGTCATTTGATCTACAAGACATATTGTAAATATTTTAGACTAAGTTCATGATAATAAAGTTCATTTAATCTAATTATTTAATGAACTTCCACTTAGATAGACATCCCTCTTCTAGTCATCTAAGTATTACATGATCCAAGTCAACTAGGCCGTGTCCGATCATCACGTGAGACGGACTAGTCAACATTGGTGAACATCTTCATGTTGATCGTATCTTCTATACGACTCATGCTCGACCTTTCGGTCTTCTGTGTTCCGAGGCCATGTCTGTACATGCTAGGCTCGTCAAGTCAACCTAAGTGTTTGCATGTGTAAATCTGTCTTACACCCGTTGTATGTGAACGTTAGAATCTATCACACCCGATCATCACGTGGTGCTTCGAAACAACGAACTGTCGCAACGGTGCACAGTTAGGGGGAACACTTCTTGAAATTATTATGAGGGATCATCTTATTTACTACCGTCGTTCTAAGTAAACAAGATGCAAAACATGATAAACATCACATGCAATCAAATAATAAACGTGACATGATATGGCCAATATCACATAGCTCCTTTGATCTCCATCTTGGGGCTCCATGATCATCTTGTCACCGGCTTGACACCATGATCTCCATCATCATGATCTCCATCATCGTGTCTCCATGAATTTGCTCGCCAACTATTACTTCTACTACTATGGCTAACGCGTTTAGCAATAAAGTAAAGTAATTTACATGGCGTTTCTCAATGACACGCAGGTCATACAAAAAATAAGGACAACTCCTATGGCTCCTGCCGGTTGTCATACTCATCGACATGCAAGTCGTGATTCCTATTACAATAGCATGAACATCTCATACATCACATATAGATCATTCATCATTCATCACAACTTTGGCCATATCATATCACAAAGCACTTGCTGCAAAAACAAGTTAGACGTCCTCTAATTGTTGTTGCAAGTTTTACGTGGCTGAATTAGGGTTCTAGCAAGAACGTTTTCTTACCTACGTGAAAACCACAACGTGATTTGTCAACTTCTATTTACCCTTCATAAGGACCCTTTTCATCGAATCCGCTCCAACTAAAGTGGGAGAGACAGACACCCGCCAGCCACCTTATGCAACTAGTGCATGTTAGTCGGTGGAACCGGTCTCACGTAAGCGTACGTGTAAGGTTGGTCCGGGCCGCTTCATCCCACAATACCGCTGAAGCAAGATAAGACTAGTAGCGGCGAGAAAGTTGACAACATCTACGCCCACAACAAATTGTGTTCTACTCGTGCAATATAGAACTACGCATAGACCTAGCTCATGATGCCACTGTAGGGGAACGTTGCAGAAAATTAAATTTTTTCCTACGGTTTCACCAAGATCCATCTATGAGTTCATCTAAGCAACGAGTCATGGGAGAGAGATTGCATCTACATACCACTTTGTAGATCGCGAGCGGAAGCGTTCAACGAACGGGGATGAGGTAGCCGTACACGACGTGATCCAAATCACCGGAGATCCTAGCACCGAACGGACGGCACCTCCACGTTCAACACACGTACGGTCAGCGTAACGTCTCCTTCTTCTTGATCCAGCAAGGCAAAGGAGAGGTTGGGGAAGATGGCTCCAGCAGCAGCACGACGGCGTGGTGATGGTGGAGCTGCAGTACTGCGGCAGGGCTTCGCCGAGCTCTACGGAGGAGGAGGAGGTGTTGGAGAGCGAGAGGGAGGCGCCAAGAGCAAGGGTGTGTGGCTGACCCCCTCCCCTCCCCCTTTCATATAGGCCCCCTGGGGGGGCGGCCCTAGGAGATGCAATCTCCTAGGGGGGCGGCGGCCAAGGGGTGGGGGCTTGCCTCCCAAGCAAGGGGGCGCCCCCCTTTAGGGTTTCCCCCACCCTAGGCACGCATGGGCCCTGGGGAAGTGGAGCCCCAGCCCACTTTGGGCTGGATCCTTTCCTACTTCAGCCCATGGGGCCCTCCGGGGCAGGTGGCCCCACCCGATGGACCCCCCGGGACCCTCCGGTGGTCCCGGTACAATACCGATAGCCCCGAAACTTGTCCCGATGGCCAAAACAGCACTTCCTATATATAATTCTTTACCTCCGAACCATTCCGAAACTCCTCGTGACGTCCGGGATCTCATCCGGGACTCCAAACAACATTCGGGTTACTGCATATACATATCTTCACAACCCTAGCGTCACCGAACCTTAAGTGTGTAGACCCTACGGGTTCGGGAGACATGCAGACATGACCAAGACGGCTCTCGGGCAATAACCAACAACGGGATCTGGATACCCATGTTGTCTCCCACATGCTCCACGATGATCTCATCGGATGAACCACGATGTCGAGGATTCAATTAATCCTGTATACGATTCCCTTTGTCAATCGGTATTTTACTTGCCCGAGATTCGATCGTCGGTATCCCAATACCTCGTTCAATCTCGTTACCGGCAAGTCACTTTACTCGTACCGTAATGCATGATCCCGTGATCAAACACTTTGATCACATTGAGCTCATTATGATGATGCATTACCGAGAGGGCCCGGTGATACCTCTCCGTCAAGCGGAGTGACAAATCCCAGTCTCGATCCGTGTCAACCCAACAGATACTTTCAGAGATACCCGTAGTATACCTTTATAGTCACCCAGTTACGTTGTGACGTTTGGCACACCCAAAGCACTCCTACGGTATCCGGGAGTTACACGATCTCATGGTCTAAGGAAAGGATACTTGACATTGGAAAACTCTAGCAAACGAACTATGCGATCTTATGCTATGTTTAGGATTGGGTCTCATCCATCACATCATTCTCCTAATGATGTGATCTCGTTATCATTGACATCCAATGCCCATAGTCAGGAAACCATGACTATCTGTTGATCAACGAGCTAGTCAACTAGAGGCTTACTAGGGACATGTTGTTGTTTATTATTCACACATGTATTACGATTTCCGGATAACACAATTATAGCACGAATAAAGACAATTATCATGAATAAGGAAATATAATAATAATGCTTTTATTATTGCCTCTAGGGCATATTTCCAACACGTCTACCGCGGTGAGTACGAGGATTTGAACGCTTGCCCGGTATGCGGTGCATTGCGCTATAAGATCAACCGCGATGACCCTGGTGATGTCGAGGGCGAGCGCCCTAGGAAGAAGATTCCTGCCAAGGTGATGTGGTATGCTCCTATAATACCACGGTTGAAACGTTTGTTCCAAAACAAAGAGCATGCCAAGGCGATGCGATGGCACAGAGAAGACCGTTAGAAAGACGGAAAGTTGAGAGTACCCACTAACGGGTCGCAGTGGAGAAAAATCAAAAGAAAGTACGGGAAGGAGTTGGAGATGACGCAAGGAACGTATGGTTTGGTCTAAGCGCAGATGGCATTAATCCTTTTGGGGAGCAGAGAAGCAACCATAGCACCTGGCATGTGACTCTATGTTTTTATAACCTTCCTTCTTGGTTGTGCATGAAGCGGAAGTTCATTATGATGCCAGTGCTCACACTAGAGCAGAACCGGGCAATAGCACCGGTTCGTAAGGCCCTTTAGTGCCGGTTCCGTAACCGGCACTAAAGTGTGGTCACTAAAGGCCCCCCCTTTAGTACCAGTTCAGCAGGAATCGGTGCTAAAGGGCAACCACGTGGCACGAGCCAGCTCCGGGGGCCGGGAGCCCTTTAGTACCGGTTGGTAACACCAACCGGTACTAAAATGTTTGGGGTTTTTTTGGTTTTATGATTTCTTTTTCATTTAATTTTGTGTTTTCCATTTTAATTCTTTTTCGTTTGCTGGTATTTTACGACACTACAAATTGTACACGATATATATAGAATTTCTAGTAGAACCAATCATATATATGGATCATCAATGTCTCACAAACCACCATATTAATTCACACATACACACATGTATAGCTATATACAATTTCTCCTACATATGCATGTTGCCTTCGGAGCCAGTGGCATTAGCCTAATTGGTGCCTTTGGAGCACGATGACAATTGGAAGTGGTTCATGACCTGGTCGATGGGGGCGGTAGCGGGTAATAGTATTCTCCCTTCGGGTTTATGACCTGGTCGAGCAAAAATCCCGCTATTTCCTCTTGAAGTGCTTGTACGCGCTCTGTTTCTAGGAGCTTGTCCCGCACCTCTGTGAAATGTTAAGAAGGAGATCAATATGCATGTGTATTAGTTGTGTGACTAGATATCGATAATGGTGTACCAATTGTGAATAGTGTTCTGACAAGCGTACCCATTCCTGTCTTTGAGATCAGCTCCTTTCGGACGCCATCATGCGAATGTTCTCGCAAACGCAGAATGCACACAGAACAGTCCCCTGCGCCTGCTTTAGGGCCTTTACGAGAATGGAATTTAATTTGATCAGATAATAATTAATCTAGCATGATAATATTAAAGAGATGGCAGCTAGCTAGCTAGCTAGTACTATTTAATTACTTACCTTGGGTCGAAACCATTTCAGCTGTCGTTTCCATTCGCCTTCCGTGACGTTGATGAACCTTGCCCAAGCCCTGCCCGCCGACAAAGAAAATGAATAAAGGGGTTATTAAATAGTTCATATCATGAAATGACGAACAAAATAGGCCGAGATATATAGTTAATAATGATTGAAATTACCTGTTGACTATCCCAAACAAGAAGTTATAGTCACTATTTTCTTTGAGTAGTGAGTCTAGTATTTCAACTGTTCCGGCGTGAACTTTAATGATACACAAAACCCAGTGAAATCTGCATGCACACATGTTTGCATGTCTTAATTAAGCGGGCATATGTAAGCAAAAACATGTAGCTAGCTAGTAGGCAAAAACAGAGAATTTGTAGTACAAGACAGTGTGACTCACTGGAATTTTTAAGGAAGTAGTATATCTTCATTGTATTTGAGGCGCTTCAAGAACTCTAGCATGCTTTCCTCTACATGCTTTGCATGATATGCATCTATTTTCCATGTGTATTCATTAACGGTGTTTGGGTCAATGAACCCAATGCCATAGCGTCCACCTTTTTTCATTTCATACATCTTCATCCTGCATAATACCACAGAAAAGAATATAGTGAGGATAATTATAGGTAATGATTGATCAAAAGGATCACTACAGCTAGCTTGAGACTTAAATTACAGAAAGAAATCACTTATAGACAATTGCAACTGACGATAGATTTGTCGAGTGCGTCTTGATTGTATAACTGAAACAGTTCAGAATACTCAACGGTCCCATGTTTCAGATGGTAGTAATGATCCTTCTTGACTTTGACCATGAGGGAATCTCGATCGGATCTCTTGGTAATGTCCATGTACCATTGATGCAATTCATACATTCTCGTTGGGAGCTTCTTGACCTCTTCTGGCTTGACCAAAGGTTGGCCCCGGACATATTTCCATTTTATTTCCTCCTCTATAAGCACAGGCATGTCCTCGATCTCGAGGAGTTGTCCAACAATGATGTTGAGAGTTTCAGCCTGCATTATATGCTCCTGGGTTATTACCACATCGCCCACCTGGGGAACGTAAACTGTTTGCCCACAATAATATTGGGCGCGCGTACTGTCACGTGTTGTTGGCAGCACAACAAGCGGGGGGATCGATTGCGCCCACTGTTCTCCCAGCTGGGCAACGGTTTTCCCGCATTTTTTGACAGCTGCTTGTTGTTTGCTCGAGCTCGAGCTCGCCTCCTTCTGTAGACGTTGTCGATGTAACTTCCTGATGTGGCGCTCATAGTCTGTGTCAACAGGCTTACGAGCTGGTGGTTCAGCCATACGAATGAAGTGGTCAATAACTTCCACAGGCAGTTTCTCCCTTGGCGGCGGTGGCGGTTTCGGTCCAAAATGGGCGTCGACTTCTGCCCGCACTATGGCCTTGGTTTGCTCCTGGGTCCTGTTGTAAGCCCTCTCAGGAAGAGGAGTAGTGAGGTTTGGACCATATTTATATCGCTTGCCTCCGCCTGTACTTCCTGTACTATGACCTCGACTCATACCGCTACGCACCATAGCTGCGGGGTGTCTCTTCTGCGATTGCTGAGGCGGCGGAGACGGCTGACGGGGCTGAGTTGGATGAGGAGGAGTGGCCTGAAGCTGTGCCGGACTTGGAGGAGGAGTGGCCTGAGGTTGTGCCGAACTTGGAGGAGGAGTGGACGTCTGACGCTGTGTCGGACTTGGAGGAGGAGTGGCCTGACACTTTGCCGGACTTGGAGGAGAAGGAGTGGCCTCACGCGTTGGTGGACTTGGATGAGCGGGAGTCTGCTGACTCGGTGGCGGACTTCGACGAGGAGTCGGGTGACGCGGTGTCGGTGGCCTTCGAAAGATGATGCAACACTTTCTCCATAGGATGATACGATGTTTGGCCTCTCCGCGTGTGTGCTCCTCGTCACCTCCAGGAATGTCAAGCTCTAGCCCCGAATATTGGTCCACCACCTCATCAACCACGACACGAGCATAGCCTGCTGGAATCGGGTTGCAATGGAAGGTTGCATCGGGGGAATTTGTATAAGCAACGACGTCCGCCACCTTCATGGATATGTTCTTCATTTTGAAGTGTAGCTCGAAGTTAGTGTTCTCCATGATGTCATCCACGGGGTATCTATCCAGCATTGCATCAAACGGGGCAGAACCCACACTGCTTCACGGCATGGATGGGGCGGTGGTATCCAATGCTGGATCATCCGCTAGCTGTTGCAGCTGCTGAGACCCCCTTTGCTGGCTAAGTGAGTGGATCTGCTCCTGCTGCCGCTGGAATTTGTCTGCCAAGTCCGCGTGCTTTGATTCTAGGCCTTGAAGGCGTTCATAGTCCAGCTTCCTCTTCTCCTCCTCCATCTTCCTCTGCTTCTCCTCCGCAATCTTCCTTCTCGCACGGGTTCTGTAGTCGGCGTTCCAGTCCGAAAACCCCTCATACCACGGAATAGCGCCCTTGCCTCGTGTTCTTCCCGGGTGTTCAGGATTTCCCAGGGCACGCGTAAGCTCGTCGTTCTCTCTGTTGGGCTGGAACACCCCCGTTTGAGCCTCTTCTATTGCTACAAGTATCTTATCGCCAGCTCCGTTCAGACATGCCTTCATCGAAACTTTGCCTGTCTTCGGGTCCAACTCCCCCCCATGCGCATAGAACCAACTCCTGCACCTGGGGGGCCAACTCTTAGTAACCGGAGTGACACCTGCATCCTCCATCTCTTTCTCAGACTTATCCCACTTAGGCATTGCCACTGCGTAGCCACCTGGCCCCAGCTTATGGAACTTATCCTTTTTTCGGCATTCTTCTTGTTTATTCTCGACCGTTCCTTAGCTAATTCTGAATCCTTGAATTTCACGAAATCGTCCCAATGAGCACTTTGATTCTCTAGTGTCCCCTTGAATACTGGAGTCTTCCTTCCTCCCTTGATGTACTTGTCCCATTCACGATTCTTGTGGTTCTTGAATGCAACCGCCTTCTTCCTAAGAGCAGTGTCCTTGACTTTCTGCACATCTGCTTCTGTGAAATGATCTGGTAGGGTGAAATGTTCCATGAGAGTATCCCAAAGCAGACTTTTTTGTCTGTCGTCGACAAAAGTAACATCTGGACGTGGCTTTGCTGGCTCTCTCCATTCTTGAAGGGAGATCGGGAGTTGGTCCTTCACAAGAACTCCGCACTGACGAACGAACTTGTCCGCAATCTTCTTAGGCACTAATGGTTCGCCATTAGGTCTGATTGCCTCTATATTGTACTTTACGCCCTCCTTCAACTTTTTGTTCGGGCCTCGTTTCATCCTGTTGCCTGAAGATTTGCTCGATCCGGATGGCTGAAAGAAGAAAGATCGATTCGTTAATATAACTTCAACTCATTTAAAACATGTGATGATCACCAGATGCCTGCTTATATAAATATATATACCTCGCCGGTCTTTGTTGTTTCAGGATCAACATGTTCTTCGTCATCGTCATAATCGTAGTTCATGACTTCATCAATTCGGTCGTCGCGATCGAATATCATATCACCCTCTCCGGTGTTGTTTAGAAATTCGGAGCCGTCATAATCTTCTTCATTCTGATCATCATCTGACCCGTGTATCATATCGAACATGGTCTGTTCTCTCTCTCTGTCAGTATTGTCCACCATAGCTTTTATTTAACTAATCCAAAAGAAATATAAAACAATTTAGTATTCAAATTACATCGTCTCGAATAATAGATATAATCTCGAATACATCATCTCGAATAATAGATATCATCTCGAATACATCGTCTCGAATAATAGATATAATCTCGAACACATCGTCTCGAATAATAGATAATATTGAATAGTACATCACTGGCTAGGTAGCTAATTAAAGATCGAATACTACAGAAGAATCTAGAACACTCGCGGTTCCTGTGGCGTGGGCGGTGGACACCCAAAGAGAAGGAACCCTCACAGGATCATAGCTGAAGTGAGATCCCTAAAGAAACTGCCAGGTATTGGAGAACCTGCCGCCCTCTAACGCAACCATGTAGCGATGGACGTGCTCGTCCTCCTCCCTGACACGGCGACGTACCACCTCCGGCGGGGACGGCTCCCTCCGCACCGAAACTGGCCCACGCGAACGCCACCAAACGAGATCAGGATCGACGACGGGACCCGGGGCCGGGTTCCTCATCAAGCGGCGCGCCCCTCCAGGCAGCACCTCCCAGTGCCAGCCCGGCGGAGCCCAGTCCTGGACATGGGTCAGCCGGACGTCGTCGCGGACGTGTCGACGGCGAGGATGCGGGCCGGGCATCGTCGAGAACAAATACTAGCTATATGCCCGCAAAAAGTAACATTTTTTTAATGATTGAATTTTGATAACTAAAATTTCTAACATTTCTATATAACTAACATGTCTATAACATTTCTAACAATGCTATATATAACTAACATTTCTATAACTAAAAAAAGAAAATTTTCTAACTTTTTTATAACTATTTCTATAACTAAAAAACAGAAAATTTTCTAACAATTGTAACTTTTTTATAACTATTTCTATAACTAAAAAAAACAGAAAAATTTCTAACAATTCTAAGATTTCTAACTATTCTAACAATTGTAACATTTCTAACTATTTCTAAAAAACAGAAAAATTTCTAACAATTTCTAAAAACAGAAAAATTTCTAACTATTTGTATAACTTAAAAACAAAAAATGTATGTGTGTGTGTGTGTGCGCGCTCACCGGCCGGCGAGGCGAGAGGCGATGGGTGGCGGCGGCGGGGGGCGCGCGGCGACGGGGACGGCGACGGGCACGGCGACGACGGGGATGACGACGACGGGGACGGGGACGTACGGGCCGGGGCGGCGACGACGACGGGGACGGGGACGACGCGGGACATGCCGGGACGGGGCGGCGGTGACGACGGGGCGGCGACGACGGGGACGGGGCGGCGACGGGGGCGGCGACGAGGGATATGGAGACGGCGGGGGTGGCGGGCGACGGTGTGTAGAAGAGAAGAAGCAGAAGGAGAGATGAGAAACTGACGAAATTTTGAAGTGTTTTGTTATATAGAACCCACCTTTAGTACCAGTTGGAGCCACCAACCGGTACTAAAGGCCTGTTTTGGCCAGGCCAAGCGGCGGGAACCGCACCCCCTTTAGTACCGGGTGGTGGCTCCAACCGGTACTAAAGGCCCCCCCTTTAGTACCGGTTGGTGCCATGAACAGGTACTAAAGGGGGTGCGCTGGCGCAGGTGCGGTGCGCAAGTTTAGTCCCACCTTGCTAGCCGAGGGGCGACCGCACTGGTTTATAAACCCCCATGCGGTAGCTCTCTCGAGCTCCTCTCCAAAGCAGGCCTACTGGGCCTACATGTTCTGTGCTGCCCTGTGGGCCTACTGGGCCTTTGCGGGCCTGCATCCTGGCCCAACAACGGGTTGGGTTTCTAGTCGTATGCAGGCCGCTCTGGCCTAGTAGGCGGTTTTTTTTTTTATTTTTTTGCTTTATTTCTTTGAGTTGTTTTTTTGTGTATTTAGAGTTTCTTTGTGAATATTTTTGCTTTAGGTACAAAAAATTACAAACTTTCTGTTAGTGCCCGTAGTTTTCAAATTTGAATAGTTTAAATTTTGAATTATTTGAAATTAGTGTGAATCACTAGTTTGTGAATAACTTAACTTTAAAAATCAGTAAAGGCATGAAAGAATTTGTTTGCACATAAAATTTCTTCGCGTTTCAAATGCCAAAACACATAATTAACTACCCTAACTATTACAGAGATTCCCTTCTGGGTGTGAAACACAGAAGAAAGTGATGATAGTGAAGCCAATCACATCCCAGATCTTTGGGTGTGAAACTTTTTCTTCGCGTGTGTCCCTTTGCGCCGTAACCATGGAAAATCTTCATCATTTAACGGGATGCTCGGGTCAATATTCACTGTGAATGGAGCAATTTCATCAAACTTTTCATAATCTTCTGCCTTGTCTGTCTTGTCATCCACTCCCACGATGTTTCTCTTCCCAGAAAGAACTATGTGCCACTTTGGGTCATCGTACGATGCATCCGCTTCCTTATCTTTTCTTTTTATTGGCTTGGTAGACATGTCCTTCACATAGAAAACCTGTGCAACATCATTGGCTAGGACGAATGGTTCGTCTGCATACGCAAGATTGTTGAGATCCACTGTTGTCATTCTGTACTGCGGGTCTTCTGTTACACCGCCTCGTGTCATATTGACCCATTTGCACCGAAACAAAGGGACCTTCAAACCACGTCGATAGTCAAGTTCCCATATGTCCTGTATATAACCATAATATGTTTCCTTTCCCGTCTTGGTTTCTGCATCAAAGCGGACACCACTGTTTTGGTTGGTGCTCTTCTTATCTTGGGCGACCGTGTAAAATGTATTACCATTTATCTCGTACCCTTTGAAAGTCATTATATTCGAAGATGGTAACTAGGACAGCAAGTACAGGTCATCTTCAATAGAGGTCTCATGCATGGTACGTGTCTGCAACCAGCTGGCGAAACTCCTGGTTTGTTCACGTGTAATCCTGTCATCAGACCGCTCCGGGTGTTTGGAGCGTAGCAAATTCTTGTGTTCATCCATATACGGAGCCACCAAGGTGGAATTCTGTAGAACTGTGTAATGTGCTTCAGTGAGAGAATATCCGTCCATACATATTATTTGTTCCCCTCCTAGCGTGCCTTTTCCATCCAGTCTGCCCTTATGCCGCGATTCAGGAACACCAATCGGCTTAAGGTCAGGAATAAAGTCAATACAAAACTCAATGACCTCCTCATTTTGACGGCCCTTGGAGATGCTTCCTTCTGGCCTAGCACGGTTATGAACATATTTCTTTAAGACTCCCATGAACCTCTCAAAGGGGAACATATTGTGTAGAAATACAGGACCCAAAACGTTAATCTCTTCGCATAGGTGAACTAGGACGTGCGTCATGATGTTGAAGAAGGATGGTGGGAACACCAACTCGAAACTGACAAGACATTGCACCAAATTATTTTGTAACCTTGGTATGATTTCTGGATCGATTACATTTTGAGAGATTGCATTGAGAAATGCACATAGCTTCAGAATGGCTAATCGAACGTTTTCCGGTAGAAGCCCCCTCAATGCAACCGGAAGCAGTTGCGTCATAATCACGTGGCAGTCATGAGACTTTAGGTTCTGGAACTTTTTCTCTGCCATGTTATTTATTCCCTTTATATTCGACGAGAAGCCAGACGGTACCTTAATACTGAGAAGCCATTCAAAGAAGATTTCCTTCTCTTCTTTGGTAAGAGCGTAGCTTGCATGACCCTGATGTATGCCGTGTTTTCCGTGCATACGTTGCTGGTCCTCCTGTGCCTCTGGTGTATCTTTTGTCTTCCCATACACGCCCAAGAAGCCAAGCAGGGTCACACAAAGATTCTTCGTCACGTGCATCACTTCGATTGCGGAGCGGACCTCTAGGTCTTTCTAATAGGGCAGGTCCCAAAATATAGATTTCTTCTTCCACATGGGTGCGCGTCCGTCAGCGTCATTCGGAACAGGTTGTCCACCAGGACCCTTTCCAAAGACTAGCTTCAAATCCTTCACCATATCATGTACATCAGCACCAGTGCGGTGGCGAGGCTTCATCCGGTGATCCGCCTCACCTTTGAAATGCTTGCCTTTCTTTCTTACGGGATGCCTGCTCTTTGTTTTGGAACAAACGTTTCAACCGTGGTATTATAGGAGCATACCACATCACCTTGGCAGGAATCTTCTTCCTGGGGCGCTCGCCCTCGACATCACCAGGGTCATCGCGGCTGATCTTATAGCGCAATGCACCGCATACCGGGCAAGCGTTCAAATCCTCGTACTCACCGTGGTAGAGAATGCAATCATTAGGGCATGCATGTATCTTCTACACCTCTAACCCTAGAGGGCAGACAACCTTCTTTGCTTCGTACGTACTCTCGGGTAATTCGTTGTTCTTTGGAAGCATATCCTTTATCATTACCAGCAACTTTCCAAATCCCTTGTCAGATACACCATTCTCTGCCTTCCATTGCAGCAATTCCAGTGTGGTGCCCAGCTTTTTCTTGTCACCTACGCAATTCGGGTACAACATTTTTTTGTGATCCTCTAACATGCGCTGCAACTTCTTCTTCTCCAAATCACTTGCGCAGTTTCTCTTTGCATCGGCAATGGCCCGACCTAGATCATCAACGGGCTCATCTGATGCCTCTTCTTCAGCTTCTTCCCGCATTGCCGGCTCAGCTTCTTCCCGCATTACCGGCTCAGCTTCTTCCCCCATTGTTGTATCATCGTATTCAGGGAACCCATGGCCAGGATAGCTGTCGTCGTCCTCTTCTTCTTCATTGTCTTCCATCATAACCCCTCTTTCTCCGTGCTTGGTCCAAACATTATAGTGGGGCATGAAACCGGACTTAAACAGGTGGACGTGAATGGTTCTTGACATAGAGTAATTGTGACCATTCTTACAGCCAACACATGGACAAGGCATAAAATCATCCGCCCGCTTGTTTGCCTCAGCCGCAAGCAGAAAAGTATGCACGCCCTCAACGAACTGGGGAGAGCATCGGTCATCGTACATCCATTGCTGGCTCATCTTCATTACACAACACCGAATAGACCAAATTAATACAAGTTCATACATAAAGTTCATACAACACTTAAATGCAACAAACAAATAACTCTCTAGCTAAAGCATTTAAATGCAACAACAAATGCGATCAAGGTCGCAACTAAGGTAACAATGGATCCAACAGGATAATGATACCAAGCCTCACTATCGATGGCATATTTTCTAATCTTTCTAATCTTCAAGCGCATTTTCTCCATCTTGATCTTGTGATCATCGACGACATCAGCAACATGCAACTCCAATTCCATCTTCTCCCCCTCAATTCTTTTCAATTTTTTTTCAGGTACTCATTTTCTCTTTCAACTAAATTTAACCTCTCGACAATAGGGTCAGTTGGAATTTCCGGTTCACATACCTCCTAGAAAAAATTTCTATGTCAACTTGATGGGCATAATTTGTCATAAACACGAAATGCAACTAGTTTTAAAAGAGAATATATATATATACCACATCCGAATGATAACAAGGACAAGGGCCGACGGGGACGGATATCAAAACCATGGCACTATATGTATAACAAACAACGTACGGGTAAGATAATTATACGAGTAACTATATATCCAAATCACACAAACATCAATTTTTATATAAAATTTCATGAACAAAGAGGCTCACCACAAGGTGGTGCCGGTGACGGGACGGTGCGGGCGATCGACGGTGGTTACGACGGAGATTTAGAAGGCACTAAGTAAACCACACCTACATATGCAAACTAAGTGTTATTTTTGACCTCAGATTGCATATAAATCAAATACTAGCACACATATATATTTCCTCCCAAATTACTAAACTCACAAATTAATCACTATATAAAGCATTGCAAGAGCTAATCTAGCAATGAGAGATGAAAGGACAAAGTTGCTAACCTTTGTGATCATTTCAATGGATGGGGGCCTTCAAATCTTGACAAATTTTGGGCAAAATGTGTGATGAGCTCGAGAGGAAGAGGGGAAGAACAGAGAGGAGAGGGGAAAGGGGAAGAACAGAGCGAGCTCGGCTGGACGAAGGGTTTATGTAGGACAACCTTTAGTACCGGTTCGTGCCAAGAACCGGTACTAAAGGGGCTGGAGGGGCCCCAGTCTGACAACATCCTGCCACCACTCTCATTAGTACCGATTCGTGGCACGAACCGGTACTAAAGGTTCGCCACGAGCCGGTACTAATGAAAGCGGCCCGGCTAGCCGTTGGAACCGACACTAATGTATACATTAGTGCCGGCTCAAATACAAACCGGCACTAATGTGCTTCACGTTTGACCCTTTTTCTACTAGTGTCATCCAACGCCCTAAGCAACCCGACAACGACATTGATGTGTACCTAAGGCCATTAGTTGAAGAACTCTTACAACTGTGGAATGGAACAGGTGTACGTGCGTGGGATGAGCGAATGGGGGACGAATTTGACCTAAAGGTGTTGCTATTCGTGACCATCAATGATTGGCCTGCTCTCAGTAACCTTTCAGGACAGACAAACAAGGGATACCGCGCATGCACGCACTGTTTGGACGATACCAACAGTATATATTTGGCTAATTGTAAGAAGAATGTGTACCTGGGACATCGTCGATTTCTTCCGAGCAGGCATCCCGTAAGAAAGAAAGGCAAGCATTTCAAAGGTAAGGCGGATCACTGGACGAAGCCTCGCAATCGTACTGGTGCTGATGTACATGATATGGTCAAGGATTTGAAGGTGGTCTTTGGAAAGGGTCCTGGTGGACAACCTATTCCGAATGACGCTGACGGACGCACACCCATGTGGAAGAAGAAATCTATATTTTGGGACCTTCCCTACTGGAAAGAACTAGAGGTCCGCTCCGCAATCGACGTGATGCACGTGACAAAGAATCTTTGTGTGACCCTTCTTGGCTTCTTGGGCGTGTACGAGAAGACAAAAGATACACCTGAGGCACGGGAGGACCAACAACATATGCACGGAAAATACGACATACATCAGGGTCATGCAAGCTACGCTCTTACCAAAGAAGAGAAGGAAATCTTCTTTGAATGCCTGCTCAGTATTAAGGTACCGTTTGGCTTCTTGTCGAATATAAAGGGAATAATAAAAATGGCAGAGAAAAAGTTCCAGAACCTAAAGTCTAATGACTGCCACGTGATTATGATGCAACTGCTTCCGGTTGCATTGAGTGGGCTTCTACCGGAAAACGTTCGATTAGCCATTCTGAAGCTATGTGCATTTCTCAATGCAATCTCTCAAAAGGTAATCGATCCAGAAATCATACCAAGGTTAGAGAATGATTTGGTGCAATGTCTTGTCAGTTTCGAGTTGGTGTTCCCACCATCCTTCTTCAACATCATGACACACGTCCTAGTTCACCTATGCGAAGAGATTAACGTTTTGGGTCCTGTATTTCTACACAATATGTTCCCCTTTGAGAGGTTCATGGGAGTCTTAAAGAAATATGTTCATAACCGTGCTAGGCCAGAAGGAAGCATCTCCAAGGGCCGTCAAAATGAAGAGGTCATTGAGTTTTGTATTGACTTTATTCCTGACCTTAAGCCGATTGGTGTTCCTGAATCGCGGCATAAGGGCAGACTGGATGGAAAAGGCATGCTAGAAGGGGAACAAATAATATGTATGGACGGACATTCTCTCACTGAAGTACACTACACAGTTCTACAGAATTCCGCCTTGGTGGCTCTGTATATGGATGAACACAAGAATTTGCTACGCTCCAAACACCCGGAGCGGTCTGATGACTGGATTACACGTGAACAAACCAGGAGTTTCGCCAGCTGGTTGCAGACACATACCATGCATGACACCTCTATTGAAGATGACCTGTACTTGCTGTCCCAGTTACCATCTTCGAATATAATGACTTTCAAAGGGTACGAGATAAATGGTAATACATTTTACACGGTCGCCCAAGATAAAAAGAGCACCAACCAAAACAGTGGTGTCCGCTTTGATGCAGAAACCAAGACGGGAAAGGAAACATATTATGGTTATATACAGGACATATGGGAACTTGACTATGGACGTGGTTTGAAGGTCCCTTTGTTTCGGTGCAAATGGGTCAATATGACACGAGGCGGGGTAACGGAAGACCCGCAGTACAGAATGACAACAGTGGATCTCAACAATCTTGCGTATGCAGACGAACCATTCGTCCTCGCCAATGATGTGGCACAGGTTTTCTATGTGAAGGACATGTCTACCAAGCCAAGAAAAAGAAAAGATAAGGAAGCGAATGCGTCGTACGATGACCCAAAGCGGCACATAGTTCTTTCTGTGAAGAGAAACATCATGGGAGTGGATGACAAGACAGACAAGTCAGAAGATTATGAAAAGTTTGATGAAATTGCTCCATTCACGGTGAATATTGACCCGAGAATCCCGTTAAATGATGAAGATTTTCCATGGTTACGGCGCAAAGGGACACACGCGAAGAAAAAGTTTCACACCCAAAGATCTGGGATGTGATCGGCTTCACTATCATCACTTGCTTCCGTGTTTCACACCAGGAGGGAATCTGTGTAATAGTTAGGGTAGTTATGTGTTTTGGCATTTGAAACACGAAGAAATTTTATGTGCAAACAAATTCTATCATGCCTTTACTGACTTTTAAAGTTAAGTTATTCACAAACTAGTGATTCACACTAATTTCAAATAATTCAAAATTTAAACTATTCAAATTTGAAAACTACGGGCACTAACAGAAAGTTTGTAATTTTTTGTACCTAAAGCAAAAATATTCACAAAGAAACTCTAAATACAGAAAAAAACAACTCAAAAATAAATAAAACAAAAATAAATAAAGCAAAAAAATAAAAAATAAAAAAGCCCGCCTACTGGGCCAGAGCGGCCTGCATACGACTAGAAACCCAACCTGTTGTTGGGCCAGGATGCAGGCCCGCAAAGGCCTAGTAGGTCCACAGGGCAGCAGAGAACATGTAGGCCTAGTAGGCCTGCTTTGGAGAGGAGCTCGAGAGAGCTACCGCACGGGGGGTTATAAACCAGTGCGGAAGCCCCTCGGCTAGCGAGGTGGGACTAAACTTGCGGCACCGCACCTGCGCCAGCGCACCCCCTTTAGTACCGGGTCGTGGCACCAACCGGTACTAAAGGGGGGGCCTTTAGTATCGGTTGGAGCCACCACCCGGTACTAAATGGGGCGCGCTTCCCGCCGCTTGGCCTGGCCAAAACAGGCCTTTAGTACCGGTTGGTGGCTCCAACCGGTACTAAAGGTCCATCCTATATAACACTACAGGAAACTGCTAATTTGCCGTCAGGAGGCGTCTTTGCCGTCAGCTTTTCGTCGAGCAGACGGCAAAGAGTGGATTTGCCGTCATCAGAAGACGACAAAGAAAAACTAACGGCAAAAAAGACATTGCTGTCTACAAAAAAAATACAGACGACAAAGAGCATTATTTGCCGTCTATTATACAAAACACAGACTGCAAACATCTTTGCCATCTGCGTGTTTTATTACAGACGGTAAAGCATGCTCTTTGTCGTCTGTAATAAAAACCGCAGACGGCAAAAATCTTTGCCGTCTATGTTTTTTATTACAGACGGCAAAGTATGCTCTTTGCCGTCTGTATTAAAAAACGCAGACGGCAAAGAAGAAACACAATACACGAATCGATCACATGGATCGATGAGATGGCAGGATCTGAGCCACACATCCTCACGTGCCCCTGACGCCCCACGCACCCACGCACCCACGGGCTCCACTCTTGTGCTGTCCTTATCCACCCAAGCGGCCCACTCCAACCACGATCTCTCTCTCTCTCTCTCTCTCTCTCTCTCTCTCTCTCTCTCTCGTTTCTCTCTTTGTGATCTAAATCGAGAAGGGCAGCGTCCGCAACCACCTCGCTTCGCCTCACCAGCCACCACCTCGCCGCCGGCCCCATCCACTTTCCCTCACCAGACCTCGCCTCGTCCCCTCGCCGGACCCCGCGGCGTCCCCTCGCCTGACCCCGCGGAGTCCCCTCGCCTGACCCCACGGCGTCCCCTCGCCTGACCCTGCCTTGTCCCCTCGCCGGACCCCGCGGCGTCCCCATGACGGACCCCGCCTCGTCCCCTCGCTGGACCCCACAACGTCCCCTCGCCGGAATGAGGGCGGTCCTCGACGCCGCGCTGGCCAAGGCCAACCGGGAGCGGCGCTCACCAATGACGGCACCCACGACGACGTCCACGGCCAAGAGGACAAGGAGGTGCAGCGCCCCCGCGTCCGCCTCCGCCCGTGTCCGCCCGCTGGAGCTTGCCTCCGCCCGCGCCACCGGGCGCCACCCGCCGGAGCTTGCCTCCGCCCGCGCCACTGAGCGCCGCCTGCCTCTGCCCGCGTGTGCCCGCCTCCACCCGTGCTGTCCAACTGCCGGAGCCCGCCTCACTCGCCTCACCGGCCATCGCAGGGAGCAGCGCCGGGCGCGGAGGGCCCCTGCTGCTCGTCTCCATCGGGTGCAAGACACCGAGCGGCTGTCGACAGGCGCTGCCCCGTGCCCGGTGCGGTCTGCAGCAGGGCTACAGAGTTGCTTGCCCCTTTTTCTCTGTATCATGAATGTATATCTTGATTATCGAAAATATTGATGTTGAGTTGTGTAAATGGATATACAAACAATGTTGTAGCTACCAATGTTTTATCACTAGTAGAAAACAGGCCTATTGTCCCGGTTCGTAAGGGCCTTTTGTCCCGGTTCCTGAACCGGGACTAAAGGGTCGTTACTAATGCCCTCACCCTTTAGTCCCGGTTCAAACCAGAACCGGGACAGATGGGCCTCCACGTGGCCTGTGCGCCGAGCCCAGGCAGGAGGGCCTTTGGTCCCAGTTGGTGGCACCAACCGGGACAAATAGACCTCCACGCGTCAGCATTTCTCTGGCTGGGGTTTTTGGTTTTTTTAAGGGGGGGGGGGTTGGGGGTTTTGGGGGTTAATTACGGTATTTCATATATTGTGTTAGATAGCTAATTAATAGGGAGAAGTGTCCTCTCTTATGTCCGTGCTTGATCGACGCTACGTACTATACATACGTATAGAGAGGACTAGCCACGCTAACTAGCTAGTAAGCAAACGAAGGAAACAGAAGATCGTCATGAACATATATGCATACAGAGAGAAGTGATATCGACCACCTCTCCTTCTCCGAGAGATTGGTCGAACAACAAGTTCTCGTATATCTATCGTCTGACACTACCGGCTACATATATACAATAATTATCTTTTACAAATATAATCTCTTAAATTATGGACGCATGGTCCACATAGTATTCTCCGTCTTCAGCGATCACGTGGTCAAGAAAGAATGCTGCCAATTCCTCTTGAATTGCTCGCATGCGATCTGGTTCTAGGAGTTCATCCCGCTGCCGAAACATCTAATTTGAAGAAGGGGGTCAATACATATATATATGAATGAATGAAACTCAACACAAATGATGGTAATAAACAAAAATTGTGAATATTATTTCTTACGCACTTCATATTGTTTCTCAGAGTACCCACCCCGCTCACAGGTCGTGTGGCGGATGGACTCGCAGACATAGTATTCACAAAAATCATCCCCTTGTTCCTGCCACAACCACTTTACAAGAAATAGAGGTCAATCAAACAGATAAGCAAGAATGCCAAATGGTATTGATGAAACTAGCGCTTGAATCAATAGCTAGGAGACGCGCGGAACATGGTACTATAGTACTTACTTTCGGGTATCTAAATTCCAGCTCCTTCGGGAGTCCCGGGGATTTTGTGCTGAATTTTCTCCAAACACTGCCAGACAAAAGAAATCAATTACTTGATATCAGGAAATGAACAAATTTGCTGATATGGTGGATAATGATCGATTTAACTTACTTCTTGAGGATTTCAGTCATGTCTGCATACTCCTGGGGATCTTTTTGTCTCGAGTCCAAGACAATTACTACTCCCTGCTCAAGCCTAATCTCCAGGAGAATATAGTGGAAACTGCGCACGCATGCATAACTCATCAATTACATTACTATAACCTGGACTAATATATAAGGGAAACCGAATATGCACAAGACAACACTCACTTGAAGTTGTAAGGAAAGAGTATTATATCTTTGTGTTCATTTATTTTGAATGATCGTAGCAAGTTGGCCTCGGTTTCTGCGGCATGATCTTTAACTTGAACTGCATCTATGAGATTTGTGTTAATGAACCCAATATCGCCGATTTGTCTTTTCTTCAATTCGGCGATCTTCAATCTGCACAATATAGTGAGGATAATTATAAATACATGCAATGAAAGAGCTGAGCTATATAGAGAGACTTAATGACAGAAGTAGTAGTACTTACAGACAGTAGCAGGTGACCGTTGCTTTATGGAGGGCCAATTGATTGAAAAACTGATAGAACTCCTCAAATGGAACATGCAACAGTTCAATTCCAACGAGGTCATGCTCCGGTTTAACTCTCATATACAAAGTATTCCTCCCCCCCAGACTCTCTGCAGGTTTTCATGTACCAATCATGCAATCTTCGCATCATCGTTGTTAGAGATCTTTCATCTTTGACGAGAGGCTTCCCGTACTCGTATCTGTGTATCTGCACGTCCAGGAAATCATAATGTACATCGTCGGGCAGGTAATCGTCAAGATTGTTATAACCGAGCGCGATCCTCGGATCGACGCTAGGCACCTTGAGCGGGGGGCACGATTGCTTTGCTTGTTCGCCGAGCTGGGCAATTTGTTTCCCAGCTACTCGTCGTTCTTTCAGCCTTTGATCACTGACTGTACTTCCCGACCGCGACGCTTCGGCCCATGTCTTTGCAATAATGCGCTCATAGTTGCCTTTCGGCGGAGACTTGGGTGGTTTTGCCAGGGCAGCCAGAGTGCGCTTCACTTTCACCGAATCTACCTTCTCCTTCGAAGGTGGATGTCTCCGTGCTTTCAACCCTTGAAACCAGTCATCCTTCTCGGTTCGCGCGATCCTCGCGTTCTCCTCCGGGGTCATCTCGTATGGTAACTTCTCTAGAGTCTTCAGAGAAGGACCGAATCTGTATTTTATCCCGCCTCTGGCTGTACTGCTAGACGCCGGCAGAGCAGACGGAGCGGCAGTCTTCTTGACTTCCTTACGAGGTGGAGGAGAAGGACTACGATGCGCCGGAGCAGTTGCCGAAGCGGCGGCGGGTCTCTTCCGCCCTTGCTGACGAGGCGGAGAAGGAGTAGGCTGGCTGCTCGGGCGCGCCGGTGCAGGCGGAGAAGGAGGCGGAGTGCCGCCACGCGCCGGAGAAGGAGCCGGCCGAGGGCCCTGATCGTCACTCGCCGGAGGAGGAGGCGGTGGAGGAGGCGGAGTGCCCTGACTCGCCGGAGGAGGAGGAGGAGGCGGAGGCGTCCAGTTTGGAAGGTTGATGAGCTCCTTCCGCCATAGGCATGGAGTCTTCAGAGAAGAACCCAGCCGAGTCTCCCCTTCTCCGGTAGGGTGGTCAAGCGGGAGGTCCTCAAATCCCTCCGTTATTTCATCCACCATCACCTTAGCATATCCTTCTGGAATCGGCTGGCAGTGAAAAGTTGCGTCGGGTTCATTAGGAAAAACAGAGCCAACAGCCGCCTTGACCTTCATATTCATCCATTGCGTCATAAGGTGGCAAATTTGAGCCTCCATGATAGCATCCACGGGATAGCTGGCAGGAGCCGTCAAGACAAGCTCTGGCTGAAGTAGCTCGGTGGAAGCCATGCTGGTTCTCCGCTGAGATGGCGGGGTAGCTTCAGGGGAAGCTTCGGCAGTTCGTTTGCTGTGATTTGCTTCTCGTTCCTCTATCCCGAGTACCCTTTCTTTAAGCGCCTGCAGTTCGGACTGCTGCACTTTCTTCCTCCTCTCCTGGCTTTTGTAACCGCCTGCGTCCGGAAACCCAGCCTTCCACGGAATGGAGCTTGGCGTGCCTCGTGTCCGTCCAGGGTGCTCAGGATTTCCGAGGGCCTTTGTGAGCTCGTCGTTCTCTCTATCTGGAAGGAACGTCCCTTTCTGCGCTGCAGCGATATAGTACCGAAGCTTCTTCAAGGGTATGTCAAGTTGCTCATCCGTCCAAATGCACTTCCCTGTTACAGGGTCCAAGGTTCCGCCAGCCCCGAAGAACCAAGTCCGGCAACGGTCTGGCCAGCTCATTGTCTCTGGTTCGATCCCTTTTGCAAGCAGATCATTCTCATCCTTGGCCCACTTAGGCCGGGCTACGAGGTAGCCACCTGACCCCGTGCGATGGTGAAGCTTCTTCTTCGCAGCATTTTTCTTGTTTGTCGCCGACATCTTCTTACTCTTTTCCGATGTCTTGTTGGCCACAAATGCAAGCCAGTCATCTCTGATCTTCTCATATATGCCCTTGAATTCTGGTGTCTCTTTTTTCTCGACAAACCTATTCAGGTCATTCTTCCACCTCCTGAATAGGTCTGCCATCCTCTTAAGAGCAAAAGACTTGATTAATTGCTCAACTGGCTTCTCCGGATCATCCTCTGGCGGTAGGGTGAAATTTGTCTTCAGCTCAGTCCAAAGATCATTTTTCTGCATATCATTGACGTAAGACACCTCAGGGTCTTCTGTAGCCGGCTTGAACCATTGCTGGATGCTGATCGGGATCTTGTCCCTAACCAGAACCCCGCACTGAGCAACAAATGCCTTCTTTGTTCAGATGGGTTCAATAGGTTGGCCGTCGGGCGCGATTGCTATGATCTCAAACCGTTCATCCGAGCTCAACTTTTTCTTCGGGCCTCGTCTCTTTACCTCAGTTGTGCTTGATCCGGAGGGCTAGAAAAAAGAGCAAAGACTTAATTAATATGTGTACATACCAAAACAATGAATGCATCAATTAGCTAGTCAGCACAGGCTTAACTAATATATATACCTGGCCGGACTCGGTTCGGTCACCGGAGCCGTCATCACGGTCTCCTTCTTGCACTAGCATTGGGTCACCGGAGCCGTCCTCACGTTCTTCTTCTTGCACCGGCATTAGGTCACCAGAGCCAGCTTCTTCACCCTCTCCTTCCAGAGTACCATCGGTGTCGTTGAGATACAACGAGACGGCATCACTTCCTTCTGCGATTATGTCCCTCAACATCGCTTCGTTTGCTTCGTCTCGGGTGGTGTCCATAGTTTCTATAAATATTTACAACATGGCAATTATTATTCAAACATGACAAATGGATATATTAGTGGCAAACGTAGAACTAGCTAGCTAATCATAGTAAGGAATCATATATATTAATTAGTGGCCTCGACGCTGCTTCTCTAGGGTTTGGGGTGGCCTCGACAACGCTTCAAGGGTTTGGGGTGGCCTCGAGAGAGTTTGTCGGGTAGGGGCGCGGCGGGAGGGGGTAAGAGACCGACATCGTTTTTTTCTAGGGTTTGGGTGTCCTCGAGAGTTTTGGTCGAGCGAGAGTGTCGGGGGGTGCTCCCGCGGTATAAGTTATTATCACAGTCGAGAGGGGGTATATATATCGACCGCCCCTCATGTCGAAGTTATCCGAGGGGTATATCGACCCCCTCTCGTGTTGAAGTTATCGGGAGAGGGAATAGAGAGGATAAGAAGAAAGGAATAGAGGAGAAGATCGAAGAAAAAAAAGAAAAAAAAAGAGGAGAAGAAGAAAGGAATAGAGGAGAAGAAGAAAAAATAGAAATTTCTATTTTTTCTTCTTCTCCTCTTCTTTTCCTTCTTTTTTTCTCTTCTTATTTATTTCTTCTCTTCTTCCTCTCCTCTTCTTCTTTCTTCCCCTTCTTATTTTCTTCTTTCCTATCCTTCTTTTTCTTCTAAATTTTAGCATATTCTAAATTTTCTTCTAACTTTTTATCTATGAACAAAAAACTGTATATATATATATATATATATATATATATATATATATATATATATATATATATATATGAACAAAATTTCTATGAACAAAAAATTTAAACTAACCACATACACATATACATTATACATACACATATATATACACATACACATATACATTATACATACACATATACAATATACATACACATATGAAAAAAATTAAACTAAAAAAAATTAAGGGCAGGGGCGGCGGCAGCGAAGGGCAGGGGCGCGCGGCGGCGCGATGGCACCGCGCGGCGGCGTCGGCGGCCAGTACAGGGGGAGGAGCAGGGGAACGGGGCGGCGCTCACGGCGAGGTGGCGTCGGCGATGAGGAAGGCTCGGGGACGACGGAGGCGCGCGCGCTTGGGGGCGAGGGCAGGGGTGCGCGGGCTCGGGGACGACGTCGGCGAGGAACGGGTGACAGCGACGGCGCGGTCGGGGGCGACGGGGCGGCGGACGGCGTCGGGGCAGCCTGGCGGCGTCGATGTGCTCGGCGTCGTCGGGCGGGCCGAGAGGCAACTGGCGATGAGTTCGCAAATTTTCCTAAGTGCTACTTATATACCCAGGCCTTTGGTCCCTGTTCGTGACACCAACCGGGACCAATGCCCCTCTTTAGTCCCGGTTGGTGCCACCAACCGGGACCAAGGCCTTTGGTCCCGGTTGGTGGCACCAACCGGGACTAAAGAGGGGCATTGGTCCTGGTTGGTGTCACGAACCGGTACCAATGCCCCCCTTTGGTCCCGGTTCGTCCCACTAACCGAGACCAATGGCCTTGTGCTGCCCCGCGCCCAAAAGTTTAGTCTCACCTCGCTAGTTGAGAGGGCTCAGGAGTGGTTTATAAGCGTTGTTGCGCCCACCCTCTCGAGCTCCTCTCAACTGCAGGCTTTCGGGCCTAATCTGTCACTGCAATGCCTATGGGCCTACTGGGCCTGCTGCGGGCCTGAATCCTGGCCCATGGTTGGGTTTCTAGTCGTATTCAGGCCGTGGTGGCCCAGTTGGTGGCGTTTTTTTGCTATTTTTTTCATTTCTACTTAGAACTAAATACTTATAGTTTTGTAGTGATTTCTTTTTTATTTTATGTCACTAGTTTATGAATAACTTTACAATAAAAATTGATTTTTGACTCATTGTTTTTCCTGCTATTTAATATTACTGTGTTTTATCATTATACTCAATTTGGTAATTTTAGTTAGTCATAACAAATATTATAGGCATTTTTTTCACTTTGAGAGGAGCTCAACAACACAGAGAGGGACGGGCTTTTGTTTTTGTATTGCTTTCTATATTATTTATTTTCTTTTGTTTTTGTTTTGCAAAATTATAAACTTTCTGTTAGTGCCATTAGTTTTAGAAAAATTATAAACTCAAATTTGAATAGTTAAAAATGAACATAGATGCACCTATAGAGAAAATTCGACCTAAATTCATAGTTTTCAAATGAACTCTGAAAAAATTGGCATAGCATGCTCGTCTGTTACAAATTTGGCATGATATCATCATAATAGTTGTGGGAGAAATTCTTCACTTTTTCTTCGCTTTTGTCATTTTCTTATTGCGCCGTAACCATGGATAATCTTCATCGTTTATCAGGATGCTTGGGTCAGCCTTGACATTGAAGGGAGGAATTTCATGAAACCTTTCATAATCTTCAGACATGCCTGTCTTGCCCTCCACTCCCAGGATATCCCTTTTTCCTGAAAGAACTATTTGGCGCTTTGGCTCATCGTATGATGTATTCGTTTCCTTATCTTTTCTTTTTCTCGGTCTGGTAGACATATCCTTCACATAGATAACCTGTGCCACATCATTGGCTAGGACGAACGGTTCGTCAGTGTACCCAAGATTTTTTAGATCCACTGTTGTCATTCCGTACTGTGGGTCTACATGTACCCCGCCTCCTGACAGATTGACCCATTTGCACTTAAACAAAGGGACCTTAAAATCTTGTCCGTAGTCAAGTTCCCATATGTCCACTATGTAACCATAATATGTGTCCTTTCCCTTCTCGGTTGTTGCATCAAAGCGGACACCGCTGTTTTGGTTGGTGCTCTTTTGATCTTAGTCAATCGTGTAAAATGTATTCCCATTTATCTCGTATCCTTTGTAAATCAATACAGTCAAAGATGGTCCCCTGGACAACAAGTACAACTCATCACAAACAGTGTTGTCACCTCTGAGACGTGCTTCCAACCAACTGCTGAAAGTCCTAATGTGTTCACATGTAATCCAGTCGTCGCACTGCTCCGGGTGTTTGGAGCGCAGACTGTTCTTGTGTTCATCGACATACGGGGTCACCAAGGTAGAGTTCTGTAGAACTATGTAGTGTGCTTGAGACCAAGAATGCCCGTCCCTGCATATTATTGAGTCCGCTCCTAGCGTGCCTTTTCCAGTCAGTCTCCCCTCATACCACGATTTACGGAGACCTATCTTCTTAAGGCCAGGAATGAAGTCAACACAAAACCCGATGACTTCCTCTGTTTGATGGCCCATGGAGATGCTTCCTTCTGTCCTAGCGCGGTTACGGACATATTTCTTTAGGACTCCCATGAACCTCTCAAAGGGGAACATATTGTGTAGAAATACGGGCCCCAGAACGACAATCTCGTCGACTAGATGAACTAGGACATGCGTCATGATATTGAAGAAGGATGGTGGGAACACCAGCTCGAAACTGACAAGACATTGCGCAACATCACTCCTTAGCCTTGGTACCATTTCTGGATCGATCACCTTCTGAGAGATTGTATTGAGAAATGCACATAGCTTCACAATGGCTAATCGGACGTTTTCCGGTAGAAGCCCCCTCAATGCAACCGGAAGCAGTTGCGTCATAATCACGTGGCAGTCATGAGACTTTAGGTTCTGGAAATTTTTCTCTGGGATATTTATTATTCCCTTTATATTCGACGAGAAGCCAGTCGGGACCTTCATACTGAGCAGGCATTCAAAGAAGATTTCTTTCTCATCTTTCGTAAGAGCGTAGATGGCAGGACCTTCATACTGCTTCTGAGGCATGCCGTCTTTTTCGTGCAAATGTTGCAGGTCCTCCCGTGCCTCCGGTGTATCTTTTGTCTTTCCATACACGCCCAAGAAGCCTAGCAGGTTCACGCAAAGGTTCTTCGTCACGTGCATCACGTCGATTGAAGAGCGGACCTCTAGGTCTTTCCAGTAGGGTAGATCCCAAAATATAGATTTCTTCTTCCACATGGGTGTGTGTCCCTCAGCGTCATTCGGAACAGCTACTGCGCCGGGACCCTTTCCAAAGATTACGTGTAAATCATTGACCATAGCAAGTACGTGATCACCGGTACGCATGGCGGGCTTCTTACGGTGATCTACCTCGCCTTTGAAATGCTTGCCTTTCTTTCGACATTGATGGTTGGTCGGAAGAAATCGACGATGGCCCAGGTACACATTCTTCCTGCATTTGTCCAGGTATATACTTTCAGTGTCATCTAAACAGTGTGTGCATGCGTGGTATCCTTTGTTTGTCTGTCCTGAAAGGTTACTGAGAGCGGGACAATCGTTGATGTTCACGAACAGCAACGCCTTTAGGTTAAATTCCTCCTGTCCGTGCTCATCCCACATACGTACACCGTTTCCATTCCACAGCTGTAAAAGTTGTTCAACTAATGGCCTTAGGTACACATCAATGTCGTTGCCTGGTTGCTTAGGGCCTTGGATGAGAATTGGCATCATAATGAACTTCCGCTTCATGCACATCCAAGGAGGAAGGTTATACATACATAGAGTGACCGGCCAGGTGCTGTGATTGCTGCTCTGCTCCCCGAAAGGATTAATGTCATCCGCGCTTAAAGCAAACCATACGTTCCTTGGGTCCTTTGCAAACTCATCCCAGTACTTTCTCACGATTTTTCTCCACTGCGACCCGTCAGCAGGTGATCTCAACTTCCCGTCTTTCTTACGGTCCTCACTGTGCCATCGCATCGACTTGGCATGCTCTCCATTTCTGAACAGACGTTTCAACCATGGTATTATAGGAGCATACCACATCACCTTTGCAGGAACCCTCTTCTTGCGGGGCTCGCCGTGAACATCACCAGGGTCATCTCGTCTGATCTTATACCGCAATGCACCGCATACCGGGCATGCTTTCAGATCCTTGTATGCACCGCGGTATAGGATGCAGTCATTAGGGCATGCATGTATCTTCTCCACCTCCAATCCTAGAGGGCATACGACCTTCTTTGCTGCGTATGTACTGTCGGGCAATTCGTTATCCTTTGGAAGCTTCTTCTTCAATATTTTCAGTAGTTTCTCAAATCCTTTGTCAGGCACAACATTCTCTGCCTTCCACTGCAACAATTCCAGTACGGTACCGAGCTTTGTGTTGCCATCTTCGCAATTGGGGTACAACCCTTTTTTGTGATCCTCTAACATGCGATCGAACTTCAGCTTCTCCTTTTGACTTTCGCATTGCGTCCTTGCATCGACAATGACCCGTCGGAGATCATCATCATCGGGCACATCGTCTGGTTCCTCTTGATCTTCAGCACCTTCACCCGTTGCAGCATCATTGGGCACATCGTCTGGTTCCTCTTGATCTTCACCAGCTCCCCCCGTTGCAGCATCACGGTATTCAGGGGGCACGTAGTTGTCATCGTACTCTTCTTCTTCGTCGTCTTCCATCATAACCCCTATTTCTCCGTGCCCCGTCCAAACATTATAGTGTGGCATGAAACCCTTGTAAAGCAGGTGGGTGTGAAGGATTTTCCGGTCAGAGTAAGACTTCGTATTCCCACAATCAGGGCACGGACAACACATAAAACCATTCTGCTTGTTTGCTTCAGCCGCATCGAGAAACTCATGCACGCCCTTAATGTACTCGGAGGTGTGTCTGTCACAGTACATCCATTGTCGGTTCATCTGCATGCATTATATATAATTAAGTGTCCAAATTAATAGCTAGAAGTTCATCATCACATTAAAAGCAAAGTACATACATAGTTCTCATCTAACAACATATAGCTCTCCAGAGCATCTAATTAATTAAACCATACATTGAAACTATGTAAAACATTTAAATGCGAAAACAAAGGCGATCATAATTGCAACCAAGGTAACAATTGATCCAACGGCATAATGATACTAAGCCTCGGTATGAATGGCATATTTTATAATCTTTCTAATCTTCAAGCGCATTGCATCCATCTTGATCTTGTGATCATCGACGACATCCGCAACATGCAACTCCAATATCATCTTCTCCTCCTCAATTTTTTTTATTTTTTCCTTCAAGAAATTGTTTTGTACTTCAACTAAATTTAACCTCTCGACAATAGGGTCGGTTGGAATTTCTGGTTCACATACATCCTAGACAAATAAAATCTATGTCACGTTGGTCCGCATAATTTTCATAAACAATAAATGAACCAATAGTTATAAAGATTAATGTATATACCACATCCGAATCATAGACAGGACGAGGGCCGACGGGGGCGGATACCAAAACCATCGCACTATATAAGATGATATAATAAAAGTAAGAAAATGATACAAGTATCTATCTAAACATACAAGTAACAATATTTTTCCTTTTAGAAAGAAGATAAGAACAAGAGGCTCACCACGGTGGTGTCGGTGATGAGATCGGCGCGGGTGATCGACAGCGGTGAAGACGGGGGTGGGGCGTGACGGACCGCTAAATCTAGACAAATCTCGAGGAAAATGGAGCTTTGAGGTCGAGCTTCGAGAGGAGAAAGCTTAACTAGTGTGGCTCGGGCATTTCATCGAACACCTCATGTGCATAGGAGGTGAGCTAGAGCACCACAAACCCCTCCCCTCGCCGGCCCAGAAAAACAAAGCACTCCACTGGAGTGCTCTGCTCGCGGGCGAGGGTATATATAGGCAGCACTATTGGTCCCGGTTCGTGGCAAAAACCGGGACTAAAGGGTAGCCTTTGGTCCCGGTTCAGGCCACCAACCGGGACCAATGGTCGTGGGCCAGGAGCCAGGCCCATTGGTCCCGGTTCGTCCCACCAACCGGGACCAAAAGGTCCAGACGAATCGGGACCAATGGCCCACGTGGCCCGGCCGGCCCCCTGGGCTCACGAACCAGGACCAATGCCCCCATTGGTCCCAGTTCTGGTCTGAACCGGGACTAATGGGCTGCCCCGGCCTGAACCGTTGCCCCCTTTTCTACTAGTGTATGGTTAGGTGTTCTGCGAACAGATTGTAATAGACTTGTTGTGTAAATTGATATATGAAGAATGCCATGAGAAATGTTTTAGAAAATGTCCTGTGATTTTTTTAAATTAGAAAATTCTTTGCCGTCTGTAAATTAGATCAGCTGACGGAAAAGATTGTGTTTCGGCTGACAGCAAAGATATTGCTTTTCCGTGTGTTATTGGGATTGGCAGACGGCAAAGTCTTTGCCGTCTTCCCTATAAAAAAGCTGACGGCAAATTATTCTTTGCTGGCTAATCTTTGCCGTCTGAGTTTGTCGTCTGCTTCCTGACGGCAAAGTCTTTGCCGTCTGGATTTAGGTCTTTGCCGTCTGTGATCCACAGACGGCAAATTACCTGTTTCCTGTAGTGTAATAAAACATTTCAAAAAATTCAGTTTCTCATCTGCTTCTTCTCCTCTGCCCCGTCGCCCGCCGCCCCGGCCCGTCTCCATATCCCTCGTCGCCGCCCCCGTCGCCGCCCCGTCCCCGTCGTCACCGCCGCCCCATCCCGGCCTGTCCCGCGTCGTCCCCGTCCCCGTCGTCGCCGCCCCCCGTCCCCGTCGTCGCCGCTCCGTCCCCGTCCCTGTCGTCGCCGCCCCGTCCCTGTCCCCGTCGTCGCCATCCCCGTCGTCGCCGCCCGTCGCCTTCCCCGTCGCCGCGCCCCCCGTCGCCTCTCGCCTCGCCGGTGGGCACACACACACACACACACACTTTGTTTTTCTGTTTTTTAGTTATATATATTTTTTCTTCTATTTTTTACTTATAGAAATGTTTATAGAAATGTTAGATTTTTTTTTCTGTTTTTTAGTTATAGAAATAGTTATAAAAAAGTTAGAAAATTTTCTTTTTTTTAGTTATAGAAATATTAGAAATGTTATACAAATGTTAGTTATATAGAAATGTTATAATTTTTTTTCTGTTTTTTAGTTATAGAAATATTAGAAATGTTAGTTATATAGCATTGTTAGAAATGTTATAGAAATGTTAGTTATATAGAAATGTTAGAAATTTTAGTTATCAAAATCGAATCATTAAAAAAATGTTACTTTTTGCGGGCATATAGTATTTGTTCTCAACGATGCCCGACCCGCATCCTCGCCGTCGACCCTTTCGCGACGACGTCCGGCTGACCCATGTCCGGGACTAGGGTCCGCTGGGCTGGCACTGGGAGGTGCTGCCTGGAGGGGCACGCCGCTTGATGTGGAACCCGGCCCCGGGTCCCGTCGTCGACCATGATCTCCTTTGGTGGCGTTCGTGTGGGCCACTTTCGGTGCGGAGGGAGTCGGCCCCGCCCGAGGTGGTACGTCGCTGTGTCAGGGAGGAGGACGAGCACGTCCATCGCTACATGGTTGCGTTAGAGGGCGGCAGGTTCTCCAATACCTGGCAGGTTCTTCAAGGACCTCACTTGAGCTATGATCCTGTGAGGGTTCCTTCTCTTTGGGTGTCCACCGCCCGCGCCGCAGGAACCGCGAGTGTCCTAGATTCTTCTGTAGTATTCGATCTTTATTAGCTACCTAGCCAGTGATGTCTTCGATATATAATATTCGAGACGATGTATTCGAGATTATATATTATTCGAGACGATGTATTCGAGATTATATCTATTATTCGAGACGATGTATTCGAGATTATATCTATTATTCGAGATGATGTAATTTGAATACTAAATTGTTTTATATTTCTTTTGGATTAGTTAAATAAAAGGTATGGCGGACAATACCGGCAGAGAGGGAGAACAGGCCCTGTTCGATATCATACGCCATCCTCGCGGGCCAGATGATGATCAGAATGAAGAAGATTATGACGGCTCCGAATTTCTAAACAACACCGGGGAGGGTGATATGATATTCGATCGCGACGACTGAATTGATGAAGTCATGAACTATGATTATGATGATGACGAAGAAAATGTTGATCTTGAAACAACAAAGACCGGCGAGGTATATATATTTATATAAGCAGGCATCTGGTGATCATCACATGTTTTAAATGACTTAAAGATATATTAATGAATCGATCTTTCTTCTTTCAGCCATCCGGATCGAGCAAATCTTCTGGCAACAGGACGAAATGAGGCCCGAACAAAAAGTTGAAGGAGGGCATAAAGTACAATATCGAGGCCATCAAACCCAATGGCGAACCATTAGTGCCTAAGAAGATTGCGGACAAGTTCATTCGTCAGTGCGGAGTTCTTGTGAAGGACCAACTCCCGACCTCCCTTCAAGAATGGAGAGAGCCAGCAAAGCCACGTCCAGATCTTACTTTTGTCGACGACAGACAAAAAGGTCTGCTTTGGGAAACTCTCATGGAACATTTCACCCTACCAGATCATTTCACAGATGCAGATGTGGAGAAAGTCAAGGACGCTGCTCTTAGGAAGATGGCGGTTGCATTCAAGAACCACAAGAATCGTGTATGGGACAAGTACGTCAAGGGAGGAAGGAAAACTTCATTATTCGAGGGAATACTAGAGAAGCAAAGTGCTCATTGGGACGATTTCGTGAAATTCAAGGATTCGGAATTAGCTAAGGAACGATCGAGAATAAACAAGAAGAATGCCGAAAAAATGATAAGTTCCATAAGCTGGGGCCAGGTGGCTACGCGGTGGCAATGCATAAGTGGGATAAGTCTGAGAAAGAGATGGAGGATGCAGGTGTCACTCCGGTTACTAGGAGCTGCCCCCCAGGTGCAGGACTTGGTTCTATGCGCATGGGAGGGAGTTGGACCCGAAGACAGGCAAAGTTTCGACGATGGCATGTGTGAACGGAGCCGGAGATAAGCTACTTGTTGCAATAGAAGAGGCTCGATCGGGGGTGTTCTAGCCCATCAGAGAGAACGACGAGCTTACGCGTGCCCTGGGAAATCCTGAACACCCGGGAAGAACACGAGGCAAGGGCGCTATTCCGTGGTATGAGGGATTTTCGGACAGGAACGCCGACTACAGAACCCGTGCGAGAAAGAAGATTGCGGAGGAGAAGAACAGGAAGATGGAGGAGGAACAGAGGAAGCTGGACTATGAACGCCTTCAAGGCCTAGAAGCAAGGCACGCGGACTTGGCAGTCAAATTCCAGCGGCAGCAGGAGCAGATGAACTCACTTAGCCAGCAAAGGGTGTCTCAACAGCTGCAACAGCTAGCGGATGATCCAGCATTGGATAGCACCGCCCCATCCATGCCGAGAAGCAGCGTGGGTTCCACCCCGGGCGACGCAATGCTGGATAGATACCCCGTGGATGACATCATGGAGAACACTAACTGCGAGCTACACTTCAAAATGAAGAACATATCCATGAAGGTGGCGGACGCCGTTGCTTTTACAAATCCCCCCGAGGCAACCTTCCATTGCAACCCGATTCCAGCGGGCTATGCTCGTGTCTTGGTTGATGAGGTGGTGGACCCATATTCGGGGCTACAGCTTGACATTCCTGGAGGTGACGACGAGCACACATTGGGAGAGGCCATACATCGTATCATCCTATGGAGAAAGGATTGCATCGTCTTTCGAAGGCCACTGACACCGCGTCACCCGACTCCTCGTCAAAGTCCGCCACCGAGTCAGCACACTCCCGCTCCTCCAAGTCCACCAACGCGTGAGGCCACTCCTCCTCCTCCAAGTCCGGCAAAGTGTCAGGCCACTCCTCCTCAAAGTCCGACATAGCATCAGACGTCCACTCCTCCTCCAAGTCCGGCACAACTTCAGGCCACTCCTCCTCCAAGTCCGGCACAGCTTCAGGCCACTCCTCCTCGTCCAACTCAGCCACGTCAGTCGTCTCCGCCGCCTCAGCAATCGCAGAAGAGACACGCTGCAGCTATGGTGCGTAGCGGTATGAGTCGAGGTAGTACAGGAAGTACAGGCGGAGGCAAGCGATATAAATATGGTCCAAGCCTTGTGCCTCTTCCGCAGAGGCCTTATGACAAGTCCGAGAAGGAAACCGCAGCCATATCGAAGGCGGAGGTGGAAGCCCATTTTGCACCGAAACCGCCACCGCCGCCAAGGGAGAAAGTGCCTGAGGAAAAGATTGACCACTTCATTCGTATGGCTCAACCACCAGCTCCCAAGCCTATTGACACAGACTACGAGCGCCACATCAGGAAGTTAAATCAAGCATGTCTACAGAAGGAGGCGAGCTCGAGCTCGAACAAACAACAAGCAGCTGTCAAAAACAGCGGGAAAACCGTTCCCCAGCTGGGAGAACAGGCGGCGCAATCGATCCCCCCGCTTGTTGTGCCAACAACACATAAGAGTACGCGCACCCAATATTATTGTGGGCAAACCGTTAACGTACCCGAGGTGGGCAATGTGGTAATAACCACTACTAGGGAAAAGGCTAGCAGCAGCGCAGGTTTTAGGCCTATCAGTGGCGCGGGGATATGCGCTACTGATAAGGCACTACAGCTTTTCCTTAGCAGCAGCGTGTGTTACACGCGCTACTGCTAGGACATGTAGCTGCAGCGTTTGTTCAATCACACGCTACTGCTAATGTAACTACTGGTAGCGCGTTCTCCGTCCATCACTACTAGTATTCTTTTTTATTTTTTATTTTTAGTGTATTTATCGTACAAATATTGGTACAATACCAGTTATGAGGTTTACATCATCATGTCCATAACAGTGTATCAAATGAAGGTGGATTAGTTTCAAGTGGAGGCAATATGTGGTGCATGTCAAAAGTATACTACAAATCCAAACTTGATCTAGTTTGGACTAGTAGTACTTTCGATGTGCACCACATGTTGCCTCCACTTGAATCTAATCCGCCAACACAAGCTATTTAATCATCATCATAGTCATTACCACCAACATTAGCTATTTAATCATCATAGTCATAGTGTAGGACACATCATCATCTTCAAACTCTCATTCTAGCTAGCTAATCACCACCAACAGTAGCTAATAATAATCATTATAGTCATTCCCGCCAACACTAGCTATTTTATCATCATAGTAATAGTGTAGCACATCATCATCCTCAAACTCATTTCTAGCTAGCTAATCACTCCTACTGCTCTTTCTTAGGTAAAAATGACATAAAACATGTGTAGCTCTCCTTCTTGATCAAGTTGGAGCATGCAGATGAACCTGTCTCCTAATTTTGGGTAGCACATCTGTTTGCTGCCCCCTAGTACTTCTCTGCGCTCCTCCATCACATATCTGGTCCAGTCTTGCACTATGAAGCATTCATCTCTGATCTTGAATGCACTAAAGTAACATGTAGGATATCTTGGCCGTAAGCTAATAATACTCATGGTACCTTTAGTCTCGATCCCATAAGGCACAACATTCATCGGGAGTCCCTGTTGAAAAAACATCGTATGGTAACATACTTAGCAATGAAGTTTAGCTTCACAAATAATGTATGGAAAAGACGCACTGAGGACAAATAGTAAAAAACTTACCATCCTTCCTAAATAGATGTGACCGTAGTTCATTACGAACACTATTGGTCGCACGTTTTCAGTACTAACATTTCTAAGTCCAGGAAGAAAATTTGTCTTGACAGTATCAAGATCCTCAAGCCATGAAACATAATGACTTAGCTCCTCGCAGTTTAGTTCAGCCCCGGGACAGTAGTAGGTCCTGTCTACCAAGCGATGGACATGTTTGCTTGCACCGAAATAAGCTGACAATACAAATTAGTTGTCAACTATTTTTGAATAAACAATATCAAAGACATAAATATGGTCGAGAAACTTACATAATGGTGTAACTGGAGATGTCTGCACATCGACCCAGATGTCGGTATTACCTTCAATATCATCTTCCTGACGAATATCAAAGGTGATAACCATATCAGGCTCAAATGCATAAGTCTTGCATAGTGCTCGCCATGTTTTGCATCCAAAATAGGTGTAGTCGTCTGAATTGTATAATTTTGCATGGAAAATATAACCATGCTCGGTCTTCAAGTAAACTTTCTTTACCTCCATAGTATGACTAAAACCTATCTTATCCAATATAAAAACTCTTGCATGGCAGGGGATACGCTAGTAAAATAGCAAAAAAATATATAAGTTGAAGCAAATGAATCAGATGTCATGCTTAATTACGAAAAAAGACTTGTCGTTGTGACTTACTGTATCCACTTCGAAGTTCTCATCCAGCTTGATGCTGAAGCGCCTATCATCATCTAGGAAGATTCCGTCGCACAGGCCGCGCTCGTCTTCGCGGTATTTGCAAATAATCAAATCCTTTTTGTCGTCAGACATTTCCTATGTTCATAGTTAAAACATTAATTGAAAATCGATAGAAGACAACTACTAGGATACTCAACACACAAATCCGGGGACTCGATATTTCCTACATATTCTCGCAAAATTCATGCCAAAATTCACGGAAAAATCCGGCATGACCTTTGCTAAAATAGAACATATCGAGTGCCTGAAATTTGCCGGAACGGAAATGAATCAACACTCCGGCAAAACATAGGCCACTCGGAGGTGTAACCTGCAAACATGACCGGCCACTTGGATATTGAGCAACACAAGATATACATTTCAAAATATCTTATAGGACTCAAATTAGCATGCATTCAATAAGCAAAAGTAAATCATCTCATGCGTCCGTACATCGTCGAATATTATCACTAATACATCCTGAATAGTGTCATACATATAACATCACTAGTACAACTAAAACCCTAGCACACGACAGGTATTGGCGCGGGCGGTGGACACCCACAGAGAAGGAACCATCACGGGATCATAGCTCCAGTGAGATCCCAGGAGAACCTGCCAGGTATTGGAGAACCTGTGCTCCAATGCAAGCAAGTAGCGACGGACGTGCGCGTCCTCCTCACTGACACGGTGACGCACCACCTCCGCGAAGTCCTCGAGCTTCTGGACCGTCACTGGCCCACGCGACCGCCACCAAAGAAGGTTCGGGTCAACGCCAGGCTGGCTCCTCACCAACCCACGCCCCTGGTAGGTAGCGCCTCCCAGTACCACCCCGACGGAGCCCAGTCCCGGACATGGCCCATTTGGTCAAGCAGGTGTCGTCCTCCGCCGACTCGACGACGAGGATGCAGGATAGGCATCGTCCATGTCGATGCGAGAAAAATTGCTTTAACTAAAAAATAGCAACAAGTTCTTACTAACTAGTTCTATTAATTCAACTAGTTCTTACTAAAAATAAATTTACTATAAATAAAAATAGCAACAAGTTCTTACTAACTAATTAGTACCTAGGAACTACTACCCTAATTACCATCTAATTTGATAAACCTAGGGGTGGAAAGTGGCAGCGGATATTCCAATTATCCAACTATAAAGTGAAATAAGTGGTCAAATTTTACTCGTTTTATGATTCATCTTAGAAATTTGATTCGTTTCCACCTTTACATGAACCCTAACTCATTTGAGCCGCATCCGCATCCGATTCGTTTCAACCCTTACATGAACCCTAACTAATTTGATGCAACTAAAAAATAAACAAACCCTAGGCAGAGGTAGGGGAGAGGGAGGAGCATGCTTGCTCACCTCGGGTGCCTGCGACGAGCGAGGGGTAGGCGGCGTCGAGGTCGGGGACGGGGCTCGGGCGCGCGGCGGACGGCGGCGTCGAGGTCGGGGTCGGGGGAGGCGGTCGGGGCGGCGTTGAAGGTCGGGGGTGGGGGCGACGTTGAATCTGGGGTCGGGGGCGGCGTAGAGGGTGTGTGGAGAGTGCGCGGCGGCCGACGGGCGACGGCGGCGGCGAGAGTGGAGAGTTGGATTTGGGGGAAGTGGCCGTGGGGAAGGACGAACCCCGTGGTTAAGTCAGAAGTAGCAGTAGCGCGTTCAAGAAAGCGCGCTGCGACTAAGTTAGCTACAACGCGTTCTGGGATACACGCTACTGCTACTCCTTTCTCTTTTTTCCCTTTTTCATTTAGTTTTCTTCACATTTTTTTTTCCTTTCACCTTATTCTATTTATTTCATTTTCAATTACCTTTCTATTTGCTTTCCATTTAATTTTATATCCTTTAGCAGTAGCGAGTTTATAATAAAACGCGCTGCTACAAAGAAAGCAGCGGTAGCGCGGTTCGTTTTAGGTCGCTACTACTATGTGTAGCCTATCGGCTAAGCCGTGGGAATTATAGTAGTAACGTGTTTAGTAACGTGTTTAGCTGTAGCACGGTTTGCAGGGGGCGCTACTGCTACTTAGCACCAGCGTGCTTTTTTGACCCTCGCTACTGCTAAAGTTCTGTGTATAAATTTTTCCCTAGTAGTGAACCGAGGAGCATATAACGCGGGCTGAAATTATCAAGATCACTGTTGGACAACTCCTCGAGATCGAGCCCATGCCTCTGCTTAGAGAGGAGGAAATAAAACGGAAATATGTTCGGGGCCAACCTTTGGTCGAGCCAGACAAGGTCAAGAAGCTCCCAACGAGAATGTATGAATTGCATCAATGGTACATGGACATTACCAAGATTTCCAATCGAGAGTCCCTCATGGTGGATGTCAAGAAGGATCATAAGTACCATGAGAAAGCTGTGGCCGTTGAGTATTCTGAACTGTTTCAGTTATACAATCTAGACGCACTCGACAAATCTATCTTCAATTGCTATTGTCTGTAAGTGATTTCTTTCTGTAATTTAAGTCTCAAGCTAGCTGTAGTGATCCTTTTGATCAATCATTACCTGTAATTATCCTCACTATATTCTTTTCTGTGGTATTATGCAGGATGAAGATGTATGAAATGAAAAAAGGTGGACGCTATGGCATTGGGTTCATTGACTCAAACACCGTTAATAAATACACATGGAAAATAGATGCATATTATGAAAAAAGTGTAGAGGACAGCATGTTAGAGTTCTTGAAGCGCCTCAATAGCAATGAAGATATACTACTTCCTTACAACTTCCAGTGAGTCACACTGTCTTGTACTATAAATTCTCTATTTTTGCCTACTAGCTAGCTACATGTTTTTGCTTACATATGCCCGCTTAATTAAGACATGCAAACGTGTGTGCATGCAGATTTCAATGGATCTTGTGTATCATTAAAGTTGACGCCGGAACAGTTGAAATACTGGACTCAATACTCAAAATAAAAACTGACTATAACATCTTGTTTGGGATAGTCAATAGCTAATTTCAATCATTATTAACTATATATCTCGGCCTATTTAGTTCATCATTTCCTGATATGAACTATTTAATAACCCCTTTATTCATTTTCTTTGTCGGCGGGCAGGGCTTGGGCAAGGTTCATCAGCGTCACTCCAGGCCAATGAAAACGAAAGCTGAAATGGTTTCGACCCAAGGTAAGTAAT
Organism: Aegilops umbellulata; assembly: GCA_032464435.1. Taxonomy (NCBI): domain Eukaryota; kingdom Viridiplantae; phylum Streptophyta; class Magnoliopsida; order Poales; family Poaceae; genus Aegilops; species Aegilops umbellulata. The sequence goes on from CP136055.1 coordinate 510,536,887, forward strand.
TAAGTAGTACTAGTAGCTAGCTAGCTGGCATCTTTTTAATTATCATGCTTGATTAATTACTATCTAATCAAATTCCATTCTCGTAAAGGCCCTTCAGCAGGCGCAGGGGACTGATCTGTGTGCATACTGCGTTTGCGAGAACATTCGCATGATGGCGTCCGAAAGGAGCAGATCTCAAAGACAGAAATGGGTACATTTGTCAGAACACTATTCACAATTTTTACACTATTATCGATATGTAGTCACACAACTAATACACATGCATATTGATCTCCTTCTTAACAGTTCACAGAGGTGCAGGAGAAGCTCCTACAAATGGAGCGCATACAAGCACTTCAAGAGGAAATAGCGGGATTTTTACTCGACCAGGTCATAGATCCGAAGGGAGAATACCATTACCCGCTACCGCCCCCATGAACCGCTTCCAATTGTCATCGTGCTCCGAAGAAACCAATTAGGCTAATGCCACTGGCTCCGGAGGCAACATGTAGGAGAAATTGTATATAGCTAGCTAATTGTATATATATATATATATACACACACACACACACACATGTGTGTGTGTATGTGTGAATTAATATGGTGATTTGTGAGACATTTGATGATATATATATATATGATCGGTTCATATATATATATATATATATATATATATATATATATATATATATATATATATATATATATATATATATATATGCATAACGTGTACAATGTGTAGTATCGTAAAATACCATTAAACGAAAAAGAATTAAATGGAAAACACAAAATTAAATGAAAAAGAAATCATAAACCCAAAACCCCTCCAACCTTTTAATACCGGTTGGTGTCACCAACCGGTACTAAAGGGCTCCCGGCCCCCGGAGCTGTCTCGTGCCACGTGGTTGCCCTTTAGCACCGGTTCGTGCTGAACCGGTACTAAAGGGGGGTGGGGCGCTTTAGTGCCCACACTTTAGTGCCGGTTACCGAACCGGCACTAAAGGGCCTTACGAACCGTGATATTGCCCGGTTCTGCACTAGTGTTTCTTCGGGATCGGAATGTGTTCTAAGTGTTATTTCTATGTTCATGTATGCAAAAATGGAAGGTCTTGTTTGTAATATTATTTTCTTTTAGGTCCTTTAATGAATTGTGTTGTATCAATTTTAATTTATTAATGACAGCTTCTGTGGCCTTAGGGTACCTCCCTGTGGTAGGAAAAGAATCCTACACTCATGTTCTGGTTTGGGAATTTGTAGTTCTTGCCCTTTGTGATTGTGCTGAACCGTTTGCTCGCTTTGTTTTTTGAGAGTAACCGTGCTATTCATTAAGCAATAACCGAGTTACAAGAACATACGCACACATAAACTAGTAAAAGTACTAGGCAAAGAAAAAAAGATTTCATGGGAACATTGCATTCTAAACTCAAATACAAAGAAGATTATAAGAAGGTTCATCGGGGTTTCTGGTTTTCTGCACAAATCGAAACTAGCGGTTGTCTCCAAGTTTCTGAGTCGCCGAGACGCTTATTAGAATTAAAACCAGCCTCATTGTTTCAAGATCCGGGGTCGCACCCTCTCCAAAGAGGCTTTTAGAGCCAAAGAACAAGCCCGTTGCGAGCATCAAGGCACATATCACTATGGCACATCGGCTGGGGATTGTCCTCGTGTTATCCTGGACCGTAATCCGCTGCATCGCGTCGACGAGGTCGGGGACGAGAACCGGATCCGCCGCCTACAAGCCATAGTCCCCGTTTTAAGGAACATCAATTTGTCTCGGGTGCTGGCGCGCTGCCACAACATTGTAACGCCCAAAATGTGCTCCTAGCCCAACAAATACTTTTCAATCTCCCCTTAGGAAGAAGTTAAGTCATGTTAGTCTTAGTTCCCTTGGTAATGTTATTGCTGAGTCTCAATGACTCACGGATACCACAGCAACCCTAGGAGCAGGTGCAGATTCAAGTAAAGCTTGCTCTAACGCGAGAGCATGTAACGTCCCACATGCAGTTTCTTTTCGTTCTTCTTCGACGACAATCATTAGATTGGTCTATCGGCAGTCTGGGACAACAGGGTGGACGTTTTGCTTATTTATCTTGCCTCTTAGGCATATTTGTTTCTTATCCCTACTCGGATCCGTGCCTTCTAGGTGTCGAACGGCAGCGTAGGAAAAGCGGAGTGGGGAACAGGTGGAGCGGCGGAGGTCCGACAAGAGCTTGGTGGGCGGCCTGGATGGTACAGTGACGACATCGGTCATGGAGGAAGAGATGTACAGAAAGGGAAAAGGGATGAGATACAGGTCCGGATGTGGTTTTAGGTGAGCTGAAAAACGGACGCGCAGACTGATCCGTGGATCAATGCAAGACGTTGTTGGATGGCAAACTATGTACAGACAATACAGTTTGGACGTGCCGCCAGAGGGATAGAGCCAGAATGGGATGTAAAAAATAATTTAATACTACTACATAGGAATAGACATATTCACACATTTTCCATTAAGGACCTTGTTGGTACCGTTCAATTTCTCAATGCTAGCGGAGTTATCTACTTGGATGATTGACGCCTCATGTTTTTCATGTATATCCATAGTTTTACCACACTTCCAATTCAAAAAAAAGTTTTACCACACTCCTGCTATCATTCTTGCTCGTGGAATCGTTCAATGCAGCTTCCCATTTGGTGCAAGGGTAAAGCGTAAAGCTTCCTGCGTTGTTCACATGGCCCTGCTCGCCCTAGCCAAAACTGACAGGACACGGTGATTTCTTGGCCATGGGCACCTGTTACTCATACAAGGGAAAAAGGAAACTGACGTGAAATTCCTGCTCTCATCTTTTGCCCATCACCTTTCCCATCTCTCTATCTAGCTAGTGCTGCAGATCCTGCCCGGCTAGCCAGGAAGGACTCCATCAGTCAGGTTCTCCACCCCACTCACCTCTCCGCACCGCAGCAGGCGAAGCCGAGGCAGGGGATGAAGCGCGTAGTGGGGAGCCCGGGGACATGGAGCGGCATGGCGCTGCGGGTGTCGCAGTGCGTCTTCGCCGCCGCATCCGTCTTCGCCATGTTCTCTGCCTACGGCTTCTCCAACTACAGCGCCTACTTGTACGTACTCCCTCTCCCCCCTGCCACCAGTTTCTTGCATTCTCCACCAAATTAGTGCTAGCTACTTCTCCGCTTGCTGTGATCTGTGTGTTGAGATGAATTCCTAGATTTTTCTTTCTGCTTCCACTTTCGGTAGTCCTTTCTTGAATGCCCTCCCCTCTGTGCGTTTTCTTGCTAATTCATGAGCATCACTCAAGTAGCATCCCCAATGCTTCAAGATCAAGCTGTTACTTTGGTTGTGAAATTCAGAGTCCATCCCTCTTGGTGTTTTTTTGGGGGAAGTTTCCTGCACAAAAGCCTATATGCATATACTGTTGGTGCCTCATGATTTTATTTTATTTCATTCAGCATCATGCCATACAAATCACTGCCCAATTTATCTTGGATATACACCGCCCGAAAAGGAACACCATATTTATTAGTTAGAAGAAGAAAAACATCACGTCTGAGCTAGTAGTAGAATATTTTATAGAACCCTTCTTGAGAAGCAGACCAAAACAGAGGAGTAGATTAATCACTTGAAGAGTAGAGAAATGACAGAACAACTGAGCTCGCCTGAACTGTCCATTCAGTCTCACTTCCTAGCTTAGCTCATTTGTCTTTCGATGGGGCATGCATGTTTTAGTCGAAGCTACCCTACCAAGGATTCATGTTCAGGTAAGGTGGTTGCTGCTGGAAATTGACTGACAATTGAACTGTCCCTAGAATTTATCCGAGTAAAACTTAACTTGGTGTGATCTAGTCACTGGGATGTTGAGGGGCCGGGATTCGTTCCAAGCTCAATTCCGGGTAGGAAGGGATGAACAACACCATACTTGTTCAAAAATGGGACTGGGATATTGGACATGTTTTCTTTGTGTATGTGCTATTCTTTTCCATTTACCTACAGTTTTTTCTTCCCATGATAATATTTTATCAGGATTGTTAAACTTAGGCTCTGTGTGCCAACATGTGACTTGTCTTGACTGTTGTACGTGTGCCGGTGAGTGCCGATGATTTATCTTTTTGCATATCAAGTTCATATTATTGAGACTATGAACTGCATAGGTCTAAAATGTGTTGACTACTCTTCAGAATTGCCTGGGCAGGAGCTCGTTGTGTTGACATCAACTAACGCGTGTACTCCATTATGGTCTCCTGCAGCTACCTGAACTTTGCTTCGGTGCTGCAGTTTCTGTGGAGTTTGCCCCTTGCTTGTCTGGATATCTTTTCTCTCAGGAATGAAAAGGATCTTCACGCACCGGATCGTCTATTGCTCATTGTTATCGTTGACTGGGTAAGTAGTTCGCTTTGTCTCTTCTATTGTCCAAGGAGCTACGTCTGAATTAGTTGAAAGCATGCACCGCAACAATGGAACCCAGATTTTTTATCAATGTTAGTTCCTAGGAAAAACATAAATTCAGGATAAGTGCAACTCATGCTTCTCTGTTGGCTAAGTTCTTGTTTTGCCTCACTTTAAGAGAATAGGATAGCCTTAAAGAGACTTGTCGCCACAGGTGCTCGATCGAACTTTGCCGACGAGCTGTCCATTTGAGCTGGAAATTTTAACAACTCATATCCTTTGCAATACTTTCTAGTTAATCAAACGTATAATTTACCAACTGAAATTTTAACAACTGATGACGCCATTTCTCCCAGCCAAAGTTGACTCAGCAGTTCTTGGAATATTGAGCTGATCACATTGTGAATGCATTGCAGGCCGTGGCGGTTCTCATGTTCTCAGGAGTCTGTGCCGCCGCCAGCCTGACGATTTTCTTCATGAAGGATGTGAACTTCTGTGAGGGGTTCTCGTGGCTGGGCTGCAATCAGTTTGCGCTTTCGGTCACTCTGGCATTCATCACGTGGTCGCTGCAAGCTGCGTCTTCTTTCTCGGGGCTCTGGCTACTGGTCTCGTTCTTCTAGTGATCTCAATAGGTGCTTTGAATCACCGTCGCGTCATGCTAATTGCCAGTTAGTGATTGCAATTTTTTTAAGTGCTAATTGCCTGTCAGGAGGTTCAATCAGTTCAGTTACAATGTGCTCGGGACACTTGTTATTGTTTAGGTGATGTGGGAGCACTAATATAGCTCGATCGTCTTCAGTGAGGTGGAATAGTTATTGTTTAGGTGATGTGGGAGCACTAATATGGGGTACTCTCTCGGTCCAAGAAAGCTTGTCTCTCAAATGAATGTATTTAGCACCAAGTTAGTATTAAATACATCCATTTGAGGGATATGCTTGAGACCCAAGCCTGCCAACTGTCTGATTCAAAGACAATACTTACCCGCCAGTGGCCAGCGAGGGGCAAACACACGGTCCTGCCGTCCCGACTACGGCGACCTCGCCCACCCCATCAGGCATGACGCATGGGTGTGTGTTCGTGCGAGCAGCGCAGAAGGCGTCACGGTCAGGAGGGAGGGGTCCATAGCGGCCACTGCGACACAGGAAGGAGCATCCATGGCGGCAACGAAGTTAAAAGGTGAGGAGAGGCGCGTCCATGGCAGCCTCCGGAGCGAATAAGTTTTTTTACCGGAGCCGGGTTGTACCGGGGCTCAATTCATCGTTCATTCAATTCATCAAGATTGGTGCAGCTGTTTAGGTACAAGAGAATTCTTTCTAACAAGCAGATGTATTTTGACAATGGGTGCATATGCACCTAGAAGCCAAAGGCAATTACCGGAATACTTGGGAATACACCTGACCATGTCAGCCTTTTTGCCAGAGGAGAGAGAGAGAGAGAGAGAGAGAGAGAGAGAGAGAGAGAGAGAGAGAGAGAGTCCTTGGGCTGAGAGTGACTGCCGCATGCATGCATTGTCTCCTCACACAATTCTATGCATTTTATTTCATTCTTATTTTTTGAATGATTGATATGTTTTAAATCCAATGTCCATTTTTGAAACTTTTTACATATTTGAATTCTTGGTGACTAGACCTTTATAGCAAGATCAATCTTGGATATATTTGAACTACTTTTTATTTTATATATTTTAATTACATCTGAAATCACTTTCATAAAACATAATATTGTTTTGCTATTTCATAAAAGTGTTTTTGACGGTTGCGCTAATTCCAAATTTTATTTCACTCATTTAAAAAGAACTAATTTCACTTCTCTTAAGCATTGATTTTACTGATTCTAAAACAGACATTTCACTCATTTTCAAAAGATGGATTTATGCTCGATCAAAAGTGAAATCAGTTGTGTCAAATGAGTGAAAATTATTTCACTTATTTTAGAAAACCGATTTCATTCATTTGATACAATTGATTTCACTAATTTGACACACTGATTTCAGTCATTTCAACTGAAAGAAAAAACATGTTTCATAAAACTAACTTCACTATTTTCGAATAACTCATTTTAATTGTTTCAAAAAATTATTTCACTAGATTAAAAATATTATCAATTCAAGAAAATCATCTCGGTTCATAAAACAGGTTTCTCGCTCGTTTCAAAAATTAGATTTCACTCACTTCAAAAAGGATTTCACTCATTCAAACAATCATTTAACTCAGCGAAAATATCAGTTTCAAACATTTAAAAAACCTATTTCACTTCTTTCAGAAAAATATAGAAATGTATTTCACTCAACACAAATATCAGTTTCAAACATTGAAAAGGACGTTTCACACCCAAAAAAATATTTCATTTATTTCAAATAGCTTATTTGACTCATTTCAGAAAAAACATTATAATCGGTCAATCGAAACATTATATTTCACTTGTTTCAAAAAACTGATTGCACTCATTAAAAATTAGATTTCACTAGTTTCAGAAAAACACATTACAGTCACTCCTTTGGAGAAACAGTTTAACAAGCTGGAATATGAAACTCACAAAGAAAACTATATTCAGCAAAATGGTTTCAATCATATCAATAACTGCTATCAAATTTTTTAAAATTGTAATTTGAAACTAGTGAAATTAATATTTTGATATGATTGAAATATTAAAAATTAACCCTGCAAAAAAAGAAATGGTAAAAAATTAAACTAGTTTAAATATATTCAGGATTGGTCTTATTCTAAAGATATTATGTTCAGGAATTTGCATATTTGAAATTTTTAAATAACAGAACATTACTGTAAAAAATATTGGCCTTCTAAAAATGTAAACAAAAATAAAATGCGTGGATTTGTTTGAGAGAGAGAGAGAGAGAGAGGAGAGATTCTGCATTTTCTGCCATGGGTCCTATTGATCTGACATAGATTTGACTATATACAAAGATTACCTGTCACAATACATGATTATACATATGAATGGATCCTACTTAGACACGGATCATAAAGCAGCTGAACGGTGGATGCTATGCTCCCGGCTCCGGTAAAAAGGTGTTTGCGGCCTCCGGAGAAAAAACAAAAGAGGGAAAGAAGAAGAGAGGTAGACGAATAGAGAATGAGTGGATACGAATAAGAGCATCTCCAGCCGTTGGCCCCTCAGGGGGCGCCTAAAATCGCCGCCTGGGGGTGAGGCGGCGCAAAAAATGGGCCTGGGGGCGAGTTGGTTCCCAGCCGCCGGCCCCAGGGCCGCCCCCAGGCGCGTTTAAAAAATAAAAATGTATAGCAAATTTCATCACAGTTCGGCGAAGTTTGGCTAAACACGACAAATTTCGGCCAACTTGGTCATATATTTCGACAAAGTTGGCCGATTTACATTACATAGCAAATATATAATAAACTAGTCTAAAATAAATTGGCTGAACACCGAGTAGTCGCCGTCGTCGCTGCCATCCTCGTCGTCGGCCTTCTCCTCCTTGACGCGGGCGCCCCTGCTGGACTCGGTGTCGCCATGGCGGACTGGTGGCGGCGGCGGCGCGTCGTCGTCGCTGTCGTCGATGACGACGACTCCTCCTTCGTCGTGGCCCCGGCGGCGCTCCGCGAAGCGCTGCAGGGCGGCGCACTGACCCTCCCTCGCCATCTTGATGGAGTCCTGGCGTGCCCATTCAAGCGTCGCGTCGTCGTCGCGCTCGACCTCGCCGTGCTCCATCTTCACGGTGGCGTGCCCCGGCTCTGCCTTCACCGGCACGAGCCCTGGCTCCGTCTTTGGCTTGACGAAGCACGGAGGAGGAGCCGACGAGGAGGCGCGCCGGCCGCCCTTGTTGATGACGATGCCGGCGCTGCGAGTGCGCCGGCCAAGCGGCGTCTCCGCCGCGGGCTCTGCCTTGATGCCGAGCAGCGCTGGAGTGCCGGAGGAGTACGAGAAAGAGCGCGAGGAGGAGGAAGAAGAGGAGGAGCCGAACCTCCTTGGCGCCCATGGCCTGTCGCGTCGGTGGTGCGCCGGGGCGGCCGCCCTCGCCGGGGGGTACGCCAACGGCGGGTCGTTGCCGCCCTCGAGGTGCGTCAGCACGCCCTCGAGTGTGCGGCCGGGGACGCCCCACCACAGGTGGCGCCCCTTGTTGTTCTTCAGGTGGTGGACGCCATCCGCTGCTGCTGACGGTGCTCGAAGTACGCCGCCCAAGCCGCGTGGTTGTCGGCGGTGTACTAGGGGAGGGAGAGTTGTGCGTCGGTGAGGGAGGCGCGCACGACGTCGACCTCGTCGGCGAAGTAGGATGGTTTGGCCACGGCGTCGGGCAACGGGGGAATGGGCACTCCCCCGTTGCTGAGCCTCCAGCCCGTCGGCCCGGCGCGCATGTCCGGTGGCGCCGGAATGTTCACCTGGGATAGGAGGCAGGACTCCTGTTCGCGGAGCGTGCGGCGGCCGAAGCCGTTGGTCGCCGCCTCGTCTCCGAGGAAACGCTCGGCCATCGGGGAGGGGAGGGAGAGGGAGGGGCTGGGCAGCGACGCCCGGGAGAGGGAGAGGGAGGGGGATGGCTCGGCGGCGGCGCTCGGAAGAGGTATTGCTCGGCAGCGAGGGCTGGGCTGGTGTGGCTACACGCGAGCGAGGCCACCGGCTTATATAGGCGCGCCGCGCCCGTGTGTACGCGTGCGAGGGAGGGCCGGGGAGGCGTTGGCGCGCCGTCTCGTGACGCGCCCCCCGTGAGGACTCAATGGTAAGGCTGACCGGCGGCGGCAGCCTTGCCATTGATTCCCCGCGGGAACCGAGGCGTTGGGGGAAGACGAGGCACGGTGTCACTGAAACGGCTGGCCCGCGGCTTTTTCGCGCCAAAACCACTCGCCCTAGCGCCCCCAGCGCGCCGGGTTCGGCCTGGGTCCGCCGGCGCTGATTTCAGCCCAGGCCGGCGAAAATCGGGCTCCTAGGGGCGCGACTGGGCCGTTTTCTCGACGCCGGCGCGAAAAAATCGCCTGGGGAGGCCTTCCTGGTGACACGGCTGAAGATGCTTAAGTCTAAAGAGATAACACACCACAGGATGCGGCGCCGCGTTGTATGCGACTGGCCGAAAACCTGGCCGGTCCGCCCGAGGGAAACGTTTACCATTTTATTTCCCCCCCACTTTCCTAGTGTGCCAACCATCCAGACTAGACCAGACCAGACCAGAGCAACAACCTCCGGCGATGTCGGCGGGCAAGGGGAGGAAGACGACGTGCGTCACCGGAGGGAGCGGCTACATCGCTTCTGCACTCATCAAGCTGCTGCTCGAGAAAGGCTACGCTGTCAAGACGACCGTCAGAGACCCCGGTTGGACTCGATCCCGATTCTTCTTTCCAGTTAATCTAGTCTGCTGTGTGTGTGCCGGTGATTTTCTTTCTTCTTTCCCGAGTTCGAGTTGAAATCGAGATTGCCTGGCGCCGCCGACCTTAACTTTTGCCGGTGATTTCTTTAGGAGATTCAGGCAGCAAAGCATGCGTGCCGAATCCTAGATGCAGCGTACAGTATTACTTTTTATAGAAGGACAAGTTATGGGTTGTGCAATCTTGATGTATTGATCGGTGCACCAGGCACGTATATATAAGTATAGAGGTGGGACACAACCTCAACTATACAAAGGAAACAGGAGGTGGGCCCTACACACAAATATACATGTATACAATATACACAACACCCCCCCGCAGTCGAAGGGGCGCCAGTGACGCAAAGACTGGAACCGAACTCCTCGAAGGTAGAAGTCGGCAGTCCCTTCGTCATCACATCGGCGAACTGTTGTGCAGTCGGCACATGGAGAACCCGAATATGTCCAAGAGCCACCTACTCGCGCACAAAGTGAATGTCTAGCTCAATGTGTTTAGTCCGACGATGATGAACGGGGTTGGCAGAGAGGTACACCGCAGAGATGTTGTCGCAGTAGACAACCGTAGCCTGGGAGACGTCGTGATGCAGCTCCTGAAGTAACTGTCGTAGCCAGGTGCACTCGGCAACAGCGTTGGCCACAGCTCGGTACTCAGCCTCCACGCTGGAGCGCGAAACCGTGGGTTGTCGCTTGGACGACCACGAGACGAGTGAAGGACCGAGGTAGACACAGTAGCCAGAGGTGGACCGACGAGTATCGGGGCAGCCAGCCCAGTCTGCATCGGAGTAGGCCACCATCTCCAGAGAAGTAGACGCCGTGAGTGGCAACCCGAGGGTCATCGTGCTGCGGATGTAGCGAAGGATCCGCTTCACGAGAGTCCAATGGGAGTCACGAGGAGCATGCATGTGGAGACACACCTGCTGAACAGCATACCGAAGATCCGGTATGGTGAGAGTCAAATACTGAAGAGCGTCGACGATAGACCGGTAGAAAGGAGCATCCGACGCAGGCGAGCCCTCAAGAGCAGAGAACTTGGCCTTCATGTCAACAGGAGTAGCAACAGGGTAACAGTTGAGCATGCCAGCACGCTCAAGAAGCTCATGTGCATACTTCTGCTGATGAAGAAAGAAACCATCCGGGCGTCGAACGACCTCAATGCCAAGGAAATAATGTAGAGCACCCAAGTCCTTAATGGCAAACTCGTCACGCAGCTGGAGAGTAATCTGCTGAAGAAGAGCTGCGGAGGAGGCCGTCAGGATGATGTCATCGACGTAAAGAAGCAAATATGCAGTCGTGTCACCGTGGCGATAGACAAACAGTGAGGCATCCGAGCGAGTAACACTGAAGCCCAGTGTCTGAAGAAACCCGGCGGTCCGCTGGTACCAGGCGCGGGGTTCTTGCTTGAGCCCGTAAAGAGAGCGGGACAGCAGACACACATGGCCAGGAAGTGAGGCGTCGACGAAACCGGTGGGTTGCTCACAATACACCTGCTCCTCAAGATGGCCATGGAGAAAGGTGTTGGAGACATCCATCTGGTGAACGGGCCAGACGCGGGAGATGGCGAGCTGCAGGACGGTGCGGATCGTGCCTGGTTTTACAACCGGGGCAAACGTCTCAGTGAAGTCCACTCCAGCGCGCTGGCGGGAACCACGGACCACCCAGCGAGCCTTGTAGCACTCGAGAGTACCATCCGAGCGGGTCTTATGGCAAAAGAGCCACTTGCCGGTGATGACGTTGGCGTGAGTGAAAGGGAACGTAGTAATTTCAAAAAATTTCCTACGCACACGCAAGATCATGGTGATGCATAGCAACGAGAGGGGAGAGTGTTGTCTACGTACCCTCGTAGACCGAAGCGGAAGCGTTGACACAACGTAGAGGAAGTAGTCGTACGTCCTCCTCCCGATCCGACCGATCCAAGCGCCTATACTCCGACGCCTCCGAGTTCTTGACACACGTACAGCTCGATGACGTTCTCCGGGCTCCGATCCAGCAAAGCTCTCGGGGAAGAGTTTCGTCAGCACGACGGCGTGGTGACGATCTTGATGAACTACCGACGCAGGGCTTCGCCTAAGCACCGCGACAATATGACCGAGGTGGAATATGGTGGAGGGGGGCACCGCACACGGCTGAGGAACGATCACGAAGATCAACTTGTGTGTTCTAGGGTGCCCCCCTGCCCCCGTATATAAAGGAGCAAGGGGGGGAGGCCGGCCAACCCTATGGGGCGCGCCAAAGGGAGGGCGGAGTCCTCCTCCTAGTGGGAGTAGGACTCCCCTTTCCTAGTCCAACTAGGAAGAGAGGGGGGAAGGAAAGAGAGGGAGAGGGAGAGGGAAAGGGGGGCCGCGCCCCCCCTCCTTGTCCAATTCGGACTCCCCATGGGGGGGGGGGCGCGCCACCTCCTGGCCGCAGCCCTCTCTCTCCCCTCGGGCCCAATAAGGCCCATTACTTCCCCGGGGGGTTCCGGTAACCCCTCCGGCACTCCGATTTTATCCGAAACCACTCGGAACCATTCCGATGTCCGAATATAGTCGTCCAATATATCAATCTTTATGTCTCGACCATTCCGAGACTCCTCGTCATGTCCGTGATCTCATCCGGGACTCTGAACTAACTTCGGTACATCAAAATGCATAAACTCATAATAACTGTCATCGTAACCTTAAGCGTGCGGACCCTACGGTTCGAGAATAGTGTAGACATGACTGAGACAAATCTCTGGTCAATAACCAATAGCGGGACCTGGATGCCCATATTGGCTCCTACACATTCTACGGAGATCTTTATCGGTCAGACCGCATAACAACATACGTTGTTCCCTTTGTCATCGATATGTTACTTGCCCGAGATTCGATCGTCGGTATCCAATACCTAGTTCAATCTCGTTACCGGCAAGTCTCTTTACTCGTTCCGTAATACATCATCTTGCAACTATCTTATTGGTTGCAATGCTTGCAAGGCTTATGTGATGTGCATTACCGAGAAGGCCTTGAGATACCTCTCCGACATTCGGAGTGACAAATCCTAATCTCGAAATACGCCAACCCAACAAATACTTTCGGAGACACCTGTAGAGCTCCTTTATAATCACCCAGTTACGTTGTGACGTTTGGTAGCACACAAAGTGTTCCTACGGTAAACGGGAGTTGCATAATCTCATAGTCAAAGGAACATGTATAAGTCATGGAGAAAGCAATAGCAACATACTAAACGATCGGGTGCTAAGCTAATGGAATGGGTCATGTCAATCAGATCATTCAACTAATGATGTGACCTTGTTAATCAAATGACAACTCCTTTGTTTATGGTTAGGAAACTTAACCATCTTTGATTAACAAGCTAGTCAAGTAGAGGCATACTAGTGACACTCTGTTTGTCTATGTATCCACACATGTATTATGTTTCTGGTTAATACAATTCTAGCATGAATAATAAACATTTATCATGATATATAAGGAAATAAATAATAACTTTATTATTGCCTCTAGGGCATATTTCCTTCAGTCTCCCACTTGCACTAGAGTCAATAATCTAGATTACGCAGTAATGATTCTAACACCCATGGAGTCTTGGTGCTGATCATGTTTTGCTCGTGGAAGAGGCTTAGTCAACGGGTCTGCTACATTCAGATCCGTATGTATCTTGCAAATCTCTATGTCTCCCACCTGGACCAAATCCCGGATGGAATTGAAGCGTCTCTTGATGTGCTTGGTTCTCTTGTGAAATCTGGATTCCTTTGCCAAGGCAATTGCACCAGTATTGTCACAAAAGATTTTCATTGGACCCGATGCACTAGGTATGACACCTAGATCGGATAGGAACTCTTTCATCCAGACTCCTTCATTTGCTGCTTCCAAAGCAGCTATGTACTCCGCTTCACATGTAGATCCCGCCACGATGCTTTGTTTAGAATTGCACCAACTAACAGCTCCACCGTTTAATGTAAATACGTATCTGGTTTGCGATTTAGAATCGTCCGGATCAGTGTCAAAGCTTGCATCAACGTAACCGTTTACGACGAGCTCTTTGTCACCTCCATATACGAGAAACATTTCCTTAGTCCTTTTCAGGTACTTCAGGATATTCTTGACCGCTGTCCAGTGATCCACTCCTGGATTACTTTGGTACCTCCCTGCTAAACTTATAGCAAGGCACACATCAGGTCTGGTACACAGCATTGCATACATGATAGAGCCTATGGCTGAAGCATAGGGAACATCTTTCATCTTCTCTCTATCTTCTGCAGTGGTCGGGCACTGAGTCTTACTCAACTTCACACCTTGTAACACAGGCAAGAACCCTTTCTTCGCCTGATCCATTTTGAACTTCTTCAAAACTTTGTCAAGGTATGTGCTTTGTGAAAGTCCAATTAAGCGTCTTGATCTATCTCTATAGATCTTAATGCCTAATATGTAAGCAGCTTCACCGAGGTCTTTCATTGAAAAACTCTTATTCAAGTATCCCTTTATGATATCCAGAAATTCTATATCATTTCCAATCAGTAATATGTCATCTACATATAATATCAGAAATGCTATAGAGCTCCCACTCACTTTCTTGTAAATACAGGCTTCTCCAGAAGTCTGTATAAACCCAAATGCTTTGATCACACTGTCAAAGCGTTTATTCCAACTCCGAGATGCTTGCACCAGTCCATAAATGGATCGCTGGAGCTTGCACACTTTGTTAGCTCCCTTTGGATCGATAAAACCTTCTGGTTGCATCATATACAACTCTTCTTCCAGAAATCCATTCAGGAATGCAGTCTTTACATCCATTTGCCAAATTTCATAATCATAAAATGCGGCAATTGCTAACATGATTCGGACAGACTTAAGCATCGCTACGGGTGAGAAGGTCTCATCGTAGTCAATCCCTTGAACTTGTCTAAAACCTTTCGCGACAAGTCGAGCTTTGTAGATAGTAACATTACCATCAGTGTCAGTCTTTTTCTTAAAGATCCACTTATTCTCTATTGCCTGCCGACCCTCGGGCAAGTCAACCAAAGTCCACACTATGTTGTCATACATGGATCCCATCTCAGATTTCATGGCTTCTAGCCATTTTGCGGAATCTGGGCTCACCATCGCTTCTTCATAGTTCGTAGGTTCGTCATGATCTAGTAGCATGACTTCCAGAACGGGATTGCCGTACCACTCTGGTGTGGATCTTACTCTGGTTGATCTACGAGGTTCTGTAGTAACTTGATCTGAAGTTTCATGATCAATATCATCAGCTTCCTCACTAATTGGTGTAGGTGCTACAGAAACAGATTTCTGTGATGTACTACTTTCCAATAAGGGAGCAGGTACAGTTACCTCATCAAGTTCTACTTTCCTCCCACTCACTTCTTTCGAGAGAAACTCCTTTTCTAGAAAGACTCCGAATTTAGCAACAAAAATCTTGCCTTCGGATCTGTGATAGAAGGTGTATCCAACAGTTTCTTTTGGATATCCTATGAAGACACATTTTTCCGATTTGGATTCGAGCTTATCAGGTTGAAGCTTTTTCACATAAGCATCGCTGCCCCAAACTTTAAGAAACGACAACTTTGGTTTCTTGCTAAACCATAGTTCATAAGGCGTCGTCTCAACGGATTTCAACGGTGTCCTATTTAACGTGAATGCGGCCGTCTCTAAAGCATAACCCCAAAACGATAGCGGTAAATCTGTAAGAGACATCATAGATCGCACCATATCTAGTAAAGTACGATTACGACGTTCGGATACACCATTGCGTTATGGTGTTCCGGGTGGCGTGAGTTGCGAAACTATTCCGCATTGTTTCAAATGTAGACCAAACTCGTAACTCAAATAATCTCCTCCACGATCAGATCGTAGAAACTTTATTTTCTTGTTACGATGATTTTCAACTTCACTCTGAAATTCTTTGAACTTTTCAAATGTTTCAGACTTGTGTTTCATTAAGTAGACATAACCATATCTGCTTAAATCATCTGTGAAGGTGAGAAAATAACGATATCCGCCACGAGCCTCAACATTCATTGGACCACATACATCTGTATGTATGATCTCCAATAAATCTGTTGCTCTCTCCATAGTACCGGAGAATGGTGTTTTGGTCATCTTGCCCATGAGGCACGATTCGCAAGTGCCAAGTGATTCATAATCAAGTGGCTCCAAAAGTCCATCAGTATGGAGTTTCTTCATGCGTTTTACACCGATATGACCTAAACGGCAGTGCCATAAATAAGTTGCACTATTATTATCAACTCTGCATCTTTTGGCTTCAACACTATGAATATGTGTATCACTACTATCGAGATTCATCAAAAATAGACCACTCTTCAAGGGTGCATGACCATAAAAGATATTACTCATATAAATAGAACAACCATTATTCTCTGATTTAAATGAATAACCGTCTCGCATCAAACAAGATCCAGATATAATGCTCATGCTTAACGCTGGAACCAAATAACAATTATTCAGGTCTAATACTAATCACGAAGGTAGATGTAGAGGTAGCGTGCCGACTGCGATCACATCGACTTTGGAACCGTTTCCCACGCGCATCGTCACCTCGTCCTTAACCAATCTTTGCTTAATCCGTAGTCCCTGTTTCGAGTTGCAAATATTAGCAACAGAACCAGTATCAAATACCCAGGTGCTACTGCGAGCATTAGTAAGGTACACATCAATAACATGTATATCACATATACCTTTGTTCACCTTTCCATCCTTCTTATCCGCCAAATACTTGGGGCAGTTCCGCTTTCAGTGACCAGTCTGCTTGTAGTAGAAGCACTCAGTTTCAGGCTTAGGTCCAGACTTGGGTTTCTTCTCTTGAGCAGCCACTTGTTTGCTGTTCTTCTTGAAGTTCCCCTTCTTCTTCCCTTTTCCCTTTTTCTTGAAACTAGTGGTCTTATTGACCATCAACACTTGATGCTCCTTCTTGATTTCTACCTCCGCAGCTTTTAGCATTGCGAAGAGCTCGGGCATTGTCTTATCTATCCCTTGCATATTATAGTTCATCACGAAGCCTTTGTAGCTTGGTGGTAGTGATTGGAGAATTCTGTCAATGACACAATCATCCGGAAGATTGACTCCCAGTTGATTCAAGTGATTATAATACCCAGACATTCTGAGTATATGCTCACTGACAGAACCATTCTCTTCCATCTTGCAGCTATAGAACTTATTGGAGACTTCATATCTCTCAATCCGAGCATTCTGTTTGAATATTAACTTGAACTCCTGGAACATCTCATATGCTCCATGATGTTCAAGACGTCGTTGAAGTCCTGGTTCTAAGCCGTAAAGCATGGCACACTGAACTATCGAGTAGTCATCAGCTTTGCTCTGCCAGATATTCATAACATCTGGCGCTGCTCCAGCAGCAGGCCTGGCACCCAGCGGTGCTTCCAGGACGTAACTCTTCTGTGCAGCAATGAGGATAATCCTCAAGTTACGGACCCAGTCCGTGTAATTGCTACCATCATCTTTCAACTTTGCTTTCTCAAGGAACGCATTAAAATTCAACGGAACAATAGCACGAGCCATCTATCTACAATCAACATAAACAAGCAAGATACTATCAGGGACTAAGTTCATGATAAATTTAAGTTCAATTAATCATATTACTTAAGAACTCCCACTTAGATAGACATCTCTCTAATCCTCTAAGTGATCACGTGATCCAAATCAACTAAACCATGTCCGATCATCACGTGAGATGGAGTAGTTTCAATGGTGAACATCACTATGTTGATCATATCTACTATATGATTCACGCTCGACCTTTCGGTTTCCGTGTTCCGAGGCCATATCTGTTATATGCTAGGCTCGTCAAGTTAAACCTGAGTATTCCGCGTGTGCAACTGTTTTGCACCCGTTGTATATGAACGTAGA
The DNA here is from genome assembly GCA_032464435.1 of Aegilops umbellulata. Classification (NCBI taxonomy): domain Eukaryota; kingdom Viridiplantae; phylum Streptophyta; class Magnoliopsida; order Poales; family Poaceae; genus Aegilops; species Aegilops umbellulata. Next base: position 510,554,432 of record CP136055.1, read on the forward strand.
GCCTATCACACCCGATCATCACGTGGTGTCTCAACACGAAGAACTTTCGCAACGATGCATACTCAGGGAGAACACTATTACTATGATAATTTAGTGAGAGATCATCTTATAATGCTACCGTCAATCAAAGCAAGATAAGATGCATAAAAAGATAAACATCACATGCAATCAATATAAGTGATATGATATGGTCATCATCATCTTGTGCTTGTGATCTCCATCTCCGCAGCACCATCATGATCACCATCGTTACCGGCGCGACACCTTGATCTCCATCGTAGCATCGTTGTCGTCTCGCCAATCTTATGCTTCTACGACTATCACTACCGCTTAGTGATAAAGTAAAGAATTACAGGGCGATTGCATTGCATACAATAAAGCGACAACCATACGGCTCCTGCCGGTTGCCGATAACTCGGTTACAAAACATGATCATCTCATACAATAAAATTTAGCATCATGTCTTGACCATATCACATCACAACATGCCCTGCAAAAACAAGTTAGACGTCCTCTACTTTGTTTGTTGCAAATTTTACGTGGCTGCTACGGGCTTAAGCAAGAACCAATCTCACCTACGCATCAAAACCACAACGATAGTTTGTCAAATAGACTCCATTTTAACCTTCTCAAGGACCGGGCGTAGCCATACTCGGTTCAACTAAAGTTGGAGAAACTAACACCCGCCAGCCACCTGTGTGCAAAGCACGGCGGTAGAACCAGTCTCGCGTAAGCGTACGCGTAATGTCGGTCCGGGCCGCTTCATCCAACAATACCGCCGAACCAAAGTATGACATGCTGGTAGGCAGTATGACTTGTATCGTCCACAGCTCACTTGTGTTCTACTCGTGCAAAACATCAAACCATAAAAACCTGGGCTCGGATACCACTGAAGGGGAACGTAGTAATTTAAAAAAAAAATCCTACGCACACGCAAGATCATGGTGATGCATAGCAACGAGAGGGGAGAGTGTTGTCTACGTACCCTCGTAGATCGAAGCGGAAGCGTTGACACAATGTAGAGGAAGTAGTCGTACGTCCTCCTCCCGATCTGACCGATCCAAGCGTCGTTACTCCGGCGCCTCCGAGTTCTTGACACACGTACAGCTCGATGACGTTCTCCGGGCTCCGATCCAGCAAAGCTCTCGGGGAAGAGTTTCGTCAGCACGACGGCGTGGTGACGATCTTGATGAACTACCGATGCAGGGCTTCGCCTAAGCACCGCGACAATATGACCGAGGTGGAATATGGTGGAGGGGGGCACCGCACACGGCTGAGGAACGATCACGAAGATCAACTTGTGTGTTCTAGGGTGCCCCCCTGCCCCCGTATATAAAGGAGCAAGGGGGGAGGCCGGCCGACCCTATGGGGCGCGCCAAAGGGAGGGGGGAGTCCTCCTCCTAGTGGGAGTAGGACTCCCCTTTCCTAGTCCAACTAGGAAGAGAGGGGGGAAGGAAAGAGAGGGAGAGGGAGAGGGAAAGGGGGGCCGCGCCCCCCCTCCTTGTCCAATTCGGACTCCCCATGGGGGGGGGCGCGCCACCTCCTGGCCGCAGCCCTCTCTCTCCCCTTGGGCCCAATAAGGCCCATTACTTCCCCGGGGGGTTCCGGTAACCCCTCCGGCACTCCGATTTTATCCGAAACCACTCGGAACCATTCCGATGTCCGAATATAGTCGTCCAATATATCAATCTTTATGTCTCGACCATTCCGAGACTCCTCGTCATGTCCGTGATCTCATCCGGGACTCCGAACTAACTTCGGTACATCAAAATGCATAAACTCATAATAACTGTCATCGTAACCTTAAGCGTGCGGACCCTACGGTTCGAGAATAGTGTAGACATGACTGAGACAAATCTCTGGTCAATAACCAATAGCGGGACCTGGATGCCCATATTGGCTCCTACACATTCTACGAAGATCTTTATCGGTCAGACCGCATAACAACATACGTTGTTCCCTTTGTCATCGGTATGTTACTTGCCCGAGATTTGATCGTCGGTATCCAATACCTAGTTCAATCTCGTTACTGGCAAGTCTCTTTACTCGTTCCGTAATACATCATCTTGCAACTATCTTATTGGTTGCAATGCTTGCAAGGCTTATGTGATGTGCATTACCGAGAAGGCCCTGAGATACCTCTCCGACATTCGGAGTGACAAATCCTAATCTCGAAATACGCCAACCCAACAAATACTTTCGGAGACACCTGTAGAGCTCCTTTATAATCACCCAGTTACGTTGTGACGTTTGGTAGCACACAAAGTGTTCCTACGGTAAATGGGAGTTGCATAATCTCATAGTCAAAGGAACATGTATAAGTCATGGAGAAAGCAATAGCAACATACTAAACGATCGGGTGCTAAGCTAATGGAATGGGTCATGTCAATCAGATCATTCAACTAATGATGTGACCTTGTTAATCAAATGACAACTCCTTTGTCTATGGTTAGGAAACTTAACCATCTTTGATTAACAAGCTAGTCAAGTAGAGGCATACTAGTGACACTCTGTTTGTCTATGTATCCACACATGTATTATGTTTCCGGTTAATACAATTCTAGCATGAATAATAAACATTTATCATGATATATAAGGAAATAAATAATAACTTTATTATTGCCTCTAGGGCATATTTCCTTCAGCGAGGAGGCCGGGGAACCAGTGTCCAGTTGCGGTTCCATTGGAGGGCATCGAACTCTTCCTGCATTGCCACAAGCCAGTGAGGATCACGGAGGGCGGCGCGAGTCGACGCGGGAAGAGGCGACGGCTCCGCGATGGAGGCTGCGAGGACATACTCGTCGCTCGAGTACCGGAGGCTCGAACGATGAACGCCGGTACGAGCCCATGTAACTGGGCCAGGCGGCGCCGTCGGAGCCACCGGCAAGGCAGCCGACGAGGCGGCCAGCGTCGGGGCCGGCGAGCTGGCCGGCGTCGGAGCCGGCAAGGAGGCCGGCGTCAGGGCCGGCGAGGAGGCCGGTGTCGGAGCCGGCGAGGAGGCCGGCGTCAAGGCGGCTGAAGAAGCGGCCGAGCCAGCAGCGCCCGACCCCGCGGCGCCCGAGTCGGGGGCGGTGGGTGAAGGAGGGGCGCCAGCTGCGCCGGCAGGGTCGGCCGAGGAGGCCGAGGGGGCGGGCGCCGGCATGAGGGCGCGAGGACCGCCAAAGCCCGAAGGCGGTCCACGAGCGGAACGAGACCGTCCACCTGACGATGTCGTCGAAGAGCCGCCGGTGGCCGGCGGTGACGAGGCGACAAGAGGTACCTGCTGCTGAAACGGAAACACCATCTCATCAAAGTAAACGTGTCGGGAGGTGAAAACACGATGGGAGACAGGATCATAGCAGCGGTAGCCCTTAGTGTTAGGTGGGTAGCCGAGAAAGATGCAGGCCACGGAGCGGGGTGCAAGCTTATGAGGCGCAGTAGCGGCGATGCTAGGGTAGCAAAGGCAGCCGAAGATGCGAAGCCCATCATAAGAGGGGGGTGCACCGAAGAGAAGATGATGAGGTGTAAAGTTCCCACAAGTACGACATGGGCGGATGTTGATGAGGAGAGAAGCGGTGGCGAGAGCGTCAGGCCAAAAGCGCGGAGGCACATTGGCATGAAAGAGAAGAGTCCTAACACAGTCATTGAGAGTGCGAAGGATGCGCTCAGCGCGACCGTTCTGCTGCGAGGTGTACGGGCAAGTGAGACGAAAAATCGTGCCATGTGTGGTGAGAAGATTACGAAGAGCGAGGTTGTCAAACTCCTTCCAGTTGTCTGTCTGCAATGCGGGAATGGGACGACCAAACTGCGTGAGAACATAGGAGTAGAAGGCGGCGAGAGTGGATATAACATCCGACTTGCGGCGCAATGGGAAGGTCCACACATAATGCGAAAAATCGTCAAGTATGACAAGATAATAAAGAAAGCCCGTATTACTGGCAACAGGAGAGGTCCAAACATCACTATGAATTAACTCAAACGGGTACGATGCAACAAAAGAAGAAGCCCTAAACGGAAGACGAGCATGTTTGCCGAGGCGACATGCATGACACGAGTGATCATCGTTCTTATTACACGTGGAAGGAAAACTCCCAAGTATGTGGCGAAGGGTGGCAGGATTAGGATGACCCAAGCGAGCATGCCAAAGATCCACTCCGGTGGCGAGAGCGATGGGGGCGGCAGAAGTGGTGGAGGTGGCGGAGTGAACCGGGTAGAGCTCGTCGGGGCTGTCACATCGGTGGAGCACCATCCGCGTGCGAGCGTCCTTAACAGAAAAACCATATTCGTCAAATTCAACGGTAACCGGATTTTCACGTGTAAGAGAATGAACAGAAACAAGATTTTTAATGAGTTCAGGAGAAACTAGAATATTAGACATGGATATTGGAGTGGAGTTAGAGGGAAAATATGCATGACCAATATGGGTAATAGGAAGAGATGATCCGTCACCGACGGTGATGCGGTTGGAAGTGTGAACACGATGGGCGGTGTGGAGGTTACCGGGGTACGCCGCCATGTGAGCGGTGGCGCCGCTGTCCATGTACCAGTCGCCACCGCCGGTGTAGCTGGACGGGGAAGGAGTGTTGTGGAGAGCCGCCAGAAGGGCCGGGTCCCACGGTGCCGGCGGTAGAGGCGGCGCGGCCGTCAGGGGCAGCAGCGGCGGCCCACCTGGCTGCGGCTGCTGGCCGTAGGGCGCCGCGTAGGGCGGAAACACGGCGTAGAACGCCTGGTGTGGCTATGGCCGGGCACCGAGAAGTCCCGGGGCAGGGGCCCGAGGAACCGGCATGGAGTAGGTGTGCACAACGCTGGTCCATGGGTTCTGGCCGGCGTACCACGGGGCCAGCTGATAAGCCTGCTGCGGTGGGCGAGGTGCTCCTCCCTGAGCACCTGCGCCCCCTGCTTGCGGCCACCACGACGACCTCCCCCATTGGCCGCCGGCTGGGGCGGCGGGAAGGGGGCGTCCGGGGCGAGCGGGAAGCCTGGCGGGAAGGCGGGCGCCGCCGGCTGTGGCGGCGTCGGGCGCGGCGGTGGCGGGGCTGGACCCCCGCGGGTGCCGGCGACGAGGGCGGTGTGGGTCATGTGAGTCCATGCCACCCGCATCCGGCGCTCCTCCAACTTGAGGTACGCAACCACCTTAGCGAAGGTAGGCTCCGGGATGAGGGTGAGGTTGGAGGCGGCGTTCCCGAAGTCCTCGTTGAGGCCGCCGGAGAGGGTGCTGATGAGGAGCTCGTCGCCGATCTTTTCCCCGAGATCACGGAGCTCATCGGCGAGCTTCTTGAGGCGCATGCAAAAATCATCGATGGATGAGTCAAGTTGCTGGCACCCGTAAAACTCGCCGTAGAGCAGGACCTTGCGTTGCAGCCGGTTGTCGGTGAAGAGGCCGTTGAGCTTGGTCCAGACCGCATGGGCGTCGTCCTCATCGTCGACCACGGTGTGGAAGAGGTCGCTGGAGATGGTGAGGTAGAACCAGCGGATGATGGTGGCGTCGAGGATCATCCACTCCTCGTCGTTGATCATGAGTGCTGAGTCCATGGTGCCGTCCACGTGGCCGTGCAGGAGGTACTCACGGAACACAAGCGAAAAATACCGCTTCCAGGCGGAGTAGGACGCGGTGGTGTGATCAAGCTTGACCGGAACACGCTCATGGATGTTGAGGTCGCGAACGAGAGTGACATCGGGACCGGCGAACGGGTTGGAGACGGTGAACGAGGAGGAGCTCATGGCGAGGGTTAGGGTTTGGGACTCGGAGCGGGCGGATGGATACGGGGTGGTGCGGGTTGCGGCGCGGTGAAAGTGCAACTATCCCTGGGTGGTTTTGGTAATTCCTAACAACATATAGCTCATTGAGCTAACATTATTCCAAGATTAATATTTCAGGAAAAGCTCAATGAATGGCATGGCATGGATGAGGAAAGTGGATCCCTCAAAATTATAAGGACAAAAGATTGGCTCAAGCTTCAAGATCAAGACTCTGCATTTTATATTTTAGTGATCCAAGATCACATTGAGTCTATAGGAAAAGCCAATACTATCAAGGAGGGATGAGGTGTTGTTTAATGAGCCTCTTGGTTCATGTGCTTAGTGATATGCTCCAAAACCCTCAAATATCTTCCCACATCCACATATGACCTAAACCAAAAGTCAAACTCGGCCCCACCGATTCTTTCTATCCGGCGCCACCGAGTTTCACATGTCATAGCGACTGCCACAAACCCTAGCAATTCGGTTTCACCGATAGGGATCTCAGTCTCACCGAGATGGGATTGCAATTTCTCTGTTTCCCTTCATAACGTTTTGGTCTAACCGAAGTGAGCAATCGGTCCCACCGAGATTGCAATGTAAACTCTCTGTTTCCCTTTCGTAACATTTTGGTCTCACTGAAAAGAGCGAACCGGTCCCACCGAGTTTACCTGACCAACTCTCTGTTTAGCTTATTACCAAAATCTGTCCCACCGAGTTTGTGTAATCGGTCACACTGAGATTACGTTATGCCCTAACCCTAACCATATCGGTCCTACCGAGTTGCATCTCAGTCCCACCGAAAAATCCTAACGGTCACTAGGTTTGCTAAATCGGTCCGACCAAGTTTAACCATTCGGTCCCACCGAGTTTGGAAGATTGTGTGTAACGGTTAGATATTGTGTGGAGGCTATATATACCCATCCACCCACTCTTCATTCATGGAGAAAGCCATCAGAACACATCTACACTTCCAATACACATGTTCTGAAAGAGAACCACCTACACTTGTGTTGAGGTCAAGATATTCCATTCCAACCATATGAATCTTGATCTCTAGCCTTCCCCAAGTTGCTTTCCACTCAAATCTTCTTTCCACCAAATCCAAATCCTGTGAGAGAGAGTTGAGTGTTGGGGAGACTATCATTTGAAGCACAAGAGCAAGGAGTTCATCATCAACACACCATTTGTTACTTCTTGGAGAGTGGTGTCTCCTAGATTGGCTAGGTGTCACTTGGGAGCCTCCGACAAGATTGTGGAGTTGAACCAAGGAGTTTGTAAGGGCAAGGAGATCGCCTACTTCATGAAGATCTACCGCTAGTGAGGCAAGTCCTTCGTTGGCGACGGCCGTGATGGAATAGACAAGGTTGCTTCTTCGTGGACCCTTCGTGGGTGGAGCCCTCCGTGGACTCGCGCAGCCATTACCCTCCGTGGGTTGAAGTCTCCATCAACGTGGATGTACGATAGGACCACCTATCGGAACCACGCCAAAAACATCTGTGTCTCCAATTGCGTTTGAACTCTCCAAACCCTTTCCTTTACATTCTTGCAAGTTGCATGCTTTACTTTCCGCTGCTCATATACTCTTTTGCATGCTTGCTTGAATTGTGTGGAGATTGCTTGACTTGTGCTAAGATAGCTAAAATCTGCCAAGAACTAAAATTGGAAAAAGGCTAGATTTTTATTTGGTCAAGTAGTGTAATCACCGCCCCCCTTCTAGACATGCTTCCGATCCTACAAGTGGTATCAGAGCTTTGGTCTCCATTTGCTTTGATTTCCATAGCTTTTGGTGGTCATAGCCTTGGTTTCACAACCTAGGACAGTATGGCGTCTAGCGAGGGAAATTATCACCGTAGAGGTCCTTACTTTGATGGAACTAATTTTGCTAGTTGGAAGCATAAGATGAAAATGCATATTCTTGGACATAACCCCGCCGTTTGGGCTATCGTGGGTGTTGGCTTGCAAGGTGACTTCTTTGATGGGAAAGAACCAAACCGTGAAGCTACCGCGGAAAAGTTGAAGATGCTGCAATACAACGCTCAAGCTTGTGATATTCTCTTCAACGGATTGTGCCCCGAAGAATTCAACAAAATCAGCCGTCTTGAGAATGCAAAGGAAATTTGGGATACTATGATTGATATGCACGATGGCACCGACTCCGTCAAGGAATCCAAATTGGATGTGCTTCAGAGTCAACTTGACAAGTTCAAAATGAAGGATGGTGAAGGTGTCGCTGAAATGTACTCTAGGCTTGCTCTTATCACAAATGAGATTGCCGGTTTAGGGAGTGAAGATATGACCGATAGATTCATCATCAAGAAGATCCTAAGAGCCTTGGATGGAAAATATGATACTGTGTGCACATTGATCCAAATGATGCCCAATTACAAAGATCTCAAGCCAACGGAAGTCATTGGAAGAATTGTTGCTCATGAGATGTCACTCAAGGATAAAGAGGAACTTCACAACAAATCAAGTGGTGCTTACAAATCCTCCTGTGAAGCCCCCACATCATCAAGTGAGAAACAAACCTTCAATGAAGAATTGAGCTTAATGGTGAAGAACTTCAACAAGTTCTATAAGAGTAGAAGCAAAGATAGAAGCTCCAAGTCAAGGTCCTATAGTGACAAAAGATCTTCTAGTCGAGAGCAAAACTGCTACAATTGTGGAAGGCCCGGACACTATTCCAATGAGTGTACGGCTCCCTACAAGAGAAGAGAAGATTCTCCCAAGAGAAGAAGTAGAAGAGAAGAATCACCATCTAGAGAAACAAGGAGTAGAGATGATCATTATGAACGAAGATACTCACGGAGAAGCAAGGATTCGGAAAGAAAGGATAAGTCATCAAGGAGCTACACAAAACGAAGACATCAAGATCATGTTGGTGAATGGGTATCCGGCTCCGACTCCGACAACCACTCCAAGAGAAGCTATCACTCCGATTCCGAATATACTCAAGATGAAGGTGTCGCCGGTCTAGCACTTGTGTCAACCAACTCCTACGACATATTTGACTCACCAAATGAAGAAGTTGGAACATGCTTCATGGCTAAAGGCCCAAAGGTATCACATCCCGAGTATGTTGATTTCAATAGTGATGAAGATGACTTGTTAGGTGATGATGATTTACTTGTTGACAACTCTAGTGATGAATACTATGATAAAACATCAATTAATCATGCTAATCAAGATAAAACGAATGACAATGATAAGGATAAGATTGAGTCTCTAACTAAAGAACTAAACACTCTTAAGTTAGCTCATGAAACTATCTTAGGAGATCATCGAGAACTTTTAAGGGCGCATGAGAAATTACGCTTTGAAAAGCTCAACCTAGAGCAAGAGCATGAGTTCTTAAAATCAATCAATGATGATCTTCGTAAGAAAAGTTCTTCTTACATTGCCAAGCGTTTACTTTTATCCACTTACATGCCTCAAGTCAAGTCTAGTAACAAGAACAAGAAAGATTCTTCCTCTAGTAGTAACAATGATCATGCTAAATCCAATATTGTTTCTTCTAGTAGTTCTCTTGATTCCACTAATGATTCTCTTAGCCAAGTTACACTTGAGCAAGAAAATAGCTTATTGAAGGGAATTATAGAGAAAGGAGTTTACAAGAGCCTTGCCGGAAGTAAGCAATTCGAGGAAATTGTATGCATGCAAGGAAGGCACCGGAAGAATCAAGGTGTTGGTTTTGAACGAAAGTTCAATGCCAATGGAGTTGAGTGGGAAGAAGATCAATACCCCAAGATGAAGTTTGTTCCTCAACAAGAGAAGTATGATCCCACTTCTTTCAAAGGGACACAAGCTCAAGATGATCTTCCACCACAAGACTACAAGCAGAAAGGCAAGGACAAACTTCAAGAGGAAATTGATGCATTTGAATAAGCTCCTAAGACCTTAGTCAAGTGGATTCCCAAGACTACTTCAAGTTCCACTTCATCAAGTACAACTACAACACCAAGGATTCCCATCAAGATGGTGTGGATCCAAAAGAAGAAGAACTAGAGAGTTCTTGAGGGTGACTCCGGCAACATATTTCACTCTCATAATCTTGGCAAGAACAAGTGCAATCAACTTCCACATCTTGCACTAGTTCAAGGAGTCACAAACCCTCTTGTTGGTAAGACAAGGGACAAGGTAATCTAAAAGCTTTCATAGACATCATCTTGTGTGTGCATCACTCTATGTCTATGGATATCCTTGTTTGTTCCTTGTGGGACTAACCCATGTAGGTATTGAAAGTGCAACTCACTCCAATGGATAGCTCCAAATGATCTACATCGACATTGAGCATCCACATCTTCAACTTCTACATGAAGTCATCATCGACAAAACCCAAGGTTAGTTCATCCCTCTTAGGGGGGATATCACATCTAGGGGGAGCTTTACTCTAAGAATTGAGATAAAGCAACTCTAATGGTGTGAACACAACAATGCTTTATGTAAAAGTGGTAACCCCACTTGTGCTTAAACGATGAGTATGACCTATGATCAAATGTTCTCATTTGACTCCTAAGTCAATATACTCATATATAGATGACCTAGTCATCGCCAATTGCTTGATAGATGCTAGAATTGGTTGTGCATGCTTTGCCACATATTTCAATTGCCATTTTATTGTGTGAGCATGTTGATTGCATATTTTACTCATTCGAGGACATCCACTTGTTGTTTTGATTGATTGGTTTTCTTTTCTTTTGCCAAGTGGATGGACAAGAATGCCTAAGAACCCTCTCTAGCTATCTATGCTTTTCTCGTCTCAAACTCTATTCATGCTACATCACAAAATTTGATCAAGTCAGATTCAAACCACTCCGTGTGAGGAGCACTCGGAGTTCCCGATTTGTCATAGACTTAAACTTCCAAAACTTCTTTGTGCTTTTCGGTCTGGTCGATTCCTCCATTTCGGTCATACCGAGATCACTAAGTCGATCTAGGTTTTCACCTCGGTGCAACCGACTTGAACTTTTCGGTCACACCGAGTTGCTATAACTATCAACAGTTATGCATCTCGGTGCCACCGAGTTGTTCCACTCGGTCACACCGACAGGTTCGGGCTATATATACTCACGGGCAAAATTTTGGAAATTTCTCCGAAACCTCTTCGCCCGCGCATAGCTCGCTCTGCCTACTGGGTCTCCGGATTGTCTTCCTTGTCGCCAGCCGCCTCCTGTCGCTGGTCTCTGCCACCGTCAACGGATTTCGTCTCCGCCGTTGCCGCCGTAGCAAGTTCACCGCCGAACTAGGGTATGGACTCGATCACAGTGCTATCCCCGTCTGATTCCTAGCACATTGTGTTCATTATGATTCTTGCTACAATTGAAACACTTCTATCCAGTCAAAACAATCCTTAGAATAGATGCGATTTGAAAATTTAGGTTTATGTTTCCGCCGAAACCATCTCGGACCCACAGGGTTGCGGAACTCGGTCATGGCCATTGCACATGTGGTTCTCAGTCTGACCGAGAATTGCAAATCGGTGTGAACGAGTTCAGGACTTTGTGAAACCCTAGCAGTCTCGGTGCCACCGAACTGTGACTCGGTCTGACCGAGTTCACTAGTTTAGGTTCCAAAAGCTGCTTCGGTATCACCGAGTTTGCGAATTGGTTGATCCGAAATGCATTCTTGGAAAACTAAAACTAAGTTTTTGACTCATCCTTTTGCAAAAATCTCTGCATTTTGTGATGCTCATCCACTCTATCTCATCTACAATCTATTCACAGGGTCTGCAGTCAGTATTTGCAACATGTCTGATCAAAGTGACAGCCAGAACAAATCAGAGGAGCAGGTTCACATGAGTGAGGGCACTAGTCCCTCTAGTAGCTCTGATGAGGGTAGCAGAAGCACCCCAGGCAACTTGCCCAAGGCTGCCACTAGAGCAAGCAAGAAAAGAACTTCTGAATCTGAGGGTGAAGATTATGTGGCAGAAGAGGAAGCCACTTCTAAGAAGAAGGTGCTCAAGAAAGAATATGGCTCAGCTGCAGCCACAAAACCAGGTATGCATAAGAAGGCACCTGCAAGGAGAGTTCGTACTTCCAAGCCTAGGAAGGTTGCCACTGGAGAAACCTTGAAATTTACCATGGAGTCTGAAGAAGAAGCAGGTGGACAAGACAAGAAGAAAAAGAGAGTCAGAACCACTACTGCTAGAGTTCTTGGCAAACCCTCCATGAGGAGAGACTCTGAGGGAGAAGAAGAGGAAGAAGAGGTTGTTGCACCAACACCCAAGGCACATAAGCTTATGGGTGATGCTATAAGGTCAGGGGCTGCATCATCAAAGCCCAAAGAAGCACCCAAAGCTGCTTCCAAGCCCAAGAGTGCACCTAATAGGAACACTAGGAACATATCTGCTGCTGAGAAGAACAAGGCCCCAGTGCCTGATGTTGCTGCTGAAGAAGAAGAAGAAGGACAAGTTCTTAGGAAGCTCAAGCCCAAGATTCCAGACCACAACGATGCTCATCCTGTGGCCGAGGACATGAAAATCAGGAGAGATTCAGGGATGAGGAAATGGAGAGAGGGAGATCCATATGCTTCAAGGAGAAGAACTGCTGTTGATTACAGATTCCACACCAAGGAACAGCAAGACTTCTATGAGACAGTGTTGCTGGACAAGAAACCCATAGTGTGTGATATGAGGTGGGTTGACTGGGAGTATATCAAGGAGAATGAAGAACACTATCCTGGAGTGCTTGACAGCTTCAAAGCTCGTGGAGTTGCAGACTTTGTTGGGCAGAAGCTCACAAAGTGGAATGAGGAGCTCATAATGCAATTCTACTCCACAGCACATTTCTATCCAGATGGCAGGATAGTATGGATGACTGAAGGCACAAGATACCAATCTACAGTTGCAGAATGGGCTCAGCTGATCAATGCCCCAGAAGAGCTAGAAGATGACTTGGATGTCTATGCCAAGAAGAAGATGGATCACAATTCCATGTCAAACATGTACCAAGGAGATCCCAGACAAAGCTCTTGAGACTTTCAAGTTTGGGTCAGTTCACTTCCCTCTGTCAGGGCTGTCTACAATCAACTGGATTCTAAGGCACACTCTCTTGCCCAAGTCAGGTGATCACAAAATGATCAGAGGCCATGCAATAAACTTGCTTCACATTTTTGATGTGCCACAGAAGTTCAAGGTAATGAGCCTCATAGTTGAGACCATCAAGAGGACAACAGCTGATCAGAAGAGGAGCTATGGATATGCCCCACAAATTCAGGAGTTGATTAACTCGAAGATGGGCACAGGCACATATCTGTTGGATAAGGAACACCTGCCCATCCATCCATATTTTGAGGACAATCAAGTTGTGATGAATGAGAATGAACCATCATCTGCACAAGCTCAAGCAAAGAAGGAGAAGGCAAAGATGGAGAAAGCTACCAGGATGCCAACTCAAGAGGAGGCATCTGAGTACTTTTTGAAGAACAAGCTGGAGTAGCTCGGTTACCTGACAGCATCAACTCCGAGGATTGAGAAAGGACTGGCCACCCTGACTCGAAACCATGAGAGCCTGGAAAGAATCATGGAACAAAAGTTCTATGACCTAGATGTGAAAGTAACTGAGATTCAGTCTGTTGTGGAGCAACTACAGGATGATATGCAGGAGAGGAAGGGCAAGACCACAACTGATGCATTTGCCAGAGTGCCTAGAGCTCAGAGATCATCTGCAGTGCCAGTTCCTGACACCAGAGCTACTACTTCTGCACCAGCTACAGCCTCAGTTCCACCAGCTCCAGCTCCTACCCTAGCAGCTCCAACTACTTCTACTGAAGCCTTCGTTCTTGGCGTCATCCGGACTCCACCACCGGAAGACCAAGCCTGAGAGTCGTTTTAGTGCTATGCATTTTCTATGAACTTTTTGGTAACTTTTTGCCAAAGGGGGAGAAAATGTATAGATCATAGGCTTCGAGAGACAGAGAGTTTGCATTTGTTCTCTCTTGTCTTCTTGGTTGAACTTTATTTGCTTTTGAGTGCTTGAGATACTATGCTTTTATTTGTGAGACATTGATGATCATGTGTTTGATCATAAGCTACACTTAATGCTTGTTGGATGTTACTATCAGTTTATCCTTATTTTGATCATTCACTTTGCTTGGTGATGAGTGCATGTATTTAATTCTTATCATTTTGAGCGCTCCACCAAGATGTATGTGACATGGAAGAGTAACCCATGATCCTAACTCATTGTGCATTTGCAGTCCAAAGCAAATCTTAAAATATGCACAAATTTAGGGGGAGCTCTTGCTTATCACATGCTTCTCAAAGAGACGATATCTTTCACTCTTATTATCATTTGTCGAAGCTTTGATCTATATGTTGTCATCAATTACCAAAAAGGGGGAGATTGAAAGTGCAACTATCCCTGGGTGGTTTTGGTAATTCCTAACAACATATAGCTCACTGAGCTAACATTATTCCAAGATTAATATTTCAGGAAAAGCTCAATGAATGGCATGTCATGGATGAGGAAAGTGGATCCCTCAAAATTATAAGGACAAAAGATTGGCTCAAGCTTCAAGATCAAGACTCTGCATTTTATGTTTTAGTGATCCAAGATCACATTGAGTCTATAGGAAAAGCCAATACTATCAAGGAGGGATGAGGTGTTGTTTAATGAGCCCCTTGCTTCATGTGCTTAGTGATATGCTCCAAAACCCTCAACTATCTTCCCACATCCACATATGACCTAAACCAAAAGTCAAACTCAGCCCCACCGATTCTTTCTATCCGGCGCCACCGAGTTTCACATGTCATAGCCACTGCCACAAACCCTAGCAATCCAGTTTCTGATGGGGAACGTAGTAATTTCAAAAAAATTCCTACGCACACGCAAGATCATGGTGATGCATAGCAACGAGAGGGGAGAGTGTTGTCTACGTACCCTCGTAGACCGAAGCGGAAGCGTTGACGCAACGTAGAGGAAGTAGTCGTACGTCTTCCCGATCCGACCGATCCAAGCACAGTTACTCCGGCACCTCTGAGTTCTTGGCACACGTTCAGCTCGATGACGCACCCCTAGCTCCGATCCAGCAAAGCTTCGGGGAGGAGTTCCGTCAGCACGACGGCGTGGTGACGATCTTGATGTTCTACCGGCGCAGGGCTTCGCCTAAGCACTGCAACGATATATTCGAGGTGGAATATGGTGGAGGGGGGCACCGCACACGGCTAAGGAATGATCACGAAGATCAACTTGTGTGTCCATGGGGTGCCCCTGCCCCCGTATATAAAGGAGCAAGGGAGGGAGGAGGCCGGCCCTATGTTTGGCGCGCCAAGGGGAGTCCTACTCCCACCGGGAGTAGGATTCCCCCTTTCCTAGTCCAACTAGGAGTCCTTCCATGTAGGGGGAGTAGGAGAGAAGGAAAGGGAAGAGAGAAGGAGAAGGAAGGAAGGGGGCGCCCCCCTTCCCTAGTCCAATTCGGACTAGAGCAAGGGGAGGGGCGCGGCCACCTTTTGGCCCTTTCTCTCCTTTTCCCGTATGGCCCAATAAGGCCCAATACGAATTCCCGTAACTCTCCGGTACTCCGATAAATACCCGAACCACTCAGAACCTTTCCGATGTCCGAATATAGTCGTCCAATATATCGATCTTTATGTCTCGACCATTTCGAGACTCCTCGTCATGTCCCCGATCTCATCCGGGACTCCGAACTCCTTCGGTACATCAAAACTCATAAAATCATAATAACTGTCATCGTAACCTTAAGCGTGCGGACCCTACGGTTCGAGAACAATGTAGACATGACCGAGACACATCTCCGGTCAATAACCAATAGCGGGACCTGGATGCCCATATTGGCTCCTACATATTCTACGAAGATCTTTATCGGTCAGACCGCATAACAACATACGTTGTTCCCTTTGTCCATCGGTATGTTACTTGCCCGAGATTCGATCGTCGGTATCCAATACCTAGTTCAATCTCGTTACCGGCAAGTCTCTTTACTCGTTCCGTAATACATCATCCCGCAACTAACTCATTAGTTGCAATGCTTGCAAGGCTTAAGTGATGTGCATTACTGAGAGGGCCCAGAGATACGTCTCCCACAATTGGAGTGACAAATCCTAATCTCGAAATACGCCAACCCAACATCTACCTTTGGTGACACCTGTAGTACTCCTTTATAATCACCTAGTTACGTTGTGACGTTTGGTAGCACCCAAAGTGTTCCTCCGGCAAACGGGAGTTGCATAATCTCATAGTCAAAGGAACATGTATAAGTCATGGATAAAAGCAACAGCAACATACTAAACGATCGGGTGCTATGCTAATGGAATGGGTCATGTCAATCAGATCATTCAACTAATGATGTGACCTTGTTAATCAAATGACAACTCCTGTGTCCATGGTTAGGAAACTTAACCATCTTTGATTAACAAGCTAGTCAAGTAGAGGCATACTAGTGACACTCTGTTTGTCTATGTATCCACACATGTATTATGTTTCCAGTTAATACAATTCTAGCATGAATAATAAACATTTATCATGATATGTAAGGAGATAAATAATAACTTTATTATTGCCTCTAGGGCATATTTCCTTCAGTTTCACCGATAGAGATCTCGGTCTCACCGAGATGGGATTGCAATTTCTCTGTTTCCCTTCGTAACGTTTTGGTCTAACCGAAGTGAGCGATCGGTCCCACCGAGATTGCAATGTAAACTCTCTGTTTCCCTTTCGTAACATTTCGGTCTCACCGAAAAGAGCGAACCGGTCCCACCGAGTTTACCTGACCAACTCTCTGGTTAGCTTATTACCAAAATCGGTCCCACCGAGTTTGTGTAATCGGTCACACCGAGATTACGTTATGCCCTAACCCTAACCATATCGGTCCTACCGAGTTGCATCTCAGTCCCACCGAAAAATCCTAACGGTCACTAGGTTTGCTAAATCGGTCCGACCGAGTTTAACCATTCGGTCCCACCGAGTTTGGTAGATTGTGTGTAACGGTTAGATTTTGTGTGGAGGCTATATATACCCATCCTCCCATTCTTCATTCGTGGAGAAAGCCATCAGAACACATCTACACTTCCAATACACATGTTCTGAAAGAGAACCACCTACACTTGTGTTGAGGTCAAGATATTCCATTCCAACCATATGAATCTTGATCTCTAGCCTTCCCCAAGTTGCTTTCCACTCAAATCTTCTTTACACCAAATCCAAATCCAAATCAACACACCATTTGTTACTTCTTGGAGAGTGGTGTCTCCTAGATTGGCTAGGTGTCACTTGGGAGCCTCCGACAAGATTGTGGAGTTTAACCAAGGAGTTCGTAAGGGCAAGGAGATCGCCTACTTCGTGAAGATCTACCGCTAGTGAGGCAAGTCCTTCGTGGGCGACGACCGTGATGGAATAGACAAGGTTGCTTCTTCGTGGACCCTTTGTGGGTGGAGCCCTCCGTGGAATCGCGCAACCGTTACCCTCCGTGGGTTGAAGTCTCCATCAACGTGGATGTACGATAGCACCACCTATCGGAACCACGCCAAAAACATCCGTGTCTCCAATTGCGTTTGAACTCTCCAAACCCTTCCCTTTACATTCTTGCAAGTTGCATGCTTTACTTTTCGCTGCTCATATACTCTTTTGCATTCTTGCTTGAATTGTGTGGAGATTGAAAATCTGCCAAGAACTAAAATTGGGAAAAGGCTAGATTTTTATTTGGTCAAGTAGTCTAATCACCCCCCTTCTAGACATACTTCCGATCCTACACGCGGGCTGGGAGGTGCGGCGGCGCAGGTGGCAGGGAGGTGGGGTGGTGCGGGTGCGGCGCGGGTGGGAGGGAAGGGTGCGGGAGAGGGAGGGCGTGGGCGGAAGCGGGAGGAAGAGGCGGCGGCAGCGGCTGGCTAGGTGGTGGGGAGAGGCGGCGGCGATGGCAACCGGGAGGAGGGTGGCGGCGGCGGCGGCGGCTGGTGGCGGCGACGGCGCGTAGAGGCGCGGCGGCAGCGGCTTTAGGATTTAGGATCGTGTTGCGATAGATACCATGTAGAAGGACAAGTTATGGGTTGTGCAATCTCGATGTATTGATCGGTGCATCAGACACGTATATATAAGTACAGAGGTGGGCCACAACCTCAACTATACAAAGAAAACAGAAGGTGGGCCCTACACACAAATATACACGTACACAATATACTCAACACTTTTTGCTTGGAATTGTTGCGTTCGGCGTTCGCCTATAACCGAAGATTCTGCAATTCTAGATGACACGGAGAAGAACTCCCACCTCGACGACATGCAAGCGCTTAGCCCATTGGAGATCATCCGTGCCGATCTGAATGAAGAAGGCAGCTTCGACGAAGCTGTTTCAGGCTACGACTACGTCTTCCTGGTGGCCGCTCCGGTGACCATGTTGTCAGCAGATCCTGAGGTAAACACCCATCTCCATGGTCGTGTACTTCTCCCCAGTAATGCCATTTCAGCTTTCTTCTTCACTAGATGGATGACTTGCTCTGCTTTGTGTCTGATGGTAGAGAGATGTGATCGACCCCGCTGTTCAAGGAACGCTCAACGTGATGAGGTCGTGCGCGAGAGCTGGGACGGTGAAGCGCGTGATACTCACGTCGTCCCACTCCGGGGTGTCGAGGAGGCCATTGCAGGGCGACGGCCACATGCTGGACGAGAGCTCCTGGTCCGACGTTGAGTATGTCAGAGCCAACAAGCCACCAACTTGGGTACACAAGTACTGAATTTTGTGTTCAGTCTCTCTCTCTCTCTCTCATGTATATTTACCATCAATGGAAGTATGTCAGACATAAACTTTTGTATTGGTTTCATGTAATCTGCGTCGCAGGCATACGGGGTGTCCAAGGTGCTTCTGGAGAAGGCAGCGAGCCAATTCGCAGAGGAGAATGGCATCAGCCTCGTCACCGTGGTGCCGGTGTGCACATTGGGCGCGGCGCCGGTCTCCAAAGCAACATCCAGCGTTGTCGCCGTCCTCTCCTTGTTGTCCGGTGAGAGATCGTGGCACATGTTATGGGCATCCCTGCTGGCAATCTTCTTTTTCTTTGTTTTTTTAACTTGACCACTTGCTGCTTACAGACTGAACTATAGTCCTCTATTACTTTCGGGTGCTACCATACCAAATGAAACTTGGAGATGCCAGTCCATGATCGATAAAAACTTTTTTTAAACAAGGCAAATATTTGACATTTTCAGTGATTAAGAAGAAGAGAGTTGAACGGTCAATTGAAGGGCGAAAACCTAGATTACAAACGCCGGGTGTTGGGAATTACAATGTCAGGACCCCGATCCTGAGCCACATCGATCTAGCATGTAACACATCATATCACTTTGCGGCCTCACGCACGGTATTCCCACGGGTGCCACCTTACCTGGCCCGGGACCGTTTGCGCCTTTTGGCTCACGTATATGATAGTGTCGCTAGCATCCATATGACAGAGAACCCGGGCCGACATGGCTAGTCATGAACCCAAAGCGGCACTGACCCATGGGGACAGGCATACCTGAATAAACTTCGGGCATGTCGGTCAACAGCGTGTGAATCCGGGCTGTAGCACTGGGCTAACAGGACTCCAGTAACCTGGGCTGTAGCAGGCTAGGCAGGACTCCGGATGTCACCGCGTGACATTTCCCCGAAGGGACAGACACAGGAACGAAGTGAATCACATGCCGGCCAGTCAAGTGTCCTGAGCAGTAGTGCTGGGCTAGCAGTACTCCGGTGAACCGGGCTGTAGCGGACTACTATGGCTCATGGAAGCACTAGACTACATTTCCCCATAAGAGAGGCTGCCAAGGATAAACAACTAGATTGTCGGATCCCACACATACCAAGCATTTCAATCATACACACAATATGCCCGATATGTGCAAATACAACATGGCATCACAACATAACTCTACGACTCAAGTATTTATTTATTAGGCTCCGAGGAGCGAGATATTACAAACATGGGTCTCATGACCCAACATTCAGAGCATACAAGGCAAAGCACATGCGGAAGCTTAACATGTCTGAGTACAGACATCTACAAATGAAAAAGGCTGACAAGCCTGACTATCTACCAGATCCTGCCGAGGGCTCAAGATCGTAGCTGAGGTAAGAAGCTAAACGTCGAGGTCCAAGCGGTACTACTAGCAAGACTGAAGTCTCTCTGCAAAAACACAAAATAGGCAAACGTGAGTACAAATGTACCCAGCAAGACTTACATCAGAACTAGCTACATATGCATCGGTATCAATAAAGGGTGGTGGAGTTTAACTGCAGCAAGCCAGCTTTGACTCGATGGCTATCCTGAACTATGACTGCAAGTAACTCTTTTGAGGTGGCGCACACGAGTCCACAGATTCACCATATCAATACACCACTATGGATCCGCTCCCGTCTCCCTACGAGAAGGCCATCCATAGCACTCACGCTTATCTTGCGTATTTTAGAGTATCCACTTTCACTTGTCTATGAACTGTTATAGGCAACCCAGAAGTCCATTACCGCGGACACGGCTATTCGAATAGATGATGTTAACCCTGCAGGGGTGTACTTCTTCACACACGCTCTCACCACTTATCGCCGTTTACACGACATGTACTCGGCAACCTTCAAGCGGAAGCCCAGCGAGGGTGTCGGCCACGGCCTACCTAAACACTCAAGTCTCTAGTCCAGGTTTATCACCTATTCAGGTTCCATCCGCAGGGAGTCCGGCCAAGGTTTCCACATACGGCCCCGAACGATGTGAGCAGGGTTCCCGAGACACCAAACGGGCGCCCGGTACACCGTGCCACGTGCCTACCGCAACACAACCCACCCCTACGATCAGCACTGCATGCGGCCCCCAGCATACTACAAACACCAGAAACTACTTGCAACTCCTGGACAGAGGACAAGGGTGATTAAGAAGCCGAGAGAGTCAATTAAGGATCCCAATGTGTGGTAGTAACTGTTTCATGGATCACAAACACAGAACTCAGTTCCTGAGAACGGCTGCAATGAGACAAACCACCATGTACTCCTACATGGCCTCTCACCGCTACCTTTACCAAATCGTGTTCACACACTTAGCTCTCAACAGTAAGACATGTTCACACACCTCTGATTCACCCCCGATGAACCAGACCTGACACAACTCTAAGCAATAGCAGGCACGACAAACAAGCATGAATGAGTAGGCACATCAGGGCTCAAACAACTCCTACTCATGCTAGTGGGTTTCATCTATTTACTGTGGCAATGACAGGTCATGCAGAGGATAAGGGGTTCAACTACCGCAGCAAATAACACATGAATCGTTGTTGTCCTAATGCAGTAAAAGAGAGCAGGAGCGAGAGGGTGGGATTGTATCGGAATGAACAAGGGGGGTTTGCTTGCCTGGCACTTCTGAAGATAGAATAGCTCTTCATCGGTGTCATCGAACTCATCGTCGGGACCATCGTCTACTAAGAGGGAACAACCACCGGCAAACACAAAAGGAACCACAATCAATGCAATGCACATTCATATGAATGATATGTCATATTAAAGTACTGAATTGACCTAGTGCAATAGCTAGTCATATTCATTGAAGTGGAATTCAAACCTATAGCAAATTCCAACTCCAAAACTAATTACCATTATTCCATAATCATGAATTGTCCTATTCAGTGAGGTTAACTTGTTCAAACATGCATGAAAATTCCATATTCAAATTCTTTGGATTTTTCTGATCATTTTTCATATATAAATTATTTCAATCTGAGTTACGGTTGAATTTCTATGAATTTTAGAAGTTTATAACATTTTCTGGAATTCCCTGAATAGAAATAAATCCAGAAATGACTTACTGCGTCAGCTTGACATCATGCTGACGTCAGCAGGTCAACCGGTGTCGTCCAGGTCAAACCTGGTGCGTGTGACCCACTGGTCAGTGTCACAGAGCTGGCTAGTGTGGATGACATGTGGGCCTGGTCAACGGCCACGTCAGCTGGGTCAAGATGACGCGTGGGTCCCACTGTTTATGAATTAATCTAAACAGAAAATAAAACTAACCTAAATAGGTACAAGGACCCACATGGCAGTGACTCTGAGGGTTAGTTAGGGCGTCATTAGTGGCTAATGACTTGCCACGTCAGCACTGTCGGCGATTAGGCGCCGGCGACCTCAAGTCGCGGCGGAGCCCGCATGGCAGGCCACGGGGATGGCGGGCGAGGGCACCAGGAGGAAGCCCAGGTCCGTGCGCGTCTAGGGGAGGCCGCTGGCCCGTCGGGGATGGCCTGTTGCGACGGCGGCGGCGAGGTTAGCGGCGGCCGGAGTTCGGTCGTCGGCGAAATGGCGGCTACGGAGAGAAGCTGAGCACAGGAGCGAGGGAAAGAGGCAGACGAGCTCACAGCGGGGCCGGCGGTGGTTTCAGCGGGCTCGGGGACGACCGGCGAGCGGCGAATCGTGCGACGGCGGCCGCCAAGGCAGGGGACGGAGATGTGGTGGTGGCGACGCTGTGGGGCTCCCGGGGTCTTCATCTTCGCCGTAGAGGGGCTTCGGGGCATGGCGGACCTCGGCGACAAGTTGGATAGGCAAGGGGGGCTCGGTGGCCGCGGTGGTGACGAGCAGCGACGGCGAGCTCCGCTAGGGGAAGAAAGCAGAGGAGCGAGGGGAAGAGAGGTCCAGAAAGCGAGGGAGAAGCAGAGGGGATCGAAGGGGGGTCACGTGGCGACTCATGGGGCCTCTCATGCGTCGGCAGAAGCAGGAGGTGGCCTCGCGCGTGGCCCGCAGGCGGCGAGCACGCGCCCCTGTCCTTCTGTCCAAGGAGGAAGACGACAGGGGGCAGCGGTGGTGAGCTGGGCCGCCAGCTACAGTACTGGGCCTGTTGGTGGGCGCCAGCTAAGCTTCTGCCAGGTAAGCCTCCTTCCTTTTTATTTCTGTTTTCTATTTCCTATAATTGTTTGGGCTTTATTAAAAATACCAGGGCACTTATAAAAATCCTGAAAATAATTGTGGGCACTATTTAAATTATTTAAAACATCCCACATTTAGTTTCAGAATTATTTGAGCATTTAAAATATTTATAGCATTTAAATGCCCAAATTCAAATACTTTATGAATTAATTTCAACAATCCAGAATGGTCCTAGAATTATGTGCACCATTTTGGGCAGAGGTTTTCAACCAATCCAAAAATGGTGAACTTTTCTAAAAGGCATTTTGGGTTCAAGAAAATATTTTTAGGTTGAACCTAGTTGAGTTCTTTTGGTGCTAGGGTTTGATCAATCCCCATTTCAACTTTAAATAAAATTTAAGCATGATGCAACAAGATCAAGCAAGGACAACACGGGCTGAGCTAGGGCTGTGCCAACTCACCCCCACTAAACAAGAATCTCGTCCCGAGATTCAAGACGTGAGGTAAGAACAAAGAGGGGACACGAGGCTAACACAATCTTCACGATCCAAGTGTCTTTCTCGAGGATGTTGATTCATTACATCACCTTGATCTCAACGTCTTGCTTTGAGAACTACATCCAACATGACAACGAGTAGAAAGGAAGAATTTTAGAAGTATCGATCTTCCTGAGGTTCGAGCAACTTAGGATCCTCTTAATGATCACAAGATCAACTCACGGAATGAGACATAGAAACATCTCTGGAGCTGAGAGGCAAAACATGCATCAGGAGGGACCGAAGAAACAATTTGATGAGGGTTTCAAGTAGCGACGATTTTTTTTTGCCATGTTTCCATAACGGGGCACCTTGGGGAAGGTGACTCGTAGAACTATTCCCTTAAGTGGAAAAAATAATTACTTTTGATACAGAGATCATTGAAACTCTCTACACCAGTCTAAGGAAAATCACAATTGATCGTTTGAAGGAATCCGAAAGAATGGCATACCTAGTTTGGAAAGGAAACTAGAGTTATAAGACAACTCAGCAAACGGAAGGCACGTTCCAATTGATACCGAGGATATAACCTAGTGTCCGAGCATGCTCTCAAGAACTTGAGCATTTCCATATTCATCAGGGTCTTACCAACATCCGTGCCGAAGATCCTGGCAACACATCATACTACCATGATGAATAGTGATGGACGATGCAGATGCAAAGGAGGACAACACCTTCCCAGATTTTACCTTAGCAAGGCCAAGGAAACAAAATCTGGATGATCGACCGAGAGACATTTAGCACTCCGCTTCTAATGTTCCCCTTGATGTGCTAGCGTAACCCATTCATAGATATGGTTTGGTATCTAGAACATCAAGTAAAAGGTCGGACTTCTAGAGCACAAGAATCCATAAGGAATAACTACTGGAGTAATTCCTACGAAATCCTTATGGGGAGGTGGCCAACTTCTTCAATCAAGATACTACAATAATAGGTCTTCCGGCTGGGTGTGTTAGCCACGACATCCACTTTACTGGGTTACATAGAGACCAATGTTATAGTTCTTGGGAAAACGTTCCAACCATCATATCTGCCTGAGATTCAGATCTGGTTGGTGTCGGAATATTCCAGACTCATCGAGTCTAGAAGGAAAAATGAAAGTTTGCAACACAAATCGACGAGATGACGTTGCGAGATTCTCGGGAAATGAACTTCGATAGCAAGCTCCAAACATGAGCTAGTTCTGCTGCAAACCTGTGAACATGTTGTCCAAGACAAGCATGACCACGTAGTAGTCTTATAATAAAACACTACTGAGTTCAGGTGGGGAAACCATCATCGAGGATATTGAAGTCTTGTGCATGGTCTAGAATTAACACAACAACTCCTTTTCCTTGAACAAATCAATCAGTGGCTTGGGGTGCTAGGGAACATATAGAATGAAGGTTGCAAGTCTCCCAACCATATGATACTTCGCACATATGCATGAATGACTTGGGATGATTCCAGAGGAAGTGAAACAACCTTTCTCAAATTCACGGCGGCAACTTGCATCAGATGCACATGAATAAGAGGAAGTCACTACTTTCATCCAAACATATGCTTCATGAACGGAACATGAAGGCAATGCTTACAAAGTTTCCAATACTAGTGTAATGTTCAACATGAATCATGGGGGAGACAAAATGCTGCTGATGGGCTCAACAGCGACTCATCGGAATTTCCATATCACTGGACTTCCACCATCATGTGAACAATGTGATAGTATTGGTCAGACCAAAAGATGTAATGGTGTATGCTCGAGGAATCAACCACGAGTAGGACTACATTACGAATATTGTTGCTTCTGATTTGATTTGAGGATAGCGCACACCCAAATCAAATTATTGACAAGATGATAGACCCAGCAACTGATCACGAGGACCAATCGATGTAGATATCATCTTTCTTCAACAACTAATCAAACGCAAGGATATCCCTTTGAAATTGAACTAGGTGGGTCAAGCTTTTATCTTCCAACTCTCCAAGTTGTTGTTTAGCTCAACCAACTAGCTCAGGGGTATCCAACACAGATTCTTGGAGAAAGGGTGGTTCACAAGAAACCAACTTGATCACGAGCTCAACATAACAGTCAGGGGACAACCTGGTAATACTTCCGAGAAGATATTCAGAAAATCATGAACCACCGATATGTTACTAAGCTCGAGAACAACCTTGCTTTTCAGGGCAAGATGATATGATCAAAAGAGTGAGGGATTGACACAATCCTAACTCATTGATCAAAGAGTGCACCAGAAATAAGGACTAGGTAGCATGATCAATCTTAGGATGATGATTTAATAACCAACAAGCTAAGAATGAGAATATTGTCCACTTACTACTAAGCAACGAGTTGCTCAGAGTATTGATTTCACACATCACAATTCACTTGTCGGCATTCCGGTTACAATAACACGAGGACCGAGGAATGAATGGTGATGGTGAGAAGTATCACTGCATCAAGAATTCATAAGAGATGGTGCAATTCCTATAATATTCTTGACATAAATTTGGTAACACTTCAAGGTAGAACAGAGCAAAAGCTGTTTTGGCATTTCGATCTGCGGAATACAACTGCTTTGACCCATTCCTAGATATGGATGAGGTACTGGAGTTTGTTTCTCCTAGTCATTCCAGAATAGAATGGCTTGACAGACCACAAGAATAAAAGGCACCGATAAACACGAATGCACACATACTCTTGACTATCAACTGATAGGCTAAGGTCAGAATACAATTAAAGGGGGACAACTCGAGGAACATATAATTTTCTGAGTTGTGGACGCATAGATTAGCATGTCGAACCAAGTTCAACAGGTTTCTTCCATATAACCCATGCAGAAGAAGAAGGACTGGCAGATTCACAATTATGGATGGAGAACTCCTCAAGAGTACTCTGATTGTGAGCTTTTGGTTCAAAGAACTTCTGCCTTAATGGTTCATGGTATTTGGAAGAAGGAAATACCACGGACCTCGAGGACTAATGCAAAGGTTACTAATATCTTAAGGGAACTAGCAAACACTACCAACAGGAGGTGAGTAGAGTGAATCTCAGGTTCAAGAACCCAGGAATAGAATACCTACTAACTAATAACATCACGGGATGCTTTCGAGAATGATGGCTAGAATCATCACACTGGGAATACAAAACATGGCTATATTACTAGGTGACTCCCTAAAACACCTAGGGTCATAATAATAGCTCCAACATATATGTCGAGGCAACAGAGTACCTCAACTCACCGATTAGTGTGGTTAAACTGGCCCAAAGGAACGTCGGTAATGGGAAGAAGGAATTTGCAAATGCATCAGACTAGTTAGAGACCTGGGATGACTTGGACAGCATAAGGGCTGTAAATTCTCAAAATGATTTGTGATATCCTGCAAAATGGTGGTATAACCACTCAACATCACAACATCAATGTTCTGAGATCAGCTAAGAACACATGGGAGTAGTAGAAACTGAACTAGGGCTTAAATCCATCAATCCTATAAGTCTCTAACATAGTAACTCGTCATCCTGATAGATAGATGAGAAGGCCTAGTTCTTAATCCCCGTAGAAGAGAAAAGGCTGACTCAGATCAGAAGGGCATAAGGTAAAGGAGTAAAAAGAGCCTTACGTTCCCTTCCACAATCAATTCCCTTATATAACTAAAGCATTTCTAGACTCAACTTCGACCAGTTTGGCTTGGTAATCCTACAGGCAGTCAGGCTCTGATACCAACGCTGTCAGGACCCCGATCCTAAGCCACATCGATCTAGCATGTAACACATCATATCACTTTGCGGCCTCACGCACGGTATTCCCACGGGTGCCACCTTACCTGGCCCGTGACCGTTTGCGCCTTTTGGCTCACGTATATGATAGTGTCGCTAGCATCCATATGACAGAGAACCCGGGCCGACATGGCTAGTCGTGAACCCAAAGCGGCACTGACCCATGGGGACAGGCATACCTGAATCAACTTCGGGCATGTCGGTCAACATTGTGTGAATCCGGGCTGTAGCACTGGGCTAACAGGACTCCGGTAACCCGGGCTCTAGCAGGCTAGGCAGGACTCCGGATGTCACCGCGTGACATTTCCCCGAAGGGACAGACACAGGAACGAAGTGAATCACATGCCGGTCAGTCAAGTGTCCTGAGCAGTAGTGCTGGGCTAGCAGGACTCCGGTGCACCGGGCTGTAGTGGACTACTATGGCTCATGGAAGCACTAGACTACATTTCCCCATAAGAGAGGCTGCCAAGGATAAACAACTAGATTGTCGGATCCCACACATACCAAGCATTTCAATCATACACACAATATGCCCGATATGTGCAAATACAACGTGGCATCACAACATAACTCTACGACTCAAGTATTTATTTATTAGGCTCCGAGGAGCGAGATATTACAAACATGGGTCTCATGACCCAACATTCAGAGCATACAAGGCAAAGCACATGCGGAAGCTTAACATGTCTGAGTACAGACATCTACAAATGAAAAAGGCTGACAAGCCTGACTATCTACCAGATCCTGCCGAGGGCACAAGATCGTAGCTGAGGTAACATGCTAAACGTCGAGGTCCAAGCGGTACTACTAGCAAGACTGAAGTCTCTCTGCAAAAACATAAAATAGGCAAATATGAGTACAAATGTACCCAGGAAGACTTACATCAGAACTAGCTACATATGCATCGGTATCAATAAAGAGTGGTGGAGTTTAACTGCAGCAAGCCAGCTTTGACTCGATGGCTATCCTGAACTATGACTGCAAGTAACTCTTTTGAGGTGGCGCACACGTGTCCACAGATTCACCATATCAATACACCACTATGGATCCGCTCCCGTCTCCCTACGAGAAGGCCATCCACAACACTCACGCTTATCTTGCGTATTTTAGAGTATCCACTTTCACTTGTCTATGAACTGTTATAGGCAACCCAGAAGTCCATTACTGCGGACACGGCTATTCGAATAGATGATGTTAACCCTGCAGGGGTGTACTTCTTCACACACGCTCTCACCACTTATCGCCGTTTACACGACATGTACTCGGCAACCTTCAAGCGGAAGCCCAGCGAGGGTGTCGGCCACGGCCTACTTAAACACTCAAGTCTCTAGTCTAGGTTTATCGCCTATTCAGGTTCCATCCGCAGGGAGTCCGGCCGAGGTTTCCACATACGGCCCCGAACAATGTGAGCAGGGTTCCCGAGACACCAAACGGGCGCCCGGTACACCATGCCACGTGCCTACCGCAACACAGCCCACCCCTACGGTCAGCACTGCGTGCGGCCCCCAGCATACTACAAACACCAGAAACTACTTGCAACTCCTAGACAGAGGACAAGGGTGATTAAGAAGGCGGGAGAGTCAATTAAGGATCCCAATGTGTGGTAGTAACTGTTTCATGGATCACAAACACAGAACTCAGTTCCTGAGAACGGCTGCAATGAGACAACCCAACATGTACTCCTACATGGCCTCTCACCGCTACCTTTACCAAATCGTGTTCACACACTTAGCTCTCAACAATAAGACATGTTCACACACCTCCGATTCACCCCCGATGAATCAGACCTGACACAACTCTAAGCAATAGCAGGCACGACAAACAAGCATGAATGAGTAGGCACATCACGGCTCAAACAACTCCTACTCAAGCTAGTGGGTTTCATCTATTTACTGTGGCAATGACAGGTCATGCAGAGGATAAGGGGTTCAACTACCGCAGCAAATAACACATGAATCGTTGTTGTCCTAATGCAGTAAAAGAGAGCAGGAGCGAGAGGGTGGGATTGTATCGGAATAAACAAGGGGGTTTTGCTTGCCTGGTACTTCTGAAGATAGAATAGCTCTTCATCGCTGTCATCGAACTCATCGTCGGGACCATCGTCTACTAAGAGGGAACAACCACCGGCAAACACAAAAGGAACCACAATCAATGCAATGCACATTCATATGAATGATATGTCATATTAAAGTACTGAATTGACCTAGTGCAATAGCTAGTCATATTCATTGAAGTGGAATTCAAACCTATAGCAAATTCCAACTCCAAAACTAATTACCATTATTCCATAATCATGAATTGTCCTATTCAGTGAGGTTAACTTGTTCAAACATGCATGAAAATTCCATATTCAGATTCTTTGGATTTTTCTGATCATTTTTCATATATAAATTATTTCAATCTGAGTTACGGTTGAATTTCTATGAATTTTAGAAGTTTATAACATTTTCTGGAATTCCCTGAATAGAAATAAATCCAGAAATGACTTACTGCGTCAGCTTGACATCATGCTGACGTCAGCAGGTCAACCGGTGTCGTCCAGGTCAAACCTGGTGCGTGTGACCCACTGGTCAGTGTCACAGAGCTGGCTAGTGTGGATGACATGTGGGCCTGGTCAACGGCCACGTCAGCCGGGTCAAGATGACGCGTGGGTCCCACTGTTTATGAATTAATCTAAACAGAAAATAAAACTAACCTAAATAGGTACAAGGACCCACATGGCAGTGACTCTGAGGGTTAGTTAGGGCGTCATTAGTGGCTAATGACTTGCCACGTCAGCACTGTCGGCGATTAGGCGCCGGCGACCTCAAGTCGCGGCGGAGCCCGCATGGCAGGCCACGGGGATGGCGGGCGAGGGCACCAGGAGGAAGCCCAGGTCCGTGCGCGTCTAGGGGAGGCCGCTGGCCCGTCGGGGATGGCCTGTTGCGACGGCGGCGGCGAGGTTAGCGGCGGCCGGAGTTCGGTCGTCGGCGAAATGGCGGCTACGGAGAGAAGCTGAGCACAGGAGCGAGGGAAAGAGGCAGACGAGCTCACAGCGGGGCCGGCGGTGGTTTCAGCGGGCTCGGGGACGACCGGCGAGCGGCGAATCGTGCGACGGCGGCCGCCAAGGCAGGGGACGGAGATGTGGTGGTGGCGACGCTGTGGGGCTCCCGGGGTCTTCATCTTCGCCGTAGAGGGGCTTCGGGGCATGGCGGACCTCGGCGACAAGTTGGATAGGCAAGGGGGGCTCGGTGGCCGCGGTGGTGACGAGCAGCGACGGCGAGCTCCGCTAGGGGAAGAAAGCAGAGGAGCGAGGGGAAGAGAGGTCCAGAAAGCGAGGGAGAAGCAGAGGGGATCGAAGGGGGGTCACGTGGCGACTCCTGGGGCCTCTCATGCGTCGGCAGAAGCAGGAGGTGGCCTCGCGCGTGGCCCGCAGGCGGCGAGCACGCACCCCTGTCCTTCTGTCCAAGGAGGAAGACGACAGGGGGCAGCGGTGGTGAGCTGGGCCGCCAGCTACAGTACTGGGCCTGTTGGTGGGCGCCAGCTAAGCTTCTGCCAGGTAAGCCTCCTTCCTTTTTATTTCTGTTTTCTATTTTCTATAATTGTTTGGGCTTTATTAAAAATACCAGGGCACTTCTAAAAATCCTGAAAATAATTGTGGGCACTATTTAAATTATTTAAAACATCCCACATTTAGTTTCAGAATTATTTGAGCATTTAAAATATTTATAGCATTTAAATGCCCAAATTCAAATACTTTATGAATTAATTTCAACAATCCAGAATGGTCCTAGAATTATGTGCACCATTTTGGGTAGAGGTTTTCAACCAATCCAAAAATGGTGAACTTTTCTAAAAGGCATTTTGGGTTCAAGAAAATATTTTAGGTTGAACCTAGTTGAGTTCTTTTGGTGCTAGGGTTTGATCAATCCCCATTTCAACTTTAAATAAAATTTAAACATGATGCAACAAGATCAAGCAAGGACAACACGGACTGAGCTAGGGTTGTGACATACAAACGCCTGCGGTCCAAGTCTATGACAATTATCAATGGCGAGTTACATCACTGCAGCGTCACTAGGGCGTTTCAACGTTGTGTGTCGCCTACAGAGGGTCAGGAGATCCTTCATGAGATTCATGAAGGTGATTGTCGTCATCACGCCGGCTCAAAATCCCTTGTGACCAAAGCTTTCCGTTATGGGTTTTATTGGCTGACGGCTCACGCTGATGCGGAAGATCTGGTCAGTAAATGCGATGGATGTCAGAAGTTCTCACGACGGGCTCATGTGCCGGCTCAAGAATTGAGGATGATTCCAATTACTTGGCCGTTTGCAGCCTGGGGGCTTGACATGGTTGGACCTTTTAAAAGGTCTAAGGATAAAAAGACACGCCTCTTGGTGGCACTTGACAAGTTTACAAAGTGGGTTGAGGCGGAGCCAGTCAGTAAGTGTGATGCAGCCACGACGGTCCAGTTCATAAAAAAGGTGATTTTCTGTTTCGGCTTTCCACATAGTATCATAACTGATAATGGCACTAACCTCTCCAAAGGAGCCATGGAAGAGTTCTGTCAACGAGAGTATATCCGGCTTGACGTTTGGGCTGTGGCTCATCCTCAGTCCAATGGTCAAGCGGAAAGAGCCAATCAAGAGATCTTGAAAGGTATCAAGCCCCGTCTCTTGGTCCCCTTACAGCGGGCGCCGGGTTGTTGGGTGTAGGAGTTACCCTCTGTACTGTGGAGCATCAATACTACACCTAACAGATCCACGGGTTACACACCTTTCTTCATGGTGTACGGAGCAGAGGCGGTTCTGCCAAGTGACATCCGGCATGACTCACCTCGCGTGGCGGCTTACGTTGAGGCTGACAACAAAAAAGCTCGTCAAGATGCACTTGACCTGTTGGACGAAGAGCGAGACTTGGCAATAGCCCGCTCGGCGATTTACCAGCAAGACCTGCGCCGCTACCACAGCCGCCGGGTTAGGTCCAGAACCTTTCAGGAAGGGGACTTAGTGCTCCGGCTCATCCAGGATCAATCCGACATGCACAAGCTATCCCCTCCTTGGGAAGGACCCTTTGTGGTCAGCAAGAATCTGAACAACGGATCATACTACCTTATTGACGTTCGAGAGCACAGAGACTCACGTAAGTCGGAGGAGGAGACCCGTCGGCCGTGGAATATCGCTCATCTTCGGCCTTACTATACTTGAGCCACCGGCTCTAGTGTGTATATATTTCTACTATGTATATATTACATAAAGCAATAAAGCAGGACCTCTGTCCTTTTTTCCACTTCCCAGAAAGGTTTATGTGTCTTCTTTGTCAGGTGGTGGAGATAACCATGAGGAAGCGGGTCATATCTGAATCCGGCTTTTCCTTTGGTCTGGCTTATGATCATATCTGAATCTAACCATGGTCACTTGGGGGCTTCCTGTTCAGACATAGGTCGTATTCGAACCAAAGAGAACATAGTTGTCGATACCCACTTGATCGGCATACTGCCAAACCCACTTGGGGGCTTCTTGATCATATTTGAATCATAGCTTAACCCCTTTGGGTCTGACGTGGATCGTATTCGAATCAACGTCATTAAACAACTCTTATGGTCACTTGGGGGCTTCCTGTTCAAACATAGGTCGTATTCAAACCAAAGAGAACATAGCTGTCGATACCCACTTGATCGGCATCGCCACAGCCACTGGGGGCTATATGATCGTATCCGAATCTTAGCTTAGCCCCTTTGGAACGGTTCACTGATCGTATTCGAATCAGAAGCCTTGTAAATTTTATACTTGATTATCTTGAGAATCTCTTGAAAATGCAATGGAGTGTACTACCATCCTCCGGCTTAACATTGGTTACATCAGGTTGATAAGTACCAGGTGAAATTTATGTGTCAATTTTCAGGAGTTAAACTCAATCTCAGGGGTCGGGCTACATAAGCCGAAAAAATAACCGTAAGCATCACAGGTATATTATTATGATTATGACTGCTAAGCTTAATCATAAGTTGGTTTTCCTGTAATTATTCGGTATGTGCTCCGGGTTATCAAGGCTTAAGTGATCCTCATTGCGATAAGTCGCCAAGGGGCTTTTTGTTTGTCTTATGTGCAGGGCAATACAAGATATTTCTGCAAGGACATAACAGATTCATGTAAACTGCAAGTGCATAGTAACGGCGGCTTATGCAAGCATTAAGTGCCATAAGCATGCACGAAGGCATGGCAAAGTCAAAGTGTTTTCTACTCTATTACAAGACCCCCCGGGTCTAAATGATGAGGCATTGTTTTTTCTACCAAGGCATAAGCATGTGGCGCCTGGCGATTTACTCTTGGGGTTGACCTGAAGCTTCGGGGTTATCCTTCTCCGCCTCTCCGCCGGTTTCCTTGTCCTGGAAGGATGATGATGGCCAGCCAATGCCACTCAAGGCTTCAAACTCAGCTTCATCATCTATTAAACCGGTTGGGTCGACTTCAGGGGCAAAGGTGTGCTTACGAGTTGAAGGAACCAGGCTAACTTCATGGTAATGACGTGTTGGAATCCTCCGGTTCTCCTTGTCATAACCTGGCTGATATTTGGTCAGATTAGTATCATTCCCAATAAGGGTAGCCACCGGGCATATGTCTTTCACACAGGCGGTAAAGTCTGCTTCGTCAAATAAGGTGCCATCATCCTTTAGACTCGGGTATCCAAGAGCAATGTCGGCCGGGTCTAGTTCAGGATAAAAGGCTTTAGCCCGGCTCAACGCTGCTATCGCCCCGGCTCTTGCGGATGCCCGCCTTAGCTCTTGAACCCGCTGAGGAAGTACTGCAAGCCGTTTCAGCACATCTTGAAGGAGATATGGAACATCATTCGATAAAGCCACAACGGCCAAAGCATGTTGTGAACCGGTGTAAAGTTGTTCCACCAGTGTATACACTGCCTTCAGCTTGGTCAGCATATTTTGCTTAAGGTTAGTACTTCTGGGGCCTATATTGTCAAAAACCATAAGGTAAGCCAGAGGTACGAATTACGGTATTTATCAACAAAAGGTTTGCAGAATTTAAGTTTTCATATATTGGCACTTACCAAAGATTGCTGAGACCATTTGAGATATATGATTTTTTAAGTCGGACAGTTTGTTCTTCACTTCTGCAAGTGATGCTTCAGCTGTCTCGGCCCGGGTCACCAGTAAGGCCTTTTCGTCACCCCAGATTTTCTTCTCCGACTCAAAATTCTTCTTCAACTTCTCTTGTTCAGAGACGCTGAATTCAAATTTGGCGTTGGCATTTTGAATTTCAATTTCCTGGGCTGCCAGGTGGTTCTTCAGATCAGCAATTTCCGACTCAAATTGGCTTATGGTGGCCTGTATGGCACCGGATAATAGTCAAGATTATGGTAAATAATATTAAGTCCCAAGCACTTTGCAAGCAAAGATACTTGGCACTTGGCGGCTAATGCATACCGAAGCTTTCGAAATTATTAAGCCGGTCTTGGATATTAAGTCCCAAATACTTTGCAAGCAAAGATACTTGGCACTTGGGGGCTAATGTGTGTCACAGGTTAAAAGTATTGTATTACAGCCGGGTTAAATAAATACTCTTTAAGGCGAACAAGAGGCTCTGACAATGTTACTAAGTCTACAACATATTCACTCATAAGCAATAGACTTGGGGGCTGGTACAGTAAGTATGATTGAAAGTAAAGAAGCATAAGTCATACCTCAGATTTTTGCTGGATTTGCTTCATCATATCAATTTCCAGGTCACGGCTGCTCTGAACCTGGTTGATGTAGCCTGAGACGATTTCTCCAATACTCAAATGGGTATAGTCGGTGATATCCATCTTGGCCTTACGGCGCTCTAATAACTCCTCCTTAGCAGAACATTTGGCGAGTACAGTGGGTTGAGACGGGTCAACAAATTGAGTCTTCAAAAACTCAACTTCCGGGTCATCTGCCTTGGAGGGGCTAGGAGCCTCCGGGTTAACAGAATCATTGATGACTTGTTCAGCAGGCGGGTCAGAAGAGGTTGTAGGAGCATCATGAGATAAGGAAGGTGGCGGCTCGTGAACAGAGGTATTAGGCGCGGCCGTTCCGAGCGCCGGCTCAGTTACAACCGGATCCTGGGCCGGCTTATCTTTCTTTGCTTTCTTCCTGGTCTTCACTTGCACGCTACCGACAAAACGGAATAAATGAATACAGAGATATAGGGAAGAGCATAAGGTAAATAAATTTGTATTACCCAGGGGCAGTCTTAAAGGCCGGCATGTTGGACTGCATAGACTCGCCGGATGAAGGAGATGTATCCTGATAATTGGAGTCAGACGAATTGAGAGGTTGACAGATTAGACCCGCCAAAGGTAAAAAAGGGGATAAGTCGGAGATAACCTCAGTCCGACGCTTCCGGGTTGTATCAGGCAAGCCGGAGGAGAGCTCTGCGTCTTTGCTGGTCCGGGTCTGCCTCCGGCTTTCAAATTGCTGTTGCTTCAAAAGAAAGTCAGGGTCTTGGTAAGCCAAAGGATGTGAAAATCTTACTTTCCGGGTTACTCTTCGAATTTTCTGACGCGGCAGAGGCTCGGAGTCGGAAGAGATTATAGTTACCTCTTCTTCGACAGGTTGGCTGTTTCCCGTGTCTTCCTGACAGAGAAATCATGTCAGTAAAATGACGATACAATAGTCAGGGAAGTTTAAAGATTACCTCTTCTTCGGCATCATCAGAATCATCAAGCTGGAACATCTCTGAAGCGCTCGGTTTTCTCTTCTTTGAAGTAGAAGGCCTGGTGGTTCGTTTTTCGGCCCTCTTTGCCGCCCGAGCTTGTTTGGCCGCTTCATGATCATACGGGACTTTCCAGAACTTGTCATTTGCCTGTAAGGAGTTGTAAAGAGGTATGAGTAAATATAAGGTAAACATAATAAAAGGTGATCAGCAAGGCTGGTGACTTACTGCGGGGGCCGGATTGTTCTTACAGAAGGGGAGTAAGCTGAAGGCATTATTTACCACAGTCCCCTCTTTTAGCAATGACTGGATCATAGCTTCGACCGTGTCGTCTGGTAAATCATCAGGGCTGTGACGCAGCGGGTCATCCCTTTCCCCTGAGTAAGTACACATTAAGCCGGGTCGGTGGCTTAACAGAATAATCTGCCAGGTAATCCAGGTCCGAACCAAATCAATGCCGTCCAAACCATTGCCCAAAAGGGCCTTAATCTTCTTTATGGTGGGAGCAAGGGAATACGCTCAACTGAAGATAATTTGTCAGCCAATGGGTGGTTGGACTCCAAGCGCATGGCACGAAAGCCGGGCAGCGGGTTCTCACTAGCCGGGGAGGTATCTTGGCAATAAAACCATGTCTGATTCCACTCCTTTGGATGGCTTAGCAGTTCTGCATAAGGGAAAAGACCGTCTCTTCGCCGTTGGATTGAAATACCGCCAAGTTCAAGACTGGGCCCATTGGCACGTTCATTTTGCCGGTTCAAATAAAATAGTTCTCTGAACAAGGTCAAACTTGGTTCTTCTCCAAGGTAGACCTCGCAAAACACTTGGAAGTTGCAGAGATTTGACATGGAGTTGGGCCCAATGTCTTGAGGCCTCAGATCGAACAAATTCAGAACATCCCTAAAGAATTTTGAACCGGGAGGGGCAAATCCCCTGCTCATGTGATCAGTAAAAATGATCACTTCCCCTTCCTTGGGTTGAGGTTGTTCTTCAGTTGGGTCAGGAGCGCGATAAGACATAAGTTCTTTCTTGGGCAGGTGACCAGACTTTACAAAGTCAGACAACTTGCTCTGTGTGACAGTGGATGGGACCCAGTTGCAGGTTACCGGAGGTTTGAGAGCTTTGGGTGCCATTGTGTAAATCAAAGCCTACAGTAAGATAAAAGAAATTTTCCGGTTTATCATAACCCGGAGAGTAAGCATTATTGAATTATTTAAGATGGCGGCTTAAGAAGGGGCCTAATGACGTACATGTAACCATATGATAATGTTTTAACAGTTGCGGGTATTGAGATGATTAAGGTTCTCTTAAGTCGCCAGAAGCAAGCGGTGCTGACAGCCGGTGTTATCTTAAACCGGTTACGCAAACTACTATGACTGAAACAGAGTCAACAAACGCTGTTTTTGGCTAAGTGTGGAGTAAACAGGTTTCACAGATTGCAAATATCATTTCAGATCAAACAATGCTCTGGAAAGGAAAATTTTCTAGACCTAGAAACAGGGCAGAGGAGTTCATACACTCGAAGGAAGCTTCTAAATAAGGGAAAACAGATCTGTTTGCATTTGAGATAAGCACAAAGCAGTTACCGCAACAGTTCTATCCTATTCAATGATCTGAACAGGGCATCAGAGGTACAAAGCATCAAGGGTACGCCGCTGGCTACGATGAACACCAACAAACTCGATGAACATCGGTGAACTCGATGCAGATCTAAGACAGAAAGGAAAAGGCACTTACAGATGTGGAGCTGCAGCAGAGGTTCGTCGCGTTTTTCTGGTCAGATTCAGGTCGATGCGGCGGCCTGAGTTGGTGAAGACAAGGAACTCGACGGCGGCGACGGCGGCGGAGCTCGGGTCGCAGAAAAGGGAGCCAGAGGAAGGAGATGACTGAAAGAGGCAAGAATGGAAGACCTAGGTTGCTCTATTTATAAGGAATGACTGACCAAGACGGCGCGAGAAACGAGGAGACCAAAGACATCATTATCCAGCGGCCCCGATGCCTCGATTTTCGGGAGGGTCAGTAAAGGCAAAGATCTGTTGAAGATATGACAAATTAAAATATAAGTTTTATTGAAGATGACGTCACGGTGATTTAACCCGGATCCAGATGATGATGTCACGGCGGGTTACAAATTTCACACAAGACAGAAGATTAAAGGCCAGTTCGTAAGGTTTTCAAAGATTGACCTGAACCGGTTCAAATCAATCTGGGGCCTAATGTTGGGGATATAACTATTTGTGTAAGCCGCCCAGGAGGGGCCGGGTTATGCAAAGAGGGACTTATCAGAAGAAGCCCAAGACCAAGCAGGAAGATGGCGGTTCAATAAAGGGTCTAAGGCCCATAGGCGATTTAAGGCCCATAGTGGTAAACCGCCATGACGGCATGACTTGTATTATAAGGTAGAATTAACTAGTCACCGAGCCGGACACTATTTATGAGCCGGCCGGGACTCTGTAGGCCGCAGGGCGTCAACCCATGTATATAAGGGGACGACCCGCCGGCGGCTTAGGGCAAGAGACAACACATCGAGAGCCAGGCATAGCGTATCTCGCTCCCTGGTCATCGAAACCTCAAACAATACCAACCCAACTAGACGTAGGCCTTCCTTCACCGTAAGGGGCTGAACTAGTATAAACCTCTCGTGTCCTTTGTCCCGATTAACCCCTTTAAGCTTCCTAGCTGTGATGGCTTCACGACTAAGTCCTTGTAAAAGGACATCTGCCGTGACAATTCCACGACACCGGGTGTTGCCAATATGATGGACTTCTCATATTGCTATTTTTGCTATCACTTGGGCAGTCCATTAACCATTATAACTCTGGTGATCGGTGACAATGGCACACGCCCATATATATTTCAGGTGACGAGGGGCAACTGACCATCCTGGAAGGCATGCAGTTAGTCACTGGTTCTATGTCGTCGATAGTCCATGTGGAGGATGTTTGTCGAGCTGTTCGTCGCGGTGAACGAGTCATTGTCAGGGAGGTACATCTGCTGTAGCCAGAACACCACCATCGTGCAGATCGCCCGTCTCCTGGCAGAGAAATTCCCGTGCTACAACGTGAATGCCGAACGGTACAAGAACAAATTCCCAACATGCACACGTGTGCAGACTGGAGTGAGCCACTGACAGTGTTTTTTCTGCAGATTTGTTGGATGCCCTACGGAACCGAGAGTGTGCATGTCGTCTCAGAAGCTCGTTGGAGAAGGGTTTATCTTCAAGCAGGAGAGCCTAGGTGAGATATTCGACGACGTTGTTGAGTACGGTAGCACCACAGGGATTTTGCGTGATTGACATGTTCTGTAGCCACAGATTTATATTTGATCGATCAGAGCAATAAAATGTGCTTTCATATAGGTGAAATCTCGTGATTGTGTTTTGTCTGCTTGAATTTGTAGCTCCCTTTGCACCGTATTATTTAAGAAAATTGTAAAGGGAGACAGGATATAAACTCATGAGCAGTTTTAGCATGGTCTCGCTTTATCAACCCCAAGAAACTCTGAATACTTGCCGTCATCCTTATTGTTGAAGTTTGGCATTGCAAACTTCTAGTGTATTCCATATTGACAAAAGTCCACAATACAACCTTGGACTAATCACATGGTTTAAAACTCAGTTCTGAACTTGAAAAACAATCAACATACATCCCTAACTAACCACGAGGTTCAAAAATCAACGACCATGGTATTGGTTTGACCTAGTCAAGTGGTTTTTGTTAGGAATATGATGATAGCACATGTTAATTTTTAGTTGTCATGTGCTAATTAAGGAACTGACATTGTAATCTCTAACTACCTTGAGCAGTTGCACTCTCTCTCACATATTAGCAACTGCTAATTGTTGTTGCCATTTTATCTCACACATTAGCAATTGCCTTTTGCGGTTAGAATTGCTCTCTTTTCGCGAATAAGCAAAGCTTGCGTATCATTCCATTGATAGAAGAAGAAGAATGAGTACAGGGGGTACAACACATGACACAAACGCATGCAGGCGTGAACATGGTGCCCGAAGCAGAGAGACAAGGGATGCTCGGCCCAAACACAAGAAAACATCACAGCTAAACCAACCAAACCCGAGCTAAGAGCGGCACAACCAAACCAACGAGAACTTCGACATCATCCGAGCCAAGACCGGGGACACCGCGAGCAAGCAAGATAGTGCCTTCAAGAAGGAGAACGACGACGAGGCTCCGTCACTATCCGGTCCGGGAGACCCGGACCTAGGGTTTCCCCTAAGCTCGAAGAGGGGCGCAACTGAAGAAGGCCTTGGCAGCGCCTCCATGGAGGAAAACGACACCCGCGGGCGCCGTCGCAGCCAGCACCGGCGAGCCGAGCAGGGATCTTTCCCTGGCCTGAAGCTGAGCGATCCCATAGCCGCCGAATCCGAAATCGTAGATGGGGGAGCCAACGCTGATTGGAGTCACCAAGTCGTGGGGGGGTTGGTCGGGCTGCACCTGCCTTCGGAGGGTGGCACCACCACCGCACCCAGGAGCACCGGAGATGGCAAAAGGGGGGCTTTGAGGTGTACATGGTAGGGCGGGCGACGAGGCGAACCACGCGGGGGTCTTGCCACGACGGCTTTCAGCGACGCGGCGAGCAAGGGCTGGAAACACGCATGCCGAGCTGTCGTGGCCTTGACCGTCGAGATTTCGGCGGGCTAGGCAAGTTGGAAGGGGTGCAGCTACCCAGCCGCCGGGCCGGAGCATCCCGGTGGCGGACGCCGGCGGCAAAGGGCACCGGAGAGACACGGGCCTGTAGCCGCCGGGGCCGGAACAACACCAGCAAAGACCCGCCGCGAAGGGCTCCGAGTCTGCCCCAACCGCGTACACCACGCTGCCACCACACAAGAGCCACCACCGTGGCATGGGGAGGGGGAGGGCCGCCGGAGACGAGGGGGCCGCCTGCACGAGAGAGCAGGCCGCGAACGCCCCGCAACCGGCCGCCTCCGCCAACAAGCAGGTCGAGCAGCAGCTGGGAGGGTAGCCCGAGAACCGCCGGAAGGAGACCGGGTCGCGAGCAGAGGAGGGGAGGCGCGTGAGGAGGGGGCACGGTCCGGTTAGAATTGCTCTCACAAAGTTGTAACTGCCTCTTGTATAAATAGTCTTGGATCAAAGAGAATCGCATCAGTTCAATCATTCACTTTTCACTTTTACACGTTATCAGCATTTGCTCTACAGAGAGAGTGAGAGAGCTATCACGAGAAAGACAGGAGAAAGGTAAGAATCATGCCACGGAAGGACATGTCATCCCTGGCTGTTGTCTTTGCCTCCTTCATCCAAAGGGAGAGCCGTCACTTTCCTCGCACACATCGCCATCGCACTGCACGTTGCCATCATGGTCTTGGTCCAAGGAGTGTCCCTCATCACCGCTTCTTCACCAGGAACCATCGCATGGGTATGCACGCCATGGAAACCACTCACTCCGTGGGCAAGCACCTGTTAGAGTTGTGTCGAATATTATTGTACAAGTTAGGTTACAGTTGTACTTGGTTTTGAACTGTGTGTAGACAGGGTAGGAGTTGTGTCCTAATAGGACACTTATATCCTAGGCATACGATGTAACCTATGCCAACATTATAGCACGGGCATGCAGGGGAGCCGACGGCGTGTGCCGGCGCCCGGGCGGCCAGGGTGCGGTATTGTGACGGTGTCATAGGGAGGAGCACCCGTAGTCATGCCCCGGGGATGTAGCCATATCGGTGAACCTCGTTAACAAATCTCGGTGTCGTGCCTCATGTGATTGCTTGGTCCTCAGTAGATCGACGGAGTGCCTCGGTTAATTCTAACAAGTGATATCAGAGTAAGGTTACGAGAAAGCCGTGGAAGTTGATCTCGAGGAGAGGAGCGAAAAGATTCGTCAAATCGATCGTGCAGAAGTCGGACAGTTGAATCGGCGGCTGCGGAAGGTCGATAGTGCGGCGTGGTTCTATTCGGGTTCCTTGAAGTGATCGGAGGCATCAGGTTCGTGCAGCGTACTCAAAGGGCCATCTCGGC
Organism: Aegilops umbellulata; assembly: GCA_032464435.1. Taxonomy (NCBI): domain Eukaryota; kingdom Viridiplantae; phylum Streptophyta; class Magnoliopsida; order Poales; family Poaceae; genus Aegilops; species Aegilops umbellulata. The sequence goes on from CP136055.1 coordinate 510,595,929, forward strand.
GAGATCGATCAGATCGCGTACAGGCGGCGGCAACGTAAAGCAGTCGTCCAGCGGCGGTGGCGCTCAGGATCGTCGTTCGGAATCGACAGCGGTACAAGGGCAGGCGATAGAGCCAGCCAGGCAGCGATCGTCAGGGGCCACGCTCGATGGCAGGCGGCCCAAGCAGTGCTATAGATGCTGGTGATGGGCGGTGTGCGTTATTTTTGTGGTGATCCAAATTCCTAGAAGAAATAAAGATAAAGGCAACTTCGGCCCGAGCGAAGCGAGGCCCGTCGCCGGTACGGTACGAATTGTTACCGAGTTGGACTAGGGTTCACCTATTATAAATACCTCTTGTAAGCCGCCGTAAGGGATAAGTTGCATTGAGAAAATTCCCCGGCGTTTGTAACCTCACCCGCGATATAGTGAAGTCTTGCTGGCTGGCGCCCGTGGTTTTTCCCGCAAGGGTTTTCCACGTTAAAATCTCGTGTCCCCGTTGGTTGATTTCTTGTGTTCATCGTTGTTTCTTGCTATCGCGTATAACAAGTGGTATCAGAGCCCTGGTTGCAGATTAGAGTTTTGCGATGGCATCGATGAAGTTTGATCTACCGATGCTGGACTACAAGACGAGATTCTCGCTGTGGCAAGTGAAGATGAGGGCGTTTCTCGCCCAAGCTTCGGATCTGGATGAGGCGCTAGATGCGTTCGGTGAAAAGGCACCGAGCACGTGGACTGCCGAGGATAAGCGCAAAGATCGTAAGGCTTTCTCTTTGATTCAACTTCATCTTTCTAATGATATCTTGCAAGAGGTGCTGGCAGAGAAATCCGCCGCCGCGCTGTGGCTCAAGCTGGAGTCGATCTGCATGTCTAAAGATCTTACCAGTAAGATGCACGTGAAGATGAAGTTGTTCATGCACAAACTTCAGGAGGGTGGTTCCGTGATGAACCACATATCGGTCTTCAGGGAGATCGTTGCCGACCTAGTGTCGATGGAGGTAAAATATGAGGATGAGGATCTAGCTCTTCTGCTGCTAGTTTCATTACCTAGTTCTTTTACAAATCTGCGAGATACCATATTATTGAGCCGTGATACACTAACCCTTGCGGAAGTATATGAGGCTCTCCAAACCAGGGAAAAGATGAAAGGTATGGTACAGTCTAACGCATCGTCATCCAAGGGCGAAGCGTTGCAGGTTCGTGGCAGACCTGAGCAAAAGAACTATAACAACTACAACCGTGACAAGAGCAAGGACGGTCGAGGCCGTTCGAAGTCTAGAGGCAAAGATAAGTTCTGCAGGTATTGTAAGAAAACTAATCATACCATTGATGATTGCTGGAAGTTGCAGAACAAGGAGAAAAGAAACGGTACGTATAAACCGAAAGATAAAACTGAAGGTGGTAACGCCTCTGTTGCAGCCGGTGGTGAAAGTTCTGATTCCGGCGATGCTCTTGTTGTTCTTGCTGGTTGTGTTGTTGGTCGTGATGAATGGATTCTTGATTCTGCATGCTCGTTTCATATTTGCACTAACAGAGATTGGTTTAGTTCATATGAGCCTGTGCAGAATGGAGATGTCGTGCGTATGGGAGATGATAACCCACGTGAGATTGTGGGCAGAGGCTCCGTTCGAATCAAGACGCATGATGGTATGATCCGCACTTTGACGGACGTGAGGCACATCCCAACCATGGCCAGAAATCTGATTTCCCTTAGCACACTTGACGTTGAGGGGTATAAGCACATCGACTCAAACCGTGTGATGAAGATATCAAAAGGTTCCCTTATTTACATGGTTGGTGATATGAATTCTGCTAAGTTATATGTCCTTAGAGGTAGTACTTTACATGGTTCTGTTGCCGCTGCTACTATTTCTGATAATGAACCAAGTAAGACTAACCTGTGGCATATGCGTCTTGGACATATGAGTGAACTTGGTATGGCAGAATTGATGAAGAGGAACCTGCTGCATGGCTGCACCATGAGTAAGACACCGTTCTGTGAGCATTGCGTGTTTGGTAAGCACAAGAGAGTAAAATTCCCTACTTCTATACATACCACAAAAGGTATACTTGATTATGTGCATGCTGATTTATGGGGGCCGTCACGTAAGCCCTCACATGCTGGTTCTCGCTACATGCTCACTATTATTGATGATTACTCTAGAAAAGTGTGGCCATATTTTCTGAAAAGTAAAGATGAAACTTTTGCTGCTTTTAGAGGATGGAAAATTATGATAGAGAAGCAAACTGAAAAGAAGGTTAAATTGCTTCGTACTGACAATGGTGGTGAGTTTCGTTCGCATGAGTTTAATGACTTCTGCAGGGAAGAAGGCATCGTGAGGCACCACACCATCCCATACACTCCGCAGCAGAATGGTGTAGCTGAGCGCATGAATAGAACCATCATCTCGAGAGCTCGCTGCATGATATCAAACGCTAAGCTGAACAAGCGTTTTTGGGCTGAAGCAGCCTCCACCGCCTGCTACTTGATTAACAGGTCACCTTCTATTCCGCTTGATAAGAAAACTCCCATTGAGGTATGGTCAGGTAAACCTGCTGATTATTCAGAGTTGAGAGTTTTTGGTTGCACTGCTTATGCTCATGTTGATAATGGAAAGCTAGAACCTAGAGCCATTAAGTGTATGTTTGTTGGATATGGTTCTGGAGTAAAGGGATATAAGTTATGGAATCCTGTCACTGGAAAGTTTTTCATGAGCAGAAGTGTTGTTTTCAATGAATCTGTTATGTTTAATGACAGTTTGCCTACTGATGTTTCGCCTGTTAGTTCTGATGATGAGCAGGAGGAAATTAGCGTGCAGGTGGAGCACGTTGATGAAACTGAAACTGAAAATATTGTTGATGATACTGTTCAGCACTCACCCATTGTCTTGCAGCCACAAAATCAGTCCATTGCCGCTCGACGTACTCAGAGGAATTGTGGACCTCGTCCACGTTTAATTGAGGAGTGTGATATTGTTCACTATGCTTTTAATTGTGCTGAACAGGTGGAGAACAACAATGAGCCATCCACGTACACTGAAGCAGTTGTTTCTGGTGATCGCGAGAAGTGGGTCTCCGCTATGCAAGAGGAGATGCAATCACTTGAGAAAAATGGTACGTGGGATGTTGTTCGCTTGCCTAAGAAAAAGAAGACCGTTCGTTGTAAGTGGATCTTCAAGAGAAAGGAGGGTTTATCTCCTAGTGAGCCTCCAAGGTATAAGGCAAGGTTAGTTGCAAAAGGTTTCAGTCAAATGCCAGGTGTTGATTACAATGATGTTTTCTCTCCGGTTGTGAAGCATAGCTCTATTCATACTTTCTTTGGTATTGTTGCTATGCATGATCTTGAGCTTGAGCAGTTAGATGTGAAGACTGCATTTTTACATGGAGAGTTGGAGGAGGAGATATACATGGACCAGCCAGAAGGGTTCATAGTGCCTGGTAAAGAGGGCTTTGTGTGTAAGTTGAAAAGGTCCTTATATGGTTTGAAACAATCTCCTCGTCAATGGTATAAAAGGTTTGATTCATTTATGTTGTCACATGGCTTTAAGAGGTCTGAATTTGATAGCTGTGTGTACATTAAGTTTGTCGATGGATCACCTATATACTTGCTGCTATATGTTGATGACATGTTGATTGCTGCCAAGGGCAAGAAAGAAATCACTACATTGAAGAAATTGTTGAGTAGTGAGTTTGAGATGAAGGATCTTGGTGCTGCTAAGAAAATACTTGGTATGGAGATTACTAGAGATAGAAATTCTGGTTTGTTATTTCTTAGTCAGCAGAATTATATTAAGAAAGTTCTTCGTCGTTTTAACATGCATGATGCAAAGCCTGTTAGTACTCCCATTGCTCCTCATTTCAAATTGTCTGCTTTACAATGTGCTAGTACGGATAAGGATTTTGAGTACATGTCTAGAGTGCCATATTCTAGTGCTTGGCGCCGAAAGTGTTTTCTTTGTTGTTTCAGGGTGAAGGTTCTCGTTCATGCTACAAGAGGGAATTTGGCTCAAGGTGGAGTGTTATTTTTGTGGTGATCCAAATTCCTAGAAGAAATAAAGATAAAGGCAACTTCGGCCCGAGCGAAGCGAGGCCCGTCGCCGGGAGGCTTGGGCCTCGCGAAGCGAGGCCGAAGTTGCCCATCCCGTGATACCGTGGCGGCCGCACGGAGGGGGGTGCGGGGGGCGGCAGCCCGTCGCCGGTACGGTACGAGTTGTTACCGAGTTGGACTAGGGTTCACCTATTATAAATACCTCTTGTAAGCCGCCGTAAGGGATAAGTTGCATTGAGAAAATTCCCCGGCGTTTGTAACCTCACCCGCGATATAGTGAAGTCTTGCTGGCTGGCGCCCGTGGTTTTTCCCGCAAGGGTTTTCCACGTTAAAATCTCGTGTCCCCGTTGGTTGATTTCTTGTGTTCATCGTTGTTTCTTGCTATCGCGTATAACAGTGTGCAGCCAGGGCTGGCAGGCCAGGCCAAGGCGTTGCGCGGTTGAAGGCGTGCCGCGTGTGTGCGTGCGTCGCGCGAGGGAGCTGCCGAGGCGAGATGATGTGCCTTGCTGTGTTGCGGCTGTGCGTGGTGCAGTATGGAGCTGCAGACACGAGTTTTGTTGGAAAAAAAGGAAGCGTTTGGACTAGTGATTGCTAGGGTTGGTTGGTGCTATTCATCGTGAGCAAGGAGAGGGAGAGGCAAAGTCAAGCATACATAGAGACGTGGTGGAGTTTTGGATCTCTATGACCTCGTGCATATGGAAAGGCTGCTAGATGGATTTACTCGTTGGTTCTCTTTGCTTGGTACACGTACAGATCATGTACGGGATGACAGCGGCTGTATGCTGCAATTAATAAAGACGCGGAGTCGCAGGTCCAGATGGAGATTGACTGGTTCGATCAGCTACGTGTAATCAAGTGTTGCATCAGGACGTGGATGGCATTTTCACATCATATGACTATGAAGTTGGGGGAAATTAGAGAACTTTGGTAATGGCATTTGTGGGTGAATAATGTGCTGAAGCAACGAGATGCTTGATGGTGTAGCGGGATGCCAAGTCAATAAAGATGGACCATCTGCGGCGGATGGCAACGTGCGTATAAGGCTCGCAGGAGTCTGGAGCGCGTTGTGACAGGATCATGCAAACACAGGGCGTAAGACAATGCACAGTTGTGCGAGGCGGACACGACGCAGCGTGGAGCATGGTTGCAGTCGGATAATTCGGCTGGGTCAGACTGAACAGTCTGATGGGTCGACGTGGATGTTGGTCAAAGTAAAAGACGGTGGTGATATCAGAGACGACGACATAGGAGCGTGATGCTAATGGTGGCCGACTTCTAGGGCGTGGAAACACGTGGTGCTGACCTGAGGGCTTGTGCGGCTTCGACAAGACAATGATGCAAGGTTGATTCAAGGCTGTGTACACATGAGAGCTCTAAATCGACAGGGCGTGAGGGTGGCACGTACAACCACCATGGAGTCATGTTGAAGGCGGAGCTGGAGTCTGGCGGAAGACTTCACTCTGTGCTGATGGAGGGGCTACGGCGTAAGAATGCGGAGAGTCGAAGCCTATTTCAGTGGGATAGCGAGAGACAGGTGGATCGGATTGGGTACCAGTGGTCTGATGGAGACGTGATACTCGGCATCGGTCAGTGATGATCGGTGGTTCTCTGTAGTAGGGGTTTGAGTGGTGTGGGTCCGCGGCCCTAGAGACTCGACCAGGACAGCAGAGGCTCGACGCGGTGATAGCGGCGAGGCGTGCGGTAAGCACGGGACACAGCGACAGACCAAGGCACTGGTGGTCAGACAAAGTGTGCAAGGGGGTGCTGAAGCAGTGTTGACGAGTACCGGATTCAAGTTGGTGACTGGGTCTATCGGTGCCGAAAGATGGACATGAATTGACCATGGAGAATCTAAGAAAGTGGCGGAGAGTCTGAAATTGTCAAGAGCTGAGAGAGTACATGGCCGTATATTCTGTGGTGTTCAGTGCACATGGCAAAGTGCGGATGACAAATACAGAAGGAGGCGAAGTGCTATAGTTGTGGGACATGCTAGAGACTATCCGGAGGAAGGGTGAGAGAACTGTGAATTTGACTCAGGGTGACACAGGGCGACGGTGAAATTCCTTCCAAGTTTCAGACAGACAGTCAAGAAAGAGCGGTGACATTGAGTTTAAGTAACTCTTATATGTGGTGTCCAATATGTGAGTTGTTCACTTTCATGCAGACAGTGGTCGGTGTGTGATGGCGCTGAACGGATTCTCCTGAAGTTGGGAGCACAAAGTGGAGTAATGAGGAACTTAATTTTGCTCGAGTGTTGACTGTGAAGAAGACGAGAAGGGACTACAGTTGTAGGTGGAGTCACATGGAGTCTGGGAGTAGCAACTGTGCTCATGGCATATCTCAAGTCCAATGTACATGGAGGTTTGACGCATTGATGAATCCAAGGTGGTGAAGAATATTCGCCAAGGTGGAGTTTGTTAGAATTGTGTCGAATATTATTGTACAAGTTAGGTTACAGTTGAACTTGGTTTTGGACTGTGTGTAAACAGGGTAGGAGTTGTGTCCTAATAGGACACTTGTATCCTAGGCCTCTAATATATATCGGGGGTAGACACACGATGTAACCTATGCCCACATAATAGCACGGGCACGCGGGGGAGCCGGCGGCGTGTGCCGGCGCTCGGGCGGCCAGGGTGCGGTATTGTGACGGTGTCATGGGGAGGAGCGCCCGTAGTCAAGCCCCGGAGATGTAGCCATATCGGTGAACCTCGTTAACAAATCTCGGTGTCGTGCCTCGTGTGGTTGCTTGGTCCTCGGTAGATCGACGGAGTGCCTCGGTTAATTCTAATAACACCAATGGTGCACCAGGCTGGACCTTTTGCTCCGGCTGCCGTTGTCAATGAAGATGTACTTGTACCACGTCATGCTAGGCCTTTGGCTCTGGCTGTCGCCATTGACCACATCGTACTGGCAACTCCACCATCTTCCTTCACCATCCCTCTGATGGATTGGCTACTTGCAGGTCCGTCTATGATATTTCTAGTAGAAGAGGTGAACTTCCCTTGCAACCTCGCCCTGCTACCCTCTGCCCCCGTACTGCCTACAACACCATTTTGGATCGTCCCAGTGCGTACAGGTGCACCACCTCGGCTACCATCACCAACGCCATCGGACGAACTGCTAGAGCACTTCTTCCTTCCTGGATGCGGCCCCATCCCGGATTTCCATCCCCGATAGAGGTAGCAGCGGGAACTAGCGGCTACACCTTCATCCCCGGCATGAACATGGCCATCAAGGTTGAAGACAAGGGCTCGTCGCCGACTCCGCCACCTCCACCACCACCGGCGACACCTCTACCTCCCACGCCACCATCGGAAGGCTGCCGGATCCCGCGCTGCTTCACCGCGGCCATGGAGCAGCACCACACAACCCTCCAGGGCCCATGGTGTGCTAGCATGGCTTAATAGGGATGATAGACTACTCATATCAATAAGGAATTCCTTCTTTTCCGGCAGCCCATTCGGGCAGAACTCCAAAGTTAAGTGTGCTCAGCTTGGAGTAGTTTCAGGATGGGTGACCGACTGGGAAGTTGCTCCCGGGTGCGCACGAGTGAGGACAAATTGCGCAGAAAAGACTAGTATTGATATGTGGGGCCAGTCTAGATCCCGCCAGGAGTAACGACCACCGGCGGGTGTGTCTGGGGCATTACAAGTTGGTATCGGAGCCGACCCTCGCAGTTACACAAATGTTTGCGGATAGGGGTGCGGTCATGTTGTGCATGACCCTTGTGACCCGTCGTGGCACACGACAACATGTGCCGGACTGGAAGCACAGACGTATGTGCCAAGAGGGAACGTTCTTGTGGCCCGACGGGGACGTCGATTCCTCTGAGTGGGGGTGTATGCGATACCCTGGCTTAATAGGGATGATAGATTACTCATATCAATAAGGAATTCCTTCTTTTTCGGGAGCCCATTCGGACAGAACTCCAAAGTTAAGCGTGCTCAGCTTGGAGTAGTTTCGGGATGGGTGACCGACCGGGAAGTTGCTCCCTAGTGCGCACGAGTGAGGACAAAGTGCGTAGAAAAGACTAGTATTGATCTGTGGGGCCAGTCTAGATCCTACCAGGAGTAACGACCACCAGCGGGTGTGTCTGGGGCGTTACACGGGCGGGAAAAACAAAGACAACTGAAACAGGGAACCAACGAATAACTAGAAGAGAAAAGCACCGGTTGAACTAATTGACGAAATAATGCAAAGGCTTCGGACGAGTAGGATGGATACTCGATTACGGACTCCGGCTCCGAGAAGAAAGGTGGTGGGCAGGTGGTAAAAACAAAGACGACTCAATGTCGTTGATAAAGAACCGATGATTGATCTCGCAAAAGACAAAGAGGGTCGAGTCAACTTGACGAGAAAAGCACCGGATGAAAATAGCTAACATCGCAACGAACGAAACTAACCGCATGATCCTAAAAAAATTGAAGGGGAAGAGTAGTAATTCAAAGCACCTACGTCAAGATTCCTTACCAGAGCGACGAAGGGGCTGAGGAGTAAAAAGAATTCCTACCCTCCGATATAACTAGACTTTGAAAACAGTTTTCTTCTAGACTCGACAACGGCCAACTACGAACAATCAAGGGAGCTCCTATGGCCGGTCAAGGCTCTGATACCAACTTATCACACCCAATATGCGACTCTATCCTAAAGGAACTCGAAGGTCCCACCAAGGATAGAAGCGCATATTGGAGAAGCTTTTGCAAGGTGGATATCATTACATCGTATCATTACATAATAATTGAGGATACATACAAAGGCACACAATGCAACAAACTGGGGACTTAGCAGATTTTTACCCTCGGGAAAACGGGATGAGGCCGAGCGGGACGGAGGGATCCAGGGGGAGAGCAACACGTTTGGAAGGAGGGACGGGTGGATCTCGTGCACCCGCCGGATCTGAGCCGGCGGCCAGGCGTCGAGGCGCCCGGCGACGCGGCCGGCGATGTCGGGCGGCGGAGGAGGCCGGGCACGGCGAGGTCAGGGCGGTCCCGGCCGGATCCGGGCGGTGGCCGGCCGGCAACAAGGCGCCGTGGCACGGGGGCGGGGGAGCCGAGGCGGAGGCGGCACAGTGTGTCGGCGGCGGCGGCGGCGCGTGGGGTCCGAGCGCGGGGAGGCGAGCTTTGCGGGGCGGCGGCACGGCTGGCGGCCGGCAGGAGGCGGCGGAGCGGAGCGGGCCGGGCGGCAGAGCTCGAGCGGCGGCGGGCGCGGTCGGGCTCGCGCTTGCCCGCGATGGGCTCGGCGGGCCGCGGACAAGGGGACGGCGGCAGGAGCGATGTGGCGGCTGCGGATTGGACGAGGGCGGCGGCGCGGACATGTCCGGTGGCGGCGGATGCGTCCGGTGGCAGGAGGAGGAGGAAGACTAGGATTTCGCCCGAAATTTCGGGAGAGAGGGGGTTTATATAGATTCTGGGAGCTAGGAGAGGGCTACTGAGGTGCGGCTTTCTCCCACACGATCGTGATCCAACGACAGAGAGCATGGAAGCGGTTTAGATGAGCTAGTGGGCTGTTGTGGAGGGGTGTTGGGCTGCAAGGAGAAAGGGGTCCGGCGGTTAACGTCGTTAACCGTTGGGGCATCAAACGACCTCCAAATGGAACGAAATTTGACAGGCGGTCTACCGCTGGTGTACCAAGACCACTCGAAAAATCTCGGCCCATTCCGAGAACGTTTTTCTCCCGCTCACGAAACAAGATCTGGGAGGTGCGGCGGGTGCATGTGAGAGTGTCGGAATCCGAAACGGACAACGGAGAAAGCTAGGAGACCGGGCCGGATGCAAGTTTTGAAAAAGATGAGGATGCAATGCACATGATGACATGGCAATATGCAACACGCAAGAAAATGACATGGCAATGACGGCGAATAACTGAAAGACACCTGGCGCATCGGACTCGGGGCGTCACACATGGTCACCGGATGCCCTCGGCCTCACCAGCACCCCCAGGGCGAGCAGAAGTGGAGGAGTCCATGCTGGGGCTCACTCTGTTGACGGTGTCCTGGGGTAGGGGGTCCAAACCATGTCAGCCCCATCATAGTGGGCTACGTCGAGGACCCCTGGATCATTAACAAATGGGCCAAGACTTCCATATGCCTCAACATACTCAAGATGGAATCCTTCAGAGAGTTGACGCATACACCAAGACATATTTGAATCTTCAGCGTGTTTATCCCTAGATGTAATCGACCTACATGTAACCCTACGTACCCCCGGTGTCTATATAAGCCGGGGGATTTAGAGCATTGGGTAGAGAATTAGACATTCATGTGCGATCTCGAGGTAGATTGTCTTGTACTTTGTACTCCAACACAATCAATACATCAAAAGCAAGATGTAGGGTTTTACCTCTTCAAGAGGGCTCGAACCTAGGTAAACATCATGTCCCTTGTTCATCCTGTTACCATCTAGCTAAGATCACCAACTCGGGACCCCCTACCCAAGATCTGTCGGATTTTACCTCGACATTGGTGACCCATGCAGGTCCCGCTGTGTGATCAAGACAACTCGATGGATCGAGTTTAGATCAACAACAACATTGGCTGTGGGAAGACCTTCTTCCCTAGACAGCTTATGGTCTTTGGAAGCGTCATGCTCTTCGACTGGCCACTTCGGCCAGATCGAAAACCTCGCTCCAGGCTAGACCATCAGGTTTGGCAATATGGAGTACACCATGGATGCCCTCGGCGAGCTAGCGTTCTTGGGCTGGGTGTCTGACCAGTCCGACGACCCCGCTGATGCCGACGAGCCAGCCCTAGATTCAATCTTGGACAAAGACCTCCGCAGATCTCACATCAGATCGTGCTTCAAGCATGGAGCCGAACGCCATCTCCTTGGATCAAGCGTCAAGTTTAGTTAATCAAACTCGCAAGCCTGCATCAGAAGAGATCTTGGGAGAGCTATGGCTGAACCGAACCTCGTGTCAAGATATGGGCAAGGCAGACAAAGCGCTTTTGAACAATATGTTAGATTGGATTCACAGCCCTGCAATCCCGGACGGTCGGACTTCGGTCTACGACCAGATCTGGAACAAATCCGGAGAGGCAAGAATTTTCATCCCACCCTCCACCCACCTAGTTTATGTAGTACCATGGCATGGCGAAATTTAGATGTTGTCCAAACATGGACTCTCTTATGCCGTGCAATCATCACATCCAATCCGAGATACGAATACCTAACCTTCTTGTTCAGTTGCTGGAGCACCATGCAAATGAAGAGGTTCCACCAAGAGTAACCAAAACAAAGAAGAACCGAGGTGTATTGAATCTAAAATGGAGTTACTATCTGAAATAAGATGAGGAAAGGCTAGTGTTTAGTTTGTTGAGCGCCTCTGATGGATGAGGAAGACCACAGTCGCGTCACCAAGATGTGGAGCAGGGGGCGTGTGCGCTACTGCGGCGTTGATCCACCGTCACCGGATAAAGGTAGGATGTGACGTTGCCATTGCCGCCGCTAGAGCGACGACTTATGCATACGGGCTGGATGGGTACCAATCGAAGGTTAGCGGATTTTTTTACGGACCCGTAACCGGAATCAAGGAGCGGCCACATTTTTTCTACCAGAGTAGCTGCCGCTAGGACACTATGGCAAAGTTGATCGCACGCAATCACAAAATCCGACGACCCACGAGGATGAAGGCCTGAGAGGGTAGGGATTAGGTGTAGTTTTACTGTCCTAAAAATGAGGCCTTTACGTTGCAAATTATATTCACCGCTTTCAATTTAGATATCATGATTCATACGAATATAAATAAAAGGATAAGAAAAATCTTGGTGGGAGAGTGCAGATCACCTTATGCTTGCCTGCCCCTTTGCGGCCGCCTTTTGGCGTAGAACTGGTGTTGACATCGCTGCTGCAGAGGTGTGCTGCCTGGACCGATTGGCAGTGTCAGCAAGCTCTGTTGTCCAGTCTGCGCCTGAATTTGTTATGCTTTGCTGCTGGCATCTGTGGAAACACCGAAATGTGGTCGTGTTCCAGCAGCAGCCCCCCTCCCTGGCTCGGGCGCTGGCCTGCTGCCGGGAAGACGCGCTACTCTGGCGCAGCAGGCAGGCTACCCGAAGCCGCGATCATGTCGACTCGTGGATGGCTGCCCTGGCGTAGCCGTTCGAGGGTCGCCTATGCTTGAATGATCGTCTCTCTCCCCCACCCCCATGTACCTCTGTGTGAGTCAGTGCGAGGCGCCTTACGGCTGCTTGTAACCATCGGGGTTCATCCCCTCTGGTTAATATATTCAGGTGGGGGAATCTCTCCCCCTCCCCCCCCCCCCCCTCGGTGAAAATTCAAAAAAAATCTTGGTGGGATGGCTTAGCTGTCACTCGATCGAACAATAGTCACTCGTTGGAAAACTTGTATAAAAGTCCTGATAGAAAAATGTCGGATTTCGGGTTCCGGCAGACCCTTGAGGTTCGAACTCTGGGGTGCGCGCGGATATTACGCCTTCTACCTACCTGCACCCCTCCGCCTCGCAAAGATCTAAGCTATCGAAAGAACAGCACAAGAGACACAGGGTTTATACTGGTTCGGGCCACCGATGTGGTGTAATACCCTACTCCAGTGTGGTGCGGTGGATTGCCTCTTGGGCTGATGATGATGAACAATACAAGGAAGAACAGCCTCGCGAGGGTCTGTTCGTGGCTGGGGCGATGAACTGTTAGGGGGAGTTCAGTCGCCCTTCTCTCTCTCTCTCTGTTGCCTATGCCTTTCTAACTGATTGTCGGGTTGCTTGATGTCTCTACCCTGGGGGTGGCTAGTCCTATTTATAGGCAAAGGCCCTGGGCCTCTTCCCAAATATTGAGCGGGAAGGGCGCCAACAATTGGCCATTTTGAAGGGGAACATCGGGTACACTTATCCTGACTAAAGTTGGTCCTCGCTTGCCAAAGGCTCTGGTGGTGACGCTGGCCTGGGCTCCACAATGACTTCCTCCCCACCGTTGGACTGGTCTTGGTCTCTTTGCACCGAAATGGGTGCCTTTGCTTGATGCTCTCGCCTGCGCTTGCTCCCTTTGCACCAAAGAGGAAAGGAGGACGCTGCGCGGGCTGGCGCCCGCCTGGCGCCCCCGGTCGTCATGGCTTGCGTCATGGGCACCTCGTGAGGTACCCCGCCTTGATCTCTCTGCCTCTTCGTGACCCAGCCTGATGAGGCCATGCCTGAGGAAGCTCCACATCATCCGCCTGCGAGGCTTGGCCCCTCCCGAGGGTCTTGGGTCTGTGTTGATGAAGATGGGCCGTGCTGGGCCCCCTTTGAGCCACGTCGCAGGCCGCAGGCAGGCAAGTCTGGGGACCCCCGTTCCCAGAACACCGACAATAGCCCCCGGGCCCAAGGCACGCCCGGACTTGGCCGCGCAGAGAGGCAAAAGGGCAAGGGCGAAGCGCCGCGGGGCCCTAACAGCATGCGGCCTTGGGCGCCGCATGGCGGTAGATTGGGCGTGGGTGCCTCAGCAACCGCGCCAGTTGATAAAGGAGCAGCATCTGCCTAGGCTTTGCTTTTTGCTATCTCCGGTTGCTGCTCAGATCCCCTTTCTTGCGCCTCTACTTCCTTCCTCCAAATTTCCAGATCTACTCCGACCGCGTGACCTAGGAAGCCATGGCGCCTCGTCAGTCCCCGGCCGAAGCTTGGTACTCGTCTGCCCTGGACTCGCCGAACGTGTCGGAGGCGAGCCTTGCCCGGTTGCGCCGGATGGCGGCGGCGCAGGGCATCGACGGGGCGAGGGTGTTTAAGGCCGGCTCCGCCACCCCTGAGGGCCAAGGGAGCACCTTCTATCCGCTCTTTGTAAGCTCCATTGTTGCGGGCCTGGTGCCTCCCTTCTCCGAGTTCTTGTTCTCGGTCCTCCGCCATTACAACTTACAGGCTCTACATCTCCACCCCAACTCCATCCTTCTCCTGGCAATCTTCGCCTATTACTGCGAGGCTCACGTAGGGGTGCAGCCCTCAGTGGCCTTGCTGCGCCACTACTTCTCCCTCCGGGTCTCTCGCGGTTCTCCTTCAGCATGCGCGAGCTTCGTCGCGTACGGTGGCGCCATTGCCATTTCGAAGCCCGGGTTCTTGCCAAGGACCGCGTGGCCTTCGCAGACATGGAGGTGAAGGCTCGTGCTTCGCTGAAGATGCTCTACGCCAGCGGCCTGGAGAGCCCGCTAGCTGGCGCCGAGGATGGCCCGCCAAGCTGCTTCCCTTCCTGGTTCGTGCTCTTGAGGATGTCGCCCTCGGCCTTGGCCCCACGGCCTAGGCCGAGGCGCGTGTCCTGTCTTCTGCAGCGCTGACGCGGCTCTTCACCCACATCCACCTTCGTGATCCTAGCGTCGACCTCGATAGCCTGCTGGAGCCAATGAGCGGCGAGCGTGCCGCCACCGCTGCCGAGGCCGTGAAGGGTCGCGCGGAGGCTCTGCTGGGGAAGTTCCGGGCCTTCAGCACCAAGCTGAAGCTAGGCGCTGCCGACCCTGCTGCTCCATGAGGTGAAGCCACTCCGCGCTGCTCCACCGCCAACAAGTGACTCTGCTACGGCTCCTGTTCTGCTTTAAATTCCTGCACATGTATCATGCCTCGGGGAGGCGTTTAAACTTGCGTTTGGTATTGAGATGACAGTGTGGACTGTAATATTTGCTTTTAAATTCCTTGAATTGATGCTTTTCCTTGCTACTTGCTTACGTTCTACGCCGGCAGAGCCCGGCCCCGCGCGTACCTCACTCAGCATTAGCCCCGACCGGAAACCAGGACGGGACCAAAGGAGTGAGGGGCTACAGGACAAGTTAGGCTCCTGAGTCGCGATGCTCAGGAGTCCCCCTTGGCGCACGAACAGCAAGTAGGGAGGTGTGATGTAGGTGGATCTACCGTTCTATGTCTGCAGAGCCCGGTCCCGCGCATACCTCACCTAGCATTAGCCCCGACCGGAAACCAGGACGGGACCAAAGGAGTGAGGGGCTACGTGACCAGTTAGGCTCCTGAGTCGCAATGCTCAAGAGTCCCCCTTGACGCTCAAACGGCCTTCGTACCTTGGCTCCGCTCGGGGAGAGACGCGCGACGAACCAGGCCCGGGGGGCCTGGCTAGGTGGCGTGCGTCTGGGCGTGACCCAGGCGCAGCCCCCGTGCCCAGCCCCCTCGCGCGGCACTCCCGAGGGGAAGCGTTGCGATGAGGCTAGACACTGAGCACTGGGCTCCCTAAGGTTGATGCGGCCCGGGGGCCACCCTCAGTTGTTTATCACCAGCGCGGAGCATAGCGCTTCCGTATGTGTACGGGCATAGCCGCTCCTCGGTAGTGTTGTCAGCCAGCGTGGAGCATGGTGCTTCCACTGGTACGTGAGAGGGGGCTCCCCTCCGGGAGGATCCCCCGGGGCGTGTACAGCCCCGCCCTGACACGTGGCCGGCACGGTAGGGCCTGGTGAGGTGTATCTGGGCACCCGTGAGCCAGCGCGGGACTCACGGGGCCCTACCTCTAGGCGGGTTGCGCCTGGCACTGGGCCTTATCTTGTGATGTGTTCCTGCAAGTTTGGTTAGATGCCGGCACTCTACGTCCTCGGGTCCCGGCCCTCGAGCTAGTCTCAGCCGTCGCTGGTATGCCAGGTCGCGATGTCGTGGACAAGGCTAGAGGGTGGGGGCTGGAGGGCCAGTAGGAGCCCTGAGTCGCGATGCTCAGGTACCCCCCCTTTAACGTGCAAGTGGTCGACATGGAGAAGAAGAGGTGTCGTGAACCGGCAACGAATAATCAAGCATGGTGGACCGAACGCATAGCCATAGATAAACATAAAAGGGATACATGACGTTGGGTCTGGCCCGAGCGGCTTGGGGATGATGCAACCCGAGGGGCGCCCCTAACAGAGTAAGCTAACAACATGCAATAAAAGGGGATATATGCCGCAGGGACGGACCCACGCGGCCTGGGAATAATGCAGCCCTGGGGGCGCTCCCAGCTGGAAATGAAACTTGAAAGATGTCACCTGATGATGTTGAGGACGAAGGAGTGTTGGTGTAGCAGACTCGGTGGGCTGCGGAAGCCGATCCTCACGAGCCCCCAGGCCCAGGGGCCTCGGGAGGCTCCGGAGGCGCTGGTGGCTCCTCGCGAACCATCTCCAGCTCCGCCAAGGCTGCGGAACGCCTGGCCTCTTGAGCCTCCATGATGCCCCTCATGAGGCGCTGGTACGTGGCAGCCGCGTTCGGCAAGCCGTAAGGCATGCGAACGTAGCTGTGGGGTGGGCCTTCGCAGCGCCCCACTCGCGAGGGCCAGAGGCGCTCCGGAGAGGCGACTTGATTGAGCCCTAGTATGTCGATGCAGACGCGCAGCCCACCATCCTCGCCTGGATGGGGAGCCACAGCTGGTAGGCGGCGGCAGCCTCTCATGACTCTTGATTCCTGTAGTTCTTGGATAGCCTTGTTGACGAACTCCTGAGGGTCTGACCCTCCTTGTCTTGCTCTTTCTTGAGGGAAACGTGCTTCGAAACACGCCTCCACGTGGTGCCCAAGCGCCTCCCTCGTGACCTTGGCCAGGTCGGTGGCTCTCCAGGGGAGAGCCCCCGAGCCCTGCCTGAGGAGGGCACCGGGCACGCTTTCCTATGCGATGGAAGGAGGTTCCCCCTGGGCAAGGGCGGGCCCTGAGGGGCTTGCCTCGTGAGGGGCCGGTCCTGACGGTGTCTTCTTCTTCTTGGGGGTGGTCTTGGGAAGCCTCCTGCTTCCACGATCCGGGTCTTCCAGTGACGCGGCCTGAAAGGCTCGTTCCAGGGAACACACCGCGTCCTTCTCTTCACAGGGCACCGTGATGACTCCGCCACTTCCTGGCATCTTGAGGACGTTGTAGCCGTGGTGAGTCACAGCCATGAACTTGGCCAGCGCTGGGTACCCGAGGATGGCGTTGTACGGCAGGCGAATGTGAGCGACGTCGAAGTCGATGAGTTCGGTGCGGTAGTTGTCGCGTGCCCCGAAGGTGACAGGGAGGAGGACCTGCCCAATCGGGACCGTGGAGCCGTCGGTGACTCCGGAGAAAAGCTTGGTTGGCTGGAGCTGGTTATAGGGCACTTGGAGATTGTTGAATGTTTCCACGGACAGGACGTTGAGCCCTGCCCCGCCATCGATGAGGGTCCTGGTAACCACCACATTGCTGACGATTGGGGAACAAAGCATCGGGAGGAATCCGGCTGTGGCTGCACACTTGAGCTGGTCCGCTGAGCTGAACGTGATGGCACACGCCGACCACATGAGAGGGCGCGTGGCTTCGAGCTTGGGGAGGACTGCATTCACTTCACGGGCAAACTGCTTGAAGATGCGCTGAGAGGCTGGGGCTTGAGCTACACCCAGGATGCAGGCGATCGCGCGCGGCTCCTGGAAGCCCCCAGCCCCTTCATCCTGATGGCGGTCCTCGTTTCTCCTTGGCTGAGGCGGTAGCGGAGGGAGGCCTGCGTTACCTTGTGGGCGATCCCCGCGAGGTTGGTCCCTCCAGTCTCCCTCGCGAGGCGGGTCCTGCCAGCGATCCTCACGAGGTCGATCGCGCCACCCTTGGTGCAGGCAGTGGTCTTCCCAGCACCCTGTATTTCTTCCTCCTCCTCGTCTATAGCCCCGGTCGACGCGGTCGGGGCGTCGGCCGATCCTTCCTTCTCGCACAGCTCGGAGCTCTTGACATTCATTTGTGTTGTGGGTGTGGAGGTCGTGGTACACACAGTACCGACTGCATTTGGAGGATTCGGGCTGATCTCTGCCCCGCTTGGTGTCCGGTTCTGCCGCGAGCACGGCAGACCCCTTGCGCTTCACGTCCTTGCCTTGGATTTCTTCTCTTCTGGGTCTGCGGTAGGCAGCTCGAGGAGGGAGAGACGCCCTTCCTCAGCCCTGGCGCACTTGGTCGCCAAGTTGAACAGCTCTAAGGAAGTGCACAGGTCTTCATGCATCGCCAGCTCCTCCTTCATCTTGACGTCGCGCACGCCGTCGGAGAAGGCTGAGATGATGGCCTCCTCGGACACCTTGGGAATCTTGAGGCGTGCGTTGTTGAAGCGCTGGCTGTACTTTTGCAAGGTCTCTCCGGGTTGTTGCTTGATGCGGCGCACGTCGCTGACGGCGGGCGGCCGGTCGCGGATACCTTGGAAGTTGGCGATGAAGCGGGTGCGCATCTGGTCCCAGGAGGAGGTCGTGCCTGGAGTCAGGTTCAGGAGCCAGGTGCGGGCCCCGTCCTTGAGCGCCATGGGAAACCAGTTCACCATGACCTTCTCGTCTCCGTTGGCAGCTTCGATGCCTAGCTCATAGAGCTGGAGGAACTCCGCGGGGTCTGCCGTGCCGTCGTAGCGAGGAGGCAGGTCTGGCTTGAACTTGCCGGGCCACGCGATGCTGCGTAGCTCGGTGGTGTAGGCACGGCATCCTGCTGTGGCCACGGGAGGCCTTGGGTGACGGAGAGCTTGGTCTTGCAGGTCCCCATGCGCTGCAGCTGGGAGCAGCGCGGGGTCTTGACGTGCGGGAGCAGGAGCATGGTCGCGACGTGCTGGAGCAGGGAGCGACCGGGCAGCTTCTTGCGGGCGAGGGACTTCTTGGCAGCTCTGCTCTTGCCACGCTGGCGCCTGACGGAGCGGACTCCGCCCAGGGGCCATGCGCCTTGGAGCCTGGGCGTCTTCTTGATGAGGAGGCGGCTGAGGCGCCCCCGGAGCTTCGTCGCCCGCGCGGGGCGGGGTTCGGTGCAGAGGAAAGGACGGTGCAGGAGAGCCCCCTGTGGCGCGGACGAGCTCGGCGACGCGGTCGAGCCATTCTTCGTAGACGTCGTCGACTGAACGGTAGCGCAGGAGCTCGTTTTGCCGCGATGAGCGCAGCTCGAGCCTCCATGGGCGCGCGAAGCGCGCGGGACGAAGAACCAGCTGGGGTGAGCGAGGGAGTCGCGGTGCGGCCGTCTTGCCGCACGGACGGGTGCTGAGACGATGCTTGCTGCTCGTTCTCCGCCGGGTCGGTGGCGGCATTGACGGCGGGCGACGGGGAACGGCGAGGACGCCCGCCGACGGGAGCCGTCTGGGCGACACGGGAAGCGAGGGCGGCTCGGCGCTCGGCGCGGGCCCGGCGAGTGTCAGACATGGATGCGATGGTCGGAGAAGAACGGGGCGGTGGAAGACGAATTCCGGCGCACCCCTACCTGGCGCGCCAAATGTCGGATTTCGGCTTCTGGCAGACCCTTGAGGTTCGAACTCTGGGGTGCGCGCGGAGATTACGCCTTCTACCTAACTGCACCCCTCCGCCTCGCAAAGATCTAAGCTATCAAAAGAACAGCACAAGAGACACAGGGTTTATACTGGTTCGAGCCACCGATGTGGTGTAATACCCTACTCCAGTGTGGTGTGGTGGATTGCCTCTTGGCCTGATGATGATGAACAATACAAGGAAGAACAGCCTCGCGAGGGTCTGTTCGTGGCTGGGACGATGAACTGTTAGGGGGAGTTCAGTCGCCCTTCTCTCTCTCTCTCTGTCTATTGCCTATGCCTTTCTAACTGATTGCCGGGTTGCTCGATGTCTCTACCCTGGGGGTGGCTGGTCCTATTTATAGGCAAAGGCCCTGGGCCTCTTCCCAAATATTGAGCGGAAAGGGCGCCAACAATTGGCCATTTTGAAGGGGAACATCGTGTACACTTATCCTGACTAAAGTTGGTCCTTGCCTGCCAAAGGCTTTGGTGGTGGCGCCGGCCTGGGCTCCACAATGACTTCCTCCCCACCGTTGGACTGGTCTTGGTCTCGTTGCACCGAAACGGGTGCCTTTGCTTGATGCTCTCGCCCGCGCTTGCTCCCTTTTCACCAAAGAGGAAAGGAGGACGCTGCGCGGGCTGGCGCCCGCCTGGCGCCCCCGGTCGTCATGGCTTGCGTCACGGGCACCTCGTGAGGTACCCCGCCTTGATCTCTCCGCCTCCTTGTGAGGCAGCCTGATGAGGTCGTGCCTGAGGAAGCTCCGCGTCGTCCGCCCCGCGAGGCTTGGCCCCTCCCGAGGGTCTTGGGTCTGTGTTAATGAAGATGGGCCGTGCTGGGCCCCCTTTGAGCCACGCCGCAGGCCGCAGGCAGGCAAGTCTGGGGACCCCCGTTCCCAGAACGCCGACAAAAAACCTAGCATAAGAAAAATGGTCTTGCTATGCATCGGCCGGTGGATCTTTTAAATAGATCCGCTGGCCTACGAGCCGTCATGTCTGACGTTGTCTCTGGGTCAATGTTGGTTGTCACTTTTGGAACAGAAGTCGTGTTGCAAGAACCCTTTTGCAACACATGTCTTATTGCAGAAATATTTGTAAAAAATGTTGTGTTGCATATTTTCTTTTACAACGAAGGTCTTATTGCAGAATCTTTTTAAGATTTCTTTTGAAACAAATCTCTTGTTGCAATTTATTCTTGCAACTGATGTCTAGTTGTAGAAAATTACCGTGTTGCATTGCTTGCGGTCATGGCCTCGAGCAGAAGCTCGGTCTTGTTGGGGAATGGAGGAGGGGTGTTGCGTATGCGATGATGGTGGTGATGGAGGCGATGCAGCATGGGGCCGGAGCGGCATAGATCGGCAAAGGCTGCCGGAGTGGCATAGATCGGCAAAGGCGGCCGGAGCAGAACTCCGGCGTGCGCGCTCGAGCGGCCATGGCAACTGGCCGCGAGCGGACACAAGGAGAGGTGATCTCATCGGCGTGCTTCTCGGCGGCCTTGTCCATCGGCTTGACAGGGACCTCGAGAGAGCACGAGAAGATCCAGATCCGGATCCCGCAACACATCACTAGTTGCGGTGGGGGATTGCAACAACGGCTCAGTTACGAAAACTAGTCTAGATAATACTTTGCTTTCGAGTCATCTGATTAAAATCGATCCGACGGACGCAGGCGTTGTTATCGGTGGGGTGATTTGAGTCGTTATTTTATTAAAAAAAAAACGATCGCCAATTGCTCACGGTTGAGCTCGTGGGTGCACAAAGACCTACGGATCAACCACCAGCTACGTCATCACTTTCTAACTATGCATGTAATGCATGTCATTTTCAACTACTTGAAAAAAAATTCTGTATTACACTACTTATCTCGGTTGTTAAGGCAGGATCCTCTTTCCCCAATAGGATATGTTATTTTTGCAGCTCATTATAGTGTGCCAACTACCACCCCAGAGGAACCACGTCACAACCCCTGTTCTTGAAGCGAGGTGAGCGAGCAAATCATCCTTCCCTTTTTCAGGAGAGGTGCCGATCGAGTAGCGGCCGGCGATGTCGGCGAGCGAGGGGAAGAAGACGGCGTGCGTCACCGGAGGGAGCGGTTACATCGCATCAGCGCTCATCAAGCTACTGCTCGAGAAAGGCTACGCTGTCAAGACGACCGTCAGAGGCCCCAGTTCGTTTCTTGTTTCTTCGCTTCTACAGTACGTAGCTCTGTCTTGTACTCCCACTGTTTTTATTTAGTCTGCATATTAGATTTGACCGAAGTCAAATTTTGCAAAGTTTGACCAAGTTTATAGAAAAATATATAAACATTTACCATAACAAATCTATATGATGTGAAAGTATATTCAATAATGAATCTAGTGGTATTGATTTTTTATTGTATATATATTAATATTTTTGTTTATAAACTTAGTCAAAGTTTACAAAGCTTGACTTTGACCAAAGCTAATATGCAGACTAAATAAGAACGGAGGGAGTACGTACTCCAGCAACGTTTCCTTCCGAGTTTGAGGTATTCGGCTTTCCCTGATAAAGTCAGGGCACCAAAGCATGTCTAGTCAAATCATCATGCCCAAATTGAGGGAAACTGCTCTGGTCTCTGAAGATTCTGTAAGCTGTATGTAGATGACACGGAGAAGAATTCCCACCTCAAGGACTTGCAAGCACTTGGCCCCTTGAAGATCATCCGTGCCCGGCTGGATGAAGAAGGCAGTTTCGACGACGCAGTTTCCGGCTGCGACTATGCCTTCCTCGTCGCCGCCCCGATGGACTTCGGGTCGGCGACTCAATCATGTTAGTACATTTCCACTTTTGGGGTAACTTACCGTGCTTCGTGTTCACGTGACAGAGGGATATGATCGAACCCGCCGTGCAAGGAACACTCAAAGTGATGAGGTCGTGCGTGAGAGTGGGGACGGTGAAGCGGGTGATCCTGATGTCGTCGGACGCCAGCGTGTCCAGGAGGCCGCTGCAGGGCGGCGGCCACGTGCTGGACGAGGTCCGACGTCGAGTACGTCAGAGCCAACAAACCACCAACTTGGGTACGTAAATCTTTCTGCTCAATCTCTCTCGCCTGGACGTTTACATTCGATGGAAGGTATTGGTTACGTGTGATTTGCATCGTAGGAGTACGTGGTGTAATTTGCATGGCAGGGATACGCGGTGTCCAAGGTGCTTCTGGAGAAGGCGGCGAACGAATTCGCGGAGGAGAACGGCATCAGCCTCGTCACCGTGCTGCCGGTGTTCACCTTGGGCGCGGCGCCGGTCTCCAAGGCCAGAACCAGCGTCCCCCTCACCCTCTCCCTGTTAACCGGTGAGAGAGAGGCGTCCCTGCAATATCTTCTCTGTTTTCCACAGCTGGTTGTTAATTTGACCGCTGACATTTTTCAGGTGATGAGACACAGCTGGACATCCTGATAGGCGTGTTGTCGGTCACTGACTCCGTGTCGATATGCCATGTGGAGGATCTGTGTCGCGCTGAGGTATTTGTAGCCGAGAACGAGTCCTCGGCGGGCAGGTACATCTGCTCCAGCCACGACACCACCCTCATGCAGCTTGCCTGTTTCCTGGCCGAAAAGTACCCACAATACAATGTGAAACCTGAACGGTATGCGAACAATCTGTCTGAACCGTTGACACGCACACATCTATAGTACATTTTTAATATGTGTTTAATAAAATCAAAATATATACTTATGTAGCTATGCTGGGTCCCAAGAGAAGCCAAGAGTGTGTTTATCGTCTCAGGCTGGTCATAGTGGGGGTAACTTAAGTAGTAACTTAGAGTCCAGATCAGCAATTTCGCTTACGTGGCAGTGAATTAATGAAGAGAGAGTAACTTAGAGTAACCTATTTGGTTACCGTAACATAGCGCACAGCACGAGATGTCTTTAATGCCAAATCGATCCAGTGTGGCTGCGTCGCTTAAAAAAAAGAGCCCGTCCCTTTCCTCTGCGGTCGGGGCCTCCATCCATCTCCCTCCCGGCCGCCTCCATCTACCCTCGCCTCCCTCTCCGTCTCGTCGGCCAACGGCAGCTCCGGGCGGCGGCAGCTCCAACCGGGGAGCCACCCGAATCATGGCTAAATCTGGTGCCCGCAAGGAGGCAGCGCCAGCCCGGTCGTCGGCGACCTCGCCACCATATCACTTCCCCGGCGCCCCGGCAAGCTCGCATGCCAACCCCTCGCCACAGCCGCTCATCTACCCCGGCGCCTCGACGAGCTCCGCCGCCAACCCCTCAACGCCACCGCACTTGTACCCCCATGTCATGGAGACCTCCTCTGCCAACCCCTTGTTGAGTACATGGTACAGTTCTCTACAGCAACTGCAGTTTCTTAGCTCGCATTTGCATCGCTTGGCAATTACTATTTTGCGTTCTGCTTGTGGAGTTCCTGATTCAGCAGTTGTACGTGTTCAAGCAGATATTCCCAAGTCTGTAGCTATGTTCAGGTCGTTGCTTGCTTGATTTTTTCAGATGCATTTTGTACTAGATTAGCAGAGACTAGATTCAGTTAACTAGCAGAGACTAGGTAAAATAATTTGGTGTGGGATTCACTTAACTAGATTGAGTCCCGACATGGTAGTCTTCCAAAATCTATAGCAGTAGCACTGTTCTTACCTGATGACTAGAGTTCTGGATTATCATTTTTAGGATTTGTAATATACTTCATTTCAAATGGAGCAGTATTATGCTCATGAGTTCTCATATTTGTAACAGCAGGCCAGTGTATACCACTGCACCTGAAGCCTTGCTAAGTTTTGGACAATTCCCGCCAATGCACCCTTATAATTTCCGACCTCCGCCAACACACCATCATGAACAAGGGCACCAAAATATGGAGAATTTGCACTTTGTTGGTGCTCCCCCACATGATTCCTTTTCAACACCACCGCCGCCACCACACCCTAAAGTTGCAGCTCGGTCTGCTCCCGCCAAAGTTGATTCGACATCTTCCAAAAGGAAAAGGAAAGTCATCAATGTTGATGACGATAAATCGGGAGAAAGGACTGCCCAACGTCTGCCGTATACACCAGAGGAAGAAGTTAGACTGGTAAAGATTTTTTTTGCTCAAATCTTTGTTACGTGCATGTAAGTTCTTGTTGTTTGTTGGGCTCAACTAAATTAAAAATGTTCATAATGTAGGCAAGTGCTTGGCTGGAGTGTTCACTTGATCCCATCGATGGAAACGGAAAGAAGGGTGAGCAGTTTTGGGATGACATTGCTGCTCTATACAACAGTACGACACCAAGTAACCGGAAAAGAGACCGGAATCAGTTGAAGATGGAGTGGCAAAGGACCAAGAAAAGGCTCGCTGCTTTCCATGGCGAGTGGTGTGCCGTAACTGGAGTGTATAATAGTGGTCGCAGCACTGATGACCTGGAAAAAATGGCCTTGGAGAAGTATGAACTGAAGTATGGCCATCCTTTCCAACATTTAACCATGTGGGCAAAACTGAGGGATGATGGGAAATGGCTAGCCTCTTACAGAAACATGATAGCAAAAAAAGGGAAGACAACATCTCCGGAGGCCAATCTCACATCAAATGAGATCAACTTGGAGTCCGAGGAGCGCCCGGAAGCTGGTCGTGATAAGGCTAAGGTTGAACGTGCCGGTAAAGGCAAGTCAGGAGGGCTCTCACAAGAGCTTGGAGAAAGATTGGACAAATTCATTCAGGTTAACAATCAATCAATGGAGGACCGCCAAAAGGTTATAGACAGCCAGGTGCTTTTATCAAATCAACAACTTGAAACTGCAAAGATCAACAACAAGACAAAACTGTTGGATGTTTACACCAAAATGCTTTTAGCCGATACATCTAAGATGAATGATGGTGAAAAGGCCCGGCTTGCTAAGGCTTTGAGCAGTTTGGAGGTCATGTTATTTCCTGAAGGAGATTCAGGTATTTTAATTGTTTGTTACAACATTGCTTGAGCAACCAAAGTCGTACATTTTAAATAATATTTTAACTGATCATCATCACAATAATCCTGTAATAATATTGTGTTCGATGACTCATTGACTAGGTGATCAAGGGGAGGGGCAATGATCCATGTGAAACGGATGGTTCTGCTGTGAAGATGGAGCATATCAGTGCGAGCCTGATGGTTTGTCTCTTGATTGGTTAATTTATTATGTGAACCTGAACTGGTTCTGCTACTCCATGCACTAGGCGTGTGAGAACCTTTTTCTTTCTAGAACATTTTCTGCGTGAACGTGATGGTTGGTGTTTTGGAAGTTTATTATGTGAACCTGACGAGGTTTTGGCAAGTTTATTGTGTGAACCTGATGGTCCGTTTCTAGTCATTTATATGTGAACGAGATGGTTCAGTTTCTAGTCACTTTGACTTCTTTCAGTTTCTGATTGTGTGAATCTGATGCTTCGGGTTCTCAAACAGTTTCAGTCTATTGCACTATATATATGCTGGCATACTCTATCTTCTCCTCTCATTCCAGTAGCGTGCTCCACTTGTTCCTCTATCTTCCACGAGATGTCCAATGAACCGGCTGATGAAGCAGATACCATGGAAGCCGAAGAAAACATCATAGATCCTTCCACCTTGTACACATTGGATGACTTCCAAGCCCAACAAGACATCGTACACTCATTTGCCAAGGAAATAGCAACGGAGGTGAAGCAAATCCTTGAAGATCATGACGCAAGATCTCTTGCCAGAAGTGCTCCGAGGACGTACATGAACAGACCACGCGAAGAAGCTGCTGAGCAGTTAGTACGTGACTACTTCTGTGAAAATCCTCTCTACACTGCAAAAGTATTTCGCAGGAGATTCCGAATGAGAAGACCCCTCTTTGAGCGTATTGTCCATGCATTGGGCGAGTGGTCTCCAGAGTTCACACAAAGGAGAGATGCTCTTGACCGTGAAGGTCTCTCTCCTTTGCAGAAATGTACATCGGCTATTCGTCAATTGGCATATGGTACTCCGGCGGACATTCTCGATGAGTACCTCAAGATTGCCGAGTGCACATCAGTTAAGTGCTTGAAGCTGTTTGTACAAGGGGTGATTCACATATTCGGTGATGAGTATATGCGAAGACCCAATGTTGATGATGTGCAACGCTTACTTGATAATGGCGAGAGTCGTGGGTTTCCAGGCATGCTAGGAAGTCTCGATTGTATGCACTGGCAATGGGAGAGATGTCCCATGGCTTGGAAGGGTCAATTCACCCGTGGTGATAAAGGCGTTCCCACTCTTATTCTAGAGGCAGTTGCTTCACATAATCTTTGGATATGGCATGCTTTCTTTGGTGTTGCTGGATCAAACAACGATATCAATGTGCTTAACCAATCGAAGTTGTTTGTTGAGCAACTGAAAGGGCAAGCTCCTCAGGTGAGCTATCGTGTCAACGATAAGGAGTACCAACATGGATATTACCTCGTGGATGGAATATACCCCGAGTGGGCAGCATTCATGAAGTCAATACCGATGGCACAAACTGAAAAGCACAAGTTATTTGCCGCATGTCAAGAATCGGTAAGGAAGGATGTGGAACGCGCATTTGGTGTGCTCCAGGCACGCTGGACCATTCTACGCCGTCCGGCACGTTTATATGAACGGGGCGATATCCACAATATTATGACAGCTTGCATCATTCTACACAACATGATAGTCGAGGACGAAAAAGAAGAGGCGAGCAATATTGTTGATTTGAATGAGGAAGCAGGCTCATCTATTGTCTTTCCATCGATATTTGTTCACGGTGACATGCCTGTATTTGCCGAGGTACTGGAAAGAGATGCTAGAATCCGGGATCGTCCAACACATAGAGCTCTAAAAAATGATTTGATTGAGCATATTTGGAAAAAGTTTAGGGCGCGGTAGATTATTTCCGTGTCTTGATCCATGTAATGCTAAATATGTTTTATATATTTTAATATTATTATATTGGCACTTTATTATTTATCATGGATCAGTTCTATGTTGTGTTCACGTATTTGCACGAACAAGCAAAATGTTAGATTAATACATGCTTTATGCCACACATAGATCACAATGTTGAAGTACCACTATAGATCCCACAAAGCAATAAATGAGTATCTCTATGTTACCACACTTATGACACCACCCACAATGAAGGTAGTAACATAAAGTAGTAACATATGCATGTACCCTTTATGTTACTACTCTAAGTTACTCCCCACTATGACCAGCCTCAGAAGCTCATCGGGGAAGGGTTCGAGTTCAAGCACGGTGATTTAAGTGAGATCTTCGACGACCTCGTTGAATATGCCAGGACCACAGGGATCCTTCCCCACTGATATGTTTGTTGTCTGCGGACGCATATGTAACCAGAACAAAATAACGTGTCTGAGCGGAAAAAACCCATGCTTGTATTTTCTTTGAGGGGTAGTCCATGCTTGTATTTTGGTGCGTGATGATGTCTAGTTCTTTGCCTATGTGGCAAAAATAAATAAATATTATTTTGCTAAATGTATGCCGTGCATATCATTGATACCATCTCAAAAAAAGGCTTTCGCCCCCGCTTTATAAATAAAAGCAACATCAAGTCCATACGGAAGGCTCGTGAGCGCTATATCTCCCGTTATGTGAGACCGATGATTCCTCCGAAATCACTAATTTAAGGAGTACTCGTTGCAAAAAACACTCCACTTTCCCAGGTCGCGACAAGTGGCGCACATGCATCGCGCCACTTGTCGCAACCTGAGAGTTTTCCCTTTTTTCGTAGATCCGTTTATTCAAAACATTTTATCTCTTAAACCGTGCGTCCAAATCTCGAACCGTTTTCACCATTGGATTCCTCGCGTCGAGATCTTCAAAACTAGATCCCATGTTGATAGGTTTTGACGAACTTTTTTCCACAAAAAAACCGGACGAAAAAAACCTGGCGAAAAAACCGAACCGGGAGCACGGTTTTTTTCCCTTCCGAAAGAGGCACGCCCGTGCCTCTCGCGAAATCACAACCTGCCTCTCGTGGAAGCAAAACCGCGACTCTCGTGAAAGGAAAAAGAATAGAAAACGCGTTTTTTTCATTTCCGAGAGGCACGGCCGTGACTCTCGCAAAAGCACAACCGTGCCTCTCACGAGAGCAAAACCGTGACTCTCACGAAAGAAAAAAAATAGAAAACGCATATTTTTTCCCTTTTCAAGAGGCACGGTCGTGACTTTCGCGTAAGCACAACCGTGCCTCTCGCGGAAGCAAAACCATGACTCTCACGAAAGAAAAAAGAACAGAAAACGCGTTTGATTTTTCCCTTTCCGAGAGGCACGGCCGTGACTCTCGCGAAAGCAAAACCGTGACTCTCGCGAAAAAAACAGAAACCACGTTTTTCTCGTTTCCGAAAAGCACGGCCGTGACTCTCGATAAAGCACAACCGTGCCTCTCGCAGGAGAAAAACCGTGACTTTTGCGGAATGAAAAAAAAAACAAAAGGCGTTTTTTCGCGCAAAAAAAATTCGAGTTTTTTTTATCGAAAAGCTAGGAAAGACCGGGCGAAAACCAAAACGTTGAAAAACCCGGGAAAAACCGTTTAAAAAGCCAAAAACGCGTGCGGAAATATAAAAAAACAAAATCCGAAGGAAGCGTCCAGAGCGCGACACGTGGCGAATGGCTGAGAGCGCGCCAAGTGGTGCTGATCCTTGCGAGGCTCCGGAAGGAGCGCTCGTTAACTAGTTGCTCCCTGATTCCTCTCACATCGAACTTTTTCATCTCTCAGGTAGTTACTGGGCCGGCCCATTATCGCTCTTAAAATAAATAAATCACAGGAAACAAGAGAGAGCGTGGGATAAGCCATCGCTCAATTCATGTTTCATCTTTAGGGGCGAACTACTTGACGTAAATAAAACCGGATTTCCACTAGCTTTTCTGGTTTTTGTTTTGGTTTTTTTTTTCTTGTTTTCATTGGGTTTTTTCTTTCTTTCTCCGTTTCACTGGTTTTTTCATTTTCATTATTTCTTGGTTTTCATTTATTTTGTTCAGTTTATTTTACATTTTCTTCTCTATTTCTTCATTCTTTTTATTTGTTTCTTCGGCTTTATTTTTCATTTTCTTTCATCTTTTGGTTTATTTTTTTCTTGTTTGGTTTTTATTTTTTTTGTTATCTTCGTTTCTTTCGTTTTTCATTTATACATTTTTTGTATATGGCAACAACATTTTTTTAATATACATTTTAACATTTTACCAAGAAAAGTTGAAAAACTTTATAATACATGTTCAACTATATATATATATATATATTGAAGATTTTTCAAATGCTTGATTAACATTTTCTAAATTCAATACTAACATATTCTGAAGACATGGACAACATTTTTCCGTACACATCTATCATTTTTTCAAATGCTTGATCAACATGTTACAAATAATTGTTCAACATTTTTTCCAAATACTTGATTAATATTTTTATATACGGGAAAAAAACTCATCTTTTTTTATACATGGTCAACATTTTTCCAATACATATATTCAACATTTTTTTCAAATGCTTGATTAATATATTTATATACGTGATCAAACAAATTCATCATTTTTTAGTACATGGTCAAAATTTTTTCTTTACACATTTAACATTTTTCAAATGCTTGATCACCATTTTTCCAATACTTATTCAACATTTTTTCAAATGCTTTATTAACATGTTATATACATGATCGGAAAAATTTACGTTTGACCTATTCACAATTAATACATGGTCAATATTTTTCAAATACTTGTTCAGAAAAATTCAAATTCATGATTAATATTTTTTAATACATGATCACATTTTTATACATGTTTTTTTTATAAATTTGTCTTATACGTGATAAACATTTTTTCTATACACATTTAATATTTTTCAAATACTTGCTCAACATTTTCCAAATGTTTTAGAGTATTTGAAAGTATAAACAAAATTGAAAAAATAAAGCAAAACAATGAAACAGAAAACGTAAAAAAACAGAAAAAAATGAGGATGCTGCCTCCCGTGCTATTAATATATTCCTCTTTTCAAAAAAATTATATTAACGTACATGCTTGCACATCATCTGAATTGTTGCAGCCATTAGATTTACTAACTTGATCCATTGACATCCGTCAGATATTTGCATGAGAATCCTCTATCACGCGGCATGCATTAGTACATTTTAAGTGGCTTTAGACTACACTGCATTTCATTGAGACATGCACATGTCATGTTGAGATTTTTGCTTATGAAGAACTCTATTCACATAGCTTATATCGTAAGGACTGAATTAGTATTCTACACAATATTCAAAAACTATATATTTAATTCCGTGGCAACCGGGTAGGCATTGTCTAGTCCATATACAAATAGAAAAACAAAGTATAAGAAAAAAGGCTGGCCAATTGCTCACAGTTGAGCTCGTGGGTTGTATATTATAGTGCATAGAGAACTACTCCCTCCATCTCATAATATAAGAGCGTTTTTGACACTAACCAGTCCATCAGATACGTCATCACTTTCTGACAGGGAACTCTGCATGCAATGCAGGTCATTTTCATCTACTTAAAAAATCCTTCTGCATTACTATTAGCCCGCTACTTGTCTCGGCTGTTAATGCAGGATCCTCTTTCCCACAGAGGATATGATATGATATTTGCAGCTCATCATAGTGTGCCAACAACCACCCCAGAGGAACCACCTCATAACCTCTGTTCTTGAAGCGAGGGGAGCAAGCGAATAATCCTTCTTTTTTCCAGCCGGGGATGTCGTCGGGTGAGGGAAGGAAGACGGCGTGCGTCACCGGAGGGAGCGGTTACATAGCTTCGGCACTCATCAAGCTGCTGCTCCAGAAAGGCTACGCCGTCAAGACGACCGTCAGAGACCCCGGTTCGTTTCTTGTTTCTCCCCTTCTAGTTCTGTCTTGTGTGTACTTCAGCAACTTTTCTTTCCGAGTTTGAGGTCAGATCATAGGTTCTAAACTTTCCTTTCCGCACTTTGAGGCGAAATCTTAGTAGGTTCTTAAGAGTTCAGAATCTACTGGATAAAACATGTATATAGTTTATCCATTCTGCTTTCGTTGATAAAGTCGGGACAGCTAAGCTTGTCTAGCCAAATCACCACGCTGAAATTGATGGGACTGTTTTGGTCGCAACCCCCAAAGTTACCTCTCTGAAGATTTCATAATCTGTATGCAGATGACATGGAGAAGAATTCCCATCTCAAGGACTTGCAAGCGCTTGGCCCCTTGGATATCGTCCGTGCCCGGCTGGACGAAGAAGGCAGCTTCGACGACGCAGTTTCCGGCTGCGACTACGCCTTCCTCGTCGCCGCTCCGATGAACATCGGCTCAGCAGATCCTGAGGTAAACAGCCATCTCCACCACCAAGCTTCGTTCTCATGTGCACGACTGTTGGGAGGTGTGGTTGTTGGGATGTGGGACACCATTTAAGTTGTCAGCATCAGCCATAACTCACTCTCTGACGACTGTGCACCCCACCGTTGTCCTTTGGGGATAGCTTATTTTCTCTTTGGCAACTCAAACATGTTAGTTTATTTTCTCTTTGGGGATAGCTTACTGTGCTTCGTGTTCGACGGTAGAGTGATATGATCGAGCCGGCCGTCCAAGGAACACTCAACGTGATGAGGTCGTGCGTGAAAGCGGGGACGGTGAAGCGGGTGATCCTGACATCGTCGGACGCCGGGGTGTCCAGGAGGCCACTGCACGGCGGCGGCCACGTGCTGGACGAGGGATCCTGGTCCGATGTCGAATACCTCAGAGCCAACAAGCCACCAACTTGGGTATACATACATCTTTGTGCTCAGCCCCTCTCGCTTAGACATTTACATTCGATGGAAGCTTTTGTTTACGTGTAATTTGCATCGTAGGAATACGCAGTGTCCAAGGTGCTTCTGGAGAAGGCGGCCAGCAAATTTGCTGAGGAGAACGGCATCAGCCTCGTCACCGTGCTGCCCGTGTTCACCTTGGGCGCGGCGCCGGTCTCCAAGGCCAGAACCAGCGTCCCCGTCACCCTCTCCTTGCTGTCCGGTGAGAAAGGCGTCCCTGCCATATCATTTCTCTGTTTTTTCACAGCATGATCAGTGCTTGCTAGCTGAGTGTTAATTTGACCGGTGACATATATCTTTCTCTCCTGTACATTTTCCAGGCGATGAGACACAGCGGGACATCCTGATGGGCCTGCAGTCGGTCACAGACTCCGTGTCGATATGCCACGTCGAGGATCTGTGTCGCGCTGAGGTGTTTGTCGCCGAGAACAAGTCCTCGGCGGGTAGGTACATCTGCTGCAGCCACAACACCACCGTTGTCCAGCTTGCCCGTCTCGTAGCCGAAAAGTACCCACAATACAATGTGAAACTTGAACGGTATGCGAACAGTTTATCTGAACCGTTGGCACACACGCATCTACTCCTATGTTTTTAATACGGGTTTAACGATATCCAAATATATACTTATGTAGCTATGCTGGGTCCCAAGAGAAGCCAAGAGTGTGTTTATCGTCTCAGAAGCTCATCGGGGAAGGGTTCGAGTTCAAGCACGATGATTTAAGTGAGATCTTCGACGACCTCGTTGAATACGGCAGGACCACGGGGATCCTTCCCTACTGATATGTCTGTTGTCTGTGGACGGATATCTAACCAGGACAAAATAACATGTCTTATCAGAAAAACCCATGCTTGTATCTTTCTTTGAGGGGTAATCCATGCTTGTATTTTGTTGCCTGAAGATATTTAGTTCTTTGCCTTTGCGCAAAAATAAATAAATATTATTTTGCTAAATGTATGTGCCGTGCATATCACCGTTGTAACCTCAAGAAAGACGTTCGCTCTGCTTTATAATTAAAATCAGCATCATGTCCATACAGAAGGTTCAAGTGTAGTATATAATAAAAAAGTCTGTTGGGGCCTCCGTGCATATACCAAGACTTTTCTGACATGTGTATCATAGGGTGTACCTCCATTAAGACATGACCAAAAAAAGGACCGGGTATCCCTAAACCACAATTTTTTGAGGTTTTATATCACTAAATCCCAACTTCATTGCAGGACGAATGTTTTTAGCACAGGGCAAAAAAATAAAAGAACTATGGTGTGGCTTGGGTCTGGATCAAAGGACGTTTTGGACATTGTCGAGCGTGATGTATCCTTGATTGAGTAATACTAGAGTTATTTAGCAAAAAGAGTGACTCGTTGCTGGAAGTTGCCACTAGGGTCTAGGGTGATTGACATGGAGGAGGACCATGTCCATGTCTTCACACACCCTTCCGTCGAGGTACATGTGGTTTGGTCGGATCGGGCAACTTCTCATATATATTTTTGGAGCAAAATCTGCTAGGTTTATTGATCAATGTTCAAAAATACAGGTAAAACGTCCTGATCATGGGGAGCAACGAACCGTACATGTCTCCCTTGATTTGATAAAAAAGCATGCCTAGCCAGATTATGAGGTTGAAAGTTCGAGTCCCTAGACACAAAATTACAGGAAATGAAAGAACTAATCCAAGAATTGATATTCTTGATCACCCCACCATAGCTTCCTCATATAGTTTCATGAATATGGCTTACTACCATCTTGCAATTTAAAGCCATATGTAGTTGTTGTAGTCGAAGGTCTTCCGCTAGAGATGGAGCTTCACGGCATGCAACCGCTTCAGGGGATATGGGATCTATCATGCCCCTTATCACATAAACTAAAGAGCCCATGTACACCCCATGTTCGTCTTGACATATAGCGGCACCTGTTCCTAAGTGTCCTTGGATCGATACAACCGTGTCCACATTGATTCTATAGATCCCAGGTGGCTGAGGGATCCATTTATTTCCTGTTTCTTCGCCCCGTATATTAGTGAGGACTCTGCACATGTCCAAACCGGTCTATCTCAACCAAATCTACAAGAAAAATTGAAACCAAAATGTGAGTCGACAAAGGACTCTCGTTGATTCTCTCGTGAATAAGCTTCCTTTTCGTCTTCCGAATAGGCCATAGTGTCACTGTCGTTTTGATCAACACATTATGTCGTTTTGATCAACACATTATGTGATGGTGTCTCAATCATTGTGAACAGCCAAGCCTTACCATTTCGTTCCCCATTCTCTATCAACTTCCCATGTTTGTTGATGCCTCACATGGCCGTCCTTGTGGTAATGGAAAAGGCCCTCTTTTGGGCCTACACTAAACATGACAAAGTGGCATGGTCAAAGCATGACACACAAAGGCAAGGGAGCAACTTATCAAGGGGTTTGCCTAAAAAGTTACTGACCAATTGGTACACCTTGTGGGGGGCCTACAAGGGCCACTTTTGGTGGGCCGAGACTCTCTGCCGCTGCCACATGTCGCGTGTTGGGCGCTCTCTTGGGATTTTATTTTTTATTTTTTTGTATGCATTTTCGGGTTTTGGATTGTTTTATTTTTTGGGTTTTTTTGGCTTTTCAATTTCTGCCTGATTTTCTCTAGATTTTGGACCCAAAAAAATGGAAAACAAAAAAATGTGTGTTTTTTTGCTTCTGCCATAGGCATAAATGTGCCTATCGTGGAGGCACAGATTTACTTGTCATGAAGGCACATGTTTTCTTTCGTGAGAGGCATAGTTGTGCCTCTAAGAAGAAAAAAATGTGTTTTATTTTTTCCTTCCGCAAGAGGCACGATTTGCTTCTCACGGAGGCACATATTTCCTTCCATGAGAGGCACAACTGCGTCTCTTGGAAAAGGAAAAACGTGTCTTTTTTTGCTTCCACGAAAAGCACAAATTTGCTTCTCGTGGACGTGGAGCCATAGATTTCTTTCGCGAGAGGCACAACCGTGCCTCTTCGGAAAAGAAAAAAACATGCTTCCGGCACTTGTTTTTTCTGATCTGATTTTTCTAGTTCTTTTGTTTAAAATAAGTTTGTCAACACCTATTAACATGGGATTGAGTTTGGAAGATCTCGATTCGAGAAATCCAATGGTGAAAGCAGTTGGGGATTTGGACGCACGATTTAAGAGATAAAACGTTTTAAAGAAACGATTCAATGAAATAAGGAAAAACTCTCAGGTTGCAACAAGGCAGTGCGCCACCTGTCGCAACTCTGTAAAGGTGGGAGTGACCTTTACAAGGGGTATCCATCAGTTAATGATTTCACATAAGGCTATGGGTGATGCTATGTCTCGTTCACGCGGGAAAAAAAACAAGTAGGCTCGCCTGAAGCGAGCAACAGACTGCGCTACCCCAGCGGGAGGCCATAGGCCTCAAAGCGCTCACGCTTTTTTAACATTGTTTTGTTACCGTTTTTGCTATTTTAATTTTATTTATTTTAAATATTATGTATATAACAAAGAAAGCAGATAAATATTTTAAAAATGACAATTATGCATTTTAAAAAGTTAAATGTATATAAAAAAGTTTCTGATGTATATGAAAATGTACACAAAAACATAAAATGTGTATGAAAGAGTACACATCAAAAATATATTTAGTAAAAATGTTAAACGCATATAAGAAAATATTCCTAATGTATACGACAAATGTACAACGTATATAAAACAACTAGACATTACAACATATATTGGAAAAAAATGTTAATCATGTACTTGTAAAATGTTAAATGTGTATATAGAAAATTTTCCTGATATATACATAAAATATTGCATGTGTATGAAAAAAGTAGACTTCGAAAGGTTTGTTTAAAAAAATGGTAATCATGTATTTAGAAAATGTTAAATGTGGATACAAAAACTATTTCTGATCTGTACAAAAAATGTACAATGTTTATGGAAAATTAGACATAAAAATTAAGTTTTAAGAAACATTAATCATGTATTTGAAAATGTCAAACGTACATATAAAAATGTTCATTGTGTATTTGAAAAATGTTGCCCCTGTATTAAAAAAGTGCACAAAATATGTATTTAAGAAAATGGTACATCGTATATGTGAAAAATGTTCAACATGTTTAAAAAATAGGCATGTGTTGAAAAAACAATGAAACCCGACAGACAAATTAAAAAGAAAACCGAAGATATAAAGACCAATGAAACAAAAAATTCTGTGAAAACAAAGTAGAAATAAAAAAATAACTGAGGATACTGAGAAAAAACGACAATACCAAACAACACTCTGTGTAGCATGCCTAACTAGGCAGTAAACAACAATATTCCAGGCTCGTCCCAGCCGCACTTTTTTCCCGGGCACGCTGTCGAGGACACCAACCAAACTGCCCCTTTATCCATCAGTTGGCCTTGTCTCGGTTCGTACTGCAGCAGCGTACGGCGGCTGCTCGGATCGGTGATCCGGTGAAGAAAAAGAACTCATGTCGATCTCGGCTTGTTATAGCTGCAGCGGAATCAATCTCCTATCTTGCAGATTGTGAGACTGCGGCGGCGGACTGATGCAACCATAACTTTTCTCGAACTCAAATCTCGTATAAAAACTTGCTCTGGATATCACTTGTTACATAAAATGAGAACGTCTGATACTAAAAATATGGAGGCCCCTGCATCGCTCCTCACGAGCAACTCTTGTGGTAACCAGCCTCGCCGGCGCTGCCCTTCTCTTCCTCCCCTTTCCTCCTCGCCGTGGCTAGAGTGGGCCGAAGGGCAAGCCCTCATGGCTCCCAAGGACGGCGGCGGCGTCGGACGGCAGCGCGATCAAGGGATTCATTGGAGGCGCGGTTGCGAGGCGGCGACATGAAGGCATGGTTGAAGCATGATGGTGGGCGTGCTCAGGCCAGGCGTAGCGCTCCGGTCGAGAGGCGCGTCGTCGTTTTGGCGGCCGATGCACTCCTGATCTAGCGGCGGCTGCACTTCACGTGGGCATGCATCGGTGATGGGATCTGCTTTTCGTGCTCTAGATCTGGCCATGTCGGCCCGTGGGTGTCGATGGTGATGTGCTCTGCCGTCGATATTGGTCCGAGCGATGACCACTCTGGCGTGCGGCGGCGGCCAAATTGTGGACTGCGGTGGCCATCAATAGTCTTCGTGGGGGTTCTCCTTTCAGATCCAGTGGTTGTCTTCGACGATGAGATGCAACCTACGAATGACGGCTTGACGCAGATGGTATGGTCGTGCTGCGCGGCGGTCGCAAATCGCATGTAGCTGCTGGGATAGCGGAAAAGTGGCGGCGACAACATTTGAGTGACTTTGATGTGGTGCTACTCAAGCACCCGGTCTCGATCTCTGGGGTGAAACCCTAGGCTCGACTCGAGACGATATTTTTGCGTTGCTACCTTGTTGAAGACATTGCTCGGATATGTTAGGACTGATTCTTTAGGACAAAAACCTAGAATATGACCTTTAATAGTTAGATCCGGTGATGCAATTCACTATAACAGATGAGTATTAGAAGCACGAGACAACATAATTAAAAGACCTTATTAAAAGACAAGTAAATGAGTTGTACTCATACTCGTCGACATCAACGCAGTGCCCCATATCGTCTATACTACGTCTAGTCCAACACGATACTAAAATTTGTATCAAAATTTAACACTATAGCAGCCAGCGTCAACAGCTCCACGTTCACATGTTTGTATTGTACTCCCTCTGGTAGTAGTGTATCGTACTGTGCACATCAACCTTACCTACTGTAACCTGAGCGTTAGCAGCCATGCATAGATACAGCCGGCTAAGAGTCTTCATGCACAAAAATCTTACCTAATGTGTAGCGTCAGCGATGAGCATGCAGGTCACTTTCAAGTTTCAACTGCTGGAAAACTCTCTGTCATTCACCACCAACCTGGGACTTGTCTCCGTTGTTAGTTATCTGTACACAGTATAAATGCAGGTTCTCTACACAGTGGCAACATCCGGAGCAGTGAGGTAGCCAATCGTCGTTCTCTTTGGCAGGAAAGGTACTGATCGAGATGTCGGCGGCTGAGGGAAGGAAGACGGCGTGCGTCACCGGAGGGAGCGGCTACATCGCTGCAGTACTCATCAAGCTGCTGCTCGAGAAAGGCTACGCCGTGAAGACGACAGTCAGAGACCCCGGTTTGGTTCTTGTTTCTTCGTTTCTAGTTCTGTTTCTTATGCACTCCAGCAAACTTCCATTCAGAGTTAGGTTCTTTGGACTCTGCCATGTTTTTTTTATGACTGCAAAACATGCCTTCCAAGTTCTAAATCAAAGTGTTTTGCGTAATATCACTTATGCTGAAATTGTTGGAAACTGTTTTTGATCCAAAATTCCCAAGACTCTCAAGATTCTGTGTTTTGTATGAAGATGACATGGAAAAGAACTCCCACCTCAAAGATTTGCAAGCGCTTGGCCCCTTGGAGGTCATCGGAGCCCAACTGGACGTAGAAGGTAGCTTCGACAAAGCGGTTTCTGGCTGCGACTACGCCTTCCTTGTTGCTGCTCCGATGAACATGGAT
Organism: Aegilops umbellulata; assembly: GCA_032464435.1. NCBI lineage: Eukaryota > Viridiplantae > Streptophyta > Magnoliopsida > Poales > Poaceae > Aegilops > Aegilops umbellulata. Next base: position 510,634,337 of record CP136055.1, read on the forward strand.
GCAGCAGATCCTGAGGTAAACATCCGGCCATCTCCCACAATCTTCGCTTTCATTTGCATGATCGCTCTTCGATCTGGCGTCTGAATATCTGACGGTGATGTACGGAGTTGGGACTTGGACACATATTTATGTTGTCAGCTATATATCACGTGATCTCTGACAAATTATTCTCAGCAAAAGAATTAGGCTTGGGATCTTGTTCACCCTGATAACATGTCCTTCATGTGGCCTTCCGATCAAAAGCCAATGGTGCGCTCCGCAGCTGACGGAAAACGTGATGTCGGTCTTTTTTCAAAAAGGAGGATTACCCCGGCTTTGCATCGAGCGATGCACATAGCCATGGAGTATTTTCAGAACTTTTTAAATTTTATATCGTTTTTTGTGTCTGGCGGCAGAAGCATATGATCGAAGCCGCCGTCCAAGGAACTCTCAACGTGATGAGGTCGTGCGTGAGAGCCGGGACGGTGAAACGGGTGATCCTGACATCGTCGGACGCCGCGGTGTCGAGGAGACCGCTGCACGGTGGCGGCCACGTGCTGGACGAGGGCTCATGGTCCGACGTCGAGTACCTCAGAACAAACAAGCCACCAATTTGGGTACATAATCTTTTGTGTGTGTGCAACTGCTATCTCTCTTCCAGACATTTACATGTGCATGGAAAGAAATCACGTAACGTTGGTACGTTTTATGTGCGTAATTTACATGGCAGGCGTATGCCGTCTCGAAGGTGCTTCTGGAAAAGGCAGCGAGTGAATTCGCGGAGGAGAACGGCATCAGCCTCGTCACCGTGTTGCCTGTGTACACCTTGGGTGCGGCGCCGCTCTCCAAGGCCAAAACCAGCGTCCCCCTCACCCTCTCCCTGTTGTCCGGTGAGAAAGGCGTCCATGCTGTAGCATTTCTCACTTGTTTTCACAGCTCGGTCGGTGGTTGCCAACTGAGAGATGTGGCAACTGGCAAGCAATGCAAGCTCTCATTCCAATCCGGTGTTCTTCTGACATGGTGTCCGCTTGGCATGTGCATTTATCAGGCGACGAGACATTCCTGAACATGCTGATAGGCCTGCAATTGATTACCGACTCCATGGCGATAAGCCACGTTGAAGACCTATGCCGCGCCAAGGTGTTCGTGGCCGAGAATGAGTCCTCTTCCGGCAGGTACATCTGCTGCAGCCACAACACTACAGTCCTGCAGCTCGCACGTTTCTTGGCAGAGAAGTATCCACAATACAATGTGCAACCCGAACGGTACGTTAGTTGGCTGTTTAAAGTTTGGACTGCTCGAATGCAGGCACGCAAATATTTATTTTTTATGTGGGTTTAACAACATCCAAGTATGCTTATGTAGCTTTGATGGGTCTCCGGAGGAGCCGAAAGTGTGTCTGTCGTCTGAGAAGCTCATTGGGGAAGGGTTCGTATTCAAGTATAATGACCTGGGTGAGATATTTGACAACCTCGTCGAGTATGGCAGGACCACAGGGATTCTTCCTTACTAATATGTACGCCAGCTGATGATCAGTGTTTTCGTAAAATAAGATGTTAGTACCCCCCCCCCCCCCAATATGTGTCAAAAAACTAATTGGATGGCACAAAATCTCGCTCTTTGGGGGTTTTGTATCACCAAATCCCAACTTTGTAAGATTAAGAGCTGGGGGTTTCCACCCACCTAAATATAATGTTTGATAAATTTGTTGATTGGTGGCATTATCACTAGGGCGATTAACATGGAGGAGGACCAAGTATTCACGCACCTACCCTCAAGGTACACACGGTTCGGTCGAACATGCCCCTTTCCCTAGTTTGTTGTTGCCCCTATGTGTGAATATAGAGGGCAATAAACCAACCGAAGCACGTGAAACCGAAACCAAACATTTGCGTTAACGTCGGAGACCAGCGTATTGTCATCGACTTTTTATGTGTTGGACAAGGATATATAGGTGGGTTAGAGTTGTTGGTCTATGTCGTCTAGCTAGATGGAGCAGGGAACTCGCCTGGTAGTAGACGATAGAGGTCCTCCTCATCATCATGCATTTCGTGGGTCGAGGCCCTATCCCCAGGTGAGAAGCTCATTACATTCATCTCTAAGACTTCTATTCGGGCCGAGTAGTGCTCGGACCGGACTTGGGTCGTGCTTTTTGGGCCGACACAAAGCACGGATAACGTTGTTGTTGGTGAGTAAGGGTACCCGCTCAGAGGGGGGGGGGGGGACTTTAAGGGTGTGACTAGGTCATATCATCGGTCTGAGTGTCTAGGGACTCCCAAGTCTTGCACCCCATTGAACCTGAGTAGGCACTCATAAAGGAAGGTCTAAGTTGCACTATACCGAGGATCCTCGGGCTACAGGAAATATGTTTCCTACAACTATGGGATCACATGAACATATTATATCCATCGAATACAACTACCTAACCACCTGCCCCTGGCGACTTATATAAAGGCGAACCAGTTTTCACTGGAAGAGAAGGTCATGCGGGTGCAAAATTCCATAACCGCTCGATAGATTAGAAAAATCCATTGCAATTCTTTCATATTATCAAGAAAGATAGGTAGGCATGTCATAGCCTCTAACCCATACGAGGGTCTAAACCTTGGTAAAATCACTATGTCATCATGACTGCTGACAAGATCTCTTTGGGCACCCACCCCCTCCCTATTATCTTTCACAACACGAGCGCTCATGAATGGTGCGGACGTGCTCTGCTTGATGTAATTTGGGCGTGTCCGTGTGTGGACGCAAATCAGGTGTAAATTTGGACCGGATATGCGTCCAGACGGACAACGAGCAAACGTGATTTTGTTTGCGTCTGCAGGTTGGTCGTCCGTTTTGACCCAAACAGACACGCGTGAACAAGGCCGTCTCCAGAAATTCGGGGGCCCGAACGAAAACCAAAATCCGGGCCAAAATTTCAAAAAAATCACATAACATAAAGAATTAATATTTGTAAAGCAAACTCTCACTTTATTATTGAATTTCAAGTTTGTTCTTTTTGTATCATATTTAGGCATATATCAAACACTAATGCTAAAAAGATAAAGGAATTGCAAAGTAATGAACGGACCTCATGTGCTACCAAGACTCATGCTTCCTAATTCTAGTAGACATGATGAAGATTCAGGAACAAAACCTAACAAGTTATAAGTGATCATTGGTCGAACAGAATCTAATTAGTTTCTAATAGTAACGATCACTAGATGACACATCATTCAAATACAAAGAAAATGAATTGAAAAAGAACCTTGCTCTAGGAGATTAAAACACAGTCTGTAGTTTTGCCTTGATGTGTTCCTCAATCCTGATTGAAGCAACGAAGGAAACTGCGGTCCACGACGACTGTTGCATCTTCACGTAGCAAGATGGTCAACAATGGGATTTTATCGGAGGTAACTGCGCCAGCGCTGACACGACTGATAGGGCCTCGCGTAGGGCGACAGTTTAGTCTTGGTCAATCCCCGATCGCCGATCGCCGATCCCGATCGCCGACACGGCAGTTCGCCGCCTGTTGGGCTGCAATCATTGGAATCGAAGCAATCTATATCCAGTCTTCCCATCGTGCTATTGGGCCTCTAACCTTCTTTTCTGTAAGTCTGATTCGGGCCTCTAGCACTAGCAGCCCATACATAGTTTTCCCCTAGCGCAAGGCTAGGGTTTTCTGTCCTCCGGCGATCCCTATCGCTGTGAGTTTTCTGGGTCCGATCGGATCTCCTCAGAACGATCGAGATGGAGAAAGGCGAAGGCAGCGGTTCTGCCGATCCGATGGACAAGCTCCTGGAGCGGCTCCACGTCCATGAAGAAGAAGACGAGGGTTTCGTGTGAGAGGAACTGGCGGAGCCGCCGGCGAAGCCAAGTGGCCGCGATTGCGAAAGTGCACACGTCCAGGGGCTTTAGCCCGAGCGCCTTGTTTGCATACATGAGATCTACTTGGAATCCTGCGAAGGAGGTGATTTGGAGAAGTGTTGATGATAATTTGTTCACAGTGCAATTCGGCTGCCTGGGAGATTGGAATAAGGCGATGACAATGGGGCCGTGGTTTTTCCACCACCATGCTTTAATGATGGAGGAATATGACGATTTCGCTAACCCTAGATCATTGGTCTTGAATAAGATCACAGTTTGGGCTCAGGTTCACAAGTTGCCAGACAATTACCTCCATGAACAGGTTGTGAGGGGGATGTGCAGGCCGATGGGTGAGGTTAAAGAGGTTCAGATCAAGATCCCAACGGGCTTCGTGGACAAATTCGTTAGAGTAAAGGTCAGTATGAGGGTGGATAAGAAGATCACACGTTTTGTGTCTATAACAAAGGATGAGAAGAAGGAGTGGTACCAAGTAAAATATGAAAAACTGCCTATGTTCTATGGCTTCTGTGGTCTCATGGACACTGGCATGAAGAGTGCAGCAATGGTGAGCATGACGAGGATACCCTGGAGTGGGGAGATTTTATACAGGCTGATGGAGGACGCAGTAGAGGAAGAGGAAGGGGTGGAGGCCGACGACCAGGGGGGGGGCGAGCAGCTGCTGCAGACAACCCTGTTGGGAGGGGACGAGCTACTAATACAGTTAATCCTTTTGGGAGGGGGCGTGGTTCTGATGTTGCAGATGCTGTAGGAGGTAGAGGAAGGGGCGAGTATGAGTACCCTGCCCCGTGGCGTTTCAGTGCTTTGGGGAGAGTGAACCCTGGCCAGGGTCAGACCAACCAACCAGGCTCTGGGAGCGATGGTGTGCTTGGCAAGAGAATAGCTGTAGATTCAGTATCCACTCCCGTGAGTGAGCCCGCGGCGGTGGAATCAAAGCTATCTGGAGCGATTGTGGTAGCACATAAAGGTGCAGCTAACAAGAAGATGATGATCTGTGTGTCGGGGAAACCAGTGTAGCTGATTGCTACGTCTCCAACGTACCTATAATTTATGGAGTATTCATGCTATTATATTATCCATCTAGGATGCTTATATGCATTTATATGATTTTTGGGACTAACCTATTAGCCTAGAGCCCAGTGCCAATTTCTGTTTTCCCTTGTTTTTGAGTTTTACATAAAAGGAATACCAAATGGAGTCCAATTGACGTGCCAATTTTTGATGATTTTTTCTAGACCAAAAGAAGCCCCCGGAGTAAAAGAGTTGGGTCAGGAGAGTCCTGGGCTACCCACGAGGGTGGGGGCGCGCCCACCCCCCTGGGCGTGGGCGCCTGCCTCATGGACAACCCGGAGACCCCCCTGACGTCAGACCTACGCCAAAAATCCTATAAATACCGAAACCTCCAGAGAACAGAAGATATCGGGAGTTCCGCCGCCGCAAGCCTCTGTAGCCACGAAAAACCAATCGGGACCCTGTTCCGGTACCCTACCGGAGGGGGGAACCCTCACCGGTGGCCATCTTCATCATCCCGGCGCTCTCCATGACGAGGAGGGAGTAGTTCACCCTCGGGGCTGAGGGTATGTACCAGTAGCTATGTGTTTGATCTCTCTCTCTCTCTCTCTCGTGTTCTTCAGGTGATTCGATCTTGATGTATTGCGAGCTTTGCTATTATAGTTGGATCTTATGTTTCTTCTCCCCCTCTACTCTCTTGTAATGGATTGAGTTTTCCCTTTGAAGTAATCTTATCGGATTGAGTCTTTAATGATTTGAGCACACTTGATGAGCACACTTGATGTATGTCTTGCCATGCGTATCTGTGGTGACAATGGGATATCACGTGATTCACTTTATGTATGTTTGGGTGATCAACTTGCGGGTTCCGCCCATGAACCTATGTATAGGGGTTGGCACACGTTTTCGTCTTGACTCTCCGGTAGAAATTTTGGGGCACTCTTTGAAGTACTTTCTGTTTGTTTGAATAGATGAATCTGAGATTGTGTGATGCATATCGTATAATCATACCCACGGATACTTGAGGTGACATTGGAGTATCTAGGTGACATTAGGATTTTGATTGATTTGTGTCTTAAGGTGTTATTCTAGTACGAACTCTATGATAGATTGATCCGAAAGAATAACTTTGAGGCGGTTTCGTACCCTACCATAATCTCTTCGTTTGTTCTCCGCTATTAGTGTCTTTGGAGTGACTCTTTATTGCATGTTGAGCGATAGTTATATGATCCAATTATGTTATTATTGTTGAGAGAACTTGTACTAGTGAAAGTATGAACCCTAGGCCTTGTTTCCTAGCATTGCAATACCGTTTACGCTCACTTTTATTACTTGCTACATTGCTGTTTTTATATTTTCAGATTACAAAAACCTATATCTACTATCCATATTGCACTTGTATTACCATCTCTTCGCCGAACTAGTGCACCTATACAATTTACCATTGTATTGGGTGTGTTGGGGACACAAGAGACTCTTTGTTATTTGGTTGGAGTGTTGCTTGAGAGAGACCATCTTCACCCTACGCCTCCCACGGATTGATAAACCTTAGGTCATCCACTTGAGGGAAATTTGCTACTGTCCTACAAACCTCTGCACTTGGAGGCCCAACAACGTCTACAAGAAGAAGGTTGCATAGTAGACATCAAGCAGTTTCTGGCGCCGTTGCCGGGGAGGCTAGGTAAACGGCACTCACACCCCGTCAACTAAGCTCTTTTCTGGTGCCGTTGCCAGAGAGGTGAGTGCTTGAGGGTATATCTTTAGATCTTGCAATCGAACCTTTTTGTTTCTTGTTTTAGCACTAGTTTAGTTTATAAAATAAAACCACAAAAAATGGAATTGAGTTTACCACATACACTTCATCTTTTTAATATCTTTCGTGAGTATGATGGAAAGGAAAATTGTGCCAAAGTATTAGAAGAAGAATGCATTAAAATGTTTGGCACTAAATCTTTGAATGATGAGCATGATTGCAATGTTGTTAGTATGAAATCTTTGAATATCTATAGTACTAATGATGATTGCACTAGTTACGATGAAAATGTCTCCTATAAACATGTCAATTTTTGTGGAGTGCATTGGGTTTGCAAGTACACACCAAATAGGGAAGATAGATATTGCAAGAGGCATAAGCATTTAGAAACTAAATTGTTGCAAGAAAGACTAGATGTTTGTGCTGAAAATTTAAATTTTCTTGGCCATACTTGTGAACTTTGCAATGAACGGGGTCATTTTCATGATCTAATCGTGTCCAAAAATTGTGATGACTTGATTTCCCTTGCACATTATAATGAACTTAGTTTGCTTATGGGTTACGAAGAAATGAAACGTATAACTAAGCATCTTCCAGAATTTGCCCGTTATAAACTTCTTGATTTTGATCTAGAAGAAATTTATATGTATTGTGCGGTGAATTGCTTTGAAAATCCTTATATTGCCAATTACATAAAGAAAAGAAAACAAATAGAAGCTAAAGAGAATACTAATGAAAGGGAAGAGACTTCCCAATATCCTCCTATTATTTCTTTTGATGAATCAGGTAACGAGGAGGAGCCCTCTATTCAACCAATCTCATTAATAAGGAGCTCCAAAAAGAGGATTGAACCCACACATGATGTGGTGAACAAGAAGAAAAGTAAAAGGAAGAGAGGTAAAAAGATATCTCTCCCAAATAATGTTGTTCCTATTATTGTTGTGCTTCATGAAAATGAATCAAAAATAATTGTGGAAGATGATGCATTTGATGATGATCTCGTTATGCCTATTGCTTGTTGTGATGATTATGATTGGGAAGATAATGATACTTCTTATGATCTTGAAAATCTTTTTGGCACTTGCTTGGAAGAATATGATAATTGCTATACTATTGGTGCGATCCATACTATTAATGATGAGAGTGATTATGCTTATGATATGAAAAGGCCCAAGCTTGGGGAAGCTATGTTTGATGAGAATGACATATTTGAGAATATATTTGCTACAATTAATGTTTGTCCCAAGCTTGGGTATGCTACATTTAATGAAGATGATATTTTTAGTCTCTCAAGTTTTGATATGCAAATGTATAGTGATGATAGCATGCCTCCTACTTATGATGATTATATTGATGAAAGTGTGTTTAGAAGAGTGTCAACTTTAGGAAGTAATGATCCCACTATTTTGGAGGATGTTGAATCTTATTATGACAATTATGAAAGTGGATTTGGAGAGTTCATGACTTTATTTAGTGATGTATCCACTATCTTGGAAGAGGTTTCAATCGATTATGATGAGAACAAAGTTGCTACTTATGATGATTATTGTGATGAAACCTATGCTATAAAAAGTAGTGATGATTATATTTATAGAACTTGTCATGATTATGATTACCCTTTTTCTGAACATTACTCTTTTAATGTGGAACAATTTATAGTATTCAATTCTCTTATGATACTCCCACTATTCCGAATGAGAAGAATTTTGCTTATGTAGAGAGTAGTAAAATTTCTATGCAACTAGATCATGAAAATAATGCTTTAGGTGCTGGTTATATTGTTGAATTCATTCATGATACTACTGAAAATTATTATGAGGGAGGAATGTATGCTTGTAGGAATTGCAATAATATCAAGTTTCCTCTCAATGTGCTTAAAGTTTTAAAGTTATGCTTGTTTTTCCTTCCTATGCTAGTTGATTATTATTCCCATAAGTTGTTTGCTCACAAATCCCTATGCATAGGAAGTGGGTTAGACTTAAATGTGCTAGTCATATTCTTGATGATGCTCTTTTTATGTTTCAATTCTTATCTTTTATGTGAGCATCATTGAAATCATCACGCCTAGCTAGGGGCGTTAAACGTTAGCGCATGTTGGGAGGCAACCCAATTTTATTTTAGTTTTTTGATTTTGGTTCTGTTTGGTAATAAATAATCCATCTATCTTCTGTTTAGATGTGGTTTTATGTTTTAGTTAGTGTTTGTGCCAAGTAGAACCTTTGGGAAGACTCGGGTGAAGTCTTTATGATCATGCTGTAAAAAACAGAAACTTTAGCGCTCACGAGATTAGCTTAATCTTTTTACTAGAGAGTGCTATTTAGTTGATTCTTTTTGCAGATGATTACTTGACAAATTCCTCAGGTACACCAATTTAGTTTAGAATTTTTGGAGTTCCAGAAATTCGCGTTAGTTACAGATTACTACAGACTGTTCTGTTTTTGACAGATTTTATTTTCATTGTGTTTCTTGCTTATTTTGATGAATCTATGGCTAATAAAATAGTTTATAAACCATAGAGAAGTTGGAATACATTAGGTTTAACATAAATATGAATAAAGAATGAGTTCATTACAGTACCTTGAAGTGGTGTTTTGTTTTCTTTCGCTAACAGAGCTCACGAGATTTTCTGTTAAGTTTTGTGTTGTGAAGTTTTCAAATTTTGGGTAAAGATTCGATGGACTATGGAATAAGGAGTGGCAAGACCCTAAGCTTGGGGATGACCAAGGCACCCCAAGGTAATATACAAGGACAACCAAGAGCCTAAGCTTGGGGATGCCCCGGATGGCATCCCCTCTTTCGTCTTCATTCATCGGTAACTTTACTTGGAGCTATATTTTTATTCACCACATGATATGTATTTTATTTTGTTTCGCTTGCTATTTGAATAAAATACCAATATCTGAAATTCTTAAAATGTTAGAGAGTCTTCACATAGCTACATAATTATTTAACTACTCATTGATCTTCACTTATATCTTTTTGGAGTAGTTTGTCATTTACTCGTGTGCTTCACTTATATCCTATGAGTAAATGGTCGAATGATTTGAATGTCATAAATATAACATTATATATGTTTAATATGCTTATCCCATGGGGAGTAATGATTTTACATATAAGAAGTATAGGTGGTAAATTTATTGAAGGTTAGCAAACTTTGTATTGGTCACTTGAACAATTCATGAAAGAATATTGAAGGAAGAGAGATTTCACATATAATACTATCTTGGACATCTTCTATGATTGTGATCCCCATTAATTATTTTCAAACCTGAACAAATTAGTTGAAATTGGAGAAGGAAGACAACATAATGAGTTATGCTTGGGTATATTTGTATAGAAGTTATATTGTTATGGATCCTCTAACGTGTGGTGCCTGCTATTTAGAATCCTTTGCTAGCCAAAATATTTGTACTAAGCGGGATTACTACTTGTGCATCCAAATTCCTTGAACCAAGTTTCTTCCATGAGTGTCCACCATATCTACCTATATGCGGTATTTACCTGCCGTTCCAAGTAAATTTGCATGTGCCAAACTCTAAACCTTCAAATAATAATCTATTTTGTATGCCCGAATCGCTCATGTAGCGACTAGGGGCTGTCAGTATATTCCATGCTAGGTGGGTTATTCTCACGATGAGTGGACTCCGCTCATCATTCACGAGAAAATGGTTGGTAACTGGGATGCCCAGTCCTATGATCAAAAGATCGAAATCAAATAAAAAATAATTGCAAACAAAACTCCCCAAGGATTGATGTTAGTTGGAGGCACCCGTTGTTTCGGGCAAGCCATGGATTGATGATTGTTGGTGGAGGGGGAGTAAAAATCTTTACCTTTCTATTTGGGAACCGCCTATAATGTATGTAGTATGGAAGATATTGGGAACTCTTGGTCGTTATGTTGACAATGAAATCATACCTCTCAAAATTATTTTCATCTCTGTTTGTGCTTTGAGCTCTGGCACCTCTACAAATCCCTGCTTCCCTCTGCGAAGGGACTATCTTTTACATTTATGCAAGAGTCAGTAGTATTCCTTCTCATTCCAACCTACTCTTTAGTTGGCAAGCATCATGTGATGGAAAGATCTAGGCATATATGGCCATTCAAATATATTTCAGCATGAATTATTACTGATGACATTACCCCTGAGGTAAAAGGTTGGGAGGCGAAACATTAAGCCCCTATCTTTCTCTGTGTTCGATGAATACTATTTGTTCTAAAAATATGCTTTGAGTGGCAGCAATCATGGAAGACTAAATGATAGTTGAGTATGTGAAGTTTGCTGAATCAAAGCTCTGACATAGACTCTTCCTGAAAATAAGATGAATTGTAATTGTTTGATGACTAATAACAAGGTTTGTTAGTTTTCAATAAAGTTTACGTTCTATACTTTAACATGTGAATAGTTTGTTACTTGATCATGCAAAGTTTTATGACATGAGCTACTGTTATGACATATAATGATGCTAGAAAAGGTGATTGAAATTATCATTGATCAAACTTATGCACCTGCTAGCATTCACACTGTTGGGGAACGTAGCAGAAATTCAAAATTTTCTACACATCACCAAGATCAATCTATGGAGTAATCTAGCAACGAGGGAAGGAGAGTGCATCTACATACCCTTGTAGATCGCTAAGCGGAAGCGTTGCAAGAACGCGGATGAAGGAGTCATACTCGTAGCGATTCAGATCGTGGTTGATTCCGATCTAAGTGCCGAACGGACGGCACCTCCGCGTTCAACACACGTACAGCCCGGGGACGTCTCCTCCTTCTTGATCCAGCAAGGGGAGAGGAGAAGTTGAGGGTGAGCTCCGTCAGCACGACGGCGTGGTGGTGGTGGAGCTCGTGGTTCTCCGGCAGGGCTTCGCCAAGCACCATGGAGGAGGAGGAGAAGGTAGGAGGAGGGAGGGCTGCGCCAGGGAAGAGGTCACGGCTGCCCTCCCACCCCTCCACTATATATAGGGGCAAGGGGAGAGGGGGAGGCGCCCTAGGGTTTCCCCTAGGGGGCGGCGGCTAGGCAGATTGGATCTCCCTAGGGAAAATCCTAGGGAGACTTGCCCCCCCCCCCAAGCCAAGCATGTGGAGGCTTGCCTCCCAAGCCAGGTGGAGGCGCCCCACCTCCCCAAGTAACATGGGAAAGGGTGTGGGGGGCGCACCAACCCTTAGTGGGCTGGTTTGCCCCTTCCCCTTTGGCCCATGAGGCCCTCCAACACTTGCCGGGGCTCCCGAAACACCTTTCGGTCATGCTGACCATAGCCTGGTACCTCCGGAACACGTCCGGACTCCAATACCCTTCGTCCAATATATCGATCTTCACCGCCGGACCATTCCGGAACTCCTCGTGACGTCCGGGATCTCATCCGGGACTCCGAACTACCTTCGGTAACCACATACTATTTCCCATAACAACTCTAGCGTCACCGAACCTTAAGTGTGTAGACCCTACGGGTTCGGGAACCATGCAGACATGACCGAGACACCTCTCCGGCCAATAACCAATAGCGGGATCTGGATACCCATATTGGCTCCCACATGTTCCACGATGATCTCATCGGATTAACCACGATGTCAAGGATTCAATCAATCCCGTATTCAATTCCCTTTGTCTAGCGGTATTGTACTTGCCCGAGATTCGATCGGCGGTATCCCGATACCTTGTTCAATCTCGTTACCGGCAAGTCTCTTTACTCGTTCCGTAACACATCATCCCGTGATCAACTCCTTGATCACATTGTGCACATTATGATGATGTCCTACCGAGTGGGCCCAGAGATACCTCTCCGTCACACGGAGTGACAAATCCCAGTCTCGATTCGTGCCAACCCAACAGACACTTTCGGAGATACCCGTAGTGTACCTTTATAGCCACCCAGTTACGTTGTGACGTTTGGCACACCCAAAGCACTCCTACGGTATCCGGGAGTTGCACAATCTCATGGTCTAAGGAAATGATACTTGACATTAGAAAAGCTTTAGCATACGAACTACACGATATTGTGCTATGCTTAGGATTGGGTCTTGTCCATCACATCATTCTTCTAATGATGTGATCCCGTTATCAATGACATCCAATGCCCATGGTCAGGAAACCGTAACCATCTATTGATCAACGAGCTAGTCAACTAGAGGCTTACTAGGGACATGGTGTTGTCTATGTATCCACACATGTATCTGAGTTTCCTATCAATACAATTCTAGCATGGATAATAAACGATTATCATGAACAAGGAAATATAATAATAACTAATTTATTATTGCCTCTAGAGCATATTTCCAACAGTCTCCCACTTGCACTAGAGTCAATAATCCAGTTCACATCGCTATGTGATTAACACTCAAGGTCACATCCCCATGTGACTAGCACCCAAAGAGTTTACTAGAGTCAATAATCTAGTTCACATTACCATGTGATTAGCACTCGATGAGTTCTGGGTTTGATCATGTTATGCTTGTGAGAGATGTTATAGTCAACGGGTCTGAACCTTTCAGATCCGTGTGTGCTTTACAAATCTCTATGTCATCTCCTAGATGCAGCTGCCACGTTCTATTTGGAGCTATTCCAAATAACTGTTCTACTATACAAATCCAGTTTACTACTCAGAATAATCTGGATTAGTGTCAAAGTTTGCATCGGCGTAACCCTTTACGACGAACTCTTTTACCACCTCCATAATTGAGAAAATTCCTTAGTCCACTAGTTACTAAGGATAACTTTGACCGCTGTCCTGTGATCCATTCTTGGATCACTCTTGTACCCCTTGACTGACTCATGGCAAGGCACACTTCAGGTGCGGTACACAGCATAGCATACTGTAGAGACTACGTCTAAAGCATAGGGGACGACCTTCGTCCTTTCTCTCTATTCTGCCGCGGTCAGGTTTCGAGTCTTACTCAATGTTCGCACCTTATAACACAGCCAAGAACTCCTTCTTTGCCGATCCATTTTGAACTCCTTCAAAATCTTGTCACGGTATGTATTCATTTGAAAGTACTATTAAGCATTTTGATCTATCCTTATAGATCTTAATGCTCAATACTCAAGTAGCTTAATCCAGGTTTTCCATTGAAAACACTTTTCAAATAACTCTGCATGCTTTCCAGAAATTCTACATCATTTCCGATCAACAATATGTTAACAACATATACTCATCGGAAATTCTATAGTGCTCCCACTCACTTCTTTGGAAATACAAGTTTCTCATAAACTTTGTATAAACCCAAAATCTTTGATCATCATCAAAGCGTATATTCCCACTCCGAGATGCTTACTCCAGTCCTTAGAAGGATTGCTAGAGCTTTGCATACTTGTTAGCATCTTTCAGGATTCTTAAAACCTTCTGGTTGTATCACATACAACCTTTCCTCAAGAAAATCGTGAGGAAACAATGTTTTTGACATCCTATCTGCAAGATTTCATAAATAATGCAGTTACTGCTAATATAATTCCAACAGACTCTTAGCATCGCTACGAGTGAGAAAGTCTCACCGTAGTCAACTCCTTGAACTTGTCGGGAAACATCTTAAGGACAAGTCGAGCTTTCTTAATGGTGACATTTACCATCATTGTCCGTCTTCCTTTTAAAATCCATCTGTACTCAACAGCCTTACGACCATCAAGTCGTTCTGCCAAAGTCTACACTTTGTTTTCATACATGGATCCTCTCTCGGATTTTATGGCCTCGAGCCATTCATCGGAATCCGGGCCCACCATCGCTTCTCCATAGCTCGTAGGTTCATTGTTGTCTAGCAACATGACCTCCAAGACAGGATTGCGTACCACTCGGAAGCAGTACGCATCCTCGTCGACCTACGAGGTTTGGCAGTGACTTGATCCGAGGCTTCATGATCACTATCATCAGCTTCCACTTCAGTTGGTGTAGGTGCCACAGGAACAACTTCCTGTGCCCTGCTACACACTAGTTGTAGTGACGGTTCAATAACCTCATCAAGTCTCCACCATCCTCCCACTCAATTCTTTCGAGAGAAACTTTTCCTCGAGAAAGGATCCGTTTCTAGAAACAATCCCTATTGCTTTCGGATCTGAAACAGGAGGTATACCCAACTGTTTTGAGTACTCTATGAAGATGCATTTATCCGCTTTGGGTTCGAGCTTATCAGCCTGAAACTTTTTCACATAAGCGTCGCAGTCCTAAACTTTTAAGAAACGACAACTCAGGTTTCTCCAAACCATAGTTCAAACGGTTTCGTCTCAACGGAATTATGTGGTGCCCTATTAAAGTGAGTGCGGTTGTCTCTAATGCCTAACCCATGAACGATAGTGGTAATTCGATAAGAGACATCATGGTACGCACCATATCCAATAGGGTGCAACTATGATGTTCGGACACACCATCACACTATGGTGTTCCAGGCGGTATTAGTTGTGAAACAATTTCCACAGTGCCAAACTTGTAACTCAGATATTCATTTCTATGATCATATCATAGACATTTTATCCTCTTATCACGAAGATCTTCAACTTCATTCTGAAATTACTTGAACCATTCAATAATTCAGACTTGTGTTTCATCAAGTAAATATACTCAGTATCTACTCAAATCATCTGTGAAGTAAGAGCATAACGATATCCACTGCGTGCCTCAACACTCATTGGACTGCACACATCAAAATGTGTTACTTCCAACAAGTTGCTTTCTTGTTCCATTTTACTGAAACCGAAGCTTTCAGTCAGCTTGCCCATGTGGTATGATTTGCATATCTCAAGTGATTCAAAATCAAGTGAGTCCAAACGGTCCATCTGCATGGAGCTTCTTCATGCGTATATACCAATAGACATGGTTCACATCACTCAATCCCTTTTCAAAAATGAGTGAGTCCAAAGATCCATCAACATGGAGCTTCTTCATGCGTTTTATACCAATATGACTTACATGGCAGTGCCACAAGTAGGTGGTACTATCATTACTATCTTATATCTTTTGGCATGAACATGTGTATCACTATGATCGAGATTCAATAAACCATTCATTTTAGGTGCAAGACCATTGAAGGTATTATTAAAATAAATAGAGTAACCATTATTCTCCTTAAATGAATAACCGTATTGCGATAGACATAATCCAATCATGTCTATGCTCAACGCAAACACCAAATAACAATTATTTAGGTTTAACACCAATCTCGATGGTAGAGGGAGCGTGCGATGCTTGATGACATCAACCTTGGAAACATTTCCAACACATCTCGTCATCTCACCTTTAGCTAGTCTCCGTTTATTCCGTAGCTTTTATTTCGAGTTACTAACACTTAGCAACCGAACCAGTATCTAATACCCTGATGCTACTAGGAGTACTAGTAAAGTACACATTCACATAATGTATATCCAATATACTTCTATCGACAACCTTCTCATCTACCAAGTATCTAGGGTAATTCTGCTCCAGTGGTTGTTCCCCTTATTACAGAAGCACTCAGTCTCAGGTTTGGGTTCAACCTTGGGTTTCTCCACTAGAGCAGCAGCTGATTTGCCGTTTCATGAAGTATCCCTTCTTGCCCTTGCCCTTCTTGAAACTAGTGGTTTCACTAACCATCAACAATTGATGCTCCTTCTTGATTTCTACTTTCGCGGTGTCAAACATCGCGAATATTTCAAGGATCATCATATCTATCCCTGATATGTTATAGTTCATTACGAAGCTCTAGCAGCTTGGTGGCAATGACTTTGGAGAAACATCACTATCTTATCTGGAAGATCAACTCCCACTCAATTCAAGTGATTGTTGTACTCAGACAATCTGAGCACAAGCTCAACGATTGAGCTTTTCTCCCTTAGTTTACAGGCCAAGAAAATCGTCGGAGGTCTTATACCTCTTGACGCGGGCACGAGCCTGAAATCCAAATTTCAGCCCTCGAAACATCTCATATGTTCCGCGACATTTCAAAAATGTCTTCGGTGCCTCAATTCTAAACCATTTATCATTACCGAACTATCATGTAGTCATCAAAACGTGTATGTCAGATGTTCGCAACATCCACAGACCACGTTCGAGGTCCAGCACACCGAGCGATGCATTAAGGACATAAGCCTTGTACTGTCCGCATAATTGCTACTGTCAACTTTCAACTATATTTTCTCTAGGAACATATCTAACTCAGTAGAACTAAAGCGCGAGCTTACGACATAATTTGCAAAGATCTTTTGACTATGTTCAGGATAATTAAGTTCATCTTATGAACTCCCACTCAGATAGACATCCCTCTAGTCATCTAAGTGATTACATGATCCGAGTCAACTAGGCCGTGTCCGATCATCACGTGAGACGGACTAGTCATCATCAGTGAACATCTTCATGTTGATCGTATCTACCATACGACTCATGCTCGACCTTTTGGTCTCTTGTGTTCCGAGGCCATGTCTGTACATGCTAGGCTCGTCAAGTCAACCTAAGTGTTCCGCGTGTGTAAATCTGTCTTACACCCGTTGTATTTGAACGTAAGAATCTATCACACCCGATCATCACGTGGTGCTTCGAAACGACAAACTTTCGCAACGGTGCACAGTTAGGGGGAACACTTTCTTGAAATTTTAATGAGGGATCATCTTATTTACTACCATCGTTCTAAGCAAATAAGATGCAAAAACATGATAAACATCATATGCAATCAAATAGTGACATGATATGGCCATCATCACTTTGCTCCTTTTGATCTCCATCTTCGGGGCTCCATGATCATCATCGTCACCGGCATGACACCATGATCTCCATCATCATGATCTCCATCATCGTGTCTTCATGAAGTTGTCTCGCCAACTATTACTTCTACTACTACAGCTAACGGTTAGCAGTAAAGTAATTACATGACGTTTACGTTTGACACGCAGGTCATAAATAAATTAAGACAACTCCTATGGCTCCTGCCGGTTGTCCTATTCATCGACATGCAAGTCGTGATTCCTATTACAAGAACATGATCATCTCATACATCACATATATCATTCATCACATCCTTTTGGCCATATCACATCACATGGCATACCCTGCAAAAACAAGTTAGACGTCCTCTAATTGTTATTTGCATGTTTTACGTGGCTGCTATGGGTTTCTAGCAAGAACGTTTCTTACCTACGCAAAACCATAACGTGATATGTCAATTGCTATTTACCTTTCATAAGGACCCTTTTCATCGAATCCGATCCGACTAAAGTGGGAGAGACTGGCACCCGCTAGCCACCTTATGCAACTAGTGCATGTCAGTCGGTGGAACCTGTCTCACGTAAGTGTACGTGTAAGGTCGGTCCGGGCCGCTTCATCCCACAATGCCGCCGAATCAAGATTGGACTAGTAACGGTAAGCATATTTGAACAAAATCAACACCCACAACTACTTTGTGTTCTACTCGTGCAAAGAATCTACGCAATAGACCTAGCTCATGATGCCACTGTTGGGGAACGTAGCAGAAATTCAAAATTTTCTACGCATCACCAAGATCAATCTATGGAGTAATCTAGCAACGAGGGAAGGAGAGTGCATCTACATACCCTTGTAGATCGCTAAGCGGAAGCGTTGCAAGAACGCGGATGAAGGAGTCATACTCGTAGCGATTCAGATCGTGGTTGATTCCGATCTAAGTGCCGAACGGACGGCACCTCCGCGTTCAACACACGTACAGCCCGGGGACGTCTCCTCCTTCTTGATCCAGCAAGGGGAGAGGAGAAGTTGAGGGTGAGCTCCGTCAGCACGACGGCGTGGTGGTGGTGGAGCTCGTGGTTCTCCGGCAGGGCTTCGCCAAGCACCATGGAGGAGGAGGAGAAGGTAGGAGGAGGGAGGGCTGCGCCAGGGAAGAGGTCACGGCTGCCCTCCCACCCCTCCACTATATATAGGGGCAAGGGGAGAGGGGGAGGCGCCCTAGGGTTTCCCCTAGGGGGCGGCGGCTAGGCAGATTGGATCTCCCTAGGGAAAATCCTAGGGAGACTTGCCCCCCCCCAAGCCAAGCATGTGGAGGCTTGCCTCCCAAGCCAGGTGGAGGCGCCCCACCTCCCCAAGTAACATGGGAAAGGGTGTGGGGGGCGCACCAACCCTTAGTGGGCTGGTTTGCCCCTTCCCCTTTGGCCCATGAGGCCCTCCAACACTTGCCGGGGCTCCCGAAACACCTTTCGGTCATGCTGACCATAGCCTGGTACCTCCGGAACACGTCCGGACTCCAATACCCTTCGTCCAATATATCGATCTTCACCGCCGGACCATTCCGGAACTCCTCGTGACGTCCGGGATCTCATCCGGGACTCCGAACTACCTTCGGTAACCACATACTATTTCCCATAACAACTCTAGCGTCACCGAACCTTAAGTGTGTAGACCCTACGGGTTCGGGAACCATGCAGACATGACCGAGACACCTCTCCGGCCAATAACCAATAGCGGGATCTGGATACCCATATTGGCTCCCACATGTTCCACGATGATCTCATCGGATGAACCACGATGTCAAGGATTCAATCAATCCCGTATTCAATTCCCTTTGTCTAGCGGTATTGTACTTGCCCGAGATTCGATCGGCGGTATCCCGATACCTTGTTCAATCTCGTTACCGGCAAGTCTCTTTACTCGTTCCGTAACACATCATCCCGTGATCAACTCCTTGATCACATTGTGCACATTATGATGATGTCCTACCGAGTGGGCCCAGAGATACCTCTCCGTCACACGGAGTGACAAATCCCAGTCTCGATTCGTGCCAACCCAACAGACACTTTCGGAGATACCCGTAGTGTACCTTTATAGCCACCCAGTTACGTTGTGACGTTTGGCACACCCAAAGCACTCCTACGGTATCCGGGAGTTGCACAATCTCATGGTCTAAGGAAATGATACTTGACATTAGAAAAGCTTTAGCATACGAACTACACGATATTGTGCTATGCTTAGGATTGGGTCTTGTCCATCACATCATTCTTCTAATGATGTGATCCCGTTATCAATGACATCCACTGTCCATGGTCAGGAAACCGTAACCATCTATTGATCAACGAGCTAGTCAACTAGAGGCTTACTAGGGACATGGTGTTGTCTATGTATCCACACATGTATCTGAGTTTCCTATCAATACAATTCTAGCATGGATAATAAACGATTATCATGAACAAGGAAATATAATAATAACTAATTTATTATTGCCTCTAGAGCATATTTCCAACACACACTTCATAAATTATTTCTTTTATTATTTACCTACTCGAGGACGAGCAGGAATTAAGCTTGGGATGCTGATACGTCTCCAATGTATCTATAATTTATGAAGTATTCATGCTATTATACTATCCATCTAGGATGTTTATATGCATTTATGTGCTATTTTATATGATTTTTGGGACTAACCTATTAACCTAGAGCCCAGTGCCAGTTTCTGTTTTTTTCCTTATTTTTGAGTTTTACAGAAAAGGAATACCAAACGGAGTCCAATTGACGTGCCAATTTTTTGATGATTTTTTCAGGACCAAAAGAAGCCCCTGGAGTAAAAGAGTTGGGCCAGGAGAGTCCCGGGCTGCCCACGAGGGTGGGGGCGCGCCCACCCCCCTGGGCGTGGGCCCCTACCTCATGGACAACCCGGAGACCCCTCTGACATGAGACCTACGCCAAAAATCCTATAAATACCGAAACCTCCAGAGAACAGTAGAGATCGGGAGTTCCACCGTCGCAAGCCTCTGTAGCCACAAAAAACCAATCGTGACCCTGTTCCAGCACCCTGCAGGAGGGGGGAACCCTCACCGGTGGGCATCTTCATCATCCCGGCGCTCTCCATGAAGAGGAGGGAGTAGTTCACCCTCAGGGCTGATGGTATGTACCAATAGCTATGTGTTTGATCTCTCTCTCTCTCTCTCTCTCTCTCTCTCTCTCTCTCTCTCTCTCTCTCTCTCTCGTGTTCTTGAGGTGATTCGATCTTGATGTATCGGGAGCTTTGCTATTATAGTTGGATCTTATGTTTTTTCTCCCCCTCTACTCTCTTGTAATGGATTGAGTTTTCCCTTTGAAGTAATCTTAACGGATTGAGTCTTTAATGATTTGAGAACACATGATGTATGTCTTGCCGTGCGTATCCGTGGTGACAATGGGATATCACGTGATTCACTTGATGTATATTTTGGTGATCAACTTGCGGGTTCCGCCCATGAACCTATGCATAGGGGTTGGCACACGTTTTCGTCTTGACTCTCCGGTAGAAACTTTGGGGCACTCTTTTAAGTACTTTGTGTTGGTTTGAATAGATGAATTTGAGACTGTGTGATGCATATCGTATAATCATACCCACGGATACTTGAGGTGACATTGGAGTATCTAGGTGACATTAGGGTTTTGATTGATTTGTGTCTTAAGATGTTATTCTAGTATGAACTCTATGATAGATTGATCCGAAAGAATAACTTTGAGGTGGTTTCGTACCCTACCATAATCTCTTCGTTTGTTCTCCGCTATTAGTGTCTTTGGAGTGACTCTTTATTGCATGTTGAGGGATAGTTATATGATCCAATTATGTTATTATTGTTGAGAGAACTTGCACTAGTGAAACTATGAACCCTAGGCCTTGTTTCCTAGCATTGCAATACCGTTTACGCTCACTTTTATTACTTGCTACATTGCTGTTTTTATATATTCAGATTACAAAAACCTATATCTACTATCCATATTGCACTTGTATTACCATCTCTTCGCCGAACTAGTACACCTATACAATTAACCATTGTATTGGGTGTGTTGGGGACACAAGAGACTCTTTGTTATTTGGTTGCAGGGTTTCTTGAGAGAGACCATCTTCATCCTATGCGTCCCATGGATTGATAAACCTTAGGTCATCCACTTGAGGGAGATTTGCTACTGTCCTATAAACCTCTGCACTTGGAGGCCCAACAACGTCTACAAGAAGAAGGTTGCGTAGTTGACATCACTGATCCAATGAGCACCCCACAGAAGAATGCCAACAGAAAGAAATCTAGGCTGAGGATGGTCCTCCAGTGAGGATTGATATGAATGAGACTGTTGATGATGCATCAGCGGCTCCCCTTGAGGGAGACCGCCGGGTGCAATGAGTATTATATGTTGGAACTGACGCGGTTTGGGCAACCCCGCGACAGTTCGAGAGGTACGCGAGTTAGTGACCAAATTTGCCCCGGCCGTGCTGTGCCTAGTAAAAACTCAACTTCAGAGTGCACATGCTGAAATTTTAGCTGCTTCTTTTGTTATAATAAATCGTTCTCGGTTAGTAGTAGCGGAAGGAGTGGTGGCATTGTAATCTTTTGGAATGATGAAATAAAATTGGAGGTTTCTAGTTATTCGAAATATCATATTGATGCAAGGGTTTTGGAGCTGGGCCCTGTCCCTTGGAGGCTCTCATGCGTATATGGCAAAGCGCAGGTCCCGGAAAGGCACAAAACATGGACAATTTTGTGTAATTTGGCAGCGACAACGGGTGATCCGTGGGTGGTTATAGGCAATTTCAACGAGGTTCTCAAGCATTCTGAGTATGAAGGAGTAGGTTAGAGAAGTCAGGCCCAACTTGACAAATTCAGAGACGCACTTGACGTTTGCGGTTTGGCAGATTTGGGCTGTGTGGGGAAACAATGTACATTCGAGAAAAAGGTTGCGGGTGGGTCGTACACTCGGGTGCGTTTGGATATAGCGGTTGCAGATCCAAGTTGGTGCTCTCTGTTCCCAATGGCGAGTGTGACACATGTGACAGCAGCGTGCTCGGGCCACACGCCAATATGGCTGCAGTTTTCTGAGGATCTGAAGACAAAGAAGGGGGCTAAACCTTTCAGATATGATTTGATGTGGGAAACCCACCCGGAGCTGAAAACTTTTGTTGAAACTGGGTGGAAGGATCAACCAGCAAGCACGACGGTCTTTGAGCTTCAGGGGAAATTGAAACAGCTTGCCGGGAACCTAGCATCCTGGGATCGGGACACTTTCGGCAATGTTAGAAGGGAGATCAAGCGCATGAAGCAAGAGTTGGAAATTCTACGGGATGTTCCTGGACGTTTGGAGCCAAGTGCACAAGAACTGAAAATTACAGAGTAGCTGGTAGAGTTATACCACCGTGAAGAAATACTATGGAAACAACGGTCGAGGGTGGAATGGTTGGTAGGAGGAGACAAGAATACTAGATTCTTTCATCTCAGAGCCACGATGAGAAGGAGAAAAAACCTCATAAAATCCTTGTTAGGAGCCAATGGAGATTTGGTTACAGAGATCAATGAGCTTGAAGAGATGGCAACTCAGTTTTATACTCAATTATATACGTCGGAAGGAGTACATAATATGCATGAGGTGCTAGATACAGTCCCAACAAAGGTGACGCCACAGATGAATGAAACCCTAAATGCAGCTTATACGGGGAGGAAGTCAAAAAGGCTCTATTTCAAATGTTTCCATCCAAAGCACCTGGTCTGGATGGGTACCCAGCTCAATTTTTTTCAGAAGCACTAGGATGTTTGTGGTGAGGAAGTAACTAAAACTGTTATCCAAATTGTGGAAGGGGTAGAGAGTGCCGAATGCATCAACAAGACATGTCTAGTTCTCATACCAAAGGTGAAGAGCCCGACATCTTTATCTCAATTTCGTCCGATAAGTTTTTGTAATGTTCTCTATAAGATTGCATCTAAAGTTGTTGCTAACCGCCTCAAGGAGATATTGCCAGAGATAATATCACCGGAGCAATCTGCCTTTGTCCCTGGTAGGCTCATTACGGACAATATCATCATGGCATATGAATGTTTGCATTTTATGAAAAGAAACAGGGCTCTGAAACATCGTCACCGTGCTTTGAAATTAGACATGACGAAGGCATATGATAGAGTTGAATGGGAGTATTTGGAAGCGGTAATGCTCAAACTGGGCTTCTCACCAGTGTGGGTCAACAGAATAATGGGGATGGTAAGATCGGTGTATTTTTCAGTCCTTTTCAATGGGAGAAAGTTGGAGGAATTTAAACCTACAAGAGGTATTCGGCAGGGAGACCCAATATCACCCTACCTTTTCTTGTTAGCAGCAGAGGGCCTATCAGGCCTCCTCAAATCTAGAGATCAGTCATCGCATGTGGGTGAAATTCAGGTGGCCCCCTCGGCGCCTCCAGTTAACCATCTTTTATTTGCTGATGATAGCCTGCTGTTTTTCAAGGCGAACGGTGCGAGGGCGACAGAGGTGTCAAACTTACTGAATTCATATTGCCAAGCGTCACGACAAAGGATCAATAATAGTAAGTCATCTGTTTTTTTCTGTAAAGGGTGTCCGAAGGTGGTTAGAGAAGAGGTAAAAGTCATCCTTGGTGTACATACAGAAACTTTAAATCAGAAATACTTGGGGTTGCCTTCTGACATAGGGACATCGAAAGTAGGGTCTTTTAAATATCTAAAAGATAGACTTTGGAGCAAAGTGAAAGGTTGGATTGAGAAAGCTATCTCTGCTGCGGGCAAGGAGATTTTGATCAAGTCAGTGGCTCAAGCGATTCCGGTTTTCTCTATGTCATGTTTCAAACTGCCACGGGGTTTATGTTAACATCTAAACAAATCTCATTAGGCAATTTTTCTGGGGTAGCAAGGAAGGGCAGTGGAAACCCCATTGGGTACCGTGGAAGGCCATGACACAACCGAAGAGATGGGGGGGTCTAGGTCTCAAAGACCATGAGTTATTCAACTTAGCATTATTGTCTCGTCAAGCTTGGAGGATCTTAACGGTTCCTGATTCATTGTGTGCTCAACTTCTGAAAGCCATCTACTTCCCAGAAGGTGATATCTTAAATGCCGTCTTGGGGCCTCATCCATCACAAGTATGGCGATCACTGATGGAGGGAAGGGATGCTTTGTCGATGGGCTTGATTAGGAGGAATGGCGATGGCACTTCCACACAGATTTGGTCACGGAACTGGATCCCGCGAGATCATGCGATGAGGCCAATAGCCTGCATAGGCCAAAACCCACCAACAGTGGTAGCAGAGCTAATTGACCCAGTTTCAGTGTCATGGAGAGCTGGCGTTTTATCTCAATTCTTCCTCCCAGTAGATGTGATAGCAATTCAAAATATTCCTTTGTGCACACGTTCAATGGCAGATTTTTGGTCTTGGCAGTTCGAGACGAGTGGAGTTTTTTCGGTAAGATCAGCATATCGGATGCTTTGGGAAGCTAAGAGAAGGGGAGAAGATCTGTTGAGTGGAAGAGCATCATCATCCGGATGAGAAGGGGTGGTCCTCACTATGGCAGACAAAAGTGCCATTGAAAATCAGATCGTTCTTGTGGAGGCTTGCTAGGCAATCTCTGCCAACAGAGGATGTTCGGCAACACAAAAACATGAGTATGGTGGACAATTGCCAGTTATGTGGTAACATTGACTCGTGGAGACACTCTTTGATTGAGTGCTCCATGGCACAGTGCGTATGGGCTCTAGCAGATGAAACCATGATGGAAATAGTGGAACCGAATGCTAAACACTGGCTATTCCAGATGCAAAGGTCATTATCACATGCCCAGTTCGTGGAAGCATCTGTGACACTTTGGGCAATTTGGACGGCGAGAAGGAAGGCCATTCACGAGGAAGCTTTTCAAAGCCCACTAGCAACGCATGGATTCGTTCAGCGTTTTATCCAGGAGCTCAAAAGTATAGAAGTCTTGTCAAAAACTACATATCATCCAGTACAAGGTGAACCGCTATCCCGATTGGTGCATGGCAACCTCCGCCCGAGGGTCACGCGAAAATCCAGGTGAAGGGGTGTATCGACCAGGAACAAGGGAAAGGGGCGGAAGCTGCAATATGCCGAGATCATTTGGGACATTATTTGGGCTCCTCCTCGCTGGTCATCTCTGGGAATGTTGATCTAAATATACTTGAAGCAGTAGCATGCCGGGAAGCGTTGGCCTTAGCTCAAGACTTACAGGTGCAGAAGGTGGTGGTGACTTCGGACTGCAAAGGATTGATATCAGATATCCATGGAGGGACGGGAGGAGGTTACTTGTCGGTGATCAAAGATATTTCTCTCACAAGTTCTATTTTTGATAGCTATAGCTTTATTTCTGAATGTAGATCAGCAACTAGTGAGGCGCTTTGCCTTGCCAGACACTCTCTTTCACTTGATCAGGGGCGCCACCCGTGGCTGCTATCCCCTCATGATTCATCTTGTATCCCTCTGAACTCTCTCATAGATCAATAAAGTGTCTGGTTTCCCCTAAAAAACTAGCAGCCCAGACAGCCTCACGTAGTCATGTAACAGACCTACCCGGAGCAACTAGTTAACGAGCGCTCTCCACTCAATATAAAAAAAGTTAACGAGCGCTCCTTCGGGAGCCTCGCAACAATCAGCACGACTTGGAGCGCTCTCAGCCATTCGTCACGTGTCGCGCTCTGGGCGCTCCCTCCGTATTTTATTTTATTTTTTATTTTTCCGCACGCGTTTCGGCTTTTTAAACGGTTTTCTTTTACGTTTTGGTTTTCCCGGTCTTCCTTAGCTTTTCGACCTAAAAAAATTTTTGTGAGAAAAAATGTGTTTTCTTTATTTCCCCTTTTGCGAGAGTCACGAATTTTGCTTCCGCGAGAGGCACGGTTTTACTTTCGCGAGAGTCACCGCCGTGCCTCTCGGAAACGGAAAAAATGTTTTTCTGTGTTTTTCCTTTCCCGAGAGTCACAGTTTTGCTTCCGCGAGAGGCACGGGTGTGCTTTCGCGAGAGTCACGGTCGTGCCTCTCAGAAATGGAAAAAACATGTTTTTTGTTTTTTCCTTTCGCGAGAGTCATAGTTTTGCTTCCGCGAGAGGCACGGTTGTGCTTTAGCGAGAGTCACGGCCGTGCCTCTCGGAAACGAAAAAAATGTGTTTTCTATTTTATTTTTCTTTGGCGAGAGTCACGGTTTGCTTCCGCGAGAGGCAGGGTTGTGCTTTCGCGAGAGTAATGGTCGTGCCTCTTGGAAACGAAAAAAAAACATGTTTTCTGTTTTTTTTCCTTTTGCGAGAGTCGCGGTTTTGCTTCCGCGAGAGGCATGTTTGTGCTTTCGCGAGAGTCACGGCCGTACCTCCTCAGAAACGGAAAAAACGTGTTTCCTCCTTTTTTTCTTCTGCGAGAGTCACGGTTTTGCCTCTGCGAGAGGGACGGTTGTGATTTTATGAGAGGCACGGGCGTGACTCTTTCGGAAAGGGAAAAAATCCGTGCTCCCGGTTCGGTTTGTTCGCCCAGTTTTTTCGTATGGTTTTTTCGTGAATTGTTTTTTGTCGAAACCTATCAACATTGGATCTTGTTTTGAATATCTCGACGCGAGGAATCCAACAGTGAAAGCGGTTCGAGATTTGGACGCACGATTTGAGAGATAAAACATTTTGAAAAAGGGAAAACTCCTAGGTTGCGACAAGTGGCGCGCTGCATGTGCGCCACTTGTGGCAACCAGGGAGTTGGAGTGATCTTTGTAACCCGCGCGTGAACCAAATGCGTCAACGCGTTGAAGTTGCACTAAGGATTTGCCTTGTCTTGTCGGTAGCATCTGATGGTGGGCAGGTGAAGCGGCGCCACGGAGCTGGCATATGCCAGCGCGACAGTGGAGGGGGGACAAATCACTACATGGGGACAGGGGCGGACCGTAGAGCACGAGGATAGGGCAGGCCGAAATAGGCCTAGTGTCGCGATGACATTTTTGTAAGGTTCTTGTTTTTAATGAACCTTCTTTTATTTATGAAAGGCATCGCCGGGAGCTCCAATTTGCCGCCCACGGGCCGCAAATGGTTGAGCCTTTACTCAAGGAGCGCACATACGGGCCGGCCCATTAGGAGGCATGCAACGGAAAATCAAGACACGCGTGAACCAAAGGCGTCAGCACTGATACGTCTCCAACGTATCTATAATTTTTGATTGCTCCATGCTATATTATCTACTGTTTTGGACTATATTGGGCTTTATTTTCCACTTCTATATTACTTTTGGGACTAACCTATTAACCGGAGGCCCAAACCAGAATTGCTGTTTTTTGCCTATTTCAGTGTTTGATATCAAACGGAGTCCAAACGGAATGAAACCTTCGGGAACGTGATTTTCTGATCAGATATGATCCAGGAGACTTGGACCCTCCGTCAAGAAAGCCACGAGGCGGTCATGAGGGTGGAGGGCGCCCGCCCTAGGGCGCGCCCCCCTGCCTCGTGGGCCCCTTGAAGCTCCAGCGACGTACTCCTTCCTCCTATATATACCTACGTACCCCAAACGATCAGATACAGAGCCAAAAACCTAATTCCACGGCCGCAACCTTCTGTACCCACGAGATCCCATCTTGGGGCCTGTTCTGGAGCTCCGCCGGAAGGGGACTCAATCATGGAGGGCTTCTACGTACATCAACACCATAGCCCCTCCGATGAAGTGTGAGTAGTTTACCTCAGACCTTCGGGTCCTTAGTTAGTAGCTAGATGGCTTCTTCTCTCTTTTTGGATATCAATACAATGTTCTCCCCCTCTCTCATGGAGATCTATTCGATGTAATCTTCTTTTTGCGGTGTGTTTGTTAAGACCGATGAATTGTGGGTTTATGATCAAGATTATCTATGAACAATATTTGAATCTTCTCTGAATTCTTTTATGTATGATTGGTTATCTTTGCAAGTCTCTTCGAATTATCAGTTTGGTTTGGCCTACTAGATTGGTTTTTCTTGCAATGGGAGAAGTGCTTAGCTTTGGGTTCAATCTTGCGGTGTCCTTACCCAGTGACAGAAGGGGCAGCAAGGCACGTATTGTATTGTTGCCATCGAGGATAACAAGATGGGGTATTTATCATATTGCATGAATTTATTCCTCTACATCATGTCATCTTGCTTAAGGCGTTACTCTGTTTTCATTAACTTAATACTCTAGATGCATGCTGGATAGCGGTCGATGAGTGGAGTAATAGTAGTAGATGCAGGCAGGAGTCGGTCTACTTGTCTCGGACGTGATGCCAATATACATGATCATACCTAGATATTCTCATAACTATGCTCAATTCTGTCAATTGCTCAACAGTAATTTGTTCACCCACCGTATAAATACTTATGTTCTTGAGAGAAGCCACTAGTGAAACCTATGGCCCCCGGGTCTATTCTCATCATATCAATCTTCCATCACTTTACTATTGCTTTGCTTTTTTACTTTGCCTTTTATTTTACCTTGCATCTTTATATCAAAAATACCAAAAATATTATCTATCATCTCTATCAGATCTCACTCTCGTAAGCGACCTTGAAGGGATTGACAACCCCTAATCGCGTTGGTTGCGTTGAGCTATTGTTTTGTGTAGGTACGAGGGACTCGCGTGTGGCCTCCTACTGGATTGATACCTTGGTTCTCAAAAACTGAGGGAAATACTTACGCTACTTTGCTGCATCATCCTCTCCTCTTCGGGGAAATCCAACGCTGTGCTCAAGAGGTAGCAAGAACAATTTCTGGCGTCGTTTCCGGGGAGTCTATGCAAAAGTCAACATACCAAGTACCCATCACAATCCCTATCTCTCGCACTACATTATTTGCCATTTGCCTCTCGCTTTCCTCTCCCCCACTTCACCCTTGCCGTTTTATTCGCCCTCTCTTTTCCGTTTTCCTTTTTCTCGCTTGCTTTTTGTTTGTTCTTGTGTTGGATTGCTTGTTTGTCGCGATGGCTCTACCTAGATTTGGTGATCTTCACCTTAAAAGGTTAGAGGAGATTGAAAACAATGTCAGGAAGTTTATGGTTTTGCAACTTGAGCATAATAATTTCTTTAGAAACGAGCTTAAGGAACAAAAAAGTTTTATGAGTTATATGAATAAAGAGCTCGATGATATGTCTAAAGAATTTGATGGTACAAGATCCCAAATTGCTCGTCTTGAAAAGTTGACTGCTGAAATTTCGGATATGCAGGCTAGCTTAGTCAATAAGATGGCCGCTAAACCGAATCCCTATGAAAATCAAGATGAAGATTTAAAAGTTATTGATGTGTCCCCTATTATATCTTTTTTTTGCAATATGAATCTTGATGAAACTGAATATGATCCGCCCTTACCTAGACGGCGTTCCAAAAATTCGGAGTATTTAGATCTTGATGATGAAATTGATAAAAGTGGGATTGAAAACAATAAAACCCTAGATGTTGCTAAACCCACTATATTGGATTTCAAGGAATTTAATTATGAAAGTTGCTCTTTAATTGATTGTATTTCCTTGTTGCAATCCGTGCTAAATTCTCCTCATGCTTATAGTCAAAATAAAGCGTTTACTAAACATATCGTTGATGCCTTGATGCAATCTTATGAAGAAAAACTTGAGTTGGAAGTTTCTATCCCTAGAAAACTCTATGATGAGTGGGAACCAACTATTAAAATTAAGATTAAGGATCATGAATTTTATGCTTTATGTGATTTGGGTGCTAGTGTTTCCACTATTCCCAAAACTTTGTGTGATTTGCTAGATTTCCGTGATTTTGATGATTGCTCTCTAAACTTGCATCTTGCGGATTACACTATTAAGAAACCTATGGGAAGAATTAATGATGTTCTTATTGTTGCAAATAGGAATTATGTGCCCGTAGATTTTATCGTTCTTGATATAGATTGCAATCCTTCTTGTCCTATTATTCTTGGTAGATCTTTCCTTAGAACGACTGGTGCGATTATTGATATGAAGGAAGGGAATATTAGATTCCAATTTCCCTTAAAAAGGGCATGGAACACTTCCCTAGGAATAAAATAAAATTACCATATGAATCTATCATGAGAGCTACTTATGGGTTGCCTACCAAAGATGGCACTATCTAGATCTATCCTTGCTTTTATGCCTAGCTAGGGGCGTTAAACGATAGCGCTTGTTGGGAGGCAACCCAATTTTATTTTTAGTTTTTTTGTTTTGCTTATGTTTAGGAATAAATAATCCATCTACCTTCTATTTAGATGTGGTTTTATCTTTTAATTAGTGTTTGTGCCAAGTTAAACCTATAGGATCTTCTTGGATGATTGTTATTTGATCTTGCTGTAATTTCCAGAAACTTTCTGTTCACGAAAACAATTGTTAAAAATCACCAGAACGTGATAAAATACTGATTCCAATTGATTCTGATCAATAAACAAATTTCCTATGTCTTCCTATGTTGTCTGATTTTTTGGAGTTCCAGAAGTTTGCGTTAGTTACAGATTACTACAGATTGTTCTGTTTTTGACAGATCTGTTTTTCGTGTGTTGTTTGCTTATTTTCATGAATCTATGGCTAGTAAAATAGTTTATAATCCATAGAGAAGTTGGAATACAGTAGGTTTAACACCAATATAAATAAAGAATAAGTTCATTACAGTACCTTGAAGTGGTCTTTTGTTTTCTTTCGCTAACGGAGCTCACGAGATTTCTGTTGAGTTTTGTGTTGTGAAGTTTTCAAGTTTGGGGTGAAATCTTTTGATGGATTATGGAACAAGGAGTGGCAAGAGCCTAAGCTTGGGGATGCCCATGGCACCCCCAAGATAATTCAAGGACACCAAAAAGTCAAAGCTTGGGGATGCCCCGGAAGGCATCCCCTCTTTCGTCTACTTCCATCGGTAATTTTACTTGGAGCTATATTTTTATTCACCACATGATATGTGTTTTGCTTGGAGCGTCTTGTATGATTTGAGTCTTTGATTTTTAGTTTGCCACAATCATCCTTGCTGTACACCTTTTGGGAGAGCCGTACATGAATTGGAATTTGATAGAATACTCTGTGTGCTTCATTTATATCTTTTGAGCTTTATAGTTTTGCTCTAGTGCTTCACTTATATATTTTAGAGCACGATGGTGGATTTGTTTTAAAGAAACTATTGATCTCTCATGCTTCACTTAGATTATTTCGAGAGTCTTAAATAGCATGGTAAATTTCTTAATAATAATATGCTTGGTATTCAAGATTTGTAAAACTTTCTTTTGAGTGTGTTGAATACTAAGAAAAGTTTGATGCTTGATAATTGTTTTCAGACATGAAGATGGTGATATTAGAGTCATGCTAGTTGAGTAGTTGTGAATTTAAGAAATACTTGTGTTAAAGTTTGTGATTCCCATAGCATGCACGTATGGTAAACCGTTATGTGATGAAGTCGGAGCATGATTTATTTATTGATTGTCCTCCTTATGAGTGGCGGTCGGGGACGAGCGATGGTATTTTCCTACCAATCTATCCCCCTAGGAGCATGCACGTAATACTTTGCTTTGATAACTTCTAGATTTTTGCAATAAGTATATGAGTTCTTTATGACTAATGTTGAGTCCATGGATTATACACACTTTTTCTCATCCTTCCACCATTGCTAGCCTCTCTAATACCGCGCACCTTTCGTCGGTATCATACACCCACCATATAACTTCCTCAAAACAGCCACCATACCTACCTATCATGGCATTTCCATAGCCATTCCGAGATATATTGCCATGCAACTTTCCACCGTTCCGTTTATTTTGACAGGATCCATCATTGTCATATTGCTAGCATGATCATGTAGTTGACATCGTATTTTTGGTAAAGCCACCGTTCATAATTCTTTCATACATGTCACTCTTGATTCATTGCATATCCCGGTACACCGCCGCAGGCATTCACATAGAGTCATATTTTGTTCTAAGTATTGAGTTGTAAGAAAAATAAAAGTGTGATGATCATCATTTTTAGAGCATTGTCCCAAGTGAGGAAAGGATGATGGAGACTATGATTTCCCCACAAGTCGGGATGAGACTCCGGACGAAAAATAAAAAAAAGGAAAAAAAGAAGCCATAAAAAAAGTGAAAAGGCTCAAATAAAAAAATGTGAGAAAAAGAGAGAAGGGACAATGTTACTATCCTTTTGCCACACTTGTGCTTCAAAGTAGCACCATGATCTTCATGATAGAGAGTCTCTCATTTTGTCACTTTCATATACTAGTGAGAATTTTTCATTATAGAACCTGGCTTGTATATTCCAATGATGGGCTTCCTCAAATTGCCCTAGGTCTTCGTGAGCAAGCGAGTTGGATGCACACCCACTTAGTTTCTTTTGTTGAGCTTTCATATACTTATAGCTCTAGTGCATCCGTTGCATGGCAATCCCTACTCACTCACATTGATATCTATTGATGGGCATCTCCATAGCCCGTTGATACGCCTAGTTGATGTGAGACTATCTTCCCCTCTTTTTGTCTTCTCCACAACCACCATTCTATTCCACATATAGTGTTATATCCATGACTCACGCTCATGTATTGCATGAAGATCGAAAAAGTTTTGAAAATGTTAAAGTATGAAACAATTGCTTGGCTTGTCATCGAGGTTGTGCATGATTTAAATACTTTGTGTGGTGAAGATAGAGCATAGCCAGACTATATGATTTTGTAGGGATAACTTTCTTTGGCCATGTTATTTTGAGAAGACATAATTGCTTTGTTAGTATGCTTGAAGTATTACTATTTTTATGTCAATATGAATTTTTGTCTTGAATCTTTCGGATCTGAATATTCATACCACGATTAAGAAGATTTACATTGAAATTATGCCAAGTAGTACTCCACATCAAAAATTCTTTCTTTTATCATTTACCCACTCGAGGACGAGTAGGAATTAAGCTTGGGGATGCCTGATACGTCTCCAACGTATCTATAATTTTTGATTGCTCCATGCTATATTATCTACTGTTTTTGACTATATTGGGCTTTATTTTCCACTTTTATATTACTTTTGGGACTAACCTATTAACCGGAGGCACAACCCAGAATTGCTGTTTTTTTTTGCCTATTTCAGTGTTTTGAAGAAACGGAATATCAAACGGAGTCCAAACGGAATGAAACCTTCGGGAACATGATTTTCTCACCAGATATGATCCAGGAGACTTGGACCCTCCGTCAAGAAAGCCACGAGGCGGTCACGAGGGTGGAGGGCGCGCCCCCCCTAGGGCGCGCCCCCTGCCTCGTGGGCCCCTCGAAGCTCCACCGACGTACTCCTTCCTCCTGTATATACCTACGTACCCCCAAATGATCAGATACGGAGCCAAAAACCTAATTCCACCACCGCAACCTTCTGTACCCACGAGATCCCATCTTGGGGCATGTTCCGTAGCTCCGCCGGAAGGGGAATCGATCACGGAGGGCTTCTACATCAACACCATAGCCCCTCGGATGAAGTGTGAGTAGTTTACCTCAGACCTTCGGGTCCATAGTTAGTAGCTAGATGGCTTCTTCTCTCTTGTTGGATCTCAATACAATGTTCTCCCCCTCTCTCATGGAGACCTATTCGATGTAATCTTCTTTTTGCGGTGTGTTTGTTGAGAACGATGAATTGTGGGTTTATGATCAAGATTATCTATGAAAAATATTTGAATCTTCTCTGAATTCTTTTATGTATGATTGGTTATCTTTGCAAGTCTCTTCGAATTATCAGTTTGGTTTGGCCTACTAGATTGGTTTTTCTTGCAATGGGAGAAGTGCTTAGCTTTGGGTTCAATCTTGCGGTGTCCTTACCCAGTGACAGAAGGGGCAGCAAGGCACATATTGTATTGTTGCCATCGAGGATAACAAGATGGGGTATTTATCATATTGCATGAATTTATTCCTCTACATCATGTCATCTTGCTTAAGGCGTTACTCTGTTTTCATTAACTTAATACTCTAGATGCATGCTGGATAGCGGTCGATGAGTGGAGTAATAGTAGTAGATGCAGGCAGGAGTCGGTCTACTTGTCTCGGACGTGATGCCAATATACATGATCATACCTAGATATTCTCATAACTATGTTCAATTCTGTCAATTGCTCAACAGTAATTTGTTCACCCACCGTATAAATACTTATGCTCTTGAGAGAAGCCACTAGTGAAACCTATGGCCCCCGGGTCTATTCTCATCATATCAATCTTCCATCACTTTACTATTGCTTTGCTTTTTTACTTTGCCTTTTATTTTACCTTGCATCTTTATATCAAAAATACCAAAAATATTATCTATCATCTCTATCAGATCTCACTCTCGTAAGTGATCGTGAAGGGATTGACAACCCCTAACCGCGTTGGTTGCGTTGAGCTATTGTTTTGTGTAGGTACGAGGGACTCGCGTGTGGCCTCCTACTGGATTGATACCTTGGTTCTCAAAAACTGAGGGAAATATTTACGCTACTTTGCTGCATCATCCTCTCCTCTTCGGGAAAATCCAACGCGGTGCTCAAGAGGTAGCAAGCACCTTGAAGTTGCCCTAAGGATTTGCCTTGTCTTGTCGGTAGCATCTGATGGTGGATAGGTGAAGCCGCGCCACGGAGCTAGCATATGTCAGCGGGGCAGTGGAGGGGAGATGGATCACTGCATGGGGACAGTGGTGGGCCAAACAGCGTAGGGATAGTGCTGGCCGAAATAGGCCTAATGCAGCGATGACATTTTTGTAAGGTTCTTGTTTTTATCAAACCTTTTTTTTATTGTTGAGGTGAACCTTTTCTATTTATGGACAGCGTTGCGGGGAGCTCCTATTTGCCATCTGGAGGCCGCAAATGGTTGAGCCTTCACTGAAGGAGCGCGCATGCCGGCCGCCCATTAGCAGGCGTCGAACAAAAACAAATAAAACAAGGGGTGAGGGATTGAATCTCAGACCTCCAGATTGACAAGAGCGAACCTAACCAGTTGAGCTGGAGACTGTTGTCAGCTAACCAACAGCATGAAACTTAAAGTACACTGGCAGATCCGGGTTTTTTCTTCAAAAATTTCTACATTTCTTGGAAAAAATGTGAACAAATTTTCTTAAGAATGTGAATAATGTTTAATAATCATGATCAATATTCGAAATTCGAATAAATTTTCAAAAAGATGAATATAAAAATGAAAAAGATGAACATATGAAACTCTAAACATTTATTTCTTTTTTATATACATTGAACAATTTTTAAATACACATTGAAAAATTGTAATATACGGTGAATATTTTTTAAATACACACTTAACATTTTTGTGATATATGCTGAACCAATTTTAAATATACATTGAACATTTTTGTAATATACGCTGAACAATTTTTAACTAAACATTGAACATTTTGGTTATATACACTAAACAATATTTAAATACACATTGAATATTATTGTGATGTGTGTTAAACAAAGTTTGAATTGTGAACAAATTTTTAAAAAGTGAAGAAATCTGAAAACCATGAATGATTGTTGAAAACATGAACACAATTTGGAATTTCAAACATTTTTTAAAACAAAGGATAAAAATAGAAATGAAAAAGAATAAAATAAAAAAAGGAAACAAGAAAAGAAATTAAACAAAAAAAATTAAAAGAAAAGAAACCTGGAAAACCCGAAAACCTGCAAAAGAAAAAAAAATACAGGAAAAAAACCGGTTGAGGGAACAGGTTTGCCTCGCACTACTAAAGCGCTCGTAGGGGGCGACCCCTCTCACGTTGTCGCTCGCGCGCTTCAGCAAAGCGGCAACAGTCGGACGCATGCGAGCATCAAATAGGGTTCACCTGGCATGGTGGTTAATTTTTAGCCAAGTTTCAAGGGTAATTTAATGACGGGCGGCCAGAAGCACAAATCCCTTTATTAATAGGTATAAATATAGATTGGGCCTCAAATGCAAGCGATGCACTGCAAATAGAACTATAATCGATATCCCCATAAAGCACAAATATGTTTAAACATTGGTATGCTTTTATATTATGGGACTGAGGGAGTAGCTTACAGTCATGTTCACTGTGTTGTAATAATTTATTAAAAAATTATTCAATATAGTGCCATATAAATATAGAAGGATCTGACTTCTAAGGCTCAGAAAAAACAATATTTCTCAGTCAACTCCTCGCCCGCCGCCAGCCAAATCATACAACCCCTCCTTTCCATAGCAGTTGCTCGCTGTTGAGCTCGACAGCAGCGTCAACAATTCTAAGTTCAAATGTTTGTATTGTATCGTACATCAACCTTACTACTGTCACTTTGGCATCATCGATGAGCGTGCAGATCACTTTCAGCTGCTAGAAATTTCTTTGTCACTCGTCACGAACCTGCAACTTGTCTTGCCATGTGCAGTATAAATGCATATTCTCTACAAAGTGGCAACGGACAATCGGAGCAGACCTCGCTGCTTGAAGTGAGGTGAGCGAACGAATCGTCATTCTCGATCTTTGCCAGGAGAGTTACTGAACTACTGATCGAGATGTCGGCGGCCGAGGGGAAGAAGACGGCGTGCGTCACCGGAGGTAGCGGCTATATTCATCAGATGCACCGTAAAAGGACTCGGAGCATTGAAAACGTCGTACGTATTGTGGGGAATACGCAAGAGCCACGAGCACAGTCGTGTCGTGGTCATACAATATACGTGGTGCTACGTGATTAAATTCTAGCCAGAGCTAGCCATGTTCAATAGTAAGTGGGACAGGAACATACAGTAAGTTGGTAGATGTTCGATGCAGGGTGTCCGACGATATTTCAAACACTATTTGAAAAAGCTGATATTTCAAATATCAATCTTGACATCCAAGAAACTGAGGGGATTTCTCCTCAGGAGCAAGAAATTCAGGCTGTGGTATTTTCTATGGAGAAAAATAAAAGCCCAGGACCTGATGGATTTGTGGTTGATTTCGATCAGCATTTCTGGGGGATGATCAAAATGGATTTAAAGGCCATTTTGGATGACTTTCATAATGGTAAGATAGATCTAGCTAGACTAAATTATGGGATTATAACTTTGGTGCCCATAATGGTAAGGCAAATTCAAAAGTTTAGGCCCATATGCCTCTTGAATATGATTTTTAAAATTATCACTAAGGTTCTGATGAACAGACTCAATAAAGTGGTAAACCCTATCATCTCCTCAATCCAAACTGCCTTTGTGAAAGATAGATATATCATGGAAGGAGTGGTTATCTTACATGAAGCTTTGAACTCCATACAGAGTAAAAAACAGAGTGCTATGTTATTCAAAGTTGATTTTGAAAAAGCATATGATAAAGTTAAATGGCCTTTTGTGCACAAGATGTTAAGGCTTAAAAACTTTCTTGACAAGTGGTGTGATTGGGCTATGCACACTATGAGAGGAGGTTAGGTGGGAATAAAGGTCAATGATAATGTGGGCCCTTTTTTCAAAACTTTCAAAGGACTTAGAAAGGGAGCTTCTTTGTCTCCTCTGCTCTTTGACTAAGTTGTTGATGCTCTAGCCATCATTCTTGACAAATCTAGAACTGAAGGTTGTATGAAAGGGGTACTCACTGACCACCATGAAAATGGGGTGAATATGTTGCAATATGCTGATGACACTATATTCCTAATTTAGGATGATGAATAATCTGCTAGAAATCTTAAATTCATTTTGACTACTTTTGAACAAATGTCTGGGCTGACAATAAACTTTCACAAAAGTGAAATCTATTTGTTTGGGGAAGCTAGAGAAAAAAGGGATATATATCAGGAAATTTTCATATGTGTCCTGGGAGAAATGTGTTGTAGGGTGGAACCCTATGGGGAGATCTTTCACGAATTGGAGGGGAATCCCCAAGAACAAGATGAACACAAGGGAGAAAACAAGAGGAACACTCAAGAACAAGTCCAATCACACATCCACTAGACAAACAAACACATAAGATCCACAAGGTACATGAACAATCAAAGGGAAACAAGATACATGGTAGAGTTCATCCCAAATCCTATGAAGGAGATGAGGTCTTGATGATCTAGCTAGATCCTTCCCTCAAGGGGGGCTTTATCCACTAGGGATCTTCTCCAATGGAGGCCTTGAACTCCAATGGTGTGTCTCTCTCTCAAGAGGAATCCCACAAGGGGAGATACATGAGCTAAGCTCTAGTGTTTAGATCTATTCTTAGCTAAGTCTAAATGGAGGAGGAAGGGGAGTATATATAGGTTCAAGGGATGAAGGGGTAAGTAGGGACGAGATGGTGATACAAGGGCCAAACCCAATCAGCCACGCACAGGGGGCCCCGTGCGCATGGGGTAAGTGGAGCTCGTGCGCACGGGGTATCCAGAGACCTGATCCAAGGGCCCGTGCACACGGGGTCCATGAGGCCCGTGGACACGGGGTCCCGTGGGCACGGTACACTCCCGCGCGCACGGGGTCTTCGGGACCGCCAGTCTGGGAGGCCCGTGGGCACGGGGTCGGAGGGGCCCGTGGACACGGGGTCGCCTGGGAGCTGTTGCCTTCTTCTTGGTGCTTCCTTGTCCGCTTCCAGGCTCCCCTCTTGGATGGTGTAGATGTTCTCTTCCGCATGAACTCGTCCTTGCTAAGTGTGAAGCTCCGACAATACCTATGCATGCACACGGAAGGAATGTTAAGTAGTATACCATCCTCAAAGGGGTCAAGTGAACACGTGTAAAGGAGAAGATTCATCTTTATGTATGTGAAGTAGATGTCGCACGTGTCACTTGCCAAATGGACTCTTGACTTGGTGATGTCCATAGGATGCTCCGCATCAACCCCTCCCCCTTGGGAAAGATCCGACCTCGGATCGAAATCCAAATCACCATGGGAAAGAGATGATGTTGCCGTGTAGAAGTTGACGATCACCAAGCATGCATCATCTTGTAGTTTCAAATGGGCACTCTCCAATGTCGCACCGTCTTGTAATTCCTTCAAAAGGAGCAAAGATAACAAGCACTTGGAAAAACAAATGTGGTTGGCGTAAGAGCAAAACCAAGCATTCAAGAGGTGATTCACCCAACAAGTGTTGT
Source organism: Aegilops umbellulata (assembly GCA_032464435.1). Lineage (NCBI taxonomy): Eukaryota > Viridiplantae > Streptophyta > Magnoliopsida > Poales > Poaceae > Aegilops > Aegilops umbellulata. The sequence continues at coordinate 510,673,562 of CP136055.1, forward strand.
CATCAAGCATAGCATATGGTTTGACAAAGAAGTGTGGCATGGCATTTAAGCATATAAGTTGAGCACAAGCAAGGATATCATGGAAACAAGCATGCAAATGGGAGGTCGAGATGCAAATATGTGTGACAAGTGAACAAGCATCTACCTCAAGGTCATAGCAAGAATGCACGAAGTGCTCAACAAATTGTCTATGGTATGCATAGGAATCATTCACAACACCAAATATAGCGAAATGTCTAAACACATGGGGCAAGTGCAAGACACTCCAACCATAATGTGCATAGGGTGTAGTGAAGATATCATGGCACTCAACACAAAGTAAAGAGCAATTGTTCGACATGTGTGAGGCAATCAAGTCAATCATGTGACAAGCATGTAGATGGTTGTCATCAACCGCATGAAATAAGCAAGGATGAATCATTGGGGATGCAACATAAACAAGCATATCAATCATGCCGTCCAAACTAGTGGAGCGAAGATGCAACACACTAGAGGAAATCATGGCAATGATGTCATGTGAGTAAATAATAGGCATAGGCAATGCACATGACATATCACAAGCACGAACACAAAGCAAGATCATATTATCATCACAGGAATCGGTCATAGGGGGAACATGGCAATAACAAGCAATATCTCCACCAAGCTTGCACATACACATACAAGTATGGGAATCAAGAAACATGTGTAATGCAAAGCATGGGTCACAAATGCATGACAAAGGCATAGGAATGATCATATCAAGCATAGTGAACATGGAAATATGGGCATAAAGTGAGAAGTGGTATATAACCCATAGCCATGTGAGGGCCATGTAGAAGAGATGCGCGAAGTCTTTGCGCGAAGGGAGTGGTTGTAAGGACAATCCACGGGATCCCAAGTCATCGTTGCTCTCTAGAGCTCGTTTTGTCAACTCATGGGATTTTGGGGTTGACAAGTATTGATGGGTACCTACACAAAAGAGACACAAACGAAAAATTGTGTGTGCGTGGTAAATGTACACATCATCCATCATGATGTGTATGTGCACATGAGAGTTAGCACAAGATAAGCAATGCTCGAAGAAATTTGATGCATGGTATAAGAACATGTCATCTGATGACCCACAAGTATAGGGGATCTATCGTAGTCCTTTCGATAAGTAAGAGTGTCGAACCCAACGAGGAGCAGAAGGAAATGATAAGCGGTTTTCAGCAAGGTATTCTCTGCAAGTACTGAAATAAGTGGCAACAGATAGTTTTGCGACAAGATAAATTGTAACGAGCAACAAGTAACAAAAGTAAATAAAGTGCAGCCAGGTGGCCCAATCCTTTTTGTAGCAAAGGACAAGCCGGGACAAACTCTTATATAAGGAAAAGCGCTCCCAAGGACACATGGGAATATCGTCAAGCTAGTTTTCATCACGTTCATATGATTCGTGTTCGGTACTTTGATAATTTGATATGTGGGTGGACCAGTGCTTGGGTACTGTTCTTACTTGAACAAGCATCCCACTTATGATTAACCTCTATTGCAAGCATCCGCAACTACAAAAAAAGTATTAAGGTAAACCTAACCATAGCATGAAACATATGGATCCAAATCAGCCCCTTACGAAGCAACGCATAAACTAGGGTTTAAGCTTCTGTCACTCTAGCAACCCATCATCTACTTATTACTTCCCAATGCCTTCCTCTAGGCCCAAATAATGGTGAAGTGTTATGTAGTCGACGTTCACATAACACCACTAGAGGCTAGACAACATACATCTTATCAAAATATCGAACAAATACCAAATTCACATGACTACTGATAGCAAGACTTCTCCCTTGTCCTCAGGAACAAATGTAACTACTCACAAATCATATTCATGTTCATAATCAGGGGGGTAATAATATGCATAAAGGATCTGAACATATGATGTTCCACCAAATAAACCAACTAGCATCAACTATAAGGAGTAATCAACACTACTAGCAACCTACTAGCACCAATCCCGGACTTGGAGACAAGAATTGGATACAAGAGATGAACTAGGGTTTGGAGATGAGATGGTGCTGGTGAAGAAGTTGATGGAGATTGCCCTCTCCCGATGAGAGAAGTGTTGGTGATGACGATGACGATGATTTTCCCCTCCCGGAGGGAAGTATCCCCGGCAAAACAGCTCTGCCAGAGCTCTAGATTGGTTCCGCCAAGGTTCCGCCTCGTGGCGGCGGAGTCTCGTCCCGAAAAGTTGCTTCTGGTTTTTTTCTTGACGAAAGACTTCATATAGGAGAAGATGGGCGTAGGAGAGCCACCAGGGGGCCCACGAGGTAGGGGGCGCGCCCTAGGAGGGGGGCGCGCCCCCCACCCTCGTGAGCAGGGTGTGGGCCCCCTGGCCTTCATCTTTCGTGAGGATTTTTCTTTATTTATTTTAAGATATTCCATGGTGTTTCAGGACTTTTGGAGTTGCGCAGAATAGTCTCTAATATTTGCTCCTTTTCCAGCCCAGAATTCCAGCTGCCGGCATTCTCCCTCCTTATGTAAACCTTGTAAAATAAGAGAGAATAGCCATAAGTATTGTGACATAGCGTGAAATAACAGCCCATAATGCGATAAATATTGATATAAAAGCATGATGCAAAATGGACGTATCAACTCCCCCAAACTTAGACCTCGCTTGTCCTCAAGCAAAAAGCCAATAACAATAAATATGTTCTCATGTTTAGAGGTAGAGGCATCGATAAAAATAAAATACGGACATGAAGGCATCATGATTATTCTCATAACAACAACATATATAGATTTTTTCATATGATTACTTATCTTCAAGTGATGATCAATTCACAATACAAAAGTATGAATCAGAAACCTTATTGAGAACCAACAAACTATAACCTCAGTCATTGAAACAATTGCAATTTATCATAACATCGGAAAGAGTCTATGTCAGAGCTAAAAAGCAAGCCCACATACTCAACTATCATCTAGTCCTTCATAATTGCTAACACTCACGCAATACTTGTGGTTACGGAGTTTTAATCGGACACAGAGAAAGATAGGGGCTTATAGTTTTGCCCCCACAACCTTTTACCTCAAGGGTAATGTCAACAATAATAAGTCATGCTCCCCTACATCCAATTAGATATATATATATCATGTTCTTTCCAACATGCTGGGCTTGCCAAAGGATAAAATAAAAAAGGAAAGCTGAAGATCACCGTGACTCTTGCATAAGGTAGAGGATAATAATAAAAGATAGGCCCTTCGCAGAGGGAAGCAGAGGTTGCCATGCGCTTTTATGGTTGGATGCACAGAATCTCAATGCGAAAGAACATCACTTTATATTGCCCCTTGTGATATGAACCTTTATTATGCAGTCAGTCGCTTTTATTACTTTCACATCACAAGATCGTATAAAGCTTATTTCTCCCACACCAATCAATCATACATATTTAGAGCAATTTTTTATTGCTTTGCACCGATGACAACTTACTTGAAGGATCTTACTCAATCCATAGGTAGATATGGTGGACTCTCATGGCAAAACTGGTTTAAGGGTATTTGGAAGCACAAGTAGTATCTCTACTTGGTGCTGAGAATTTGGCTAGCATGAGGGGGAAAGGCAAGCTCAACATGTTAGAGGATCCATGACAACATACTTTATCTCATATATAAGAAAACATAACTCATCACGTTGTCTTCCTTGTCCAACATCAACTCTTTAGCATGTCATATTTTAATGAGTGCTTCCAATCATAAAAGATGTCAATGATAATATATCTATATGTGAAACCTCTCTTTCCTTATTACTTCCTATTAATTGCAACGATGACCGAAGCTATGTCTGCCAACTTCCAACAACTTTTAATCATCATACTCTTTCTATGTGAAGTCATTACTCTAAATAAGATCAATATGAGCTCTTTGTTTCTTTTTATTCTTTTTGTTCTTTTCTTTTATTCACTCAAGATCATAGCAAGAAAATCAAACCCTTGACTCAACACTAATCTTTATTATATATATAGCTCACGAACTCGATTACATAGAGAGATCAAAAAGCAAAACTCAAAACTAGATCATGCCATCAACTTTATTCTACTAGATCAAGATACTACTAAAAGGATCGAACTAAGAAAAACTGTAAAGATAGGAGTTGTGATTGTGATACGATACCGAGGCACCTCCCCCAAGCTTGGCAGTTGCCAAGGGGAGTGCACATACCCATGTGATTATGTCTCCTTTGTCGGTGAAGAAGGTGGTGGTGATGGATAGTCGCACATTGAGCGTAAAAGGTCCTCTAGCTTGCGGATAATGCCCTTGAGTGCGATAATATGCTCCTTCAACAAAATATTTTCACGAGTGAGATACTTATTCTGTATACGGGCTAACTCAATCATCTTGAAAGCTTCGATCTCAGTTGGGGTAAGAAGATCTTGGTCAAGTTGAAGGATGTCTTCTGCTGCCGGAGCTTGATTCCCCATGGCCTTCTTGATCCCTTCATCCATGTTGGTCTCCATGCGCTCTTCCCTCTTCAGCTCTATCTTCATTATCCAAGCATCTTTGTCACCATTGTTGGTGGAGGAGGACGACATGATGCCTGGCCTTGACACCCTGACAGAAAACAGCTCGAAACAAGAACAGAGGAGATTTGCGTGATACGGGAGTCAAAACCTTCGAGATAATATATAGTGAATTTTTACTGACAAAAATACTTATCGTGCAAGAAAACGGAGTCCGGAAGGAGCACGAGGTGCTCACGAGGTAGGGGCGCGCCCTAGGGAGGGGGCGCCCACCACCCTCGTGGGGCCCTCGTGTCCTTTTCGAACTGCCACTTATTTTTCTATTTTTCTAAATATTCCAAAACGGAGAAATATTGCCTTAAAAATTGTTTTGGAGTCGGTTTGCTTACCGTACCACATACCTATTCCTTTTCAGAGTCTGAAACGTTCTGGAAAGTGTCCCTTATGTATTCCTCCGGAGTTACGGTTTCAATAATATTGGTTTCAACATTTATGGGATTACCTGAGATATAATGTTTGATTCTTTGACCGTTTACCACCTTCAGATTTGTGCCTTCGAAGTTGTTGATTTTTATGGCACCGGAATGATAGACATCCTCGATAACGTAGGGGCCTTCCCATTTAGAGAGAAGTTTTCCTGCAAAAAAATCTTAAACGAGAGTTGTATAGCAATACATAATCACCTACATTAAACTCACGCTTTTGAATCCTTTTGTCATGCCATCTTTTAACATTTTCTTTTAACAACTTGGCATTTTCATAAGCTTGGGTTCTCCATTCATCAAGTGAGCTAATATCAAATAACCTCTTTTCACCGGCAAGTTTGAAATCATAGTTGAGCTCTTTAATAGCCCAATATGCCTTATGTTCTAGTTCGAGAGGTAAGTGACATGCTTTTCCATAAACCATTTTATACGGAGACATACCCATAGGATTTTTATATGCAGTTCTATAAGCCCATAATGCATCATCAAGTTTCTTGGACCAATTCTTTCTAGACCTATTAACAGTCTTTTGCAAAATTAATTTGAGTTCTCTGTTACTCAATTCTACTTGACCACTAGACTAAAGATGATAGGGAGATGCAATTCTATGATTAACATCATATTTAGCAAGCATTTTACGGAAAGCACCATGAATAAAGTGTGAACCACCATCAGTCATTAAATATCTAGGGACTCCAAACCTCAGAAAAATAACTTCTTTAAGAATTTTAATAGAAGTGTTATGATCAACACTACTAGTTGGAATAGCTTCTACCCACTTAGTAACGTAATCAACAGCAACTAAAATATGTGTGTATCCATTAGAGGCAGGAAAAGGTCCCATATAATCAAAGCCCCAAACATCAAATGGTACAATAACAAGTGAATAATTCATAGGCATTTCTTGACGTCTACTAATATTACCAATTCTTTGACATTCATCACATGACAAGATAAACTTACGGGCATCCTTGAAGAGAGTAGGCCAATAAAAACCGGATTGCAATACCTTATGTGCAGTTCTATCTCCAGCGTGGTGCCCTCCATAAGCTTCAGAGTGACACTTGCGTAGGATCTGTTCCTATTCATGCTCAGGTACACAACGTCTAATAACACCATCTACTCCTTCTTTATAAAGATGTGGGTCATCCCAAAAGTAATGTCTCAAATCATAGAAAAAACTTTTTCTTTTGTTGGTATGTGAAACTAGGTGGTATGAATTTAGCAACAATGTAATTAGCATAATCAGCATACCGAGGAGTACTACGAGAAGTACTTATAACATTTAATTGTTCATCAGGAAAGCTATCATCAATAGGTAGTGGGTCATCAAGAACATTCTCTAATCTAGATAAGTTGTCTGCAACGTGGTTCTCAGCTCCTTTTCTATCAACAATATGCAAATCAAATTCTTGTAGCAAGAGAACCCATCTAATAAGTCTAGGTTTAGCATCTTTCTTTTCCATAAGATATTTAATAGCAGCATGATCAGTGTGAATAGTTACTTTAGAATCAACAATATAAGGTCTGAACTTATCACAAGCAAATACAACTGCTAAAAGTTCTTTTTCAGTAGTAGCATAATTTCTTTGAGCATTGTCTAGAGTCTTACTAGCATAATGGCACTAGTAGAAAAAGGGTCAAATGTGAAGCACATTAGTGTCGGTCTGTAAAAAACCCGGCACTAATGTGATCAATAGTACCGGTTCGTGGCGGCGATCAATAGTACCGGTTCGTGGCGAACCTTTAGTGCCGGTTCATGCCACGAACCGGTACTAAAGAGGCTATGGCAGCCTGTGGTCAGGCTATGGCCCCACCATCACCATTTAGTGCCGGTTCGTACCACGAACCGGTACTAATGAGGTTATGACAAGCTGTTTTTAGTCCCACCTCGCTCCCCTAACAAGGCTTTTACAACCTGAAATATGTTTTTTCTCAAACTATCACAAGCACTTGGTCTTCATTGAACTCTATGTGTAGAATTTGTGGCCGCAGTATGAGTCTTCACCGGCTTATAAATCGTTGAGGACTCATATTGACAATTCACATTGTACACAAAAAGATCATTGATGATCAAAGTATTTTTGATGTATAAGATCATACTGACAGTTCAGACTGTAAGGAAATATAAGATCATGATCTGAATGCTCTTATATTTTTTGTGTTCAGTATGCACCATTCAAAACTTGGCATGGTATCATCATTTCACCCACATAGCATGTTCAAAAAAGTAGAGAGGGTTACGGCAAAAACTGGATGCACTTCGTTTACAAACTAGACAATCTCTTTCGAAGTATTCGGGTTTCTGACGAAATTAAACTCATCTGTTACAAAGGCATTTCATTTTTTTAAACTTATTACAACTCCAGACTTTTTGTGCATTCAGTATGCAACATTCAAAGCGACGCCATCAACTTTCAACCATTTCTGCCTTCATTTGCTATTTTTCATGCATTTAATTATTTGTTTTGAGCTAAATGACCCTGAAATTGAAAAGCACTACAAGACGGGAGGAGCTCTTTAGTACCGGTTTGTGGCGAACCTTTAGCACCGGTTCGTGCCACGAACTGGTACTAATCAGGTTGTGTCAGGTAAGGCTGGGGCCCCACGAACACCTTTAGTACCGGTTCATGGCATGAATCAGTACTACAGTTTCTTATTAAGCTGTTTTTAGTCCCACCTCGCGAAGAGAGAGGGACTAGGAGCGGTTTATAAGCCCTGAGTGCAGAGACGATGAAGAAGAGGCTCAATGCTCACGTTGCTTAGCTTCAAGCCTTGAGGAATATGGTAGACTGCACTGAGCTATGTGCAGTGCAGTTTACACTATTCCGAAAGGCTTGAAGCTAATTAACGAGCATTGCACCTCTTTTTTATTTTTAATAACTTATTACAACTCCGAACTTCTTCTGTTATGGCAAAAACTAGATGCACTTCGTGTACAAACTGGACAATCTCTTGCAAAGTATCAGGGCCGGTTTCAGACGAAAACTCATCTGTTACACCGGCATTTCATTTTTTTAAACTTATTATAACTCCAGACTTTGAACCATCAAGTTTTAACCATCAACTTGGCATGGTATATAAAAATAAATGAATAGAAGAAAATAAATAAAGCAGAAAAGAAAAATAGCAGAAAATAAAAAACTATAGCAGAAAAGAAAAAAACTATATAAAAAAACTACTCAGAAATAAATAGAAGAAAATAAATATAGCAGAAAAGAAAAAAACTACTCAGAAATAAATAGAAGGAAAAATAAAGCAGAAAAGAAAAAAAAACTATATCAAAAAATTTGGGGCGCTACCCTGTGGGCCTGCTAGACCACGGGCGTGCAATTTCAGGCCCACAAGGCCCAGCAGACTCACAGGGCAGCGCACCGTAGTTAGGCCCAGAAGCCTGCTTTATAGAGGAGTTCGAAAGGACAGCCGCAGCTGGGTTTATAAACCAGTGCGGCTTCCCTTCGCCCGACGAGGTGGGACTAAACTTTGTGCAGGCAGCGCACCACCTTTAGTACCGGTTGGTGGCTCCAACCGGTACTAAAGGGACCTTTAGTACCGGTTGGAGCCACCAACCGGTACTAAAGGCCTGCTCTTCCCGCCTCCTGGCCTGAACAAAGTTGGCCTTTAGTACCGGTTGGTGGCTCCAACCGGTACTACAGGCCTCTCCTATATATACAACATTTATGAAAAATTTCAGTTAGTTCCTGTTCTGTCTTCGTCGCGCGCGCACGGCCGTCCCCGTCCTCGTCGTCGCGTGCGGCGCCCCTGCCGTCCCCGCCCCCGTTGCGCCGTCCCCGTCGTCGCCCCCGTCGCGCCGCCACCCGTACGCCGCCGCCCCCGTCGCGCCGTCCCCGTCGTCGCCGTTCGCGCCGCCGGCCGCCCGTACGCCGCCGCCCCCACTCGTACGTACACAGACACACATACACATACACACACACACACACACAATTTACTTATTTTCTGTTTTCTGTTTTTTAGATTAATGGATGTCAAATTGTTAATTAGATGAATGTCAAATGTTAGATATGAATTAGATAGAAAAGTTAAATATTAATTAGGTATATGAGATTTGAACTAGTTGAATTAATATAACTAGTTTATTTTTAGTAAATGCTTAGTTGAATTACTTAGTTGAATTAATTAATAGAACTTGTTGAATTAATAGAACTAGTTGAATTAGTTGAAATGATAGAACTAGTAATGTTTCACCTATATATAGAATTTAACTAGTTTATTTTTTCTGTTTTTTTACTTATATATATATATATATATTTTTAGTTTATATAAATGTTAGAGTAATGTCAAATGTTAGATGAATTAGATAGAAATATATGTTAGATATTAATGTCAAATGTTAGATGAATATTAGAATTAGTTAGATATTAATTAATGTTAGATAGTAAGTGTTTAATGTTTCACCTATATGAACATAGGAAATGTCGTCTGACGATGAAAAAGATTTCATTATGTGGAAAAACTGTGAAGACCAACGCGACCTGTGGAACAGAAATTTCCTTGTTGATAATAGGCGCTTCAGCATCAAGCTGGATGAGACATTCGAAGTGGATACAGTAAGTAACAACGGCAAGTATTTTTTCTTAATAAAGCATGACTTATGCTTCATTTGCTTCAACTTATAATTTTAAATTTTCACTATTCTACTAGCGCATCCCCTGCCATGCTCGAATTTTTGTCTTGGATAAGATAGGTTTCAGTGCGATGAATGTTATGGAGGTAAAGAGAGTTTACTTGAAGACCGAGCATGGGTATACTTTCAACGTCAAATTATACAATGCAGACACATACACTCATTTTGAATGCAAAACTTGGCAAGCACTATGCAAGGCTTATGCATTTGAGCCTGATATGGTTATCACCTTTGATATACGTCCGGAAGATGATAGTGAAGGTAATAGAGACATCTGGGTCGATGTGCAGATGCCTCCAGTTCTACAATTATGTGAGTTTTTCTCAATCATGTTTATGTCTTTGATATTGTTTATTCAAAAATAGTTAATAACTAATTTCTATTGTCACCTTATTTTGGTTCAAGCAAACATGCCCGGTGCTTGGTAGACAGGACCTACTACTGTCCCGGGGCTGAACTAAACTGCGAGGAGATAAGTCATTATGTTTCATGGCTTGAGGATCTTCATATTGTCAAGACAATTCTTCTTCATGTACTTAGAAATGTTAGTACTCAAAACGTGCGACCAATAGTGATCGTATTGAACTACGGTCACATCTATAATGGAAAGATGGTAAGATTTTTACTATTTGTCCTTAGTGCATCTTTTGCATACATTATTTTTGAAGCTAAACTTTCATTGCTAAGTATATTAATTATTATACGATGTTCTTCAACAGGGACTCCCGATGACAGTTGTGCCTCAGTGGATCGAGACAAAAGGTCGCATGTCAATGGTTAGCTTACGATCAAGATATCCTACATTGCACATGAGTGCATTCAGGATTTCTGAAAGCGATGAATGCTTAATAGTGAAAGATTGGAGCAAAATTGTTAACGATCGCAGAGAAGTACTAGGGGGCAGCAAGGAGAAGCGCAACCCACGATTAGGAGACAGATTCATCTGCATGCTCCAGTATGATGAATCAGGAGAGCTATACATGTTCTATGCTATTTTACCTGAGAGGGAGCAGCAGGAGGGATTTAGCTAGTTCATGCTCTTAGTACTTGTCCTCTCATGTCCGTATTCTCGTCCTGAACTTAATTAATCTCAAATAGTGATTTGCTTATGAACGCTTATAATATCATGACCATGTTGAACTCGATGATATCTTTGATTCTGTTACAAGTGAATGTTTCTTCTTTAAGCTAGTGTTGGTGGTGATTAGATTGCGGTAATGACTATGATGATTAAATAGTGGTAATGACGACTACAATGATTTTTAGCTAGCTAGTATATATATATATATATATATACTGTTGTTGGTGATGATATGATGCACGAGTTTATTTATATATTAATATGTTACAAGTGAAAACACAAAATTAAGGGGAAAATAAAAAATAAAACCAAAACCCAAAATCTTTTAGTACCGGTTGGTGTTACCAACCGGTACTAAAGGTCTCCCCGCCCCCGGCGCTGACTCGCGCCACGTGGTGGCCCTTTAGCGCCGGTTCCTGCCGAACCGATACTAAAGGGGGGGGGCTTTAGTGCCCACCCTTTAGTGTCGGTTATGGAACCGGCACTAAAGGCCTTTACGAACCGGGACTAAAGCCCGGTTCTGCACTAGTGTGGATAACATTTAATTTCTTATCAACTCTTTGCCCTAGAACAGCTCCTACAGCATAATCACTAGCATCACACATAATTTCAAAGGGTAAGTTCCAATCAGGTGGCTGAACAACAGGTGTAGAGACTAATGCTTTCTTAAGTATTTCAAATGCTTCTACACAATCATCATCAAAGACAAATGGTATATCTTTTTGTAATAAATTAGTCAGAGTCCGAGAAATTTTTGAGAAATCCTTAATGAACCTCCTGTAAAATCTGCCGTGACCAAGGGAACTTCTTGTACCTTTGATGTCCTTGGGACATGGCATCTTTTCAATAGCATCAACCTTGGCTTTATCAACTTCAATACCTCTTTCAGAAACTTTATGCCCCAAGACAATACCTTCATTAACCATAAAGTGGCACTTTTCCCAATTCAAGACAAGATTAGTTTCTTCACATCTCTGCAAAACTCGATCAAGATTGCTCAAGCAATCATCAAAAGAGGAACCATAGACGGCAAAGTCGTCCATGAAAACCTCACAAATCTTTTCACAAAAGTCAGAGAATATAGCCATCATGCATCTTTGAAAGGTAGCAGGTGCATTACATAAACCAAAAGGCATACGTCTATAAGCAAAAGTACCAAAAGGGCATGTAAAAGTAGTTTTTGATTGATCTTTAGCCGACATAGGTATTTGAGAGAAACCAGAATAACCATCTAGAAAGCAATAATGTGTATGTTTGCATAATCTTTCTAGCATTTGATCAATAAAAGGTAAGGGGTAATGATCTTTCTTAGTAGCCTTATTTAATTTGCAGAAATCAATTACCATCCTATAACATGTGATAATTCTTCGTGGAATCAATTCATCTTTATCGTTAGGAACAACAGTAATACCTCCCTTCTTAGGGACACAATGGACAGGACTTACCCATTGACTATTAGCAACGGGATAGATTATACCTGCCTCCAGAAGCTTGAGTATTTCTTTTCTTAGCACTTCTTTCATTTTAGGATTCAGGCGTCGTTGAGGATCACGAACTGGTTTGGCATCTGCTTCCCAATTTATTTTATGTTGACATAGAGTGGGACTAATGCCCTTAAGATCATCAAGAGTATATCCAATAGCGGCTCGGTGCTTCTTCAGAGTTTTCAATAATCTTTCTTCTTCATGCTCTGAAAGGTTAGCACTAATAATAACAGGATATATCTTTTTTTCATCAAGATAAGCATATTTAAGATTATCAGGCAACGGTTTAAGCTCAAACACAGGGTCACCCTTGGGTGGAGGAGGATCCCCTAAGATTTCAACAGGCAAATTGTGTTTCAGAATAGGTTCCTATTTAAAGAATACTTCATCTATTTCCCTTCTTTCATTCATGAACATATCATTTTCATGGTCTAGCAAATAGTGTTCTAAAGGATCACTAGGAGGTACTGAAGGAAATATGCCCTAGAGGCAATAATAAAGTTATTATTTATTTCCTTATATCATGATAAATGTTTATTATTCATGCTAGAATTGTATTAACCGGAAACATAATACTTGTGTGAATACATAGACAAACAGAGTGTCACTAGTATGCCTCTACTTGACTAGCTCGTTGATCAGAGATGGTTATGTTTCCTAGCCATAGACATGAGTTGTCATTTGATCAACGGGATCACATCATTAGGAGAATGATGTGATTGACATGACCCATTCCGTTAGCTTAGCACTTGATCGTTTAGTATGTTGTTATTGCTTTCTTCATAACTTATACATGTTCCTATGACTATGAGATTATGCACCTCCCGTTTACCGGAGGAACACTTTGTGTGCTACCAAACGTCACAACGTAACTGGGTGATTATAAAGGTGCTCTACAGGTGTCTCCAAAGGTACATGTCGGGTTGGCGTATTTCGAGATTAGGATTTGTCACTCCGATTGTCGGAGAGGTATCTCTGGGCCCTCTCGGTAATACACATCACTTAAGCGTTGCAACTAATGAGTTAGTTGCGGGATGATGTATTACGAAACAAGTAAAGAGACTTGCCGGTAACGAGATTGAACTAGGTATTAAGGTACCGACGATTGAATCTCGGGCAAGTAACATACCGATGGCAAAGGGAACAACGTATGTTGTTATGCGGTGTGACCGATAAAGATCTTTGTCGGTGTCAAAACCGGCGGATCTCAGGTAGGGGGTCCCGAACTATGCGTCTAGGCGGATGGTAACAGGAGACAGGGAACACAATGTTTTACCCAGGTTTGGGCCCTCTTGATGGAGGTAAAACCCTACGTCCTGCTTGATTAATATTGATGATATGGGTAGTACAAGAGTAGATCTACCACAAGATCAAGGAGGCTAAACCCTAGAAGCTAGCCTATGGTATGATTGTTGTATGTTGGAGTTTTTGTTCTACGGACTAAAACCCTCCGGTTTATATAGACACCGGAGAGGGTTAGGGTTACACAAAGTCGGATACAATGGTAGGAGATCTGAATATCCGCATCGCCAAGCTTGCCTTCCACGCCAAGGAAAGTCCCATCCGGACACGGGACGAAGTCTTCAATCTTGTATCTTCATAGTCCAGGAGTCCGGCTGAAGGTATAATCCGGCTACCCAGACACCGCCTAATCCAGGACTCCCTCAATCTTCGTAGAATATGTAGGAGCCAATATGAGTATCCAGGTTCCGCTATTGGTTATTGACCGGAGACGTGTCTCGGTCATGTCTACATTGTTCTCGAACCCGTAGGGTCCGCACGCTTAACGTTACGATGACAGTTTCATTATGAGTTTATATGTTTTGATGTACCGAAGGTTGTTCAGAGTCCCGGATGTGATCACGGACATGACGAGTCTCGAAATGGTCGAGACAAGAAGATTGATATATTGGAAGCCTATGTTTGGACATCGGAAGTGTTCTGGGTGAAATCAACATTTTACTGGAGTACCGAGAGGTGACCGGAACCCCCCGGTAACCTAATGGGCCTTAATGGGCCTAGTGGAGGAAGAGGAGAGGAGGCCAAGGGGCAGCCGCGCGCCCTTTCCCCCAAGTCCGAATTGGACAAGGAGGGGGCAGCGCCCCCCCTTTCCTTTCCCCTCTCTCTCTCCTTCGCCCCAAGTCCTAGTCCAACATGGAAAAGGGGGGGAGTCCTACTCCCGGTAGGAGTAGGACTCCTCCTGGCGCGCCCCTTGCCTGGCCGCATCTCCTCCCCCTTGCTCCTTTATATACGGGGGCAGGGGGCACCCTAGAGACACAACAATTGATCATTGATCTCTTAGCCGCGTGCGGTGCCCCCCTCCACCATAATCCTTGATAATATTGTAGCGGTGCTTAGGCGAAGCCCTGCGACGGTAGAACATCAAGATCGTCACCACGCCTTCGTGCTAACGTAACTCTTCCCCGACATTCTGCTGGACCGGAGTCCGGGGATCGTCATCGAGCTGAACGTGTGCTAGAACTCGGAGGTGCCGTAGTTTCGGTGCTTGATCGGTCGGGCCGTGAAGACGTACGACGACATCAACCGCGTTGTTATAATGCTTCCGCTTTCGGTCTACGAGGGTACGTGGACAACACTCTCCCCTCTCGTTGCTATGCATCACCATGATCCTGCGTGTGCGTAGGATTTTTTTTTGAAATTACTACGTTCCCCAACAGTGGCATCCGAGCCTGGTTTTATGCGTTGATGTTATATGCACGAGTAGAACACAAGTGAGTTGTGGGCGATATAAGTCATACTGCTTACCAGCATGTCATAGTTTTGTTCGGCGGTATTGTTGGATGAAGCGGCCCGGACCGACATTACGCGTACGCTTACGCGAGACTAGTTCTACCGACGTGCTTTGCACAGAGGTGGCTGGCAGGTGTCAGTTTCGCCAACTTTAGTTGAACCGAGTGTGGCTACGCCTGGTCCTTGGGAAGGTTAAAACAACACCAACTTGAGAAACTATCGTTGTGGTTTTGATGCGTAGGTAAGAACGGTTCTTGCTAAGCCCATAGCAGCCACATAAAACTTGCAACAACAAAGTAGAGGACGTCTAACTTGTTTTTGCAGGGCATGTTGTGATGTGATATGGTCAAGACATGATGCTAAATTTTATTGTATGAGATGATCATGTTTTGTAGCTGAGTTATCGGCAACTGGCAGGAGCCATATGGTTGTCGCTTTATTGTATGCAATGCAATCGCCTTGTAATGCTTTACTTTATCGCTAAGCGGTAGCGATAGTCGTAGAAGCATAAGATTGGCGAAACGACAATGATGCTACGGTGGAGATCAAGGTGTCGTGCCGGTGACGATGGTGATCATGACGTTGCTTCGGGATGGAGATCACAAGCACAAGATAATGATGGCCATATCATATCACTTATATTGATTGCATGTGATGTTTATCTTTCATGCATCTTATCTTGCTTTGATTGACGGTAGCATTATAAGATGATCTCCCACTAAATTTCAAGATAAAAGTGTTCTCCCTGAGTACGCACCATTGCCAAAGTTCGTCGGGCCCAGACACCACGTGATGATCAAGTGTGATAAGCTCTACGTCCTTCTACAACGGGTGCAAGCCAGTTTTGCACACGCAGAATACTCAGGTTAAACTTGACGAGCCTAGCATATGCAGATATGGCCTCGGAACACTGAGACCGAAAGGTAGAGCGTGAATCATATAGTAGATATGATCAACATAGTGATGTTCACCATTGAAAACTACTCCATTTCACGTGATGATCGATTGTGGTTTAGTTGATTTGGATCACGTGATCACTTAAAAGATTAGAGGGATGTCTTTCTAAGTGGAAGTTCTTAAGTAATATGATTAATTGAACTTAAATTTATCATGAACTTAGTACCTGATAGTATCTTGCTTGTTTATGTTTGATTGTAGATAGATGGCCCGTGCTGTTGTTCCGTTGAATTTTAATGCGTTCCTTGAGAAAGCAAAGTTGAAAGATGATGGTAGCAATTACACGGACTGGGTCCATAACTTGAGGATTATCCTCATTGCTGCACAGAAGAATTGCGTCCTGGAAGCACCGCTGGGTGCCAGGCCTGCTGCTGGAGCAACACCAGATGTTATGAACATCTGGCAGAGCAAAGCTGATGACTACTCAATAGTTTAGTGTGCCATGCTTTACGGCTTAGAACCGGGTCTTCAAACGTTTTGAACGTCATGGAGCATATGAGATGTTCCAGGAGTTGAAGTTAATATTTCAAGCAAATGCCCGGATTGAGAGATATGAAGTCTCCAATAAGTTCTATAGCTGCAAGATGGAGGAGAACAGTTCTGTCAGTGAGCATATACTCAAAATGTCTGGGTATAATAATCACTTGATTCAACTGGGAGTTAATCTTCCGGATGATAGCGTCATTGACAGAATTCTCCAATCACTGCCACCAAGCTACAAGAGCTTCGTGATGAACTATAATATGCAAGGGATGGACAAGACAATTCCTGAGCTCTTCGCAATGCTAAAGGCTGCGGAGGTAGAAATCAAGAAGGAGCATCAAGTGTTGATGGTCAACAAGACCACTAGTTTCAAGAAAAAGGGCAAAGGGAAGAAGAAGGGGAACTTCAAGAATAACAGCAAGCAAGTTGCTGCTCAGGAGAAGAAACCTAAATCTGGACCTAAGCCTGAAACTTTGTGCTTCTACTGCAAGCAGACTGGTCACTGGAAGCGGAACTTCCCCAAGTAGTTGGCGGATAAGAAGGATGGCAAGGTGAACAAAGGTATATGTGATATACATGTAATTGATGTGTACCTTACTAGATCTCGCAGTAGCACGTGGGTATTTGATACTGGTTCTGTTGCTAATATTTGCAACTCGAAACAGGTACTACGGATTAAGCGAACATTGGCGAAGGACGAGGTGACGATGCGCGTGGGAAATGGTTCCAAAGTCGATGTGATCGCGGTCGGCACGCTACCTCTACATCTACCTTCGGGATTAGTATTAGACCTAAATAATTGTTATTTGGTGCCAGCGTTGAGCATGAACATTATATCTAGATCTTGTTTGATGCGAGACGGTTATTCATTTAAATCAGAGAATAATGGTTGTTCTATTTATATGAGTAATATCTTTTATGGTCATGCACCCTTGAAGAGTGGTCTATTTTTGATGAATCTTGATAGTAGTGATACACATATTCATAATGTTGAAACCAAAAGATGCAGAGTTGATAATGATAGTGCAACTTATTTTTGGCACTGCCATTTAGGTCATATCGGTGTAAAGCACATGAAGAAACTCCATACTGATGGACTTTTGGAACCACTTGATTATGAATCACTTGGTACTTGCGAACCGTGCCTCATGGGCAACATGACTAAGACGCCGTTCTCCGGTACTATGGAGAGAGCAACAGATTTGTTGGAAATCATACATACAGATGTATGTGGTCCGATGAATGTTGAGGCTCATGGCGGATATCGTTATTTTCTCACCTTCACAGATGATTTAAGCAGATATGGGTATATCTACTTAATGAAGCATAAGTCTGAAACATTTGAAAAGTTCAAAGAATTTCAGAGTGAAGTTGAAAATCATCGTAACAAAAAAACTAAAGTTTCTACGATCTGATCGTGGAGGAGAATATTTGAGTTACGAGTTTAGTATACATTTGAAACAATGTGGAATAGTTTCGCAACTCACGCCACCCGGAACACCACAGCGTAATGGTGTGTCCGAACGTCGTAATCGTACTTTACTAGATATGGTGCGATCTATGATGTCTCTTACAGATTTACCACTATTGTTTTGGGGTTATGCTTTAGAGACAGCCGCATTCACGTTAAATAGGGCACCATCAAAATCCGTTAAAACGACCCCTTATGAACTGTGGTTTAGCAAGAAACCAAAGTTGTCATTTCTGAAAGTTTGGGGCTGCGATGCTTATGTGAAAAAACTTCAACCTGATAAGCTCGAACCCAAATTGGAGAAATGTGTCTTCATAAGATACCCAAAGGAGATTGTTGGGTACACCTTCTATCACAGATCCGAAGGCAAGACGTTCGTTGCTAAGAATGGATCCTTTCTAGAGAAGGAGTTTCTCTCGAAAGAAGTGAGTGGGAGGAAAGTGGAACTTGTTGAGGTAACTGTACCTGCTCCCTTATTGGAAAGTAGTACATCACGGAAACCGGTTTCTATGACACCTACACCAATTAGTGAGGAAACTAATGATGATGATCATGAAACTTTAGATCAAGTTACTACCGAACCTCGTAGACCAACCAGAGTAAGATCCGCACCAGAGTGGTACGGTAATCCTGTTCTGGAAGTCATGCTACTAGATCATGATGAACCTACGAACTATGAAGAAGCGATGGTGAGCCCAGATTCCGCAAAATGGCTAGAAGCCATGAAATCTGAGATGGGATCCATGTATGAGAACAAAGTGTGGACTTTGGTTGACTTGCCCGATGATCGGCAAGCAATTCAGAATAAATGGATCTTCAAGAAGAAGACTGACGTTGACGGTAATGTTACTGTCTACAAAGCTCGACTTGTTGCGAAAGGTTTTCGATAAGTTCAAGGGATTGACTACGATGAGACCTTCTCACCCGTAGTGATGCTTAAGTCTGTCCGAATCATGTTAGCAATTGCCGCATTTTATGATTATGAAATTTGGCAGATGGATGTCAAAACTGCATTCCTGAATGGATTTCTGGAAGAAGAGTTGTATATGATCCAACCGGAAGGTTTTGTCGATCCAAAGGGAGCTAACAAAGTGTGCAAGCTCCAGTGATCCATTTATGGACTAGTGCAAGCCTCTCAGAGTTGGAATAAACGCTTTGATAGTGTGATCAAAGCATTTGGTTTTATACAAACTTTTGGAGAAGCCTGTATTTACAAGAAAGTGAGTGGGAGCTCAGTAGCATTTCTGATATTATATGTGGATGACATATTACTAATTGGAAATGATATAGAATTTCTGGATAGCATAAAGGGATACTTGAATAAGAGTTTTTCAATGAAAGACCTCGGTGAAGCTGCTTACATATTGGGCATTAAGATCTATAGAGATAGATCAAGACGCTTAATTGGACTTTCACAAAGCACATACCTTGAAAAAGTCTTGAAGAAGTTCAAAATGGATCAAGCAAAGAAAGGGTTCTTGCCTGTGTTACAAGGTGTGAAGTTGAGTAAGACTCAATGTCCGACCACCGCAGAAGATAGAGAGAAAATGAAAGATGTTCCCTATGCTTCAGCCATAGGCTCTATCATGTATGCAATGCTGTGTACCAGACCTGATGTGTGCCTTGCTATAAGTCTAGCAGGGACGTAGCAAAGTAATCCAGGAGTGGATCACTGGACAGCGGTCAAGAACATCCTAAAGTACCTGAAAAGGACTAAGGATATGTTTCTCGTATATGGCGGTGACAAAGAGCTCATCATAAATGGTTACGTTGATGCAAGCTTTGACACTGATCTGGACGATTCTAAATCACAAACCGGATACGTGTTTACATTGAACGGTGGAGCTGTCAGTTGGTGCAGTTCTAAACAAAGCGTTGTGGCGGGATCTACATGTGAAGCGGAGTACATAGTTGCTTCGGAAGCAGCAAATGAAGGAGTCTGGATGAAGGAGTTCATATCTGATCTAGGTGTCATACTTAGTGCATCGGGTCCAATGAAAATCTTTTGTGACAATACTGGTGCAACTGCCTTGGCGAAGGAATCCAGATTTCACAAGAGAACCAAGCACATCAAGAGACGCTTCAATTCCATTCGGGACTTAGTCCAAGTGGGAGACATAGAAATTTGCAAGATACATACGGATCTGAATGTTGCAGACCCGTTCACTAAGCCTCTTCCACGAGCAAAACATGATCAGCACCAAGGCTCCATGGGTGTTAGAATCATTACTGTGTAATCTAGATTATTGACTCTAGTGCAAGTGGGAGACTGAAGCAAATATGCCCTAGAGGCAATAATAAAGTTATTATTTATTTCCTTATATCATGATAAATGTTTATTATTCATGCTAGAACTGTATTAACCGGAAACATAATACTTGTGTGAATACATAGACAAACAGAGTGTCACTAGTATGCCTCTACTTGACTAGCTCGTTGATCAGAGATGATTATGTTTCCTATCCATAGACATGAGTTTTCATTTGATTAACGGGATCACATCATTAGGAGAATGATGTGATTGACATGACCCATTCCGTTAGCTTAGCACTTGATCGTTTAGTAGGTTGCTATTGCTTCCT
Organism: Aegilops umbellulata; assembly: GCA_032464435.1. Classification (NCBI taxonomy): domain Eukaryota; kingdom Viridiplantae; phylum Streptophyta; class Magnoliopsida; order Poales; family Poaceae; genus Aegilops; species Aegilops umbellulata. The sequence goes on from CP136055.1 coordinate 510,693,982, forward strand.
TCATAACTTATACATGTTCATATGACTATGAGATTATGCAACTCCCGTTTACCGGAGGAACACTTTGTGTGCTACCAAACGTCACAACATAACTGGGTGATTATAAAGGAGCTCTACAGGTGTCTCCAAAGGTACATGTTGGGTTGGCGTATTTCAAGATTAGGAGTCACTCCGGTTGTCGAAGAGGTATCTCTGGGCCCTCTCGGTAATACACATCACTTAAGCCTTGCAAGCATTGCAACTAATGAGTTAGTTCCGAGATGATGTATTATGGAACGAGTAAAGAGACTTGCCAGTAACGAGATTGAACTAGGTATTAAGATACCGACGATCGAATCTCGGGCAAGTAACATACCGATGACAAAGGGAACAACGTATGTTGTTATGCGATCTGACCGATAAAGATCTTCCCAGAATATGTAGGAGCCAATATGAGCATCTAGGTTCCGCTATTGGTTATTGACCGGAGACGTGTCTCGGTCATGTCTACATTGTTCTCGAACCCGTAGGGTCCGCACGCTTAACGTACGATGATAGTTTCATTATGAGTTTATATGTTTTGATGTACCGAAGTTTGTCCGGAGTCCCGGATGTGATCACAGACATGACGAGGAGTCTCGAAATGGTCGAGACATGAAGATTGATATATTGGAAGCCTATGTTTGGACATCGAAAGTGTTCCGGGTGAAATCGGCATTTTACTGGAGTACCGAGAGGTTACCGGAACCCCCCGGTAACCTAATGGGCCTTAATGGGCCTAGTGGAGGAAGAGGAGAGGAGGCCAAGGGGCAGTCGCGCGCCCTTACCCCCCCCCCCCCCAAGTCTGAATTGGACAAGGAGGGGGGCGGCGCCCCCCTTTCCTTTCCCCTCTCTCGGTCCCCCCCCCCCAAGTCCTAGTCCAACATGGAAAAGGGGGGAGTCCTACTCCCGGTAGGAGTAGGACTCCTCCTGGCGCGCCCCTTGCCTGGCCGCACCTCCTCCCCCTTGCTCCTTTATATACGGGGGCTGGGGGGCACCCTAGAGACACAACAATTAATCATTGATTTCTTAGCCGTGTGCGGTGCCCCCCTCCACCATAATCCTCGATAATATTGTAGCGGTGCTTAGGCGAAGCCCTGCGACGGTAGAACATCAAGATCGTCACCACGCCGTCGTGCTGACGGAACTCTTCCCCGACATTCTGCTGGATCGGAGTCCGGGGATCGTCATCGAGTTGATTGTGTGCTAGAACTCGGAGGTGACGTAGTTTCGGTGCTTGATCGATCGGGTCATGAAGACATACGACTACATCAACCGCGTTGTTATAACGCTTCCGCTTTCGGTCTATGAGGGTACGTGGACAACACTCTCCCCTCTCGTTGCTATGCATCGCCATGATCTTGCGTGTGCGTAGGATTTTTTTTGAAATTACTACGTTCCCCAACAGGTACGATAATAGAAGCAAGACCAATAATTTCATCCTTACTAGGCAATTCTTCCTCACGGTGTTGTTTACTAAATTTAGAGAAATTAAACTCATGAACCATATCACCCAAGCCAATAGTAACAACATTCTTTTCGCAGTCTATCCTAGCATTAACAGTGTTCAAGAAGGGTCTACCATATATAATGGGATAAAAGCTATCTTGTGGGGAACCAAGAATAAGAAAATCAGTAGGATATTTATTTTTCCCACAAAGGACTTCAACATCTCTAACAATCCCAATTGGTGAAATGGTATCTCTATTGGCAAGCTTAATTGTGACATCAATTTCTTCTAACTCAATTGGTGCAATATCATGCATAATTTGTTTGTATAAATCAATGGGTATTGCACTAGCACTAGCATCCATATCACATAAGCCATGATAACAATGATCTCCTATTTTAACAGAAATAACAGGCACGCCTACCACAGGTCTATGTTTATCTTGAGCACAAGGTTTAGCAACTCTAGCAGCTTCACCTCAAAATTGAATAACGTGCCCATCAATATTATCATACAAGAGATCTTTAACAATAGCAATATTAGGTTCTATTTTAACTTGCTCAGGAGGTGTATAAGTTCTAATATTGCTTTTACGAACAACAGTTGAAGCTCTAGCATGATCCTTTATTCTAACAGGAAAAGGTGGTTTCTCAACATAAGAAGGAGGAACAATAGGATCATTATAAGTGACAGTCTTTTCTTCAACTTAAATAGGTGAAGCTACTTTTAGTTCTATGGGAGGATGATATTTAAACCACTTCTCCTTAGGGAGATCAACATAAGTAGCACAATATTCACAGAAAGAAGCTACTATCTCAGAGTCAAGTCCATAGTTAGTGCTAAACTTACGGAAAATATCGGTATCCATAAAAGATTTAGCACAATCAAACTTAGGTGTCATACCTGACTCCTTAAATTTGTCGAGGTCCCTATCTTCAGAGTTACGTTTAATTCTATCCAATAAGTCCCATTTGAATTCAATAGTCTTCATCATAAAAGAGCCAGCACAAGAAGTATCGAGCATGGTTTGATTATTATGAGAAAGTCGAGCATAAAAACTTTGAATAATTATTTCTCTCAAGAGATCATGATTGGGGCATGAATATAACATTGATTTAAGCCTCCCCAAAGCTTGAGCAATGCTTTCTCCTTCGTGAGGCCAGAAATTATATATATAATTGCGATCACGATGAACAAGATGCATAGGGTAATACTTTTGATGAAATTCCAATTTCAATCTTTTATAGTTCCATGATCTCGTGTCATCACATAGCCTATACCATGTCAATGCGTCTCCCATCGAAGATAAAGGGAAGACCTTCTTCTTAGCAACATCATCGGGTATACCTGCAAGCTTAAATAATCCACAAACTTCATCCACATATATTAAGTGCTCATCAGGATGCTTTGTTCCATCTCCTGTAAAAGGATTAGCTAGCAGTTTTTCCATCATACCCGAAGGAAATTCAAAAGGAGTTTCATTTTCAATAGGTTCAGTAGGTTGAGGAGAAACTCTTTGCTCTACTGGACGGGGTGAAGATACCCCGAACAAGCCCCTCAGAGAATTACTTTCCATAGTAACAAGTGACAGTAAATTTCAGCACACTATATAAATTTTTCCTTACCAAATTCCACCTACCAAAGGCGCTACACTCCCCAGCAACGGCGCCAGAAAAGAGTCTTGATGACCCACAAGTATAGGGGATCTATCGTAGTCCTTTCGATAAATAAGAGTTTCAAACCCAACGAGGAGCATAAGGAAATGATAAGCGGTTTTCAGCAAGGTATTCTCTCCAAGTACTGAAATAAGTGGTAACAGATAGTTTTGTGATAAGATAAATTGTAACGAGCAACAAGTAACTAAAGTAAATAAAGTGCAGCAAGGTGGCCCAATCCTTTTTGTAGCAAAGGACAAGCCGAAACAAACTCTTATATAAGGAAAAGCGCTCCCGAGGACACATGGGAATATCATCAAGCTCGTTTTCATCACGTTCATATGATTCGTGTTCGGTACTTTGATAATTTGATATGTGGGTGGACCGGTGCTTGGGTACTGTTCTTACTTGAACAAGCATCCCACTTATGATTAACCTCTATTGCAAGCATCCGCAACTACAACAAAAGTATTAAGGTAAATCTAACCATAGCATGAAACATATGGATCCAAATCAGCCCCTTACGAAGCAACGCATAAACTAGGGTTTAAGCTTCTGTCACTCTAGCAACCCATCATCTACTTATTACTTCCCAATGCCTTCCTCTAGGCCCAAATAATGGTGAAGTGTTATGTAGTCAACGTTCACATAACACCACTAGAGGCTAGACAGCATACATCTTATCAAAATGTCGAACGAATACCAAATTCACATGACTACTGATAGCAAGACTTCTCCCTTGTCCTCAGGAACAAACGTAACTACTCACAAAGCATATTCATGTTCATAATCAGAGGGGTAATAATATGCATAAAGGATCTGAACATATGATCTTCCACCAAATAAACCAACTAGCATCAACTACAAGGAGTAATCAACACTGCTAGCAACCTACTAGCAACAATCCCGGACTTGGAGACAAGCATTGGATACAAGAGATGAACTAGGGTTTGAAGATGAGATGGTGCTGGTGAAGATGTTGATGGAGATTTCCCTCTCCCGATGAGAGAAGCGTTGGTGATGACAATGGCGATGATTTCCCCCTCCCGGAGGGAAGTATCCCCAGTAGAACAGCTCTGCCGGAGCTCTAGATTGGTTCCGCCAAGGTTCCACCTCGTGGCGGCGGAGTCTCGTCCCGAAAAGTTGCTTTTGGGTTTTTTCCTGACGAAGACTTCATATAGGAGAAGATGGGCGTCGGAGAGCCACCAGGGGGGCCCACGAGGTAGGGGGCGCGCCCCCACCCTTGTGAGCAGGGTGTGGGCCCCCTGGCCTTCATCTTTGGCGAGGATTTTTCTTTATTTATTTTAAGATATTCCGTGGAGTTTCAGGACTTTTGGAGTTGCGCAGAATAGGTCTCTAATATTTGCTCCTTTTCCAGCCCAGAATTCCAGTTGTCGACATTCTCCCTCCTTATGTAAACCTTGTAAAATAAGAGAGAATATCCATAAGTATTGTGACATAGCGTGAAATAACAACCCATAATGCGATAAATATCGATATAAAAGCATGATGCAAAATGGACGTATCATCATCCATCATGAAAGAATAGTTATTGTGTATGACATGATGGGAACACAAATTGAGAATGCAAGTATATGGCACATCATTCATGGAAAGCATATTGTGCACACAAGTATGAGGATCATGCAATGGATGGGATGGATCAAAATCTCCTAAAATGTATGAGGATACTATGGGGGTCTCCTCATGAGCAATATCGGAAACATCATATGGAGAAAATGGACAACATCCAAAACAATGCATATCCGTAGCTAGGTGGTCATGGCATGGCATAGTAGATAAATGATGCAAAGGAAGCCTATCAATATCATCACAAGAAAAACAAATGCCAATCACCATGGGCTTGTCATCTATGCCATATATGCAAATTGGGTTTATTTTAATGGCATATGCATAGTCACTATGATGAGATTGCAAATATGATATACGGAAGATCTCATGCATAGCATATGACAAGTCAAGCAGATTATCAAACATGATGTGACCAAGAGAATTATCACAAGAAATCCTATGTAACATGGCATCACAACTACCAGACTCCTCATGGCAATCATCAAACTCATCATAAATGGATAAATCATCGCATGGGGAAATCATACTAGCATGAAGCATGGCAATAGGTGGATCAACATCATGCAAGCAATTGATATCAAGAATGTCCACTAGTGGGACAAGAGCATCACCCTCACCTATGTTACCTTTCTCATTCCACTCAAGTGGTGTAGGTGAGGTGGTAAAGACCAAATCGTGGTCATCTTCATCGTGATGGAACCATGTGGGGGGTGCATCATAGTCCACCATGGCCATCGTCATGTCCAAAGGGAGGACGAAGTCGTCGAGGATCGGCGCGTCATCATATATGGAACCTAGCACCAAAGGAGAAGACACAATAGAGGTAGAGGTTAAGTTGTTAGAAAGCGAAATGGCCTCATATGCCTCATCAACTATCTCACTCTCTCTATGTGGTGGTTCACTCACTCCCTCAAGGTAGGTGCACTCAAACTTACATATGGTAGAGTCACTCATCTCACTCAAATGGTGGGGGTTGTGGCTCTCCTCACATGGGAATTGTGGCAACACATCATATATGGGGCTAGTGGTGAATTCACTCTCATTCTCAATGTGGTGGCACAAGTCACTCAAGTCATCATACGTCGCCATGGTCGAGGTGAAATAGTCAATCGTCTCATCGCCGTTGCCATGGATGAAGGCCGAAGATGGCACATCATCACTCTCCTCCATGACCGAAGGGAAAATCCCATGCTCGATCATCTCGTCACCGTCGCCGTGGATGAAGGCCGAAGATGGCACAACATCACTCTCACCTTCTAAGATGGAAGCATCATCCTTGCTCGTCACCATGTCGCTTGCCTCCAAAGCTTGGTCCTTGAAGGTCTCCGTAGTCGTACTCGTTGCCGCACCATCTTGAAAAAGAATCGTGGAGGACTCGGCATCATTAATGCCACAAAGAGGGATGGCGATGAAGTCGAACTTGGGAGGATCGTCTTGGAGCTCATCGGGCTTGGACATCTTGGTGGTACTATCCTCATGCTCGTGGTCATAGAGCTTGGTCGCCGCGAAGTGTGCTTGGGGTGGTGAAGCCTTGGCCTTCATGAGTTCTTGTTCCGCCTTGAGAGCACCAATGTAGTTGTCGTCGAGGGACTTGTAGTTCTCGGGGAAGATAGTCTTGTAGATGTCGTTGTTCAATCCCATCATGAAGTGGAACTTCATTGACATGGGGTCGTCCACGCCGGCACGTCGCAAGGCATGCTTCATATCCTTGAAGTACTCGTCGATGGACTTGGATCCTTGGATGGTGTTCTCCAATTGGCGTAGAAGTTGTTCTGTGTAGGTTGGAGGCACGAACTCTCGCCGCAAAGCTCTCTTCGTCTTGGTCCAACTCATGTCGTAGCACTCCGAAGGTGTGTGAAGCCACCATGTGGACGCGTAGTCGTGGAAGTTTCTTGAGGCGCACTTGACTTGATCTTCAGGAGGAACTTGATGTAGCTTGAGGTAGTCGTCCATCAAACGGTGTTGGCGTCGATGCCGATGTGATCTTTCCGGAGATGGTAGCTCGGAAGCATGTGCACTAGAGCGTCTTCTCAAAGATGAGGAAGATAGCTTGGAGGACTTGATGAGGGCTTTGATGTCCTCCATTTGAGCTTGCATCTTGGTGTCGTTGGAGTTGTTCGTGGCATCGAACTCGTCGTTGTTGTTGTAGACCAAGGATGAAATGCCTTGCCTATCCATCACAAGACTCAAGTAGAGGTGAGTAGGAAATGAGATAAACAATACCAAGTTACCTTTTCCCAAAGTTGAGAATGTATCCCGTTTCACTCAATGTGAGATGAAAGAATAGTGGAATTGGTACCGGACTTGTTCACTCACACCTATCAAGTAAAGCTTATGGAGTAGCTTGGTGAGGATAGTGGCACAAAAATTTGATGAAAAATGTTAGCAAGAGTCAAAAATGTTGGAAAAGATTCACAAATTCGCAAGAGAAACAAGTAGACCAATAGCAATATGTGGTACACAGAAACACACACACAGATAGATAAATGGGGTCGTGCAACCAAGGAATGGGCACAAAATGTGGAATCCACGGAAAACGCTCGTGTTGCACAATCAAGAGAGACGCTAGCACGGTTGCTCAATAAGCGGACACAACACTTGTGCACAACCTATAAGATGCAAAATGTATGAGCTTTCTACCCCAAGTATGTTCTGTGTATGATGTTCCCGTTGTTCTTCTCAAGATGATCCAAGATGATCGGATATGACAATCTTATGTGCAATGTGGTATGATGTTATGGCACTTGCTTACAAGATCTTTGCTCTCTTTTCTTTTGCTTAAAAGCTTATGCTCTTTTTTTATATGGCCACTATGCGAAATGCACAAACCAAGATAGCAATTTTGTATATGCGGGAACAATTTTGTGACACAAGAGATGATATGATACCAAGATGATACCAATATGATATGGTATGTATGCAATGAAAGGTACGGATCACTAATGTGCACAAGTAACGTTGCCGGCAATACTCAAAGTCTAGTCTCGATAGGTAAGTGACGAAAACATGGGCTAAGGGGTTAGCAATGTAATGGCAAGAATGTACAATGATGGGATACCACGATACGAAGATGATATAGAGGTTACCGTTCTTGCTTACGGTTAGGTTGTCAAAATGGTGTAGTGGTCGATGTCAAAGACAACCTCGTCGCGATGATGAGTGGCAGTATTCTTGAGGTAGATACCAAGATGATGTAGATCCGTCCGTAAGTAGCTGAAACACCTTAGGAAATGGTAAAAACCGCAAACTCAAAATCTCAAGGAAAATGTCAAATGGTGGTAGCGGAGATGGCAATGCGGAAGTGGTGGTGGTGGTTGAAGAAGAAGCAACCATCCGTAAGTAGCCGAAACACCTTAGGAGACTCAATTCACCACTTAAACAACCACAAATGCTAAATGGAGCAAAATGGGTTAGCTTGCGGAAGGCTATGGTGGGTTTGCGGATGATATGGTGGAAGGCCTAGGCAAAGATGCCAAAATTTCAAAAAACTTATTGAGTCAAATGATGTTGGAGCCTATCTAGATGGATGGGGGATGTTAATAGCTACTCAACGAGCTAAAGAACGCGAAAATCGGACTCCGGATGTGGAAGTTGTGGGCAAAACGGTGAAGCACTCGCGGCTGTCCTGGAGTGGTCATGCGCACGGGGGTAGGAGCCCGTGGGCACGGGGTCCCATGCGCACGGTACAGGTCCATGGGCACGGGGTGTCCAGAGACTTTTCGGGGGCCCGTGCGCACGGGGTCTAGGGTCCGTGGGCACGGGGTGGGCGGAAATTTTGCGATTTCATGACGGAAATTGGAGATTTCTTGGGCAAAATTGGAGAGATTTTGGGGATGGATGGTGGAGAAAAGATGGGGGAAGGCTAGATCCACTTGAAACCAAGAAAATCCATGGATCAAATCCAACAAAACCTCATCAAACCAACAAATCACAAAAAAATATTGGGGCTATTTTTTGTGGGGATTTTCGAAATTGGGGAAGAACACAACAAAATTAGGCTAGAAGACAAGAAGGGGGGCTCCAATTTCGTGAGAAACCATGGCAGATGATACAAAGATGTTGTAGGGTCGAACCCTATGGGGAGATCTTTCACGAATTGGAGGGGAATCCCCAAGAACAAGATGAACACAAGGGAGAAAACAAGAGGAACACTCAAGAACAAGTCCAATCACACATCCACTAGACCAACAAACACATAAGATCCACAAGGTACATGAACAATCAAACGGAAACAAGATACATGTTAGAGTTAATACCAAATCCTATGAAGGAGATGAGGGCTTGATGATCTAGCTAGATCCTTCCCTCAAGGGGGGCTTTATCCACTAGGGATCTTCTCCAATGGAGGCCTTGAACTCCAATGGCGTGTCTCTCTCTCAAGAGGAATCCCACAAGGGAAGATACATGAGCTAAGCTCTAGTGTTTAGATCTATTCTTAGCTAAGTCTAAATGGAGGAGGAAGGGGAGTATATATAGGTCCAAGGGATGAAGGGGTAAGTAGGGACGAGATGGGGATACAAGGCCCAAGCCCAATCAGCCACGTACAGGGGGCCCCGTGCGCACGGGGTAAGTGGAGCCCGTGCGCACGGGGTATCCAGAGACCTGACGCAAGGGCCCGTGCGCACGGGGTCCATGAGGCCCGTGGACACGGGGGTCCCGTGAGCACGGTACACTCCCGTGCGCATGGGGTCTTCAGGACCGCCAGCTTGGGAGGCTCGTGGGCACGGGGTCGGAGAGGCCCATGGACACGGGGTCGCCTGGGAGCTGCTGCCTTCTTCTTGGCGCTTCCTTCTCGCTTCCAGGCTTCCCTCTTGGATGGTGTAGATGTTCTCTTCCGCATGAACTCGTCCTTGCTAAGTGTGAAGCTTCGACAATACCTATGCATGCACACGGAAGGAATGTCAAGTAGTATACCATCCTCAAAGGGGTCAAGTGAACACGTGTAAAGGAGAAGATTCACCTTTATGTATGTGAAATAGATGTCGCACGTGTCACTTGCCAAATGGACTCCTGACTTGGTGATGTCCATAGGATGCTCCGCATCAAAATGCCCGTGTAATATCTTGGTTTACCAGTTTCTAATAAGAGAATTAGAAACAGTATGTGGAAAAATGTAACTGAGAAGATTGAAAAAAGATGTGCATGTTGGCAAGGTAGATTACTTAACATAGCTGGTAGAGTCACACTAGTACAATCTTGTCTTTCAAATATACATATATATATATATATATATATATATATATATATATATATATATATATATATATATATATATATATATATATATGATGTCCTTCTATCTTCTCGTTGTTGGAGTTAAGAAGAAGGTAGATTTCTATAGAGCCAAGATGGTGTGGCAGGCTGAAGAAGATAAAAAGAGATATCACTTGGTTAAATGGAAAACTTGTTGTCTCCCAAAACAACAAGGGGGGTTGGGGGTTACTAACCTTGAATTATTCAACATTGCCCTTCTGGCCAAGTGGCTGTGGAAACTGGAAGATGAGGAAGGTCTTTGGAATAATATAATTAGAGAGAAATATGTTAAAGATAAATGTCTTTCTGGGGTGGAACATAGGAATGGAGACTCCCAATTCTGGTCTAGTCTCATCAAGATCAAAAAATATTTTTATCCTCATGTGAAAAAGAAACTTGGAGATGGTAACAACACGAGGTTTTGGGAAGATTGGTGGGTGGTGGATAAACCTTTAAAAGATGCTTATCCCTCACTCTACTTTATTAGTAATGATCATGGTATTTCTGTGAGAAATGCTATTGATAAAGGATGGGATCTTTTCACCGTTAGAAGAACTCTGTTTGGTGATACTGGACAACTATGGGAAAGCCTCAAAGGGAGATGTGAGGAAGTGTTGATGTATGAAGGGAAAGATAAACCTATGTGGATGCTATCTGCTGATAGGAAATTCACTGTTAAATCTCTCTACCTTCATCTCATCAAAACTGACATTGGTTTCCCACAATTTTTGTGTGGAAAACAAAGGTCCCAACAAAAGTTAAATTCTTCGTGTGGTTGCTTAGTAGAAAAGGCATTCTAACTAGAGACAATTTACCTTATAAAGGATGAAGGGGTAGCTAGGCAGAACCACAGCGTCCACGTCGGCAATAAACAGTGCAGTGAGCGCGCGCATGCGTTCTGCCCGCGACGAGGGTGTGCTGCTGCTTTTCTACTCGCCCTTCGTTCTACCCAGCGGCATTGGTGGTCCCCTGCTTTGGGTTGGTCCCGCTTGGCTGTCTCTTAAGAGGAAACGGGCAGCAGCGAGAGAAAGAGAAAAGAAAAAGCGAGCGAGCAGCAGCCAAAGAAAAGAAAAAGGAGAAGCGAGCGGGCAGCAGCGAGACCTAGCCGGCTTCTCCCCGCAGCCGCCTCCTCTCCTGCCGCCGCCGCCACCTCTCCTTTCTCACCCTCATCGGCCACCGGCCACCTCCCACCCCTCCTTCTCCGCCTCGTCGCCCTGGCCACCTTGTGCTCGAGCCGTGGGGCGACTCGGCAGGACGAGGGGAGCAGGGCAGCAGCCAGCCGCGCCTCGTCCATGCCGCGTGGTGGCCCAGATGCGGCCGCCCCGTGCTCTGTAGGCGCCCGTCGGCCTCGATCCGGCCTTGGCAGGAGGAGCTCGAGTCGAGGAGCGCGGCCTCGATCCGGAATCAGCAGGAGGAGGGGAGCAGCAGCCGGCACGCCTCGTCGCAAGTGATTCCCCATCTCTTCTGGTTGCACCTCCCCCTGTGAGTTCCTTTTTCTAATCCCTTTCCTCTCTAAATTAATTCACGTTTTTTGTGTTCCTGCTGTCTATGGCTGCTGTAGGTATCTTCTTTCTCACCACTTCTCCTCTCCATTTTGGTACAATTTTGTAGGGATGGACACATGGATTTAATTGTCGCCAAGGTAGATAATTTTCTATTCAAGATTTAATTGTCTGGGCACTATATATGTATGCAGAACAGATCATAGTCATGATTTTGTATTGCTCGGATCTCGGATCGATATTCGTATACACCGGTCATTGATTCAGTCTCAAGGGATTACATGAAAATGACTTATAGTAGCCAGTGCTACCACTAATAGTGCAATTGTATATTTTGAGCAAGGAAGCACGTTAACCACTCAGTATTAGAGTAAGATGCTACATGTCGAAGTACCATCTAAAAAGGACAGATATTTACTTTGTGAAAAATCTTGGTAGAAAAATAGTGTAACCTTTTGGCAGTGGATTGCGTATAATACCACGACACTACTATATCTGTCAAAACCTGAGCTACATATAGTAGTTAGTAAATGGAATGTTTAGATGAAAATACTACTGCACAATGATTATGCTAGCAAAGCTTCATCCTCGGATGAATATGAGATGCATTCTTTGGCCCCTCTAATTTCCATGTGAAGAACGTGATCTTGCGACTTGCTTGTTCATTCTCCCTTTATGCTAAATCTATTTCTTTCCAAAAGGCATACTAATCTTCTTGTGCTTCCTTTATGCTCTGTTTCTTTAATAAGCCCAATTATTTTCAGCGTAAATTTGACAAGTTAGTGTTTCATGATCCAGATAACCAAAACTGGGTCCTCTACTCCTCTACCAAGCACCTGTCCAGCCCTGTGCGAGCTACACTTCAATTTGTATTCTCAGGCGAGTTACTTGCTGTCGTCGCCACTCAAAATCCTCTTTGTAATTAATTTTTTTAAGCGTCAAATTGTGGTTGATTGGTCTGCCTAGATGGTGAAAGAACATATAACTTGTATTTGCCAAACTAGAGAATGATATGAGTACATTATGGATTGTAAATATAGTACTTTCTTCAGTTTACATTGTTGGACTCTGAATTACGCACTTAGTCCTGTCAAGTACTTATAGAAATATTCCCCACAATTCGGCTATTTCAGCCTGTCATTAACTTTATTTGGTCAGGTTATCATCTTACTAAAAAAGTGTATCTACAAATAGGTGAAAAGGAAAAAAATACAGTAGATCCTGGTTCTATGGTTGGTACCTCTTTTAGTTTCAGACTTACTTATGCAATCATTGTCTAAAAAGAAAGATGGTAACAGATAGTAGCGGCTGCCTGCAGAGGAGAGGTCGAGGACGGGTCCCTATTCATGTAGGAGACACCAACAAAGATGAGCTATTTCTTCCACTTTTCCTCATCTTTCCATGGTGAACTGAGCTCATCCTTCTAATTGATGGCTTCCTAATTTTTTTCTTATGCACGTAGTATTTAGGTCACGGACTCACGGTTGATTCCTTCACCAAGTTGCATTGTAGTACAAATGGCCTCTCTTTTCTGATGGTGCTATGGTGTCCCTCTCCAGGTTAGCTACAACCAAGTTGTAGCTTGGTCGGATTTGTTGCATGAGGCAGGAGAAGAATAAGAAAACTTGTCAGATTTTTCGTGTGCAAGTTCGGCAGCGTGCAATGGTCGAGATAGAGTTGGGTGCACATCATATATATACAAGTACCTCTAATTTAACTCTGTAAGAGCTCCCAAGCAAAATAAGGAACAACTATCCATCAACATTATTTGTCATATTTCTTTTAATGTAGGCTAAGAACTAGGCTGAAATGCGCAGATATCTTAACGTTTGCTTGTCTTAATGCAGATATGGAAGATTTAAAAGCCTTTGTGAAAGATTCCGGTTTTGTAGAAGCCGATGATCAGACACACCTTGACCTTACTTCTGGATACAATATTGATGAGGTTAATTCTTTACAAAAGTAGATTTCAGTGTTTTTTGCCGCATTTTGATGGGTTCCTCTTTTGCTTGTTTTCAGAATTGTTGTGACTACATTTCTCCGCATACCATTCATGTTGCAATATGTTTGCTAAATTAAACGTGCTCTACTTGAAAGAAAATAACGCACATCATAATCATATGCCTTGCCAGGCTATGGTTGACTACATACTAAGATTTCGTTCCATTATGCTTATATTGCTAGGCTTTTAGTTCATCCTTCTCTTTCCCTAGGTGGCTACTGCCAAGTACATAGACGTCAATTTACTTGCTAGGCCTGATTGGATTTTTCATCTTTTTTACCCGTTATTCCCTTTGGACCTATTGATCTGCGAATTTGCTTTACAACTGACGGTGCCTCATTATGTGATACTGAAACTAAACAAAGGTGCGTATTTGGGAAATTGATAATCAAATATTGGACTTCGAATCAACAGAAAAGAGATGCTTTGTGACCAAATATATATCTCTGAAACGTCTGCACAATAATGTTATAGTTTATGTTAGATGGCAAAGTTTCAGATTTTTATTATGACAGCAAGATGCCAACGCAAGGTGCTTGTGCATGAATAAACCATATGAATATGAGATGCACAACTTCCTGTGCAATTCTGAGACTTTTGGGCAAGTCATCTCCATAGGTGTGAAAGAAGATTCTGATTACATATAAGAAAATCATCCAATTTTTTGTTCATCTGCATCCAAGCGGCGATACCGCCTGCAAGATATACTCCATCGCTTCTAAGCATCACATCGGCAGGTCGATTCCTCGGGTGGATTGGATTCTCACCCGCTCCAAGTGAAACTTGAGCGACGGCATGGTATGTTTTCCCAAACGACTGATCTACTTTAATCAAACCACCGCTCATTGTTACGTATATGGTTCTTACGCTGCACCTGAATAAGCGATTGCTACATCGATGTTTGTTTCCATCTGTTCTGTTTTCCTGGTACTTGAAAGACAATAAATGCATGTGTCCTACTTTAGTTTGAACGAGCCGAAAGTCCTATTATTCTCAAAGTTTTTATCATCTATCAGTATATGCATGTATACTAATGGAATATGCACCAGATGACTCTGCCTAATGTTAACGACTATATGTTTTGGTCTTATATAATAGCAGCATTCCTCAGCACCTTGTTGTTTAAGTTCACAAGTTGCGGGTTCAGAAGAAGAGTTGTTGTTTTCTACTGTAACCGCCTTGTTGTTATCTTGCAGCAAGGGACTACCAAAGAAGAGATGATGCGGGTTCAGAATCTGACATTATCTGTGTTAGTGCTGGCAGATCCAAAGGCGGAAAGAAACGGAAAGTTTCACACACTAGCAACCGTAGGATCATCAGCAAAAAGGTAAGTTAGCACAAATAAAAAAAGTATTACTTACTACTCCCTCCGTTCCAAAACAGATGACCCAACTTTGTACTAAAGTTAGTACAAAGTTGAGTCATCTATTTTGAAACGGAGGGAGTACTATCTTTTTTTACTACTTATTTCTCTTTCTAAACCATATTTGGTCAGCACCTAAATATCCACGAAAGAGGATCACTAAGCTGACGGGGAATACATTATCCGTGGTATTATCTTCTAAGATAATACTTGTGGGCTACAGATTGATTGTGTTTGCTTGTCTATTGCAGTTCTTTTATTATAATAAATCCGATATAATGCATATACATGAGATAGTCCTAATACAAAATACACACATTTTAAGATAGGTACAAAGCCTGTAACATAGAACCTGCATTATAAGCACATCATACTAAAAAAGATTCTTTTTATTTCTTTTTAATGCAAAGATGCGACGACAAATAGGCTTAAAGCAAAAAAAAACACCGTTTACAGGGCCGACCAACGTTACTGGGTCAAACACCGTTGATCCACTTGCTCCACCTCTCATATGACCTTACTGGGTCAAAGTTTGGAACCACAGATGATAGGCGTGGTCGATAGACCCATGCACATGAGCGTAGAATCAACGAGGGATCCAAGAGAGAAATTAGAGCTCATCTTCCTAATAGAGTTGAACACAAACCTGCAGCAGTCCTGTCTCTTGCTGGTGAACAAACACCACACGGACACCAAGATCGGGCGCCTCGGTGTCAGGCCCTACGCCAGTCAAGATAACACAAAATTTAGCTTCTTAGACAAAGAAAGGTCAATGTACTATTTGTATCATCTAAACGATTTCATTCGACGTTAAATGCCACCTGTATCATCAAAATCGGGCAGAAACATGGTTACCTTCATGTCCACTTCCATAATTTAATTGTGTTAATGCTGCTCCATGAAAGACAAAAACAATTCTTAGTAATGAACAACATCACTTACAACAAAACCAGAACCCTGCTGCTCTGAATCTTTTTATTATCTTCTCATGTGATGCATATACGATTACTCATAATGTCTTCTTCTTTGTCACTAGCATACCGTGATGAAAAAAATCAGAATCCCAACAAAAGTGCTTTTCGATGCTATGATGCAGCAGCTAGGCCTCCCAAATGCAGTGTACTCAACACAGAAGGCAAGAGCAATTGGTCTTGACGCAACTATTCACTTCTATCCCTCTAAGCATCAACTGGACAACAAATCTTCCAAGACAATCAATGTCAATCCATGTATCCAACAAACTAGAAGATGCTGAAGACCAACTAGCAAACGAAGCTCTCAAGTACATGAAAAGCATCCACAGTAAAGTGTTGCAGGACATAAACTATGACAAGATGCAACTGCTCCAACAAAAGTGTGAATCTCTTGAGCATCAGCAGAAAGAAAAACACAACCTAATAGACTATTTTAGCAACAGCTGGTGCCATAGCCTCGGTGGAGATCACATGTCATCAAAGGAACTTTACTGTATAATAGATAGCAACTTCATAGCCGGATCAACATCCAAAGACAATGATCTGAATCATATTTTGTCGCAAGTAAGATGTGTTGTTGTTCGTCTCGATGATACAACCACATAATTAGATTATCATCTCCAACAGACAAACAAATACTATTGGAGCCTGGATGATGATGTTGAAGAAAATTTCTGCTATGAACAACGAAAAAAATTCAATCGTAGCCACTATGAACAATTGCCTGAACAAATCTTCAGCGTCGATGAAACATCGACCAATCGCACTGGCTAATGTCCATCACTTCATAATGCCTATAAGATGTATCTCTGCCTATCTACCTTCCTTCCTAATAGCATTGTAAATATTCTATCGTAAGCTTTTTAGGACACTATGTATCATGAATAATCCATGTGTTCCAATTTGTCCCTAAATATATTTATGTTTACTCTTTCAATACTTTTCTTGCTCTCGCCCCTTGCGCCATCGGCGCAACGGGTCATCTAGTTGAACATATAAATCCCGCTATGCTACCCGCCCATCTGAGGCCATTGAGCTCTGTTTTGAATCTGGTCCGATCATTCTACCCTGCGTTGTACTTGCTGGTTTTTACCCCGCTGTCAAACATCTGAGCCTTTATTTTTCTGTACGTTCGTCACTCGGGCTAGAACATATGACAGCTGGGCCACCCTTGTGCACGGGGCCACCGTTTCAGCGGCTGCAGCGGGTGTCGCGCGTGTGCGTGCCGATCATCCAAAAAGGGGCCCACAGTGGCGAACGTGGGTGGCAGGGTGTACAGCGTGGGATGGGAGCGCGTGATTGGGTGGACTGCAGCGATCAGGATTGGGCAGCCATTCTCTCTCCCTTCTCTCCCTCATCCCGCTCCTCTTCTCCGTGTCGCCGCCGCCTCCGCTCCCCCTCCCTCTCGTCTGCCTCGTCTCCTCCGCCTCCACCATCTCCTCCTCCCGCGTCTCCTCGTCCCATCTTGCTGCCGCCGGCTCCCCTCCTCTCCCCCTGATTCTCCCCTTCAGCTCAGCCGTCTCATCTCCTTTGCTGCTGCGCCGCCTCTTCCTCTGCCTCCATGCTCAACAGGAGGAGCCGGGGTCGCAGCTGCACCACACGACAGTGGGCGAGGGCGAGCTCCAGCGCGAGCATGTGGAGAGCTATCCACTAGATCCGGCCGGCCCAGATCCACACGGCTCCATCAATGACACGCCCGGGGACCCTGCCGGCGTGGGTGTGCCGGCGTCGCCTCCATGGTATTCTCTCTTCTCCAATCGCTTCTTCCAGATTTCTCTCCTTCTCTTTCTTATGTACTCTTTTCTTGACGAACAGAGGGGGACGGATTAGGATGGATCCACGCTGTCGACGCCTCTAATTTGCTGCCATGAACGAGGCCTCGCCCAGCGACCACCTCCATTCAGCTGGCGGAAGATGACGATGGCCAACTCCCAGGTGGAGCCGGTGGGGAGGCGAAAATGGCAAGGGCGGCAGGAGAAATTCCTCCTCCTTGTGTTGCTGCATCACTGCATCTCCCGATATTCCAGGAGTAGCTCGCCTGTCTGCTTTGAGAAGAAGAGATGGAAGGTGGAGGTGGGAACATGACGCTAGGAGGATAAGGCGTGGGCGTTACAAGAAGTGGGTTGGAGCAAACAAGTAGAGCAGGCAATTCCCCTCTCTACATTGGCATCTACACAGCCAAATCAATGACTTAAACTCCTGGTAAGATCCTCTTTCATTTGTTTTCTTTTTCTTCCATGTATGCATATATCTAACTTTTATTAGTTTACCCTTCTAATTTGTGTGATTAATTTGTTGGTTATATTGTTGTTACTGGCTCCTAATTTGGGTGATGGATAAATGGTTTAGATTTTGTCTGTAAATCTGCAACGCTACATTGGTTTGGAAGTGAATTTGAAACCTTTGTTTAATTTAATGGCATGCTAAACTGATGCAGATGCCCATGTATTTGCTAATGCTGTCCATAGGAACGGCTCCTCCTATCCCCTGCTCCTCTCGCATTGGCGCAAGTCCGCCTCCTCCCCCGCCTCGGTCTCAACGCGTGCAGCAGCGATCCGGGAGGAGCTCGAGCCGCAGTGGTGGTCCATGATGCCTTCGCCGTCGTCCCCGGCTGGAGAAGCATGGGCCGCAGAGACGGCCGGATCTGTCCGGCCCTCACGCTGTCGTTCGTCCACTCTCAAGGTCCGTCCCGGCGTCCTTGCCTCCATCCTCTCTCTCACTGTCACATACTCCCTCGTGGCCGGACGAGGCGACGTGCAAGCTGCGGCGGCGCAACGACATATGTGCTTGTTTTTGTACTTGCTGAAACAATCGACGATGTCTTTTTCCCTGCAGGATAATTTGTTTGTTCAGCTGATTTGTACGGTTCCAATACCGGGTTGTTAAGGAAAATCCAGATGATGCATTCTACGGGTTGGAGACCCCCCCAACAGCAAATATAGTCCGACGTCTTTGATGGTAAATACGAGTATTAATATTTTGCTGTGTTGTTATACTATTTTTCCAAAGCCTAAGCTGGTATTCTTTTTCCAGAAAATAGTGGTTTGAGCCATAGTTCCAAGAATGGAGCTGGACAGTCTTTTTGAGGAAAAAAATGATGTTGCAAAGGCCAGGAACAAAATCAATACATTAGTATATGTGCGTGCGGTAGACCCCTTTCTTTGTTTGCCAAATTAAAACATTAGGCTATTTGTTCCTTAATAGATCTCACAGATTTTCTTTGTTTGCCAAATTAGTATATATGCGTGCAGTAGACCCCTTTCTTGTGTTACATGGCCTTTTGGATTGTCGCCATCTGTTACCTTTATACTCCGGGCGATTTGATAATTTGCCACCCCTTACTTCCCCCTTTCACAATTTGCCACCCATTGTCTCAATGACGGGCGGGCCCGGGCCCCACCTGCATTCTCAGGGGGGGAAATTATGAAAGGGGGAGGTAAGGGGTGGCAAATTATCAAATTTGCCTTATACTCCTGAGGTGGCTGAATTTTTTGAATGAACTGCCCTACTGGCAGTATGTTCTTCAGAACCGCTGCCTAATTTTATTTCAAGAACTAATTGAGTTGGAGATGTTCCTTACTGTCACACCATACATGGCTATGCCTCTTATAGATTCTTGTGGATATTTGAAATTAAACGTGTTCTTCATGAAGATATTTTGGCGAAACTGTAGTTAATTACCATGTTAAATCCTTTTGGTTGGGCTTCACACTCTGACTGTGCTTACCCCTTGCAATTGGGAAGTGCTTATGCAGTGTCTGTTTACCTAGGCAATACCGCAGAAACTTAAGAAACTATTTCTTAAGCAAAAACAGATAGCCTTTTGCTAGCAGTTCTTATTTTTGGAAATACTTTCCAAGGTGTGTATTCTCATATAGTCATATATTTGCGAGGTGGAAAACTAATTGTGATGCACACATTATTGAGCTCTGTACATAGGGAAATATGTCCAACTCCAGTAATTCATCATATCTGTGTGAACATGTGAATTGTGAAGAGCTACTTGAATACACGTGAAATGTCATTTCAGGACTTTAGAGAAAATGTTGATATTATGAGGTGGAATGCTCATTTACTTAATCTTCTAATTACCTGATATTATGAGGTGAAATGTCATTTCAGGACTTAAGAGAGATGCTGATACTATGAGGTGAAATGTTCATTTACTTAAGAGAAATGTGCACAAGGATGACTGACCGTGTGCGGCACTGACCTCGATGGCGTGCCGCATCATTTCTGCCCGACCTCAATGTTTACCTCGTCACCCACGGCCAGATGGTAAGTACCCGCAAATCTCACACTGCCACCGGGGTGCTCTGCCTCCACCTATTTGCATTGATGCATACTCAATTGCTTATTGCGGTGTGCCCTGTAGGTCGAAGACATCCCGACGAAGCAGCACATGCTTGTCCCTTCATTCATTGGCGGCGGGAGAAAGAGGGTCCACCTGCTCCCTTATGCTGATTCGAGCCTTCCTTGTGAGTTGGCTCCAATTTTTGGAGAAATTTTGAGCTGTATTGAGTCCGATGTTGTCAATCGAGCCGCATAGCCAGGAGGGAGGTGGGGGCAATATGAGCCCAGATAATCCTGCGGCGAAAACAAGAGGCGGTCTTTGGCGAATCTCTGGTACGCGTTGTTTTTTTCTCTTTATGACCCATGTCTCTCTAATTTTTATTTCATAACATAATATGCGTCTTTAGGTAGACACCATGTTTTTGGATTCGACAAAGAAGGAAGATGAATAATCAACCATACCTTTCTGAAGAAAAAAATCTCCCTTCCTATTCCTATCCCTGTTCTCACGGTATGACTAACATTAAAGGGATTTTGATGTTCCTGTTGAAACAAAGGACTCAAATTGATGGGAATTGAATAAACTGCAAGTTGTACTGTTGATTGCCTATGATTTTTCGCTTCCACATGTTTTAACTTAGCTCTTGGAATTGGGAGCCCCCTCCAATTACTAAGCCTACTGGCATGAGTTTGGTTCAGTTTGGTTTCTTATAGCAAATGGTTGCGTATGGTTGGTTATAGGTCTGAACAGGTTCAGCTCCAAAATGTTTAGACCCGCAGTTCATGCCCGGTTGTTGACGTTGGTTCCGTTCGTAGTTCTCGAGCCCACTCTTCTCAGCCCATCGGACCTCAACCGCCGCCGCTCGCACTTGCGCGTTGGCCCTGCCTTCGCCGGAGCTGCTCGTGCGTAACTCGCTGGACCTGCCTTCGCCGGAGCTACCATCGCGTGCGGCTTGCCGGACAGGCCTCCGAGGCCGCTGTCATGGAGCGCCGCTCGCGCACGGCTCTCTGGACCTGCCTCCGTGTGTCATGCCTGTTGTTTTTTCTTTACCATGCCTTCTTTAAAATCAAAAGCATCCTTCTGATCTCAGTAATGTTTTCTTCTTCACTGATGCATGCAATGCCATTTGACCAGACTTTCTTTTCTATCATTGCTGTTTTCAAACTTATCAGAGGCTCAATAAAACATCCTTCTACCTTCAAGATGTAATATGTGTTCTTATTTCTTTCTTGTTCCATGTATAGACAATCCTTGCTGCATCATGCAAAATAATGTGCTTCATACATGCAAACTAATTAGCCATATGATTGAACTTGCTCTGCGATAAGATTCAGCTGGTCTTCTGCTTGTTTATGTTGTCTTCTATATGATGTGCCTAATGCTTATGTCCTTGTTTTTTTATTACACTCTATAATCCTTCTTTTTACTAATGAACGACATTCTGGACAAACACTGCTGTCAAGCCAGCTGGCGCTCCAAAGAAAACGAAGCAGTAGTTCTTTCATGGACTAGGCTAGATATGTACATACGGTGCGGCTGGCGCTTCTTGAGTTCCATTTTTCCTACAGGCGCGCCAGATGATTTGTCGCAATATGATGATAACTCTGGTTCCTCTTCTTTCTCAGGGTATCTTCTATGTTCTGCTTGCTTATCAAGCGAAGTTCACCATTAGAAGGGAGTCTTGCTGAAGAGAGCTTCTCAGCTCTGCTGCGTCACAGCAACGGTCTGGCCATCGGGTCTGAAGATCGTCAACTCAGCACACTTTTGAGCGTGCACCAGGTTTATTTTGTGCAACTTTGTAAGACAAGGCTTTGACACTCGCATAACTATGTCGAGCCACTGTCATGACAATTCCTCTATTTAGGTCCTCGAACAAATCAAGTACTATGCGTTGTAAATATCGCCGTCGGCCCTTTCTTTCTTATCTCCCTCCTTATGACAATTTCTACCTCCTGTAAATGCCACTGAGCCATGCTGCTTAATCTAAGTCTTTTCGTTCTTGTTATACTGTGTGCTCTTTCTTATGTCTTGTGTTTGCTGCTAGGCTTGCTAATCTTTATTGATTCACCTTGCAAGATAAGCATGATGTCTCTGCCTGTCTGTTCACTGTTCCAGCAGATCGTTCAAGGTTCTTTTTGGCCTTCTTTAAATATCGATAGGAACTCATTAGTAAATCAAAGTTAAGAATCGACAACTAAATTAAATGTTCAGCGCACAGAAACTTGATTTGTTTTTGTAAAAGGCCTGCTAACATCACACTTTCTTTTTTATCCCTCCTGATCTTGCCTGGCTCCCTGGTACTCCCTCCGTAAACTAATATAAGAGCATTTAGATCACTAAAGTAGTGATCTAAACGCTCTTATATTAGTTTACAGAGGCAAAGGGAATGCATGCATTTTACGGAATGACTCTTCCAAATTTTATATCACTCAGCTTTTCTATTTCGGTCTTCATGCATTCAGTTGCTTTTCAAATAACTTGCCCAGATCTTCAGAAAACTAACATTCTGCTCTGAATTTATCTAATGTGAAAACAAAAATAATGCGCATTTTTTACCTGTAAAGTAATACAGAAAACAAACTGCATCCCTTTTAACAAGACCAGTATTGCTCAATAAAATGAGCATGGAGCGGGAAGGCTCCTACTACATCCTAAAACAAACCTGCTTCTTTATATGACCAGCATGTTTTTTTATTCCTTGTTTCTTTGTAATGTCTTTTTTAAAGCAATTACCTTTTTCTTTTGAGACAATTTAAAGCAATTACCTAAAAGGATAAGTGCGGCCCGTTTTCCCTTTGGACCGGCACCCTTCTCACGATGTCTGCCGCGGGCCTGCCTTCTAGCAGCCGAGCCCCACCTAAAAAAAACCAAACAAACAGCCGAGCCTTATCCTGTCTGCTTCCCTGAGCTCGCATTTTTCCCTGAGCCTTATCCTATCGAGCCCCACTCTCTACCTCTGTTGTTTCTTCTGCGGCGCTCGGTCCCGAAAAGTACCCCGCCGACTCCCAGGTGCTCCTCCTTGCTCAATCTTCTCGCCTACTCCTTGTCAAACCCCTGTATTGGTGTACAGAGACATCTCTCTCTTGCTCTCTCTCTACTTCCAATCTGACTGCCATGATCTATCTTGTTAGGCCTCAGATCCGTTTTGGTCCTCAGCAAAGCAGGCCAAAGACTAATCCGAGCACCTGCCTAATCCTCAAGGTATATTCTTTTGTTCCAGATTCAGCTCTAATCCTGCTGCATGCCCTCGAAAATCCAATTGGGTTGCTCCCCATGCCTCAGAATGTTGTATATTTGCATAAAAGTGGTGAGATGTATATTTATCTGTTCAATGTCCACGTTTGATCCCGTTGCGTGTCCACAAAACACATGTTTGGTCGCTCCCTATCTTTTTTAAGATGTGCTTTGTGTGCTGATGCATGCTCCACGAATATTATATCCGCATAAGGCCGGTAGGATAGATAATTTAACAGCCATTATTTGTTTTGAAACGCTCCGCTCGGTCTTTGTCCAGTAGTCTCATTCCATACTACTAGCCAATATCATTGATGCATGTGATTTACCTAGGCCATCGAAAAAAATTTGTTCTCTCCATACATGCATCCCATCTTCTTCCTAGAATAATTCTGTTACTTACCTCTGTGAATTTCTTTGCATTATTATAGTTTCGTTTCATCATGAGATTGCTAGAGAGTTCTTTGGTTCTGTATGCACATGCAATCAAAGGCTTGGCTGCTCACTGTTCTTGATGCACGCTACATTTATACCTTCTGACAACCCTCTGGGTCTATCTCCTGAAACCATCCTCATGGAATTGGTTGAGTTGTCCACCGCATATTTGGCTGAAGCAATGTTTGAGAAGCTTGGGCTCCCTAAACCAATCTACCATGTGCATTGGCTTGAGCAAGGTGGATGTAAAGCAAAAATTGAATTCCATTGTACGAAAGAACGTTTCCATGCTTCAGCATGCCGGGCTAAACTGAAAACTCGTGTATGCGAGGATGAGGAGACATCAATGAATCTTGCAGCCGATCTGGCCATTGAATACATGGAAAACAAAGAGAACAAAGTACTTGTTGATTACAATTATTACCAACTGGAGCAAAACAAAAAGACATGTGCAAGAGTATCAGACAAGCTGCTAGAAAAATCAGAGGATATCAACCAACGCAGCAACAAAATCAAACTGATAACTAAAGAGGCATGCAACTATGTGGATGAAGTGCGTGCTGCATCAAATAAAATCCATTGTCTTACTGGTGTTGCCTTGGACCCAACTACCTCAATGTCCGTCTCTAATCTGAGGCAGGCTCTCCTGGAGATTCATGATGCAGTAATTGCACTGCAAAACACTACAACCACAGCATCTCAGTTCCTGGAGGAAGAAGGCATGTACTCTGATGAGGACGTGGCTGGTCCAGTATACACTGGGCATTCTGATGAAGATTCTGCTGAAGATTGCCATCCAGACATGAACGACGACTACGCTCATTATATGCGATCTCCATGAGCATCATGTTCAGCCTGCTGAGCTATCTGATCGCCATATGAAGCTCTATATGTATAGCTTCACTATGATGGGTTGCTTATGTTAGGCGGGAACCCGTGTGGTTCTTACGTTCAATCTCCATGTTTAGTCTCCTGTGTTAGTTAAATAAGATATGAAGCTCTGTCTTATAGCTTCACCTTAGAAATCTTTCTCCTTTTCGAACTGTACTCTCATCATGCATAAGTATTGAATTCATCGTGATGTGCTAACACAATGTAATTTATCTATGTTGTATGTTTGCTTTTACCCACTGAGAAACTTCCTCTCAGTACCATCGCTCTGCACCTGCATTAACTTGCTTTATTCTCCCGAGACTAAATCAGTGCGCACAATCATTTGGTCTTCTAGCTCAGCTCTACTTGCTACTCAGCCGGTCAGAAACAAACCTATTTCCTTATCGATTCACTCTCACTAAAGATAATCTTATGGAGAAAAGCAAATGCTGGCCATTCGACCTACCAACAGGTACATAAATTTACTGATGCTATACCAGATACCATTTAAACAGCCATACATATATGCTTATCTTTGTGGTCTTCTAACAGTTTTATTTGTACTACAGCCGATCAGTTGAGCACCTGGATGATAACAAAAAAGTGCTTGTTCACTGACCTTTCTTCTTCGCAAGGTTTTCTAAGCAGAGTTGAGCACAAGACAAGAGAAATTTTGGTGTTGTACAAAACTCTTGTTTTATATAGGCAGGAGCATAGCACAAATTGTATTATGTAAGGACAATCGCACATACACTCAATCTATGCATGAATATTTTGATACACACTCTAAAAGTACCTCCCTTGCTCTCGCCCCTTGCGCCATTGGCGCAACTGGTCATCTAGTTTACTAAAAAGGGGATGGAAAGGTGAACAGTGTGTACTATGTGGAAAAGAGGAAAGTATAGATCACCTTTTCTTTCCTTGTTCGGTTGCTAGGCTCATATGGAATTTGGTGGGGTGCGCTTTGATATGAAACAAATCCCAGGGGATTTGAATGATTGTTTTGGGAACTGGCTTAATAAATTCCAAAACAATAACAAGTGGATGGTCTTGGTCGGCATCTCTGCCTTACTTTGGGCGACCTAGATTTGTAGAGATAACATTATATTTGATAGAAAAAAGATTAATGACCCAATGGGGATAGTTAAAATGATGTGTAATTGGATTGCTGATTGGGCCGTTTTGCAGAAAAAGGACCCATTGGAAAAAACACTGATGCTGGGAGCAAGACTCATCGATCAGGTGGCAAGTGAAATTTACAGGGCGGCTCAAGGGTGGCGCTTTGGAGCGATGCGACTGCAGGAGTGAAGGCGCACTTTTGATGGGAGACTACGGCTTCTACCTACTTGTCCCTTTCAGGGATTTCGCTGCTATTTTGAGATGTAATAGCTTAGTCTTTCGTGACTCTTTATGATCTATCTGTAGTAGATGTTAAACTATTTAGCTCTCTTAGAAGGAGCTGGTTGTAAGTCTACTCGCTACTGTACTCGGTTCGGTGGTTTCTTTAATAGAAATCGGAGGGGAAGCCCTCTTTCGCTAAAAAAAGGGTGTCCGAAAGTACGCGCGCATGTGTGTGGGAGTTGTGTGGTGGTTGGCCGGCCACCATCATATCCTCTTCAACATTTGCCTATGCTCGAGTCGAGGGGCTGGGTAGTTGGAGCCTTGGAGGATGAAGGTAAAGGGCGCATGGTAGACAGGAGGATACGTACTGTACGACCTAGGCTTGATGTTACTGACTTACTGCTACAGAAAATTGCATGTGGTGTAAAAACTGAGGAATTACATCGATTACTAGATATTGTCCAGACATCGCTAAGAGCATGGTTAATAATACAGCCAACGGTCGGCTATAAGGAGTTGCCATGTCATCTAGAGTCAAACTCATAGCCGGCATGTACAATAGTAAGTTTTAAATGTGTACTACTTTTTTAATAGTTGGCTCACCTTACATCCTTACAAAGTGTCTTGGGTCTCGTGTTGCAGCTGGCTACTAACCAAGAGCCCGGTTCTCTATTCTCTCCTCCAACTAAGCAAAAATATAATATTCTACTCCTTATAGCCTGCTTATGTCATCATATTGTACTTGTTCTAATTGAAAGTAGTAACTGAGAGGCGACATCCACCCGTACTCAAGCCTCCGGGCATTAAAGAGAGTGACCGGCCGAAAGCGTCAATGATAAATTGATCAAAGTGAGCCCAAGAACTCTTACGTGATTTCTCCAATTATATGCCACTGCCAAGGATAGCGCTAATTCAAGTATGAGCCCGGATTCAGCTAAACCCAATGAATAGTAAATTTTAAAAACTTCAAAAAATATTGATTTTTTTGCATCGATTATGATCGGTATGCAAGGAGCGTGCAAATTTTCGTGATTTTCGGACATTCGAGGATCTCTAGGAAAAAGAGACAAAATCGAGCACAAACAGTATACTTTTTCAAAGTTTCTGCCACAACTATTTTTTTCCACCACCTACTCAAATGTCCAAACATCACGGATTTTTGCACGCACGTCATGCTTTCAATCATCTTGGATGTAAAAAAAGCAGATTTTTAAAGTTCCTATTTTAAATGATTTTACTGTTCATGCCCAGTTGCACCTGGCACCAAATCGCTGCTTTCCAACGGTAGTAACGTCACTATTCCCTACTTCTTCTCACACTCCACTAGTCAGGGTGGCAAATATCTTGCACTTCGGTTTAGAATACAACCTTCAAGGCCGCCTAGACCATGCAGCTTCGCGTGAGCTTGTCTCGTTATCATTTGTGTTGCAGGACTATATGCTGATGACGGAGCCTGATTGTCGCCTCCCCATTGGCGGGAAAATTTTCCCTAACATGTTAGCCTATGATCTAGTTATGAGCCAGCAAGGTGGAGATCCCATTGCCAAAGCAATTTGGCATAATACAGCTCCTAACAAAGTGATGATCTTTGCTTGGTTACTCTTTGGGGCCACCTAAACTCAAGTGCAAACCTTGCCTTCAAAAACATCATCAACACGACAAACTGTTCTCGCCGCACCTCTGACTTTGAGGACATGGAACACATATTTACCTCTTTCCCCTCTCACTGCAAGTATCAGGTGACAACTTTTGGATCAATCCTGGCCACTCTATTCAGGATCTTAGGGATTGTTGCACTTCGAATGGACTGGATCGATATGTGTGGCCCTTCGTCATGTTCACAATTCTGTGGAAGATTTGGGATGCACGGAATTGCATGGCATTTAGGCGAGGCTACAAGTTGTAACATGTCAATTAGGACCATTGCAGATGACATTGATCTTTGGTCACACCGTATCTCTAGGCATTGTATAAGGTGGCCGGATACCTCTCCTCTAGATGCCTATGATTATGCAAAAACACCCGTAGACAGAAGACATGCGTTGATACATGCATGAAGCATACCGAGATACTCCACTTTGAACAGGGGCCATACCGAATCAAGGACTTAATTATGTGGCCGCGACTAGTATAGGATCTCACATTACTTCCTTCTTCCATCTATATAGGGCCTAAAGTGTTTTTCGAGGCTAACTTTGACCAAATATTAGAGCAATAATATATGACATGCAACTTACACAAAGCACACCGTTAAATTCGTATGTGAAAGGAGCTTTCAATGATATAATTTTCACATTATGCATGTCATGTATTATTAATGTTGTCAATAGTCAAATGTGGTCTTAAACGCATTAGGCCCTATATAGATAGAAGGAGGGAGTATGTGAGATCAATGAGACATTTAAAAAAAATACAAAACATGTTCAATACTTCTAAAAATGTTTGTAGACACACATCAATTTTTTATGTACAACATCAAAAGGTCTTAGCTAATTTCAGTTTTTTTTCCTCAAAATGCCTAAATATGAATTTTTTGGTTGATCTCACCTAATGTCAGATGCTACACTAGTCTCCCCCGACTTATGTGTGCCTCTGTAATCAAATAGTAAAAAGCAACTACTTGTGTTGTTATTTTCTTTTCTTTGGATTACGTGCGTGAAAGCCTTCGAGCCTGGTAGCTAGGTCGTGAGCAGCAAAGCGCTACAGACATGGCTACCCCTCCACGCATTGAATCTGACAGTAGATTGAATTGAAACACCGGAAAGTTGCACGTGCTTTTACTTTCAGAGGGGACAACAAGATTAATTCAATATGGCGGATGGCAGCAATACCGTCCTCTTATTTATATTATGTGACAGAGGGAGTAGTACTCTCCCGTTCGATAATGTAGTGTGTATATATTTTTTAAAGGTTAAAGTTAAATTTAACTTTGACTAAAGTCTAACGAGAAAACTATTTATATCTATAATAGTACAACGCATATAAAATATGAACCAAATGTTGTGATGAATCTAATGACATATGTTTGCCGTTCTAGATATGGATATTTTTCCTCACAAATTTGATCAAAGTTGATAGGTTTGACTTTTGAGAAAATCAAAATGCTATATATTATGAAACCGAGGGAGTACCAATTCAATTGTGGAATGTCGGTACTCGTCTATAGCACGGATAAAACGAAATCATTCCGTGTTGTCGCACTTGCTACATGCAGGCCTGCATAGGCAATATGGTTGAGTGCTTCCATCCATTACATGCTTTTCATGATTCCACATTTCAAAACTTCTATTTAAATGTTTCAAACAAATCCGAATTCTTTTGTTGGTTTTCATGGGAAATGAGTCTCCGATCGCTTTGCCGTGTGCCGTGCACCAGCACCAATATGCATCCAGCTCGATTGCTGTCATGAGTGTGATGCGATGCGAGAGAAAGGAGAAGGAGAGAGCGAGGTTAGGTACCGGGGGGCTTTGTCTGAGTTAGCATCCCATTCTTAATTTGTGCCTGGTAAGGGAGGTATGGAGCATCAATGAATATATTATTGGCAACGGTGTTTAAGCAACGTGTGCCTTTCAATGATTCGTTGCCAAAAGAAGACACCTACGGGCACTCCATCGCCATGATTCCCGGAGCGAGCAGAGCACAGCACACCGGACCGATCGTGGGCATATATTTCACGGTGCAGCGGTCTAAACTGTGTCGCCGACCGGGAAGCTAGCGATGGAGCCGACGGAGGACATCGAGTTCCTCTGGAAATGGCGCAAGTACCTGCTGCTGCTCGCCACGCTGGTTGCCAGCGTCACCTACGGCGCCGGCCTCAACCCGCCCGGCGGCGTGTGGTCCCAGGACCAGGAGGGGGCCACCAGCAACGCCCGCGGCGGCGCCGTCCAGCCACCGGCCCCGCCGCTCTTGCCCCCGGCGCCAGCGCCGGCGGTGTACCCGAACCGCGTGGGTGACCCGGTGCTGGTGTCGACCTACATGCGCCGCTACACCGCCTTCTTCTACTGCAACGCCGCGGCCTTCGTTGCGTCCCTGGTCACCATCATGTTCTTGCTGGACCGGCGCATCAGCGGCAACCGCGTCGGCCTCACCGTGCTCCGCTCCGCCATGCTGCTCGACCTGCTCGCCCTCATGGCCGCCTTCGCCGCGGGGAGCTGCCGCGACGTCGTCGCGTCCATCTACGTCTCCGCGCTCTTCGCCGTCGTCTTCGTCTACGTCGCCCTCCACGTCGGCGTGGCCTCCGCCTCCTCCGGTCCCAGCCTGCTACTTCTACTCGGGAGGAAGGCGCCCGACTCGTGTCCTTGGGACGCGGAGGAGAACAAGTACATCAGGGAGCGCCGCAAATTCCTCTTCCTCCTGGCCACCTTCGCGACGTCGCTGACGTACGCGGCGGGGCTGGCGCCGCCAGGAGGCTTCTGGACCAAGACCGTGGGCGGACACCGCGCCGGCGCCCCGCTGCTCCATGACGGGCGCTACAAGATCCGCTACCACGCCTTCTTCTACGCCAACGCGACCTCCTTCGTCGCCTCCCTCGCCATCATCATGCTGCTCATGAGCAGGACGCTGAGGGACCGCCTCGCCCGGTCTTACGCGCTGCTCGTGTGCGTCCTGGTGGAGCTGCTCGGCCTCATGGCCGCCTACGCCGCCGGCAGCTGCAGATGGCCCACCACCACCGTGTACGTCTTCTCCCTCGTCGGCGCCGTGCTCCTCTACATTATGCTGCAGATGGCCATCGCCGTGTTCGCCATGGACAAGTTCAAGAAATGGCGAGAAGCCATCTGTGATATAGTGACGACGTGCGCAGGCAAATCGGGGCCAAAGCAAGAGTAAGCGTAATTAATACTATTATTATGTACTACTCGGCTACGTATTTCATTTCGCTAACCAACTCTCTATGTCTTATTCATAATTTCCTACGTACTACTATATAGGATAGTGAAGCAAAAACGAGACAAGAAAATCGACTTGGACAATGGTCCAGAAGACAAGGTGGAGGCGTCGCGGTCCCTTGTTCTGCTGCTGGCGACCCTGGCGGCGACGGTGACCTACCAGGCCGGGCTGAGCCCGCCCGGCGGCGTCTGGCCGGAAGACGACGACCAAGGCCGCACGCATCACATCCCGGGGAACCCGGTTCTCCACGACATGGACTCCAAGAGGTACAAGGCCTTCTACCACTGCAACACGGCGGCGTTCGTGGCGTCGGTGGTCGTCATCATCATCGTCCAGAGCAGGCAGCTGAGCGCCGTCGGACGTGCCGCACTCAAGACGGCCATGATACTGGATCTGTTCAGCCTCATGGGCGCCTACGTCGCCGGGAGCTGCCGGGAGAAAGTCACCACCATCTACGTCGCCGCCCTCGCCCTCGCCGTCTTTGTCTACTCCATAGCCAAGGTCGTGGCGTTCACAGCTCAGGGGCGCCCGACCATGCCGATTCAATGTGTGAAGCGCTTGTCGGGGAGGCTTTCACGGTTGCTCAAACTCTCCTCCGACGAGCCGCCCCGGCCAGGAGGAGCAGAACCAGCGACACAAGGTCTCCCTGCCGTTGACGCTGGCCACCATCCGGACGAGCCGTCCTCGCAAGGAGGAGAAGACACACCTCAAGGAGCGGCGCAAGTTGATGCTCAGGCTGGCCTCCTTACCGACGACCAGAAGCAGTCCAAAGTCCTTTCTAGCATTATTCAAGGTCCGTACCGAGCAGGTACCTACGCTCATTCGCTTTACCGTTTATGTATTTTGGACTCATATGCATCACATGCTCTAAACCCAACTCCCTAAGTTTCAAGATATAAGTTGTACGAAACTGCTCTATGCACGATGCAAGTGCACGATTCATGGACAACATATCAATCCAGCGGCCAGCGACTTATTTAATCATACGTACGTCCGGTCAGATTTGCCTATCGTCTGTGCATCGTCCGAAGTTTGTCGTGTGTATAGCAGTACTCCCTCCATCCCGAAATACTTGTCGGAGAAATGAATATATCTAGATGTATTTTAGTTCTAGATACATCTATTTTTATGTATTTCTATGACAAGTATTTTCGAACGGAGGGAGTACTTATTAATTTTTCAATAGTCAATTTTCTCTCAACTTTGATTAAGTTTATGAAGAGTAATATGTACAATAGTATCCATTATTATCATTATATTTTTATGAAATATTTACCCTGTTTGAAAATAACTAGCGCGGTTTTAGTTCGGTAATAAGTGACATGATTTTAATAAAACCACGTTAGTTAAAGGAGGGAGTATATTATCATATTTTTATCCATCCAGTATTGTAGATGTTCATATACTATTTCACTATAAATTAAGTCAGACATTCACTTATAAATAACTAATACACCTTATATTCTAGAACGGGGCTGCTCACATGTGTAGGGAATTTAAGTTACCTGTAAAGGTCTCATCATCTCTTTTTAGAGGAGGGAAGGACAGAGTGTGTATGCATGTCTCTGCTATTCGAGTGAAAAAGTTGCTCCCTTCGATTCATTTTAATTGACAATAAATTAGTATAAATTTGTCGCTAATTTCATACTCACTCCGTTCCATATTAAGTGTCGATGACAACATTTAGTATGGAACGGAGGGAGTATAATTTTATATTAAATCATCGACAGTTAATATGGATAGGAGGGAGTGGGAGTAGCTTTTTTCTTAGTCATATTTAGATGCTTCATAGTATATTGTAAATCAAAGAATTATTTATTGATGTCCTTATATATATGGACTCAAGGATACTCTTTTCAAACAAGACTATTATTGAATAAATTTTATACTCATTTAACTTTTACGGTTTCTGACATTTGTTGAAATAAATTTCACTTGCAATTTATTCTTGAAGAAACCCAGCCAAGCTCTGAGTCCGAGGGAAAACGTACTCTTGAAGAAAACCTCGAGAACAAGCGTGTTATTCTTGAGAAAAAAAGCCTCGAGAGGAAGCGCAAGTTCTTGCTGCAGCTTGCCATCCTCGCCGCTACCGTCACGTACCAGACCGGGCTGAACCCGCCGGGTGGGTTCTGGACGGAAAGCAATGGGGTCAGGAAGGTCACCGCCGGTGACCCAATCCTCCTCGACTACTACGGGGTCAGGTACCAAGTGTTCTTCTACTGTAACGCGACGGGGTTCATGGCCTCCGTTGCCGTCATTCTCCTCTTGGTGAACCAGACGCTGTCGAAGCAAGGCATTCGGAGCAACGCGCTCCACGTCTGCGTCATGATCGGGCTTCTGGGCCTCATGGGTGCCTATGCCACCGGCAGCTGCCGGAAGCTGCGCACCTCCATCTATGTCTTTGCGCTCGTCGCTGCGGTGGTCGCCTTCCTCGTCCTGGAGGTCCTCTTCTACCTGTACGCGGACCGCCGCAATCTGTCAGAGCAACCATGGGTTCCGCAGTGGCTGCAAAGGCTGCTCGAGCCGCTATCTTCGGCGCCGATGGGGCCGGATGATGAGAACGACAAGGACAAGGTCTCCGCCTCCAAGCGGCTGCAGCAGAAACGACGCCGCGTGAAGTACGAGAAACGCAAGTCCCTGATGCTGCTTGGCATCCTTGCGGCGAGCGTGACGTACCAAGCAGGTCTCGCGCCTCCCGGCGGCACGTGGGGCGACGATGATAACGCGTCATCACCGTCCCGCTCGCCGTCGCCCTCGTCGCTATCGCCATCGCCGTCGGCTGCGTACATCTCCGTCGCCGGCAACCCGATCCTACTCGACACCAACGCGGCACGGTACCAGGCCTTTTTCTACTGCAATGCGACGTCATTCGTCGCCTCCGTCGTGGTGATCATGCTGGTGCTGCTGCGCACCGTGAAGAAGAAGCGCGGGGCGCCGCTCTGGGCGATGCAGACCGCCGTGGTGCTGGACTTGTTGGGCTTGCTGGGCGCCTACGCCGCCGGCAGCTGCAGAGACTGGGAGACGTCCGGGTACGTGATCGCGCTCGTCGCCGTGGTGGTCGTCTTCATCACAATCTACGTGTTGCTATCATTCGACGCCGTGCTGGGGAAGGCTAAGCAGCTCACTGTGTGGAAGTACTTTTCTGACAAGAAAGAAAAGTTGTTGAAATACCTGGGAAGAAGCAATGATCATCCTGGGTGGCCGGTGCCAGTCACTAGGGTGTAACTAATTAAGTCTCCTTGTTTACATTCCTCTCATTTGTTTTTTTATTAATACCTTGTATTTTTGTTCTTTCTGGTTATTCTCTTGATTTGAAATGCTGCTGATCGGACAACTTGTGTCAGATTTTGGTTGTACACTCTCTCTGTCCTCCGTGTGTGGGTTACAAACTATGTTGGATTTGCCTAGTTTGGCTTGTATATTTTTTATAGTTATTCAATTGTTTAGTTGGAGGGGATTATGTTGACACGTTTTTTTTGTCTCATACATAAGACCGAGGAAAAACTATTTCCGAGTCACGTAGAGATGGTTTTCCGGTAGAGTTTTATATGGTAGTCCGAGTCACGAAGAAATAGAGGATTAATTCGAAAACATCTCCGCAGTTGAAAAGGCAACCCTAAAACCTTATTATCTGTCGGAGAAAGACAGGCGCAACACAACGGACTTAGAGGGTTTATATACCTTACCGATAACTCAACCCGGAGGTGGTTTCCTAGTGTAAACCGACTCCAATACATCCAAGTCGGAGGCGGTTTTGCATCTGGAACAGCCTCTAATAGTGGGTCAGTTCATTGGAGGCGGACGGTTTTACTTTTCTAAATCGCCTGAGCATGCTTTGTTAAAGGAAGAGAGAGGTTTTATTCCTCAGATCCGCCTCTATGCATGTCTAGCGATCGCCTGTAGTTGCATGTCTACCGGCTCCGCGCAACATGTCCGTCGGTCGGGCACAACTGTGCGAGCAAATTTGCCGGTTATGTGCAACTGTGTATCCTTTACCGGCGCACCAGTGCCCAACTGCATCTTAACCAATTACGTGCTACTATAGAATTTGTTTTATAAGAAATACAATGAATGACAAACAAAAAAGAAAAGGGAAAAATAATATTGAAAGGAAGAAGAAAATAAAGAGACCTTTTACGGTACATCAGCTCAATATAGACCGTTTATTTTTGTAGTTCGACAGTCCAGATGATACAATACTACTCTAGATTTTTGGTAGTATATTAACTAAACAAGGGCGTTTTGGGTAGTTCATATTTATCCATCTCGCAGGCACCTTCCCCTCAAAAACAAGTGGAGGGCGGACCTGAAATATCACGTAGTAATTCTTCATCCCGCGGTTGTTCATTTGCCGTCGCCATTTTCAGCCGGCACCATCATCGCTCGTCAGCCCCGTCCAGCCCGCCACCTGCCAGCGCCCCCGTACTGGCCTAGCTAG
This sequence comes from Aegilops umbellulata, assembly GCA_032464435.1. Classification (NCBI taxonomy): domain Eukaryota; kingdom Viridiplantae; phylum Streptophyta; class Magnoliopsida; order Poales; family Poaceae; genus Aegilops; species Aegilops umbellulata. The sequence continues at coordinate 510,729,294 of CP136055.1, forward strand.
CTATCGGCGGCGGCGAGATGCCATGCCTTTCGTGTTACCCTCGAGCCTACAGAATTTGGAGCGGGTCGCTGACGGAGACGACGAAGGTGAGGGCGTCACCCCGGCCGCATGCCCCCGTCCTGGCCTTGCCTGCCATGGTCGGTGGCTAGATTACCGGGTCTATGGTGTTCCCATCGAGCCTCTGGAATCTGGAGCAGAGTCGCTGACATGGAGACGATGCCGTCGCTCCGGCCGCATGGCCCCGACCTTGTCCAGTCGGTCCCATGAATGAACTTGCAGACACTAGAATACGAGGCCATATCATGGCAAGTACTCCACTCCGTTGAACTCTCCACCAGCTAGCTAATTACGTTGCTACCTGCTACAATTGCTAGTTCGTGCCGCCGTCGGCGGCATGCAGGCAGGGTCGGCTGCAATTCTTGGCAGCGTTGAGTACTTGAGTTGACGGTGCGCTGGGAGGAGTGCAGGCGGTGTCGGGATGGCAGAACTCCTGAGAGCGCCAGCCTGCAGGCAGCTTCGGGATGGCCAAGAACATTGAGCGGGACCTGACCGTCATTGGGGACGGAGGGCTGGAGCGGCGTCTATCGTCTGCGATTTGTCTAATAATTAATTAGAGGAAACATAATTACCAATATGTCCTTAAGCCAAAATCTGGCCGCCTCATACTGATCATTGGATTAACTTAATACTACCCGTTATGTTGAGTAGTATAATGTACCGTAAAAAGTCTCAAAATAAAATCTATACTAATGTCACCTAGATGAGACTTGGTTTATTCTCTTTAGATTGGTACACATGTATCACGTGTAGACACCTGGAGATTGGGATTATCCAGCAGCGTAAGCCCCCTTTGTGTCGTGCGTGTACATAAAAAAGCATGTGATATTTTGCGGTGAACGAAGTATAATCATATCTTGAGAAGTAACTATTAGTTTAACACTTCGTGTTGTGTTTTTCCGCTAAACTATGTTGGGTTTGCCTAGTTTGGCTTGCATATTTTCGGTTATTCAATTTTTTAGTTGGAGGGGATTATGTTGACACTTTTTTTTGTTTCATACGTAAGACCGGGGAAAATTATTTCTGAGTCATGTAGAGATGGTTTTCCGGTATAGTTTATATGGTAGTCCAATAGCGACATCAAGTTTTGGATTGAAGAAATAGAGGATCAATTCAAAAACATCTCGGTAGTTGAAAAGGCAACCCTAAAACCTTATTATTTGTCGGAGAAAGAGAGGCACAACACAACGGACTTCAGAGGGTTTATATACCTTACCGTAACTCAACTTGGAGGTGGTTTCCTAGTGTAAACCGACTCCAATACATCCAAGTCGGAGGCGGTTTTGCATCTGGAATAACCTCTAATAGTGGGTCAGCTCATTGGAGCCGGACGGTTTCACTTTTCTAAATCGCCTGAGCATGCTTGTTAAAGGAAGATAGAGGTTTTATTCCTCGGATCCGCCACTGTGCATGTCCAGCGATCGCCTGTAATTGCATGTCTACCGGTCCAGCGCAACATGTCCGTCGGTCGGGTGCAACTGTGCGAGTTTGTTGGTTATGTGCAACTGTGTATCCTTTAGCAGTGCATCCGTGCACGACTGCATGTCAACCAATTACGTGCTACTATACAATTTATTTAAAGAAATACAATGGAAATGTTCACAAACACAAAAGAAAAGGGAAAAATAATATTGAAGGAAAGAAGAAAACAAAATAAGAAATAAAATCTATGCTAATTAATGTCACCTAGATGAGACTTGGTTTATTCTCTTTAGATTGGTGCACATCCATCATAGACACCTGGAGATTGGAGTTATCCAGCAGTGTAAGCCCCCTTTGCATCATGCGTGTACGTAAAAAAAGCATGTGATGTTTTGCGGTGAATGAATTACAATCATATCTCGACAAGTAACTATTATTTTAACACTTTACCCATATGTAAATGTCAGGACCGGTTTTTCGGGATATAATTTCCCAGAAAATGGCCCTTGTGCTCATCAGCCCTAGGATTACTGTTAGCTGATGAGGCACCAACTTGATACAGAAATTCCAAGCAAAGTACATAATATGTAGTACAAGACCATTCTGGCCTAGGAGTACAACAATTGGTTTTCTAGTGGTTGAAGGCGGAAGCGGTTTGCGGGTCACCAGTGTCTATGTGACTCCATTTCCCACAGGAACAGCTGACCAGGATAACTCCTATCTTCGCGAGGCTGCTAACTCCATTGCGTAGGTACCGGGGCTGTCATCACAACGCTCCTCTCCACGCAAGATATCTGGCCAAGACAATAGCCAGGGACAAGCCAGTGAGTACTTTGAATGTACTCGCAAACATTAAGAACACATGTATAATATAGCCACTGATAATCATGCTTTCAAATATTCTATGATCACTTCGTCAGTTATGAGATAAGGTTCATCACCAGTAGAAAAGGGGGCAACGGTCCAGGCCGGGTCAGCCCATTAGTCCCGGTTCAATCTAGAACCGGGACCAATGGGGGCATTGGACCCGGTTCGTGAGCCCAGGGGGCCGGCCGGGCCACGTGGGCCATTGGTCCCGGTTTGTCTGGACCTTTTGGTCTCGGTTGGTGGGACGAACCGGGACCAATGGGCCTGGCTCCTGGCCCACCACCATTGGTCCCGGTTCGTGGCATGAACCGGGACCACAGGCTCCCCTTTAGTCCCGGTTCATGCCACGAACCGGGACCAATAGTGCTGCCTATATATACCCCTCGCCCGCGAGCAGAGCACTCCAGTGCTCTGTTTTTCTGGGCCGGCGAGGGGAGGGGTTTGTGGTGCTCTAGCTCACCTCCTATGCACATGAGGTGTTCGGTGAAATGCCCGAGCCACACTAGTTAAGCTTTCTCCTCTCGAAGATCGACCTCAAAGCTCCATTTTCCTCGAGATTTGTCTAGATTTAGCGGTCCGTCACGCCCCACCCCCCGTCTTCACCGTCGTCGATCACCCGCCGTATGTATAACCTTCCTCCTTGGATGTGCATGAACCGGAAGTTCATTATGATTCCAGTTCTCATCCAAGGCCCTAAGCAACCCGACAACGACATTGATGTGTACCTAAGGCCATTAGTTGAAGAATTTTTACAGCTGTGGAATGGAAACGGTGTACGTACGTGGGATGAGCACATACAAGAGGAATTTAACCTAAAGGCGTTGCTGTTCGTGACCATCAACGATTGGCCCGCTCTTAGTAACCTTTCAGGACAGACAAACAAAGGATACCACGCATGCACACACTGTTTAGATGACACTGAAAGTATATACCTACACAAATGCAGGAAGAATGTGTACCTGGGCCATCGTCGATTTCTTCCGACCAACCATCAATGTCGAAAGAAAGGCAAGCATTTCAAAGGCGAGGCAGATCACCGGAAGAAGCCCGCCATGCGTACCGGTGATCACGTACTTGCTATGGTCAATGATTTACACGTAATCTTTGGAAAGGGTCCCGGCGCACTAGCTGTTCCGAATGACGCTAAGGGACACACACCCATGTGAAAGAAGAAATCTATATTTTGGGACCTACCCTACTGATAAGACCTAGAGGTCCGCTCTTCAATCGACGTGATGCACGTGACGAAGAACCTTTGCGTGAACCTGCTAGGCTTCTTGGGCGTGTATGGAAAGACAAAAGATACACCTGAGGCACGGGAGGACCTGCAACGTTTGCACGAAAAGACGGCATGCCTCCGAAGTAGTATGAAGGTCCTGCCAGCTACGCTCTTACGAAAGAAGAGAAAGAAATCTTCTTTGAATGCATGCTCAGTATGAAGGTCCCGACTGGCTTCTCGTCGAATATAAAGGGAATAATAAATATCCCAGAGAAAAAGTTCCAGAACCTAAAGTCTCATGACTGCCACGTGATTATGACGCAATTGCTTCCGGTTGCATTGAGGGGGCTTCTACCGGAAAACGTCCGATTAGCCATTGTGAAGCTATGTGCATTCCTCCATGCAATCTCTCAGAAGGTGATCGATCCAGAAATCGTACCAAGGCTAAGGAGTGATGTGGCGCAATTTCTTGTCAGTTTTGAGCTGGTGTTCCCACCATCCTTCTTCAATATCATGACACATGTCCTAGTTCATCTAGTCGACGAGATTGTCATTCTGGGGCCCGTATTTCTACACAATATGTTCCCCTTTGAGAGGTTCATGGGAGTCCTAAAGAAATATGTCTGTAACCGCGCTAGGCCAGAAGGAAGCATCTCCATGGGCCATCAAATAGAGGATGTCATCGGGTTTTGTGTTGACTTCATTCCTGGCCTTAAGAAGATAGGTCTCCCTAAATCGCGGTATGAGGGGAGACTGACTGGAAAAGGCACGCTAGGAGCGGACTCAATAATATGCAGGGACGAGCATTCTTGGTCTCAAGCACACTACACAGTTCTACATAACTCTACCTTGGTGACCCCGTATGTCGATGAACACAAGAATAGTCTGCGCTCCAAACACCCGGAGCAGTGCGACGACTGGATTACATGTGAACACATTAGGACTTTCAGCAGTTGGTTGGAAGCACGTCTCAGAGGTGACAACACTGTTTGTGATGAGTTGTACTTGTTGTCCAGGGGACCATCTTTGACTGTATTGATTTACAAAGGATACGAGATAAATGGGAATACATTTTACACGATTGACCAAGATCAAAAGAGCACCAACCAAAACAGCGGTGTCCGCTTTGATGCAACAACCGAGAAGGGAAATGACACATATTATGGTTACATAGTGGACATATGGGAACTTGACTACGGACAAGATTTTAAGGTCCCTTTGTTTAAGTGCAAATGGGTCAATCTGTCAGGAGGCGGGGTACATATAGACCCATAGTACGGAATGACAACAGTCGATCTGAAAAATCTTGGGTACACTGACGAATCGTTCGTCCTAGCCAATAATGTGGCACAGGTTATCTATGTGAAGGACATGTCTACCAGACCGAGAAAAAGAAAAGATAAGGAAACGAATACATCATACGATGAGCCAAAGCGCCACATAGTTTTTCAGGAAAAAGGGACATCCTGGGAGTGGAGGGCAAGACAGACATGTCTGAAGATTATGAAAGGTTTCATGAAATTTCTCCCTTCAATGTCAAGGCTGACCCAAGCATCCTGATAAACGATGAAGATTATCCATGGTTACGGCGCAATAAGCAAATGACACAAGCTAAGAAAAAGTGAAGACTTCCTCCCGCAACTATTATGATGATACCAAGCCAAATTTGTAACAGACGAGTATGCTATGCCAACTTTTTCAGAGTTCATTTGAAAACTATGAATTTAGGTCGAATTTTCTCTATAGGTGCACCTATGTTCATTTTTTTAGTAAAGTTAATCACAAACTTGTGATTCACACAAATTTCAAAGAATTCAAATTTTAACTATTCAAATTTGAAAACTAATGGCACTAACAGAAAGTTTATAATTTTGCTAACCTAAAAGCAAAAAGAATTAAAAATATAGCAAAAAATAAAATAAAATGAAGCAACAAAGAAAACAAAATAGCAAAAACAAAATAAAATAAATAAAGCAACAAAGAAAACAAAAAAACTAAAAAAGTGTTTTCAAATTTGAAACCTAATGGCACTAACAGAAAGTTTATAATTTTTCTAAAACTAAAAGCTAAAAGAATTAAAAAAATAAAGCAAGAAACAAAAGAAAATAAATAATGCAGAAAACAAAACAAAAAACTGGAAAAAAATTAAATATAGCAACAATAAGTATTTTGTTGTAAGTAGAAACAAAAAAACAAAAAAAAGTGCCACCTACTGGGCACCCACGGCCTGAATACGACTAGAAACCCTACCATGGGCCAGGATTCAGGCCCGCGGGAGGCCCAGTAGGCCCACAGGCATAAATTGCACGGTTAGGCCCGAAAGCCTACTTTAGAGAGGAGCTCGAGAGGGAAGGCGCACCGCACCTTATAAACAGGTGCGGCTCCCTCTCAACTAGCGAGGTGGGACTAAATATTTGGGCGCGGGGCAGCACAATGCCTTTGGTCCCGGTTGGTGGCACCAACCGGGACTAAAGGGGTGCTTTGGTCCCGGTTCGTGGCACAAACCGGGACTAATGCCCCCCTTTAGTCCTGGTTGGTGCCACCAACTGGGACCAAAGGCCGCCGCTTCCCGCCCTTTGGGCTGCTGAAAAGAGGCCTTTGGTCCCGGTTGGTGGCATCAACCGGGACTAAAGGGGGGCATTAGTCCTGGTTTGTGCCACGAACCGGGACCAAAGCCTTTTCTATATAAGCAAACACTTAGCAGTTTTCGACCAAATCACGCACTTCTCCCCCGACGCCCCCTGCTCCTCCTCGTTGCTTAAAGCAAGGGTACTCGGGATAGAGGAACGAGAAGCAAATCGCAGCAAACGAACTGCCGAAGTTTCCCCTGAAGCTACCCCGCCATCTCAGCGGAGAAGCAGCATGGCTTCCACCAAGCTGCTTCAGCCAGAGCTTGTCTTGACGGCTCCTGCCAGCTATCCCGTGGATGCTATCACGGAGGCTCAAAATTGCCACCTTATGACGCAATGGATGAATATGAAGGTCAAGGCGGATGTTGGCTCTGTTTTTCCTAATGAACACGGCGCAACTTTTCACTGCCGGCCGATTTCAGAAGGATATGCTAAGGTGATGGTGGATGAAATAACAGAGGGATTTGAGGACCTCCCGCTTGACCACCCTACTGGAGAAGGGGAGACTCGGCTCGGTTCTGCTCTGGAGACTCCATGCCTATGGCGGAAGGAGCTCATCAACCTTCCAAACCGGACGCCTCCTCCTCCTCCTCCTCCTCCGGCGAGTCAGGGAACTCCGCCTCCTCCACCGCCTCCTCCTCCGGTGAGTGACGATCAGGGCCCTAGGCCGGCTCCTTCTCCGGTGCGTGGCGGCACTCCGCCTCCTTCTCCGCCTGCGCCGGCGCGCCCAAGCAGCCAGCCTACTCCTTCTCCGCCTCGTCAGCAAGGGCGGAAGAGACCCGCCGCCGCTCCGACAGCTGCTCCTGCGCGTCGTAGTCCTTCTCCTCCGCCTCGTAAGTAAGTAAAGAAGACTGCCGCTCCGTCTGCTCTGTCGGCGTCTAGCAGTACAGCCAGAGGCGGGAGGACATACAGATTCGGTCCTTCTCTGAAGACTCCAGAGAAGTTACCATACGAGATGATCTCGGAGGAGAACGTGAAGATCGCGCGAACCGAAGCGAATGAATGGTTTCAAGGGTTGAAAGCAAAGAGACATCCACCTCCGGAGAAAAAGGTAGATCCGGTGAAAGCGAAGCGCACTCTGGCTGCCCTGGCAAAACCACCCAAGTCTCCGCCGAAAGGCAACTATGAGCGCATTGTTGCAAAGACATGGGCCGAAGCGGAGCGGTCGGGAAATACAGTCAGTGATCAAAGGTTAAAAGAACGACGAGCAGCTGGGAAACAAATTGCCCAGCTCGGGGAACAAGGGAATCAATCGTGCCCCCCACTCAAGGTGCCTAGTGTCGATCCGAGGATGGTGCCCGGTTATAACAATCTTGACGATTACCTGCCCGACGAAGTACATTATGATTTCCTGGACGTGCAGATACACAGATACGAGTACAGGAAGCCTCTCGTCAAAGATGAAAAATCTCTAACAACGATGATGCGAAGATTGCATGATTGGTACTTGAAAATGTGCAGAGAGTCTGGGGGGAGGAGTACTTTGTATGCGAGAGTTAAACCGGAGCATGACCTTGTTGGAATTGATCTGTTGCCTATTCCATTTGAGGAGTTCTATCAGTTTTTCAATCAATTGGCCCTCGATAAAGCAACGGTCACCTGCTACTGTCTGTAAGTACTACTACTTCTGTCATTAATTCTCTCTATATAGCTCAGCTCTTTCATTGCATGTATTTATAATTATCCTCACTATATTATGCAGATTGAAGATCGCCGAATTGAAGAAAAGACAAATCGATGATATTGGGTTCATTAACACAAATCTCATAGATGCAGTTCAGGTTAAAGATCATGCCGCAGAAACCGAGGCCAACTTGCTACGATCATTCAAAATAAATGAAAACAAAGATATAATACTCTTTCCTTAGAACTTCAAGTGAGTGTTACTGTCTTGTGCATATTCGGTTTCCCTTATATATTAGTCCAGATTATAGTAATGTAATTGATGAGTTATGCATGCGTGTGTAGGTACCACTATATTCTCCTAAAGATTAGGCTTGAGCAGGGAGTAGTAACTTTCTTGGACTCTAAACGAAAAGATCCCCAGGAGTATGCGTACATGACTGAAATCCTCGAGAAGTAAGTTAAATCGATCATTATCCACCATATCAGCAACTTTGTTCATTTCCTGATATCAAGTAATTGTTTTCTTTTGTCTGGCAGGGTTTGGAGAAAATTCACCACAAAATCTCCGGGACTGCCGAAGATGCTGCAATTTAGATACCCGAAAGTAAGTACTATAGTAGCATGTTCCGCGCGTCTCCTAGCTATTGATTCAAGCGCTAGTTTCATCAATACCATTTGGCATTCTTGCTTATCAGTTTGATTGACCTCTATTTCTTGTAAAGTGGTTGTGGCAGGAACAAGGGAATGATTTCTGTGGATACTACATTTGCGAGTCCATCCGCCACACGACCTGTGAACGGGGCGGGTACTCTGACGAACAATATGAAGTGCGTAAGAAATAATATTCACAATTTTTATTTATTACCATCATTTGTGTTGAGTTTCATTCATTCATATATATATATGTATTGACCCCCTTCTTCAAATTAGATGTTTCGGCAGCGGGATGAACTCCTAGAACCAGATCGCATGCGAGCAATTCAAGAGGAATTGGCGGCATTCTTTCTTGACCACGTGATCGCTGAAGACGGAGAATACTATGTGGACCATGCGTTAATAATGTAGGAGATTATATTTGTAAGAGATAATTATTGTATATATGTAGCCGGTAGTGTCGGACGATAGATATACGAGAACTTGTTGTTCGACCAATCTCTCGGAGAAGGAGAGGTGGTCGATATCACTTCTCGCGGTATGCATATATGTTCATGACGATATTCTGTTTCCTTCGTTTGCTTACTAGCTAGTTAGCGTGCCTAGTCCTCTCTATACATATGTATTGTACGTAGCGTCGACCAAGCACGGACATAAGAGAGGACACTTCTCTCTATTAATTAGCTATCTAACACAATATATGAAATACCTAAATTAACCCCCCAAAACCCCCAACCCCTCCCCCTTAAAAAAAACAAAAACCCCAGCCACAGAAATGCTGACGCGTGGAGGTCTATTGGTCCCGGTTGGTGCCACCAACCGGGACCAAAGGCCCTCCTGCCTGGGCTCGGCGCACAGGCCACGTGTATGCTCATCTGTCCCGGTTCTGGTTTGAACCTGGACTAAAGGGTGAGGGTATTAGTAACGACCCTTTAGTCCCGGTTCAAGAACCGGGACTAAAGGCCCTTACGAACCGGGACAAAAGGCCGGTTTTCTACTAGTGCATCATGCACGCAAGTAGATCATTTAAATAAATCACGAGTAAACAATCGGGGTGTAGAAATATAGAGCACTGATCGGGTGTCTGAAGCGACGCCTCGAAAGGATAAAGATATGAAGCATGCCTTAGTCGGGCGTCTGAGTGACACCACAGAAAGGGCTTATATATAAAAGAAATAACAAGCATGCCACAGTCGGGCGTCTGTGTGACACCACATAAAGGGCTTATATATAAAAGGAATAACAAACATGCCACAGTCGGGCGTCTGAGCGACGCCACATAAAGGGCTTATAAGTAAATGAAATAACAAACATGCCACAGTCGGGCGTCTGAGCGACGCCACATAAAGGGCTTATAAGTAAATGAAATAACAAAACATGCCGCAGTTGGGCGTCTGAGCGACGCCACATAAAGGGCTTATATATAAACATAATCACAGTCAATATCCAGGAGGTAGTACCGTCCCAGGGATATTCATTATTTCAAACAATGCAAACGGTTATTCCACAATGATAATAATCATAACCATCATATATCACGAGTCATAATCAATATTCTGGTTTAGTAGTTTCTCCTCTGAAGACCGACACTTGACCCATCCCATACTGTAGTCCTTAACCATGGACACGGCTATTCGAATAGGTTTAATATCTCTTTACCCACGAGTAACGACATTCTTTAGTTCATTGGAACTAATTCCATCTACGGTCTTTTACTCGAAAACACGCTTGACTTGCACACACCGGCTTTTAGTCGTGTCTGGAATCACCCATGACACCTGTTAAGCAAAACTCAAAGTGGGGAGGCTACAACGTCGCGTAGCATGGGATCAAATTTCTATCGCGCGCTCTAAGGGGTGCCCCCCTCTCGGTCCCAACCGGAAACACCCATGCCCCCGGACGAGGTGGCATGCCTACCGGATGCAGCCGGTATCTTCCACCATGGCCTCTCTGTACGGTGTGTGCTAAGACGGGTTGACTACTTACTGAACCGTACCCTACCGATGGCAGGGACAAGTGGCAGCACGAAATAAGTATGGGGGTTACTGGAACAAGACTCGATCTACGGCCGACTCGGGAGGCTTAAGTATTTCCTGCATGATTAGCTCAAGAATAATATTTCACATCCATCTGACACAACCACCACCCATCGTACCTCCCCCTGCCCCACCGGTCATAACCGTCTCGACGAGGGACAAGCTCGGGTCTACCCAAGAAAGAGACTTTCCCAAACCCTTCCCGGTAGGCATGAGAGGCATATGAGGGTGATTGCAATAACAAGCATATCCATTTCCAACAGCAAAAATTTTCATTATGCACTCAATGCGTATGATCATATCGTTATAAAAATAATTAATGCTTCATGTCGGGGTGGTATTATAACCGTATCAAACAGTCCCCAAAATATTATGCCAGGGTTCAGAATGCTTGCCTTCAAGTTGTGGAGAGGCAGGGTGTATTCCAAAACTTTGAAAGTTTCCCTCTCTCTCCAACAAATCCTATTTTTGGAAATATTTAAATTATCACATGATTTAAAACAGTACAAAAAAGTTGCTTGGAAAATTTTGAAATAAATATGAAAAAAAGACAATATTTGAGGAACAACAGAAAAAGAATCAAGTCATTTGGATTTATATTTTAAAATTTATAGCCACTCAAAGTTTTGGTCAAATCTGTTTTAAAAAAACAGAAAAGAAAATGTTTCAAAAGGAATACGCTTTCGGGGTAGCGAAGACGTACTCTGGGGTTAACGTCTCCACTTAGCCAGCGTGGACCGGCTCGTGGTCACTGACAGTGGGTCCACGGGGCCCACTGGTCAGGTTTGAACAGTTGCCTCTCCCTCCCTTTCCTCTGCCCGAGCGGGGGCGGGACTCCGACGATCGTTGCCGGCGAACGGGGGCTCCTCGATAGCATCCGAGGCCAGGGATGGATCCCCCACTCCTAGGCGGTCCTCCCGGTGGTCGACTGGCTGGCGGGGACAGAGGGAATCACCGGCGGCGAGCTCCACGGCGGAGAGAGCTTCGGGCCGATTTGGGGGTCCTGGCCAGGGTGGCTCTGGGTTGCGCTTGAGGGGTTGGGCAGCTCCGCGAGGTTGAGGGGAGTCGAGTGGAGGTGTTGGAAGGGTGGGGGAGACCCTGGCTGCGACGAACGGAGTTGGGGCATGGCGGCGACCGAACCGGCCGGAGACGGGGAAGACGGCTTTCCCCCGTTGATTGCGGGCTGTGGGTGTGCGGTGGGCGTGGTCTGAGGTTGCCTGAGTGCTCGGAGGAGCTCGGAGGCCTCCTTTTATAGCGCAACGAGGTCGGTTAGCGGCGTCCATGGATAAGCTCGTCGGCGACCGCCGTTCTGTTGTTGCAGGCGACGTGGCGACGACGGGCGCTAGCAGACAGGCTTGCGGATGAGGTCGGGCTGTTCAAAGGGGGCAGCTGGCGCGCTGCTGCGGCTCGGGCGGCGCCGCCCACGGCAGGGCTGCTGTAGCCGGTCGCTTGCGGCCACGGCTGACCTGACGGCGGGCCTGTAGGGCATCAGGGGCGGCTCTGCGGCAAGGGGAAGGGGCGGGGGTGTTGGCTGCGAGCGGGGAAGGGCCAGAATGAGCGCGAGGCGACGGCAGTGCGACGCGGCGGCTTGGTGCACGCACGTGCAAAACGTGCGCTCTGGGCGCGCCCAGAGCACGCACGCTAGCTGCTTGACGAAATGCCAAAGCACGCCATAGAGCTTGGGTGAGGCTGGAAATTAGCAGACCTAGGCTAGGGTTTGCAAGGAGAACGGTGGACAAGCTTCCTGGGTCAGTGGTTCAAGCTCACAATGCAAACCAAAAATTCATGCCAAATTTGTCCATGCACTCAAGTCGTTTGCCAGAATGTCAGTGGCATCTAGGCAACTCTTGGGGTGGCCCAAATTTCCAGATTGGGGTCTCTTTGGCTGAATAAGAGAGTGGTGAGGTTAGTTTGTCAAAAGTTCAAACTTGCTAGTGCAAGTTTGTGAGGAATTTGATTTTGGACAGAAAGGGAAAAGCACCATTGCATGAACTTAAAATCCTCCAATGAGTCCACTCTCCTGGACTTAAGAGTTTAGCAGGATGGGCTATAAGTAGGAAAAGGAATCATAGCTAGAAGGGCAAGTTAAATGATGGTTGCAGTACAAATCACCATGCTGGACCAGAATGAAAAAGAGGTTGATTCACTCAAATTTTTCAAAGAACATAAAAGGGTTTTAGCATAAAGTTGAATAATATACTCCTATTAACATCCCATAATATTGGTGGAGGCTGGAATGGAATATTTAAAGGGCTTGTAGTGCAAAACTGCCATTTGGACCAGTTTTGAAAACTTGGTGTAGAGCTCAAAATATCCCATGAATAAAAGATACTTTTGCATAAAAGTGATTTAAAAACATCACATGACATCCCCAAATTTTGGTTGGAATTTTAAATGAATTAATCAAATGGTTGTAGTTAAAATTAGGACCATAAAACCATGGGAAACCAATTTTCAAGAAATAAAATTAGGAAAAATAATTATGTAATTAATTCCATTGATGAAAGAAAAGTTTTCTTGAGAGGTTAAACAGGCCCAATAATATATTAGAAAAGTTTTTCATTTGAGGTAAAACTCCATAATAATAAGGAAAAGAATGGCTCTGAAATCCACAGAAAAGTCCAGAAAATAGAAGTTTAAATTTCCTGGCAAAATTTTAATTAATAAAACCAGGTCAAAATTTTGGGGTGTCACAAAACTACCCCCCTTAAGAAAAATCTCGTCCTCGAGATTTGTTAAGAGTTGTTTTTTAAAAACAAGGTACTCCCATTAGTTGAAACCGAGAGTTTACTCATAGCACAAACCTAGGGTATAATCATAGGCTGCAACACACAAATAAACATAGCCATGACGTTTACAATGGAAAAGGTAAAAGGACAGGATCCCTAGAGAACGTCTCTGGTACTGGGGCGCACTCTTCTTCTATCGGGGGAAGCGGGTTGACCAGTCGATGAACGCGTCTCTCCTGGTCGGGCCTCAGTGGTCTGCCGATGGCGATCTGAGGGTTTAAATCAGCGAGGCTCTGGAGATAACCCATTACTCGCTGGGTCAAACACTCTTGCGCGATGACATACTGGACAAGGTTGGCCAGTACTGGGTCTCTCTCAATCCGTCCACCAGGAAAGGTTGCTACTTCTCCGGGTGCTGCACGGCTTGGAAAGTAATAATACCCTCGTTCGCTGGCATAGGGTACCGCGAATCGAAGGCAAGCAATCGCTTCGTGTGCGGCTGCTTCTATGGCCATCTGTGGAGTCGACATGGATTTCCCCAGGAAGGAGACTTCTGTTGGGTCTTGATTTGAATCTACGGGAGGGATGTGCACTACTGCCCAATATTTCGAGGTGGATGAGGTGATCCTCGGCTTGAGCAGCTCGTACTGGGGTGGCTGGGTAGAGCCCATGGTACTACAGGTAAAGTCCCACAATATTTTAACAAAGCTACCCGGGGTTGCATCTGGGGTTCTCAAATAAATGCTAGTGCTCGGCATGGCAAGAAATGGTTGTAGGATGGTGCACAAGGTGAGGGTTACTTGGCAAGGTCAAAATGTGGCCATTTATATTGCCTCCAGGCTGGGTTATTTACCGCGGTGAGGGGCACTAGCTTGCTGGTTCGGCCCTCATGGGGTCGGGGTCAAAGTCACACATACACACATCTCACAAAAGTGACGCGTTACTGTGGGAGTCGTCGGGGTTGGCTTTTGGTAGCTATGCCCGAAATTAAAAATGCGACCGTACATCAACACAGCTACTTTTTAAATTGGGGCGTACATGCAGACAACATTGTGGTGATACAAGATCACACAATTACAGGGTGTGAACAAGCCGAGACTCGGTACTACTCGAGTGACTTAGTCCACCTCGTTTATGTCTAAGCGGGCGTGCCTTGTGGACGCCGAGGCTTCTCCATTGGCTTCACCGTCAGGGTTAGCCGGAGGGGGTTGAGGAACTAGAGGGTCGGGGTAGCGATGGTGACCATCACGGGGATTGTTGGCCACAATCCCGCTGGAGTGGGTTCCCAAAAGGCGACGAAGCACTTCTAGGGTCATCAAAGCACCTTGGTTGATGGCTGGGGCTGACCTCAGGGTTTCGATCGGTTGTCCGAACAGCACGACTGGACTGTCGGCGTTGGTCTCAACTTCTCTTCTTGCTGGGGGTCGGCGAACCAGTTCACCACGAGCTGCGATCAGATCGAGAGTGATCTGGTCGAACAGTCCCTCTAGTGCACTTACATAGCGCACCAGATGCAATAATGCAGGGTCCGTCTCGTGGTCTCCGTTGGCGACTCGGGGTGGTCTACCATAACTGTCACGGCTAGGGTAGTAGTAGAAGGAGCGACAGTTAACTCTGGGCGACAAATGCCGGAGTTGAACTATAGCTTCTCGAGCCACTAGTTGGATGGCTTGTGGCTCAAAGGAAGTTGTCCTTCCGGTGAACCTATAGGGGCGTTCTGGTGATAGACCCCTACCATAGACGTGCACAGTGGCCCAGAACTGACGGCTTTCACCGCTCATGGGCCCTTGGTACACAACATATTCTGGGGGCTCTTCTAACGCAAATGCACGGCGGGTGAGGTTTGCTAGCACGGTCACAAAACCTCCAAGGTTGATTGTTGTGGTCTCATTGTGAACAATGGGGCCAGGCATTATAGCTCGGTTTGGGGGTAGAGGCTGTGCTGTGCTGGGCTGAGGCGAGCGTGCCCTTTTTATAGAAAAAGGGGACGGAGTCTTCCTTCGCACGCTTGCGAAAAAGACTATTCAGGGGCCGGTCACTGGCGCGTGATCGACAGGCTAGGCTGATAGGTTGGGCACCGACTGCCAAAAGGTGTCGGTTCACTGTGAGGCTATCTTACACGAGAAGCTTGGCCGGTGTTTTGTTAAGGTCTGGTGGGTTGGTTTACCTAGGTTTTTCGACCCGGCTAAGATAGGATTAGCCAATGGTCAGCCTGGCTCTGATACCAAGTTTGTCAGGACCGGTTTTTCGGTATATAATTTCCCAGAAAATGGCCCTTGTGCTCATCAACCCCATGATTACTGTTAGCTGATGAGGCACCAACTTGATACAAAAATTCCAAGCAAAGTACATAATATGTAGTACAAGACCATTCTGGCCTAGGAGTACAACAATTGGTTTTCTAGTGGTTGAAGGCGGAAGTGGTTTGCGGGTCACCAGTGTCTATGGAACTCCATTTCCCACAGGAACAGCTGACCAGGATAACTCCTATCTTCGGGAGGCTGCTAACTCCATTGCGTAGGTACCGGGGCTGTCATCACAATGCTCCTCTCCACGCAAGATATCTGGCCAAGACAATAGCCAGGGACAAGCCAGTGAGTACTTTGAATGTACTCGCAAACATTAAGAACACAGGTATAATATAGCCACTGATAATCATGCTTTCAAATATTCTATGATCACTTCGTCAGTTATGAGATAAGGTTCATGATGCACGCAAGTAGATCATTTACATAAATCATGAGTAAACAATTGGGGTGTAGAAATATAGAGCACTGATCGGGTGTCTGAAGCGACGCCTCGAAAGGATAAAGATATGAAGCATGCCTCAGTCGGGCGTCTGAGTGACACCACAGAAAGGGCTTATATATAAAAGGAATAACAAGCATGCCACAGTCGGGCGTCTGTGCGACACCACATAAAGGGCTTATAAGTAAATGAAATAACAAACATGCCACAGTCGAATGTCTAAGCGACGCCACATAAAGGGCTTATAAGTAAATGAAATAACAAAACATGCCGCAGTCGGGCGTCTGAGCGATGCCACATAAAGGGCTTATATATAAACATAATCACAGTGAATATCCAGGAGGTAGTACCGTCCCAGGGATATTCATTATTTCAAACAATGCAAACGGTTAGTCCACAATGATAATAATCATAACCATCATATATCACGAGTCATAATCAATATTCTGGTTTAGTAGTTTCTCCTCCGAAGACCGACACTTGACCCATCCCAGACTGTAGTCCTTAACCATGGACACGACTATTCGAATAGGTTTAATATATCTGCAGAGGGTGTACTCTTTACCCACGAGTAACGGATTTCTTTAGTTCATCGAAACTAATTCCGTCTACGGTATTTTAGTCGAAAACACGCCTGACTTGCACACACCAGCTTTTACTCGTGTCTGGAATCACCCATGACACCTGTTAAGCAAAACTCTAAGTGGGGAGGCTACAACCTCGCGTAGCATGGGATCAAATTTCTGTCACGCGCTCTAAGGGGTGCCCCCCTCTCGGTCCCAACCGGAAACCCCCATGCCCCCGGACCAGGTGGTATGCCTACCGGATGCAGCCGGTATCTTCCACCATGGCCTCTCTGTACGGTGTGTGCTAAGACAAGGGTTGACTACTTACTGAACCGTACCCTACCGATGGCAGGGACAAGTGGCAGCACGAAACAAGTATGGGGGTTACTGGAACAAGACTCGATCTACGACCGACTCGGGAGGCTTAAGTATTTCCTGCATGATTAGCTCAAGAATAATATTTCACATCCATCAGACACAACCACCACCCATCGTACCTCCCCCTGCCCCACCGGTCATAACCGTCTCGACGAGGGACAAGCTCGGGTCTACCCAAGACAGAGACTTTCCCGGACCCTTCCCGGTGGGCATGAGAGGCATATGAGGGTGATTGCTATCACAAGCATATCCATTTCCAACAGCAAAAATTTTCATTATGCACTCAATGTGTATGATCATATCATTATAAAAATAATTAATGCTTCATGTCGGGGTGGTATTATAACCATATCAAATAGTCCCCAAAATATTATGCCAGGGTTCAGAATGCTTGCCTTCAAGTTGTGGAGAGGCAGGGTGTATTCCAAAACTTTGAAAGTTTCCTTCTCTCTCCAACAAATCCTATTTTTGGAAATATTTAAATTATCATATAATTTAAAAACAGTACAAAAAAGTTTCTTGGAAAATTTTCAAATAAATATGAAAATAAACTAGATAATATTTGAGGAACAACAGAAAAAGAATCAAGTCATTTGGATTTACATTTTAAAAGTTATAGCCAGTCAAAGTTTTGGTCAAATCTATTTTTAAAAGAACGGAAAAGAAAACGTTTCAAAAGGAATACGCTTTCAGGGTAGCGAAGACGTACTCTGGGGTTTACGTCTCCACTTATCCAGCGTGGACCGGCTCGTGGTCACTGACAGTGGGTCCACGGGGCCCACTGGTCAGGTTTGACCAGTCGCCTCTCCCTCCCTTTACTCTGCCCGAGCGGGGGCGGGACTCCGGCGATCGTCGCCGGTGAACGGGGGCTCCTCGAGGGCATCCGAGGCCAGGGATGGATCCGCCACTCCTAGGTGGTCCTCCCGGTGGTCGACTGGCTGGCGGGACGGAGGGAATCACCGGCGGCGAGCTCCGCGGCGGAGAGAGCTTCGGGCCGATTTGGGGGTCCCGACCAGGGTGGTTCTGGGTTGCGCTTGAGGGGTTGGGCAGCTCCGAGAGGTTGAGGAGAGTCGAGTGGAGGTGTTGGAAGGGTGGGGGAGGCCCTGGCTGCGACAAACGGAGTTGGGGCGTGGCGGCGACCGAACCAGCCGGAGACGGGGAAGACGGCTTTCCCCCGTTGATTGCGAGCTGTGGGTGTGCGGTGGGGGTGGTCTGAGGTTGCCTGACTGCTCGGAGGAGCTGGGGGCCTCCTTTTATAGCGCAACGAGGTCGGTTAGCGGCGGTCGTGGATAAGCTCGTCGGCGACCGCCGTTCTGTTGTGGCAGGCGACGTGGCGACGACGGGCGCTAGCAGACAGGCTTGCGGATGAGGTCGGGCTGTTCAAAGGGGGCAGCTAGCGCGCTGCTGCGGCTCGGGCGGCGCCGCCCACGACAGGGCTGCTGTAGCCGGCCGCTTGCGGCCACGGCCGACCTGACGGCGGCCCTGTAGGGTGTCAGGGGCGGCTCTGTGCAGAGCGGAAGGGGCGAGGGTGTTGGCTGCAAGCGGGGAAGGGCCAGAACGAGCGCGAGGCGACGGCAGTGCGACGCGGCGGCTCGGTGCACGCGCGTGCAAAACATGCGCTCTGGGTGCTCGACGAAATGCCAAAGCACGCCACAGAGCTTGGGTGAGGCTGGAAATTAGCAGGCCTAGGCTAGGGTTTGCAAGGAGAACGGTGGACAAGCTTGCTGGGTCAGTGGTTCAAGCTCACAATGCAAACCAAAAATTCATTCCAAATTTGTCCATGCACTCAAGGTGTTTGCCAGAATGCCAATGGCATCTAGGCTACTCTTGGGGTGGCCCAAATTTCCAGAATGGGGTCTCTTTGGCTGAATAAGATGAGGTTAGTTTGTCAAAAGCTCAAACTTGTTAGTGCAAGTTTCTGAGGAATTTGATTTTGGACAGAAAGGGAAAAGCACCATTGCATGAACTTAAAATCCTCCAATGATTCCACTCTCCTGGACTTAAGAGTTTAGCAGGATGGGCTATAAGTAGGAAAAGGAATCATAGCTAGAAGGGCAAGTTAAATGATGGTTGCTGTACAAATCACCATGCTGGACCAGAATGAAAAAGAGGTTGATTCACTCAAATTTTTCAAAGAACATAAAAGGGTTTTAGCATAAAGTTGAATAATATACTCCTATTAACATCCCATAATATTGGTGGAGGCTGGAATGGAATATTTAAAGGGCTTGTAGTGCAAAACTGCCATCTGGAGCAGTTTTGAAAACTTGGTGTAGAGCTCAAAATATCCCATGAATAAAAGATACTTTTGCATAAAAGTGATTTAAAAACATCACATGACATCCCCAAATTTTGGTTGGAATTTTAAATGAATTAATCAAATGGTTGTAGTTAAAATTAGGACCATAAAACCATGGGAAACCAATTTTCAAGAAATAAAAATTAGGAAAAATAATTATGTAATTAATTCCATTGATGAAAGAAAAGTTTTCTTGAGAGGTTAAACAAGCCCAATAATATATTAGAAAAGTTTTTCATTTGAGGTAAAATTTCATAATAATAAGGAAAAGAACGGCTCTGAAATCCACAGAAAAGTCCAGAAAATAAAAGTTTAAATTTCCTGGCAAACTTTTAATTAATAAAACCAGGTCAAAATTTTGGGGTGTCATAGTAAATCGTCTGAATTTTCAATTTGGGCCAGTCCACTAGTAGAAAAAGGCCCATTTGTCCCAGTTCCAGAGGCTCATTTGTTCCGGTTCTGGAACCGGGACTAAAGTGTTGGGGATAGGGATGGCAATGGGTAGGGTATGGGCGGGTACAACCTTCTTCTACCCAAACCCATACCCACAGAAAATTTCTATACCCACCCATTTCAATACCCATGGGCATAAATTGGCACCCATGCCCATACCCATCGGGTATCCTATACCCAATGGGTATCCAGTGGATATAATAATTATAGCATTTAAAATTTTAAAATGTAGAGAAATGGGCTTTCATCTTGGATACCTCTTACAGGATATTTGTCTTTCATAGTTTGACTCTATGAGGGATCTAAGCCCCCATGCCTTTGACAAGACTGGCAGAGGACGGCTGGACAAATCGACTATCCGGCTCCTTTGCCCGAAGACCCAGCAGACGCCCGCCTAGCGGGGCTGCTGGTCCCGGCACTGTCGGCGTTCTGGGAACGGGGGTCCCCAGACTTGCCTGCCTGCGGCCTGCGGCGTGGCTCAAATGGAGGCCCAGTACGGCCCACCTTCGTTAATACAAGACTCAAGACCCTCGCGAGGGGCCAAGCCTCGCGGGGAGGACGACGCAACGCTTCCTCGGGCGCGGCCTCCTCAGGTTGGCTCATGAGGAGGCGGAGATATCAAGGCAGGGTACCTCGCGAGGTGCCCATAACACAATCCATGACGACCAAGGGTGCCAGGCGGGCGCCAGACCGCACAGTGTCCTCCCCTTTCCTCTTTGGTGCAAAGGGGGCAAGGGCAGGCGAGAGGATCAAGCAAAGGCATCCATTTCGGTGCAACAAGACCAAGACCACTCCAACGGTGGTAATGAGCTCATCGTGGAGCCCAGGACGGCGTCACCACAGGGCATTTGGCAGGCGAAGACCAACTTTGGTCAGGATAAGTGTACTATATGTTCCCCTTCGAATTGGCCAATTGTTGGCGCCCTTCCCGCTCAATATTTGGGAAGAGGCCCAAGGCCTTTGCCTATAAATAGGACTAGCCACCCCCAGGGCATGGGGCATCTAGAGAGAGAGGGAAAGGGGTGTTCATCTTGCATCCAGCATCCGGTATCCAGGATCCAAGCAGAGAGAGAGAGAGAGAGAGAGAGAGAGAGAGAGAGAGAGAGAGAGAGAGAGAGAAGGGCGGCTGAACTCCCCTAGCAGTTCATCGTCCCAGCCAGAACACGCCCTCGCGAGGCTGTTCACCCTTGTACTGTTCATCTTCATCACCCCAAGAGGCAATCCACCCACCACACTGGAGTAGTGTATTACACCACACCGGCGGCCCAAACCAGTATAAACTCTGTGTTCTTTTGTGTTGTTCTTTGGGTAGTTTAGATCCTGCGAGACGGAGAGGTAGAGGGCAGAATCTCCGCGCGCACCCCAGAGTTCGAACCTTAAGGGTCTGCCGGAACACATGATCCGACATTTGGCGCGCCAGGTAGGGGTGCGCCGGAATCTGTCTTCCACTGCTCCGTTCTCCTGCGACCATCGCATCCATGTCTGACGCTCGTCGGGCCCGTGCCGAGTGCCGGGCCGCCATCGCTTCCCGCGTCGCCCAGACAGCTCCCGTCGGCAGGCGTCCTCGTCGTTCCCCGTCGCCCGCCGTCAACGCCACTACCGGGCCGGCAGGGAACAAGCAACAAGCGTCGTCTCAGCACCCATCCGTGCGGCGAGACGGCCGCACCGCTACTCCGTCACTCACGCGAGCTGGCTCTTCGTCCCACGCACTCCGCGCGCCCTTGGAGGCTCGAGCTGCGCTCATCGCGGCAAACGAGCTCCTGCGCTACCGTCCCGTCGACGGCGTCTACGAAGAGTGGCTAGACCGCGTCGCCGAGCTCGTCAGCGCCGCAGGGGGCTCTCCTGCACCGTCCGCTCCGCTGCGCCGCACCCCGCCCCGCACGGGCAATGAAGCTCCGGGGGCGTACCAGCCACCCCCGCTCCAAGAAGATGCCATGGCTCCAAGGCGCATGGCCCCTGGGCGGAACCCGCTCCGTCAGGCGCCAGCCCAGCAAGAACGGAGCTGCCAAGAAGTCCCTCGACTGCAAGAGGCTGCCCGGGCGCTCCCTCCTCCAGCTCGCCGCGACCCTGCTCCAGCTCCGGCACGTCAAGACCCCGCGCTGCTCCCAGCTGCAGCGCAAGGCCAGGCTCTCCCTCAACCGAAGCCACCCGTGGCCACCGCAGGCTACCGCGCCTACACCCCCGAGATGCGTAGCGTCACGTGGCCCGGCAAGTTCAAGCCGGACCTGCCTCCTCGCTACGACGGCACAACCGATCCCGCCAAGTTTCTCCAGCTCTACGAGCTGGGCATCGAAGCTGCCAGCGGGGATGAAAAGGTCATGGCGAACTGGTTCCCCATGGCGCTGAAGGAAGGAGCTCGCACCTGGCTCCTGAATCTCGCTCCAGGCACGATCTCCTCTTGGGAGCAGATGCGCACCCGCTTCATCGCCAACTTCCAAGGTACTCGCGACCGGCCGCCCGTCGTGAGCGACATGCGCCGCATCAAGCAGCAACCTGGGGAGACCCTGCAAAAGTACATCCAGCGCTTCAACAGTGCGCGCCTCAAGATCCCCAAGGTGTCCGAGGAAGCCATCATCTCAGCCTTCTCCGATGGCGTGCGCGACGTCAAGATGAAGGAGGAGCTGGCGATGCATGAAGACCTCTGCACCTCCCTGGAGTTGTTCAACTTGGCGACCAAGTGCGCCAGGGCTGAGGAGGGACGTCTCTCCCTCCTCGAGCTGCCCGCCGCAGATCCAGAAGAGAAGAAGCCCAAGGCCAAGGATGTGAAGCGCAAGGGGGTTGCAGTACTCGCGGCAGAACCGGACACCAAGCGGGGCAAAGATCTGCCCGAATCCTCCAGGGGCAGCCGGTACTATGTGTACCACGACCTCCACACCCACAACACCAACGAATGCCAAGAACTCCGCGCTGTGAGAGAAGGAAGGATCGGTCGTCGCCCTGACCGCGCCGACAGGGGCTACGACCGAGGAGGAGGAGGAAACCCGGGACGCTGGGAAGATCGCGGCCCGCGCCAGGGGTGGCACAACCAACCTCGCGAGGACCGCTGGCGGGACCTGCCTCGCGAGGGGGACTGGAGGGATCAGCCTCGTGAGGACCGCCCTCATGGCAACGCGGGCCTCCCTCCACTGCCGCCTTAGCCAAGGAGGAATGAAGACCGCCGTCAAGACGAGGGGGCTGGGGTCTTCCAAGAGCCGCGCGCGATCGCCTGCATCCTAGGCGGAGCTCAAGCCCCAGCCTCCCAACGCATCTTCAAGCAGTTTCCCCGTGAAGTCAATGCAGTCCTCCCCAAGCTCGAAGGAACACGCCCCCTCAGGTGGTCGGCGTGCGCCATCACGTTCAGCTCAGCAGATCAGCTCAAGTGCGCGGCCACAGCCGGGGTCCTCCCGATGCTTTGCTCCCCAATCATCAGCAACGTGCTGGTGACCAAGACCCTTATCGATGGTGGAGCAGGGCTCAACGTCCTGTCCATGGAAACATTCGACAACCTCCAAGTGCCCTATGACCAGCTTCAGCCAACCAGGCCTTTCTCCGGAGTCACCGATGGTTCCACGATCCCGATCGGGCAGGTCCGCCTCCCTGTCACCTTCGGGACCCGCAGCAATTAACGCACCGAGCTCATCGACTTTGACGTCGCTCACATCCGCCTGTCATACAACGCCATCCTCGGGTACACAGCGCTGGCCAAGTTCATGGTCGTAACTCACCACGGCTACAATGTCCTCGAGATGCCAGGGAGTTGCGGCGTCATCACGGTGCCATGTGAAGAGAGGGATGCAGTGTGTTCCCTGGAGCGAGCCTTTCAGGCCGCGTCGCTAGAAGACCCAGATCGCGGGAGCAGGAGGCTTCCCGAGACCACACCCAAGAAGAAGAAGACGTTGTCAGGCTTTGCCCTTCAGGAGGCAGGGCCCTCAGGGCCCGAGCCTGCCCAGGGGGACCCTCCTTCCATCGCATAGGAAGGCGCGCCCGGCGCCCTCCTCAGGCAGGGCTCGGGGGCTCTCACCTTGAGGGCCACCGACCTAGCCAGGGTCACGAGGGAGGCGCTTGGGCACCACGTGGAGGCGTGCTTCGACGCATGTTTCCCTCAAGAAGGAGCGAAGCAAGCAGAGTCAGGCCAGCAGGAGTTTGTTAACCAGGCCATTCAGGAACTACAGGAGTCCAGAATCATGAGAGGTTGCCGCCGCTCACCGGCTGTGGCTCCCCATCCAGGCGAGGATGGTGGGCTGCGTGTCTGCATCGACGTACCAGGGCTCAATCAAGTCGCCACGACAGAGCACCTCTGGCCCTCACAAGTGGGGCGTTGCGGCGGTCCACCCCACAGCTATGTTCGCATGCCCTACGGCTTGCCGAGCATGGCTGCTGCGTACCAGCGCCTCATGAGGGGCATCATGGAGACTCAGGAAGACAGGCGATCCTCAGTCCTGGCGGAGATGGAGATGATTCGCGAGGAGCCACCAGCGCCTCCGGAGCCTCCCGAGGCCCCAGGGCCTGGGGTCTCGTGAGGATCTCCTCCTGCAGCCCACCGAGTCTGCCGCACCAACGCCATTTCGTCATCGACACCTTTTGGTGACATCTTTCAGGCTTCATTCCCAGCTGGGAGCGCCCTCTTAGGGCTGCATTACTCCCAGGCCGCGTGGGTCCGTCCTTGCGGTGTGTATCCCGTTTTAGTTTTCGATCGTTAGCTTGCTTTGTTGGGGGCGCCCCTCGGGTTGCATCATCCCCAAGCCGCTTGGGCTAGGCCCAGCGGTGTGTATCTCCCTTGCGTTTATTTCCAACTATGCATTCGCCTATCATGCTTGATCACTTGATGCCTGTCCACTACAACTTTTCTTCTCCATGTCGACCACTCGCACGTTAAAGGGGGGGTGCCTGAGCATCGCGACTCAGGGCTCTTACCGGCTCTCCAGCCCTCACCCACTGGCCTTGTCCACGGCATCGCGACCTGGCATACCAGCGACGGCTGAGACAAGCTCGAGGGCGGGGACCCGAGGACGTAGTGCCGACATCTAACCAAATTTTGCAGGAACACATCTCAAGATACGGCCCAGTGCCAGGCGCAGCCCGCCTAGAGGTAGGGCCTCGTGAGTCCTGTGCTGGCTCACGGGTGGCCAGATACACCTACCCCAACCAACGAGCTTTTAAGCAACTAACGGTCGACTAATGACTGTCAAGGCAGCCCCTTCTTCTTTCTATGATGAGTCTGCAGGATCCTTGGAGGGAGTTGCACTAACCGAGGCCCTCACGAAGTCCTCTTCACCCTCGCCCGCGCAAACCGCTTGCGTGTTAAAGGGGGGGCGCCTGAGCATCGCGATTCAGGGCTCTTACCGGCTCTCCAGCCCTCACCCTCTGGCCTTGTCCACGGCATCGCGACCTGGCATACCAGCGACGGCTGAGACAAGCTCGAGGGCCGGGACCCGAGGACATAGAGCAGAAAGGGGAGCAGAGGCAAGGGAGAAGGGACACGCGAGGATCACGCCGAGCAACTCCATTCTAACTACACCGCGGACCCGACGATGCGTTGGAGACAACCCCTGATCCTCCAGATAAGTCGCCATCCAGAGCACTGGCTACCATGGCACTATCCCCGCACCCAATGTAATTCCGTACCAGCGACATCGTTCCCCTTTCTCATCGAGCGACGGCTGCTTGGGCGCCAAAGGGGACCTCCTGAGCATCGCGACTCAGGGGCTCTTACCGGACCCCGGGTCGCTCACTTCCTGGCCTTGACCACGGCATCGTGACCTGGCATACCAGCGACGGCTGACGCCGCCTTGGGACTGGGACCTGTCGACGCAGAGCACCAAGCCCTCGTGAGGTTCGAAAGGAAAGACTAAGCTATGACGGAATTAGCGACCCGCACTGTTCCATAGCAAAAGTCATGTATTAACAGAAAGAATCACAGACACCTTACAAGCCCCCACGGGGCGCAGTATGATTCCTTGCAGGAAACGGACCCCAAGGGATGCTATCTACACGCGCCCCAGCAGACGACGCCATCATCAACAGTGGGCCGTCAGGCACCGGCGCCAACCCCATCTAGATCAGAGTCGGCGGAGGCCGAGCGAGCCCGCCCTGCTCCGGGAGCGGCGCTGGCTCACGGGCTCGTAGCTGTCGTCGCTCGTCTCCGGAGTCGCGAAGACCTCGCTGGGGTCGCTGGATCCTCCGGCGCTTCCGCAGCTTGTGGAGCTGTCCAGGGGACGGTTGGTGGGCCCAGTCGTCGCCATCGCGAGGTCCTGGCCACCTCTCCTGGGGCAGCACTCGATCCGGCGCCCGCTCACATCGAAGACCTTGGAGAACATCACCGAAGCGCCATTATACTCCAGGTGGATCGTGAGGGTGCCCCTTGCTCTGCAGCCCCGAGCGATCTCGCCCCAGCCACGAGTCATGAAGACCTCGCCCGAGGCGAGCATCGCGACCTCTGCCTCGTTCGCGGGGGTGCTGCAGTCGGCGTGCTGCAGCCACAACTCCAGGAGCCTTCCCTGTGGGACGACGGAGGCGGAGAAGGAAGAAAAGTGAATCCAAGTTCGCGGAGGCATGGCGACGTGGAGCACGAGCTCGCGGGAGGAGCCCTTGGCATGGACTCCAGGCGGTACGACCAACACCTTCGTGACCCGGCGGCGACGGCGCCTGCTACCGGGATCGACGTCGCCCCCTCTGAGGCCCTCGGCGTGGGCAAACAAGGGAAGCAGAAACCCCGGCGGAGGCCGCTCGTACCAAGGCCTTGACACCACCTGGAGATCTCCTTCGTCTCGGCTGCGAGGGGCAAGTCGCTTCTTCGGCGGGAGCGGGTCTGGCACTTCTTGGAGAGCTTTTCCCTTCTCCGCCGCAGAGAACCGACGAATCGGGGCCATCGCACAAAGAGGGAGCAAGAATCAAGGCGAAGCAGAAAACAAGAAGGGATGGACTGTAAGGGCATGCGCGGTGCCGTACTTATAGCCAGCGGAGGCCAACCGTCGGCCTCCACGATCACAGGTAATCATGACATGATTTGCATGCAGGGACTTGTCCAATCCGCGCGATCATCGAGGCATCATGGGGGAGCGGAGACACCCGCGTCCTGTCAAACCGCCACGCGGCGCCAGAGGACGCAGGCTGTTAGGGCCCATGGTGCTTCGCCCTTGCCCTTTCGCCTCTCGGCACGGCCAAGTCCAGGCGCGCCTTGGGCCCGGGGGCTACTGTCAGCGTTCTGGGAACGGGGATCCCCAGACTTGCCTGCCTGCGGCCTGCGGCGTGGCTCGAATGGAGGCCCAGTACGGCCCACCTTCGTCAATACAAGACTCAAGACCCTCGCGAGGTGCCAAGCCTCGCGGGGAGGACGACGCAACGCTTCCTCGGGCGCGGCCTCCTCAGGTTGGCTCATGAAGAGGTGGAGATATCAAGGTAGGGTACCTCGCGAGGTGCCCATGACGCAAGCCATGACGACCAAGGGTGCCAGGCGGGTGCCAGACCGCACAGTGTCCTCCCCTTTCCTATTTGGTGCAAAGGGGGCAAGGGCAGGCGAGAGGATCAAGCAAAGGCATCCATTTCGGTGCAACAAGACCAAGACCAGTCCAACGGTGGGAATGAGCTCATCGTGGAGCCCAGGACGGCGTCACCACAGGGCCTTTGGCAGGCGAAGACCAACTTTGGTCAGGATAAGTGTACTGTATGTTCCCCTTCGAATTGGCCAATTGTTGGCGCCCTTCCCGCTCAATATTTGGGAAGAGGCCCAAGGCCTTTGCCTATAAATAGGACTAGCCACCCCCAGGGCATGGGGCATCTAGAGAGAGAGGGAAAGGGGTGTTCATCTTGCATCCAGCATCCGGTATCCAGGATCCAAGCAAAGAGAGAGAGAGAGAGAAGGGCGGCTGAACTCCCCTAGCAGTTCATCGTCCCAGCCAGAACACGCCCTCGCGAGGCTGTTCACCCTTGTACTGTTCATCTTCATCACCCCAATAGGCAATCCACCCACCACACTGGAGTAGGGTATTACACCACACCGGTGGCCCGAACCAGTATAAACTCTGTGTTCTTTTGTGTTGTTCTTTGGGTAGTTTAGATCCTGCGAGACGGAGAGGTAGAGGGCAGAATCTCCGCGCGCACCCCATAGTTCGAACCTTAAGGGTCTGCCGGAACCCACGATCCGACAGGCACCTTACATGGTGCTGGAGAAGAAGGCCAAGAAGAAGACCATGGGAACTCGGAAGAGTTCCCGACGCCCGGTGGAGTCGGACTCATCGTCCGATGACTCCGAGGCGCACTCCTCCCCTGGAGAGGAGGTGGAGGAAAGAAAGGTTTCTTCCCCAGCAGGGGGAGAAAAGAAAAGGAAGGCCGCCCCAACTGGGGAGGCCGGAGGGTCCAAGAAGGGGAGGACCCTTCCTCCGGACTTCTCCACCAATGCCGACGACAGCGAGGAGGAGTGGCCGCCCAGGGCCAAGACCCTGGCACAGTCGTAAGTATTCGGACACCAGAGTGACTCATAGTGTTCCTTTATTGCACAGCTTTCCCTAACGCCGAATATAATCATGCAGTCCGGCCCGAGCCCGGCTCGACGTATCGTCGAGCGGCTCCTTGGATTCGTCGGATGTGAATAGCCTTTCACTTCCGGCCACCTCCTCCCCTCACCCTGCGGACAATGCCGAGGTATTGTCCCAAGAGGTTCCAAATCGAGGGGAGGCAGTCCTGGAGGCGCCTCAAGGCGACGTCCCGGACTCCAGGCCCAAGGGGGGCAAGACCCCCAGGGGCACCAAGTCTAGCCCTGGGCCGAACACCGCACCGGAGCCTTCACCGGTCCCGGAGTTCGGCAGGCGGCCCCCTGTTAAGGAGGGCAAGCCTACCGTGCCGGTGGCCTCCGTCCAACCGGAGGCACCAGACAACTTGTTGGAGGTGCTTAACGGTACCTCCATCGACGAGGAGCACCACACTATTATGAGTGCGGTGATCCAGAAGGTTCAGTCCGCCAAAAGCGGGCTGACCGAAGCTTGTGCCAGCCTGTTAACAGGCTTTGAGGTATGTAAAGAATATGTGAAAATATTACCGCATAGACAGTAGCCCCTGATGCTCTGTTTGGCGTTCACAAGGAAAATCCGAATAGAGGATCTAATAATATTCGCATGAGTCTAACATAATTAAGTCAATATGCGTATGCAGGCTTCCCTGCTGGCCTCTGCCGCACTGACTGTGAAGGTGGACACGCTGAAGCAGAACCTCGAGCGGTCCGAGCAAGAGCTCGGCCTTGCCAAGAAGCAGCTCGAGGAGAGCCAAGGTACATAATGCCTTTTGTAATTATATAAAAGATGCAGTTGCAAAAAATGGCAGGATCGTTATTGGTGTCTTAGGGGCCACGACTGAGGTGGCGACCCTGAAGCAAGCGCTTTCCGAGGCCGAAAAGAAGGCGGCCACGGAGCGCGATGAGCGGGAGAAGCATGAGGTGCGAGTTGGCGAGGTATAGCAAGAGCTCCAGGCTCTCATGAAAAAACATGAGAGTTTGGAACTTGACTCAAAGACGCGAGAGTCCGAGCTCGCAACGGCCCTCGAGAGCGCCAAGTCTACCAAGGCCGAAGCCCAGAAAGCCCTCCAGGAAGTTGAGGCGATGAAGAAGATAGCGGCGGGTAAGGCATTCTTTATGCAAAGCAAGCACGTGAAAGTGAATTACTTGTTACTTACCCGAGTCCGAAGCTCTCCAGGAGCATTCGCAGATTTGCCCCGCAATGTGTCAGATGCTGCCGCCTTCTACTGGGCCGAGGAGGGAAGCTCGACAGAGAAGGTGTTCTGGTCTCAGTATGCTGAGACCGGACACCCGGTGCCCTTGAGCGACCAGCTGAAGCAGCTGGTCGAGCTCCATAAGGTGGCCGAACAGGCCATGAAGGGTTTCATAGTCCGGCTGTGACCCGGAGAGGCCATGCCTGGGAGTTACTTCGGGCTGGTGAGGCGGCTGGTGGATGCCTGTCCACGGCTTGAAGTCATCAAGCGCTCTGTCTGCATCGAGGGTGCCCGTAGGGCACTTGCCCGTGCTAAAGTGCATTGGGGCAAGATGGATGCTGAGAAGCTTGTGAAGGACGGGCCACCGCCGGGCAAGGAGCATCGCCACCCCGAGATGGATTACGAGGGCGTCCTGAAGGGTGCCCGCCTTGTGGCGGATGAATGTTCCAAGGATGTAATATTCCAGTAAACTTGTTTGTTTTATCCTATGCGCTGAAAACTTATTCATATGTGCTATGCAAAGCTTGTTTTAATTTAAAATATTACCTTCTATGTGGCCGTTTATTAAATCTGAGAGATGGCGAGTCGTCGGCTTCTGCCCCCATGCCAGTAGTGCTGGGGTGTTCGGGGATAAAACTGAGCACTCTTTTTCCCATTGTTGGGTCCTTCGAGGGAGGTGCTCAACCTGGCGAACAAGGCAATCGGACTATAGTGCGTTATCACTCCCACTTAGCCAGAGAATTCTATAATTTTAAATTTCGGCGAAGCCCCTAGTGTTCGGAAGACCGAGTTCGGGGCGCTATACACGCCTTAGGCCGGACAAAGCCGACTCCTCGCTCTAAGCGGCATAAGTCTTTAAGGACTCGAAACCTCTCGAACAGCGACCAGCTCTCGCCCTATCATGATAGTCAGTTTTAGCTTTCTCTACTGAGGTGCTTAGCCTAGCCCAACTGGGGCACAATCGCAGTAGTTCTCCCAGCGCTACATTAGCCGATATAATGGAACGTAAGGTACCAAAACATGGGAGCCGGGCAAACCCAACTATTGACCCAAGACATGATTCGGAGCTAATGCATATAATACTATAAGTTCGGGGTGCCGCACTTGTGAAAGTGTTCGGACTTCTCACGCCGTATTATGGGGGCTTAAGCCCCTGGCGTATTGGCCGTACCAAAGTGTACGGGTGCTAAATGCCATAACTGAACATATATATGAAAAAGGAATGAATAGAGAATGCAATAATAAACTGAAGCTAAGCATCGTTTATTCCCAAAGGTTGCGCTAAAAGCAGAATGATACAAATAGTGTGATAAGCAAGAGATGGGACTATTTGACATGTCCCCCTCCAGGGGCGGGCTGCGGGACGGTATGTAACATAGGTATTTTGCTCGTTATAGAGACCACCTGGGAGTTCGACATAGCTTTCTGTCTCCTTGGTTGTTGCATCGTGTGTTCGGCGATTGTACTGCCGAATAGGTCTTCCAGAGAGTAAGATCCTGAAAGTAGGAAAAAATGAAAAAATCGGGAGCCCCTAGTGCGGTTGAGCTGCATTTTTGGGCGTGCCGTGGTCGTGCCCCTCCCCCTGTGCCCATGGTATTTTCAGAGCGTAGTTATGTACGCGTAGTACTGATTGCGCAGTTTCGCGAGGGCTGGGGTTGGGGCCGCATTGCTACGCTTGCTCGGAACATGCCAGGTGGTCTTGTTGTAGGTTACTCCGGGCGCGCTTGACGGTGTCCGGATGTTTAAAAGCCGGACTGGAGAATTGCCTTGAGAGGCTGCTTTGTACTTCCGCTGCGAGGGCCGCCGTATGCTCCTCCGTTCGGAGAGAGCATTCGGTGTTTCCATTGACCGTAATGACTCCTCGAGGGCCTGGCATCTTGAGCTTGAGGTATGCGTAGTGCGGCACCGCAGTGAACTTTGCAAATGCGGTTCGCCCGAGTAGTGCGTGATAGCCATTGCGGAATGGGAGTATATCGAAGATTAACTCCTCACTTCGGAAATTATCCGGGGATCCGAAGACCACTTCAAGTGTGACTGAGCCCGTGCAATGAGCCTCTACACCTGGTATGACACCTTTAAAGGTAGTCTTTGTGGGTTTGATCCTTGAGGGATCTATGCCAAATTTGCGCACTGTGTCCTGATAAAGCAGGCTCAGGCTGCTGCCGCCGTCCATAAGGACTCAAGTGAGGTGAAATCCGTCAATGATTGGGTCGAGAACCAATGCGGCGAATCCGCCATGGCGGATACTAGTGAGGTGGTCCCTTCGATCGAAAGTGATCGGGCAGGAGGACCACGGGTTGAACTTTGGGGCGCCTGGCTCCAACGCGTATATGTCCCTTAGCGCACACTTCCGTTCCCTCTTGGGGATGTGGGTTGCGTATATCATGTTCACCGTCCGCACTTGTGGGGGGAAGCCCTTCTGTCCACTATTGTTCGGCGGCCGGGGCTCCTCCTCCTCGTCGCTATGTAGCCCCTTGTCTCTGTTTTCGGCATTTAACTTACCGGCCTGCTTGAACACCCAACAATCCCTGTTGGTGTGATTGGCTGGTTTTTCGGGGGTGCCATGTATCTGGCACGAGCGATCGAGTATATGGTCCAAACTGGACGGGCCCGGAGTATTTCTTTTGAATGGCTTTTCCCGCTGACCGGGTTTAGAGCCTCTGAATCCAGCATTGACTACCGTATCTTCACAGTTGTCATTATTAATGCAGCGCTTGTGCTTGTTGCGACGCGACCTGCCATTGCTGTCCTTGCTATCCGAATTACCAAGGGTCTTGGTCATGTTATTGCTACGAGCCAGCCAACTGTCTTCTCCCGCACAAAAGCGGGTCATGAGTGTCGTGAGGGCTGCCATAGATTTCGGCTTTTCCTGTCCATGGTGTCGGGCAAGCCACTCTTCACGGATGTTATGCTTGAAGGCTGCTAGGGCCTCTGCGTCCGGACAGTCGACGATTTGATTCTTCTTGGTTAGGAATCGTGTCTAGAATTGTCTGGCAGATTCTTCTGTCCGCTGGAATATGTGGCTCAGGTCATCAGCGTCTGGTGGTCGCACATAGGTGCCCTGGAAACTGTCGAGGAATGCGGCTTCCAGGTCCTCTCAACAACCAATTGATTCTGCTGGCAAGCTGTTAAGCCAATGCTGAGCTGGTCCCTTAAGCTTGAGTGGGAGGTATTTGATGGCATGTAGATCATCGCCATGGGCCATGTGGATATGAAGGAGATAGTCCTCGATCCATACCGCAGGATCTGTTGTGCCATCGTATGACTCAATGTTTACGGGTTTGAAACCCTCTGGGATTTGATGATCCATTACTTCATCTGTGAAGCATAGTGGGTGTGCGGCACCTCTGTACTGGGCTATATCACGACGTAGCTCAAATGAGCTTTGTCTGCTGTGTTCGGCCCGGCTGGATTTACTGTATCCGGCGTGACGGTTATCGTCTCGTGACGTGGGGTGCCCGCGCGATCCGTAGATCGATCTTGTTTGCCTTGCCTTGTCCTCCAACATATCTCGCAGGTCTGGCGCATTTCCCCGTGCCTTGGTGTTTTTTGAGCGACATCGGGCTGCGGCTCGAGTGGAGGGCCGGGAGGCCTCTCTATCGCGGCCACGAGGTGGCCGGTCAGCCGCATCATGCACTGGTGATGTAGGTTTAAGTGCTTCCTCCTCTAATCGGGGTAGCAACCTGCGCCTTGGGTAGCTCTTGGAGGGGCGTTCGAGTTCGTATTCCTCGGACGCAAGGACTTCAGTCTATCTATCGGCTAGCAAGTCTTGATCAGCTCTAAGTTGTTGCTGCTTTTTCTTAAGGCTATTCGCCGTGGCCATAAGCATGCGCTTGAAGTGCTCTTGTTCGACGGGATCCTCAGGCACGACAAATTCGTCGTCGCCGAGGCTTGCCTCGTCTTTGAAGGGAGGCATGTAATTGTCATCCTCCTCCTCTCTATCTGCCGCTCTCTCAGGGGGGCTAGCTTCTCCATCCTCCTGCGGTGAATCTTGCTGGAGGGAGTTGTCTTCGGCACTATCCGGGGTGTTATTATCTCCCGTACCGGTATCACCGTTTTTGCTTTGGCGGGATTTAGAGCGGCGCCGCTGAGGCCGGTGCTTGGGTTGCTTCTTGGAGGGGTTATCATGAGCTGACCCATCGTCATTGCCTTCTTTGGGTGTATCCACCATATATATGTCATATGACGAGGTGGCTTTCCAGTGCCCTATAGGCGCTGGTTCCTGTTCGTCTCCTACATCGTCGTCCATAACGTCGATGTCTTCGGAGTCGAAGTCGAGCATGTCGGTTAAATCATCGACAGTGGATACGAAGTGGGTGGTGGGTGGGCGTTGAATTTCTTTGTCGTCCATATCCCAATTCTGCCGGTCATAGTCCGGCCAAGACTCTCCTGACAAAGAGAGAGACCTTAGTGAATTCAGAATGTCGCCGAAGGGCAAGTGCTGAAAGATATCTGCGGCGGTGAATTCCATCATCGGCGCCCAATCGGATTCGATTGGTAGGGGCGCGAAGGGTTCGGAGTCCGGAGAAGAGTTCGGCACTTTGGAGTCACGGGCTTCGTAGAGGATAAGGCTGGTGTTCGGCTCGATCGCCATTGAGACTGCAGCCCCCGCGGCGGGGTCTAGCCACCCGTCCTCGATCGGTGCAGTTGGCTCCGAGCTAAGGGTCGGAGCGGATGCGGGCGCAACCTCCAGGGTACTGTTCGGCGGCAGAGCTAAATCATGCCCATCGTGATAGTGCGGCGTGCTCGACTGCGGCTCGAATCCGTCGAAGATCAAGTCTCCGCGGATGTCAGCCGTGTAGTTCAAACTTCCAAATTTGGCCTGATGGCCAGGGGCGTAGCTTTCAATCTGCTCCAGATGGCAAACAAATTGGCCCGCAGTGCAAAGCCGCCGAATACAAAGATCTGCCGGGGAGAAAAGTCTCACCCTGGACTACATCGCCAACGATGCTCGAACGAGCCATCAAGCCTGATGACGACGACACAGAGGAACTCTCAATGAAATCACCAATGTTGGTGTCAAAACCGGCGGATCTCGGGTAGGGGGTCCCGAACTGGGCGTCTAGGCGGATGGTAACAGGAGACAAGGGACACGATGTTTTTACCCAGGTTTGGGCCCTCTCGATGGAGGTAAAACCCTACTCCTGCTTGATTAATATTGATGATATGGGTAGTGCAAGAGTAGATCTACCACGAGATCAAAGAGCCTAAACCCTAGAAGCTAGCCTATGGTATGATTGTTGTTCATCCTATGGACTAAAACCCTCCGGTTTATATAGACACCGGAGAGGGCTAGGGTTACACAAAGTCGGTTACAATGGAAGGAGATCTACATATCCGTATTGCCAAGCTTGCCTTCCACGCCAAGGAAAGTCCCATCTGGACACGGGACGAAGTCTTCAATCTTGTATCTTCATAGTCCAAGAGTCCGGCCAAAGGTTATAGTCCGGCTAACCGGACACCCCCTAATCCAGGACTCCCTCGCCCATTAAGGCCCAATAGCCTCCGGGGGGTTCCGGTAACCCCTCCGGCAATCCGGTAAAATCATATTTTCACCCGGATCACTTCCGATATCCAAACATAGGCTTCCAATATATCAATATTTATTTCTCGACCATTTCGAGACTCCTCGTCATGTCCGTGATCACATCCGGGACTCCGAACAACCTTCGGTACATCAAAACATATAAACTCATAATGAAACTGTCATCGTAACGTTAAGCGTGCGGACCCTACGGGTTCGAGAACTATGTAGACATGACCGAGACACGTCTCTGGTCAATAACCAATAGTGGAACCTGGATGCTCATATTGGCTCCCACATCTTCTACGAAGATCTTTATCGGTCAAACCGCATAACAACATACGTTGTTCCCTTTCTCATCAGTATGTTACTTGCCCGAGATTCGATCGTCGGTATCTCAATACCTAGTTCAATCTCGTTACCGGCAAGTCTCTTTACTAGTTCCGTAATACATCATCTCACAACTAACTCATTAGTTTCAATGCTTGCAAGGCTTATGTCATGTGCATTACTGAGAGGGCCCAGAGATACCTCTCCGACAATCGGAGTGACAAATCCTAATCTTGAAATACGTCAACCCAACATGTACCTTCGGAGACACCTGTAGAGCTCCTTTATAATCACCCAGTTACGTTGTGACGTTTGGTAGCACACAAAGTGTTCCTCCGGCAAACGGGAGTTGCATAATCTCATAGCCATAAAAACATGTATAAGTCATGAAGAAAGCAATAGCAACATACTAAACGATCGGGTGCTAAGCTAATGGAATGGGTCATGTCAATCACATCATTCTCCTAATGATGTGATCCCGTTAATCAAATGACAACACATGTCTATGGTTAGGAAACACAACCATCTTTGATCAACGAGCTAGTCAAGTAGAGGCATACTAGTGACACTCTGTTTGTCTATGTATTCACACAAGTATTATGTTTCCGGTTAATACAATTCTAGCATGAATAATAAACATTTATCATGATATCAGGAAATAAATAATAACTTTATTATTGCCTATAGGGCATATTTCCTTTAGTCTCCCACTTGCACTAGAGTCAATAATCTATATTACACAGTAATGATTCTAACACCCATGGAGCCTTGGTGCTTATCATGTTTTGCTCGTGGAAGAGGCTTAGTCAACGGGTCTGCAACATTCAGATCCGTATGTATCTTGCAAATCTCTATGTCTCCCACCTGGACTATATCCCGGATGAAATTGAAGCGTCTCTTGATGTGCTTGGTTCTTTTGTGAAATCAGGATTCCTTCGCCAAGGCAATTGCACCAGTATTGTCACAAAAGATTTTCATTGCACCCGATGCACTAGGTATGACACCTAGATCGGATATGAACTCCTTCATCCAGACTCCTTCGCTTGTTGCTTCCGAAGCAGCTATGTACTCCGCTTCACATGTAGATCCCGCCACGACGCTTTGTTTAGAACTGCACCAACTGATAGCTCCACCGTTTAATGTAAACACGTATCTGGTTTGCGATTTAGAATCGTCCGGATCAGTGTCAAAGCTTGCATCAATGTAACAATTTACGATGAGCTCTTTGTCACCTCCATATACGAGAAACATATCCTTAGTCCTTTTCATGTACTTCAGGATGTTCTTGACCGTTGTCCAGTGATCCACTCCTGGATTACTGTGGTACCTCCCTGCTAGACTTATAGCAAGGCACACATCAGGTCTGGTACACAGCATTGCATACATGATAGAGCCTATGGCTGAAGCATAGGGAACATCTTTCATTTTCTCTCTATCTTCTGCAGTGGTCGTGCATTGAGTCTTACTCAACTTAACGCCTTGTAACACAGGCACGAATCCTTTCTTCGCCTGATCCATTTTGAACTTCTTCAAAACTTTGTCAAGGTATGTGCATTGTGAAAGTCCAATTAAGCGTCTTGATCTATCTCTATAGATCTTAATGCCGAATATGTAAGCAGCTTCACCGAGGTCTTTCATTGAAAAACTCTTATTCAAGTATCCCTTTATGCTATCCAGAAATTCTATATCATTTCTGATTAGTAATATGTCATCCACATATAATATCAGAAATGCTACAAAGCTCCCACTCACTTTCTTGTAAATATAGGCTTCTCCAAAAGTCTGTATAAAACCAAATGCTTTGATCACACTATCAAAGCATTTATTCCAACTCCGAGAGGCTTGCACCAGTCCATAAATGGATCGCTGCAGCTTGCACACTTTGTTAGCTCGCTTTGGATCGATTAAACCTTCCGGTTCCATCATATACAACTCTTCTTCCAGAAATCCATTCAGGAATGCAGTTTTGACATCCATCTGCCAAATTTCATAATCATAAAATGCGGCAATTGCTAACATGATTCGGACGGACTTAAGCATCGCTACGGGTGAGAAGGTCTCATCGTAGTCAATCCCTTGAACTTGTCGAAAACCTTTCGCAACAAGTCAAGCTTTGTAGACAGTAACATTACCGTCAGTGTCAGTCTTCTTCTTGAAGATCCATTTATTCTCAATTGCTTGCCGATCATCGGGCAAGTCAACCAAAGTCCACACTTTGTTCTCATACATGGATCCCATCTCAGGTTTCATGGCTTCTAGCCATTTTGCGGAATCTGGGCTCACCATCGCTTCTTCATAGTTCGTAGGTTCACCATGATCTAGTAGCATGACTTCCAGAACAGGATTACCGTACCACTCTGGTGCGGATCTTACTCTGGTTGATCTACGAGGTTCGGTAGTAACTTGATCTGAAGTTTCAAGATCATCATCATTAGCTTCCTCACTAATTGGTTTATGTGTCAAAGAAACCGGTTTCTGTGATGTACTACTTTCCAATAAGGGAGCAGGTACAGTTACCTCATCAAGTTCTACTTTCCTCCCACTCACTTCTTTCGAGAGAAACTCCTTCTCTAGAAAGGATCCATTTTTAGCAACGAATGTCTTGCCTTCGGATGATGTACTACTTTCCAATAAGGGAGCAGGTACAGTTACCTCATCAAGTTCTACTTTCCTCCCACTCACTTCTTTCGAGGGAAACTCCTTCTCTAGAAAGGATCCATTTTTACCAACGAATGTCCTGCCTTCGGATCTGTGATAGAAGGTATACCCAATAGTTTCCTTTGGGTATCCTATGAAGACACATTTCTCCGATTTGGGTTCAAGCTTATAAGGTTGAAGCTTTTTCACATAAGCATCGCAGCCCCAAACTTTAAGAAACGACAACTTTGGTTTCTTGCCAAACCACAGTTCATAAGGCGTCATCTCAACGGATTTCGATGGTGCCCTATTTAACGTGAATGCGGTCGTCTCTAAAGCATAACCCCAAAACGATAGCGGTAAGTCTGTAAGAGACATCATAGATCGCACCATATCTAGTAGAGTACGATTACGGCGTTCGGACACACCATTACGCTGTGGTGTTCCGGGTGGCGTGAGTTGCGAAACTATTCCGCATTGTTTCAAATGTAGACCAAACTCGTAACTCAAATATTCTCCTCCACGATCAGATTGTAGAAACTTTATTTTCTTGTTACGATGATTTTCAACTTCACTCTAAAATTCTTTGAACTTTTCAAATGTTTCAGACTTATGCTTCATTAAGTAGATATACCCATATCTGCTTAAATCATCTGTGAAGGTGAGAAAATAATGATATCCGCCACGAGCCTCAAAATTCATCGGACCACATACATCTGTATGTATGATTTCCAACAAATCTGTTGCTCTCTCCATAGTACCGGAGAACGGCGTTCTAGTCATCTTGCCCATGAGGCACGGTTCGCAAGTACCAAGTGATTCATAATCAAGTGGTTCCAAAAATCCATCAGTATGGAGTTTCTTCATGCTCTTAACACCGATATAACCTAAACGGCAGTTCCAAAAATAAGTTGCACTATCATTATCAACTCTGCATCTTTTGGCTTCAACATTAAGAATATGTGTATCACTACTATCGAGATTCATCAAAAATAGACCACTCTTCAAGGGTGCATGACCATAAAAGATATTACTCATATAAATAGAACAACCATTATTCTCTGATTTAAATGAATAACCGTCTCGCATCAAACAAGATCCAGATATAATGTTCATGCTCAACGCTGGCACCAAATAACAATTATTTAGGTCTAATACTAATCCTGAAGGTAGATGTAGAGGTAGCGTGCCGACCGCGGTCACATCGACTTTGGAACCATTTCCCACGTGCATCGTCACCTTGTCCTTGGCCAGTGTTCGCTTAATCCGTAGTCCCTGTTTCGAGTTACAAATATTAGCAACAGAACCAGTATCAAATACCCAGGTGCTACTGCGAGCTCTAGTAAGGTACACATCAATAACATGTATATCACATATACCTTTGTTCACCTTTCCATCCTTCTTATCCGCCAAATACTCAGGGTAGTTCCGCTTCTAGTGACCAGTCTGCTTGCAGTAGAAGCACTCAGTTTCAGGCTTAGGTCCAGACTTGGGTTTCTTCTCCCGAGCAACAACTTGCTTGCTGTTCTTCTTGAAGTTCCCCTTCTTCTTCCCTTTGCCCTTTTTCTTGAAACTAGTGGTCTTGTTGACCAACAACACTTGATGCTCCTTCTTGATTTCTACCTCCGCAGCCTTTAGCATTGCGAAGAGCTCGGGAATCGTCTTATCCATCCCTTGCATGTTATAGTTCATCACGAAGCTCTTGTAGCTTGGTGGCAATGATTGGAGAATTCTGTCAATGACTCTATCATCTGGAAGATTAACTCCCAGTTGAATCAAGTGATTATTATACCCAGACATCTTGAGTATATGCTCACTGACAGAACTATTCTCCTCCATCTTGCAGCTATAGAACTTATTGGAGACTTCATATCTCTCAATCCGGGCATTTGCTTGAAATATTAACTTCAACTCCTGGAACATCTCATATGCTCCATGATGTTCAAAACATTGTTGAAGTCCCGGTTCTAAGCCGTAAAGCATGGCACATTGAACTATCAAGTAGTCATCAGCTTTGCTCTGCCAGACGTTTTTAACGTCGTCAGTTGCATCAGCAGCAGGCCTGGCACCCAACGGCGCTTCCAGGACGTAATTCTTCTGTGCAGCAATGAGGATAATCCTCAAGTTACGGACCCAGTCCGTGTAATTGCTACCATCATCTTTCAACTTTGCTTTCTCAAGGAATGCATTCAAATTCAACGGAACAACAACCCGGGCCATCTTTCTACAATCAAACATAGACAAGCAAGATACTATCAGGTACTAAGTTCATGATAAATTTAAGTTCAATTAATCATATTACTTAAGAACTCCCACTTAGAAAGACATCTCTCTAATCCTCTAAGTGATCACGTGACCAAATCAACTAAACCATAACCGATCATCACGTGAAATGGAGTAGCTTTCAATGGTGAACATCACTATGTTGATCATATCTACTATATGATTCACGCTCGACCTTTCGGTCTCAGTGTTCCGAGGCCATATCTGCATATGCTAGGCTCGTCAAGTTTAACCAGAGTATTCTGCGTGTGCAAAACTAGCTTGCACCTGTTGTAGATGGACGTAGAGCTTATCACACCCGATCATCACGTGGTGTCTGGGCACGACAAACTTTGGCAACGGTGCATGCTCAGGGAGAACACTTTTATCTTGAAATTTAGTGAGAGATCATCTTATAATGCTACCGTCAATCAAAGCAAGATAAGATGCATAAAAGATAAACTTCACATGCAATCAATATAAGTTATATGATATGGCCATCATCATGTTGTGCTTGTGATCTCCATCTCCGAAGCACCGTGACGATCACCATCGTCACCGGCGCGACACCTTGATCTCCATCGTAGCATCGTTGTCGTCTCGCCAATCTTATGCTTCTACGACTATCGCTACCGCTTAGTGATAAAGTAAAGCATTACAGGGCGATTGCATCGCATACAATAAAGCGACAACCATATGGCTCCTTCCAGTTCCCGATAACTTGGTTACCAAACATGATCATCTCATACAATAAAATATAGCATCATGTCTTGACCATATCACATCACAACATGCCCTGCAAAAACAAGTTAGACGCCTTCTACTTTGTTGTTGCAAGTTTTACGTGGCTGATACGGGCTTAGCAAGAACCGTTCTTACCTACGCATCAAAACTACAATGATAGTTTGTCAAGTTGGTGCTATTTTAACCTTCGCAAGGACCAGGCGTAGCCACAATCGGTTCAACTAAAGTTGGAGAAATTGACACCCGCCAGCCACCTATGTGCAAAGCACGTCGGTAGAACCAGTCTCGCGTAAGCGTATGCGTAATGTCGGTCCGGGCCGCTTCATCCAACAATACCGCCGAACCAAAGTATGACATGTTGGTAAGCAGTTTGACTTATATCGCCCACAATTCACTTGTGTTCTACTCGTGCATATAACATCAACGCATAAAACCTAGCTCGG
Source organism: Aegilops umbellulata (assembly GCA_032464435.1). Lineage (NCBI taxonomy): Eukaryota > Viridiplantae > Streptophyta > Magnoliopsida > Poales > Poaceae > Aegilops > Aegilops umbellulata. Next base: position 510,770,596 of record CP136055.1, read on the forward strand.
ATGACACTGTTGGGGAACATAGTAATTTCAAAAAAAATCCTACGCACACGCAAGATCATGGTGATGCATAGAAACAAGAGGGGAGAGTGTTGTCCACGTACCCTCGTAGACCGAAAGCGGAAGCGTTATAACAACGTGGTTGATGTAGTCGTACGTCTTCACGGCCTGACCGATCAAGCACCGAAACTACGGCACCTCCGAGTTCTAGCACACGTTCAGCTCGATGACGATCCCCGGACTCCGATCCAGCAAAGTGTCGGGGATGAGTTCCGTCAGCACGACGGCGTGGTGACGATCTTGATGTTCTACCCTCGCAGGGCTTTGCCTAAGCACCGCTATGATATGACCGAGGTGGAATATGGTGGAAGGGGGCACCGCACACGGCTAAGGAACGATCACGAAGATCAACTTGTGTCTAGGGGTGCCCCCTTCCCCCCGTATATAAAGGAGGGAGGGGGAGGTGCGGCCGGCCTAGGAGGAGGCGCGTCGGAGGAGTCCTACTCCTACCGGGAGTAGGACTCCCCCCTTTTCCATGTTGGACTAGGACTTGGGGGGGAAGGAGACAGAGAGGGAAGGAAAGGGGGGGCGCCGCCCCCCCTCCTTGTCCAATTCGGACATGGGGGGACGGGCGCGCGGCTTCCCCTTGGCCCGCCTCTCCTCTTCCTCCACTAGGCCCATTAAGGCCCAATAGCCTCCGGGGGGTTCCGGTAACCCCTCCGGCAATCCGGTAAAATCATATTTTCACCCGCATCACTTTTGTTATCCAAACATAGGCTTCCAATATATCAATCTTTATGTCTCGACCATTTCGAGACTCCTCGTCATGTCCGTGATCACATCTGGGACTCCGAACAACCTTCGGTACATCAAAACATATAAACTCAAAATGAATCTGTCATCGTAACATTAAGCGTGCGAACCCTAAGGGTTCGAGAACTATGTAGACATAACCGAGACACATCTCTGGTCAATAACCAATAGCGGAACCTGGATGCTCATATTGGCTCCCACATATTCTATGAAGATCTTTATCAGTCAAACAGCATAACAACATACGTTGTTCCCTTTGTCATCGGTATGTTACTTGCCCGAGATTCGATCGTCGGTATCTCAATACCTAGTTCAATCTCGTTACCGGCAAGTCTCTTTACTCGTTCCGTAATACATCATCTCACAACTAACTCATTAGTTGCAAGGCTTATGTGATGTGCATTACCGAGAGGGCCCAGAGATACCTCTCCGACAATCGGAGTGACAAATCCTAATCTCGAAATACGCCAACCCAACATGTACCTTCGGAGACACCTGTAGGGCTCCTTTATAATCACCAGTTACATTGTGACGTTTGGTAGCACACAAAGTGTTCCTCCGGCAAACGGGAGTTTCATAATCTCATAGTCATAGGAACATGTATAAGTCATGAAGAAAGCAATAGCAACATACTAAACGATTGGGTGCTAAGCTAATGGAATGGGTCATGTCAATCACATCATTCTCCTAATGATGTGATTCCGTTAATCAAATGACAACACATGTCTATGGTTAGGAAACACAACCATCTTTGATCAATGAGCTATTCAAGTAGAGGCATGCTAGTGACACTCTGTTTGTCTATGTATTCGCACAAGTATTATGTTTCCGGTTAATACAATTCTAGCATGAATAATAAACATTTATCATGATATAAGGAAATAAATAATAACTTTATTATTGCATCTAGGGCATATTTCCTTCAGGAGGTGGTTAAGCGAATTCCTCCAAAGGAATGTCGTGCTCCGGCAGCGGTGTCCGAGGACCCAGGAGTGCCAGAGACACTGACGCACATGCTACAACGAGCGTTCGTTTCATAGGAGCACCGTGCCTTAATGGTGACGATGGTCGAAAAGATTTTATCCGCGAAGAGCGGATTGAACGAGGCCTTTACGAGCCTTCTGAGGGCTTTTGAGGTTTGTGATGTAATGTTGCCAATTGAATAATAATGACAGAATGCACCTCTTGTGTATGCAGTAGCCCCTGAGACTCGGGTCGCCTTCCAAAGGAAGTGATTGGAGGATCGAAAAGATATGTTTAGGTGCTAACCTTGGTTTAATTTGGAATGTAGGCAGTCCCCCCTCCCGCTACTGCCCGAAATTCGGAGGTGACCGAACGACAACGAAAGCTAGATATTGCGGAGGATGACATTGCTTTAATCAACAGGCGTCTTGACGAGTCGCAAGGTATATATTTCAAGTATTCCGTATACCAATGTGCCTGTAATTTAATCCTGACTCTGAAAAGAGTTTGATATGAAATGTGCATGAATGCAGATGGTGCTGCCGCCGTGGAAGCCCTTCGGGTGGAGCTAGACCAGGCCATGGAGCAGGCCCGGTTTAGTAATGCGGCTGCCGAAAAGGCATCGACTGAATTGAAGGTCGAACAAGCCGCGTGGCGTCAAGACCAGGAGACGATGTCCACCATGGCACGCGAGTTAGAAAATGCGGCTAGCCGCTATAAACTTCTTGAGAAGGAAAATGAAGCCAAAACGGCTGAACTTGACAAGGCCTTACGAGAGGCGAGAGAAGCGCGGTCTGAATTCAGAGCAGCCTGTGAGGAGATCCGGCAAGCTGGGGAGATTGTGGCTGGCAAGCCCTTTTTGCTACAGGCTAGGTTCGGCGATCCGAACTATGCTGAGCTTAACCAAGTATGGAGTTCTCCGGACAATTTTTCAGATTTGTCAAAGAGTTCTTCCGATGCGGCGCAGTTTTATCAAGCGCAAGAGGGGTATGCAACGGAGAAGCTTTTTTGGTCACAATTTGGCGCGTCGAAGCGCTCTCTGTTGCTGAATGAACAGATGTCCCAGTGGGCCGAGCTGCATAGGATATCCGGCGCGGCCATGAAGGACATCATAGCCCGGTTGTGGCCGACTGAACCTGTTCCTAGTAGTTACTTCAGCCTGGTGCAGCGGCTTGCTGACGCGGTGCCGCGTATCGATGCTTTGAAGCGGTAGGCGTGCATTGAAGGTGCACAGATGGCCTTCGCCCGTGTCAAGACATTCTGGGGGAAGATGAAGGCCATCGACGTTGCGACGAGGATTGCACCCAAAGGCAAGGACGAGCGTTATTTTGAAGACGTTCTTGAGGCTGCCCGCTTGATAGAGGGTCAGTGCTCGAAAAACATAATATTCGAGTGATGTGTACAAGGGTTGTAACAGACAACTTTATAGTTAATCTATTTTTCTGTTTTGCTCGAGAGCTTGTATTCCTCCTGTGCGACCGTTTTAATATAAATTAAAAGTTTTCCAGTCGTCGGCTTCAGCCCCCTCATAGGAAATACGGGGGTGTTCGGAAAAGCATTGAATCACTCTTTATCCAACGTCTTGGTCCATAAAGGAGGTGATAATGCGGCGAACCAGGCAATCGGACTATAGGACGTTAACACTTTCACTTAGCCATAGGAGTTTTATGGTGGGGCTACGACATAGCCCCTGGTATGTATGGGGCGTATCCTAATATTGTGCCTTGCATGTTTTGATCTGAAAAAGATCCTTCGTGTAACACGGAGAATCGCTAAAGATTCGAATAAGTCGTCAAGTGGTTGACCAGCTCTCGCCGCATCATGACATTCAGTTTTCAGCTTTCTCTACTGAGGCGCTCATCCGGTCAAAGCCAGGGCACAATCGTAGTAGTTCTCCATTTACTACCCTAGCCGATAGAGCGGAACGTAGGGTAGCAAGCACAGGAGCTGGGCAACCCAACTATTGAACAAAGACAATGATTCAGAGGTGATGCATATAAGGCCAAACTTGCGACGCCGAAGTACGCTATAGAGATGTTCGGACTTTTATTGGCGACTCATTTGTTCCCATACCGAGCCCCTAGCAAGTTATGCCAAGGTGCGTCTTGTAACACAGCCGATGCGGCCGTACTCATTGTATACAGACTTTTTAAGATTAGCTCGGATAAAGTTTACTGGGAGTGGAGCAATATGCCAATCATAAATTCGTATAAAAGGGAGAACCACAACCCGGCTATTTGACATGCTCGGGGTCGGGAACGGAGGAAAAGGGCAAAGTACGGGCTCAAAATAATGAGTGCGGTCTACAAAAAGCTATTTTGGACCTCCTGTCGCACGTCTGCGTCGCCCGTTCTCTGAGAGGGGAGTTCTTAATGAAAGTGGCCCCTTAGGTGAGTGTACGGGTCCGAACTCCGATAGAGTCGATGTTGTCCTGATGGTCACCTATTTTTAAGAGATAATAAAAAAAATATGGAAAACAGTTAAAAAACGTTACGGGAATGTTTGCAGGGTTGCCCGTATTGTGCTTCTGCCGGTGCCCATGGTATCTTGAGCGCATAGTGATGTATGCGTGGTGTGAATCTTGCCGTTATAGCGGGTGGGTGGCGGAAGCCGAACTGCTACTTCCATTCCGGGAGTGGTCGAACTTTGGAGGGAAACTGTTTCTGGCCCCTGGTGTTCGGCTGGCGAGCCGATCCATCGTCTTCATTGTCTGGTGGCCTCCTCCCATTGTGTTCGGCGTTAAGCTTGCCTGCCTGCTTAAAGACCCAACAGTTTCTGTTGGTGTGATTAGCTGGCTTGTCAGGGTGGCCGTGAATTTGACAAGGTCGATCCAATATCCTGTCGACGGTGGATGGTCCATCCTGGTTTGCCTTAAATGGCTTCTTCCGTTGACCGGTTTTCGGATTGTGAAATCCGGCGTTGACCGCTGTGTCGGATAGTCTTTCACTATTGTTGTGACTGTTGTGTTTGTTTAGTCGTGGCTTGCCGTTGCCGTCTCGGATTTCGGAGGTGCCCGGGTCGCTGGCGTTGTTGCTTTTACGAGCGAGTCAGTTGTCTTCTCCCGCACAAAAGCGAGTCATTAGAGCGGTAAGGGCTGTCATGGAATTAGGTCCTTCCTGGCCGAGGTGACGTGCTAGCCATTCGTCTCGGATGCTATATTTGAAGGCCGCAAGGGCTTCTGCGTCCGAACAGTCAACAATTTGGTTCTTTTTGACTAAGAACCTAGTCCAGAGTTCCCTGGCTGACTCGCCGGGCTGTTAGACAATGTGACTTAAGTCATCGGCATCGGATGGCCGGACGTATGTTCCTTGGAAGTTTTGACGAAAGGCGTCTTCCAAATCTTCCCAGCTGCCAATAGAATTTTTCCGGCAAACTGTTTAGCCGGTACCGCGCTGGCCCCTTAAGCTTGAGAGGCAGGTATTTAATGGCATGAAGGTCGTCTCCGTGAGCCAGGTGGATATGGAGGAGGTAATCCTCAATCCATACTGCGGTATCTGTTCTTCCGTCATATGATGCGATGTTGATGGGTTTAAATCCGTTTGGAAATTCATGCTCCATCACCTCGTTGGTGAAGCAAAGAGGGTGTGCGGCCCCTCTATGTTGGGCCACACTGTGAAGCACCTCCGTTGGATGTCGTTGGCGGCCTCGGGCGTGGTTGGCTCGGTTAAGTCCGGCTGATTGACCATCATCACCGGTCGGGGCATATCCCCTCGATCTGTATATCGATCTTGTCTCTCCTGTTCCGCCCACTAAGTTTTGGCAGATGTCGCGATTGTTTTCCCGAACCGTGTTGTTCTTACGACCGTATTGGTTAGTATGTTGTTCTGCTTGGGCTGTTGCTTTATCCGGACTGAACTGTGGCCGACCTGCCGCATTGTTCAATGGTGAAATGGGCTCCAAGGCCTTGCCATCATGTGGAGGGAGCCACCTGTTCTTGGGGTGGCTTTTGTCCGGGCCACTAGGGCCGTATTCTATGGCGGCTAGGACCTCGGTCCATTTATCCTTGAGCAGATCTTGTCTTGCTTGAAGTTGCAGCTGGTTTATTCTTATATTCCTTGTTGTGGCCATTAGCCGGCGTTTAAAGCGCTCCTACTCGAGAGGTTCCTTCGGCATGATGAATTCTTCGTTGTCGAGGCTCTCCTCCTCCTCGGAGAGGGGAAGATAATTACTATCCTCCGAGTCTCCGTACATGACATGTTCATCGGGGCTATCTTGCCCGCTTTCCTGGTCCTCCTGTTCGGATCCTGCCTCAACAGGGTCTTCGTTGTCCGGCGTATTATCACCTCCGGTGCTAGTACTATTTTCTCTTGAGTGGCGTGACTGAGAGTGGCGCGGAGGCCACAGGTGTTCGGATTGTATACCCGGAGGCTTATCCTCGACTGGATCCTCCTTGTCATCGTCGAGATCGTTGTTGGGTGTGTCTACCATGCACATGTCATACCATGAAGTGGTCGTCCCACGTCTAGCGGATAGTAAGCTCTGGCCCTGCCCCTCATCGTCGTCTAGACCGTCGATATCTTCGGAGCAGAGGCCAGGCATGTTGGTTGGGTCTTCGATGGTGGCTATGAAGTGGGTGGCGGGTGGGAAGAAAAATTCTCCATCATCCGCCGTAAGGTCGAACCGAACATAGTTCGGCGATGAGCCGTCTGCCAAGGATAGGTTTTTTAGTGAGTTTAGTAGGTCGTCCATGGGCGAGTGTTGGAAGATGTCCGCAGCGCTGAACTTGAAGATCGATAACCGATCGAGTTCGGTATCCACGGGCTCGCAGGGTTTGGAACTCGATATCAGAGACGAGTCCGGGGTTCCGTTGGTGCAGGTATCGTATGAAGAGGGATCTGCGCATGGACCCAAGGCCACGGACTCTGTGGCCCCCGTGATGGGGTTGAGCCTCCCACCTTCGGACGTCTTGATCTGCTCCGGATCTAAGGCCAGAGTTGTTGCAGGAGCTATCTCCTGGATGCGGCCCGAGGACAGGTTTAAGCCATGTTCGACGGGGCGAAGGGGAGCGGTTGTCCCGGTCTCAAATCCGTCGAAGATCAAGTCCCCACGGATGTCCACGACGTAGTTCAAACTTCCAAATCTAAACTGATGGCCAGGGGCGTAGCTGTCGATCTGCTCCAGGTGGCCGAGTGAGTTGGCCCGTAGTACAAAGCTACCGAATACGAAGATCTGTCCGGGGAGGAAGGTTTCTCTCTGGACCATGTCATGACTGACGATCGAAGGAGCCATCGAACCTTTCGTCGAGGGCACATCAGAACTCTCAATGAAAGCACCAATGTCGGTGTCAAAACCGGCGGATCTCGGGTGCGTCTAGGATCGATGGTAACAGGAGACCGGGGACACAATGTTTACCCAGGTTCAGGCCCTCTCTATGGAGGTAATACCCTACTTCCTGCTTGATTGATCTTGATGAATATGAGTGTTACAAGAGTTGATCTACCTCGAGATCGTAATGGCTAAACCCTAGAAGTCTAGCCTATGAGTATATGGTAATGAATCTGTCCTATCCGGACTATGCCCTCCGGTTTATATAGACACTGGAGAGATCTAGGGTTACATGGAGTCGGTTACATAGGAGGAAATCTTCATAATCGATCGCCTAGCTTGCCTTCCACGCCAAGTAGAGTCCAATCCGGACACGGGTATAGTGTTCGGCCTTCATGTCTTCATAGCCCATCAGTCCGACCCAACAGATAATAGGCCGGACGCCCGAGGACCCCTTAGTTCAGGACTCCCTCATCCAGTAACCCTCCGGCACTCCGGTTTTCTCCGAAATCCCCCGGACTTCCGGTGTCCGAATATAGTTGTCCAATATATCAATCTTTATGTCTTGACCATTTCGAGACTCCTCGTCATGTCCGTGATCACATCCGGGACTCCGAACTATCTTCGGTACATCAAAACACATAAACTCATAATACCGATCGTCACCGAACGTTAAGCGTGCGGACCCTACGGGTTCGAGAACTATGTAGACATGACAAACACGTCACCGGTCAATAACCAATAGCGGAACCTGGATGTTCATATTGGCTCCCACATATTCTATGAAGATCTTTATCGGTCAAACTGCATAACAACATACGTTGTTCCCTTTGTCATCGGTATGTTACTTGCCCGAGATTCGATCGTCGGTATCTCAATACCTAGTTCAATCTCGTTACCGGCAAGTCTCTTTACTCGTTCCGTAATATATCGTCCCGCAACTAACTCATTAGTCACATTGCTTGCAAGGCTTATAGTGATGTGCATTACCGAGAGGGCCCAGAGATACCTCTCCCACAATCGGAGTGACAAATCCTAATCTTGATCTATGCCAACTCAACAAGTACCATCGGAGACACCTGTAGAGCACCTTTATAATCATCCAGTTACGTTGGGACGTTTGGTAGCACACAAAGTGTTCCTCCGGCATTCGGGAGTTGCATAATCTCATAGTCATAGGAACATGTATAAGTCATGAAGAAAGCAATAGCAATATACTAAATGATCAAGTGCTAAGCTAACGGAATGGGTCAAGTCAATCACATCATTCTCTAATGATGTGATCCCGTTAATCAAACTCATGTCTATGGTCAGGTAACACCAACCGGGACCAAAGAGCATCCACGCGTCAGCAGCTCAAGAGCTGGGGTTTTTGTTTGTTTTTTGAAAGGGGGGGGGGGGTTGGGGGTTTTGGAGGGTTAATTTGGGGGTTTCATATGTTGTGTTAGCTAGCTAATAGCTAGAGAGAAGTGACCTATCCTATCTCCGTGCTTGGTCGACGCTACGTACTATACGTATAGAGAGGACTCGACATGCTAGCTAGTAAGAAAATGAAGGAAACTATTAAGTACAGAAGATCATCATGAACATATACAGAGAGAAGTGATTGACCTCTCCTTCTCCGAGAGATTGGTCGAACAACAAGTTTTCGTATATCTATCCGATGCTACTAGCTACATATATACAATATAAGATCTCTTACAATCCTTAACATCGGAAGTCAAGTTCCACATGGTATTTTCCGGCTTTATTGATGACGTGGTTAAGAAAGAATCACGTCAATTCCTCTTGAATTGCTTTTATGCGATCTTGTGGTAGGAGATCATCCAGCATCTGCCAGATCTAAATCGAAGAAGAGGGTCAATACATGTGTATGAATGAAACTCAACACAAATGATGGTAATGAAATAAAATTGTGAATATTCTTGCTTACGCACTTCATGCTGTTTTTTCAGAGTAGCCCCGCTTATTCTTGGTCGTCTCATTGTAGATGAACTCGCAAATTGTGAATATTTCGTGTTGTGTTTTTCCTCTAAACTGTTGTGTGACATGGGTTTTTTTTGACTGACCACATATTTGGGTCACTCGATTTCCTACTGGGCTAAAGCCCATTACCTATACTGCTCAACCCATCTGTCTTTACTTTTTTTTCTTCTATTTTTCAGTTTTTATGTGTTCTTTTTCTGTTATTTGTTTCTCTTTATTAGTTGGTTTTAAAGTTTTTTGAGGTATTTTTGGGATTTGGGTGAGTATAAATGTATATAGACAAATACTATGTAATATGTGCCAAAGTTACACTATTACTTGATTATTGTTTGCATACTACATATGTGCAATTTTGGTGCAAAGTTGCATGCAAGTTTTTTTCTTCACTTTTTTCATTAACTTTATTCTTAAAGATTAATACTAGTGGCGCTAATTCATTGTAAATTATAAAACTTTTTTACTTTTATTTTCATTTAGTTATTATTTGATTTCACTATTCTTTAAGGGTAATATCAGTATCACAAATTAATGCCTTCTCACTAATTTTTTTGCAACAATTCCACTATTATATATGTGCTTATTTTTGCATATCTAAAAGACAGAATTTTTGTGTATAACGTGTGCAAATTTTGTAAAACTTTTGTTTTTACATTTCTTTTGTTTTTCTTTCTTCTTAAAGGGTAATAACAATGCCACCAATTCATTCTTCCTTAGAAAACTCATTATTTTGTTAATATTTTGATTTTATTTCATATCCTTTCTTCTTAAAGGGTGATACCAATGCCACTAATTTGTTTTCCATATAAAAATTCATTATTTTTAATTTTTTGTTATTATTTTATCTTATTTCTTTTGAATGGTAATATCAATTCCAATAATTCACTCCTTACGAAATTACTTTTTGTGAAAATTCCACTATCGTACGCTTATTCTTGCATATTATAAGAAACACGATTTTGTGGATACTATGTTCAAACTTCTTCATTGTTTGATTTTTTATAATTTAGTTCTTCGTAATGGGTAATACCAATGTCACTAATTCATTCTTCTTTAGAGAACTTTATTATTTTGATTTCTATTTCATTTTCCTTCTTCTTAAAGGGTAATACTAATACCATTACTTCATTCTTTCTTAGACAACTTCATTATTTTTATTATTTGGATTCTATTTCGTTTTCTTTCTTTTTAATAGTAATACCAATTTTTAACATTGTTTGTTTTAGTTTTTATTTTATTTATTCTTAAAGGGTAATACCAATGCCACTAATTCATTCTTCCCTAGAAAAGTACAGTTTTTTTTCTTTCAGTTTGCTTTTGTATTGGTACAGGATGAAGAATAAGTGTAGAGAAAGAAGAAGGTGGCTCGACCTCTGGATCTTGATCGAGCAGTGGAGATGATTTAACCAAATGCCCTAAAAAATTATGCACCTATCAAATAATAGTCCCCATAAAAGGGATATATACTCACTAATGTTTATACAATATGTGTGTGATTCATACCGCCTTCTAAAAAGTCCACTTCCATATACTTATTTTTGCTTATTATGGAACAATTCAATTTCTATGCTAATGGTATGCAATTTTGTTCTGTTATTTGTTTTACGTGTGTTTCAATTTTCTTTATTCTTTTAAGTAATACAAATGCCCTTACTTCATTCTTTCTTCGAACAAATTATGCTTTGTTTTTAATTTTGTATAGCTTTGGTTTTAGTTTTTGTTTAGCGAGTGTTGCATGCATGCAGTCCTAATTATTTATCCAGCAAAGTTTAGCTGTGAATGACATGTATGTGTAACCCATCGGTGTATGACATGCCCAAGGAAATAGCAAGCACGTGATGCCAAAATGGTAGGTCCTTTCATCCTCCTAAATTTATCAATGGTGCATGGTGAAGAGAAGCAACAACCATGCATGCATTTTTTTGACCACGCAATGCACTCCGTATTTTGTATCCATATTTATTCTCTTCTTTAGTTTATGTTGCACTGGTGGTGTAACACTAGTAATTTACTAAGTCTTGTGTTGCATCGAGCTGTTGGGGCAGCGGCAGTGTCTAGATGGTGTCCTTCACACGAGGAGTGGGTTGGTGGCGCCAAGGCCTAGGCGTCCGCATCCTGTCGGAGAGCTTGGCATAGCAGCTGAGAAAATTACACATTCACTTCATGAGTCTGGCCAAAAGAAAAATAGCATATGAAACATACACTTCACGGCCATCGATATTCGAAGTGGCATATACAGCTGCAAACAAATGGCTTGTTCGGCAACTACAAATTAAGTAATCTGCGAGTCTATGTTGCTGCTGAACTGCTTGTGGGCAGGGATGTGGCTGAGCTTGTTGTGATGTGGTCTATGGAATCTGAAGTTCCATCTAAAAACTATTACATCTCAAGGGCCCTTTCGCTGGAACTGACTCATTGGCTTTTCGTTGAAGCTGGCGTTGCAGGTACGTGATGAGTTCGCCGCCGATTGCCAGCTTCTGGACGTAGCACGGCAGACAGCAATATCCCCCACCTGCATCTTGGCAAGACCCTTCTACCGTAATCCATCCAGCATCTTCTGCAGTATCTGAATCTCTAGCCTTCTTTCATCGGCAAGGATGAGGTCGCGGAGCCGACCGGATATCCCAATGCGAGGAGTCTGGCGTGTGCGCCGGTTGGCGGTGTTGCTCCGCCGTGAGGAGAGCACACCACCTGCGGATCTCCTCCGCGCGCCTTCGCTCTTAATGCCGCACGGCTGGCACCGGAACACGGTGGGGGTCGAGATGTCAGCCATGGGGGAGATTGACGTATAGCCATGGCAGCGGGACGTGGTACTCCTAGAGGTACTGTGCGCGGTGCACCGGGATGTACAGCCAGTCGCGTGGTCGGCTCGCCTCCCCCCTTCCCCGGCAATGCCAACGTGAACCTCGCCAGACCGTGCGATGAGCTAGCCTCGGGGTCATGCTTGCCCTTTCCCTTGTCGAAGAACCCGACCATTCCGTCTAGGGTTTCTATCAGCCGGCGAGGGAGCACGAGTGGCCAGACCCCTCCTCCCCCCCCCCCACCCAACGCACACTTATATTTTAAAAGGGTGTGGACTCTGGACGCTTCCACTCACTGGTATGCGGGCCCGAGGTAGGTGGACGACATTGACTATGACCTAGGTGGTGGTTGGGCGGCAGACATACAGGCCTGAGGTGGACACCGAAAGGACACGCGGAGGCGTCCGTCTCGTGTCCGTGTGGATGCAAATCATGTGCAAATTTGGGCTGGAAATGCGTTCAGACGGACAGCAAGCGAACTTGATTTGGGTTTGCGTCCGCGTGCTGGGCAGACGTTTTCGTCCGTTTCAGTCCAAACAAACACGTGCAGATCAAATGCGTCTATGTGTTAGAGTTGCCCTAAGATTTGCCTTGTCTTGTCTGTCGCATCTTATAGTGGGCGGGTGAAGCGGCGCCACAGAGCTGACATATTAGAACGGCGGTAGAGGGGAGATGGATCACCGCACGGGGACGGGGTGGCCCGAAGAGCATGGGGATGGGGCAGGCCAAAATAGGCCGAATGCAGCGATGATATTTTTGTAAGGTTCCTACTTTTAACGAACCATTATTTTTTTTTCTTACAGATGGTGTGATGGGTAATTTTTATGGGAGTTTCAGGTATAATTTAATGACGGGAAGAAGTACAAATCTTTATAATTTTGTTGCACCCTTGCCAGAAAAACTTACGTCTATGCTTATCCAGCCTTTCTATGGAAGTCTTATTCATGAGCCACATAGACATGTGGTAGAGAGATATCTGTGTGATGACGGAATCAAGCAGCGTGTGCCTCCCTCCCATCGAGGCAGCGTTACCAATCCAGGCCTCGAACCTCTTTAGGTACTTACCAACAATAAACTCCCAATCAAAAGATTTAAGGTTAGCATAACTCACAGGCATTCCCAAGTATTTGAGTGGGAAACTGCCAACCTCACAGTCGAAAATTTCTGCATATTTATTCACCGTATTTTCATCTCCACCCACAGTGAGGATCTCACTTTTCTGAAAGTTAACTTTCAGGCCAGACATCATTTCAAACATATATAGCAGCAACTTCAGGTTGACAGCTTTATCAACATCATCTTTGATACAAATAATTGTATCATCTGCATATTGTAGAACCGCCACCCCATCAGGGATAAGATCTGCGGCCAAGCCCACAATAAGTTTGTTTTTCTGGGCATTTTTTATCGTTTTAGTGAGACATTCAACTGCTCAGTTAAACAGGAAAGGGGAGTGTGGATACCCCTGTCTAACCCCTTTTTTGCTTTGAAAGTATGGTCCAACACTACCATTTAGTTTGATGCTCACCGTCCCATTGTGTAAAATCTTTTCAATCCAACCGCACCAGGTTTCGTTAAAGCCCCTCATCTTGTGGCATTCTAGGAGGAAGTCCCAATTCACCTTATCATATGCTTTCGTCCTAAAAAAGTCTACGAAATTTCGTAGGTTAACCAGGGACAACTATGACTAGCGAACAAAAAATCGGACGACGCCCTAGACTCCCTCGCATGAAAAAAAACCCTCCTCTCGATCCACCCTTGGCGCTGCCCCCATCTCTCGCTCCGCCGCCGCCGCCGCCCCTGCTTCCCTCCCGCTCAGCCACCTCCACCGCTCCCACCCTTCTCCCCATTGTTGGATCCGCTTGCTCGTCAAGGTTAGGCGGCGAAGCTCCACGTCCGCGAAGCGCACGTGCTCGTCAAGGAAGCAGCTCCAGGATCTGAGATCGCGCGGCCATGACGAAAGGGGCTCGAGGTGGCCGCCGAAGACCGAGCCGTTCACGCAAGCCCTGGACACGATCCTCCCGACGCATGCACTCCTTGCGTCCTCGCGCTGCCGTTCTCTTCTTCTCTCTGATCTCCTCGCCCTGCCCAACGATGCCGACTCCTCAGCGCCCCGGGCACTAGCCGATGCCCGCGAGTCCTCTGCTGCCTCCGTCGAACTCATCGATCGTGCCCAGGTCGAGGGCCCCGAATCGTGGGACGACGGCGCAGACCGCCACAAGGGCTTGGCGGCGTTGCGGCCAGCGAGCAGCCCCTGAAGTGTGTGCCCCCTGACCCATGGGACGACGGCACAGAGGCAATCGCATAACCCAACGGCAGGGCGTGGCGGCGTTGCGGCCAGTGAGGAGCGGCGGCGTGCCCTGAATCGAGAGGAACAGGTATGTTCACTTTCTGTTTGCTTTGTGTTTGCTTTCTGTAGTCTCAAAGCAGAGCAATGGTCACTGCAAATTTTATCCAAGAATGTGCAACAAAAGCACGTTGAGAAGTTCATGTGAACCCTAATTTATTTCTTGAGAAAGCAAACTTATTTATCCTTGCTCTGTTTTTTGTGTACTATAAGATTGTTCGTTTGTACCCAGCATGTGTACGTGATGTGCCCTGCCGCTGTGTGTGCTTCCTGCTAATGTGTGTGTATATTGACCATGCGTTCCTGGCTTCCCCGGCGATGCCGACATGGCAGGGCAGGACCCAGTGGCCATCTTCTGCGCCTTCATGGACTTCGTCAGCGCCGACCTCTGCTTGATCATCTACGGCCACGACCCCTTCGCCGTCGGCATCATCTGGTACCTTGGAATGCAAATTAAATGTGTTCATGGAGTGGGGTGTAATTGTGATTTGTGCAATGGCTGTCATTCGCGTTCAGCAGGGGCTGCAAGTTCTATCGCTATAAGCCTGACTTGCAGCGGCAACAACAGATTCAGATGTGGTAAGTTCATTCATTCATTCTCTCAGGAGAAGAGGACCAAATTGATTCAAATTTTGTGTTCTGATCTTCATGTTGCGAGGTTTGCGATCGCATGTATGGTCGGGACTGCGTGGGTCCGGCAACCAATTGCTTGCATCTCTTGCTGTATGGTGATGATGACTGGCTCCTGTTAAATCCAATACGACTGCACTTCTTCGCTTCAGGTGGCCGTGAAGCTCTGACTCCATCCTCACGACACTCAAACCTGTCTTGATGATTGCATCAGATTGCAACTCTATTATCTTTTCATACCATGATATGTGTGCATGTCTCTTCGGTTCTCAAACAAGAAATACTTTTCTTTTAGTTTGCTTTGTAGGTATCACGCAGTGTACAGTTGGTAGCAGATTATGATGCAAGTTTGTTT
Organism: Aegilops umbellulata; assembly: GCA_032464435.1. Classification (NCBI taxonomy): domain Eukaryota; kingdom Viridiplantae; phylum Streptophyta; class Magnoliopsida; order Poales; family Poaceae; genus Aegilops; species Aegilops umbellulata. The sequence goes on from CP136055.1 coordinate 510,785,750, forward strand.
GTTTTCACTCCAAGCATGACTTTTATGATACATGATGCTACTCTGGGGCTGCTCCTCACTACCAGTCACAGCAAGATGGGGCCCCTGGTGGTCCTCTGAAATTTGATTCCCTTAATGGTCAAGGATCGTTTTGCATTGAAATCTGATGTACATTTTTTTTAATCTCATGTAGGAAGAAGGTATCCCCCTTATACGAAGATTTCTAGCTTGCCTATGTGTTGAAATGTTAATAAGTGCATTCGGCCAAACAATTTGTGGACCAAATGAACTTGTTGCGGATATAGAAGAACAAGGCGGCACATAAGGAGCTGCCTGAATTGCAGTGGCAGCGGTGTTGTAATATGTAAGAGTGTTGCATCAACTTGGTCTCTTTTCTATGCATAAGTCTGATGCATTGGCCCTTGATTATCAGGAATCAAGCTTGTGAAGAACAATTTCGTTACTTTAATGACACGCACTTGCTGTAAGTCATTCAGAGATATATTCAGTACATTCAGAGATAAAGTTTGAGGTCGATTTGATCTGTAGTTATTCCTTGCGACTAAGTTGACATATTGCTATATGTGAGCACACTTATAGATTTTGGTCCTCTGGATATGGTATTTTTTTTACTATGCTTTTCAGATATGGCTTTTTTTGTAGACATGATTATGCGAAAAAATTGCTATGAGGGTACTATCAGTAATAGCTTTTGTTTTCTATCTGTTCTCCACTGGTCATTTTCTGTGCAGTTTGTTTTCTTTTATATTTGTGCTTGGTTACAAGTTTTTGTGTACTTGTTATAGATCTCTCTCTCTCTCCCTCCCTCTCTCTCTCTCTCTCTCTCTCTGTCTCTCTCTCTGTCTCTCTCTCTCTGACCAATGATCTTGGCTCGCAGGTCACCGAGGCAGACGAGGTTATGGATTACCTGATGAGGTACTACTGAATACTGATGATCTTACATCTCTCTCTCTCTCTCTCTCTCTCTCTCTCTCTCTCATGTCAAGTTCAATTCCCTCTTATTTTGCAGAATGGAATATTTTGTTGCTTTTTGCAATGCTATATTTGTTATATACTGTGTGATGGAAGTATATGTTTTCCTGCCTTTGGACGCAGAAGCGAGCCGTCGCCGGCGGGCTAACGCTGTTGCACGTCATGGCGGGGACGGCCTTGTGGAAGTCGTGTGTGCGCTACTCAAGTTGGGCGCCGATGTGGAGGCCCCCGGTCAGAAGGGACACGGCTGGAGCTGCTGCTGGAGGAGACGCGGAGGCGTTGGACCCGACTCCTCTGTGCAACTGTGCTAGCCTGCTGGAAGATCCATGGCCTGCATGGCCAGTGTGACCATTGAACAAAGCGTCTCTCAAAACCCTCCCTCCTCCTCGTAAGTGTTGATTTCAATTGTTTGCACCAGCTTCCGCTTTGTCCGCAATGTTACAGATGCTTGTAGATTTAGCAAATATAATTTCTTATTATATGTTTTCACATTTGAATTTGCATGCTGGTTTTGCTTCGAGGATTGTAGTTCAGTCCTCGATTAAACAAGCGTTTGTGCCAGGCTTGCGGGGTGACTCTGCAACCTTGTTGAATGGCTGATTTGCAACTTGTTCTTGCTTACATAGAATTTATAAGTGTTGGTGCTGGCTTGCATAGTTGTATATAGGAGACGCCTCTTTAGGGCCTCCTCACACCATCAGGCAAGATGCCGCAACCAGTGTTGCCGAGGAGATGTTGTCGTCCGCTTAAGCATCATTCGGAAGATGCCGATGTGCTTACCAATCCTCATGTTTTTCTGCGCCCAATTTGTTTGTCATGAATGATCTCTTCAGCGCATCGATGCCCCAGCTGAGCTCATTCCTAATTCAGTTTCTGTTGTCACTAGATTTTTTTTGTTAAAATTGTAATTTGCAAGGAAAATGTAATGTTTGATTATTTTTTTAATTTGAGGTAAAGCTAATTGTGTCTTGCATACACTCATGTTTTTATTTGGGTCTGGTTCAATAACTCATATCAGGCGGCATGGAGCTAATTTGACTCCTAAAGCCAATAAGAGGGTTCCCTGGATGGTCAATAAGGGGATGATGCCAATTAGTCTGGATTCTGGAACAATGCTAACATTCAAATCCTTGAACGTGTTGGTGCATCCGTGCTTTGAGAAAAAAAACAATTAGGTATGCTTCTCAGTTCTCACTACCTCCGCGTGAAAACCAAAATTACAAATCATTATTTGTTATTTCCAGCTATTTTTTGTGGCTGATTGGACAATATTTCCGTTGCTAACTTCCTTCCTTCGAATGACTTGCCAATGATCTTTCACAATTTTATAGTGTTTACTTTATTTCTGTAACTGATATCCTTTAAATTCAGTTTGTTTTAAAGGTTCACCATGTTTCTTTAACAAAATTTATCCAGTGAATTGGTATGTCTGCTCCACTGGGCAGCTGCTGCAACCTTTCAAGTTTGGCTCTTGCACCATTGTTTCATATGTGTATGCTCTATTTTCCTGTCCAGTCATTTGGTCTTTATATTCAGCTTGTGTTTGTCAAGAGCTTATTCGGTCAAAGGTTATAAGAGATATGACAGTGCCTTTGTTGCGCTAAGGAATATGGGGTCATGAAAAATCAAGGTTTGTTCTTGCTCCATTGTGCTTCCCGCCAATTGTTTTGTTATACGCCCTGTTCTTTACTACTTGCATGTGACAGCCCGAGCAGTAGGCAAAATTCTATTTCTTGTTCTAGATTGCTATACCATTGTACAAGAATCAGAATACCAGTGCAATTGTGCCTTTTCAGTCCATATTTTTTTAGAACCAGGCTTTATGCCCCTTTCCATTGCAAAGAACGGAAATACAACCAGTTCAGACTAGAAGAACAGGAAGAGGGAAAGAGGTATAGCGAGTTCTAGCACTACCAGGAAACCCACCATACTCGCTCGCCGTCGAAACGAGTATCATGGGGCGAAAACCTGGATAGCAAAAATAACGTCTGACCTATTACATTCTCAAAAGATCAGATCAAAGTATCAGGACATAGTTGCACGAAACTCGGGGAGAGGGGGGAGCAGTGTTGAGATCGCGCGCCCGTCATCTCCTCATCCAGCGCATCTCCAGAGAGCATCAGGCACCTTGGATTGGTTGCTTGACAGCACCACACATCTTCATCAGCTGCATCGTCCCGGCCCTGATCATCTCAACCCCGGCGCGAAGATCCTTGGCGTCCTCTCCTTATTGAAGCCATGTCCAATAGAGTAGAAAGGAACAAAGAGAAAACACAATCTCAAAAGGAGTCTTATTTTTTTTTTCAAAAGTAGCTCGATTGCGTGCCAACCAAATGGCCCAACACGGCCGCCAAGCCCACTGTATAAAACTTTTGCTTCCCAGGAAGGAATTTGTGGCACCAAATGAAGTATTGCCAGTAGTCCGATGGGCATCTATCAGTGCCAAGAGTTACTCCAATGGATCGCCAGATAATTCTGGCCACAGGGCAAGTAAAGAACAAGTGTTGCACCGTTTCCACCTGTTTGCAAAAAGAGCAACAGGGATTCCCTGTCCATTTTCTTTTGCTCATCACTTGTCTAGTAAGGACCGCGTCTTGCGACATTTTCCACATAAAGATCTTGATTTTAAGAGGGATCTTGGCTTTCCAAATCAATCTATAATGGCACCCGCTCAGGGGTTTCTCCAGCATCTTATACATTGATTTAGTGGTGAACTTGCCATTCTAGTTGAGCCCCCAGAAGATGCGATCATCCTTCTCAGTAAGGGTAATTTACTGACTACCCCACGCATATCTTCCCATTGTTTGAACAAATCAGGGGTAAGCCTACGTCTAAAAATAGAAGCGTCATTAAGCCCATCTCTTTTGTCCAGGGTGCTTGTTGGGTGGTTACAGATTTCAAACAAGCACGGATATTGATCTTGAAATGGGGTCAGCCCATTTATAGGATCTTTCCACAGCCTAATCAAGTTCCCAGCACCAGTTTCAATTTTCCTGCCCATCATATAGATATCTTTAATCTTGAGCAAAGCTTTCCAACAAGGTGAGTCGGAGAATTTGGGAGAAACTTCAGCAACAGAGGTGTTGCAAAGATATCTGGCCCGGACTATATCCTGCCATAGTCCGTTTTGCGTCTCTAGTTTCCACCACCATTTGACCATGAGACTAATGTTTTGCTTTCTAAGATCTTTTATACCCAAACTCCCTTTGTCTTTGGATCTACATATCTTGCTCCACTTAACAAGATAGTATCTCCTCTTTTTGGTGCACCCTTGCCAGAAAAACTTACGTCTATGCTTATCCAGCCTTTCTATGGAAGTCTTATTCATGAACCACATAGACATGGGGTAGAGAGATATCTGTGTGACGACGGAATCAAGCAGCGTGTGCCTCCCTCCCATCGAGGCAGCGTTACCAATCCAGGCCTCGAACCTCTTTAGGTACTTATCAACAATAAACTCCCAATCGGAAGATTTAAGGTTAGCATAACTCACAGGCATTCCCAAGTATTTGAGTGGGAAACTGCCAACCTCATAGTCGAAAATTTCTGCATATTTATTCACCGTATTTTCATCTCCACCCACAGTGAGGATCTCACTTTTCTGAAAGTTAACTTTCAGGCCAGACATCATTTCAAACATATATAGCAGCAACTTCAGGTTGACAGCTTTATCAACATCATCTTCGATACAAATAATTGTATCATCTGCATATTGTAGAACCGCCACCCCATCAGGGATAAGATCTGCGGCCAAGCCCACAATAAGTTTGTTTTTCTGGGCATTTTTTATCATTTTAGTGAGACATTCAACTGCTAAGTTAAACAGGAAAGGGGAGTGTGGATCCCCCTGTCTAACCCCTTTTTTGCTTTGAAAGTATGGTCCAACACTACCATTTAGTTTGATGCTCACCGTCCCATTGTGTAAAATCTTTTCAATCCAACCGCACCAGGTTTCGTTAAAGCCCCTCATCCTGTGGCATTCTAGGAGGAAGTCCCAATTCACCTTATCATACGCTTTTTCAAAGTCCAACTTAAGGACGATCCCCACTTTCTTTTTAACATAAGTGTAGTTAAGGATTTCATGAAGGGACAGGACCCCATCCATGATGTTCCTCCCTTTTACAAAGGCGTTTTGAGTTGTACTAATAAGTTTGTTCGCATAAATGGCAACTCTGCGTTCCAGAACTTTGGTGATCAACTTATATGGGCATCTCAACAAGCAAATAGGTCTGTATTGTTGGATTTTCTCGGCTTCAGAAACCTTAGGGAGTAAAGTAATGACTCCATAATTAAGCCGCTGGACATCCAGTGTCCCTTGGTGGAAGGCTTTGAAAAGGGTCATAATGTCATCCTTGACTACATCCCAGCACACCTGATAGAACTCAGCAGGGATATTATCAGATCCAGGAGCTCTATTAGGGGCCATGTCGAAAAGAGCCTCTTTAACCTCTTGTTCTGTAAATTTTCGACAAAGATCCTTATTATCTCTTTCGTCTAATTTTTCTTCACGGGACCAGGTTCCCGGGTCGAGATGAACCAGGTTACCAGGGGCTGGTCCAAACAGCTCTTTGTAGAACTCAGTGGCGTGTGAAATTAAGTTGTCCGTGCCTTCAATCACTGTATCTCCCACTTTAAGTGAATGAATTGTATTTTTACGCTTCCGTCCATTAGCAATTTTATGATAATAGTCGGTGTTCAGGTCTCCTTTTATGATAATAGTCGCGGGACTGTTGTAGCCAAAATATTTCCTCATTAACCAGGAGCTCATTTAGCTCAGCGTTAATATCCATTTTCCTACTATATAAGTCAGGAGGCAACATATCTTCTTCTTCCATTTCCTCAAGCATAGCTAGTTCCATACGTAGGTCCTCTTTTCTTTTCTTATCGTGCCCATACTTATCTGAGCCCCACCCTTTAAAATAAGTTTTGATTCTTTTCAGCTTGATGTTCAAGACATCAATTGGGTCTGATGAGGCCACATTTCTAGCCCAAATTCTCCTAACAGTGGGCAAGAACTTGTCGTCATTGATCCAAGACAGCTTAAAACAAAATTCATGGGGTTTCGGGGCTTCGCGCCCCTCTTCCCCGGAGGACAACAGAAGCGGATTATGGTTAGAAAGTTCCCGAACTAATTTCCTCACTGAGACCAGTGGAAATATATCTTCCCAGCCCTCAGACATGAGGATTCGGTCTAGCTTTTCCAGTGTGGGGTGAGTCTGGTTGTTAGTCCAGGTATACTTCCCCCCATTGATGTGGATCTCCCTAAGAGCTAGTGTATTGATAATGGAGTTAAACAGGTCAGTGGCTTTATTGTTCACCATTTTCTTATTTTTCTCTCCCGAGTGTCTCAGGATGTTGTAGTCTCCTCCCACTATGTAGGGTATGGTCATGCCACTACAAAAGGATGCTAGCTCTACCAGGAATTCATCTTTGAACTCATCATGCACCGACCCATAAACTACCAGCAGCCCCCATTGTGTTTTCTTCTGTTTGTCATACAACACAAGTTGTAGAACATATTTGCCCTTAGCACAGGAAACTATATCAAAAGTGTCTCTCCTTGCACCACATAAAATGCCCCCAGATTTGCCCATAGAGGGCACCCAGTTCCACTGGAATATGTAAAAGGGATCAATTCTTCTCAAACACTTGGGCGCGAATTCTTTCTTTATGGTTTCTTGTAGACCCAGGAAGTCAAGGGAATGGTCACTAATCATGTCTGAGAGGCAGGTGGCCATTCCTTTCTTGCCCACCCCTCGACAGTTCCAAATGAGGCCTCTCATTTGGAACGTTTTTTGTGGAATTTAGTTCGAGTAACCCTACCAGGAGACAGGGCGCGGTTACATGACAATTCTTCCTCAACATTGTTTCTTTTCTTAGTCACAGGCCTAGGAATCCTAATATTAGATTTATTATGCTTTTTCCTCTTAGGTTTCACAGAAGAGATCTGCTCAAAAATATGCTCTTCCTGGTCTAGCCACTCTAAGTTTACAGGGGTGTTCCTGCCTAAGCCATCTATCGCAGTCATGTTATCCTGCTCTTTGTCAGCACTATTATCTTCTTTTTTTTTATCATATAATTCTTTTCGTGCGCATTCAAGCTCTCTAATAATGTCAACAACAACAAAATCATCATTGGGTATTTCCACCCCTATCTTATTAGCTCTACTAACTAGCTCATTATCAGAAAGCACATCAAATGAATTCTTGGAAGCAGGAAAATTGTTACCTTCCAGATTTCTCTTACTAGCCATTTTTTGGCCTTGTCCTCCACCTTGTCCTGCATTCCAGAGAGGTTACGCTTGCTGAATCTCAGTGGGGCTTCAGTTGCTAGTGGAGGAGTGAGAATGATCTCTTCAGTGCTTTCAGGGGGCGGGAGTTGTACCACATAGCTGCATGAAGTCTTGATCCCAGGGTCCACCTCACCAGTCACCTCCACAATCTGAGAAAGGTTAGGAGCAGTCTGACAAGGGGAAGTAAAATCATTAAGTATAGCTTCCTTCACCTGAATATCTTGAGCAGTTTCCTCCACAACCACAGTATTCCTGGGGATAATCCAATTGGAAGAAACTGCCTCACCATCCTTCATTTTCTCCTCAATCTCTCTCTGTAATGTTTCAATGAGGAGAGAGTTGTCCCCATCACTTTCAGTAGAAGGAGATCCCTCTTTCTCATCGTAGAGCAGGCGACAGGACTTGCCACCACGGTAGGAGCCCCCAATATTGCCATGCCCAGCAGACTCGGGCTGCGGCAACCCTTTTTCATGTTCAGTACGTTTCCTCTTGGGGGTTTGGTCTGGCTTGGTCCTTTCATCAGGAATAGGATCAACAGTTTCTGTGTCCACAGGATTTTTAACCAAAACCTCCTCAACCTCATAAGTAAACATGTAGAAACGTCCTGCAAGCACCCCTTCAGCAGTGGCAGGGAGTTGGGCTATCGATCTACAGCCGATTTTAGCTCTGACCGAGGATGGGCGATTTATGGTAGACATATCAACTTCTAGGCTAATACCAACAAGGCCTCCCACATAGGCCACAGTTCTGTCACACCTCTTGTTGGGTGGAATTTTTCCTACCTTCACCCAGGCAATCTCTAACAGTCCCTCGGAATCGATATCCTCAGACCAAGGAGAAAACTTGACACTGACCCCGCACTTTTTCAGTTTAATATTTTCAACAAAAAGAGCTCTGTCAACCTCTCTAGGGTTTGGCATCCTCATGACAAACTTTTGTGGAGCAAAGAATCTAGCAGAGCAATGCCATCCCTGGCCAACGTAAACACTCAATTCATGCTCAATATCTTTGGTCTGAGCAGAGCCATCAGTAATGGTGACAACAACGTTGAAAATATTATCCCTACTCTGCCTATCCACGCTATAATCAGGAATGTAAAAGAAGCACTGACCCTTGGTTTGAAAAGCACACATCACAGGTGTGTGATCCCAAGGAAAGAACTCATTGCAGACAAAGGACAGGTGACCTCTCTTCTTACATCTATCACACAGAGCCTGAGGACATCTAACAGTGAAATGCCCAGGAAGATGGCAGATCTGACAAGTATCACAAGGAGGAGCGATAGTACCAGAGGAGGAGTACTCGCGGTTAGCAGCAGCGGTGGTGTTCTTGTCGAAGGTGTGGAGCGCCTTGTCACTTCCAATGTCACCACCACGCGACTCCTAGCGATGGGGAGGAGGAGCTTGCTGCCCCTCGGTCGTCGCCGGCACCTGGGAATCCTGTAGGTCGCCGCCATCCCCATCCCAACGGGATTGCCGGGTTCGGTTCGCCTGCAGGCCGCCGGCCGCCTCATCCCACTTGTCGTTGGTAGTGGAGGAGCTTCCCATCTCCGTCTTGCGTTTCCACACGTTGGAATCGAAGCCGCGGCCGGGGCCACGATCGAAGCGCCCGGCGTCGTGCCCATGGCGGCCCGCACCAAATCCATCCCCTCTCATCTCAACAGGTGGCTTCTCTTTGGATCTAGCAGTAGGATTCGCGGGGGATCTCGTAGGGGGCTTCTCTTTGGATCTGGCAAGGGGATTTATGGGGGATTGAGAGGCAACTACTTGGGCAAAGGAACGCAGGTCGCCATGGATTTTACCTTCCCACCAAGCAAAGCTAGGACGAACCCTAGATCTGGCGAGAGGCGCGGCGCTCCAGAAGTGGGCGAGCCCCTCGTCGAGATCCAGAATGGGAGGAGGGGTAGCAGCCGCACGCTTTATACCCGCGGCGCCCCCAGAAACCCTAGCTCCATCGCTCTCATGGCGGTTAGATCTCCCCTCGTCTACGTGTTGCGCATCCGTCCCATGGCGGAGCGGTCCGCACCCCAGGACCCCCGGTCCATCTGTCATACGTGGCGCACGGCGGTGCACGTCCCGATCCGCGCGCACGTTCCCGTGTACCGCAAGCCCACACGGCGGGCCACGCGGTGGCGCATCCTCGCCGGAGATCCCTCCGTTCGTCGGAGATCTATCACAAACCCTAGCAAAATGGCAAGGAAAAGCGACGATGTCCCCGATGTCGATCCACTCATCAGGGCGAAGGTAGCGTGCATCCACCGTGTGCCCTCTAGTATCCAGCAGCACGAACCGGAGAGCCTCCCCGCGGAGCCATAGTTCGCCGTCGTCGAGCGTGACGTGGCGTGCGGTCACCAGGTCCGCCGCGAAGCGCACCCTCGAGCGTACGTCACCAGCCATCCTCAATTTCAGTCCATATTTAACAATGACAAAAAAATATTTTCGTTTCGTTTCTGTTTCACTTGTGTCTGCACCGGAGAATGTTCATCCTTGCCTTCCATCACTGGAGAATATTCATCCTTACTCACTAGGCCTACTGTAACAATGCTAATTTCTCTGCCATCTAATTGCTCCATACACTTAGTTTGTTTATATCTAGAGTTCACATAAGGATTAGTAAACAAATAGTCTTTTTTAATCAAACGGCCATGCAGGTTTGAGCAAGCTCAAAGTAGGCTGGGGAGGATGACCAATGATTATACTGATGTTGGTCAAAGCCATATTTTTTGTGCACGTCCTAGCGAGCTCATCGCCCACGTAAAATATTCCTTGATGGTGGTCCATATTTTTCGTGCATATTTAGCTCAGTATTTGGCCAAACACTTTAACTTGTATATCGTAAGAAAGAAAATGTACATTTTTTTTTACTGAGAAGCAGTAAATCTCTTGATTACTAAAATTGTCAGACACCTTTGTGGTTCACAAGTATACTTGTCTACGACCGTGTACGCCCACGCATTCGAGCTACCAGGACCGTTAAGGAGCTTGCAAGGCAATACTTGGGCGCTGGACTTGGGACCAGTCATTGATTTTCCATGCCTGCAACAGTTTTGGATGCTATGGACGGATTGCTGACGTTCAGCTCACGGAAGGAGCTGAGGACCCCATAAGATAGGCGTGGAAGAGTAGTGGCATGTTCTCCATTCGCCCTGCATATGCCTCAAAATTCGGAGGAAGCAAGGTGGTACCATACGCGGACGTCACATGGAACTCGAAGGCCGCCCTTCAATGTCGGTTCTTCACTTGGCTAGCCATGTGAAACCGTTGTTGGACGTCCGTTCGACTCACCAAGAGAGGCTTGCCCACCATGACACATGCCCCTTCTATGAAGCCGACGAGGCCATTAACCATCTCCTCATCGAATGCATCTTCACACGATGGTCGATCGGTGTGGCACATGGTGTGGTCGGCTATTGGGAATCCGGACCAAGCTCCCACTATTGATGATAACTTAGTGTCATGGTGTGACTCCAAAAGATGTGAAGGTCAAAAGGTGAATGAAACGAGGGCCATTCTTTTAGTTTTTGCGAAATGAAACGAGGACATTCTCTCGCTAAACACTTGGGAACTTTGTAAACACCGCAATGCCATTGTCTTTGGCGTAGCAACACTTTCTGTGCTTACGATCATCAAGAAAATTCTGACCAGAGGGAGGACATGGCAGCTCGCCGGGCTACTCAAGGGTAGGTGGGTTAGTACAGAGTAGTCAATCATTGTGGCCGACAGATGGTGGGCTACCATGTAATATATGATAAAGCACACTCTCCGTGAAAAAGTTGTATATTGATAATCTGGTCTTTTTCCAATTTGTGATTTTCTGCACTAAATTTTTTGTGGACCTTGGATCGTGCCGAGTCAGCTAGAAATGGTATATCATCACTACCTTAGCTATTATTTTCATTTATTACCAATACATTAAAGACCCAGTTGGTGATGCTATATGTCGACCATATGAGTGAACACACATGAGGTAAATTACATGAGCGAGTAGTTCATATTTTTTATATAAAGTCATATAATTTTTTGGTTAGGATACAAGGGTAAATGCATTGGTTGATTGTGTCAAGAATTAATAACGAGCATGGTGGCGTATCAGTCGCATGCCCAACAATGGACATGATATTTTTGTTTCGTGGTAATGCTTGACATTAAACTGTATGTTACAATGTGACAATGGCTCATGAGACATCGGATCTGCCTTCTTGGCTCGGGGGCGTCAGGGATAGTGCACACCTCGTCTCCCTTGATGGCGGCAATGGATCGAAATGAATACGGGGGAGGGGATCAGTGCGGAGAGCGGGGTGGTTGGCGGGGGACTCCTCTTTAGCGATCCATCGGGAAGTATGGTGTGAAGGAGAGGGGGCGCCATGGCAAATGTGAGGTCGGCGTCATCCGATTTTTAAGAAGTGGACTCCAGCGAGAAGTGTCTAGCTACGGTGGGAAACCTAGCGGGAAAGGGAGGTCCGGCAGGAAAGGAGAAGGGTGCATCGTTGGGAGGTTTTTTATGGGACCGTGTGTTGGAGATAACACGACGGATAATTCAAACAACCACATTTCTCTCCCAAATATAGGCTGGTTTCTAAGAGCCCAGACTGTCCATATAGTTCCATTTTGTGGAGCCCGCTAGGCGTCATTTGATGTCCGGACTTGTTCGAATGTATGAGGGAGAAATGGGCTTTGACCTTGAAGACGATCTTAATTATTTAGTTGATTCATTTATATGCATTGTAGCCCGTTGCAACGCACGGGCGTTCTACTAGTTATTAGTAGGTAGTGATATAGATTACATGATGGGTCTCAAAACCAAGGGATGCGCTACAGATAAAACTCTAATCAATATCCCCGTAAAGCACAAATATGGTGAAACATTGCTATTTATTTTACAGTCATGTTTTTTTTTGCAGATATATTTTACAGTCATGTTCACTGTGTTGTATAATACTTCCTTCGTTCCTAAATATAAGATCTTCTAGAGATTATATTATGGACTACATACGAATGTATATAGTCATACTTTAGAATGTAGATTCACTCATTTTGCTTCATATGTTGTCTATCGTGAAATATTTAAAAGGTATATTTAAGAACGGAGGGAGTAAGTTATTCAACCTAATGCCATAAAAACGTCGAAGGATCTGACTTCTAACTTCTGAGGCTCAGAAAAAACAACATTTCTCAGTCAACTCCTCGCCCGCCGCCAGCCAAATCATATAACACCTCCTTCCCATATACCAGTTGCTCGCTGTTGAGCTCGACAGCAGCGTCAACAATTCCAAGTTCAAATGTTTTGTATTGTATCGTACAGCGCACATCAACCTTACCGACTGCCACTGCGTCATCGATGAGCGTGCAGATCACTTTCAACTGCCAGAAATTTCTTTGTAGTTCGTCACGAACCTGCAACTTGTCTAGGTATGTGCAGTATAAATGCAGATTCTCTACGGAGTGGCAACGAACAACCGGAGCAGACCTCACTCCCTGAAGTGAGGTGAGCGAGCGAATCGCTGTTCTCGATCTTTGCCAGGAGAGGTGCTGATCGAGATGTCGGCGGCCGAGGGGAGGAAGACGGCGTGCGTCACCGGAGGTAGCGGCTACATCGCTTCAGCACTCATCAAGCTGCTGCTTCAGAAAGGCTACGCCGTCAAGACGACGGTCAGAGACCCCGGTTGGATTATTGTTTCCTTGTTCCTGCACAAAGATCCTGTATTTTGATCCAAATTTCCAAAGACTCTCAAGGTTCTGTGTTTTGTACGAAGGTAACGTGGAGAAGAACTCCCACCTCAAGGACTTGCAAACACTTGGCCCCTTGGAGATCATCCATGCTCAGCTGGATGAAGAAGGCAGCTTTGATAACGCAGTTTCCGGCTGCGACTACGTCTTCCTCGTCGCAGCTCCGACGAACCTCGGATCAGCAGATCCTGAGGTAAACAGTTATCTCTACCATGCTTCATTTTCATTCGCACGATTGTTTGGAGCCGGGAACTCGGGGATATACTTCCTCCGTCCCATAATATAAAAAAAGAAAATTCATCTGATGCACCGTAAAATGTCTCAAAAAGAACGTTTTTAACAATACACTAGTGCTAAAAACGTTCTTATATTTTGGGACGGAGGGAGTACCATTTAAGTTTTCAGCCATGACTCCCTCTCTAATAAATTGTTGTCAGCCATCACGTCTATTTCCTCCTGGATGACTTAGTGTGCTTGGTGTTCGACGGCAGAGAGATCTGATCGAAGCTGGTGTCCAAGGAACCCTGAACGTGATGAGGTCCTGCGTGAGAGCGGGGACGGTGAAGCGGGTGATACTCACATCGTCAGACGCCGCGGTGTCGAGGAGACCACTGCACGGCGGCGGCCACGTGCTGGACGAGAGCTCATGGTCCGACGTTGAGTATCTCAGAGCCGACAAGCCACCAACTTGGGTACATAAATCTTTTTATTCCGTCTCTCTAACAAGGACATTCACAATCCATAGAAGGTAGTATATTTGTTATGTACTTATGTGTAATTTGCATTGTAGGGATACGCGGTGTCCAAGGTGCTTCTGGAGAAGGCGGCGAACGAATTCGCGGAGGAGAACGGCATCAGCCTCGTCACCATGTTGCCCGTGTACACCTTGGGTGCGTCGCCGGACTCCAAGGCCAGAACCAGCGTCCTCATCACCCTTTCCCTCTTGTCCGGTGAGAGAGAGAGAGGCGTTCCTGCTAGCATTTCTCTATCTTTATTACAGCTTGGGCAGCACTTGCTGACTGAAAGATGCAGGAAGGCAAGTTTTGGTTTCAGGCAAGTGTTACTTTGACTGGTGACACACGTCTGCATGTCACGTACAATTTTCAGGCGACGAGGCACAGCTGGGCGTCCTGTTAGGCCTGCAGGCGGTCACAGATGACTCCATGGCGATATGCCACGTGGACGACCTCTGCCGTGCCAAGGTGTTCGTTGCCGAAAATGAGTCATCGGCAGGTAGGTACATCTGCTGCAGCAACAACACTACCATCTTGCAACTCGCCCGTCTCCTTGTGGAGAAGTACCCACAATACAACGTGAAACCCGAACGGTATGTGAACCGGTTGTCTATACTAATCGACACACACACACACATATTTATATTTGTTGGTGGTTTAATAACATCCATATATGTTTTGCAGCTTTGATGGGTACCCAGAGAAGCCGAGAGTGTGTCTGTCATCCGAGAAGCTCATCGGGGAAGGATTCACGTTCAAGTATAATGACCTGAGTGAGATCTTCGATGACCTCGTCAAGTACGGCAGGACCATAGGGGTTCTTCCCTACTGATATGTATGTGGGCTGCTGATCAATATGTGATCAGGACTAAAATGCCATCTGAAACAAGCCATAAAAAGTCGTGCTTCTCTTTTGATGTCTTAAGACCCTAGTTCCTCCCTGTGTGGAAAATAAAATAGATGGGATAGCGCAAAACCCCAATCTTTGGGGTTACTGTATCACTAAAATACCAACTTTCAAGTTTTTTGTTGCATAACCACATGTTTAGTGCAGGGAATCTCAACCCATCTAAATCATGTTTGAAAGATCCGTCTATTTTTGCAAAGTAAAGAAAATATTCATTGATTTGTGGGACTATTGTGAGGGTGACCTACCGCTGAAAGTTGCCACTAGGATGATTGACACGGAGGAGGATCACACCCCCGCCCCGGCCTTTTTTTGAAACGGGCAGCATACTTTCATTCATACATGACTTTTTTTTAGAAAAGGAGGATGACCCCCGGCCTCTGCATCTGGAAGATGCATGCGGCCACTTTATTGATTATTCTCGAGGACCTTACAAAGTATTACAACAATATGCCTGAATCCACCATCTTGCCTATATATGCCACTACTCTTATCCATATGATGAAGGGGTGCTAGCTTGGCCAAATACGCAGACCACTCACCTAAGCCTATCATCAAAAGCCAGAAGCCCCAGCCAAGCCACATACCGGGTCCGGGGCATAAACTGGTCTGACGAACTCACAAGTGTCGCCGCCGCCATCCTCCACAGGTCCGTCTTGAGAGCAGATATTGAGACTTCTACCTTGTCAGGCCACTCTGTCATCGACGCCACCATAACACCAGACAACTACCTCCACCTGCGCAAGTCCATCACCGCGCATCGGGCGCCGAGTCTCCACTGCGCCACGCCACCGAGATCCGCCGTCATCAATGTGTAGGATGAAGCACCGCTCCACCAAAAAAGCCACCCACTGGTCCCTCAATCCCGTGAACGCCTTCAAGAATGACGCCCCAAGGAAGAAACGACACCAACGCGCCGCCGTCATCCGATCTACTAATTTAGGGTTTCCCCCGGAGGTAGCAGATAGAGGTCTGGAGCTTCTCCGCGGCGATGCCTTCAAGAAGGTGTTGGAAATATGCCCTAGAGGCAATAATAAATTGATTATTATTATATTTCCTTGTTCATGATAATCGTTTATTATCCATGCTAGAATTGTATTGATAGGAAACTCAGATACATGTGTGGATACATAGACAACACCATGTCCCTAGTAAGCCTCTAGTTGACTAGCTCGTTGATCAATAGATGGTTACGCTTTCCTGACCATGGACATTGGATGTCATTGATAACGGGATCACATCATTAGAAGAATGATGTGATGGACAAGACCCAATCCTAAGCCTAGCACAAGATCATGTAGTTCGTATGCTAAAGCTTTTCTAATGTCAAGTATCGTTTCCTTAGACCATGAGATTGTGCAACTCCCGGATACCGTAGGAGTGCTTTGGGTGTGCCAAACGTCACAACGTAACTGGGTGGCTATAAAGGTACACTACAGGTATCTCCGAAAGTGTCTGTTGGGTTGGCACGAATCAAGACTGGGATTTGTCACTCCGTGTAATGGAGAGGTATCTCTGGGCCCACTCGGTAGGACATCATCATAATGTGCACAATGTGATCAAGGAGTTGATCACGAGATGATGTGTTACGGAACGAGTAAAAGAGACTTGCCGGTAACGAGATTGAACAAGGTATCGGGATACCGACGATCGAATCTCGGGCAAGTATCGTACCGATAGACAAAGGGAATTGTATACGGGATTGATAAAGTCCTTGACATCGTGGTTCATCCGATGAGATCATCGTGGAACATGTGGGAGCCAACATGGGTATCCAGATCCCGCTGTTGGTTATTGACCGGAGAACGTCTCGGTCATGTCTGCATGTCTCCCGAACCCGTAGGGTCTACACACTTAAGGTTCGATGACGCTAGGGTTATAAAGCAAGCTTGTATGTGGTTACCAAATGTTGTTCGGAGTCCCGGATGAGATCCCGGACGTCACGAGGAGTTCCGGAATGGTCCGGAGGTAAAGATTTATATATGGGAAGTCTTATTTTGGTCGCCAGAAAAGTTTCGCACTTTATCGGTATTGTACCGGGAGTGCCGAAAGGGGTCCGGGGGTCCACCGGGGGGGTCCACCTGCCCCGGGGGGGCACATGGGCTGTAGGGGGTGCACCTTGGCCTATATGGGCCAAGGGCACCAGCCCCAAGAGGCCCATGCGCAAGAGATAAGAAAAAAGGGAGAGTCCTCAAAGGGGAAGGCACCTCCGAGGTGGCTTGGGGAGGATGGACTCCTCCCCCCCTTGGCCGCACCCCTTCCTTGGAGGAAGGGGCAAGGCTGCGCCTCCCCCCTCTCCCTTGCCCCTATATATAGTGGAGGGGAGGGAGGGCAGCCATACCTGAAACCCTGGCGCCTCCCTCCCTCCCGTGACACCTCCTCCTCTCCCGCAGGTGCTTGGCGAAGCCCTGCAGGATTGCCACGCTCCTCCACCACCACCACGCTGTTGTGCTGCTGCTGGATGGAGTCTTCCTCAACCTCTCCCTCTCTCCTTGCTGGATCAAGGCATGGGAGACGTCACCGGGCTGTACGTGTGTTGAACGCGGAGGTGCTGTCCGTTCGGCACTAGGATCATCGGTGATCTGAATCACGACGAGTACGACTCCATCAACCCCGTTCACTTGAACGCTTCCGCTTAGTGATCTACAAGGGTATGTAGATGCACTCTCTTTCCCCTCGTTGCTGGTTTCACCATAGATAGATCTTGATGACACGTAGGAAAATTTTGAATTTCTGCTACGTTCCCCAACAGTGGCATCATGAGCTAGGTCTATTGCGTAGATTCTTTGCACGAGTAGAACACAAAGTAGTTGTGGGCGTTGATTTTGTTCAATATGCTTACCGTTACTAGTCAATCTTGATTCGGCGGCATTGTGGGATGAAGCGGCCCGGACTGACCTTACACGTACACTTACGTGAGACAGGTTCCACCGACTGACATGCACTAGTTGCATAAGGTGGCTAGCGGGTGCCAGTCTCTCCCACTTTAGTCGGATCGGATTCGATGAAAAGGGTCCTTATGAAGAGTAAATAGCAATTGACATATCACGTTGTGGTTTTGCGTAGGTAAGAAACGTTCTTGTTAGAAACCCATAGCAGCCACGTAAAACATGCAAACAACAATTAGAGGACGTCTAACTTGTTTTTGCAGGGTATGCCTTGTGATGTGATATGGCCAAAGGATGTGATGTATGAGATGATCATGTTCTTGTAATAGGAATCACGACTTGCATGTCGATGAGTATGACAACCGGCAGGAGCCATAGGAGTTGTCTTTAATTTATTTATGACCTGCGTGTCAACATAAACGTCATGTAATTACTTTACTTTATTGCTAAAGTGTTAGCCATAGTAGTAGAAGTAATAGTTGACGTGACAACTTCATGAAGACACGATGATGGAGATCATGATGATGGAGATCATGGTGTCATGCCGGTGACGACGATGATCATGGAGCCCCGAAGATGGAGATCAAAAGGAGCAAAGTGATGATGGCCATATCATGTCACTATTTAATTGCATGTGATGTTTATCATGTTTATACATCTTATTTGCTTAGAACGATGGTAGTAAATAAGATGATCCCTCATTAAAATTTCAAGAAATTGTTCCCCCTAACTATGCACCGTTGCGAAAGTTCGTCGTTTCGAAGCACCACGTGATGATCGGGTGTGATAGATTCTTACGTTCACATACAACGGGTGTAAGACAGATTTACACACGCGAAACACTTAGGTTGACTTGACGAGCCTAGCATGTACAGACATGGCCTCGGAACACAGAAGACCGAAAGGTCGAGCATGAGTCGTATGACAGATACGATCAACATGAAGATGTTCACCGATGTTGACTAGTCCGTCTCACGTGATGATCGGACACGGCCTAGTTGACTCGGATCATGTAATCACTTAGATAACTAGAGGGATGTCTATCTGAGTGGGAGTTCATAAGATGAACTTAATTATCCTGAACATAGTCAAAAGATCTTTGCAAATTATGTCGTAAGCTCGCGCTTTAGTTCTACTGTTTTAGATATGTTCCTAGAGAAAATATAGTTGAAAGTTGATAGTAGCAATTATGCGGACAATACAAGGCTTACGTCCTTAATGCACTGCTCAGTGTGCTGGACCTCGAACGGGGTATGTGGATGTTGCGAACATTTGGCATACATGTTTTGATGACTACATGATAGTTCGGTAATGTTAAATGGTTTAGAATTGAGGCACCGAAGACATTTTTGAAATGTCGCGGAACATATGAGATGTTTCGAGGGCTGAAATTGGGATTTCAGGCTCGTGCCCACGTCAACAGGTATAAGACCTCCGACGATTTTCTTGGCCTGTAAACTAAGGGAGAAAAGCTCAATCGTTGAGCTTGTGCTCAGATTGTCTGAGTACAACAATCACTTGAATCAAGTGGGAGTTGATCTTCCAGATAAGATAGTGATGTTTCTCCAAAGTTATTGCCACCAAGCTGCTAGAGCTTCGTGATGAACTATAACATATCAGGGATAGATATGATGATCCTTGAAATATTCGCGATGTTTGACACCGCGAAAGTAGAAATCAAGAAGGAGCATCAATTGTTGATGGTTAGTGAAACCACTAGTTTCAAGAAGGGCAAGGGCAAGAAGGGATACTTCATGAAACGGCAAATCAGCTGCTTCTCTAGTGGAGAAACCCAAGGATAAACCCAAACCCAAGACTGAGTGCTTCTGTAATAAGGGGAACAGCCACTGGAGTAGAATTACCCTAGATACTTGGTAGATGAGAAGGTTGTCGATAGAAGTATATTGGATATACGTTATGTGAATGTGTACTTTACTAGTACTCCTAGTAGCATCATGGTATTAGATACCGGTTCGGTTGCTAAGTGTTAGTAACTCGAAATAAAAGCTACGGAATAAACGGAGACTAGCTAAAGGTGAGCTGACGAGATGTGTTGGAAGTGTTTCCAAGGTTGATATGATCAAGCATCGAACGCTCCCTCTACCATCGAGATTGGTGTTAAACCTAAATAATTGTTATTTGGTGTTTGCGTTGAGCATAGACATGATTGGATTATGTCTATCGCAATACGGTTATTCATTTAAGGAGAATAATGGTTACTCTATTTATTTGAATAATACCTTCAATGGTCTTGCACCTAAAATGAATGGTTTATTGAATCTCGATCATAGTGATACACATTTTCATGCCAAAAGATATAAGATAGTAATGATAGTACCACCTACTTGTGGCACTGCCATGTAAGTCATATTGGTATAAAACGCATGAAGAAGCTCCATGTTGATGGACCTTTGGACTCACTCATTTCTGAAAAGATTGAGACATGTGAACCATGTCTGTTGGTATATACGCATGAAGAAACTCCATGCAGATGGACCGTTTGGACTCACTTGATTTTGAATCACTTGAGATATGCAAATCATACCACATGGGCAAGATGACTGAAAGCTTCGTTTTCAGTAAAATGGAACTAGAAAGCAACTTGTTGGAAGTAACACATTTTGATGTGTGCAGTCTAATGAGTGCTGAGGCACGCAGTGGATATCGTTATGCTCTTACTTCACAGATGATTTGAGTAGATACTGAGCATATTTACTTGATGAAACGCGAGAATGAATTATTGAATGGTTCAAGTAATTTCAGAATGAAGTTGAATATCGTCGTGACAAGAGGATAAAATATCTATGATATGATCATAGAGATTTATATCTGAGTTGCGAGTTTGGTACACAATTGAGACATTGTGGAAATTGTTTCACGACTAGTACCGCCTGGAACACCATAGTGTGATGGTGTGTCCGAACATCATAACTGCACCCTATTGGATATGATGCATACCATGATGTCTCTTATCGAATTACCACTATCGTTCATGGGTTAGGCATTAGAGACAACCGCACTCACTTTAAATAGGCACCACGTAATTCCGATAAGATGACACCGTATGAACTATGATTTAGAGAAAACCTAAGCTGTCATTTCTTATAAGTTTGGGGCTGCGACGCTTATGTGAAAAAGTTTCAGGCTGATAAGCTCGAACCCAAAGCGGATAAATGCATCTTCATAGGATACCAAAAACAGTTGGGTATACCTCCTGTCTCAGATCCGAAAGCAATAGGGATTGTTTCTCAAATTGGGTCATTTCTCGAGGAAAAATTTCTCTCGAAAGAATTGAGTGGGAGGACGGTGGAGACTTGATGAGGTTGTTGAACCGTCACTTCAACTAGTGTGTAGCAAGGCACAGGAATTGTTCCTATGGCACCTACACCAATTGAAGTGGAAGCTTATGATAGTGATCATGAGACTTCGGATCAAGTCACTCCCAAACCTCATAGGATGACAAGGATGCATACTACTTCAGAGTGGTACGTAATCCTGTCTTGGAAGACATGTTGCTAGACAACAATGAACCTACGAGCTATGGAGAAGCGATGGTGGGCCCGGATTCCGATGAATGGCTCGAGGCCATATAATCCGAGAGAGGATCCATATATGAAAACAAAGTGTAGACTTTGGCAGAACGTCTCGATGGTCGTGAGGCTGTTGAGTACAGATGGATTTTAAAAGGAAGACGGACAATGATGGTAAATGTAACCATTAAGAAAGCTCGACTTGTCATTAAGATGTTTTCCGACAAGTTCAAGGAGTTGACTGCGATGAGACTTTCTCACTCGTAGCGATGCTAGGAGTCTGTTGGAATTATGTTAGCAATTACTGCATTATTTATGAAATTGTGCAGATAGGATGTCAAAACATTGTTTCCTCGACGATTTTCTTGAGGAAAGGTTGTATGTGATACAACCAGAAGATTTTTGTCAATCCTGAAAGATGCTAACAAGTATGCAAAGGTCCAGCAACCCTTCTAAGGACTGGAGTAAGCATCTCGGAGTTGGAATGTACGCTTTGATGATATGATCAAAGATTTGGGTTTATATAAAGTTTATGAGAAACTTGTATTTCCAAAGAAGTGAGTGGGAGCACTATAGAATTTCTGATGAGTATATGTTGTTGACATATTGTTGATCAGAAATGATGTAGAATTTCTGGAAAGCATATAGGGTTATTTGAAAAGTGTTTTTCAATGGAAAACCTGGATTAAGCTACTTGAACATTGAGCATCAAGATCTATAAGGATAGATCAAAATCGCTTAATAGTACTTTCAAATGAATGCATACCGTGACAAGATTTTGAAGGAATTCAAAATAGATCAGCAAAGAAGGAGTTCTTGGCTGTATTACACGCGTGAGTATTGAGTAAGACTCAAGACCTGACCACGGCAGAAGAGAGAGAAAGGACGAAGGTTGTCCCCTATGCTTAGACATAGGCTCTACAGTATGCTATGTTGTGTACCGCACCTGAAGTGTGCCAAACCATGAGTCAGTCAAGGGGTACAAGTGTGATCTAGAAATGGATCACAGGACAACGGTCAAGGTTATCCTTAGTAACTAGTGGACTGAGGAATTTTCTCGATTATGGAGGTGGTAAAAGAGTTCGTCGTAAAGGGTTACGCCGATGCAAACTTTGACACTGATCCAGATTATTCTAAGTAGTAAATTGGATTCGTATAGTAGAACAGTTATTTGGAATAACTCCAAATAGAGCGTGGTAACTGCATCTAGGAGATGACATAGAGATTTGTAAAGCACACACGGATCTGAAAAGGTTCAGACCCGTTGACTAGAACATCTCTCACAAGCATAAACATGATCAAACCCAGAACTCTTGGGTGTTAGTCACATAGGGATGTGACCTTGAGTGTTAATCACATATCGATGTGAACTAGATTATTGAATCTAGTGCAAGTGGGAGACTGTTGGAAATATGCCCTAGAGGCAATAATAAATTGATTATTATTATATTTCCTTGTTCATGATAATCGTTTATTATCCATGCTAGAATTGTATTGATAGGAAACTCAGATACATGTGTGGATACATAGACAACACCATGTCCCTAGTAAGCCTCTAGTTGACTAGCTCGTTGATCAATAGATGGTTACGCTTTCCTGACCATGGACATTGGATGTCATTGATAACGGGATCACATCATTAGAAGAATGATGTGATGGACAAGACCCAATCCTAAGCCTAGCACAAGATCATGTAGTTCGTATGCTAAAGCTTTTCTAATGTCAAGTATCGTTTCCTTAGACCATGAGATTGTGCAACTCCCGGATACCGTAGGAGTGCTTTGGGTGTGCCAAACGTCACAACGTAACTGGGTGGCTATAAAGGTACACTACAGGTATCTCCGAAAGTGTCTGTTGGGTTGGCACGAATCAAGACTGGGATTTGTCATTCCGTGTAATGGAGAGGTATCTCTGGGCCCACTCGGTAGGACATCATCATAATGTGCACAATGTGATCAAGGAGTTGATCACGAGATGATGTGTTACGGAATGAGTAAAAGAGACTTGCCGGTAACGAGATTGAACAAGGTATCGGGATACCGACGATCGAATCTCGGGCAAGTATCGTACCGATAGACAAAGGGAATTGTATACGGGATTGATAAAGTCCTTGACATCGTGGTTCATCCGATGAGATCATCGTGGAACATGTGGGAGCCAACATGGGTATCCAGATCCCGCTGTTGGTTATTGACCGGAGAACGTCTCGGTCATGTCTGCATGTCTCCCGAACCCGTAGGGTCTACACACTTAAGGTTCGATGACGCTAGCGTTATAAAGGAAGCTTGTATGTGGTTACCGAATGTTGTTCGGAGTCCCGGATGAGATCCCGGACGTCACGAGGAGTTCCGGAATGGTCCGGAGGTAAAGATTTATATATGGGAAGTCTTATTTTGGTCGCCAGAAAAGTTTCGCACTTTATCGGTATTGTACCGGGAGTGCCGAAAGGGGTCCGGGGGTCCACCGGGGGGGTCCACCTGCCCCGGGGGGGCACATGGGCTGTAGGGGGTGCGCCTTGGCCTATATGGGCCAAGGGCACCAGCCCCAAGAGGCCCATGCGCAAGAGATAAGAAAAAAGGGAGAGTCCTCAAAGGGGAAGGCACCTCCGAGGTGGCTTGGGGAGGATGGACTCCTCCCCCCCTTGGCCGCACCCCTTCCTTGGAGGAAGGGGAAAGGCTGCGCCTCCCCCCTCTCCCTTGCCCCTATATATAGTGGAGGGGAGGGAGGGCAGCCATACCTGAAACCCTGGCGCCTCCCTCCCTCCCGTGACACCTCCTCCTCTCGCGCAGGTGCTTGGCGAAGCCCTGCAGGATTGCCACGCTCCTCCACCACCACCACGCCGTTGTGCTGCTGCTGGATGGAGTCTTCCTCAACCTCTCCCTCTTTCCTTGCTGGATCAAGGCATGGGAGACGTCACCGGGCTGTACGTGTGTTGAACGCGGAGGTGCTGTCCGTTCGGCACTAGGATCATCGGTGATCTGAATCACGACGAGTACGACTCCATCAACCCCGTTCACTTGAACGCTTCCGCTTAGCGATCTACAAGGGTATGTAGATGCACTCTCTTTCCCCTCGTTGCTGGTTTCACCATAGATAGATCTTGGTGACACGTAGGAAAATTTTGAATTTCTGCTACGTTCCCCAACAGAAGGTAATGACACAAAAGAGTGCCGCCAACGCCGGTCTTGGCATCAAGCCGAGAACAAGGTTTTCACCTGGATCCGCTCGAAGAACCTCCATCAAACATGTGTGCACGGGTCGCCGCCGATCTGAGCCGCCGCACATCGAGCAAGCCGCACCGGGCAGATCAGATCTGTCCGGAGGGCAAACCACGCATGGCGCCGACCCAACCACCAGGCCCTCCATGCCGCCACCGCCGATCCGAGGTCAGATGGTCCGTCGCTGCAGATCCGTCCGCCGCCGCCGAACGCAGCCAAGGCCGTTGCCCGACGCAGGGCCGGCCGCCGCACCCGCCACCACCACCGCCCTAGGACGAGGCCGCCGCCGTGCCGCCGCCGGTCAAGGCAGGCCCGCCACGCCACGGAGGCCAGATCGGCCGTGCCACCACACCCCGCGGGGCTCCGCACCGCACCCATGGCGCGGGAGAGAGGGAAGGCCCCCGCCACCGCCGTCAGCCCCCGGGCAATAGGCCGGCGGCGTCCTTCGGCGGCAGCGGCTGGAGGGATGGAAGGACGGGGAGCCCCCGGCGGCTAGGGTTGGGATCCCGCCCGAGTCGCCCGAGCGGGGGCGACGCGGGGGGAGCCGGGGCGACGCCTAAATTGGGGGAGAATTCATACATGACTTGTTCATTACATATAATGGTCCTGATCTCATCAGGAATCAGGATACACATTAAACCAACTAGATTTAACATTATATTCTTCAATTTTGCAAGGACATGGGCTGCCTCATTACAGCAACGTTTTACATGATTAAACTAATGGGATAAAAACTTAATAGCAGCAGATTTAATATCCTGGACAATGGCACCAATAGGGGATCTGTCTAGGCCTGTACCTTGCAGCTTGTTGATCAGCGTCAAGCAATCAGAGGCTACCTGAATCTTCAGAAGTCCAGCATTTTTAGCAAGGAGACAAGGGCCTGATGAACAGCAAGGGGTTCAGCCACTTCAGGACTTTGGGTGTGATCAAACAAACCTCGATATGCTGCCACAGGTGCTCGTAGATGATCTCGAACTACAACTCCATACGTCCCGAGTGGGAGAAGATAGCAGCATCGACGTTGATCATCAACCAACCCCTTGAGGTACACACAATTTGTATCGTGCTTGGGCCTCTTGTTAAACACTCTTGCTGGCATGGAACGATGGGTTGTCTGGGCCGACTAGCCCGAGCCAGATGCAGCATCTGCCACGACGAGGCATGTCGTGCGGGCTCAACCGAGCCCAAGTCCCAACACTAGGATAGAGTGTGGCGTGTAACATAAGAGCATCTTCAATAGATGGTCCAAAATTTGGCGGTTCAAAACTGGAGATGTAAAATTTGGACCGCCAAAAAGTGCGTTTTGAAGCTCTGAAAAAATCTCAACTCCAACAGATGGTCCAAATTTGCAACTCCAATAGATGGTCATGGCGGCGCCGGACGGCGGGGGGCGGCGGTGGCCGGGAGGGTCGCGGGCGTGCGGGAAAGGAAATGAAGTGGCGGTTGGGCGTTCGCGGGCGGCGACTGGTTTTGGACCAGATGCATCTCGTGATGTATATTTGCACCGCGAGGTGTTGTATTTTACATCATGAGGAGACCGCGGTCTAATTTTTTTGCATATGGACCGTCTATTGGAGTAGCGTTTTTTGTTTCAGACGGTCCAAAAGTTAGGTATTTTTACATTTAGACCGTCTATTGGAGATGCTCTAAGAGGAGAAGTGGTGGTACCAACTAAAACAGAACAGTGATGTTGTGAATACCTGGTCGTTGTCCATGTCAAGATGCCTACTGACGGAAGGTCATTGCGGCGTGTTTTTGTTCTAGGCTTCCATCTTTGCCCGCTGAAGCGCTTCAGCCAGACATGACTCCATAGGGGGAGGTCTGAGATTTTGTCCCCCTTGAATGTCTAGATAGAGTCGGGATTATCTCTTGGCCCTCCTTGGTGCTTGCTTCTCTCGAACGACAATCTTTTTCAATTTGTAGTCGCCATCGTCTTCTTGTCTACATCGATGGCTTCCTGGTCATTGCTTCTACAAGATCATGACTTTCAACAAGATTGTTCCGGGGAGACAAAGGCCCAGAGGAGGCAACAAGTTTCGCTCACACGGCGCTTCGCCACTGGATAGAGACGAAGATGATGATGATTTCTTAGAGTATCTCCAACAGGCACGCAAGGGTCACTTCTGGTGGGCTGAGACTCTTAGCCGCCGCCACATGTTGCGTCCTGAGCGCTTTCTCGGGTTTTTTATTTTTTCTGTATGCGTTTTCGGGTTTTGGATGGTTTTATTTGTTGGGTTTCAGTTTTTGCCTCGTTTTCTCTAGATTTTGGACAAAAGAAAGTCGGAAAATAATTCCATTTTTTTCTTTCATGAGAGGCACAAATTTGCTTCTCGTAGAGGCACAGATTTGCTTCTCGTGGAGGCACATGCTTCCTTCCACTCCTACGAGTACATGACTGAGGTAATAGAGGGAATTCTCTTTCCTGTTTTCATTTTCTTGTGCCAATAGAGCCCCCAAGAGATTATCCAAGGCCGTGGTGTAGAGTATAAGCTCCTTCCTTGGTATAGGCGCAGCCAGGAGAGAGAAAATATGTTTTTTCTATCGTGAGAGACACAAATTTGCTTCTTATGGAGGCACAAGTTCGCCTCCACAAGAGAAACAATGGTGTCTTTCAGAAAAGGAAAAAAATGTGTTTTAATGCATCCGCGAGAGGCATAGATTTGCTTCCCATGGAGGCACAGATCTGCTTCATGAGATGCACAATTGTGCCTCTTCGGAAAGGAAACAAAACGTGTTTCCGGCTGAGTTTTTTCCAATCTGGTATTCCTGTTTTTTTAAACTAAGTTTGTCAAAATCTATTAACGTGGGATCTAGTTTCTAAGTTCTGAACATG
The DNA here is from genome assembly GCA_032464435.1 of Aegilops umbellulata. NCBI lineage: Eukaryota > Viridiplantae > Streptophyta > Magnoliopsida > Poales > Poaceae > Aegilops > Aegilops umbellulata. The sequence continues at coordinate 510,812,853 of CP136055.1, forward strand.
AGAAATCTAACGGTGAAAACGGTTCGAGATTTGGACACACGATTTAAGAGATAATTCTTTTTAAAGAAACGAATCTATGAAATACGGGAAAACTCTCAGGTTGCAACAAGTGGCACAGGTGCAGTGCGCCACTTGTTGCAACCCTGGAAAGGTGAGAGTGACCTTTACATGGGGTACCATCCAGTTAGTGATTTAACAGAAGGTTACGCGCGACGCTATATCTCGTTCACATGAGACAGAAGGTTATGGGCGATGCTATGTCTCATTCATGTGATCCAAAAATTGTATACACTTTCAAAGAGTTGCTTATAATAGATTGACACAAATTGCTCATTCAGCGATCCAACCAAGCCAGACAACATTCATGCTGGGGCGACACATAATGGAAGGGGTGGTCGTGCTGCATGAAACGCTTCATGAGATCAACTCAAAGAAACTGGATGGGGTTATTTTCAAAGTGGATTTTGAGAAGGCGTATGATAAAATAAAGTGACCTTTTCTTCAGCAGGCAATGCGCATGAAGGGTTTTAGTGAAGCTTGGAGGAACCAAGTGGATACCCAAGTCCAGAAGGGTAGTGTCGGAATCAAGGTGAACGATGATATCAGTCACTATTTTCAGATGCATAAGGGGTTGAGACAAGGGGATTCCATGTCTCCTCTTATGTTCAATATTGTGGAAGATATGTTGGCCGTCATTATTGGCAGGGCCAAGTAGCATGGCCATGTAGAGGGTTTAGTTCATCATCTAGTCGATGGAGGAGTCTCCATTCTACAATATGCCGATCACACTATCTTATTCATGGAACATGACATGGCAAAGGCACGTAATATGAAACTTATCTTATGCCTCTTTGAACAATTGTCTGGCTTAAAAATAAATTTTTATAAGAGCGAGTTGTTCTGCTTTGGGAAGGCCAAAGACGATGAACACACTTACAGACAATTGTTCGAATGTGAATTAGATGTTTTACCATTCAGTTACTTGGGTATTCCGATCCATCACCGTGAGCTATCAAATAAAGAATGGAAGTGTATTGAAGAACGAATTGAAAAAAAAAACTTAGCTGCTGGAAGGGCAAGCTTATGTCATATGGAGGTCGGCTAGTCCTGATTAACTCAGTACTGACTAGTATGCCGATGTTTCTACTTTCATTTTTCGAAATTCCGAAAGGGGTTCGGAAGCGACTTGATTTCTTTAGATCTCGTTTCTTCTGGCAGTCTGATGAGGCCAAGAGGAAATACCGTCTCGCGAGATGGGACATCCTTTGCCGACCTAAAGACCAAGGGGGTCTCGGTATTGAGAACTTAGAAATTAATAATAAATGTCTTATGAGTAAATGGTTATACAGGCTAGAGACTGAGCCAGAGGGTATGTTGTCACAAATCTTGCGCAATAAGTATTTACACTCGAAAACACTAGCTCAGGTTACCATGCGACCGACTGACTCGCATTCTGGAAGGGACTTATGAGAACGAAGGACTTGTTCTTTCGTAGGGTCAAATTCTTGGTGGGCAACGGGATGTCAACAAGATTTTGGGAGGATAAATGGTTAGGAGAGACGCCCCTGGCCGTCCAATACCCCACCCTATATAATATTGTGCAACGTAAGGAGGATTACATAGGCACAGTCCTTCAAACCATTCCCTTGAACATCCAGTTCAGACGGGTGTTAGTTGGTGAGAGATGGACCGCCTGGATGCATTTGGTTTGGAGACTGATAGACGTTCAACTCTCCGACCAACCGGATGCGTCATAATGGATGTTAACTAAGAATGGGATTTTTACGGTGAAATCATTTTATACGGATTTGATTAATTCTGGCCCGCTCTCAAGGTCGTTGCACATTTGGAAGGTTAAGGTTCCTTTGCGTATTAAATTTTTTATGTGGTTCGTCCACAAGCAAGTGATACTCACAAAGGACAACTTAATTAAAAGGCGATGGATAGGAAGTTCGCGGTGTTGTTTTTGTGATCATGATGAAACAATACAACACTTATTTCTTGGTTGCCCACTTGCCAAGCTACTTTGGAGAACGATTCGTATAGCTTTCAACATTAATCCTCCAGTTGATATTGTGTCATTGTTTGGGACGTGGTTAGCTGGAGTTGAACATATTACTGCGGCCCGTATTCGGATTGAAATATGTGCACTATTAAGGGCTATATGGAACTGCAGGAATGATATGATTTTTAACAGACAACACACTTTAACTTTCTTGCAGGTCATCTTCAGGGCTACAACTTGGATCCATATGTGGTCCTTGCTCACTCCTATGGACTCCAGGCAGCCTTTGGTTACTGGGTGCAACCAATGGGAGATGATAGCTCGGGCTATATTCAACCGGTTCGGATGGCGCTCGCATAACAGGATAGGAGTCTAGGGAGTTCATCCTTCTTATTACCATATCGATTGCCTTTGTCAGCATGTAATTTTTCTTTTTCACTTTGTTCTGCTCCGTTTGCGAGCTGTAAGACCTTTTTGATGATACTTTCTGGATATTTAATAAGATGGTTGCATGCATCATCATGATGCAGAGGCCGGGGCTCCATTTCCAAAAAAAATTGATAGTCTCTCCTGAAGCGAGCGCAGACTGGGATGCCCCAGTGCGCGGAAGGCCATAGGCCTCAAAGCACTTGTTCGTTTTTCATATTGTTTTTGTTCTGTTTTTTTGCTCTATTTTTTTACTCTTAATTATTCTTCTAAATATTATCTATGTATATATAACAAAAAAGTACATAAATATTTGAAACATATTAATCATACATTTAAAAATGTTAAATGTGTGTAACCAAATGTTTCTAATGTATAAGAGAATGTAAACAAAAACATAAAATGTGTATGAAAGAGTAGACATAAAAAATATGTTTAGAAAAAATGTTAAACATGTATAAGAAAATAGTCCTAATGTATACGAAATGTACAATGTATATAAAAAGTAAACATTACAACATATATTGTAAAAAAGAATAATCATGTATTTATAAAATGTTAAATATGTATAAAAAGTGTTCCTGGTGTATATAGAAAATATTCAAGTTGTATGAAAAAAGTAGACATAAAACAAATTATTTTAAAAAAATGTTAATCATATATGTAGAAAATGTTAAATGTGTACATTTATACACATTTAACATATTCTTCACTTCATCGCGTTGTGAGCACATTATAACGGGTGTCTTCAATATGAGTCCCATGCACAAGTACAAGGTTGTGGGGGTAAGACCTCACACCCATGCCTATTTCCATATCATTTTTTATGTTCAAAGTTTGTTAAAGGTCCAGTTAAAAAATTGAAATTGTATAGATTCGAGGATTCATAATTGAGGTATCCAGTTGTGGAAGTGTTAATTCAGGGTCTGACTGGTCACTATCCGAGAACATGCCAGGGCACGTCCACGGGCGTTTGAGGGGTCGGATTTGATGTATCCAGTTGTAAATGCTCTTAGAGCAACTCTAACTGATCCCTAAATTTAGAGCAGGATACGACCGAGTATCCTTTAGAGGATCATATTTGCCCCTCTAAGAAAATTGTTTCTAACCAATCCCTTAAACTTAGAGGAGTAAAAATATATTTTTTTTCAAATTCATTTATTCGTTGCCCCCCGACATAAACTTCACTGCTATATTATTTTGTTAAACGACATCTTGGTCACATACTTCACCATTTTTTCTCTAAAAGAATCGGTCCAACCAAAAGTACAAGAATAGAGAAACTACTTCCCTACCCGCTAGTGGTTGGTCGATGGGTGCCATGCAGGCGCCGACAAGAGGAGGACATACATACCGAGAGGCAACGCAAAGGGGTTGAGGGGGCTGCGTGGTTCGGTCCCCGTTGAATCCATCCAAAATGCGCCTGCGCCGGCGAGCGAGTCTGTTGAAACGGTTGTAGATCAACGGATTTAGGCCCCACCATCTACGAGAGCCGACTAAATCAAGGTGGGAAGGAGCTCGGTGGCTGCTACGGGTGTTGGCGGTGGCGTGTGGTGGCCGACGAAGGCAGGGAGGGGTGTAGAAGTGAATGTGGCATGGGGTGGGGTGGGTGCGGCCAAAGGGGTGGGGAATATTTTCACCCCAAGGGTTGGCGGCCGAGTAAAAGTAGGAGTCTGAGCGGGCAGGAGGATAAGTTTTACTCCTCTAAAGCTTTTAGGAGATCGGTTAGGTGCAGCTTAGAGGAGCAAAAAAAGTAATTTTACTCCTTTAAAGCGTTTTAGATGATCGGATAAAGTTGCTATTAGATCGAAAGAAGTTAGGGTCATGTTAGTCTCAAGGTAGAGTGAAAACAACTCACTCAAGAAGGACTATAGGTTACAAACTGTATTCACCGCTTTTAGTTTAGATATCCAAATTCATACAAATATAAAAGTATAAAAAAATCTTGATCGGATGGCTTGGCTGTCGTCGACCGAACAATAGTCACTCGTTGAAGAACTTATATCCAATATATCTAAGAGAATGGTCCCCACTAACTTGCTTATCTCAATATGCAAGCATGCCACATCACCACATAATTATGAGTGGGATAAGGTCCAACTCAATATGCAACCACGCATGAAAACCGAAAAATAATTTTCATTCTATTATTCTACTTATATTCAAAAGACATTTTACAACATACATGACCACATAAAATATGTCGTATGTATGTTTTAATTTTAGTTCACGTGTTATTAATCTAAATATTTATATTGCACACAATCAAATCTCATTGACAAATACGGCAACTGATTTTCACATCAACGCATTGGGTATCATCTAGTTATTTTAACGTACATCCTTCCACATCATACGAATTGGCTAATTTTTTTTAATAATACATTTTTTTTATTAATTTACAGAAATATTACGCTGAAAAAAGAATTTTCAAAAATAATACACCGTCGGCCCACAGCTGGCCGACTGAGCCCAGTCGGCCCACAGCTGGCCGACTGGTGGCCAATCAGCTTGCTGCTGGCCGATTGGGCTGTCGGCCACCAGATGGAAGCCCAGTCGGCCTGCAGCTGGCCGATAGGCCTGCAGCTGGCCGATAGGCCCGCAGTGAGCCGACTATGATCAGTTTGCCTGCTGTGGGCCGACTGGTGCATGCCTATTTTTAATAATACATGATGATATTTTTTAGAAGTATATATTTTAACATGTTATGAATACATGGTAACATTTCTTCAAATACATTTTAATGGAAATAACATTTTTTTAAACCAAACACAACATTTTTTTAAATTGTATAGCTTTTCTGAAATTTTCATAAACTTTTTTTAGAAACACGCGAATATTTTCTAAAAATGTCATGATCTATGTAAATATTTTTTAACCCACGTGATATGTGAGTATATTGATTGTAATATCATCTTATATTATGGGATGAAGGGAGTACCATTTTTTACAATGTCATGGATATTTTTTGGAAACACGAGAATATTTCGAGCAAAGGTGACGTACATTCTTTAAGTGGCACGAACAATTTTTTTACATTATGCAAACATTGTTTAACATTCTTTTCATATTTTCCAAAAAAAATGCATGCATTTATTGAAAGGCGGGAACCTTTTTCCATTGTGATGAACATTTGTTTAGAAAGTTATCGACATTTCCAAACTGCGCTTTTCCCGCCACCCATTTCCCGCCACCCTTTCCCGCCACCCAGTTCCCGCCACCCATTTCCTGCCAACCCGTTCCCGCCACCCGTTTCCCGCAGAAATATGATCATAGAGTACTAAATATGAACTTGTATTTCCGATAACAGAGTACTAAAATAGAGTAGGCATATGTCTAGTACATAAGTACATAGTCATTTGTCTCATACATATAATAGACATAAGTCTCATACAGAAATAGATGGTAATGTCTCTACTGATACTGATAGATAGGAGCGTCAATGACGACGTCTGGCCTGCCGGGGAGGCGGACCTCGAAGGACAAATTCATCACATATAACTCGGTTTCCTGTAGCAATGCAACTCAACAACCCTTTTCCATTGCCATTCGCTCAGCATTTCTTGAATCTTGCCATCATCAGTTATGTCAATCAATTTTCTTTCCCCAGGGCCATCTGAGTGCTTCCTGCTGACGTAGTACACAAAATCGTCTTCCTTCAACCCTTGCTTCAACATGAATTTAGTCTTCAACCAATCAAAAGTGAGGTCCACTTCACTAACTTGCACAACACTTGGAGAAAAGCCTTGGACATGAACAATAGGGTTAAGCACCCATTGAGTACCCTCAGCCATCTGCAACACACAAATCGCATTGAGTACCTAACCTACCCCCCAATATCCCACTAATTAGTTGACATCTAATATATGAACAAATACTACCGCAGCTACGAAAAATAAAATGTGGGCTGAAATATACCCTTGAAGCGTGCCTGCGACGGAAGAATGACGAACGGCGGCCACGAAACTGCCGGTGCTCCGGCTCCAACGAAGAACGACGAACAACAGCTTCACCTCCACCACAGTGCCCCAACTTGACCAGCAGCACACTGCAATGCTTATCCAGCTCCGTCTGAAGGGGGTTTTATAGGTAGAGAGAAGAGAATGGCGGGAAAGGGTTGGCGGGAAATGGGTGGCGGGAAAAGGTTGGCGGGAAAGGGTGGCGGGAAACGGGTGGCGGGAAAGGGTTGGCGGGAAATGGGAGGATGGAAACGGGTGGCGGGAAACGGGTGGCGGGAAAGGGGTGGCGGGAAAGGGTTGGCGGGAAACGGGTGGCGGGAAACGTGGCGGGAAACTTCACCTCCACCACCTATAAAAACCCCTTCAGACGGAGGTGGATAAGCATTCCAGTGTTGCGTAGTTGAGATGTCCCATTATCCTTTCGATCGTAGTTTTCACCCTGGGATGAGCGCGACTCTTCTGAGGCTAGCTAGCGATTTCAGGATGGACAATAGGATAGTTCCATGGGACGAACTCACCGGTAGTGACACCATAATGAATGAGTTGGCTCACCAATTACGTAGGTCTGGGTGGCCTGAAAGGACCTATGAGGAGGTACGCAAAGAACTTCTTAGGTTGGATGAAAGGTGGAAGAGGGTAGTGCTGCCGAAGAGTGAAACTTTCAGAAGGACTGCAAGAAATAATCCATGTTTATGGACTGAGGAGAGCGAGGACGAAGATGATATCTTCATGCCGCCGCTTCCGGGTTCTTCATCGTCGAAGGGCAAGAGTTCTTCATCGTCGACGGGCAAGGTTTCTGCATCATCGAAGGGCAAAAGTTCTTCATCGTCGAAGGGCAAGAGTCCTGCATCAACGGAGGATGACGATGATGACTTCATGTAGTATGTAAGCTGTATTCCAGTTGTACCTCAACAAGTAGGGCATTATGTTGTACCTTAATTTCATTTTGTAGTATGTAAGTTGTATTTATTAAGTTTAATTCAGATGTGCTTGTATCTTAATTATCGGTTGTAGTCTCTTTGTAAATGTAACTGGAATACTGACTCACATATGCGAATAGTCTGAAACTAACATAGATAATGACTCATACATAGATAATCATATGTCTCATACATAAGTACATAGGCATTTGTCTCATACATAGAATAGACATAAGTCTCACACATAAATAGATGGTAATGTCTCTACTGAAAGATAGAAGCGTCAGTGACGACGTCTGGCCTGGCGGGGAGGCGGATCTGGAAGCGGCGACCATCCCCACCTGTCGGGTGGCCTAAGTTGACGAGGAGGAATCTCAGACTCTACCTGGTCATGCTGTGTATCCTGTATGGGGCCTGGTGGAGGAGTGGAATACATGTTCATCCACTGGGTGTGTTGCGACATCTGAGACTGTATGTTCTCCTCGGGATGTTGATCACTCCCACACGTATCATGTGATGCCGCCATAGACGCCTGATATCCGTAGGCTCCTGATATATGTTTTAATATCTTCTTTCATATGAATTGCAAAAAAAATTATATACATAACGAGCATATCCTTTATATAGGCTTAAACATTTCTAATAAATCATACATGGTTAACATTTTTTCTATAATAAAACACATACATTTTTATTCATTGTGTACATAATGTACATGTTTTATACTGGTGCATTTTTTACGAATATATATCTTTTCGATGTCTACTTTTTTATATACAGGTTTGTACATTTTTTGTATAAATCATGAACATTCATATACATTTTTAACATTTTTGCTAATATAACATATGAAGACACATACCTGCTGGCTGTGACGGCTGCTCTGGCTCAAACACAAAGCTAGACGAGGGACCGTGCTGCTGTGGCTGTGGAGAAAACACGAAGCTCGACGTGGGACCATAGTGCTGTGGTTGCTGCCACGTTGAACTGCCAGGTTGATCAGGACGGGGTGGCCTGGCTGTCGGCTGAAGTGCTAGACGTGGACGTGGTTGATGTCGGTGCGTGGAGTGACGCGGCTGCTGCTGCTGGTGCTGAACAACGTCGGTTCTCCGGGTGCACGTGATAGCCTCGTACGCAGACCGTATCTTGTTCTGAATTCGTTCCAAGAAGGGCTGTATCAGTGGACGGTGTTGAAGAAGAGGTCCAAACGACAGTGATCGTCCAAAGGTGGTCACGTCGTTGTAGACATCGTACGTCAAGGAAGCCTGCAAATTTCCATGATGATTAATAATGTTTGTTTCTTGCAAATTTCCAGTACTTAAAGAAAATATATCTTACCGCGTACTGCCTAGAGCCTGAAGTGTCATAGCTCGCGTACTGCCTCTACCTCCTCTTCTTCCCCGGTTGCCTCGTCCACGCCCAGTGACGAAAGTGGGACATTTAGTATCCCTATGGCCAAATTCATTGCATAGAATGCATTGCCTAGTCGGACCTCCTGCTTCAGATTCATCCATATCATTCCGGATGCGCTGACACTGTCGTCTGCCTCTACTTGTACGCATATGCTCTGGGTTTGGAATGTAACGCCTTTCAGCGGGGTTAACACTGTTGAAATTACCCATTGATCGAAAACCCATCAGCTCACCGGTCCAGGTATTGACGACAGACTCTTTCAGAAAAAATGGAGACACAAACGATATTGCGTCCATTCCAAGCTGCCCGCAAGCAGCAAGTACATGTGAGCAAGGGAGGTGAAGCAATTTCGGTTTATTGCATGTGCACTCACACGTTGGCCAGGCTTCATTACCAATTTTCACCTCATGCGTCCTCAACTCATTTGCACATCCAAATTTGTTGTTGGCTAAGCGGACCTCAAACCTTCTTTCTTGATTACCGATGGCGACTACAGTGTGTGACCTAGCTTTTTGCATCTTGTTGTCCATGTACTTTGTGACTCTTTCACAATACCGTGTATTCGGGTTGTTGAAGATATGCTGCTCTGCTTTTTGACGTCTATCTCTGAAATACTTGACGGTGCCATAGAAAATACCCTCAACGATAGCTGTAAGTGGTAATGCCCGGTTTCCTCTGAGGACAAAATTGTATGTTTCCGCGAGGTTCGTTGTCATGACACCGTACCTTGCTCCATGTGTGTCATGTAGCAAAGACCACCTCTCCAGAGGCTCATGCTCTATCCACTGCTCGAAGGTTTTAATCAACCTCCCAAGCCTTCTCCTAGTACCAGGTGGGTCAAAACCTGGCAAGTCACATAGCCCAACAGGCTCCTCCTCCACGGCCGATGTTCCTGTTGCCAACTGTGCAGCTACTGCTTCAACATGTGCCCTCACCGCTTCATCTCTTGCAGCTTTCCTGTCCCTCACGTGTCTCTGCATGCACACATTAAGTCTGTCGCGTATCAAATTGTACTTCCATAACTGGTTCTGCTTGCAGAGTTTTTTGAACAGATTCATCAGGTTCTTATTTCTAAACTGCGAGAAGAAATTAGCCCCCAGATGGCGCATGCACCAACGACTCTGCAAGTCCTGCCATGGAACTTGTTCCTCAGGGCCTGGGTTTGTCAGTGTCCTTATCGCACTGAGTATACCTGCATGCCTGTCATGAAGGATGCACACATTGGGCTTCTCCTTCACAACTGATACTTTCAACTGCCTGAAGAACCATGTCCAACTTTCAATGTTCTCACTCTCCACAAAAGCAAATGCCAGTGGGATGACTTGATTTTGGCCGTCTTGACCTATGGCTGTTCGGATCTGACCCTTGTACTTGCCTGTGAGGAAAGTACCGTCAACACATATCACCGGTCGGCAATGCCTGAAAGCTTCGATGCATACACCGAAAGAGAAGAAGAGACGATGCAGCACCCTCACAGTTGGGAACTCTGGCATGAACATGTCTTGGATATCGATATAGGTGCCTGGATTCCGCTGCTGCAGGGTGTGGAGGAGCTGGACAACAGAGTCATATGCATCAAAATAAGAACCAAATCTCCTCTCAAGCGCCGCATGCTTAGCCCTCCAAGCCTTTCCATAAGAAATTCTGTACTTGAACCTGGCGAAGACTTTTGTCTGGACTGCCTTCACTTCCATAGCTTTGCCCTGCACTATCTCATCGTAAAACAACCGCGCAATAAGCGTGGATGAAAGGTTGGCATGATCTTGAGGGATGCAGGGAATAAGACAAGTATGATTAACTAAGTCACTTATCACCCAACTTGTGCCATACTTAGGGAGAAAGCCGTGCACCCTGGCGGGACAATCTGCGTTCTTGCATACCATTGTCAGGAATTTCTGACTGGATACCTGAGCTGTGAAAACCCTTTGCGTGGACATTGCCCAATTAATTATTGCATCCTTCAGGGCTTGCTTGTTCGGATACATAGCACCCGTTGCAATATTGTTCTGGTGATATTGCCAAGCTGAATCATGTCCATCATTCACGGTCATTGCAGATGACAAGTCATGATTCCACCATGCAGGATTCGGGACCTCCTCTGCATTTTCTTCTTCATCTGACTCGTCAGAATCATGGGCATGACCCCTTTCAACATCGGTGTCTTCTTCTTCCATCTGGTCCTGCATGTGCCCATCTACCTCGTCAGCGTCCACCTCGCCATTGTAATCACCATCGGCATTTCCTCCTTCTACCTGACTACTCTGCCCTGGTTCATAACCATAAGCATTTCCTCCTTGTACCTGACTGCTCTGTCCTTGTTCGTAACCATCATCTCCAGCATTTGACATAAATAACTGCCTCCCTACACTGCTATGACCAGGATCGTAGCCACCCTCGCCTTCATGTGCAGTGACCTCCTTCACGACGGGAAGCACTAAAGCAATAGGATTGCATCTCCTTCGTTCACAACCTTGTAACCACCGCACCCAATCGGAGTCTTGCTCTATCGGCCTCAAATAAAAGTAAATTATTGTACTTGACCGTGTCCATAATGCATGAACACCGACAGTGTGTGTTTCAGTATCAAGACCTAAACTTGCCGCAATCCATTCTTTCACCTCACTGAGTGACCGTGTTTGAGGTGCGCTCATTGCCACCTCTATATGAGTAAATTCACTCAGATCTGCTCCCATCTCAGTTGTTTGGACAGTACCAGGACCGTAGTAAAATCTGACCTTCACTACATCAGACATCTCGGCTCACCTATTTTTTTTCAACAACGAAGTACAATTCACTATCAAATATTACACATGTCTATATATATATATTACATAATATTAACGGAGCAACTAATACAATTCACACACCTACAAGGATATTACAAATATTTGTCGGAGCAACTACAAATATTTACAGATTTTAATATTTGACTGCCTACAACTACAACTATATTACGGATTTTTCCGGAGCTACTCCAAATATGTTACGGATTTTACCGGAGCTACTCCAAATACTGACACTCCTAAATACGGATTTTACCGGAGCTACTGCAAATTTTTACGGAGCAACTACACATTTTTACATAAATAATTAGTTGACATCTAAATATATTTACGTATACTACGGGGCAAATAACAATAATCGCACACCTAATTCATTTCACATCGAAACATATTAACAAATACTACCGGAGCACCTACGAAAAATAAAATGTTTGCTGAAATATACCCTTGAAGCGTGCGTGCGAACGAAGAACGACGAACGGCGACCGACGAACGACGAACGAAAAACTGCCGGTGCTCCGGCTCCAACGAAGAACGACGAACAACAGCTTCACCTCCACCACACTGCCCCAACTTCACCACCACCACCTCCACCAAAATGCTCACCACGACCACCAGGAGCTTCCCCGTCAGTAGATCGACACATCTTTTGGCTGCCCTAAATGAGTTGAACCCATTCACGGTGCCAAAATCGCGAAAATGTGGCTCATTTTGGTGTATAAATGTGTGCTATTTTTGTGTGGAGAGAGGAGAAGAAAGAAAGCAACGGGAGAAGAAGAATGGAGGAAGGAGAGGGAAGGAGAGGATAAGGCCGCGCTGGGGCCGGGGCAGCACCCTGTCGGCCAGCAGCTGGCCGATCGGCTGGCGGTAGGCCGACAGGGGCGCACCACGCCGACAGCCCGCTGCCTCCACCCTCGCGACGTCGCCCGACCAACCACAGCCCGCCGCGTGCCAGCCGGGCCTGCAGTCGGCTTGCTGCAAGCCGATCGGCCTGCTGTGGGCCGATTAGGCCCAGTCGGCCTGCAGCAGGCCTATTGGATAATATTTTTGAAAATAATATTTTCAGCGTATTATTTCTGTAAATTAATAAAAGAATGTATTATTTAAAAAAAATTAGCTCCAAATTGTCGCAGCCATTGGATTTAATAACTTTATCCATTGGCATCCATTCGATATATGCATGAGAATCCTCTGCCATGTGGCATGCATTAGTACATTTTAAATGGGTCTTAGACTACACTGCATTTCATTGTGACATGCACAACATGTCATATATATTAAGATTTTTTGCTTATGAAGAATTCTTTTCACATAGTTTATATCATAAGGACTGAATTAGTATTCTACACAATATTCAGAAACTATATATATCTAATTTCGTGGCAACCGGGCAGGCATCGTCTAGTTGTATTATATAGAAGTGCTGATAGAAAAACCTAGTATAAGAAAGACGCTGGCCAATTGCTCACGGTTGAGCTCGTGGGTTGTACTATATTAGAGCATCTCCAGCCGCGCCCACAACAGGCCCCTCCAGGCCACTTTTTCTGTGTCGGCGCCGAAAAAACGGCCCAGTCGCGTCTTCAGGATGCCGAAAATCGCTGGTTCGGCCCTTTTTTCGCTCGGCGGTCACAGGCCGAATCCGGCGTGATGGGGAGCAGTTGGGGGCTCCGGCGCAAGGGAAAAGCGCGGCTGGCCCACACCGTCAGGGGAAAAGTCAAGGTTTTCTTCCGCGACTTGCCTCCCACCCCCCGCGCCCTCGTCCACCACTAGCTATATCCCGGCGCCGCCCGCCGCTCTACTCCGCTAGATAGCCATTCCCCGCCGGAAAATAGCAGCGCTTCGCCGCAGCAGCCCCTCCAACAGCAGTTGGGCGTTTCCGGCCGCGGAGGCGCGGTTTGGCGGTGGGTACACACCCACCGAGCGCAAGGTGTTCGGCGATTTGCCTGCCTCGGCGATGGACTCGGATGACGAGGAAGCGCTCGCCGCGCTGCTGGAGGAGGAAGCCGAGGTCGACGTCCAGGAAGAAGAGCATCTTAAGGTGCTCGCCGCCCTCGCCCAGCTGCTGGCGAGCAATGAAAAGCCGCGGCGAGGTGGCTCGGCGCCTGGGCGGGTGAAAGCAAAGAACCGACATCCTCTCGAAGGCTACTGCATGCTCTACTCTGACTACTTCGCCGATGCTCCACTTCACGGCGAGAAAACATTTCGGCGCCGTTATCGGATGAGCCGAAAGCTCTTCCTCGGGATTGTGAATTCCATCAGGGAGTTCGACAACTAATTCAAGTGCAAAATGGATTGCACCGGCGCTCTTGGATTCACCTCCATCCAAAAGTGCATGACAGCGATGAGGATGCTTGCATATGGAGCTCCCGGTGATTCACTCGACGACTATGGGCACATGGCCGAGTCCACCAGCATAGAGTGTTTCTACAAGTTCTGTCGGGCACTGGTGGCAGTGTTTGGACCACAATACTTGAGAACACCCAATGCGGAAGACACTGCTCGGAACCTAGCACAGAATGCAGTAAGAGGATTTCCTGAGATGCTTGGAAGCATCGACTGCATGCATTGGAAGTGGAAGAATTGCCCATTTGCTTCGCAGGGGATGTACAAAGGCGCCAAAGGCGGTTGCAGTGTGGTGCTTGAGGCGGTGGCCACACATGACCTCTGGATTTGGCACTCCTTCTTTGGTATGCCAGGAACTCACAATGACATCAACGTGCTGCAGTGCTCTCCTGTCTTTGCCAAGCTTGTTGAAGGTCATTCTCACTTCGAGATCAATGGGCGGCACTATAACAAGGGGTACTATCTAGCTGACAGCATCTATCCGAGATGGTCGACATTTGTGAAGACGATCTCAAACCCTGTGGCATGAGGCAAGAACGCCTGGTTTGCGAAACTTCAGGAGGCTTGCAGGAAAGATGTCGAGCGGGCATTTGATGTGCTCCAATCTCGATCTGCTGTTGTTCGGTACCCCGCTCAGACCTGGTCCAAAGATCAATTGTGGGAGATTATGACTTGCTGTGTCATCTTGCACAACATGATCATCGAGAGCGAGCAAGAAGACCCAGTGTTTGACACCGAACCAAACTACAGGCAGGGTCCTCTAGCCGAAATTGATCACCAGCTACCAGCAACTTATATTGCCTATCTCAGTATGCGTCAGTAGATCCGAGACCCACAGGTGCATCATCAACTGCAGAAAGATCTGATTGAGCACCTATGGAGGCTCAAGGGGGACGTCGTGTGATGAAATACGAGTTTTTATTTGTTGAACTATATAATTTATATTGAACTATTTATTGTTGTCCTATTTTGTTGAACTATTCGATTTTTCTGTGATGAAATATGTAATAAGAAATAATTGTGTTGATAATTGAACGCCGAGACACGGCGAAATCACGCCGAATATGGGCCTATTCTCGCCTATATGGGCCCTTTATTCGCCGAAATGGGGCTGCAAAGTGGGCCAATTTCGGCGCCTGGGGGCGACGACTGGGCGCAAAACCGCCCCAGCGCCGATTGTATCGCCGGCTCGCCCCAGGGGGCGATTTTTTCGCGTCCTGGGAAGGCCAACGGCTGGAGATGCTCTTACAGTGCACAGAGAACTACTGATCAACCACCAGTCCATCAGCTACGTCATCAGTTTCTGACAGGGGACTAGGCATGTAATGCAGGTCATTTTCCACTACTTAAAAAACCTTCTGTCTTACTACTAGCCTGCTACTTGTCTCGGTTGTTAATGCAGGTTCCTGTTTCCCCCAAGGATATGATATGATATTTGCAGCTCATCATAGTGTCCCAACAACCAGTCCAGAGGAACTACCTTGCAACCTCTGTTCTTGAAGCGAGGTGAGCGAGCGAATCATCCTTCCCTTTTCCAGGAGAGGTACCAATCGAGTAGCGGCCGGCGATGTCGGCGAGCGAGGGGAAGAAGACGGCGTGCGTCACCTGAGGGAGCGGTTACATCGCCTCAGCTCTCATCAAGCTGCTCCTTCAGAAAGGCTACGCTGTCAGGACGACCTCAGAGACCCCGGTTCGTTTCTTGTTTCTTCGCTTCTACTAGTTTTGTCTTGTGTTTACTTCGGCAACTTTTCCGCCCGAGTTTGAGGTGAGATCAGAGGTTCTATTCTTTCCTTATTAGGGATAAAACATGTTTAGTTTATCCATTCGGCTTTCCCTGATAAAGTCAGGGCAGCAAAGCATGTCTAGTCAAATCATCATTCCCAAATTGAGGGAAACTGCTCTGGTCTCTGAAGATTCTGTAAGCTGTATGCAGATGACATGGAGAAGAATTCCCATCTCAAGGACTTGCAAGCGCTTGGCCCCTTGGAGATCGTCCGTGCCCGGCTAGATGAAGAAGGTAACTTCGACGACGCAGTTTCCGGCTGCGAGTACGCCTTCCTTGTCGCCGCTCCGATGAACATCGGCTCAGCAGATCCTGAGGTAAGCAGCCATCTCCACTACCATTCTTGTATGTGCACGACTGTTGGCAGGTGTAATTGTTGGGATGTGGGACACCATTTAAGTTGTCCTTTCAGTGTATTTGGCAACTCAAACATGTTAGTTTATCTTCTCTTTGGGGATAGCTTATTGTGCTTCGTGTTCGACGGCAGAGAGATCTGATCGAGCCGGCCGTCCAAGGAACACTCAACGTGATGAGGTCGTGCATGAGAGCGGGGACGGTGAAGAGAGTGATCCTGATGTCGTCGGACGCCGGGGTGTCCAGGAGGCCGCTGCACGGCGGCGGACACCTGCTGGACGAGGGCTCCTGGTCCAACGTCGAGTACCTCAGAGCCAACAAGCCACCAACTTGGGTACATAATCTTTGTGCCGAGTCTTTTTTTTTCTCGAATACGCACTAGATGTGCGTACTATATTATAAAGAGAGAGGAGTGGGGTAAAGAGCCCCTCCACGTCATTGATTACATGAGATTTACATGTACACGACACCACCCACACCTCCATCGCCTATACATAGTCTAAATTGGTGCTTCCTCTGATCTAGCCCACCGTTCTACCGCAGCGAAGAAATCGTCAGTGATTCCTTTCAATATCCCTGCCTCCTTCCACGCTCTCCCTTCACTGCATACCCGGAGCAGCACCACGTTCTTGGATGGTGAAGCCCCATCGAATATTATCGCATTTTGGTGTTTCCAAATTTCCCACATGACAAGAATTAGGATGCCGGCTCGGCTCCGTCTTTTCCGCGATGTACCTCCCTTCTCCGCACACCAGTTGGTCATGCTCATCTCTGTCATGGGAATCCACTCTTGCTTGCCCATGGATTGCAAGACTGCCGTCCAAACCTCTCTCGCCAACACGCATCCCAGCATAATGTGCCCCATGGTTTCTTCCTCCTGGTCGCAAAGTGGGCAGCGATCCTGATGTTCTAGCCCTCGTCTAGCGAGCCGGTCGGACGTCCAACATCTGTCCCGGATGGCCGTCCACGTGAATAATCGGCATCTCAATGGTGCCCTGGCCTTCCAGGTGAATTCCGCTGATGGCACCACCTGCCGCCCCCAGAACTTGGCATTATAGGGGGAGTTCGTAGTGAATTCTCCATTGCTGCTCCAAGACCACGTCACCAGGTCTTGCCGGCCTTGCTGCAGCTCCACTTGCACAACCCTCGTCCAAAGTTGCATATATTCGTTTAGTGCCTCGACGGACATCTGCAGTCCAACATCTCTTGCCCACCTGTGTCCATTCAAAGCTTCGGCGATAGTGCAACTTAGCCTCGTCCTTTTTTTCACCATGGCATAGAGTTGCGGGCAGATATCCTGTATCCTCTCCCCATCTATCCAGTTGTCCTCCCAGAACAGCGTCTTTGTGCCGCTTCCAATTGTCGTCCTCATGGCCGCGTGACAGAGCTGTTTTGAAGCCTCTGGCACTTTGAGCGAGAACTCTGCCCACGGCCTCATACTGTCAGTCTTCTGAAGCCACGGCCATCGGGCTTGCGTCGACACATTAAGCCATTTTAAGTTTGGGATCCTGAGCCCACCAGCCCACATCGGCGTACAAACCTGCTCCCAAGCACCGCGCATTGCCCTCCATTTGCCTGGGCCTCGGCACACCATAAAAAGTTGCGGCAGATCTTATTCATTGCTTTGATCGTCTTCTGTGGCAGGTCAAGCGCAAGTATTGCATGCAATGGTATCGCGCATAAAACAGACTTGATCAGCAACATCCTCCCACTCCGTGGCATCTTTGAAGCCTTCCACCGTGGCAAAGCATTTGCCAGCTGATCCACCAGACCGGCCAGCTGCGCCGTCGATTGTTTCTGCAAGGTGAGCGGCAAGTCAAGGTATTTGCATGGAAAAGTGCCCACTGCACACCCAGAAACCCTTTCAACCATGTCCATAATCTCAGTCGTGCATCGAATCGGGTAAGCTGCACTCTTGGCCATGTTAACTCGCAAACCAGAAGCCTCACCAAAGAGGTTCAGGAGCGAGACACAAGCTTGCAGATCTTCCTCCCATGGCCGAACGAATAGCATAACATCATTCGCATACATCGAAAGCCTGTGCTTCATACCCACCACCGCCAGTGGCGCCAGCAGTCCCCTCTCGGTCGCCATCTCGAACATACGTTGCAACGGCTCCATGACCAATATAAATAGCATAGGGGAAATCGGGTCCCCTTGCCTCAGACCAATGCAGTTTAGGATCGGCCTACCCGGCGTGCCATTGACCAAGATCCGGGTGAAGGAGGTTGCCAAAATACCACAGATCCAGTCCCTCCACCGACGTCCAAATCCCATTGCTTGCATGACCTCAATGAGAGGGCCACTGGACCGAATCCAACGCCTTTGAGATGTCCAGTTTGATCATTACTGTCGGGTTCTTGAGCGCTTGCAGCCTCCGTGCCGTGCATTGCACCAGCATGAAATTGTCTTGAATCGAGCGCCCTTTCACGAATGCACTTTGGTGCTTTCCCACTAGTGCCGGCAGATCCACCGCAAGTCTTGCCGCCAGGATTTTGTCAAAGATTTTTATGATACCATGCTCCAAACTCACCGGCCGGAAATCCTTAATATCCACCGCTCCATCCTTCTTGGGCAAGAGCGAAACAATGGCCTTGTTTAGGGCCGAGAGACCTCTCATATCTCCCTCAAAGAAGGCTTGAAGTGCTCTCATTACATCGGTCTTGATGATCTGCCAACAAGAGGCGTAAAATCGTCCTGTAAATCCATCCGGACCAGGCGCTTTGTCAAGCAGCATTGCTTTTGTCACCCTTTCCACCTCCTCCTCCAAAAATGGCACCTCCAAGTGTTCGAGGTTCCTCCTAGGCAGATGTAGCCCATCCAAATTAATTGTGTGGGCCCTTGCTGGCGCTGCCCCGAGAACATTGGAGTAGTAGCTATCCACTTCGTCCGCAATCTCCTCTTCACTAGTGGCAGTTGTGTTCCCATGCTTGATAACGGTGATCATGTTCCGCCTTTGTCAGTTGCGCGCATGCTGGTGGAAAAAGCTTGTGTTGGCGTCTCCTTCCCGAAGCACAAGAATTCTTGATCTTTGCCTTGCGATTGATCTCTCAAGCGAGCACAACCCAAGCAGTTTCTTCTTAAGCAATCGGCGCAGCCCGATCTCTTGGGGGGATAAGTCCCGGGAATCCATTGCCTTTTCCAATCTGAAAATGACCTCCATTGCAATTCCAATTTGCAGCTTGACATTTCCTATCCACTTGTCGCTCCACCTTTGGAGGCCTTTTGTTGTTGCCCTCAACTTTTGGTCCAGCACCACGTATGGGTTCCCCTCGTGCGGGATGGAACTCCACGCATCCAGCACCGTTTGCCTGAATCCATCCGCCTTCGTCCAAAAAGCTTCAAATTTGAAGCGCTTCCCCACGCCCAAGTCTGCCGTCAAGTCAAGTAGCATGGGGCAATGATCAGACACCGCCGATCCCAGAGCGTTGAGGTGGCATGTTGGGTATAGCTCTTCCCACGACGTCGTGTCGAAAACATGATCAATCTTCTCCAAAGTGACCTCCGTCCTCTCATTGGACCAGGTGTATCTTCGGCCATTCAAATACAGTTCCTTTAGCTCCAAAGCATTCAGCTTTGCTCGAAACCTAGCCATCATACGTCTGTTAATGAGGGTGTTGCTTTTATCCTCTGGGTTTACTAGCAAGTTGAAGTCCCCAAGCACTGCCCAAGGACCCGCGATGAGCTCCCTAATCTCCACCAGTTCATGCATAAACTCAATTTTTTCGTGGTCATGCTGTGGCCCGTAAACCACCGTAATCCACCATTGCACCCCTTCGCTATGTCTGACCAATGCGGTTAATGCATTAGCCGTGTAGTGTGGTAGTGAAATTTCTACCACGGTCGCATCCCAAGCAAGGAGGATGCCCCCCTCGTGCCAATAGCCGGCAGGTAGAAAAACTTTCCAAATCTCTGTCCACCACAGTGGGCCACCACATCCGGCGACACCACCTCCATCTTTGTTTCTTGAAAGCACCCTATGCTCGGAGAAGCCGCCTGAACTACTTGGAATACCGCGCTACGATGTGCAGGATTATTGAGCCCCCTCACGTTCCACACTAGGGTTTTACATGGTAACATATTCATCTTTCCATCCCACCGCATCCACCAGTCCTGGCCAGCTCATTGCTGCCCCTCTAGCACACCATCTTGCTCGAGCAGCGGCAATGCCGAAGCCTCCCACCCGAACAGTGCAAGAATCGCTTGCACATGACTTTCAGTCAACGGACGGTCAAACAGCTGCACGTACATCTGCACGTGCCGAATCTCTTTTGCCCCGACGTTTACATTCGATGGAAGGTATTGGTTACGCGCTAATTTGCTTGGTAGGACTATGCGGTGTCCAAGGTGCTTCTAGTGAAGGCGGCGAGCAAATTCGCAGTGGAGAACGGCATCAGCCTCGCCACCGTGCTGCCCGTATTCACCTTGGGGGCGGCGCCGGTCTTCAAGGCCAGGACCAGCGTCCTCGTTACCCTCTCCCTGTTGTCTGGTGAGAGCATTTCTCTGTTTTTTACAGCATGATGATCAGCGGTTGCTAGCTCAGTGTTAATTTTTCAAAAGCAAATTATGTTAATTTGACGCAGTCTTCATGTTTTGTGCATTTTTAGGCGATGAGACACAGCTGGACATTCTGATAGGCCTGCACTCGGTCACCGACTCCATGTCGATATGCCACGTGGACGACCTCTGTCGTGCCGAGGTGTTCATAGCCGAGAACGAGTCCTCGTCGGGCAGGTACATCTGCTGCAGCCACAACACCACCGTCGTGCAGCTTGCCCGTCTTCTTGCCGAGAAGTACCCACAATACAACATGAAACCCGAACGGTATGCGACCCATCTATCTGAACCGCTCAAAACGCACTCATGTTTATTTGTAATGCGAGTTTAACAACATCCACGAATATGCTTTTGTAGCTTTGTTGGGTCCCAAGAGCAGCCGAGAGTGTGTCTATCGTCTCAAAAGCTCATCAGGGAAGGGTTTGAGTTCAAGCACAACGATCTAGGTGAGATCTTCGACGATCTCGTCAAGTATGGCAGGACCACAGGGATTCTTCCCTACTGATATGTATACATATCGGTTCGTCGATGGATATGTAATCGCAACAAAACAATATCCTCCCAAATAAGCAACAGCTAAGGTTTATTTATTGCTTCTTCCGGTATTTGTTGACATTTTCTCTTTTCCCTATTTGTTGTTTTGTCCATTTTTTGGGTCATTATATACCCTCTTCATTTTCTTCTTCTCACTTTTATACTATGCTTCTTTTTTCTATGTTATTTTCTATGTGTGAAATTTATTTATCAACACGTACAAAACATTTTTTAAATATATAATGATTTTGGAATTAGGATGAACATTTTTTAATTTTTTCCTGTTAGTTCTTCTTTTATTTTCTGTGTTTTATACACAAATTTTTATAATATGTTTAACGTTTTTCACATATCCAATGAGAGTTTTCAGATATGCAATGGGCGTTTTTAATTATACAATATATATATTTTAAAATACATTGTTAATAGTTTTAAAATAGGTGACAAACCCTTTTTGGAAGCAAACATTTTTAAATACTTCACCAATAATTTTCAAATACCAACGGACATATGTTTAAGACGTGATGAACATTTATTCCAAATAGGCGACGAATTATTTTTTATGTACCATGGTGAACCTTTTTCATTTTCTTTAATAGTATTAATTTATTCTTTTAAAAACTGGTTAGCATTATTACACGCTTTTTAATATGTGAAATAAAAATATTTTATTGAAATTGAATTTGTGAATGGGCTGTCCCGGGACGCAAATCCTGTGCAGTATAATAAAAGGTCTCTAGAATAAGGGCGCCCCTATATCTCTCCTTCAGCGAGTCCAGCTTCTGACTTGCCGAAGGGGAGCGAGATGGTCCGGCCCACGCGTGGCAGGCCGCAGCCTCTTTTTTCTGTTTTCTTTTTTTCTTTTTTTGTACTTATTTTTAAATATATATATATGACAAAAAATTCTCTATAAACCACATTTAATAGTTTGAACAAGTATTAAAAATACTGAATAAATATTTGAAAAAATTTAAACAAGCATTCCGAAAAATGTTGAATGTGTGTAGAAAATTTGTTGATGATGTATGAAAAAAAATGACAAACTTTTTTATCATGTATATAAAAATGTCAATTCAACATTTTAAAACACAAATGTTGAACAAGTATTTGAAAATGTTAATCAAGAATTTGGGAAATGTTAAATGGGTATAGAGAAAATGTTGACTATGTATTTAAAAAGTGATGAATTTTTTTGATCATGAGCCCATAACTCCGCAACTATGCAGTCACCATGCGTTACAACCTCATGCGCAGACTGCGCCTCCACTATCCATGCACCACCGTCCCATCACCTGACTCGATAGCTCCAGGAACCCCAACAGACGAGAGATCCCCATCATCGCCGTGACAGGAATTGCCATGTGTCACCGCCTTAAGATTCACGCGTGGAAATTAGACGCATCAGAGAGCATTCCGTCAATAAACCTCTCCCAAGGAAAGTCAATTTTATAGCATTTCTACAAAATTATCGCTCGTCACATCTAAGAAAAAAAAATATAGGAACGCAGCTCAACCAGGGGCGGAGATAGGGAGGGGCAAGCAGGTGTCAGACCCCTGCCAATCGCCCGTCCCCCTCAACGATTCATAGCAGGTAGTGTATACTGTATATGCCTACTGTCAGCAAATAATTGAGTAACTATCCCATATGTTAACAATTAACTGAACTAACATCCAAGTAGAGAAGCCCATAATTGAAGACGCGCTCCCTCCCCTCCCCTCTCCTCTGTCCCCCTTCCCTCCCTAGGGTTTCCGCTGCCACCCCCTCCCGCTGCTGTCGGATCCCAGCTGGGCAAAGCCCGTGTCGGGGGGGTGATGGCGGCGGCCGGGCGTCCCTCCGTCGCGGCTTGAAGGCGTGGCTTTGACGGTGGATCTTGAACGGACGCCCCGGGACGACGTGTGTGTGGCCATGGCGCCGATCACGCAGCGATGTAACCTCCTCTACCTTTGGTTGTTTTCATCGTTGGTCCAAAGGTATCTGGATGGTGGGTGCTCAAGTTGAGGAGGAGATGGTGGCCTAGCTGCTGAAGTGGGTGAGGATGCCACCATCGACGGCGACACCCATGGGTGTCATTTTCCTCGTTGGAGGTGATGGTGAGGGCATCCCTCGCTCCATTGTTTCCGGGGGAGACCTCAAATCTGGGGGAGGCCACCATTGGCGGCGGCGCCCATGGGTGTCTAGCCCTCGTTGGAGCCGTTGAAGGGGCCTCTCGGAACGGATGATGGTGACGTCTTCGTCGTCACCCCCGTGGGGGCATCATCATTGGAGACATTCATCGGCTGGACGGACATGTGGACGGCTTGGTGGTAGGGCGTCGGTCTCCCCGTGATTGTCGTGTGGGGACCACAATGGGGCGGCATGGCATCTACCATCTACGAGGACGAATCTCAGCGGCATGGTGTAGCGGGGTCTCGACGACGGACGCGGGATGATGAACGCGCGCAGGACAGTGGCGTCGTCCGGCATCGTGGTGGTGTTGTTGGCAGGCCTCGCAAGATCATTATATTCATTTCTCCTCAAGATGGGTATGCGGAAGACGGCGGCGGCGAAGACTTCTGGAGCGTGTATGCTGGTACGTGCTAAGGGTCAGCCGGACCGGTTGTGCCACTTGCTCGCTGCTGGGCGACTTGTCGAGGCCTTCGGTTTTTAGATGATCCGCGTTGGTGTGATGTCAGGGTGTTGGCCTTGTTCATCGACTCCCCCCTTCATCAGTGTTGTAGGATTAGCGAGTTGTCGGTAGTTTTGGTGGCTTCGGTCTGATCTTTTTTTAAAAAAAAACAAATGGACTTTATTCAACGGAAATAACAGATACATCGTTTGTGAGGAATGGTAGAATCTCAAACATAAGCTCCTCAAACCAATCAATAGTAGAAGAAAATCTAGCCAACCTAGCAAGCTCGTGCGCAACCTTATTGGCTTCCCTATTACAATGTTCAAACCTAGAGGTAGGAAAATCACACGCCAAAAAATAGCAATCATCAAAGATTGCCGCCGCCGCTCCTGCTGACCGTCCGCCATTATTCATCGTTTCAATAACCTCCAAATTATCAGAATTAATAACTAGGCGATTGCACCCCGCACGTTGCGCTAGTGAAAGACCGAATCTGAGAGCCCAAGCTTCCGCTGTTAGAGCGTCGATGCAATGATCAATTTTCCAAGTACCCCTGCAATAAACTTCCCTTTGTCGTTCCTCAGGACAGCCCCCGCCGTACCATTAAGAAGATCATGATCAAAAGAAGCGTCAACATTAAGTTTCACAAAACCCACCGGGGGACGAATCCAACCCCCTCTTTTCATAGAAGCCCTTGGACTGGAAGCAACAACATAATTAGTCGTAAGAGCTTGTATCCCCATTGACATCTGTTTTGCATCTTGAATTATCTCCTTGTGCACTAATTTACGTCTTTCCCACCATAGATACCAAGACGTAATGGCAATCATCTCCCGAGTATTCTGGAACCCCATAATAGATAAATCTTGGTCAGACATGAGCAACAAAAACTCGAGGACCGCCTCTCCAGCACGATCAACTTCACAAGCTTGAGCAATGATCTCGTCTAATCCAAGCCTTCTCCAGACCTCTTTTGCCTTCTGGCACTGAAACAACATATGCTTTGTGTCTTCTAAACCAGAAGCACAACAAGGGCATAAAGGTGAAACTTTCATGTGTCTATTAGCAAGCGTAACACGACATGGAAGAGTACCATGCAGCGTCCGCCAAATAAAAATTTTCACCTTCGCCGGACAAGATAACTTCCAAATCTTACACCAAATTGGATTAAAGTTTGTTCGACCCATTCCATTAGTATGACGAAGTTTCCTTCCATGTTGATAATCCCACTCAACAAAATATGCAGATCGAACAGAAAAAACCCACTCTTAGTATGACTCCAGGCAACAAAATCTAACATATCAAACTGAGGCAGAGGGATAGCAAGGACCCGCTGTAAATCAACAGGCCACAAGGTCTGTCTAATGAGATCCTCATCCCACCTGTTCGAAGAGGGGTCAATGAGATCAGACACTTTTGATAACAAATGTTGTCCCTTTGGAGTCATGACTTTCCTGTTAGCACAGTTAGGGATCCAAGCATCTTCCCAAATGTCAATTTTCTGACCATTTCCAACACGCCAAATATAGCCATGTTTTAAGGTATTAACCCCCGCCATAATAGTTTGCCATGTGAAGGATGATCCTTTTTTTAACTTTGCGTTCAATAAATCTCCCTCAGGAAAATACTTAGCTCGCAAAATGGTGGCACACAAGGAATCTGGATTCTCAAGGAGACGCCAAGCTTGTTTAGCCAACATCGCCAAATTAAAACAATGAATGTCACGAAAGTCCATTCCACCTTGGCTTTTGGGGATACACATTTTCCACCACGCCATCCAATGCATCCTTCTCTGGTTGTCGTCATCACCCCACCAAAAATGCGACATCTCGTCAGTTATTCCTTTACAAATTTTTTTAGGAATTTTAAAGACCGACATAGCATAAGTTGGGATAGCTTGAACAACAGACTTGAGAAGAACTTCCTTGCCTCCAGTGGATAAGAGTTTTTCTTTCCATCCGCTAATTCTCATAACAATGCGATCAATCAGATATTGGAAACAATCAGTCTTATCTAACCCCACATGCGCAGGCAGGCCCAGATACTTATCATTGAGAGCTTCGATCATGATATTTAAAATTGAGCAAATTTGTTCTCTAATGTCCCCACTCGTATTTGGGCTAAAAAATATGCTAGATTTTTCAACGCTCACCATTTGTCCAGACGCGGCACAATATAAGTCCAAAATTCATTTAAGTGTCTCCGCATTTTTTTGATTAGCTTTCATGAGGATTAATGAGTCATCCGCAAAAAGGAGATTTGTGATAGTAGGGGCCTCTCTACAAACCTTGACTCCTGAAATATCCCCAATCTCCTCCGCATGCGCCAAGAGAGCAGTAAGGCCCTCCGTACATAATAAGAAAAGGTAGGGAGATAATGGATCACCTTGTCTTAAGCCCCTAGTAGGCTTGAAGCTTTCAGTTTCTTCATCATTAATCCGTACCCTATACTCAACAGTAGAGACACATTTCATAATAAGATTTACCCATCTCTCCTGGAAACCGAGTTTCAACATAATTCCCTTCAAAAAAGGCCATTCGACTCGATCGTAAGCTTTGTGCATATCAAGCTTGATAGCGCATAAGCCCTCTTTTCCCACCCTCTTATTTTTAATAGTATGAAAGCTCTCATAAGCCACTAAAACAGTGTCTGTAATCAATCTACCAGGCACAAAAGCACTTTGGGTTGGGCTGATAATATCAGGTAGTAAAACCTTCAAACGCGCCGACAACATTTTGGAGATAATTTTGTATACCACATTGCAAAGACTGATTGGTCTAAACTGGGTTACCTTCTCAGGTGAGTTAACCTTGGGAATCAACACAATCGCAGTATCATTCCAACCCGGTGGAATTGTACAAGTATTCACTGCTTTCAAGACCTCATCCACCAAATCATTCCCTAGCATGGGCCAAAATCTTTTATAAAAAATAGCATGAAGACCATCTGGCCCCGGAGCCTTTAAATCGCCAATATCAAAAAGAGCCTTACGAACATCATCAGCAGTATAAGGGGCGAGCAGAGCGCTATTCATCTCAGTAGTCACTCTACTCCGGACAAGAGACAAAACTTCCTGATTTGGGTATGAAACCTCTGATGTAAAAAGATTGGAGAAATAACCCATAATATGTTCCTTCAAATCATTTCCTTGTTTCCAAACCCCAGTATCATCCAGAAGTCTTCTAATATTGTTCCTTTTTTTCCTGGCCGTTGCAGCATTATGAAAAAAAGAAGTATTACGGTCCCCATGTAACAGCCAGTTTGCTCGACCTCTCTGTAACCAAAAAATTTCCTCTTGGTCCAAAAGATTTTCAACGAGTACTAGAATTTCCTTTTGCCTTGAGCGGGACTCACCACTAATAGGACCACGTTTCAGCCTCTCTAGTTCTTTTTTTAACTTATTTATTCTTCTCTTTGGTCCTTTCAAAGTAATTCGGTCCCAAGAATGTAAATCATCATGCACCGCTCTAGTCCGTGCTGCGAGAGAGGGACCAATACCTGCCAACTTTGCTTTTTCCCAAGCAGTCTTCACAATCTCCTCAACAGTATCTTCTTTCAGCCATTTTGCTTCAAATTGTCTCACACGACCATTCCGACGATTAAACAAGTTACTATCAAAATAATATGTGTCAAGAATTAACGGACGATGGTCTGAGTGTACATGCTCCCCATTAATAATCGCCGCACGCGGAAATTTGTTTGCCCATTCTATATTACATACAGCTCGATCAAGCCTTTCACGGATGTCCCCCCTTCTCCAAGTGAATGGATCACCAATAGATCCCATATCCTCCAGATTACAATCACTCAAACACTTACGGAATTCCTGCATCATTTCATTTGGTCTAGCATTGCCACCTTCTTTTTCGCTAGAGTAGATAATTTCATTAAAATCTCCAATGACTACCCAAGGATAATCAGCAAGGGAATGCAGTTGGCGAAGATCCGCCCAAGATAATATTTTTCATTCCATGCCGGATAACCATAGAAACCCGTAAAGCGCCAATTTACAGAATTATCATTCATAAATACAACATCAATAAAATGGGAAGACAAATAGTTCAACTCGACTTTATTCTCTTTTTGATAAAAAAGTACAAGACCACCAGACTTGCCATCACTCTCGTCTAAAAACATGGAACTAAAACCTAAGATACAACGTAGCTCGTCAGCTTTACTTTTATTCAAATGCGACTCGGAAAGAAAAATCAACTCCGCACACTTACTACCTTGGAGCTCCCGGAGCTCTCGAACTGCCGTGGAAGACAACATTCCACGACAGTTCCAACTAATTGCTCTCATTTCTCCCGGCGGTCCTCCGGAGCGGAGGCCGCCAAATCAGTGCCCACAACATCGTCCTCTCCAATTGACTCCTTCCTTTGCTATGTGTAAACCTCCTCCTCCTCTTTTTCCTTCACTACATGCGTAATGATCCCATCCACATCCCTCCTAGTTTCAACTCTACCCATACAAACTCTCTTTGATGAAACACTCGTCTCACCATACAACAAACGTTCATAGCTATCCATCTCTCTCTCAAAAGAAAAATTTAAATCACTACCCGTTTGTGGGGCATCAAAAGGGTTACTCCTCTTTTTCCCTATGATTTGAGTTCTATCACTCTCTGACTTCTCCTTTCCTCCCTTCTTTCTATCCTTTCTCTCTTTCTTCTTTTTCTGACCCTGCATGTTAATTTTATCAGCAGCAAAAGTAAATACTCCCATATCATTGGCCGTATTCTGGTCAGCCAGCCTTGCCGCAACTGCCCCTGAGAGTGCCTCCAGTACGCCTGGCTTGAACAACAACATGTCCTGCAGATTTTTTTCGCCAACGGCAGCATCATTAGAAGCAGCACCCGGCAGGATGAGCCCCTGGTTCCCTCGGATTGCCGCGTCGAACATGCTGCCGTTAGCATGCACTAGAGCCGGCGATGGAGTAGACGTCACCACAAGGCGCTCAAGCACATGGCCCTCCTGGCCGTGCTTAGCACAAATGGAAGAGCCGCCCCCCGCCTCCTTTCCCTGGCCCGCCTGGCCAGAGAGAGCAGAGGGCCTCAGAAGAGTTTTCTGGTCCTCCTGACCAGAACCAGCGCCTGGGTGGAGCGGCATTGGAGCCCCATACACCCGGCCCTCCTGGCCGAGCGTGACGCCCTCCTGGGTTGGCCCACCAATCGCCGCAGCGGTAGGCGTCGTTGTCGTCGTAGTGAGCATATCCGTGACCGTGAGATTAGCCACGGCTTTGGTCACCTTGACCACACTCTTTTCCGCAGCTCTAGAGTAGTTGTTGCTGTTGGAGCCGGTGAACAAAAGTGTTCTTTTACTTGCCCCTGTTCCCTTCCAATATGCCTCTACACTAAGATTCTTCGGAAAAGAAACAACCCTTTTATCCTTAGGTATACTACAATAGCGCTCTGAGGTATGTCCTACAATCCCACAACACTCACAGTACAAAGGAAGTTTCTCATATCTAACATCATACTTTACACTCTCAGAACTACCCAAAGGAGTGAATTCTACTCTTGTCTTAAGAGGTTCATGCAGAGGAATTTCCATCCTTATACGCAGATATTTCTCTACAATTAAGTGATCTCTATGGGAAACAGCAATCACATCCCCAATTTGTTCTCCTAAAGTCCAGCCCATGCGCTCAGTTTTGAGTTCAAAATCTAGATCACGAACCTGCACCCATATTGGCATTACGCCAAGGTCAACCTCTGTTGGGTTTCCCTTGCCGTCGAACTCGGCGAAGATGACTCCATCACGCTTATGGTGCCATGGCTGGGCCTTCAAAATGAACCGCCGGTCCTCCTCGGCGGAAAAGTTCAGGACGAAGCTCCCGTCCTCGCTGGCCACATCTTGAACAGTGACCGTTCCGTGCAGCCTCCATGCTAAACAAGCCCGAAGCTCATCGACGATGACCTGCGGGTTCACTTGGAAGGGCGAAAGAAGCCGCCCCACCACCCGTGATCCACCGATAGCCTTCCGCGCGGCCTCCATGTCGATAATCAGAGCCGAGCCATCGCCACGAGGGCGTCTCGGCATCGACTTCCCCTTACTCTCAGGGGTCATGGAAGGGGCAGTGACCACCTTCATCCCCAGCTGTTGGAGAGAGGATTCAGCTGCCGTGGCATCCGTCATCACCCTCGGCCCCTCTCCACTCGCAGGTGTTTTCCCCAACACATCGCTCACACTCCCTCCCTGACCCGCCATGACACTCTCCCCATGATCACGGTAAGTGGTAGAAAGAACAGAAAACAGATGAAACTGCACTGGCAAGAGCAATGGCGTGGACTGACCTCTCTCTGTACCGCAAATATAGCATGCCAGGAACCCCCTCCACCCCGTATCAAAAACGGATTTGATGCTAATAATCATGAGTAATACACCAATAATGATCAGTTTCCTAATAACTACAGCGAAATTAGCTCCCTTTTCCTCAAAAGGATCGCCAACGGCAAGAACTACAATCGGGGCATCAATCAGCTCCCGTTGATGACTCCTATTGTAATCTAAACAGGATGAAAACCCGATAATTTCTACAAATACTGCCTTAGAATCCCGCGCGGAGATTACTCTATTTCCCCCCAATATAAGGAGGCCATCACTTTCCAAAGAATTGAACCAAGGCATGGCTACTCCACGCTGAATCCTCTTACTAAATCCTATCACACTTGAGTGCCCTTCCAAAATAACAACCGCAGTTTCCAAATCCCCATTACAGCCAACACAATTTTCGGAAACATCCGAATCCGCAGAAACCGGACCAACAAGCAGTCCAGAAGATCGGATCGATCCTCCCCCTGAAGGAATAAAGGGGATCTCACCTTCCAAATTACCAAAAATCTCGGACGCTCTTCTCCTCGAAATCTAAAGGCAACTTCTTCGATCCGCCGCCCCATGTAGTATCTGCTTCGATCTTGCTCGAATCTCCTCCCAATCTCTCGCGCTGAAGAGGCCCCCGATGAGGCCCACTCTAGGGGAATCGGCCCCTCCTCCCGGCTTTGCCGCCGGCTCCGTCGCCGCCATCACACGTACTCTCTCGCTGCCCCGTTACGGTCCAGCTAATCGTCGCACGGCTCGGCCATTTTCCTGAGCCGAGCTGCACTGCCGGCTTCGGTCTGATCTTTGTAATTGCTCTTGTAAGGTGTTGTGAATAATCTAATAAAAAGGATGTGTGCATCTTTTGGATGCAGAGGCTGGGGTGATCTTCCCCCATTTCGAAAACAAAAAGTAGAGAAGCCCATAACCCAATAACTCATGTACGGTTGGCTGTGGCCGAGTATTAGTATTTTGTATCCCTACAAAAAAAGTATTAGTATTTTGTCGCAGGTCAGTGTCTAATTCATTAGATCGATCGATTGATATATAAACGTATGTACGTGCGTGTGCTGCACTTCTGCTAGGGCGTTCGCCGCCCCTGCCGCTGCTTTGCCAGTGTGTCTCGCTGGGGGCTGGGGCGTTTGCCATTGCCGTTGGCCACTACTCGCCACGACAACAACAACGTTCATCTATCTACAATCCGCCGTCGACGCACGGGGACGGTTAGGCGCAGGCGGATTAAATATGGGTAGATGCAGGGTGAGCAGGACAGATGCACAGATGCAGGTACACTACACAGTACTACTCCAGCTTATAGCTATTAGTTGCTTTTATTATTATTCCCACCGTTCTAAAATAATTATAGTTCTACGTTTGTCTTAAGTAAATTTTGAAAAATACTACTCCCTCCGTCTCATAATATTAAAAAACGCTCTTATATTATGAAACGGAGGGAGTATATGATAAGATCTACACAATTAAATATGCATAGCGTGAATATTTTCTAAAGATTCTAATAAAACTAATTTGGTGTTTCAGATATTGGTTTATTTTTCTACAAACTTGAAGAAGTTTGAGTTAGGATGAACCTAAATCTACAATTACTTTGGAACAATGGGAGTAGATTTTCTTGTAAATTACCACAGGAAACAAAAACTAATGGGGTAAATATTTTTTTCAATCCATTTGCTTTAACTTGAAGCTCCAACATTTTCCTGAGAATTATCATTTTTTAAGTTTGAAACCATAAATTTTTGCCTTATCATCCACGCTATCATGGGACTTAATATACCGTGATATTTCATCTTTTACGTCAAAAATAGGTTTTGCCCCCCCCCCCCCCCCTCATGTTCAAGTCCTGGCTCCGCCCCTGAGCTCAACCATTCGAATCCCTCTGCAGCAGTTGCTCGCTGTTGGCCTCTATAGCACGGTCAACAATTCTAAGTTCAAATGAACTTTAATTTAGTGAACTAAAAGATCTTATATTTCTCTACAGAGTGAGTACTATCGTGCAGTGCACATCCGTAGGTATACTCTGTAGATGCTATCAGTAAGTCTAGCATTTTTTACATAAACCATACCTACTGTTCATGCAAAACAAAAGAAACCTACTGCCACTTTGGCGTCAGCGATGATCGTGCAGGTCACTTTCAAGTTTCAACTGCTAGAAAAATCTTGGTCATTCACCACCAACCTGCGACTTGTATTCGATGTTACTTATCTGTATACAATATAAATGCAGGTTCTCTTCATACCACAGAGAGGCAACATCAGGAGCAGAGGAACGACCACACTACATTGCTGCTTGAACTGAGGTGAGCGATCGAGTCGTCGTTCTGATTGCCGGGAGAGGTACTGATCAATATGTCTGCGGGGGAGGGAAGGAAGACGGCGTGCGTCACCGGAGGGAGCGGCTACATCGCTTCGGCGCTGGTCAAGATGCTGCTGGAGAAGGGCTACGCCGTGAAGACCACAGTCCGAGACCCCGGTTGGCTTTTTGTTTCTTCGTTTATAGTTCTGTCTTGTATGTACTTCAGCAATCTTCCCTTCAAAATTAGACCCCGAAATCTTAGGTCCTTTGGACCTTGCCATGCCTTTTTTTGTGTGCCTTCTAATTTCTTTGCCATATTCGGACAGCTAAGTTCCAAATGAAGTGTTTTGCATAGTACTGTATTACTTATGCTGAAATTGCTGGATATTGTTATTGATCCAAATTAATTCCCAAGACTCTCAAGATTCTGTATTTTCTATGAAGAGGACATGGAAAAGAACTCCCACCTCAAGGATCTACAAGCGCTTGGCCCCTTGGAGATCATCGGTGCCCAACTGGACATAGAAGGTAGCTTCGACAAAGCGGTTTCTGGCTGCGACTACGCCTTCCTTGTCGCTGCTCCGATGAACCTCGAGGCAGCAGATCTTGAGGTAAACACCCATCTCCAGCAAAGCTTCGTTTTCATTTGCATGATTGCTCTTCGGGCATCTGATGGTGTTATAGTGGTTGGGAGTTGGGACTTGGACACAATTTTATGTTGTCAGCTATCACGTGCTCTCTAACAAATTATTCTCACTTTCTCAGCCATAGAAGAAGACTTTTATATCTTCTTCAGGGATAACTAACTTATTGTTCTTTGTGTTTGGCGGCAGAAGGATGTGATCGAAGCAGCTGTCCAAGGAACTCTCAACGTAATGAGGACGTGCGTGAGAGCCGGAACGGTGAAACGGGTTATCCTGACTTCATCGGACGCCGCGGTGTCCAGGAGGCCATTGCACGGTGACGGACACGTGCTGGACGAGGGCTCCTGGTCCGACATCGAGTACCTCAGAGCAGACAAGCCACCAATTTGGGTACATACCCTAATTCCCGAACAATCTGATTTTAAGCATGTCACTCTGAACGTTTTTTCATGGCCACTTTAGTTGACATGAGGTGGCAAGTTTAGTTGTGAAGACATGGCAACTTTGTTTCAGTTTGTTTTCTTGTCAGAAAATTGCCATGTTTTCCAACCTCGCGTTAACTACAGTTGCCATAACAAATGTTCGGGTTGCCATGCCTAAAACTCAAACGTTCGAGATTTATCATTGAGAAAAGTATACTTTTTGTCCCTTAACTTTTGACGAAGTCTAGATTCAGTCCCTCAACTACAAAACCGAACAACTTGCTCAACTATTGAAACCGGACAAGTATAGTCCCTAGTCTCAGCTGACCCGGTATCATTGCTGACTCAGGGTGGTTTTGACCGGTCTTCTTCCACGTGGCCGCATATCTCTCTCCTTCCTTCTTCCTTCTCACATTGGCTTACCGAGACATTTCATCAAACACCTAGCACGCATTGCCTGTGCCGACCACGACCAAACAGGGGTGGCTAGCTACTCCCGCCGATGCTCACGTTGCTCGTGCAGGTGCACTACGCAGTGGACGGCTGCTGGCCGGCGCCCTGTGCGCCGGCGTGCTGCTTCGCTTAGCCCAAAAGAAAGCCACGGTTGGGGCCAGTGCAGCTCAGCATCAACATGTCCGTCATGCTCTGCCCCATGTTGGTCGCAAACTCGCAACTCGTCAGGGAGCAGCGCAGCTCGGCATCGTCTCAGCTGCTGCGGTCCTCACCGACGGAGCCCTCGCCGCAGCAACCGGGCGATATGGCTGTTTGGCTCGGCACGCGGCGTCCGAGGAAAACGCCCGTCGTCCACCAGTCATTGTCGCCTGATTTGATCGGGACTCGTTCATCAACCAGGCCTCCATCCAACTCTGTTGCACCACACAGCTTCATGCATGGCACTGTGGCACCATGCTATGTGCACAGGTATACACCAATGCACAAATGCGGATGGCTGCTTGCACGTCCTGCGTTGGCCTGCTGTCTCACCAATCCGCGTACACCAACACCGTCCACGAGCCAGCTACGCGTACGCGACGCACCAGCCAAGCAGCATATCTACAGCGGATTCCTGCATGGTGGCATGCCATGTGCAGCAGGAGTACGCTCTGGCCGACGTGCGTTCGTGACGCCGTGTGCAACAGAATGATCGCTGTCGTCTACACGCCCTGACTTCACGAGCGAGCGAATTGATCGTCCGAGAGCACGGGAGTTCACACGCATGCCGGCGCGCCAGCTTGTCCGCCACCAGCCGCACCACGCCCACACCGTCACCTTGGAGAGGCTGTACCGGAGCTCCGCGACCCCGCCCAACATGCCCGTGGTGCTGCCTCGTCGCGCTGCTACTGTGCGCCAGATGGAGATGGCGGACGCGCTCTTGAGCTTCTCCTCGTCGCCGCCCCTGCACTGGGTTCCACGTGCTCCCATGCAGTGGAGAAGAGGAAGTCGAGGACGAGCACGAGGTAGCGCCACCGCGCGCGTGGCTTGCGTGCATCCTCGGTGGCCTGGCCGTGGGACACAGTGCATGCAAGGTGTTCGATGAAATACCTCAATAAGCCAATACGAGAAGGGAGAAGACAGGAGAGAGAAATACTGCCACATAGACGAAGACCGGTCAAAACCATGCTGATACTGGGTTTGTGCAGAAAATGGACTGAACTTGTCCGGTTTCAAGAGTTTGAGGTGCAAATTGTCCGGTTTTCAAGTTGAGGGACTAAATCTAGACTTCATGAGGAATTGAGGGACGAAAAGTGTACTTTTCTCTTTATCATTTCCGTAAATTTTTGTGTGCTCTCTTTCGGATATTTTATTTTTTGAACTCCAAACCATAGAACAATTATTCTAAGATATTTTCATTAATTATATATAAATCAAGTACTCCATCCGATCCATATTAGTTGTCGCTGTACTAAAGCAACGACAATTAATATGGATTGGAGGGAGTAACAAAACATGTGCAAAAGGTTAAAAACAGGATACCGTATGAACACTATCCAATTCTTGCTCTTGGGATCATGATGAAACTATGAAGTTATGTACTTCCTTCGTCCCAAAATTCTTGTCTTAGATTTGTCTAGATACGGACGTATCAAGTCACGTTTTAGTATTATATACATCCGTATCTAGAAAAGTCTAAGACAAGAATTTTAGGGCGGAGGGAGTATCTGGCAACAGCATCATAGATGTGTTCTCATCCGATCCTTTAACATATATCCAGCAAATTGTTTTTGATGATGTGTTCTATCTAGGAGGGAAAGATCTTGCTTGAACATGCACTTCCATGAATTTACACTTTGAACTTTCCTTCTAAACATCTCCCCGTTTCTTTGATTCCAATTCCAGCAACACAAGATAATTATGTCCATACCAATGTTTGTAGGTAGGTTTTGGTGCCAGGATTGCTTCATCATAAACTGAAGTACCTCTTTGTTTGATAGGAAAAATACTAGCCCAACAATCTGAGAGAAAGAGCAGTTCCAGAATAGATGCATTGAAGTTCCTTCACCTCTCTCATTACCAAAAAGAAACATCATAACAATTAAAATGCTTGGTATTTTTTTCAAAAGGTTTCTGCTGTTGACTGTGTCATGGAGAAGTAGCCAAACAAAAATAGTTTGCGCCTGAGTATGCAAGCACTCTTCCATAACCATTTGAAAAGCATATGAGCATTAACATCAGTTGTGAGGCAGTTATATACATAGTTTTAAATAGCCGGCTATAGCCCCGCTATAGCCTTGCTATAGCCTTTTCAGCACGGTGCCGCTAAATGGTTTCATGTACAAACATCCCGCTATAGCCTGCCATAGCCCGCTATAGCTCCGCTATAGCTGATTTTGAGGTCCGCCGCTATTTGTCATAGCCCGCTATTTAAAACATTGGTTATATATCATAATGGAGTACCCATTGTTTTTTCCTTGGCAAATCCATTTATCCTGCGTTTCAGGTTACTGTGTTGTAAAACCAACTCCTGATATTCATTGTATTGTGCAAAAGCTTGAACCGACAGAGGCCTATGAAACTCCATATAGTCAGATCCTCAGAGTTTACCAATCTGGCAAAAGCTTGAACAGACATTTACCCGTCGGTAGAAATATGCCGCATAACATATGTATAATATACATCGCAGGCGTACGCAGTCTCCAAGGTGCTTGTGGAGAAGGCTGCGAGTGAATTCGCGAAGGAGAACGACATCAGCCTTGTCACTGTGTTGCCCGTGTTCACCTTGGGCGCGGCGCCGGTCTCCAAGGCCAGAACCAGCGTCCCCATCACCCTATCCCTGTTGTCCGGTGAGAGAGGCGTCCATGCTATAGCATTTCTGGGATGTTTTTGCAGCTCGGTCGGTGCTTGCTAACAGAGAGATGTCACAAGCAAGCTCTGATTTCAGTCTCATGTTCTTCTCACATGGTGTCTGGTTGACATGTGCATTTTTCAGGTGACGAGACATATCTGAACATGCTGATAGGCCTGCAGTTGGTCACCGACTCTATGTCCATATGCCATGTCGACGACCTATGTCGCGCCAAGGTGTTCGTCGCTGAGAATGAGTCCTCCTCGGGCAGGTACATTTGCTGCAGTTACAACACTACAGTCTTGCAGCTAGCCCATTTCTTGGCCGAGAAGTACCCACAATACAACGTGCAACCAGAACGGTATGTGACTAGGCTGCTTGAACTACTCAACACAAGCGCATGTTTTTTTATATAGGTTTAACACCATTCAATATACTTGTGTAGCTTTGATGGGTCCCCGGAGAAGCCGAAAGTGTGTCTGTCATCTGAGAAGCTCATCGAGGAAGGGTTCGTGTTCAAGTACAATGACCTGAATGAGATCTTCAATGACCTTGTCGAGTATGGCAGGGCCACTGGGATTCTTCCCTACTGATATGTACACCAGTTCTTATCAATATGTGATCAGAACAAAAAAATGATGTCTCAAATAAGCAAAAGGCGCCGTGCTTGTATTTTGGTAAAACTAGATGATACCCAACGCATTGTAGACGGGATTTGTTACAATATTTTTTATGACATTTCAACAAAATAAAAATAGATAAAATATATTGTATTTGATTATTATATTATCAATATATACACATAATGTAGGTAGTATTTCCATGCATGTTGAGAGAAACATAATTTGTGTGATTGATGAGGTGGCATGTGTGGTGAGTTGCATGTGCATGTTGAGAGAGAATATAAATATCATTCAAATGATAGGATAGGATAGGATAAAATGTTATTACCGACCCCCCCCCCACCCCCCTTGTGTCAAAAAACATTTTGGTAGCACAAAATCTCGATCTTTGGGAGTTTTGTATCACCAAATCCCAACTTTTAAGATTAAGAGCTGGGGATTTCAACTCACCTAATTTTTTTTTTTGATAAATTTGTTGATATGTGGCGTTATCACTAGGGCGATTAATATGGAGGAGGACCAAGTATTCACGCACCTACCCTCAAGGTACACATGGTTCAGTCGAACAAGCCATGTCTGCCCCTACGGGTGAATATAGAGGGCAATGAACGAACCGAAGCACATGAAACCGAAAGCAAACATTGGCATTAACATCGGAGACCAGCCTATTTTCATCGACTTTTTATGTGTTCGACAAGGATATAAAGGTGAGTTCGAGTAGTTGGTCTATGTGGTCTAGGTAGATTGAGCATGGAACTCGCCTGGTAGTCGACGACGGAGATCCTCCTCCTCCTCGTGCATTTCGTGGGTGGAGGCCCCCTCCCCAGGTGAGAAGCTCATCACATTCATCTCTAAGACTTCTAATTGGGCCGAATAGTGCTCGGACCAGGGTTGTGCTTTTTGGGCCGACACAAAGCATGGATAACATTGTTGGTGGTGAGTGAGGGCCACTTGGAGAGGTGGACACTTTACAGATGCGACTATGTCATACCATTGGTCCAAGTGTCTAGGGGCTCCCAAGTCCCGCGCCCCACTGAACCCTCGTAGACACTCGTAAGGGACAAGAGCTAAGTTGCACTATCCCGACGATCCTCCGACCACGGGAGGTTTGTTCCCTACAACTACGGGATCGCCCGAATATGTTGTATTCCTTGAATATAACTACCTAACTGCCGGCCGCTGGCAGCACATATAAAGGCAAACAAGTTTCCACAGGAAGAGAATGTTAGATTATAACAAGATAAAAGTGACACGAGAGACACGGATTTTTATGTGGAAACCCTTGCGGGAGAAAACTACGGACGCACGAAGGCGCAATCACTATGAGGAGGAGTATTACAAGCACTAGACGACAGGCCGTCTGAGGTGCGACTACATGGGGTATATATGAGGGGCAACACATAGGAGTCCTTGTAGGACAAGTAAACAAGTTGTACTCGTACGCGTCGGTACCAACGCAAAAGGCCCACACCGTATGTACTACGTCTAGTCCAATACAGTACTAGAATTTGGATCACAATTTAACAATCTCCACCTTGAGCCAAATTCCCTCCAGTAGTCAAAGAAAGTGAATAACTCCATCCAAATCAGCTTAAACACCTTGTGCGTCAAAGTCCATAGGACTAGTGAGAAATACCAACTAAGCCTGAGCAAAGCTCAAACTTATTGGTCGGAACTGGCTTTATCATCATATCAGCAGGATTATCATGAGTACTTATCTTGCATACCTTCAAACCGCCTTCAGCAACAACATCTCGAATATAATGAAATCTGACATCAGTGTGCTTTGTCCTCTCATGATACATTGGATTCTTTCTAAGATATATGGCACTTTGACTGTCAGAAAATATGGTAGGGCAAGATGAATCTCCACAAAGCTCAGTGTACAAACCTCTCAACCAGATAGCTTCCTGGCATGCCTCAGAAATAGCCATATACTCGGCATCAGTAGTGGAACAAGCCACAATAGACTGCAAAGTTGCTCTCCAACTCATAGCACAACCACCAATGGTGAAAACATAACCTGTGAGTGATCTTCTCTTATCCAAATCACCAGCAAAATCAGAATCAACAAAACCAACAAGTCCATCTCTAGTTTTCTCAAACTGTAAATAAGCATTAGAAGTACCTCGCAGGTATTTGAAAATCCACTAAACTGCTCTCCAATGCTCTTTTTCAGGATTAGCCATGTATCTACTGACAATTCTTAATGCATATGATAAATCCGGACGAGAACAAACCATGGCATACATAAGTGAACCAACTGCACTCGAATAGGGAACTCTAGACATGTACTCAATATCTGTATCTGACTTAGGACATAAAGCTGATGATAATTTGAAGTGTGCATCTAACGGAGTACTTACTGGCTTGGCATTATGCATATTAAAACGACGAAGAACTTTATCAATATATCCTTTCTGACTTAGATACACTTTTCCAGACGGTCTATCTCTGGATATTTCCATGCCAAGTATTTTCTTTGCTGCACCCAAATCCTTCATCTCAAATTCATTACTCAATTGCTTCTTTAGTTCATTAATATCTGACATACTCTTTGCAGCAATAAGCATATCATCAACATAAAGGAGTGAAATAGGTGAACCTTTGACAGTTTTCAAATAAACACAACTATCATAATTAGACCTTTTGAAACCTTGAGAGAGCATAAAGGTGTCAAATCTCTTGTAACACTGTCTAGGGGATTGCTTCAATCCATAAAGAGATTTCTTTAACTTACAGACAAGCTTTTCTTTTTCAGGAATAACAAAACCTTCAGGTTGTTCCATATAAATATCCTC
This sequence comes from Aegilops umbellulata, assembly GCA_032464435.1. NCBI lineage: Eukaryota > Viridiplantae > Streptophyta > Magnoliopsida > Poales > Poaceae > Aegilops > Aegilops umbellulata. The sequence goes on from CP136055.1 coordinate 510,852,940, forward strand.
TTCTAATTCTCCATGTAAGAATGCAGTTTTAACATCCAATTGCTCAAGCTCAAGATCATGCATGGCAACAATACTAAGTAAAGTGTGAATAGAGCTATGCTTCACAACAGGAGAAAAGACTTCGTTATAGTCAATACCTGGAATCTGACTGTAACCTTTAGCAACTAACCTTGCTTTATATCTTATCTCATCATTTGGAGAAACACCTTCTTTCCTTTTGAAAACCCACTTGCAACGAATAGGTTTCTTCTCTCTAGGTAATTTTACTAAATCCCAAGTGCCATTCTTTTCAAGTGATTCCATCTCATCATGCATAGCGGTCATCCACTTATTACTATCATCAGAAATAATAGCCTCGGAATATGAAGAAGGCTCAGCATTACCTTCAATTTCTTCTGCAATAGATAAAGCAAAAGAAACAATATTGCACTCTTCAATTAACCTGTCTAGTTTATTAATACCCCGTCTAACTCTGTCACGTGCAAGATTCCAACTGGGCGGAACAATAGGCTGATTTGGAGTGGGAGTGACATGATCATCATTAACGACGGGTTCATCATGTGCATCAACAATTTCATTACTAGATGTATCACCTGAGTCAATAACATGCTCCACCTAAACAGTAGGCTGCTGAATAGGAGGCTGATGTTCACTCTCAACAGGAACATTAGTAGATGAAACATCATGTAACATAGCAGATTCATTAAAGATAACATTTCTGCTAATAATAATCTTCTGGGTTTCAGGATTCCACAATTTAAAACCTTTAACACCAGACTTATAACCAAGAAAGATGCACTTAACAGCCCTAGGCTCCAACTTTCCATTATCAACATTAGCATAAGCAGTGCAACCAAAAACTCTCAACTGTGAATAATCAGCAGGTGAACCAGACCATACCTCAATTGGAGTTTTCTTATTAAGAGCAATATATGGTGAACGGTTAATGAGATAACAAGCAGTGGAAGCGGCCTCAGCCCAAAAACGCCTATGCAAACCTGCATTGGACAACATGCAACAGGCTCTGGAAATAATGGTCCTGTTCATACGCTCAGCAACACCGTTTTGTTGAGGAGTATAAGGAACGGTGTAATGTCTGACAATGCCTTCAGACTTGCAATAATTCTTAAATTGCTTAGAACAGAATTCCATACCATTATCAGTGCGAAGTATTTTTACCTTCTTTTCAGTTTGTCTCTCAATCATAATCTTCCACTCCTTAAAAGCTAAGAATGCTTCATATTTATGCTTCAAGAAATAAGGCCAAACTTTTCACGAATAATCATCAATAATAGTCAACATGTAACTAGCACCACCTAGTGACTTTCTGCGAGATGGTCCCCATAAATCAGAATGCACATAATCAAGAATACCTTCGGTTGTATGAGTCGAAGTATTGAACTTCACCCTCTTATGCTTGCCAAAGATACAATGCTCACAAAATTTCAATTTACCAGGTTCATATCCATCAAGAAGACCTCTCTTATTTAACTCTGCCAAACCAAGTTCACTCATATGTTCAAGACGCATATGCCAAAGGTTAGCAGCATCACAATCAGAATTCTTTGAAATAACTGGAGTAGCGTTACCTGAAACGGTAGAACCTCGAAGGTAATAAAGACCATTGGTCGAACTTAAGTCACCTTTCATCACAACAAGGGAGCCTTTGGTGACCTTCAAAAAACTATCTCCACCTGAATACTTGTACCCCTTAGCATCAAGGGCACTTACAGAGATAAGATTTCTCTTCATCTTCGGAATATACCGAACATCTGTCAAAGTTCTGATTATGCCATCAAACATCTTGATTCGAGTAGAACCTATGCCTTCAATCTTGCATGGTGAATTATCAAAACCCAAAACGGAACCAGCAGAAATAGTGGAATCAAAAGTATTAAACCAATCTCTATGCGGGCACATATGAAAAGTACATGCAGTATCAAGTACCCACTCATCATTGGTCTCAGCACATCCAGCAATAACGACAAGAGCATCATCGGAACTATCATCACGAGCAACGTTAGCAGAGTTTTCACCTTGTTTGTTACCTTTCCTCTTTTCTTTATTCTGCAACTTGAAACACTCTGAGATGTCATGCCCGTCTCTCTTGCAATATCTGCAATATTTCTTGTCTCTGGATTGTGACCGGCCCCTGTAGCCGTTTTTACTTTTGCCTCTGTTTCCATTATTGGAGTTCTTCTCCTTTGTCCTGCCACGAACAGATAATCCCTCTGCTTGGGATGAACTTGAACCATCATGAGGCACCATTAATTTCATCTTCTCCTTAGAGTTCAAAGCTTCATAAACTTTATTAAGCGTGAGAGTATCACGACTGTATAATATGGTGTCTCTAAAATTGGTATAAGAACTTGTCAGTGAACAAAGTAACATTAAATCAGTATCTTCCCCTTCATACTTAACCTCCATTGCAGCTAGATCGGATATAATCTCCTTAAATTCTGAAATATGATTCAAAACATTACCTCCCTCGGGTAACCTGTGCAGGAATAATTTTTGCTTCAGATGCATCTTGCTGGTGAGATCTTTAGTCATGCAAATCCCTTCCAGCTTTAACCATAGAGCGGCGGCAGTTTTCTCGCTCAAAACTTCCTGCAAAATATTATTATGCAAATGGAGTTGAATTTGTGACAAAGCCTTACAATCAATTCTTTTCTCCTCATCAGTCCAATCTTGAATTCGGTTCTTCCCAAAACTATCCAGTGCTACATCATAGTCGGCCTGCCCCAACAACGCCCGCATCTTGACTTGCCATAGGGTAAACCTTGTGTCACGATCCAGCAGCGGAAAGTCATACTTCATGGATGCCATGAGTAGATAAATCTGTGTACACAAAGTAGTACAAGCTGATAGAAAAAAAAATCTTGACAGAATTTAATATGCAGAGCAAAGAAACTAGAGAACGATAGCACCTGGTAGTCCTCGGGTGTGGACGTAGTAATTGAGATGGAAAAGATGATGAACAGTAGCCTTCACGTGAGCAAAGGAATCAACTAGTAGTAGTACTTGAGTAGATTAACTTCAACTAGCAGTAGCCTCCGATCAGAGAACGCATGAATAATAGCAGTAGCAGCTACGTGGAAAGCAGCCTCGGAACTTGAGCCTTGAGATCAGACGTGGAGCAGCAATGATCGCCTTGGTCTCGGCGACTTGAAGCGTGCACCCGCAGCAACGCGCGGCTCGGCGGATTCGCATGTGGATGAGAAAAATGATCTGGCTGCTGCGGCAGGTACGGACGATGATACATCGCACGAACAAGCGTCACACAAACTTGTTGTCGGTCTCGACTTCTTAGGGTGGCGCAGCGGAAACCGATCCGGCTTCGATGGATCGTGTCGCGAGCGGCGGCGCGCGGAGACGCAACCATAATTCTCTCGATCCCAATCTCGTATCTAAACCTGAGCTCTGATACCACTTGTTAGATAATAACGAGATAAAAGAGACACGAGAGACACGGATTTTTACGTGGAAACCCTTGCGGGAGAAAACCACGGACGCACGAAAGGCGCAATCACTATGAGGAGGAGTATTACAAGCACTAGACGACAGGCCGTCTGAGGTGCGACTACATGGGGTATATATGAGGGGCAACACACAGTGGCGGAGCTTGACAAGAATGTCTGGGGGGGCCAATGACGAAGAAAAATTTAACCAACGGCAGCAAACAAGAACTTAGGAGCCTCCAAGCAAATTTATACTTATATTGCCCATATTGCTCGCAAAATACATGTATGATTAGCAATATATACTCCATAAGAGGACTAATTACACCAAAATATACGACTTGTCTACTTGTACCACTCAGCCTTCAAACCTCAAAGACATTCTGTGAGCCAATTAAGAACTACAAAATGAGTGGTACTACAGATCAGCTTTTCGATCACTTATGCTCTTGAATTTTGCTAAAATGTCCTCAAACTTGTATTTCTCTGCGATTTCACGCTCTATGTGAACAACCAAGTTATTGGCAAGATTCTCATCTTCCATCGTATTACGCAGCCTTGTTTTGATGATCTTCAAACTGGAAAATGCTCGTTTAGCACTAGCTGTAGAAACTGGAAGAGTAACAAGTAGACGAAGTAGCCTGTCAATTAGATGGTAGATTCTATCTCTTCCAGTCTCAACAAGGAGTTGGCAAAGGTCAGTCAATGTTGATATATTTTTCAACTCTACATCACTGGAAGCATCAGGAACAAAGAGTTTTAGTTGGTTTTCCAAGCCATACACGTCTTGTTGACTAAAATCCGCTGGGTAATACTTCTTCACCAACTCACATATATCACTACCTTTAAAATATTTAAATTTATTTCTAGGAATTAATGTGGCACTGGTGGAAAGAAGATCCATCATCTTCTCATTGAATCTGCGATCCAATTCATGTAGTTGGCTGTCAAGAGTTGCACGGAATATCTCGACTCGGAAATATTGCTCCTTACTGAAATGATCAGGCTGATGCCGTGCACGGCCACCACGCATGATATAAGTTTCCTTCATGTTTGGAATTTCAATGCCATGATTCACACAAAATTCAACAATTATGCAAAAGAATTCCTCCCAGCCATTGTCCGATCTCAACTGACGAAGACACTCTTTTGTTGCAAACACTAGACGAACAGCATTTACAATGTCTTGTGACCTCTTTTGTAAAGCCTGACCAAGTCCTTCAGTTATCCCTAATATCTCCTTCGTCATACACAAGATAAAGACAAACTCGAACGAGGACAAATAGCTGAAAGAAGTGTCAGCATCAGCACGTATTGATCCCACTACTGATCCATCTGAAGCCATATCTTGGATAACAAAATTTACCGCATTAAACAACTTCATAAGGCTATGAATAGAACCAAAGTGAGAACCCCACCTAGTGTCCCCGGGTCTTTTAAGTGATCGAATCTGATTTGCCCCTTGACCAGTCTGAATGCTTCCATTTTCTATCATACGTGCTAGTTCTACCAATTGGGCATCATGGAGCTCATCATGGCGTTTTGATGAGGAGTCCACAGTGTTAATAATGAAGATCAATTTCTGAAAAAACTGGGCAACTGGAACCACCTCTTTGGATGCATCTACTAGTGCTAGCTGCAATCTGTGAGCATAACAATGAACATAGTATGCATATGGGCATACCTTGAGAAAAAGAGACCGCAACCCATTCAGCTCTCCTCTCATGTTGCTAGCCCCATCGTATCCTTGTCCACGGAGATTCTGAATATCAAAACCATTTAATGATAATGCAGAGCACAATTTATCTTTCAGTGTCATGGACTTGGTGTTGGCCACATGTATCAAATCAAAGAACCGCTCTTGTGAAAAGCCAGCTTTATCAACAAATCTGAAAACCAATGCCATTTGTTCTCTTTTAGCCACGTCACATGTCTCATCCACCAGTATAGAGAATTTGGAATCCCCAATTTCTTCACGGATATGTCTCCTAACTTTAGATGCATATATGGACAAGATTTCCTTTTGAATATCTGGAGATGTGTACTTTGAGTTGTATGGAGAATTCCCCAAAATGACTTTGGCAAGATCAGGATTGAACTCTGCGAGAAGCCCTAACAATTCAAGAAAGTTTCCTTTATTCTTTGACTCGGCTTTCTCATTATGTCCTCTAAAAGCGCAAGACTGAAATGTGAGCCACCTAACAGCCGCAACAAATGCTTTTAGCCTTAAACGGTTTCTTTCTACCTTTTCATCATCCTTTGCTGCTACAACATTTTCTAAATGACCTGCCTGGTTCAACAATGCTTGACGTTCTATGACTGCATTGTTGTGATGTGAGCATGGCGTAGAACCTTCATGGCCTAAGAGTGCACAATATTTTCCATCATTCACTTTTTTCCAGTTATCAAATCCATGTACTGTGAATACATCAGAGCCTCCTTTTGCTAAGATACTTTTGCTGGAAACAAAACAGAGTAAACAGTATGCGCGATGGCTGTCCTCTGAGTACTCTAGCCATGATGGGAAACTATCAAACCACTTATATTGGAAGCGACGTTGATGGCCCTTTTTACTAGAAGCTCTATACTGTTTGAGTTTTGGTTGCATGGGGCCTAACGACAAATATGCCCTCCGCACATTATCTCTCTGATTTGGTGGGTACTGCCAAATTTGGGGTCGCAGAGCGGGGTCTCGCTCCAAGAATTCCTTACCTCAGAATAGAACAGGAAGCGGAACTGAATTATTTATTTGAGGCTCTTCATCTTGATTTTCTTGAAGTTGTTCCCATTCAAGAAGCAGAGGTAAAGGTTGTGTAGCTGGAGGATCTTCAGGTGGTGTCTTTGTTCTTTGTCTTTTGAAGTATGACTAAATGTTGCCGCTGCTGCCTTTAACCATGGTCACTTGATTAGTCTAGCCTTTTGAGTCCCAACTCCAAGTCAAACAACCATTGTAATTACTCAGAAGAACAAATCTGTGATGGATTGTGCAAGCAACAAGATATCTGCAATTAGATCAAATGAATAGCATACTAAATTACTAATTGCTAAATTACTAGTCAGACTCATACATGTACAGGCGTGCTGCCCCCAATTTACTCGTACAGGCAGGCAACACTACAAAAGGGGATCCAGGTTTCAAGTTGTAATTTGAGCTGGGTAGATGGTACTTACAGAATCTAGTAGCCAGATTTGTATGGGGGGCGGCCGGCGACGAGCCGATGGCTTGCCGGCCGGCGGACATCGACGACCACCTGCCAGTGGCGAGGAGACGAAAATGACTGTCTCAGGCGAACTCTGGTGCCCCCCTCACGACCTCCTCGGCGCGCGTGGACTAGAGACGAGCTTCTCCTTGCCTCCTCGGCGCCGGCGTCGAGGCAGTTGGGCGGCGTGGATGGAGGAGTGAGGCGAGCCGTCGTGCCGTGGCTGAGCAGTGAGCGACCTAGCGTGGCTGGGGAAGGAGACGCGATGCAGCCGAGCCCCGAGCAGGCTGGTCAACTGAGGCTGGTGTAGTCGTACGTGTGAAGATGGGCTTGTGGCCTTCTGCCCGTATGTGGATATGGGCTATTACTACATAGTAAAAAATGCATTTGGGCTGGGGGGGCCACGGCCCCCTCAGAATGCTACATAGCTCCGCCGTTGGCAACACATAGGAGTCCTTGTAGGACAAGTAAACGAGTTGTACTCGTATGCGTCAGTACCAACGTAAAAAGCCCGCACCATATGTACTACGTCTAGTCCAATACGATACTAGAATTTGGATCACAATTTAACAAAGAAGGCTACATGGGTGCAAAATTTTGTAACCTAGCTGGATATAGATAAGAAAGCTCCATTGCAATTCTTTTAGATTATCAATAAAGATAGGTAGGCACATCATAGGCTCTACCCATCCCAGGGTCTAAACCTTGGTAAAATCTATGCCATCATCATTGCCGACAAGATCTCTTTGCGCACCCACGCCCTCCCTATTATTTTCCACAAACACGGGTGCTCATGAACGGTGTGCACATGCTCTGCTTGAGCCCCGGCCCTGCCGTCTCCGGTCTCCAGGTGCTTCTACCGGACCGTCTAGCCGCGCCCGTCTGGTTGCTTCTGGACATGTGGGCTCAACCTAGCCCAAGTCCCAACATTAGGGTAGAGTGTGGTGTGTAACATAAGAGAGGAGAATTGGTGGTATCAACCAAAATAGAGCAGTAGTGGTGTAAATACTTGGTCATTGTCCATGTCAAGATGCCTGGAGAGGGGAGGTCAGTGTGGTGTGTTTTTGTTCTCAACTCCATCTCCGTCTGATGAAGCTCAGCCAGATACGACCCCATTGGGGAAGGTGTGAGGTTTTGTCCCCCTCCTCTGTCTAGCTAGAGTTGGGGTTATCTCTTGGCCCTCCTAGGTGTCTACTTCTCACAGATACAATCTTTTCAGTTTGTGGTCGCTATGTCTTATTGTCTACATCGATGACTTTCCGGTCACTGCTTCTCTAATATCATGGCTTTCAACAAGATTGCTCCGGTGAGACAAGCCCAATGGCGACAATGAGTTTCGCTCACGTAGCGTGTCGCTAGTGGATGCAGAGGAAGACGGTGATCATTTCTTAAAGAGCTTGTTTTTAATTTCTTGTTTTTGTAAGGAAGCTCTCGTACGGGTTGGCTTCATTTAATTTATGGCCTTCGTCCTTTTCAAAAAAAAATAGATGCATCGTGTAGTGACTACTAATGCCTGAAGTGAACCAACTGTTAACAAACATGTCAAACCTACTAAACATGACCAAATAAGTTGAAATTAGCTAGTCCAAAAATTGTGTTTAGGTGATAAACCCTATGAAAGACAAACGCTTGAAGATGACTGGGATTTTGGTTTTAGAGAAAATTGGGGTTTTGCGATACTCACTTATTCCTTAAAATTTGGTGTGTCATAGGCTTGGAGCATATCGGTAGCCCATGCCCACAAGGCCACAAATGGTCCCCTTTCCACAAGATACTAGCCCAGTTTAGGATAGCGGCCGAATCAAACAACTCTCCGAAAAACAATCGCCACCCCAATTCATAACTGCCTCTTCCGTCAACCCCCTCCGGCCCTTGGCGGAATTGCCTGGTCGAAGCAATCGAGAACATGGTGCCATTATCGCCTTCGTCACCGATATCCCCTATCTGATGGTGATGGAGATCCTCATTACGTGAGAGGTTTTTCATCGATCAGGATTCCCCTCAAAGTAATATAGCTCCTTTGTGTCAATTTTCTAAAACGATGAAACATACGTTACTCTAATCATGGAAACATACAACGAAGTTTTCGCTAACAAAACCAATCACGCATAAACATAGTAGCACCATAACAAAATTTTGAATTACAACAACTGGTAGCACATGTAATTTATTTCGGTAAATCTAAACATGTAAAGCAGACCAAATGACCGCAGCACAAAATATTTTATTGTGTGAGGAGACCAAAAATTCTTTATGCTAAAGAATGGTGCAAGGAGTACTTAGGCGACCAAAAATTGTTTATGCCAAAAAATGTTTTGTTCCTGAAGTTATTTAGTTCAGTTTTGCTAAGTCTCAGTCGACTGAGACTCTTCATTATGTCTAAGTCGATGCTATATTTCTTTGATCTTGCATGGAGATTCGTATAAAAAAATTCTTTTCAGTTTTTCTTTTTCTTCTTATATACTACTCCCTTCGTCTCAAAATAAGTGACTCAACTTTGTACTAACTTTAAGTTAAGTTAGTACAAAATTGAGTCACTTATTTTGAAACGGAGGGAGTATATCACTTGACTGAACCGAGACCTAGCCACACCTTATTTAGTTAGCAACGGGAAGAACAAGACAATGGCGCCAAAGTACGTAGGCGACCCCGCGCGTGGACGAATCCTTTTTCTACGAACCGAACGAGGGACGGTCCTTTCTCTTCTAAACGGCTCAATCGCCTATCGTCGTCAGCTTCTGTTCCGCCTCGGAAACGTAGGATCCCACGAGGCGATCTAGGGAGGCGACGAGGGTTCCCTTGCGCGCCGCCGGTTCCCTCTCTCTCCGTCGGCCGCTCCGGCGGCGGAAGGGAGGGGGAACATCGGGTCTGTTCACTAGGTGGGTGTGTAGTAGGGTTAGGGTTGTGGGAGACGTTGCCGAGACCGTTGCGGTGGTGTCGCGTCGGAATAAGTTTCTCCGGGCTCCGTTCGCGGTCAGGCGAGGCTTTTGCCTTCGTCTAGGAGCCAGCTGGATGGGGGATTCCCGGATCTCGTCGAGGTCACGGGCTATGGTGGCTGGAGGTCCATCGGCACTGGCTGTTGTCCTCACATAGGCGATGGATGCATGGAGACGAAGACCCTTCTTCTTCCTTGTCGGTATGATTTGATGTTGTTGTTCTTCTCCTTCCTCTGTGCTGATGCTGGTGGGACATCCTGCTTTGTCTGGACGGATGGCCCGGCCGCGTGCTGGACCGGTCGGATGACTCTAGTTCTCTTCCTTCCGGAAGGGACACTTTTCGCGGTACCCAAAGCCAAAGATGGCGACGGCTGTTGCGGGTGTGTTGGATTGATGTCCATGCCCTCTCAGCGCTGGTGTCAAGAAAGGAGGAAGCAGCATGACGGCAATTGTACCGTGGTCGAAGATGATGACATGTTTGCGCCTGGTTGCAGATCCTTCTGTTGCAGGGGTCTTCTCTCAAGATTCAGGGATGATAACACCAGGCTCCAGAGATCTTCTTGTGTTATGATTGTCTTACGGTACTCTAGGTGTTCATGGCTCCTTATGTTTGTGTTTCAATGTGTTTGTTAGGGTCAACTACTTTGTAATGCTGCCTGATTTGAATGAAAAAATTCTAAAAAAAAGAACCGAACGAGGGACGATATTCCCGCACGATCCGCCGGTGGAATATATTAGGGTTCCTCAATCCTCCCCAAAATCTCGAGGCGTGGTAGATCACATCGACCAAAAACTATGGCCGGCGAGGAGGGTTCGTCCTCCCGGCGCACCACAAGGAGCATGACGGCGAACGAGCGTGCCGCCAAGGAAGCGGCGCCCGCCGGCGACGAGCGCGCGCAGAGGCAGAAGCGGCACCAGCGTGGTACCGCCAAAAAGAAGGCTCCACGTCCACTCAAGGTGCGCAACACCAAAAGGAAAGCGGCCGCGGCCGCCGCCGGGATCGGCTTCTCGGAGCTGTACGAGGGGGCGAGGGCCTCCGGGAAGAAGCTGGCGCGGCTGCCGCAGGAGGAGGTCGACTGGATCCTCGCCCAGGACCACGGCGACGACCCCGTCCACGACCCTCCCGAGGTCAAGGCCCTGAGGCGCCTGAGCCGCGACCTGTGGCCGTCGCTGGAGGAGGAGGAGAAGACGGACGTGTACGGCCCACGCGCGCAGATCGAGACCCAGGAGGAGGCCGGCAGGTTCCAGGCCTGGGTCCGCGGCGAGTACGCCGAGCGCGGCTACGTCGAGGTCGCCGAGGAGTACATCGTCGGCAGGGACCAGACCCGGGCGTATATGGACGAGGCGCGGGTGGAGGCTATGAACTCCATCGACTTCTCCGGCGGCAACGAAGATCTCAAGCGTTTCTTTAGGAAGACATGGCCCTGAAAAACTTCCCCATGTTGCCGTCTGTCATGTTTTCATTTCTTCTTCAGTTGTTACTTGTTAGTCGGCGGAGGGTCCTTGTCTATCGGGAACTTACAGGTCTCATCTTTCTTTTGGTTTATCAGAGTTGGAAACTATTTCCATTTTCAATACGAAAATCAAACCAAGTTCAAGTTCAGTTCGCCTTCCCTCGAAAAAATAAGTTCAGGTTCAGTTCAATTGTACATGCCTATAAAAACTAAGGGAAACGTCAATGTTATTACATCCATTGGAAGGAAAATACTGTTCACAGATGCTTGCAAATCCCTTTGCGGTGGGCTTGCACAAGACCGACCTAACAGCAAGCAGAGAACACATTATAAAATTAAGCGAAGTTTCTGATACTCCCTCCGTCTAGGTGTATAAATCGTCTTACGAAAACCAAATAATTCCAAAACACTTAGGCGCGGTGCATTAACTTTCATCTCGTTTCTTGTTTCTTAACATAAATAAAGGATCAACCAATAAGAAATGTGTGGCGTGTATGCTTTTAAACTTAAAACTACCAAACATGACATGCAGCAGTCAATTCATTGCATGCAATGCTATTAATTAGCAAATAAACATTGAGTTCTCTCTTTTTTCCTTCGCCTTGGTCGCGGTGCACAATCTAAGATGACTTATACAGCTAGACCGAAACTACTCTACACACGATATTCACACGCCCGATGTGTAGACGACAGGTAATCAAACGATTGTGCTGCAGCTTGATCTTGTCATGGACGGTTTGATGACCTGTGTCGTCCAAGAGTCGGCCAAGAAATGTCGTTTGCCTAGCAACGCTCCACCTAGACACAGGGAGTAGTGGTTATGTGTGTTAAGCTATTTCAAAACATAAGGTATCAAACTTGATGAATTTAAAATTTAACCAACGCCAGTCATACAAAAAAGAAACTGAAACGGGTAGCCGATACTAACTTAAAAGCAGCGTGAGCAAAAAGATAAGTAGTACAGCGTACAAATTGCTCAGATCAACATCGCCGGTCGATCAGGTGTTCAGGTCCTTCGAAGCAATAATCAACAATCAACTACGCATCAGCTTCTGAAAGCTTCACTTCACAAGCAGATCATAGTGATTACTACCATGACCACGAGTGATCGACGCACCATCTTTCTTGTCCCATCAACAGAAGAATGCCTCTTTGTCAAAGCTTGTAACCACTTACAACTTGAAACAGAAATCATTATTCAGACACATATCTACAGTGGCACGTTCGCATCAGATGGTCATCATACATACTCCCTCGGTTCTAAATTAGATGACCCAACTTTATACTAAAGTAGTATAAAGTTGGGTCATCTATTTTGGAATGAAGGGAGTATATATCAAGCTCTCACTACTTGTCAGAGTCAACAAAATAAGGTGCCATACAGTAAAGGGCCGCCTTTCTTGCCCCATCAGAATAAGATTGTAAACAAAAACAATTTTTGCACTCTTTGAACTCAGAACAAATTTCAATTTTCAAACACATATCTACAGTTTCGGTTTTATTGTTCCTCATTTCAGAGTCTACAATTGCACAACAAATTTCACATATCTGCAGTCATCCACTGGCGTTCACCACTCTACATTTAACCCTTCCAAAACAACACTTTTACATCTACAAATATGCCCAGATGTCAAAAACGCAAGTCGACATTTCTGCTACTGCCCTGTACCCAAGATGGTTATGATCCCCACTAATTTCTTACCTATATCTGATCCATTTCTCATGCGGCAGCGCATCTCTCCCACCCGCCAAATATCGAGTTGACCGTCCCCCCGCCGAGCTGCTGTGCAAACTGCGTCACGGCCTTTCGCACGCAGGTGTCCCATGCCCTGGCCACCGCCTCAATCGACCAGGGTTCCAGGAGACCACGGAGAGCGTGCCGGAATGCCAAGTCTACCGAGGCTGAGATGGCGCTGGAATTCCTCCTGTGGGTAGGCAAAGCTATTGTGAAGCAGGGACAACTTTGGACATCCTGATGATGCAGTAATAGTAGACTAGCATGGACATGCTCAACTCACCTTGGCACCTCATCTCCTTCGTCATTGATAGGCACCGGAGAGCTGCTCGGATAATCTGCTGGGACAAATAGCTTCACGGGCAAGACAAGGGACTGCATCAGAAGAAAATCAGTCAGTACATCGGGGTAACTGCAGGATGTGGCGTAGTGTGCGGCAAAGTGTCTGAACTCTGATAAAGTACCATTTCAGATGTTGCAATGAGTGATTTCACGGTCGGTGAAAGCGACACGGCGGTGTAAGACAGTTTGATTGTTGTCCCGCCATCGTAAGGAGCGATCCCATCCATAGATATGCTGACCACTGTGTCGATCAGTGTGTCATTAATAGATTTGATTTCTTTCAACAGAGCATCATTAGCATTCTGCCAAGAAATGTTCAAGGTATGTTAAGACTGTCATGAGGTGATGACAAACAGAAAGTCAAGTGGGCTTCAATAGATAAAAGAACATGTGGGCATTTGATTGGAAACTTAATAAGAAACTAATGACCAAGCGTGTTACCTGTGTTTTCGGCCGCTTAATGTTCTGCTCGCTGCTGGATCCAGAGTCTGAGGTATCACACTCAAGTGTCATGCAACTGCCATCCATGCTTCCGAGAAGTAGCGATTCAGAGTGTGCTGCTGTATCATTGAAAACTCGCTTCATTTTTCTTGCAGTATTAGATCCACCCCGCTGCTGCTGAGAGGATGTGCCATCCAAAACTGTGCCAATTTGCCCATGTGGTATAGTGTCGCTCATGCTAAGGACAGACCAAATTGAATTAGCTGAGCTGCGTAGAGCTGCCGGTGATGAAGATCGTATCTGATGTTACATACAAAATAAGCACAGAACCGTCAGTATAAGTGATTGCAACAGTTCATGAACTTGGACTGAGCTCAGCCATGTGGTACACTTACCGCAGCCATTAGGCGGTCGATGGGCTTTTCAGTCACCGGTGTTCTGTCTCCACCTCCCGCCTGAACCTCTGCTTGACCAGCTGCTATGTCTGCCTGACGTGGTGAGGATGGTAATGTCAGTTTAGTAGGAGTGACTTGGTTAGAACCGTTTGCTTTTGGTGCTGGTGCTGCTGAATTGCCGTGCAACAAGAAGGCAGATATGCTGTCAACGTCCATTGGGATCAGCGGATCACAACGTGATGCTGGTGGATTTGCAACTGGTGAGGGGGTCAAGGACTCAAGCATAATGGAAGAACAAGACGGCAATGATCCTGGTGAAGGACTTGCTATTCCTAGCAAGTGGTTGCCATTGCTCTGTTCATGAGGTGGTGGTGTTCTAGCCATATTTGTTTGCCTTGACTGCAAAATGCTTGTGTCTGCAGGTTGCTTTTGCTGTCTATTGCAAATGAAATAGGAGAAACACATTAAATAAAGGGAATTAAACACATTTGTCATGTCAAGTTCTGAAGAATAGGGAGTATGAGTGAAGAGAATTGCTAGACTTTGGTTACTATAAAAATGTTAAACAGAAATAAAATTCATGTTATTAAGGATGACATATTGTTCAGAATAAATGTTTCTTAGCATTCTGTTTTGATATTTCCTAGCATTCTGTTTCGATATTTCAGAATAAATACATAGAATTGCATCAAACAAAAGAGTTGATCTTAATATCTCCAAATTTTTCCAAGCTACCGCTTTTTTCCTACCTTTTACCACCACTGATTGAGGATGCATTGCCAGTAAGATTAATTACTTGAGGCTGCTCACGACAGTTCGGCAACTGATATCCTGTATTCATCTCTGCATTGTGAGCTTTACCCCTCTCAATATAAGCCACCAATTTCTGTACGTCTTCTTTGTACTTGGGGAAGTCAGACTTCAAACCCTCATTTACATCACTTTTCTTCAACAGCAAGAAATTCAGTATCTTTCTGATTGATCTCTTGGCATATGCTTTACGTTTGTATTCATTAGCTTTTGCTGCAGGTAGTGACAAGAATTGTTCCTGTATGGAGATGGAACAAAGGTTGTAAGCGACAGAGATGCGCTGCAAATTATCAATGAATGAAGATTCATCTCTAGAAAAAGAACAGGGACCTCTGTTAGTGTTGGAATAACAACTCGACGTTCCAGTTCCACAAACTGCGAAAAATAAGCATCCTTCCAAGACTTGATCTGCAATGAAACATTGCAACAATATAATTAGGCCGAGCTGTACAAATTTAACAAAACAACCATCAACAACCTCAACTTGATTCAGTCATTCAGCTAGTAACACTTTGTTTAAATACAAGGACAGGAAAACCAACACCCAATATATATACAAGAACCTTAAATGACTAATCAGGGTTTACTCAACACGTATAAAATAGAGGATTCTCACCTGTGAAAACATCCCCTCAATTAGATCGTATTCTCTAGCACTGCCCATCATAGCTGAAATAACAAATACTGTAACTTATGAACAGAAACCAATGCAAAGGAAAACATTGAGCAAAGTTTTATGGCATTCACAGTTTTTTATTAAAGAAAGCAGCAATCAGTACCAGTATTCTGGGAGTTCTGACAAAGCAAAGTGCTTTGTTGAGCACCGGCAATCTGTTGTAGAGGTGGAGTCATAGGCTGCCTAGTATCCTTCTGATTATTCCATCCTCCAAACTGACTGGGCTGCATCTTGGAGATATCAGTTTGTTGTGCTCCAGGCATTTGGTACTTTTGCTTCTCCATCTCTTGTTGGTTGGCTCTTGAACTTTGCTGATTCATCCTTGTCAGCTGTGGCTGCTGCTTTCCTACGGAACTACCATTCTGGCCAAGTAGGTGATTTTGCAGAGAATTCGGTCCCCCAGCTGGCTTTGACACACTTGGTGGGTTGCTACCCACAAAGTTTGTAGTCTGTGCTTGCCTGGACGCGTGTTGGCTCTGACTCTGACTGGCTCCTGATTGCATCTGCCACAGACTGACACCTGGCCCTACTGTAGTGATCCCTTTGGGTTGAAACTTTGGACGCTGATCCAGAATTGTCATGACGCCAGGGTGCTTTTGCTGGACCTCGGTCTGCAAGTTTGTGTTGCGAGGGTAAACCATGTGCTGGTTGGGCACTAGGCCTGAAGTTTGAGGCGTCATAGGCTGAGAAGTTGGCCCTGGAGTAGCCATCATCCCTGCCTCTGGCCTTACAGAAGGATTGCCTCCCTGTGAAGCTTGAGCTGTATTGGCAAGTCGCAATTGACTACGTGACTGCATTCGTCGTTCTATCAGTCCACTTGTTTTTTTCTCCATAATGAGCAACTTGCTTGATATGTTTCTCATGTAGTCTTCCTGGACAGATCAAAAGTTAAATTAAACCCTTACAGCATGACACAAAGTGAATAAAATTCAGATGTGAGCCGAGTAAAGAAAACAACTAGTGCAGCTGCGTAACGTTGCTTCCTCACATTGTCCAAATAAGTAGCAGAAACATATAAACTGGATACACGATATGAAAAGTTCTAGATTCCCTTGATTTGAAACATAACAGGAAAATGCTAGCTGACTGGTGCAAGGAAGCACTAGCGGATAAACGCACCTTACTGTTGGTCCCCCTGAATGCCACCTCCTCGAAGTTGGCAACAAATCTCTGGGCCTCCTGGGAATCAGGGGCATACCTAGGCTGGTAATATCGGGCCAATTTGCTCGTTCTGGATAGAATCAGAAAGAAATGAGGTTAAGATAAGCAAGAGCTCGTATTACAACAACACTCTGAAGCTCTGAGCACAAGATATACATTTGGAACCTAGCCCCACAATTAACAATGAATACTAACAAACTCATCCGAGAACAGTTTCCAGTTTGTGAAGAAGAAAATTAGTCACAGGTGCATATGAGAAGGCGTGCCGACAGTTGAGGCACACCATCAAATTAAGCATTAACAATGTATTTAGCAGGGGAGCTAACCAACAAAGCAGCATTGCTAATAGACACCCCAAAAATCAATCAGTAGACACCCTACTGCCTCCGGATCAAAACCAAGCTGAGCTCCAGTGGTACTCAGGACTGACAAAGCCGTCATCGGCGCACGCACGCACGCACCCGATGGATTCACCGATTCCCGACCTGCCTAAATTAAATAGCATCGCAGCAGCAGCAGCAGCAAGCAGGAATGCGTGGTTGCAGGAAAAAAAAACGACCAGGAACAGGAAGGCTTGAACCCCCGTCGGCTACGCGAAACCCCTAACCCCTCAACCAATCCGCGCAATTCCATTCGACCCAACCCCCAGATCCGGACGTGGCCTGAGGATCCACCAGAAATTCGACCCCCCAGCCGATCGACCGCGGGCGGGAACCGTCGGAGGACGCGGTACGGGCTGGGGAAGGGGGTGCACGGACAAGGGGGGAGCTGAGGGAGGAGTGGTAGCTGCTCACAGGGTTTGGCGGATGCGGGAGCGGAGGTCGGGCGCCTCGTCCTCGAGCCAGTGGCGGCCTCCGCCGGTGGAGGCCATCGGAGTTCCTCGACGCGGCGGCGGCGGTAACGGCGAGTCTGCTGGCGTGCGAGGTAAGGGACCGCGTGTGGCTTGTGAACGCGGTCGCTCTCGCCCTTTCGCGGAAGCGAAGCCGGGTTTTATACCGTGCCTCGCGGCGTCCACTTTGTGCTGCCTGCTTTTATTGTTCTCCAATGAATTTCAAATTTTGGGTGATTCGATTTTCCGATGGTTTTTACTAATAATCCGCAATTTCACTTTGGACCAAGTTTCAAGCAGCCCACTTCTCTCTCTCCATTAGTAAATGTTTGCGTGTGTAATGCACGTTGATATTTGCTAGACTATTATTTGCGTGTGTAATTGCGTGGGTATCAATTGCATGCTAATTACTAGTATGTAATTAATGCTAGTATTTTAATTTGATACGATATTAATTGCACACTAAATATATTGAGCGCATCATTAGAGCAATCTAGATCGTTGGATAGACATAGTTTGATGGCCGGGATTAGTTGTATCTGCTTTTTTGAGTCTTTTTATATTAACTTTGATATACTCCCTCCGTTCTTAAATATACGTGCTTTTAGAGATTTTAATATGGACTGCATACGGAGCAAAATGGGTGAATCTCGCTCTAAAATCCGTCTATATACATCTGTATCTAGCCCGCATTGAAATCTTTAAAAATACTTATATTTAGAAACAGAGGGAGTAGATGCCATGTGCAGTGTGCTTCTCGGCACAGGTCCGAGGCATGAAACAATGTAACGAAGGCGTGCTAGGCCGACTGGTCGCTACGACGATAGCCGTCTGATTTCTTTTCCCACGCTGGTACACCAGAGTTCAACGCGTTGTGCAGCCCCTTCAGCAAACCTCGTGGCGCTCCCCTTGACACTGCTCGCCAGAACCCCGATGACAGGGCCCAGCAGAGCCGCGCCTCTGTCTACAGCTCCGCTTGCACGGTCGCTAGCTGCAGCAGCACATCGTGGTGTGCGCATCTCCCTCCACTAACGATTGGAACAAAATGCCAATGCCCCCGCAAAAAACAAAAAACAAAATGCCAATGATGGTCCCATCAAGGTCCCACCCTCTGTACGTAGCACCGCGGCGCGTTGGTAAAGCACGGCCGCGAGCTGGATGCGGCACGACTGCATGGGTTGTGGACTTGTGGCACCCGACATTTGACGCTCGCCGCCTCATCAGGGTCCGCCCACATCAATTGTCTGTCAACGCAGCAAAACGTAGTGTCGATTCCAACAAATTACCTCGCCGGTTGTAGCATTGCGCCGCGTGTTCTCCTTGTAAGCAACAAAATCGAACACGGGTTCGAGCAAAATTTGTCGGCAATTCCAGCATATTTACGGTCCCGTGGTCGCCAATGCGTAGCACCGACAGTTAAGAGTTCCATCAAAATACTTCGATTGTTACGACAAAACTCGTCGACGGTTCCAGCATTGGGATCGCGTGGTCGCCATGCGCACCACCGACAGTGCAAAAAAGATTCCAACAAAAAATCCTACGGTTCCAATAAAACTCGTCACCGGTTCCAGCACTGGAGTCGCGTGGTCGGCCTATGAAGCACCGGCAACGCATGTTTTCAGCTCCTAGTACAATGCATGACAATAAATAAGACCATTGATACGTCTCCAACGTATCTATAATTTTTGATTGCTGCATGCTATATTATCTACTGTTTTGGACTATATTGGGCTTTATTTTCCACTTTTATATTATTTTTGGGACTAACCTATTAACCAGAGGCCCAACCCAGAATTGCTTTTTTTTGCCTATTTCAGAGTTTCGGAGAAACAGAATATCAAACGGAGTCCAAACGGAATGAAACCTTCGGGAACGTGATTTTCTCGTCAGATAAGACCCAGGAGACTTGGACCCTCCGTCAAGAAAGCCATGAGGTGGTCACGAGGGTGGAGGGCGCCCCCCCTAGGGCGTGCCCCTGCCTCATGGGCCCCTTGAAGCTCCACCGACATACTCCTTCCTCCTATATATACCTACGTAACCCCAAACGATCAGATACGGAGCCAAAACCTAATTCCACCGCCGCAACCTTCTGTACCCACGAGATCCCATCTTGGGGCCTGTTCCGGAGCTCCGCCGGAGAGGGCCGTCATCACGGAGGGCTTCTACATCATCCTAGCCCCTCCGATGAAGTGTGAGTAGTTTACCTCAGACCTTCGGGTCCATAGTTAGTAGCTAGATGACTTCTTCTCTCTTTTTGGATCTCAATACAATGTTCTCCCCCTCTCTCATGGAGATCTATTCGTTGTAATCTTCTTTTTGCGGTGTGTTTGTTGAGACCGATGAATTGTGGGTTTATGATCAAGTCTATCTATGAACAATATTTGAATCTTCTCTGAATTCTTTTATGTATGATTGGTTATCTTTGCAAGTCTCTTCGAATTATCAATTTGGTTTGGCCTAATAGATTGGTCTTTCTTGCAATGGGAGAAGTGCTTAGCTTTGGGTTCAATCATGCGGTGTCCTTTCCCAGTGACAGTAGGGACAGCAAGGCACGTATTGTATTGTTGCCATCGAGGATAACAAGATGTTTTTTAATCATATTGCATGAAACTATCCCTCTACATCATGTCATCTTGCTTAAGGCGTTACTCTGTTTTTAACTTAATACTCTAGATGCATGTTGGATAGTGGTTGATGAGTGGAGCAATAGTAGTAGATGCAGGCAGGAGTCGGTCTACTTGTCTCGGACATGATGCCTATATACATGATCATGTTTAGATATTCTCATAACTATGCTCAATTCTGTCAAATGCTCAACAGTAATTTGTTCACCCACCGTAGAATATTTATGCTCTTGAGAGAAGCCACTAGTGAAACCTATGGGCCCCGGGTCTATTCTCATCATATCAATCTCCATCACTTTATTATTGCTTTGCTCTTTTACTTTGCCTTCTACTTTTCATCTTGCAACTCTATACCAAAAATACCAAAAATATTATCTATCATCTCTATCAGATCTCACTCCCGTAAGTGATCGTGAAGGGATTGACAACCCCTAATCGCGTTGGTTGCGTTGAGCTATTTGTTTTGTGTAGGTACGAGGGACTCGCGCGTAGCCTCCTACTGGATTGATACCTTGGTTCTAAAAAACTGAGGGAAATACTTACGCTACTTTGCTGCATCATCCCTTCCTCTTCGGGGAAATCCAACGCAATGCTCAAGAGGTAGCAAGAAGAATTCCTCGCGCCGTTGCCGGGGAGTCTGCGCAAAAGTCAACATACCAAGTACCCATCACAATCGCTATCTCTCGCATTACATTAGTTGCCATTTGTCTCTCGTTTTCCTCTCCCCCACTTCACCCTTGCCGTTTTATTCGCCCTCTTTTTTTCCGTTTGCCTTTTTCTCGCTTGCCTTTTGTTTGCTCGTGTGTTGGATTGCTTGGTTGTCGCGATGGCTCTCCCTAGATTTGGTGATCTTCACCTTAAAAAACTAGAAGAGATTGAAAACAATGTCAGGAAGTTTATGGTTTTGCAATTTGAGCATAATAATTTCTTCAGAAACGAGCTTAAGGAACAAAAAAGTTTTATGAGTTATATGAACAAAGAACTCGATGATATGTCTAAAGAATTTGATGGTGTAAAATCTCAAATTGCTCGTCTTCAAAAAATTAACTGCTGAAATTTCGGATATGCAAGCTACCTTAGTCAATAAGATGGCTGCTAAACCGGATTCCTATGAAAATCAAGAAGAAGATCTAAAAGTTATTGATGTGTCCCCTATTAAATCTTTGTTTTGCAATATGAATCTTGATGAAACTGAATATGATCTTCCTTTACCTAGAAGGCGTTCCAAAAATTCGGAGTATTTAGATCTTGATGATGAAATTGATAAAAGTGGGATTGAAAGAAACAAAACCCTAGATGTTGCTAAACCCACTATATTGGATTTCAAGGAATTTAATTATGAAAGTTGCTCTTTAATTGATTGTATTTCCTTGTTGCAATCTGTGCTAAATTCTCCTCATGCTTATAGTCAAAATAAAGCCTTAACCGAACATATCATTTATGCCTTGATGCAATCTTATGAAGAAAAACTTGAGTTGAAAGTTTCTATCCCTAAAAAACTTTATGATGAGTGGGAAACTACTATTAAAATTAAAATTAAAGAGTATGAGTTTTATGCTTTGTGTGATTTGGGTGCTAGTGTCTCCACTATTCCCAAAAACTTTGTGTGATTTGCTAGATTTCCGTGATTTTGATGATTGCTCTCTAAACTTGCATCTTGCGGATTCCACTATTAAGAAACCTATGGGAAGAATTAATGATGTTCTTATTGTTGCAAATAGTAATTATGTGCCCGTAGATTATATCGTTCTTGATATAGATTGCAATCCTTCTTGCCCTATTATTCTCGGTAGACCTTTCCTTAGAACGGTTAGTGCAATTATTGATATGAAGGAAGGGAATATTAGATTTCAATACCATTAAAAAAGGGCATGGAACACTTCGCTAGAAAGAAAATAAAATTGTCATATGAATCTATCATGAGAGTCACTTATGGATTGCCTACCAAAGATGGCAATACCTAGATCTATCCTCGCTTTTATGCCTAGCTAGGGGCGTTAAACGATAGAGCTTGTTGGGAGGCAACCCAATTTTATTTTTATTTTTTTGTTTTTTCTTCTATTTAGGAATAAATAACCCATCTACCTTCTGTTTAGATGTGGTTTTGTGTTTTAATTAGTGTTTGTGCCAAGTTAGACCTATAGAATCTTCTTGGAAGATAGTTATTTGATCTTGCTGTAATTTCCAGAATCTTTCTGTTCACGAAAACAATTGTTAAAAATCACCAGAACGTGATAAAATACTGATTCCAATTTATGCTGATCAATAAACAAATTTTCTAGGTTGTCCTATTTTGGTAGATTTTTTGGAGTTACAGAAGTTTGCGTTAGTTACATATTATTACAGACTGTTCTATTTTTGACAGATTCTGTTTTCCGTGTGTTGTTTGCTTATTTTGATGAATCTATGGCTAGTAAAATAGTTTATAACCCATAGAGAAGTTGGAATACAGTAGGTTTAACACCATTATAAATAAAGAATGAATTCATTACAGTACCTTGAAGTGGTCTTTTGTTTTCTTTCGCTAATGGAGCTCACGAGATTTCTATTGAGTTTTGTGTTGTGAAGTTTTCAAGTTTTGGGTGAAATATTTTGATGGAACAAGGAGTGGCAAGAGCCTAAGCTTGGGGATGCCCATGGCACCCCCAAGATAATCCAAGGACACCAAAAAGTCAAAGCTTGGGGATGCCCCGGAAGGCATCCCCTCTTTCGTCTACTTCCATCGGTAATTTTACTTGGAGCTATATGTTTATTCACCACATGATATGTGTTTTGCTTGGAGCGTCTTGTATTATTTGCGTCTTTGTTTGTTAGTGTGCCACAATCATCCTTGCTGTACACACCTTTTGAGAGAGCCATACATAAATTATAATTTGATAGAATACTCTATGTGCTTCACTTATATTTTTTCTAGGAGGTATGTGAACCAGAAATTCCAACCGACCCTATTGTCGAGAGGTTAAATTTAGTTGAAAGAGAAAACGAGTACTTGAAAGAAAAATTGAAAAGAATTGAGGGGGAGAAGATGGAATTGGAGTTGCATGTTGCCGATGTCGTCGATGATCACAAGATCAAGATGGAGAAAATGCGCTTGAAGATTAGAAAGATTAGAAAATATGCCATCGATAGTGAGGCTTGGTATCATTATGCTGTTGGATCAATTGTTACCTTAGCTGCGATCTTGATCGCATTTGTTGTTGCATTTAAATGCTTTAGCTAGAGAGTTATTTGTTTGTTGCATTTAAGTGTTGTATGAACTTTATGTATGAACTTGTATTAAGTTGGTGTTTTTGGTGCTGTGTATTGAAGATGAGCCGACAATGGATGTACGATGACCGATGCTCTCCCGAGTTCACTAATGGCGTGCAAACTTTTCTGCTTGCGGCTGAGGCAAACAAGCGGGTGGATGGTTTTATGCCGTGTCCATGTGTTGTCTGTAAGAATGGTCAAAATTACTCTAAGTCAAGAACCATTCACGTCCACCTGTTTAAGTCCGGTTTCGTGCCCCACTATAATGTTTGGACCAAGCACGGAGAAAGAGGGGTTATGATGGAAGACAATGAAGAAGAAGAGGACGACGACAGCTATCCTGGCCATGGGTTCCCTGAATACGATGATACAACAATGGGGGAAGAAGCTGAGCCGGTAATGCGGGAAGAAGCTGAGCCGACAATGCGGGAAGAAGCTGAAGAAGAGGCATCAGATGAGCCCGTTGATGATCTTGGTCGGGCCATTGCCGATGCAAAGAGAAACTGCGCAAATGATTTGGAGAAGAAGAAGTTGCAGCGCATGTTAGAGGATCACAAAAAATTGTTGCTGGGCACCACACTGGAATTGCTGCAATGGAAGGCAGAGAACGGTGTATCTGACAAGGGATTTGGAAAGTTGCTGATAATGATAAAGGATATGCTTCCAAAGGACAACGAATTGCCCGAGAGTACGTACGAAGCAAAGAAGGTTGTCTGCCCTCCAGGGTTAGAGGTGCAGAAGATACATGCATGCCCTAATGATTGCATCCTCTACCGCGGTGAGTACGAGGATTTGTACGCTTGCCCGGTATGTGGTGCATTGCGCTATAAGATCATCCGCGATAACCCTGGTGATGTCGAGGGCGAGCGCCCCAGGAAGAAGATTCCTGCCAGGGTGATGTGGTATGCTCCTATAATACCACGGTTGAAACGTTTGTTCCAAAACAAAGAGCATGCCAAGGCGATGCGATGGCACAGAGAAGACCGTAAGAAAGAACGGAAAGTTGAGAGTACCCGCTGACGGGTCGCAGTGGAGAAAAATCGAAAGAATGCACGGGAAGGAGTTTGCAGATGATGCAAGGAGTGTATGGTTTGGTCTAAGCGCAGATGGCATTAATCCTTTTGGGGAGCAGAGCAGCAACCATAGCACCTGGCATGTGACTCTATGTTTGTATAACCTTCCTCCTTGGTTGTGCATGAAGCGGAAGTTCATTATGATGCCAGTGCTCATCCAAGGCCCTAAGCAACCCGGCAACGACATTGATGTGTACCTAAGGCCATTAGTTGAAGAACTCTTACAACTGTGGAATGGAACAGGTGTACGTGCGTGGGATGAGTACATGGGGGAAGAATTTGACCTAAAGGTGTTGCTGTTCGTGACCATCAATGATTGGCCTGCTCTCAGTAACCTTTCAGGACAGACAAACAAGGGATACCGCGCATGCACGCACTGTTTGGACGATACCGACATTATATATTTGGCTAATTGTAAGAAGAATGTGTACCTGGGACATTGTCGATTTCTTCCGAGCAGGCATCCCATAAGAAAGAAAGGCAAGCATTTCAAAGCTGAGGCGGATCACCGGACGAAGCCTCGCCACCGTACTGGTGCTGATGTACATGATATGGTCAAGGATTTGAAGGTGGTCTTTGGAAAGCGTCCTGGTGGACAACCTGTTCCGAATGACGCTGACGGACGCGCACCCATGTGGAAGAAGAAATCTATATTTTGGGACCTGCCCTATTGGAAAGACCTAGAGGTCCGCTCCGCAATCGACGTGATGCACGTGACGAAGAATCTTTGTGTGACCCTGCTTGGCTTCTTGGGCGTGTATGGGAAGACAAAAGATACACCTGAGGCACGGGAGGACCAGCAACGTATGCATGGAAAAGACGGCATACATCAGGGTCATGCAAGCTACGCTCTTACCAAAGAAGGGAAGGAAATCTTCTTTGAATGCCTGCTCAGTATTAAGGTACCATCTGGCTTCTCGTCGAATATAAAGGGAATAATAAACATGGCAGAGAAAAAGTTCCAGAACCTAAATGTAGGATCGGAAGTATGTCTAGAGGGGGGTGATTAGACTACTTGACCAAATAAAAACTTAACCTTTTCCCAATTTTAGTTCTTGGCAGATTTTAGCAACTTTAGGACAAGTCAAGCAATCATCACACAATTCAAGCAAGCATGCAAAGAGTATATAGGCAGCGGAAAGTAAAGCATGCAACTTGCAAGAATGTAAAGAGAAGGGTTTGGAGAATTCAAACGCTATTGGAGACACAGATGTTTTTCCCGTGGTTCGGATAGGTGGTGCTATCCTACATCCACGTTGATGGAGACTTCAACCCACGAAGGGTAACGGTTGCGCGAGTCCACGAAGGGCTCCACCCACGAAGGGTCCACGAAGAAGCAACCTTGTTTATCCCACCATGGCCATCGCCCACGAAGGACTTGCCTCACTAGCGGTAGATCTTCACGAAGTAGGCGATCTCCTTGCCCTTACGAACTCCTTGGTTCAACTCCACAATCTTGTCGAAGGCTCCCAAGTGACACCTAGCCAATCTAGGAGACACCACTCTCCAAGAAGTAACAAATGGTGTGTTGATGATGAACTCCTTGCTCTTTGTGCTTCAAATGATAGTCTCCCCAACACTCAACTCTCTCTCACAGGATTTGGATTTGGTAGAAAGAAGATTTGAGTGGAAAGCAACTTGGGGAAGGCTAGAGATCAAGATTCATATGGTAGGAATGGAATATCTTGGTCTCAACACATGAGTAGGTGGTTCTCTCTCAGAACATATGAGTTGGAAGTGTAGATGTGTTCTGATGGCTCTCTCCACGAGTGAAGAGGAGGTGGAGGGGTATATATAGCCTCCACACAAAATCCAACCGTTACACACAATTTACCAATCTCGGTGACCGAATCAACAAACTCGGTCGGACCGAAATAGTAAGCCTAGTGACCGTTAGAGATTTTCGGTGGGACTGACATGCAACTCGGTAGGACCGATACGGTTAGGGTTAGGGCATAACGTAATCTCGGTGAGACCGATTACACAAACTCGGTGAGACCGATTTGGTAATAAGCTAACCAGAGAGTTGGTCAGGTAAACTCGGTGGGACCGATTTGCTCTTTCGGTGAGACCAAAATGTTACAAAAGGGAAGCAGAGAGTTTACATTGCAATCTCGGTGGGACCGATCCGCTCTTTCGGTGAGACCGAAAAGTTACGAAAAGGAAACAGAGAAATTGCAATCCCATCTCGGTGAGACCGAGATCCCTATCGGTAGAACCGATTTGCTAGGGTTTGGCAGTGGCTTATGACATGTGAAACTCGGTGCCGCCGGATAGAAAGAATCGGTAGGACCGAGTTTGGCTTAGGGTTTAGGTCATATGTGGATATGGGAAAGTAGCTGAGGATTTTGGAGCATATCATTAAGCACATGAAGCAAAAAGCTCATTAAGCAACACCTCATCCCTCCTTGATAGTATTGGCTTTTCCTATGGACTCAATGTGATCTTGGATCACTAAAATGTAAAATGAAGAGTCTTGAGCTTTTGAGCTTGAGCCGATCCTTTGTCCTTAGCATTTTGAGGGTTCCACTTTCACCATCCATGCCATGCCAATCATTGAGCTTTCCTGAAATAATTGTCTTGGAATAGCATTAGCTCAATGAGCTATATGTTGTTATGAATTACCAAAACCGCCTAGGGATAGTTGCACTTTCACTAAAGTCTCATGACTGCCACGTGATTATGACGCAACTGCTTCCGGTTGCATTGAGGGGGCTTCTACCGGAAAACGTTTGATTAGCCATTGTGAAGCTATGTGCATTTCTCAATGCAATCTCTCAGAAGGTAATCGATCCAGAAATCATACCAAGGTTAGAGAATGATTTGGTGCAATGTCTTGTCAGTTTCGAGTTGGTGTTCCCACCATCCTTCTTCAACATCATGACGCACGTCCTAGTTCACCTATGCAAAGAGATTAACGTTTTGGGTCCTGTATTTCTACACAATATGTTCCCCTTTGAGAGGTTCATGGGAGTCTTAAAGAAATATGTTCATAACCGTGCTAGGCCAGAAGGAAGCATCTCCAAGGGCCGTTAAAATGAGGAGGTCATTGAGTTTTGTATTGACTTTATTCCTGACCTTAAGCCGATTGGTGTTCCTGAATCGCGGCATAAGGGCAGACTGGATGGAAAAGGCACGCTAGGAGGGGAACAAATAATATGTATGGACGGACATTCTCTCACTGAAGCACACTACACAGTTCTACAGAATTCCGCCTTGGTGGCTCCATATATGGATGAATACAAGAATTTGCTACGCTCCAAACACCCGGAGCGGTCTGATGATTGGATTACACGTGAACAAACCAGGAGTTTCGCCAGCTGGTTGCAGACACGTACCATGCATGACACCTCTATTGAAGATGACCTGTACTTGCTGTCCCAGTTACCATCTTCGAATATAATGACTTTCAAAGGGTACGAGATAAATGGTAATACATTTTACATGATCGCCCAAGATAAGAAGAGCACCAACCAAAATAGTGGTGTCCGCTTTGATGCAGAAACCAAGACGGGAAAGGAAACATATTATGGTTATATACAGGACATATGGGAACTTGACTATCGACGTGGTTTGAAGGTCCCTTTGTTTCGGTGCAAATGGGTCAATATGACACGAGGTGGGGTAACAGAAGACCCGCAGTACGGAATGACAACAGTGGATCTGAACAATCTTGCGTAAGCACACGAACCATTCGTCCTAGCCAATGATGTGGCACATGTTTTCTATGTGAAGGACATATCTACCAAGCCAAGAAAAAGAAAAGATAAGGAAGCGAATGCATCGTACGATGAGCCAAAGCGGCACATAGTTCTTTCCGGGAAGAGAAACATCATGGGAGTGGATGACAAGACAGACAAGTCAGAAGATTATGAAAAGTTTGATGAAATTGCTCCATTCATAGTGAATATTGACCCGAGCATCCCGTTAAATGATGAAGATTTTCCATGGTTACGGCGCAAAGGGACACACGCGAAAAAAAGTTTCACACCCAAAGATCTGGGATGTGATCGGCTTCACTATCATCACTTTCTTCTGTGTTTCACACCCAGAAGGGAATCTCTGTAATAGTTAGGGTAGTTAATTATGTGTTTTGGCATTTGAAACACGAAGGAATTTTATGTGCAAACAAATTCTTTCATGCCTTTACTGATTTTTAAAGTTAAGTTATTCACAAACTAGTGATTCACACTAATTTCAAATAATTCAAAATTTAAACTATTCAAATTTGAAAACTACGGGCACTAACAGAAAGTTTGTATTTTTTTGTACCTAAAGCAAAAATATTCAAAAAGAAACTCTAAATACATAAAAAAAACAACTCAAAAATAAATAAAGCAAAAAAATAAAGTTAAGTTATTCACAAACTAGTGATTCACACTAATTTCAAATAATTCAAAATTTAAACTATTCAAATTTGAAAACTACAGGCACTAACAGAAAGTTTGTATTTTTTTTGTACCTAAAGCAAAAATATTCAAAAAGAAACTCTAAATACACAAAAAAACAACTGAAAAAGAAATAAAGCAAAAAAAAAGCCCGCCTACTAGGCCAGAGCGGCCTGCATACGACTAGAAACCCAACTTGTTGTTGGGCCAGGATGCAGGCCCGCAAAGGCCCAGTAGGCCCATAGGACAGCACATCACAGGTAGGCCCAGAAGGCCTACATTTGAGAGGAGCTCAAAGGAGCAGTCGCGGCTGGGTTTATAAACCAGTGTGGCTGCCCTTCGCTAGGCGAGGTGGGACTAAACTTTGCGCCCCTCGCCTGGCAGCGCACCCCCCTTTAGTACCGGTTCGTGGCACCAACCGGTACTAAAGGGGGGGCCTTTAGTACCGGTTGGTGCCACGAACCGGTACTAAAGGGGGTGCGGTTCCCGCCGCTTGGCCTGGCCAAAACAGGCCTTTAGTACCGGTTGGTGGCTCCAACCGGTACTAAAGGTGCCTTCTATATAAGAAACACTTACGAAAATTTCAGTTTCTCATCTCCCACTTTTCTCTGCCGCCGCCCCGTCCCGCACCGTCGCCGCCCCTGTCGCGCCGTCCCCGTCGACTCCGCTACGCCCCCGTCCTCGTCGCGTCGTCCCCGTCGACTCTGCGGCGCCCCCGTCGCGGGCCTGTCCCGGTCGCCGCACCGGCCCGTCGCCGTCCCCTCGCTTCGTCGTCGCCGTCGCCTCGACCTTGCCCGCGCGCGCTGTGAGCCCCTCGCCCGGCCCCTCTCCTCCCTCCAATCGATCAAAGCCACACCGCACGCCGGCGCCGACCGTAGCGCACACACACGCGCGCGCGCACACACAGTACACTACATGCACACACACACACACACACACACACACACACACACACACACACACTACACACACACACTACACGCGCACACACACACAACTTTTCTGTTTTTAGCTTTTAGTTTTTTCTGTTTTTCTGTTTTTCATACAAAGTTTTAGATGAATTAATTAATTAGATTAGATTAATGTCAAATAGTATATAGAAATGTTAGTTATAATATATATAATGTCAAATGTTATAGAAATGTTAGAAATTTTGGAAATGTTAGTTTTAGCTAGCTAGATGATTTAGATTAATTTCAAATTGTTAGACGATGATCGATGTTTTTTTAGTTTCTTATATTTTTAGTTATAAAATTTAGAATTTGCATATATGAAATGACAATCCATCATTTAAAAAATGTTACTTTACTTTTGCGGCATATAGTATTTGTTGTCGACGATGCCTGGCCCGCATCCTCGCCGTCGACACATCCGTGACGACGTCCGACTGACCCATGTCCGGGACTGGGCTCCGCCGGGCTGGCACTGGGAGGTGCTGCCTGGAGGGGCGCGCCGCTTGATGAGGAACCCGATCCCGGGTCCCGTTGTCGACCCTGATCTTATTTGGTGGCGTTCGCGTGGGCCAGTTTCGGTGCGGAGGGAGCCGGCCCCGCCTGAGGTGGTACGTCGCCGTGTCAGGGAGGAGGACAAGCACGTCCATCTCTACATGGTTGCGTTAGAGGGCGGCAAGTTCTCCAATACCTGGCAGTTTCTTCAGGGATCTCACTTCAGCTATGATCCTGTGATGGTTCCTTCTTTTTGGGTGTGCACCGCCCGCGCCGCAGGAACCGCGAGTGTCCTAGATTCTTCTGTAGTATTCGATCTTTAATTAGCTACCTAGCCAGTGATGTACTATTCAATATTATCTATTATTCGAGACGATGTATTCGAGATTATATCTATTATTCGAGACGATGTATTCGAGATTATATCTATTATTCGAGACGATGTATTCGAGATTATATCTATTATTCGAGACGATGTAATTTAAATACTAAATTGTTTTATATTTCTTTTGGATTAGTTAAATAAAAGCTATGGCGGACAATACCGACAGAGAGGGAGAACAAACCATGTTCGATATGATACGCGGGCCAGATGATGATCAGAATGAAGAAGATTATGACGGCTCCAAATTTCTAAACAACACCGGAGAGGGTGATATGATATTCGATCGCGACGACCGAATTGATGAAGTCATGAACTACGATTATGACGATAACGAAGAACATGTTGATCCTGAAACAACAAAGACCGGCGAGGTATATATATTTATATAAGCAGGCATCTGGTGATCATCACATGTTTTAAATGAGTTGAAGATATATTAACGAATCGATCTTTCTTCTTTCAGCCAACCGGATCGAGCAAATCTTCAGGCAACAGGACAAAACGAGGCCCGAACAAAAAGTTGAAGGAGGGCGTAAAGTACAATATCGAGGCAATCAGACCTAATGGCGAACCATTAGCGCCTAAGAAGGTTGCGGATAAGTTCGTTCGTCAGTGCGGAGTTCTTGTGAAGGACCAACTCCCGATCTCCCTTCAAGAATGGAGAGAGCCAGCAAAGCCACGTCCAGATGTTACTTTTGTCGATGACAGACAAAAAAGTCTGGTTTGGGATACTCTCATGGAACATTTCACCCTACCAGACCATTTTACAGATGCAGATGTGGAGAAAGTCAAGGACGCCGCTCTTAGGAAGATGGCGGTTGCATTCAACAACCACAAGAATCGTGTATGGGACAAGTACGTCAAGGGAGGAAGGAAGACTCCAGTATTCGAGGGAACACTAGAGAATCAAAGTGCTCATTGGGACGATTTCGTGAAATTCAAGGATTCAGAATTAGCTAAGGAACGGTCGAGAATAAACAAGAAGAATGCCGAAAAAAGGATAAGTTCCATAAGCTGGGGCCAGGTGGCTACGCGATGGCAATGCCTAAGTGGGATAAGTCTGAGAAAGAGATGGAGGATGCAGGTGTCACTCCGGTTACTAGGAGCTGGCCCGCTAGGTGCAGGACTTGGCTCTATGCGCATGGGGGGAGTTGGACCCAAAGACAGGAAAAGTTTCGATGAAGGCATGTCTGAACGGAGCCGACGATAAGATACTTGTTGCAATAGAAGAGGATCGAACGGGGGTGTTCCAGCCCAACAGAGAGAACGATGAGCTTACGCGTGCCCTGGGAAATCCTGAACACCCGAGAAGAACACGAGGCAAGGGCGGTATTCCATGGTATGAGGGGTTTTCGGACTGGAACACCGACTACAGAAACAGTGCAAGAAGGAAGATTGCGGAGGAGAAGCAGAGGAAGATGGTGTTGGAAATATGCCCTAGAGGCAATAATAAATTGATTATTATTATATTTCCTTCTTCATGATAATCGTTTATTATCCATGCTAGAATTGTATTGATAGGAAACTCAGATACATGTGTGGATACATAGACAACACCATGTCCCTAGTAAGCCTCTAGTTGACTAGCTCGTTGATCAATAGATGGTTACAGTTTCCTGACCATGGACATTGGATGTCATTGATAACGGGATCACATCATTAGTAGAATAATGTGATGGACAAGACCCAATCCTAAGCCTAGCACAAGATCATGTAGTTCGTATGCTAAAGCTGTTATAATGTCAAGTATCATTTCCTTAGACCATGAGATTGTGCAACTCCCGGATACCGTAGGAATGCTTTGGGTGTGCCAAACGTCACAACGTAACTGGGTGGCTATAAAGGTACACTACGGGTATCTCCGAAAGTGTCTGTTGGGTGGCACGAATCGAGACTGGGATTTGTCACTCCGTGTGACGGAGAGGTATCTCTGGGCCCACTCGGTAGGACATCATCATAATGTGCACAATGTGATCAAGGAGTTGATCACGGGATGATGTGTTGCGGAACGAGTAAAAGAGACTTGCCGGTAACGAGATTGAACAAGGTATCGGAATACCGATGATCGAATCTCGGGCAAGTATCGTACCGATAGACAAAGGGAATTGTATACGGGATTGATTAAGTCCTTGACATCGTGGTTCATCCGATGAGATCATCGTGGAACATGTGGGAGCCAACATGGGTATCCAGATCCCGCTGTTGGTTATTGACCGGAGAACGTCTCGGTCATGTCTGCATGTCTCCCGAACCCGTAGGGTCTACACACTTAAGGTTTGATGACGCTAGGGTTATAAAGGAAGCTTGTATGTGGTTACCGAATGTTGTTCGGAGTCCCGGATGAGATCCCGGACGTCACGAGGAGTTCCGGAATGGTCCGGAGGTAAAGATTTATATATAGGAAGTCCTATTTCGGCCACCGGGACAAGTTTCGGGGTCATCGGTATTGTACCGGGACCACCGGAGGGGTCCCGGGAGCCCACCGGGTGGGGCCACCTATCCCGGAGGGTCCCATGGGCTGAAGTGGGAAGGGATCCAGCCCAAAGTGGGCTGGGGCGCCACTTCCCCTAAGGCCCATGCGCCTAGGGTGAAGGGGGAACCCTAAAGGAAGAGTCCCAAGGGGGTAAGGCACCTCCTAGGTGCCTTGGGGGGGAGGGAATCCTCCCCTGGCCGCCGCCCCCTAGGAGATTGGATCTCCTAGGGCTGGCGCACCCCCCCTTGGGATCCCTATATATAGTGGGGGTAGAGGGCCTCTTGAAACACACCTTTTGCCTTTGGTGCAGCCCCTCCCTCTCCCAAGTTCTTCTCCTCTCTTGCGGTGCTTGGCGAAGCCCTGCTGGATTGCCACGCTCCTCCACCACCACCACGCCGTTGTGCTGCTGCTGGATGGAGTCTTCCTCAACCTCTCCCTCTCTCCTTGCTGGATCAAGGCGTGGGAGGCGTCATCGGGCTGTACGTGTGTTGAACGCGGAGGTGCTGTCCGTTCGGCACTAGGATCATCGGTGATCTGAATCACGACGAGTACGACTCCATCAACCCTGTTCACTTGAACGCTTCCGCTTAGCGATCTACAAGGGTATGTAGATGCACTCTCCTTCCCCTCGTTGCTGGTTTCTCCATAGATAGATCTTGGTGACACGTAGGAAAATTTTGAATTTCTGCTACGTTCCCCATCAGTGGCATCATGAGCTAGGTCTATTGCGTAGATTCTTTGCACGAGTAGAACACAAAGTAGTTGTGGGCGTTGATTTTGTTCAATATGCTTACCGTTACTAGTCAATCTTGATTCGGCGGCATTGTGGGATGAAGCGGCCTGGACCAACCTTACACGTACTCTTACGTGAGACCGGTTCCACCGACTGACATGCACTAGATGCATAAGGTGGCTGGCGGGTGTCTGTCTCTCCTACTTTAGTCGGATCAGATTCGATGAAAAGGGTCCTTATGAAGGGTAAATAGCAATTGGCATATCACGTTGTGGTTTTGCGTAGGTAAGAAACGTTCTTGCTAGATACCCATAGCAGCCACGTAAAACATGCAACAACAATTAGAGGACGTGTAAATTGTTTTTGCAGGGTATGCTATGTGATGTGATATGGCCAAGAAGAATGTGATGAATGATATGTGATGTATGAAATTGATCATGTTCTTGTAATAGGAATCACGACTTGCATGTCGATGAGTATGACAACCGGCAGGAGCCATAGGAGTTGTCTTAATTTATTTATGACCTGCGTGTCAACATAAACGTCATGTAATTACTTTACTTTATTGCTAAAGCGTTATCCATAGTAGTAGAAGTAATAGTTGACGTGACAACTTCATGAAGACACGATGATGGAGATCATGATGATGAAGATCATGGTGTCATGCCGGTGACGACGATGATCATGGAGCCCCGAAGATGGAGATCAAAAGGAGCAAAGTGATAATGGCCATATCATGTCACTATTTGATTGCATGTGATGTTTATCATGTTATTGCATCTTATTTGCTTAAGAACGACGGTAGTAAATAAGATGATCCCTCATTAAAATTTCAAGAAAGTGTTCCCCCTAACTGTGCACCGTTGCTACAGTTCGTCATTTCGAAGCACCGCGTGATGATCGGGTGTGATAGATCCTTACGTTCACATACAACGGGTGTAAGACAGTTTTACACATGCAAAACACTTAGGGTTAACTTGACGAGCCTAGCATGTACAGACATGGCCTCGGAACACAGAAGACCGAAAGGTCGAGCATGAGTCGTATGGTAGATACGATCAACATGAAGATGTTCACCGACGTTGACTAGTCCATCTCACGTGATGATCGGACACGGCCTAGTTGACTCGGATCATGTAATCACTTAGATGACTAGAGGGATGTCTATCTGAGTGGGAGTTCATAAGATGAACTTAATTATCCTGAACATAGTCAAAAGATTTTGCAAATTATGTCGTAGCTCGCGCTTTAGTTCTACTGTTTTAAATATGTTCCTAGAGAAAATATAGTTGAAAGTTGATAGTAGCAATTATGCGGACAGTAGAAGGCTTGTATCCTTAATGCACCGCTCGGTGTGCTGGACCTCGAACGTGGTCTGTGGATGTTGCGAACATCGGACATACACGTTTTGATGACTACATGATAGTTCGGTAATGTTAAATGGTTTAGAATTGAGGCACCAAAGACATTTTTGAAATGTTGCAGAACATATGAGATGTTTCGAGGGCTGAAATTGGGATTTCAGGCTCGTGCCCACGTCAAGAGGTATAAGACCTCCGACGATTTTCTTGGCCTGCAAACTAAGGGAGAAAAGCTCAGTCGTTGAGCTTGTGCTCAGATTGTCTGGGTACAACAATCACTTGAATCGAGTGGGAGTTGATCTTCCAGATAAGATAATGATGTTTCACCAAAGTCATTACCACCAAGCTGCGAGAGCTTCGTGATGAACTATAACATATCAGGGATAGATATGATGATCCTTGAAATATTCGCGATGTTTGACACCGCGAAAGTAGAAATCAAGAAGGAGCATCAATTGTTGATGGTTAGTGAAACCACTAGTTTCAAGAAGGGCAAGGGCAAGAAGGGATACTTCATGAAACAGCAAATCAGCTGCTGCTCTAGTAGAGAAACCCAAGGTTAAACCCAAACCCGAGACTGAGTGCTTCTATAATAAGGGGAACAACCACTGGAGCAGAATTACCTTAGATACTTGGTAGATGAGAAGGCGGTCAATAGAAGTATATTGGATATACATTATGTGAATGTGTACTTTACTAGTACTCCTAGTAGCATCAGGGTATTAGATACCGGTTCGGTTGCTAAGTGTTAGTAACTCGAAATAAAAGCTACGGAATAAACGGCGACTAGCTAAAGGTGAGCTGACGAGATGTGTTGGAAGTGCTTCCAAGGTTGATATGATCAAGCATCGCACGCTCCCTCTACCATCGAGATTGGTGTTAAACCTAAATAATTGTTATTTGGTGTTTGCGTTGAGCGTAGACATGATTGGATTATGTCTATCGCAATACGGTTATTCATTTAAGGAGAATAATGGTTACTCTATTTATTTGAATAATACCTTCAATGGTCTTGCACCTAAAATGAATGGTTTATTGAATCTCGATCATAGTGATACACATGTTCATGCCAAAAGATATAAGATAGTAATGATAGTACCACCTACTTGTGGCACTGCCATGTAAGTCATATTGGTATAAAACGCATGAAGAAGCTCCATGCTGATGGATCTTTGAACTCACTCATTTCTGAAAAGATTGAGACATGTGAACCATGTCTGTTGGTATATACGCATGAAGAAACTCCATGTCGATGGACCGTTTGGACTCACTTGATTTTGAATCACTTGAGATATGCAAATCATACCATATGGGCAAGATGACTGAAAGCTTCGGTTTCAGTAAAATGGAACAAGAAAGCAACTTGTTGGAAGTAACACATTTTGATGTGTGCAGTCCAATGAGTGCTGAGGCACGCAGTGGATATCGTTATGCTCTTACTTCACAGATGATTTGAGTAGATACTGAGCATATTTACTTGATGAAACACAAGTCTGAATTATTGAATGGTTCAAGTAATTTCAGAGTGAAGTTGAATATCGTCGTGACAAGAGGATAAAATATCTATGATATGATCATAGAGATGAATATCTGAGTTGCGAGTTTGGTACACAATTGAGACATTGTGGAAATTGTTTCACAACTAGTACCGCCTGGAACACCATAGTGTGATGGTGTGTCCGAACATCATAACTGCACCCTATTGGATATGGTGCGTACCATGATGTCTCTTATCGAATTACCACTATCGTTCATGGGTTAGGCATTAGATACAACCGCACTCACTTTAATAGGGCACCACGTAATTCCGTTGAGACGAAGCCGTTTGAACTATGGTTTGGAGAAACCTGAGCTGTCGTTTCTTAAAAGTTTGGGGTCACGACGCTTATATGAAAAAGTTTCAGGCTGATAAGCTCGAACCCAAAAGCGGATAACTGCATCTTCATAGGACACCCAAAACAGTTGGGTATACCTCCTGTCTCAGATCCAAAAGCAATAGGGATTGTTTCTCAAATCGGGTCCTTTCTCGAGGAAAAGTTTCTCTCGAAAGAATTGAGTGGGAGGATGGTGGAGGCTTGATGAGGTTATTGAACCGTCACTTCAACTAGTATGTAGCAGGGCACAGGAAGTTGTTCCTATGGCACCTACACCAATTGAAGTGGAAGCTTATGATAGTGATCATGAGACTTCGGATCAAGTCACTCCCAAATCTCGTAGGATGACAAGGATGCGTACTACTTCAGAGTGGTACGTAATCCTGTCTTGGAAGTCATGTTGCTAGACAACAATGAACCTACGAGCTATGGAGAAGCGATGGTGGGCCCGGATTCCGATGAATGGCTCAAGGCCATAAAATCCGAGAGAGGATCCATGTATGAAAACAAAGTGTAGACTTTGGCAGAACGGCTCGATGGTCGTGAGGCTGTTGAGTACAGATGGATTTTAAAAGGAAGACGGACAATGATGGTAAATGTCACCATTAAGAAAGCTCGACTTGTCGTTAAGATGTTTCCCGACAAGTTCAAGGAGTTGACTACGATGAGACTTTCTCACTCGTAGCGATGCTAAGAGTCTGTTGGAATTATGTTAGCGATTACTGCATTATTTATGAAATCGTGCAGATAGGATGTCAAAACATTGTTTCCTCGACGATTTTCTCGAGGAAAGGTTGTATGTGATACAGCCAGAAGGTTTTGTCAATCCTGAAAGATGCTAATAAGTATGCAAAGCACCAGCAATCCTCCTGAGGACTGGAGTAAGCATCTCGGAGTTGGAATGTACACTTTGATGAGTTGATCAAAGATTTTAGGTTTATACAAAGTTTATGAGAAACTTGTATTTCCAAAGAAGTGAGTGGGAGCGTTATAGAATTTCTGATGAGTATATGTTATTGACATATTGTTGATCAGAAATGATGTAGAATTTCTGGAAAGCATATAGGGTTATTTGAAAAGTGTGTTTTTCAATAGAAACCTGGATTAAGCTACTTGAACATTGAGCATCAAGATCTATGAGGATAGATCAAAATCGCTTAATAGTACTTTCAAATGAATACATACCGTGACAAGTTTTTGAAGGAATTCAAAATAGATCAGCAAAGAAGGAGTTCTTGGCTGTATTGCACGCATGAGTATTGAGTAAGACTCAAGACATGACCACGGCAGAATAGAGAGAAAGGACGAAGGTCGTCCCCTATGCTTTAGTCGTAGGCTCTAAAGTATGCTATGTTGTGTACCGCACCTGAAGTGTGCCAAGCCATGAGTCAGTCAAGGGGTACAAGAGTGATCCAGGAATGGATCACAGGACAGCTGTCAAGGTTATCCTTAGTAACTAGTGGACTAAGGAATTTTCTCGATTATGGAGGTGGAAAAGAGTTCGGCGTAAAGGATTACGCCGATGCAAACTTTGACACTAATCCAGATTATACTAAGTAGTAAATTGGATTCGTATAGTAGAACAGTTATTTGGAATAGTTCCAAATAGAGCGTGGTAACTGCATCTAGGAGATGACATAGAGATTTGTAAAGCACACACGGATCTGAAAGGTTCAAACCCGTTGACTATAACATCTCTCACAAGCATAACATGATCAAACCCGGCACTCATTGAGTGTTAATCACATGGTAATGTGAACTAGATTATTGACTCTAGTAAACTCTTTGGGTGTTAGTCACATGGGGATGTGACCTTGGGTGTTGGAATCATTGCAATCACATATCGATGTGAACTGGATTATTGACTCTAGTGCAAGTGGGAGACTGTTGGAAATATGCCCTAGAGGCAATAATAAATTGATTATTATTATATTTCCTTGTTCATGATAATCGTTTATTATCCATGCTAGAATTGTATTGATAGGAAACTCAGATACATGTGTGGATACATAGACAACACCATGTCCCTAGTAAGCCTCTAGTTGACTAGCTCGTTGATCAATAGATGGTTACAGTTTCCTGACCATGGACATTGGATGTCATTGATAACGGGATCACATCATTAGTAGAATAATGTGATGGACAAGACCCAATCCTAAGCCTAGCACAAGATCATGTAGTTCGTATGCTAAAGCTGTTATAATGTCAAGTATCATTTCCTTAGACCATGAGATTGTGCAACTCCCGGATACCGTAGGAATGCTTTGGGTGTGCCAAACGTCACAACGTAACTGGGTGGCTATAAAGGTACACTACGGGTATCTCCGAAAGTGTCTGTTGGGTGGCACGAATCGAGACTGGGATTTGTCACTCCGTGTGACGGAGAGGTATCTCTGGGCCCACTCGGTAGGACATCATCATAATGTGCACAATGTGATCAAGGAGTTGATCACGGGATGATGTGTTGCGGAACGAGTAAAAGAGACTTGCCGGTAACGAGATTGAACAAGGTATCGGAATACCGACGATCGAATCTCGGGCAAGTATCGTACCGATAGACAAAGGGAATTGTATACGGGATTGATTAAGTCCTTGACATCGTGGTTCATCCGATGAGATCATAGTGGAACATGTGGGAGCCAACATGGGTATCCAGATCCCGCTGTTGGTTATTGACCGGAGAACGTCTCGGTCATGTCTACATGTCTCCCGAACCCGTAGGGTCTACACACTTAAGGTTCGATGACGCTAGGGTTATAAAGGAAGCTTGTATGTGGTTACCGAATGTTGTTCGGAGTCCCGGATGAGATCCCGGACGTCACGAGGAGTTCCGGAATGGTCCGGAGGTAAAGATTTATATATAGGAAGTCCTATTTCGGCCATCGGGACAAGTTTCGGGGTCATCGGTATTGTACCGGGACCACCGGAGGGGTCCCGGGGGCCCACCGGGTGGGGCCACCTATCCCGGAGGGTCCCATGGGCTGAAGTGGGAAGGGATCCAGCCCAAAGTGGGCTGGGGCGCCACTTCCCCTAAGGCCCATGCGCCTAGGGTGAAGGGGGGACCCTAAAGGAAGAGTCCCAAGGGGGTAAGGCACCTCCTAGGTGCCTTGGGGGGGAGGGAATCCTCCCCTGGCCGCCGCCCCCTAGGAGATTGGATCTCCTAGGGCTGGCGCACCCCCCCCCCTTGGGATCCCTATATATAGTGGGGGTAGAGGGCCTCTTGAAACACACCTTTTGCCTTTGGTGCAGCCCCTCCCTCTCCCAAGTTCTTCTCCTCTCTTGCGGTGCTTGGCGAAGCCCTGCTGGATTGCCACGCTCCTCCACCACCACCACGCCGTTGTGCTGCTGCTGGATGGAGTCTTCCTCAACCTCTCCCTCTCTCCTTGCTGGATCAAGGCGTGGGAGGCGTCATCGGGCTGTACGTGTGTTGAACGCGGAGGTGTTGTCCGTTCGGCACTAGGATCATCGGTGATCTGAATCACGACGAGTACGACTCCATCAACCCCGTTCACTTGAACGCTTCCTCTTAGCGATCTACAAGGGTATGTAGATGCACTCTCCTTCCCCTCGTTGCTGGTTTCTCCATAGATAGATCTTGGTGACACGTAGGAGAATTTTGAATTTCTGCTACGTTCCCCATCAGTGGCATCATGAGCTAGGTCTATTGCGTAGATTCTTTGCACGAGTAGAACACAAAGTAGTTGTGGGCGTTGATTTTGTTCAATATGCTTACCGTTACTAGTCAATCTTGATTCGGCGACATTGTGGGATGAAGCGGCCCGGACCAACCTTACACGTACTCTTACGTGAGACCGGTTCCACCGACTGACATGCACTAGATGCATAAGGTGGCTGGCGGGTGTCTGTCTCTCCTACTTTAGTCGGATCGGATTCGATGAAAAGGGTCCTTATGAAGGGTAAATAGCAATTGGCATATCACGTTGTGGTTTTGCGTAGGTAAGAAACGTTCTTGCTAGATACCCATAGCAGCCACGTAAAACATGCAACAACAATTAGAGGACGTCTAAATTGTTTTTGCAGGGTATGCTATGTGATGTGATATGGCCAAGAAGAATGTGATGAATGATATGTGATGTATGAAATTGATCATGTTCTTGTAATAGGAATCACGACTTGCATGTCGATGAGTATGACAACCGGCAGGAGCCATAGGAGTTGTCTTAATTTATTTATGACCTGCGTGTCAACATAAACGTCATGTAATTACTTTACTTTATTGCTAAAGCGTTATCCATAGTAGTAGAAGTAATAGTTGACGTGACAACTTCATGAAGACACGATGATGGAGATCATGATGATGAAGATCATGGTGTCATGCCGGTGACGACGATGATCATGGAGCCCCGAAGATGGAGATCAAAAGGAGCAAAGTGATAATGGCCATATCATGTCACTATTTGATTGCATGTGATGTTTATCATGTTATTGCATCTTATTTGCTTAAGAACGACGGTAGTAAATAAGATGATCCCTCATTAAAATTTCAAGAAAGTGTTCCCCCTAACTGTGCACCGTTGCTACAGTTCGTCATTTCGAAGCACCGCGTGATGATCGGGTGTGATAGATCCTTACGTTCACATACAACGGGTGTAAGACAGTTTTACACATGCAAAACACTTAGGGTTAACTTGACGAGCCTAGCATGTACAGACATGGCCTCGGAACACAGAAGACCGAAAGGTCGAGCATGAGTCGTATGGTAGATACGATCAACATGAAGATGTTCACCGACGTTGACTAGTCCGTCTCACGTGATGATCGGACACGGCCTAGTTGACTCGGATCATGTAATCACTTAGATGACTAGAGGGATGTCTATCTGAGTGGGAGTTCATAAGATGAACTTAATTATCCTGAACATAGTCAAAAGATTTTGCAAATTATGTCGTAGCTCGCGCTTTAGTTCTACTGTTTTAAATATGTTCCTAGAGAAAATATAGTTGAAAGTTGATAGTAGCAATTATGCGGACAGTAGAAGGCTTGTATCCTTAATGCACCGCTCGGTGTGCTGGACCTCGAACGTGGTCTGTGGATGTTGCGAACATCGGACATACACGTTTTGATGACTACATGATAGTTCGGTAATGTTAAATGGTTTAGAATTGAGGCACCAAAGACATTTTTGAAATGTTGCGGAATATATGAGATGTTTCGAGGGCTGAAATTGGGATTTCAGGCTCGTGCCCACGTCAAGAGGTATAAGACCTCCGACGATTTTCTGCTACGTCAGGCTAGATGCACTCTCCTTCCCCTCGTTGCTGGTTTCTCCATAGATAGATCTTGGTGACACGTAGGAAAATTTTGAATTTCTGCTACGTTCCCCATCAGATGGAGGAGGAGAAGAGGAAGCTGGACTATGAACGCCTTCAAGGCCTAGAATCAGCGCACGCGGACTTGGCAGTCAAATTCCAGTGGCAGCAGGAGCAGATCGACTCACTTAGCCAGCAAAGGGGGTCTCAGCAGCTGCAGCAGCAAGCGGATGATCCAGCATTGGATACCACCGCCCCATCCATGCCGAGAAGTAGCGTGGGTTCCGCCCCGTTTGACGCAATGCTGGATAGATACCCCGTGGATGACATCACGGAGAACACTAACTGCGAGCTACACTTCAAAATTAAGAACATATCCTTGAAGGTGGCGGACGGCGTTGCTTATACAAATTCCCCCGATGCAACCTTCCATTGCAACCCGATTCCAGCAGGCTATGCTCGTGTCGTGGTTGATGAGGTGGTGGACCAATATTCGGGGCTAGAGCTTGACATTCCTGGAGGTGACGAGGAGCACACACTCGGAGAGGCCAAACATTGTATCATCCTATGGAGAAAGGATTGCATCATCTTTCGAAGGCCACCGACACCGCGTCACCCGACTCCTCGTCGAAGTCCGCCACCGATTCAGCAGAATCCCGCTCCTCCAAGTCCACCAACGCATGAGGCCACTCCTCCTCCTCCAAGTCCGGCAAAGTGTCAGGCCACTCCTCCTCCAAGTCCGACACAGCGTCAAACGTCCACTCCTCCTCCAAGTCCGGCACAACCTCAGGCCACTCCTCCTCCAAGTCCGGCACAGCTTCAGGCCACTCCTCCTTGTCCAACTCAGCCCCGTCAGCCGTCTCCGTCGCCTCAGCAATCGCAGAAGAGACACCCCGCAGCTATGGTGCGTAGCGGTACGAGTCGAGGTCATAGTACAGGAAGTACAGGGGGAGGCAAGCGATATAAATATGGTCCAAACCTCACTACTCCTCTTCCTGAGAGGGCTTACGACAGGACCGAGGAGCAAACCAAGGCCATAGTGCGGGCAGAAGTCGACGCCCATTTTGGACCGAAACCGCCACCGCCGCCAAGGGAGAAAGTGCCTGTGGAAGTTCTTGACCACTTCATTCATATGGCTCAACCACCAGCTCCTAAGCTTGTTGACACAGACTATGAGCGCCACATCAGGAAGTTACATCGACAACGTCTACAGAAGGAGGCGAGCTCGAGCTCGAGCAAATAACAAGCAGCTGTCAAAAAATGCGGGAAAACCGTTGCCCAGCTGGGAGAACAGGCGACGCAATCGATCCCCCCGCTTGTTGTGCCAACAACACGTGACAGTACGCGCGCCCAATATTATTGTGGGCAAACAGTTTACATTCTCGAGGTGGGCGATGTGGTAATAACCCAGGAGCATATAATGCAGGCTGAAACTCTCAAGATCACTGTTGGACAACTCCTCGAGATAAAGGACATGCCTGTTCTTAGAGAGGAGGAAATAAAATGGAAATATGTCCGGGGCCAACCTTTGGTCAAGCCAGAAGAGGTCAAGAAGCTCCCAACGAGAATGTATGAATTGCATCAATGGTACATGGACATTAACAAGAGATCCGATCGAGAGTCCCTCATGGTGCAAGTGAAAAAGGATCATTACTACCATCTGAAACCTGTGACCGTTGAGTATTCTGAACTGTTTCAGTTATACAATCAAGACGCACTCGACAAATCTATCGTCAGTTGCTATTGTCTGTAAGTGATTTTCTTTCTGTAATTTAAGTCTCAAGCTAGCTGTAGTGATCCTTTTGATCAATCATTACCTATAATTATTCTCACTATATTCTTTTCTGTGGTATTATGCAGGATGAAGATGTATGAAATGAGAAAAGGTGGACGCTATGGCATTGGGTTCATTGACCCAAACACCGTTAATGAATACACATGGAAAATAAACAAGCATCATGAAAAGCAGGTAGAGGACAGCATGCTAGAGTTCTTGAAGCGCCTCAAATATAATGAAGATATACTACTTCCTTACAACTTCTAGTGAGTCACACTTTCTTGTACTACAAATTCTCTGTTTTTGCCTACTAGCTAGCTACATGTTTT
The DNA here is from genome assembly GCA_032464435.1 of Aegilops umbellulata. Taxonomy (NCBI): domain Eukaryota; kingdom Viridiplantae; phylum Streptophyta; class Magnoliopsida; order Poales; family Poaceae; genus Aegilops; species Aegilops umbellulata. The sequence continues at coordinate 510,897,361 of CP136055.1, forward strand.
TGCTTACATATGCCCGCTTAATTAAGACATGCAAACGTGTGTGCATGCAGATTTCACTGGATCTTGTGTATCATTAAAGTTGACGCCGGAACAGTTGAAATACTGGACTCACTAGTCAAAGCAAATAGTGACTATAACATCTTGTTTGGGATAGTCAATAGGTAATTTCAATCATTATTAACTATATATCTCGGCCTATTTAGTTCGTCATTTCCTGATATGAACTATTTAATAAACCCTTTATTCATTTTCTTTGTCGGCGGGCAGGGCTTGGGCAAGGTTCATCAGCGTCACGGAAGGTGAATGGAAACAAAAGCTGAAATGGTTTCGACCCAGGGTAAGTAATTAAGTAGTACTAGCTATCTAGCTAGTTGCCATCTCATTAATTATCATGCTTGATTAATTATTATTTGATCAAATTCCATTCTCGTAAAGGCCCTTCAGCAGGCGCAGGGGACTGATCTGTGTGCATTCTGCGTTTGCGAGAACATTCGCATGATGGCGTCCGAAAGGAGCAGATCTCAAAGACAGAAATGGGTACGCTTGTTAGAACACTATTCACAATTTGTACACCATTATTGATATCTAGTCACACAACTAATACACATGCACATTGATCTCCTTCTTAACAGTTCACAGAGGTGCGGGACAAGCTCCTAGAAACGGAGCGCGTAGAAGCACTTCAAGAGGAAATAGCGGGATTTTTGCTCGACCAGGTCATAAATCCGAAGGGAGAATACTATTACCCGCTACCGCCCCCATCGACCATGTCATGAACCACTTCCAATTGTCATCGTGCTCCGAAGGCACCAATTAGGCTAATGCCACTAGCTCCGAAGGCAACATCATATGTAGGAGAAATTGTATATAGCTATACATGTGTGTATGTGTGAATTAATATGTGGTGGTTTGTGAGACATTGATGATATATATGTATATATATATATATAATTGGTTCTACTAGAAATTCTATTTATATATATATATATGCATAACGTGTACAATGTGTAGTATCGTAAAATACCAGTAAACGAAAAAGAATTAAAATGGAAAACACAAAATTAAATGAAAAAGAAATCATAAAACCAAAAAGAACCCAAACATTTTAGTACCGGTTGGTGTTACCAACCGGTACTAAAGGGCTCCCGGCCCCTGGAGCTGGCTCGTGCCACGTGATTGCCCTTTAGCACCGGTTCGTGCTGAACCGATACTAAAGGGGGGGGCCTTTAGTGCCCACACTTTAGTGCCGGTTATGGAACCGGCACTAAAGGCCTTACAAACCGGTGCTATTGCCCGGTTCTGCACTAGTGATAGTTTTGCTCTATGTGCTTCACTTATATGTTTTGAGCTTTATAGTTTTGCTCTAGTGCTTCACTTATATCTTTTAGAGCACGGTTGTGGATTTGTTTTAAAGAAACTATTGATCTCTCATGCTTAACTTACATTATTTTGAGAGTCTTTAATAGCATGGTAATTTGCTTAATAATAATATGCTTGGTATTCAAGATTTGTAAAACTTTCTTTTGAGTGCGTTGAATACTAACAAAAGATTGATGCTTGATAATTGTTTTGAGATATGAAGATGGTGATATTAGAGTCATGTTAGTTGAGTAGTTGTGAATTTGAGAAATACTTGTGTTAAAGTTTGTGATTCCCGTAGCATGCACGTATGATGAACCGTTATGTGATAAAGTCGGAGCATGATTTATTTATTGATTGTCTTCCTTATGAGTGGCGGTCGGGGATGAGCGATGGTCTTTTCCTACCAGTCTATCCCCCTAGGAGCATGCGCGTAATACTTTGCTTTAATAACTTCTAGATTTTTGCAATATGTATATGAGTTCTTTATGACTAATGTTGAGTCCATGGATTATACGCACTTTCCTTCCTTCCACCATTGCTAGCCTCTCTAATACCGCGCACCTTTCGCCGGTATTATACACCCATCATATACCTTCCTTAAAATAGCCACCATACCTACCTATCATGGCATTTCCATAGCCATTCCGAGATATATTGCCATGCAACTTTCCACCGTTCCGTTTATTATGACACGCTCCATCATTGTCATATTGTTAGCATGATCATGTAGTGGACATCGTATTTGTGGCAAAGCCACCGTTCATAATTCTTTCATACTTGTCACTCTTGATTCATTGCATATCCCGGAGGCATTCATATAGAGTCATATTTTATTCTAAGAATTGAGTTGTAATTGTTGAGTTGTAAGAAAAATAAAAAGTGTGATGATCATCATTTTTAGAGCATTGTCCCAAGTGAGGAAAGGATGATGGAGACTATGATTCCCCCACAAGTCGGGATGAGACTCCGGACGAAAAAAAAGAGGCCATAAAAAAAGGCTCAAATAAAAAAATAAAAAAATGAGAGAAAAAGAGAGAAGGGACAATGTTACTATCCTTTTACCACACTTGTGCTTCAAAGTAGCACAATGATCTTCATGATAGAGAGTCTCTCATTTTGTCACTTTCATATACTAGTGGGAATTTTTATTATAGAACTTGGCTTGTATATTCCAATGATGGGCTTCCTTAAAATTCCCTAGGTCTTCGTGAGCAAGCGAGTTGGATGCACACCCACTTAGTTTCTTTTGTTGAGCTTTGATATACTTATAGCTCTAGTGCATCCGTTGCATGGCAATCCCTACTCACTTACATTGATATCTATTGATGGGCATCTCCATAGCCCGTTGATACGCCTAGTGAGACTATCTTCCCCTCCTTTTGTCTTCTCCACAACTACCATTCTATTCCACATATAGTGCTATATCCATGGCTCACGCTCATGTATTGCGTGAAGATCGAAAAAGTTTTAAAAATGACAAAAGTATGAAACAATTGCTTGCCTTGTCATCGGGGTTGTGCATGATTTAAATACTTTGTGTGGTGAAGATAGAGCATAGCCAGACTATATGATTTTGTAGGGATAGCTTTCTTTGGCCATGTTATTTTGAGAAAACATAATTGCTTTGTTAGTATGCTTAAAGTATTATTATTTTTTCATGTCAACATGAACTTTTGTCTTGAATCTTTTGGATCTGAATATTCATACCACAATTAAGAAGATTTACATTGAAAATATGCCAAGTAGCACTCCGCATCGAAAATTCTCTTTTTATCATTTATCTACTCGAGGACGAGCAGGAATTAAGCTTGGGGATGCCAGATACGTCTCCAACGTATCAATAATTTTTGATTGCTCCATGCTATATTATCTACTATTTTGGACTATATTGGGCTTTATTTTCCACTTTTATATTATTTTTGGGACTAACCTATTAACCGGAGGCCCAGCCCAGAATTGCTGTTTTTTTGCCTATTTCAGAGTTTCGGAGAAACAGAATATCAAACGGAGGTCCAAACGGAATGGAACCTTCGGAAACGTGATTTTCTCATCAGATAAGACCCAGGGACTTGGACCCTCCGTTAAGAAAGCCACAAGGCGGTCACGAGGGTGGAGGGCGCGCCCCCTGCCTCGTGGGACCCTCAAAGCTCCACCGACATACTCCTTCCTCCTATATATACCTATGTACCCCCAAACGATCAGATACGGAGCCAAAAACCTAATTCCACCGCCGCAACCTTCTGTACCCACGAGATCCCATCTTGGGGCCTGTTCCAGAGCTCCGCCGGAGAGAGCCGTCATCACGGAGGGCTTCTACATCATCCTAGCCCCTCCGATGAAGTGTGAGTAGTTTACCTCAGACCTTCGGGTCCATAGTTAGTAGCTAGATGACTTCTTCTCTCTTTTTGGATCTCAATACAATGTTCTCCCCCTCTCTCATGGAGATCTATTCGATGTAATCTTCTTTTTGCGGTGTGTTTGTTGAGACCGATGAATTGTGGGTTTATGATCAAGTCTATCTATGAACAATATTTAAATCTTCTCTGAATTCTTTTATGTATGGTTGGTTATCTTTGCAAATCTCTTCGAATTATCAATTTGGTTTGGTCTACTAGATTGGTCTTTCTTGCAATGGGAGAAGTGCTTAGCTTTGGGTTCAATCTTGCGGTGTCCTTTTCCAGTGACAGTAGGGGCAACAAGGCACGTATTGTATTGTTGCCATCAAGGATAACGAGATGGGTTTTTTATCATATTGCATGAAACTATCCCTCTACATCATGTCATCTTGCTTAAGGCGTTACTCTGTTTTTAACTTAATACTCTAGAGGCATGCTGGATAGCGGTCGATGAGTGGAATAATAGTAGTAGATGCAGGCAGGAGTCGGTCTACTTGTCTCGGACGTGATGCCTATATACATGATCATGCTTAAATATTCTCATAACTATGCTCAATTCTGTCAATTGCTCAACGTAATTTGTTCACCCACCGTAGAATATTTATACTCTTGAGAGAAGCCACTAGTGAAACCTATGGCCCCTGGGTCTATTCTCATCATATCAATCTCCATCACTTTATTATTGCTTTGCTTTTTTACTTTGCCTTTTACTTTTCACCTTGCATCTCTATACCAAAAATATCAAAAATATTATCTATCATCTCTATCAGATCTCACTCCCGTAAGTGACCGTGAAGGGATTGACAACCCCTAATCGCGTTGGTTGCGTTGAGCTATTTGTTTTGTGTAGGTACGAGGGACTCGCGCGTAGCCTCCTACTGGATTGATACCTTGGTTCCCAAAAACTGAGGGTAATACTTACGCTACTTTGCTGCATCATCCCTTCCTCTTTGGGAAAATCCAACGCAGTGCTCAAGAGGTAGCAACCATCTATGATACTATTTTATGATACTGTGCACTATGGATGTAGTATCATACACTAGTATCATATGCATGATACTAGTATATGTTACTCCCCACTATGACCAGCCTCAGCAGACCTTGCAGTGCTCCCCTTGACACTGCTCGCCAGAACCCCGATGACAGGGCCCAGCAGAGCCGCGCCTCTGTCTACAGCTCCACTTGCATGGTCGCTAGCTGCAGCAACACGTCGTGGTGTGCGCATCTCCCTCCACTAACGATGGGAACAAAATGCCAATGCCCCCGCAAAAAAAAATCCAATGATGGTACCATCAAGGTCCCACCCCCTGTACGTAGCACGGCGGCGCATAGGTAAAGCACGGCCGCGAGCTGGACGCGGCACGACTGCATGGGTTGTGGACTTGTGGCACCCAACATTTGACGCTCGCCGCTTCATCGGGGTCCGCCCACATCGATTGTCTGCCAACGCAGCAAAACGTAGCGTCGATTCCAACAAATTACCTCGCCGGTTGTAGCATTGCGCCGCGTGTTCTCCGTGTACGCAACAAAATCGAACACGGGTACGAGCAAAACTCATCGGCAATTCCAGCATATTTACGGTCGCGTGGTCGCCAATGCGTAGCACCGACAGTTAAGAGTTGCATCAAAATACGTCGATTGTTACGATAAAACTCATCGACGGTTCCAGCATGGGGATCGCGTGGTCGCCATGCGCACCACTGACAGTGCTAAAAAGATTCCAACAAAAAAGCCTACGGTTCCAGTAAAACTCGTCACGTTCCACCACTGGAGTCGCGTGGTCGGCCTATGAAGCACCGGCAACGCATGTTTTCAGCTCCTAGTACGAGCAGTTGCGGCCAGGCGCCTTGCTGTTTCGAGCATGGCGTCTCTCTCTGTCGGGAGCTTGCACCATGATCCCAACAACCTCTAGGGGCTACAACTCCTCGTCGAAGAACACAAAAAGCCCACTGGTCACCGGCTTCGCCAAACAGGGGGCGCGCCTACCTAGACAGCTCAAAGCCGGCCAAGGCCTCCGCTCGCAGCGGCGAGGGCATCACACGGCAGGGGCAGTCTGTGGGAAAGTGGAGAGAAGGAGGAGAGGAAGGGGTCAGCTCGGGCCACCTCATCTATGACGTCTCGAGGGAGCGAGAGGAAGATGATATGAGGAAAAGGACGTGCGGCTGAAAAAAACGTGTGAAAGGATAAGGACCGTACGGAGAGGACGTGAGTAGTGTTGTAGGTGAATAAGTGTCGTAGGATCCACTCTAATCCAATGACGCGGATGTGACCGGCACGCTCGTTCGGACGATCGTTCGGAACCAAACAGTACCCTAGTATGAGTCGGGAGTTTAGTTAGGGCCTCTTTGATTCTCATGATTGTCAAAATGACGGAATAGGAAAAATGTAGGAATAGGATGGCATGTCCCATAGTATCCTAGATGATTTGAAAGAATGTTTGATAGCGCAGAAAAACAAAGGAATTGTACAAAAAGGTTTGAGTGGATGGAAATTTTCCTTCAAAATGTAGTACAAATGGATCCTATGAAAAAATTCCTAAAGATGCCAATCCTACGAATCAAACGAGCATCACAGGAAAGATTTCTAAGTGTTCAAATCCTCCAAAATTCCTATGCAATTCCTTTAAATCAAAGGAGGCCTTAGTGGGTCATTCATATACCAAACACGGAAAAAAGGAAGTGTCGTGGCCCGGTATGGTCACCACTACGCTCCATCCCTGCTTCTCGGCATGATGAAGATAAAATAAAATGATGTGTGTCCAAAAGGTTCCGACGAGAGGACAATAAACCCTAGTTGTCACAGAGCGAAAAAATTATACTCCCTCCATCCCAAAATAAGTGTTTTAACTTTAGTACAATTTTAGCACTAGTAACAAACATGGATACACACATCTAGTTGAATTGCACGTCTAGCGATTCTCCATGTACTCGTAACATCATCCAATCTGCTGACTAAGATCGTTTCAATAAAGAGAGAATTCCTTATTTAACATCATGTCTAAATTTTATGCCCTATTTAATATCGATAAATAATTTCTTCCCTATTTAGAAACAAGTCTAAATTTTATGCTTTTATAACACTTCTATCCATTTTTAGCCTAAATGACACTTGAAAAGACTCTTTTACCCCTCATGTGGTATGTTTGTGTGCATGTGCTGTTCAATGATTTTTTATCATATTTATTAATAGTTATTATACTATTATTTGTTGGATTTTCTTAGGGAGCTCAACATAATCTATTTTGAATATCTGAGTTTTCTTTTAGGGGGACCAAGACCCCTGCCAGCACACCCTGCCTCCGCCATTCTATGTGCTATTGTGTGTGTGCTCCTGCCGATGCCTGTTGGGTTTATAGCACTAGATCGATTCACCGGAGAAAACACATGTACGTGCAAAACTGGCTTGTAAGCTAGCAAGCAAGCATGCAGCTGCATGGATTTCCAGCCGTACGTGGTCAAGCCAGTACGTACCTGGCGTACGTACGTGAGCTAGCTGATCGATTCTATTGATCGTTTCTAGGCGGCTCGCACTAGCGCAACAGGTCGATATGATCACAACCGAACAACTCGGCGGATCGGTAGACTTGTTTATGGCCAAAGGCCCGTATCGAGCCTTACTTTACTTTTGTATTGCTTCGACCTGGTGTCTCTTGTTGTGGTATATAATACACGGGGTACATGTATATATATTACTACCTGGACTTAACCTAAACCGACTAGGAATATATATCCTACGTGGATACCTATATGGACACAGGATTAACTCTTACAATGCGTATGTGTGCGCTATTGCCTCACTGATGTTGTGTGTGTATGCTACTACCCCCCCACACACACACACACACACACACACAAACACACATATCACGTGAGGGGCAAAATGGTCTTTTCAGATGTCATTTAGGCTTAAAATGGACGAAAATGTCATAAAGGGCATAAAATTTAACTCGTTATTAAATAGGGAAGAAAAAGTTTTTAAGTGTTAAATAAGGAAACGAAATTTAAGATGATGTTAAATAAGGAATTCTCTCTTCAATAAAACATATTACATGTGAGGACAAATTGCCCACCAAATACCAACAACAACATTTTGATTCTCCAGTTTGTAGTAACATCATTCATTCCGCTGAATAGATCGTTTCAGAAAACGTATCACATGCGAGGTAAACTTTATTAGGGAACATGTGCGGTTAACTTGCCGGATTAGTTCTGGCCATGCCGCGCTTTCGCAAAAGTACATTGCGCCTTAAAAATGGCAAGCTTGATGAATCATGGAAACTAGATTACGAAATTAATCAAATAAGTCGTTGTAGTATAGTGGTAAGTATTCCCGCCTGTCACGCGGGTGACCCGGGTTCGATACCCGGCAACGGCGTATTTTTGGTACTCCATTTTTTCTCACGGTGCAACTCATTTTTAGATAAAATGCACATCCTAAAAAAAAAAAGAAAAGAGAGACAACCAGCTGCATGCAGTGTGGTCTGTGGATCATTTCTTCAGATTATAACAGCCCACAAGTATTCCCCTGTTCTTCTGAATCTAGCTCTCTAGTAGCTCAGCATGGAACATTTCATCAGATTAAGCAGCTGAATTTATCTGTCTATGGAACTCAGTTGCAACTTCCCTTGCTCTCGGCTCTGCTTAACAAAATGACCGGAATTCATAAGGACTTGCGAGTAGGCAAAGGGCGCATGATACATGTTCCCGTGATACCCTGATTCCTGAAAGACCAGCAAGCTTCTCGGCGGAGTTGAATCCAGCATTCTACTAGCTCAGAACAGAACTAGGAGCCGAATTTATCTGTCTGTTTATCTATGCAACTCAGCCATGGTTGCAACTTATGAATGGCGAACTACAAACTACATGTTCTGGCGACATTCTGAAAAAACATCAAGCTTTCCGTCAAATGCGCGAGACAGATGGAATCAAAACCTGAAGATAGATGGAACGCCAAAAGTTCTTGTCGGATTGATCAATGACGACAATGTTGAAGGATGTAAGTAGGAACAAGTGAGTTTTCTATCTTGTGGCTTACCAGCTTGCGGCGACAGTTGGGAGTTACAACAAGTCTGAATTATCTTGAAAGAAGGATATATTTTATTTTATTTTGCAGTGAAGGATAGATAAAATCCTCGTTGGACATGATTCGATCCAACGTGAATTATCAAGAGGCAGTCCTATCTGACGCAGTCACGTAGCCCAACTGAAACTGAATTAAACGATTACTCAAGCATAAGCGGGAACTATTATCCGACTCCGACTTGCACTCTCCGAGCTCCCACGCGCAAAGGCCCTCCGCCTTTATATTCTCAAGAAAATGTCCTCTTTTCCCCCTCAGATCTCGTGGCGACTGTTTGAGGCTTCCTCGGGAGATCAGATCAGCGACCAATGGCCCGCGAAGAGGGTTCGCGCATCACCGCGAAGGAGGCGGTGGCCGCCGGCGAGGGGTGTCTGCTGAAGCGGTGCCAGCATGCTTCGGTGGAGGAGCGCCCGCTGAAGCCGTGCGCCGCCAAAAGGAAGGCAGAGGCAGATGACAAGGAGCTGCGCGCCGCCAAACGGAAGGCCTTCTACGAGAAGTCAGGTCCAAGCAAGAAGATGACGCGGCTGCCGCGGGCGGAGGTGGCTTCGATCTCGATCCTCGCCAGTCGGATCCATCCCGATCGCGCCCCTTCTTTCTTCAAGGCGCTGAAGCTCCAGAACCCCGACTTGATTCCCTCGCCGGAAGAGGAGATGGACGAGCTCAAGGTGACCAAATATGCTCGTGTGCGCGCCTACTATGAGGCCGTAGAGGAATTTTGCATATTCCAGACTTGGGTACGAAGCGAGTACGCCAAGTATGGCTATGTGGAGGTCGACGAGGACTACCTCGCTCACAGGGCCATGATCCGAGCTTGCAGCGACAGAGCGCGGGAGGCTGCATTCGAGGCAATCGACGACGAAGATCTCAAGGCATTGTTTAGGAATAGACGGCACTGAACCCATGTAATGTAATCTGGAATGAGCGCGGGAGGTTGCGTTCGAGGCAATCGACGACGAAGATCTGAAGGCTTGACTGTAAAAACTGAACCGAGGCAACTTTTTTCTTCTGAATTTTGTTCTGGACTTCTGATACAAGATGTGGCCTCGGATGTTTTCTTCAGTTGATTGCAAATATCACAAATAGGAGAACAATTTTGCAAATACCAGAAGTCTTTATTCAAAATGTACATAAATTCATTTATACAACAGAGAAGCTCCCAATCTGCATCAGCTATCCTATCTTACTTGACTTGAGAATAAAAATCTGAAGAAAAATGAACAAAGCATCAACTATCCTAAAACTACTTGACTTAGAGTCCTGATCGTGTTGTCTTGCTACTAGGTGAAACAACATCTTATGGACATTTATAGATAGAAATCACTGAATCATGTTCCACACTGGCATCTGCTGATGGTTGTTTTGGTTCTTCTATCTTCCTTTTGCCATCTTGTTAATCGCCTTCCATCGGTGTCGATAGAACAGCACGCTGGTTGTCAGTGTTGTTGAAATTTGTTAGTAGGTCTTTGGCCTAAAGCCCAACTAAAAATCTGAAATTCTCTTGGCCCATTCATGTATGGCTCTGAGTGGTGTGAGTCACACTAAGTTTAATCCCATCCAGAAAATTGAACGAGAGTTGCACCCCTTTATAATGTGAGCTCTTCTATCATTTATATAAACATGAGAAAGGAGACCTACATGCGTGCTCCTCCTCCTCGCTCACCCTGTCGCGGACGGGCTAATTATTGAAAAGTTTCGGATTCGCTTGGTTAGCGACTCGGACATGGGGTGTACTCCCACGACCTATCCGCCCCGCATCCCCTTGTTAGAGAGCGAAGCGAAATGAAGCTCTCCCGTGCGTTTGGATTCTGGACCGTTGGATCGAGCTCCCTGACGCGTCCTGGCCGTCGGATCACGAGATGGATCGATCCGGACCGTCCGATCGCGAGATGGAGCGTTCTGGTCGTCGGATCGAGCCCTATGCTCAGGTTCGTGCCACCGCATGTAAATCTCGTGCCCCACGGAGGGCATTCTCGACTTTTCACACGTCGTCGTATAAAAGGAACTCGCCCTCCGTTGCGCCCCTCTGCTTCACTCCAGCCGCCGCCGCCCCGCGTCCGGTTCTCCTCCCCTTCTCCCTCTTCGCCGCGGCCGCTGCTCGCCTCGTCCCCCTCGCGCCTCCACCCCCTAGCCTCGCCTTCTCCTCCTCCCGTCCTCTCCTCCGCCGCTCGGTCGCCGTGCCCGTGCTGCTCAACCCCCGCCGCCCCATCGGCTGCTCCGTCGCCGTTCATGGCATCCGGGAGGCACGCGGCCGCGCCCCCTCCCATCATGCCGTCAAGGGTAGGAGCCAGGCGGAGCGCGCCCCCCTCTCTCTTCCTCCTGTCGCTCGCGCCGCCACCCCTGCCTCCTCCTCTCCCGTCGACCACCTTCCCCGCCCCGCGTATTCTGCTCTTCGTCGCCGGCTTGCTTCAGCCTCCTCCTCCTCCTCCTCCTCCTGTCCCTCACACATGTCCCGCGCGAGTCGAGGCGGCGAGATCCAGCCGTGGCGGCCGGGATCCAGCTCGCTGACGCAATCCACTGTCGTTCTCGAGCCCGACAATGAAGGAGGTGGGCGGTCATCCATCCCCACGTAGTGGTGGACGCACGTACACGACGAGGTCGACGTGCCTCCCCCCGGATCCGTGCTGGCCGCCGACGACGGCCGTGCAGCGAGGGAGCCGTCGATCTCTCCTCATCAACATCCTGGATGTGATGGCCATTGCCAGGTTTGAAGGTGGCCGAGGTGAGCTTCTGATCCAGTCGTCCTTCTTGATGCACTCGTCCATTTTCTTCAAAAATTGTGTGTTTTCCTCTCTCTTCTTCGATCTGCCTCTTCTGACTGTGCTCAGCCAGCGCCACCTCTTCCATCACCGTCTGACGTGCGGTCTTGCCCTGTTCTTCTTGCAGGTTGTTGTCAGCGATTGGTTCCATGGATCCATCTTATGTGTGGCTGTGTGCAGCCTGCAGGCACCGGGAGGCATCACAGTCTGTAAGGCAAGCATCATGGTTTGTACTATACTTCTCATGAAAGCTCATAATATTCCTCAGTTTGCCGAAGCTAAACAACTAAGCACTTTAAAAGGAGATATCCTTGCAATTATATTTCTTTATGGTGAGATAACCTAGAGAAGTATCGATGTGATGGCCATTCAAGAAAATAAATGATAGAGGAAAATGCTACCCCTGTAGTCGATGGGTAGAGAAGGTCGACGATCTTGGTTTTGGCCTATCTCTTGCGCTTTTTCTTTGCCCCTTTCATATTTACATTTTGCTGTTGTACAATTGGATCTATTAAAGGGATGTCTGGGTCGTTGTTGCAGCCTTGCAGGTGAAGGCCTTGTGGTAGGACTCATTGACTCATTACTCTGTTTGTGTGCGCACGTGCACGCAGTTCACACACCTGAACCCAATTACTGAAGTGTGTCAGTATTGGTTTATTTGAATGATACTTGCTGCATTGTTGTGTTTAGTCATATTGTCCAATCTTAACATATGCTGTGCTCACCAAGTTCAACTATCAATATATAATTTCTCATCTGATTTTGACACCTTGATCTTCTGCAGTTTTGTTTCACTTTTCAAGGATGAATACAAATTACCAAAGGGATCTGTAATTGAGCTTTCGTGGGAATCAAACCACATTCTTAAAATAAGCAGTAAGTCGTTTTGTTTTCGCTTCCATTTATTTTTAGATGATTTGAGAACTTAGGATATGATTTGTGTTGATGAAAGAAAGGAAAAAATTTAAGAGTCAGAAAGATATGTTTGGTTATTCACAATGAACTGGCTTGCATTCAGTATCCGAGTACGAGTCAGCATACACTTACTTTTCTTCACTCATTTGATATATGTATTCGACATGGAGATTACTGAAAAGAATAATGAAATCAATCTATTATTGTAATAACTTACACATTGGACGGTCGTTCTGATGAGTGATAACCAGGCAGTTCTCTTACACTGCGATGGTAGGTTATGGACCAAGAGATGTGGTGCACCGACGCCCACCTGGCACGATTGCTCCGCGCCTTCCTGTTCTTACTCCCCTGGCTCCAATTTCTAGATGGCCACCAGCAGCAGCAGGAGTAAGGTCAAGCTCAGACCAGATTCGTGCCCCTGCACCTCCAAGTTCCTCTCCCTCACCTGCCCCTTCCTCCCTATTATTTCTAATAAGTAAACCCATGTGTGTTTAGCACTCGCTACATGTAGCATCAATTTGTACATGCTTTGCATTTAAGCAAGTATTTTTATGGTAAATATTCCATCTTCAATCCATGTTTGTGAAGTAACATTGTGCAAAAAATATATTGTGGGATGAATTGGTATAGTTAGTTATCTGCAGCGCCAAGTACTATGACATGGTATATAGCTTTGTTTGCCAGTTTGGTTCAAGAACCCATTCGCTGGTTTGTACAATATATGTACCCTTATTTGTCTCAACTTTATCAGTTTTAGTTTGTGTTGTCTGCGGCGCAGAACACAGTTCAAAGGCAAGGCTGCGTCAAAGATGCGTTTCACATAATTAAGCTGATGGAAATATCAAATTTTGGATGCAGTCTTCTTGGTCCTGTAGCGTCTCCAGTCTTTGGTCATTTCGGTTGCTCCTTTTACTGGTTCCTTCATTTTACGTTTGAGCTTGCTAGCTCTAACAAGGGCATGATAATTTTCTGAAGGAGAAAGCAAATCATGACAACAATAATAGGATAAGATATACATAATCAGTAAATAACATGTGCTCTTTTACCCTGGTTTGCTTTGTTTCTTCAAAAAATTATCACGCCCTCGTTAGTTTGCATCTCTTGTCTGGTTTGCGCTTAGATGGTCCCTTTAGGTGTGTAAATTTTACATAATCATACGACCTTTGGAATTCAAAAATCTTCCTTTGCTTCCGTAGTTTCGCCGAACTGAACTTCTCTAAAGTGCACCAACTAGAGCTTAGTCTTAGATATTTTGTGTGTAATTTAGAATTGCTCAAATTTATTAGTCCACCATTACAATGATTTTTATAGAGGCAAAATGATTGTATATATGACTGGCTGATACAAAATCTGGACAGTCTGTCATGCCTTTTATCTTCACATCTGCCTTTCATGAATCTACTAAAGCTTTTTTTACTTGATCTTCTCTGCAGCTACGTTTATTCAGGTTATAGGGCCTCCATAGGAAACACAGTAATCTGAATTCCTAAGTAAATATAACAGCTCCAGTGTGATTTTCTTGCTTAAATTTCCCATTCTGAATTCCTAAGTATTTATAACAACTCAAGGTTGTCTTCGATTCGCTGTTGTGCTACTGCTAGGCATGAACAGAATGGCCTCCTCTTATTGCGAACCACACTGATGTTGGCTTCTGATTTCTGCTGTAATGGATTATTTACTATGGACAAATATGACAACATTCATTTGGAGCACCGTTTCCACGACTGCAATAAGTAGTCCGAGGGGAAAAGTTAGCTCCTTTTAGTGATGTTAGCGTCTGCTCGACTTATTTCATCATCAATCTGCTAGCTCCAAACATAACCCGAGAGCTCCTTTTAGTGATGTTTGGGCCCTTATTTGTTATTGTATTTGGTAACAATTACTCTATAATACAATGCTCTTACTGCAAAAGAAATACCCGTCTTATTTTTACATTTCTTGTTTTTATTCATGTGCATCAATATTCTCTTTTATCTGCATCAGGTTGCTAACAGAGTTAAGCATATGAGATATCCAGCAGAAAAGACAACTAAAGGGTGGATTTATTTAATTTGTTTTGTCTACACAAAGGTGAGTACAATTGTTGTTGCTACTATACCCTTTCCCACTATTATATCCATTTTTCAATGCTCAAGTATGTGTATATGCTTGGTTTGTAAAACTTTTTGCAATAAAGCATGTTTATTTGTATGGCTTGTGATGCTTTGTTAGAAAGAAGATCAGACATGTGCTGGCCATCAACATGTTTTAGCGTTTTAGGTATATTATATGAGTATCTATGAAATGTTTGATGTTTTATGATGATCCAGAAAAGTAATGTGGTTTATGTTACGGACCTACTGTGAATGATTATACGGATTATGTTGGTTTTGGTTCCTATGTGCATATGCTTTTCTATCTGTCTTTGGTCAGTCGGTTTTTATCCATTGTATTAATATTTTGTGTCTTTATGGTGAAAAAGCCTAACAGCAACTTTTAGACTTCTGCTTATATTCAATAGCTTATCAATTTCTTCTGATTTGAATTCTCACCAGACTTTTGTGCTACTCAGAAATTATGTGGGTATGAAACTCTGGATTCAAGTGATTGGCGGCGGGTTCTGGGTTCTGTGGACAAGGCTATCTATCTTAAATAGTTAACTATATAGTTTACTCCTATGCTTTGATAAAGCATTGTGAATTAGTTACAGTGAACAATCTTTGTTGCTTTTTTTGGTACAGCGTGCTAAACCCTAATGTGTTTAGTATAAAGAATGGACCATTGGCATGTAATGGACTATAGTGCTATGGATAATTTTGTTCTCTGAACCTATGGAATATAAACCATGTCTTACTGGGTTAGATATGGCTGGGGGCAAGAGGGGTGTGGCAAGTTGCAATTCCAATTCTTCTCTTGGGTCATATGTAATGCTTTGGTGTGTTATATTGCACTGAAACTATATCGCTATGTTTATATTTTAAATGCAATGCTTTAGTTGCTTTGCTTTTGGAGGCTCCATCAGAATAGAGGCATTTTAGTAGTCTAAATTTTTCTTAAGCCAGTTCATAGATAATGTTATGTATATGGTATTGTACTGAGTCATGAATCAGTATCATGTTTTTTTTAATATTTGCTACTCCCTCCGTTTTGATTTACTCGTCGTGGTTTTAGTTCAAATTCAAACTAAAACCACGACGAGTAAATCGGAACGGAGGGAGTATGTCTCAATGACTACTACCGGATAGTTACGGATAGGATACGACTGTACCCGGCAGCGGTGGATATGACTGTACCCGGCAGCATCGCTGTCGGGTGCGGCAAGCCGCATTTCCTACCTAGTTATATAGTCAAGCAGATGTCTACCCTAGCCACCGCCACACCGTATGGTTTCGCACCATCGTTCCAGATCATTGCGCCGCCACACAAGTCTTCTCCATCCCTCCTTTCGGTGTGCACCGCGAGAAGGGCAATCAGGTTTTTTGGGGAGCGCGCTCGCGCGACTGCTGGCAGCGATGACTTCGCCAACGACGACTTCTTCCCCGACCTCGGCAACCTCTTCCTCAATGACATGGGCGACAACATCAACGCCAACGGTGCTGCTCCCATTGCATCGTATGTGATTCTGTCCTTTTTGTTCGAGATCGTGGTAGAATTCATGTTTCTAGTCTATGCCCTAAATTTGATCTGTTCATCTACTATACTAGTTCGCATGATTCACTACTGGAATCTAGTTATACGCCGAGTGCCACGGACACTCGGCAAAGGGCCTATAACCGCCGGCAAAGCCTTTGCTGAGTGCTACACTCGGCAAAAGCCACCCGGCGTACACCTCTCTGGCAAACAGGAAATTTGCCGTGAGCCAAGTACGGGCACTCAGCAAAGACTTTGCCGAGAGCCAACAAACAGTACAACTCGGCAAAATAAAGTGACTTTCACGTCGGCTGGTTCCGTCAGCTGTTCTCCGAGAGTGGCTCTCGGCAAAGATGCCACAGCCAACAGCTGGCGCATGCCACTTTGCCGAGAGTTGCTCTCGGCAAAGCCGCCACAACCAACTGCCGGCATGCCACTTTGCCGAGAGCAGCTCTCGGCAAAGATCCGTTCCCAGACAACTTTTTACTGCTTTCCCCCTGATCCCTGCCGCAAAAAATTATATACAATACACAAACAAGCATTTCAAGTCTCAATGCCTAACAACAAACTCACATAACCATTACATAAAATAGTTCACACGAACTTCTTTTGAGATCACAAGCTGGTAGCTCTTTAGTGCAAATGCAACCTTACTAAACAATAAAGTGGTCAAACCGATATCTAATTCGGTGCCCAGGCTCATCTGCTCCCGCTCAGAAAACAAATCAAAATAAATACTAGAAAAATTTAAAAAATTCCAATTTTTTTTGTGTGATAGATAATTTGTCGCGTGAGGTCCACTCCAAATTTCAACTTATTTGGACATCTGAGTAGCTCTCGGCAAAAAAGACAAATCAGGTCAGAATAGTGCGTGAACAATAAACATTTTTACAGACCGCGGTTTTGTCCTTTTTGCCGAGAGCTGCTCAGATGCTCAAATTAGTTGAAATTTGGAGCGGACCTCACGCGTCAAATTATCTACCACCCAAAAATAATTTGGATCTTTTTGATTTTTTCTAGTATTTGTTTTGATTTTTTTCTGAACGTGGGTGCAAATGAGTTCGGGAGCCAAAACTCCGCGTCCGTGGTCAAAGCATCTCTACATGCAACCACAAGATTAAAGCAACACGACAATTATCACAAACTGAAGAAGAATTATCAAGTTCTTCCATCCACTAAACTCGATAAGCTGTTTGTGGCTAGCACATGCAGTCAACTCATCCACTGAACCCACTAATTCAGATTTTCTCTTCTGCTTAAGCACATACTGATTATAATGATACTCTGCCTTCTCTATGCTATTGAACGAGTCGTGGGAGTTGCCTTCATAGTAAACCACTTGTTCATTGCACTCAGACCATGAATCATAGACTCCTGGACATCTACCTCTGTACACCGCATACAACTTCATCTACAAAGATAGAGAAATAAAGGTAGAGAAATAATGCAAGGTTAAAAATAGCACATCATACATAATCCACGTAAGCGTTCATCACTCATAGTACAATCAAAAGCATCGCAAATGGCAATCTAAGAAGTCCATATCGGCACCTACATGACTACATCACTAAATCAACGCCAAACTATCTAGGTGGACTACTCAGAGGTGTAGTCCGTAAAACCGGTGATAGTGGAGTCAGAGCACGTCGGGGCATCCCCCACGGTGGAGGACCAAGCGTCGTCGGGAATGGACGTCGGTATATATGGTGGACACTATCTCACGGATATTTCGACCTTCGGTGATGGTCAAGCTGGGCGAGTCCATCGTGCGTGAAAAATGTATATCACAGGACAAACTCGCCCAGGTCGACCGTCATCGGCAAAAGACGATTTTCTTCCTCCAATAACAACTCTCATCTCTCTCACGTATATATGGTGGAACTCTCTCTGCTGGTGGTATATATGGTGGACACTATCTCACGGATATTTGGACTTTCGATGATGGTCAAGCTGGGCGAATCCATCATGCGTGACAAATGTATATCATAAGAAGAATTCGCCTAGATTGACCGCCATCGTCAAAAGTCGATTTTCTTCCTCCATATAGCATCCATACGAATAACAAGAACTATTAGATGCATCAACAATTAATTATCTATACAATTTTTTTTAACAATTATCTACATTCATCCATACTTCTTTGCATCCATCTATGCATTCATGCATACATACATACATCCATCTATATAATGATACATAACTAAAACTACCAAAAAATTACTACAAAAAAAAGTTCATGCATCAATCCATGCATTAATACATACATATATACATTCATACATCCATGCATCCATCAATCCTTGCATCCATATAAAAATCCATGCATCCATAGTTCCATACATACACTCATGCATAAATACAAGATTGGGAAGGGGGATGAAGCTCATTGAGAGGGGGAGGTGGTGCCGGCGGGGTTGGGGAGGAGGGGGGCGCCGGTGGGGTCGAGGGGCGCTGGTGCGAAGGGCACCGGCCCGGGCGGGGGGAGGGGGGCGCCGGTGATAAAGAGAGAGAAGTGAGATGTAGAAGAGATCGCGAGGGGGGTTAAGTGTTCGCCGACCTTTACCGAGCGTCTCTCGGTGTGGCTCTCGGTAAAGGTACGAGACCTAGATCTAGGTTTTACACCTTTTCCGAGAGAAACACTCGGCAAAGGATAAAGCACACTCGGAAATGACAAACATATCGAGAGCGGCACTTGGAAATGACACTCCTCCCTCATCCAATCAAGGCGTAGGCATGCCACAAGGACATCAAAAATGATTCCCCATGCCGTTACCCGGCATGATTTCATGTGCCGCCTTCCTGATCTGCAATTCCCGGCAATGAAACCCTAGCAGAGCAATAAATTTCTCGAATATTGCGCGCGTCCCCGAAAAATGCGAGGCCGTGGCACGTGCCATGCGGTTGCCCCCTCTTAGATCACGAGAAGTTTCGAGGCCAACGGAGCAACATGACCAGCACTTCCTGCACAAAAAGGACACGTTCCCTCTCGATACCCTGATACTAGCTTGGAGACGCTGCGGTTTGCAAGCGGCCTCAGGGGAGGCTTACTCGAAACATGTCCAAACTTTTACCACACCCTACAGAGGCCCTGTGATGACACCGTGCCAGATCCCGAGCAATCCTATCATCGTACAATTTTCCTAGGATTTCAACGGTTGCATCAGGAATGACACCGAGGTACTTTTGGTAACCCAGTGGCAGGGCATGACCCTCCCTCGTCTGTGCAAGGCGTAGGCATGCTACAATTACATCAGAAATGATTCCCCATGCCACTACCCGTCATGATTTCATGTGCCACCTTGCTGATCTGCAATTCCCGGCAATGAAACCCTAGCAGAGCAATAAATTTCTCGAATATTGTGCGCATCCCCAAAAAATGCGAGGTCGTGGCACGTGCCATACGGTTTCCCCTCTTACAGCACGAGAAGTTTTGAGGCCAACACATCAACAGGACCAACACTTCCTGCACAAAACCGGACACGTTCCCCCTCTCGATACCCAGATACTAGCTCGGAGACGCTGCCATTTACAAGCGGCCTTAGGGGAGGCTTACTCGAAACGCGTCCAAACTTTTACCACACCCTATAGAGGCCCTGTGATGACACCGTGCCAGATCCCGAGCAATCCTACCACCGTATGATTTTCCGAGGATTTCAACGGTTGCATCAGGAATGACACCGAGGTACTTTTGGTAACCCGGTGGCGGGGCATGCCCCTCCCTCGTCTGTGCAAGGCGTAGGCATGCCACAAGTACATCACAAATGATTCCCCATGCCGCTACCCTACATGATTTCATGTGCCACCTTGCTGATCTGCAATTCCCGACGATGAAACCCTAGCAGAGCAATAAATTTCTCGAATATTGTGCGCGTCCCCAAAAAATGCGAGGCCGTCACACGTGCCATGCGGTTGCCCCCTCTTAGAGAGACCCTGTGATGACACCGTGCCAGATACCGAGCAATCCTACCATCGACATCGCAAATCGTCAATGTCCTTAACAAGGGTGTAATGAATACCTACATCTGGACTATCGCACTATTTATATTTAAACAGGTCTTGTTGCTTGTCTGTAGGCGAGGTGGGACTAAACTTTGATGGTGGCCTTATCTTTACCGAGAGCCACTCTCGGCAATTGCTCGTTTACCGACAACCACTCTCGGCAACTGCTCGTTTACCGACAGCCACTCTCGGGTAGCCGAGTATAGCCTGTGGCAAAACTTAAAGAACCATGGTTTCTTCGTGGCCCGCGCGTAGCTTGTGTATTTTGCATGAGAAAATTTGGAAATAGATGTAGTGGACAAATTAAATTTTGCTCACGAAAAAAAAGATAGGCCAATAAATCCGAAAAAATACACCAGTCATCCATGCTCTCCAATTGAAGAATATACACGATGAATGCAGATGATAAATCATATTCATCCTGCATATCCTCCAAATAAAGTGCAAGGAAGACCCACGCTTGTAACAATCTAATAGATGAAGGTATTTAAGCAGGTGCAGGACTTGCTCGGGGGGCAAGATAGATGTGACTAAACTTTGATTGGGGCCTTATCTTTACCGAGAGCCACTCTCGGCAACTGCTCGTTTACCGAGAGCCACTCTCGGGTAGCCGACTGCCTGTGGCAAAACTTAAAGAATCATGGTTTCTTCGTGGCCAGCGTGTAGCTTGTGTATTTTGCATGAGAAAATTTGGAAATAGATGTAGTGGACAAATTAATTTTTTCTCGCGAAAAAAAAGGCTGATAAATCCAAAAAATACACCAGTCATCCATGCTCTCCAATTGAAGAATATAGACGATGAATACAGATGATAAATCATATTCATCCTACATATCCTTCAAATAGAGTGCAAGGAAGACCCACGCTTGTAACAATCTAATAGATGAAGGTATTTAAGCAGGTGCAGGACTTGCTCGGGGGGCGAGATGGGACTAAACTTTGATGGTGGCCTTTTCTTTACCGAGAGCCACTCTCGGCAACTGCTCGTTTACTGAGATTCACTCTCGGGTAACAGCCACTAGAAGATTCATAGTGACTGTATGGACTCTTAGTAACGAGAGAAGACCAAAGCTTACTGCGGTTGGACTATTGAACTATTTAAACATGTCATTTTGCTAGTCGGCAGGCGAGATGGGACTAAATCTTTGCTGAGCGCCACTCTCGGCAAAGAGTTGCAATCGTAACCGTGCCATTAGTCGACGCCGAATGTGCCACATGGCAAAACTTTACCGTGTGTGGCCGGATGGCTCTCGGCAAATAGTGTCTTTGCTGAGTATAGCCTGTTTACCGAGCAACACTGTTGGCATTGTCGTGTGTTTGCCGACCTACTCTCTTTGCCGAGTGCAACTCTCAGCGTTCTTTACTTTGCCGAGTGCCCATGTTTTGGCTCTCGGCAGAGACGCCGACACCCGGCGTATACGAAAATTCCAGTAGTGATTAGTTCAATCTCTGGTACTGATGTCATGATTTATTTTGTGCTTATTCGGATTAAATCTCATAGTAATCTGCTCACATATTTAACGAAAGAAGTCCATAGTAATCTGCTCTCATAGTAATCTCCTATGTTTACATAACACCCCCTGATAGCTTTGGAGGTGGTTTTGGGAGTGGTTTTATCCACCAGGCCTACAACCACATGATTTCTCGTGGAGTGCCGATCGACACTCATGCCATCGTTTCGGCCGTGCTTCCTTGCCATCAGTATCTACTTTGCCACTAGATGCTGCTACTCGCCCTCACTCGCATCTCAACGTTGATTTATATCTCCACACGAGACCAGTTGCAGTTGGTCGCCTCCATGCCACCACACGCACACGCTGTATGCGGCCGCTGGTGCCATACCGTTTTCACATTGCAGGCTCAACTCCAGCTCCATGCAGCCAAGCACTCTCCGGCGACACGGGACGATGTCAACGAAGCATGCTGACGCTTTCGCTCAATCCTTGCTACGACTCTGCTATGTGGCTAGCTTTATCTATCCCAATCGATTAACATATGCATGCACAATAGAGCCGGGTGATTGATCATGCAGCCGGCCAGAAGGCAACACACGCGCGTACACAAGGTTCTTATCAATCTTTACTTTGTCCGATTCAGTACTACGAGAAAAGCAATTCTCCCATGCCCGGGAGGTACCGTGCATGGGAGAGCCGTTGATTTTTCTTGAAGATCCGATGCCATGCATTGATGATTTAATGCTGCTGATACTTGCTACATCTTTCTCTGACACATAAAAGCACACTGTCCCGGCTAGGCTCTATCATCCCACACTTTTTATTCTATTTCCAAGTTAAAATTATTTTATCTTTTAAATCAAAAGTATAATCTATGACCCGTTTGCATATTTGTGTTTATGACAACGAGAACTTTAAAACGAGACCACTTTTGAATGTATTTCAACAAGTTTGAAAATTCATGTTCTGAAACATGGTGAAACATTGTAAAATTAAGAAGAATCAATTTGATACACATCGGCAGTAACATTATGATACACAATGGAACACGACGAGCCATAGTGTAACAGTTAGATTTAGAATGCAATTATTAAATTTTTTGCGTGGAAATAAAACAATTATACGAAACAAGTTTGAAGCATGGTTATTTACTTGTCTAAAAACTAATTTCCAAAAATATATTCAATATTAGTCTTGTTTTGAAGATCTTATCGAGAAAAACAATTATGCAAACAGAATGTAAATCAAAATTTCACTCCAACATACATTAGACATCTATTTATTTAAATGAAACTTAGTGAGTAGAGAAACCAACATTGATGATTTCATTGGTCCCACAAAACAATAAATGAGGTGGTAGATGCATGCACGGGAGCTCTTGTGCATGGTAGAAAATCCACTCTCGACAGTTTTGCAGTGTGGCACGAGTTAACAGACCTACACAAGGAAAAAGCTAAGGTGCACATAGGGCCTAACTGTTACTGCCTGATGGTGCTGATTCTTTCGTCGTTGGCAGTATCGGCGAGCAGTGGTTGGAGTTGTTCATGGCGAGAACGCAAAGGCTTGTCCGACACTGGCAGTATCTCCGAGCTCCTAGTAGCAACGAACATATCACTCAAAATGATCGGATCGCCACAAGCTTCAAAATGATCGGATCGCCACAAGCTTCAAAATGATCGGATCGCCACAAGCAGTGCCAGTTTCGGACAAGCCTTTGCGTTCTCGCCATGAACAACTCCAACCACTGCTCGCCGATACTGCCAACGACGGAAGAAGCAGCACCATCAGGCAGTAACAGTTAGACCCTATGTGCATCTTAGCTTTTTCCTTGTGTAGGTCTGTTAGCTCGTGCCACACTGTAAAACTGCCTAGTGAAACCAGTTATAACAATGTGTGGGGGTGTTTTGTCTGGTTTTCTAATTAAACATCAGGGGGTTAAATACCCGGTTTTAGAGTTAAGGGGGTTAAGTGGCCGATTTGTGAAATTTGAGGGGGTTATGTGGCCGATTATGTGGACTTCCCGAGCGAACCCAGCGAGAGCAAATCCCTAACCCAAACCCTAGCTAGGAGGATGATGGAGGCGGAGGGGGAGGGCTCGCAGTCGATGATGGCGGCGGAGACGGAGACGGCGGAGGAGTGGAAACTGGCGCGTGAGTCCCAGTGCCGTTTGCGCAATTGCGAGTGCCGCTGGCGTTGTCTCTGCTCCCCCCGGATCCCCCGCGTGGCCCCCGGGAGGGACTACTCTTCCACCCCCGCCGGTGCCGGCGCCGGCGACGACCGGCCCGCCTGGTCGCTGCTCGTCGGCCTCAAGGACGGCGCCGTCCTACGGCTCAAACGCCTCCGCGTGGCGCGGTCCGGGCGGATCCTCGGCCGGAGCGACGACGCGCTCGAGGCATTCCACGACATCAAGACGCCGACTGGTCGCAGGTTCGACGCCAGCGCCGCCCTGGCTCCCGACGGCCGCTCGCTCTGCGTCCTGCGCCAGGAGGACGACGGTGCCGGCAAGCAACCCCATGCCCTGCACCTAACTCTGCAGCAGCCCCAGACAGACACATCTCCGGAGCATCTTCCTTTGCCGCCGGAGATTCAAGCAGGGAGGAGTCGTAACTGCATGCCCATCTCCGCCGCTGGCCACATCTTTGCTCTGTGCCCCATCGTGGAGTATGGCGTCAAGTTGAGCCTCCTCATGCGACCCCTGCATCCGCTCCCCGAGGGCGGGGGCGGGGGCCAATGGGAGCAGGTCGGCCAAGACAAACACAACAAGGACAAGTACCGGTGGTTGGGCGGCGGGTTCCTCCAGGGCTACGCCGTGCTCCCTGGCCCCCTCATCCTCGTCTCCTTGAAGCAAGACCGCGGCTTCTTCACCTTCGCCCCTGGCTCCGGCTCCCGCGACTGGACCCCGGTGCTCACCGATGAAACAAGGCCGCCGCGAGACTACGTCCCTATCGTCGGCCGCGGCGTCTACATGGAGCAAGACAATGCCATCTACATGCTCCGTGGCAACACCATCTATGCCTACAAGCTCAGCTACATACACCAGGATCAGGGTGATGATGATCAGGGGAGGGGGAGGCTCAGGCTGGATCCGCCCATCACCATCGACTCTGTATGTCCTTACAGTTCCTGTCATGGGTGTGGCTTCCTCACCCGTCTCGACGGTCGGCTCATGTGCTCCGTGTGGATCAGCCTGGCACCACGTCAACAATTAGAAGATTGCCGGTGTGACAACCTACATGCCATTGTCACCACCTTCAACCTCCAAGATCCGGCTCAGGGGGGAATAGAGGTGCTGCATTCCTCTTTCCGCCGGGTAGACATGAAGCGCAATCCAGAGGACCAGGAATTCTGCTTTCTACAGTAAGCAGCAAACTAGTTAGTTTACTTTTTCCACGCACAGATTATTCGACCACTTATTTATTTGGTCGCCTTGTTTACGTATTTGTTGTCTACTGTCAACTAATCATGGATCAATTAGGGAGTACGAGGACAAGGATTGTCCGGTGCTGCTGCAACACCAAGAAGGGCAAGAGAAGGATCTAACCAGCTGTTCCCAGCTGCAACACGTCGACCAACCCTCCAAGATGTTTGATTGTTGCAGGTCTTGCTTGATCTGAATTAATTTAGATTCATGTTTAACCTAGCTTATTACATCTTTCTTAGTAAGTTTCTCTTGGTGAGTGGAGTGATGACATGTTTAATTTGGTTCTTGTTGCAGACGGTTTCTCGAAATGAAAGACTGTCCACCCCTTTGCTTTTCCTGCGGCACAAAAGGTCATGTTGCCCGCGACTGCTCTCTCCCGTCACAGAAGCCCTTGCCGGCAATGCCTCACCGCACGCTGGTTGGCCGTGCTTCAATGCAACACCGAGTCCCTTTTGAAAGGCGTCCGGTTGCTGCAACAACAAGTATCAATAAGGATCTGTTTATCATCTGCCAAGCTGGCTCACAACTAGTCATTTACCATACAGGCGTCATGGATGAGACTTCACTGTTGCAAGGAGGAGGAGACGATGGCAAGCCTCTCGAACCGTCGTGTTATGTTGCACCATATGTTGGTGATGGTGACTATTGGCACTTTTTCCTTCAACGTGGCTCAAAAATACGCGCCGTTTCGAGGGAAAAAGATGGCATGCTTGAGTTTAGTCTGAACAAGGACCGTACGATGGCTACGGATCGTCTATCTGTACGGCGGCTGCCAAGTGCTGAAACTTTTGTTTTGTTTATCACAGTTGGTGGAGAGACCATTGCCCTTACTGATACTCTGAAAGTTTTCCATCAGACAAGGTTCAGTTATGGATCCACTACGTGGCTGCGTTGCAAGACAGATCAGTCGCATGTTCTCCACAGGAAGGTTATGATATCTGGATATGTAGCAGTGAATGACGACTCCTTTATAGTCTGTGATGCTCTCACAGGTTCCTGTCTTTTGTTTGACCTGGGTGCCAAGCAATGGCGTGTTGTCATGCCTTGGGCCGCATTCGCAGAGGACCTGCCAAGGACTATCCCTACAAGGTGCCCTTTAAATGGTAGATGTGTGTCTGTCGATGGCTTTATCTACACATGCAGAGATGGAGGGCTTGCTGCTTATCGGCTGCTTGATAAAGATCATTCTGTGTATCTCAGCCAGCCCATCCTTTTGCCATTCTCATGGCTTGTGGATGATTGTGTGGGTGAGGACATGTGCTTGGATTTTGCTGGCAAAGATGTGGACTCTGGTGCTATTTTGTTTTACGTGGTGCAACTGCAAAGTGAGTATATATAACTCTCTGTCTCTCTCGATCTCTGATGTCATTTGTGCATGCATTGCATGGTTTTTGTGATCAGTCAGTTATATATATATATAGTGTTGCTCTGCTAACATATGTATACGTACCTATATGCTGCTAGGTGGATATCGTCCGCCCAAGCATGATGTACAGATCACCATTGTCCAGGTTAAGACTAAAGCAACAACCAGCAGCAAGAAAAGGGAACCAGTGCGAGTCGCCCCCGTGGACTGTGTCACGCGTTTCATACATCACGAGGAAGCCGTCGATGCCAGATGCTGCTTTGCGCTCTAGCTCCATCTCTCTTGTTTGTGATGGATGCATGCATGGCATCTTTTCGAAGCTGCAACTAGTTGTATATTTTGGTGGTGTATAACTTATATTTATCTAGACTATATTAGTTGTATTTTGGTGGTGGTGAAACTTATATTTATCTAGACTAGAGGGCCTGTATGTAATAGCTGGTGACCTTGGTTAAATTAATGATCCCAAACATTTGCTACCAAGGCTTGACAAGAAAATGGTACTAGTGCTTAATTATTGCTCGTAAGGTTGAGCTAGCTGTGGAATAAGGCTGGTCATGGTGGGGAGTAACTTATACTAGTGTCATATGCATGACACTAGTCTCACTAGTCTAAATTACTACCTCCATAGTGCAAAATAACATATTAGTAGTGTCATAGATGGCTTCATTTATTAGCTCATAGACTCATTTCGCCTCAGGAAGCGCTATGTTACAGTAACATATTATGTTACCACAAGCACCTCTTTACTCATTAAATACTTGCCACATAAGCAAAATTGTCTTGGGATGTGTTAAGTTACTACCTAAGTTACCCCTACTATGACTAGCCTAACTATTATTTGTTGGAGCAGTTTTTATTATTTATGCCTGGAGAACTTCTTTTTATTTCTCTATCTATTGTTAGCAGTCTTTATTGATTGTATTTACCTATTATATATGTCTTTGCATATTTGACCAGGGGCACATAGACCCGAGATTAGGAATTAATCCTGTGAAATTTCTGATGACAAAATTTTATACTTCAATCTTGCACTTTATCTCTCAAGTGACATCCTTTTGATTCCATGATTAATGTGTATTACTGCGCTTAAAATGTACTCCCTCCGCCCAGAATATAAGAACGTTTTTGACACTACACTAATGTAAAAAACGCTCTTATATTTTGGGACGGAGGGAGTAGCTTTCTGGTGGCAGTCACAAGCCTTGGTTTATTTGTCGGTGCAGTCTAGTGAGAGGGTCAGGCCTACCTGCTAAATCATGTGTGAAATATGATGTGTTATCGCAAGGCTGCAAATATTATTTGTTGGTTTACTTTTCTATATGGAAACTCTGTTCTGCTAAGGCCTGTGCAGCTATGATCCGATTTAGATCAAGTCATTCTATAATTTGATAGCTATTCGCCAATTTCAGCTATGATCCCATCATCTTACTATAAGCTTGGGTGCCTATGATTTCAGGCACCCTAGCCATTGCCATGCTTTAACAATTGCAATGGAGCCAGCTACCAGCTTTCTGCCCCTAACTCATTTGCCTATGAAACTACCAACAACAGTGGCAGCAGCTCCCCCCTACTCTGGAGCTTCCTATTGGTGCGTTGGCAGCATCCACCTCCTCTGGTGGTCAGTCAACACCTCCTCTGGTTGAGGTATGAGTTTGCGCACTAATCAGTTGCTTTAGTTGTTAATTAAGCGTTTGTGTGCAGTCCACATGAGCGCCAGTTGCTAAAAATATACATCTAATAGAGCTGCAGCAGCAGAGTGTTCAGTCATAATGCATAGCAAGCTAGCAGGACATGTACATGGAAGTGCTGGTCAACTCGTGTGACGATCGTTGAAAACTGCAGCAGCTGAGTGTTCCCTCATAAAGCAGAGCAAGCTAATGGGTCTATTAACATAGAGGTGACAATCTTACAAGATGGGTGACTGATCAGATACCAGCCATCCTTTCCTCTAGTCAACACAGGCATATCAAAAAAAAATAGAAAAGAAGGATTACCCGATCTCTGCATCAGAGTGATGCATGCATCCCTAGGCATATCAAATTGCATGCATGCAAAAAAACTAACAAGAGGTAATAAGTGGTTACCATAGACTAAATAAACAACCATGAACATCACAACAATGCAGATGCCTAAAAGCTAATCTACCAATAAATCCGATCTATTTGGTCTAAAACAGGAAGAGTGGATAGTGAAAAGAGCAAAATAATCTGTCGTGGATCTTCCTGAAGGTCTTGCGCAGATGGTATGGCACATAGATCATAACGGCCTTCCTGTTCCCAACAACATCTATCTGGATTTCTCTCCAAAAAAAAACATCCATCTGGATTATCTACATACATTCCAATGTTGATGTACATGTCCTTGAGGTCACCCTTGAGCTCCTGATTGCCTTTCTCCAAGTGAAATAAAGCCTACAGAGATATTAAACAGCACAAGCATGTCAAACCTTGACAAACGAAAACGAAAGAGAAGTTCTAGATACAGAAACGAAACACATGAATGGCACAAAGCCAGCGACGAGAGGGACGCGTGATAGAAGCTCACCTGCGCGACGGTAGCCTCGAATTCGGAGGGCTCGACGCCCTTGTTCTTCCGGATCTTCTTCCTGGCGGTGTACATCTTGATCAATGTCGTTACAAGAGATGAAATCAAACCCTTCTCTGCATCTTTTTGCAAATAGAAGTTTACGCAATCTGGTAAACAAACTACATTCCTATTTGGTTGTTCTTGCAAAAATGGTTGTTCTTTGACATGCATAAAACCGACATTTTTTATGCCAAAATTTCTTTTGCAAACAGAAGGGTGATCCAATAGTACATCGACGGCTTAATGCCCAGCCATCTACAACACCCTCTAGATCAGACCAAAGAAGGTCACACATGGCACCATCATGAGGCACCTTTTGCTTGCGATCTATTATTCTGATCTGTTGGGGGCACATGATAAAAAAATAACAGAAATCGAATGCATGAACTACAAAATATAACACTGGAGAATAATTGACCTGAACCAGTGCCGCAATAGCAGGGGAAAGGCCTCCATGTACACTGAAGATTTTGTTCTCAATCAGTGCAGACAAATTGAAAATAACAAATACATCAGCTCACGTAGATTATGATTTTAATTCAAAGAAACAGAGTGGCAGCCTCATAGCATTACCGCATGGAATATAAAGCAGCCTCATAGCATTACCGCATGCAATATAAAGGCAACCACTGGTAGAAAAAGGGGCTTCCATACGCCGCCATTAGTCCCCAACAGAACCGAACCGCGACCAAAGGGCTCTTTAGTCGCGGTTCGGGAGAAGGCCCGCGACCAACTACCTGGGCCCCCGCGTTCGGTCGACAGCTGGCCGACGGGAGGGTCTTTAGTCCCGGTTGGCCAGGCCAACCGGGACTAAAGGTCCCCGAAGGCCTTTAGTCCCGGTTGGCCAGGCCAACCGGGACTAAAGGCCCATCCAGCTGGCGGACGGGAGGGCTTTAGTCCCGGTTGGCCTGGCCAACCGCGACTAAAGGCCCATCCCTATATATACTCAGCTCACTCCACTTCACTCAGCTCATCACACTTCACAATTTTCAGAAGGCGGTGGTGGGGTGGTGATGGTTTGCTTTTGGTTTCTCCTATGCACACAAGGTGTTTGATGAAATGCCCGAGAGCCTGAAACAAGCCACACTTGAGCTTTCTCATTTATTTTTCCTCCGCGATCGCGGTTAGCAACTCGAACCTTTCATGTGTCATTGATAAAATACGCATGTGTGTAGTTCATTGTTTAATTAGTATTATTTCTAGCTACTTAGTTTAACAAATGCATGATGGTTAATTATATACTTTATATAATAATAATGCAGATGAATCGGCAATGGATGTACGGTTCCCGACTCTCCGGCGAGTTCACTACGGGTTTGAAAGATTTCCTCGTAGTGGCAAATGCGAACAGGCAGCAAGGTTTTATTATCTGTCCATGTGCTGTCTGTAAGAATGATAAGGGTTACTCCTCGCCAAGAAGAGTTCACATGGACCTGCTTATGCATGGTTTCATGCCAAGCTATTATTGTTGGACCAAGCATGGAGAAAGAGGGGTCAGAATGGAAGACGATGAAGAAGGGGATGATATCGATGACAACTATCGTGATCATTTCGGTGACACTTTCATGGAGGATGATGCTGAAGGTGGGGAAGGGTTAGGTGAAGGTGAAGAAGAGGCACATGATGAGCCCGCTGATGATCTTGGTCGGACCATTGCTGATGCACGGAGACGCTGCGAAACTGATAAGGAGAGGGAGAATTTGGATCGCATGTTAGAGGATCACAAAAAGTCGTTGTATCCAGGATGCGATAATAGTCTGAAAAAGCTGGGCTGCACACTGGATTTGCTAAAATGGAAGGCACAGGAAGGTGTAGGTGACTCATCATTTGAAAATTTGCTGAAAATGTTGAAGAATATGTTGCCGAAGAATAACGAGTTGCCCGCCAGTACGTACGAAGCAAAGAAGGTTGTCTGCCCTCTAGGTTTAGAGGTTCAGAAGATACATGCATGCATTAATGACTGCATCCTCTACCGCGGTGAATACGAGAATTTGAATGAATGCCCTGTATGCACTGCATTGCGTTATAAGATCAGAGGCGATGACCCTGGTGACGATGTTGAGGGCGAGAAACCCAGGAAGAGGGTTCCCGCCAAGGTGATGTGGTATGCTCCTATAATACCACGGTTGAAACGTCTGTTCATGAACAAAAAGAATGCCAAGTTGTTGCGATGGCACAAAGAGGACCGTAAGTCCGACGGGCAGTCGAGACACACCGCTGATGGAACGCAATGGAGAAAGATCGACAGAGTTTTCAAAGATTTTGCAGCTGACGCAAGGAACTTAAGATTTGGTCTAAATACTGATGGCATTAATCCTTTTGGCGAGCAGAGCTCCAGCCATAGCACCTGGCCCGTGACTCTATGCATCTACAACCTTCCTCCTTGGTTGTGCATGAAGCGGAAGTTCATTATGATGCCAATTCTCATCCAAGGCCCTAAGCAACCCGGTAACGACATCGATGTGTACCTAAGGCCATTAGTTGAAGAACTTTTACAGTTGTGGGCGAAACCTGGTGTACGTGTCTGGGATGAGCACAAAGGAGAGGAATTTGATCTACGAGCGTTGCTTTTTGTAACCATCAACGATTGGCCTGCTCTCAGTAACCTTTCGGGACAGACAAATAAGGGATACAATGCATGCACGCACTGCTTACATGAGACTGAAAGTGTACGTTTGGTTAATTGTAAGAAGAACGTGTACCTGGGTCATCGTCGATTTCTTCCCCGAAATCATAACGTAAGAAAGAAAGGCAAGCATTTCAACGGGAAGGCAGATCACCGGCCGAAGCCTGCGGAACGTACTGGTGCTGAGATATTTGATATGGTCAAGGATTTGAAAGTCATCTTTGGAAAGGGTCCTGGCGGACAATCAGTTCCGCGGGGAGTTGACGGGCACGCACCCATGTGGAAGAAGAAATCTATATTTTGGGAGCTAGAATATTGGAAAGTCCTAGAGGTCCGCTCTGCAATCGACGTGATGCATGTTACGAAGAATGTTTGCGTGAACCTGCTAAGCTTCTTGGGCGTGTATGGGAAGACAAATGATACAAAGGAAGCACGGCAGGACCAGCAACTTTTGAAAGACCCAGATGACCGGCATCCGGAATGGTTTCAAGGTCGTGCCAGCTACGCTCTTACCAAAGAAGAGAATGTCATTTTTTTTGAATGCCTGAGCAGTATGAAGGTCCCGTCTGGCTTCTCGTCGAATATAAAGGGAATAATAAACATGCCGGAGAAAAAGTTCCAAAACCTGAAGTCTCACGACTGCCACGTGATTATGACGCAATTGCTTCCGATTGCTTTGAGGGGGCTCCTACCGGAAAATGTTCGAGTAGCCATTGTGAAGCTATGTGCATTCCTCAATGCAATCTCTCAGAAGGTAATCAATCCAGAAGATCTACCACGGTTACAGAACGATGTGGTCCAATGCCTTGTCAGTTTCGAGTTGGTGTTCCCACCATCCTTCTTCGATATTATGACGCACCTCCTGGTCCACCTAGTCGAAGAGATTTCCATTCTCGGTCCTGTATTTCTACACAATATGTTCCCCTTTGAGAGGTTCATGGGAGTATTAAAGAAATATGTTCGTAACCATGCTAGGCCAGAAGGAAGCATCGTCAAGGGCTATGGAAATGAGGAGGTAATTGAGTTCTGTATTGACTATGTTCCTGACCTTAAACCGATTGGTATTCCTCAATCGCGGCACGAGGGGAGACTAAGTGGAAAAGGCAAGATCGGAAGGGATACCACGATATGTATGGACGGTCATTCTATGACTGAAGCACACCACACAGTCCTGCAAAATTCCAGCTTGGTGGCTCCGTACTTCGAGCAATACAAGAATATTTTACGCTCGGACAACCCGGGGAAGCCTGAATCCTGGATTAGAAAGGCCCACATGGAGACTTTCGGCAGTTGGTTGCGAAAACATTTCATGAATGACAATGATGTTGGAGATCAGCTGTACATGTTGGCCAAGAAACCATCTTCGACTATAACGACTTTTCACGGGTACGAGATAAATGGGAATACATTTTACACCATCGCCCAAGATAAAAAGAGCACCAACCAAAACAGTGGTGTCCGCTTTGATGCAGTAACCGAGAATGGGCAAAAGGTCACATATTATGGTTACATAGAGGAGATATGGGAACTTGACTATGGACCCTCCTTTAAGGTCCCTTTGTTCCGGTGCAAATGGTTCAAGCTAACAGGAGGTGGGGTAAAGGTGGACGAGCAATACGGAATGACAATGGTGGATTTCAACAATCTTGGTTACCTTGACGAACCATTCGTCCTTGCCAAAGATGTCGCTCAGGTTTTTTATTTGAAGGACATGAGTAGCAAACCGAGGAAACGGAAAGATAAGAAAACGATCAGTACATCATGCGATGATCCAAAGCGCCACATTGTTCTTTCAGGGAAAAGAAACATCGTGGGAGTGGAGGACAAGACAGACATGTCAGAAGATTATAATATGTTTGGTGAAATTCCGCCCTTCAAAGTGAACACTGACCCAAGCATTAAGTTAAATGATGAGGATGCTCCATGGATACGGCACAATCGTAAGCAAGCAGGGACGTCCAAGGGAAGAATTGATGTGTAATAATGTATAATTGTACCAAACTTTGTATTTGGTCGATGAACTGAATGATGTATCAAACCTTTTGTCAAACCTTCAAGGGATTTTAAGATTTTTTTGATATATAATTGTATTTTTAAGATTTTAAAATGAATTAGTTTTATTTTTCTGATTTTTTTGATATATAATTGTATTTTTAAGATTTTAAAATGAATTAGTTTTATTTTTCTGATTTTTTTGATATATAATTGTATTTTTAAAATTTTAAAATGAATTAGTTTTATTTTTCTGATTTTTTTGATCTATAATTGTATTTTTAAGATTTTAAAATGAATTAGTTTTATTTTTCTGATTTTTTTGATATATAATTGTATTTTTAAGATTTTAAAATGAATTAGTTATATTTTTCTGATTTTTTTGATATATAATTGTATTTCTAAGATTTTAAAATGAATTAGTTTTATTTTTCTGATTTTTTTGATATATAATTGTATTTTTAAGATTTTAAAATGAATTAGTTTTATTTTTCTGATTTTTTTGATATATAATTGTACTTTTAAGATTTTAAAACTAAAAATATGCCACCACGGACCTTTAGTCCCGGTTGGGGAGGCGGACCGGGACTAAAGGGCACCCTTTAGTCCCGGTCCGCCTCCCCAACCGGGACTAAAGGGTCGGTCTGCGCGGGAACGAAAACACCTTTAGTCCCGGTTGGGGAGGCGCACCGGGACTAAAGGGTACCTTTAGTCCCGGTCCGCCTCCCCAACCGGGACTAAAGGTCCTACTACATATATAGCACTTAGCAGTTCGCCTCCCATTCTCCTCATTCTCTCTCTCGATCGACGCCGAAGCGCCGCCCGACGCCGACGCCCCGCCTCGCCGTCGCCGCGCCGTCCCCGCGTCCCCGCGCCGTCCCCGCGTCCCCGCGCCGCCGTGAGCTCCTCCTCCTCCCTTCCCCCTCTGTCGTCGGCGCCGTCGTCGCCCCGCCTCGCCGTCGCCTCGCCGTCGCCGCCCCGACGCCGACGCCCCGCCTCGCCGTCGCCGTCGCTGCATGCCCTGTTCGCTGCCGCTGCCTCTGCCGGCCCCCTGCATCCCCACCTCGCCGTCGCCGTGCGCGGACCCGCCGTCATCCTCGTTGCGCAGCGCGGTCATCCTCGTTCTTGGCCGCCTCTGCCTCTGCCGAACGCCTGCAGCTTCTCGTCGCCGGCGGCAGACCCGCCGTCTTGCTGCCTCTTGGCCTGGGGCGCTGCTGCAGCGGCGCCGACGAAGGCCCGCCGCCGGAATTAAAGAAGAAGACACAGAAGAAAAAGAAAAAAAAGAAGAAAAACAAAGAAAAAGAAAAATAAAGCAAAGAAATAAAGCAAATTGAAGAAGAAAATAAAGCAAATAAAGAAATAAAGAAAATAAAGAAAAATAAAGCAAAGAAAAAGAAAAAGAAGCAAAGAAAAAGAAATAAAGAAATAAAGCAAATAAAGCAAATAAAGAAATAAAGAAGAAGAAAGGAAGAAGAAAGGAAGAAGAAGAAAGAAAGAAAAATGAAAAAGGAAAGAAGAAGAAAGAAAGAATAGAAAGGAATAAGAAGAAAAGGAAGAAGAAGAAAGAAAGAAAAAAGAAAAAGGAAGAAGAAAGAAAGAAGAAGAAAGAAAGAAGAAGAAAGAAAGAAAAAAGAAAAAGGAAGAAGAAGAAAGAGGAAGAAGAAAGGAAAGAAGAAGAAAGGAAAGAAGAAAGAAAGAAGAAGAAAGGAAGAAGAAGAAAGAAAGAAGAAGAAAGGAAAAAGGAAGAAGAAGAAAGGAAGAAGAAGAAAGAGGAAGAAGAAAGGAAGAAGAAGAAAAAAAGATTTTTTACTTAAAAAATCTTATTTTTTAATTCCTCCTCCTCTATGTCCCCTTAATCTTATTTTTTAATTCCTTTACACTTAAAGAATTTTTACTACATGCAGGAGTGACATATGGCGGACGACAGAACCGAGCCGCTTAGGGATCCGGAGGCTGAACGTTATTTAATGGGCATCATCAACAACGAGATTCCTTATGTGCCGGGCTCAGAAGATGAGCAACAAGAGGATGATGTAGTCTCTTCTTATCTGAACCTTGCCGGTGACGATGATCAAGAAGGTGAAGGAACGGACATTGTCGACGGAGGTCAACCGTCAACAACCGACGATCTCCAATTGCAAGTAGCAACAACCACCTCCGGCGAGGTATTTATATACATTGAGAGCCTCTCGTGATACAAACTTACTGAAATGTGAATACATATGTATTAACGCGCGCGACTCTCTTTCTTTTTTTAGCCCTCCGGATCCGGATCGAGTACGACAAAGCATCGTGGCAAATCCAAGGCGATGAGAACAGGAGAAACATATGCCATTGAGTCTGTCAGTGAAACCGGCAAGCCCCTACAGCACACCTCAAAGTTTGTCAACCAATGCGGAGTCGTTGTTAGAGACAACGTCTCGATCACCGTCCAGGAATGGAATGAGCCAAAGAAGGCACGTCTTGGTTTCAGTTTTGTCGACAAGAGAACGAAAAAGGATTGCTGGAGAAAGCTTATGGAACATTTCATTCTACCTCCGGAATACAACAAAGTCGATGAATTCGGTAACGAGGTTCCGGGTGGACGTCAGAGGAGGAGGCTAGTTAAAGAGTTCGCTCTTCAGAAGATGGCCGATGCATTCCGGAACTTCAAGAAAAATTTAACCCGTGACTATGTCAACAAGGGCAAGACTCCGGATTTCAATGGACAACATGAGAAACTGAAAGATGATTGGCCAGAATTTGTGAGGCAAAAGCAATCGGACCACTTCAAGGAAATATCGAAAAAAAATAAGGATAATGCGGGTAAGAAAAAGTACCATCATGTTATGGGGCCAGGAGGATACCGCATTGCGGACCCTAGGTGGCAGAAGATGGAGGAGGACCTGAGGGTGCGAGGAATCCCTCTAGGTACAGAGGGATGGGACCCAAGGGCCAAAAGCTGGTGGTACGGGCATGGGGGGTCGCTAGACCCGGAGACAGGGGAGTGTGTTCACCGGCATCGACACTTTGCTCCGACCCAAGCCCTTATTGACGCAATGACCCAAGCTCAAGCGGGCTTGATCAAGTTCAACAGAGAGAAAGACGCACTGACTTTAGCCCTCGGGAATGATGAACACGGAGGACGTGTACGAGGCAAAGGCAAAGTTCCGTGGAAAGTAGGGTTTTCCCAGGACAATGACCCGTACGGTTACAGAAGCCGTAAGAGAAAGACGGACCGGGATGCAGATCTTATGACGAAGTTTGCATCGGAACTCCATGAGTTGAAGCAGACCGTGCATGTACTAATGAAAGAAAAATCGGCTGCAGGGCCGCATGAAGATCATGAAGCGGATCGCGAAAGCCAGCAGCGGAGAAGCAGCGTGGCTTCCACGGATGCCCCGCCTTGTGCTAGTGCACCGATGATCGAGATTCGTGCACCGGAGCCTCACTACCCCGTGGATGATGTAAAGGAGATGAAAGACTGTGATCTGCATTATCCCGTGGGGAACATTTCCATGAAGGTAGCTAGCGGCAGTGCTTTACCCTGTACACCTGGAGCACTCACCACAACAACCCCATTGCATATGGCTATGCTCGTGTCACGGTGGAAGACATAGTCCAAGGGTTTGAGGACCTCGAGATTGACAAACCTACACCCGAAGGGGAGAGAAGACTTGGAGATGTCAAGCGCCAGTACATTCTATGGAAAAAGAAGTACATAGTGTTTCCAGGCGAGGCGCCAAGGCCAGCAAGTCCACCCCCCTCCGATGGTGGTGGTGGTGGTGGTGGCGGTGGTGGTGGTGGTGGTGGTCGTGGTGGTTCACCTACACCTCCTTCACGCCATTCGACGCCGTCCCCCGATCCACAACATCCGGCGGGTACGACGCCCCCCAATCCTCCTCTGGCGGGTACGACACCCCCCAATCCACCTCCGGCGGGTAAGCAGACGCCCCCCAATCCACCTCCGGCGAAGAAGCAGAAGCAGGCGGACAGCAAGGAAACCCGCTCCTGGACTATTAACCCGGACCCTTATGTACCTAAGACCACAAGGGTACCGGAGCCATCACTGAAGCCTCTCCTCCCAAGGCCTGGGGAACTTAGTGAAGCTGACCTCACATTGGCCGCGGCTGCTGATTATGAGAAATGGAAGGCGGATATGAAGGCCAAAAAACAGCCTGAGCCCAAGCAAGTATTCACTGAGAAGCAAAAGAAGTGGGCTAAGGATTTTTTGACGACACCGTCCCAAGCCGAGCTGAATATGCCTGACGACTATGGACATGAACTTCGTAAGCAAGCAAAAATGTTGAAGGAGGAAGAAAGTCGTAAAAAAAGCGGGAAACAAGTTGACCAGCTCGGGATGCAGAAGAAACAATCGATCCCCCCGCTCATAGTGAAAGCCGGTCCGGAAGAGGACCCCGAGATCATAGCAGCTGCAGCAGCACTTGGATTGACTGTAGCGGGTGCCATGCAACAAGCGTCCGAGATGGGTTTGACTCTTCGTGCCTGCTTAGACCTTGAGGATGCGCCTGTAGGTGAGATAGCATTCCAATATGTGCGGAAGGGGCCTCTCGTCGAGCCTGAGCAGGAAAATAGTCTACCACAACAAATGCGAAATCTGCTACGTTGGTACAAGCAATTCATATCATGGGCCGACAAAGAATATGTTTATGCGGATGTTACAGAACAGCATCACACCAAACGGTACTCTGTAGAAATTTATATGAGTGAATTGTTCCAGCTGTTCAATCTGCGCGCCCTCGACAAATCTATGCTGAGTTGCTATGTTCTGTAAGTGATTTATTTCTACCTCATCTCGTTCTTCATTATTGCCTGCACTATATATATATATATTGTCCTAACTATATTGTTTGGTATGTTATTATGCAGAATGAAGATTTGGGAATGCAAAATAAGAAACATCCATGATGTTGGGTTCATTGACCCACATATCGTTAATGGACATGTGTTAAAACATCACCCCAACGACGTGGAGAAAGACCTGTACAACTTTCTTACAAAGCATCAACTCAAAAGTCATATTCTATTTCCTTACCATTTTGGGTGAGTGTTTTCTCTCTTGTGCCCATTCTCTTTTGTTTACTCCATGCATGGTATGTCTAATCGATAAGTTATGCATGACTGTGCATGTAACGTGTCCGCAGGTTCCACTGGATTCTGCTAAATATTGAACTTCACACCTCCACAGTTCTAATCAGCGACTCTAAGGATTCGGATCCAAAGCATTGGGCCGACATGAGAAAAATGCTGAAAAAGTAATTATTTTCAATCATTTGAGCTCTATATCGATCGGTCTCTTTCGTTCATTTCCTAATATCAACTAACTAATATAACTCCCTTATTCATTTGATTTTCTTTGCCCTGTAGGGTTTGGAGACGGTTTTCAGAAGAAATTGTCGGTGAATTCAAACATGAGCTAGATTTCAGAAAGTTAGTTAATGTGGATCAGCAGCCACCGGCGACCGATCTATGTGGATACTATGTTTGTGAGAACATCCGGAGAGAAACCACTGAGCGGAAGGAATCAGCTAGCGTGCGGAATGCGAGGGATAACTTGCGGAGGAGGCTTAGTCCAGAAGCTCGCTTCCGACCAATTCAAGAAGAATTAGCAGGATTTTTAATGAGGGAAGTCATCGATCCTAAAGGACAACACTATACCGAGGACGTAGAAATTTATATGCATACCCGAGATTGAAACTTGTTCGAAGTTGTATATGATCATCCATCGTAATTGTGTATGGAAACTTGTTCAAAGTTGTATATATATATTATATATTCCTCTTGAATTCTTCTTGTTTGAAATTTCATATGCATGTATATATACAGTAGCGTAGAATATGTGTACTGAAACTTCATCAAAAATAAAATAAAACACAAAATAAAATATAAAACAAATAAAACAATACAAATTAAAAAAAAACCAGGTTTAGGGGGGCTAAAACCCTAAACCTGCGGAGGAGGCCTTTAGTCCCGGCTGGCCACGAGAGCCGGGACTAAAGGTCCTCGGCCCCGGCGGACCACGGGCGCCCACGTGGCGGGCCTTTAGTCCCGGTCAGCCACAAGAACCGGGACTAAAGCCTTTTGTCGCGGTCCGGAAGAGCCGCGGCTAAAGAGGGGGGGGGGGGCTTTAGTCGCGACCCTTTAGTCCAGGTTGCACAGCCGGGGCTAAAGGCTGTTGCGAACCGGGACTAGAGGGCTTTTTTCTACCAGTGAACATAGAAATATTACCTTAAATAGTCAAATATTTCTGTACAACATCTCCAGACATTCACCGAGCCGTATTTACGAAGACACTCATCATAGAAGCCATAAACCTGCAGAAATGCATGAGTTCAAAGAATAAATGACAACCATCGTAACATCACTAAGAAATATCCAACTTGAAAAAGGTCCCTCATTTTGTTGGTGTAGCGGCTGCGGCCAACGACGGTGATCACCGGAGACAAGCTCGGAGAGGAGGAGGAAGAACACAGAAATTTTGCCGGCGCACGAACGCCCCCCCCCCTCCCCGCACGTACGGGTTTTCTTGTTTTTCACCACGAGCACGAACTCGTTTTCCTCAGCGATTACACGGGAGGGGAGAGGGTTTTATACCTGAGCGCACGGACATGCCGGAGCTGCTCCACGACTCACCCACCTCCCACTCGCCGCGCCCTGCACGCTCTGGTTCGCGCCCGCCCATCGCGCTTTGACACGATCGCCGCGGGCACTCGGCGCGCCCTACGCT
The DNA here is from genome assembly GCA_032464435.1 of Aegilops umbellulata. Classification (NCBI taxonomy): domain Eukaryota; kingdom Viridiplantae; phylum Streptophyta; class Magnoliopsida; order Poales; family Poaceae; genus Aegilops; species Aegilops umbellulata. Next base: position 510,937,655 of record CP136055.1, read on the forward strand.
GCCCATGCCCTGGTCCTTCGCTAACAGAACCCATGCACACGCGCTAACTCACGCACACATGCACACCTACACTTGGGCGCACACGCACGCACCCAAGTTCGCTCCAGCCCGAGCCCGACGCGGCCACTGCACGCACGCACGCGCTCACCATGTCCAAACCCTAGCCGAGGCTTATTGCCTACATTTCACCCCCTAAGCCGAGGCTCAGAGCAGGCCACCGTCCTCGACGTCGGCGCCCGCCATCATCGCATGCTCCGCCGCCGCCGCCTTGTGCAGTTGCGGGCAATCCCGCTTGAAATGGCCCCGTTCACCGCACTTGTAGCAGCAACCGCGCTTGTTGCCGCCAAATCCCGACGCCTGGCTGCGCGTGTCGTCGTCGTCCCGCGCCCCGCCTTGTTGCTGCTCCCGCGCTCGGCACTGCACCGCCGTGTACAGAAGCTGCCCGTCCGCCCGCTCGCCGCTGCTCTGCCCGCGGCGCCGCACCCGCTCGTCGAAAGCGCGCAGCCGCCCGAGCGCCTCGTCGTACGTCAACTCCTCGAGGACGCAGAACTGCTCGATGCCGGCGACGACGGGGAAGAGTCGGTCCGGCACCGTGTCCAAGAGCTTCTTCACCAGCTCAGTCTCCCCCAGCGTCTCGCCTAGGCCAACGAACCGCGCCGCCATGCCTGCAAGTCTTCCCGCGTACGCGTCCAGCGACTCGCCGTCCTCCATCTTCAGCCGATCAAGCTCGCCGTGCAACGTCGCTCTCCTCGCCGCGCGCACCCGCTTGTGCCGACGAACCTCACCTTCAGGGAGTCCCATACCTCCCTGGCGGTGGGCTTCGTCGCCACCGAGAGCAGCACGTCCTCCGGCAGCCCCGACAGGAGCATCGCCCTCGTCGTCTTGCACTTTTTGCCATTCACTGCCGCGTCGCCCACCGGCGCCACCGCCTCCCACAGCGTGTGGGCATCAAGGATTAAAGTTATACAATCTGGGTACCTAATCCTGGAGACAATTTGATCGAAACGGTTAGGACATGAGATTAAATGGCACATACTGTAACTTGAAGTATAACAACTCAAAGTGTTTAACTACTGAAGTTGGATTACAAAATTTGAATGCGAGGAACCGGATTATTTTGCCTTCTATCTTCAGGATACGGGTGTGAACAATCTTCAGCGCACATAAACAACCAAAACAACAGATTGCTCCTTCCCTTGTTCTGCAGCAGCCGATTGTCTTTCCCCTGTACAATTTGCTCATAAGTCCAGCAACAATTGTATCTTGGTTTCATTTCAGTTGGTTAAATCCTAAAAAAGACCCGACTCACCCGTGAAATCTTCATAAACGTATGTATAACTACTTTTAAGTAGTAGCCTTGTGTATCTTACGGACATATATAAAATACAATTATGTTTACCTTGAACACTGAATTCCTGGACTATGAAGAATCAATCAAGAAATGAAAAACCTAGAGGCACCAACTCCGAACATAAGACTGCAACCAGTGGCCCTGTGCATCAATCAAATAAATGAATTAGCTTCCCATGGACACCAACTCTAAACAACACTCTACGTTTCCAGGAAAGACTCGCTAGGAGTTAAGACTTGCTAGGAGCATAATCGGTTAGAAAGAGATGCTTGATGGTTGAAAAACAAAATTACATAATCGAGCACAGTCTATATAATCGAAGTAGATTGCTTACGGAACAAATAGCCATGTAGCATCATACATTCCAAACCAAATCAAGACTTGGATTCTCGTCACCTAGTACACGCTCCAGTGTCGATATCTATCAGCAGCACCCCCATATGTGAAGCAGAGCCAAAGACATGTTCAGCTGCACTTGCATACTACAGGCGAGGAAGACACGGAATCTAGTTCAATGATGTATCCCACGTGACATTAACTAATGAATCTATCTCGATATGTGAAGCAGAATAGAAGACATGAATATTTAATCAGCCATGATATAACAGGGAAAGACTCAAATTTTACATGACCATTATATTATTGGAAGTAACAAGTAAGTGAAATAACACACTACTGCTGACATGATGTAATGAACACATTAAACTAAACAAAGTGTAAGTAGAAGCTGAACACACATCATTGCATAACTAAAGCATTCTCAGAATATTCATCTTGCAGTAATAAATATGGTTATATAGAGGTTAGTAACAAAACTGATCAGTACAATCAGTTTCCCAGTACAATGAAAACATGGCATTGACTATCCTGGGATACATCCCTTTATGAACTGCAGAGGAGCAGACATTTGTAGACTTAGAAAGGCAAAGTAATATGTAAACATCGGCAAGAGAATGGGAAAGTGGCAGTATTAGTCATTCATGTATGCAGATATGTCAAGACGTCTGCAGATTTGCATGTACCTTATACCAGTCAATCAATGTGACAATATAGAGGCAGGAAACATGCCATGTGAGTCCACCAAAAATAGTGTTCTTGACCTATGGCTGATATTACAATCAGGATGTAACAGATACATGAATGTGTAATATATCAAGTATTCATCATATAGTTTCTCATAAATATCAGGACCTCGCGGGCTTCTTTCTTTCTTCAGTCACCAAAACAGAGTATTCAGAAAGATGTCTACAGCAGAGAGTATACATGAGGCAATGGGTAGACCATTGATATTAGCTAGATGTAAATAAATGTGATTCTTAAAAAGAAACTGAAAGGCGTAGGATTCGTGGGCACACCCCGAAAAAGGAAAACCGAGGCCTAGAAGATTTTCTTTCATAAATATGCAAGGCTCGTCCCTTCTATCAGTTTTGTTTTCTGGATCCGCAACTATCAAGTGTTTCCTCTGAATAAACATGAAGCTGCTTTTCCGGGTGTTTGCGCCTGCCACCACGCTTCCACACGCGTAGGAGGGCCCATCACAACACCTGACGTGTTTGCTACCCCCAGGTACCCCGTTCTGTCTAACCCTGACACAGTCGACCGGCGGATCTAGCCCTTTGACTTTTGCCGAATGGAGTTTGACCGATGGACATTTTCACCGAGTTGTCATAGCCCAGCCCATAGCTACACCCACGAACACGGTCCCGGCCCAACCCACCCCAAGATTCCCTATGTGTTGGTCCAACGTGGTTGTTTCCTCCCTCCATGACATGGTGACAGCGGCGCCCATGAGAGGGGCACAACACGGAGCCGCGTGACGGGTGCTTGCTCCTGCCACCACGCTTCCACACGCGTAGGAGGGCCCCACCGCAGCACCTGACGTGTTTGCTACCCCAGGTATCCCGTCCCGTCTAACCCCGACACAGTCGACCGGCGGATCTAGCCCTTTGACTTTCACCGGATGGGGTTTGACCGATGGACCTTTTCACCGGGTTGTTATAGTCCAGCCCATAGCTACACCCCCGAACACGGTCCCGGCCCAACCCATCCCAAGATTCCTTCCGTGTCGGCCCGACGTGGCTGTTTCCCCCCTCCGTGACATGGCGGCAGCGACGCCCGTGAAGGGGCGGGGGGGGGGGGGGAGGGGGCACAACCCGGAGCCGCGTGCCGGGTGCTTGCGCCTGCCACCACGCTTCCACATGCGTAGGAGAGCCCACCGCAACACCTGAGGTGTTTGCTACCCCCCAGGTACCCCGTCCCGTCTAACTCTGACACGATCAACCGACGGATCTAGCCCTTTGACTTTCGCCGGACGGGGATTGACCGATGGACCTTTTCACCGGGTTGTCATATCACAGCCCATAGCTACACCCACGAACATGGTCCCGGCCTAACCCACCCCAAGATTCCCTCCGTGTCGGCCCAACGTGGCTGTTTTCCCCTTCCGTGACACGGCGGCAGCGACACCCGTGAGGGGGGGGCACAACCCGGAGCCGCGTGTCGGGTGCTTGCGCCTTCAACTACGCTTCCACACGCGTAGGAGGGCCCACCGCAACACCTGACGTGTTTGCTATCCCCCAGATACCCCGTCCCGGCTAACCCTGACACAGTCGACCGACGGGTCTAACCCTTTGACTTTCGCCGGATGGGGTTTGACCAATGGACCTTTTCACCGGGTTGTCATAGCCCAGCCCATAGCTAAACCCCCGAACATGGTCCCGGCCCAACCCACCCAAGATTCCCTCTGTGTCGGCCCGACATGGCCATTTCCCCCTCCGTGACACGGCGGCAGCGACGCCCGTGAGGGGGGCACAACCCGGAGCCGCGTGTCGGGTGCTTGCGCCTGCCACCACCCCCCTCCCCCCAGGTACCCCGTCCCGTCTAAACCAGATTCCCTCCGTGTTGGCCGTTTCCCCACTCCGTGACACGGCGGCAGCGACGTACGTGACGGGGGGGGGCAATCGATATATAATTGAGCGGTCGCCACCCACTGCCGTCTGCTCCGGTCGCCCGATCCACGTACGTCGCTGCCGCCAAGATCGGGCTTGCCTGCACCACGCCGCCGCCACCCACTGTCGTCTGCGCCGGTCGCCGCCGCAAGCACGCCAAGCCGCGCTGGCCGTCGAGTCACGTAGCCCAACTGAAACTGAATCAAACAATCACCCAAAACTGAATCCATATCCAACTCCGACCTCGACTCTCCGAGCTTCCCACGTGCAAAGGCCCTCCGCCTTTAGTTTTATATTCTCGAGAAAATGTCGGTTCCTCCCTCAATTCGAGAGCCAAGGTTCCTTCCTCCGTTCCCCCTCAGATCTCGCGGCGCGCTGTGTGAAGCTTCCTCGGGAGATTAGATCGATCACCGATCAATGGCCCTTGAGGAGGGTTCACGCATCACGGGGAGCATGGCGTCCGGCGAGGAGCGCCCGTTAAAGCCGTGCCAGCATGCTTCGACAGAGAAGCATCCGTGCGCCGCCAAAAGGAAGGCGGAAGCCAACGACGACGAGCTGCGCGCCGCCAAAAGGAAGGCCTTCTACGAGAAATCAGGCCCAAGCAAAAAGATCAAGCGGCTGCCGCGGGCGGATGTGGCCTCGATCCTCGCCAGCCGGATCCATCCCGATCGCGCCCCTTCTTTCTTCAAGGCGCTGAAGCTCTAGAACCCCGACCTGATCCCCTCGCCGGAAGAGGAGATGTGTTAGAATAAATCCGAGGCACTCAGTTGATCATCCGAGAACCAAGCAATCACACGAGCACAACGCCGAGATTTGTTAACGAGGTTCACCGATATGGCTACATCCCCGGGGCATGACTATGGGCGCTCCTCCCCATGACACCGCTACAATACCGCACCCGGTCGCCCTGGATGCCGGCACATGCCGCCGGCTTCCCATGCGTTCTGGTGCTATTATGTTGGCATAGGTTACATCGTGTGTCTATCCCCGCTATATATGAGAGGCCTAGGATACAAGTGTCCTACTAGGACACGACTCCATATCCTATCTAAACACAATACAACTACAAGTCCAACTGTAACCTACCTTTTACACAATATTCGACACAACTCTAACAAACTCCACCTTGGCGAATATACTCCACCACCCTGAATTTGTCCATGCGTCAAACTTCCATATACATTGGACTTGAGATTATCCCATGAGTACCACTGCTACTCCAAAGACTCCATATGACTCCACCTGCAACTTGTAGTCCCCTCTTTTCCTTGACCACAGTCAACACTCGAGCAAAGTTAAGTTCCACATTACTCTAGTTTGCGCTCCCAACTTCCAGAGTATCAGTTGTGACGCCCGGATATTTAAGCTACAGTAACCCTCTACTAATGATGCCACGTTACCATGGTTGATAAGCTCGCATTGATTCAAGCCAAGTTCAAATTCAAATTTAAAATTAAGTCAAATAAAATACTTCTTCATACTGCAAAACTAAATAGTTCATGTTTTTGCAAATATTCCAAAGTCATTTGTGATTAGTAAAACAACATAACTAAAATTCCCAAATTGACCCTAGCATCCAAAACAGTACCCAAAAGAGCACTGTTTACATCGTTCCTATTTAAGTAAAGTTAAAATGAAATCATCTTACTCCCAAACTTTTATGGCAGTGCTATATACTACATAGTATTTGTTTTGACCAGTGGCACTTTTAACAAAATTGGTTTGCTAGCAGAAATAAATAGAAAAGGCAATGGTGAAATAAAGAAAACAGAAAAAACCAAAAGAAAGAAAGTAAAAGCCCCCCCCCCCCCCCTCGCTGGGCCTATCGGCCCAGTTGGCCTCCCACCAGGCCGGCCCATCTCGCCTCCTACAAACCCCCATCGTGACCTAACCCTATCCCACAACCCCCACTCCCCCCCCCCCCCCGCACGTCTCCCCGTCTCCCTCGCAGCGCCGCCACACCTCGAATGCCCCCAGCGCCAGGGCAGGCCAGCGCCCGATCCCCATGGCCTCGCCTCCCCCACTACTCTGCTGTGAGCCGAGGCCGCCCTAGCCTCCTCCTTCTCTCTTACCTCGCGCTGCTCCCTCTCCCCGCAATCGCCCGACCGTGCCCGACGCTGCGTCACCGTGAACCCCATGGCCACCGGCCTCCCCGAGCAGGCCGACACTTCGAGGGGCTACCCCCTCGACTCCACGCCAACGCCAGCGAGCAGGAGCTTCACCAAGTCGCCGCCGTCGTCTCTTCTTCTACCTCGACCGCCTCTCCGATCCCCATCGAGCCCGCTGCCATCCCTACAGCTCCACTGTGAGCCGCCGTTCGTTCCCCCCTCCCCTTGCTCGATTAGGCCGTCGCCTGGGCGCTCCCCTGCACCCCCGCGCGCCTCTGTGCCAGCTTGCATGCCCGCGCGTGCGCGCCCGCAACCGCTGTCGCCGCCCTTGCCCGCTGCCGCCGTCCTTGCCGGCTGTCGGTGCCCCGCGACCGCGGCCGTCGCTGCTGTTGATCGCCTCCTGCAGCCACCGCCCACCGCTGCTCCGGCTACTGCCCCAGCCATGCTCAGGTCGCCGCCCGCGCGGCCCTTGGCCACCAGCGCTCGCGCCCGCGAGCCCCGTGGCTCCGCTCCGCTCCACCCCCGTGAACTCGCGCTCGTTGCCCCTGGTGGCTTGGCTGAGCCACCGATAGATGGGGCCTGCAAAAAAAACAACAACAATGACGAAAACGAAAAAGGGATAAAAAGTAATTAGAATAAAAATAATAAATAAATAGTAATAAAAATTATTAATTGATTAGTGAACTAATTAACTTAATTAACGTTGATTAATTAAACTAATAGCTTAGTTAGCTTAATTAATCAGCTAATTGGCTCATGTGTTTATGACTGGTGGGGCCCTGTCACTGTTCAAGTGGATAGGGCCGGCCTAGTCACCCTGCTGAGTCAGCAGCTTGGCCCACCAGTCAGCCTCTGCTGACTGGGATGTTGACCCAGTCAACTGGGCCCACAGTCAGCCACGTATGCACCTCTCTAGGTACACTCTCTGTGTACCCATAGCACTTTATTCTTTTATTTCGAAATAATATTAATTTCAGAAAATTCAGTAAATGAATTAAAACTTTAGAAAACCATATAAAATAATCCGTAGCTCGGATGAAAAAACTTTGTATATGAATGTTGCTCAGAACGATGAGACGAATCCGGATACGCAGCCCGTTCGTCCGCCACACATCCCTAACATACCGAACTCGCAACTTTCCCCCTCCGGCTGCTTTGCCCGAAAACGCGAAACACCGGGGATACTTTCCCGGTTGTCTCCCCCCTTCACCGGCATCACCACATACCGCGTTAGGGCACCCCTAGCACCGATACTTGTCATGTCATGCATCACTATGCATTTGTTTGCTTAAGTATTTATTGTTTCTTCCCCCTCTTCTCTCGCTAGACACCGAGACCGACGCCGCTGCTACCCAGTACGACTACGGCGTTGACGACCCCTCTCTCTTGCCAGAGCAACCAGGCAAGCCCTCCCTTGATCACCAGATATCGCCTACTCTGCTCTGTTGTGCCTAGGTGGGGCTACGACGTGTTGATCTTCCAAGGCCTGGCATGACCCAGGAAAGTGTGTCTGGCCAAATGGGATCAAGCGTGTTGGGTTATGTGGTGCACCCCTGCACGGAAGTTAATCTATTCGAATAGTCGTGATCTTCGGTAACAGGACGACTTGGAGTTGTACCTTGACCTTATGACAACTAGAACCGGATACTTAATAAAACACACCCTTCCAAGTGCCAGATACAACCCGGTGATCGCTCTCTAACAGGGCATCAAGGAGGGGATCGCCGGGTAGGATTATGCTATGCGATGCTACTTGGAGGACTTCAGTCTACTCTCTTCTATATGCTGCAAGACGGAGGCTGCCAGAAGCGTAGTCTTCGACAGGATTAGCTATCCCCCTCTTATTCTGTCATTCTGCAGTTCAGTCCACTGATATGGCCCTTACAATATATCCATGCATATGTAGTGTAGCTTCTTGCTTGCGAGTACTTTGGGTGAGTACTCACGGTTGCCTTGTTCCCCTTTTTTCCCAATTTCTCTACCCGATTGCTGCGACCAGACGATGGAGTCCAGGAGCTAGACGCCACCTTCGACGACGACTCCTACTACACTGGAGGTGCCTACTACTACGTGCAGCCCGCTGACGACGACCAGGAGTAGTTAGGAGGATCCCAGGCAGGAGGCCTGCGCCTCGTTCGATCTGTATCCCCGTTTGTGCTAGCCTTCTTAAGGCAAACTTGTTTAACTTATGTCTGTACTCAGATATTGTTGCTTCCGCTGACTCGTCTATGATCGAGCACTTGTATTCGAGCCCTCGAGGCCCCTGGCTTGTATTATGATGCTTGTATGACTTATTTTACTTTTAGAGTTGTGTTGTGATATCTTCCCGTGAGTACCTGATCTTGATCGTACACATTTGCGTGCATGATTAGTGTACGATTGAATCGGGGGCGTCACATCAGTCCAACACCATCACACACTGATCACTGACCTGCGTGAAAGTGAACAACTCACATATTGGGTGTCACACATAAGAGTTATCTGAACTCAACACCACCGCTCCTTTCTTGACCGCCTGTCTGAAACTTGAAGGAATTTCACCATTGCCTGTAGTCATCCCAAGTCAAATTCACAGTTTTCTCACCACATGTATGACCACCAGAGCCCTGGCCCGTCTCCATGTCCCGTGCATACCGCACGTCTCGCCGCTATTACCGCGTCGAGCCTCTGCTGTCCCGATCGAGTCTCAAGGGTCGCGAACCCACACCACTCAACCCCCACTACAGAGTACCACCGATCATCACCGACCGATGACGAGTTTCACGCTTCCATCAGACCACTGGGCTCCAGTCCGAACTGCGTGTCACTCGCTTTTCTCTCTTGCTGAATAGGCTTCAATTCCCTAGATCCTTACATCGTAGCCCCTCAATCCATCTCCACCTTCAACATGACTCCGTGGTAGATGATCAATCCACCCCTGCGCCTCATCGACTTCAAGCTCCGTGTGCACCGTCTTGAATCAACCCCGCGCCATAGTCTTGTTGAAGCCACACAAACCCTCAGGCCTATGCCACGTGTTTCCACGCCCAGTAGTTGGTCACCATCAGCATCACGCTCCTATGTCGTCGTCATCGATCCCACCACCGTCTTCTGTACCAACCGACTTGCGTCGATCCCGTCAGACTGTCCAGTCCAACCCAGGCTCCAAATCATTTTGCGAATTCCCATCCATCACATGATAACTCCATCTCAGCTGACATGACTTCCCGCAACGCTTTCAAGCATCCCTGTTGTGCCAATAAATATTTCACCTTTGTCTGCCATAACCCAAGGTTTTCAGTTCCATCAAACTTTCACACCTCAAACCTGATACCTGTTGGTGCCATGGTTCTTTGCACGGCTGACTCTGCGAACAATTATTTAAACTTTCCATGCGATGCCCCAAGCACTTCCAATGCTAACTTTGCCTTGCCACGACTTTCTGCTATCCAATGGATGTGTATCCTTGATAGATTTTCTCACGCACAAATCTGATTCGCTGCCTTGCCTCGTCTCTCGTACGTGAGTACGTCTTGCATGCACCAGCGTTTAAACTGCACCTGCACGTATTCGCCACGGAGACAAGATCCCTTCGGGACTCGGTCCCGTTTTTGTCCAAAACAAATCTCTCTACGTGCTTCTTCAGTCCTCACGTACGGCCGCACACACGTAGTCGCTGGTTCGACCTGCTGCCAAGTCCGGCGTTCGCCTCTGGCCTGCTGCCCCTTAGTTCGCTTGGGCCATGCCGCCCTTCAGCTTACTTGGGCTGCCTCCTCCTATCTGGGCTCCCAAGCCCAACGCACAAGCCTTGCGACCACACACCTTGCATGGGCTTTGTCCGGATCGAATCCATCTGACGAACTCGCCGGATGCTCGTACTCGCCAGTCAGCGGCCGCCTCCTACGCTCGCCCGATCGATTCACGATCGCCGCACGTCCCGCGGCTGCTGACATATAAGCACACGTGCCTCCCGTTGATCTGCTTTCTTCCGATCTTGTCAAGAACCACGCCGATAGCCGGCTGCATCTTGGACTCGATCCTTCCTCTAAGTCAACGATCCGCAACCTCCGAATAACCTAGTTCATGATACCGAAGCATTCAGTTGATCATTCAAGGATCAAGCAATCACACGAGCACGACACCAAGATTTGTTAACGAGATTCACCGATATGGCTACATCCCCGGGACATGACTATGGACGCTCCTTCCCATGACACCGCTACAATACCGCACCCGGTCGCCCTGGACGCCGGCACATGCCGCCGGCTTCCCCTGCGTTCCGGTGCTATTATGTTGGCATAGGTTACATCGTGTGTCTATCCCCGCTATATATGAGAGGCCTAGGATACAAGTGTCCTACTAAGACACGACTCCATATCCTATCTAAACACAATACAACTACAAGTTCAACTGTAACCTATCTTGTACACAATATTTGACACAACTCTAACAAGATGGACGAGCACAAGGTGACCAAATATGCTCGTGCACGCGCCTACTATGAGGCCGTAGAGGAATTTCGCATGTTCCAGGCCTGGGTACGGAGCGAGTACGCCAAGTATGGCTATGTGGAGGTCGACGAGGACTACCTCGCTCACAGGGCCATGGTCCGAGCTTGCAGCGACAGAGCGCGTGAGGCTGCGTTCCAGGCAATCGACGACGAAGATCTGAAGGCAGTGTTTAGGAATAGACGGCACTGAACCCATGCATGTTATCTCTGACGAGCAATCTGCAATCGCAAGTTTTCTGTAATGTTTACTGTGATCCATCTGAACTGTGATAAGCTAAGCAGCGATGAATGCTTTGTATGATGATTCACCATGGTATATCCATCAGTTTGCCATGAGGATGCGGTTCTGTTCTTACATTACAGAAATATGTGTTTGACAGAAGCTGCCAAGATTCAGTATTTCCATGTTGTCACAAAATGTTAGGCGTTCAGGCCATGCAGTTTTATAGGCTATGTGAGTAATTGACCTTGGGATGAAGAACAAGGTGCCATGCCCTGCAACCTAACATTAGAAGTGTAGTGTCAAAAAACGTCTTATGTTATGGGATGGAGGGAGTAGAACATAGTCGGTTTTGCCTCTTTTATTCCTTTTGGGTGTTAGTCTGTGAACAATTTTATCATGCATGTCTGGGTGCGATCAGTAACCTGAACTTGTCCTGTAGGTGTGAGGGATGCAAAGTTGCATATTCTCCTCTCTTGTATCCGTAGATTTCCGGGGAGGATAGATGCCTTCTGTAATATTTACATAGTTTACTACTGTCAGACATTGATGACGCGCTTATGTTCTTACGTTGCGGAAATGGTGCTTGTGGTTTCGTGGGCACCATGAGTTACACAGTAGTGTCAGAAGGTTCTTCAGAAGAAAAAAGCACACATATCTGCAACAGTGAGTTAAGCCATCCATTAGTGAACAAACAAATGCACCTCCATTGTTGGGGACTAAGATAAACATCTTCAGAACAGAACCGTATTGGCAGGACACGGAGCTCGCTCGAGTTCTCTGCTGCACCAGAACTCCGCTAAGGCACGCATGGACTCGAAGTATCTCAAAGAACTCCCGCGATTATGAAATACTATGAAAACAGAAACAACTCCGAGGTTTGCAAGGTCTGATGTGCTGTCAGTTCATCTGGATTACTGCTCTGAGCAGCTTAGCAAGTTTGAGATGGTGGAATCTGATGAAGAAGAAGAAAACACCAATTCTGAAATGGAGTGCTTACCTGAGGATTTAACCCTGGCAATGAACTCAGTAAAAAGATCGTTACTGGACTCACTTGAGAAAGCTGACACAGTTGTCAAGAAGAAACCCAGTGTCAAAAACTCACCTACATGGGGCCCAGTTCTGGCTAATAAACCTATGACCAGAATTCAAGGAAATACTAAGATTATGGATAAGGCAGCTGCATACATGATGAAGAAGAACTTGGAAATACCAGCTACATTTAAAGGTAAATCATTTGCTACCCTAATGAACTTGCTGCTTATACTACTAAAGTGGATCTTTGTATTGGTAATAGTAAGGAAGAGCAAAAAGAAATTATTCTTGACCTAATTGACAAGGAAAAAATTAGATGCCTGCAATTTGCTAATGAAAACCCAGAGATTGTTCTCCCTGACGATTTAGATTTGATGGAACTGAGTGTTCCTACCTCTGTTCCTAGGAAGGAGGATTTACCATATACTGGATCAGTTGGCCCTGCTGGTTCAGTTATGGAATGCCCAATCTTGAATAATAAGAAAAAGCCTTGTGGCTTATCCCACCCTTTTAAAATTAAATGATAGGAGCTTTTTGGAATATTCGCGGTCTAGGTCAACCTGGAAAAATTCAGTGCCTAGGAGATTTCATTTGTAATAACCATGTGGATTTCTTGTGTTTCTCTGAAACCAAAAGAGAGAACATTGATACTCATATCCTCAACAGCATAGCTGGCAGGATAATCTTTGATTGGCACTATCTGCCTACGATTAACACAGCTGGTGGGATCCTTGTGGGTCTTAGAAATGATTTGTTTGAAGTTATTGGTTTTGTTAATAAGAAATCTTGCATTGTTGCAACTCTGAAAAATAAAGCAGATGGTTTCATTTGGCATCCTATTGCTGTTTATGGTACATCTTATAATGAACTTAAACTAGAATTCATTGCTGAATTGCATGAGGTTATGGAGGGGCTCACATACCTAGTTTTGCTTGGGGGCGATTTTAATTTAGTCAGGTCCACGGCTGACAAGAATAATGGTGTTATTAATAATCAGTTTTCGTACCTCTTCAATGATTGGATTAACAAATGGTCTCTTATGGAGATCAATGTGGCAAATAGGAAATATACTTGGAGTAATAACCAAGACAAACCTATCTTTGCCACTATAGATAGAGTTTTTACTTCTCTTTCCTGGGATGCTCACTTTCCTTTATCAATAGTTTCTGCACTTCCCCGGGTGGGGAGTGACCATGCACCTTTGTTTTTGGACACAGGGGCGCGGAGGATTACCTCCCCCAGGATCTTTCATTTTGAGAAATGGTGGCTTGACCACCCTGATTTAAAAAAAATGGTGATTGACACCTGGAACACCCTAGTCCCTGGAGAAACAGCTATGGATATTTGGATGAATAAGAGTAAACTATTTAGGAAGAAAGCTCGAGGGTGGAGTATTAACATTGAAGCAGCTAGTAAAAAGAGGAAGAGGGAGCTTTTGCTCGAGTTCGACATTCTTGACGTGTTCTCTGAGAGGAACCAGATTGATGATAGGGATAGGATCAGGATGGAGGATATTAAAAAAGAACTTGCTCAAATCTGGAGCAAAGAGGAAACTGCCTTGTGGCAGCGATCCAGAGATCGTCGAATTATTGATGGGGACAAGAATAATGACTATTTCCACGCACTGGCCAACCATAGACATAGGAAAAATCATCTTTCCGAGTTAATTGGGGATAATGGTCCAGTTTACACCACTCAGGAAATGTTGGGGGTAGCTACCACCTATTATAAAAACTTGTTCTGCTTTGAAAATAAACACAATATTTGCCTCGATCCTTCCTTCTGGGAGGAAAATGAGTTGGTTACTCAAGAGGAGAACGACCATTTGCAAAAAAAACTTTTCTGAGGAAGAAATTAAAGAGGCAATATTTGGGTCTTATGCCCATGGCGCTCTTGGCCCAGATGGACTATCCTTTCTGTTTTATCAAACCTTTTGGGAGGTTATTAAAACTGACTTCATGGCTCTGGTCAGAGACTTTGAAGAGGGCAAGCTAGATTTACAACGTTTGAATTTTGCCTTGATTGTTCTCATTCCAAATGAACCTGATGCCAGAGAAATGAAGAAGTTTCGTCCTATAAGTCTGAGCAATTGTGGGATTAAAATTTTCTCTAAAGCCATGACCAATAGGGTATCCCCCGTTGGACGTAGATTGATTTCTTCTAATCAAACTGTGTTCATTAAGGGGAGATACATCCTGGAGAGTGTGGTTATGGCACATGAGGTGATCCATGAAATTAAAAAATCAGGCTCACAGGGTTTAGTTCTTAAACTGGACTACGAGAAAGCGTATGATAGAGTTAGTTGGGAGTTCCTATTTGATATGCTTCACTCGAGAGGCTTTGGTCCAAAATGGATTTCTTGGATCAAGAGTACTCTCATCAATAGCACGTTCAGTGTGAGAATAAATGACACTACTGGTCCCTACTTTGTAGGAGGTAAAGGTCTCAAACAAGGGGACCCACACTCTCCTTTGTTATTTAACTTGGTTGCTGATGTTTTTACTAAAATGCTCAAAAAAGCTGCTTCTCAAAATTTAATATCTGGGCTTCTGCCTCATGTGATCCCTGGAGGTGTGGTTAGTCTGCAATATGCAGACGACACTATACTTTTTTTGGAAAAATCTACTCAGAAAGCAAGGAATTTTAAATGGCTTTTGTCATGCTTTGAAAACCTGTCTGGGATGAAAATTAATTTCCACAAGAGTGATCTCATGACTATCAATGTGGATGATGCAATTGCTAAGGAATTTGCTCAGATATTTTGCTGTAAAAAAGGTTCTTTCCCTATTAAATATCTAGGAGTGCCTTTGCACTATGATAAGTTAAAAAAGGAAGATTTACAGCCTATTATTGATAGAATCATTAAAGGCATATCTGGCTGGTTGGGGAGATATCTCACATATAAAGGGAAAATTATTTTACTATGTGCTTGTGTGATTAGTATTCCTGCTTACTTGATGTCTGTGATCAAGTTTCCTAACTGGGCAATTAATGCCATTAACTCCCAAATGGCTCACTTCTTTTGGGGGAATATAGGAGACCAACACAAGTACCACCTGGCTAATTGGGGCCTAATTACTAGGAAGAAGGAATTTGGAGGCTTGGGGGTACCTAACATTAGAGAGTATAATATGGCCTTACTAGCTTCTTGGGGTAAAAGATTTTTTAATAATCCTGACTCAGATTGGGTTAAACTTCTCTTGTACAAGTACAGAGTTAATTCTCCTAATCTGCTCTGGGCTAAGAGTGAAGGGGGCTCTACCTTTTGGAAGAGCATAACTTGGGCCCTGGCTGCTGCAAAAACCTTTTATAGATGGAAACTGGGCGATGGAAAACTCATTAGTTTTTGGCATGATGTGTGGGTGGGGGATTGTTCCCTTAAGGTACAATCTTGGGATTTATTTAGTATATGTAACCAAACTGACAGTACAGTAGCTCAAGTGTGGGATGGTAATGATTTAAAACTAACCTTTAGAAGATGTGTTGATCTTCGTGGTATGAACCGCTGGGATTAACTTGTTTATGTGACCAAGCAAAACCCTCCTTTGGATGAAGTGGATACCCCGATTTGGGGCTTAGAATCCAATGGGACTTTCTCGGTTAAATCCTTTTACAAACAAATCAATTTTAGTGGAATAATTCCTACTATTAGTGATAAAATGTGGAAAATTTAATGTCCACAGAACATCCATATTTTCCTTTGGCTTTGTGTTCACAATAAGATACTTACCAGAGATAATCTTGCGAAAAGGAGGGGAGTTGAAGACCCTTCCTGTTTATTTTGCTCTGACTTTGAAACTGTTCAACACCTGTTGTTTGACTGTGTGGTGGCCCAACAAGTTTGGGAATTTGTTGCACAAGCCTTTGGTATCGACAGAATTTCTTGTTTTGGAAACATTGTGTCCTTCTGGCATATGCATAAGGAAAATGTTGTCTTAAATATGGTGACAGCTGCTGCCTTGTGGAGCCTGTGGAGACTAAGAAATGAGTTTTGCTTTCAGGGGCGCAAATGGAGAAGTGTGAAGTGCATTCTTGCAAAACTAAGCTGCTTTTTACACCAGTGGAAAGTTCTCTGCGATGATGGGCAGACAACTGTACTGCTATGATGCATCCTTCTGCTGGACAAACGACGTGGGGAACTCCTCCGGATCGCATGGAGATGATGCTGGGAGAGACCAACTGAAAAACTGGGCGCTGGAGATGATGGATCACTCCTGAAGATCTTCCCTATCGTTCTCCTTCGTTTCTCATTTCTGTTGGTGCTCTGTAATAAAAAAGAAGACTTCTCTTATGCTTCTAGCCTCTAAACTGTTATATTGGCTTTAGGCTTTTATCGTTGATTTAGCTGCTCTGTAGTAGTCGGATGATACTATGTAAAACTGGTGTCTGGTGCTGTCTGCTTCATTCTATAAAATGGGGCAGGGGGGCAACCCCTTTCTTTCAAAAAAAAAAGTAGAAGAATTCGGGCTCGCCGAACGCGTATAGAGCGTAGCAGGCGTAGGTTGGCTTGGAAGAAGAAAGAAGCAGAGAAGAAGCGCAGCCCAAAGGAGGAGACTCGTTTTTTTTCTTTTGAGTGGACGCAGAGGAGACCGGTGATCACCTGCCTGCTGGGCTCCCATGTATTTATGGGCCGTGGGAAGGCACGGCCCAACAAGGATTGCTGCCCCGCTTCTAATTCATTGAGTCTGTCTGTTTTGCTCGGTTCAGGGTTATGTTAGTTTTGTACCACATCGGCTGTGGAGGAAAGAGCGTGCGGGGTGGCCGGGTATAAATGGGGCAGTGGGCGAACAGTGTATGGCATCTTTGCCCGGCAATGACGCAGCTAGTGAGGTTATACCGAGGCGCGTCAATTGCTGGTTGAAAACTGTGCGTCAATTGCTGGTTGAAAACTATTTCCAAACCTCCTCTTTGGTCCTCCGGGGCCATTGAGAATTTCTAAAAGGGCTCCTTTTCTTTGGGGAAGGTGAAGCCCACAAATCTAAGAATGCAAAATATTTATATTGATCTTTTGATTCCACTTGACAGGGTTCCTTTCCTTTGGCGAAGGTGAAGCCCACAAATCTAAGAATGCATATATTAAGCTTTAATTTGATTCCACATGACAATTGATGCCGCAGATGCATAGAGATGGAAGCTACTCCAAACGCGTATATATAACTTTTCTTTTCTTTAGGAAAAGAACATACACATATAACTGAGAAACTGGGTAGTGGATACCTAGTGGTTTTACGCGGTGCACTCGCTGTCAAAACATGGTGCAGCAGTTCAGTCATTCTTGTAAATTTTCGGGTCTCCAAAAATACGAGGACATAAATAGGTCATGCTTTTGGAAAAGTGTTTTTTATCTTCAAAACCGCAAGTCCATTTTGGAAAGTCATATAAGACTAAATCTATATCTAAGCGAGTGAAAAGAAAAAAAACGAAATGACCAAACTATAAGAGCATCTACAGCCAGACATGTCAAACCCGCCTTATACGTCCGGCCGGACCACCCGATCACTGTCCGATCACGTTTTATTTGACCTAGACGGGCTCCTTAAGCGGGTCTCAAACGCCCGAGCTGACCGGCATCCCCCATATTCAGACCAAATATGGGGCAGATATGGGGCGCCCGGGCACGCCCGGCACGTCGATTTGACGGCGGGGTCCAACGCGAAAATGCCTGAAACCTGGTGGTCCGACGAACGCCGCGTCCGTCGCCGCGGTGCGATAGCCGCGTGGCACCGCTCTGGCTCGCCACCCAAGACCAAATCCGTCTATTTAAACCGGTCGGCGTCCCGCAACCCTAACCCCCCATCTCTGCGCCGCCATTCCGAGCCCACCCACCTCCTCCCTCTCCCGCTTCGACGCTCTTCCCACGGTCCGACGCTCCGCCCACTCTCCGGCACTGCACCATGGTTCGGAGCAAGATCACCTACTATGCCATGCTGACGCCGGAGCGCCGCTATGAGATCCAGCAGGAGATCCGGCACGAGGCAAGCTGCGCACGCCGCCCGCATCGCTGCCGGGCTGCCTCCGGACTCGCCGGGGCCGAAGGAGGAGGAGGAGCAGCCGAGAAGAGAGGAAGAGGAGGAGATGGCTCCGATGAAGGTGGAGGAGGCGGAGCAGCTGGATTAGCAGCTGCAGGGCTTCAACATGGAGCGGACAAAGGCGGAGTTCGCCGTCACCCAATCAGAGGAGATGGCGGAGTAGCATGCCATCCCGGAGTCCATCCAGGACGAGGCCTATGTGGAGGCCAACTGGGCGTTCCTCCGGTGGGCGCAGGCGGAGTCCGACGCGCTCTTCGCCGAAATCGACGTGGAGACAGAGACGGAGGAGGCCGTAGCGGAGCAACCGGAGGAGCCGCAGCTGCAGCTGCCGCCCATGTTGTCGGAGCTAGGCACGGAGATCTCCGACGAGGAGTAGTTAGGATCGACGTAGTACATAGGTTCTACTTCCTTTTGCATGTCTTCGTATGGATTTAAGAATCTGTATGAGATTTGAGGGGCCATATTTGTCATATGTGGTTGTAGATGCTCTAACCATGACCATATTCACACAAATCATCTCATGACACCACAAGAACGACGAGATACTTCAACAACAACGCCTTCAAATAAGGAAGCAATTCTCAAGCGCCGTCGTCACCGAATCCAACCTTCGAAGGACAGATTCTAGGATTTCACCAAGAAAACCAGCCCGAGTAAATCTAAGCAATGCCTTTAACAAGAAAACAACGCAAAAAACATCGGCATTGCTAAGTATAACCAATTCAGATCAAAACGGCGAAAACTCTTTTTGTCCGATGGATCAATGACAATGTCACATTGGATCTCTTGAGGACAGTTGGGAAGTTTACAAGAAGTCTTAATTATCTTTTTGTCCGATGGATCAATGACAATGTCACATTGGATCCGACGTTTAATAATCAAGAGGCAGTTCATATTCGACGCAGTCACGTAACCGAATCTAATGATTACTCCGTACTGCTAGCGACAAAGCTAGCGGGAACTATTATCCGACTTCGACTTCGACTCGCCGAGGTTATGGAAAAATTTGAATATGAGTCCGAGCTCATCTACATCTGTGCTCATGAAAAAAATCAAAATAAATACTAGAAAAGTTTAAAAAAATTTAAAAAAAATTAGGGTGGTAGACAATTTGATGCGTGAGGTACGCTCCAATTTTTAAAACATTTCAACTTCTGTGCAACTCTTAGCAAAAAAGACAAATCGGAGGTCTGTAAAAATGTATACTGTTTACGTACTATTCTGGTCTGATTTGTCTTTTTTGCTGAGAGTTGCACAGAAGTCCAAATGTTTTAAAAATTGGAGCGTACCTCACGCATCAAATTGTCTACCATCCTAATTTTTTTGAAATTTTTTGAATTTTTCTAAAAAAATTACGAATTTTTTTTTTGACCGGGTGCAGATGCACCCGGGCACCGAAACGCTGCTCTTGAGGTTCTGTGCCTTTATATAGTCTGGAGAAAATGCCGGTTCCACCTCCCTCAATTCGAGAGCAGGGTTCCTCGAGTCTCCAACAAATCTCGCGGCGCGCTGTGTGAGGCTTCCTCGGGAGATCAGAACAGCGACCAATGGCCCGCGAGGAGGGTTCGCGCATGGCGGCGGATGAGATTGCGGCCAAGGATGCGGCGGCCACCGGCAAGGAGAAGCGCCCGCTGAAGGCGTGCCAGCGTGCTTCGACGGAGAAGCGCCCGCTGAAGCCGTGCGCCGCCAAAAGGAAGGCGGAGGCAAACGACGACGACGACGACGAGCTGCTCGCCGCCAAAAAGAAGGCCTTCTACGCCAAGTCAGGTCCAAGCAGAAAGATGAGGCGGCTGCCGCGGGCGGAGGTGGCCTCC
The DNA here is from genome assembly GCA_032464435.1 of Aegilops umbellulata. Lineage (NCBI taxonomy): Eukaryota > Viridiplantae > Streptophyta > Magnoliopsida > Poales > Poaceae > Aegilops > Aegilops umbellulata. The sequence continues at coordinate 510,957,649 of CP136055.1, forward strand.
ATCCTCTCCAGGCTGACCCATCCCGATCGCGCCCCTTCCTGCTACAAGGCGCTGAAGCTCCATAACCCTGGCCTGATTCCCTCGCCAGAAGAGGAGATAGACGAGCTCAAGGTAGCAGAGTATGCTGATGCGCGCGACTTCTATGAGGCTGCAGAGGAATTCTCCATATTACAGGCCTGGGTACGGAGCGAGTACGCCAAGAATGGCTATGTGGAGGTCGACGACGACTACCTCGCTCACAGGGAACAGGTCCGAGCTTGCAGCGACAGGGCACGGGAGGCTGCGCTCGAAGCCATGGACTTCTCTGATGGAGACGAAGATCTCAAGATGTTTTTTAGGAGCAGACGGCACTGAGGATGAGCAATCTGCGACCGCAAGTTCTAAGTTTAGCCGTGTGTCTCTGTTGTCATGTTAACTGTGGTCCATCGATATTATTATGGACGCTTTGTATTTGTATATTCAGTTATTCACTCTGTTATGTCCGTCAGTTTTCCCTGAGGTTGCGGTTCTGTTCTTACATTTGCAGAAATGTGTGTTTGCCTGCAGCTGCCAAGATTCTTCAGTTTTTCATGATATTTCCAAGTTTTCATACATTGCTGGGCGCTCAAAACCTTGTTGGTTTAATGGCCATGTGAGTTATAAACCTTGTGATGAACAACGTGCTCTGCCCTGTAAGGATGTAACCTCACGCTAGATGTTAGAACATACACTATTTTTAGGCAAAGTTAGAACATACTCGGGTTCTGCCTCTGGGTGCGGTCAGATCTGAGTCATCGAAATTCAGCAGAGCAAACTTGTTTAAACCTAGGAGTTTATAGAAGCAGCAGCCGGGAAGTCGTCGATGCAGATCAAATACGTCTACGACCGCGATCTGCGAAGCAAATCACCGCCCCGGAGAAAAAACTGCGAGAAATCCCTTTTTCTCTTTGCTCCACCCCCTTGCACCTCTGCTAGTCAGTGTAACACTTCAGCTGGTTTGGATAATAGGCAGGCGTAAGCCCGCCGTTGATGCGTCAAAAAAAAAACTCCGAAGGCCACGAAAGCCTGCCGAATCCAGACGGATCCACCAGAAACCAAAACCAAACGAATCCAGGAAGAACCGCCGGCGACTATAAACACACCTTTGGAACGGGGAAAGGATGGGAATGACATGATTTCTACCCTTGGTTTAGCCTTGTGTTTCCTCTGTCAAAATCTTGGTAGTTTAGCCATTGCAATGTGAGTTACCTCTGATGCTATGTGCTACCTTGTTATGACCGGCATAGGGGCTTAGCCCAGTGGGTTATGGCCCAAGTATTTTAATTAGGGGCTTAGCCCAATTATCTTGTCGTATTAGGATCGTTTGCTTAGGAGTTAAGTAAACCTCTCTATATAAGGAGAGGAGATGTATCAATCTAATCAAGTAAGAAGCAATCATAATTTGCTCGGCTTCCCTTAGGGAGCCGAGAGACCTAAACCCTAGCCGCCTCCTGCCTTAGCCGCCGCTGCTCCCGTCGCAAGGACGGCGCCACGCCGCCCGCCGCCGCGCACCAGCCCTCGTCCTTCCCCCTCCTTCCCCTACAACCTATGCCCTAGATCTGGTAGGGCCCTAGCTCCTACCAATTTGGTATCCAGAGACTCGGGCTTGATCATGTCTTCGTCAACACCAACGCCGCCGCTGCCAATCATCACCACCGCACCGCTGACCACCGCCAGTTCCCCACCGCCGCCGGCCCCGGTCACCGTCACCACCGTCGGTTCCCCCACGCCGCCGGCTCCGGTCACCTCCGCTATGCCGACAACCGCCGTTTTCACACCGGAAGAAGCCACCAGCATCTTACGGGATCTCGTGGGCCGTCCAGGACATCCATCTGTACCTGGCCGGGCCGCCCGCACCTCCGCTGGCTGCAACTACCGCTGCCTACGGCCGCCCCGCGCTACCGTGGTCATCCCAGGGCGCGCCTGCAATGGGCGGGCCACCGCTGCCGCCGTTCCAGGCGGGGCACCCCAGCGGGCCGCCTCCGCCGCTGCTGCACCTGCCCTGGTACTCGGTACCTGCGGCGATCGCCGGAGCCCATCCGTCGTTCCAGCCGTCGCCCGCCCCAGTGCCGTCCTGGCCGCAGTGGCCCGCGCCGGTTCTCGCGGCGCCATCCGCGCCCGCCCCAGCGCCGCAGTGGCCGCACCGGCCCGCGTCGGCCCCAGCCGCGCCAACCGCGCCGCCCGCGCCGGTCCAGCTCCCACCACCGCCGCCCAGCTCCGGACTAGGCCAGTCCACACCGGGAGGCCTCCCGATCCAGCAGGTCCGGTTTTCGCCGTCACCGTCCCAGATCCCGGCCTGGCTAACCAGGACGTCGCCACTGCCAGTTTACACGGAGGCCGGGGACCCACCGGTACCCACGCTGCAGTCTGGGGCCTCGTCCAGCTCCGCGGGGGCCTATGACGGTCTCCCCATCGTTGACCGGGCGCCGTCATCATCATTGCTCCGCATCGCTGAGCCGGTCAGCCATGGCGCGCCGACCCAGACGCCGCCATGGTTCGCCAAGATCGACTTCGCCACTCATGACGGCACGGAGGACCCGCATAACTGGCCCAACCAGTGTGAGCAGCTTTTTCGTGGACAGCGCATGCTCGCGTCGGAGCGCACTTGGCTGGCATCCTACCACCTCCGCGGTGCATCCCAGACCTGGTACTACGCCCTCGAGCAGGACGAGGGCAGCATGCCCCCTTGGGAGCGCTTCCGCGAGCTCTGCCTCCTTCGTTTTGGGCCCCCGATCCGCGGGAGCCGCCTGGCGGAGCTAGGCCGCCTTCCCTTCACCTCCACGGTTCAGGACTTCACCGACCGTTTCCAAGCCCTGGCATGCCACGCGTCGGGTGTGACGGCGCAGCAGCGGGCCGACCTCTTTGTCGGTGGACTTCCGGACCACATCCATGTGGACGTGGAGCTTCAGGGACCCCAAGATATCCAGACGGCCATGTACTACGCCCGCGTGTTCGAGCGCCGCGCGGTGGCCGTCCAGCAGGAGTCACCGTCCCGGGCCACTTGGTCTCTACCCTGGCCAGATCCCGCTCCGGGTCGGCCTGTTCAGGCTTCCGCGGCACCTCTCGTCGCGACCGCGGCGCTCCCGTTCCGTCGGCTCACCTCGCCCGAGCTACTCGAGCGTCGCCGCCAAGGGTTGTGCTTTAACTGCGACGAGCCCTACACGCCCGGCCACGCCTGTCCGCGACTCTTCTACCTGGAGGTTGCAGACTACATTCCGGAGGACGCCGTCGCCGCCGACCTTGCCGCCCCAGCTGTCGCGAAGGTGTTTGACGCTGGTTGATCACCTCGAGGAGTTCAGCAAACGCTTCCCCACCTTACAGCTCGAGGACGAGCTGTTTGTGCAGGCGGGGAGAAGTGTTATGACCGGCATAGGGGCTTAGCCCAGTGGATTATGGCCCAAGCATCTTAATTAAGGGCTTAGCCCAATTATCTTGTCGTATTAGGATCGTTTGCTTAGGAGTCAAGTAAACCTCTCTATATAAGGAGAGGAGATGTATCAATCTAATCAAGCAAGAAGCAATCATGATTTGCTCGGCTTCCCTTAAGAAGCCGGGAGACCTAAACCCTAGCCGCCTCCTGCCTTAGCCGCCGCTGCTCCCGTCGCAAGGACGGCGCCACGCCGTCGGCCGCCGCGCACCAGCCCTCGTCCTTCCCCCTCCTTCCCCTACAACCTACGCCCTAGATCTGGTAGGGCCCTAGCTCCTACCATACCTTCTGATGCAGCAGCCAGCCCTATGTGCGATCTAGAACTTGATCTTGTCATGTACTCCCTCCGTTTCAAAATAGATGACTCAACTTTGTATTAACTTTAGTACAAAGGTGAGTCATCTATTTTGAAACGGAGGGAGTAGGTGTGACGGATGCAGACTGTGGAGTTGCAAATTTTTCTCTCTTTTTACGTAGACTTCAGGGTAGGATAAACTCCCTAGTTTCATTGCCAAAACAGAACGTGTGTCTTTCATGATGATGAGAAATGTGTGTGCAGTTTTATCGGCACTGGCAGTCACGTTCAATGTCATGTCCTGGCATGTGACAAGTAATTGGAGATCGAGCTGTTAAATCGAACTTGCATCTTCACCTTCAGTGTTATGTAGTACTCCGTACTTGTTATGATCCATCCGTACTATATTGTCATCCATGTCAACTGTGCTAAGCTAAGAACTGATGAACGCCTTGTATAATATATAATCCAGTATATTTGCAAAAATGGTTTTTTTTTTTTGCAGTTTTACGGCTGTTGTGTGCCTTGATTTCGCTTCTTCATCGGTTGTTAGTTTGTCAACCGGTTCTGTTTTCGTTACAAAAAAACATGGCCACCAAGTTCCAGGTTGCCCGGCTCTGTGGAGAGATGGAGAAGGCATCTAACCGGTTTTTACTTGTCCCCTTCGGCTTTTAGTTGGGAAGTCCACTGTCCACCGATGAGTTTTGACGAGTTCATATCTGTAGCCTGCTGGGGTGCACAGCCTGGGGGAGCAAAGAAGATTTTGGTCGGCTGGGCAGCTTTTGGAGGGCCTGCTTGGGCCAAATGGACAACTCCTAGTGAGTTAATTAGTCTGTTATTGCAAAGTGTGTGCCTAATTATTGCTCTTCTTATATTGTTTCCGTTAGAGATTAATCAAAGTGTGCTGGCCTTGAGTCAATTTCAGTATGCTTTTAATTGGGGGGAATATTTGATGACTTCATACATACAGTTGTCAGTTAAGCCTATGAGCAGTACACTGAATTCTGTTTGTGATAAGCTAGATGAAGCAGAGTTTCTAAACTGATAAGTGGACTGTACATTTGCGTTATTGCATCTCAAACATCCATTAGAAATCTGTTCATGTAATGGTTTGCAGGCATAGTTTCAGAAACTAAACTAAGTTTCTTGTCCGTCATGGTGACACTGGTGAAATTATGGATAAATCTGATAAGTCCATACATTGATTTGGGCAGTGTTTAGTGGCAGTAATGAGATAAGTACTGAATAGCTGTCATGTTTTCATGGGAAAACAGAACTCTCCATCCTTGTTTTAAGTAAGAGACCCTAACTACCCTAAAGAGATATTGTTGCTGCCTGGAACTTGACTAACAGGACTAAAGACATATTATCATACTAACTTGACTAACAGGCGTAGATTCTATTGCTAGTTCACATGTTCTATCATGACCTGCGTTCATGATTTTTTTTTCTGAATCCGTAAGTGCAGAGTGTTCTGGTTAAAAGAGGTATACATGACACTCCGTCTAAATTTGCTTTGCTTTGGACGATGCGCTACATCCATCATTCATCCTCGAACAGAGGATTGAAATGTTTGCAATTGTTGTTAGGGAGTAGACGTTTGGTTTGAGGACTGCATTAATTAAGTTGGCGTTTATAACAGTAACTGCATAAGTACTTACTTTCTTTGGCAACCAACTGGTAAAAGACCTTAGGAGTGTGTGTTCAGCAGGATAGCCAAGATGGTAGGCCACAAGAACAATCAAGGGATTTTTCATGAATTTTGTTTTGCTGAAACACTAATCTACCTGGAAGAAAATTCAGAAGAAAAGTGCATACCAATGGGGACAATCTACCTGCAGTTAAAATCTACCAAGCAGAAATCACTGTTTCACTACTGAAGAAAAAACTAGAAAGAAAGCCACCAATCGTAGGAATCACTAGCAATTCTTATCTGCCGGAGCGAGCTTGCACTTGACCTTCTCGAAGACGACGGCGGGCGTGCCGGGCGGCGCGAGCTGCAGCTTGAGCGGGCACTTGGCCAGGACCTTGCACTTGGTGAAGTGCGCCTGGTACCTGACCTCGCCCGACACCGCCACCTCCACCTGGAACACCCCCGTCTTGTTCTCCTCCTTGAACTCGGCGACACCGGCGTTGCCGAGCGCGACGTAGGCGCCGTCGGAGCCGGAGACGAGGTGGTACACCTGGGTCTTGCCGGCGGGGTGCGCGGAGCCCTCGTCGGCGAGCCTGACCCGCTCGAAGCGCTGGCCGTCGAAGCTGTAGTCGGCCTCGAGGGGCTCCGTGTTCTTGACGCTCATGGCCCAGTTCTTGTTCCGGACGGTGAGCGTGAGCGAGAGGTTGTAGGCGAAGGCGGTGGCGGGGGCCGTGGCCAGCGCGAGCCGCGTGAGGGAGGCGTCGACGACGGCCACCTCGGGGCGGCGGATGAAGCCGTAGGCCGCGAGGAGGACGGCGAAGAGGACGACGCCGGCGAGCACGGCGAGGCAGGCCGCGCAGCAGAGGATGGTCTCGCGCGCGTCGTAGGAGACGCAGGGGCAGCAGCAGTCGCAGAACGCGTCGTAGCAGCCGCACTCGCTGCAGCACATGGCTGGCTCAGCCTGCCTGGATCTTGAGCTGGTTTCTTGGGCTGGCTCTTGAGCTGAGCTAGATCTTGGATGGCACTGCCGGACTGACAGGAGGACGAGCGCAGGAGGTTGGGGGTGGCGGCTTTTTGGAGTTTCAGCTACCAGTCGATGCGGATTGGGAAATTGGGAAATTCTTTTTCACTCGATGTGAAACCTGTCCTGTCCCCCGTTGTTGGAATGGACAATGGAGGTAGGGACCCGATACCTGACAGCGATGGAAATGGCAACGAGTGGAGGACCCATGTCCAGTCAACGGGTCAAGTCGTCGAACGTATTTGCGGCTAGAAGGCTAGAGAGAGGGGCCAAAATCACTGGGGTTTTTTCGAGAAGTTTCCAATCAGTATTCATCTTCAACTATCGTAGTAGAAACAATAGAGGTAATAAAAATTACAACCATGTCCATGGACCACCTAGCGACGACTACAAGGACTCGAGCGAGCAGAAAGCGCGGCGTCATCGCCCCTCCCTTTCTGGAGCCGGGCAATCCTTATTGTAGTAGACAGTCGAGAAGTCGTCGTGCTAAGGTCTTATAGGACCAGCGCACCAGAGTAGCAACCATCATCGATGAAGAAAGTCGTAGATCAAAAGGATCAAACCTGTTACCTAAACGAAGACGAACGAAGACCGGATCCAAATAGATCCACCGAAGATCCGACAGAGGCAAACCTTCACACGCCCTCAGACGATACTAGATGCACCATCGAAACGAGGATAGAACATGTGAGACATTATTCCTACTAAGGGACATCACCGCTGCCACACAGCCCCAACCAAGACACTGAATGTAACAAGAACGAGAATGCAGCCTCTCCCGTCGGTGGGGGGAGGGGGGCGAGATCCTTCTCTCCTCCATGGCTTAGAGGCCATTGGAGGTGGGACGGACCGGCGACGGCGCCGATGGAGGAGAAGAGTTTTTCTCGTGGAGGAGGAAAGAGCCAAAACCATTGTTTTAATGTTTATAATCACGAGTTTAGCATGAAATAATTTCATTTTAAAAGTCTTCACGATCTGACTCTTCAACCTACCGCCAGCCACAAAGGCGCTATGGTTATCGGGCTTACTGCCATGGTGAACAGCGATAGCCTCGGTTCACACTCGGACCATGTTCATTGACCATTTTAATCATTCTGATGTGGCAGATGTATAATCCTTCGACGTCTTTGGAGGTAGCCTTGAGATCCTGCCATCGGTATCTTTGGAGGTAGTCTTGAAACCCTACCAATTGACCCCTTTGCAAGTAGTCTTGAGACCCTGTCGTCGATGCCTTTGAAGTAGTGGCGGAGCTCTGTGAGGGCCACTGGGCCAACCCCCCCCCCCCCCCCCAGTTTGCAAATTTATGATACATTTGCAAATTTATGTTCCTTGTGAAGAGAATGTTGAAAATTTTATCTTCTGAACCGTAAGTTTGATTTATGATACATTTGCAAATTTATGTTCCTTGTGAAGAGAATGTTGAAATAAGATCACTCTTGAATATATTTTCACAAATTTTAAAATTCAAATATGAAACATGGAGAGACCTTACGAAACCGTAAATAACTACTGTATGTACCAAGTTTCATCGAGTTTTTTATAGATCAGTTTTGTTTAAAATATCTGTTCGGTATAAACACATTTGTCCAAATAGAATATAACACAAACTTTTATTCCAGAAGATATCAAGCATCCAAATCTTTAAATAGAAAGAGAAAATATATTTTTGGGATAGAGTTGCAAAAGGGGAAGGCATCCAAACGGAAGAACACTACTCCGTATTTAAGAAAGGCTGATACACACAAACTGACCATGTGACAGAAAGGTGGAGAAAAGTAAGACGTACAGCAGGTTAGTACATTGTGATTTCTTTAGGACACTTAAATAATTAAGCGGCTGATCAATGCACGGTATATACGCGCAGGCGGTTGTCTACGCAAGTGACAGCTGGAAGATGGAGAATCTTGTGCTGGGTCTGTGGTTGAAGGCTGACAGTTCTGGTTTCCTCCTCCGACGTTGTCGTCGTCATGCGGGGGTGTCAGTTCTGAAGTTCGATGGTGTGTCCGGGGACATGTTGCCCCGGTCTGATTCTTTCAATGGCTATGGTTTTGCTTCTGGCAAGCTACTTTGGAGGTCCGCAAAGCTGCTGATCAGCGATGCAGCCGCGTCGAGTTTGGGTGAAGAGGTGATCTGTCTTTTTACCCTTTGATGGCCGCTTCGGTGGTGTCGAAGGAGAGGGACAGACGTTGGTATTTTGCATAGGATTTTCCTATCTTTTCAGTCTTGTATGGTCGGTGTTTACGTGCCTTGTAATTTGATCTTTATTCATATAAATAAGACACGTACTACCATGAAAAAAAAAGATGCACTCACTGGTTTCATATACCGGATAGCTCAGGTGGCTCAAGCGACTTTAAAAAAATGGAGTCCTCACGACGGCGCAGATGGTTCCTTGGTACAACGATGCTCTTCTCGGTGTGGATGATTCTCGTCAAAAGCAACTCTTCAGTATTAGGGATTGTTATTTTTCTGTCTTGCAAAGTCTGTTATGTAAAACTACATTTGCATCATTTTTATCTGAATAAAGCAGAGCAGTTTATGTTCTAGAAAAAAGCAGTGGCCCGAGACGCAAACCAGGAAAAACAAGTAAGAAAACTACAGTTCATCATCAAAATGAGCTGGCCTCGCATGATATCAAGTTGAGAGTTCATCATACAGTTCCTTGCACTAATTGGCGCTGGCCTGCAAACCTAGCACAAGCCATACAGGAGCCATCGTTGAAAGATACAAACAACAGAAGATCAACAAAATTGGCATCGATCCCAGGTGTTTCCATCACCTACACGTACTTGCCTCTGTACTTGGGCTTGGAACCTCTATCAGATTCAGGCTTCTTATCATGCTCCGCCGGGCTGAACACGGCGGTGTGCAGGTTGCCCTCCTCCATCCATTTCTGGTGGTTCTCCCTGAACTCCTGGTGCCGCTCCTCGCCCATCCTCTCGACCTCCTCCGTGTAGGGCCCCACCTTCACCATGGTCAGCAGGACCCGGCTGTACCGCAGGCTTAGGATCTGCTCGCAGGAGGACACCAGCTTGAAGCAGGGGTGCTCCGGGAATTTCGACACACCAGCGGCATCATCCTCCCGCAACATTGGGTAGAAGAAGACGAGCCTGCCGCCAACCACCAGCATTCTCGCAGCAAGGTGGAGCAGGTCGTGAACACATTCGGCAAGGCTATATGGCGCGGTTGATGGAATGTGGTTCTCTCTCTTCTCGTCCGGAACTGTGTACGGAGGGATGATTCCTTTTAGGAGCTTCCGACCACCCGACTTGCGCCCACCAGCTCGGACACCATATGGGGGGTCGCAAATGATTGCGTCAAATATCTGATGGACAAAAGCAGCAGTAGCTTTATCATTTCTTGTGACCAAGACAATAGAATTAGATAGTATCAGAGGAGTAGCAGCATGCAGCTTACACAGAAGATAACCTCATAATACTAGCATCTAAGGAAAGATACAATGTTCAGTTGCAGACCACAATCACAAAGCAATGTTAACAGAATACAGTTGTTCTATCTCACAATAATCTAAAGATTTTTTTTCACATAGTAATTCAGTTGATATGTCACACAGTAGTTTATACAGCATGCCAGGCAATTGTGCATTTTGCCACTGCCTTGCGCATTTCTGACCAAGGCGCACGCTTATGCGCAGATTAAGCTACACTTTTTGCTATCACCTAGAGCCTAGGTGTGACTTTTTTAACTATGCTTTTAAGAAGTATTAACCAAACAATAACCATCAATTAATTTTCTCATGGGACTAAAAATCAAACATTTCATGTTGGATTTGTTTCAAATTAAAGATGGATATATACCAACGACATGAAGGTCATATAAACATTAAACTATGTGACTGAGTATCATATAAGCACAATTGAAATCACAATCACAAAGCAATGTTAACATAATACAGTTGTTCGATGTGTGTCCATGCAAGACTTCAAGCACAACTACAAACATTTTGCAGCATGCATATGTGCAAAAGGGACGTAGTTGCTGATTCTTTTCTTCATTTTCGACCAGTCACTAATGAACAATTCCAAAACTGCAACAGTGATACACTGAAACATTGCACAAACAACACAAAATGTAGGATAGTGTACCTCCTTCAAGCCAGGACGCCAAGGTGGCAGGTTGTTATCTGCTCGCAGCACACACAAAGGCTCTGGCAACTTGTACTGAATAAGATAATATCGTCAATACATTAGATGAATTATAGGTATCCACCCACTCACAAACTAAATAAGAAGATGTACTACTTCAAGATCTAATAATGATGATTCAGACGGTCTCATAGCAGGCAAGCAAGAAGCTTCTCTGAACTGAAATTTGGTCAAGTCCACCTAATTACCTGCTCAAAGTTGCTCCAAATGTTGCAATCAGGGCCACGACCATCCCGCACAACCCTTATATCAATATCTGCACCCTGAAAGAACTTTATAAGCAAGACATTATCTAGCAAAAGCACAGCTATGTATTTATTTCCGCAATAAGCACAAACCATAGTCATGGCTCCAAAATGCGCAGCAGCGACCAAAATACTCCCAGTGCCAACAAAAGGGTCATACACAAGTTTCCCAGGCCGTGCGAGCCCTTGGTTGGCCATGAGAAATGCCATTTCACAATCCATTGCAGTCGGACCAATGTACTTCCTGCTCTTCAACTGATACGTCGGCAATAGATGCCTATCTGCTGCTCCAACCTCCCGGCCAAAGAATACCGTCTTCTGGACAACTGGTGGGAGGCCATTTTGTGACCCATAATCATCGGTCTCCAAGACAAAGAACTTGTGTTCGGGCTTCTTCAAATTAACACGGCCCTAAAACAAGAGAAACAACACCCATCATAAGAAGAAGGAACAATTGGCAATTTGGCATCCACAAATGCCTGCCTCTGGAAACTGGAACTAATAGTACAACTACAAGGTAGTAGAAGAACTGTGGCAGTAACCTCGAATGGGATGTAAGTGAACCCCTTTATGATCTCATTCTGCTCTTCGAAGCTGATCACCTTGCCGAAGCTGTCGACGACAATCTTGAACGAACTTTCCGGCGTCAGGTACGGCAGCTTCCTCTCGTCGGGGTACTCCCGTATCGCCTTCTCCAGTTCGTCGTAGGTGGCGCCTTGTCCCCACAGTTCAAAGATCCCCTTCACGAGCAGGCCTGGAGCATGCAGTGTCCGGCATAAACGCGAGATGCCAGGTACTACAGTATAAATCAAGAAAGGATGGCGAGGGGAGCTCGCTCACTGCGGTTGGCGATCTGGGCGGCAAGACGCTCGTCGCCGGGGAGGCGGACGAGGTGGAAGGGGGAGTCCTCGTGGTGGTTCTCGGGCATACGCCACTCGACGGCGTCCCCGGCGCCGGGGCCACCGAAGAGCTCGGCGAGCGACTGCACTTCCGGCCGCCGGTAGTCCAGGAGCCTGTGGTAGAAGACGCAAAGGTACCACATCTCTCCGCCGCTGCTTTCTGCGTACCTCGGGCAGGTCGACGACGGCGGAGGGTGTGGCGTCTCCGGCGGCGGCGGGTGGAGGGAATCGAAGCTGGGGGCGTCTAGGTATTGGCCGTAGCGAGCTCGATCGCCCCGCTCGCCTATAGGGCTCCTTCATGGCCCGGCCCATTATACAGTGTCCCTGTAACGTTGGTTTGGATCTGATTTTTTTTTTCTGGTTTTATTGCTGGTTTCTGACGTTGCTTTTTGCTAGTTTCTTTAGCGTTCATCACAATTTATAAATAATAATATTCACATGTTATACAATTAAAAACTCCACGTTTAGAAATTGTTCTGAAATTTAAAAATATGTTCATACAATACAAAAAAGTGCACGATAATAAAAAAATGTTCATGACATTAAAAAAATGTTTATAATGTGATTACAAAGTGAGTATCATGTATTAAAAAAATTCTTCATGAGTTTATAAATTTTCTCCATGTATTTAAAAATGCTATATTTAAATGTTCATTGTGTATTAGATGTTCAATGTTTGTTTAAAAAATGTTCACCGTGTATTTAAAAAATGTTCACCAATTATTTAAATAATGTTGACCGTGTTTTTAGCAAATATTCAACATCTGTTCAAAAATTGTTCAATGTGTGTTTAAATATGTTCAACGTGTCTTGAAAAAAATGTTTAACATGTATTAAAAATATACACGACATGTATTTGTACAAATGCCTACATATATTTGAAAAATAGAGAAATAATATAACCGGAGAAAAGATAAAAAAGAAAGAAAATACGATCAGAGAAATTTAGAAAGAAAAACCGGAAAATACCCAGAAAGAAAACTGAAAAACAGTAAAAAGAAAACTAGACAAGACCTTTCAAAAATCACATGCAAGGTTTTCCAAAACCGTAGCACCAAGAGGTCCTACCGTCGGGCCATGACACAATGATGATAGGCGTACATTAGTCAAGGCATATCTTTCGCGGCCGAAGCTACGTGCGAGAAAGGAAAATTGAACAGAAAACCTACCCGGCACACTACAAACCAAACTTGGCGTGTTTGGTATCCTGCATCGATTTGGGCCCTTGCGTATGTGACTCATCTAGGCTTGGCTGAGCTAATGCAGGCTCAAAATATTGGGCGTGTTTGGTTTCGTGTGTGGCACCTGCCTCGCACCCGCCATGCAAAATCTAGTGCGTTTGGTGGCCTGTGCGGCCTCCTCAGCCTGGCCCAACAGATGCAAAAGGAGGCCTCTCAGCCAGGCTGAGGGGCACGCAGGAATCGGCCGTATCTCTGAGCCAGGCTCGCGGCTGCAGCCGCAACTCTCGCCCCGTGTCTCCTTTTTCTCCTCCTCCTCTCACACATCAGATTGGATCGAGATCCATTGCCACCGCCGCCCCCTGAGATCCCTCGTCCACACCAGTCCGGACTCTCTAGCAGGCGCTCCTCCACGTCCACGCCGAGGGACACACCGCCGGCCGCCGGCCGAGCTTCGTCGCCGGTGCTCGTCCATGCCCACGCCGGGGACACGCCGTCCGCCACCAGTCCGGGCTCCCTAGCCAGCGCTCCTCCACGCCCACGCCGGGGGACACGCCGCCTACCGCCGGCCGAGCTCCGTCGCCGGTGCTCCTCCATGCCCACGCCGGGGACACGCCGTCCGCCACCAGTCCGGGCTCCCTAGCCAGCGCTCCTCCACGCCTACGCCGGGGAACATGCCGCCCGCTGCCGGCCGAGCTCCCTCGCCGGTGCTCCTGCATGCTCCCGGGGGACACGCCGTCCGCCATGGATCCAGAGGCGCCGCGTCCCCCCCCCCCCCCCCCCCCGGAGTTTAATTCAGATTTCAGTTCAGCCTTCTTTTACATGTTCCATGGAATGATCCATATCCAATTGAAATTGTTGAAATAGGAAGAGAAAGGTTGACGGAATTAAGCTCAAATGCAATCTACCAAACAACATCTATTGTATACATCATCTCTCATGCAACAATATCATACAGTGCACCAAACACACATCTCAACCAATCTCTGCATCAGCTCAGCCAGGCCACGCTCACCCAGGATCCATCATGCGATGCAGGCTAAAGCCGCCCAGGCAACCAAACACGCCCAGGTTATCACTGTTGTTTGGTGGTCTGCATTTGTGCTTTAGAGGTAACCAGATGCAAACTGCAGTCAGGGCCGGCCCTGGGTAGGGGCAAGAAGGGCAACGCCCTAGGGCCCAGCCCGATGGGGGGCCCAACCCTGTGCACATATGCTACACAGCCGAACAAAATGGGCCTTAAAGCATGTAGTCCAATCAGCTAGGTTACATTCTGCTAGAAAAAACTAGTAGGTTACGTGAATTGTGAAAGTCACCATCCCAGTTTCGATTCAATCGATCCATCTCGTAACACCAGCCACCGTCGTTTCTTCTTCCTGTCTCCTCGTTCCCCGTTCCGCTCCTACTCCCGAAGCATGCAGCATGCCTAGCAAATTAATGGATACTGCCGCTAAAGTTGATTTCTTTGATACACTTTCAGTTCCTTCATCTCACTCCCCTATGGATTTGCATATAAGTATTCTCATCTACCGGACGGCCACAGGCAGAGCTCAACACTTCATAAGCTCATTCACTTTGCAAGTTGCAACAGGACAGTTTCTTGGGTCAAAGGCCTACAAAGATCTTGTAATTGCATAGTCCTTTTCCGCTTGATCTTTGTACTACTGTTTTCCTTTGTTTTCTAGCGATTCCCAGACTGATCTTCTATTTATGTACATGTTCCTCATTTGAGGATATGTGGACCCTGGGAAGATCCGATATGCTTGGGATTGGATAGCTGGATTTCTTCTATTTTTCCACTGACAAATTCAGGTATTTCCACTCCTTTCTTATAAAATGTTGGCTAAAAACATGATTTTGAGAAAGAAGAAAGAAAATGATAGCAGATAAGTTAGATCCGATATATATTTTTTAGTAATAATAAAATGGAGTTTTTTAGGGCATAAAAACGTTATGCTTTGTATCTTCTTTTTTTTTTGCGCCGATTGTGCTTTATATCGATGTAATTTATATTTTTCACTGCATTAGGCCCACTTTTTAAGTTCCCCGGGCCTCCAAAAAGTCAGGACCGGCCCTGACTGCAGTTGTTTGCATTGTCTATTTTGTTGTTCTGATCACCCATTTCCAAATGTGATCGTCATACCACCCAAATACAACACTATTCACAACAGCGATCACATATGAACAACAACAAAATTAACACTACTCCTACACCATTAACACCAACAGTGGGTCAATGGCCGTTGACCGCAGCCTAGGTGAGCGAATTGACGTGGAGAATCCGCAGCCGTTGCGAGCTCTGATGGGTCCCTCCCACGCAAGCGGGGTTTGGGGCTTATAAAAGCGCTCACCTGATATCTTGTGTATCACGCTTTCGGACATGCATACGTCAATGTGAGTTACAGTGCATCACCCTCAGCGTTGAGGGTACACGTTGACGTGAACAACTCAAGTAGTATATATATAGACGAGATATGTGCGAAGAGATGATGGGCGCACCTCCGGTGATTGATCCAACAGCAGCAGGTGCGGATGGATAGATTAATCAAACTTCAAGGACTGAAGTTGGGCTTGTAGGGAAAATAAGACAATGTTTCGGTGGGTAAAACTACATGATCCATAGAAGGGAGTAGAAGATAAAGATTTCGTTGTACGAAACCTCCCGATCCATAGAAGAGAGTATAAGATAAGATTTCAGTGTACGAAACCTCCCGATCCACAAGAGGGAAAAAAGAATAGCGGTCACCAATGTGAATTTGTATACAAATAAGCTATTCCATACATAATAAAAACACAAGAGAATTTAGATAAGTCTTCATAATAGCTTAAGTGTTTAACTTGGTAACAAGTACACAAACGTCATAGTAGCTTAAATGTTTAACTTGATAACAAGTACACAAACATCATAATAGCTTTAAGTGTTTAACTTGTAACAAGCTCACAAACAACATACTCGCAAGCTCCACTTAGTTCAAATTACTCACATAAATGAAAACACGTAATAATAAGCAGGGATGTCTTCACTCTTCAATCTTTACACACCATTTCTTCATCCTCCTACAAGATGACAGCAATGAAAGAATTAGTAAAGAACACAAAATTTTAATATTTAAATGAGTTTAGAGCGATGTAACATATTCGACACTTTCACTTACGGCCAGTGCCTTCACAAGACAACCGTAGATAAAGAAATGAGGAAGGCAGACATTTCAAAGGCTAGCTGATGGCAAAAATTATATAGTCGCAATATACTCCCGCGCTAACATTTCAAAGACAATCCTCACTGCCATTGTGACTGGCGCCAGCACGGGCTTGCCCTGACGACCGTCTCAGGTGACAGCGAGGGAGAAGGGGGAAGGGGAAGGTGGTAGCGGGGGAAACCCTTGTCACCCCCGAGTCGCCTTGCGGGGCGACACCGGGGCATGGGGAGGGAGGGTTGATTAGTTTTAAAGAAAGGGCACTACTCTGCGCCGGCGCACCGGCGCAACAATTCGGCCGGTCTACGCAGGACCGTATGATGTGCCCCCTCACTTCATCCTCCTCCTATGCTCGTCGCCTCACCTGCGGCGCCCGTCACCCGTCGCCCACCACGGGGCCCGTCGCCCCGGCCATGGGGCCACCCACACTCGTCGGCCTGGCTGCCCGCTGCGGCGCTCGTCGCCCCGGTCGGCGCCCGTCACCCCGGCCGCACGCCGCCCCGGCCATGGCGCCACCAACGCTTGTCAGCCCGTCCGTCCGCCGAGGCGCTCGACGCCGGTGAGCTGCTGGTTGCAGCTGCGCTGCTCGGTGGTGCTGCCCATCCCCTCACCTCTCTCCCTCGCCCTTGCAGAATCAATGGCGACGATGCCATGATTCGCGTCCAAAAACAACGGGTGGTAGCAAAAAAATGTGATGCTTCAAGCAAACTAGAAAACGGTGGTAGCAAAAAATGAAAAACAAATTGAAGCTTCGCTTGTCGCAGCTTTGGAATTGCTGGTTCCAACAAAATTTTATATTGGTTGAAGCAAATTTTCTTGCCAGTTGTATCAAAAATAGCTTTGCATCTCTGGAAAAGCATAGGCTCCAAAAAATCCAATGGTTCCAGCTAAAAAAGATGTTGGTTGAAGCAAAACTGCTCACTGTTTGTATCAAAAATTGGTTGTCGATCCCATCGAAGAAAAAAGCCATCGCCGCCGTGGCTGGATGTAGCAAAATTTGTCTTCGGCTCCAACAAGATCATAGCATGGTTGTAGCAAAAAATCGACTGGAAAAACAGACGATTTCATGGAGATGGATGTAGCACAAATGCACAAAACACCGGTAGTAACAAAAACCAAACACGGTTGTAGCAAAATGGTTCGCTGGTTCCAGCAAAAATTTAGACTGTTCCAGCAAAAAAGCACTTCCAAAATCTGGATCGTAGCAAAAATTATTACTGATTCCAGCAAAACAAAACACCAGTTGTAGCAAAAAAAATCCCCGCTTGTAGCTCCCACCGAGGCTTTCCAGCATCTCATCCGCTCGTTCGCGATGTAGCAGCCGTTCAAGCACAGGTGGAGTCGGCGCTCGCCGGAGCAGCGCGGGGGCAGGTGGGGAGCGGCGCTCGCCTGAGCAGCGTAGGGACATGTGGGAAGCGTGGGGACAGGTGGGGAGCGGCGCTCGCCGGAGCAGCGGAGGGGCAGGTGGGGAGCGTGCTCGCCGGAGCCGCGGGCGTTGATGGCGAGAAAAATGAATGGATGTGAAGCCTGGACGAAAGGATAAGGCCTGGTGCTAGCGGTCCCACCACGGGAGAGAGGCTGCATGCCTGGCTAGCCACACGATGAAAAAGTATCGAACGGGTCGCACGCGACCGGCCGAAGCTTCGGCCGGCGCGCCGACTACAAACGTTTTCCTTAAAGAAAAGTCGCGCACAATTATGCCCGACGACTTGACCAGTTGACCCATTGACTGAACTTTGGTCCTCCACTCGTTGCTGTTTTGCCGTTGCTGTCAGGGATCCACGTTCATATCGAGTGAAAAATAAGACCCAATCCCCTAATCCAAATCGACTGGTAGCTTTTTTTTTTTTTGATAACCACCATATTGGCAATTTTATTCAATAATCAGGCGGTTTACATCTGATTGCATAGTTGCAATCAAGAACTCAGGGGTTACATCATACGTAACAACACTCGAAGCAGTAACTAATCCCTCTTTTGCACAGCAATGAGCAGCTTCATTGGCTTCTCTCCGAGCGTACTGGATGCTAAGACCCTGAAAGTTTGGGACGTAGGATTTAATCTCTCTAATCACTGTACTTCCCGTCGACCGGCAGTCGGCAGATTCCCATTCATCCCTGATAGTCTGACAATCTGTCTCAATGATAACATGTTTCCAATTCATCTCCATTGCTAGCCGGACAGCGTCTCTAACTGCAAGGAGTTCCGCACTATACGGATCCGTGATTCCAAGAAGTTTTGTATTTCTGGCTAACAGAAATGTACCTTCATGATTCCTCACCACAACACCCGTAGCTCCATACCCATCAGTAGTGCTGACCGCTGCATCTGTATTAATTTTCAGCCAGCCTACCTCGGGCGCTATCCATCTTCCCTGCTGCCTGCTCTTTGGTTGTTCGGTGCCAGGAACATGCATTGCCTGTACTAGTTCTTGCACCAGATCCATGGCCCGTCCTGGCTGGTACTTCACTTCCTCGTGAGTATATTTGTTTCGGCTGGCCCAAATCACCCACATAACTGATACTATAATCGCCGCTCTGTCCCTGCTAATGAAGTGTGAGTCCAGCAGGTCTCGCGACCAGGTTGCAGGGTGCAGCCGCGGCAATTTTAGATTAAAAAACTTTGTGGCTTCTCTCCAAAATAGTTTGGCGTGCTCACACTGAATGAGTGCATGAAAGAGCGACTCCTCATCATGCCCACACAACTGGCAGATTGCATTCTCCTCAATATGACGTCTCTGTAGCTCTCCCCTCGATGGCAGAAATCCTTTAAGCACTCGCCACCGGAACACACGAATTTTTGGTTGGACCTGCAATCGCCATAATGCTCTCCAACTCTTCTGGTTATACGTGCAACTACCAATCTGGTTCAACAAATTCTCGCGGTCCTCCATAACCATCCGATAGGCAGACCTCACCGTAAACACTCCAGCTCTCTCATATCCCCATGCCCAAAAATCCTCCATGGCCACACTCGGCCTAGGCATATTCAGTATGGCTGCTGCATCTGGAGCAATGAAAGTTCTCCAGACCAGCTCCTCATTCCATTCGCCCGTTTCCTCCAACAGATCCGCCACTAGGTGTATTGGTTCATTACCAATATTGCATACCGGCCTCAGAGTTGGTGAACCGTGGATCCAGTTATCATGCCACACTTCAGATGTCCGGCCATTCCCGATCCTTCGGATTAGACCTCTCCGCAATGTTTCTCGTCCTATGGTGATCGCCTTCCAAGTCGCCGAGGCACTTTTAGGACAACCAGCATTCAGAAAATCCCCATCCGGGTAGTAACTTCCCCGGAGTACACGTGCACATAAGCTCTCAGGCTTATCCAACAGGCGCCAGGCCTGTTTCGCTAACATAGCATCGTTGAACACTTGCAAGTCACGAAAACCGAGACCTCCCTTCGATTTTGAGACCGCCATCTTTTCCCATGACTGCCAATGCATTCCTCTCTTATCTAGTGATCCAGCCCACCAAAACTTTGACATAATTGTCGTAATTTTCTGGCATAAACCTTTTGTAAGCTTAAAACAGCTCATAGAATAGGCCGGTAAAGCTTGGATCACTGCCTTGAGAAGAACCTCCTTTGCTGCACATGATAGCAACTTCTCACAATATCCTTGCTGCTGCCGTGGGCAGACCCAGATACTTCTCTGACAGGGCCTCTCTATGGATCTGCAACGAGTTTCTTACCCCCACTTTAACTGATGCCCGACAATTTGGGCTAAAATATACGGAGCTCTTTGCCTTGTTAACGCACTGACCAGAAGCTACAAAAAGCCGCCACCCCCTACCTCCTGCGTTCGTCCTCCTGTCAGTCCGGCAGTGCCATCCAAGATCTAGCTAGCTGAGCTCAAGAGCCAGAGCTAGTCCAAGATCCAGCTCAAGATCCAGGCAGGGTCAGCCACAGCCAGCCATGTGCTGCGGCGAGTGCGGCTGCTACGACGCATTCTGCGACCGCTGCTGCCCCTGCGTCTCCTCCGGCGCGCGCGACACCATCCTCTGCTGCGCGTGCTGCCTCGCCGTCCTCGCCGGCGTCGGCCTCCTCGTCGTCCTCCTCGCGGCCTACTGCTTCATCCGCCACGCCGAGGTCGCCGTCACCGACGCCTCCCTCAGGCGGCTCGCGCTGGCCGCCGCCCCCGCCACCGCCTTCGCCTACAACCTCTCGCTCACGCTCACCGTCCGGAACAGGAACTGGGCCATGAGCGTCAAGAACACGGAGCCCCTCGAGGCCGACTACAGCTTCGACGGCCAGCGCTTCGAGCGGGTCAGGCTCGCCGACGAGGGCTCCACGCACCCCGCCCGCAAGACCCAGGTGCACCACCTCGTCTCCGGCGCCGACAGCGCCTACGTCGCGCTGGGCAACGCCGGCGTGGCCGAGTTCAAGGAGGAGAACAAGACGGGGGTGTTCCAGGTGGGGGTGGCGCTGTCGGGCGAGGTCCGGTACCAGGCCCACTTCACCAAGTGCAAGTTCCAGGCCAATTGCCCGCTCAAGCTGCAGCTCGCGCCGCCCGGCACGCCGGCCGTCGTCTTCCAGAAGGTCAAGTGCAAGCTCGCTCCGGCGAGCAGGTACTGCTAGTGATTGGCACGATTGGTGGCTAGTGATTTCTGTCGATAGATTGGGAGGACCAACTGCATGTACTCCCTCCATTCGGAATGTAGATACATCCATTTTCGAGACAAGTAATTCCGAACGGAGGAAATAGATTAGATTGTCCCCATCGGTATGCACTTATTTTCTTCTGAAGTTTTCTTGCGGGTAGATCAGTCTTTTAGCAAAAAAAACATGTATCTAGTCCTGTTAGTCATGTTCCCGGCAGCACCAACAAAGCCGGCAACAATATCTTATCTCTTTAGGATAGTTATTATAGGATCTCTAACTTAAAACTATGATCCAGAGTTCTGTTTTCCCATGAAAACATGACAGGTATTCAGTAATTATCTCATTACTGCCACTAAACATTACCAAAATCAATGTGCAGACTTATCAGACTATCCATAATTTCACCAGCGTCACCATAACGGGCAAGAAACTTAGTTTAGTTTCTGAAACTATGCCTGCAAATCATTACATGAACAGGTTTCTAATGTATGTTTGAGAAGCAATAACGCAAATGTACAGTCCACTTGTCAGTTTAGAAACTCTGCTTCATCTAGCTTATCAAAAAAATAATTTCAATGTATTGCTCATAAGGCTTAACTGACAGCTATATGGACGAAGTCATCAAATATTCCACCCAATTAAAAACATACCGAAAATGTACCATCAAATATTCTTAGCTTAGGACAGTTGACATGGATGACAATATAGTACGGATGGATCATAACAAGTATGGAGTACTACATAACACTGAAGGTGAAACTGCAAGTTTGTTTTAACAGCTCGATCTCCAATTACTTGTCACAAGCCAGTACTACATGACATTGAACGTGACTGCCAGTGCCGATTAAACTACAGAGACACATTTCTCATCATCATGAAAGACACATGTTCTGTTTTGGCAATGAAACTAGGGAGTTTATCCTACCCTGAAGTCTACGTAAAAAGAGAGAAAAATTTGCAACTCCACAGTCTGCATCCGTCACACCTACATGATAAGATCAAGTTCTAGATCGCACATATGGCTGGCTGCTGCATCAGAAGGTAGCACATAGCATCAGAGGTAACTCACATTGTCATGGCTAAACTAGCAAGGTTTTGACAGAAGAAACACAAGGCTAAACCAAGGGTAGAAATCATGTCATTCCCATCCTTTCCCCGTTCCAATGGTGTGTTTATCGTCGCCGGCGAGTCTTCCTGATTCGGTTGGTTTTGGTTTCTGGTGGATCCGTCTAGATTCGACGGGCTTTCACGGTCTTCGGAGTTTTCTACACGCCCTTTCTCGCAGTTTCTTCTCCTGGGCAGTGATTTGCTTCGCAGATCGCGGTCGACGTATTTGGTCTGCATCGACGATTTCCCAACCGCTGCTTCTACAAACTCCTAGGTTTAAACAAGTTTGCTCTGCTGAATCTCGATGACTCAGATCTAACCGCACCTAGAGGCGGAAACCGAGAGGCGGCATCGATCTAAGCTCATGGCACGCCATTTAAGAAACAACTCAGTAAATATCACACAAGGCATTTATAAATAGACAGGTGACATTATTTTGTTTAGGATTATACCCAATCATGATACAATTGTTCACATACTCTCTCCGTCCGAAAAAGCTTGTCCCTCAAATGGATGTATCTAGCACCAGACGGAGGGAGTACTAACAACCGATGGAGAACAAAAGAGGCAAAACCGAGTATGTTCTAACTTTGCCTAAAAATAGTGTATGTTCTAGCCTCTAGTGTAAGGTTACATCCTTACAGGGCAGAGCACGTTGTTCATCACAAGGTTCATAACTCACATAGCCATTAAACCAACAAGGTTTGAACGCCTAACACTGTGAAAACTTGGAAATATCATGAAAAACCGAAGAATCTTGGCAGCTGCAGGCTAACACACATTTCTGCAATGTAAGAACAGAACCGCAACCTCAGGGAAAACTGACGGACATAACAGAGTGAATAACTGAATATACAATTACAAACGTCCATAATAATATCGATGGACCACAGTTAACATGACAACAGAGACACATGGCCAAACTTAGAACTTGCGGTCGCAGATTGCTCATCCAGGCAATATGGATGGGCTCAGTGCCGTCTGTTCCTAAAAAACATCTTGAGATCTTCGTCTCCATCAGAGAAGTCCATGGCTTCGAGCGCAGCCTCCCGTGCTGTGTCGCTGCAAGCTCGGACCTGTTCCCTGTGAGCGAGGTAGTCGTCGTCGACCTCCACATAGCCATTCTTGGCGTACTCGCTCCGTACCCAGGCCTGTAATATGGAGAATTCCTCTGCAGCCTCATAGAAGTCGCGCGCATCAGCATACTCTGCCACCTTGAGATCGTCCATCTCCTCTTCCGGCGAGGGAACCAGGCCCGGGTTCTGGAGCTTCAGCGCCTTGTAGTAGGAAGGGGCGCGATCGGGATGGGTCGGACTGCAGAGGATCGAGGCCACCTCCGCCCGCGGCAGCCGCTTCATCTTTCTGCTTGGGCCTGACTTGGCGTAGAAGGCCTTCCTTTTGGCGGCGAGCAGCTCGTCGTCGTCGTCGTCTGCCTCCGCCTTCCTTTTGGCGGTGCACGGCTTCAGCGGGCGCTTCTCCGTCGAAGCACGCTGGCGCCGCTTCAGCCGGCTCTCCTTGCCGGCGCCGGTGGCCACCGCGTGCTTGGCCGCCCTCTCATCCAACGCCATGTTCGCTGTGATGCGCGAACCCTCCTCGCGGGCCATTGGTCGGGATCTGATCTCCCGAGGAAGCCTCACACAACGCGCCACGAGATCTGAGGAGGAACAGAGGAACCCGGCTCTCGAATTGGGGGAGGACGAGGAGTAGCCGGCATTTTCTCAAGACTATATAAAGAGACTATTGAGGGAGAGAGTTGGAGTCGGAGTCGGAGACTCGGACTGAGTAATCTTTTGATCTGGATGGATATGGACAACCTCTTGAGTATAAGTCGGATCGAATCATTAAAGGGATCCCATGTGACACTATCATCGATCAATCGAACAAGAAGAGCTTTTTTGCATTCCATCTATCTCAGTGCATAGTAATGAGCCCATTCATAAGAGAGACAGAGCAAGGGAAGTTCTGTTCCGAGCGAGTAGTAAAGAGCTGGATTCAGAGGAACAGGAGAAGAACACTTGTGGGTTAGTAGTATAAAATGAGTTGCACCGTGAGATCAGTGCCCGTTCCGTCTTCAAATCTGTAATCCCTAGCAAGGAAAAGGTAACCTCGAAGTCAGAAGAAGAACAGAGTATACCCAAGAAAAAAATGAAGTTGGACACAAAAAATCATGCGCCGTTGCCGGGGATCGAACCCGGGTCACCCGCGTGACAGGCGGGAATACTCACCACTATACTACAACGACTTGTTGGAATTAATTTCGAAATCAGAATATTTTTCCGGAGGCATGGCATGGAGAAAAATAATCCGTCAACTTTTTCTCACATGTAATATGTTTCTTTTAATGATCTATTCAGCGGAATGAATGATGTTAGTACTAAACTCGACAACCAATGATTTTTTGATACTGTTGTTCTTATCGAATAGCCACACGACATGTGGATGATCTCTAGGCATGCAACTCAACTAGGTGTACCCTATTACCTATGATTCCTTTTCCCTTGTCTCGCGGCTAGCTTCCACCCCGCCTTGGCATCGTTTCTGGTTGGTGGTGGTGTCCTGCGAACGGAGCCGCCTCATCCACTAGAGCAACATACATAAAAGGGCCGACGCGAGCAGTCATGTTCATCAACCCTAGCCGCCGCCATTTCTCATCTACATCTTCATAGCCACCACCTTCATCATCACCATAATTCTCAGCCATCTACCCATACTTTGTAATAGTGCATCACATCCGGCATCTATTATAATACATATTATCAATCAATCAATCTTTATGATGTGTTCTTCAATGATTTTTGTGTGTGATTTGATCTCCATATGTGAGTAGTTCAGTAAGGTCATGGGTTGAGGCAAGATCTTGCAGCCCGATGTATTTGTTGGAGGAGTCGATGGAATTACTCTGAATTAACATCTCATATGTGTAACATACAATTTCTTCATAGTTGTCTCTCGTCTCGTTCGTGTTCCCTTGCAGGTAATCAGGATCATGGAAAACTAGCCACAGAGAGGCTAAGGATAGGGAGACCGTGATATGTTATTCTGAACATCAGTGACAGAAAGGTTTAGTAAGGTAACATGGATCCTATCTTTGAGGATACAAGAGGTGTAGTCATTAAACGCCAAATGCTTTTGTCCAATTATTC
The DNA here is from genome assembly GCA_032464435.1 of Aegilops umbellulata. Classification (NCBI taxonomy): domain Eukaryota; kingdom Viridiplantae; phylum Streptophyta; class Magnoliopsida; order Poales; family Poaceae; genus Aegilops; species Aegilops umbellulata. The sequence continues at coordinate 510,982,583 of CP136055.1, forward strand.
CTATCTTAATTACTGGGGCAACCTCGTGCGACGGATAGGGCCTTTGGTTAGACAACTAACTCTTAATGCAGGAGACGCGCTGGTCAATACGTAATTTGGAAACATCCCCCACTTTGATATGTAGCAAGCACATCTCGATAGATGACTTTCAGGGCACAAATTAAGATCATAATGGTCCCGACAAAAATATATGGTTGTAAGCATAAGTCCTGATTGTTGGGGAACGTTGCAGAAAATTAAAATTTTTCCTACGGTTTCACCAAGATCCATCTATGAGTTCATCTAGCAACGAGTATTCAGATTAGATAGCATCTACATACCACTTTGTAGATCGCAACGGAAGCGTTCGAGTGAACGTGGATGAGGTAGTCGTACTTGCCGTGATCCAATTCACCAATGATCTAGTACCGAACGGACGGCACCTCCGCGTTCAACACACGTACGGGACGGGAGACGTCTCCTCCTTCTTGATCCAGCAAGGGGGAAGGAGAGGTTGAGGAAGATCCAGCACGACGGTGTGGTGGTGGATGCAGCAGAACTCCGGCAGGGCTTCGCTAAGCAACTACGGGAGGAGGAGGAGGTGTTGCAGGAAGGAGGGAGGCGCCAGGGCATTAGGGTTGGTTTGCTCCTCCTTTTCCCCACTATATATAGGGCCAAGGGAGAGGGGTAGGCGCAGCCCTTGCCCCTTCCTCCAAGGAAGGGTGCGGCCAAGGGTGGGGAGGAGTCCATCCTCCCCAAGGCACCTCGGAGGTGCCTTCCCCTTGTAGGACTCTCCCCTTTTTTTCTCTCTTGGCGCATGGGCCTCTTGGGGCTGGTGCCCTTGGCCCAAGCAGGCCAAGGCGCACCCCCTAAGGCCCATGTGGCCCACCAAGGCAGGTGGCCCCACCTGGTGGACCCCCGGGACCCCTCCGGTGGTCCCGGTACAATACCGATAACACCGAAACTTGTCCCGATGGCCAAAACAGCACTTCCTATATATAATTCTTTACCTCCGGACCATTCCGGAACTCCTCGTGACGTCCGGGATCTCATCCGGGACTCCGAACAACATTCGGGTTACTGCACATACATATCTTCACAACCCTAGCGTCACCGAACCTTAAGTGTGTAGACCCTACGGGTTCGGGAGACATGCAGTCATGACCGAGACGGCTCTCGGGCAATAACCAACAGCGGGATCTGGATACCCATGTTGGCTCCCACATGCTCCACGATGATCTCATCGGATGAACCACGATGTCGAGGATTCAATTAATCCCGTATACGATTCCCTTTGTCAATCGGTATTTTACTTGCCCGAGATTCGATCGTCGGTATCCCAGTACCTCGTTCAATCTCGTTACCGGCAAGTCACTTTTCTCGTACCGTAATGCATGATCCCGTGATCAAACACTTTGATCACCTTGAGCTCATTGTGATGATGCATTACCGAGAGGGCCCAGTGATACCTCTCCGTCAAGCGGAGTGACAAATCCCAGTCTCGATCCATGTCAACCCAACAGACACTTTCAGAGATACCCGTAGTATACCTTTATAGTCACCCAGTTACGTTGTGACGTTTGGCACACCCAAAGCACTCCTACGGTATCCGGGAGTTACACGATCTCATGGTCTAAGGAAAGGATACTTGACATTGGATAACTCTAGCAAATGAACTATGCGATCTTATGCTATGTTTAGGATTGGGTCTTGTCCATCACATCATTCTCCTAATGATGTGATCCCGTTATCGATGACATCCAATGTCCATAGTCAGGAAACCATGACTATCTGTCGATCAACGAGCTAGTCAACTAGAGGCTCACTAGGGACATGTTGTTGTCTGTTATTCACACATGTATTACGATTTCCGGTTAACACAATTATAGCACGAATAAAGACAATTATCATGAATAAGGAAATATAATAATAATGCTTTTATTATTGCCTCTAGGGCATATTTCCAACACTGATACCCATGCCTATTTTTATTATAAGTGTTCTAGGGTCAACTTGATTTCGATCTGGTTAAAAGCCGAAATCTAATTCTCTTGCAAAAGCTTGTGAGACCCCTTGACTTAAAGGGTGGATTCGATAACTCAGGGTCACCTATAGGGAAAAAGGTGAGAATCCTTTATGCTCCTTTATCGGATCACTAAAGGGACTAATCAGCCGGTCCTTGCCCTTAGCCGCATGTAATGGAGGTCCTCGCCCCGCACCAGGCGGTCGACGCGGTCTAATAGCTCTCGTTCAGCTGCTACTGCCTTTTCCTCGCACCGAGCCGTCCGCGGCTTTGTTGCGTCGGCCATCGTGACAACACATAGTGGCAGATTTTTTTGCCAAGACCTTCACTTGCCGGTGGCTAGGAGGTCGTTCCCGATGTCCACGCGTCCAATCCATCCTGACACGACTACAAAATTGTCTCTGATGCGCCACCAATCGGAGTGCTCCTCCTTGCACTCTAGGTGTTTGACGAATTGTGTGCAAGATTTTTTTTAGCTTTCTTCGTGGGATGGTTTTCTTGTTTTATTTGTGGACAATAGAGTAGATGCTAATTCAAACTATTGCATTGTAGATGAGTTCATGTGATTCGTGTTCTTCATGGAATGATTCCTCATTCGACATGACGGAAGAAGAGGACGTTGTTTTGATCTTGATGACGCACAAGAACAATAAGCCAAAGCATGGTGGTTCCATTTACGGACGTGAGGTGATTCGTAGGGATAGGCAAGAGGCTCACGCTAGATTGATGCACCTCTACTTTGGTCCATCTCCAACATATCTAGAGTGATACTTTTTCCACCTGTTTAGGATGTCTTCAGATTTGTTCCATCACATTGCCAAATGTGTGAAGGAACACGATCAATACTTTGAGCCCAAAGGAGGAATTGCACCGGCATTCTTGGACATAGCACCACCCAGAAGGTGATAGCCTCATTGCACATGATGGCATATGATGTTCTAGCTGATTTCATTGATGGTAACTTGGCAATGGGAGAGATCACTTCAATCTTTTATGTCGAGCGATTTGCAAAGGCAGTGGTTGAGGTGTTTGGGCCAGAGTACTTGAGAGCACCCAATGCTCAGGACACGGCGATGCTTATGGACTTGAACACAACCTGTGGATTTGCAGGTATGCTTGGTCCCATTGATTGCATGCACAGGAAGTGGAAGAACTGCCCTGCAGCATGAAATGGATAGTTCAAAGGATGCAACAAGGATGCCACCATCATTCTTAAGGCCGTGGCCGATTAGGAGAAATGGATTTGGCATGCACATTTTGAGATGCAGAGTTATTGCAATGATGTTAATGTGCTCCAACGGCCACCTCTCTTGCCAAGGTAGTCAATGGAGAATCATCATCGTTGGAGTTCATAGAAAATGGCCGCACCATAACAAGGGCTACTAACTTGCGGATGAGATATATCCAAGGTGGTCTACTTTTGTGAAGCCAATTTGAAGTCCCCAAGGTAAGAAAGAACTCTACTTTCATAAAGCTCAAGCGACAGCTAGGAAAGATGTGGAGAGGGCTTTTGCAATTTTGCAAGTCCAATTTACTATTTTCCGAGGACCGGCTAGGTTTTGAGATCAAGAGGTCCTCTAGTACATCATGACGGCGTGTGTGATCATGCACAACATGATCCTTGAGAATAAGCGTGATGAAGATATGGATTAAACCTTTTATGAGCTCATGGGGAAACCCGTGAAGCCGAAGGGAGGATCAAATCTGATGCTTTGTTGAGACGTACCATGAGATTTGAAATGCCAATACACACGATGGTCTTCAAAAGGATGTCATGGAGTGGTGGAAGTGGCATGGGGAACAACAACCCTAATTTCATCTTCTCTTGTGATGAGTAATTTGTGTGATGAACAATTTACGTGATGTGTGATGACCAATTTTTGTAATAACTTGAACAATTTGTATGATGTGTGATGAACAATTTATTTGTAGTGTCTGTGACTCATTTGAGATGAGTTTGGTATGAATATGTTCAATATGTATGCAATTGTTGTGTCCAATATACATCACCCGTTGGAGCAAAATGGTGCTCTATTTTATATCATCTGTTGTAGCAAAAATGTTTCAGGTGACGTACAATGTATTTTTAATGATGTAAAACTGCTTGTGTATATAAGATATATGAACTGTTGAAGATGCTTTTATCCATTTATCTGTTATCAAAAGAGATTCCTATGCGAACTGAGCGTAGCTTAGATGGTTATTAGGTTTCTTGTGATGGAACCAACCCACTAGAATTCAAATCCTACACGACATTGCTGGTCGCATTTTCCTGGATTATTTCTGATGTGCCGGCTCAATCTCTCGGATGTGCTCATAGGGGTAGGATGTGCATGAGTGATTTCATAAGGGTGAGTGTATGAGTGTGTCTGCATCTGTAGTGTGTTAAAGGGGGGGGGGGGTCCCACTACTCAGTTTTGCCATTAGAAATTTAACTGCTAAAAAATGCCATCGGACACCATTACTATTAGCTCAAATCTCATTTGACATGTTATAATGACCAAAATACTTATGGACCAACATGTTAGCTCTTCTTCTATCTCATTAATAAAGTAAGGGTCCCACTTGATGCCAATAGTGTTCTTATTTTTCTCTAAAATTATTCGCTTGCTTACTCCAGACAAGTGGGACCCACATTTATCATTGTGAGATAGGGGTATTTTTGTCATATAGCATGGTTAACGGGTTTGACCTGACAATAATGATGTCTAATGGCACTTTTGAGCAAACATCTAATGGAACGATGACATTTTTTATATATATAATGACATTTTTGAGCAAACATCTCACGAAACAATGACATTTTTGAGGAGTTGTAACTATTAATGGCAAAACTGGGTAGTGGGACACAACTAGCGACATAAATGATTAAAACCCTAAAAAAGACTCCTGTGAATCCAATGAACAAAGTGAAACAGTAATATAAGAAGAGAATACCATGTATTAGCGGATTGTAACTCTAGTGATCAAATGTACGGCTGACTTCCAAATGGAATAGCATAACGTCAGTGCCGACGTCACCTGTAGCTATAACCCATTTGGAAGCAAGCTGTTGATGTTCGCCATTCGTCGTCTTCAAGGCCGGCACATGGCAAAGATACGGCACAATGGCACCAATATAGGCGGAACGCATCAGCGGTTTCACATCACAAGCAGATACATCTTCATTTCACCTCAAAATTTCTCCGATCTCTATCCATGGCCACGGACGCACAGCACCGACAGCAACACAGCCGCAACGGCGGCGTGCACACCGGCCACCACTTCCTCATCGTGGCCTACGGCGTGCAGAGCCACCTCAACCCGTGCCGCGTCCTCGCGCACCGCCTCGCGCGCCTCCACGGCGTCGACGGCTCCGTGCCCGTCCTCGCCACGGTCTCCCTCCCGGTGTTCGCTCACCGCCGCTTGTTCCCTTCGTCCGGAGACGTCGACAACAAGGATGCCGCCACCGACGGCGTCGTCTCTTACGCTCCATACTCCAACGGCCTCGACGACGGCTCCATGGCCAGGGACGCCGAGGCGAGGGCGCGCAGCCGCCAGGCGACCTTCGAGAGCCTGTCAGCCCTCGTCGCCACCTTCGCCGCACGTGGCCGGCCCGTCACGTGCGTCGTTTGCAGCATGGTTCTCCCCGCGGCGCTGGACGTCGCGCGGGAGCACGCTATCCCGCTGGCCGTGTACTGGATCCAGCCGGCCACCGTGCTCGCCGCGTACTACCACTATTTCCACGGCCACGGCGACCTCCTCGCGTCCCACGCCGCCGACCCCGCGTACGAGGTGTCCCTGCCCGGGCTGCCCCGGCCGCTCCGGATACGCGACTTCCCGTCCTTCCTTGTCGACACCACGGGCAGCGAGCTGGCCAAGGTCTTCAACGAAGCGGCCCGAGAAGTGTTCCAGCGCTTGGGCGATCACAGTGGCTGCACCAAGGTTCTCGTCAACACTTTCGACGAGCTGGAGCCGGCAGCGCTGGCAGCCATGAAGGAGCACCTAGACGTGTTCGCCGTCGGGCCGGTGATCGGGTCCTCCTCCTCGGCCGAGGCGCGCATCCACCTGTTCAACCACGCCGGCGCCGACGAGAAGAGGTACACGGAGTGGCTGGGCGCGCAGGCGGCGAGGTCGGTGGTGTACGTTTCGTTCGGGAGCGTATGGACGTACAGCGAGAAGCAGATGGAGGAGATTGCCAACGGGCTGCGGCGGTGCGGGCGGCCGTACCTGCTCGTCGTGCGCAAGGACGGGCGGCAGGAGGACGTGAGCCGGAGCCTGGACGACCTCGTGCTAGAGGGGCAGGGCATGGTGGTGGAGTGGTGCGACCAACCCAAGGTCCTGTCGCACCCGTCCGTGGGATGCTTCGTCACGCACTGCGGCTGGAACTCGACGCTGGAGGCCATGGCGCTCGGCGTGCCGGTCGTCGCCGCGCCAAGCTTGTTCGACCAGCCGACGAACGCTTTCTTGATAGAGGAGGAGTGGGCTGCCGGTGTGAGAGGGGAGCGCAACAGCGATGGCGTCTTCACCGGGGAGGAGCTCGCGAGGTGCGTCGAGCTGCTCATGGGTCATGTCCCGAGGGCCATTGAGATCAGGGAAAGAGTAGAGGCTCTCAAAGGGATGGCGCAAGAGGCGGCGGCTTCGGGCGGGCCGGCGGAGCGGAGCCTCCGAAACTTTGTCATGGCGGCCAATTCAATCATCGGGTGAAGTTTGCACGACGAATACACACCACCAAACATGTCCAAATCGATTAAGTTGGCGCATGCCAGCTGGAGTGCATGGAACAGCTAGCTCTCTCGATCGGGAGCTAAACAACGTTTAGCTAGTGCAAATGTTTTTTTAGGGGGAATAGTTTCTGACGTCCATGTGTTCTAACCGAAGAGATAATTGACGTGTTCACTAAAATATCCGTCGGCACGGTCCAACAACATCCAAATTGTTTGGATACTAGTAATTTGATTGAGAAGGTCATTTTTAAGCATTGTTATCGATCTTGTAATCAAGCGGTTCATGTGCTAGCTCACTTTTGTTATTGGTTGGACGAGCCTTCTGACAGTGTTGTCAGCAAACTCGTAGATGATGTAAAACTATTTTGATTTTCAATAAAGCTAGCCATGATGACCTTCCCTAAAAAAACATCTGAGTTGCGTCCGGCAATAGGGGAGCCCCTATGTGCCGCATTCTGCGGCAAAGAGATGTCCTATCGCACAAGGTACGTCCCAACTGGGCCGGCCCATTACAGTGCCCCGCAAATGTGATGCTAAAAAACCTGCAAAAAATGTAGTTCGCAGTTTGCTCATCCTGGGAATCGAACCCAGGAATACCTTCACTAGTGCGCTCGCTGCCAGCTACTACAACTAAAGAGGACTCGTGATAAATATGCATCGCGAGGTTTTAGGACTAAATACCGGTAGTTGAAAAGAATCCCGAACGCGAAGGAGGGAGCGAGATGAGCGGCAATCACGGAGCCCCTGTCAGGGCGATCCAGAGGCGATCGCCGGGCAAACCCGACCTGGTCGGATCTCTGGCGGGATCGCGAGAGGTAAAGCGTGAGGGGGAGATTGGCGATGTGATTGGGGATCCTGACAGCTGTTTGTTCCCAGTGCAATCGAAGGAATCGAGTCTACCCTGGATCAAAACCAGGAATGAGATCCAGAGGTATATGGCAAGTAGGAAGGGGGGCGATGGAAAGCATCACAACGCGGATGTGGACCAACGGGGTCATGGACTATGGGTGATTAGAGGAAAAATGAGGCAATTGAGAGAGGATTTGAATAATAGGCTGCAGGAAAGAGATCGGGAGGGAAAGGAAATAATCAGTAGAGCATCTCTGCTTGCCGATCCGCCTGATGAAGGAGGAGGATTGTGGCCAAGTGGGGAAGATCCGCCGGGTAAAGAAAAGGTAGTATTTCAACACGGAGGGGAAATTAAATCAGGACTGAGATCTCTGGAGGTTGAACCTATGGTTATAAAGGATCAAGCCGGGAAGAGGATACACCTACAGAATCATTCGAGTGTTTCCACGCCCCAACCTCCAAGCATGGCGAACCAGATGCCCCACAAGGATAAGGCGATGCTGATCCAGGAAGAGGAGGTGGCGTCCAGCGGCAAGGACAGGCTGGGCGTGGGGACGCTGGTACGCGGCGGTTCCTCCCGGGACCGCGGCGACCTGTACCACACGCCTGCGGCACGGGTAGCGACGGCGACGCAGAATGAGAGGTACGGGGATGCTGGTAATGTGGTTGCCCCAGTGTTCCCGGTCAGCATGGGGAGGGAGATCCCCAATGTAGTGGCCATGGATCTGTCAAGGGAAAGGGCAGCCATGAGATCACGGTGGATAGCCATCGGTTTGTTCTTTTCTGTGCAGCTGTTTAGCGTCAGTGGGCTCTTCCAGGAACTGAAGAACAAGTGGGGGCTGCGTGGCCGCCTCAACTACTTACCGCTCAAGAACAACAGGTTCCTCCTGGAGTTCGAGCGCGAGGGAGACCTCCGGTTCATCCTCAACAACGGGCCCTGGACTCATCGGGGGGATCCGTTCCTGATGGTTGCAGTGGATGGGAGCGCCAGGCCAGGTGACGTGGAAGTCGCCCACATGCCGATCTGGGCACGCATCTTTGATGCCCCCCCGGTCATGTTCTTTGAGACCGTTGCCCGTGGGCTGGGAGGAGAGCTGGGTGAAGTTCTGGAGGTCGATGCAGATGAGGAGGGCAGAATTTGGGGCGAGTCCATAAGGGTCAGGGTTAAACATGACGTTGATGAGCCCCTACGCAGCAAGCTAGAGTTCCATGACCATGCTGTAAACGTAGTGTACCGCCTCAATGTAAAATATGAGAGGCTCCCTCGTTTCTGTAGCTTCTGCGGCCACCTAGGGCATGGACAACGCGAATGTAAGCTGCCCGCAGACCTCCAAGAGATGAGGTTCTCGGCGGCAATGTGTGCCTCCCCTTTTAAAAGAAGTAGCAGCAGAGGTGGGTTCGTGGTTCCGGAGACAGCCAGCGCCAGACGTTTCCTACACTTTGAGCCAGAGGCCAGGGGCGAAGCAAGATCAGCCCCAACCAAAATCGGTGCAGAGAAGTTCAGACAGGTGCCGGAGGACGTCCTCGCAGACCCGCTGGTACAGGGCAGCGATCGCAGCCGTTGGGGCCATCAAACTTGGTCCTGAGAGGGAGGACAAGAATAGGCCCAATCTGAAGGAAATATGCCCTAGAGGCAATAATAAAGTTATTATTTATTTCCTTATTTCATGATAAATGTTTATTATTCATGCTAGAATTGTATTAATCGAAAACATAATACATGTGTGAATACATAGACAAACAGAGTGTCACTAGTATGCCTCTACTTGACTAGCTCGTTAATCAAAGATGGTTATGTTTCTTGACCATGAACAAAAGAGTTGTTAGTTGATTAACGGGATCACATCATTAGGAGAATGATGTGATTGACATGACCCATTCCATTAGCTTAGCACCCGATCGTTTAGTATGTTGCTATTGCTTTCTTCATGACTTATACATGTTCCTATGACTATGAGATTATGCAACTCCCGTTTACCGGAGGAACACTTTGTGTGCTACCAAACGTCACAAAGTAACTGGGTGATTATAAAGGTGCTCTACAGGTGTCTCCAAAGGTACATGTTGGTTTGGCGTATTTCGAGATTAGGATTTGTCACTCCAATTGTCGAAGAGGTATCTCTGGGCCCTCTAGGTAATGCACATCACTTAAGCCTTGCAAGCATTGCAACTAATGAGTTAGTTGTGAGATGATGTCTTACGGAACGAGTAAAGAGACTTGCCGGTAACGATATTGAACTAGGTATTAAGATACCGACGATCGAATCTCGGGCAAGTAACAAAGCGATGACAAAGGGAACACCGTATGTTGTTATGCGGTCTGACCGATAAAGATCTTCGTAAAATATGTAGGAGCTAATATGAGCATCCAGGTTCCGCTATTGGTTATTGACCGGAGACGTGTCGCGGTCATGTCTATATTGTTCTCGAACCCGTAGGGTCCGCACTCTTAAGGTTTCGATGACAGTTATATTATGAGTTTACGAGTTTTGATGTACCGAAGGAGTTCGGAGTCCCAGATGAGGTCGGGGACATGACGAGGAGTCTCGAAATGGTCGAGACGTAAAGATCAATATATTGAACGACTATATTCGGACATCGGAAAGGTTCTGAGTGATTCGGGTATTTTCGGGAGTACCGGGGAGTTACGGGAATACGGGGGAAGAAGTATATGTGCCTTATTGGGCTTTAGGGGAGAGGGAGAGGCAGGCCGCGCGCCCCCCCATTGGCTAGTCCGAATTGGACTAGGGGGAGGGGCGGCGCCCCCTCCTTCCTTCTCTTCCCTCTTCCCCTTCCTTGTCTCCTACTCCTAATACATGGAAGGACTCCTAGTTGGACTAGGAAAGGGGGAATCCTACTCCCGGTGGGAGTAGGACTCCCCTAGGGCGCACCATAGAGAGGGCCGGCCCTCCCCTCCTCCACTCCTTTATATACGGGGGCAGGGGGCACCCCATAGACACACAAGTTGATCTTCGTGATCGTTTCTTAGCCGTGTGCGGTGCCCCCCTCCACCATATTCCACCTCGGTCATATTGTAGCGGTACTTAGACGAAGCCTTGCGTCAGTAGAACATCAAGATCGTCACCACGCCGTCGTGCTGACGGAACTCCTCCCCGACGCTTTGCTGGATCGGAGCCCGGGGATCGTCATCGAGCTGAACGTGTGCCAAGAACTTGGAGGTGCCGGAGTAACGGTGCTTGGATCGGTCGGATCGTGAAGACGTACGACTACATCAACCGCGTTGATATAACGCTTCCGCTTTCGGTCTACGAGGGTACGTAGACAACACTCTCCCCTCTCGTTGCTATGCATCACCATGATCTTGCGTGTGCGTAGGAATTTTTTTGAAATTACTACGTTCCCCAACACAATCCAGTGACCACAAAGGCAGCGACAGATCGGACAGAGGCGTGCGCGGGGAAGGGGGACTACACCGACAAAACCCCAACCTTGAGCATAATAGCAGATAACACAAAAGTCAAGAACAAGGAAATCAGTGAGGGGTCCCTAGAGTTCCCGTCGGGGTTTGAACCTGGCCAAATAGCACCGATTCCTGCGATGCATGGTCACATGACCGCTCCTGGGACTGATCAGGTGGGCAACATCGACACCCTAATTCACATGGGGAGAAGCAACCTGATGGTGATGTTGGTTTGGGAGAAAAGGAGAAGACCGCTCCAACTGTTGCTGATGAACAAGCTTTCCCGCCTGGTTTTGGGCCGCCTCACTGCTATGCCCACCTGATGGCGGTTCAACAGCCTAGTGCTATGAAGACGAAAGTGTGTGTTGGTGCCGAGGGCGAGACAACTCATGGGCGCACAAAGAAGAGGAATCAGAGGACCGACAAGAACAACAAGAAGGATTCTATGCAGGTCACCTCGGTGCTGGGCAAAAGAGGAGGGAGAGAGGATGGGATCACGAAGGCTATAGAGTTTTCAGCTGCAGGTGAGAATTCAGAGCAGAACAAGAAGGTTTGTGGAATGGGAATGGCACAGGGCATGGAAAGTGAAGGTAAGGACAACAAGGAAGCAACCGGGCCAGGGGCTCCCGGTCTACTGGTGGGTGCTAAGGAGGGCGCCCACCAGGAGCCATGACGGTCCTAGCGTGGAATTGTCGAGGCCTCAGGCAGCCTCGCACAGTTCAGGAACTTGTATGCCTCATGCATACATATAAGCCCAAGCTTGTCTTCCTCACTGAAACACGGCAAAGTAATAAGTATGCCATGAACCTCAAGGGGAGGCTAGGCCTCCGTCACTGTATCACGCAACCCGGCATTGGAAAAGGTGCTGGTATTGCCCTCTTCTATGATGAAAATGTGGAAATAAAAAAGATTGCCGTTGGGACGAGGTATATTGATGTGTTGATACGTTTGAATCCTCATGGCTTGTTGTGGAGGGGGACCTTTGTCTATGGAGAACCGAAAGCCCACGAACGTCATAACATGTGGACTCTGCTAAAAAGATTAAAAGACACCCATAATCTCCCTTGGGTGATGATGGGAGATTTTAATGAGACCATGTGGCAATCCGAGCACATTTCAGCGACTAAAAGATCCGAAAGATACATGGAAAATTTCAGGAAGGTTCTCTCAGATTGTAATTTGTTTGACTTGGGGTATAGAGGCCCGGGATGGACTTACAACAACAAACAGGATGGCCATAATAATGTTCGTGCTCATTTGGACAGAGCTGTAGCCTCCCCGGGATGGTCAGATCATTTCAAAGACGCCACTGTTGAACACATTTGTTCCTCTAGGTCAGATCACCTTCCAGTACTCTTGCGGGTGGGGAGCAGAATGGAATGGAGACCTGTTGGAGAGAATAATACGCGTATGTTCAGATATGAACAGATGTGGGAGCGTGAGGGCTCGCTGCAGAATACCATTGCGATAGCTTGGAAGAGTGATGGACCGGCTGCAACCTTAAAGAAAGTGGGTGAAAAGATTCAGAGCATGCAGAAGGAATTGAAGGAATGGGCCAACCGAGACTTTGGCTCGGTTGTAAAGAAATCAGCGCAAATCCGAAAGAAACTGAGTAGGATATGGAACTCCCCTCCTTCGGCTGCTCTTCAGGATAAAGCAAACAAACTTGCAAAAGAGCTGGATGAGTTGTTGCTACGGGAAGAGCTAATGTGGAGGCAGCGATCCCGGGCAACGTATATCAGAGAGGGAGACAGAAATACAAAGTGGTTTCAAAGGAAAGCGACGTGGAGGAGGAAGAAGAACAAAATATCAAAACTGAAGGATGACCGTGGGGTTTGGGTAGAGGATGAGAAAGGCATACATGACATGACGAACTCCTTTTTCAGAAAACTTTATGAGAAGGAAGAGGGAATTGACCCTACGGAAATACTTGAGCTAACACCTGAACGTGTTGGCGTTGAGATGAATGAGGCTCTTACAAAATCTTTTTCCCCGGAGGAAATCAGCGATGCCTTGTTTCAAATTGGTCCCCTAAAGGCACCTGGCCCGGACAGATTTCAAGGAACTGGGGGGATTTAAAAGAGGACGTGGTGAGAGGTGTGCTCGAGTTTTTTGAAAATGGAGTCCTTCCTGAAGGTATAAACGATACAGTGATTGTTGTAATTCCTAAAGGAAGTGACCCCCAATCGTTGAAGGACTACAGACCCATCAGTTTGTGTAACGTCATATACAAGGTGATTGCGAAATGCCTTGTGAACCGCCTCCGTCCCATGCTGGATGATATCATTTCGGAAACACAGAGTGCGTTTATTCCGGGCAGGATGATCACGGATAATGCCATTACTGCGTTTGAGTGTTTTCACAAGATTCAGCATAGCATGAAGGCCAGAGACACATACTGCGCGTACAAATTGGACCTAGCAAAAGCTTATGACCGAGTTGACTGGAGTTTCTTGGAAGGAACGCTTCATAAACTTGGTTTCTGCAACAAGTGGACTGAATGGGTAATGCAATGCGTACGATCAGTGAGATACGCTGTGAGATGCAATGGAGAGCTACTTGAACCGTTCATACCTTCTCGAGGCTTGCGACAAGGTGATCCCCTCAGTCCATATCTTTTCTTGTTTGTTGCAGACGGGCTAGTGTACTTGCTCAAGAAGGAGATGACTGAGAACAATTTGACCCCCATAAAGATTGCTAGAAATAGCCCAGGCATATCAAACCTGCTATTTGCGGATGACAGCTTGATCTTCTTCAAAGCGACGCCGGATCAGGTTGAATCTATCAAGAGAGTTCTAAATTCTTTTCAGAGGTCCACGGGGCAGTTGCTGAGCACGAGTAAGTGCTCGCTCTTGTTTAGCGAGGCCTGCCCGGCCGATACACGGGAAGAAATAAAAGGTATTCTTGGTGTGTCGTCAGACACCTTTGAGAGTAAATACCTCGGGCTGCCTACCCCTGAAGGGAGGATGAAGGATGACCAGTTCCAACCTATCATGGATAGATTCCGGAAAAGGTGTAATGACTGGTCAGAAAAATTTATGTCATTCGCAGTCAAGGAGGTTCATGTGAAATCGGTTGTGCAAGCGCTTCCCACCTTCATCATGAGTGTTTTTTGCTCTCAAAAGGCTTCTGCGAGAAATATGAGAGAATGATCAAGGACTTCTGGTGGGGGGATGAGAGGGGTCATAGAAAGGTTCATTAGATGTCATGGGAACCGATGACAAAGCCCAAAAGAGCGGGGGGCATATGTTTCAGAGATATGCACCTGTTTAACCAGGCCCTTCTGGCAAAGCAAGCATGGAGACTTATTCACAACCCAGATAGCTTATGTGCCAGAGTCCTCAAATCCAAGTATTATCCTAATGGAAATTTACTGGATACAGTTTTTGCTTTGGACGCATCCCCTGTGTGGAGAGCTATTGAGTTCGGTCTGGAACTCCTAAAAAGAGGCCTAATCTGGCGTGTGGGAGATGGCAAAAGAATTCAGATTCAAAGAGACCAATGGATTCCGAGGAGTGAAGGGCTTATGACAGCGACGTTCATTCGAAGGTCCAGGATTCGATGGGTTAACCAACTCATATTGCCGGACAAAAAGGAATGGAATGAGGATCTAATCAGGCAGATTTTCTATCCTTTTGATGCAGATGAAATCTGCAAAATACCAATTCCAGTCTCTGATGTAACAGACCAAATAGCGTGGCACTACGAAAAGAATGGAATTTTCACAGTTAGAAGCGCATACAAGTTGGCTGCAGCGGGCCTCCCACAAATGATTCAAAATCCGTCAAGCTCATCTAGACATCCAAATGACCGGAGCATTTGGGACCTAATTTGGAAGGCAAAAGTTCCCGGAAAAATTCGTATCTTCGGTTGGAGGGTGGCCACAAATACGCTCGCCACAAAGGAGAACAAATGGAAGAGGACCCTTGAGACAGATGCAACCTGCGACATCTGCGGTAATGGCGTAGAAGATGAGTTCCATGCTGTGATCTCATGCACAAAAAGCAGAAGCCTAAGACATGCTATGAGAGATGTCTGGAATTTACCTGCAGAAAACAGATTTTGGCATACAGGTGAAGATTGGTTGCAAGTTCTTCTCGACACGGAAAATGAGGATACACGAGCCAAAATCCTGCTACTTCTCTGGCGCTGTTGGTTCCTCAGGGAAGATTGCATCCGTAGTGATGGCAAAGAATCAGTCAGCAGGTCAGTACATTTTCTGACAAAGTACGCCGAGGAGATACAGAATGCAATTGAACCAGAGGTTTGGACAGTGGGAAGGGGTACTGGAGACAAGCTTGCGCGATCAACTGATAACATGAATAGGAAATGGGCTCCCCCTGCTGAAGGAGCTGTCAAGATCAACTCCGATGCTGCCTTTTTAGCTGATACTGGAGAGAGCTCTGCTGGTGCTGTTACAAGAGACAGCAGAGGACAAGTTTTTGTAGCTGTCTGCAAGAAACTTCCGCTCTGTCATAGCGTGGAGGAGGCTGAGGCCCGGGCTGTCCTAGTTGGCCTTCAAACCCTGTCAGCCTTCTTTAATGGACAGGTGATCGTTGAGACAGATAACCTGACCGTGGCAAAGGAATTGGCCAATCTGACCCCCTCACGTTCGCCACTCTATGGCCTTCTAAGGGACATTCAGACTGCTGTTGCGGCGTTCGACACATGCAGTTTCAGCTCTGTGAGGAGAGACAGCAATAAGCTTGCACATGGACTAGCAGCTTTGACCAGGAGCGATGGAGATCAAGTGGTGCTTGCAAATGTCCCGGATAGCCTGAGACCACTGATGATTTCGGAATATACACCCGACTGTACTGGTCACTCCGAGTAGTTTTTTATTCTACTCTAGATTAAAAAAAAGAATCCCGAACGCGAACCAACCTGTGGTTGGATGATTAGAGGGACTGTG
Organism: Aegilops umbellulata; assembly: GCA_032464435.1. NCBI lineage: Eukaryota > Viridiplantae > Streptophyta > Magnoliopsida > Poales > Poaceae > Aegilops > Aegilops umbellulata. Next base: position 510,998,473 of record CP136055.1, read on the forward strand.
GTATTTTCAGCCCACCAGAGTTCAAGTCCTGATGTTCACATCTATTTCTGGATTTATTTCAGAATTTCCAGCGATGCGCATACAGTGGGAGGAGGCGTTCCCGTCGACGACGAGGTGCCTAAGGTGACTTCGTAAATTTCAAGATAATATGCCGGCTCGATCTTTCGGAGGTGCTCATGGGGTAGGGTGTGCGTGTGTGCGTTTATAGGGTGAGTGTATGCGCGTGTGTATGAGCGCTTGCGTCCGTACTGTGTTAAAAAAAGAATCCAGAACAATATTTCAAATATTTGATTTATTTTACGAAATTACAAAACATTTTTGACAACCTAAAATCTAAAAAGTGCTTAAGCACTATTTAGACTAATCGAGCGGCCGGCTCTTGTCTGCACATCACGCTGGCTCCGTCACTGCATGCATGTGCATGTTTTGTCTTTTAGTGCATGTGATTGGTGGCGTTAAGCACGATCAGACTTATCACATACGAATAGAAAAAACAGATCCACGTGTATTTATTTCGGATTTTTAATTTTTAAAAAGTCATATCTTTCAAACCACACATTGAAATTCAGATCCGTCTTCATCGTTGGATTCTTCGTGATGAGATCTTTGAAACTAGATCCCGCATGGGCATGTTTTCATGAATTTTTTTCGATGCCAACTTTCGTGCTATATTATGCAACTTTAGTACTGCATTGTGCTACTTTAGTATTACATCGTGCAACTTTTTCCGAAACCAATTTTTAGATCTGCATGATTTAACTTTCATGAGGTTGCAATATAGCAACCATGATAACTTTGATGTGCAACTAGTCTACTGTCCCGACCAACTACCAAGTAGTCTTTGTGCAACCCTCCTTCCTACTCGTGGATGCGTAGTTTATCACTATCAGCACACTACTCCCACCTCCCCTGCAAGCGATTTGTGCAACTTAGTCTACATTATGTAACTATAGTACTGCATTGTGCAACTTTTAATACTACATGATGCAACTTTTTTTTAAACTAATTTTTAGAGTTGTATAATCCAACTTCCTATGAGGTTACAACCTAGCAACCATGACAACATGATTTGCAACTAATCTACTACCTTAGCCAACTACCTAGTAGTAGATGTGCAACCCTCTTCCCTACTTGTGGACGTCTAGTTTTTTACTGTTGGCACACCCTGCCCCACCTCCCCCACCAGTAATATGTGCAACTTAGTAGGTTGTTCAAGCCAACTGCCTATTAGTTGATGTGCAACTCCTTCCCCTCCTACTTGTGGATATATAGTTTCAGTTGGCTGGGCCAACAAACGGAGTTGCACATGGTCTGCTAGGCAGTTGGTCAGGGAAACATACGAAATTGCACATCTCACAGATAGTTGGATGATAAAATTCCACATTCATAAGGATAGTGAAAAGCTGCATATAGACAAGGCACTAAAATTTTAGATCTTACTATCAGGGTTGGTTTAGACCGGGTGCTGGAAAGGAAAACTACGCATCCATGGGTGCACGACGAAAAGTTGCACATCACTGTTAGATAGTTGGCCGTGGCAGTATCCGAAGTTGCATATCCACTGCTAGTGAGTTGGCCGATGCAGCAAAAATTGCAAGCACATCCACGGGGAGGGGGCAAGTTGCATGTCAATTACCAGGCAGATGACCTAAGAAACAGACGAAGTTGCACATCTCACAAGACGACATCAGTGGAAACTGAGCATCCACAGGGTAGGCGGGAATTAGCCGCACATCCACTGTCAGGTAGTTGCACATCGACTAATAGGCAGTTGCACAAAACGACATACTAAGTTGCACGAAAATAAATTCATCGAAACATAGCCATGCGGGATCTAGTTTCGAAGAGCACGTCACGACGGTTCCAACCGTGAAAACGGATCTGAATCTCAATGTGTGGTTTGAAAAATATGGCTTTTTAAAATTTTGAAAACCCAAAATTAATACACAAAAGACAACGTAAGGGACATTCATGCAGGCATGCATGCATCCATCATGTGAGAAAAGACCAAGTAAGATGATTAATTATAAGTTGCATTTTTAAAAAATTTGGTCACATGGAAGGTAATGTTTCCTTTTTATGATTCAATGGAGATAAAAAATTCCAAACAGGCAGGCCACTCACGACAGCTAGGGAGCAGCCGACCGCTCCCTAGACGTGTCCTTTTGACAAACCCAATACAATTTCTGAAATGTCGAACAAAACTTCCAATTTCTGAACTTTTCACGTAAACATGAACATTTTCCGAATTTTTGAACAAAATTTCAAAATGGAAACAATTTTCAAATTCATGAAGACATTTTGAATTTCTAGAACAAATTTCGAAATGAGGAACAATTTTAAAAATCCCAAACAAATTTGAAAACACGAACAATTTTTTAATATGTGAACAAAACTTAGAAAACGAGAATATTTTTTGAAATTTGTGAACAATTTCTGAACTTTTTTCGTAAAATGAACATTTTTCAAATTTTTGAACAAAATTTCAAAATGGGAATAATTTTTAAAATCATGAACATACTTTGAATTTTTAGAACAAATTTCAAAATGAAGACCGATTTTGAAACACGAACAATTTTTAATACGTGAAAAAAAATTAGAAAATGAGAATATTTTTTGAAATTTGTGAACAATTTTTGAAAACTGCAATATTTTTCTATATCCCGGTCATTATTTAAAATTCTGTAAAACCAAACAAAAACATTCTGTACAATTTTTGAAAAATGGAAACATTTTTTGAATTCCTGAACAAATTTTTAAAAATGTGAACATATTTTAATACGATTCTTTTTTACAACATGATCATTTTTGAAAAAATTGAAATTGTTGAAAAGCACAAAGTCTTTGAAGTTTCCAAACAATTTCTGAAACATGAACATTAAAAAAAGAAAGTAAATTGAAAGATAAAAAAGAAACGAAAAAAGAAAAAGAAACAGAAACAGAAAAGAAAAGAAAAAAAAGAGAAAACAAGAAGAAGAACAATAAACAAAAAAAAAACGGCTCAGGGAACCTGCTAGAAGGTTCCCAAAACCGGAAACGATGGAACACGTTAACAGGCCGGCCCAGGTTACACCGCTCGCTTGCGAGTCTCTGTGCGAAGTCTTGACTGTTCGATGCGAAATGCGGCGAATAGGATATTCCCGGCAACAGCAGAGAGGCGCACACTGAGGTCTAGCAGAAATTCATATCAGTAGTACATTAAGAAGCCGAATATCCGATTCTGAGCCCGGACTCATCTACACCTGATGAATTGTAAATTCAAAAATAATACTAGAAAAAATTAAAAAATTCTGATTTTTTGTGAAGAAAGATGACTGCATGCGTGAGGTACCAAATTTCAAAGCATTTGAACATCCGAGTAGCTCTCAGCAAAAGAAAAATCGGGTCCAAATAGTGCACAAACAGTAAACTTTTTCACATACCCTAAATTTGTCTTTTTTTGCTGAGAGCTACCCAGACATCCAAATGCTCTGGAATTTGGCACGGACATCGCGTACTTCCTTGTCTTTCTCCACAAAAAAATGAATTTTTTAAATTTATTTAGTATTTTTAGTGAGTTTTAATCAATCGCGGGCTCATCTAAGCCTCGGAGCCAAGACGCTGCTCTCGCATGCTACATGGACAATACTTTTGGTATGGTTTTTGTACGGCGATTCTGATCTTAAAGAGCCTAATTTTCAATTTTTTCATACCAAGACATTATTTGTAAGTTGGAGCAATGTTTGGAATTTACATCAAGTCATGAGAAAAATCTCAATAAAAGGATTCTATAAATGCATTTTAGGCCATCTCTGCATATGCTTGAAGATTAAAACCGATCATTCATACTCCCTCCGATCATGCCCTTTATTCTCTCCTTTCTTTATTACTCCTATATGCCCATTAAAACGGATCATTCATACTCCCTCCGATTCATATAGCCCCTCCTGACATACTTCATATTTATAACGGTTATATAAAAGTTATATTGTGTGCTAGCATTTCCAAAAATACACCATTGCAATTAATTAGATTAATTAAAATTAAGCCCTAAATAGAACCTTAAAGTGGTTAGCAACTACAAATAATAGCACAGTTAGAAACTACGCATTTTTTGATCAAATTACATATATAAATTATTTTAATTTAAGTTACGGGCGCAAAGTTATAGCATAATCAGGTTTAACATATTCTCTGTAAATAATATAAAAGGTCAGGGACCTAAACGGGGTAAGTGAACTGGAAAACGCGGAGTACTAACCAGCACCTAGGAGTGCAAGATTGCGGCTACCGCAGTTGGGCCAAATCCCCACAGAGAAAAGGCACTTAATGTTGAACCGCGGGTTACTTAAAGGAAACATCAGGTTTTAAAAAAAGTATGACGGATGTCGGATGGGCAGAAACATTTCATACTTTATTAGTAGGTATAGATTTTCGTATTTTGGGTCAAAATTGAATCACCTATTTGACTAGCAAAATATAATTGTGTGTCATAAAAAATTATATTATTGAATTTGTATTTAAATAGTTTTCAGTGACATATTTTTTTACTACGTATAGCTTATATTTTTTAGTTAAAATCATGGTAAAAAGAAGCCTCAAAATATGAAGGAGGCTAGTAAACTGGAATGAAGGTAGTACACATTAACTGCGAGAGACTTGTATAAGATCTCACATTAGGTTACATCATGAGATCAACCCCCAAAATCATATTTAGATATTTTAAAAATATCTGAAACTATTTGACAACATTCATGTGGGGTATGTCTACAACTCCAGAAAAAATCAGCTCAAAAATTGATTTACATTTAGAGATTCAAAAAGACAATTTCGAATGTGAATAATGGCAGCTTTGGGTGAATAGTACTTTAACCCCATATTCACATCTGATTTTGTCTTTTTTGTTTCTATTTATTAATGTAAGTCGAATTAGGAATTGAAACATCTGATTTTGTCCATAAAAAATTGAGAATGTTTGAACACATATTTTTTCTATAAAAAATCTATCTCATTAACCCCATCTAATGTGAGATCTCACAGGGCTGGGGAAAACTAAGGCAGAGGAGAAAAGGAAACAACATATTCGGGCTAAATATTACCCTTTTTTCTCAGCATCTAGCTGGAGTGAGCCCTCAAGACAAAGCCTCCTTATGTGCCTTTCCCCTGGCGATCCTTAGAAGCTTTCCTCTTTGCCGATCCAGGAGCAACAGACACCTGGGTAGCATCACTGACTGATTGTCCGAACACATGATTTTTCGTTGGTGAATCATAGCACTCACTCTTCCCAGAAGAATCTGGGTACTTGTCCACACTCCGCGTTATTCAAAAATATTAATCATGCAATTAGAAAAATGTTCAACGTTATTCAATGCTGGTCTTCAGCTTGGATTTTCTTTATTGTGTTTGGTTGGGCTTGGCCTTCGCTTGCAGTTACCCGCCTAATGGAAGACATGCAATTGCCCTCTTGACAAAAACATCATAGAGTTGCAGTCGGGGCGACACTTGCAGTTGCATGCAAACATCATAGAGTTGCAGTTGCATGCAAACATCATAGAGTTGTAGTCAGGGTGACACTTGTAGTTTGCGTGGCTAGTTATAGATGCAACAACCCTACTTCCCCCACGAAAAATTACTATGGAGTTGTAGTCAGAGCGACATTGTCAGGAGGAGGGGGTAGACAAGCAACTGCCCCATCCTCCCGACAAAACACCACTGAGTAGTAGTCACAGGTGACAATTGTAGTTACATGTATGCAATTGCACCCTCTCCCTACAAAACACTACTGAGTTGTAGTCGCGTTGAAGACACCAATTGCAGAAGTTGTGTGCCTAGTGGTGGACATATTGCAATCACGTCGAAGACATGCACTTACAGTCAGGGCAACACTTCTAGTTGCGTGCTTAGTGGTAGACATGCTACCACCCCGGCCTAAATTTTCATATACATATTTGAATTTTTACTATTTTATTAATTTACTGTTGCCCTAGCTGAGCCTGGGCACCGATTCCAATTATCGAAGCATGAGCACTACTCCCATCTGAAGTTTACACTGAATTCATGTACTGATGTTGTCCATATCTTATTTTTTGTATGGAATGGTATGCATCATTGTTAATTTGACCATGTAGTGTACTTGCATTTATAGTAATCCATTGTTAACAAATGAAACTGCTGGCAATTCCACATGTCTAGAAGATTCTGTTGCAAAGCTGAACTCAACAAACAGTTATCTAAACATGCACAATATCTTCTTTTTTTAGGGCTAATGGCAGGTGCTCTGCCTTTTCATTATAGATTAGGAATTTACAAGAAAGAAGTCTGAAGCCCCAGGGCACACACTAGTAGAAAAATGGTCAAATGTGAGACACATTAGTCCCGGTTTGCATTTGAGCCGGCACTAATGTGTCCATTAATGCCGGTTCAAACAGCTAGGCGGGAGGAGATCTTTAGTACCGGTTCAGTGCGAACCTTTAGTACCGGTTCATGCCACGAACCGGTACTAAAGAGGCCCCAGCCTCTTTAATACCGGTTCGTGGCATGAACCGGTAGTAAAGATATTGTGGCAGAGGCTGTTTTTAGTCCCACCTCGCTCCCCTAGCAAGATTTTTACCACCTTAAATATGTTACTTCTCAAACTATCACAAGCACTTGGTCTTCATTAAACTCTATGTGTAGAATTTGTGGTCGCAATATGAGTCTTCACCGGTTTCTAAACTGTTGAGGACTCATATTGACAATTCAGATTATACACAAAAAGATCAATGATAATCAATGTATTTTTTATATATTTTTTTACATGTTACACGGGCACTTCAATGTTTTTTAAACTTATTTGAACTCTAGACTATTTTTGGTTCAGTATGCAACATTCAAAGCGACGTCGTCAATTTCCAACACGTTCTGACATCATTTGCTGTTTTTCAGTCATTTACCGATTTGTTTACAGAGCTAAATGACCGTGAAATTGAAAATCACTATAAAATGAACTCTGAAAATGTTGGAACTTGGCATGGTATCATCATTTCACCCGTATAGCATGTGCAAAAAAGTAGAGAGGGTCATGGCGAAAACTGGACGCACTTCGTGTACAAACTGGACAATCTCTTTCAGAGTATCAGGGTTTCGGACGAGAACTCATCTGTTACACACGGGCACTTCAATGTTTTTAAACTTATTTGAGCTCCAGACTATTTTGGGTTCAGTATGCAGCATTCAAAACGACGTCATCAATTTCCAACACAATTTTTGGTTCAGTATGCAGCATTCAAAACTTTTTTAAACTAAGGACACTATTTTTAAAAATATTCACAAAGAAACTAAATACAACAAAAAAAACTACTCAAAAATAAATAGAAGAAAGTAAATAAAACAGAAAAGAAAAAACTATATAAAAAATTACTCAAAATAAATAGAAAAAAAATAAATAATGCAAAAAGAAAAAAAACTATATAAAAATTTGTTGGGGCGCTGCCGAGTGGGCCTGCCAGGCCTAGGGTGTGCAAATTCAGACCCAGAAGGGCCAACAGGCTCACAGGGCAGCGCGCCATAGTTAGGCTCAGAAGCCTGCTATATAGAGAAGTTCGAAGGAGCAGCCGCGGCTGGGTTTATAAACCAGTGTGGCTGCCCTTCGCTCGGCGAGGTGGGACTAAACATTCTGCATCGCGGATGGTAGCGCACAACCATTAGCACCGGTTGATGGCTCCAACCGGTACTAATGCGTGGGCCTTTGGTACCGGTTGGAGCCACCAACCGGTACTAAAGGTGGCCGTTTCCCGCCGCTTGACCTGGCGAAAATTGACCTTTACTACCGGTTGGTGGCTCCAACCGGTACTAAAGGTCCCTCATATATATATGGCACTTACGAAAAATTCAGTTTCAGCGACCACCACTTCTTCTCCATCTTCTTCGCGCGACATCGCCGCCGCCGCCGCGCCGTCGCCCTAGCCGCCCGTCGTCGCCATCCCCGCCGTCGCCGCCGCCGCCTGTCACCGCCGCCCCGTACTACGTACGTCGCTGCCCGTCGTCGCCGTCCCCGCCGTCCCCGCCGTCGCCCCCGGCCCGCCGCCCGTCGTCGCAGCGTCACCGTCTCGTGCCGCCGTCCCCGCTCGTACACACACACACACACACACACACACACACACACAGAGAGAGACACACACACACACACATATATATATATATATATATTTTTACTTATTTTCTGTTCCCGTACTCACGATGTCGAGGACTTAATCAATCCCGTACTCAATTCCCTTCGTCTATCGGTACTATACTTGCCCGAGATTCGATCGTCGGTATACCGATACCTTGTTCAACCTCGTTACCGGCAAGTCTCTTTACTCTTTCCCGTAACACATCATCCCGTGAACAACACCTTGATCACATTGAGCTCATTATGATGATGTCTTACCGAGTGGGCCCAGAGATACCTCTCCGTCATATGGAGTGACAAATCCCAGTCTCGATTCATGCCAACCCAACAGATACTTTCGGAGATACCTGTAGTGCACCTTTATAGTCACCCAGTTACGTTGTGACGTTTGATACACCCAAAGCACTCCTACGATATCCGGGAGTTGCATAATCTCATGGTCTAAGGAATGATACTTGACATTCAGAAAAGCTCTAGCAAACGAACTATACGATCTTTTGTGCTATGCTTAGGTTTGGGTCTTGTCCATCACATCATTCTCCTAATGATGTGATCCCGTTATCAATGACATCCCCATGTCCATAGTCAGGAAACCATGACTATCTATTGATCAACGAGCTAGTCAACTAGAGGCTTACTAGGGACACATTGTGGTCTATGTATTCACACATGTATTATGATTTCCGAACAATACAATTATAGCATGAACAATAGACAATTATCATGAACAAGGAAATATAATAATCCTTTTATTATTGCCTCTAGGGCATATTTCCAACAGTCTCCCACTTGCACTAGAGACAATAGTCTAGTTACATTGTGATGAATCGCACACCCATGGAATTTTGGTGTTGATCATGTTTTGCTCTAGGGAGAGGTTTAGTCAACAGATCTGCCACATTCAGGTCCGTATGTACTTTACAAATCTCTATGTCTCCATTTTGAACACTTTCACGAATGGAGTTGAAGCGATGCTTGATATGCCTGGTCTTCCTGTGAAACCTGGGCTCCTTCGCAAGGGCAATTGCTTCAGTGTTGTCACAGAAGAGAGTCATCGGGTCCGACGCATTGGGTATGACTCCTAGGTCGGTAATGAACTCCTTCACCCAGACTGCTTCTTGTGCTGCCTCCGAGGCTGCCATATACTCTGCTTCACATGTAGATCCCGCCACGACGCTTTGCTTGCAACTGCACCAGCTTACTGCCCCTCCATTCAAAATATACACGTATCCGGTTTGTGACTTGGAGTCATCCAGATCCGTGTCGAAGCTGGCGTCGACATAACCCTTTACGACGAGCTCTTCGGCACCTCCATAAACGAGAAACATATCCTTAGTTCTTTTTAGGTACTTCAGGATGTTTTTGACCGCTGTCCAGTGTTCCTTGCCGGGATTACTTTGGTACCTACCTACCAAACTTACGGCAAGGTTTACATCGGGTCTGGTACACAGCATGGAATATATAATAGACCCTATGGCTGAGGCATAGGGGATGACACTCATCTCTTCTATATCTTTTGCCGTGGTCGGGCATTGAGCCGTGCTCAATCGCACACCTTGCAATACAGGCAAGAACCCCTTCTGGGACTGATCCATTTTGAACTTCTTCAAAATCTTGTCAAGGTACGTACTTTGTGAAAGACCGATGAGGCGTCTTGATCTATCTCTATAGATCTTGATGCCTAATATATAAGCAGCTTCTCCAAGGTCCTTCATTGAAAAACATTTGTTCAAATAGGCCTTTATGCTTTCCAAGAATTCCATATCATTTCCCATCAATAGTATGTCATCCACATATAATATGAGAAATGCTACGGAGCTCCCACTCACTTTCTTGTAAACGCAGGCTTCTCCATAAGTCTACATAAACCCAAACGCTTTGATCATCTCATCAAAGCGAATGTTCCAACTCCGAGATGCTTGTACCAGCCCATAGATAGAGCGCTGGAGCTTGCATACTTTGTTAGCATTCTTAGGATCGACAAAACCTTCCGGCTGCATCATATACAATTCTTCCTTAAGAAAACCGTTAAGGAATGCCGTTTTGACGTCCATTTGCCATATCTCATAATCATAGTCTGCGGCAATTGCTAACATGATTCAGACGGACTTCAGCTTCGCTACGGGAGAGAAAGTCTCATCGTAGTCAACCCCTTGAACTTGTCGATAACCCTTAGCGACAAGTCGAGCTTTATAGATGGTCACATTACCATCAGCGTCTGTCTTCTTCTTAAAGATCCATTTATTTTCTATGGCTCGCCGATCATCGGGCAAGTCATTCAAAGTCCATACTTTGTTTTCATACATGGATTCTATCTCGGATTTCATGGCTTCTAGCCATTTGTCGGAATCTGGGCCCGCCATCGCTTCTTCATAGTTCGAAGGTTCACCGTTGTCCAACAACATGATTTCCAGGACAGGGTTGCCGTACCACTCTGGTGCGGAACGCGTCCTTGTGGACCTACGAAGTTCAGTAGGAGCTTGATCAGAAGTATCTTGATCATCATCATTAACCTCCTCTCTAATCGGCGCAGGCACCACAGGAACATTTTCCTGAGCTGCGCTACTCTGATTTTCAAGAGGTAGTACTTCATCAAGTTCTACTTTCCTCCCACTTACTTCTTTCGCGAGAAACTCTTTCTCTAGAAAGGACCCGTTCTTGGCAACAAAGATCTTGCCTTCGGATCTGAGGTAGAAGGTATACCCAACTGTTTCCTTGGGATATCTTATGAAGACGCATTTTTCCGATTTGGGTTCGAGTTTTTCAGGTTGAAGTTTCTTGACATAAACATCGCAACCCCAAACTTTTAGAAACGACAGCTTAGGTTTCTTCCCAAACCATAATTCATACGGTGTCGTCTCAACGGATTTTGACGGAGCCCTATTTAAAGTGAATGCGGCTGTCTCTAGAGCGTATCCCCAAAATGATAGCGGTAGATCTGTAAGAGACATCATAGACCGCACCATATCCAATAGAGTGCGGTTACGACGTTCGGACACACCGTTACGCTGAGGTGTTCCAGGCGGCGTGAGTTGTGAAACGATTCCACATTTTCTTAAGTGTGTGCCAAATTCATGACTTAAATATTCTCCCCCACGATCTGATCGTAAGAACTTTATTTTTCTGTCACGTTGATTCTCAACCTCACTCTGAAACTCCTTGAACTTTTCAAAGGTCTCAGACTTGTGTTTCATCAAGTAGACATACCCATATCTACTCAAATCATCAGTGAGAGTGAGAACATAACGATAGCCTCCGCGAGCCTCAACGCTCATTGGACCACACACATCTGTATGTATGATTTCCAACAAGTTGGTTGCTCGCTCCATTGTCCCTGAGAATGGAGTCTTGGTCATTTTGCCCATGAGGCATGGTTCGGATGTGTCAAATGATTCATAATCGAGAGACTCTAAAAGTCCATCAGCATGGAGCTTCTTCATGCGCTTGACACCAATGTGACCAAGGCGGCAGTGCCACAAGTATGTGGGACTATCGTTATCAACTTTACATCTTTTGGTATTCACACTATGAATATGTGAATTATCACGCACGAGATTCATTAAGAATAAACCATTGACCATCGGAGCATGTCCATAAAACATATCACTCATATAAATAGAACAACCATTATTCTCGGATTTAAATGAGTAGCCATCTCGCATTAAACGAGATCCAGATACAATGTTCATGCTCAAACTTGGTACTAAATAACAATTATTGAGGTTCAAAACTAATCCCGTAGGTAAATGTAGAGGTAGTGTGCCGACGGCGATTACATCGACCCTGGAACCATTCCCGACGCGCATCGTCACCTCGTCCTTCGCCAGTCTCCGTTTATTCCGCAGCTCCTGTTTTGAGTTACAAATATGAGCAACGGCACCGGTATCAAATACCCAGGAGCTACTACAAGCACTGGTAAGGTACACATCAATTACATGTATATCACATATACCTTTAGTGTTGCCAGCCTTCTTATCTGCTAAGTACTTGGGGCAATTCCGCTTCCAGTGACCATTTCCCTTGCAATAAAAGCACTCAGTTTCAGGTTTGGGTCCATTCTTTGACTTCTTCCTGGCAACTGATTTACCAGGCGCGGCAACCTCCTTGCCGTCCTTCTTGAAGTTCTTCTTACCCTTGCCTTTCTTGAACTTAGTGGTTTTATTCACCATCAACACTTGATATTCCTTTCTGATCTCCACCTCTGCAGATTTCAGCATTGAATACAACTCAGGAATGGTCTTTTCCATCCCCTGCATATTGTAGTTCATCACGAAGCTCTTGTAGCTAGGTGGGAGCGACTGAAGGATTCTGTCAATGACCGCCTCATCCGGGAGATTAACTTCCAGCTGAGTCAAGCGGTTGTGCAACCCAGACATCTTGAGTATGTGTTCACTAACAGAGCTATTTTCCTCCATCTTACAGCTAAAGAACTTGTCGGTGACATCATATCTCTCGACCCGGGCATGAGCTTGGAAAATCAATTTCAGCTCCTCGAACATCTCATATGCTCCGTGTGGCTCAAAACGCTTTTGGAGCCCCGGTTCTAAGCTGTAAAGCATGCCGCACTGAACGAGGGAGTAATCATCAGCACGAGACTGATGGGCGTTCATAACGTCCTGGTTTGCTGGGAATGGTGCATCACCTAGCGGTGCTTCTAGGACATAATATTTCTTGGCAGCTATGAGGCAGA